>CM067335.1:103040000-107840000 GCA_034376525.1 Nicotiana benthamiana | reverse complement strand
ATCGTATATCGGCCCGTTGGGCGCAGTAAGTGGTATGTAATTTGAAGTGAGGAACAAGATTACCGTTTGGTAATGACTATGATGTTACGAGCTCGGATGAGCAGGAAGGGAGTTTCAGTATTTTGAGTAAGCTGGTATTGTCGTCAGTATCACCTGAGATAGGTGTTTTGTGAGAAACACTTTGCACCCTGGTTAAGGATTCTTGATCGCTTTTCAGCGTGGTACAACCGGTGGTTCGATGTGCAGACCCGTTAATTATTTTGGAATTTTGTGGGGGTGTGTCCTACAGGAAGATTGTATAAGTGTGACATGCAGTCACTTGATTGAGTAGAGATTTAAACCAAGTATGAGAATTTTTGTAATATCATTAATTTGATAATTTATGCCTAAAGGGCACTCTAGTTATTAGATTATGAACCGAGGAGGTTACTCCATTTGTGGTAGATGTTCTTGTGTGTTACGAGAAGAGGGAAGTTAGCATGGATGTTTGAAAGGTCATTGGCCTAGTTGGGCCCGATCAAGATCGACTTGAGGTCGGTAGATGGATTTATACATGGAAGTGAGCTTACGTCAGGCCAGTTGTGTTCATTTCAGTAATGCGCTCTTGATGGAAGAGTAGTCGTAGTATCATTTCGTGGTCAGCTATTTCATGTAGCGATATATTGCGCCGTATGAGTCATAAGATGGCTTGGTAACTTTTTATGTATTGAGGTTCCGCTCGGCTGTAATGTCATATGAGCACGGTGTCTCTCGAGATTTAGATCATGTATTACACCTTAATTGTGCTTGCGTTTTGTAGCCTATAGCGCTATATGTGTCCTCAGAGATGGTATTATACACCTTAGTGTGTCTATGATCAATATTCGGGATTTTGTTGTAATGAGCAATCTAGCTCGATATGCATCTCCTTTATTGAGTGCTATTACTATTCGGATGGGGTTGCGCGTCGCATCAGTGTAACGTCGAGTCCGGTTTCCTATATCTATCTTGTGTGATTTGTTTCCTATATTCTATGTAAAGTTCGTAGTAGTGCGGGGTTAGGTAATTCCTTCCAGAGTTCGATTTTTGGTTTGTGTTGGGTTTTGATTGGTGGCCTAGTGGAATAGTGTGGCGTCATATGAGACTTCTGATCGCATTCACAGTGGTTTATTGCTTAAGCAGTTTGCATTGGGTGAGACGAGATTATGGGATTTAGGATAAGTGCAATTTGATTGTATGAAGTATATTAAAGAGCGGAGATCATTAATTAGTTCAGAATGGGGTAATGGTTCTCGTCGGAGGTATAGACTCAATGATTTGTTGATTCAGCAGTGGTTATGAATTTTGGCGCATCTTCCGTCATGTTATTGTTATAGAAGTTAGAACAAGACCTATGTAGGTCATGAGGTGCAATGGGAGTATCTGATTCGTCTAATCTTGGCTAAGTTGATCAAAAAATATGGTCCTATGAGTAAAGTGGTGCAAAGAGTGGATTCAACAAAGTTATACAGTCATGTTGGGCACAGTGTGTGGTAAATGATTTGGTGATATTATGATGGAAATAGGCCTGGCATAGAATTCCGGATTTTGGAAATGGGCTTAAAGCGTAATTGCTTCAATAAAAGGAAATATCTTTAGAATATATCGGGCTAATGTGCTCAGCTGAGTTGTGGCAGCACGGGAAGGTGTATAAGATGCTAAGCAATGATTTCAGACTACTTCAGCATAGTTCTCAGCACGTTCGAGGACGAACGTATGTTTAAGTGGGAGAGAATGTAACGGCCCAACCGGTCATTTTGAGTACCAGTGTTCCGTTCAGTAGTCGGAGGACATGAACAGCTCCATTTCGGGTATTATGACTTGTTTGCATGGTTGAAATTTAAATTCAGGAAGATCGGAGTTAAATTTAGATGAGAATTCTCATTTGAGAAGCTTAAAGTTGAAAGAATAAACTAGGATTATATTTTGAGTAAACGACCTCGAAATCGGGATCCGAAGGTTCTAGCAGGTTCAGAGGATGATATCGGATTTGGGCGTATGCCCGGAGTGGGTTTTGGATAACCCGGAGCGTTTTGGCGCCAATTGTGGAAGTCAGCATTTTTGAAGAAATTTCTTTAGTTTGGATTGAAGTGCTTTCAGCATTATTGATGTCCATTTGGGATTCCGTAAATGGGAGCAGCTCCGTATGGTGATTTTGAAGTTGGGAGCGTGATCGGAAATGAATTCGGAGGTCCATAGGTCATTTTGAAGCCATTTGGCTAAAGATAGAGATTTGAAGGTTTTTGGAGAAGTTTGACCGGAGGTTGACTTTTTGATATCGGAGTCGGAATCCAATTCCGAGAGTTGGAGTAGGTCCATAATGTCAAATATGAGTTGTGTAGAAAATTTGAGGTTAATCGGACGTGATTTGATAGGTCAAAACGTCGGAATTAGAAGTTGGAAATTTCAAAGTTCATAAAGCTTGAATTGAGGTGTAATTCATGATTTTGGCATTGTTTGATGTGATTTGATGCCTCGAGCAGGTCCGTAATGTGTTTTGGGATTGGTTGGGGTCCCGGGGGCCTCGGATGGATTCCGGGTGGCTAGCGGATCGAATTCGGAGTTTGAAGAAGGGCTAGGCTGATGGTATCTGGTATTTCTGCTTCTGCAGAAATGGGACCGCAGAAGCGGCCCTCGCGGAGGTGATAATTGTACCGCATAAGCAGTTTTGGCCATCAGTAAAGAGGATCATAGATGCGGTCGAGTAGCCACATAAGCAGAACCGCACCTGCGGTCGGTGAGTCGCAGAAGCGAAAGGGGCAGCTTAGGAAGGTGACCGCAGAAGAGGATTTTTGTCCGCATAAGCGGGACCGCAAAAGCGGAAAGATCTGGGGGCAGATTGATGTTTTAATAATCGGATTTTGGCTCATTTCTCTCACATTTTCATGACTTGGGCAATTTTTGGGAGCTTTAAGAGAGGGTTCTCATCTTCAACACAAAGCTATGTTATTCTCACCCAATATGAATTGAATACATTGTTTATGTATTGATTTTAGTATGTAAATGGGTAGGAAATTGAGGGTTAGAGGAAGACCTAGAAAACTAGGGTTCTTGGGTTTTGACCACGATTTTGGATATAGAATTGAGAGAAAATCGTATATTTAAGTTCCTAAGGTCATGGGTAAGATTTACCTTCAAGAAATTTCGGATTTTCGGGCACGTGGGGCCGGGGGCATTTTGGTCACTTTACAAACGGAGTTGGGAAATTTTATAATTTGAATTGTTAGCAAGTATTTGAGTATATTCTCATTAGTTTGCGTTGTTTGGCTAGTTTTGGAGCTTTGCGCGCTAGTTCGAGCTTCCGGAAAGATGTGAAGCGCCAGTTATGAGTCCTCGGAGCGAGGTGAGTCTCCTTTCTAATCTTTTGAGGGGGAATTACCCCATAGGTGAATTAAATTGATTATCTGCTCCTATTTGTGGGGGCTACGTATGCACGAGGTGACGAGAGTCCGTGTGTAGCTAGTATTATGCTATTGTCTGGGTAGTCTATGACCCAAAAACATGTCATACTTGGACTAATTGTGAACCCATTGATGGCTTGAATTGCTTAAATCATATTAAATTTATAAACGGATTTCAAAAAGAAAGACTTAAACTTTGTTTTTTCAAATTATTAAAGAGAATTGACCTTTCTTGGATATTTGCTCCATGTTGACCGTTTGACCGATTGTCTGTCTGTATATGTTTATTTTGGAACGGGTTGTACGCCTCGACATGCATCTATAGGCGCGCCGTCAACCCTCGGCAAGTGCACATTTATTTCTGTTGGATCTGGTCGTCACCACGGTATGATTTGCGCATGTTTATATTGCTTCCTGGACTCATTTGAGTCGCTATATTCCACACTATGGCTCAAGAATTATATCGTTAATAATAACAAGAAACCTAAGGAAATTTTCCATGAAAGAATTATATGCTTACTTGTTTCATCTATCTGGATTACAAACATGTTTATAAAACCAATTCATTGTTTTAATATATTTATTATGGATAATAATCATTGGACTACTAATGAGTGTCAAAGTTGACCATCTCGTCTCTACCCCTTCGGGATTAGGCGGGACACTCATTGGGTACACGTTATTTATGTACTCATACTACACTTGCTGTGCATTTTGTTGCACATGTTTATTATGTGGCTCCAGTGGTCTACTGGTATAGCAGCACGAATGGTTTTGGGACTAGATGAGCTGCATTATTCAGCAGCTAGGGTAGTCCCTTTCAGTGTTCTATATTTACTTTTGTCCACTGTATTCCGGACGGAAATGTTGTATTTTATTTCTCTTATTAGATACTCATGCATTTGTGACTCTGGGTTGTGGGAGGGGTTGAAGTGTCGTATTAACTGTTTAAATTTTAAATTTGATTTGAAACTTTAGCCTTCAAATTTTCTAAATATGGAGGAAAAATCCTAGATTTTAAAGTGTTAAAATGAGATTTAACTAAGTAATCTGGTTGGCTCTCCACGATGGTCCATAGTTTATTCTAGGTCATTTTCTCACAATGCATCGATGGGAGCCGAAGTTTGTAGATTGCACTGCACAACTTGCCTACTCCGCAATATGGGCATGTCTACATGAATTACCTACAGAGCATTACGATATTGAACTCCTAAAATTAGTGGTAAATAAGCTTGGCCAACTACTAAAAGTTGACACTTGCACCACCACTACAGCCAGAGGTCGTTATGCCCGTATTTGCATTGAAATTCCGCTTGACAAACCACTGAAAACTCATATATATATTGTCACGCATAAGCACATTGTCGTGTATGAGGGATTGAACATACTCTGACTCCGATATGGGCGCTTTGGTCATAATACCAAAGCCTGTCCTTTCACAATTCGATAGTTGAAACTCCCACCCCCTCTTCGCCATTGCCTCCCTTCACTACAGCCAACACTGCCCTTCCCCCACAAACTACAACTCTTAAAACCCATGGAAAACAGTTAAGTTTTCCACAAGGTCGCGAACTCGTAATGGCACCAACAGCCCTCAGCCCCATCACTCACCACCTTCATCGGTGCAACGTGCTTCTCCAACAGAACTCTCACACAATGCTATCGAAATTGATACTTCAGCACAAAAAAGGACCCCAAGCATGTCCTTCACCTCTATACCTTCCCAATACGCCCCCTCCATTCCTTGCTTCTTTAATCCTCCACCCTCTCATTAATTAATTCTAATGAAGAATTACCTGAAACTAATAAACTACATCACCTTACTCTTAATCCCCCTTCTTTACC
Source organism: Nicotiana benthamiana (assembly GCA_034376525.1). Taxonomy (NCBI): domain Eukaryota; kingdom Viridiplantae; phylum Streptophyta; class Magnoliopsida; order Solanales; family Solanaceae; genus Nicotiana; species Nicotiana benthamiana. The sequence continues at coordinate 107,834,736 of CM067335.1, read as the reverse complement.
ATCCAACTGTGGTTCTAATATGATAACCCCATAAACCCTAGCCCATTCCCCATAATTACCCCCACCCCTCCTACTTCTTCAAACCCAACCCAAACGACTCAAGCAATAGCAGTCCAAGCCCACTCCCCCACTTCCGCCCGTAACACTTCTTCAATTGTTCCATTACTCTCCAAGGCCCAAACAATGATTTATTTCCTCCCCCTCACAGTTTTCCATCCCATCCCTCTCGTGTCACGACCCATTTCCATAACAGGTCATGCGCCCAACACAGTTGCAGGGCAAGCAAAATGCATAAAATATTTTCCAACTTGATACTAATATTTTCAATTCAAGTGAAACCAACACTTCAATTGGTTTAAAACCGAAAGTGATAAATAATAAGAGTAGCAAAATAATAATACAATCCCAAAGTAAGTCTACCAATGTGTGTGCCAGAACCTGGTGTCACAAGCTACTAGCGACTAGTAGAATATACATAAAAGGATAATCCACTATCCTACTGACTGAATGAGGATAAACAGAAAAAAGTACAAGAAAGACTTCTTCGAATGCGGATCAGCATGAAGGAGAAACAACTCACCGTAGAAGTCCCAGAAGTGCTCACTGATACGCACCAGAATAATGTCCAGATCCACCTGCCTCAGATCCTGTGCATTTAAGTACAGAAGCGTAGCATGAGTACATAAACAACATGTACCCAGTAATTATCCCATCTAATCTCGAAGAAGTAGAGACGGGAGGTCGACTCGATACTTACTAAGGTCAAGTAAAAATGAGAAGAATTTATAATAAGTAAGAATAATTCACGTCATAGGAGTAATAAGTATGAAACAGAAATTCTTCTTAAATCTTCCATATAAAGTGTGCATATATATATATATATATATATATATATATAAACAATTATGAAGTTAAATCCACAAGTACCAAGCGAAATAACTCATGCACAGATAATCACCAAGGAAAGTACGGCCTGATCCAACATAAAATTAAATGTGCACAATCGGGCGTCGAACGGATCGAACCATAAATGCATCTATTACCCCGCTCGTGAATCATCCGTGCGACATGATAAAACATAAATAAAAATATCACAAGTAGGCAGTAATGTACATCTGAGGAGCAATATCTCTCAAGAAAGTCTAAATTCTCTTTTTAAGGATGAAACAGTATAATCATTACCTCACTAGTAGCATTTCTGAATTAAATAATTCGTAAAAGATCCAAGATTAGCATCAAGCAACAAGAACATCTCATAGAGCATGCTTATGGGCCCTAGTCTACCCGGACTTAACATATATGTTGCTATGCCCTACACAAATCGCCAGTAATAGCCTGTTAATCCCAAGAAACTCCTGATCTCGGTCACTGAAGTAGGACATGACCAACTTTGAACTGCCTCAATTTTCTTGGGATCCACTTTAATACCCTCTCCTGACATAACATGCCCCAAAACGCCACTGACTCTAGACAGAACTCACACTTGGAGAACTTGGCATATAGCTTCTGCTCTCGCAAGGTCTGAAGCACTACTCTCAAATGTTGGTCGTGCTCCCCCAAGCTACGTGAGTATATCAAGATGTCGTCAATAAAGATGATAATAAAGGAATCAATATAAGGCCAGAACACCCTGTTCATCAAATCCATAAATGCCGCTGGAGAATTAGTCAAACGAAATGACATCAACAGAAACTCATAGTGGCCATATCTAGTCTTGAATGTAGTCTTCGGAATATTTGAATCCCGAATCTTCAGCTGATGATACCCTGACCTCAAGTCAATCTTAGAGAACACCCTAGTACCATGTAGCTGGTCAAACAAATCATCAATACGGGGCAACAAGTACTTTTTCTTGATGGTGACTTTGTTCAACTGGCGGTAATCAATGCACATCCGCACAGTCCCGTCTTTCTTCGTCACAAATAGCATTGGTGCACCCTAGGACGATACATTGGTCCTGATAAACCCCTTTGCTAACAACTCCTCCAACTGCTCCTTCAACTCCTTCAGCTCCTTAGGAGCCATATGGTACGGTGGAATAGATATAGGCTGAGTGCATGGAGCCAAATCAATACAGAAATAAATATCATGATCCAGAATCATGCCATGAAGATCAGAAGGAAAAACGCCAGCAAAATCTCAGACTACTGCACTAAATCAATCGTCGGAAAATCTGCACTGGTGTCTCGAACATAAGCCAAATAAGCCAAACACCTTTTCTCAACCATGCCCTGAGCCTTTAGGAAAGAAATAACCATGCTAGGCGTATCAACTGTGGAACCCTTCCACTCCAATCTTGGCAATCCTGGCATCTCTAGTGAAATAGTCTTGGCATGGCAATTAAGGATGGTGTGATATAGAAATAACCTAATTCATGCCTAGGATGACCTCAAAATCAATCATATCAACCAACAGAAGATCTGCTCTAGTCTCGTAACCACAGAAAGTAACCACACAACACTGGTAGATCCGATCCACAACCACAAAATCACCCACAGAAGTGGACACGTGAACACGAACACCTAAATACTCAAGAGAAATAACCAGGAAACGAGCAAACAGAGATGATACATATGAATAAGTAGACCCTGGATCAAATAATACCAAAATATCCCTACCGCTGACGAAAATAATACCTGTGATGACGACATCTGAGGCCAATGCATCTGGCCTGGATGGAAGAGCATAGAACCTGGCTGGAGCACAGGCTGGCTGGCCTCCACTTGACTGAGCAATAGCGGGCTGACCTCTACCCGCTTGGCCTCCACCCCTAGGACGGCCTCTACCAGTCTGCCCTCCACCTCTAGATGGCTAAGTAGCTGGTGCTGGAATCATTTACTGCTGACCCTGTTGCACTGCCTTGCCTTGAAGCCTAGGACAAGTCCTCTTCATATGACCCGGGGCTCCACACTCGTAACAGCCTCTCGGCACCATAGCCTGATGCCCTGAAGTCTAAGCTTGCTGACATAAATACCCACTAGAAGACCCCTGGATGGCCGGTGGGCGATACGAACTCTTTGGCATGGCACTGAAGTGAGCACTAGAACCTTGATAACCAGAATACCCGCCGGAAGGACCCTGAATGGCTGGTGGACGGTAAGAACTCTCAGGAATTGCACTGAAATAAGGCCTCGGTGGGGTACCTCGGGGACGGGGTAGTGGTGCTGAGTATGGGGCCTGTTAGGCTGACCCCCACCGAACTGACCTCTACCCCTAGATGGGGCACTTCCGAACTCTCCGGAGAATCTGGCCCTCTTGTCCTGCTGCATCTGCTCGCTACCTCTCAGACGGTAACCCTCAATCATGGGGGCAAACTCAAGTACCATCTGATACCCTGTACCCATCTCTACCTCTCGGGCCATGCCGGATCGGATAGTTGGGTGTATCCCCGCAACAAATTGCCATACCCTCTCTGCCTCTGTGGGAAGTATCATAAGTGCATGGCGAGACAACGCTGAGAATCTCGCCTCATAATCAGTCACTAACATCTGTCCCTGCTCCAAATGCTCAGACAGATGGCACAGCTCTTCCCTCTCAAAGGGTGGAATGTATCAGTCAAGGAATAGCTGTGTGAACTAACCCCAGGTGAGGGGAGGAGAACCTACTAGCCTGCTGAGTGCATAAGACTGCCACAACCTACGGGCCCTGCCCTCCAGCTGAAAAGTAGTGAAGTCAACTCCATGTGATTCCAATATCCTCATGTTGTACAGTTTGTCCCTGCACCTGTAAATGAAGTCTTGGTATCCTCATGACGCTCACCCCCGAAGACTGGGGGGTGAAGTCTAGTCCATTTGTCTAATAACTTCTGCAGATCACCATCCACAGCTGGACTGGGATGGGGTGCCGCTGGAGCAACTAGCTGAACCCTATCTGCAGGTAGTGCACCCGAAGTTTGATATACTGTGGCTGTACGACCTGAAGCCTGAGTAGTAGGGGTCTCTGCTCCCCCTCCTACCTGTGAGGTGGCTGGATCTTCTAGAAATAAACCTGCCTGAGTCATAGTATCCATGAATCAAAACATGTGGCCCATGACTTCCGGAATCGCAGTGCTGTCATGAAATCAACCGGGGTAGGCTCAGTTGCGGGCACCTCGCCTTGCTCCTCAACGATCGGATCCCTTGTAGGATCTGCTAGTGCAACTGGGACGACTATGGGATGACCTCGTCCCCTACCACAGGTCGGTGCCCTCCCCCGGCCTCTGCCTCGTCCTCTAGTAATGGATGAGCAGCTCCTCCCAGATTTGGAATGTCGGTGGTACGATTCCTCACCATCTGTGAGAGAATAGAGAAGGGAAATTTAGTACACTAACCACTGCACGATAGGAAGTGAATAAAGAGTAGTCTTTCCTAATACCCTATATCCCCTCGAAGATAAATACAGATGTCTCCGTACCGATCTGCAAGACTCTATTAGGTTGGCCCATAACTTGTGAGACCTACGTGAACCTAATACTCTGATACTATGTTGTCACGATCCATTTCCATAACAGGTCATGATGGTGCCCAACACCGTCGTAGGGCAAGCCAAGTGCATAAAACATTTTCCAACTTTGATACTAATATTTTCAGTTAAAGTGAAATCAACACTTTAATTGGTTTAAAAACTGAAAGTGATAAATAATAAGAGTAGAAAAATAATTATATAACCCCAAAAGTAATTCGACCAATGTGTGTGTCAGAACCTGGTGTCACAAGCTACGGACGACTAGTAGAATATACACAAAAGAATAATACATTATCCTACTACCTGAATCAGGATAGACAGAAAACAAAAGTACAACAAAGACTTATTCGGCCACGGATCGGCATGAAGGAGAAGAAGCTCACCGTAGAAGACCCAGACGTGCTCACTAATGCGCACCGGAATAATGTCTAGATCCACCTGCCTTAGATCCTGTACATTTAAGTACACAAGCGTAGCATGAGTACATAAATAATATGTGCCCAATAAGTATCCCATCTAATCTCGAAGAAGTAGAGATGAGAGGTTGACTCGATACTTACTAAGGTCAAGTAAAAATGAGAAGAATTTATAATAAGCAAGAATAATTCAAGTCATAGGAGTAACAAGTATGAAACATAAATTCTTCTTAAATCTTCCATATAAAGTGTGCATATATATATATAAAAATTATGAAGTTAAATCCATAAGTTGAAAGCGAAATAACTCATGCACAGATAATCACCGAGGAACGTACGACCCGATCCAACATAAAAATAAATGTGCACTGCCAAGGGTCGAACGGCTCGGACCATAGATGCATCTATTACCCCTCTCACGAATCATCCGTGCGACACGGTCAAACATAAATAAAAATATCACAAACAGGCAGTAATGTACATCTGAGGAGCAATATATCACAGGAAAGTCTAAATTCTCTTTTTAAGGATGAAAAAGTATAATCATTACCTCACTAGTAGAATTTCTAAATTAAATAATTCGTAAAAGATCCAAAATTAGCATCAAGTTACAAGAATATCACATAGAGCATGTTTATAGGCCCTAGTCAACCCGGACTTAACATATAAGTTGCTATGCACAGACTCTCGTCACCTAGTATGTACGTAGTCCCCGCACATAAAGGAAATTTATTCAATTATTATACATATGGGGACAATTTCCTCTTACAAGGTTAGAAAGGAGACTCACCTCGCTGTAAAGTGCACTTCTAATTTCTAAGAACAAGCCCAAGTCCTTAATTCGAAGCCAAAAAATTCCGAACTAATTAAAAGAAGTAAGAACTAATTAATATAACCTCACAATATCAAATTCTAGCTATTTAAAAAATTCCCCAACTGTTAACACAAGTTTCCTAAATTCCGACCCGGGGCCCACGCGCCCAGATTCCGAGATTTTTCAAAGGAAGTTGTTCTCCATAACCTAAGGATCAATAATATAAAATTTCTAGTTCATTACATAGACAATTACATGATTAAATCATAATTTTATTAAAATCCTAAGTCTAGCTCTAACCTTTGATATTACTTAGATTTTAGTGTTTAATCTATCTAATGTTCAAGTATTTAAACTAAGGTGGGATGGAAATTATTTAACTTGTGATGATATGTAAATCCTCTCTTTGGAAGCCCCAAATTTGCACAAGTATGGAGAAATATGTGAAATAAATGCACTTGAGCTCGAATTAAAGAGCTCACTGCCCAGTGAATTTTGCTTCTGCGGGTTGGTACGGTCCTGCACCTGCGGAAAAGAGGCCTCTCTGTGGCTCAGGGCTAAAGGAGGCTACTGCATCTGCGAAATCATGTTACTAGGTTTACATTCCTACTTGTGCAATAGAATCCATGCTTAGGACTCATTTCATGCATTAGAAATCATGTTTCTTAGGATTTACAATTATTTTTTTCACTATGCCCATTTATTAGTATCACATCACTAAGAAATTTCCGCGTTAAATGTTTTAATAATCAATATTTCTGCAATCATGTTCCTACTGCCAGGCACACTTAGAGATCATTTTTTAGGCTAAACAACACTAAAAAATATGTAATCTCGACATATTCTGGAAACTATGTTTTAAACACTGTAATAGTTGTGCATATAGAAATCTTGATAAGGATTCAGCATGTCTATTCTTCTGCTTATTTAATATTTTACCGCTTCTTCTATGGTAATAATCAGTCTGCCTTTCAATGTGATTCTTTTCTTATTTTGAGCCTGTTAGCCCCCTTAAACAAGTGGTTCCTCAATTAAAGGGGAATCACTTGGTTGATCGCTTTTGATTATTGATTGTTTCCATAGTTATATTGAATTTTACTTATTATCTCATTTCTCACATGTTTTTAAAAGTATAAATACTCATGTTCTCTTTTCAAAGATACGAACCCAAGGCAAAAAACACTTGAGTTCAGACACACTCCATTAAAGTCTCTCTTTTTTCTCTGTTGCTACTTGTATTGTTGTCTTAGCTAGCCGTTTGAAAGCCAAGACTAGGATGTGGTAAGCTTGCTTACTTTTTATCTGTATTTTCATATTTATTGGTATGTTTTAACTAATTTTTAGCACCAACAACAACATGTTTCTTTACTATTTTCTTCACCCTTGTTTGCTTTCTGTTTATGTTTAATCAAGTTACCTTATTAAGCATGTTGTAATCTTCCCCTTCTAATCTAAATCAATACTTTCTTATGAATTATGTCAATCATTTATTATGGTTTATGAATCCTAAACCCCCATCCCTAATGTGGTTGGTATTTGTGGTTTATTTGGGGCATGACAACATTGGACATTGTTGTGCATGACCCAAACATGATCCCTCTGGGATCATAACCTCCATATCCCCTACCCTCTATATGTTGTGTATTTTGATTGGCTTATGGGCATGCCAGCACCATCTATTGTTGGGCATGCCCAAATTTGATCCCTGCCTAAGGATAAGTGCTCTTTGCAATGTATTCCCAAACCCTTGACCCCCTTTGTATGGAATCATGAACTCGGTGCTTTATTATTACTGTTTTCCATCATCCCTTTACCCCTATCTTGTCTCCCCTCAGTTTTTAAAACCTTATTCCAACACTTTCACCATATTCTTAGACTTAAGTTCTGCCCTTCTTGTGTGAGCCTTGCCTTGGGGCCTATGAGCTCCCTCTAAACTTGGACATATAAGGGCTGTCCCTTCTACATAGCACTCATCCCGATCTGATTCTGTTAACCAGGGGGAAAGCACTACCCGAGGTCATTTGAGACCCTTAGGGAACTCTAACTCACCCAAGTCTGAGAGAGGCTTTGAAATCAATGGCATTGCGATGATATCGTTCATTGCATATCTCAGAAATGAAGTCAAATCAAGATTTCCTATGGTTGTAGATTTTTCTTTAATTCCTTCTTTTGTAGTTCAAGTAGTTGGTCTGTAATAATTTCTCATGAATATTGAGGTTTGGCTAGTGAAAAGGGTAGGGAAATATGCATGTTTTAGCTAATAAAAGGGTAGAAATCATGTTACTAGGTTTACATTCCTACTTGTGCAATAGAATCCATGCTTAGGAATCATTTCATGCATTAGAAATCATGTTCCTTAGGATTTACAATTATTTTTTTCAGTATGCCCATTTCTTAATATCACATCATTAAGAAATTTCCGCGTTAAATGTGTTAATAATCAATATTTTTACAATCATATTTCTACTGTCATGCACACTTAGAGATCATGTTTTAGTCTAAACAACACTAACAAATATGGAATCTTTGCATATTCTGGAAACCATGTTTTAAACACTGTAATAGTTGTGCATATAAAAATCCTGTTTAGGATTCTGCATGTCCATTCTTTTGCATATCTGCACAACTAGATATCATATCTTTAAGGCTAAAATCACTCAACTAGATATTATGCCTATAGGGGTAAAATCAGTAATATTAGATATCATGTCTATAGGAATTAAAATCAGCTATAATAGAGATCATGTCTATAGAACCAATCGTCCCCGCAAGTGAAGAAAGTTTTATTTAAAGGAACATGATTTCTAAACAGTAAAACGACCAGTCGAGTCGTTACATCTCGAAATCAATTACAATCGACCACATTTGTCCTTACACAAATAAATAGCTGCTCCACTCTAGTAAAAGCAAAAATTATTGATCCATGCCCTACTTCTCTCTCTAACACTCCATTTTCCCCTCCTATATGTCCAGATAATCTCCACCTCAGCCCTTCAACTATTGACTTACCTAATAAGCCCACCCTTTTTTCCTGCCACTCAAACCCTACGATCCAATTAACCCCTCATTACCAGACACGTTTACTCTTTATAATCATACCACTAAGTTATTATCTCTCCATGCAACATCCTCTTTCCCCCTAAACTCCAACGACCACACTGCTAGACCTCCCTCACAACTATTTCCTTTCCTATCATCTCTGTTCCATCTTCTCCACGACCTAACGGACAACACACCACCTCCATATCCCCCGCCACCATACTCAACGATATTTGTGATCCAAAGTAACTCGGAAATTCCACCCCAATCATGGCTGGAATAGGGCCTATCCGGCAAAGCTCTCCTATATTGCCTCACGCTCAACGACCAGGAAATCATTATAGTTCTCCAAAACTTCTCTTATCTATCCCAAGTTGTATCAGAGGGAATGAGACTTGGGATGGATGCTTTTATCTAGTCCTATTGGTCACTGAACTCCCCAACTCCACACACTCTCCTCCTAATTTTAGAAATTTTGTTCTACCATCCATCACTCCTAGGTCCGATTTTCCATCCATGGAATAACCAACAAACCATACACCTCTTAATGGAACTCACACTCCCCTCCAACAATCCCATGAGCTCCCTCTATTACCCCTACAGCCCCTCCCCCCAACCATTTCCCTCCGAACTCGATGCAACAACGCTACAGTAAAACCTAGCAGCTACTATTCTAGAACTGAGAGAAATGAGACCCACCCATCAAACTTACGTATGCCTCATTCCAAAAGTTCGCAACGCCTCCATGATTACTTAATATCTCCTTATTGGACTGTGTTCCACAATATATAAAATCATTACAAAACTTTTAGTCCAACGTATTAAACCGCTCATGCCTACACTTATCAGCCCTACAAAATCTAGCTTCCAACAACATCGATGAGTGACTGATAATGCTATAATTGTACAAAAGATTTCACACTACTTTCAGAAAAATCGGGTAAAAATAATTTTATGCTTCTTAAGCTAGATGTAGAAAAAGCTTTCGACCGCATTGAATGGTCATTCGCTCAGCAAGCTCTCTAATACTTCAACTTCCCCCCTCCCATAATTTATTTAATTATGTCCTACATCATCACTTCCTCACTTTCCATCCTCATCAACGATATCTGTACCCCTTTATTTTCACCATTATGTGGCATCCATTAGGGAGATCCCCTCTCCCCTCACCATTTTCATATTATGTATGGAATTACTTACTCGTAAAATCGATATGGCTATTGATTATAATCTATGGAAACCTGTCTTTCTACACATGGCACCGCGCTCTCTCACTTGTTCTATGGGGACGATATTGTCCTCACTTCTACGACGTCAACACGCAGTTGTCATACCATCATTGACATACTTAATGAGTTCAATCGCATCTCAGGATAAAAATCAACTTCCAAAAATAAAAAATTTCTTCTCAAAAAATTGTTCCTCCCAAGATAAAAACATTGTTTTGTCATCCTTCAACATGCATGAAGGCACATATTTTGGTAAATATCTGAGTTTCCCGATTTTTACCGAATGGACCAACAAACATCATTTTCAATTCATTTTTGATAACTTTAAAACACCGGCTTAGGGTTGAAAATAAATTACTTTACTGTGGCAGGGCACACGTTATGCAATAGCCTCCCGAATCACGTTATGCAATAGCCTCCCGAATCACGTTATGCAATACATTAAAATTCTTCATTTTATCCTGTCCCAATTAGAGCGCTGCCAGTGCAATTTTCTCTGGGGCACGACTCCGAGTAAAAAGAAAATTCACCTCATGAATGGAGTACTGTCACCATGCCAAAAACTCATGGTGGCCTCGGTATCTAACGCCTTCCCCAAAAAAACAAACCTTACTCGCTAGTCAAGCCTGGTGAATGCTTCGCAACCCCTCCTCCTTATGGGCTGCTACCCTCAACCACAAATATTTTTACCGCACAACCAATCCACATGCTCGTGGTTCCTTCATTTGGAATAACCTCCTCGTAGGCTGGCACCTGTGTTAACAAGACATAAGGTGGCTCATAGGTGACGACACACTCATTAACTTCTGGTTTGATTCCTGGATCGTCTCTAATCAACCTCTGAGACAATGTATCAGAGGGCCTCTACGGAAAATTTTATTTTGTCTCATACAATTTACACTAGTTGTATGAGGTAACTTTTTGTCTCACAGTTTTGTGGACCCCGAATTCTGTGGATCCAGAAATGTATATTGGGGTCCACAATTTTGTAAGACAAAAAGGAACCTCATACAATTAGTGTCAGTTGTATGAGACACAAAATAAAACTTCTCGGCCTCTACTATGCCACCCTCTTCTTGATACCGTATCCACTTATGTTACATGTTACCAATGAGACTTTACCAACGTCCCTTTTGAACTACCATCCGAACTCCTACAACAAATCCTTAACACATATATTCCTTTCCAGACTACTAACCAAGATTCTTTTGCTTGGAATTTAGATTCAAGGGACACCTTCACCACAAAATCACTATATCACCATTACTCCTCATCTATTCCGGACCATCCTTTAATTGGCTTTGGAACCTTCGGGTCCCGCCAAAAATTAAACACTTCCTATGGATGATTTGCCATAATCGCCTCCGTAGTGCCAGCCATTATCACCACATAGGTCTCCCAAATAACACATGCGCCCTATGCCTCACCCACTCTGAAACAATAACTCATTTATTCCTCGACTGCCAAGTTGCAGTACATCTTTGGTTAACTTTATCCATGATATCAGAAATTATGAAACTTGAGAGCACTATTGACCCCTCACTTTTATGGCTCAAACATTTCCTTTTGCATAATACCACACTGAATTCCCTAAATATCCCCCGATGACATACTTGTCCCCTATGGCACATCTAGCTGGCCCTTAATGTAAAACTTTTTCAATCCCATAATCAACCCCCTTCCGTTTCTCGTCAGCCCCCCCCCCCCCACCCCCACCCCCACCCCACAACGCATCGACACGTATCCCTATGAAGATCAAGTGGCACCATCCAAGTCAAGGTTACTTTAAACTTAATACTGGTGGTTCAGCTGCACAACACATTATGTATTCTTGTAGTGCAAGTTATACAACGCACTCCTGTAAGGTAAGTCTAATACGAGTTATAAAACGCATTCATCTAAAGAGTTATAAATTGCGTTTTATTGAATAAAACGGACTCGAACTTGTGGCCGGTATTTGCAAACCAACACCGGCGACAACTCCAGAGACAGGTCGCGGGGTTTTTGCGCTCAGCAGCTTTGTTCCTCGTTGTCGTTTTTTGTCGTCATGTCAGTAGTAATCAAACTTTCCCGATCCAACCGCATCTATCGCCCTAATGTACACGAAATTGTGCAAATTATAAATATGAAGAGTAAGTATTTCTCTCGTAATTCAGCTATTGTTAACGAAATCAACTGCAATTTTCAGGAAGCAGTGCAAGGGAAAATCGTAACGAAGCTCTCTTCTTCGATTTCTCACCAAGGCATTCGACTCAATGTCAACGCTTCAGTCAACTTGCAGGTTCTTATTCCTCATCTACTTTGTTGATCCTTCAGTACAATACATATTGAAAGAAATCCTGTCTTATGCTTTAGCTTATTTATATGTTAAAAAGCTGACCTTCAGGTTAGAGGAGGATCAGCGGGAGTTATTGAATCTATTTATGGCGTTATTAAGCCTATTCCAATACTGTAAGCATGCTTCTATTTCACTTAAGCTGCTTGCTTAATCTGTGCTCTAGAAATTTATATTTGGATTTTTGTAATTTATTGACCATTTCCTGTTCTTTCGTGGGAATTGTAGGAATAAGACTGTTGAGGTCCTAAAATCTGGTAAGATCAGCTCAGGTACTACAGAGGTATGTTTTTAGAATTGAGTGCTGGTAAATTTTGCTGTCTTATGTTGTTTCAATTAATGAGTTTTTTCCTCCCTGCAAAATATGTACTTCCTATATGGTAGTACATGCCAAGGTTTGGGTTTTCCCCTCGAAGAAAAATGCTGATATGAGAACTAGAAGAAGAAGGGAGTTATGCAAAAAAATAGAAAAATCAGCATTCGCACGCGGTTAAGTGAAAATGCTTGTGTGGTTCTTGGTAGTGATCTAACACTCCATAACACGTTTTCTATCTCTCAAGTAGTTCTCCTTTTTAAGAATAAACTGCCGATATCTGGGTCAACTGGACGATAAAGGTTCCTCTATTCGTCCCTTACCCTAACATTTTGTCCAAAAAAGAAACAAGAATCCCCTTAATTGTTCCTTATCAGAAAAAGAATCACCTTAAATTGTTCCGGTGGTCAGTTATGTCAGAAAAGAAGAAGTAGTTATAAACAGCAGTAGAGAAACAAAAATCCCCCTGGACTCGGGAGAAATCAAATCAATTCCTCCTCTACCAGCTAAACAAGGCAGTAGTATTACGCGTCATTGCTCATACTTATCAGCAAATGACAGTCTTAGGGAGATTTGGGCTCTGAAAGTGACATAATGATTCAAGGAAGTCTGTGAAAGCGAGGAGGAATCTTCAGAATATTACACTGGAGGCACAAGTTTAAAGATTAGGTCCAGTGAAAAAATGCTCGATCAGTGAGATGCAACTCTTTCATTGTCCTATGTTCTTATATGGCTCTATATTTGGTTATAAACTATTCTTCTTGAGCCATTCATTGTGGTTGTTTTTTCCTTTTGCTTACTCCTTTCGAATCCCTGATTATTCTTTTTGTTGCCTCCATAGATTCCGTTTTTTTTCATGTTGAAAGATCCAGGAGAAGAACCTTTGGAAAAACTTTATGAAACATATCATGGTGGGGACATTAGCATTCAGGTAAATTTTGACTAGAATTTGCTGTGTCCTATATCAATCTGTTTCAGCTTTCTTGTTTTGATGTCTATTTTATACCAATGTAGTATCTGGCATCTGTAGACATTTCGAGAGGATACTTACACAAGTCTCTATCTGCCACAGTGGAGTTCATAATTGAAAGTGAAAAGGGTCTGGACCTGATCTCACTTTCTTCCTTGTCTTTTGTATGGTTTATCTATATGTTCTCATGTACATGACAAGCACAAAATTGACCTTCCTATTATGTCTAATTCAGAGAATCTCCCAGAGAAACCTATTTCTCCTGAAGTGGTCATGTTTTATATCACCCAAGACACACAGAGGCATTCACTACTTCCCGAGCTAAAATCAGGTCCCACTTGTTTCTTTTCTTCTTCTTTTTTGGATAAGTAATCAGGTTCACTTGTTATAGATCAGCAAATTCATTTCTGAACAGGAAAACAGATTCTTATTAAATTGCACATTTGCATTTATATCTAAACTTGGATACGATTTGGAGAGTAGATTTGTATAACCTCTTGCTCATCCCAAAAGTTGGCAGAAACATAAAAAAGAAGAAAACATCTTTTAACAAAGTTTGTCGCAATGCCCAAACACAAAGGAACTTGGTGGGTTATGATATGGATAACTACATAGTAAGGTGTTGTTTGATTTCCATTTAAAATCGTATTTAATGAGTGTTTGTTGGAGGACAAGAAAATGCCTTTTAAGCTCTGAACTGTATTTGGGCATTCGGTTCCAAAATGGGATGGCCGTATTGAACTCCATGTTATACTTACCATTTTCTATCCACTTATATAGGTTCCATAGGAGGAGGATAACTAAAACCGTTGTATCAATCAGATGAATGATGTGCCCAAAAAGTATTTTGCCTTGAATATCCTAGAAAGTGTGCTTTTTGGAATTGGGAAATGTGGATTTTCAAGAAAAAGAATCATAAGATATGACTTGACATAGTGTTCAATAGGGCTTTTATCGTTCTTAATCTTAGTTAACCTGTAGAATAGTAAAATCCCAAGATAATTTATAAATCAATCCCGGAAGAACACCCTTGTTGATTTTGTGCTTCGCGCCCATTATCATGCCTTGATATGTGGCACATTAATAGAAGACAGACTAACCGATGGTTGCAACTTTTATTGTGAATAGGGGGATTCAGGGTAAGCGGTAAAATATGCACATTATGTTCTTTGTCGGATCCTATTGAAGGTGAGCTAACTGTTGAAGCATCTGCTGTTCCTATCCAATCCATTGACATGCACTTGCTGCGAGTGGAGTCAATTTTGGTCGGTGAAAAAATAGCAACTGAATCTTCTCTGATACAGACAACTCAGGTATGGACTGCTCCTGTGTTTCCAAGAAATTCTTTATGCCATGTTATTTTTACTGATATTGTACTGGAAACTTGTCTTGTTTATTAGATAGCTGATGGGAATGTATGTCGAGGCATGGCTCTTCCCATCTACAGTATTCTTCCCCGCCTTTTGACTTGTCCGTCAATCTTTGCTGGGTATGTGTTCGATCGAATTTACATCTTTCTTGTTTACAAATTCCCAAGATTCTTGTCTGTTAGGACCTTTGTGGCCTTTCAAAAGTATCATCTCGTTGGTACATAATACATAAATGTAATGGAGAGCATGATGGATTCCAAATCATACTTGCAAATGAGTCAGTTCCAGATTCTAGACCATACCGAGGACGAGTGCGTTCATTCATTTATGCATGCTTCCCTTGCTCATATATTACCAACTGCAGGCCTCTATCTCATGTTACCCAAAGCAAATTTACTTGAAACTTTCTGATTATTAGATATCAACAAAAAGAGAGTTGGCGTATTTCAATCAATAGAAATTGCTCCTTGTGTTATTATTTGACGATGGTTCGTGTGAGGAACACATGGAAACTGATTTTTTTTTTTGGGGGTATTTGTGAAACTTTCAAGAGAAGTCTATGACCGAAGGCTAGGAATGTTTTCCTTTTGGTTTGCTTGATATGCTTGCGTTATCATTAGATGTGGATTATCTTTCTGCTCTTACCATTACGCTAGTTGCCAATTGGCTGAATAATCATCTTTGCAGTCCATTTTCCATAGAGTTCAAAGTTACCATTGTAATAACCTTTCAGTCAGAGCAATCGAAGTTGCATCCAAAATCCAGTTTCAAAACTCTTAGATCATGGGTGAGCATCTTTGTATCTCTGTCAATAGTTGCACATATTTACTGTGTCTAAAGTCGTCATCCTCACCTGTAGCACGCAGCAGAAAGTGTTCCCCTTGAACTGATTCGGACAAAGTGAGATGCTGGGCAGGTAATTATTTGAAAGTTCTGTTGAATTGCTTATTCTAAATTAGACATCTTGATACAACTTTTATTAGTCCTGCACATATTCGATATTAGCACCTTGCAATGGTTTTAATGATATAGAAACATAGCCTTCTTAAATATGTTCCGGGGATGCTGAAGTTTTTGCGTATGTAAATGGGTGAAAACTCGCTTACTGATATTGGCTTAGGCGCCCAGAGGATAGAAATTCTGTGTGCGATCTTTCACCTGGAAGATGACTATCAAGTTCATTTGCTCAATGTTGTGGCCACGAAACTATGTTCCTGTTCTACAAGTGCAAAATTTCCAGGAGATACTGCAAGCGAGAATTGCACTTCTCGATTGACAAGTGGGGATGCGTAGATATGGGAGGTGAAGATGAGTTTGTAGAAAGTAAAAGAACTTCCTACTTTTTGTTTCTTTATGTGCACTAGCTGTTACTACTCTACACTGGATAAAAGATTGCTGTACACTGGGGGGCAAAATTGCCAACTGGTTTCTTGCAAGAGAGAAGCAGCTTCACAGAGTTCTGAACCTCATCTGTATGTCTTCCATATTAGGTTATATAAAGTGTAGATACATAATTCTTCTGAGGTATGAATTATGATACGTACCATCTTTCTCATCGATCTAATTCAGTGTAAACATATCACGTGAGCAGTACTGCAATTGGACAGGTGCAGATAGGTCTTCTGTTAATCAATGACCAGAAAATCTTGTGACAGACTTATTTACATCTTAATTTCTCTAAATTTATTTATTTGTATGTCCAAAACTCAATTCTAATCCACTCCATTTTAAGAGGAAAAGGGGTAGATGAGCGAGTCCTGGCCCTCACGGATTTCTAGATTGTCCAAAAAACAAAAAGATACAAAATTAAAAATGAAGAATACTCATTCCTTGGCAATTAGCCGCGTGATTAAATTTAAAAGTTTGAGAGGTGCTCACCATTCAATCAAATATTTGTAAAAAATACTAGTTTATGTTGTTTGCGATGTTTATGGATAGAAACACTAGGAAAATACTAAGAACAGAGCTAAAATTTAACAGCCGCAAATATAACGTCATGTCATTCACTCATCAAGAAAACCCCTCAGTCGACAGAATTCAGAGCCTTAGTAGTGTTCTCCAGATACCCAAGACTTAAAAACAGTTTCATCTTAGTTCTTCTAACAAATAGGACGCGGACTTCACAAGCTAATGGAGCACCTTTATTTAAGTGTATTTTCTCTTGAAAAATCCTAATAGCAACCTACTCAATTGAAAATTCATACAGCATGTTGTGAATGTACTTGTCACCAGGCTGAAAAATAACAGAGGGGAAGTTTGGTGTGTTGACAGCATTTGGAAACCCTTGCGTCTCTAAACAGACTCCTGCATGCTTGTTATACACAGCTCCGCCTTTACCGACAACTCCATTCACATAGTTTGCAGTGTAAAACTGCATGCCAGGAGCATTGGTCCATAAATTGAGAACTCTGGAGCTCTTAGGATCCTTGATTTTTGCAGCATGCTTCAAGCCGTCTTTCACGTCTCCACAGTCGAGCACGTAATTATGGTCATACCCTAACCCAACTTGCTGGATATCACGGCCGATCTGCTTTTCAGCAGTGAAATCAAATGGAGTGCCTTTCACAGGCATTATTTCTCCGGTTGGGATTATGTTCTGATCAACGGGAGTAATATGATTTGCCCATATCTGCGCTGTGTTATCAAGAATATCCCCGGAATTATGGCCACCAAGGTTCCAATAGGTGTGCTGTGCTAAACTAACAGGAGTCGGCTTATTTGCAGGCACAGCTTCCATGTCAAGTCTGAGTGTTGTCTTAGAGGTAAGTGTGTAAGTTGCGGTCACAGAAAGATCTCCTGGGTAACCTGTATAACAAGGCAATCAGAGATCAAGTCTTGTGTGCCGTAGACGAGGATGCACCGATATAGGCAAGAGAGGAAGAGAGAGACAAATACCTTCTTCTCCATCACGACTATGATACTTGAAAGTAATTGATGGATGTTCGCCCTCCTTGTGTTCAGCAACCTCCCACACAACCTTGTCATAACCCTTGTGCCCACCTTTTGACGAAAAAAATAGTAGAGCATTAATAGTACCAGCAAAAGACAATAAAGCTATTGAATCACCAAAGACTTGCTTTGATGGGCAATAAATGGGAAATAGCAATACTTTTTGTTTAGCAGGAAGTCTCAAGTACACACAGAAAGTGTCTTTTCTTGTAAATATCACTTGCTGATAATTACCATTACAATATCATTAGTGAGTCATTGTTTATACAAATGCTTTATTCGCTAAGAGTAAAACAATTCTCTTTGAGAATTTGTCACCCCATGAAGGCACTTCACTTCCTGTAATTGGTGAAGCTCACAAATGCTTATACGTCTACCCATTCATAACAGCTCATGATTGTTCTAATTACAGAACACCAAGTAGGCGAAATTGCCAGGTCGACTAGTATTGAAATGTGAAAGATTATAAACTATGATGGGAAGGAATTTTGTCAACAGAATATCATTTAGCAGGCAGATTTAACAGCAAAACATCGAGTGAAACAAGTAAATTCTAAACCAACGGACTAATCAGAAATATAATAACCTTACTCCAAACCCTCTTGTGGTGGGGCATCATCAAGTAATGATCTAGCATATAAAGATCAAATTTTGAACACAGTGACATCAAATTACAGTAATTTGAACACAATTGACTTAGCCAATTGTGAAAACAAGCACCTAAAGTTATGAAAAAAGTAAACAAGATCTTACCATGGAGGCTGTTTGGTGGCTTATTGATGGGTAAAGTGTAATCAACTCCATTCAGAGAGAACTTTCCTTCTTTAATCCTATTCGCCACTCGACCCACAATGCAGCCAAAGAATGGCGCTAAACCTTTCTATAATCAGACAATTCAAGTATTCACCAAAAAAAAATTAAAGATCAGCCTCATTGTTAACCTAAACAAATACAATTCTTTCTGTAACAAAATCACAAAAATCAAGCCATGAAACAAAGGGGTCTTTAAGAAAAATAAAAAATTGACATAGAATTTTACTCGCCTGGTATGGCTCGAGGGTATCAAATCCAAGAACCACATCACCCAAATTCCCTACAAAAGGTACAACCAAAAAGAGAATTAAATATCAGTACAAAACGCTGAAAACAAAAGAAAGATCTGAATTTTATGTATATATCAAGAAGAATTGAAAGATCAAAGGAGAATTTTTAGAAAAAAAAGGGTACCATCTTTATCTGGTACAGACAAGGAGAGAATGGTGCAACCCAAATTGGAGACTTTAACTTGCATGCTTCCATTGTTGAGTTCGAAAATTTTGGGTTCTGCCATTACTGTAAAGATTAAGGTTTTTCCTTTTGTACTGAAAGAGGTATATAATACAACAACAAAAAACACCCTACAGTTTTTCCTCCAAAAATTTTCTAATTTGCTCTTAGGTCGAACTCACAACAAACTGTCGGTTGAAACTGGTCAACTCCACTTGTCTGAAAGAGGTATATATAAAGGACAAAAGATACAGAGAAGCAGCGCTTTTAAGGTTGCTGATCTCTGTTGGTTGTCTTGTTTTCCCTTTTTCTCCTTCGTTTGCCCGTATTATTATAATGGTGACATGGGGACAAGGTAGTAATTTCGAAACATTAATTACGTCAGCTCTTTTGCAAGCGTTTTTGGAAGATAAGATCAATTTTTGATTTTGTATTTTATGGTATTTATCCGTTTAATCAAAGAAGATTTATGAAGTCTCATGGATTTTGAGATATAAATAGATCTTCTTCTATTGAGGAATTGATTTGCTCTAATGATTTTTTTTCCAAATTTTGAAACGTTTTGACTTCACAAATCATTCCTTAATGTAAAATTCGATACTAGTTTTTTTTCTTTTTATCGAACGTGTTGGTTTATACTTTATACATCCTAGTTTATTTTGGACTATCAAAAAGAAAAAAGAAACTACTTCCTCAATCTCCCCTCAAAACCTGAGTCAATGAACTATCTGGACAACGGACAAAAAAGACGAATTCAGGATTTAAATTTTATAGGTTCAATGTTAAAATAATATTAAGGTTTTAATATTGAACCCATTATATTTTTAAAGTTATAAATTTATATTTACTATTTTTGTAATTTTAATGAATTATTACATATAATGAGTTCAGTTGAATCCGTAGGTAGTACACTACATTCGCCTCTGACAATTACCCCGTTTTGTCACCTTTTGGAGTCAACTAAATTAAACTTAAAGTAAACATTTTAAAAAAAATTAATATTTAAGACAAAACATTCTCAAGTGAATTTGTCATCAAGTGCGGACCCAAGTGGTGAGAGGTGCGTTCAATTAAACTCGCTTTGTCAAAAATAATATTGTGTGCATGAATAAATTATAGCTAAAGTAAGAAATTTTTTGTGTAGAACTTATTTTTGAACTCGCTTATATAGCTTATACCGCTTATGTTAGTTACGAACTTCTCCGACTAAATCTGCTTGCACAAAATCCTTGGTCCGCCACTGTTTGTCATACTTTATATTTTTAAGAAAGATTGCAAAAGGTAAGGGTTCGAAAAATACAGTCGTTTCTTTATTGTGTTCCAAGTTACCCTCGTACAACCACGTGAGAGAACCTTGAGTTAGAAGTTAGAATTTTATCTTTTTGCAAGAGATCATGTATATTTCAACTAGGGGTGGCAATTTGAGCACAAATTTATTTAACATGCCCAATTAACTCAGAGATTTGGGCTATAATATTTTAGCTCATGAGTTAATTTGGGTTGAACCCAAGTTAATCTATTATTTTTTATAGCCCATTATGACCCATTTAACAGCTTAAATACAACCCATGAAACTCACTCACAACAAAGTATCTCAACCCAATTTAACTAAAAATTTATTTAGTTGTCTCAATTTTATTTTATTTTTTGTATTTTTAATTTTCTATTCTTTTGTTTTTCTACACCACCCACCCACTCACCCTACCCCTACCCCCTCCCAAAATTACTTTTTTTAATACTTTTTTTTTTTATTTTTTCTTGTATTTCTGCGCCACCCACCCTCCCTCCTAACCCCCCAACCCCTCTCCCAAACCCCTAAAAAAATTTACTTTTTTTGTATTTTTAATTTCTATTTTTATTTTTTTATGCACCACCCATCCCCACCCCCTCCCCCACCCCCGGCGAAAACCCCCTCAAAACAAATTTTACTCTTTTTTTTTGCAGTTTTAATATTTTTAATATTTTTTTATTTTTATGCGCCCCCACCCTACTCCACCCCCACCCCACCTGCACAAACCTCCTCAATTTTTTTTTAACTTTTTTTTATATTTTTAATTTTCTATTCTTGCATAAAAAAATATTTTACCTTAAAATATATAAGTTGAGAATATTTTTATGCACCATCCCCCTACCCCACCCCCACCCCCACCCCCATCCCTCTATCCATAAAATATTGTCAACTTATATATTTTAAGGTAAAATATTTTTTTTATGCAAGATTAGCATAATTCTAAAATATGGGTCAAGTTGGGCGGGTTGGGTTATGATCATTGTTTAGTCCATCTTGACCCAACTCATCTTAGCCCAAATACACTTTGGGCTGGGTTGACAATGACGCATTTATTATCTAACCTATCTTAACCCGTCAAATTCAGCCCAACCCGTCCATTTGCCCCCCCTCTAATTTTAACGTAAAGTTGGTAAAAATAACAAAAGTAGGATGTAACTTACAAAATGGGACAAACTTTTGGACAGGAAAAATGCAAAAATGCCACCAAAAAATAAATAAATAAAAGCTGGAATATTAATATAGCCTCTTGGAGAAGCTTCCTAGGGACTTTTGTGTCCAGTAGGAAAATAGACTAAATTAGAAACGGTGGTGAACAAGAGACAATTTTCTTCTTTCTTATTACAAGATTATTAGTATATGTACCCGCACGATGCGCGGATCAATTAAAGAAAAAAAACAAACGCTGCAACTAATGCTGCAAGAATAGTACTTGTTTGCAAGAAATACTCTGCAAATTGTAAAAGCAAACAACGTGGTTATGACAAATGATATAAGATTGCAATTTGCAATCCACTTTAGAACATAAGATTTACATCACCTTCATCTATTTGAACTACTAAAACATGAAGCAAATGAACTTCTTTAATAGAATTCAGCACTCACTACTACAACCGCAATATCTTAAATCAGAAATGTATAATTACAACCTGCATGATAAAATTTGTATCTTAATAAGCAATTCTTCTTGCGGGAGTAAAAGAAAAATCAAAAGAACTTATAGTAAACATAAACTATGAGGAGGAAATATTGTTAATCTTATACTTTATTTCACCTATCATTCGCTATCATTTATTTATTTCCTCTCTTAGAAGATCAAACACACCTTCCTTTCTTGGTGTGGTGGGGAAGGGTGGGAATGATAGCATTATGGACAATGAAAAATATACTCATGAAACTATCATTTTCCAAAATAATAGAATAATATGACATTTGCTTGATATTTTATGAAATAATTAAAAGCTTAATTCTCTAAATACTTGTGTATAACAGAATACAGCCTGAAGTTATATATTGTGCATGATAATCATAGTCCTATTTCTGGTTATATTTCATATAATTGAGTAAAAGAAAAGAGGACTAACAAAATGTAAAATGTGAGATAACTTGGAGGGAAAAGTTTGGGTAAAGAAAGTTAAACATAAACTTGAACAAAGAGTCAAAGAGATCATGACTAAACTTAAAAAATAAAAGGGTTGATATCGGACTATGGTATATCTAATGTTCAAAATAAAGAACACTCTCCTGAGATAGGGTGCAATACGGAGTGAAAGATAAAAGTCTAAGGGGAAAAGAATGCATATGACAATATTTACAACCAAGATTTACAGCAAATTCACCTGAAAATGAAAGAAGATGTTACTAAAGAAAATGAACTATAACTTCTATGAGAGTTTCAAGAAATTGATTCACCAAATACAACCTGTGATAGTTCTTTTATGAAGATGCTATATGAAAAATCTAGTTATAGGTAAATTTTCTAACGAAAAGAAGTGCAAGCAGAATACTTTTCCATGAGACTTATCCTCTGATTGTGGATAAATGAAAGGGACAGTAGAAAAAATGAAAATAGAAAATGATTTTACGTTTGAAACTTGCCGAAGGCAAAATCTTGGTATTTAAATGAAAGGTAGACAATAACTTTGCTTCAAAAAGTTAGTCAGTAGAAGTATGTGTAGTGATTGCTATAAATATTTTTGTACTGCTTCTACATATCACAGAAAAAAATTATAGGAAAAAAGGGAAGAAGACCAACCATTTTTTGTACCATTTTACTTACTAATAGTAATGATGCAAGCCAAAATAACAAAGAAATTCACAAAGGACACCTAAAAATAACATAAGTTCAGAATAAAAAGGAATTATTTTAGTACCTGTCCAGATCAAGGATTTGACTATGCACAAGTGTTTCCGAAGTAACTACAATAAAATGCCACGCTTGATTATAGTAAAGTGATTATGTAAACCAAAACATCCTTGTATATATTTCTAAGAAGATAAAGAGAAGGAGAAAGATCGATACAATTTTGCTTTAAAAAGTTAGTTAGGAGAATTATATCTAATGGATACCACAAATATTTTTGTATTGCTTATATATCACAATAAAAAGGAAAGAAAATAAAGAGAAATATATAGGAGCAAGCCTCTAAATATAAGAGCAAGCCTCTATTGTACTGCTTTACTTACTAACAGTAATGATGCAAGTCAAAACACCAAAGAGATTCACAAGGACACCTAAAATTAAATCTCAGCGTAAAAAGATAATTTAGGGATTCGCAAAGGACACCTACAACACAACTGGAGAAACATCGGCATGTTTATCAAAAAGGGAATGAGGAATAGCCACAATTCCCATGAAGCAGTCATATTACCATCATATTGATAAATATGATAACGAATTGAGCCTAGACAAAAATGCATATACATGTAAAAGAGCATAAAGTTTAGATGGAAAAGGAACAAAGTTCTAGACACATGACTCGTAGCAAAAAAAGCATATAATAGATTTGAAACTTGATATTGGAAGAGTAGTCACGCATCGAAGAGTGCATACACGTCCATGAATATTTAGTCACTACTTTTCTTACTGTGAGTCATACATGCCTCCATGAAATATTTGTACTAAGTGATCATTCTAAACATTAGTATTCCTAGGGAGATAGCAATATAAATATAAAGTAGCTAATTACATACTTTGAAATAGCTATAATGATATTTGAAAGGATTTGATAATTCTGTATCCAATAGCTATATTGCTAAACACTTTATATTTATACTATGTTCTTATTTAACTGATTAAGAAAGTACATGCACTTTATAATATGTAATTCATTATGGTATGATAGATGAAACTCAATTCTTAGTAGTGTATTTCATATTTTATTGAACAATTTATAAAAGAAAAGAAAGAAGCAAAAAGAAAGAAAAATAAAAAATTGCTTGTGAAGAACAAAAAGTTTACTACTAAATATAAACCCTTAAATTCTAATAATCAAGTTTTTTCGTGTATCTTTCGAAGGATCCGAATTCGACCAGATCTAAAAATGTTATGTATCCACATGTATAAGTAAAATAAGTGTCATCTTAAAGGACAAATTAAAAGTGATCGGTGTACTTACTTTGCTTTCCTTCTCTTGATATATGCCTTGAATATTAGGGATCCAAACAAATATAAGAAAATAATTGAGTTAAAAAAAAGAGGCCTAAAATATACAATTTAATCGAAATCTGCAACTTAAATACTGGATTTTGCTACTGATTATCCCGTGTGCACTTAAAAATTAAAACAAAATATGCGAATAGCAAATCAAAAAAGCCAAATTTGCAAATAAAAAAATAGAGAAGCAAAACGTGATACATGCATCTGTTTATCACTGAGACATACATTTGAGGATACATATATCTGGTGCACTAAATCTTCAATCGTGTTTTGCTACTGATTATCACATGAATGCGCACACATGCAAATTAAAAAAAAATAGAGTTACCCAAAATAAAGTATAAGACAACAACTTATTTTGAATGCCTTTTCTTCTGGTAGAATCAATTCAATTGAGAATATAGTGTCAGGATTCTAACGATTTGGTATTTCCCACATATTGCCTTTTTGAAATTGTTACAGCTTTGATTAATATTTTTCATAAGTTATATGTTTCCTTGAATTATTTTAGCGAGATTTGAGTTTAAGAACACAGTGAAATGGAAGTTGGCCGCCAGTTTGGAGAAGTATATTTTGTGGCTTTCAATCTACGTATGTTTCGTGAGTTGTGCGTGGTTGAACGATTGTCCATTATCCTTAGGTTAAGTTTTGGAGAGAAAATTTAGGAAAATTTAGTTTTAAATGTGATGTTTTACATCATTTGTCTTTAAAGAGTAAGATATGTAAAAGTTTATGGTCTTCATGGTTCAAAAATAGATGATAGATTTTTGAAGGAGTTTTTATTTCCAAATAATTTTGAATTAGTCAATTTGTTAAAATGTATGTTTTAATATCATATAATCAATTAGAAATAAATAAATTTAAAATTTTTGAATCAAATAAAGCTCTTTAATAAAAAAAAAGTCTGGTCTTCATGGTTCAAAGTTAAAAGAGTATTTTAAAAATGTGCCATTTTTAATTTTTAATTTTAAATAATAATCTAAATCAGTTTTTTTTAAATTTAAACATTAAAAACGTATATCTAAAATCAGTTAATTTATTTATAATAAATAAATATTTATTTTTAAAAAGGTAAAGAAATCTGAAATTTAAAAAACTGAAAGCGGGAGTCCAAAAAACGTGGGACTGAAATAGATACACAAACGTGGACTCTTGGGCACACAAACGTGGGACTTAAAACGTGGACTCTGTTAAGAATAGAATTCTAATTAGAGTGAATGTCTATCTTATAGAAGAGTTTTACTTTGAGGCTAAGTCATTTCTCTTCCTATAAATAGAGGGGTCTTACCCCATTGTAAATACACCTCAAAAATATCAATAGAATTCTCCTCTCCCTACCTTGCTCTGCAATATTGTTCTTGTTCTTGTATTATTTTATAACACGTTATCAGCACGAAGTTCTACTATCTCAAGAATCTCTTTGAGAAAATTAAGAGGAGCAGAGAGGAGATTAGGGTTTTGGGTATATTAGGGTTTTAATCCGACCGACGACGATGATTTACGATGTCAACTCGCCGCTTTTCCGATCCTTCCTTAGCCAGAAGGGAGGCGCCTCCGACAAGAGGTATGTACAGTTCTCTCGTTGGCTGTAAACTAACCGTCGCCTCTCCGACAATTCTTCATAGTATTGATGTTATCGCAGTTTTCTTTGTGGAAGGTGAAAAAGGTTAATATTTCTGCATATCCATATTGATTCTGTCATAGTTGTGTTTTTTTCCTGTTACATTTGTTTCAATTGTTATTTCAATGGTCATTTCAATTAGGCTTCGCTAGCGAGTGATTTTTTTGTTCGAAATGTCTTTGCCCTATGATTTTCATACATTTGAACCTCTGGTGCCTTATTTTGACTTTGGAGAGAATGTGAACCATTTATGATATGCCATTGACTGCTCTTGGGCAAATCATATTCTCACTATCTGGTACAATATTAATGATGAATGCCATAGCCATTGGAAAGTGGTAAAATAAAGAATGTATCTTGGTGTTTGGATGGAACTCCTATGGTGTTGTGAAATGGTCTAGCTAATTGATCAAGTTTTTGGTATAGACATTATAGGTGTTGGGTTAACTGGAATTGATGTTGATAGCATAATTCTTTATTCAATTATAAGTATTGTGCTTGTGTATATTCAACAGTTTTTTTGTACCCATTATATTTATTTGTGTAGTCTACATTATGGCATATTTATTTTTTTCCACATGGAATTGTTGCACTGTAACGGCAGTTTGTTCATACATATATATTAATACACATAGTATTTAGTCATTTTTGTACTGGATTGCCAAGTAGAGTTTGTTATTTTTACAGTGAATACTAGGTTAACTATATACGTGTACATATTTATGCTACTACATGACATGGGTGTTGGATGCTGAAATCCATTTGGATGCAATGGGTCCTGGAGACGCCATTAAAGACAGAAATAATGCATCCACTCAAGACTGTGCTAAGGCCTTGATTTTCTTGCGCCATCACCTTGATGAAGGTTTGAAAAATTGAATATCTCACAGTCAAAGATCCACTTATCTTGTGGAATGGCTTAAAGGAGAGATATGACAACCTGAAGTTGGTCACAATGCCACAAGCACGATATGATGAGAATCCAAAAGCAAATAGTTCATAAACTATATGTTATCGTTGCGGTGGAAAAGGGCACTGGGCGAAAATTTTCCGTGTACAACTTTTTGTATATTATGTTATCAATATTATAATCTTATTATATTATTTAATCCGTGTAACAGCCATACATGTTCTATGTATCAACACTGTCATGCTTAGTGCTTCACTTGTTGTAGATTG
This sequence comes from Nicotiana benthamiana, assembly GCA_034376525.1. Taxonomy (NCBI): domain Eukaryota; kingdom Viridiplantae; phylum Streptophyta; class Magnoliopsida; order Solanales; family Solanaceae; genus Nicotiana; species Nicotiana benthamiana. Next base: position 107,807,345 of record CM067335.1, on the reverse strand, counting down.
CACTTATGTAATGCTGTATGTTATCTGTACAAGCTCTAACATATTATTTGTCTGTCACTACCAATCCTGTTATATGTCAGTTTTTCTCTTCTGTTGTGCTTTTAACAATGCATAAACTTTTGAGTTTACATGCAACAAAATGCTAATGCAATGTGATTTGTAAACTACTAATACTGCTGTATTGCTTTCAAATTCGTCCTATTATTTCTGCGCTGATATATCTACATAATGTACCTGTACATTATGGCAGTAAATTTTTGATGCACAACACAAATTATGCTACTTCTAATTGTTAATACTTTGATATTAAAAGGAGAATAACTATGATAAAAATATTTGTTTAATTGATTCATGTACCACACATACGATATTCAAAGAGAAGAAATATTTCTCTCATTTAAGTATGTGTAAGGCAGATGTTACTACAATTTCTGGTAGTAGTAAATTGATTGAAGGCTCCGGAAGAGCAACTATAACTCTGCCTAAAGGAACAATATTTATCATAGAGAATGCAATGTTCTCCTCCAAGTCCAAAAGAAACTTGTTGAGTTTTAAAGATATCAGTCAAAATGGATATCATGTTGAGACAATAGATGAGAATAATCTTGAATACCTCATTTACTCATGAAAACGAGGCTGCCCACTTCGGTTTGGGGTCACGCCATTTTGCATGCAGCAATGCTAGTTCGTCTCAGACCGACGAATTATCACAAATATTCCTCGTTGCAATTAGTTTTGGGTCATAAACCTAATATATCCCATTTAAGAATTTTTGGATTCGCAGTATATGTGCCTGTAGCACCGCCATATCGCACCAAAATGGGTCTGCAAAGAAGGTTAGGAATATATGTTGGGTTTGAATCGCCCTCCATTATTCGCTACCTCGAAACATTGACAGGGGATTTGTTCACTGCACGATTTGCAGACTGTCGATTCGATGAGACACTTTTTCCCAAAATTAGGGGGAGAAGTTGGTGAAACCAAACGGGAAATTTTGTGGAAAAATGCATCATTATCTCATCTTGATCCACATACCTCTATTTGTGAAAAAGAGGTGAAAAATATTATCCATTTGTAAAGAATAACAAATCAAATGCCAGACGCATTTACAGATTAGAAAAGGATAACAAAATTACATATCCCCGCAGAGAATATGATAGCAATATGTGATAGTACCAAATAAATTGAGAACTCTGTGCAAGAGCCAATTATATTATTTTGGAGAAACGCAATTGATTACCAATAAGGTATTGTGTTGTAGTAAGTCTCAAAGAAACTTATTCAGTTTCCAAAGTATATGTGAAAGGGGTTGATTATATTGAGACAATAAATAAAGGAAAGATTTGATATCTTCTATTACTACAACTTGTAGCGGGATAATCTGTATATGAAAAGCTACCCGCTTTATTCTCCAGTTTGTACTACACAAACAAAAGAATGCCACAATAAAGTGGATGTTAATTGATATAAAAATCTATATCATAATAAACTTGGAGTTTATTGAGAATTGCACATGTAATGGTATAAACATGCACTTATCAATATTGATAATTTATTCAATTGGCATTCGGGTTAGCCATATCAATTTAAGTATGATGTGCAACAATAATAGAGAATTCACATGGGTAAATATTAAAGAACTAGAAAGTTCTTGACGAATTCTCTTGTATTACTTGTTCTCATTAAATTAATTGACCAACTAAAGTTGGGGTTGAATCCCATAAATTCTGAAAATATCAAAGGTGAATATGGGCCCATTCGCCTGCCATGTATACCACATATGATTGCATCTATGATATGGTTACATGTGCGATTATTATTAACCTGCAGCCTGGCCGGTGCTTGCGAGGTAACTTGCTCAGTAATCTAATTTCGAGCATAATTTCCAGATTTTCTATTCAAGATAGTTCATCTTGATAAGTTGGTTTACATCATAGTTGGTTTAGCAAAATAATTTATTGAGTGCCTCCATTTAATAGCTAAATTATTGCTTATGAGAACAAAGTTATCTATATCAATTTGATATACGCTATACACGAGAGTATATTATATTCTCCCCTCACAAGTGGTTTAGGATCAGGAACCAAATAATTTCATCTTATTATTATTAATATGCTGTGTATATTAACATGATAATGCACAAAGATGATTTCCCAGAGTTGAGGAAACAAGTTTGTTTTCCTAACATGAGGGGAAGACATGATAAACACTTGAGAAAATGTTACATGGGATGAATTATCATTTGTATATATAGATCCTCGAATATCATAATATGAACCTGAAGTTCATAAAAGGATAATTCAATTGCAACATATTGCAAAGCATGCCATACGCATTTGCTGACCCAAAGAAAGTAACTATATTCTCACTGCAATGCTCATATTAAGTCCTAGAAGGACAAAGTCTTTGATACGCTTAAAGCGTATAGACAAATCGGTTTCAAAAGAACTTCTTAATAAAGAAGATGAGCAAATGATCAAAGTGATCATAATAAGGAGGCAAGTGATCTAGAAGGTCACATGACATAACACTTCATAAAATCTCATGAGAGATTCAGGTACCTGAATGTATGAATGAAGAGATCTCCATGTTATGTTTTTATGAAAAATTTACTGGAACCGATATAAAATGTTCATCGACGACATCTATGATAAGCGCTAAATATCGATGAGGATCTTAAGTTTGTCGAATACAAACAAAATATTGGCCAAATGGAAGAGATACAATTCAAGTAGAATTGATTCCATATTAAAGACATGTAGTTTTGGACATGTAGTCAAATACTTGAAAGTATAAAGTCAATGGTATGTGCAATCATTTTTCGATATCTTATTTCTCTAACATGACATGAACACTTGATATGCATCTAAAGTCTATTATATGGCTTATATGACTTAACTTATATGTCAATCTATGAAGGATTTAAGTTTCTTGAAGCATATACAATTCTTGATCTTGAAGTACCACTTTCTTAGTGCAATTTGTGCACATATGTATCTTGCTATAACTTTAAGCAGATAATGTGATAGCGAGGATATCTCTATAGAGATATTGAAGAGCCATTCCATGATATTTGTGAAGACATTATATATCTATCACGAATGATAATTTCAAGGTGCGGAATATTCGTTCAAGTCAATATGGTTGATTTATTTATCAAATCTATACTAACGATCTCTTGAAGATGGTGCACAAGATTGGAATGCGAAGGCTCAAATATGTGAATTGATGCTCTCATTAGGGGGAGTTAATGCGCGTTGCACTCTTTTTCCCTTTCAAGTCCCACTGGGTTTTCCTTGTAAGGTTTTTAACGAGGCAACCAATAGGCGCATTTCTAAATATGTGTACTCTTTTTCCTTTTCTAGAATTTTTTTCCCATTGGGTTTTGTTTTAGTTAAGGTTTTAATGAGGCACATTACTTATTGAGTAGACATTCAAGGGGGAGTGTTAAGAATAGAATTCTAATTAGAGTGAATGTCTATCTTATAGAAGAGTTTTACTTTGAGGCTAAGTCATTTCTCTTCCTATAAATAGAGGGGTCTTACCCCATTGTAAATACACCTCAAAAATATCAATAAGAATTCTCCTCTCCCTACCTTGCTCTGCAATATTGTTCTTGTTCTTGTATTATTTTATAACAGACTCAAATTTTTTTTAAAAAAGTTAAAACTTGTCCTTTAATTATGCCATGTATAATCAATTTTTTGGAAAATTTTTATTATTATTTTACCCTGAAAATACATAAATAGGATAAAAAATCTACCATCAAAACGTGTCATGGTAGTTTAACAATGTAAGTGGTAACTGTTACCACTCGTGTTTCTTATTATTACTAACAATGTAAGTGGTTACTGTAGCGCTTTTTTTTTCTCACACAACCCTATTTTGAGGTTGAGTTAGAAGAGTTTTTTCTAATTAAAGTGATATTTTGAAAAGAGATTATTTATTGTTTAGAGTCGCCGCTTGTAATTGAGTTTTGTTGTTCGAAGTCACCTTTTATTCGAATCCCTTTCAAAAGGAAGGTTTGACTCTTATTTATGGTCTACGAAAACAGAAAACTAAGTAAGGAATTCTGTTGACCGAGAGGAAGGTGTAAGGCACCCCCTCGAGTCCCGTAGTTCTAGCACGATCGCTTTTATTGATTAATATTCGGCTTAAATCAATTCTTAACTATTCTTGTATTTCATTGATTATGGCTTGTCTATCACCACTTCACTTAATTTATTATATTTTTTTATTAATTGTTTTGACCTAAATGCGGTACACATACGAGGTACTTCTTTAAAATTAAGTGTTAAACTAAGATACAGAATGTACACATGGTTAAAATATAATTATTTTTTAATTTAAAGTCATGATGCGGGAATGCGCACATGACCCTTTATTATTTAAGCATATCAATCCAAGATTCGGGTATGAACACATGAACTAATAACATATTTAGAATATTTAATATTTTATCTCTTTATATTGGAGATATTTAGTTGTCTATTTTTATTATTTGGCCTAATATTTTTGGAGTTAATGTATAGTATTTTCTTACGAAAACAAATGAGCTTATAACTTCATTAACTTTGAGCGTAGAATCTTTTTTTTAAAACCTACTATTTGGTTTATGGCTTTAATCCACACAACCTAATTACTAATAACTTCCTAGTAAAGCAACATCATTAACAATGCAAGAAAAATATTCAAACTATTTTTAAAAAAAATATTTATATAATCATACCCATTGAATAGCCAAATTAATCTCATATTTAATAATACAGAGCCTTATGAAATTAATGGAATTAGCCAAGACATGAAATTAACTTTTTGGTTTCTAAACATCAAAGATCAACTACACAACATATTAATTCAATTAGAAAATCACAACTACAAGAATGCATTATATTTTACAAAAGCTTAACATCAGATTAAAAATTTCATATTCAAAGTAACGTAGATATTTTCATGTTTAAAAGTAATGCTAAGACAGTAGCTGATATCTCAACAAATAAATTCAGTATTAGGAAATATTGTAAATATCTTTTGTGTATCTTTTTATTATTGGAAGAATATTCTCTGATTAATTGTATAATTCTATAGTTGGTAGGTTTTGATTTTCCTTCATTATTGTACAATCCTATAGTTGGTAGGTTTTGATTTCTCTGTACTCTATATATACTTTGGTGAGCAATACAAGAAACTCACTTCTCCAAAACTCTCTACGTGGTATCATACGCCAGTGGCTTATCGCCAAACCAACCCTAAATACATACTACCCGCCGCCGCCGTAGCTCCTCTCATCGGAGCCCGTCGCCGCCACCGCTGCACTAATCGGCAGCCCTCTTTTTCTCGACGTCGTTTAGCGCCTCCTCTCCTTGCCTCGCGCTCATGGCCGCCACGACGTCAACCGTGCATCTCCAGCCGATTGCCATAAATGAATCGGCTCAAATCCCACTCAAATTGGACTCCACTAATTACCTGGCGTGGAAATTTCAATTTTGAACCCTCCTTACGGGTTACGATCTCCTCGGCTTCTTGGACGGATCGAAGCCATGCCCACCGGCCACTATCGTCGACAACTACGTGACTTCCCCCAATCCATCATATCCTTACTGGATTCGCCAGGACAACCTTATTCTCAGTGCCATCATCTCGTCGATCACACCGACGATCATCTCCTTCATTGCCGCTGCGGAAACCTCTAAAGAGGCCTGGGACATCATCGCGCGCATATACGGCACCGCTTCTCGTGGTCGTATCATGGCTCTCAAACAGCAGCTCCACAATCCGGTAAAAGGTTCTAAATCTATTACTGACTTTACGCACGGTATTCGCGTGATTGTGGATGAATTATCTCTCCTGGGTATTACCGTTGATTCTGAGGATCTTGTCATAAAGGTTCTAAATGGTCTTGATGACCTGTATATGGAACTCTCTCATGCCATCCAAGCCCGTGAGTCTCCCATCTCTTTTGCTGAATTACATGACAAGCTGTTAAGCATGGAGGCTCAGATTACTGCTCGTGTGCCGGCTACCTCCGTCACATCCGACTCGGCTCCGTCGGCTGCCTTCGTCGCCGGACACCATCCAGTCCGTCACCGATTCGGTAGCTGCGGGCGCGGCCGCATCAGCCGCCAGTCAGTCTCCGATCGCGGTGGTTCCTCCAGCAATGGTCAATCTCGCGGGTACAATGGGAAGTGCCAACTCTGCAGTGAATTTGGCCACTCCACGCGCCGCTGCCCATCCTACCCGTCTCCGGCGCCAACCAGCCCCCTTACGGTGGACCATTGTTGCGGCCAGCTTATGCTTCGCCGCCCTATCCAGCTGCTCACACAGCCCATCACTCTCCGACGATTCCCTCTGCATCTGATTGGATCGTGGACTCTGGTGCCTCTCATCACATAACCTCTGATCTTGCCAACATGTCTCTTCACAGTCCTTACACTGGCTTCGACAATGTGGTTATTAGTAACGGTGAAGGTTTGACAATTACTCATACTGGACAACTTAACAGTCATTCCTCTCTTTTATTACCTGGGGCTCTCTGTGTCCACATATGCGTAAAAATTTGATCTCTGTTGCCCAATTATGTCGTCACAATAATGTTAACGTTGTTCTTTCTGATACTGATTTTCAGGTGAAGGATCGTCGCACGTGGGCAACGCTCGTTCGTGGCCCACTTAGGGGCAACACCTACTACTGGCCGGCAGCTCCCAGTCTCCCATATGCCCTCACGGCACAAAAGCTCTCTGCGTCATTGTGGCATTCTCGGTTTGGTCACCCGTCAGCTAAAACCCTGCGTCATTTAGTATCGTCTAGCAGTATAGCGTCCAGTAATGTGTCTGATCTTGCCTGTGTATCTTGCAAACTTCATAAGTGTCATAAGTTACCTTTTTCTGAGTCAAGTCTGTCTTCTACTGCTCCCCTGGAGCTTATTTTCTCTGATGTATGGACCTCTCCGATTATTTCAAATGAAGGGTTTAAATATTATGTCATCTTTGTTGATCATTTCTCTAAGTATGTTTGGTTTTTTCCTTTACGCCGTAAATCTGATGTCTCACAAACCTTCCCCATTTTTAAATCCATTATTGAGAAATATTTCTCTGCTAAAATCATTACTCTGTATAGTGACAATGGGGGTGAATTTCTCGCTTTACGCTCTTTTCTTGCCTCTCATGGCATCTCCCATCTTACGTCACCTCCTCATACTCCTCAGCACAATGGCTATGCTGGACGTCGTCATCGTCATATTATCGATACTGGTCTCACTCTCCTTCATCATGCCTCTATACCTCTCATTTACTGGCCTTATGCCTTTTCTACAGCAGTCTACCTCATTCGTCTTCCCAAGATAAATCTCTCGATGCGCTCCTCCTTTGAGTCTCTCTTCCAGAAACGCCCCAACCTTGCCAAATTACGTGTCTTCGGCTGTCAATGCTTCCCTTGGCTTCGGCCCTACACCTCACATAAAATGGAACCCAGATCTCGTGCCTGTGTCCTCTTCGGCTACTCTACTACTCAAAGCGCCTCTCTATGCTTTGATCCCTCAATGTCTAAAATCTTCGTCTCGCGTCATGTCGCCTTCCATGAAGATGTCTTCCCGTTCTCCAAAATGTCTAACCACGAGTCTCCCCCCGTACCCATTCCAGTCTCCCTAGAAGTCCTTCCGCTGCCGCCACCAGTACCTGCCGTTGCTCCCACCAGCGATCCTTCACCGGACGCACTACCGGCGCCACCGCCCGCGCCACCAGCGCCCCTTCCAGCACCGCCAGCGGCCCCTGCCGCCGCTACACCCATTATGCCGCCACCTGCATCCTCTCAGGGTGGTCATCATATGCAGACACGCAGCAAAAATAACATCTTTATGCCCAACAAGAAGTTTGGTATGTCTGCTGTCACCTCTCCTGCTGTTATTGAACCTCAGACCCTGTCCAGTGCTATGTCTGATGAGCCCTAGCGCGCTGCTATGTCATCAGAGTTTGATGCTCTGCTACGGAATGGCACTTGGGATCTTGTCCATCCTCATTCCTCGCAGAATGTTGTGGGTTGTAAGTGGGTTTATCGCATCAAACGCAAGCCTGACGACACTATGGATAAGTTCAAAGCCCGGCTTGTTGCAAAGGGCTTTCATCAGCGTCCAGGTGTGGATTTCCAGGAGACTTTCAGTCCGGTTGTTAAGCCGGCAACTGTGCGTTTGGTTCTCAGTATAGCTGTATCCAAGGGCTAGCCTCTTCGTCAAATGGATGTGAACAATGCCTTTCTCCACGGGAGGCTTACAGAGGATGTTTATATGGCACAACCACCGGGCTTCGTTGACAAAGCCTATCCATCTTATGTCTGTAAGTTACAGAAAGCTATTTATGGTCTCAAACAGGCACCCCGGGCATGGTACAGTGCGCTCCGCCAAAGCCTTCTGACCATGGGTTTCGTCAACACTACCTCTGACACTTCGCTCTTCGTCTTTCAGCACTCTGGTATTACAGCCTATTTTTGGTGTATGTTGATGATCTCATATTGACTGGTAATGATTCTGCTTTCTTGAACCGTGTGATTGACTCTCTTGGGTCTTAGTTTTCTCTTAAAGACATGGGTGATCTAAGCTACTTTCTTGGTGTTGAAGTTCTGCGCAGCTCCAAGGGGTATTTTCTTTCTCAGCGTAAATATGTTGTTGATCTTTTGACTCGTCATAATATGCTGGAGTCAAATCCTGTTCAGACGCCAACAGCGGCGTCAACTCGCCTTCATCTGGCCGACGGCTCGGCCCCTGCCGACGCATCCGCCTATCGACAGGCCCTTGGGGGCCTCCAGTATCTCTCATTCACTCGTCCTGATATCTCCTTTGCTGTGAATAAACTCTCACAGTTCATGCATGCTCCTACTGTCACTCATTGGGGTGCAGTTAAGCGCCTATTCCGGTATCTGAACGGGACGCGTGACTTTGGCGTCTGGCTGCGTCCTTCATCTGCTATACCTCTGCATTGTTTCTCTGATGCTGATTGGGGTGGAAACTGTGATGACCGCTCCTCAACTGGTGCCTATGTTGTTTTTCTAGGGCCAAATCCTATTTCATGGAGCTCCAAAAAGCAGTGTTCCGTTGCACGATCATCTACTGAGGCTGAGTATCGTGCCATTGCTTCTGCTGCCGCTGAAGTACGTTGGCTTCATTCCCTGCTGCGCGAGCTTCATATCCCTCTTCCGACTGCTCCTGTCATTTACAGTGACAACATTGGCGCCACTTATCTCTGTGCCAACCCTGTGTTTTAGTCTCGCATGAAACACATCTCCATTGATTATCACTTTGTTCGTCAATTGGTCCAGAATGGGTCCCTTCGTGTTGCTCACGTATCCTCTGTTGATCAGCTTGCTGATGCTCTCACCAAGCACTTATCTCGTCTTCGGCTTCTTCTGTTGATGTCCAAGATTGCCGTGTCCTCCGGCCCTCCATCTTGAGGGGGCGTATTAGGAAATATTGTAAATATCTTTTGTGTATCTTTTTATTATTGGTAGAATATTCTCTCATTAATTGTACAATCCTATAGTTGGTAGGTTTTGATTTTCCTTCATTATTGTACAATTCTATAGTTGGTAGGTTTTTATTTCTCTGTACTCTATATATACTTTGGTGAGGAATACAAGAATCCCTCTTCTCCAGAACTCTCTACTTCCAAAATAAAACTAAAATCTTTACAAGTTATTATGCGCATAAAATAACTAAGCAAGAAAGGAATAATAACCTTTGCAGAGGAACTTTTCAATATCGGACAATTACATAAGAGTAGCAAAAATTGTGACCGCGAACTGAATTCCCAAACTCGAACTGAAACTTTGTCTCTCCTATGACTATTTTAAATCTCTTCTAATTTTTGTTTTCCTCTCCTTCTTGTTTCATTCTTTTTGTTCCCCTTTTTTTTATTCTGATTTGTTTCTCCTTTCCTTCTCTTCTTTCTGATCTCTTTTTCTTTTTGTCTTCCCTTCTTTTCTTTTTATATCAGTAATAAGTAATGATATAGTATTTTTTTGTTGTTTTCCTTATTTGGAGTGGGGGAACGTGGGCTTTGGAGTTGGGGGCTAGGGATTGTGGACGTGAGAAATGGGGAGTTCTTTAACAAAACTTTACCTATTTTTGACATATTTTAACCTCATTATGTTTTCTATTACAAAATTTAGCTCAAAGTAATAAACAAAAAGATAGACAACAAAGTAGAGAGAAAGAGAGAAGAGAATATATTTCTTCCATGTATCCAAGTGTATTACAAAATGAGTTTTCATCCTCTATTTATAGTACAACATATAGGTATACCAAAATGATTTCATAAGTATGTCATTAAGTATTTGAGATCATGGAGGAAGATCATGGGTAAATTATGAAGGTATGGGAGTTACAACAATAATGGTGAGAAGTAGTGGGGATTATCTACATAATGGAGAAGAGTAGTGGGAGTAACTTCTTTAGGAGTTATAGACATCCACTACAAAGTATAATATTTCATAACACTCCCCCTTGGATGTCTATAGATAATGTGCCTCGTTAAAACCTTAACTAAAATAAAACCCAATAGGAAAAAATTCTAGAAAAGGAAAAAGAGTACACATATCTAACAAAATGCATTTTTGTTGCCTCGTTAAAAACCTTTCAAGGAAAACCCAGTGGGACAAAACCTTGTAAGGGAAAAAGAGTGCAACGCGCATTAACTCCCCCTGAAAGAGCATCAATTCACATTCTTGAGCCTTCGCATTCCAATCTTGTGCACCATCTTCAAGAGATCGTTGGTAGAGATTTGATAAATAAATCAGCCATATTAACTATAATGAATATTTGCACCTTGAAATCATAACTCGTGGTAGATATATAATATCTTCACAAATATCGTGGAATGGCTTTTCAATATCTCCATAAATGTATCATCGCTATCATATTATCATGCTTATAGTTATAGCAAGATACATTTGTGCATAAATTGCACTGAGGAAGTGGTACCTCAAGATCAAGAATTATAGATGCTTCAAGCAACTTAAATCCTTTATGGATTGTCATATAAGTTGAGTCATATAATCCATATTATAGACTTTAGATGCATATCAAGTTTTCATGTCATGCTAGACGTATAAGATATCGAAAAACTGATTACACATACCATTGACTTTATACTTTCAAGTATTTGAACTACATATCCAAAACTACATGTCTTTCATATGGAATCAATTCTACTTGAATTGTATCTCTTCCATTTGGCCAATATTTTGTTTGTATTCGACAAACTTAAGATCCTCATCGATATTTAGCGCTATCATAGATGTCGTCGACGAACATTTTATATCGGTTCCAGTAAATTTTCATAAAGACATAACATGGAGATCTCTTCATTCATATATTCAGGTACCTGAATCTCTCATGAGATTTTATGAAGTGTTATGTCATGTGATCTTCTAGATCACTTGCCTCGTTATTATGACCACTTTGATCATTTGCTCATCTTCTTTATTAAGAAGTTCTTTTTTTGAAACCGATTTGTCTATACGCTTTAAGCGTATCAAAGACTTTGTCCTTCTAGGACTTAATATGAGCATTTGCAGTGAGAATATAGTTACTTTCTTTGGGTCAGCAAATGCGTATGGCATGCTTTGCAATATGTTGCAATTGAATTATCTTTTTATGAACTTCAAGTTCATATTATGATATTCGAGGATCTATATATACAAATGATAATTCGTTCCATGTAACTTTTTCTCAAGTGTTTATCATGTCTCCCCCTCATGTTAGAAAAACTAACTTGTTTCCTCAACTCTGGAAAATCATCTTTGTGCATTATCATGTTAATATACACTGCACATCAATAATAATAAGATGAAATTATTTGGTTCCTGACCCTGAACCACTCGTGAGGGGAGAATATAATGTACTCTCGTGTATAACGTATATAAAATTGATATAGATAACTTTGTTCTCATAAGCAATAATTTAGCTATTAAGTGGAGGCACTCAATAAATTATTTTGCTAAACCAACTATGATGTAAACCAACTTATCAAGATGAACTATCTTGAATAGAAAATCTGAAAGTTATGCTCGAAATTAGATTACTGAGCAAGTTACCTCGCAAGCACCGGCCAGGTTGTAGGTTAATAATAATCGCACATGTAACCATATCATAGATGCATCATATGTGGTATACATGGCAGGCGAATGGGCCCATATTCGCCTTTGATATTTCCAGAATTTATGGGATTCAACCCCAACTTTAGTTGGTCAATTAATTAATGAGAACAAGTAATATAAGAGAATTCGTAAAGAACTTTCTAGTTCTTTAATATTTACCCATGTGAATTCTCTATTATTGTTGCACATCATACTTAAATTGATATGGCTAACCCGAATGCCAATTGAATAAATTATCAATATTGATAAAATTCAGGTTTACATCATGACATGTGCAATTATCGATAAACTCTAAGTTTATTATGATATGGGTTTTTATATCAATAAACATCCACTTTATTGTGGCATTCTTTTGTTTGCATAGTACAAATTGGAGAACAAAGCTGGTAGCTTTTCACATGCATATTATTATGCTGCAAGTTGTAGTAATAGAAGATATCAAATCTTTCTTTTATTTATAGTCTCAATATAATCAATCGCTTCGCATATACTTTGGAGACTGAATAAGTTTCTTTGAGACTTACTACAATACAATACCTTATTGGTAATCAATTATGTTTCTCTAAAATAATATAATTGGCTCTTAAAGTTGTACCATTATGGTCATGTCAAAATTATATGCAATATATGTTTCTTGCATTATTATTGTCCTTTAATAATCATATTGCCAAAATATTTTGGCGTACAATAGGTACGTGACCAATGACCATTCATGCCATAATAATGACATTATTTTCTTATATCATCTCAACCCTCCTTCTAGAGGTGAGTTCAATACCAATAGCATGTTCATATTCTTCCAATAATGAATATGTATTCATAAATCATATGTTGTCACATTCACACCATGAATGGATCTTAATCATCTATATGTGCTGTATAAAATCTTATGTCAAATCGATGACATATATTACTTTCACAGAGTGAAGGAATATTTTGAGAATCCTTATTATTCTCATTATCACAATGATGACGATTATAATTTCGTCTATTGCCACTTCCATATCCATTGATACCTTCACGGTAATAATTTTGTCTTCTTTCAGACTTATTACATAGTGCTATCATATTTTCTGCGGGGATATGTAATTTTGTTATCCTTTTCAAATCCGTAAATGCGTCTGGCATTTGATTTGCTATTCTTTGCAAATGAATAATCTTTTGCACCTTTTTTTCACAAATAGAGGCACACAGATCAAGATGAGATAATGATGGATTTTTCCACAAAATTTCCCGTTTGATTTCACCACCAACTTCTCCCCCTAATTTTGTGAAAAGTGTCTCATCGAATTGACAGTCTGCAAATCGTGCAGTGAACAAATCCCCTGTCAATGTTTCGAGGTAGCGAATAGTGGAGGGCGATTCAAACCCAACATATATTCCTAACCTTCTTTGCAGACCCATTTTGGTGCGATATAGCGGGGCTACAGGCACATATACTGCACATCCAAAATTCTTAAATGGGATACAATAGGTTCATGACCCAAAACTAATTGCAAATGGAAATATTTGTGATAATTTATCAGTCTGAGACAAACTAGCATTGCTGCATGCAAAATGGCGTGACCCCAAACCGAAGTGGGCAGCCTCGTTTTCATGAGTAACGGTCTTGCTATCAATTGCATATGTTTAATTAAAGACTCTCCAAGACCATTTTGAGTGTGAACATGAGCTACAGGATGTTCCACTTTTATCTCAATTGATAAGCAATAATCATTAAATGCTTGGGATGAAAACTCAGCAGCATTATCTAGTCTAATAGACTTAATTAAATTATCGGAAAATTCTGCCCGTAATCGAATTATTTGTGCCATTAATTTTGCAAACGCAAGGTTGCGAGATGACAATATGCACACATGAGACCATCTTGAAGATGCGTCTATTAAGACCATAAAATATCTAAACGACCCACTAGGTGGGTGAATAGGTCCACAAATGTCCCCTTGTATACGTTTCAAAAACGCAGGTGACTCAATTCCAACCTTTGTTGGTGATGGTCTAATAATTAACTTGCCTTGATAACAAGAAGTGCAAGAAAATTCATTATTTAAAAGAATCTTTAAATTCTTTAATGGATGCCCATTTGATTTTTCTATAATCCATCTCATCATAATTGATCCAGGATGTCCCATTCGATCATGCCAAAGTACGAAAGTATTGGAATCAGTAACCTTTTGGTTTACGGTAGAATGTGCCTCAATTGCACTAATTCTTGTCCAATACAGGCCACAAGATAAAGATGGGAACTTCTCAATAATCCTCTTTTGGCCAGAGACATTCTTTATAATGATGAGATATTCAAGATTATTCTCATCTATTGTCTCAATATGATATCCATTTTGAATGATATCTTAAAAACTCAACAAGTTCCTCTTAGACTTGGAGGAGAACATTGCATTCTCTATGATAAATATTGTTACTTTAGGCAGAGTTATAGTTGCTCTTCCGGAGCCTTCAATCAATTTACTACTACCAGAAATTGTAGTAACATCTGCCTTACACATACTTAAATAATATACATACTCATGCCTTAAGTGCTGATTCACAGTGACAACTTGCAATACATTCAAAGTTCAAAACGTGTTCATGTATTGTTAATTGACACCAAATATAGTTCTATACATGTATATGTCTAAATGTGTTAATAAGAAATTTTACAATATTGCATACAATTTTGCAAAATTTTAAGACAAATATGATTTTAGTTACAACATAGACAGTGCAACAATTCCATGTGAAAAATAAATATGCCATAATGTAGACTACACAAATAAATGCCATGGGTACAAAAACTGTTGAATATACACAAGCACAATACTTATAATTGTAAGCAATATAGTAAGGAAACAATTTGTAGTATTATAGTACAATGTCTTTGAAGAACGCAAAAATCACTGTAATATACATAGATAAGATTACGACACTAGTTACTCATTGTGTACAATATTTTGCTATATGTACTGTTTTTGTCTAACATTTAACAAAGTCTAATATTTTGATAAACGAATAAATTCTAGCTAGCACAGAACATTGACTTATGAAATAATCACAGTAAAGCATATAGATAGTATGTGTAATCTAAAGTTATATATTTTAAAACCATAATACAGATTATTTGTCAAGTTGACAAAACTCTTAAGGTACATATCGATATTTGATCATTGATTAAATTGTTTTAATATTAATTTTAAAACAAAAATTAGGAGGAGAAAAAATACCTTAATTTTCTCTAAGAGATTCTTGAGATAGTAGAGCTTCGTGCTGATAACGTATTACAAAACTTAGCTCAAAGTAATAAACAAAAAGATAGACAACAAAGTAGAGAGAAGAGAATATATTTCTTCCATGTATCCAAGTGTATTACAAAATGAGTTTTCATCCTCTATTTATAGTACAACATATAGGTATACCAAAAGAATTTCATAAGTATGTCATTAAGTATTTGAGATCATGGAGGAAGATCATGGGTAAATTATGAAGGTATGGGAGTTACAATAATAATGGTGAGAAGTAGTGGGGATTATCTACATAATGGAGAAGAGTAGTGGGAGTAACTTCTTTAGGAGTTATAGACATCCACTACAAAGTATAATATTTCATAACATTTTCTACTTTTTTTCTTTATTTAAAGATAAGGTAATTATGAAAAATGATAATATTGATCAACTACTTTTATTTTTACACCAAGAAGAGAGAAATATATATATATAAACCAAATATTTTTTGTAAATATTAACGTGATGTTTCTGAATTGGCTCGTTATTTAATTTTGTATTTTTTCTTTTTAATTTTTTTGAATCTCCAAATTTACTGGAGTTATGTCCTAAAACATAACACGTGTTGAATCTCCGTTCAACATTGGGATTTCGTTATTTTATTAGTTTTATTGATGATCATTCAAGATGTACTTGGATTTTCGTAATGAAAGATCGTTCTAAGTTGTTTTCTATATTCCAGAATTTTTGTGCTGAAATTAAAAATTAAAAATCAATTTGGTGTTTCTATTGGCACTTTTCACAGTAATAATGCCTTAAAATATTTATCCTCTCAATTTCAGCAGTTTATGACTTCGCAAGATATTATTCATCATACCTCTTGTCCTTATACCCCTCAGCAAAATGGGGTTGTAAAGAGAAAGAATAGGCACATCATTGAGACTGCTCGCACACTTCTCATTAAATCTCATGTTTCGTTTTGTTTTTGGGGCGATGCGGTTCTCACAACTTGTTATTTAGTTAATCGGATGTCTTCCTCTCCCATCCAGAATCAAATACCGTATGCAGTATTGTTTCCCCAATCACCCTTACTCCGTCCCCTCTCGTGTTTTTGGGAGCACTTGTTTTGTTCATAACTTAGCCCTTGGAAAAGATAAGTTAGCTCCTCGTGCTCTCAAGTGTGTCTTCCTTGGTTATTCTCGTGCTCAGAAGGAATATCGTTGTTACTCACCTGATCTTCGTAGGTACTTTTTGTCCTCTGACGTCACATTTTTTTAGTCTAAACCTTTCTTTACCTCTTTTGACCATTTTGACCACCTTGATATATCTGTGGTCTTACCTATATCGACCTTTAAGGAGTCTATTATAGCTTCTCCTTCACCTTCCGTCACAAAAGTCTTACCCGAGTCTAATATAGTTCCTCCTTCACCTTCTGCTATAGAAGTCTTACCCATTCCAACCTATGGGGAGTCTAGTGCGGCTCCTCCTAGACTCCCTACCACAGGAACACCACTTTTGACATATCATCGTCGTCCGCACCCAGCATCAGACCCAGCTGATTCACGTCCTGCACCCGACCCTGCTCCTACTGCAGACTTGTCTCTTCCTAGTACACCGATTGCAATTCGGAAAGGTATATGGACCACCCTTAATTCTAATCCCCATTATGTCGATTTGAGTTATCATTGTTTGTCATCATCCTATTATGATTTTCTATCTTCTTTGTCCTTTGTTTCCATCCATAAGTCTACGGGTGAAGCATTGTCTCATCCAGGATGGCGACAAGCTATGATTGACGAGTAGGATGTGCATTCGATTTATCGATTCGATTTTGACTCTTATCGATAATTACTTATCGATTATCGATTTGTACATATGCTTATCGTTATTGTTTCAATAATGTTTCGAATTTTTTTATTTCGATTTATCGATTTTTGGGGCTTATCGTTTCGGTTATCGATTACACCAATAAGAAAATTTGCAGAATTCCACGAAAAGTATATCGCTATAAATACGCCTAACTAATATGGACAAAAGAAGCTAAAATAAGACGAACACCATTTATAACATAAAAATTGTGTCAACAAGCACATGCAGTAAAACTAAAGTAAGGGATCAAATGTATGCCACCAACACTCCAACGGTATAAAAACAATACATCATCATGGCTACTTCTATTTTCCATTAATTTGAACTTCATTCTATTGAGCTTTAAATATGATCATTCCTTAAATGTGGTAGATGAAATAATAGGGTTAGAGAGTTAGAGTAAAGGAAAGAGTATTATAGAATAAGGGTAAAAAAAGGTAATTTTTTATTATATCTTATCGGTTTATCGATAAACCAATAACCGAAGAGGACAAAATCAAAATCGAAATCGATAACTCGATAAGGAAAATTTCGAAATCAAAATCGAAATCGATAAACCGATAACAAATAATCAATTCGATTTATCGATGAACAGATAAGAATGGACATCCCTAGACGAGATGTCTGCTTCACATACGAGTAGTACTTGGGAGCTCATCCCTCTTCCTTCAAGTAAATCTATTGTTGGTTGTTATTGGATGTATGCACTCAAGGTTGGTCAGGATGGTAAGGTTGATCGTCTTAAAGCTCGTCTTGTTGCCAAGGGATATACTCAGATATTTGGGCACGATTACAGTGATACATTCTCTCCTATGGCTAAGATAGCATCAGTCCGCCTTTTTCTATTCATGGTTGTTGTTCGCCATTGGCCCCACTATCAGATGGACATTAAGACTGCTTTTTTACATGGTGACCTTGAGGATGAAGTTTATATAGAGCAACCACCTGGGTTTGTTGCTCAGGGGGAGTCTCGTGGCCTTGTATGTCGCTTGCGCTGGTCACTTTATGGTCTAAAACAGTCTCCTTGAGCCTGGTTTGGTAAGTTCAACACAACAACAACAACAATAACAACTACTGCCCAATATAGTCCCATAGAGCGGGGTCTGGGGAGGGTAATATGTAGACGGGCCTTACCCCTATCCGAAAGGGCAGAGAGGCTGTTTTCAATCGACCCGGCTCAGTGAAGGAAAGGAAAAACAAAAACAAAAATAAAAACAAAAGAGCATTAGTAACTCCAGCAGAAATAGCGTAAATAATTATCTAAACATAAGAACCATAAATAAAATAGCATGCAAATATATCAGACAATAACTACCATAAATAACTACCAAAGGAAGACACAAACCAATGCATAAATCGTCTACGGATAGCCCTGCCAAGCCTCACCCAACCCCGGGTGAGGAGTACGAAACACTCTAGGAGCCCTTATCCTACAACCCTGATACTAGATCTCCAGACTTTCATATCAAGGGCCATGTCCTCAGAAACCCGCATTCTAGCCATTACTCGGAATGAAGTTGATCACTCTGTAATCTATCGGCATTCTGCTTCGAGTCTCTGTATTTATCTGGTGGTCTATGTTGACGACATTGTTATTACCGGAAATGACCAAGATGATGTTAATAAATTGAAGCAACATCTCTTTCAACACTTTCAGACTAAGGATTTGAGAAAACTAAATTTGGTATCTTGGAAAAGCAAGAAAAAGAATGTGGTTGCTCGGTCTAGTGCAGAAGCATAATAACGAGCAATGGCTATGGCGACATGTGAGCTAATTTGGAACAAATAGTTGCTCAAGGAGTTGAAATTTGGTGAGATTAGTCAAATGGGATTTGTGTATGATAATCAAGCTGCTCTTCATATTGCGTCAAATCCAGTGTTCCATGAGAGAACTAAACACATTGAGATTGACTGTCACTTTGTCAGAGAAAAGATACTCTCGGGAGATATTGCTACAAAGTTTGTGAAGTCGAATGATCAGCTTGCAGATACTTTCACCAAGTCCCTCACTAGTCCTCGTATTAACTACAAATGTAACAAGCTCGGTACATATGATTTATATGCACCAGCTTGAGGGGGAGCGTTAGAATAGTTATGTAAATAATAGTAAATAACCCTAATCTCATATGTATTAGGAGTAGGACATGTTATGTATGTATATATAGGGCTTATTGTATCATGTTTAACGTATGGGAATATATCAATAATACTTTCTCCTGTGCTTTCTCATACTAAGTTTTCGAAGTATGCGTTCTGGTTGGACTCAGTGGCATTATAAGTCATATTATGTCCACTGAGGATATCAAGGTTGATCCTAAGATGATTAAGGCAGTTTAGAATTGGCTTAGACCTACTTTATCTATAGAGATTCGAAGTTTCTTAGGTTTGACGACTACTATTGTCGCTTTGTTGAGGGGCTTTCATATGTTGCAGACTCATTGACCAAGTTGGATCAGAAGGGTTCTCCTTTCAGTTGGTCTGATGAATGTGAAGAGAGCTATCAGAAGCTAAAGTTTGCTTTAACAACGGCTCTGGTGTTGGCGCTGCCTACAAGTTCGAAGCCTTATACTGTATATTGTGATATTTCGTAAAGCATTGGGCTTGGTGTATTTTTTATGTAGGGTGGTAGGGTGATTGCCTACGCATCTCGCCAATTGAAGATCCATGAGACGAATTATCATTTTCATGCTTTGGAGTTGACAATTATTGTGCACGCGCTCAACATTTTGAGGCACTACTTGTATAGCATGTCATGTGAGGTCTACATTGATTATGAATTCTCCAGCATTTGTTCATGCAAAAGAATTTGAATTTGGGGCAACAGAGATGGTTGGAGTTGTTGAAAGACTACAACATCACTATATTGTATCACCCGATGAAGGCTAATGTGGTGGTTGACGACTTGACCAGGAAGGCAGAGAGTATGGGTAATTTGACATTTATTTGAATTCGGAGAGAATGGGAGATCCGGATTTGGTCTTAATTTCAAACTTCGACCATGCAGGTGCAGCTGGGTAAATGGGAAGGGTTTCGTGTTTAAGCTCATTTTCTTCCATTTTTCATATCTAGACTTCGTGTAGAGCCAACTTTTAAAGAGATTTTTATTCCAACTTCATAGGTTAGCGATTTTTAACTTGTTTTTGATTAATTTCTATTACTTTTCATGGATTTTCATCTCTAAAATCTAAGTTTTCATGGAGTATAAATAGGGTTTTTCGGTATTTTGCATTTTAGAGATATAGACCTCGAATTGAAGTCAGATCTCGAAATAATTCACATATTAGAACTCGGGAGAGAATGTGTAATCAGAATTTGGTTTTAATTTCAGATTTCGACCATGCAGGCCCGGTTTGACGTTTTGTTGACTATTCCAAATATGTTAAAAGATCAAACCTTTTTGATACTAGGATAGTTTCTAAAGCTTGTTTTAATTTATTTGAATATTATTTGACTAGATTCAAATTGTTTGGAGGCTTGTGCTAAAAGCAAAGCTGTGTTAGATTGTTGTCGGAAGAGGTAAGTATCGTGGTTCACCTTGATTGAGGGAATTAGGATGTTATTGGGTCTATTTGCTACATGAATTATGTGTTGGGCCGACGTCTATGCAATGTAACGAGTATATGTACGTTGTCATGGGTAACCTCATTATTACTAACATGTTTTATTTCTACTGAGAAGAAGATGAATAATCGATAAAAACTTCTTGGATTTAGTTAAAGTAGGATGTAATATTTAATGATGCAAACACTATTTGTATTCATATTTTGGATACGTACTACTGTCAAGAAAATATTCTTGTTATCTAAGTTTATTGTTGATTACTTCTATTTATATTTTAATAATGCAAATCAATTAAGAAGCAGTTTATTAAAATTATTACATCTTTATTCATAAATAAAGAGATCGCGGTGAAGTATGCGTATCTTTCTCTTTTTATTTTTTGTTTTTAAACATAATTGAGAAAAACTAAGTATCCAACAAAACATATCATTATTCGTACAAAAGAGAGAAATATGTTGTACTTCATAATTTAAATGAGAATTTTAAAAAAAGATAACCTACTGTGATGGTTAGAGACTCGTGTTGATAACGTGTTATAAAATAAAAGCAATTTAGTAA
The DNA here is from genome assembly GCA_034376525.1 of Nicotiana benthamiana. NCBI lineage: Eukaryota > Viridiplantae > Streptophyta > Magnoliopsida > Solanales > Solanaceae > Nicotiana > Nicotiana benthamiana. The sequence goes on along the minus strand of CM067335.1, from coordinate 107,785,998 downwards.
AACATGAACGAGAAATATAAACAACTTAGTGAAACATGAACAAGAAATGTAGATAGAGAGAAGGAAGAGATTTTCTTCTTCAATTGTGTGTTCAATTTCATTTACATGGCCTTTTATAGGCATAAAAAGTAAAGATGATGAAAATAAAATAGGAGATTTAATCTTTAATATATTCACAATATGGGAATCCAATGTAGCATCCAATGTAATATCCAATGTACAAATTATTCATAACATAAATAAACATCCATAATATAATATATTTATAACAAGGACTAAATTTTATGCGATATTTTTCTTTAAAAATTACTCGTAACAATATAAATCTCCTAGACTAGGAAAAGATGAAAAGAAAAACTCTAAGCCCACATCAAATTGTAATTGTTTATTTTCACAAGACTGGAAAACAAAAAATGAAAAATAAAACCCTGTAAAAACCCCATTCTGTTATAAATAGAACCCTATTTAAGGTGATTGTCTATATTTAGAGAGATTCTAGGGTTTACTACTTGGTGGCTAAGCCACCACCTCCCTATTAATAAAGGGGTTCTCTCCCATTGTAAATCATCCCAAAGTATCAATAAGAATACTCCTCTCTCCACTTTTCTCTCTATTGTTCTTGTTCTTATATTATTTCATAACACGTTATCAGCACGATGCTCTAACCAATTGAATTTAATATTCAGCAATTATCGCTCTCAGAATCTCGAGTTGCAATCAGATTCACCCACTCTAATTCGTGTTCCGTCGTTTGGGTGAATTTCCAAGCAAAAGAGTGTAATAACGATTGCTACTGCTCCATATGAGAATTTCTATACGGAAAAATAGAAGAGATGGTATCATCATAAAATAATGCAACGGGATGGAAACTCAAGAGGTATATTTGATATCACAACATTTATTGGTATACCTTAAAGGTAAGTATTTTAATTTTCTCTTTCAAATTCTTGAAATTCTACGATTTGATTTCATATACAAACAAAGACAACAAAGTTTGATTATAACTCTAATGGATTTTATAAGAAATTACACTCACATGAAGTGGTAAAATTTCTATGCCTTGCCATGATCAAATTCATGTATGATTGTGGGCAAAGAATTAAAAAAATCCGTCCAATTGAATTTGCTCCATTCCCTTTAGAGAATGTGGTAGCAGTATGTGATAAGTCTGAAAGAAGACAAAATCCGTCCAATTGAATTTGCTCCATTCCCTTTAGAGAATGTGGTAGCAGTATGTGATAAGTCTGAAAGAAGACAAAATTATTACCATGAAGGTATCAATGAATGTGGACGAGGCAATAGACGGAATTATAATCGTCATCATTGTGATAATGAGAATAATAAAGATTCTCAAAATAATCTTTCACTTTATGAAAGTAATATTTGACATGAGATTGTATCCATTCCCTGAAGTGAATGTGATAATAAAGCCCGTAAGTATGAACACGCTCTTGATGTAATTTTGCTTCATGTCTGACATTATGAAAAGAAAGTTCGTTGCCCTTGAAATCTCGGGCAAGAACTATATGACATGGGTGTTGGATGCTGAAATCCATTTGGATGCAATGGGTCTTGGAGACGCCATTAAAGACAGAAATAATGCATCCACCCAAGACTATGCTAAGGCCTTGATTTTCTTGCGCCATCACCTTGATGAAGGTTTGAAAATTGAATATATCACAGTCAAAGATCCACCTATCTTGTGGAATGGCTTAAAGGAGAGATATGACAACCTGAAGTTGGTCACTCTGCCACAAGCACGATGCGATGAGAATCCAAAAGCAAATAGTTCATAAACTATATATTATCGTTGCGGTGGAAAAGGGCACTGGGCGAAAATTTGCTGTGTACCAAGACATTTGGTTGAGCTTTATCAAGCATCTCTAAAAGGTAAATGCCCTGAAACCAATTCTGTCTCAGACGACAATTTTGACATCACCCACCTGGATGTGGCAGACTTCTTTGAGCACCCTGAGGGGAAAATAGACCACTTAATCGGTGATGGATCTGTGATGAAGGAAGATGAAATTGTTTGATTTTATTTGTATTAGTTAGTGAATAAACTAATAGTCATTAGTATCAGCTCGTATTAGTTAGTTTATGATATAATGTTAGTATTAGTTCTTTAGAATGTTTCAATATGCTTAAATTTCAAAGATATTTTTATTTTTCAGTAGAGTTAATCGACTAACCTAACAGTTAGTCGATTATCTAATATTTCGCATTAAAACTGCAAAATAATCGATTATGTATGTTTAACAATCGATTATATTAAGACAGTGTGATCTGAAGTTTTTCAAAATAGCAAATAATCGATTATATATGTTTAACAATCGATTATATTAAGATAGTGTGATCTGAAGTTTTTCAAAATAGCAAATAATCGATTATGTATGTTTAACAATCGATTATATTAGGACAGTATGATCTGAAGTTTTTCAAAATAGCAAATAATCGATTATGTATATTTAACAATCGATTACATTGAGACAGTGCTTAAACTGAAATTTTCAAACTGCAAAGTAATCGATTATGGAAAACATATAATCGACTATCTGATTTAGTTAGTCAACTAACCTCAGCAGATTTTGAAAATATTGTTTAAATGTGAAACAAACTGATTGAATTTGTTTATTCTCATGTTCATGTATTTTCTTTTGTATGTCAAACCATGGGAAAGCAAATATGGTTATCTCACAAAGCAAACTTGGATCAAATATTTGTTTAGTTGATTCATGTACTACACATACGATACTCAAAGAAAAGAAATATTTCACTCAATTAAGTATGTGTAAGGCAGATGTTACTACAATCTCTGGTAGTAGTAAATTGATTGAAGGCTCCGGAAGAGCAACTATAACTCTGCCTAGAGGAACAATGTTTATCATAGAGAATGCAATGTTCTCCTCCAAGTCTAAGAGAAACTTGTTGAGTTTTAAAGATATCATTCAAACTGGATATCAGATTGAGACAATACATGAGTATAATCTTGAATACCTCATTTACTCATGAAAACGAGGCTGCCCACTTCAGTTTGGGGTCACGCCATTTTACATGCAGCAATGCTAGTTCGTCTCTGACTGACGAATTATCACAAATATTCCCCGTTGCAATTAGTTTTGGGTCATGAACCTAATATATCCCACTTAAGATTTTATGGATGTACAGTATATGTGCCTGTAGCACCGCCATATTGCACCAAAATGGGTTTGCAAAGAAGGTTAGGAATATATGTTGAGTTTGAATCGCCCCCCATTATTCGCTACCTCGAAACATTGACAGGAGATTTGTTCACTCCACGATTTGCAGACTGCCAATTCGATGAGACACTTTTCCCAAAATTAGGGGGAGAAGTTGGTGAAACCAAACGGGAAATTTTGTGGAAAAATGCATCATTATCTCATCTTGATCCACATACCTCTATTTGTGAAAAAGAGGTGCAAAATATTATCCAATTGCAAAGAATAGCAAATCGAATGCCAGACGCATTGGTATTGAATATACCACACTCACCCCTAGAAGGAGGTTTGAGATGACATATGGAAATAATGTCATTGTTATGGCATGAATGATCGTTGGTCACGTACCTATTGTACGCAAAAATATTTTGGAAATATGACTATTAAAGGACAACGATAATGCAAGAAACATATCTTGCATATAATTTTGACCATGACCATAATGGTATAACTTTCTCTTTAAAAGAGTTATTCATCACATGGATGTTGATGAATCTGTGGTAGTACAAAATTAATTGAGAGCTCTAGAAGAGCCAATTATTACTATGTTGGAGAAACGCAATTGATTACCAATAAGGTATTGTGTGGTAGTAAGTCTCAAAGAAACTTATTCAGTTTCCAAAGTATATGCGAAAGCGATTGATTATATTGAGACTATAAATAAATGAAAGATTTGATATCTTCTATTACTACAACTTGTAGCGGGATAATTTGTATATGAAAAGCTACCCGCTTTATTCTCCAGTTTGTACTACACAAACAAAAGAATGCCACAATAAAGTGGATATTTATTGGTATAAAAACCCATATCATAATAAACTTGAAGTTTATTGATAATTGCACACGTCATGGTGTAAATTTGAAGTTTATCAATATTGATAATTTATTCAGTTGGCATTCGGGTTAGCCATCTCATTTTAAGTATGATGTGCAGTAATAGAGAATTCACATGGGTAAATATTAAAGAACTAGAAAGTTCTTTACGAATTCTCTTATATTACTTGTTCTCATTAATTGATTGACCAACTAAAGAGTTCGGGTTGAATCCCATAAATTCTGGAAATATCAAAGGTGAATATGGGCCCATTCACCTGCCATGTATACCACATATGATGCATCTATGATATGGTTACATGTGCGATTGTTATTAACCCGCAGCCTGGCCGGTGCTTGCGAGGTAAATTGCTCAGTAATATAACTTCGAGCATAATTTCCAGATTTTCTATTCAAGATAGTTTATCTTGATAAGTTGGTTTATATCATAGTTGGTTTAGCAAGATAATTATTGAGTGCCTCCACTTAATAGCTAAACTGTTTCTTATGAGAACAAAGTTATATATATCAGTTTGATATACGTTGTATACGAGAGTATATTATATTCTCCCCTCACAAGTGGTTCAGGGTCAGGAACCAAATAATTTCATCTTATTATTATTGATGTGCGGTGTATATTTTCATTAACACCATAATGCACAAAGATGGACTCTCAAAGTTGAGGAAACAAGTTAGCTTTTCTAACATGAGGGGGAGACATGATAAACACTTGAGAAAAGGTTACATGGGATGAATTATCATTTGTATATATAGATCCTCGAATATCATAATATGAACCTGAAGTTCATAAAAGGATAATTTAATTGCAACATATGGCAAAGCATGCTATACGCATTTGCTGACCCAAAGAAAATAACTATATTCTCACTGCAAATGCTCATATTAAGTCCTAGAAGGACAAAGTCTTTGATACGCTTAAGGCGTATAGACAAATCGGTTTCAAAATAACTTCTTAATAAAGAAGATGAGCAAATAATCAAAGTGATCATAATGGGGAGGCAAGTGATCTAGAAGATCACATGACATAACACTTCATAAAATCTCATCAGAGATTCAGGTACCTGAATGTATTAATGAAGATATCTCCATGTTATGTCTTTATGAAAATTTACTGGAACCGATATAAAAATGTTCGTCGACGACATCTATGATAAGCGCTAAATATCGATGAGGATCTTAAGTTTGTCGAATACAAACAAAATATTGGCCAAATGGAAGAGATACAATTCAAGTAGAATTGATTCCATATTAAAGGCATGTAGTTTTGGACATGTAGTTAAAATACTTGAAAGTATAAAGTCAATGGTATGTGCAATCATTTTTCGATATCTTATTTCTCTAACATAACATGAAAACTTGATATGCATCTAAAGTCTATTATATGGCTTATATGACTTAACTTATATGTCAATCCATGAAAGATTAAAGTTGCTTGAAGCATATACAATTCTTGGTCCTGAAGTACCACATCCTAAGTGCAACTTGTGTACATATGTATCTTGCTATAACTATAAGCATGATGGCATCGAGAATACCTCTATGGAGATATTGAAGAGTCATTCCACGACATTATATGAAGATGTTCATATCTATCAAGAATGATAATTTCAAGATGGTGCACAAGATTGGAATGCAAATGCTCAAGGATGTGAATTGATGCTCTTTTCAGGGGGAGTTAATGCGCGTTGCACTCTTTTTTCCTTACAAGGTTTTGTCCCACTGGGTTTTCCTTGCAAGGTTTTTAACGAGGCAACCAATAGGCGCATATTCAAACATGTGTACTCTTTTTCCTTTTCTTTAATTTTTTTCCATTGGGTTTTGTTTTAGTTAAAGTTTTAACGAGGCACATTATTGAATAGACATTCAAGGGGGAGTGTTATAAATAGAACCCTATTTAAGGTGAATGTCTATATTTAGAGAGATTCTAGGGTTTACTACTTGGTGGCTAAGCCACCACCTCCCTATAAATAAAGGGGTTCTCTCCCATTGTAAATCATCCCAAAGTATCAATAAGAATACTCCTCTCTCCACTTTTCTCTCTATTGTTCTTGTTCTTATATTATTTCATAACACATTCAACTTTCCCATTAGCCATTCCCATTCAAGCAATGGGTGTAGAGAAGAGAGTTACAGCAACTGTGAGGGTCTCAAACATTCCTCAAACAGCCATAGCCAAACAACTCTTTGACTTCTTCGAGTCCTCAATCAGGAAAGGATCAGTCTTTGCCTGCGACATTTTCTCAGAGCACAAGAATTGGAAATCAAGAGGCCATGGTCGAGTCCAATTCGAAACATCGCAATACAAGTTGCAAGCTTTATCACTATCTGAACAAGGGAATCACATCTTTAAAGGGCACCAACTTATTCTAACCTCGTCTTTTGATGATATTATTGCCAGGCCCATTGAGCCCAACTACAGGTTTCAAAAGGGAATCTTGCATGCTGGGGTACTGTTAAAGAATGATTACATGGAAGTTTTAGAGACTTGGGAAAATGTGAAGACGTTGATCATGCATGAAAGGAAGAGCCTTGAGTTCTGGGTTAGTTATGGAAAGGGGCAGTGTTATAGGTTGGAGGTCCAGTTTGGTGACATTATAGAGACTTGTGGGTGCTCTTTGGAAGATGAAAAACCTGCACTCCTTCTAAAGGTTTGATTTTCTGTTAACCTTCTTGAAATTTTTTGTTTTTTTTTACATCCTTTTAGTTTATGGGGCATAAACAATTCTTTTGTATATATATAAATTTATGAATCCTCTTTACATAAGGGAAGTTTTCATTGTAGTGGCAAAGCTAGTTCAAAAATTGCTTTAGCTCGCATGTTTGTTTTTTTTTTGAATCCCCTTGTTAAATTCCTGGCTCCACCGCTGATATCTATGTTTGTTTATATTAGACTTCCGATATACTCTCAAGGTTTGAACAAAATATAAATTGAAGAGTAAGAGCTATTTATAGCTCTACAAATGGATTTACAATGCTTAAAGTAAGAAGAAAGAGGGAATCAGCACGAGTCCAACTGGATTAGTGTGTAACAATAGGGACCTCTAATGTAAAAGAATCCGGGAGTTCTATGGTGTTAACTCCCAAAACATATAACCAACTGAGTTTTCTTAATGAACCCAATGGTTACATGCTTCTGCTAGCTGAACGTACAACCCATGCAAGCTAGTCAAAACCTCCCTCTTCCACTTCCATTTTAAAGCTGTGTCAAGTTTTCCATAAGCACATTTTATGATTTAGTATTGATGCTAGGGCTAACCTTTATGAAGTGGCCTATAAAGGTTAGCCCTCGAAATTCCTCTTCTTCCTCACTTGCACTTGCAGTTGCACGTTTTCTTTTTTTTGAAAATATCCAATTCGAAGGAGAAGAGCATTCTGGGTTGTGTATGCAACTAAAAGTCAGTCATACGTTAAAATAAGCTGCAAAGTCTGCAGATCGTGAGCGAGCTTTGGGGAAGATATGATTTAAGAGTGTGCTGGGAAAACATAGTACTCCGTATGTTGTTGTGTCTTTCACTATATAAAAGACATTTTAGACTTTTATTATATAGCAAGTCAAGGATATAATATAGAGAGTCAGAGGTAGAACTTAGATAGAAGAATCAGTACTGTGCACAGCATTCTTCTGCTGTATTGAATTAAATCGGATATCTTTTGATTTCTTATGAAACTTGTTTTACAGAATCATACAGTTTACACAGTCTGTATGGTTTCTGAATAGTCAGCTGATCCTACCAAAAGTCTGTGGCAGCTTTGACTAATGAACAAGGGGGATTCTGAAGTACTTGTATACAGTTTCAGTAAAAGTCTTAATAATAATTTTGGGGCTGATAAGGCTATTTTCATGGCAGGGTAAATTAGACGGGATTCTGCATCTGTCGTGGATGCTTCTGTCACTATTTGTTCTAAGAACACATTTTTTGGTCTAAGAATACATTTACTCAGTTTTAATTTATGTGAACCCATTTGACCGGGCACGGAGTTTAAGAAAAGAGAGAAGACTTTTGAACTTGTGGTGTAAAATGAGGCACATATATTTTGTGTGGCTATAAATTAGTGCATAAAAGTAAATTGTTTCCAAATAAGTAAAGAGGTCATTTCTTTTTGGCACGGACTAAAAAAGAAAATAGGTTCAGGAGTGTTATGCATTGACTCAGGTCATCGCCAAGAGGGACAGTGTCAGACATCTTGGGTCGGTGATTCAGGGGGACAGAGAGATTGACGGGGACGTCACTCATCGTATAGGAGTGGGGTGGTCAAAGTGGAGGCTTGCATTAGGAGTCATGTGTGACAAGAAAGTTTCACAGAAATTCAGTGGTTAGACCTGCCATGTTGTATGGGCGGAGTGCTGGCTAGTGAAGAACTCTCATGTTCAGAGAATGAAGGTTGCGGAGATGAGGATGCTCAGGTGGATGTGCGGACTCACCAGGTTAGATAAGATTAAGAATGAAGTTATTCGAGAGAATGTGGGGGTGGCCCCGATAGATGAGAAGATGCGAGAAGCGAGGCTGAGGTGGGGCTCCTAGAGTTTTTCGTACTCTCCACCCGGGGTTGGGTGAGGCTTGGCAGGGCTATCCATAGATGATTTGTGTATTTGATTGTGTCTCCCTTATGGCAGTTATTTATGGTAGTTATTGTCTCATATTATTGCATGATATTTTATTTATGGTTCTTATGTTTAGATAATTATTTACGCTATTTTTGCTGGAGTCACTAATGCTCTTTTATTTTTATTTTTGTTTTTGTTTTTGTTTTTCCTTTTCTTCTCTGAGCCGAGGGTCGATTGGAACAGCCTCTCTGCCCTTTCGGGTAGGGGTAAGACCCGTCTACATATTACCCTCCCCAAGCCCAACTTTGTGGGACTATACTAGGTAGTTGTTGAGTGTTATGCATTGACTAGTCTCTGAGTTTAATTTCTTCCACTATTCATTGTCTTATGTCTTTGAGCCGAGGGTCGATTGGAAACAGCCTCTCTGCCCTTTCGGGTAGGGGCAAGGCTCGTCTACATATTACCCTCCCCAGACCCCACTTTGTTGGACTATACTGGGTAATTGTTGTTGTTGTTGTATTCATTGTCTTATGTAGAGAACAAAATAAAGGGATAACAGTTCTTTTATTGATGTATTTGGCACATGCAATGGAAAATAACAATAGATAACATCCTATCTGAGAGATTACTTTTTAAAAAAAATACACCTATGGCATAACCTTAAAAAGAGAAACAAAAATCCCGAAGCAAACCAAAAGGAATCAGTGAAAATCCTCTGAAGGGAAATGGAGAAACATTATGCGGAAATGAAATCTTGGCATTGCTGAATTTTAGATTGCAACAACAACTATCCAGTAAAATCACACATAGTGGGATCTGGGGAGGGTAATGTGTACGTAGAGAGGCTGTTTCCGTTGGCTCAGTGGGACGAAATAAAGTAAAAAACAAGAGAGAATTTATTAGTAACTCTAGTAGAAACCGTAATAGTAACAGAAACATAAAAACCGAAAGATGAATGACATGCAATAACAGCTTAACCCACCACGGCCAACCGCTCACACCTCCTCACCGGTGCATCGAAGCTTCTCTTATGTCAGCTAATAAAATTCATTGAGTTACTAATGAATTTTAGATTCTTTCCTTTATTTCAGAGGCAAAGCCAATTTCTTTGATTTTCATTTCAGTGAGTTTTTGCTTTCAGCTAAAACATGCACCAAAGCTATACCAAAGAGTTTCTGGACCCGGTGTTGCTTCAAAGTTCAGTTCTGACCGGTACCATGTCTGCAAGGAGGATTGTGAGTTCCTTTGGGTTCGCAGAACTGATTTTTCCTCAATGAAGTCTATCGGATGTTCATCCTCTCTTTGTTGGGAAATCGAAGATGGATTGTTAAGTTCAGATTTGCTTTCTGGTTTGCCATATTGTAACAACGATGGGATGGATCTTGTTCTGGATGAAGTAGGAGATATGTATTCTGCTTCTGAATTAGTTCCTCTTGCAAGTTTCCCATCAGGCCTGAAGCTACCATATGAGATCCTTTTCCAGCTTAACTCTCTCATACACACACATAAAATTAGTCTTGGTGCTGTTAAACCTGATCTTATTGAAGTTCTTAGCAAATTAGAATTGGACACTGCAATGATGATCCTTCAGAAAATGCATAAGTTGCAGTCAACGTGTTTCGAGCCTGTGCCATTCATCAAGACACGCTTGCATGTATTGGGTAAAAACAGTAAGAACCAACCTTCATCATCTTACAGCAGGTTAGTGAATCAAAACATGATGAGTGTTCACAGAGTCTTGGTAACACCATCAAAGCTTTACTGCCTGGGCCCAGAGCTTGAAACCTCCAATTACATCGTGAAGAACTTTGCATCACATGCTTCTGATTTTTTGAGAGTAACTTTTGTAGAAGAGGATTGGGGTAAACTTTCTCCTAATGCTATTTCTATGAGTGTTGAACAAGGTGTCTTTGCAAAGCCTTACAGAACTAAAATCTATCATCGGATTTTGTCTATCCTTCGAGATGGACTTGTTATTGGAAGTAAAAGATTTGTTTTCCTGGCGTTCTCGGCTAGTCAGCTACGTTCAAATTCAGTTTGGATGTTTGCTTCCAATGAGTATGTCAAGGCAGAAGATATTAGAGAGTGGATGGGCTGCTTCAACAAGATTCGTAGTGTCTCGAAATGTGCTGCAAGGATGGGTCAGTTGTTTAGCACATCTTTTCAAACAATGGAGGTCCAATCGCCGCATGTTGAGATTCTTCCAGATATTGAAGTAACCTCTGATGGCGTTAGTTATTGCTTCTCAGATGGCATTGGAAAGATATCCCAAGCTTTTGCAAGTCAAGTAGCTCAGAAATGTGGATTGAGTTATACCCCGTCAGCATTTCAAATACGATATGGTGGTTATAAAGGCATGATAGCTGTTGACCGCAATTCCTTTCGAAAGCTATCTCTACGTGGCAGTATGCTCAAATTTGAATCAAAGAACAGGATGCTTAATATTACCAAGTGGAGTGATGCCATGCCTTGCTATCTGAACCGGGAGATTGTTATCCTCTTATCTACGTTGGGAGTGGAGGATAAAGTATTAGAAGACCTGTTAGATAATCATCTCCATCTTCTGGGCAAGATGTTGACCACTAATGAGGCAGCCTTAGACGTTTTGGAGAGCATTGGTGGGGGTGACGTAAAAAGAATCTTAATGAGGATGTTGCACCAAGGATATGCGCCCAATTTGGAGCCTTATCTCTCGATGATGCTTCAATCCCATTTTGAGAATCAGCTTTCAGACCTAAGAAGTAGGTGTCGTATATTCATACCCAAAGGTCGAGTTCTAGTAGGATGCCTAGATGAAACGGGTATATTGAATTATGGCCAGGTTTATGCACGAATCACCATGACTAAGGCCGAGCTACAAAGTGCTCAGCAAAGTTTCTTCCAGAAGGTGGATGAAACAACTGCAGTAGTAAGAGGCAAGGTTGTGGTAACAAAAAACCCTTGTCTTCAGCCTGGAGATGTAAGAGTACTTGAGGCTGTGTATGAGGTGGCATTAGAGGAAAAGGCCTGGGTGGATTGCATATTTTTCCTCAGAAAGGTGAAAGGTATAGTTTAAATGTTCAGTATACGATATTTGAGTAGAAAATGTACAGTATACAGTATTTCAGTGAGACTTTCATATCCCAACTATTTTACTTGATTTGACATGTCTACCATACACCTGTCCTTTCCACAGTCTTCATGAAGACCGATCGAAAAGTTTTTTTGCAAAGTTTTGGATGTTTATGATAGGACATAGCTGAAATTAAGTGGCTAGTGCTAATAGATTCAATTAAATATTTTTGATAAGTACTAGTAGCCTAACCCTACTACCTTGGGGTTGAAGCTTTGCACTTGTTGTATAAATTATACTAATTACTATCTAGTAGTTGCACTGCATATCTTATCTTCTTCTGCTGGAGATTCGTGTGTTCTGTGAAGTGTTATTTCAGAGGTGTTCAGGTAGCTTTGTCTGTCCATATTGACAGCTCTGAGATCAGATGAAGCTATACCACAAACTTTCACCTAGTGTGTATATGCAGTCGCCAGACTTCTGTAATGAAGAAAAAACTTTTAATACCATTAGGGAGCTTGCTTGGCGACTGAAATATTCGTTTTCGTCGCCCTTTCACAGAGACTGTCTTTCATGTTTTTCGTCTTAACATAATTCATCATAATGTTTTAGCATGTGTGAAGAGTTGAAAAGAGGTCTGAGCAGAGTTGGTTAGTCTTGGACCAGAATTCTGCTTTACATTTTCCCTTTCCCGACTTATTATTTTTATTGTGCTGCCACATCCCTCCTCCTTGTTAAAGTGAAATTATAATAGATGAAGAAAACATTTCTGAGAGAGAATCAAGAACTCTTTAAGCTTTCTGGGTACTGCTCAAAGGGGTTTTAATATTCTTTTGAGTACTCAGGAGCATTGAAATGTCATGTACAGGCCTCATCCAAATGAATGCTCCGGTGGTGATCTTGATGGAGATCTTTATTTCATAAGTTGGGATGAAAACCTCATTCCTCGTCAAACTGTGACACCCATGGACTACACTGGGCGAAGACCTCGTATAATGGATCACGAAGTTACTCTAGAGGTAGCTTGAACTATTTCTTCCATGAGTGGAGAAACTTTTTCCTGCATACCTCTCTGATTTTTGGTTTCTTTCCTTGATTTTTCGCAGGAAATTCAGAGATTCTTTGTTGATTACATGATTAGCGATACTCTTGGTGCGATATCTACTGCACATTTGGTTCACGCAGATCGTGAACCAGATAAAGCTCTGAATCCGAAATGTCTCCAGTTAGCAACCTTTCACTCTATGGCTGTGGACTTCGCAAAAACTGGAGCTGCAGTTGAGATGCCCAGGTTTCTAAAACCAAGAGAGTTTCCTGATTTCTTGGAAAGGTGGGACAAACCCATGTATATTTCTGAAGGGGTACTAGGGAAGCTTTATCGTGCTATTGTCAAGTCTTCTGTTGGCGGTAACTCAAATGACCTTGGCTCTGTGAGAGCTATCCAAGATGCTTATGATCGTGACCTTTTGTTCGAAGGTTACGAGGCATTCATCGAAACAGCTAAAAATCACAAAGAAATGTACTTGGATAGAATGAACAGCTTACTCAACTACTATGGAGCAGAAAAAGATGTTGAGATACTGACGGGTAATTTGCGCCAGAAATCTGTGTACTTGCAGCGGGACAATCGAAGGTATTTTGAACTAAAAGATCGAATCTTGGTTTCTGCCAAAAGCCTACAGAAGGAGGTGAAAGGGTGGTTCACTGGTTGCTGCAAGGAGGATGAGCAGAAGAAACTGGCATCAGCATGGTATCAAGTTACTTATCATCCTAGTTACTGCGAAGGAAGTGCGAATTGCCTGGGATTTCCCTGGGTGGTAGGTGACGTTTTGCTGGATATAAAGTTGCATAATACCAGAAAAATCACCTCCTAGTTTTCAACCATGAAAGATACTTTATGCATTGCCCCTATTAACATGTGCAATCCTGCCTTACTAAAAAAGATGTACAGCCCTGTGCTTAATGTAGACTTGACAATTCCTGATGGAAGTGCCATTGACTCAATCTGCATCCGACTTGACAATTCCTGATGGAAGTGTCTTTATGATTTGGGAGCATAGTGTTCCTTGAGCGGAGGTTTTGTCGGAAACAATATCTCTACCTTTATAGAGTAGGGGTAAGGTTTGCGTACTCACTGCCCTTCCCAGATCTCACTTATTGGATTAAACCGGGTTTGTTGTTATAGTGATTTGGGAGCATAGCGATATTTTCATGCAAAAGTGGTCATAATTTTCTCAAGACCTTCGCTTAGGTCGTAATATATTTCCGAGTAAGTAATCCTCAAACCCCCCAACATTAGAACAAACAGGAGGCAGCTTAACGAGATGCCTCATTTCTTAGTTCTTCATATGTGTCAAACATGTAAAATATGTAAAACCAAATTCAAGTTTAGGTTCGATAATGTAAGTACTATGTTATAGCTGAGGAGGCACCACTTATTCAGATATCCAAATTATATATTACCAAGCACTCATTATCTTTATTGTATTGGGCAAATTTGGTTCCGTACGTTCTTACGCTATCTATATACGTTCTCGGTGAAGAAAACGGCCTAATTATGCTCGACTCGACTAAGGCCGGCCTCAGCTAATAGATGGATCAAGTGACATGACTCACTGCGATGTCGTTCGAGCTCTGACACTCGTACACTGAGGCCACCAACCGTTGTACTTTTCTTTGATTATTTCGAGGAAGGTCCCTTAGTATATAAAGGGGACCCTCCCTTTGTAAAGACTCATGTGTATTTTGCTATTAGAAATATACAGCTCTCTCTTTCTCTCTATCTCTACATCAGACTCTCTATCTTTCTCTCTTGTGTAAAGCTCACAACTTGTCTTATTGTTCTTATATCTCGAATTATTTACACTATAATCACAGATCTAGATCATACTATAATCTCTAGTTCATATTACTTTTGATTCCGATTAACTCATATTATTTTTGACCGTTTTAGAGCTATTTAAGTATTTGCATAACTTTTTAGCCAAACAATTTGGCGCCGTCTTTGGGGATTTCGAGAATCAAAGCTGTAGTTTGCTTCTAGAGATCTTTCGCAAAATCACTCTTTACGACCTAAAATGGCTGAGAACAACGCAAGAATGAAAGGTATCTTGGATGTTAGAACAGATCTTGCCGGCCCTCTCAATGCGGCAGCTGAAAGAGATGCCCTGCACACAACCCCCAGTACCTTGATAAGCGTGGAAAACCTACCTTCCCCATCGGAAGATCTGGCGGTTCCACGAGAAAGAGAGGCTTCCACATCTACAACTAAAGAGACACCTCCGGAGATAAAAAGGTTACTGGAAGAATGGCTGACAAACACTCTGAGCAGTCTAACCAAAAAACCTCCTCAAAATGATAGATGCACCCAAACAACAGATCATGTTGCAGCTGAAGATGAACTCGAGGTCACGAGAATGAACAACGCCCATCGATGATCAAGCTAACAGCGGCACGCTTACAGCCATCCTAAAAAAGATGGAGGAAATGAAAAACAAGAATAGATCGCTTCGCGACCTGATGAAGGAGCACCAAGAAAGGGTGGATAAAATCCAGGTGCGCCTAAGTTGCTGCCAAAGCGAGACGTGGGGAGGTTCATTGAACCACACTACATGGAAGGAGCTGCGCCATACCCCATCCCGAAGACCTTCAAAATGCCCACATACTTGAGGTATATGATGGGACCACAGATCCCGAGGACCACCCGATTCACTATGTTACAACTGTCAATGGCAACGATCTATCAAAAGAGCAGGTACCACCCGTACTTCTGAAGAAGTTCGGCGAAATGCTAACAGGAGGGGCTCTAACATGGTACTCACACCTACCTGCCCAAAGCATCTCCACATTCGAGGAAATAGCGGATAAATTAGCCACCGCCCACACGGGGGCAAGGAACGCGGAAGCACGGGTCAACGCCATTTTTGCTGTACAACAAACCCCAGGAGAAGGACTCAGGGAGTTCTTAGCTAGGTTCAACAGAGTCAGAATGAACCTACCAAACGTGTCCGAAGGCATGCCAGTTGCAGCCTTTCAGAACAGACTCAGCAAAGACGGCTCAAGGGCAACCAAGAAATTGCTCAGCCGCATCCTAAAATATCCCCCCACCACCTGGGAAGAGATACATAACGCCTACTGTGCCGAGGTGCGTGGAGATGACGATGACCTTAACGGCACAACCCGGTGATTGACAACGGTGCAACCAGAAATTCGAAGGGACCGACGCAGCGAGGGACGACGGGAACAAGTCCCACGCCTCAGCAGGGAAAGACACCAACCATACATCAGATCCTCGCATTCGCCACCACCAAGGCATGCAGACGCCTTACAACGACATGTCGCCCCATTAAGGAACGACAGAGGTATGCCCCCTTCATTATCTGCATATAACTTTTGTGTGTCTCCTTCAGAAGTAGTGTACGCACTGGAAAAGCTGGGCAAAAAAGTACAATGGCCAGCAAAGATGAAGCCCGACCCCGCCACCAGAAAATTAAACACCCTATGTGAGTTCCACCAGGAACGGGGACACAAAACAGAAGATTGCATAGGGCTCCGACAGGAGGTGGTCCAAATGCTGAACCAAGGGTTCTTGAAAGAATTACTCAGCGACAAAGGAAAGTTCAACTTCGCACGCGGACAGGAACAACCTCACGGTACGCCAAGGAGGCCCTCACCAATGCACACCATCAACATGATCATTGGGGACGACAACGATTCAGTAATCAATCACGTCAAATTCACCACCACTCACAAGTTAAAGCGAACCATCGCTCACGAACGGTATGACGACTTCGAAGATAGTATCACCTTCGATAAGTCCGATTCCGACGGTTTGTGTTTTCATCATTATGATGCCTTAGTTATTACTTTACGCATAGTAGATACTGATGTTAGAAGGATCATGGTTGACGACGGCAGCGGTGCGTGTATCATTCATCCAAGAGTCCTTGCACTTATGGGACTCGAGGATAAGATAATTCCACGCTGCATAACACTAACTGGTTTTAATAATGCAGTAGAGAGAACCTCTGGAGAGGTAACGCTGCCCGTTCTGGCGGGAGGAGTTACGATGGAAACCATCTTCCACGTGATGAACCAAGAAACGACATACAACGCCATTATAGGACGCCCGTAGATACATGCCATGAGGGCAATCCCCTCCAGTTTCAATCAAGTGATCAAATTCCCAACCCCATGGGGAGTGCACCGCATGCGGGGCGAGCCGCGCACCTCTTAAGAATGCTATAAAATAGCTCAGGATTACACACACACCAAGCAACTCAAGGGAGCAAGTGCTGAAGCATAGCAATCAGCCCTGTCGGGGACTAAGGTTTGCTCGACAGAGAGCGCCATCAAAGATCCCAATGACATCGAGGCTAGCTAGGCTACAGTCGAGGATCTCGACCCCGTCCTGCTAAGCAACTGCGACTCCGCGAAGAAAGCATACATAGGCCATGACCTATCAAATCCAGGTAAGTACCAAGAATTTTTATCTAACCATGCAGACCTGTTCGCTTTTTCCCATGCACATATGCTAGGAATTCCACAAGAAATTGCCTCCCACAAACTGAACGTCGACCCATTATACCCGCCCGTGTGACAGGCAAGAAGAAAATTCAATGCCGACATCAACGAAGTGGTGAGCGAAGAAGTAGACAAGATGCTGACTAATGGCTACATCAGAGAATCCAAGTACCCGGAGTGGGTCCCCAATATAGTAATGGTCAAAAAGAAAATTGGGAAGTGGAGGATGTGTGTGGACTTCACCAATCTAAACAAAGCATGCCCAAAAGATTCATTCCCGCTACCCCACATCAATCATCTAATAGACGCAACGACAAGACATGAACTGATGAGCTTCCTTGATGCGTATTCTAGCAACAATCAGATCATGATGGCCGAAGAGGATCAGGCGAAAACAACTTTCATCACTCACTAGGGGACATACAGCTATAAGCTAATGCCTTTTGGGCTTAAGAACGAAGGGGCCACTTACCAAAGGTTGGTGACTACGATGTTCAAAGAACAACTCGGCAAGACGATGGAGGTCTGTATCGACGATATGCTGGTCAAATCATCAAAAAAGGAAGACCAAATCACCCACATGAAAGAAGCCTTCAAAATATTAAGGAGGTACGGTATGAAACTGAATCCCGAAATATGCTCTTTTGGCGTAGCCTCGGGAAAGTTCCTGGGATTTCTGGTATCACAAAGCGGCATCGAAGTCAACCCTGACCAGATCAAGGCTATAGAAGCCATCCCAAAAATGCTAAGCAGCAAAAAGCAAGTGCAGAAGCTGACGGGTCGGATAGCCGCCCTATCCAGGTTCATCTCACGCTCCTTCTACAGGTGCCATAAATTCTTCGGTGTATTGAAGAAAGACCAGAGACTACAGTGGAACGAAGAATGTGTAGAGGCCCTGAAGAACTTGAAAGCATATTTGTCATCACCACCCCTACTAGTGAAAGCCAACCCAGGTGAGCCGTTGTTGGTATATTTGGCCATATCAGAAGTTGCAGTCAGCACCGTCCTAGTGCGCGAAAATAAAGGTATGCAATCTCCTATTTATTCTATTAGCAAAACGTTGGTGGATGCCAAAAATCGGTACTCCCACCTCGAGAGGCTAGCACTGGCACTCGTAGTAGCTTCACGAAAGCTACGACCCTATTTCCAATGCCATCCCATAAGGGTAGTCACGACTTTCCCTTTAAGGAGTGTCCTACACAAACCCGAACTCTGTGGCCGACTTGCCAGATGGGCCGTGGAGCTCACCGAGCATGATATCACGTACCTTCCAAGGACCGCCATCAAGTCGTAGGTCCTAGCTGACTTTATCGCCGACTTCAGTGCGGAAGTCCTGCCAAAGGCAGAACTCGAGGAACAACGCGCATCCTACGAAAATGACCTACGGGTCCTTCTTGCGGATGGCATCACCAATGCATCGGGATCGGTACTGGGAATCGTTCTTAAGGTCCTAACGGGCAAAACAATTCACCAGTCCATACGATGCCCGAAAATGACTAACAACAAGGCCGAGTATGATGCCGTTATTGCAGGCATGAAACTGGCCGCCAAGTATGGGGCTCGCCTAATACTCCTCCACTGTGACTCCCAACTCGTGGTAAACCAAGTCACTGAGACTTACCAAATCAAAGAGCAGAGGATGAAAAAGTATCAAACAGAAGTACGCAAACTAATGGCCACATTTGACGAATGTCGCTTCGAACAAATTCCCAGAGCACGGAACATCAAAGCGGACGACCTGAAAAAGTTGGCCGCCGCCACCAAAAATATCAGCAAAGAAAGTGTGATCACACTCCTCCACTCAACCATTGATCACACCGAGGTATTTTCCTTAAATGTGACTTGGGACTGGCACAACCAGTTCATATCTTATTTGCAGGATGGGACACTACCCCCCGATAAAAAAGAGGCGAAAAAGCTTTGTATACAAGTCGCCCGATACTGCATGATCAACAACGACCTTTATAAAAGGACGTTTGGTGGCCCCTTAGCCAAGTGCTTAGGGCCGCAACAAACAAGGCCGATACTCGAAGAAGTACATGAAGGCCATTGTGGCGCCCACACTGGCAATCGCGCCCTCGTGCGATGCATCATATGCGCCGGCTACTACTGGCCCACCATGAAGAAAGAGGCAGCCAAATATGTCCGCCGATGCGAGCAATGCCAAAAGTACGCCCCAATGATACACCAACCAGGAGAACCCCTCCATTCCGTCACCTCCCTTTGGCCGTTCATCAAGTGGGGAATGGATATAGTCGGCCCGCTACCTGCAGGACTAGGAAAGGTACGTTTTTTACTTGTTTTAACTGACTATTTCTCCAAGTGGGTGGAAGCAGGTGCGTACGCGCAAATACGCGAACAATAGGTCATCACCTTCATATGGAGAAACATCATCTGCCGCTTCGGCATCCCCAAAGAAATCAGCTGCGACAACGGGCGCCAGTTCATCGGTCAGAAAGCAACCGAGTTCTTCGAGAAATGGCGCATCAAGAGGATACTATCCACGCCATACCACCCCACCGCCAACGGCCAAGAGGAGTCCTCCAACAAAACAATCTTAAACATATTAAAAAAGAAGCTCGAAGACGCCAAGGGGTTATGGACCGAACTACTACCCGTAGTCTTGTGGGCACACAGAACCACACCCAAATCTAGCACCGGGGAAACCCCATACTTACTGGTTTATGGAACCGACGCGGTCATACCCGTTGAAGTGGGCGAACCCAGCCTAAGATATTCACACACCAGCGGGATGGAAAACCACGTCAGCAGACTTCAAGATCTTGACGAAGCCAAAGAAAGAAGAGAAATGGTCCACATCAGGATGGTAGACCAAAAACAACAAATCGAAAGATATTACAACAAGAGGGCAAAAATAAGGCCACTCAAAGTAGGGGACTACGTCCTCAAAGCCAAGACTTTGGCCTCAAAGGACCAAAGTGAAGGAAAATTGGGCACAAACTGGGATGGATCCTACAAAATCACGGCGGCGGCCGGAAAAGGAGCATTCAAGCTAGAGACAACGGAAGGAAAGAAACTCCAGAACAACTGGAACGTCGCTCACTTCAAACATTTCCACTACTAAAAAGGTGTCACCTGAGTTGTACTCTTTTTCCCTTACCCGGGTTTTGTCCCAATTGTGTTTTCCTGGGAAGGTTTTTAACGAGGCGGCAAAGGGGTCACCATGAGATATTTTGCAGCACAAGTGCATCATATCTGCCTCTCCGTGTACTCTCCAAGCCCGACATGATACAGGGACTGGATTAGTGTCATCTCCAGATGTATAGAAAGGCTACGACCATCTCCAGATGTATAGAAAGGCTACGGCAATCTTCAGATGTATAGAAAGGCTACGACCATCTCCAGATGTATAGAGAGGCTACGACCATCTCCAAATGAATGAAAAGGCTACGACCATCTCCAAATAAATGAAAAGTCTACGACCATCTGAATGAAAATACTACGGCCATCTCCAAATGAATGAAAAGGCTACGACCATCTTCAAATAAATGAAAAGGCTACGACCATCGCCAAATGTATGAAAAGGCTACGACCATCAATTTTACATGGCTACAACCATCATTTATACATGGCTATGGCCATCATTTTTATACGGCTACGACCATCATTTTACATGGCTACAACAACCATTTTTACATGGCTAAGGCCATCGTTTTTATACGGCTACGACCATCATTTTTACATGGCTACGACCATCATTTTTACACGGCTAAGGCCATCAGTTGTACATGGATAAGGCCATCGTTTTTATACGGCTACGACCATCATTTTTACATGGCTAAGGCCATCATTTTTACATGGCTAAGGCCATCATTTTTATACGGCTACGTCCATCATTTTTACATGGCTACGACAATCATTTTTATACGGCTACGACCATCATTTTTACATGGCTACGACCATCATTTTTACATGGCTAAGGCCATCATTTTTATACGGCTACGACCATTATTTTTACATGGCTACGACCATCAATTTAACACGGCTACAACCATCATTTTTATACGGATACGACCACCATTTTTACATGGCTAAGACCATCACTTTTACATGGCCGGGGCCATCATGTTTAAATGATTAAGGGCATCGAATTTTATAAGTCTAAGGCCATCATTTGTACGCGGATAAGGCTGTCGAGTTTTACAAGGTTACGACCGTTGATTTACACGGCTATGGCCATCGTTTCTACACGGCTAAAGCCATCGAATTTTACACAGCTACGGTAAAAATAGAACAACGTGCCAAAAAGAATAGAAATAATTACTTACAACAAAAATCATGTGTCTCTATCAAAAGGGTCAAACACCCATGATACAAAAGTAAGTATTTACAGGCATATTTACAAGGATCCTAAAGTCCACTACTTATCCTGCCTAGTCTGGCCTTCAAGTGGCCCGTCCTCATTTTCAGGAGGGTACACCTTGGAAATCCAAGAGCTGGATTCCAAACTATTAATGTCTGCAGAGTTGCCCCCCTCCCGGGCCGGCGATTCAGGACTGTAGCCGGCCGCTTCGCGAGTAACCCTAACCAACTGGCATTGGCCCTCAACCTCCGCCTCAAACGCTTGACCGGCCACCAAAAACTCTTTAAGCACGACCAGCTTGGCTTCTGCATACACCCACATCTCGTGTGCCTCATGAGACGCGTCGGCCTGAGTAAGGGCTCGCTTGATATCCTCGACTTCGACCTTTTTGGCATCAAGTTCGGCCGTTAAGGCTGCAACCCGGGTGCACAATTCTGCCGCCTCCTCCGCCACTACGCGACCAAGCTGCAACTCTTCATCCTTAGCTTGAAGGAGGACCTCCATTTCCGCAGTCCAAGCAACAATGGCCATGAGCTGTTCATCAACCTTCTCCAACTCGGCCACCCGCTTCTTCAACTGCTCATCGGATTGCACGAGGCCCTAACGGACCACCCTGAAGTTAGGGTCCTGTTTATATATATCGGCCAAGGTCTGATGCGCCTCACATGTCCTGTTGTACTTCTGCACCAGCCTGTTGTACTTGGCCACCTTCTCCTTCTGCCATCGACCACTCTCCGCCTCTAAGATGAGAGTCTGGAAAAGAAACCAAAATGTAAGTACGAGAAAAATGACCCTCCACTACATAAAAATAAAGATCATCGATCAAGACAGAGGCATACCTGCAAGGCCGCACCCGCCACCCTTCGGGCCAAGACCTTGTCGCTGAGTTTCGCCAGGGTAGCACGCTCAACACCGACACATAAAAGTGTCATACTGATGGCCGCCTCCTTGCAATTCTCCATCAAGTTGTAGTGGCTTGGAATCACTATGTGACGGGAAGACTGGCCGGCCACCATCTCCACTTGGTCCAAAGACCCGCCTTCTCTGCCCAAGTCCTCTGTGGCAACCTCCGGACCTGCCACGTCCACTCCTTCTCTCCCTCTTGCTGTGCCCTCCCTTCTAAGGACAGACCTCCCTGAGCGGATGGCCTCGGCCATAAAGACCGGCCTAGATTCAGGATGGGATGGCTTAAACTTCCCTATCTGAGTGGCCCCAACCTTGCCGGTAAGAGCTCGACGCTTCCTCCTCTCCAATGTCTCCTCCTCTTCATGGTCCCTCCCCGTAGGATGCAGGACAGGCTCAGATGGAGTCGTTTCTGCAGTAGCCATCCCTATGAGGGCAACCCCAGGAATGGCCTCTGTAACATCCGCCGATATCTCCATAAGCGTCGTTTCAAGTATGGCCCGCTGCATTGCCTCAGACACTAGCTCTGGTACTGCCTCTGATGCGACCGCCTGTCTTGAGGGGGGTGAAACGCTTCCCCTGGACGTGCCAACGAGGATCATATCCTCCTCGAGGTTAGATACCGCCCTAGAAGAGGCGGCCATATCCTTCTTCTGCGCCTTTTCTGAGGCATCTCGACCTACCAAAGCATGTATGAGACATGCAAGAAAATTATGGGGAACCCCCAAACCATAACAGAAGGAAATATTAAGCAAGGCTGTTACATGCCGGGCCATAGAGCTTAAGGAATTCAGGCCACGAACGACATTCTTCTGCAAACGCTATCAACGGTTGCACCCACGACCTAATGTCGTCAACCCTTCGAGGAGGGCGAGCTGTCACTGCATGAATGCAAAGGGAAATTTTCGACGGTGAAAACCAACAAGGAAAGGTTGTCGTAGTAAAAGTTACGCACAGTAATACTTACATGCATCGTTCCACACCTCTGGAAACCCTTAAGGGTTAGACACAAGGTGCTCGGTACGCACATAGAAGAACCTCGTCCAAAATTTGCGGTTGGCCTTGTCGTCCACCTGCGACACAAAGCTCTTCTTGCCTAGACTGCTTAATTGAAGCATCGAGCCTCTCATAAAATTTACACCGAACATTTGTAGGAGGTGATGAACGGTGACCTCTTTCCCGGCCTTCGCCGCGTAGGTGGTAAGGACCCTGCACACCTTCAAAGCGTACGGAGTAAGCTGGGCCGGGCACACCCCGTACCAGCGACAGAGCTCTTCCGCCAAGGGGTAAAGCGGGAGGCTATATCCGATTCGAAAGGCGTAATCGTAGAATATACAATACCCAGGCTTGTGCACATTGGCATGGTTTAGCCTAGCGGGAACCATCTCAACATAATCAGGAATATTATACGATTTCATGAGAGCAGCCAAGTGAAACCGCATCAGATCGTTGTGCTCCCAAGGAGGGAGCGTACACTTGTTCTTAAATTCCCTCTTTTTATCCATATCAAGAGGGAGTAAGTCAGCTATTGATAGTGGAACGAGAACTTCCTTGGCCTCCCCATCATCTGAGGATGACGAAGCCCTAGAGGGAGCATCGTCCTTAGTCCTGGTATCATCATGACGACGTTTAGCCATAGCAAAAGTCATAAGAAAAAGGCGCTTCTGGTCGCGGGTTCGATTCCTAAGAACGAGAGTTTCAAAAAAGAAAGAACAACGAGCACCAGAAAGAAATAAGGAAAATATTGGGAAAATTCTCTCAGAAAAGGTTCGAAAGATGGATCAAGTTCAACTTCCCCCCTATTTGTAAGAAAGGGAACGCGAAAATCGAAAAGGCATGATTCGAAAATCAGCGTAGGAAACCCAAGCGTCACGTCATAGCCTGAACCGTCTCGGGAGCAGAGTAATGATCATGCACGCGATCGATGATGTCATCTTAAAAAGGAACCCCAAAAAAGGAGGTAATATGTCAACGGCTTAACGTCTTCATATATAGGCACGCCTTTTCCAGCGGCATCCATAGGAACGACCAAATTTCCAGAAATGTCAAGTATATATGTTCGTTCGTTGAGGACGTCTCTCGACTACGCCCCCAACAAACGGAGGGACTATCTGTATTGAGCAAATTTGGTTTCCTACGTTCCTACGCTATCTACATACGTCCTCGGTGAAGAAAGCGGCCTAATTATGGTCGACTCGACTAAGGCCGGCCTCAGCTAATAGATGGATCGAGTGACATGACTCACTGCGATGTCGTTTCGAGCTCTGACACTCGTACACTGAGGCTACCAACCCTTGTACTTTTCTTTGATTATTTCGAGGAAGGTCCTTTAGTATATAAAGGGGACCTTCCCTTTGTAAATAATTATGTGTATTTTGTTATTAGAAATATACAACTCTCTCTCTCTCTCTCTATCTCTATATCTGACTCTCTATCTTTCTCTCTTGTGTAAAGCTCACTACTTGTCTTATGTTCTTATATCTCGAATTATTTACACTATAATCACATATCTAGATCATACTATAATCCCTAGTTCATATTACTCTTGATTCCGATTAACCCATATTATTTTTGATTGTTTTAGAGCTATTTAAGTATTTGCTTAACTTTTTAGCCAAACATTTATCTTCTTTCAATGAATTTAATTTAGAAATAAAAAATTGGAAATACTGCGTAATACTAGTGCTTGACAGTTGATAGTTTGGTTGAGTAGAGGTAAAAGCACAAAAAGCACTCATATAAAGGGTGGAGAGAAAAGCAAAGGATTATCTTCACTTCATCTTTTTTTGTTTCCCTCCTTTATTGATAATGAGGATTATCTCCACTTTGTGAAATTGACAATTTCGTGAGCAGCACTCTTTATTTATCCAATAAATCTTTATCGTCCAACAAAAATAGATATTGCAATAATAAAGCAATCTCTTCGTCCCATTTTATCTAAGATGTTAGACTAGATACAAAATTTAAAATACAAAAATACTTGTAAAATTTGAGAAAATAACACTGTATAGGACTTCTAAAAATAATAGTAAAAAAATATATTTATATATATACATTTTGTATGTTATATACAATATTATATAACAAAATTTATATGATTTTTTTAGCTACTGAATGTAAATAGCTTCTATCGCCGGCTAAAAATGATAAAACCCGTTAAAACCTTTAGGTCTAATGCATGTGATAAGTTAATATATATTTAAGAAACGAATAAAATTTAAAATTAAATTGATATATATATAAATTGGAATAAATAAAAGGTGTTCGATGAAATGGGACAAAGGGAGCACAAAAATTGTATATTTCTCATTTACATCTTTTTTAAATCTTTTATTTTAGGCACAAATTGGCCTAGAACATGTCGCTACATTGGCCAACTCAAATGGACAAAACTAAAATATGAGTACTATATTAGTTAATTAATTACATTATTAGAGATTACGAAAAATGAGCTGTGAGGTCTGTGGTTTCATGACCTCATCCCCATTCTCCACCTTTGAACTCGTTTGGCCTATGGCAGTTGGCACCATTCAAAGGCCAACTCAAACGAAGTTGGGCCCATCCTTGCCCAAATCCATGGACCCCAAAGCTGACGCCGGAATCGAGGCGTATCTCGTCGAGAAATTCCGGAACCCGTACTCATCCTCCTCTCCGTTATTCCCGCTATGACCTTCGTCGAAGTTTAGTGCATAACTGAGAGGATCATACTGGAATTTCCCTTGCTTTCCACTTTTACTCCGATTGAAACGCCGGATGAAAGTCTTCCATCTCGGCCCCGCCGCGAGCTCCGACCACTCTCGTAGCTTCAGTACAGCGTTAATTCCCTTGGCCCAAACAGAGCCTTCCTCCACCTCCCGAGTCCGAATCCTACGCCACCACTTAAAACCGATGCCTCCTGACGATGGGAAGCAAAAACAGCAACGCCGCTTTTGGAATAGCGTCTCCGACGTCTCATCGCTCGGCTCCGCATATGTGTGTGAAAATTCACGTGCCTCCATAGCCAAATCGTTTCAAATACGAATTTACAGAATTCAGAGTTCTATAGGTTCCACTTGCGAATATTTATAGTGGGAGGGTTGTAATATGTAAAGTTGTAACTGTTGAAGGGTGACTGGGACTGGTAAATACCGGTATAAAATATCGCTTTTTTTTCTTTCAATTCAATTATAAATATCTAATGTTAGCTTTTTGTACAAATATCCGGCCTTGTAATAGAAGATGGGTTGAGGACCACACCTAATATTCCGTTCGCATTTCCAACACATAATATGTATTAAATCAAGTGGATTTGTACAAGATTTTGAGAGGAAATTCGTCTTTTTCTAACTGAAAGGACCTCTCTTCCTTGTTCCTTTTCATCTTTTTATTTTATTTTATGTGGAACCTCACTGGACATTGGTAGCCTCTTTAGAATGAAAAATCAAAAGAAGTCACTCATCAGATTCCCCAGCGAGCAACGTTGAGGTCTGCTTAAGTTTGCGATGACAACCTGATAAGATCAAATAAAAGAAGGGTTTTAACCATAAAGACGTCCAGATGATTTTCTGAGATGGCTTTTCATCCTTAAAAGGGACATATTGAAAGTCAGTACAAGCCTAAAACACAGAAAGCTACACTAAGGGGTCAATTGGTAGGGTGTATAAGAATAGTGCGAAATAAAATATATTAGTAATGCAAGCATTAGTTATGGAGATATTATTTTTTATCTATTGTTTGGTGTGGTGTATTAAAATTATAATGCATTGCGTAATTTTTAAGGAAAATAGTTATTTACAAAAATGCCATCTATATTCTCTAACTTTAAGGGACTTTAAGGACAATTGTATCTTTAATCATGCTAATGCATGCATTAATAGCCTTGGTATTACTAATGCTATAGTTTTCTATGTACTATTACTTATGCATAGGATAATGCAAGGTATGATGTAGTATTAGTTATACATCATACTTTGCATTATCCTATTCATAAGTAATGCATAGAAAACCATGATATTAGTAATACCAAGGCTATTAATATATGCATTAGCATGGTTGTTAGTAATGCATAGAGCTAATGCTTGCTTTATTTTTTCTAACACCTCCTACCAAACGACCCCTAAGGCAAAGAAATATGAAATGGACATGCACATAAGTATAAGGTGATGTCAAATTCCAATGGCATAAAAAGCACGGACTAAGGAATCGGTCTTTTTTTACTTTATCAACTTGCAAATATGGTTTGGTTTCCAACTCATGATTGTTGCCAGAGATGGCTCGGGTCACCTAAGCATCACATACTACCAACTTGCGGGACATATAAGTCTTGGCTTAGAAGTCACTGAAAGCCATATCCAATTCTACTGGCAAAGCCGACCAAGATAACAAAAACTTATATGCAAGCGAAGATAATCGAATGTTAGTGCATTTTAATATGTACCTAATTGCTATCATCAAATGGATTCAAAGATGTCCAACAGCCTACTCATAGTGAGCAAAAAAGACTAGAAATTGCTACAGAAAAGGTAAAGAGTAACTATATCAGAAGCAAATACAAGAATATTCCACAAAGAATCACTAAACATCTGACTTATGTTGTTTGTCAAGAAAGACGACTTATGTTGTTTATGTCAAGAAAGCTGACATAAATTTGAATTTTGATTCATCTCTCTCACGCATAAAGGCATGTTTAAGCTTGCCAGTTCTGAAACAAGACATTTCTTTTGAGACTCAACTTAGTTCCCAAACTAGCAGTAGTTCTCATCAGTCGGACATACTATGTCCACGAAGATGGTAAGTGTTATCATATTCGAATAAACAAGCTAGAAAGCGTTGTAATATGTTACAGAGAGTTCTTTTATGACATTGCGAGCAGAAAAATCATCATCAATTGACTTGTCATAAACTTACGGGCTGCTTGAATAAAATAGTTCTTTCGCAGAAGATCTGAAACGTGTTTGACAATAATAGTGATTTCTTCTCATGTCAGCGCGATCATTTCAAACGATTTGGTTAATTAGAAGGCGAAGGCACCTCCTGTTTGTATAGAGCAGTGCTAGTGCATATTGACAGACATTTATCAAGCATAAATGGCAACTCAGGTGAACAAAAATATTAACACGTCACAGATCCATTCATCATGTTCAAAGATTCAGATAGTAATAAATGCCTGATTGGCATGAAATCAAAATAATGAAACACAGGTACAGCACAAGCATTGATTGACCAGAATAGTAGGGAAAAAAGCAAAAACAGACTTTGATAAATTGGATATATATTAGGAAACATTGTATTTGTTTACTCGATCTAATCTTGTGATCACATGGAAACTGCTATGTCAAACTACTATGGCATTACCATCCACATGGAATAGTAGAAATTGCCTCCCCAATACATTCTAACTATTAGCAATGCCAATATAATGGAGTAATTTTTTTCCACTTTAAGAAGTTTGCCTTCATTAACTCAATTATAATCATTACCCGCATGATCTCTGTTAAATAAGTAAACTTTTGTCTAAATAATAGACTGCTAGAAATTGAGCATGCAATTAACCCCAGATGACTCAATCAAACTGCATACTAGTTTTGCAGCTCGAAAGATATTTCAATTGCAGGGCACACAAACGATTTAGATACACAATATAAGTTATATATTACCAAGTCGAGTAATTACATAGCGCATGCTAAGCTAAACACAGAGTCGCTACTCTTTAACACATTCCAACAAACAAAGTCCCCTCGCACTAGTAATTATTATATCAGCCAACATTAACATCAGTTGTTACTTACATTGCCATAGCTTTCTCCATGCCTTTCCCGTGAATTCCAAAAAATACCTTCCCAGCACTGTCCAAACTACTCGTGTCAATAGCAATTGCCGCGAACATTGCCCTGAAAGCACCACAAACCACCGCAGGAGCTGAGGAATTTGTCTTGGGTGAAACCCTGACTATCTTCTGCAAACCTAAGCGCTCTCCGTCAGCTGCACAAGATGCTACCACATTAGAAGACAGCTCCGCAGTAGCCCGGTTTAGATCCTTGGGTGACATATCAATATTCTTTCTAAGCAATTGCAGAGAAACCGAACCCTCAATTGCCTTCTCCCCCAAAACACTCAAAGCTCTGTTGTTCTCTCCTGAATATGGTGCGTGCGTCATGGCACGTCGTAGTAACTCCACATCCTGAAATGTGTACCTTTATGCATACACAGGAGCTTAATTTCTCAACCACGTTTAGTTAACTGAATAGAAAAGCTTTAAAAAAATACTGTAAGAAATTAAAAGTTAAAACAGTCACA
Source organism: Nicotiana benthamiana (assembly GCA_034376525.1). NCBI lineage: Eukaryota > Viridiplantae > Streptophyta > Magnoliopsida > Solanales > Solanaceae > Nicotiana > Nicotiana benthamiana. The sequence continues at coordinate 107,756,302 of CM067335.1, read as the reverse complement.
GAAATTTACTGGATTTGATTTTGAAGGGTTTGAAGAGCGATTGAGCAAGGGGAAGTGGGTCTTGAAGAGACAGAGGTATTTGCTAGAGCCTGCAATTAATGGTGTCAAAAAAGTTAGGGTTCAACATCACTCTAAGAATAAGCAAACTTTATCGTTCATCAGTTTTTATTGAGGGTTTTACCTGAAGAGAAGAGTAGAGGACGAAAACAAGTAACAGCTAGCAGATGAATTGCTGGAGATAGCTCATATTTCCGGTGAACTATCCTTAGTCGACGGCGACGGAGCTAAGCTGGGTCGATCGAGGTCTCTAGTCTGGGGGCTGTTGGGTGAAAAATAGGGTAAATCCACTTTACTTGGATGAAAAATAAAAATGAACTTTACTCCTCGAGTTTCGGTCATGGCGTAACTTACCCTATACTAAATTATGCTTTAGAGAGTCTGGAACCTAAATGTTGTGTTTTTAGACTTAAAATACATAAATAAGTTTAGCGACCAAAATATGTAAAATATAGTCTTAAATCACGTTTTACATTAACGTCCGTTTGGGACATTAAGGTAAAGCCCATTTTAATATTGTGTTTTAATAAAATATCTTTTGTAAACGTGTTTTACCTGTTTTGTAGGCGCACCAACAACTCTTCTACGATTAATTGACATAACAATAATCTAAATATGTAAAATATCCTTTTAAAATGTATTTTACTTCCAAAAATTTGATCCTCCGGATTGGGCATTACCTTATTTAAAGGCGTTAAGGGTTCTGCAAAAATTCATTCAGAAACAAGTTTCAACCCCTGATAAATTTTTCTTCTTGTTAAATTCTCTCAAGCTGTTTTTCATAATATTTGAAGAGCAAAAAGTAAAGGTTTCATTATATTTGGAGGGGGATGTGTGAGGTTGTTGTGGCGAATAACTCAATATTTATCTCCACAGAGTCATATTAGGTTGCCACTTAAAATGGAGTACGATAGACTGGTATCGTTGTTATGCAATAAAATGAGGTTGAGCAAACGTTCGATGAATCTTAAAATAATCGGAAGATATCCGTATTTTGTGATTCCGCAAGGGGTTGCTTGTTACGCCGAGTTTAACATCGAGGATGATGAAACTCTAAGAGATTTTTTGGAGACTCCGGTCATTAACTTCCAAATTCGAGCATATTGTCATAACAATTGAAGAAACTAAAAATTTGGAGGAGATGTCAATTGATCAATTAATGGGATCCTTACAAGCATATGAAGAAAAGCATAAGAAAAAATAAGATATAGTGGAGCAATTATTCAAGATGCAAATAAAAGATAAGGAAGAAAATATCGGAAATGGACGAGGTCAATATGGAAGAGGTCGTGGTCGTGGACGAGGTCGAGGCCATGGAAATAGACGAGGAGGTCTCAACAACAATGAAGAAGAAGAGAATACCCAAGTTGTGGGAGAGGCAACCAAGGTGCAAGGTATGATAAATCTCAAATCAAATGTTATTCTTGTCAAAAATATGGACACTATGCTTCACAATGTAGAGGGTCTCAAACCAAAGTCGAAGAGACCGCCAACCTTGTGGAGGATAAGGGCCAAAAAGACGTGACCCTACTTCTAGCATACAAAGGAGAAGAAGGGAGACAAGACAACACTTGGTACCTTGACATCGGGGCGAGCAACCATATGTGTGGAAAGAGGAGCATGTTCATGGAGCTCGACGAATCGGTGAGTGGTAATGTTTCTTTTGGTGATGAATCCAAAATACCAATGAAAGGCAAAGGTAACATCCTAATCCGCTTGAAGAATGGAAATCACTAATTTATCTCAAATGTCTACTATGTGCCCAACATGAAAAATAATATATTGAGTTTGGGGCAACTCTTAGAGAAGGGCTATGACATTCACATGAAAGATCATAGTCTTTCCATAAGAGATAATAAAAATAATTTAATCACTAAGGTGCCTATGTCCAAAAATAGAATGTTCTTGTTGAACATTCAAAATGATGTTGCAAAGTGTCTTAAAGCTTGCTACAAAGATGTATCTTGGCTTTGGCATCTTCGATTTGGGCACTTGAATTTTGGAGGCTTGGAGCTACTATCCGAAAAGGACATGGTGCGAGGACTACCATCCATTAGCCACCCCGATCAATTGTGCGAAGGATGCCTAATCGGAAAGCAATTTCGGAAGAGTTTTCCAAAGGAGTCAAGCTTGAGAGCCCAAAAGCCATTGGAGCTCATACATACCGACATATGTGGTCCTATCAAGCCAAGCTCCCTCGGTAAAAGCAACTATTTCCTTCTATTTATTGATGATTTTTCTAGAAAGACATGGGTGTATTTCTTGAAGCAAAAGTCGGAGGCATTTGAAATATTCAAGAAATTCAAAGCGGCAGTGGAGAAAGAAAGTGGACTACACATAAAGGCCATGAGATCCGATCGTGGAGGCGAGTTCACTTCTAGAGAGTTCCGGAATTTTTGCGAGGAGCATAGAATAAGGAGTCCACTAACGGTACCAAGGTCCCCCCAACAAAATGGAGTAGCGGAAAGGAAGAACCGGACAATTCTAGAAATGGCGCGGAGTATGCTAAAGAGCAAGAAGCTACCAAAGGAATTCTGGGCCGAAGCAGTAGCGTGTGCAGTCTATCTACTCAACCGATCACCAACAAGGAGCGTGTGGGGAAAGACACCACAAGAAGCTTGGAGTGGAAGGAAGCTAGGAATCTCTTAAGAGTCTTTGGAAGCAAAGCATACGCACATGTACCTGACGAGACACGGAGCAAGCTCTATGACAAAAGTAAGGCGTTCATCTTTATCGGGTATGATTCCAACTCCAAAGGCTACAAATTATATAATCCAGATACTAACAAGCTTGTGATAAGTCGGGACGTGGAGTTTGATGAAGAAGGAGAATGGAATTTTGGTTCTCACGAGGACTTTAATTCCATTATTCCAACCGAAGAAGAAGAACAAAGATCTACAACAGAGGATGCCCAGCGAGAGCTAACTACTCCACCTACCTCGCCAACAGCAGTTCAAGATGACTCGCCACCATCGTTTCTAAATGAAAGGAGCGAGGAACGCACAAGGTGTTTGGAAGACATTTATGAAGACACTGAAAGGTTAGAGGACCTAACTCTTCTTTGTCTATTTGCTGATTGTGAACCAGTTACCTTTGAAGAAGCCGTACAAAGTAAGAAATGGCGAGATGCAATGGATGAGGAGATCCAGTCCATCGAAAAGAACGACACCTGGGAGCTGACTTCACTTCCAGGGCAAAAGGCTATCGACGTCAAGTGGGTGTACAAGGCAAAGAAAAACTGTAAGGGAGAAATCGAAAGATACAAGGCGAGGCTTGTTGCGAAAGGATACAGTCAAAGAGCCGACGACGACTATGACGAGGTATTTGCCCCTGTAGCCCGTTTAGAAACTGTAAGACTAATCATTTCTCTGGCAGCTCAAAATAAATGGAAGATACACCAAATGGATGTAAAGTCGGCGTTCTTGAATGGAGTCCTTGAGGAAGAAGTTTACATCCGACAACCTATGGGCTATGAGGTAAAGACGCAGGAAGACAAAGTCTTAAGATTAAAGAAGGCGTTATATGGACTAAAGCAAGCACCAAGGGCGTGGAACTGTAGGATCGACAAGTACTTGCAAGAAAATGACTTCACCAAATGCCCACATGAGCATGCGCTCTATGCCAAGATGAAAGATGGAGATATCTTGATCGTTTGCTTGTACGTGGATGATTTAATCTTTGCAGGAAATAACCAAAGGATGATCGATGAGTTCAAGCAAGTGATGGCTAAAGAGTTCGAGATGACCGACATTGGGCTTATGGCGTACTATCTTGGCATTGAAGTCAAACAACTTGAGGATGGAATTTTCATCTCACGGGAGGGCTATGCGAAGAAGATCCTAAAGAAGTTCAAGATGGATGATTGCAACCCAATCAACACACTGGTGGAGTGCGGGATCAAGTTATCGAAGCATGATGAAGCTGAGAAAGTGGACTCGACGATGTTCAAGAGCTTAGTTGGGATCTTACGATATTTGACTTGCACGAGACCCGACATTCTCTACGCCACCGGCCTCATAAGTTGCTACATGGAGAATCCAACTACTACACACTTGAAGGCTGCAAGAAGAATTCTCCGCTACCTCAAAGGTACAATCAACTTTGGCTTGTTCTATTCAACTTCTAATGATTATAAGCTTGTTGGTTATAGCGATAGCGATTGGGCCGGAGACATTGATGATAGAAAAAGTACCACGGGCTTCGTGTGCTTCATGGGAGACACCGCCTTCACTTGGATGTCCAAGAAACAACCAATTGTCACTCTATTCACATGTGAAGCTTAGTACGTTGCCGCTACCTCCTGTGTATGTCATGCAATTTGGATGCGAAGTTTGCTAAAGGAGCTCGGATGGCCACGAGAAGATCTAACTACAATTTGCGTGGATAATAAGTCGACGTTGGCGTTGGCGAAAAATCCGGTGTTCCATGATCGAAGCAAGCATATTGACACACGATATCACTACATAAGAGAGTGCATCACAAGAAAGGATGTACAAGTAGAGTACGTGAAGTCCAAAGACCAAGTTGCGGATATCTTCACCAAGCCACTTAAGCAAGAGGACTTCATCAAGTTAAGAAGTTTGCTTGGAATGACAAATCAAGTTTAAGGGGGGTGTTGAAAATAAAATTAAAATAAACTTGATTTTGTAATAATTATTTGGGCTTAAGAAATTATGAAAAATAAAGAGCCCAATTAGCCTATTTTCTAGAATGTGAGCCCATTTGGCCCATGTTCTAGAAATGTGCTATAGAAATATCTTTAGAATGGTAGAATGATATAGATAAGTATGGAGTGATCTAGAGAGTGGATATTTTTGTAGAATTGTGTAGAAGGTGATTTGTAGCCATTAGATTAAAGTTGTGTTGGATAAATCTTGGCCATTGATTGAGGAAGTGGCCAAGTATAAATAGGTGTAGGATTGCTCATTTTGTATTAAGCCAAAAAAATCAAAAACCAGTTTGAGTAATAAAAGTTTCTCTTCTCCAAAATCTTTCTACTCTTCCAAAATTCCCTTAGCCGAAAAGCCTCCCTCCAAATATTAATAGCAATCCTCTTCCAACACCTAGAGCCCGTCGAGGGAGATTCATCCAGGTTAATCACCATCAGAGGCGCCATCTTAAACTCTACCCTTCGTCTCTTCGACGATCCTTCCTCCTCCTCAGTCGATGGTGACACGTTTGTAAGGCGGACGACACCGGATGGAACCTCGTCCTGGGAGGCAACCCTTGCTAGAGTAACCAAGGCCATAGACTCGACCGAAGCAACCCTCGATGAAAGACGTGCAACGGGTACCGCCACAAGATGAGCGGATGTTGTCGGCTAGTGAATGGCTTGTTGAGGGGCCGTGGCTCTCCGCACCCTCCCTGATAACCACAAACAATGTATAAGAGGTGAAACAAAAATGAATAAAGAAGAAATAACAAGTAAATAATGACGTCATCTCACCTGTAAGAGGCCTACGTCCAAACCTCTCATGAAATGACAACCAAGTACGAACCCCCACTGTGCGGGGACGAATAGCCTCCACCCATTTACGAATCCCTTTAAGAGGTGGCGGGGGAAATTTCTCAGCTACAGAATGATAAATCAGTTTAGTACCCGCAACAAAAAATTTGAACATTCCATTAATCAACGATGCAAACTTACGGGCAAAATTCCATTTCTTGGGGAGCCCCGTCGGGTCTACCACAATATGCTCGGTCCGCACATAGAAAGAATTTTCGTAGAAATGATGATTGGTTTCATCATCCATCTTCGCCGCCAGACCCTTTGATCCCCGATAACGCGCATGAATTATCGAGCCTCGAATCAATTGAGGAACAAAAAGGCTAAGACATGGTCCATAGTAACCTCATGACGGCAAGCTCTGCATATTTGGGTAGAATAAGAAATAACTTGAATAAATAACGAGAAAGATGAGCAGGGCACATATCATAGTAACGGTAAAATTCTACCACTAGTACAGGAAGGGGGAGTGTGTACCCTACGATGAAGAGGTAGCTTAGAACATACAAAATCCGGGACGGTCGAATTGAACTATGTCGTTCCTTTCATCCTGTTATGTCTCGACGTAACTAGGGACTGCCACCGTTCCCTCAATTCCATAATTCCTCTCTCCCTCATAACGGAAGCAATGTCTTCCGGATCTGTTCCACCGCCGATACTGAAGTCAGTCGCGCCCTTCCCTGGGCGAGGCAGGATTTCGTCCACCAAGAGAACCTCTTCATCCTCCACTGCATCCACTTCCTCGATGGCCTGAACGGGACTCTCGATCACCGGGTCAGCGGAAGAAAGATTATCACGGGAAGAATCGCCGGCCAATTTTTAACAAAAAAAAACTTTCCGGAAGAAGTGATACGAAGAAAAGATTAGGGGTTGCAGTGAGCAAGAAAGTAAGCAGGAACTCGAGGTATCACAAAAAGAAATATCTAGGAAACTCTCTCAAATGAACGATGAAGTGTGTGAAGCAAATGAAAAAGTTTCCCTATTTATGCAAGACACAAATTCCCCGAGCTCGGAACCCAAGAGTCGCCATATGAATCCGATGTGAGACGAAACGTTTTAGTTCCTCAGAAACATGTGTTATAATGATGACGTACACAAAGAAACGCTTCATTTTCCAACCGTGGCTTCAATTTCAAAACCATCGTAATGATACACCAGTACCGGAAAAATACCTCCACGCCATAAAAAATGCGCAGAATGCGACTAAGGAATAGTGAGGGGTCATACCCTCTTGACTACGTTGCAAACGTGTTCCGTCCGTCAAGCCCGACGAAGGACGAGCTCGACAAACCGAGGGACTAACTGTATTGGTTAAAATTTGACCACCTCGACCAAGTTGACCACGACCCCATTTCTGCGACCAGGTAGTAGAAATCAATAGAGTCTAACTTCATTTCTCCTCTAAGACATCTGACACACTGAAAAGAGCAATGCCTAACCACAACCTGAAAGCTCCACTCATCCAGACTCGCCAAGTCATGGTAGGGGTAAGAGGGTTTCGACTATATATATGTTCCACATGGAAGGGGGGGGGAGGGAGGGTGGAAAAAATACTTTCTCATCGAAGAAAGAGAAAAGAGAAGCTCTATTCTTGTATTGAAAAAGAAACAATTGTTATCTTTCTTCTTCATCTACGGATGAAAAAGGCAATGTGAAATCATAATAAGATCTAAAACATTTCATTTGTCTTATGTGCAATTATTTTTATTCAATCTTTCTTCGGAAATCAATTAAGTTTGGCTACGATTTACTCATTCATCTTTGATTAATTTGCTTCAAAAGAGTTCAAAATCTTTTGAGGTAAACATATGTAATACAGGAGTGCAATAATAAAAATACTCATCTACAAATTATAAATAGGGAAATACGTAACGCATATGTATAGGAAAATACTGCATTGCAGTATTGAATAATTAGATAAATAGGATCAATAATTATTATTTTAGAAAGTATACTTTTTCTTTTATAGTACTAAGCCAAACTTAAAATTTATATAATTCCTTACAAAACGCACGTACCGTAAAGATTAGTATTCCTAAAATCAAGAATAGGTGTATATTCCAGATTTGTGATTTTGATTTTATCGGAGGACAATTCTTATGATTTATATGGAGAAGGTTTAATTTAGTCTTCACAATTTCGTTTTTAATCTTTTTAAATATTTCACCTATTTCTTTCAGGTTTATTTTTAATATTTCTTTTAGGTTAGAGTTCTTTATGAAGAAGATTTAGACTTTTCATGCACGTTTTACTTAAAATATTTTTTATTCAGTTATTTCTTTTATTGGATGGAGTTCTTTATGGAGAAGGTTTAGCTCTTCACAGATATTTTAAATTATATCTAATTCAATGATCTATAATTAATTGGTTCGAGTTCTTTAATTTTGGAGTAGGTTTATTAGCCTCTTCATAATTTTTTTAATCATCTGTAAGTCAATGATTTTTTATTGGTTAGAGTTAAGTTACTTTCCAGAAAAAGCTGTTAATTTATATATATCCTGTTCCAGGCATTAATTGAATTTAGTTAATGTAAAAACTTTGTAAATGAAAAATTAGGGAAGTGTAATTACCTTTGCTTTTTCTTGTTAACTAGAAATTTCCTATTGAATGAATGGAGCTAGAAAAATTAAATAAATTATAAATGAAGAAAAAAAGTAAAAGGAAACTAGTATCTTTTCAGTTTCTTCCGTTAAAATCACATGTTAAGTCAATTAATAATATGTGAAAAACTTAGGAATGTTTTTAAGGGAAGAAAGCAACTTGCGTCTCAAGTTAACATTCCCAAGAACTGTTAATTTTAAATATTTCTATTCAACGAATGTATTTAGTTAAAATAAATAAAACAAAAATGATAAAACTAAAAGGTAATTAAGTAGACTATTTATCATATTCTTGTTTTAAAACATCGAGTATTAAGTTAGTTATTGTTTTTCTTTTAATGAATTGCCCGTAAAGTTAGTTCAAGAGTAAAAACAAAAAAGGTAACTTGAGTCCCAAGCTCGCGTAGATATCAACACTTTTTTCACTCTAGTAAATATGTTGCACGAATTTTTTTGTTGGAATTAACCTGATTAGGGTATCTATAAATAGTCTATAAAGCATTCACGGTCATTAGCTAATTCCAAGTCATTCGTTTAGGGTTTACGTTCATTGTGTTCTTCTCTTTGGGTTTTGCCGTAATTACTTGTTTCATTCTTGTGTTAATTCTCTATACACAAGAAAAAGCCATGTCGACAGTACCAGCTGCACGCCGGCGTATTATGGGTGAACGTTTTCACCCAACTGACGGAGAAATGATCAACTTTCTGAAAAGATTCCTAAAGGGCGAGACTTTTCCCAGTGAATATCCTTTCCAACATGCACATATTTATGGAGACCGGCCACCGTGGGAGATATTTGGAGCTGATTCTAGTTCTGAAGAGAAGGTTCGTTATTTTTTTACTCAGTTGAAGAAGCACAAGAGCGAGCATACAAGGGTTCGTCGAACTTGCACCAACGGGACATGGAAAGCCCAAACAGGTATTGTTCCTATCAAGAATGGTAAGGGAACTGTGATTGGGTTTAGAAGAAATTTCAAGTTTCAGTGTCGTAGTAGTAAAGAACGAGAGCATAATAAAATCTGGCTGATGAAGGAGTATTACGTCGGGGATGATTTCTTCAGAGAAAACAATATTCTTAAGGAGGATATTGTTGTGTGCCAAATCAAGAAGAATATAAGAGAGAAAAAAGTGAAGGATGATGCAGTTTTTATGGATGAACAAGAGCTCGCTCAAATAATTGAAGATATGTTCCATGAACTAGATGAATATAACAGCACAACACAACCGGCGACAGTTTGTCAAGGGAACGAGACTCACAATGAGTTCATTGATAATACAATGTTGCATGCAGAATATGCGCCCGATGATTATTTAACTGTTGAGATTGAGCAAGGCCACGGAACTGATCATCAGACAAATAACAGCGAATTTTGGGAAACGTTGAATGAAATATTGAAAGGTGTTAATATTGATGTTCCTGATGATTGGTTCCATAATCTGTGAAATCACTTCTACCTGCATATGATTGGTGGCGCAACTTCCAGTAGATAGGAGACATGAAAAAAGTTAGCATTTGATGTTAGTGAACCCTTCTTTTCCAACTGAAGAGAAAATCATGCATGTTGAAATCATTCTCTTTTGTGATGATAATATTTGCTGCTTATTTGTTTCAATTATTCCCAATAGCAAGTTCAGAAAAGTACTCTTTGGTATGTACATTGTTGGTGCATTTCTTATAGGAAAAGCAAAAAACTTACTAAAAGATATATGACTTGTGATTGTGTCTTCTTTTTATCATAGATTCTTATATATAAAAGACTGCAGCCGTCAATACTAACAATATTTGGGAGGAAGTGGATGTTTAAGTTTTGCCCAACAGAAATTGTTTCCAAAAATATAAAGGCAAAGCAGAGAAAGAGACAGTTAACAATCATCATTCTATTGCATATATCAATTATACAACAGTGGAAAACTTGATCTCTTTTTCCTTCTCATTATTCTGTTTTCTTCCCAAGATAATGAAATTAAATAAATAAAACACAGAATTCCTTTGAAGTCAGAATTACTAGTCAATATATAATGACTCAGAAGAATCAAGAAACATATGCACAATTCATCTAATTTACCCTGCAGCCTTGCATATCTCGCCTTATTTTCCCCATAGTTATTAGTAAAACTTTATCGAGTCTTAAATTAGTACGTTTCCAAAACCATACTTTAACATTAATTCTTCCTTTTCATTACTCAATCCTGCTTTTACTGCTTGGTCAAATATTTATTTAGATATAAAACCATGTAAAGTGCATTATCGATCTAACAAGTTACGCCCCATGAAAAATAAAATTAAAAAAAACATCAGAAGGTATCTAATTGGTACAATTCAATATACAATCAACCTTCTCTATAACAAACTCGTTTATTTCAATATTTTTTGGTTGCTATAATGAAGTATTGTTATATAGGACATATATTAAGTAACACAATATAATAATCGGTTCCGGAAAGAACTTAACTTTTATAATGAATGAATATAATTATATAGTGATGTTATTATAAAGAGGTAGCAGGAAAATATCGCCTTTGGCTTTCTATCTCATATCCTTGAAGCTGCTATGCTAAATTAAACTGTATTCCACCATCTTCATGGATAAGATTAGGAATGAAGTTATTCCAGAGAGGGTGTGTGTGGCGCCCATGGAGGACAAGATGCGGGAAGCAAGACTCACATAGTTCGGGCACATTCATAGGAGGAGCACTGGTGCACCGGTGAGAAGTTGTGAACGACTGGCGGTGCTGGGCACGAGGAGAGATAGAGGGAGACCTAAGAAGTATTGGAGAGAGGTGATCATGTAGGACATGACTCTACTTAAGATTACTGAGGACGTGACCCTTGACAGGGAATTGTAAAGGTCGAGCATTAAAGTTTTAGGTTATGGGGGAAGTTGAGAATATATCTACAGTGTGCTATAGTGAAACTAGATAGTTAGTAGTTAGGCTTAGAATCAGCTACTGATGCAGGGCTTAATATTATAGATATGTATACTTTCCTCTCTCTCGTATTGCTTATATTCCTTATATTATTGTTATTTTATTATTTATGTTATTTTATGTTTTGTTGTGTATTTTATGTTATTTATTATGAGTTCATTGCTAGTACTAATATATCGCTACTTGTTACTTGTTTCCTTCTTGCGCCGAGGGTCATCTGGAAACAACCTCTTTACCCCTTGGGGTATGGGTAAAGTCTGCGTACATATTATTCTCCTCAGATTCCACTTGTGGAATACACTGGGTTGTTGTCGTTGTTGTTAATATCTTCCACCACGTCCTGGTACATATACAATTCAAAATCTTAATCAAACTAGCTAGAAAATTGTTTTATCAAACTTATATATGGTGTTTAATTACTTGCACAAACAATAAGTAATTTAATTCCTTCTCTGTGGAAATTGGAGAAGTTCCAATTCTTGGTTTAGAGGTAATAGAAAGAAGAAAAAAAATCCATTATTGTCGAAGCAAAAGAATGAATTTGATTAGTTTCCTAATTAACTTACCAAGATATATGGAAATAGGTAAAATTACAGGCTTTCAGCTCCTATTACCCTTCTTCGTGGCCCTAAATGCTCCACAAAATTCAATATAAAGCAAGCATATACCAAAACTCATGGATGGCAAAAGTTCTTCTAGTTTCCCTTGGTTACCCATTTATTGATATATATCCCTTGGCTCTTAATTAGAGGAGGTACACACTACTATGGTATTCTTTGCCCATCGTGGTTAGGGGTATTCATAAAATTCCGAAAATCCGAATCAAACCGAAAATCATATCATCTCCTTGCCAGTTTCTGTAGCGGCAATGTACTCTACTTCAATTGTTGAAAGTGCAACACACTTCTGCAACTTAGACAGTCATGACATAGCTCCCCCTAAAAATGTAAACAAATATCTATTAGTGGATTTTCTATTGTCAATTTCACCTGCCATATCAGCATCTGTATAGCCTTTCAAGATATGATTAGATCCTCCAATGCATAAACAATCTCCCGTGGTACCTCTCAGGTACTTGCGTATCCACTTGACTGCTTCCCAGTATTCCTTTTCCAGGATTTTCAAGAAACATGCTGACAACACCAACTGCGTGAGCATTATCACGCCTAGTACATACCATTGCATACATCAAGCTTCCGATTGCTGAAGAATAAGGAATTCTAGCCATGATCCCTTTCTCTTCCACTATTGTAGGACATATCTATTTGCTCAACTTTAGATGACTAGCAAGAGGTGTGCTGACTGGCTTATCATTCTTCATGTTGAAGCGTTCTAGTACACGTTCAATGTACTTCTCCTGATGTAGCGACAACTTTCTACTTGTTCTCTCTCAAACTATCTTCATCCCTAGAATTTGTTGTGCTGAGCCCAAGTCCTTCATATCAAATGACTTGGACAGATCTCCCTTCAATTTTACTATTAGCCCCTTGTCTTTTCCTACAATTAACATATCCACATACAATGACAATATAATAAAGTTATTCTCAGAAATTTTTTTGAAGTATACACATGGATCAGAATAGGTCTTTAGGCATGTTTGACATTTCATGAATGAGTCAAACTTCATGTACCACTACCTTGGTGTCTGCTTCAATCCGTAAAGACTCTTATTCAATTTGCACACCATGTGTTTCTTTCCATCTACTTCAAATCCTTCTGGATGCTCCTTATAAATCTCCTCTTCCAAATCTCCATAAAGAAATGCAGTTTTCACATCCAACTGCTCCACTTCAAGATCTAGGCTAGTTGCTAAGCTCAAAATTGTTCGAATAGAAGTCATTATGACAACAGGTGAGGAAATTTCGTCAAAATCAATGCATTTCTTCTGTTGTAAGCCTTTAACCACCAATCGAGCTTTGTATCTGATCAGCTTGTCATTTCCATCTTTCTTGAGTTTAAAGACCCATTTGCATTTGAGTGGTATTTTACCCTTTGGAAGTTCAACCAGCTTGTACGTGCCATTTTTCTATAGAGATTCCATATCTTCTTGCATGGCTTTCATCCATTGGTTCTTTTCTGGATGGAACAACACCTCCTTAAGACTTTCTGGCTCCCCCTCATCACTGACGAGGAAATACTCTGTGGAAGGGTACCTGCATGACTCTACCCTTGGCCTCTATGATCTCCTCAGAGGTTGAGGTTGCTCTTCTTCCTAAGTGGGGTGCTCCACTTCCTAGACAGCTTCATCAAGTTTCTCCCCCTGCTCAATAACCTCACCAGGTTGCTCAACCTGCTCGGCTGTCAACGCCCCCTTTTTCTAAGGTAAAATCGGGTTTACAACATTTGGGAGGACACCTCTATTCCCTTGCGAGAATTGGGTTTTGGAGTTAGAGAGTTTCCACCTAATGATTATAGTGCATTAGGACACTTTTAAGAAGGTTTTGAGTTGAAGAAACTAGAGATTGGGGTAAGGGCTAGAAATTATCCTCAGGAAAGGTGTTAGGCAACCCTCAGGATCCACAAGTGTGGTTCCCGACCATGTTACAATTGTAACTTTACAAGTAAACAATCAAGGCTCAAATAAGGACTTGCAATTAAATAGAAACTTGTGAAAGTAAGTAGAAAGAGAGCAAAAATTTGAAAGGTCTAAACAATTCTAAAGAAAGCAAACAAAGACAAACAAAGGAAAGTGGTCCTAGGTTTATGATAAATATGGATCACTTCAATGTAATACCCAGCAATCACTCCTCAAAGAGGGGTCGCACGTGATATTTGTGCATCGGTCATCACCTCCATGTTCTACCCTTTGCGCCCTGTAAAGGTTATTTAAATTCATGGATTGTCACGAATGCTTATTACGTTCTATTACCCGTCCCGTCCTATAAGTCCTAGAGGGTATTTAGGACCACTCTTCCTACAAGTTAAGGACTAGGCTGAACCCTTAGGTTTAAAGGATAAAATGCTAAGCGACATATATAACAAGCAGGACTACACATAAAGGAACCAAACAAAGGAAAAGAAGAGTCTCACAGATCCCTCCACAAGTAAACATGTAATTAGAACATCTCAAACACATTTAAGGTCTTAAAAAAAGAACGAGAGTTTAAAAATAAGTTTCAAAGAAGGTTTAAAACTGAATGCTTTAAAGAATGTCCGATTTCCAGAAATATACTAAAGGATGACAGTACGTATACAACAGTTTGCTAAAAAGTATAAATAAACTTGTTAAAACACACTTTGAAAATATAGTAGGGGTATTGCAGTAACCTGCCAAGGCCTACGATAAATAGCAAATAGCACGGTTCTGGACAACAAATAACTAGTAGAAAACATGATAAAGTAGAGGTACGATTCCGAGATTATCTCCAATTGGGGCTGGAGTTTTAATAGAAGCAGAGTAAACTTTATAGAGGCAAACAACGAACGGAGTTCATGACTTTAAAAGAGGCTGAGTATTCTGAAACATTATTAATCGATTGTATTAGGCCTAAAGGTTGCCTAGGCATCGTATATATCGCCTAATTACCTTAAAGGAGAACATGCATATTAATTCCATTTTTAAAGAGAAGATGCAGTTAACCAAACTTGTGTTATTAAATTAAACAACTGGTGAGGCGTTCAGCAATTGCGACTCACATGAAAAAAATCCTAAATTACATGATATCTAATGCACATAAAGCTCCTAGAGCATGGCCTCTAAATGCAGTAGTAATTTTATGACAGTTGTTTGTTGATTTTTTAACTGATTACAAAGTGAGTATGATAATCTGAAAATAAGGAGCCTAAACAGGATATCTATATGTAAGATGCATGTCCTACACATGGTTTTTATTGCAGAAATAGGTAAGTAAATCCCTATAGATATGTTCTCTACCCATTAATTCAACCATGCAGTAAGCTCATTTGGAGGCACCTTTATCATATACGCATGTATCTGACAGCGATAACATTTGTGAACATACTAGATGCAATCCGTTTCCATAGTCATCCAAAAATATCATGTCCGGAGTATCTTCTTTGCTAAGACAAAACCAATCATGTGTGGACTTTAGGTCCCTGCGTGTACTTCGTCTAATAATCTGGATGCTTCTTTTGCTTCGAATCACCTCAGTAATCCCAAATCGGAAGTCCTCCTATAAAGAATTCGGTCCATTGTGAAAGAAGTTGCTAGACAACCGCCGAAGGGTGCGCTTCTGAGTAGCATTGGAAAGTTCTAGGTATTCTCCTGTTGTCAAGTACTCCTTGATGTCATGGAACCATGGTTTCCCATCTGCTTCATCCTCGATATGAGCACAGTAAGTTGGCTGATCATAAATCTTTACCGGGATGGGATAAATGAAATTCTTATCTGGGTGTTGAATCATAGATGATAAGGTAGCCAGTGCATATGCAAATTCATTCAGGATCTTGGGGACGTGCTGAAATTCTGTCTTTGTGAATCTCTTCCTCGATTCCTATATGTGATGCAAGTAGGGGAGTATCTTAGCGTTCTTGGTTGCCCATTCTTCTTGGACCTGATGTATGAGCAAGTCTGAATCCCCGATCATTAGCAATTCCTAAATGTTCATGTCAATGGCCATCTTGAGCACCAAGATGCAGGCTTCGTATTCGGCCATATTGTTGGTGCATGGGAACTTGAGTTAGGTGGATACCGGGTAATGCTGGCCAGTTTCTGATACTAGGACTTCTCCTATGCCAACTCCCTTGAAATTTGTGGCTCTGTTGATAAATATTCTCCATCTATAGAAGATTCTGAAAGACACCTCTTCATCGGGAAAATACATCTTTAAAGGCTCGTATGTTCCCCCACGGGATTCTCGATGAGATGATCTACCAAGGCTTGTCCTTTGATTTCCTTCTGAGCCATGTAAACAATGTTGAATTCACTTAGCAGGATTTGCTACTTGGCAAGCTTGCCAGTGGGCATGGGTTTCTGAATGATATACTTCAGTGGATCCATTCCTAATATGAGATAAGTAGCGTAGGCGCAGAAATAATGCCTCAATTTCTGAGCTACCCAAGTCAGAGCACAACAGGTGTGCTCTAATATAGAATATGTGGCCTTGTACGGGGTGAAATTCTTACTAAGATAGTAGATGGCTTGCTCATTTCTCCCTATCTCACCGTGTTGTCCTAGAACACAACCGAATGCTCCATCCAATACTGCAAGGTAGAGCAGTAGGGGTCTACCTGGTTCGGGTGGAACTGGAACTGGCGGTGTTGACAGGTATTCCTTGATTCTGTCAAAGGCTTTCTTACAATTATCGGTCCATTTGGTAGCAATGTCTTTCTTCAACATTTTAAAGATTGGTTCATAAATGACAGTGGATTGAGCTATGAACCGACTGATATAGTTGAGTCTTCCCACGAAAGTCATCACGTCCTTCTTGTTCTTTGGCGGTGGCAGTTCTTGAGTGGCCTTAACCTTTGATGGATCCAATTCTATTCCTCGACGACTCACGATGAACTCCAGTAATTTTCCGGCAGGGACCCCGAATGCACACTTGGCGGGATTCAATTTCAGATTGTACCTTCTCAGTCTGTTGAAGAATTTCCTCAGATCTTCCATGTGGTCAGTGGATTTATTGGATTTGATGATGACATCATCTACATACACTTCAATCTCCTTATGTATCATATCATGGGAAGTGGTAGTCATGGCCCTCATATAGGTGACCCTTGCATTCTTTAACTCGAACGACATCTTCTTGTAACGGTATATCCCCCACGGCATGATGAAAGCTATTTTCTCTGCATCTTCCTCATCCATCCATATTTGATGATACCCGGCAAAACAATCAACAAACTACTTCAGCTCGTGCTTGGCGCAGTTGTCAATAAGAATGTGTATGTTTGGCAAGGGGAAGTCGTCTTTCGGACTAGCCCGGTTAAGATCCCGGTAGTCGATACAGACCCTAACATTCCCATCTTTCTTCGGCACTGGTACAATGTTGGCTAACCATGTTGGGTACTCAACCACCCTGAGAACCTTGGCTTTGACTTGCTTGGTGACTTCTTCCTTGATTTTTAAACTGATACACTTGAACTTTCTGAGTTTTCCGCTTTACCGTGGATTTGTTGTCAGTTTGTGAGCTACAATTGATGTACTGAGACATGTCATATCATCATACGACTAGGCGAATATGTCCTCATACTCCTTTAGGAACTCCGTGTAGTCTTTCTTTTCTGATGGTGACAGGTGAACACTGATACGCGTTTCTTTGACATTCTCTGTATCCCCCAAGTTAACGACCTCAGTTTCGTCCAAGTTATACTTAGACCTATTTTCAAAATCCTCAACTTCTTTAACGAGCTCTTCTGATATATCATCCTCTTCTAGGTCTATATCCGTTTGTTGTTTGTCTCGTTGCAAGTCACAATCGTCGGTTTATCATCAAGATAAGTAATAGCAATGTTGTGTAAATAAAGTAAATGATAAAGAGAATAATAAGAGCGATATATATATATATATATATAAGAAACTGAAATGCTTTGATTAAATTTCATAACTGTTTTAGAACATAGGAGCTCTTTTCAAATTAAAGAAAATACGGAAAGGGAATTAACTGGTAAAAAGCAAAATGTGATGCATGGTGCTTTAATTAGCCTTGTTACCCCGAAGCTTTCCGGGTCCTGGTTGTTCTGATGGACCAATTATTGAGGCATTCTCCTTGGCTGACAATGTGTACGGAAGGGCCTTCCTCCCCTTCCTCCTCGAAAATAACACAACAGTCCATATCACCATCCTCCAAAAACAGATTCTTCATTGCTGCTGTGAGCACGTGATTTTTTCCCTAAGCAAATTATTTCCAAAAAAATTCAAACAAAATGACTTTTTTTTCTTTATTTTTACATAATTTTGTGCATTTTGGTGTCATTTCCTGATAATTATTGCATTTTATGGGCGCATGATTAATTCATAAAATACAAAAGTATGCACGTGCATTTAGGATTTAATTTCATATTTTGGTATAAACTGGAAGTTAATTTGTGTTAGAACAAAACATGAAAATCAAATAAATAATAGTTCACTTTTACATTTTTATTGTTTATATTGTGTATTTGTCGTGAAGTGGGGTTTAAATAAGTTTAGAATTTAATTTGTGTAGCTTTGGAATATTAGGACTCTATCTTAACTTTCTGCACATTTATAAAATTAGGAAAAATAAAACAAAATACAAAATGAAAAAAAGAAAGAAGAAAATAATTTAAATAAAAAGAAAAACAATTGGAAAAAGGGTAATTAGAACAAATGGTCTTGTTATAAAGGCCATATTGGGCCATTTTCATTCAAACATTACCTAAGCCCAAACATTGCACAGTCTGGCCCAAACGCCTCAGAACCTGATCCAGCATCCTACTCTAAAAACGACGATGTTTGGTTAATATTAGATCTGGACGGTTGAGGTTACCAGATCTGACAGTCCAGACGCCCCCCTTCATATTTAACTGTCTGAATGGCTCCCTATCCCATCTCGTTCAACCCCCCCCCCCCCCACCTCTTACCCATTTCTCTAAGAACCCTAATTGCGCCGCCATTAAAACCGATCGCCCTAGGGATGCGGTGCCGATGCCAAACGCTCTCACACTTACACCATTCGTTCTCCTCACTCTCCTCTTTACAATGGTGCCACCAGCTTCCCTCGAATCGAACCCTAGCTTCTCGAATCTTAGTTCGAAGAATCCGTCCAAAACGTCACCTCGTCCAAACGGTCCCAAATTCATACCACACATTCTCCTAATCACCCTCATGATAATTTCTTAACCAAAATCCCTCAAGTATCACTGGTCGAGCTTCAATTCCACATCTAGGGTTCGTGCATGTTTGCACTGTTGTTGATTTGTCAACACGAGTGACTCCAGGTTAATAACATAGGTATATTGTTTATGAAATGGACCTATAATATTAACTCGAAGTTTTTATTTGGAGTCTCCGATTTGAAGTTTGAATTTCAGTAAGTTATTCTCCTTATCTTTCTTTTCTTTAGTTTTTAGTTTGATTCATTGTTCTTTCTATTCGATCTAGCATCATTTTGATTATCATTTTAGTTTAGGTGTATCTTTATAATTGGTCTGAGTCTAGAATAATCTATTAGGGTTAATTTTTATTTATCTTTATTTGAATTCTATTTTGAGAATTGGTCATCAGTATAATCAAGCTTTTCTATTTGATTCTGTTCATGAGAGGTCTAATTTAGAAGGTAGTTTGGAGTCAGTATATGTTTTTGTTATAGCCTTATCAGCTTGATTAATTGTTTGTTCAATTTGTAATGTTAATTGAAGTAGTGTTAGGATAGGTTATTTGGATATAACTGATAATTCTTTTAATAGTTAACTTCAGTTAGTTTTTAACAGGGGTAAAGGGGTTTGGTATAGCTAACCTTAGTTTATAAATTTCAGAGTGGGCAAGGGTAGTTTAGGCATCAGAAAAGGGCAATTTTATTAGGATTAGTAATTTCAAAACAGGGGTAAGGGTAGTATGGGTATTTTGGGGTTAAAAGAGTATCCTAAAGGCTTCTAGAGTAGGGTACAAGTGTAGATTTCAGTTTTTTAAAAGCATTTACTTGTTGAGCAAGTTAAAAAATAAGGGACCAAGCTGTAAATAAGCAAGGACTGGAAGTGCAAACTGAAAATCTGAGGGTTGCCCTCATTTTACCTATAAAAGCATTGAATAGTGCCTTAACAAGACTGGAAGTTTTTTAGCCCTAAAAACCTACATTGAGTTGTTTTTCCCTTTTATTTTTCAATTTCAAAACTAGCTTTTGAATTCAAAAATTAATCGCAAAAATAGAAAAATCTCCAGAAAACTCAAAAAAAAGAGTGATTATTGTTTCATCGAAATCCTAGCTAGAGTTCAGGTCCTTTCAAGTGTTTGTTTGGGGTATCTGTTTGTTACTGGTTGGTCTCGAGTACTAATTGATTGTTGAAGCTTACTAGGTTAATTCTGAGGCTGTTTGTGTCTGATTTAGCGTGTGGTTTGGTTTCAAAATCCTCTTGGTGTTAGATTTACTCCAGGGCTTTTGATTTTACCGCTGATTAGCTGCTCGTATTACTGAGGTTCTGTTTGTTATTGAATGTTCTGCCACTGCTGATCTTCTTCTCCTTTTGCTCATTTCAAATCTAGGTACTTATTGTGAACTCAGCCGCATGTAGCTCTTCTATTGGAAAAAATGAAATGGAAATTGAAGATTCTGCCATGATCTATCACTTTAGTTTCATTACATTTTCAAACAATTTCATGCTAATTGGATTAAAAATATGATCTATTCGATATGGATGTATAATTAGACTGTGTTAGACTAGTTAGTCATAGCTTTTAATTTTAGCTTTAGAGTAATATTTATATGAAATATTTTAGTATAACATAGTTTGGGGATTGGTAATTAGCTGTTGGGTTTCAGTTGTTAGCTTCAGAAGTTCAAGTTTAAAACCACCAATCAAGTGTTAATTTGGTGAAGTCAGTTGGATTTGGTCTGTGTTAAGCCTATAGCACTGGCCTATTCGTGCATCATGTCATTAAGAGATTTAAATTAATATTCAGTATTATCAATTGATTCATAGTTTCAGTTTGTGATTCACTTTCAGTAATTTTAAGAGTGCGTCAATAGGTAAATTCATCTCCCGTCGAGAAGAATGAGTACGCATTATTTCTTCTAATGTTTAGTGATTAATTGTATATGGAACTAACGTGAAATAACTTAGCAAGTCTTCGTTAAAAAAATGGAATTCCTTTGAAATTAAGGCTCAACAGCCAACTGGGGAGACATCAGAATCACAAAAGTGAGTGTTGTGTTTGTTACCGCTCAGGCTCGATCTGGGAGCCACATGGTGCTGGAAGGAGTGATGAATTTCATTTTGGGCCAGCCAATTGGGCCCTGTTCATAATTGATTTAATGGGTATTTGGAATTCGGGTTTTGAGTTAGGTAGCGAGTTTAAGCTAAAAGGTTCGTCCTTTTGTTTGGACCTGGACTTGAACTTAAGGCCTGGATTTTGAATATAATTAATTAGGATCTTTCTTATCATTATTAGAGACAAAATCAAAAAAATAGAAAATATAGTTATCTTTTAGGTTTATCCTTTAAAATAAAATGAGACGAGCCTCGCCCAATAAAATGCAAAATTGTGGGGCCCTCAATATAGGTTTTTAAAATATTTAGAAAATCGGAAGGGTTTTTAGCGAATTTCACGACACTCCCAAAGATAATAACGCGCTAGACTCTTTTAGACGCGATTTTAATAAAATTACCTTCTTAAATTCGGGTGTGCATATCATGCGACCCAAATCCAAATCCTAAAACGTTTGAATAAAGTATGCCTAGGATTGCGGGTTCATTTCATTCAACGCATCCGAAAGCACGCTTTAAACGACGTTCACTTTCTCTTAAATAAATACATATTAAATAAAAGCGGTTAAAAAATGAACACGTTGGTTCTTCATGTAATAAAATCATATAATAGCTAAATGAAACAGTTGAGCGATTGTGCTAGAACCATAGAACTCGGGAATGGATAACACCTTCTCTCAGGTTAACATAATTCCTTATCCGGATTTATAGTTCGTGGACTGTTAACATAGTCACAATTTTCCCCTGTTCGAGATTCAAACGGTGACTTGGGACACCATTAATCTCCCAAGTGGCAATTCTGAATAAATAATAAAAAAATCTCGTTTCGATTGTCCTTTAATTGGAAAAACTCCTTCACGCCCTTTATGCCCTCAGGGTGTAGATGAAAAAGGAGGTGTGACAGCTGCCAATGCTTCATCTTTTTCCGACCCATATATAGTATCTGCTAGTTGGAAAGTCTACTCCGGACGAGGTATCAAATGCTTTAATGGATAGTAGGGACCATGCCATAGTGGCGACCAACAGTTGAACTCCTCCCAAGTGTATTCATACCCCAAACCAAAAAATGGTACCATGTTTCTTTTGCTTGATGGCTTTGGCAATTCCTTGGAGATTTCTGCCAAGTCCCTTTCCAGGCTCATATCCGTACCAATTCAAGATACTCTCAATCTTGTTATCCCACCATTTATCTTTGTCCACAACGTTGACCCACTCGATGTGATGGTAGGTTTCTCCACCTATTATACTCCTTTCTCTAATCATCGGGATGGTCTGGCGACTTTATATGGGGTTGCTACCATCGCCATGAATAAATACCTCTTGGTGATTCCATTCGAACTTCACTGCCTGGTGCAGGGTTGACGCTAAAGCTCCGGCGGCATGAATCCATGGTCGTACCAATAGCAAGTTATAGGATGTTGGGACGTCTATCACTTAAAAGTCAAAATCGAACCAAGTTGGTCCCATTTGCAGGCATAAACTAATTTCCCCAATAGTGGACCTTTGGGACCCATCGAAGGTTTGACATTGATGGCTCCATCTTTGATCTCATGCCTTTTTCCCAACGTTGTGAGGGTTATCAACGGACATATGTTGAGGTTGGATCCTCCGTCGATCAGAACTGTAGTAATGAAATAATCCTTGCATTGCACGGTGATGTGCAGTGACTTGTTGTGACTCAGCCCTTCCGGTGTCAGCTCATCTTCGTGGAAGGTGATTTTGTGGCTCTCCAGTACTTGTCCTACCATGTTTGCCATTTCCCCTCCAGTTATGTTGCTGGGCACATATACCTCACTCATTATCTTCATCAAGATATTCTTGTGTGCATCGGAGCTCTGCAGAAAAGCCAAGATGGAGATTTGGGCCCGTATTTTATTCAGTTGTTCAACGACTGAGTACCCTTTTGCATGTATCTTCCTCCAATGATCAAATGACCCAGTTTCGATAGGTCGTCCAGAGGCTTGCTTACTAGACTCGGCTAGGTGTTCTGGAGTGTAAACTCTGTCGGTTCTGGTCATACCTTGTGCAGCAATTGCTTCTCCAAATTTGGCTTTCCCTTACACTACTACAAAAAAGGCTTTTGGCGGCAATTAAAAATAGCATTGGCGGCAATAACAATTGCCGCTATAGCATTTACCGGTAATTGATCTTTAGCCGGTGATGCTGGGGTTGGTAAAGCCTTTAGTGGCATTTCTACCAAAAGCTAATAAAGGGTATCATTTATTGCCGCTAAAACTCATATGATTTAACAACAATTGTTTGTGGCAATTATTATGGCTACTAAATTCATTCTAAAAATGACTAATAATAGTCCTTTAACGTCCATTTTATAGCCGCTAAATTTAAAATATTTTTTGATAAAAGTCCATAGCTTTAGTGGTAATTGTTTTGTGGCAATTAAATTGGCAACAATATTTCTTCTAAAAACATATTAGTATGCCCCTTTAGTGTCCACTTTAACGGATAGCAAGGTCAACTAAATTACCACTAAAAATCATCTTTAGTAGCAATATGATGGTTACAATATCCATGTATAAACATCTTAATATTGTTAAATTGACACTAAAATTCACAAGTTATAACGGTAAGTTTAGCCACCATTAATAATAGCTACTATATTCAATCAAAAAATAATGCAAATAACAAAACATATTGATATAAATTCATAAAACTATAGTATATCTCGTTAAATGTTAACGAACAAAAGGAAGCACTAATAATCCAAAATATTAATATCACAAAACCTTAAAAAATAACTCATATTGTTTGAAGTAAATAGCTAATATCACTATATAACTATTCTTAACAAATAACAATCTTCAAATAATCTCTAAAATTCTTTCTCATATTGAAATCTTCAACCCGCTAAATTATCGAATATCAGACTGTATGACATGAAATTATAAAATAACTATGTCAATAGGAAGTAAATGTTACCAAACAACGAAGCTGATAATAGTTTGCGAGGTTATGAAACTAAAAGCCCATAACCAAAAGGGGACACAAACAAAATTGCAAGAATCTGCTTCATTAATGTCCCAAAAGTATGTGTAGTTTCATGTATGAAGTATTTTAGTATATTTTGTAAATGCATACCACACAAGCAAACATATCAAATCAGTCTTTTGAGCATTTTGTTTTCCAGTTTCTAAGGCTAATATGTGCACTGCTGATGCAAAACTGTACGACAAAATTATTTGTGGATCCATGTAGGATACAATTTGACTCTCTCAAACCATTATCATGAGATTAGCATTGCTTAATAGGTTTGCTGCAAAAGACAGATTGACCAAATGGGGTATCATTCCAGATCAACTATGCCACTTACGTGAAAAGGAGAATGAAACAGATCGGCATTTTTCCTTTGAGTATGAAGTCATTGGAGGCATATGGCAGCAACTACTGTACTAACAAGGAATTCAGAGAGTGAAGGAAAAGTGCAAGAAGAGATCCAACGGATAGAGCAGTTTGTGAAAAGCAAAAGTGTTGCGGCTGCAGTATGTAGAATGACCTTTTCCAGGAGTGGTTTATCATGTCTGGAACAAAAGAAATTTTATCATTCAGTAAATCCATGTGAGGGCTAGTTGCTTTCCTAGGCTAATGAGAAAAATGAAACAAATGAATTGGTACCCAGAAATGGCCTAAGTAGAATGCGAGGAGTATAGTAGAATGGTAGTCAGTAGTAGGTAGCTTCAAGCTGGGCCTTCAGGTCCAGCAAAACCTATGCTAAGAGAAAGTACAGTTATATGCTAGTTTGTACATGATTATACTGGGAGCCAGGAAAGAACAAAACTTTTATGTTAGAAAGGTGAAAGAATCTGAAAGTTCGAGGGTGAACCTATGTTGGAGCTAGAAATGTACTAGTCAACTTTTCTTCATAAATGGAAGATCGAAAGCAGCTGAGCCTACTAACTATTGATCACTAGAGAGCGAGGGAGTTCCTTTTTATTTGGCTAGTCCTCTTCGCTCTATTTGGAATGAGGAAATTAGTGAGGAAAAGAAGCTAATATTGACCTTGTGACATTCTTAGAAGAATTACAATTTTCTACCAAGGAAATGCACAGAATCAGCTGGAAGATGCAGCAAAGTCACACGATACAGTC
The DNA here is from genome assembly GCA_034376525.1 of Nicotiana benthamiana. Taxonomy (NCBI): domain Eukaryota; kingdom Viridiplantae; phylum Streptophyta; class Magnoliopsida; order Solanales; family Solanaceae; genus Nicotiana; species Nicotiana benthamiana. Next base: position 107,731,262 of record CM067335.1, on the reverse strand, counting down.
CAGTTTTTATTGGAAGAGGCAGCTCATAGTGAAGTAATAATTAAATGGTACATACAGGGAATGCAAGAAGTGAGGTAGGTCACATTTTCATACATGTATTACCCTTAAACTATGGACGACAAAAGGCACAATCAGCACACATAAACAAAAATACAGAGCACATCTCTGATAAAGAAGCTGCTGCCCAAATTTCTGGAATTGAAAGTGGGGATTGACTTCAATGTTGGGTCCAACTCAAATTATTTTGAGGCTCTAGCTACTGTTGGGGACCTGAAGTTGATGAAACAGTTCTACACGATAGTGGGATGTCCAAATAACTGGTACTAATGCCCAACAAGGATCGAGGAGGACAAGGTAGCCTAGAATTGGTTTAAAACTTGGCTGTTCGATGAAATAATTCAGTGAGTAAGCTGGGGACTGAACTACTTGGAAACCAAGCTCATAGTTCAAACGACCAAATGAGTAACAGCTACTGCAATCACAGGATGTTCAAACAACCAAAGGAGTAAAAGCTTGGTCAATTATCACAGGATGTTCTCAATGTACTAAACATGGAGATTTATCTCCTAGGCATATTGAGCAGGTGAAATCTGCAAAAGTTTGAACAAACGATAGAAAAATTAAATAGTAGCTTGCCGAAGGATAAAGATGAGTAGTACCATGAGACGTTGAAGTATTTTCAGCAATATTAGGTATCCTTGATCTTTGCGGTACTCGTTCATGGCGACTATTGGCAGCAAGGACCTAATAAATATTAACACACCAGATAACAATACTTTTATAGGATTAAAATTTCATTAATAATGTACATAACTTATAAAATTGAGTTACCTGTTCAATTGAGGTGTCATTGATATTTTGAGGCAGAGATTCATTGGAAGCATATTTGCGCATAAATTGTTGCATTTCGAGTAATTTTGATTGCATCTTCTCCTGATTTTGTTTCATCAGATTCATTTCTTCATTATGTTTATCCTTTAACTCGGTTATCTCTTCTGTTAACCTTTGGACAACTTCATTAGATGAATCCTCTTCGACAATATTTCCAAAGAAGATCTACAACCCCATAGACCAGAAGGAGTTGGACCAAGTCCTAAGCCACGAAAATATCTACTTTTTTCATCTCCGAACACTTGAGAATACACATCGCCTTCCAAAGCAACACCGTAAGGGGGTTGGTCAGTAGAGCTCTCACGATTTTTCGTCCTTTCATTTATCATTTTCTGGCCATAAAATACATAAATCAAAGTTGAAATTCATTAATTCACTTTTATGTTTTTTTCTAACTATTTCCCAATTAAGAAAATAAAAGAAAAAAATCTTACAATTGCCTTGAAACAATCATCATCCAGTGGTCTACCATCCTTGCGTTTTGTATGAGTTAATATGAAAACTTGTGCTCGTGTAGGCTCTATCCCATTTATAGCCTAATACAATAAAATTGATTGAAGATATACATGGAAAAAAATTAAAATATTATAGTTAGTAATTTGAACAAGTTTACATAATCATCCATCAAGGTAGCAATACTTTCGGATCCTCCTGTGTGAGGCATCTTTTGATTGGCCCTATTATTTCTATTTGCTTAGGAACGCCTCTTCCGCTGAAATATTAAAATGATATCTTATAAATTATACATAAAAATTGAGCATCACTAAAATTAAAATACTAAAAATAATCAACTTGAGGTGTTATAAATATTTGTTAATATCTTAGCTTTATCTGAAAGCCAATTAGCGACAAGACCACTCCATTGATCCATCAGTATGCGACTTGGTCTATTTTTTTAGCAAAAGTTCTTTAGTCATGTATTTTCGCAAATACTAACCTTTTAACTCACACTTGTAATCTTTCCATTTCTTTCCTAGTGACTTTAGGACATAAGCTTCTCCTCGTCTTGGGATAGAGAACTTTTTCTCAAAAAATAAAGCCAATTTTTAGAAAAAAATATCATGTATAAAAGATTGAACCCATTCATATAATTATAGTAATAATAATAAATAAACAAACAAATAAATAAATAATAATAACTACTCCATACCCTCACAAAATCCGCCAATTTCTTCTTTTCTTCATTGTCATAATTTTTCCAATCATCTACATGTAACGGTGTTAGTTCTGGAGTTCTCGCAATGATTCCTAGAAAGCTAGCAAGCTTTTGACCTTTTCCCCTAGTAGCTTGGTTACGATTATTAAACAGTACATCAACTACCTTTCCTAGAGGAATTTTTCAAATATCTTTTAGTAAAGTAGGCCCACGAACCTTTCTTGGCTCCAAATTTCCTAGAATAGAAGATTCAAAGGCCATCAAATTGCAAAAACTTATATGGTTAAATATGTTTAATAACATTATAATTATCTGATAGTTATATTATTATTTGATGACACCATCTACTAGTGCTGCAAAAATTTTGGAAAATAATCCTGCCTCAAAGATTGATGTTAATTGAGTAGATGCAGCTAGAGGCTTGGCTGCTGCTGAACAATTCTCAAATGGTCAGTCACAAGAAGGTAATGGGTCAATAAACTATGGCAACTCACCAGGTGCAAAGGCTATAATTTTAGAGGCTCAAAAAACAGAGGAAACAGAGAAACTGCATTTGGTTCAGCAGGCTGTGAATACTGGTTTTGCACTGGTTGAAAAAGAATCTTGTGATAGGGAAACAGTTAATGCAGCTGGAGATCAAACTAATGTAGTAAGAGAAAGGGTAAGTGGTTCTAGGGGTGACAAGGTCGGGAGTGAAGTTGGGAATCTTCTTCAACCAACTGCTAGTGATCAGGAAAAAGCTGCAGAGCATAACTCTGATAAACTAGCTACTCCCATATTTCTGGGAATAAAAGCGAGGGGAATAAGAGCTGAATGATGGGAAACAAAAATGGGAAGAAGATAGGATGATAAAGGAGGCGATATGAGTAAAAAGGAAGAACATTGGAATACTGTAACACATAGGAAATCACCATCAAAGAAAGGAGCATCACCAAATTTGCAGAACCAATGTGCTCGACCAAATGACTTACATGTTGGCTCCAGTTCAAATTATTTCGAGGTCCTTGCTACAGATGGAGATCCTAAAGTAAAGGCAACAGTTGGTGGTGATAATATGATGTCCAAACAACTAGTTCTAAGGTCGAGTAATGAACAAGAAGGGTAGGGCAATGTCAAGATGCAATGTTACAATTTCACATACACTCAGAGAAGACACTCTCTTAATTGGTTACAAGTTGCACTATATAACTAGTTCGATACCACAATAGAAATTGCAAAAAATACAGTTGCTAATAACATTATATAAACTAGTTAGATTAACCACTGTATTCACACAATTAATATTTGAAAATGATTCCAGAGAAAAGTGTTACCTGATTCATCATCACTTCGTTGAACTTCAGAACCACCAGCAGAACTATTCAAATCACAAGATTGATCATCTTGTGTCTGGTCTTCAGAAGAGTTTTGATTATCCATAAACTGCTCAATATAAGGCTGGGTTGCAGAATGGTTTTTACCATCCATCAAATGCTCAATATAAGGTCGCACATCTTCCTCATCGCCTTGTTCAATTACCAGTCGGTTGCGACCACTAGTTCGCATAGTTCCTTCTCCAAAATGAAAAAAATATCTTGCTGCATTATGCTATATTAGTACTAGATTGACTCCAACAAATTAGCAAGCCACTTGTAAAACATGAGGAAGCATCATCCAAATCTCAATATGTGAAAAATATCAACAACTCAGCTAACGCAAACAATGCCTTGCGAAAAATATTGTTCTAGAGATAAGAGTTATTTATGCACTAGGAAAATAATTATCAAGTAATAGTACCACCTTATAATATCACATTTAAATGGATACAATAAGCAAAATATAAGTAGAAGAAAGCATAATAAATTCACTCAAACATCCAATATTCAAATTTATAAAAAAAAAAAATAACACCCTTAGAGTTTATTACATAACACTTGCAACAAAAATATTCTATAAGTACCACCTACCATATTCAGAATCACATTCATTTTCTATGTTACTTTATCCCTCAACATTAGCTTCACCATCATTTGGATAAGGTTTGGAATCTACGTTTGTATCAATTATACTCATCTTCTAAAACACGAGAATTATCTAAAAGAGCCAAGTCAGTGGCATCACTTTGTGTTGATGACTCAAACTGCACACTATTTTCCTCTCCCATATTAAAAATGTCTCGATGTTTAATTAACCTAAGGGCGAACCATTCATGGTCTTGAGGATCTTGCACAAATATTACTTGTTGAGCTTGTTCTGCAAAAATAAAGGGCTCATGACATTGTCGATCGCCAGAGTCTTTCAGGTGTGTGAAATTCACAAGTGTGAAACCCAAGTCATCTTCCTTAATTCCTCTACCTTTGGTTACATCAACCCAATAACACCTAAATAAGATAACCTTAAATTTCTCTTAGTAATTTAACTCCACAATATCATTCAATCTACCATAATATGTGATATTTGTAGATTTTGGAGCATTATCACTTGTACTTGCATAACTTTCAGTCTTTGAAACGACCATAACACCACTATTTTGTGTCACATTGAACTCTTCACTTTATTTTGTTCGGAACTGATACCCATTATTAACATCGAATGCATTGAATCTTTTTGCAATGTAGCTCGTTCCTTAGGACTTTAACATCATTTAAGGTATTAGATGTGGCTTCCAACTCTTTTACCTAACCAAATAAAAAATGCAACTGTAAATGTTGATATTTGTACAAGGATAATAATTTAACATAAACAATGACTTAGTCCTACTACTTACTTGCTCCTTGAACCACTCATGAAATGTATCGAAATGCACACGATCAATTTGATGTTGTGTCAAACGACGCTTACGATGTGCTCTTTTGACTTCGGCAATATGTTCCATGTACATGTAACTCGCATATATCAATTTTGTTATCATACCAAATACATGTACTCTACCGTACGACTCCCCAACAGTAGGAAAAAGAGATTATTATTTATTAGTCTCATGCTCAATTTCATCACTCCATTTTCTTGAACAATAAGACCTTGAATCTCCACCCTCTAAATATCGTGAGCAGAATGCCATACGCTTATTTGCTATGTATGCTTCTGCTATTGAACCTTCTGGACATGCACGATTACAAACATATGATTTTAAAGTACCCAAATACCTATGGAACAAAGTAATGTTATTAGTTTGATATTATAGTATTTAACAACGAAAGACATATAACAAAGATTCAATGATATTCTACATACCTCTCAATTTGATACATCAAGCGATAATGTACTGGTCCCACATATTTAGCCTCAGTTGCCAAGTGAATAACCAAGTGTATCATAACACTAAAGAATCTTGGGAGGAAGAGTTTCTCCATAGTAGAAAATATTTCTGGGATTTTTTCTTCAAGTAGGTTTAACTCTTCTACTTTTATCTCTTTGCTATACAAAACACGAAAGAATGTGCATAATTCAATTAAAATTGAACTTACTCTTTTATCTACTGATCTCCGAAAGGCAAGAGGAAGAATGTTTTGCATTATAACATGTCAATCATGAGTTTTTAGCCCGGATAACTTTCGTTTGCGAACGCAACAGGAAATGTTAGACGCATAGCCATCTGGAAACTTGATATTTTGTAGTACTTCATAAAATAACTCATTTTCCTGCTGAGACATTATGAAAAAAGTAGCAGAAAGACATGCTCTCCCACTAGCTCGATATTGAGGTCATAAGCTTGGTCTTATTTTCATCTCCTTCAAGTCCAATCGAGATTCTAAGTTGTCTTTAGACTTTTTACCAAGATTCAATAGCGTATAAATTATGCTATCACACACATTCTTTTCTATGTGCATCACATCAAGATTATGGCGCATCAAGTTAAATTTCCAATAAGGAAAATCGAAAAAAATATTTCTCTTTTTCCATGTGTTTTTCATCACCCCACTTATCCCTTCACTTGATTGGCCAAGAGTTAATTTTATATCTTTAACTTGATTCAGCACTACCGACCCATATACTAGAGAAGGTGCATGTCTAGTTTCTTTAGTCCCATCAAATGATTTCACATCATTCCGATATTTGTGACTCGACTTCAAGAAGCATCAATGCCCCATGTAACAAAACTTCCTGCCATGTTTCAGCCTTCTATATTTAGTGTTTATGTTACAAGAAGGGCATGCAAACCGACTATAAGTGCACCATCTAGAGAGAGTACCATATGCAGGAAAGTCATTTATAGTCCACAGGAGAGCTGCTCGCATTTGAAATATCTCCTTAGTAGAGGCATCATACGTTTCTACCCCAACATCCCATAATTCATTTAACTCTTCTATTAGAGGTTGCAAAAAACATCGATATTATTTCCAGGCGCTTTGGGTCTGAATAAGTAAGGACAGAATGAAGAAATCTTGTTTCGTGCACATCCATGGAGGAAGATTATATGGCATTAAAATCACTAGCCATGTACTATGAACAGTTCGCATTGTGCCAAATGGATTCAACCCATCAGAAGCTAGTCCTAGGCGCACATTTTGAGGGTCTCCAGCAAATTCGGGATATTTACTATCAAATTTTTTCCAAGCTTAAGAATTTGCAGGATGTCGTAAAACTCCATATTTGTTGCGCTCTTCATGATGAAACACATTGCTTTAGAAGTTTCCGAAGACATAAGCAGTCTTTGTGGCCTTGGTTTTAAAGGAAAATACCTTAGGACCTTGGCTGGGATTTTTCTAGCATCATTTTTCCATCTAGACGTTCCACAAAGATTGCATTTATTGACATTCTTATTAGCAAATGCTTCCTAAAAAGCATGCAATCATTGGAACAAGCATGAATTTTCTCATACTTTAATCACAAGCCTTCAACTATCTTTTTAGCCTCATAGAAAGAAGGAGGAAATTTTTCTCCTTTAGGCAGTGCATCTTTCAATAGTCCAAGCAAAGAATTAAACAATTCATTTAACCATTTGAACATGCATTTTTTACGGTACAGATGCATCAAAAAGGATATTTTGCTAAATTTCTTACATCCTAGATATAGTTCTTCATTTGCCTCCTTCATGAGCCGTTCAAACTTATCCACCTCTAGATGCAGATGGATGAACAGTATTCTCTTGTAAGTTGTTCTCTATGCAACCTAATTCACTAATGTCAGTATCCATAAACTATGTAACACCTGCAAATGCATCATGTATCATTCCTCTCATATCATCGCCCCTTTAAGTTGACTGACTGCGATTATTTGCTTCAGAATTGTTTGATCCCTTTAGAGACTCACCATGATAAAACCAAGTATCATAGCATGGTATAATACTATTAAATACAAGATGATCATATGATGTAGCCCGATTTACTTAATGGATAAGCACACACTTCGTACAAGGACATGCAATTTTTTCTCCATCTTGTTTTTCAGAAAAGGCATGATTTAAAAAATCCTCTACTCCATCAAGTTTTTCAGAAAAGGCATGATTTAAAAAATCCTCTACTCCATCAAAATATTCTTTACTAACTCTTTCACAATATATCCATCTTTTATTATTTAAAAATGCATTAGTAAAAAGGTGGAATTAATGAAAAATATAGTTAAAATAAAATAATCATCCTATTAGCAGATAATTCCATTGCTCAAAAATATCATTTTAACAATTAAAACTATTAAACAGAAATTTATTTAAAACAAATTGAACTATGTAAATGGTGTAATTTTCCAGCCAAGAGTGTAAATTAACTCCCTCTGGAGAAAGATAGCTCCGCCCCTGAATTACATATTTATAGGTACTACGCAGACCTCACCCCTACAACAATGGATTGCACACTTAAATTAAAAAGAAAGCATTCATGCTTAGGTCATGAACTGTCTAATCATAAAGTTCATCTCAGGCAGAAGTCTTCTATATTACTTAAGGAAATACACATAGGCAGAACAAAATCATCTAAAAGGTGTAGAGTCTTAACCACAAAAGACTATTCAACTACTATCTGAATGTAGTTTACATGAACGTGAATTAAGGAATATTGAATAGTGAATAAGACTAGGGAATTGAAAAAAAAAAAAAAAGCAAAAACTTCACTGAGCTTATCAATGTAGTGTTTATAGGTATTACATATTGACAAGGTAAAGGAATAAAACCTATAAATTTGAATTTCTCTTCAAACAGTAAAACTGAAAGCATGCACCAAGGAATATGATCCCACCTGCTCGAAAAATTCCAGAAAATGGTATAAAATAAACAAAAAGGAGAAGTTTCTTTTTAGTTTTTAGTGGAATAATCAGCACGATTGAGCATCTTTTTACAATGTCAATACCAAGAATGGCTGGAAAACTTATTGTGTCAGTTCAAGACAAATAAAAACAAAAGAGGGGTAGATAAGGTTTCATACAGGCTTAGCACTTGGATAAAAATGAAGACAGCTAGTGTTATAATGTTCATAAAGATGCAGAATCGAACAAATTCATAGGAAACCGACACAGGAAAAAGAATGGGCCATCTAGTGTTACTGTAGTATCTCAACTAAATAATACTTTACATCAATGTAGCAACAGGATTAAGAATTCCCTGACAGGTCGGACGAGAATAGCCCTTGTACAGAGCAAGGATCTATACACCATATTTCAGCAAGATGGCATGGTTCTCTCTTACCAATATTTCAAATTGTCCTTTTTTAGTTATATATAGTAAGCTAAGTTAAGCCACATGAATCCTTCATTTTCCGTTCTATCATGGTTTAATTGAAGGTCGTCATTAAAAAATTTAGGTCATCATGAGAATCTTAGCAACATAACCAATGTGCAATCTTATTTAGAGGGTCTAAGTAAGTAAAATTACAGAAAGTTAAATATACTGGCATGCACTGTTACGACCACAACATTAATATGTTATTTTATTAACGGGACAGGCAAGGAAATAGTGTAGTAACCTTATTCCCTAACTTCATTTGTACTGCCAAAAGTTTCAGTTTGAGGCGTCATTACAATTTAGTATGAGTTAAATCACCAAGCTTTGTTTCCCCTTTCTTTAAGAGCTTCAGAATTTTTTTTTAAAACTTTTATATATGTTATAACTATATTAACATATCATTAATTTTTTTTTTTACAGTTTATCTTCTTTGTATTTTGGGATTTGACTCGTAGTTTTCTTCAAATAACTTTTTGGATTTATCTTCTCTTCTGCATCAGAATTATTCCATTATGATGCCTTCTCAATTTCTGTCTTTTTTTCTTTTTTGCCTATTTGGTTTCCTTCTACTCTAATAGCGATATGCATCTATTGCGGAGGATTTGAAACAGATATGCATCGACGAAAATGAAATTTTTTGAACAATGACAAGAATCACAGAAAATATATAAAGGAACAAATACATCGACGATAATGAAATTATAAAGATTTGACACCACAATGCATCGACGATAATGAAAATTACACACAACATCTCGACTAGTGGTAGATTCAATGCATCGATGACACTTAGAAATTTTTGAATAATCACATGAATAGCAGAAAACAGAGGAAAAATCAGAAAAACAGTCACGGAACAGAGGAGGAATAAACCCAATCATCCCACGTAAATTTAATAGCAGTCGAATATAACAAACAACGGGCATATGCAGAAAAAATTAAACTTTTGCAATTCTCAAATCCCAACGGTTGAAGGCACAAATTTGTACCTAGTAAGCTGATTTCTTTGCCAATAAATACAAGAAATTGAAGGAGAAGAATGAGTTTTGAAACAATCTTCAAACCTACACGAAAAGAGAAGTGAGAAACGAATATAAATGAGAATACTAACAACGACGATAAAGCATAATCGAGCAGCACAATCCAAAACTCAACTGTTAATCGCATTGGCCGGGTAAACAGAGAAGATACCTCGGAAAGAATTGCAGTTATCTGGGGAAAAGGCTGGCCCACGACCTATATATATATATATATATATATATATATATATATATATATATATGTGCGATTTTGACAACAAATTGTATCGTCCGTCTCCAGTTCAACAAAGGAATATGTTTTCCTAATTTTCTGATTCGAGTCGATGAAGGAATCATATTTCTTAATTTTTCTAATTCAAGTCGATGAAGGGATAATAGGAGGAATAGGTTTCCGCTAAATTACTGATTGGAGGGAATCTTTGATTTTGTCCTAAAATATGGAGGGAAAGATTAATTATTTGGGCAGGGAGGGAAATTTTTAAAAAAATAAAGAAAAACCTCTTGCGTTGAAATTTTGCCGCATAAAATTAAAGGTTATTTTAAATTTTTAATGGTAATTAATTTTTATTGCCGATAAAGGGTTATTCTTTAGTGGCTAATGGTCGTATTCCGCTAATATTTAGCTTAAAGAATTTATTAGCGGCGATTGCCTTATTGCCGCTAAATAATTGCCGCCAAATTTCTTTTTGTAGTAGTGTTCCTTCTTGCTTCAACTGTGTAATCCCATGGTATTGAATTTGAGTGGAACAATGTTATGTCTGACATTGCTACCAGAATAGGCACCATTGGGAGTAACGCAGCAACTTCAAATGGTACAGGTGCTTTCGGAACTCCAAACGCAACCTCAATTGGCCCGAGCGCCTTTGCAGAGGAAGGTGCTTCAAACTCGAGTTATATAGATATGTTTACTTCTTCGCCCCCTGGAGGGCTGGATGTAGACAACAATCGGGTTAAGTGTGACTGTTGGCTTCTTTGGCTCATCACCCTTAGCAATCAATCCTATCGACCCATTGGGCTCCCATTCATCTTCAATCTCTATCATGTGAACGCCTCCACCCTTGTGGTCAGGCAGGGGGTTGTTGCGAACATTAGGAGCAGGCTCTTTTCTTATTGTCAATCAGGGTTTGGATCTTACCTTTTAGTGAGATGCACTCGTCAATGGTATGCCCCTTCATGCCGGAATGATACGCACATGTTTTGTTCGGGTTGACCCGTTGGGAAGGTTTTTCTGGAGTTATGGCAGGGATAGGGGTGAGGTAACCAGCAGCTTTAAATCTTTTATATAGTTGGTCAATTTATTCAACAATGGCTGTGTATTGTCTGGGAGGTCTGCAATCAAAATCTGGTCTAGGGAAATTTTGACGAGTGGGAGGCGACTGGTAGTGAGAGGATTGAGTATTATAAGCTTGGTAGACCGGTGCGGGTTGAGAGTATCTGGGCGAAGTGGGCTAATTTGTGGGAGGTGGAGACGATTGATAAAAGGGTGGTGGAATTTGGTAGGAGGGTATGGGTGCTTGGTAATTTTGGGCAGGCTGATATGTAAGTGGAGGCGATGGGCAAGTTTGGTATTTTATCGGTGATTTTATTTCTGTGCGACCATCGCGGCACTAACATACCTCTTCTTTGACGTGCCACTAGACTGGAGAGCCTTGTTGGTGGCATAAAAAGCTTCAAGGTTAGTAACCATACCACTTTTGATGCCTTCCTCAATTTTTTCCCCTATCTTAATGATATCGGAGAATTTCTGGCCCTTGATCAGCATCAACCTTTCATAGTATTGTGGATCCTAAGCCCAGATGAAGAATATGTTCATCTGTTCCTCTTCTAAGGTCAGCCTAACCTTAGTAGCCTCTGATCTCCAACGAGTAACATACTCGCGGAATGTCTCTGTAGGTTTCTTCTTCAAATTCTAGATGTAGAATACATCTGGTGCATTCTCTGTATTGAATCTGAACCTGTCCATGAAATCGGACGCCATACCTACCCATCTTGTCCACTTCTTGGGGTCTTGGCTGATGTACCAAGACAGAGCATCCCCTTTCAGACTTCTCATAAAGAGCTTCATACGGATCTCCTCATCATTTCTGACTCCGACCAGTTTGTCGTAGTATGTCCTCAAATGGACTCTAGGATCTCCCATGCCATCTAACATTTCGAACTTGTCCTCAGGAAGTTCAACATCTGGTTGAATGCAAAGGTCCTCATAGTTCAGCCCCTCAATACCTTTGTTTCATTTAACACCCTGGACTCGGCTAGTCAACTTCTTGAGTTCTGCGGCCAGGTTCCTGATAAGAGAGTCTTTGTCATCAGACTCAGGTGTGCTTAAGATTAGTTGGGTACAGTGCGGTATGGTTTCCACATATATGGGGGTATTGTGGAGAGGATCATATGTGATTTTTAGTGGTTTAGGGATGAGCAATGGAGGGTAATGGAAGTGTGGAATGTGTTGCAATGCCGAGTATGAGTGGGTTTTTTATGTGGTTGCGGGATATTTTGTGGCGCTGCAGGATTTTGTGTAGTGGGAAAGTTGATGTCAGGAGTGGTAAGGGAAAATGACAAGTTTGCTAAGTTCCGAACTTGATCTAGCTCTTCTCGGAGCTTCAATAACTTCTGCTCAAGTTGGGCGGCACTTTCTTTGGAGATCTGGATGCCCTGAGTTACCTCTGTTCATTCACCCGAGTTATCCTTTCCGATGTTGTTCACGTCTTCCATTTTAGGCTTATTCTTATTTCTGATAGGACTTGGAGGAGGAGGTGCTGGAGGGCCCTTGAATCTCGTAGAGTATGATGATGATGCCAGAGTGTACGAACTAACATTTGGGGAGGGGAATAAAAAGAAAAGAAAAACAAAAAGCTAGTAAGCTAGTGAGGGTTATGAATAGAAAATGTTGCAACATTTAAACACCTTGTGCAAGAATATAAATCGTGTCCTAATTCAGGTGTCTCATTGTGCCTGAGGTAAGCCTAGCGACAAGTTAATTTGGAACTTATAATGCTGAATGTCTCTTTTTATTGATAAAAATAAGACGAATCCCAAAACGATACTAAAAACTGCAAGAAAATAAAATATCACTAATGGCCATTGGCCTTATTACATTTTAAAAGAAAAAAGAAAACGACTCCTAACTACTTGGTCCCAAAAGGACCTTCTTCGGGTTGAATGTTCTCATTGATCAAGTCCTCCAGGTCGCGCATATTTTCCAGTAAAAATGCTACCGCCAGACATTCTCCTTTGCCTTCCTCGGTATTTTGACAGTCGATGACTCTTTTCCTCACTTTCCCTTCCAACTACAACAAGCTGTATTCAAGATATTCCAGGTTCTCACTAGCCTTGGTGACTCTCTCTTTCCACTCGTTCATTTGGTTACTTGATGGGAGGTTCCTCCACCAGGTCTGCAAAAGTGAGGGTATGTTGACCATACCGAAATCGGGAATTTTGTCATTCATTCCTGTAAAATAAAATAGTAAAGACCTCACCCCTATCGGACTCGACTATTTAATACCAATAAATAGCATAAATTGCAATTAGTTCTCCAAATTGCAGAGAATATGGTAATGTCCCTTTGGGTTCCAAGGAAACCCAGTGGACTTTGGACAAGGCTATCGCAAAAAGAGATTATATGGACAACATAATTGACTCAGCTAAGTTTGACAGTGATGCATGCATACTTGAACAGAGTAAGGTTTCTATGGGGTATTAGACCGGTACCCTTGAGCGGACAACTCAAGAGCGAAAGGCACGAAACCGTCAACTGCACCGTTGATCGACTGGTTTTACCGCAAATACTCCTTTGCCAAATTTAGGGGTTGATAATATTAGAAGAACGCAACCACTCATTATAAGTGCTGCAATTGTATTTGTTTGGCACGAGTGGAATATGATGTTGAGGATGAAATTACAATAATGAAACAAATTGTCATGTATTTTCACATTCATAAGATAATGATTATAATAATTGCTTGTAATTACAACAGTACTAAAGGAAAGCGGACAGTCACACCAGGTTTCAACCAAAAGGGCTCAGGATTACATACTGTTAATGTAATGGGGCTAGGGGTAGGGGAGAACATGCATTAAGCAAATCAGTCGGCATGGTGAATTAAGAGAAGGATAGTCAAATTAATGAACTAACATATGGTCATGTTAGTTGCAATAAGAACAGCAGAATCATAAGTAAAAGCATAAAAGAAACAAAATAAAGTGTAGTATGTATAAAACCATGTTGTTTTGGGAGTTGTAAATCAAATAGAAAACATACCAGTCGAGGATGAGATAGTATAGAGCAGTAGGATGCATGGAAGTAAAGTAGTAGTATGCAGACCAAACAAGTAGCGATTTATAGAACAGTAGAACAGCAAAGCAGCCCAAAATTACTCAGTCTTGGCTTTCAGCCGACTGAGTAATCAGTAGTCAACAGGAGTGGTGAGAGAGAAGGTGTAGTAAAACAAGAGAGAACACTGAGTATGCTTATGTATGTAAGAGAATTCGTGTGTCTTCCTAAAGAGAGGGTAGGGTACTTATAGTTTCCAAATAAGTGGAAAATAAGGTAATACATATAGACTGATTACAATTATAGAAACAACACGTATTAATAATCAATTAAAAACTCGGATTCCCTTCAATTAGGGAGTCATGACTCAGACGGTACAGATTGCATCAAATAAGAAAAATAATGGTACGCAAGACTGATATTCCATAATAGGAGTAGAAAAGGTATGATGCATGTGATAGGGACCAAGTGCAAAAATAATTACAAATAAGGAAAGTAAAAACAGATGGATTACAGACTGATTTTGAAAATCATTGGTTCAGGAAATCACTAGCGAGACGGAAAATCAAATGGAATCAGCATTAAGTAAGGAAAACATCTCGCAAACAAAAAAGCGATTCAAATCAGTGGAGAACCTCCAAAGAAATCATATACAAAAAATCAGGGATTCAAATAGATACACAGAATCGCCAAAATATTAGTAAATAGAAACATTGAGACCTATTTAAACACAATAGGCACAAAACCAAGAACCCATAAGTAAGAAATCACCGAATTAGTGGAACGTTAGAATAAACTTAAAGCAAAGAAATTGGGAAATAACTTAGAAGATCACACAAACAAGCAGAAATACAAATACAATCATAGAGTACTAGAAATAATCAGAAGATATAGTGATTTCGAAAGAGGTTCAGAAACCCTAGTTTTAAAAAGAAGAACAAAACGTTGAAACCTTGAGCAATCGAAGAAATCGAGTAGAGAGTAGTGTAAAACACAAAATAATAAGTTAAAATCATTTTTTAAAAGACAGAGATTAAGAGTTCTAGGTAGCAATTAGATTTTCGTAATATACCAGTGAGAGGTAAAGAGTCTGGCTGTGAGACTCGTTAATAATGATGTTCGTAGCACCATCGGACCATAAACCATCGGAGAAAGGCCGGAGACAAACTAGGCAAAGCTTCTGATGACCATCTTGTATGGTGGATGCTTCTGGAGTCTTGAAGATGGAGTGAATCAACAAGACAAGTTTTACGACGTCTGGTGGTCGAGATAAGTGAGGCTGGAGGTGGCCGAAGAGGCGGTGGCCGAAGAGGAGAAGAGAGAGAGAACCAGAAAGTTCTAGAAAGAAGGGAGAGAAGACGTTAGCATAGAGAGAGAGAGAGAGAGAGAGAGAGAGAGAGAGAGACCATCTCTGAAATGAGGGGTCTTGGGGGGGTCGTTAGGTTCTAATTTAGGAAATAAAATCTAGATCGTTGATCTTATTTGATCGACGGCTTAGATCATAGCAGGCTGGACCGGGTATTCGAATTGGGTATGGGTCAGCTGATTTAGATATGGGTCGGGGATTTGGGGTTGAAATTGGGGTTCAATTTGGGCTATGATTGTAATAAAATCTGGCAAATATTTAAATAACCATTTTCCCCTTTTATTTTGTAAAAATAGGGAAAAAGATTTATAACAGAAATTAAAAGTATTGAATCAACTAATCATACATACATATTAGTTATATAATATTGGAACTAACTTTACAATTATAAAATATTATTAATTCAAAAGATAGCTATAATTGCAATTACATGCCATTTAGTTTTAAAATGTTAAATAAATCTGTAAAAATATGCAAAAATAATCTTAATTATATTTTGGCGTAAATATGAGAATAAAATGAATATACACAAAAAATGATAATTTTTGGGAATAATTATTGAATTTGTATTTCTGCATTTGTCCTGTACAATGTGCCACGAGTATTCCCCTTTGCAATCACCAATGATCCCTTAGTGAGTCTCCACTTTTTATTTTCAAAATAGCCCTCGTATCCATCTCGGTCTAAAGTAATTCCCGAGATTAAGTTCATCCGCAAATCAGGTACATGTCGCACATCCTTTAGAACCAATGTCCATCCGACAATTGTCTTGATACAAATGTCACTAATCCCCGCAATCTATGAGTTATTTGTGTTACTCATTCTCACTATGCCAAAATCACCCGCTACATATATGCAAAGAAAACCTCTTACCGATGTGGATGGTAAGATGTCGTTGTGTCAACCACCCATTCCGACTCTAGACCTGACAGGTGCATGCATTCTTCTTCCTCATTTATAAAGAGGACAACATTATCATTATTTTGCACCATGGCGGTTGTGTTGTCATCATTATTCTGGCCACTGGTTTCACCTTTGACCTTCTTTGGATTTGGAAAATCTCTTTTGAAGTGACCTGGTTGATCACAATTGTAGCAATTTCTGTGATGAGAGCATGTCATTGATTTTCAGGCTTCTTTCTCATCTACTCATTGAGTAGAAGAGCCGATGTGACATCTTTCAACTCAATAGTAGTCTTACAGTGCAGGATGGTTGTTGCCAAATTATCGTATGAAGATGGCAACGAGTTCAATAACAAGATGACTTTATCTTCTTATTCGATTTTTACTCCGAGGTTGGCAAGCTGTGTGATTAGTCTGTTAAATACATTTAAATGTACAAAAATTTGTACCTTCACTCATGTGTAGGGCGTATAACTGTTTCTTCAGGTACAATTTATTTGTCAGCGTTTTGGACATGTATAGGCTTTCCAACCTTATCCAAATTCCACATGCAGTATCTTCATCAATGTTGTTATTTACCACATCATATGATAAGTGCAACCTGATTGTACTAGCAGCTCTTTCATCCAAATCAGTCCAATCCTCAGCTTTCATGGTATCAGGCTTTTTGGCATCAGCATCTACCACCTTGTGTAATCCTCGTTGGATGAGAAGATCCCTCATCATTCTTTATCTTATTGAGAAACCGTTATCTCCGTTGAATTTTGCTACCTCGTACTTTACTCCGGGCATTTTTATTTTTACCAAGTATAGTACTACCGATGGTGAATAATATTTCAGTAAACGAGAAGAACATGTTCTCTGATACCAGTTGTTGGAAATAAACCCCCACGGCAATAATATTCACGGTAATAAAAGCAGAATAATAATGTAGCACCGAGATACAGTAATTAACAAGAATAAAAAAGTAACAATGACGTACACCAAGATTTTTTATGTGGAAAACTCTTTTAATAAGGAAAAAAAACGACCCCGAGAGGAGCAACTGATATCACTATAGTAAGAAATTTTAAACTTTGTATGTCCGAGTAAAATACTCCAAAGATCACTACAACACTCAAAAGAAATAACCCTCTTTTGATATTCTCACCACACTACAATATTGCTCACTCTCTATTTTTCTCACAGACTATTTTCTTATACACTATCTATGAAACTTCACTTTTTCTTTCTCTCTTTGTTGGTGTGAAGAAATGAGAGTTAAAGCTCTCATTTTATAGCCAAAGCTTCACTCTCTAAAGCCTACAATATTTGACAATTTACACACACTTTTCACAATTCAATAAAGTTGGCTACCAACTCAAAGAAATTCAACAAGGTTGACTACCAGCCCAAACTAATTCAACAAAGTTGGTTACCTAACCAAACCAAGTCAACAAGATTGGCTACCAAACCAAAATAACTTTTATTTGGCACATGCCTAATACTTCTTCAATGAGATGGACATCATCAAGTGTTATATTGAAAATGTGATCGCCGAAATGTGTGTTTGATAGTATATACTTTATATTTAAGAAAAAATCGACAAATAATCAAAAAACCGACAAATAGACATAAACCGAATCGACAAAAAAAACCGATTTAATTGGTTTGGTTTGGTTCTAATATTTGAAAAATCGACTTACTTGTTTTGATTTCTTTTTAGGAAAAAAATCGATCAAAACCGAACCACGAACACCTGTAATTAATCTTTTTCCTTTTGGATATTCTTTTCCAAAGTGTTTGTGCTTCTATATAGAGGTCGAAACAAAAATTGGTTGTAGTTGGAGGCAAAGTATGCAAAGCCAAAACATTTCATTAATTTTCGTCACAAATTTTTTTGTTTTTGTTTTTGGATATTGTATTCTTTACCATACTTTTTGTTTCCGTAAAGAGATCGACACAAAAAAATAAATTTTGTGGAAGAAAAAGTAAATAATGTTATGAAATAATATAAAAGACAAGAACAATAATGCAAGAACAAGAGCAAATAGAGAGAAGAGTAGAGAGAGTTCTTCTTATTGATACTTAGAGAATGTTAGGAGTAATTTACAATGGTAGAGGGCACCTCTATTTATAGGGAGGAGGATGATTTAGCTACCAAGAATAGAACTCTAGAATCTCTCTAATTATAGACATTCACCTTAAATAGGAGATTTCATAACACTCCCCCTTGAATGTCTATTCAACAATGTGCCTCGTTAAAACCTTAAAACCAAAACCCAATGGGAAAAATTAAAGAAAGGAAAAAGAGTACACATGTTTGAATATGCGCCTATTGGTTGCCTCGTTAAAAACCTTGCAAGGAAAACCCAGTGGGACAAAACCTTGTAAGGGAAAAAGAGTGCAACGCGCATTAACTCCCCGTAATGAGTACATCAATTTATATCCTTGAGCATTTGCATTCCAATCTTGTGCATCATCTTCAAAACGATCTTTGGTAGACGTTTGACAAATCAACCATATTGACTTGAATAAATATTCCGTACCTTGAAATCATCATTCTTGATAGATATGAACATCTTCATATAATGTCGTGGAATAACTCTTCAATATCTCCATAGATGCATTCTCAATGCCATCATGCTTATAGTTATAGCAAGATTCATATGTACACAAATTGTACTTGGGATGTGGTACTTCAAGACCAAGAATTGCATATGCTTCAAGCAACTTAAATCTTTCAAGTTAAGTCATATAAGCCATATAATAGACTTTAGATGCATATCAAGTTTTCCATGTCATGCTAGACAAATAAGATATCGAAAACTGACTATGCATACCTTTGACTTTATACTTTCAAGCATTTGAACTATAGGTTCAAAACTACATGTCTTTCATATGGAATCAATTCTTCTTGAATTGTATCTCTTCCATTTAGTTACTTTCTTTGGGTCAGCAAATGCGTATAGCATGCTTTGCAATATGTTGCAATTGAATTATCCCTTTTATGAACTTCAGGTTCATATCATGATATTCGGGGATATACATATACACATGATAATTCATCCCATGTAACCTTTTCTCAAGTGTTTATCATGTCTCCCCCTCATGTTAGAAAAGCTAACTTGTTTCCTCAACTTTGAGAGTCCATCTTTGTGCATTATTATGTCAATATACACGGCACATTAATAATAAGATGAAATTATTTGGTTCCTAACCCTGAACCACTTGTGAGGGGAGAATATAATATACTCTCGTATACAACGTATATCAAACTGATATATATAACTTTGTTCTCATAAGAAACAGTTTAGCTATTAAGTGGAAGCACTCAATAATTATCTTGCTAAACCAACTTTGATATAAACCAACTTATCAAGATGAACTATCTTGAGTAGAAAATCTGGAAATTATGCTCGAAGTTAGATTACTGAGCGATTTACCTCGCAAGCACCGGCCAGGCTGCGGGTCAATAACAATTGCGCATGTAACCATTTCATAGATGCATCATATGTGGTATACATGGCAGGTGAATTGGCCCATATTCACCTTTGATATTTCCAGAATTTATGGGCTTCGACCCAAACTCTTTAGTTGGTCAGTTCATTAATGATAACAAGTGATACAAGAGAATTCGTAAAGAACTTTCTAGTTCTTTGATATTCACCTATGTGAATTTGCACATCATACTTAAAATGAGATGGCTAACACGAATGCCAACTGAATAAATTATCAATATTGGTAAACTTCAAATTTACACCATGACATGTGCACTTATCAATAAACTTCAGGTTTATTATGACATGGGTTTTATACCAATAGATATCCACTTTATTGTGGTATTCTTTTGTTTGTGTAGTACAAACTGGAGAACAAAGCGGGTAGCTTTTCATATACAAATTACCCCGCTACAAGTTGTAGTAGTAGGAGATATCAAAGCCTTCCTTTATTTATAGTCTCAATATAATCAATCGCTTTCGCGTGTACTTTGGAAACTGAATAAGTTTCTTTGAGACTTACTACAGCACAATACTCAATTGTGTTTCTCCAACATAGTAATAATTGGCTCTTCTAGAGCTCTCAATTAATTTTGTACTACCACAGATTCATCAACATCCATGTGGTGAATATCTTTCTTAAAGAGAAAGTTATACCATTATGGTCATGTCAAACTTATATGCAAGATATGTTTCTTGCATTATCGTTGTCCTTTAATAGTCATATTTCCAAAATACTTTGGCGTACAATAGGTACGTGACCAACGATCATTCATGCCATATATCATCTCAAACCTCCTTCTAGGGGTGAGTGTGGTATATTTAATACCAATTTCATGTTCATATTCTTCCAATAATGAATATGTATTCGTGAATCAAATGTTGTCACATTCACTTCGAGGATATGTGATTTTGTTATCCTTTTCAAATCTATAACTGCGTCAGGCATTTGATTTGCTAGTCTTTGCAAATGGATAATCTTTTGTGCCTCTTTCTCACAAATAGAGGTATGTGGATCAAGATGAGATAATGATGCATTTTCCACAAAATTTCCCATTTGGTTTCACCAACTTCTCCCCCTAATTTTGGGAAAAGTGTCTCATCAAATTGACAGTCTGCAAATCGTGCAGTGAACAAATCTCCTGTCAATGTTTTGAGGTAGCGAATAATGGAGGGCGATTCAACCTCAACATATATTCCTAACATTCTTTGCAGACCCATTTTGGTGCGGGATGGCGGTGCTAAAGGCACATATACTGCGCATCCAAAAATTCTTAAATGGGATATATTGGGTCCATGACCCAAAACCAATTGCAACGGGGAATATTTGTGTCAATTTGTCAGTCAGAGACGAACTAGCATTGCTGTATGCAAAATGGCGTGACCCCAAACCGAAGTGGGCAGCCGACAAACTAAAATGCTGCATGCAAAATGGCATGAACCCAAACCAAAGTGGGCAGCCGACTAACTAGCATTGCTGCATGCAAAATGGCGTGAACCCAAACCAAAGTGGCAAGCCGACTAACTAGCATTGCTGCATGCAAAATGGCGTGAACCCAAACCGAAATGGGCAGCCTCGTTTTCATGAAGAATTCAAGATTATTCTCATCTATTGTCTCAATATGATATCCATTTTGAATGATATCTTTAAAACTCAACAAGTTCTTCTTAGACTTGGAGGAGAATATTGCATTCTCTAAGATAAACGTCATGCCATTGGGCAGAGTTACAGTTGCTCTTCCGGAGCCTTCAATCAATTTACTTCCCATGGTTTGACATATAAAAGAAAATATACGAACATGAGAATAAACAACTTCAACTCGTTTGTGTCACATAATATTTTCAAAATCTGCTGCTAACAGTTGACTAACAAAATCAGATATGTTATCCATAATTGATTACTTTGCAGTTTTAAAATTTTCAGCGTTTTTCATAAGACAATCGATTATTAAACACACACAATCGATTGTTTGAACATAGACAATCGATTTTTAAACACACACAATCGATTATTTGTTATTTTTGAAAAACTTCAGATCACACTGTTTAAGACAATCGATTGTTATGCATAGACAATCGATTGTTGGTTATTTTTGAAAAATTCCAGACCTCACTGTATAACGACAATCGATTGTTAGACATAGACAATCGATTGTGGATGATTTTTGAAAAATTCCAGAACACACTGTTTTAAAGACAATCGATTGTTGATCATTGACAATCGATTGTTTTGCAGTTTTTATGCGAAATATGAGATAACCGACTAGTTTTTCAGGTTAGTCGATTACCTCTACTGAAAGTAAAAATATTATTGATATTTGAGCATATTGATACATTTTAAAGAACTAATACTAACACTATGTCATGAACTAACTAATACGAGCTAATACTGATGGCTATAGTTTATTCATTCACTAATACAAACAAGTAAAATAAAATCAAATAGCTCCATCTTCTTTCATCACGGATCCATCACCGATTAGGTGGTCTATCTACCCCTCGGGTTGCTCAAAGAAGTCTACCACATCCAAGTGGGTGATGTCAAAGTTGTCGTCAGAGACAAAATTCGTTTCAGGGCGTTTACTCTTTCGAGATGCTTGATAAAGGTCAACCAAATGTCATGGTATACGGCAAGCCTTTGACCAGTGCCCGTTTCCACCGCAACGATAATATATAGTTTATAAACTATTTGCTTTTGGATTCTTATCGTATCGTGCTTGTGGCAGAGTGACCAACTTCAGGTTGTCATATCTCTTCTTTAAGCCATTCCACAAGATAGGTGGATCCTTGACGGTGAGATATTCAATCTTCAAACCTTCATCAAGGTGATGGCGCAAGAAAATCAAGGCCTTAGCATAGTTTCAAACCTTTATCAAGGTGATGGCGCAAGAAAATCAAGGCCTTAGCATGGTTTTGGGTGGACGCATTATTTCTGTCTTTAATGGCGTCTCCAAGACCCATAACATCCAAAATGGATTTAAGTATCCAACACCCATATCATATAGTTCTTGCCCGAAATTTCAAGGGCAACGAACTTTCTTTTCATAATGTCAGACATAAACCAAAATTACATCAAGAGCGTGTTCATACTTACGGGCTCTATTACAATTATCACATTCACTTCAGGGAATGGATCAAAATCATGTGCTTTACACAATCTCATGTCAAATATTACTTTCATAAAGTGAAAGATTATTTTGAGAATCCTTATTGTTCTCATTACCACAATAATGACGATTATAACTTCGTCTATTGCCATGTCCACATCCATTGATACCTTTACGGTAATTAGTCTTCTTTCAGACTTATCACATACTGCTACCACATTCTCTAAAGGGAATTGAGCAAATTCAATTGGACGGAATTCTTTGCCACGTCCACATTCATTGATACCTTCATGGTAATATTTTAGTCTTCTTTCAGACTTATCATATACTGCTTCCACATTCTCTAAAGGGAATGGAGCAAATTCAATGGGACGGATTTTCAATTATTTGCCCACAATCATACATGAATTTAATCATGGCAGGACATAGAGATTTTACCACTTCATGTGGTTATAATTTCTTACAAACTCTATTAGAGTTATAATCAAACTTTGTTTGTATATTAAATCAAATCGTAGAATTTCAAGAATTTGAAAGGGAAAAATAAGTTACTTACCTTTAAGGTATACCAATTATATTTTCAATGTTTTCTTCCTTTTCTCTTTGTTTTTCGTTTCTTTTCCTCCCTTTTTTTTTTCGTTTCTTTTCCTTCTTTCTTCATTCTTTCTTTGAAGCAAAACCTTGCACAAACAAAAGTTAAGACAATCGAAAATTAAATTAGGAAGAGGGAAATACCTCAGATTTCTCGAGAATGGTTCTTGAGACGGTAGAGTCTCGTGCTGATAACGTGTTATGAAATAATATAAAAGACAAGAACAATAATGCAAGAACAAGAGCAAATAGAGAGAAGAGTAGAGAGAGTTCTTCTTATTGATACTTAGAGAATGTTAGGAGTAATTTACAATGGTAGAGGGCACCTCTATTTATAGGGAGGAGGATGATTTAGCTACCAAGAATAGAACTCTAGAATCTCTCTAATTATAGACATTCACCTTAAATAGGAGATTTCATAACAAATAACTTCAAATCACGACAAAGACAAAAAGTCCAGGATGTCAATTTTCATTTAATTGTCAGTATGGAAGGTCTGATTATGAATTGACGATATTTCTTAACAAGTTAAAACCAGAAGTCCAAAAGTCACCGTATTCATAGCGAGAGTTTAGGTTAAATGACAAATCAATATAGGATCAGCGGGTGATACAACGCTTTTCAATATCCTTAGATTTTATCAACAATTGACTTCTTTAGTAGTGAAGTATCATTAAATTAAGTCGACTTATAAGTTATAGAAGATAAAATTTTATTGTAAATCTAATACTATTATTAAAAAGGTAGATTACTAACTTGATATAACTAATTAAATTACAATTATTGTAATTGTTTTTAGATTATGAGCACATACAACTGAAATTCACATAATAAGCACGGGAACCAAATAGTCTAAAACGTCAGCTTTCATACAACTATTAATATGAATATATGGTTATCATTAGTTCAGAATTCAGATAAGGTTTAACAGGATATGTCTAAAGTTGAGAATTCAAAGGGGGAGTGTTCCTTTAAAATATGAAATATCCATAGATTTTTGGATAATCAGCAATTTTATCGGATGTCCCCGGTAGGGACACACATACACACCAATTGATTTCAATAGGAGTCAAATGACGAAGTTAGAATTTTTTTTAAGAATATTCAAATTTGAAAAAGAAAAAAAGATTTCGATAAAGATTATTTAATATTTGTTATATGTCTCTAAAATCTAATATTTATCTACATATACAATTTAATTTTTTGAGGAAGGATAGTTAGTTCACTACCCTTAGAAGAACATAGCTTCACCCCTGATAGGAGTGGGCGTTTGTATTTAGACCTAAATAAGATTCCGTACATTTTAGATATGATATGGTCCATAATAAGTGATTTTTTGGTCTTTTTACTTTGATCCAAAATAAGTACATTATTTTTACAAAATCAAGAATAAATTAATTATATATTTTTAAAATTTTTCTCTATTTACATATCCCGATGTATCAAATTAACAATATGTAAAATTTAATTAAGGAAATTTAGTCGAAATAATTATTTGTTTTCTTGGAGTTCGTATTTTATTAAGGGGTGTACTAAAAGTAAAAAATCACTTATAGTGGACCGGAGTACTTCAAAATCTATTATTTTATTGCATCTAGAGGTTAGCAAAAAGAAATGGGACAAGGTCATTAGGGCACGTGACAGTCATTAATTAACACTCATCAAACTAAATAGAGATTAATTAATCTTTAATCATTAATTGTTAGTGAAAAAAAGATATGTGGTCCAATTTGTAAAGACAGAGATATATTTGACTGCAATTATGAACGACAAATTTAAATTATTTTGTAAAATTTAATGTTAAATTTGAATTTTTTACCAGAATTTTTTTAATATTCTGAGTAATTTTAGAAGGCACGTGCTAGCAAACTTTTAGTGCTTGTGGAGCTTCAAAGGAGCGTGGCAATTTTTGATTGCCCTCCAATCTCACTACTGAACAAAATTACTACCATACGCTAATGCAATACGTGACGCCTATACACGTTTTCAGAAAGAAAAAAAACTATTACTCTATTGAGGAATTCTTTCTATCTTTTATTAGTTTCGAATTCTTCTATTCACTAACGATGAGTAGTTCCTCTGCTAACTCAAGGTTACTTCTAGTTATATTCAGTCTTAAAGTTCATACAACACAACAACAACCCAGTATAATCTCACTTAGTGAGGTCTGAAAAGGATAATATGTATGCAGACATTTTCCTTACCCTTGGATAGAGAGACTGTTTCCAAATAGACCCTTGGCATCCTTCCCTCCAAGAACTTCCCATCATGCTCTTGAGGAGACTCGAACTCACAACCTCTCGGTTGAAAGTGGGGGTTGCTTACCATCATAGCAACCCCTCTTGTCCACTAAAGTTCATACAGTAGTGATGATATATTCAAATTTATTGGATTGGATTGAATTGAATGTCTTTGTTTTACTCAAAAGTTATCACATATCTTTATGAGTGTAAAACAATATGAACAAATCATGGGAAAATCATAGCAAACCGTAATAATCATTGGACCAAATAATGAAACAAAGATAAAGTACTTAGAGTTAGGAGGAGAAATATTAAAAGCTTTTATTGATAATATTGATTTGGTCTGCCTCTCCATGAAGAGGTTCAAAGCTTTATAATGGTGTTCCACTTTCCCATACTATAGACGTTGTTGTGTCTTTTCTCTCTCTCTCTCTCGTATGAATAGTGGAGAAGAAGAAGCCCCTTTCTAGGGTTACCTCTCTTGATACTTATAGTTGTGAGCTTCATGAGCTGTCAATAAGTGGCCGTGACCACGTTGAGAGTTCGCCTTCATGATCGTGGATGGGTCGTGGCTTTGTTGATCGAATCAGATAAGGGTTAAATACCATTAATTCTGAGTGGTCATACAACTTGTTAATCATGAATTAGCTTAAGACGGATCTAACTTCGTTAACTATAATGTGGTCAGATTCTAACCCATACAGTTAGTCCCTCCGCTTATTAAGGTCGTGCTTTGGCCGAGCTCGATGAGCAGACTTCATCGGCTGTAATCCTAGAAACTCGGATAGGGAGGTCGACTGTCGCTTCGGTCGAGGCCGAATTCTCTTTGATGATATCCCTTAGCCTTAATACTGTCGACGACTTTGGCCATGTATGTAACTTCGACTGTCGTCGAATTATTTTCTTGTTGCAGTCTAGCTGGGTCGAATTATTGGCGACAATGGCCTTAGCCGTTTACACACTGGAGATGGCCTTAGCCGTTTTCATGATAAAGACGGCCTTAACCGTGTAGAGTGTTAGTGTTTTGTTATTGTGTTATCTAGTCATCGTTCGATCAAAGTCAAACTCCTATTCAGCGAAGGCACTTAGCCCTTTTAAATTAATTCGAGCAAGGTCGAGCTTTATTGTGCTCTGATCCTTACGTTTGCTTGGGAGTGTAAATATCGACCACGGTGGACGGGTCATATGCTACGCGGCCGAGGGGAGTAGGGGCACGCTTGATATGCGTTTGCTGAGCTCCAAAATTTTGAAGGTGCACGAAATGTCCCCTCATCGTTCATAGGTCGTCACGACCGTCTCGACGGCGAAACGCCGGTTGGTGACTGAAAAGCCGCTTCATGGAGCTTGTCATAATGATGCACGTTTCTGTAGAACTGAACCGTTTTGCGGTTGGTCATATAGTTAATGATGGCGATTGAGATTCGTAAAGGCCACTTGTGTTGCCTATAAATAAAGGGCTGAGACATTTATTTCTCATATTTTCATGGTTGATCTGAGAGAGATTCTGAAGAAACTTTTCTCCCTGCTAATTCATCTTCATCTTTGTTCTTCGATTGTTGTAACCTCCATCTTGCCCATCAAACCTTGTTTCTTTCTTGTAGTGAATCAGCAATGGCAGGCAGTTCTTCTCGAAACGTTCTTCCGACAGATTTTCCAATTGACTTTCCGGTTGTCGAGGGGCCATCTCCAACAATGTGAGGTGCATAACCGGAGGACATCTATGAAGTTCCATCGGTTGATGAGATAGTATCTCTGCCCTAAGGCCTGATGACTGACTTCACTAACGATGGTGGAGAGGATTGGGTGGATGAAGCCCCATTAATGGGGGAAGTTGGGATGGCCCAACTACGGGAACAGTGGAGCATCCCCAGCTATGCCGACATTGTTCTTGCTAGGAGCAAAGAAAGGGTATACACCGACTGCAGGGGATACTGCGTCTTTTATGCCTATTCCTTCAAGTTGGGATTTAAGCTCCTGCTCCCCATGTTGGTGGTTGATTTTTGTCGTTATTACGGGGTGTGCCCGGGTCATCTTGCTCCTTCCCTTTACAAATTGCTGGCGATGTTTATCATGTACACAGAATTGGCTGGTAGGGAGGTCAAGTTGCAGCACGTTCTTAGTCTCTACACTCCTCAGAGAGTCCACGGTACCATGATTCAAGAACGCCCTGGTGGGTTGAGGGGCCTGTCCGTAGAACTGGACGATGAGGTTGGGCTTCGGCCTCTTGAGCACTTCTTTTATATCAAGACTAATCATTTAGTGGTGCCCCTCCCTGGGTTCCCAGAGGGTTGGAACCATGCACGTAAGTTCTTTAATCGTTGAATTATCTTTTTTACCCCTCCTTATGTCTTGTGCTCGTAAGCATTAACTTGTGTCAATTTTGTAGATGAGAAATTGTCGCCAGCTCTGTTTGCTAGGATACGTGAGTGGGTGAGGTTGTGCTCCCCCATACAGTAAGGATACGCACGTGGGCGTCTTTCTAGGGAGAGGCATGGGCGTAGGCCAGTGACAGGTTAAAAGTTGATTTCTTCTTCTGTTCCGTTTTGTGTCAACTCAATTCATCGACTTTGTCTTTCTATGATCAGGGAGGGCACACCGCGTCAGGGCCCTTTAGTTGGCCTTCCGTCAGTCGGGTGCAATTGTTCATCTCACTGCAGCACCGGTGCCGCGCCTAGTACTGAGGTCCGCGTCAGTTGAATCTTCAGTGGCTCCTTCTCTAGCACGGGCCACGCTTCAGGATGAGGGGACATCGGGGTTTGTGTTCCTTAGAGCGAAATTGTCCTCACATGAGGAGTACGAGGAGAGGCCATTGGTGAGGCGGAGGGTCGTGTTCACGCCGTCTTCACCCCCGGTAATTAATTTGGAATCCCCCCCAGCGGATACGAAGAGGAATGCGGCTGCGGCGCCTGCCCTTGAGGGCGAGCAAATAGTGGGGGTTGCCCCGGTTGGCTTAGTACATGATGATCTTTTTACTGTCGCTTCGACGACTTAATTGGTGGTTCCAGTCGCTGATATGGAGGTAGTTCTGCAGCGGCTGCTGTTGTTGGCGAATCAAGAGCTCCTTCGGCGGCTACGGCAGGTGGCTCTACCTCGCTAGCGGCGGAAGGTGGAAGGGATGTTGTAGGAGATGAGTATGAGTTCGAATCCGACTTGGACCTTGACGACGTCCGTATGTTTCGAGAAGGCTTCCCCAATTCAACGGTGCACACAGAGGGAGATCTCACTTCATTGAGGTTCTCAGAGTCGAACTTATTGCTCCAATGGAATAGCTTGATGCCAATGTTTGAGGTGCTATGCTCTGAGGCCGAGAACGCATCGTTGAGGGACGTCATGGATATCAAACTGATGAATGAAGTGGACGTGATGGGCCTGAGGGTACGTATTATGAACTTAGTCTATTTTTCCTTGCCTTAGTTTATTCTTTATGTTAATCGTTGTCTTTGCTTTGCAGTCTTATTTGTTAGAGGTGGAGAGAACCCGTCGAGCCAATGTCCGCACTGGGATATCTTTGCGGGTGCTGGAGAAGTACCGCCGCTACCGAGATCGATGCCGAGAGATGCGCGCGCTCTTGAGGAATGATCCCCGTAGCCGGGCCTTGGTCGAGGAGTTGGCGAGGCGGGAACTTCAGATGCAGCAAACACTTGGTAAAACGCGCGCCCTTGAGGAGCAGCTTCGTCAGAAAGACGAGGAGATCGAAGCGGGAAGGAGGGCTGCAGCCGAGTTCGAGCGCCAGGGCCAGACTAAGGCAGCAGAGGTTGGTGTGTTGAAGGGTAAAGTCGTAGCTTTGAGATTTCAGGTGAGGGACGCCCCGACAAGTGTTGCAGGGCTGCAGGAAGCGATTTATGTACACGAATCCCAACGGGAGTTGGAGAGGGAAGCTGCGGCCTTTTGGGAAGCAGGTCTCGAGGACAGGATCGGTCTCTTTGAAAAGGATGCCCAAGTCATGCGACCGTATCACGGCCTTAGAAGAAGAGAATCCGCGCCTACGGGACCAGGCCGCTTCTTTCAGCCATGCTCGCGTAATTTGGGTCTTTGCTGAGGCCCAACGTGATGTATATAAGAATTTGTGGGAGGCCGGCACCGTGATCAAAAATTCTTTCAAGGGATCGTATCAAAAGGCTCGTGGGCCCCGTGTCGACGATGGTGCAGATGGTGGTGCGGGCGCCGAGTAAAAAGATTTGTTATGGGTTTTTCCTTGTTTTATTCGCGGTTTGGCATTTAGGTGCTTCTTGTTTTTTCTTTTTCTTTTACCTCTTACTGATTGGCCTTGGCCGGGTGTAAGTGGGGTGACCCGCAATTAACTTTGTAGATAAATGAAATCTCCTTTCCGTTGTTTACCTTGTATTTTTTTGTATCTTCCCTTTTCCCCCCTTAGACGTTTCTTTACATGCGTTCGAAGGGGTGATTTGCCTTTAAGTTGGACTCAGGTAGGCATGTTAGTTTTTGACTGTGGACAACGTTTTTCTTCGACCAGGTGTGAGCGAGTCGGGGCCATTGCTTGGTGATGGCAGCGCATAGCCTTAAGTCTTAGTCCCAGTTCGGGTGCGGTCGAACTACCGACCGCGATGATTAAAAGAAATACGGCCTTGTAGTTTGACCGGGGCCGAACTTTACGTGGCTATAATATTAGTTCGGTTTAGGAGTATTTACTTGACTGGCGAGGGTGCCTAGCCTGCGCCTCGATTCGTCGGAGGTCGGCTTCTGCTGTGTTCTATGATGAAGGTGATTGGCCTGGGTCCTGGTTCAATTGTGGTTGAACTTGTTAGATTTGAGGATGAAGGCTTCTAGCCTTATGGTTCGAGTGAGGTCGAACTCTTTGGATTTGATGGCGAAGGCGCATAGCCTGAGTCTCAGTTCATCATAGTTGAAATTGCTGGCGAAGGCACATAGCCTGAGTCTTAGTTCGACCGTAGTTGAACTTACTAGAGAAGGCGCATAGCCTGAGTCTTGGTTCAACCGTAGTTGAATTTGCTGGCAAAGGAGCATAGCCTGAGTCCCAGTTCAACTTTTGTTGAACTTTGCCAATTTTGATGGCGAAGGCGGGTAGCCCGAGTCCCGGTTCAACCGTTGTTGAATTTGCCGGCGAAGGCGCATAGCCTTATTGCCAGTTCAACTGTTGTTGAACTTTGTCAATTTTTATGGCGAAGGCGCATAGCTTGAGTCCTAGTTCAACTGTTGTTGGACTTTGTCAATTTTGATGGCGAAGGCGCGTAGCCTGAGTCCCGGTTCAACCGTAGTTGAATTTACTAGCGAAGGCGCGTAGCCCGTGTCTCGGTTCAATCGTAGTTGAATTTGCTGGCAAAGGCGCAAAGCTGAGTCCCAATTTGAATATTGTTGAACTTTGTCAATTTTGATGGCGAAAGCGCGTAGCTTGAGTCCTGGTTCAACCATAATTAATTTACTGGCGAAGGCGCGTAGCCCGAGTCTCGGTTCAACCGTAGTTGAATTTGCTGGCGAAGGCGCGTAGCCTGAGTCCTAGTTCAAATGTTGTTGAACTTTGTCAATTTTGATGGCGAAGGTGCGTAGCCTGAGTCATGGTTCAATCGTAGTTAAATTTACTGGTGAAGGCGTATAGCCCGAGTCTTGGTTCAAGCGTAGTTGAATTTACTAGCGAAATCGCGTAGCCCGAGTCTCGGTTCAACCGTAGTTGAATTTGTTGGCGAAGGCGCATAGCCTGAGTCCCAGTTCAACTGTTGTTGGACTTTGTCAATTTTGATGGCGAAGGTGCGTAGCCTGAGTCCTGGTTCAACCGTAGTTGAATTTACTGGTGAAGGCGTATAGCCTGAGTCTTGGTTCAACCGTAGTTTAATTTACAGGCGAAGGTGCATAGTATGATTCTTGGTTCAACTGTAGTTGAACTTACCGACGAAGGCGTATAGCCTAAGTCCTAGTTAAACTGTTGTTGAACTTTGTCAATTTTGATGGCGAAGGCGCATAGCCCGAATCTCGGTTCAACCGTAGTTGAATTTGCTAGCGAAGGCGCACAGCCTGAGTCCCAGTTCAACTGTTATTGAACTTTGTCAATTTTGATGGCGAAGGCCAACAGCCTGAGTCCCCGTTCAATTGTTGTTGAACTTTGTCAATTTTGATGGCGAAGGTGCGTAGCATGAGTCTCATTTTATGGG
Source organism: Nicotiana benthamiana (assembly GCA_034376525.1). Classification (NCBI taxonomy): domain Eukaryota; kingdom Viridiplantae; phylum Streptophyta; class Magnoliopsida; order Solanales; family Solanaceae; genus Nicotiana; species Nicotiana benthamiana. The sequence continues at coordinate 107,699,458 of CM067335.1, read as the reverse complement.
TATTGAGAGTTGAAGCTCGATTTTTTATTCGAGACCTTGAGAAGCTTATGCATTATATTCCCAATCGGGGGTATGCAGGTTGTCTTGAGGTGACTCTCCGCTCCAAATATATCCGTGTCGGTTTTTCGGCTAGAGCCCGTATCAGGGATGCGGGAGATGCCTCACAGAGATCCTCCCTTATAAGGGGCTTCTTCTTCTTGTTTGCACTATCCGAGATCATAGGGACAAAGGATTTGGATCTTGATTTGAGATCTTCGAGTTCCCCTTGTCCGATATGCCGCTTTGGCTTATTTGAGATAGGTTATTCTTTCCTTTTCCGGCGTTTCTTTCCTTTTGGTCCGAGGAAGAACTACGCGATTTTGCTTGGAATTCCCCACAGACGGTGCCAAATTGTTTTGCTCAAAAGTTATCACATACCTTTAAGAGTGTAAAAGAATATAAACAAATCACGGGAAAATCATAGCAAATAATCCATTGGACCAAATGAAAGAAACGAAGATAAATTACTCAGAGTTAGGTGGAGAAATATTAAAAGCCGTTATTGATAATATTGATTCGGTCTGCCTCTGCATGAAGAGGTTCAAAGTCTTACAATGGTGTTTCACTTTCCCATACTATAGGCGTTGTTGTGTCTTTTCTCTCTCGTATGAATAGTGGAGAAGAAGAAGTCCCTTTTCTGGGGTTACCTCTCTTGATACTTATAGCTGTGAGCTTAATGAGCTGTCAAGTGGTCGTGACCATGTTGGGAGTTCGCTTTCATGATGGTGGATGGGCCGTGGCCTTGTTGATCGAATCAGATAAGGATTAGATACCGTTAATTCTGAGTGGTCATACAACTTATTAATCATGAATTAGCTTAAGAGGGGATTAACTTCGTTAACTATCGTGAGGTCGGATTCTGACCCATACAGTCTTATTTCTCTCTTAATATAATGTCTAATTTTTTCTAGTTTAAAAGAAATTCAGTCACCTTGGTGGTTTTTATTTAAGAAAAAATGAGAGAAAAGAATAATACCTAATTACGTTTTAAGAAACTAAATACCCTTAAATGAGACACCACACTAGTAACTACAAAAATGAAAACACCTCTAAGCACTCACAAAAGAATATGCCTGTCCTTTTTTAGGAATAAATAACCAACGCATAAGGACGATAACAGCAAAGAAAATGGGTTAATTTTTGTAATTTTGTTGAAGAATGATACCATCAAACAAAATGTTTAACGTACCAAAAAAAGAATTGCACTTTACTATTAAGAATAAATAAATAGAATTATTGGTTCGATAATTTTTTAAAAGAGAGAGAAACAAGGCAGAAAAGAAAAGGCACGAGTCCTAAATGGACAAAAGGTCATTTGGCACTTAGCCCCTACTACTTACTCATCATTTTATCACCCTATCTTCAAACTCCCCATTAACATAACCAAAATTCAAGAACTTAAGACACCAAGTTCAAGGCTATGGCAGCTCGAAGACTTTCGTCTTTGCTCTCTCGTTCTCTTCATTTTCCTTCTGCTTCTGCTACTCTAGGTTGCTAGTTTTTTTCCTTTTTTCTCTCTCCCTCTCTCTCTCACTCTTTGTTAATCTGTATTATTTGCAAGCTTTTATTTTCTTCTTCTTTTAGTTTTGTATATTTGATGATGATGGTCAAGTTGTCCGAATACCTTTTTAAAACTCTAAATTGGGAAAGAATTGTAGTATTTGTTTGTGTGTCAGACCAATTAATGCTACATGCTTTGATATAGTCTCAGGTAAGTATTTATTGATGGGATCTTGAATAAATTAAAGCCTAAAAGGGTATCCATGGTATTTAATGGACTACTACTGCTGTTTAAATTCTTCTGTTTTTCCTTGTACATCTTGGTTTCTACTTTTAATTTTAGATGTTTTATCCTAGTTTTTCAATCTACCATGAAATTTAATGCAGAGGAGGCTTGTGGGCACGCCCTGTATCTGTGAAAGCATCTAGTGCACCAATTTACATGATATGAAATTGATGGAAAATAACTTTTCAGTTGGAGCATACTGCAATAATTAATTGCTCATAGTATTTGATTTATGCTAGTCAGTACAAAAGCTTATGAATTAACTGAAATCAGCAGGAAGGAGCCATGGTGTAGCAAGGCACATCAACAGGTTTAGTACTGCTGCTGCAGTTGAAGAATTAATCACTCCACCTGTCCAAGTTAATTTCACCAAGCTTCTAATAAATGGCCAATTCGTTGATTCTGCATCTGGTAATTGTTCGTTATCTTTTCCAACTCGTTACTTCTTTTATTAGTTGCTATGCTGCTGGAAATAAAAATTGGATATATGTATTTTGTAGGAAAAACATTTCCAACTTTGGATCCAAGAACTGGGGAAGTCATTGCAAATGTCGCTGAAGGTGATGCTGAAGATATTAATCGCGCTGTAGCTGCTGCTCGCAAGGCATTTGATGAGGGACCGTGGCCCAAAATGAGTGCTTATGTAAGCTTGATTTCATCTCTACTATGTTGTTGTTGTTATGTCTTCTGCTTTATGCTACTCCAATTTGTTAAGTGTCAGTTTCTAGAAGTCTTTTTGCTATTGTGTAAAATCTCCTAATCTATCTTGGGGTGGTGCTTCAGGAAAGGTCAAAGATAATGTTAAAGTTTGCTGATTTGGTGGAGAAACACAACGATGAGCTTGCAGCTCTAGAAACATGGGATAATGGCAAGCCATATTTGCAGGCTGCCCAAGCTGAATTACCTTCGTTTGTGCGACTATTTCGGTATTATGCTGGTAATGACACTTTGCAGACAAGGAATATATGCTCATAAAACTTTGTCGATCATGCTTTCAAGCTTTCTCGTGTATATACAAATCTTTTGAAACTTTGCTTTCTTGGGAAAACATAGGTTGGGCAGATAAAATCCATGGTCTAACCGTTCCAGCTGATGGGCCACACCATGTGCAAACTTTACATGAACCAATTGGTGTTGCCGGTCAAATAATTCCGTGGAACTTTCCTCTTCTTATGTTTGCCTGGAAAGTTGGGCCTGCCCTAGCATGCGGTAACACTATTGTCCTGAAGACCGCAGAGCAAACTCCACTGACTGCTCTTTATGTTGCAAACTTATTCCACGAGGTTGGTTCATGTACGCTACTTTGGTGCTGAGGCATAAGTTGCTACACTGCATAAATTTCTCAGCAATTGCATAAGAAAAAAATTACTCCCATTTTAGACGATCCTGCATCCATTCAAGATGTTTTAACTGGAAAGATAACTTGAAAAGATGTCCTGTTCTGCTTGCAAGATTAATGACCCTTTACTCCATGTATCTGACTTATTGTTTTTGACTTTTAACAGGCTGGTCTTCCTCCAGGTGTTCTAAATATTGTTTCTGGTTTTGGACCAACTGCTGGTGCAGCACTTGCTAGTCATATGGATGTGGACAAGGTCTATGAGAAACTCTTCTCTTCTTTGTTTTCTTCTCAAAAATAAGAACTCTTCTCTGTTATGAATTAAGTGCCGTTTTTTGAACTTGTGATTATGATATTTATATATGAATGATTTGGAGGAAGAATTTCACCTAATGACACATTTCCACTTTGGTGCATCAGTAGCATAGTTTCTGTTTTCACTGTTAGAGCAGCTAGTGCTTGTCAATCATGAAGCCACCATGCAGTGACGGTGTTGTAAGCTAATTACAACTTACAATAATATTATAGTTGGGTCAGGGTGAATATTTCGAGGTCTCTCACTTATGACCTTTATTGGGAGGCTTAACAATCCACCACACTTATGCAAGAAAGAGCGATTGGTGGATAATATCGTTGGAACTCTACGCTTAGGGTAATGGTCGGATCCTTATGGGCCAAGAGGACTAAATGCTTTACAGAGTTTATTCTGGATTAAAGGGTTGACAATAACTGGAATTACCAAAGCGAATTTTATGACTAGAACAGCTCAACTTGAGAATAACTAGCAGGTCTACGTCATAGTTAGAATTCTGTTTCTGCAACTATGTATTTTCCTGGATAAGAAAGCCTGAAGGTGACTTAAAACTTCCTTTTTGGTTACATACGTGATGTCAAATTCAGACAGAAGCAGCAACCATCTTGTCATCTTTCCCATGGTGTTAAGGCTGGTTTCGCAAATGCCAATGATCAAGCAAATAAGGAAGATGAACCTCTTTCTGGGGAATCTGTGCTCATCTAGCACGAGATGATAAAGAGAGAGCTTCTTCTATCTATCGATGAACTGACCTGAATTTTATTGGATAATATGTGATGCATATTTGATTGGCATTTTGACCCCCATAAAAATTGTTCATTTCATTCTTGCAGCTTGCATTCACTGGATCAACTGAAACTGGAAAAACAGTACTTGAACTGGCTGCCAAAAGCAATCTGAAACCATTTACCCTCGAACTAGGAGGGAAATCACCTTTCATTATATGCGAGGATGCTGACATAGACCATGCCGTTGAGCTAGCACATTTTGCACTCTTCTTTAATCAGGTCTGGCAGATTCTTCTAAAATTAAGTACTCATATTGAGTGCATCACTTAAGTTCTTTCTGTCTGTAGGGCCAATGTTGTTGTGCTGGTTCTCGTACCTATGTACACGAGCGAGTATATGATGAATTCATAGAGAAGGCAAAGGCACGTGCAATGAGACGTGTAGTTGGTGATCCCTTCAAGAAAGGTGTTGAGCAAGGTCCTCAGGTACTCTCTCCCACGATCCCATTCTTTTTATGTATGCTGCTTGCATAGCTAGAAATTTTCACATTTGACATTTCTCTGCATTTCTTTCTGGTCAACTGTCCCTGAGAAAATCCCAACCTAAAATTGGGCCCTAAACTAATTTGTAAAGAATCTGTTCTTTTCCCGAATTCATCACACTACCGTGTGGTATGTTGTCTGACTTCCTCGATCATTAACTGAAAACTCGTCTTCCCAAGAGGCTCTCTTTTATTACGTCATGTGACAATTCTATTTGGAAATGAGCTATGGAAGTGCAAGGAATCTAAAATGTCTATTTCCATGAAAGATTTTCTAATTATCTGTCTCCTAATTGACAAAATTTAATGAATGACATAGTAAATAACTTGAAATTTCATGTTCTGAAGCTAATCTCATATCTAATAAACATTATAGATCGACTCGGAGCAATTCCAGAAGGTTCTTCGGTACATAAGATCGGGTCGTGATAGCTCTGCTACCCTTGAATGTGGTGGTGATAGATTTGGCTCCAAAGGCTACTTTATTCAGCCCACTGTATTCTCAAATGTGAAGGTATATGCTTGTTTTCCTCCTCTGAAGTGCTCAAACAATTTCTCTGAATGTTCCTTCCGAAAAGTTTAACGTGATCCTGGACGCTTGGTTGAATCAGGAGGACATGTTGATAGCACAGGATGAGATTTTTGGCCCAGTGCAGTGTGTCTTCAAATTCAAGTAAGTTACGATATGAACCTTTTGTGGCAAAAGGACTATTCATAACTTTGCTCTTTATTGTTGCTGGAAACAGATAAATTAGACATAAGCTTCACTTCGAGGTTTAAGCACATTTTTCTATCTTTTAATGGTTATTGTTCTGCTCACCCTAAAGTTTCTAGTGTTTCCTCTACTAGGGGTTTAACTTTTCTAAGCAAACAATTATTCCCTTTTAACTGACATAGGCCAATGTTGTGAACTTTTCCGATAACTGGGGAAAAACTTTCGAGAGTCTAGCTTATATTTGGGTTCTATGCCTTGAGTTAGGTCTAAATGATGGACGTGAATACGTGATGGAAAGTCTGGTCTGAGTTTAATTAAGGATAAAATATTTTTGTTCTTGGTGGTATGAGAAGGTTTGATTAAATGTTCTCTGATCGACTTTGTGCCAGGGATATTGGCGAAGTGATAAAGAGAGCAAACAACACGCGCTATGGTCTAGCAGCAGGAGTATTCACAAAGAACATCGACACAGCAAACACCTTGACCCGAGGACTAAGAGCTGGAACTGTGTGGGTTAACTGCTATGATGTATTTGATGCTGGGATTCCGTTTGGAGGGTACAAGATGAGCGGAATGGGCAGGGAAAAGGGTATTTACAGCCTTAGCAACTACTTACAGGTGAAAGCTGTTGTTACTCCATTGAAGAATCCTGCGTGGATATAGATCGCTACTGGCCTCCCTGTTAATCCGAGTACTCTTCCTGTAAACTGGTGCCCTTTGATTGTCGTGTGGAAAGGCATTAGTCCTAACTACAAAGAACAATTTCCTCTCTTTTTTTTCTAATAAGAAGTTCCATACATAAAGTGAGAATACAATCTATATAGGGAGAAAGTACAAATGGTATGATAAACTTTAAAAGAAGTAAGATGGATTTTCGTCGATGGAATGAAAAGCGCCTTTCAAGACATAAAATATCATAGTATATAAAATGGTTATACACCGGGCTAGTTCGTGGGTGTATGTAATTTTGCATATTTCATGTGGATGGTCATGGAAATCTTAGATAATGGGCGAAAGCTTGATCATCCAATAAATATTGAATGAGTGAAGGTTCGATTTGACTCGAATCTTGAATTATAAACTAGTTAATGATGCGTCGGGGGATAATCGGAGTGCTGCAATTTTTGAATGTAAAAGAACTCGGGAGTTTGTTTCTCTCATGAAATGACATTTAAGCAGGGGTGGATTTGTAGCCAAATAGGTCTTTCCGTCAAACTAGGTATTTTATGTATATTTTTTTTAAATTGGTCTAGTATTATCGGTTGGTACCCATGCTCCAAAGAGGCTAAATGATACACTTAATTGAATCTTGAATTATTTGCCTAGAGGATAAGGAATTATTTCTCACTTAATGCTTCCTTTTTCTCCCTTTTTTTTATGGAGCACCCATATTATAAAAATACGAGATCCTTATAAGCCGTAATTTAAGTTATGCTTCGTGCAAATTTTTGCATGTAAAGGAATTCGTTAGTTCGATTCCTTGTAATAAACGTCCCTGTATTTTATCGTTACACGTATACATTAGAAGTAAAATGTACTTCAGAATATTTAGACATAATATTCCTATTCCACGTAACAGTACATGTAAAAATCACAACATATACCAACAACAATAATAACACAGTATAATTCCACAAGTGGAGTTTGGGGAGGATAATATGTACGCAGACCTTATCCCTACCCCGGGGGTAGAGAGGTTGTTTCCAGGAGACGCTCGGCTGAAGACATCAACAAGAGATGATAAGTTAGTACTATCAATAGACTCATACTAAAAATAACATAAAATACACAACATAACATAAAATAACAAAATAACATCAATATAAGAAATATGAAATAGATAAAAGGTATACTAATATCCAACAGATAACTCCATGTATCGATAGATGATCAGTAACATCCTAAGATTACCTCATAACTAGCTAGTCACGCTCTAGTGCGCTTTAGAAACATCTACAGCTTCGCCCTAACCTACAACTTTAATGTTCGACCTCCACAATCCCCTATCAAGGGCCATGTCCTCAGTAATCCTAAGACGCGCTAAGTCCTGCATTATCACCTATCCCCAATACTTCTTAGGTCTCCCTCTACCTCTCCTCATGCCCACCACAGCCAGTCGCTCACACCTTCTCACCGGTGCGTCAGTGCTGCTCCTCTGAATGTGCGCGAACCATCTGAGTCTTGCTTCCCGCATCTTTGTCCTCTATGTGGGCCACACTCACATTCTCTCGAATATCTTCATTCCTAATCTTATCCATCCTTGTATGCCCGCACATCCACCTCAACATCCTCATTTCTACTACTTTCATCTTCTGGGTGTGTGAGTTCTTAACCGGCCAACACTCGGTCCCATACAACATTGCAGGCCTAACCACTGCTTTATAAAACTTACCTTTTATTAACGATGAAACTTTCTTGTCACACAGGACCCCGTCGCTAACCTCCACTTCATCCAACTCATCCCTATACGGTGTGTGACATCCTCATCGATCTACCGATCCCCGGAATAACTGCTCCAAGGTACTTGAAACCACTCCTCATTTGAGAGTCAAGCCAAGGGGCTTCGGTCTTCAGCCCTGTTCATGTTGAGTTGTCCCACATCGGAGGAATTTGAGGTCCTTGGTCTCCTTATATGGCTTGGGCAATCCTCACCTCATAAGCTAGCTTTTGGGGTTGAGTTAGGCCCAATGTCCATTCTTATCGGTTCAAGGGCGATTTATCAAAGGGAAAGTGTGCTAACTCTCTTTGTGTTTCTTGGGAAGGGATAATACAAGTTCAAAGGGTCATTCCTGGTTTCAAAAATCAACATTGAGGTGCTTGCTTGGATACCATTTGTACATAGTTAATTAATGTAAAACCAAGATCCCAAAATTTGTATGTCACTGAAATTAAAATTTGTTTACGTCTGCGCATTGCTCCAGATTCAAGGCAATATGAGAATTGAGATCCCACCTAAATGATACTCTAATAAGGAAAGTAAAACAATGTATTAGTAATGTACGTAAAAGATAGTATAATCGTGGCAGCTTGCGACGAGAGATGACCAAAATTTAATTAAAAAGGTCACTGTCGTTGAACAAAGACATGGCTATAAAAGAGATGGTTGCTTCAAAGTAAATCAAAACCAAGGACGCTAATGGCACAATTGTACACTTAATCACTCCTTTTAATATTCATTTTCATTTGTGTTACGTACGTCCAAGCTTGATTGTCTTACTACTACATTAATAATCAATTCCATATCGGCATTCCACATAAACCTTCAACTCTTGTACCAATAATGACTTTTTAATTCTCATAATTAACTAAAGGTATGACCTAACGATTGACGAAGCCAGTGAAAACTAAAAAATATCAGATTCAAAAACCATCTATGCTAGGTGATTTTTTTGGGTCCATCTAAGCAATAGAAGATTTAGTTATTCGATAATTGTGCTCATAAAAATAGTAAGGTACAAGCTGACCAAAAGTTCACTCTAATAAAAATAAAACATTCAGTCTTTTTGTTTGATTGACCCCTCCTCCAGTGATGAGAATACAGCTGTATTTTACTGGCATGCTTATGCATCGATTATATTATATCGTTCTAATAGTGTCATGCTTCAGTTTAATACGTGTTATTACCAAATTATGAAGAAAGATTAAGCGCGTTAGATTAGTCATTTTTTTATTGGTCCACGTTGATCCCTTTCTCTGGCTGCCGTCAACCTTAATATCATATGTTACTGTCAATATTTAAGGATTACTTAGAGTTTAAAACCCCTAAACTACGTCCATTTCAGGTGCATCGCATTCGAGATACTTGTTAATTCTTTCTTCGTTCATTCCTAGGAACGTACCTCTCCCTCTTTAATTTTTATATAAAATATGCTTTTGAAAGATAATATATAATATGCTAATCTTTTCTCTGATCTGTCATGTTTATATTGGTGATGCAACTAGCTCATGGAGAAGCAAGAAGCTGCCGGAGTGCGCGGATCTGGCTAGTATCGTTATATTTTAATTTGCTACAAAAACAACAACTATATAGTCTCATAAAGTGATGTATAGGGACGGCAATATGTAGATAGATCTTACCCCTACCCGAAAGAGCAGAGAGGCTGTTTCCAATAGACCCTCGGCTCAGAGGAGGAAAGGAAAAACAAAAACAAAAACAAAAGAGCATTAGTGATACCAGCAGAAATCGCATAAATAATTATATAAACATAAGAACCATAAATGAAAGGCATGCAATAATATCAAACATTAACTACCATAAATAACAACCATAAGGGAACACAATCCAATACACAAATCATCTATGAAGAGCCCTACAAGGCCCCACCTAACTCCGGAAAAGGAGTACGAAAAATTCTAGAAGCCCCTATCCTACAACTCTAATACTAGACCTCCAGCTTTCCTATCAAAGGTCATGTCCTCGGAAATTCGCATTCTAGCCATGTCCTGCCTAATCACCTCTCCCCAATACCTCTTTGGCCTCCCTCTGCCTCGCCTCACGCCGACCACCGCCAACCGCTCACAACTCCTCACCGGGGCATCAGGACTTCTCCTCCGCACATGCCCGAACCACCTGAGTCTCGCTTCTCGCATCTTTTAGTCCACTGGGGCCACCCCCGTCCTCTCTCGGATAACTTCATTCTTAATCTTATTTAACCTGGTGAGTCCGCACATCCACATGAGCATCCTCATCTCTGCAACCTTTATTCTCTGAACATGAGAGTTCTTCACCTGCCAGCACTCCGTCCCATACAACATGGAAAGTCTAACCACAACTCTATAAAATTTCCCCTTGAGTTTCTGTGGCACTTTCTTGTCACACAGGACTCCTGAAACAAGCCTCCTCTTCGACCACCCCGCCCCTATACGGTGAGTGACAATAATATATCTAGTATAATTTCACAAGTGAAAAGAATAGACAGTATACATAAAGAGGTTATTACCGATAAACATGTAGTAAAATCGGGGCCAATGTCTACCCCGATTCCCCGTTGAGAGAATGAAGGGGAGCATGGATCCGTGAGAATGTGATCGAGGCCAGAAACTCTTCGTATCAAGACCTTGGAAGAGTGAATGATATATCTGACATCGAACATGGTAAAGTGACGCATCCCGAACCGAGTTTAACTTCTAGACCTCGAAAGACTCGGTGGACGATTATGCACGACGGATAGGGAACCGTAATAATCGCTCTCAATCAGATATTGCGGTGCAAATCTCGTTCAGAACAATTACCAAAAGAAGAAGATTTTTACCTGTTTAGACTTATACTAGGATTGAAATTCTTCTAGCTAGTATATAAAGAGGAAGTTTTTTTTTTGATATGACATATTGTAACACGCAATTCAAAGCAATAAATATTTAGTTTTGTTTGCTAACTAATGTCAAAGACATTATTCACTTGTTATGTTCTTCATTTGTGACTAGGCTTAAACCGAGGGTGCAATTAAGGACGAGATCATTGTTTAATCTAAGATCAGACTTGGTCATAATATTGAGATTGGTTTGATCGTTTATTTTGTATTTAATTCACTTATCTAGTATTCTTGATTATTCGTGTTGAATTAGATTACATATCTTTAAAACTGTATACAAATTTAATTGTTACCCAATTTTAGGATCAACAAGATCTTCGGCTCAAAACAAACATGCATAAATACAACATTTAAAATAATGCAATAGTAAAAAAGTCAAAAAAATAATAATACCAACAAAATAATAGTCAAACAAATACACAATATATATCGTCAAATAGTAATATAACTCTAGTAGTATTGCAGCTAGGGGTGTGCATTCGAATCGGTTTATCGATAAATCGAATCAATTATTTGTTATCGAAATCGAAAAAATCAAAATCGAAAAACTCAAAACTTTATTGAAACGATAACAATAAGCATATGTACAAATTGATAATCGATAAGTATTTATCGATAAGGGTCAAAATGGAATCGATAAATCGTATGCACATCCCTAGACTGTAGACACTTATAAAATGAGTAATTACATATTTGTGTAGATTAATATAACATACATAATGTATATATATTCTGCTACTATTTTGAAAGCGGTTATACAATATCATTTTCTCTAATCTATACCCTTTCCTTTACCCTAAGTCTCTTACCATATTATTTCCTCTACCACATTTAAGGAATGATCATATTTAAAATCAAGGGAATGAAGTTCAAATTAATGGAAAACAAAATTAGACGTGATGATGTATTTTATTTTTTTATACCATCGGAGTGTTGGCGGCATACATTTGATCCCTTACTTTAGTTTTGTTGCATGTGCTTGTTGATACAATTTTTATGTTATAAATGTTGTTCGTCTTATTTTAGCTTCTTTTTGTCCATGTAAGTTAGCCGCGTTTATAGCGATATACTTTCCGTGGAATCCCGCAAATTTTCTTATTGGTGTAATCGATAACCGAATCGATAAGCCCCCAAAATCGATAAATCGAAATCGAAAAAATCGAAACCTTATTGAAACGATAACGATAAGCATATGTACAAATCGGTAATCGATAAGTAATTATCAATAAGGGTCAAAATCGAATCGATAAATCGAATGCACACCCCCAATTGTAGCTTACCTAGTTTACAACACCAAACTAAAAAGTACTCTTTAACTATTAACGCAGTTGATTTAGAAAGGTACTTTTCATGTTTAAGTAGGCGATGAATACATTAAAGTACACATACGGTATTGGTTACAAATCCGCTAATGAGCCTTTTTTTTCTTCAATAAATAGATGAAATATTATTGGGATTTTTACCTATTTATATCATATACCAAACCTTATTACTAAAAATATCCATAATTTGGTATTTATCTATGTTGTCCACAGTTTCACTATAAGATATATATCAATCCAAAATTAGGCAGATTTTCCCATAAAAAATGCGCAAAATTATAGGCACCAGATCTGTGTGTGATCCTATCACCATTAGATTCGAATTTTAAAACGGAAGGAAATTTCATTATTGCGTAATTGTCATCTTCTCCATATATTTTCCACCATTGATAGACATTAAAAAGCTTAAAAGCTTTTAATTCAATTTTGGGTTTTCAAAAATCATTATTTGTTTGGATTGGATGTTGTTGTAAATAATTCGGAATATGTTTAGGAGTTTATATCTCAATTTTGAGAGGTTTGGTGAAGATTAGACTTGGTTTTGACTGAATTTCACATTGAAACTCGTCGAAGAAGAAGAAGATATATTTTCAGAAATTGTAGATAAATTGTAGAATTGTAGATAAATTGTAGATTGGAAAGACTAAAACTTCTACAAGTCTTCTACAATTATGTCGAAAATGCCAATTATGCTACAATTGAAATGGAAAATTTGGATATTAAAATTCAATATATTCAGTTTATAGATATCTTGTAGATAAAATTTCTACAAATAAACAACAAATCAGTTTAAGTATTGTATAAAGTTATATTATTTATTAAGAGTATCTACAAAATTACTACATTTATACTACAATCTTATGTCAAAAAAAAAAATATTGACAACAAAATTTGCTCTTCATCTATAAAATTTCTACAAAAAAACTACAATTGCACCCACACTGTCAACTTTATTGTCTTCTTAATTACAGATTCATTTCAATATACATCAAATGCTATCTCTCTAATCCCCCTTTATCCTGAAAGAACATCCTTCGGTAAGTTTAGCACGACCACCTGTAGGCTGGCACAAAATTGTCTGGCAGTTTCCGCAAACAAATGGGCGCTTGAGTTAAGGATTAGCATAAACATCTCATCATCCCGTAATCGCTTCATTAAGTCTGCAAAACACAACAGTAAATAAAAAGTTAAACTTAACAATTCAAAATTCAAAACCAAAAAAAAAGTTTCTCATCTCATTTTTCTAGAAAACTTACCTTTTATTCCTCAATTTTTCTTAGGAAAAATTAATAGATCTAACCACTGGTTGAAGAAGAAAAAAAATAATTTTAAAGTTTGGATCAGAAAAAAATAGTAATCATTATTGTTCTCTATAATTTTCGGCTTTTTTTCTCTCTCTCTAACGTTGGGGAAGAAGAATAACACAAGCTTGAGAAACAAAGCAGGTAGTGAAAAAATGTATTACGTGATAGAAAATGGGGGAATTAAGTGAAGGTAAAACGTGGGATGTGGAGGGTGGGAGGAGAGAGAGAGAGAGAATAAATTAAAATGGAGAATATCAGCTCCTAAAATCACGCCTATAATAAATGAAGCAATAATTATACCCTTAATTTGAATTATGATATATAAATGATAATTTGGTATGCTTAAATGTAATAAACGCAAATCTTAAACATTGAGGGTAATAAGGTTTGGTATATGGTATAGCTATGTAAAAATCCCTATATTATTAAGTAAATATATTGGCCAATAGACAAGAGTGATTGCTCTGATGGTAAGCAATCTCCACTTCCGACTAAAAGGTTGTGAGTTCGAGTCTCCGTCTCCTCAAGAGCAAGGTGAAAAGTTCTTGGAGGGAAGAATGTCAAGTTTCTATTTGGAAACAATCTCTCTACCAATATATTGGCCAATTGATCGTAAGAATTACATTATTATTGGTCTACCGAAACATTTATTTTTGGAAAAACACTCAAATTATTGAGATAATTAGGGGTATTCATAAAAATTCAAAAAATCGAACCAAATCGATAAAAAAATTGATACTCTTTTTATTTGGTTTTGAATTTTAAAAATCGAATAAATTTTATTTGGTTTTGGTTTTAATAAAAAAATTTAAAAAACCATACCAAATCAACTATAGAAGTAGCTATTTAAAACTTATTATTACACATACATATGTATATATTTTTATACAAAGTTTCTAAATTTTTATGGTACATGATAGTCGTTTGCACTTTTAGTCTAATTCTTTGCTATTGTAATAAATTAGTAATCTAATTTCTTTGCCTTTACATTCTAGTTATAGTTTTCTTTTACTAATAAGTGCGATCGAATTCTACTTCATATTAAAAATAACCTCTTTTTTAAATTGAGTGCTTAAATTATTCATCACTATTTGATTCAATTATCATTATTATATCTTGGTAAATGATAGATTTCTCAAAGAACAATTTTTTTGATTGATTTGGTTCCAATTAATATTTAAAAAGCCGACTTGCTTGGTTTGATTTATTTCTTATAGGGAAAAACTGATCATCCAAACCAAACGCTGGGACGAAGCTGTAGTGCGGGGAGCGAGTTCGGCTCAATTCATTAACTTTGATTCGAACTCTACATCTGTTTTAAAAAGAAGTTGAATATGTAAAAATTATTTATTTAGAATCCAATAATTTAAAACGATAAAACTCCAAATCCATTAATTTGAAATCCTCGCTTAGCCTATAAAAATATACTCTCTTACTAAAGAAAAGAATTACAATACACTGCAGACAGTTGCATATGTCAAATATACATTGCCCAATAGTTTTGGCATAAATCTTTTCTTTCGAGAAAAAAAAAACCGCATGTTTGTGGTTGCCACAATGTCATGAAATAAATTGCACTGGCCTCCAATTTGGAAAATTTCAAGTGCAAATGATCGTTACCTGAATGGGTCCAAATCTACATGATTCATAATATTTTTCCTGCTTGGAAATTTCTAGATGGTGCTTCCAAGTGAGCAATAAGGATATTGACAAGTCATTTGCATCTGTATTCGTTTTTTGTCGTATTTTAATTTGTCCTTGTTTTATAAAAAAAATTACAAAAGTATTTGTATTTCACATAACTTCAGCCCAGAGGGCTGAAGTTTTTCTTTTGTACTGAAAAACTTTAGCTGAAGTTTTTGTCTTTGTAATCGAAAAACTTAAACAGTTTTCCAGCTTAAGTTTTTCAGTTATAAAATAAAAACTTAAGCGGTTTCCAGCTAAAGTTTTTCAGTTATAAAATAAAAACTTAAGTAGTTTCCAGCTTAACTGTAGATAAATTGTAGATTGGAAAGACTAAAACTTCTACAAGTCTTCTACAATTATGTCAAAAATGCCAATTATGCTACAATTGAAATGAAAAGTTGGGATATTAAAATTCAATATATTTAGTTAGTAGATATCTTGTAAATAAAATTTCTACAATAAACTAAAAAGCAGTTTAAGTATTGTATAAAGTTATATTATTTTTAAGAGTATCTACAAAATTACTACATTTATACTACAATCTTATGTCAAAAAAATTGTTGACAACAAAATTTGCTCTTCATCTACAAAATTTCTACAAAAAAATTACAAATAAACTACAATTGCACCCACTCTGTCAACTTTATTGTCTTCTTAATTGAAGATTAATTCCAATATAAATCAAATGTTATCTCTCTAATCTCCCTCTATCCTGAAAGAACATCCTTCGGTAAGTCTAACACGACCATCAATAGGCTAGCACAAAACTGTCTGGCAGTTTCCGCAAACAAATGGCGCTTGAATTAAGGATTAGCATAAACATCATCCCATAATCGCTTCATTAAGTCTGCAAAACACAACAGTAAACAAAAAGTGAAACTTAACAGTTCAAAATTCAAAACCAAAAAAAAGTTTCTCATCTCATTTTTCTAGAAAACTTACCTTTTATTCCTCAGTTTTTCTGAGGAAAAATTAACATAATTAACCACTGGTTGAAGAAGAAAAATAATAATTTTAAAGTTTGGATCAGAAAAAAAATAGTAATCGTTATTGTTCTCTATAATTTTCGTCTTTTGTTCTCTCTCTCTCTCTAACGTTAGGAAGAAGAATAACACAAACTTGAGGAACAAAGCGGGTAGTGAAAAAATGTATTACGTGATAGAAAATGGGGGAATTAACTGAAGGTAAAACGTGGGGGGTGTGGGGGTGGGAGGAGAGAGAGAGAGAGAGACAAGTAAATTAAAATTGGAGAATATAAGCTCCTAAAATCACGCCTATAATAAATGAAGCAATAATTATACCCTTAATTTGAATTATGATATATATATGGTAACTTGGTATGCTTAAATGTAATAAACACAAACCTTAAACATTGAGGGTAATAAGGCTTGGTATATGGTATAGCTATGTAAAAATCCCTATAAGTAAATATATTGGCCAATAGACAGGTGTGATTGCTCTGATGGTAAGCAATCTCTACTTCCAACCAAAAGGTTGTGAGTTCGAGTCTCGTCTCCCCAAGATCAAGGTAAAAAGTTCTTGGAGGGAAGGATGTCAAGTTTCTATTTGGAAACAATCTCTCTTCCAATATATTGGCCAATTGATCATAAGAATTACATTATTATTGGTCTGGCGAAACATTTATTTTTGGAAAGCCGCTCAAATTATTGAGATAATTAGGGGTGTTCATAAAAATTCGAAAAATCGAACCAAATTGATAAAAGATTGATACTTTTTTTATTTGGTTTTGAATTTTAAAATCGAATAAATTTTATTTGGTTTTGGTTTTAATAAAAAAAATTTAAAAAACCATACCAAATGAGCTATAGAAGTAGCTATATAAAACTTATTATTACACATATATATGTATATATTTTTATACAAAGTTTCTAAAATTTTATGATACATGATAGTTGTTTGCACTTTTAGTCTAATTTTTTGCTATTGTAATAAATTAGTAATCTAATTTCTTGCCTTTACATTCTAGTTGTAGTTTTCTTTTACTAATAAGTACGATCGAGATTCTATTTCATGTTAATAATAATCTATTTTAAATTGAGTGCTTAAATTATTCATCACTATTTGATTCAATTATCATTATCATATCTTGGTAAATGATAGATTTCTCAAAGAACAATTGGTTTGATTGATTTGGTTCCAATTAATATTTAAAAAGCCGACTTGCTTGGTTTGATTTATTTTTTATAGGGAAAAACTGATCGTCCAAACCGTTCGTAAACGCTGGGACGAAGCTATAGTGCGGGAAGCGGGTTCGGCTGAATCTAGTAACTTTAATTCGAACTCTATATTTATTTTAATAAAATATTGAATATGTAAAAATTATTTATTTAGAATCCATTAACTTAAAACGTTAAAAACTCCAAATCCATTAGATTGAAATCCTCGCTTAGCCTATAAAAATATACTCTCTTACTAAGGAAAAGAATTACAATACACTGCAGACAGTTACATATGTCAAATATACATTGCCCAAGAGTTTTGGCATAAATCTTTTCTTTCGAGAGAAAAAAAAGCTGCATGTTTGTGGTTGCCACAATGTCATGAAATAAATTGCACTGGCCTCCAATTTGGAAAATTTCAAATGCAAATGATCGTTACCTGAATGGGGTCCAAATCTACATGATTCATAATATTTTTCCTGCTTGGAAATTTCTAGATGGTGCTTCCAGGTGAGCAATAAGGATATTGACGGGTCATTTGCATCTATATTCGTTTTTGTGTCATATTTTAATTTGTGCTTGCTTTGCAAAAAGAATTATAAGCGTACCTATTCTTCACATTCTTTTGTACTGGAAAACTTCAGCTGAAGTTTTTGTCTTTGTAATCTAAAAATATAAACAGTTTTCCAGCTTATGTTTTTCAATTATAAAATAAAAACTTCAGCGGTTTCCAACTTAAATTTTTCAGTTATAAAATAAAAACTTAAGCGGTTTCCAGCTTATGTTTTCCAGTTATAAAATAAAAACTTAAGTAATTTCCAGCTTAAGTTTTTATTTTATAACTGTAAAACTTCAGCTCTAGAGCTGAATTTTCTATGTTGTAAGGGGAGAAGAAAGGGACGCTGAAGTTTAATAAAAAGTGGGTATGGATGCAAACAAAAAGACAAAGCATAATTTTTACGATATTGACATTCACATGAAAGATGCTTAATTTCTTAGGTCATGGTAGTCTTTTGAAGGGCTGTCAAATTTGGCTCAAGCCCAAATGACCCGCCCAACCTCCTAAGGTTTGGATGGTTATTGATTCGCTCATTTATTGAACTTAGCTCATCTTGACTAAACTCATCTCAACCTATTTAAAGTTGGGATTTGCCCAAATTGATCCATGAATAAGTTTGTCTAAAAATCTTTGAAATAATTATATCTTTGTTTAATATTTTAAACATGACCATAACAAAAGCAAAAAAAAGCCTTATTTAGTAATTATAAAATTTATAAGAAAATAACACATATTAATTAAAGTTTAATAAGAGTTGGGCAAAGTCGATTTGCTTTATAAAAAGAAGATATCAATGAACTTCTATGAAATGGTTATACGGGATTCAACCAATTGTCTTGATCGTGGAATATCATTGAGAAATAGGAATCGACTCATATTCCCCAAAAAGTGGATCCCGCTCTAATAACTCCGAATAAATTAAATACGTGCATTAAGATACGAAGGCTTCTTCTTCCACGCGGATTGGTTATGACCCGAATTTTAACTCATTTTAACCCAAATAATTTATGAATGGGTCAATTATTAACTCAATCAATTTTGATCCACCCAAAATTAAGGCTGTTAGTGTCGCAATTGAAAACGCAACAAGAGGGGAGGACAAGTGTTGATTCTACAGTTAACCCAAGTACTGGTTCTAATCTAGTTCAACCAGGAATAAACACAGTCATCGGAGGTATTTTATATTACGATCCAAATAAGGATCGTGAACAATTAGCGAAAATGATTAATGTTATGTGTTTGCCTTATTCTTTTGCTTCTAATCCTGCATGGATTCATTATATTAGAAGAGTATTTAATCCTACTTATAAAGGTTGGCCTCGCGCAACAGTTAAGGCCGATATTTATAAATACAAGCATGAATATGAACAATATTTGCGCTATTTATTTACTCATATAACTAATCGTATTTCTATTACAACTGATATTGGTAGAAGTGGAAATGACTGTGATTATCTAACTGTAACAAGTCACTGGATAGACGAAGACTGGACAACGCAAAAACGTATAATTGCATATAGAATAATTAATTCACGGCACAGGGGTAGGTTTATAGCTAACACTGTTTCAGATGTATGCAGATATTTTTGCTTTAGTGATAAAATAATGTCAATTTCTATGAATAATGCTTCTAGCAACACTAGTGCAATAGGCATGCTAACAAGAACACTTAATCCTGCATTTACTAATATTTTCCATGTTAGATGTATTTGTCATATTTATCATTTAATTGTTGGTGATGGTATGCGAATATTAAACATAGAAATTGAAAAGGTGAAAATGGCTCATAATTGGCTATTTTATTCAAACCGTAGAAGTAGACTTAGAGAATATTTTAAAAAATGTGACGAATATGGCCTTAGAGAAAGAAAGGTTCCTAAACCTTGCCCGACTAGGTGGAATTACATGTATGAAAGTTTAGTAGTAGCGTATGAATATAGAAACCCAATTAACGCTACGTATAATTCTCGGGATTGTGGTGAGGAAGATGATGAAATGCTAACTACCCAAGATTGGACTAATGTTAAAATTCTTTTAGATTTTTTAGAACATTTTCATGTGGCTATAAATACTTTTTCAGGACAATATTATCCGACTATTTCTAACTGTTTAGTTTATATTGCCGCACTTGCTAATTTGTTTGTTGATTTTAGCGAGGGAAGGGACATTTATGAACTTACAATAACTGAAATGAAAAAAAAGTTTAAAAAATATTTTTTTCCAATCCCTCATGTTTTTGGTGTGTCTGCTATGTTAAATCCAACTATGAAATTAAGAGGTCCTCACTTTTGGTATTCTACTATTTATCGATCTTTAGATCTTTCAGAAGTAGAAATTGCTACACTTGCTGATGCGAAACCATCAATTAAAGTTAATGCTCAAACTGTTTATAATGCTTATAAACAGGCGTTAGAGCAGGCTAGGCCAAATATTCCAACCCCTACTTCGTCTACATCACAATCGTCTAAAAGAGCTGCTGGCTTAACAGCTCTTAAATCGTGAACGGAGTTCAGGGGTAATCAAGGTGATAATTTAGATGAAATTTCCCATCTAAATGAGCTTTAAGTTTATTTGTCACAGGGACTAGAAAAGGAGAATCCAGACGGCTCTTTCGACTTTTTGGAATGGTGAAAGACAAGGGAAAAGCATTTTCCCATTCTTGCAAGGATGACTCGGGATGTTCTGTCGATTCAAGCGTCAACGGTTGCATCAGAGAGCGCTTTTAGTCAAGCAAGACTACAAATAGGTGATCACAGAGCGTCGATGCGGGACAGCTTGGAAAAATCAGTGCTTTTTCGAGATTGGATCCGTGCAGAGAGAAGGAACTTTGGCCTAGCAGAATCACAACCAGAAATAGATGAGGCGTATGAAGAAATGATAGCAGAACTTGCTCAGGAAGCAACTTCACCCGGAAGTGGCGATGAACAAGCTTCATTTCCACCACCGCCAACACACCCACCTCCCAACCTTGAAGGTTTTATGAGATTTGTTAGAAATAATGCATAAATTATGATGTAACTTGTACATTGCACGTCTTCATTTAGTTTTTTTCCTTTTAATGGTGATATTAGTACCATGTTGTGCTCATTCCATTGGGGGAAGGAAGACTAAGAAAGATATGCCATTTTGGTCAATAAATATGCTCTTTATCATATCCTTGAATATCTTTTGTCTCAATATTTCTTTGTCTTTACTTCTATATCAATCCTTGAATATTTATATAACATACAACACAATATACTAATTACAACATTTTTTTATCAATATATACTACTTATATACAATTTATACTGATTACTAACTACAACACAATATACACTACTTATATACTACTTAAATGCAATATATACTACTTATATATACAAGATATACACTACTTATACACAATATATACTAATTACCAAACACAATATATACTATACTAATAACATAGTATACCATATAAAATATATTTTATAATATACTAATGACTATTATACAAGATATTGATTTACAAAAAAAAAGATTCAGAACCGCCAGAACCGGAACCGCATGGTACCTGGAACCGTCACGGGTCGGTTCCACCTTCAGAACCGCCTGAACTAGAACCGCCAGAACCGGAACCGCAGACCCAAATAGACCCAGAACCGAAACCGAATACAACCTTACCCTAAATTGACCCAACCCGCCCATCCCGCCGACTAAGTTAGGCCTAGTCCTCCTAATTAACTAAAAATGACAGTAATTGAATCCATTTATTTGTCAATGAAAACCAAGGAAAAATATGCTATTTTCTTTGGCCTAATTTCACTGGGAATATTGACCTGACAATGTATGTAAGATATAAAAAGAACTTTAATTTTGACATAAACTAAATATGCACAAATTACTGAAATCGTATTATTGCATTGAACCATTTTATGTACGTAAAGTGAGAACCTAAACTTGAAGCGTGACAATCTTTTTTAAAAACATTTAATTTTTTTATTGGAACGAAGGGATTAAACCAAAAGGAAAAGAAAAAAGATAGAATTTGAACATTTAAGTTCGGACAAGAAAACATTCTTTTGTTTTATTTCTTATGACTATTTGAATTAGTTTTGGAGGTGAATAGTTTTTGAGTTACAATTGATCTTTTTTAGAGTTTTTTTTTTATTTTATTTTAAGAAACAATAAAATGATTGGAGATAAGAAAACAAAACAATTATTTTAAGATTTTAATAAACTAGGCTTATCTTCTTCTTCTAAACCAAATACTGCATAATAAAACAAAAAATTAAAGTATAGTTCGTTGCTTAAGGCTTAATAACAGCACTAATGGTTATTTTCCACGTTAAAATTAATGCGGGGTAAATCTCAACTTTTAATAATTTAACTCCAAAAAGAGAAAAATCCCACGTCCCTATCAGCTCCAATTAAGGCTGTAAAACTGGCGGTTCCGAATCGGAATCGCGGTCCTGCCGGTTCTGTCGGTTCCGGCGGCCCGGTTCCGACGGTTCCGGTTCTAGCGGTTTTCGGGAATCATGGCGGCGTGGTTCTACACGTTGGAACCGCCAGAACCGGAACCGGAACCGGAACCGGACCGGTTCTGGCTGTTTCAAACTGTTCCGGCGGTTCTGTAACGGTAATTTTTCAAAAATTTTTTTTTTAAAAAAAATTATTTCCAAACGGCTCTTTGCAAAAAGTAGTCGTTTGGAAGTTTAAAAAATAGCCATTTGGCCCCCAAACTTTAATTTAACCCCAAACTTTATATAATTACACTATTTCCCATTTCTCAACTATAAATACCCCCTCATTCTTTCATTTTTATTCACCAATTCATCAATATCTCTCAATCTCTCTCAAGCTCTCTTTCAATCTTTCTAGTGCAAGTGCTTAATTTATTGTTGCAAATTCGTGAAACATTGTGAAGTTGAATTGAAGTTTTCAAGTGTTCAATTTCAACGATTTTCAATTTTCAAGAAGTTGTTCGTCAATCCGGTAAACTCGTTTCAACTCTTACGTGCTAAGAATATTTTTGTGTGTTGTTAGTTTGCTTAATTATAATTATTATGGCATTTTCGTTGAAAAACGTGTTCGGTAAAGGAAAAGCTAAAACCGGTGAAAGTAGTGGCCAAAATACTACCCCTCCCCCGGCTCCCGGACCTAGAAAAGATAAGCAAGTTCAAAGTAGTAGACAACCTAGAAATTCTAATGAACCCTTCAGAATCCTTGATAGTGATCATCCGTGTTTTCAATTTAGTGATATTGATTTTCTACATGATGTAGCAGTTGGTGATAGAATAGACGATGATATTATGAATGCTCTTTATCCTAATGCACCTATCTTAGAGGGAAATGAGGATGATGATGATGATGATGAAACCCAAGCTCCAGTAGATTTAGATGATACACCTACTAGTCATATTCATAACTTAGGTGATGAACCGTCACACCCACCCGTATAAACTCCCACTTTTAGTAGACAACCTCCTAAACGTACAAAAACATCATTAGTTTGGTAATTTTTTATTCAACTAAGAGAACAAGATAAGGCAAAGTGTAAATCTTGTGGAAAATTACTTGTTCATAGGTATACTGGAGATCGTAGCGGCACGGGTAGTTTAGTTAAGCATATAAGATTACACCCTAGCGATAAGGCTAGATATTTGCAATTGAAAGCGCAACAAGAGGGGAGGACAAGTGCTGATTCTACAGTTAACCCAAGTACTTGTTCAAATCTAGTTCAACCAGGAATAAACACAGTCACTGGAGGTATATTATATTACGATCCAAATAAGGATCGTGAAGAATTAGCTAAAATGATTATTGTTATGTGTTTGCCTTATTCTTTTGCTTCTAATCCTGCATGGATTCATTATATTAGAAGAGTATTTAATACTACGTATAAAGGTTGACCTCGCGCCACAGTTAAGGCCGATATTTATAAATACAAGCATGAATATGAACAATACTTGCGCTATCTAATTACCCATATAACTAATCGTATGTCTATGACAACTGATATTGGTAGAAGTAATAATGATTGTGATTATCTAACCGTAACCAGTCATTGGATAGACGAAGACTGGACAATGCAAAAACGCATTATTGCATATAGGATAATTAATTCACGGCACACGGGTAGGTTTATTGCTAACACTGTTTCAGATGTATGCAGGTATTTTTGTTTAGTGATAAAATAATGTCAATTTCTATGGATAACGCTTCTAGCAACACTAGTGCAATAGGTATGCTAACTAGAACACTTAATCCTGCTTTTACTAATATTTTCCATGTTAGATGTATATGTCATTTTTATCATTTAATTATTGGTGATGATATGAAAATATTAAACTTAGAAATTGAAAAGGTTAAAATGGCTCTTAATTGGCTATTTTATTCAAACCGTAGAAGTAGACTTAGAGAATATTTTAAAAAGTGTGACGAATATGGCCTTAGAGAAAGAAAGGTTCCTAAACCTTGCCCGACTCGGTGGAATTACATGTACGAAAGTTTAGTAGTAGCGTACGAATATAGAAACCCAATTAACGCTACGTATAATTCTCGGGATTGTGGTGAGGACGATAATGCATGCTAACTACTCAAGATTGGACTAACGTTAAAATTCTTTTAGATTTTTTAGAACATTTTCATATGGCTACAAATGCTTTATCTGGCCAACATTATCCAACTATTTCTAACTGTTTAGTTTATATTGCCGCACTTGCTAATTTGTTTGTTGATTCTAGCGAGGGAGGGGACATTTATGAAATTGCAATAACTGAAATGAAAAAGAAGTTTAAAAAATATTTTTTTCCAATCTCTCCTATATTTGGTGTGTCTGCTATGTTAAATCCAACTATGAAATTAGGAGGTCCTAACTGTTGGTATTCTACTATTTATCAATCTTTAGATCTTTCAGAAGTAGAAATTGCTACGCTAGCTGATGCGAAAGCATCAATTAAAGTTAATGCTCAAACTGTTTATAATGCTTATAAACAGGCGTTAGAGCATGCTAGGCCTAATATTCCAACCCCTACTTCGTCTACATCACAGTCGTCTAAAAAAGCTGCTGGCTTAACAGCTCTTATATCGTGTACGGAGTTCAAGGGTACTCAAGGGGATAATATAGATGAAATTTTCCATCTAAATGAGCTTCAAGTTTATTTGTCGCAGGGACTAGAGAATGAGAATCCAGACGGCTCTTTCGACCTTTTGGATTGGTTCCCCGTTCTTGCAAGGATGGCTCGGGATATTCTGTCGATTCAAGCGTCAACTGTTGCATCGGAGAGCGCATTTAGTCAAGCAAGACTACAAATAGGTGATTACAGAGCGTCGATGCGGGAGAGCTTGGAAAAATTTGTGCTTTTTCGAGATTGGATCCGCGCAGAAAGAATGAACTTTGGCCTAGCTGAATCACAACCAGAAATAGATGAGTGCTATGAAGAAATGATAGCAGAACTTGCTCAGGAAGCAACTTCACCCGGAAGTGGTGATGAACAAGCTTCATTTCCACCACCGCCAACACAACCACCTCCAAACCTTGAAGGTTTTAGAGATTTGTTAGAAATAATGCATAAATTATGATGTAACTTGTACATTGGCATGTCTTCTTTTAGATTAGTTTCCTTTTAATGGTGGTATTAGTACCATGTTATGCTCATTCCATTGGGGGAAGGAAGACTAAGAAAGATATGCCATTTAGGTTAATAAATATGCTCTTTATCATATCGTTGAATATCTTTAGTCTCAATATTTCTTTGTCTTTACTTCTATATCAATCCTTGAATATTTATATAACATACAATATATAACATACAACACAATATACTAATGACAACATTCTTTTATCAATATATACTACTTATATACAATTTATACTAATTACTAACTACAACACAATATACACTACTTATATACAATATATACTTTTTAAATACAATATATACTACTTATATACACAATATAACTACTTATTCACAATATATACTAATTACCAAACACAATATATACTATACTAATAATATAATACACCATATAAAATATATTCTACAGTATACTAATGACGACTATACATGATATTGATTTAAAAAAATAAAACAAAAAAATTTCAGAACCGCCGGGAATCGCCGGAACCGCCGGAACCAGAACCGCCAGAACCGGAACCGGATGGAACCGGAACTGGATGGAGCTGGTTCCACCTTCAGAACCGCCAGAACCGGAACCGCCAGAACCGGAACCGCCAGAACCGAAATCGTAAACCGAAATATACTCAAAACCGGAACTGGATACAGCCTAGCTCCAATTGCACACTTTCCATATATTCCTGGTAACAAGTCAACTTCATGCACATCCACGTGTACAAGGAGTCTGCATGGTGGGTCCCACAATATCACTTCAACAAGGAAGAACCACCCACCTAAGTTATCAACCAACTTAGTCCCAAAAAAATCTTAAGCCCGACCCTTTCGGCCCAACCCAAGGTCCAAGAAACATCACACACCCAATCGTACATTACACGTGTCCATTACACGTGTCTAGTAATCCGCACATCCTAAGTACGTTTCATTGTACTGATTCACTCCAGTCAAAGCAGCCAATCAGTTTACGCGTAGATATAGGTGCCACGTGTCTTCTTAGATTATCTGGTTATGAATTTTCTATAAATGGAGCTAACGGTATCCGTAACCGACTCCAGGTCCTACTTCCAAATTGTTAACTTTCCATTTCAATCTTGAAATGAAAACAGAGCATATATCGAAAGCCAAAAATTGAAATAAAATCAAACTAGAGAAATCAAAGAGAGAACCTTCAAATTTAAAGCTTAAACGCTTTAGTTCGTTCAATGATTCAAAGATTTGAACGGAATGATCGCCGGATTTTGACATTCCCGGCGGTCCATCCCTGTGAGAATATATCTCCGGCTACCCTGTTGGATTCTTTAATTACTCTGTCTCGTAATATATGCAATTTCAAATCCAAATTCTTTGCGACTCAAAGGAAAAATGTCCGAGAAACCATTAGACAAGTGGGAATCCTCTTGATTTTTTTCGAGGAAATCCGAGATAATCTTCCTAGTATTACAGACTCCATTCTTTCTTTTGCAGAACTCCACACAACATTCCAAAAACTAAAATTTCTACTAGATGATTGCACGCGTGAAGGGGCAAGAACTTGGATGCTTATGAAATCCTACTCTGTTGCGAGCCAATTTCGAGCTTTGATTAGAACTGTGGCTACAGCACTTGATGTTCTTCCTTTGAATTCTCTTAATATTTCCAGAGAAATCAAGGAATTGGTTCTAATGGTTGCCACCCAAGCACAGAGAGCAAAAATGGAGCTTGACCCGGAAGATGAAGATGCTATGAAAAGGGTAATTCTAATTATGAACCAATTTGAGAACAAGTACAAGCCAGATGCGTGCGTAATGAAGAAAGTTCTGGATTATCTTAATATTACAACTTGGGCTCAATGTCACAAGGAGATTAAATTTTTGGAGGAAGAAATTAATTTTGAATGTTCCGAGAATTACGAAAGAGAAGTGCCAATGTTAAGCAGTTTAGTAGGATTCTTGAGCTATTGCAGAGGAATTCTATTCGAGGACTCTGCTTATGGCAACATTGATCAATCAGATGGAGCATCCAATCTTGAAACTTTAACTTGCTTGAATCCTGAAGATTTTCGATGCCCGATTTCTCTTGAACTCATGACGGATCCTGTAACAGTATCCACGGGTCAAACCTATGATCGTGCTTCTATTCAAAGATGGCTCAAGTCAGGGAACCTACTCTGTCCCAAAACAGGGGAGATTCTACAAAGCACAGAATTATTACCTAATACGACTCTGAGGAAGCTAATTCAACAATTCTGCGCTGATAATGGAATATCCTTAGCTAAATCACGGATGAAAAATCGCGATATATCGCGTACAATTTTTCCAGGAAGTCCAGCAGCTGCTGAAGCAATCAAATTCCTCTCCGTATTTCTTGCGAGCAGACTTTATTTTGGTTCGGATCAGCAGATAATCAAGGCTGCTTATGAAATTCGTTTGCTGGCAAAATCAAATATTTTCAACAGATCCGTATTAATTGAAGCTGCATCTATCCCAGCACTGTTACAAATTCTTAACACAAATGATCCAATTATGGAAGAGAACTCAATTTCTGCTTTGCTCAAGCTATCAAAACATTCTAATGGAAAGAAAGTTATCATGGAAAATGGAGGCCAGAAATTGATTATCAGTGTTCTCAAAGATGGGTTAAAGGCAGAAGCTAAGCAAATTGCAGCTGCCATAATTTTCTACATATCTTCACCCCGCGAATACCGAAAGGCAATCGGAGAAAATCCAGAAGTCTGTCCAGCTTTAGTTGAACTCATCAAAGACGGAACGAGTTGTGGGAAAAAGAACGCCATTGTTGCGATATTCGGGTTGCTGCTGAGTCATAGGAACCATGAGAGAGCACTTGGAGCTGGAACAGTTCCAGCACTAGTTGATCTTTTAGCTTCCTCAGATAAAGTTGAACTAAACACAGATGCATTGGCAGTTCTAGCTTCGTTAGCAGAGAAAACTGAAGGGTCATTTGCAATTTTAGAATCTTCAGCATTACCAGTAATATTGAGTCAATTACAGAATATAACATCTCGAGCGGGAAAAGAGTATTGTGTTTCCATTTTATTATATTTGTGCATCAACTGTGGCGCGGAGGTAATAGCCGCTCTGGTAAGAGAGCAGGCGCTTATGCCGCTTCTTTATTCACTGTTGACAGAAGGAACCAGCCAAGCAAAGAAAAGGACACGCTCTCTTATCAAAATTCTACAGAAATTCTGTGAAACAAGTACTTCTAGGTTTGTGAGTGAAGTTCCACAAGAACAATTTATTGATGTAAGGTGAAAGGTCGCAGGATTTAATTTTTGTCCCCATTGTTCGTGTAAATATATCTTGATAGTTGTAGTTATATGTGTCAAAGTTTAGCTCCTCTCTTTTTTCAGGAGCTAAATGCCGAGTAGGTCATTGGATTTGGGAACTTATACCTGGATAAATTTGTAATACAATTCTTTGTTGTGATAAATAATGAAGTTCTTGTGTGTGAACAAAACGGGGTAAGACTGCAATTCGCTTCTGAAATAAGAGAGCAGAAGTCTATACAATGGTAGTTGAGGTTGTTTTTCACTTTTACACTCCTCACAAACTACTTACTTTTCCGTAGCCGAAAAGGTGTAATATTTTGTAATATAACATTTTTTCAACGCGGCTATACTATATCATTTTTCCTATTTTTTTCCTCATAAGGTAGATATGTATTTCTTTTTGTGCCATAACAATCACTAGTAGATTAGATACTCGAAAATTTTGTGCTGATCTAGGTCAGCTAATGAGGATGCGGCTGCTTTGATACAGAAATCAGCGTTGCTATATGACAGCTAACACAAAATATCCAATAAGTGATGGTACTAATATTCACGTCAACTTTTAATGCTTGTAGAAGACTCGAAAATTATAGGTTAGCTTGTGGTTATATTTGAATCCAACTACTATGTGCCCAATAACCAATTACTGGTTCAACAAATCAACATCCTTCAAATTTTACCTTGGTTCCAACTTCCAAGCTAATCGGAGCTAAATATATAAATTCTTTGTAAACATTTGGCTCAAGTCTTCCATTTACTTTTAGGGTTGAGTTTTTTGTCTTCTAAATAAATTAAGATTCGTTTGAAGTTGAGAAGTTCGGTCACTTTCTATCACGATCCAATTTAAGAACATGATCGACGTGTTCCTAAATAAGTCTTATTGGTATTTTACATAAAATCAAATAAAGTGTTCTTGTTTTAGGAGTATTCAAAAATTTTCATGTCTCATAAATAATATACAACCAACCAATATTCACCTAAATATACCAAACGAGTTTTTACTAATACTACCATAATAATACTAAGCCCATCTCAAAAAATACGGAAAGAAAGTCTAATACTAGCAACGAATGAATACGCATGACACTAATAAAAATGAATGTGGAACGACTTTAAAAGTTTAAAAGAAAAGACGATAATAATAATTGAACTCTTCGGCTATGCAAACAAGTACGGATCTCATCAGGATCTATCAACTCATGTACTATAATTAACAAAATTTCCGCTCACGTCAACTGATGTGAAAAAAATAAATATATAGCGAGGGAGTGAATCACTTATTTGATTACAAATATTTAAAGGTGGCAATTATTTGATTAAACAAGCCAGCTTATTAGTGCTAGATTAAATCAATACATTCTGGACTTAAACACCTCTAACGATTTTTTTTACTATAGCAAAATCAGATTTGACTCACACGTAGACTAGAACATACTTCAAGCTTCTTTCCATTAACGAAAACATTCATAATTATTAACGTATTCCCAAGGCTAGATATTTAACTTATAAAAATACTTAACACCTCAGTTTCATAAAAACTAAAACACCATCTTTGTTTCTAAGTTAATTGTCGACATCTTAAGATTGTGGTTGGGTGATAGTCAAAATAATTATTAGTTACACCCCATGAGAAAAATAAAGTAAAGTTGATTTTTTGAGAAACATAAAATTCTCTAAAATGTCCTAGTGTAGTATTCTTGATATTTATCTAGTAGACAAATTTAGATGTTCTAGAATGGGAAGATAAGAAAAATCTCGATATTCTAGAGTCTTGGATATTTAAGGAAGATATTAGTAGAAGGTGATAGAATTGTCTAGATTATTTTGTATCTAGAACCATCCTAGACAAGTATAAATAGGAGCAGCCTTAGGCATTTGTAGTGAAGCCAAATTCAAGAAAGCCTTCCTTTAATAACAAAGTTCTCCTTTCAAAAATCACTCTTCTCTTTCAAGCTTGCTCTTCTTTAGTTGTATCCTCCAATCTTAGTAAACGATCTTGGGCTAGCAGAAGGTCTCCGAATAATACTCTTCTTCTACTATATTCTTTACATGGTATCAGAGCCATAAGTCGGCTTCTGAATTTCAAGGTCGGATTAGTGGTTGATTCAACTGGTTTCTCAAATGGATTTGGGTAGTCGTGCTACTGGACTGGAGATGGAGTTATTGAACCAATCTAACTACAAGGTATGAAAGACTTGTATGGAGTCATACCTTATTGGTGAGGATTTGTGGGAAGTTGTCAATGGAGTAACACAAGTCCTCCTGCTGACGCATCGGAAAATAGCAATATACGTAAAAAGTGGAAGCAGATTAATGCTAAGGCGGAATTTATCCTAAAGAGATCTATATCTCCTAATTTATTTGATCATATTATAAGGTGTAAATCAGTTCATGAAATATGGAGCACCTTCGATCGGCTGTTCAACAAGAAGGATGAGATCGGCTACGAATTTTGGAGAATGAGTTAACTAACACCACTCAAGGAAATATTTCTATCGCCGAGTATTTCTTGAAGGTTAAAAATCCGTGTTCCAAAATTTCTCTATTGAATCTGGACGAGGCTATATCTAAAGCACGAATAAGAAGAATCATTATTCGTGGTTTAAAGTCAGAATATATTCCCTTTGTTACATCGATTCAAGGATGGGTTCAACAACCATCTTTGGAAAAATTTGAGAATTTGTTGTCGTCACAAGAGCTACTAGCCAAACAGATGGTTGGTGTATCTATCAAAGAAGGGGAAGGAAATGCTCTTGTTGCTGATAAGAGAAACTATAAAGGGAAATTAAGAGATACCATGCACTTTCAGTACTCAAGTGGTTCAAGCTTGTCGGGAAAGAAGGGGGAGTCTTCCACTAACGGTAAAAAGCTTTTAAAATGTTACCATTGTGGAAAGTCGAACAAAAAGATATTTTCGAGCCAAAGTGACCAATATGGCTCAAACCAAGGAAGTTTCTAAACAAGAAGATAAAGAAGAAGATTGGGAAAAGTGCTTCGCAGCGGAGATTCAAGCAATAAATGCCATGGCTTCCATAAATTTTGAAAAAGACCGGATCGAATATTCAGGATATGGGCACCATCTTACTGGAGATCAATCCAAATTCTCTACCTTTCGTGAATACAACGAATGTGATGTCATTGTTGCAGCAGATAATACAGTCCATAATGTTGAGAAGGAAGGCACTGTTGTGATCAACGAGAAGCAAAAAGACACTATCACACTCAACAGTGTCTTTCATGTTCCAGGTATGAAGAAAAATCTATTTTCAGTTTCAAATATTGTAGATGCTGGAAACTATTTGCTATTTGGCCCACATGATGTGAAGTTCCTCCGACATATCAAAGTGCTCAAGGCATATATCGTTCACTAAGGTAAGAGAGTTCGATTTATATGTCTTATTTTCCTCTAATTCATATATTGAGAAGATGAGTAGCAATGATAATACACATCTTTGGCATGCTAGACTTGGACATCTAAGCATGGATAAATTAAAGGTCATGGTGAAGTTGAATCTAGTAAAAGGTTTGTCTGACTTAAAGTGGATGAGGGGTTTGCGAAGAATGTCAATATGGAAAGGTACATCATCTTCCATTTGATAGATCCTCGTCAAGGTGTAATTTCCCCACTAGAACTTATTCACAGTGACTTGATGGGGGCAACTAGAACTCCTTTATTTTCAGGTTATTCTTATATGCTAATTTTCATTGATGATTTTACTAGATTCTCTTGGGTTTATTTTGTGAAGTATAAGTCAGAAGTTTTCAGTAAGTTTGTGGAGTTCAAAGAAACAGTTGAAGGTGAACTCGATTCCAGAATAAGGCGGTTGCGAACTGATAATGGGGGTGAGTTCACATCAGATGAGTTTCTTTCCTTTTGTCATCAACATGGCATTAAAAGAGAGTTGGCATGCGCTGATACGCCACAACAAAATGGAGCGGCTGAAAGGAAGATCCGCCACTTAACTGAGACATGTAAGATCTAGCTTCATGCCAAGAATTTACCTAGAGACTTGTGAGCTGAAGGCATGAAATGTGCAGCGTACGTGATTAACAGGATGCCGCTTTCTCCAAAAAATATGAAGTCTCCCTATGAATTAATGTTTGGAGAAAAGCCTAGCGTGAATCACCTTAGGATTTTTGGCTCTATTTGTTATGTTCACATTCCTGATTCCCAACGGAGCAAATTAGATGCCAAGGCAAGAAAATGCATCTTTGTCGGATATGATAAAAGGAAAAAGGGATGGAAATACATGGATCCTAAAACTCATCTCATTGTTGTTTCAAGGGATGTCATATTCGATGAAGTCTCTTTGTATTATGGAGTTACGCAAGAAGGGGCAGGTTATAAACCCATGAACCCTGAAGCATCAAATCCGCCTATCACAAGTACTTCTTTAGATAATACAATTTAAAGGAGCTAAGAGAAAGGGGGAGCCCGAGAACTCAACAACATAAAACTCAACAAGAAGATGATTCATGTGGTTCGGGAAGACCAAAACGAACTATTGTCAAGCCTGCTTATTTCAAAGATGAAAATTTTGTCAGCACATACTCATGTTCCTTTGCAAGACCAATTGAAGAACCTTCAGTATTTGGGGAAGCAAGACAAGCCAGAAAAATAGTCTTGAGATCTTCACCAAGACACGTCCTAAAGTATCGGTTGAGTTCTTCCGCGACAAGCTTGGGATAGATGCTAGAAAGTCACTGTAAGAGAGAGAGAGTATGAGAAAAATAAAGTAAAGTTAATTTTTTGGAGAAACATAGAATTCTCTAGAATG
The DNA here is from genome assembly GCA_034376525.1 of Nicotiana benthamiana. Taxonomy (NCBI): domain Eukaryota; kingdom Viridiplantae; phylum Streptophyta; class Magnoliopsida; order Solanales; family Solanaceae; genus Nicotiana; species Nicotiana benthamiana. Next base: position 107,665,987 of record CM067335.1, on the reverse strand, counting down.
TTCTAGTGTAGTATTCTTGATATTTATCTAGTAGACATATCTAGATGTTCTAGAATGGGAAGATAAGAAAATTCTAGATATTTTAAAGTCTTGGGTATTTAAGGAAGATATTAGTAGAAGATGATAGAATTGTTTAGATTATTTTTGTATCTAGAATGATCCTAGACAAGTATAAATAGTACTGCCTTAGGCATTTGTAGTGGAGCCAAATTCAAGAAAGCCTTCCTTCAATAACAAAGTTTTCCTTTCAAAAATCTCTCTTCTCTTTCAAAATTACTCTTCTTTAATTGAATCTTCCGATCTTAATTAACGATTTTGAACTAATAGAAAATCTCAGAATAATATTCTTCTACTTCTATATTCTTTACACTCCCAAAATGGACGAGAAAGGAATCTTTTAAAGGGTCATAATGTGACAGAGACCCAAATGAATCATACTAGATTATTTAATAATTGGACATACGTAAACCGTCAAGAGATGCAAAATTCATGTCAGTATGATATTTTAATTAATCCTACTCATGAAATTTCAATAAAAAATGCAAACATTTCAAAAAGTATGACACCTCATAAAGAAAAAGTGGCAAACTAATAAAATATGATGATAAAATATGCTATTGATCTAAGTAAACTCACTGAGATAACTAATTACATGTCCACAAGATAATAGCCAAAGTCTCGAACAAAGACACAATATCCACGTATTGATAATTCAACTATAAGCTAAGATGATTGTGGAAGCTAAATATATATAGTATAAATAAGTCACAATTATTATACCAAAAATATAGCAACCGCCAAATAATAAATAAGATAATAAAGTAATAATATAATTAACACCACAATTTACGAGAGTCAGCCAATTTTGCCTACTTCCTCGGACACAACCAATATTTTATTTCACTTTAAAAATATAAGTGAAATAATATTAAAAAGAAAAGATACAAATGCCTTAAGAAGATGAGAAAATAAATGAGAGATGTGTTTAAATCCTAAATATTAGGCGTCCTTTTATAGGGAGAAACTCTCCTACAAATGAAGTCTCCCACCGATGAGGGACGAAGACATATTCAACAAATTTTCACCTTGGCGAAATTTACATCTTCAACTTTCTCTCATTAACAAATTTTGGTTGAGCTTTCATCTTCAATCTTCAGTGTTCAACAATGTTGATCAAATCCAAACAATGTTGAAACTTGACCGCAGTCACCACTTTTGTCAGCATATCAGCAGGATTCTCCGTAGTATGAATTTTCTTCATCGTGACTCCACCTTCTCCTATGATTTCTTGTACGAAATGATACCTAACATTAGTGTGCTTCGTCCTTGCATGATAAACTTGGTTCTTCACTAATTGAATATCACTTTGACTATCACAAAAAATTGTGATACTTTTTTGTTCAACACGAAGTTCCTTTAGCAATCTTTGAAGCCAAATTTCCTCCTTTACAACCTCAGTAATAGCCATGTATTCTACCTCTATTGTAGACAAAGCAACTGTTGACTGCAAAGTAGACTTTTAATTAACCGGTGCCTTTGCAAATGTAAGCACATAACCAATAGTTGATCTTCGTTCTTTTAGATCACCCGCAAAATCTGAGTCACAATATCCAACTACAAACTAATTGTCTTCCTGCTCAAAAACTAATCCCTCATCTACAGTATTATGAATATACCGTAGAATCCACTTCACAACTTGCCAATGCTCCTTTCCTCGATTATGCATATATCTGCTAATAACTCCAACATCTTATGAATATCAGGTCTCGTACATTTCATTGTATACATCAGGCTACCAACAGCATTTGCATATGGTACTTTTGACATATATTCTCGTTTAGCTTTATCTTTTGGCGACATGGTAGTACTTAGCTTTAAATGGGGAGAAAGTGGAGTACTAACTGGCTTAGTCTTGTCATCTATGCCAAAATGTTGTAGTACTCTTTTCACATATACTTTTTGAGATAAACGGAGTTTCTTTGAACGCATATCTCTTATTATCTCCATACCAAGAATTTTCTTTGTCCCATCCTGATCATTCATTTCGAACTCTTTCTTCAGTTGAATCTTCAACTTATCAATTTCTTCCAAATTTTTAGAAGCTATCAATATATAGGAGAATATATATAAAGGAATCATCTTTAAACTTGCACAAATACACACAATGACAGTATTTTCTTCTCTTCTACCTTTGCCACAATATAAACTTGTCAAATTGCTTGTACCATTATCTAGAAGATTGTTTCAATCCGTACAATGATTTTTCAAGTTTGCACACTATATTTTCTTTTCGAGCAACCTTGAATCCTTCTGGATGAGTCATGTAGATTTCCTCCTCCAAGTTTCCATGTAAACTCGCAGTTTTTACATCCATCTGAACTAGTTCCAAATCCAACTGTGCTATCAAAGCCAACATAATTCTAATGGAGGAAAATTACAACTGGAGAAAATAATTTATTATAATCAATTCTCTCATTTTGAGCATATCCTTTGGCCACCAATCTTGCTTTGTTGCGAATTATTTTTGGTTAGGAAATCCTTCTTTCTTTGAAAATACCCATTTTCACCATATTACTTTCTTCCCCTTTGGGAGATTGACCAATGTACATGTATGATTCTTATGAAGGGACTGTATTTCATCATTGATGGCAATCCTCCACTTATCTTCTTTTGAACTTTGGACTACGTCTTTATAAGTGGTAGGAACATCATCAGCTACAAGTGAGGTTGCACAAGCAACCTTCTTTATGAGATGAACAAGTTTTGTTATTGTCATTTTTGGCCTACTGGTTGCTATTGATTCAAGTTGTTGTTGATATTCATGAGTTGAAATTTCCTCTATTGGCTCTCCTTCCGGAGGATAATCTTCATTTGTTTCATCCTCTGGTTCTTGTGTATGAAAAATAAATTTTCCCTCAAACTCCTCTTGCTTAGAATCACCATCATCTTGTTTGGTATCTTCATTTGTTACCTTAATTATCATAGCAGATTCATCAAAGGTAACATCCCTGCTGAATATTACTTTCTTTGTCATATGATACCATAAGAGATATCATTTTACTCCAGAAGTAATCCTCATAAAAATAGTCTTCTTTGCCCTCAGATCCAATTTTGGCTCTGTCACATGATAATATATAGTTGAGCCAAACACGTACAAAGAGCTATAATCTATAGAAGGCTTTCCATACCATTTTTCAAATGGTGTCTTGCCATCAATAACAACAAATGGTAGACGATTAATGAAGTGGCATGAATAAGTAATTGCCTCAGCCCAAAATTCTTTGCCCAAGACAGCATTGGACAACATACACCGTACCTTCTCCGGCAAGGTCTGATTCATACGTTCTGTCACTCCATTCTGTTATGGTGTATATCTGACAGGGAAGTATCGGACGATGCCATTATTTTCACAGACCTTATTATAATGATTATTTTTATATTTACCTTCATTGTATGTGTGAATACACTTGATCCTCCTGCATGTTTGATTCTCCACCACCGTTTTCCATTTGAGAGAAATGGTCAACACTTCATTTTTGCTCTTCATTGTATATACCCACACGCTTCGGAAAAAATTATCAACAAAAGTTACAAAATAGTGCTTCCCACCCAATGAAGGTGTTTTGGAAGGACCCCAAACATCAAAGTGTACATAATTCAAAATGTCTTTAGTATTGTAGATCGATGTACCAAATTTAACCCTTGTCTGTTTTTCTTTGACTCAATGCTCGCAAAACTCTAAGTTGCAAGTCTTTACTCCTTTTAACAATCCTTGATCTGATAGCTTTTTCAAGGATTTTCCTCCACCATGTCCCAAGTGCATGTGTCATAGCCTGATTGCTCTTGCCTCTTTGTCGTCACTGGACGTCACTAGCGATGTTCCAGTAATTATACTACCACGATAGCGGTACATGTTATTTTTCTTCCGGTTAGTCTTCAGTACCACTAATGCGCCAAAGGATACTCTCATCACTCTATTTTTTGCAATAGTTTTGAACCCTTTTGATTTTAGGGCTCCTACAGAGATGAGATTCTTCTTCAAATCCGGTACAGATCGAACATTTATTAATATTCTAATCATTCCATCATGGTTCCTTAATCGTATTGAACCAATTCTATATGAGGTAAGAGGGTTGTTATCCACTGTGTGGATAACTCCATATTCTTATTCTTGAAATTCCACGAACCAGTCCATGTTGGGACACATGATAGCTACAAGCCGAGTCCATCAACCATATGTCCGATGATGTTGATGACTTTATTGTAAATAATGAGAAGTCTGAATCATCAAAATCAGCTGCATTTGAATCCATAAATGCCTTTCCATTGTTACGTTTGGCCTCATTCTTCAACTGTGGACAGTCTTTCTTCTAGTGCCCCTTTCTCGACCGAAGGAACATTCATCTTTGCTGGGTCTAGATATTGACTGGATCTTCCCTTATTTGTCTTTATTTGATTTTGAGGACGACCCCTCACAACCAGTGCTTCTCCTTCTCCACCCTTCTCTTTCTCCCTTTCTTTGTTCGTAGCTGAACAAACTTCTCTGAGAAAGTCACCATCATCAAAAGTTGTATCCATATTTTGCAAATCTGTGACCAACTTATTGAAACTAATGATATGTTCATTCATCGTGATACTAGAAATATAGGTGAAGTGAAATAGTCTCTTCTTCATTTACAATTTATTTTAACTTTTTTTCTTCGAAAATTTATCATCCAGTGCTTTTCATAATTTACTTGCAAAAGTTTTCTTTGTGTATGGATATTTCTGCTCTCTAGCAAAGTAGGATTGAATGGTACCGCAAGCAACACGGTTGATAATTTTTCAATCTTCCTCTCCAATAACATTTGGTCTTTTTTCTTCAACGGCAAGATCTACCCTTAGTTGAAAAAGGACATCTAGAACCTTGCCTTGCCACATCCCAAAATGTCCGGACCCATCAAAAACTTCTACCATAAATTTCACATTTGACACAATTCTTGTCATAAGCGAAGATGTCAATGATGACATACTATTGACACCTGATATAGATTATTCTTATTTATTGTCTCTCATCTTTAAAACAAATATTATTTAATAGCTGATGACACAAATCAAGATATTTCCCTTCCGATGTAGAAGATCAGACTAAGCTGCAATCACAGAGCATATTCAGACGGAACCTTGGCTCATTTATCAAGATAAATCTTTTCTGATGTGGAAGATCAGACTATGTTTCAATCCATAGAGCATGCTTAGATAGTACCTTGGCTTTGATACCAATTGTTATGGAAGGCAAATGTATATAGTGTGAAAGAGTCACAACTACGATACCAAAAATTATGGTAGCCACCTAATAATAAATAAAACAATAAAGCAATAACATAAGGAACACCAGAATTTACGAGGTTCGGCCAATTTTGCCTACTTTTTTGGACACGACCAATATTTTATTTTCACTCCAAATATACAAGTGAAATAATACTAAAAGGAAAGATACAAATACCTTAAGAAGATGAGAAGGCAAATAAAAAGTGTGTTTAAATCATAAACATTAGACCTCCTTTTATAGGGAATCCCCAAATGAAGTCTCCCACCGAAGTGGGATGAAGACATAATTCAACAAAGACAACCAACATAAAACTAATTCATCATTAATATATTATTTAAGCTTCATTTTAAAATATCAAAATAGGACTTAAAGAACATAGACAAACCTTCGAATTCCGTGGGAATATCTGCAGAACACGTATTATACAAATCCCGAACAACAAAAAAAAACTTCAAAACTCAACTAAATAATATTTTTGAGTATTTCCTTAGTTACTACCTTTTTTCGTTTCCAGATTGCTTTTTTCTTCTTCCTTTTTGCTAAGTGTTTTTGTTGTCTCTTTATAGAGAATAATACTAGCAGAAGGAGAAGGAAATCGTGGGGAAGGATCATGAGTGTGTGCTATGAGGGAGTGTGGGGATTAGAGGAAGCTAGGATAAAAATGGTTGTGGGGTGGGGGTGGGAGTGGGAGGGGTTAATGTTAAACTATAAAGATAAGAATATTAACCAAACACTCATTACACCAAATAATAATAAAATTAACATTTTACATGTATTTTATATGATACTAAAAATTATATCATTGCTTATTTATTTAAATTCTAATTAGATGAAACCAAATATTTTTTTTTAATTTTCTTTTTCCCTTTACAAATAGAAATAAAAAATTTTGTATTATAAAAAGTGTGAATATTTTTTGTAGTTTTTTCCCTTTTTTCAAATAAAACCTATTTCTATTAAGATTAAATGTTAAATATCAAGATTAGACCTAAAAAAATATTTGCACTAAAATAGTATAGAATTTGGGTGTAGTCAAAAATTAATTGTTCATAGTATAAACCATGCAGATTATGAAAATACAAATTTAATAAGACTACTACTCACAGTACTCATGTCAAAATATAAAACTCGCTATTTCGGGCAATCCGTTTGACTTCCTTCAATCTATAATAACATAACAATGACATCGTATTAATTGTCTTCTTTAGGCTAATATATAACTAATTTAGGATACCCAATTCTTGATTCACATCTAAGTTTTTAACTCGCCAAATTACATTGACTCATGCTAAAACTCGCCAATTACATTCACTCATGCTACATGTAACTTATACCAATACACAATATTCTAATAAATAGGTTGTCATATGATTTATTCATGGTACCACAAAAAATATTTTTTTTTCATAAACATTTTAATGATTTTAATTAGTATCCTTGGCCGAAATATGTCTGTTGGTATCTAATTTTTTATACTTTGTGAAATCCTTCCAATATATAAACGAGATAAAAAAATTACCAGAAAAACGAACTTACATGAAAAGTTTGAGTATTACTCGTATAACCAGCACGTATTTAAATTTTATCAAATTTTGGTTCCAACCTATTTCTTCTTCTGCTCACCCTCCTCCTTTGTTTCCTCCTTTGTGTTTTTTAAAGGCCTAAAAATGCCACTCAATTTTCATAAATGGTTTATTCATGTCATCCGTTAAAAAATTGCTATTTTCATGACAGTGCCATTAAAGAAATAGTCTATCTATGTCTTTATTGACTAACAATTCAATTTTTATTTGGCTCATCCATGCCACTGTTGTTAGTCAATAATGACATGGATAAGCCATTTCTTTAACGGCAATGGTATGAAATGAACATTTTTTAACGGATGGCATGAATAAATCATTTTTAAAAGTTGAGTGGTATTTTTAGGCCTTTTTCATTTTTTCTTTTCCTGCTTTAACTTGCAAGCGACTCATTTAGATTAGAGGCTGCTTAGTAAAAGCTAAGTACAGATCTGCTACCAGCTCGCTGGGTAGCCATCCGTTTAATGAGCTAACTTCTTGACGTTCTGTTATAGTCGCATCAAGTTTGCGTTCCATTTTCCCTCAAATCTTTCTTCTTTTTTTTTGTTTTGTTTTGTTTTTGGTTTTTCCTTTTCGTTTCTCTTTTCAGTGGTATCAGACCATTCTTCTATTATTATTATTATTATTATTATTATTATTATTATTATTATTATATTATTATTATTATTATTATATTATTATTATTATTATTATTATTATTATTATTATTATTATTATTATTCTTAATTTATTTTTATTGACCAATGTTCCCTTAGTTAAATTATGGAATATTATATTCTCCACACCTTATGAAATTCGATTTCCGAATTTAAACCAAGTACGTATCTGTAGACTTAAATAAGTAAGGATATTTACCTCACATAGCATCTTTCACTTCCCATGTAGTTAAAGCTTCTTTGACTGTATAATTTCTCCATAAGACTTTCATGAACACAATTTCCTTCGATCGTAGCTTTCTTACTTGCCTATTAACAATAAACATCGGCTCTTCCTCGTGAGAGAACTTCTCATCAAGCAGCATAGTTGGTGCTTCAAGCACTTGAGATGAGTCTGATATACATTTTCTAAGCACGAAGACATGAAATATTGGATAAATAAGAGACAATTCATGGGTAAGTGCCAAACAATGCGCCATATCTCCCACTGGTCAAGTATCTCGTACGGTTCTATAAACATCAGGCTTAACTTACCTCATTTTTTTGAAACGCATCACACCTTTTATATCGAAGACTCGTAGAAACACTCTAACCCCAATTGTGAACACTATGTCTCTTCTTCTCTTATCTGCATAAGACTTTTGTTACTTTGAGCTATGAGTAATCTTTGCCTAGTAAATCGGACCTCATCAATAGCTTCATGTATAGGGTCTAGTCCTAATAACTTAGCGGTGCCAGCTTAAATAATCCCATAACTATAGATACCACCTACCATACATGGCTTTATATGGATCTATCTGGATGCTTACTACAAAATACTGTTATAACAAGTTCAGGTGAAAAGATAGATAAGCATCTCAAAAATCTCAACAAAAAAAAAAAAAAGAATGCAAACTCTCAACGTATTTTTCAAGATCTATACATGGCGCTCGAATACCCATCTGCCAGTACATGCAGTACACTACAAGGATCTACTCGTTGCATTGAATGGTTACTGGAGAAGTTTTCAAAAGCATGAAGTAAGTTATGATTCTCTTTTAAAAATGATAGACAATAAAACCTTATGGAGTTAGACAATTTTCAATTTATGTATATCCGTGAATATATCACCTCATTATAGTATTTACTAATAAGAAGTATGTCTATTATGAAAGACAATTCAAAAAATTTCACATATAATCATAACTTCTTCTTGTTTAAGGTAGTTTCCTCATAAAATTCACTATAATTATATCTCAATTTCACTGTGGAGTCTCGAGTTGTTGTAGTGGTCTTGTAAGTGGCAAATGCTTGTCATGACATGTTGACAAGTCAATTAGTTAGAAAAAAAGTTAAGTAAATTTGAAATTGTTTATTTCTTTCTCTCAATTATAATTTCTTCTAGCTATGCTACATCTTATAGGAACAACTATTTTTTGGCTTTTCTTCTGTCTCGGTAATGGCGGTAGTAAATTAATTATTTCATTAATTGGAAAAAAAAAATCTATCCTACCTCACTCTTGATTTTTAGTGTGCCTAGAGTTGTGCGTTCATTAAGAATAACTTGTCTTTACCTTTCTATATCACGTAGACATAACTTGCTACTTAGTCGATTAATACTATCACTATCAATAGTTATTTTCTTGCTTTTACTAGCTAGAACCCCATCTCGATATTTGCTTAATCGCTCATTTTTATATTGAGTGGCATTTATGCACTTTATTAATGAAGACTTTACTTGAACACAAGCCTAACAATGGCTTTGAAATTTTTTTCACTAAAATTGATACATGTACTATTTAGTCTGTGCATATTCTTAACCAAAAGTCTCGTTATAGGAGCTTTATGTACTGGACTACCCCATAATTTTTATCTTAATGCATTGGCTATAATAGTGGCATTTCGAGGATGATATAAAACAGTGCAATAATCATAGCCCTTAAATAATTTTATCTATCTACCTTGCTAAGTTTAAATGTCTCTGCTAGAAGGCATTTTTCAAACTCTTGTGGTCTATAAAAAATCTCACAAGTTTCATTGTACAAATAATATCTCTAAATCTTCAAAGCAAATACAACTACGATAATTTCCAAATCATATGCGGGATATTTCTGATTGTACTTATTCAGTTGTGTGGAAGCATAAGCTATCACATGATCAGTCTACATCATCTAACATTTGAAACATCACATAACATTGTGAATCCTCTAGAACATGATGGTAGGACTAATATTGATAGTCGTCAAACATGTCATGAGCTTCGAAAAGCTCTACTCATATTTTTTCGTCCACTAAAACTTTAATTTGTTTCTATATTAACTTGGTAAATGACGCCACTACTATAAAATAATTCTACAGAAATAGCTTGTAGTAGCCTCCCTAGCCAAAGAGGCTGTGAATCTCCATAGAAGTAATTGATCCTTGCCACTTCTATGTTGCTTCTATCCTATTGGAATCTACCGTAATCACATCCTTAGTTATAATATGCCCGAAGAATACCACTGAGTCTAGCCAAAATTCATGCTTCGGCAACTTGATAAAAAATTGATTTTCTCCGGCGTCTTTAACACATTTTTCAAGTGTTCCTCGCATTTTTCCTGGCTATGAGAATATACAACAATATCGCTTTTAAGAACTATAAATAAAAAATTCCTCCAAAAAGCCAACTTAACTACCTTATCCATTATATAAATCAATACAACTGGAGTATGAACCAGTCCAAAACGTATCACAAGTAATTCTTAATGTATGTACCAAGTTCTAGAGGCATACATCGAAATATATTTCTTTGTTATTCTAAGTTGTTGATAATTATACTAGAAATTTATATTTTAATAGTGGAAGGCTCCTTGTAACTGATCAAACAAGTTATTTATACAAGACAATGGGTATGTATTGTGTATCGTTACCTTATCCAATTGTCTGCAGTCCATGTATATGCTTAGGAACCTATTTTCCCTTTTTTTTTTCAACCAATATTGGTATACTTGTTGGTGAAACACCTGGTATGATAAAACCATTAACACTAAGTCTAGCAATTATTCATTTAGCTCTCTCAATTTTGTTGGTGCCATATGATTTAGTTTACATGTCATATGTCAAATCAAAGCCTAACTCTATTTCTCTTACCGGAGGTAGTCGTAGGAATCCTCATGAAAATTCTCTTAATACTGGTATCTTTTCCAAGCTAAGTATCTCATCTCTTGTACTGACCATAATTATGAGACCCCTACTACCTTTGTTCAATAATCGTTAAACATTGATAAATGATATAACTTTGCCCATTACTAGTAAATGATCCTTTTTATTACAAAAAACTGATTTCATCGAGTATCTCAATCAATCTACCTTTACATGAAAATTAAAGGCAGTGTGACAATAAGATAGATAATTACATCCATCGGCATGTCAAAGCATACTATATCAAGTACAATTTGGTTAGCTGAGATATTTCTTCTCTAAATTCAAATGTAACAAGCTTTTATATATATTTTAACTACTATAGATTTTTCACAAAAGCGGCAACCCGAAAAGGATCGCTCAATATTTCAAGATGTCCTTCATTTTTAACTCTTCGATTAGTATTAAAATCCCTACCGGAAGATTTTCTACTCAGTCTTTCTCATTGATTCCTTATTTGGATGCCTATTTTGTCTCTTACTTAATCTTTCTAGTAAGTTTGACTACCTTAATGCAAGTTAAAGTATTTGTAAGTGGGTTTATTTCCATGTTCAGAGGAACCAAGCCTTTGATATATTAGAATATACTGTGTGTATCTTTTTATTATTGGTAGTATATTCTTTCATTATTGTACAGTTTTATAGTTGGTAGGATTTGATTTCTTTCATTATTGTACAGTCCTATGGCTGATAGGATTTGATACCTCTCTGTACCCTATATATACCTTTGTGATCAATACAAGAATATCAATTCTCCCAAAACTCTCTACATGGTATCATACGCCAGTGGCTTATCGCCAAAGAAACCCTAAAACTACCCTACCCGAGCCGCCGTCGCCGTTGCTGCTTTTATCGGGAGCACGTCGCCGCTGCCGCCAACGCTGCACTAATCGGCAGCCCTCTCTCTCTCGACGTTGATCAGCCTCTCCTCTCCTTAGCCTCGCACTCCATGGCCGCTACGACGTCAAACGAGCTTCTCCAGCCGATTGCCATCAATGCATCGGCTCAGATCCCACTCAAATTGGATTCCACTAATTACCTGACGTGGAAATTTTTTCGAACCCTTCTTACGGGTTACGACCTCCTCGGCTTCTTGGACGGATCGAAGCCGTGCCCACCAGCCACTATCGTCGACAAGGAGGTGACTTCTCCCAATCCAGCATATTCCTACTGGATTCGCCAGGACAATCTTATTCTCAGTGCCATCATCTCGTCGATCACACCAATGATCATCTCCTTTATTGCCGCTGCGGAAACCTATAAAGAGGCATGGGACATCCTCGCGCACACCTACGGCACTGCTTCCCGCGGTCGTATCATGGCTCTCAAACAACAGCTCCATAATCCGGTAAAAGGTTCTAAATCTGTTACTGATTTTATGCACGGTATTCGCGTGATTGTGGATGAATTATCTCTCCTGGGTGTTACTGTTGATTCTGAGGATCTTGTCATTAAGGTTCTAAATGGTCTTGATGATCCGTATATGGAACTCTCTCATGCCATCCAAGCCCGCGAATCTCCCATCTCTTTTGCTGAATTACATGACAAGCTGTTAAGCATGGAGGCTCAGATTACTGCTCGTGTACTGGCCACCTCTGCCGCATCTGATTTGGCTCCGTCGGCTGCCTTCATCGCCGGACAGCAGCCCGGCCGTAACCGCTTCGGTAGCTGCGGGCGCGGCTGTAGCAGCCGCGGGTCAGCCTCCGGTCGCGGTGGTTACTTCAGCAATGGCCAATCTCGCGGGTACAATGGGAAGTGCCAGCTCTACAGTGAAATTGGCCACTCCGCGCGCCGCTGTCCGTCCTATCCCATCTCCGACGCCAATCACCCCCATTGTGGTGGACCACTGCCGCGGCCAGCTTATGCTTCGCCGCCTTATCCGGCTGCTCACACAGCCCATCACTCTCCAACGACTCCCTCTACATCCGATTGAATCCTGGACTCTGGTGCCTCCCATCACATAACCACTAATCTTGCCAACATGTCTCTTCACAGTCCTCACACTGGTTTCGACAATGTGGTTATAGGTAACGGTGAAGGTTTGACAATTACACATACTGGACAACTTAACAGTTTTTCCTCTCTTTTATTATCGGGGGCTCTCCGTGTTCCACATATGTGTAAAAATTTGATCTCTGTTGCCCAATTATGTCGTCACAATAATGTTAATGTTGTTCTTTCTGACACCGATTTTCAGGTGAAGGATCATCGCACGTGGGAAACGCTCGTTCGCGGCCCACTTAGGGGCAACACCTACTACTGGCCGGCGGCTTTCAGTCCCCGTCCGCCCTCATGGCACAAAAGCTCTCTGCGTCACTGTGGCATTCTCGGTTTGGTCACCCGTCAGCTAAAATCCTGCGCCATTTAGTGTCTTCTAGAAGTATAGCGTCCAGTAATGTGTCTGATCCTGCTTGTGTCTCTTGCAAGCTTCATAAGTGTCATAAGTTACCTTTTTCTGAGTCAAGTTTATCTTCTACTGCTCCGCTGGAGCTTATTTTCTCTCATGTATGGACCTCTCCAATTATTTCTAATGAAGGATTTAAATATTATGTCATCTTTGTTGATCATTTTTCTAAGTATGTTTGGTTTTTTCCTTTACGTCGTAAATCTGATGTATTACAAACCTTCCCCATTTTTAAATCCATTGTATAAAAATATTTTTCTGCTAAAATCATTACTCTATATACTGACAATGGGGGTGAATTCCTCGCTTTACGCTCCTTTCTTGCCTCTAATGGCATCTCACATCTCACTTCACCTCCTCATACACCTACGCACAATGGCTATGTTGAACGCCGTCACCATCATATTGTCGATATTGGTCTCACTCTCCTTCATCATGCCTATGTACCTCACATTTACTGGCCTTATGTCTTTGCTGGAGCAGTCTATCTCATTAATCGTCTTCCCAAGACAAATCTCTCGATGCTCTCCTCCTTTGAGTCTCTCTTCCATAAGCGGCCCAACCTTGCCAAACTACGTGTCTTCGGCTGTCAATGCTTCCCTTGGCTTCGGCCCTACACCTCACACAAAATGGAACCCAGATCTCGTGCATGTGCCCTCTTCGGCTACTCTACTACTCAAAGCGCCTATCTTTGCTTTGATCCCTCAACGTCTAAAATTTTCGTCTCGCGTCATGTCACCTTCTATGAAGATGTCTTCCCATTCTCCAAATTATCTAACCCCGCGTCTCCTTCTGTACCCATTCCGATCTCCCTATAAGTCCTTCCGATGCCGCCACCAGTACCTGCCGCAGCTCCCACTAGTGATCCTTCACTGGATGCACTGTCGACGCCACCACCCGCGCCACCAGCGCCCTTCCGGCACCGCCAGCGGCCCCTGCCACCGCTGCACCCATTATGCCGCCACCTACATCCTCTCAGGGTGGTCATCATATGCAAACTTGCAGCAAAACTAACATCTTTACGCCCAATAAGAAGTTTGGTATGTCGGCTGTCACCTCTCCAGGTGTTACTGAACCTCAGACTGTGTCTAGTGCTATGTCTGATTAGCGCTGGCGCGCTGCTATGTCATCAGAGTTTGATGCTCTGCTACGGAATGGCACCTGGGATCTTGTTCCGCCTGATTCTTTACAGAATGTTGTGGGTCGCAAATGGGTTTATCGTATCAAACGAAAGCCTGACGGTTCTGTCGATAAGTTCAAAGCCCGACTTGTTGCGAAGGGTTTTCATCAGCGTCCAGGTGTAGACTTCCAGGAAACTTTCAGTCTGGTTATTAAGCCGGAAACTGTGCGTTTGGTTCTCAGTCTAGCTGTATCCAAGGGCTGGCCTCTTCGTCAAATGGATGTGAACAATGCCTTTCTCCACGGGAGGCTTACAGAGGATGTTTATATGGCACAAACACCGGGTTTTGTTGACAAAGCCTATCCATCTTATGTCTATAAGTTACAGAAAGCTATTTATGGTCTCAATCAGGCACCCCGGGCATGGTACAGTGCGCTCCGCCAATGCCTTCTGACCATGGGTTTTGTCAACACTACCTCTGACACTTCGCTCTTCGTCTTTCAACATTCTGGTATTACGTCCTATTTTTTGGTATATGTTGATGATCTCATATTGACTGGTAATGATTCTGCTTTCTTGAACCGTGTGATTGACTCTCTTGGGACTCAGTTTTCTCTCAAAGACATGGGTGATCTAAGCGACTTTCTTGGTGTTGAAGTTCTGAGCAGCTCCAAGGGGTGTTTTCTTTCTCAACGTAAATATGTTGTTGATCTTTTGACTCGTCATAATATGTTGGAATCCAACCCTGTTCAGACGCCAACAGCGGCGTCAACCCGCCTTCATCTGACCGACGGCTCGGCCCCTGCCGACGCATATGCCTATCGATAGGCCCTTGGGGGCCTCCAGTATCTCTCCTTCACTCGTCCTGATATCTCCTTTGCTGTGAATAAACTCTCACAGTTCATGCACGCTCCTACTATCACTCGTTGGGGTGCAGTTAAGCGCCTCTTCTGGTATCTGAATGGGACGCATGACTTTGGAGTCTGGTTGTGTCCTTCATCTGCTATACCTCTGTATTGTTTCTCTGATGCTGTTTGGGGTGGTAACTGTGATGACCACTCCTCGACCGGTGCCTATGTTGTGTTTCTAGGGCCTAATCCCATTTCCTGGAGCTCCAAAAAGCAGCGTTCCGTTGCACGATCGTCTACTGAGGCTGAGTATCGTGCCATTGCTTCTGCTGCCGCTGAAGTACATTGGCTTCATTCCCTGCTGCGCGAGCTTCATGTCCCTCTTCCGGCTGCTCCTGTCATTTACATCGACAACATTGGCGCCACTTACCTCTGTGCCAACCCTGTGTTTCATTCGCGCATGAAACACATCTCCATTGATTATCACTTTGTTCGTCAATTGGTTCAGAATGTGTCTCTTCGTGTTGCTCACGTATCCTCTGCTGATCAGCTTGCTGATGCTCTCACCAAGCACTTATCTCGTCCTCGGCTTCTTCTGCTAATGTTCAAGATTGGCGTGTCCTCCGGCCCTCCATCTTGAGGGGGCGTATTAGAATATATTGTGTGTATTTTTTTATTATTGGTAGAATATTCTCTTATTATTGTACAGTCCTATAGTTGTTAGGATTTGATTTCTTTCATTATTGTACAATCCTATAATATGTAGGATTTGATACCTCTCTGTACTCTATATATACCTTTGTGATCAATACAAGAATATCAATTCTTCCAAAACTCTCTACGTGACAAACCTATAACTCATGATATTGCATCAGATACCGAGTGGGGAACATATCTAGCCCGATGAGAAAACTAGTGCCGAATTTTGTAGATTCATTGTCCAAATTAACTCTTAAATTTCCGAGCATATTCACACTGCCAATTGTTAGGAAGGAAGCGACTCATAAACAGTTTAGTGAACTCGTTCCCAAGTCAGTTACGTTTACCTACCGGAAGTCTTAATAGTACGGTATCATGCCATGTATTTACTAGCCATATTCTCTAGTTTGTAAAGTTCTGGCTTGACGGACTTGCTACTGGAATATCCTAGAGTCATAATGCCTTAAGTATTTCATGAAGAGCATATGAATCCTCCAAACTAACAAATTGGTAAACTTAGGAGTTTGATATTTGCTTTTATTTTTTGGAACTCTATTAAGGATATTCACGTGTTCTCAATATCTCCTCGGTAAATGAAGCCTCTGATCCTATTTTGTTGCTCATTCTTCTCTTGTTTATCTATTGTATCCATCACACTCGTAATTTTTCCCCTGTCTCTTCCCATTAGCTAGTAGAGACGATTACTAAAGGCATCATTTCATGTCCTTAAACCTCGAGCCTTTGCTGATATCAACTAATCAAGCTCGAGCCATATATAACAAGATAAATAGTGTTAAATTCATCTATTTGAACCTAGTCATCATATACGTATGGAGGAACAAGAAAGAAAGGCCAGACACATCCTATTATGCCCTTGTAGAATCACGATTATGGAAATGGCCGGCTACATATCATAATTAAGATTCTATAACCGACGTATGCTCCATTAATCACAGGAATAACCTAAAGCTCTGATATCAACTTTGTCACGATCCAATTTAAGATCATAACCGATTCTTAGGATCAAGTGATTCCAAGTACGCCTCATTGGTGTTTTACAGAAAATCGGACAGTGTCTCTCTGTTTTAGGACTATTCAAAACTTTTCTTGTCTCATAAATAATATACAACCAACCAATATTCACCTAAATCAACCACAATTTTCATGAACTAACCGATTTAAACAAGGTTCAGGAATTGAGTTTAAAAATACGTTGAGGCAGATCATCAAAGAAGACGTTTCAGAAAAGGTATGCAGAATTGAAAAATTCGATTTTAGGACAAATGTACACTGATTTAAGAGAGAGTTTTATCAAAAGGCTGAGCTTTTGAAAACGTTACTGAATTAGGCATTTTAAGAACCAGTTAACCAATTATTACTGCTTTAAGCAGGCCATACGAGTTTGATGCAAATCCTATAGATATGATATCTATACCATTGATTTTCCAGAACTTGAAAAGATGCTTGTTTAATTAGTCCAAAAGTCTGCCTACTGAATGCATATCCTATAGGCATGATATCTATAAATAAATTTTTTAGGAAAAATATAAACTCCTATAGGTAGGATCTCTATATGCGTATTTATAGAACGTGAGTGTCAAATCTTTTAGACATGCTTTCTATGTGATTTGAGAGGGTGTTTTTCCACGATTTGACCGTGATATGGGAAATTGTCTGTTTTTTTTCATTTTTTTTTCATATAATGTGTTACGCTTACAACAATTTGTGGTTTGCTACCATGCAGCGCCTGGACGTCACAGGATGAGAGCATTTAAGGCTCGCTCGACCTCTGTGGTTCAGTTAGGTGCAGCTCATACACTTCCTTTTTCCCGCTCATGCCCACATATGGCTTCAATCTTTGACCATTGACTCTGAATGTACGCGAGTCATTCTCTGTGGCAATCTCAATAGCTCCTGAAGGGAAAACTTCAACTACTCGAAATGGCCCAGACCATCGTGACTTAAGCTTACTTGGGAACAACCTTAGTCTTGAGTTGTAGAGCAATATCATGTCCCCAGGTTTAAAATTCCGCTTAACAATGTTCTGGTCGTGCAGCCTCTTCATTCTCTCCTTGTACAACCTTGTGCTTTCGAAAGCAAGATATCTGAACCATTTGTTGGAAGTGACAATTCTTCAATATCGTCGTCACCATCATCATTATCATCAAGATTGGTCACCATTGGTTGATGAACCATTTGAATTTTTTGCTCCTTCTTCTCAACAAAGTTCTTTATTTCTTCCCTCACCTCTGGTGTACATTTCGGACAACTTGTGACGTTTCTAGCGCTACCAATTAGATGGTATTTAAAGCTATAAATTTCACCTATTGTAATCTTGTTGCAAATGATGTATAAAACATTTGTATTCTTCTCATTAACTCTCTGGCCATATCGCCAAGCTGGGTTTTTTTCTTTCGAACTTTGAGACATTTTAATATCCCTATTAAGATATAAGAGAAAAGATAATCAATAAACTGAAAATACATATAATATATTCCCTCTGTTTCAGTTTATGTGAACCTATTATCTTTTTAGTCCGTGCCAAAAAGAATGATCACTTTCCTTATTTGGAAACAATTTACCTTTATGCAATAATTTATAGCCACACAAAATATATGTGCTTCTTCTACACCACAAGTTCAAAAGTCTTCTCTCTTTTCTTAAGCTCGGTGCCCAGTCAAATAGGTTCATATAAATTGAAACGGAGCGAGTATATAATAATTAATTATATTAAGTGAAAATACATTAAAAAAATTACATAAACTAAAAATAATACATATATATAATTAACTTTATATGCTGAAATATAATAATAATAATTTAATTTTATATGCAGAAATATAATAAATGGAGTACATATAATAATTATATATATATATGCTGATATATACACAAACGAAAAGGAAAAAGAAAGAAAAGTTCCTTCCTCTGTTCTGGACGGGAGAAACAGAGAAAGAAAGATAGAAGAAGAACAATGAAAAAAAAACGAGAAGAACTCAAGAACAGAAGCAGAAAGGAGAAAGGAGAAGAAGAAATTACCTGAGTAAGCATTGGCGAGTGTCGCGAGCGAGAAAGCAGAACTCGAGCGAGAGAAAAGGCGTCAACAATGGCGTCTCTACTTTTGGATTTCAGCTTCGGTAGGTAAAAAACCCTAATTTTTGAGAGAATCTCTATTTTGTCGAAGGGGAAGGGTTTTTTGGTCGATTTAGGGTCTGTTAAAACACACCCAAAGTTTTTTGAAAAAAAGACCCCTCCCCCTGCGATTTTTGCAATGTAGCGATCGGTTCATCGCTTTTTCCGCCCCGTCGCCTCGTTGCTTTTCGCTGTGAAGCGCTCGCTTTCTTAGATCGAGTTGCCTCAGTCTCTTGGAAGCGACAGGAGGTCGCGTCGCCTCGCTTCGCGCTTAAAGCGACGAAGCGAGCGCTTTTCTAAACATTGTTTCCATCCATGCTTAATCTGGGAGTCTTCCATCAACACTCTTCCTTCTTCGTCTTTGATGCACTTCACTTGATCCAGGTCACGAGCCTTCCTCTCTCTTTGGCTAGCCGAGATAGCTTCTTGTCCCTACCTTTGCTCCCTAGATCATCATAAAATCGAATCAAATGCAGCAGTCTTAGCCACTGTGACCGCTAATTTCGCCTCCTTCCTAGCTTCCTTATACCTTACTCTATTTGCTCTCCTCTGCTTCTCGTGGGTACTATCCACTAACGTTAGGTACGCCATTTTCTTTGCTTCCACTTTACCTTGGACCACACCACCAGACGCCTCGGTGCCCGCCATTGTAGCTCTTTGAGACCCCTAACACTTCACTCGGTGCTTCCCTTATACAGTTCACCGTCGCCGTCGACATAGCGCTAGCATCTCTTGCTAGCCTGACTTGCCGGTAAACAATGACGAACCTTGCAACAGTGGAGCGACGTCTGGAAAAGAAGAAGACGAAAAAAGTATAAAGGAGAAGTGGAAGCACAGAGGAGGGGGTTGGGGTTGAAGACGGAAAAAGCAGAAGAGAGACAGAGCGGCGTAGGTGGAGTGTAGATCGCTGGCCTAGTCATTGCTAGGTTTAAGAAGGGGAAGAGAAGGGGGTGTTCTTACCAAATAAGTTTTGTATAAAATGCTGATATGTAAAATTTTCTTGTGGCTCATTTAGAGCTGCATACAAGACAAAACAACCAAACAGTGACACTATACTCAGTTATGGCTTATCCTACCTATGCAGATGCCTTCACTACTTATTTACTTACCTAGTTACCTGACTAGCAAGCGGGAAAGCTTACAGTTAGTATTCATTTACATTCACCAAATAAACCCTTTTTTTTATAAGGTAAAAGTTTATTAAAAAGGCACCAAGATGGTACACAATAGTATAAGAGGCAGCCCAATAACAACAATCACATACTATTCTCTCCCTCCTAATATCTCCAGAAAGTCAATATACTGATTCTGATTTACTAAGAGAGAGGTCTCCACCCTTTCTTCTTACCATAAATAGCATTGATCAAGCTCTTCCAAACTTCATTACATTCCAGCATGTATCTCCATAGCCACTTGAAGAGTAGCCTTTTATTGTGCATTTTCAAATTCCTTATACCGAGACGACCTCCTTTTTAATCATTCAGCACCACCTGTCATTTGACCAAACACATTTTACTTTTTGTTAGCATTTCCATCCCATAAGAACTGACTCCTCATGGAATTCAGCTTTTTTTCTACTGCTGCAGGCAAATAAACTTTTATTGCCCCACCGTATTCTATAAGAACCATAGTTTTCCTTAAGAACACAATTGCTGTCATTCTTTTGCATATATTGATGAATTCTTGTGTTTGCTACAAAGAAAAGCTAATGTAAAATCAAATGAGGTAGTAATGGAGCTGGAAGGGAAACTTATTTTCAATGTAAATCAAGTAATTTGCTCACCTTTCCTGAAAGCCTTGCACTTAAACTTTGACAACTTTTTTCGGAACGACCTACTTGAAGAAGCTTTACAACTTTTTAATCCTCTTCACAATTTCAATAGTGGTTGCAATGGAATTTTTGTGTACCACTGCATGGAGCAGCATCTACTGGCAACTAAACCAGTTACAACTTCTGATCTTGTCCTTTCCCTTTTATCTATAATGTTTCTCACCAAGTTTAGCATGCTCAATCTTGTTGCATGTCATTATTTGAGAAGTAGCTTAAGTTAAGCAATTAACCTTGTTGCCCAGATACCTTCCATGTTGAATAAGCTCTTAGATGCCTGTCTTATATGTTGAAAGTATTTATTGCTCACACTTGAGCCTTGATAACCTTGGCATTTGAACTTTTTGTATCGGCTTCTCAATTCTGGAGTAGCTTTACCTTTTTGTTTTGTTCCATTGAACGAGGAAGGGTCCTATATTCTCCTTTTCCCTTCAATGTATTAGTCAGAAAATCTGTTATTCTTGGACCACTTTGTTGCTCATGCTCTTGCTGAGTTTTCTTTCCAATATCTGGTCATGACCTGTATAAATACAAAATGCTCAGAATGGGAGGACAAAGAGGAAGGCAAAGAAGTAACACGGCAATGGGAAGATGATTGGGATGATGATGATGTCAACGATGACTTCTCTCTGCAGCTAAGAAGGGAATTGGAAAGCAACACAGAGAAAAGATGAGCTACACTTGCACATGATTGTTTCTTCTCAAAATTAGACCATCTACTGGATTCAGATGTTTCATATGCTTGTACTCTTTATTTTTCTGATCATGCCACCTCTATCCGTCTTCCCGAAGCCAACATGAAACTTTAGTTTCACCTTTTCGTTCGCATTATAAAACTTGCGACATACAAACTTAAATATAGTTCCTGTGAGCTTAGTTTGAGCAGAAGTGAGTTTGTTGTTAGTTTACCTTCCAAATTTGATTGATTTCCTATATTGGGCAATGCATTTTCAGTAATAAAAAAGATTCTCAATCGAGATACATGGAATACAATGATATACAGTGAAATACAACGAAAAAAGATAATAAAATACATGGAATATAACGGGATATATTGAAATACAATGGAAAAAAATAATGAATACTATGAAATACATAAAACACAACGAGATATGTTGAAATATAATTTTTTTAAAAAGGCAGAATAGCCTAAATGGCATCTATACTTGTCCCAATTTGTCATGTCGGTCCCTATACTTCACAAAGTTTCATCCAGACACTTTTAGTGATTAAAACATACTACTTTAAACCCTTTTGACCGTTGACCTAGCTTATGTGGCGTAAATAATGTTGAGGTGACTAAAATGATTGGTACACACGCGCAAAAAGAGCGTGAATACAATAATTTAGCAGAAAATGGCTAAAATTAGAAAGAAAAAAAATAGAAAAAAGAAGACTAGCGAAGAACCCATGTTCTCTTCCTTCCTGTTGCTTCCATTGTCATATACAAACAGTAAGCCCAAACTGTATATCCCAAGTCAAGGCCGTGAAGAAATAGATTGTTGTTAAACGAATGAAAGGAGCATCATTTCATCAATAGATCTGCTAAACACCAAACAAAATGTGAATTTACATGTTAATTAGGATGAAACCTTCCAAGCATCAATGGCAAGGAACGCACCGGAAAAGTTCGAACCATCACCGGCACGGAGACCATCGATGACCACCATAATTTTTTCTTATGTATCACCTATCCATAATAGAATATAAAACAATCTAGTAGTTCAATCAAATCGGACAAGAAATACTAAAAGAGGTACCGACTTTGATCTATAATGGCGTGTGAGCACCAAAATCTTGTTTGATTTATGAAAATTATTGAATTTTATAGTAACTGCAGTTTCAATTGTTCCTCTTCCAATTTTAATCTCTCGAAAAAATATTGCGGATATTCACAAACCTCTCTTTTTATTCTTTGTTTCTAATGAGATAGAAATAGCATGATTACAGCATTTTATTTGGATAGGGTATCTGTGATTTATAAGGATTTAGGAAGTATTAATTCTATTATTGAAGAATGGTTGCGGGGTTTATTTGGGGTAGAGCTAGAGAATTTTTGGGGTTGTGAAGATAATTAATGGAGGGGGAATTGTTTGGGGTGGTGAGGATGGCAGCATACCAGTGAGAATAATAGGAGATAGAGAGTGGAGGGGGGAGTGAAGTGAAAGTGAAAATAAAATAAAAAATAAAGTAGAAAATTCTGAAATGAGTTGAAAAATAATGATGTAGCATAAAAAATTTTGAGGTGGACATGTATGTGTCATCCACATTGGATCGTTGAAGAGCACACGAGGTCGGAAGGGTTTAAAAGAGTTGTTTTGTACGAGTAGAGGTGTTTGGATGAAACTTTGTGGAGTACAGGGACCGGCATAATAAAGTAGGACAAGTATAAGTGTCATTTAGGTTATTCTGCCAAAAAAAAGACTCTTCAAGTTGCTCTTTCTCAAACTCCGTCGTTTTTGTTCAAGAATAATTCTAATGCCATCTCGTGAAGAGAGCCCCTGATTCTGATTTGAAACTCTCGAAATTTGGCGCAAAACGAAAGAAATTTCTTATTTTCAATAGGAGATTCTCTTCTTTAGTTACTAATTGTGAATTAGGTAGATGAAGAAAAGCAGTAATGAAGGTGGTGAGAGGCAAGAGTTGCAGTGACCATATCCAAATTGAGAAGTCAAAAGGCAAATTTACCTTGTCAATTAGGACAAAAAAAAAACCTCCACTGCAGGCAACACAAGCGTATCAAACTCTATCACAAGTTCGATAGCCAATAATCCAAATAATATCCCGATACCAAGCTAGAGGACACTGGGTTCCAAACACAAAGTACGAAGAAACATTCTGAACCAAACTATTAGAACTCCAAAATCCAAAACTGAATCGATCAGGAAGTACTTTTCCATGACAATAAAAATTTTGCGAGACAATTAAAATGAATTAGTGGAGAAAAGTGATTGTATTCATGGAGAAAGACTGGATTGAGAGAGGGAGGAGAAAAATATGAAAGAATGAGAGAGAAAAATAATAAGAATATTTTCTAGTTTAAGGATAGGAGGTAACAATAAATGAATATTTAGCTATAAAAATTAAAAGGAAGCTATGAAATAAGGTATCAACCTTTGGTATAGAAAGTTCCTTTTGATTTTATTTTATATTTGATCCAATGATTTAGACGGACTTGCAATACATCGATCCATGTAGAAAATATTTTGTCTGAAGTATGAATGGATCTATATGGCCTAGAAAGACTTCACTCTTCAGAAAGGGCATTTGCATCTATATTCGTTTTTTGCGTCACGTTATAACTTGTGTCTGCTTTGCAAAAAAATTTGCAAGCGTACCCGCTTATCCGCATAACTTCAGCGTACGAGGCTGAAACAGCAAAGGCAATCACGTAAAACTTTAGCATTCTAGTAGCCAAGCATGAAGTTCAGCTCTAGAGATCACGCAAAACTTCAGCATTCTAGTAGCCAAGCCTGAAGTTCAGCTCTAGAGCTGAAGTTTTTATTTTCTAACTGGCAAACTTCAGCCATAAAGTTGAAACTTTTGTTTTGTAACTGGCAAACTCCAGCTCTAGAGCTGAAGTTTTTATTTTTGTAACTGACAAACATCAACTCTAGAGCTGAAGTCCTAGAACTAAAATCATGTGTGGCTTGAGAAGCCAAATCTATTTAAGATGGTCAAAAGCAACACGTTCTACTCCAGATCTTCCACTATCACAGTTCAAATGAAGGTCCCGTCTTGACTTCATGAGAATTTTACAAAAAATGATTTGCTTCCGAGAATAAATGCAACCACGGTTAATCATATTTTTCACCTCTTCCTGATAATTTTTTGTTTATCTTTCAGTTTTTCTGTATTTAGCTATTTAGCTAAATTTTTTTTCTGAATTGTTTATGATTATGTAATGCAGCTATAACACATATAAATCCTTCTTTAGTCCCGTAGCAGCACCAACAAAAGAAGAAGAATAAGAATAAGAAGAAGAAGAAAACAAATGAAGAGAAGAGGAGGAGATAGGGGCTAAAGTAATTTAAGAAGTGAGTACAAGTTAAAAATTTTAAAAAGAAATAGGCACAAGTTAAATGGGGGCGACCAAATAGAACTCCCCATGCAATTTTTACCTCAGAAAGGCTCCACACGGTCTTCTCATTCTCAATGGCGCCTAACATAAATTTGCAGACATTCAACGTGGTAAAGTAAATGTCTCCTAGTACTACTACTATTCTTATGAGTCAGGGAACCAAATGTGATTCTTTTGGACTCAAAGTACACAAATAGATGGGAAAAAAGGTTATATTTTTATGTATAGTGCCACAATACCTGGCTATATATTAACCGTAACTGCACCGTTAATGTATAGCGCCAAGTATTGTGGTGCTATATTGAAAAAGTTGACACGACCACGTATAACGCCATAATACCTGGCATTATACCCCTTATTAAAATTTGAACCGTCTTCTTCATCGTTTATGGTTCTCCTTCTCCGTTATTTTACTCCTCTTTCTTCTTGGTCCCCCATACCCACTGCCTACCATTCTAAAAAAAATTCTGGGTCCCCCCGGTACATAAAAGTTAAAGAACGTAAGTCCCACATTCGAGTAGAGCTTCATATTATTGTTGATTCACACTTTCAGGGTCAAAGTTTCAATCTATTTGCTCTCCAAAAATTCTAAATCGAGATATTTGGATTTATTTTAAGTTGAAACTTTTCTAATAATGCATATTATTTGATTTGTATGTGTTCTATTTAGGTTTGTGTTTTTTTTCTTCGAAACTAGTGTTAAATTTATCCGAATTTAATTCTATTGTTTTATAAGAAAATATAAATTTGTCTGTTAATATCCTGATTTACATGTATGTGTTTTCATGTTATTTTGTGTTTTATTTGCAATTAAATTTATTTGTTGTTTATGTTTAGTTTAGATTATTTTTTAGCGTAGTAAAATCTAGACCTTTTTAGCATAGTAAAACGTAGACCCTTTTAGCGTAGAAAAATTTAGAGATCTGTAGTGTAGTAATGTGTAGTATTTTAGCTTAGAATTCCTTTTGTTTAAGTATCTTATACTGGTAATTTAAAATGCAAACTTTGTACAATTAAGTTAATAATTGTATCCACACACATAATTAGTAATTTGTACAATTAAGTTATTAAAAAATATGAATTTAAATTATAAAAAAATACATAGTAATTAATGATAGTTTGGTGCTACTGGACTTAAAATATCGATCCCGGAACCCATAGGTATATATATAATTTATACAATTAAGCTATTAAAAAATATAAATTTAAATTATAAAAAAATACATAATTATTAATGAAAATTTGGTGCCACTTGGCCTTAAAGTATCGAGCCCTGAACCCATAAGTATGTATGTATGTGTGTGTGTGTATATATATATAATTTGTACAATTAAATTATTAAAAAATATAAATTTAAATTATAAAAAAACACATAATTGTTAATGAAAGTTTGGTGCCACCGGGCCGCAAAATATTGAGCCTGGAACCCATAGGTATATATAAATAAAATTTGTACAATTAAGTTATTAAAAAATATAAATTTGAATTATAAAAAAATACATAATTATTAATGATAGTTTGGTGCCACCGGGCCTTAAAATATCGAGTCCGGAACCCATAGGTGTATGTGTGTATATATATATATATATATAATTTTTATAATTAAGTTATTAAAAATATAAATATAAATTATAAAAAATACATAATTATTAATGATAGTTTGGTGCCACTGGGCCTCAAAATATCTAGCCCGAAACCCATATGTGTGTGTGTGTGTGTGTGTGTGTATATATATACATACATATATATATATATATATATATATATATATATAATTTGTACAATTAAGCTATTAAAAAATATGAATTTACAGTTGACAACATGGATGCGACTATACATCCTAGCCCTTGAACGTCGGATCTATTAGCCCTACAGCCCAAGCATAGATCCGAGTATATATGGGACGGACAATTGTTTATGTAGAATTTTCGGTCCAGGAAAGTGGATCTATTGTGGGAGTTTTTGAGTCCCCCCCACGTTCTACATCCCCGCGTGGTCCATTACTTGGAGGAGATGGGATTATATAGGATTATTTGCATTGGCCGGTTACAGCTCGACAATGCTTTGATCATAATTAGTAATTTGTACAATTAAGTTATTAAAAAATATGAATTTAAATTATAAAAAAATACATAATAATTAATGATAGTTTGGTGCTACTGGCCTTAAAATATCGATCCCGGAACCCATAGGTATATATATAATTTATACAATTAAGCTATTAAAAAATATAAATTTAAATTATAAAAAAATACATAATTATTAATGAAAATTTGGTGCCACTTGGCCTTAAAGTATCGAGCCCTGAACCCATAAGTATGTATGTATGTGTGTGTGTGTATATATATATAATTTGTACAATTAAATTATTAAAAAATATAAATTTAAATTATAAAAAAATACATAATTGTTAATGAAAGTTTGGTGCTACCGGGCCGCAAAATATTGAGCCTGGAACCCATAGGTATATATAAATAAAATTTGTACAATTAAATTATTAAAAAATATAAATTTAAATTATAAAAAAATACATAATTATTAATGATAGTTTGGTGCCACCGGGCCTTAAAATATCGAGTCCGGAACCCATAGGTGTATGTGTGTATATATATATAATTTTTATAATTAAGTTATTAAAAATATAAATATAAATTATAAAAAACACATAATTATTAATGATAGTTTGGTGCCACTGGGCCTCAAAATATCTAGCCCGAAACCCATATGTGTGTGTGTGTGTGTGTGTGTGTATATATATATATATATACATATATATATATATATATATATATATATATATATATAATTTGTACAATTAAGCTATTAAAAAATATGAATTTACAGTTGACAACATGGATGCGACTATACATCCTAGCCCTTGAACGTCGGATCTATTAGCCCTGCAGCCCAAGCATAGATCCGAGTATATATGGGACGGACAGTTGTTTATGTAGAATTTTCGGTCCAGGAAAGTGGATCTATTGTGGGAGTTTTTGAGTCCCCCCCACGTTCTACATCCCCGCGTGGTCCATTACTTGGAGGAGATGGGATTATATAGGATTATTTGCATTGGCCGGTTACAGCTCGACAATGCTTTGATCACGACCTTGATTGAGCGAAGGCGACCGGAGACGCACATTTTTTATTTGCCCATCGGCGAGGCCACTATCACACTCCAGGACACTGAGATTTTATATGGCATGTCCGCAATAGCTCACCAGTTTTACTGCCTGCGACCATGAGATATTATTCGCGGCAGGTATATTGGGATATGCTGCACATGCTCACAGGTTTCATGCCGGAGGACGAGGAGGTAGCGTCTGGGGCCAGTCGTATGCACTTAATCCCCCATTAAAGATCACCTGGTGCAGATCCTTCATACTATCACTGATGAGTCAGCGGAGGTGGATGTACAAATATATGCGAGGCTGCTGTTGCTACTTCTACTTGGGGAGTCTTGTTCCCGAACACTTCGAGGATCCTAGTGAGCCTGCATTTTCTGTATCATATTGCCCGGCTCGAGGATACAATCATGTACAACTGGGGTGGTGTTGTCATCTCGTATCTGTACAAGCAGATGTGCAATGCTTGAATCGGTACACAGAGAGGCATTTGTGGCTTTCTGCCGCTTCTACAGGTGACAACATATTCAAATAATATGTCAATTAGTTACAATTCTACCTAGTTATAGTCAATCTTATACTTTACATCAACTTTGTATGTTAGGTTTGGGTCTGGGAGCTATTTCTACAATTTCGGCCACCTCTACCACGGTTACCGACTAATGTAGAAATTCCACACCTCCCTCTAGCACATAGGTGGGTTATGCGTCGTAGACTTGCACGAGAGTATGATGCCCATCATAATCTCCCCCTCTGTAGGGATGTGTTGGATTTGCTGGAGGATGCACAGTTGAATATCTAACTAAACTTACCAGTTATTGTTTAACTTAGTGTTGCGCATACTAATGATTTATGTTCTTATTTGATAGTCCATTTGGAAGCCGTACAACGATGAGGTGATAAGTACCCTCCCAGCGTATTGCACGTTCGGACGACATATTTGGAGGGCTTCTGTCTCGCTCACATGCCTCGATATTGTCAAGCAGCATGCCTCAGAGTCGGTATTTTGCCAGTTTGTCCTGCCACAGCCTATATTAACTCCACCTGCATGGCATGCTTTATATTATGAAAGGGATGATCAGTCCAGGGCGGACGACACATTTATGGCATGGCTTAACGAACAGCTGGGTATTTCGGACAGGCGAGGGGACTTGACCCCACCTCCGCAACACTTTCCTATTGAACGTTATATGTCATGGTACCATACTGTTTCCCGACCTTTTATCAGGAACACAGTTCATCAGGCACACGGTCGGTATGTCCCATACGATGGGAGACAGGAGGCCCTGGTATGTTTTCTGTTATTATTAATTATATACCTTTAATTTAGTGACAAATACATAATTTATATTTTTTACTTTGTGCAGACGATTGGATTGCATATTGACTATCGTATGGGGAAGCAGATGCAGAGTTATGTCCACAATCTTGTGGTCATGCAGGAGTATAGTCATCAATTCATGGATGTGGCTGCCCAGACACTGCAGCGAGCTCGATCGAATCAACGTTTCGCATACAAGGCTGATTATATGGACCCAAACACGTACCAGCGAGGTCGTGATATCCAACGAGCTGGTGGTGCCCGACGAGTTGGTAGTGCCGAACAACTTGGCCGTAGGCGGAGAGGAGGTGGTCCCCAGCAATAGGGCATTGAGACTCCTGCTGATGATATTGCTACTGATATGGCAGGTGGCATGCATGAGACCGATATGCCGTTTTACAGCCTTGGAATTTATCGCACTCCAGTGTCATCGTAGGTGAACCCATCGGGTCAATTATTGATCACGGGCTCGGATATTCAAGGAGCAGATTGGAGTAGATACTTTCCAGGCCCGTATACCACTAATGAGAATTGACCGACCCGAGATTTTTATTGTGGGCGCCGACTAAGTTATGGCTCCTCATCACATATGCAAGTATGAGTTTATTAGTATTGAATTTGAATTTGTTTTAACTCTAACTTATTTATTTTCTTTAAATTTATTAATTTCCTTTTTAAGTCTTCATGCGATGCTGCGACAGATGACTACATTCAGGATACAGACATGATTATGGTAAGACAATATAAATTGTTGTGAATTATTATGTAGTTTTCTGTACTAGTTTCATATTATTATGTAGCCTTCTACTGGACTTGACAGCACCACCGATACATGTCATTCTGCACCGCATCCGGCTATAAGGAGACGATTTGATATTGATGATCCTGATAGCGTACCCGGGTGGGAGGGGATACACCTCAGGCCACCGGCTACATTGAGACACACCGGATACGTGACACATTGATTCAGCCTTCCTTTTTTTTTATTTGTTGTAAAATATTTTTGTATACAATAAAAACAATATTTAATCGAATATGCCCATTACTTTTTTTAGTTCTCCATTCATTTGATAGTTTCAGATAACAACACAAGCACTTAAACTTAACTTTCACTTCAATTAAAATAAAATTTAGTACAACAAACAAGGAGAACATTACTACAGCACAAACACAAGCACACACAAATATAGTAGACCAACATAAACAAAATACATGAAATATGAAAAATACACTAAGCACATACATGCCAATATTTAGCCACGATTGCCATTTATTCTCCGCCCCAACCACTTAAATCGTTTTTCCAATTGTTTCTTTTCTTCTTCTACCTCTTCCTGTTTCGCTTTCACCTCCGCAAGTTCCCATTTACATTTTTCTTACGTTCCTTTTGTGCTTCACAATTCCATTGTGTTTTTCATTTTTCTTCTCCCACCTCCTTCAGTTTCTCCCTCAAGTATGCAATAATTCTATTTCTTTCTTTTTCATGTTCCCGTTGTCTTAAACACATATTATGAAGAAACTGGAATTTTTCACCGTAACATTCCTGATAACATGGTTCATAAACCCATTCCTCAAAATCACAAATAGGTTCGCCAAGAACCTTGTAAAACTGGTTCATACAGTGCCAGTAGCGGCGTCCAGCTTCACCATCGTCCCAACAATTTTGCATCAAGCATGCTTTTTCACAGTTGCACAATGGTAGACGAAGAGGTTAAGCAATTTGTGAAATATTTGCTTTAGTAAAAAAACCTTACTTTTAATAAATATTTATTTTTAGTAAATTTTGAGCACACAAAATAAGTACAATTAGCATGTTATTTATAGGCGAGACAATACACACATAGCGTACTATCTAATAGTGCTATATTTTGCGTATTAAATATCATGATAGTGACAACATAATTTTATGTCAGTTGATCAGCTTTTTCAGTTCGACAAGACAACACACACATAGCGTACTATCCAATGGCGCTATATTTTACGTGTTAAATATCATGATGTTGACAAGATATAAGTCAGATGGTCAGATTTTTCAGTTCGACAAGACAACACACACATAATGGACTATCTAATAGAGATATATTTTACATGTTAAATATCATGATATTTACAAGATAACTTTATGTCAGCTGGTAAGCTTTTTCAGTTCGACAAAACAACACAAACGTAATAAATATACAAATAATTAGTGATACGTTACTGCTATCCACACAAATCATGTTGATCTTTTTTGGGATGTGCCTTCTGAAAATTGACCTTCAAGTGCCTCACACAGTAACGGTGGTATGCATAAGGTTCTTACCATGCAGGAAAGTTCTCCACAGAAATTAATATACAACAGTGCCGATCAGATATTAGACAAATACCTGAATGCTGTTTGACAACGTGCTCTTTCAGGTGGTTCAAAAATATAGTCTACGGCTCTGTGCTTTTATTGGCACAAACAGCAAAAGCTAGAGGAAATATCTGCCCATTAGCATCCACTACCATGGCTATCAATTGCTTGATATTGTACTTTCCATATACATGAGTTCCGTCTATGGATATTACGGGCCAACAAAGTGAAAAACTATCAATTGCTTGCTTAAACGCCTAGAACATGTAATTGAATATATATTCCGGTTTACCCGGACTCCGCTCAAGCTTCCATTCAACAATCATCTCGGGTTAAACTGCTGCAGCGCAGCCATGTACCTAGGTAGATCTGCAAATGACTTATCCCAGTTACCATAGACTATTTCAAACACTCTTTTGCGCTCGAGATATACCTTTCTTTTAGTAATTGTATGGTCATGTTCCTGGTGGACTATTGTAATGCACTCTTTATTTTTATATCTTATGGACGCTTCGATGTGCGGAATAAGTTTAAGATAAATCAAGTAAATATCCAAGTTGAAGTGATTCCCATTGAATGAGTCCATTTCGCATGTGTGAGTGAGAATGTATTTACCCACTTTTCACATACATGTCTTCTTCTTGGTCACACGCAACATCCAATTACATGGCCAAAACCACCTGCGACAAACAACCTTGTATACCATCGGACATGACTCACATACCTGCATCTCACGAAACTCTTTTACGTTGTTAATTTTACAAGCCCTGCTTACGTGCGCTTTATCTGGAAAAACCAACATCTTTGTCCGGCAAAAACTGATCCAGAATAACCACCCGATGACTGGGGGTTATCTCTACTATGCACAACCTCTTTTTTTGGAACGTCTTCGACCTTCACATACATCTCCAACATTGTGATTGCAAGAAATTCCCGGCATTCGTCCGGAGTCCTTAGGAAATCACTCAAAGTTTCATCATCTTCGATGTTAAACTCCGAGTAAAAAGCAACCCCTTACGGAGTAACGAAATACGGATATCTTCTAGTTACATTAAGTATTACTGAACGTTTTCTCACACTCATTTTTTTGCATAACAACGATATCAATTTATCGTATTCCATTGTAAGTGGAAATTTAACATGACACTTAGCAGGTAAACTGTAGCTCAAGGAGTTATTTTCCATCACAACGTCACCCTCTCAATATAATGAAACTCTTATCTTACGCTCTTCATAAATAATGAAAAAATGCTGGAGAATTTAACAACAATAGATGTTTCAACAAGAGTTACATTTTTTTTTGAATGAATTTCTATACAATCCTAACATCTTTATATAGGAAATAGCTTGATTATATATATATATATATATGTATACGCTTTTGAATTATTGAAGTCAGAAATTATTGGTGGGGCCAAGAAAAAGGAGTATAGCGCCATAATACCTGGCACTATACATAAACTTTTATATATAGCTCCAGGTATTATGGCGCTTTACCTAGCTGTGTCAGCTTTTTCAGTATAGTGCCACAATACTTGGCGTTATACATTAACGGTGCAGTTACCGTTAACGTATAACGCCAGGTATTCTGACACTCTACATAAAAATATAACTTTTTTTTTCACTTATTTATGTACTTTGAATTAGGGATGTACAAAGTAAACCGACAAATCGCACCAACCCGATAATCCGAGTCAAGCCGAGAAAAAAAACTCGATCATGGTTTGGTTTGATTTGGTTGGAAAAAAATCTGACCATAATTGGTTTGGTTTGGTTTTAACTAAAGAAAGTCAAACCAAAACCAAACCAACCCGACATTATATTTATATATATATATAGAACTTTTAGATATATTTAATATATAAATATACTTATTGTAATGTAATTTATAAATATTTCTTAAAGAAATTCATAATTTTTTCTTTTAAGGTATTATTTCAAGGTTTGACTTAGAGCTTTTTAAATGTTCCAATAAGTTTTATAGCCATTAACATTAGTAAATTGAATCACGCGAACAAAAGCCAAATTAAAACCAAAATCAAATCAATATTAATGCTAACAAAAGACATTCTATTCAATACTATGAACGGGAATGTATTGAATATTTATTTTTTTGCAATAGTTTAGATAAATACACAACCTATTTTTATTTTTTCTTTAGCGTTTAGTCATGTAATTAATATTCCCTTATTAGTCTACTTATTTTAGCATGACTTAGTATTTTTAGATTATATTTATTTTATTATGACTTTTTAATTAGCAATATTGATATTACACAATTTTATTGTCTTCGTTATTGAATATTTTAGGATAATGTCATGACACATCTCATATTTTGTATTATTTTCTTGGAAATACTTTATATAGTTGTATCTTACTAGGATTAAAGAAATATTTTGAGCATAATTTGTATGTTTTGTTCTATGAAGATTTTATTGAATAAAGTTTAGAAAAAACCCGAATAACCCGAAAACCCGAGAAAACCCGAAAAAATCCGAGAAGAAAAACCCGAGTTTATTGGTTTGGTTTGGTATTTAGATTTAATAACCCGACACAATTAGTTTGATTTGGTAATTGTAAAATCCGAACCAACCCGACATATGTACACCCCTACTTTAAATCCAAAAGAATCACATTTTAATTCCGCACTTCTATTCTTATGCACATACATGAGGAAATGTTCTTTCCAGAATTTATTTAGTCAATTAGATCTTGCGAGAATGGGAAATTGCATTAATTGAGAGAGTGACGCGGTTAATATATTACTTCCTCCGATTCGCAATAAGTGATCTATTTATTTTTTTTATTTTGATCTAAAATAAGTGTCTATTTATATAAGTAAAAAAATTAATTTATTTTTCCAAAATTACCCTTATGTACATATCCTTAGAAAGTCATCAACTTCTCACATTTAAGAAGATAGGTAAGTACTACTATAATTATAATGCAATATTTAATGAAGAAAAATTTAATCATACTAATTATTTTTGTGTAGAATTTAATATTCGTTTGATGAATACGTTAAAAATAAATTGGTTATTTGTTATGAACCGAAATTACTTGTTAGTTGTATCCAAAAATATCTCATTAGGAAACACCATTACTTATTGGAATGCAACTTGCAGTTCGTCAACTTCATGTCTATAATCGGTTTGGCGCTTGTGAATGATCAAGTGGCAGCATTCCTTGAAACTTTAAAAAAAGTCTGCGCTTGACTTAATACTGCAACCAAAAATAAATAGTAGAAAGATAAAGAAAAATAGACAAATTGAGATATTGACCTTCCGCGACACCAATAGAAGAACGTTGACTAATTAGGATTGATATAGATGACTATTTTATTACTAACTAGAAATCTTGGATTTTAACTTTAGTTTAATTTAATGAAGTCGTTTTTGTTGGGAATATTTTACCACCAATATTCTCACATTTCTTGATGCAAATTCTAATTTAATTGATTTTTAATGTGAATACAAAATATCAACAGTTTTAATATTAATAATATTTTATTAATTGATCAATTTTTATATTAAACTACTTCTAAATAGATATACTGGTAATTTTCAAAAAAAAAAATAGGGGAAGGTTGGAACCCCTATTGGAACATTTCCATATATAGTAGGAAAAAGATTTACACAAGGACGTGCTCAAAATGAATCTTAGCTACAAGCCCACCACTATGTTGTAGAATAAGTGATCAACTAAATTTTACCATAGCATATATAGAACATTAATAAACTTAAAGCAAACAGCTTATTATTGAACACAAATATGCCCAAAGCTGGCTTTTAAACATCAATTAAAACTTGTTTTCCGCCGCAAGCATCATCAATAAGGAGGCCTAATGTTGACCAAGATGAACCACCTTCATTCATAGCTTCCCATGCATTTTCTCCTATTTCCTTCACTTTCTTCCTCATTCCTTCTCCTTTTTCACCTTCCATTAACTCTCTCACCATTTTCTCACTGATCCATTTCTTGGCATAATCCTCAATCCCACACCGATTTCCTCAACCACAAATCTTGCACTTAAGTGCTGCTCAGCCATGAGGGGCAGTGCTAAAATAGGCACTTTAGCACATATACTTTCCATAACAGAATTCCATCCGCAATGGCTTAAAAACCCTTTGATGCTTTTGTGTTTTAACACCTCACTCTGATCCACCCATTCTTTCACTATCAATGCTCTATCTTTTACCCTCTCTTCAAACCCTTTTAAATGATCCAAAACATTTGGTCTTGTCACCCATAAGAAACTCGTGTTTGATAATTCTAGTCCTCTGGCAATTTCTTGTATTTGTTCGGGGGGAACTTCGGCCTGAGTACCAAATGCAACGTACAGAACAGGTTGTCTGTCGGCTAACTTACTGTTGAGCCATTGCATCAATGTTTCATGTTTGTTGTCGGGGTGTGTTATGTTTGCTGTCATGGGATGCTTGGCTAGGCAAAGAGGCCCAACACACCAGGACTTTGGTCCGAGGTGTTGATTCCAATAGTCTGCAAATCTTGGTTCCAGTTCGTAAAAGCTGTTGGTTATCATGCCACGGCTCTTTGCTAGGGAAGCAGCTGTTGACACAAACATATTTAAGTACTCAAAGTTTATACTCTGTAACTAAGAAGGACATAATCTCAATTAATTTGGAATAATCCCAGCCGGTATATTCTAAGGGAATTTTATAACATTACATTAAAAGTTTTTTTAATTATAAAAGGGGTCCAAGAAATTAATTATATACATAAAAAATATTATCTTTTAATATGCATCACAAAATATATTTGGCCCCCTTCACCATACAAAGCTCCGCTATTGGAATCATCGCAGTAAAGTTAATCCTGCATTCAAATTTCACCGCGACACAAAAAATATATATTATCACATGCTTGGCCCATGAAAAAGACTCAGATCCACATGTGAAGGGTTGAGACATATTGAGACATAATTAAATAAACATAAACGTGATTTTAAACTTAATGAGATGATCAGAAAAGTACCTTGCTCTGACATATAGTCAACGGCTGGACCTTTGGGTTCAAGATCTCCAAAAGGAGGCTCAAAATCATTTCTGGTGAGCTTCAACCATGGAAAGCTTGAAAACGTAAAAGGCACGTCTGGTGAAATAGCTTCGGCATGAGGACGTTCCATGCCAAGAACTTGGTATAGGGTCGTGGCGAAAATAGCCATACCAAAGAAAAAGTACCTCGGAGTGCTAAATTTTTCAGCAGATTGTTGAGTCCATCCAAGAAATGCATAAGATATTATACATGTAGGTGGCTGTAAACCTAGTAAAGCTTGCTCGAACAACGGCTGCATCAGCTTAGTAGCTCTCGCAAATTGACCGAAATTGGACTGAGGGAAGCTTCTCAGTAATTTCAACACCAGGAGGAATACCATCTACGTCTTTAGAAAAAGGGAGCTCAATTATTGAGATGGTTTCATCTTGTAGAAAATCACGAATGAAGGGGGCGTTTGCAGGGGTGGTGAAAATGGTGACGGCGACGAAACGGTGGCGTAAAAGGGCGGCGAGGTGGAGAAGAGGAATGGTGTGGCCATGAGACATGAAAGGAAAGATTACAAAGTGTGGTGAAGGAACTGTCCCCATTTTTTTTTCTTCTGGAAAATGAAATTTGTCAGTGCTGTGGATTTGATTGATATCTTAGCAAAGAACGTGGTCTTATATATATAGCAGTCCCTTCCTTGACCTGTAGTCAAGAGGCGGCTATATTTGGCACAGGGATACACTTGATTGGGCTCATTTCAAATTTAAATGTCTAGACTAAATAGAAATAACAAAATTTTGACCATAATTAAGGAGTTAGATTTTGTGGAAGTAATCTCCAACTTTTATAAGAAAGTGATTGACATTCCTCTAAAAAAATCAAAACTTTCTTTGACGTTATAATAATAGTTCATCTCCAACTTTGATAATCTTGCAAAATAATTTATATTGTTAACTGTGTATGGGCCAAAATATGATCCCAAGATAATTAACGAGATTAATTATATCCTAAGCTAATTCATAGTAAATAAATGGTATGACCACTTATTAATCACGATACCCGTTCATCAGCCGACTCGATTATCAAGGCTACGGCCTATCCGCCATCGTAAGGACGGAACCTCAGCATAGTCACGGTCGTCGTTGCCATCTCATACATCTTACATCTATAAATGCTAAGAGAAGTAACCCTAGAAAAGGGGACTGCTTCTCCTTCTTCATCACTCTTCTCTCTAGAAAAGGGAGAACATGATTGTAAGGTTCTGAACCTCTCCATGGAGAGGCAGACCAACTCAATGCTATCAATAAAAGATCTCTACACATTTCTTCCTAACAAATAATATTTGTCCATTGTATTTTTCATTTGATCTCTCGATTATTACGATTTGCTATGACTGGCCCTCAATTTATTTTTATTGTGTTATGCTTACAAAGTATGTGATAACTTTGAGCTAAATAATTTGGCGCCGTTTGTGGGGATTTCATAGCAGAATCGCGTAGTTCTTCCTCAGACCAAAAGGAAAGAAACACCATAAAAGCAACCACGTTCGCACAAGCCAGTGTAGCATGTCGGGTAAAAGGAAGAAGAAGAAGCAGAACCCTCTCCTCACGGGGAGAACACACATAAGTACCCTCACCCCCCCCCCCCCCCAATACGGGATCCTGCCAAAAGAAAAATGGCACAAAAGCATCTCGAACCGAGATCCATAACAGGGTAACCTTTGCAAACTAGTCAAAAAGACTACACACAAATCGAGCAAGATCCCAAATCAAAGACAACCTCCAACACCCTATGCACAAGTCGGTATTACAGAAGGAAAAAAAGTTCAACTACAAGTTGAACCGAGACTCGGGCCACGCGCCTTCGCCATCAAAAACTGCAAGATTCAACCACGGTTGAACAACAACTCAGGCTATGTGCCTTCACCAAAAGTTCAACTACAAGTTGAACCAGGACTCAAGCTATGTGCCTTCGCAATCAAAAAATTACAAGATTCAACTACGGTTGAACAACGACTCATGCTACGTGCTTTCACTGAAAGGTTCAACTACGGTTGAACTGGGACTCAGGCTATGTGCATTCGCCATAAAAAATTATAAGATTCAACTACGGTTGAACAACGACTCAGGCTACGTGCCTTCACTGAAAGGTTCAACTATGGTTGAACTAGGATTCAGGCTATGTGCCTTTGCCGTCGAAAATTGCAAGATTCAACCACGATTTAACAACAACTCAGGCTACGTGTCTTCACCAAAAGTTCAACTACAAGTTGAACCGAGACTCAGCCACGCGCCTTCGCCACAAAAATTATCAAGGTTCAACTACGCTTGAACTGGGACTCAGGCTATGTTCCTTCGCCATAAAAAATTTACAAGGTTCAACTATGGTTGAACAACGACTTGGGCTACGTACCTTCACCGAATAGTTTAACTATGGTTGAACTGGGACTCAGGTTATGCGACTTCGCCGTCAATAGATTACAAGATCCAACCACGGTTGAACAACGACTCAAGCTACGTCCCTTCACCAATAGGTTCAACTACGGTTGAACTGGGACTCAGGCTATGTGCATTCGCCATCAATAAAAAATTACAAGATTCAACTACGGTTGAACAACGACTCAGGCTACCTGCCTTCACCAAAAGTTCAACTATAATTTGAACCGGGACTCATGCTATGTTCCTTCGCTATCAAAAAATTACAAGATTCAACTACGGTTGAAGAACGACTCAGTCAACATGCCTTTACAGAAAGGTTCAACTACGGTTGAACTCGGCCTCAGGCTATGCACCTTCGCCATCAAAAATTGCAAGATTCAACCACGGTTGAATAACAACTCACGCTACATGCCTTCACCAAAAGTTCAACTACAAGTTGAACGAGACTCAGGCCACGCGCCTTCGCCACAAAAATTGTCAAGGTTCAACTACGCTTGAACTGTGGGACTCAGGCTATGTTCCTTCACCATCAAAAAATTACAAGGTTCAACTATGGTTGAAAAATGGCTCGGTATGCGTGCCTTTACCGAAAAGTTTAACTATGGTTAAACTGGGACTCATGCTATGCGACTTCGCCGTCAATAAATTACAAGATCCAACCACGGTTGAACTATAACTTTG
Organism: Nicotiana benthamiana; assembly: GCA_034376525.1. Taxonomy (NCBI): domain Eukaryota; kingdom Viridiplantae; phylum Streptophyta; class Magnoliopsida; order Solanales; family Solanaceae; genus Nicotiana; species Nicotiana benthamiana. The sequence continues at coordinate 107,626,275 of CM067335.1, read as the reverse complement.
GCTATGTCCCTTCACCAAAAGGTTCAACTATGGTTGAACTGGGACCCAGGCTATATTCCTTCGCCATCAATAAAAAATTACAAGATTCAACTACGCTTGAACAACGACTCAGGCTACGTGCCTTCACCAAATATTTCAACTACAAGTTGAACCGAGACTCGGGCTATGTTCCTTCGCCATCAAAAGCCCAATCTCGCTCAAACAACAAAGCCGAATGCCTTCGTCCTAAAATCTAAAGAGCAATGGACGGAGAAAAGAGTTAAGATCCCTCTTCATTCAAGTAAGCATGCCCAACTCAAGCTAAAATTCAGGCCACGTAAAGTTCGGTCCCAGTCGAAGTACAAGGCCGCATTTCTTACCATCACAGACAGTAGTTCGACCACGCCCCAACTGGAACTGAGGCTAAGTGCCACCATCGCCAAATAATGGCCACAACTTGTTTACGCCAAGTAAAAGAAAGCGATAAACAAAAAAAGTGCTTAATCATGGCCAAGGCCATCACCGCTAAAAAACCAACCTAGTTTCCGACTAAGGCAAGCAAACGACTAGGAGACAGTCGAAGTCACCCGCCTAGCCAAGGCCACCAACATTATCTTGGTCAAGGCTGCTGTCATCATTACGACCAAAAGACATAGGGGACTTAAAACGCCTACCAGAGTCCTACACTAAGACAAATCACCATTTGAACACATGCATAGAAAAATCTAAAGAACAAGGGAAAACTCGAAATAAGCTCTACACCAGCAGTGGAAAGAGTAAGCTTATATATATATATATATATATATATAGACATATTTACAGTCTTGTGCGGGCAACGCCCGCTTATATTCGCCCAAGGCCGATCAGCACAAAAGAAAGAAAAAAGGAAAAACCTAAAAATATCCAAATGCCCAATTGCGAACAATATAAAAAATACATCAAATCCTTTAACTCGGCGTTGCCCGCGCCATCATCAACCCCTGCCGTAGATGGATACACGGGCCTCAAGAGCCTTTTGACGGGCCTCTTCATAAGAGGCTTCAGGTACAATGCCGGCCACCCACAGTCTCTTGTACACATCAAGTTGAGCCTCGGCAAACGTCCAAAGATCACGAGCCGGGCCGAAAGAGGCAGCTTGATCCCTCAAGTATTAATGCCTCTAAGACCGTAATCTGATCCGCCGCCGTCTAGGTATCCCGTTCATAGATGCCAATGCGGTCTTCCAGCGCTCCTTCCCGAAAGGCCGCCACAACCCTTTCCAGCTCCCGTTCCCGTTCGCAAATGCGATTCGCCATCTCCAACGTCCCAACCCTCGACACGGCATCTTTCGCTTGCAGCCTCAAGGCAGCGGCCTCGGCCTCCAAAGCGACCACCTGCCTTGTCAAAGTCTCAGCGGCTCTCCTCTCTGCCTCCATCTCCTCGTCTTTACAATGAAGCTGCTCCTCAAGAGTGTTAACCTTATCAAGGGTCTCCTTGCCTTTACGATGAAACTGCCTATTTTGGCAGCTACACCACCTGCCAGTCATACCAAAACCCTAACAAGCAATAACAATAAAAATTCCAACTATAATTCCGACAACAATACCAAACAACAACCTAACAACAACAACAATAACACAAAAAAAACATTAAAAGCTACATTAAAACCAACAAAGTATAAAGTTCAATAGAAATATCAAACTAAGTTAACTGTTATTACAACCCAATCAAAAATCGAGTGTATTTGTCTAGTTCAAATTGTTTAAAGGTCAATCAGTGTTTGGTACATTATTATCATCATCGTCTGATAAACTTTCATCATCATGCCGGTATTGAGAAGGGTCTACTTGTCGATAATGGGAAGAATGATCAGGGGGAGGACGGGATGAACGAGCACGGGGACGACCGGCCTCCGGCGATGATGGCCGAAAGTGGAGAATCGAAAAAGATCCATAAGCTAGGAGATTTTTGATCTACTCTTGCATGCCCTAGCACTGAGCGACCACGCCAATGTACCAAACATCTCTAAGCTTTTCTCTTTTCTTGGACGCTTCTAGCTTAGATGTGAGCTTTGTCACAGTCTCCCGGATAACGGAGAGGCTCTCCCCATCACGTTTCTCGGCTTGTGAGGAAGTCCCTATTCCTTGAATTCCATACCTATAGCGATGGAATTTCTTAGTAGGAAGGCTGTATACCTTCCCCCATTTTGGACCACCTACAGCCTGCGTCCATAGTCTTTCAGCATCCTCGCCCGAATGTTGGATTGGCGCGCCCGACATATTAGGTGGCTGGCTGCGTATGAATTCCTCAACTTGAGCAGAGAAGCGATCCTATAAGAAAAATTAAATTGAATTAGTAGTTCAAAATTTATATAAAGGTAAATGAAAATACTTAATGAAATGTGAAAACATACATGTACAGTCGAGGCTCGACCCTCAACCCACCTTTCTTGCTCCGTCTCATTCTTCTACTTCTTCTTCACAATATGAGTCTTTTTGAATAGCTCATCTTGGTTTATTAGACGGCCCAACTTCTTTTCCTGAAAACTCATAAATTTTAATTAATAAATAGAATAGATATACTTTGAAAATTAAAATAAATTAAGCAATTACGTACCATTCTTCTTTTTATTTTCCCCAGGCTGACCACACCTCCATAGTGCAAGGATCCTCCCTTCTCAGATGCGTAAGCTTTCTTTCCTTTTTCGCTCTTCTCTAAGAACTCTGCAGTAAGCATTGCCTTTGCAAATCATCCCATAAATTCTGAAGCAACCAGCTAAGCTTCTGGTTCATCTGTCTAGCTTTGGAGAAAGTATGCGACAGCTACTTGTGAGCTTTGAGATGAAAGTTTGCAGCCACGTCCGCGCTATACCAGTGTTCCCATACACACTTGCTTTGTATTTCAAAAGTTAAATATTATATGGAAATATCATAAATATAAATAAGTATACTTCTTAAAAGAACATTTATACCTTAAATTCTTGGTAAATTGCCTCCTTAAGTGGGAATGGAAATTCGCGCCAAGACGCATAAGGGGCATCATAAAGCTTTCTGGTTGCTTTGGTAATTATCCTCGTAGTAATATTACTCAGGATGAACCTGTAATTTAATAAATAAAAAAAATTAATATCTTAGTAAACATTGTACAAAAAATAAACATAAAAATAACAAATAACTCTTACCCATCACCCTCAGGGAATGTGATGATTCTGCCATACTGATCATAATGTACCTCCTCGTTAGCAGCAACATCAACATCATCGTACTACACATGTATATCAGAGGCATGTGTGGAAGGAGTAGGGCGTCAGAGCTACTATTCCACAGGAAAAGTCCTCCAATAGGTGGAGTGCCTGATGAAGATAGATGTGAGCCCTGTGACTGCGATATAGCTGCATGGATCGCAAGTGGTTGTGACACTGACTGCTGTGACCCAAGTGGCTATGAAACTGATGGTTGTGATCCACGTAGCTGTGACATAGATCGATGCGATCCATGTGATGTTGTTGGCTGTGGTCCACGTGGTAGTGAGGCAGGTGGACTGTATGTCGGACGTATAGTCCTATGGCCCTGTTAAGAAAGACCCGGCGCCTGCATGAAGGTGTAGGGAGTGACATGCTGTGATAGCTCAGAATAGCCCTAGGGTAGAGGTTGTGGCATAGGCATAGGCACATCAGAAGAGGGTGGAAACAATTTATGAGTATTATCTTCTACCCTCCTCTTTGGTCTCCAAGCCTTTTCTCGACCCCGAGAACTACTACCTTCATTGTTACCTCAACCCTTTATAAAAAAACTATCTATCAATGAAAGTTATTGAAGAAACCAACTTTTTAAAGCTCATCGACGTATTCTTTCTCGTCAGATTATTCTTCTTGCTCACTAGTTTGAGCTTCATCAGTTGATTCTTTTTCCTCGTTTTCTATAATTGTTACTTCATTTATATCAACTTCTTCCGATATGTGTTCAGGATGTTCCAAATCATTTTCTAAAAGTTCGTCCACTATTTAGTGTACACTTGAGATATCCTTTTGATATGCAACATCCAACACATTCTCAACTTCGAAGCTACCTACATGCTTAGTTTTGATTACAACCCACCAATCGGACTTATTCCGCCGAAATGGATAAGGAGCATAATACAGTTGCTTAACATTATGTGCAATTATGAAAGGATCATAGTAATCATACTCCCTCGTATGATTAACCTCAATTATGTTGTATTGATTGTGTACTCCCGTACCTCTTGTTGGATTTGGGTGAAACCACTTGCATTTAAAGAGTATCAATTTCTTTTTTGGCCAACCTGTATATTCTAGTTCTATTATATCTTTGAGCGCACCATAATAATCAATATCTCCAACTTGGTTGTCATCACCACCTTGAACCCACACCCCATTGTTGTTGCTTTTTTTTATTTTTAGAGTAATCCTCTGTATGAAACTTATAACTATTCACTACGTACTTGGAATATGTTGCGACCTCAACCCAAGGTCCCCAAGATATATCTTTCAAAAATTGATTTACACCATTATTTGGATTATTTACCTGCACATTGTTAACAAAATTCATAAGTTAGCATAACTTACAAATATTGTTTACCTACATAGTATTAGGATAATTTAAGGATAAACTTACAAATTGTTTGAACCACGTATCAAATGTCGTATATACAACATCATGCCAAATTGACCCATGAAGTGTCTGTGACACATCAAATATTTTTAGTAGTTGCATTGAGATGTAATCACAGTAAATTTTATATTTTGATAACTATTAAATCAATACTTCTGGCAAATGGTACTACTTCGGGACAATTTAGCAACACATGAAGTGTAGCTGACCTGAACTCCATATCACTCAAACTTCTCTTTCTACCATTCTTAGAACATCGTCCTAGTTGATTGAATATGGACATAGGCGGATATAGTGGATCACTCCTAAGGTCAACCGTGTGCCTGTTGGGCCTATTCCCACATGGAACATTACTCTCAAAATAATAAGAACAAAAATGAACAAGATTCTTCAATTCTATTCCTCTGCTTAACAAATTATTTACATTTGCCAATTGTCCTACATAATTTCAAGTTGGCCAAGAACATTCAAATAAAACAGAAAATTTTATATAGCTATAATATTACCTCTCAAAGGGATACATCCATCTGCATTGAACAGGACCTCCAAGTTGTGCCTCGTGTACAAGGTGGATTGGAAGGTGTTCCATTACATCAAAAAACCCACATGGAAATATCTTTTTCATCTTAGAAGAAGCTATGCAAATGTTCTGATCCATTCGGCTTGGGTTTTCTTCCCTTAATGTGAAAGAACACAAATCTTTGAAAAACAAACTAATCTCTGTGATGGGTTTTCAGATTCTTTCAGGCAAACCACAAAACACAATAGGCACTAAGGTCTCCATAAAAACATGACAATTATGAATTTTCAAATGGCTCAACTTCCTACCTCCATATCAACATTTTCCCCAAAATTTGATGCATAACCTCAGGTATCTTCAATTTCGTTACCCAATCACAAATCTGCAGTCTTTCCTCCAAAGTGAATATGTAACTTTCTCTAGGCATGAATAACTTACCATTGTTTGCTATCTGCAAGTGTAATTCAGGCCGCATGCAATATTCTTGTAAGTCTATTCTAGCAATCGGGTTATCCTTTGTCTTACCTTTAACATCCATCACTGTGTTGAACAAATTATCAAAATATATCTTCTCAATACGCATGACATCAAGGTTGTGGCTGAGAAAATTATCCTTCCAATAAGGTAACTCCCAAAATATACTCTGTTGGTCCAATTATGAATAATACCGTATCTAGGGAATCTATAAGGTGGAACTTCAGTAAATTTACTGAAGTTCTGGACCCTTTCCCAAATTTCATCAACTGAAAGTATCAGAGGTGGATAATCATATTCCATTTTGTTATTTTTGAAAGCATTTTTCATCCTTCTAAACTCATGACCCTCAGGCAAGAATTGACGATGACAATCAAACCATGATTACTTTCGGCCATGTTTCAAAGCAAACACTTTACTATTTTTCATGCAATAAGGACAAGCTAGCTTCCCAGCAGCCATCCACCCAGACAACATTCCATACGCAGAAAAATTATTAATTGTCCACATTAAATTAGTACGCAAATTGAAATACTGCTTGTTTGATATGTCATATGTTTCAACACCATCGTACCATAATTATTTTAGCTCATCAATCAAAGGTTGCAAATATACATCTATCAAACTTTTCGAATTACGTGGACCAGGGATAATACAATTTAAGAATATATATGAATTAGTCATGCACAACTCGGGTGGTAGATTATAAGGTGTAAGAAATACAGGTAAACATGAATACGGTGTCGCATATACAGAAAAAGGCGTGAAGCCATCCGCACACAGACCTAACCGAATGTTCCTTGGTTCACTAGCAAAAGCTAGATATGTCCTATCAAAGTGCTTCCAAGCTTCTCCATCTGAAGTATGACACTTAACACTAGGTGGTCTTCTATTTTCAAAGTGCCATCTCATACGAGAAGCAGAACTCATCGACGTATACAACTTCTTTAGCCTAGGTATAAGAGGTAAGTAATGCATCGCCTTGATAGCGACCATCTTCCTGCTAGAAAGACTCTTGAAAAGAGGCTTTCCGCAAAATTTATAACTGCTTAAATTTGCATCATCTTTATAATATAACATGTAACCATCTTCACAACAATCAATTCTCATTGACGAAAGTCCTAACTTAGAAACTAATCTCTTTGCCTTATAGAAATCACCAGGTGATTCGATTTCCTCGTCAACTAGTTCATGCATAAGGTCAATGAAAGAATCTATGGCTACTTGAGAAATATTCCAATCAGATTTCATACTTAGTAATCTAACTGCAAGAGACAACTCAGAGTGCGGACGTCTGTTACGTAGTAGACGTAATGGACCAACAACCATGTTATGAAATATCCCATGGCTACCATCCATCTCTCCATGATTAGTCCATACAAAGTAATTCGCTATAAACCATTACTATAAAGATGAACCTTAACTTCCTCCGGTTTTCCAAACTTCATAGAGTCGCACTTAATACAAGGGCACCTAATTACTCTTTCATTTATGTATGGCGGAAGTGACATTGCATTTCTAATAAAGTATTCAATCCCTTCTACAAAATCCTCCCGCATTCCCCGCTGATTAGGATAATTCCTATTGTACATCCTAGAACAAAGTTCCATCTATATAAATAAAGTAAGAACAAATTAAAGTAGTTAATGCATAGTCTAGTCTCCAAGTTCATAATAAATACATTAATAAACTCCTCCCTTTAATTCTTTTTTCTTATCTTATAAATATATAATTCATAGTTTAAAACATGAATTTAGGTACTCTTATTTAGGTATTGTTCCTCTGCTAAGACAATAAATTGTATCTTTTCACAATTGAACTCAATATAAGTTAATACAAGAATTATAAGATCATAATTTATACCTTAAGTTCATATTAGCTAATGTAGTTCAAACAAAAAACCCTAATACTAAATAGGCAAAAACTCTAAAAAAATTACATAAAATTATATAGCAAAATTTAAAAATTAAAAACCTAATAGGTAGATTACTAACCTTGGTAGATTAAAAGGAGGTTAAAAATTCGATGGTGGCAAGGAGCTCCAAAAATCAGTGGTGGCGGCGGTACAATGGTGGTGGCGGACAGTGGTGGTGGCAGACAGTGGTGCTGGCTGCGGAACAGTGGTGGTGGCGGCGGTCACAGTGGTGGCAAGGGGTGGGGGATTGATTTGTGTAAGGGAAATTGAGAAGGGGAGGAGAAAAAGTTGAGAGAGAGGTTGGGAAATTTTTGGGGAGAAAATATGATTTTGGGAAGGGAAACCCGACTTTGAGTTCTGTATTTAAAAAAAGCGACCAAAGTTGGTCGCTATTTTGGTAGCTATATAAGTGTTGACTGTTTTGACCAAAATAGCGACCAATTTTGGTCGCCATCTTTGACCGTTTGACCAAAAAAGCGACCAACTTTGGTCGATCGATAAGATTTGAATTTAGATTTAATCCATTACCTTTGCAACGTGTGAGGGGGTTAAAATTTCTTATGGACGCATAAACAAATTGTGGACTCAGAATATTTTTTATTCAATATCGTTTACTAATTTTCATTATTGCTCTAATAGTTTTCTATTCTGTGTTTTAACACAATAACGTTCACATAAGGATCATTAAAGTTTTTACTACAAGTATGAAAAATTACGTTCTGGCAGAAGTTGATAGTGAGATAAAAGCCATAGGAAACCAGATGGAGCGAGGAGTCTCCTTGCTATAGCATGACAGTGTGCAAATGTTGTTACTTCATTGGGATTTGCATTATTTGCTAGTTAAATTTATTGTAATTTTAATATTATGGGTTCATATATTATATTTATTATAATTTTAGTAAATTTTACACACACACACATATATATATATATATATATATATATATATATATATAAAAGTATACTTCACGTCAAAATACTGAGTTCATATAACTTGCTCTGCCCGGAGGCGTACCGATCAATAAAGTTTTTATGACAAAATAAATCACGACTTAGTAATCACAATATCGACTTATTAAAATTAATGTAGTTTTTTCGGTGCACTTCACATCACAAGGCACGAGGTCTAGAAATTTTAGAAGATCCAGTACAATACCTCAAGTAAATACTCCATCTGCTCCATAATAAGTATCTTTTTTATTTTTAGTACGCCTATTAAAAATATATTAAATTTTTATACACTAACTATTTTTATTAAATATTGGGCAAATAATTATAGTAGCATTTATTGTTCTTCTACATAAAAAGGTAAAATGGTAAAAATAAATTAAATTTTTTCTTGATTACCTAACTAAATACTTATTTTGGACCAAAATAAAAGAGACACTTATTTTGGACAAAAAAAGCAATAAATACTGAATAAAACTATTTAAAAAAAAATAAGGATGGTCTTTACTATAACCGATGAATAGTCAAACTTATGACTTTAATCCCTAAGTCAAGATCTTGTTACATAATGTATGTTCCAAATAGTAAAAGCAAAAAGATCCAAATAACGTTCAAAGTCAGAGGAAAATAGGGCCACAGATGATTGACTGCCTTTTTTAATAGGAGTAAAAAATTTCTATCATTGTCTTACGTCGATATTACTATTCTTCAGAAAGGATAATCTATTTATCTGATTCTTGTGACAACATATCTCTTACACAACGACGAGCACTTATTTTATATGTCCTGTTATTCAACCATATACCTAGAAAACATTTTAATCCCAGGCAAAAATATATATTTTATGTTTTAACAGAGTAAAATTGGGATTATGAAGCTTGTCAAGCATGTCTATTGACTTAATATCTGTGGCCCTTACTATGTGCACATCATATGGTCTAGTCCCCTGGACGGCTAGTAGACTCAGCAAATAGTCGGAGCAGTTATTACTATTAAATACAGTGACTTGAACCAAGGGTGTTAAGCGATATCCCTTCGTCGAAAATTATACTATATTACTAGATAATTTTTATTTTATTTTATGTATAATTATACATTTGATTTTAGTAACTTTTTGATGTATCTGTTATAAATAGAACTCTATTTAAGGTGAATGTCTATATTTAGAGAGATTCTAGAGTTTTACTTTGAGGCTAAGCCTTTTCTATGCCTATAAATAGAGGGGTCTTACCCCATTGTAAATCATCCCTAAGTATCAATAAGAATACTCCTCTCTCTACTTTTCCTCTCTATTGTTCTTGTTCTTGTATTATTGTTCTTGTTCTTATATTATTTCATAACACGTTATCAGCACGAGACTCTACCGTCTCAAGAATCGATTCTCGAGAAAAACTAAGGTATTTCTCTCTTCCCTATTTGATTTTCGATTATGTCTGACATTACGAAAAGAAAGTTCGTTGCCCTTGAAATTTCGGGCAAGAACTATATGACATGGGTGTTGGATGCTGAAATCCACTTAGATGCTATGGGTCTTGGAGACGCCATTAAAGACAGAGATAAAGCATCCACCCAAGACTGTGCTAAGGCCTTGATTTTCTTGCGCCATCACCTTGATGAAGGTTTAAAAATTGAATATCTCACAGTCAAAGATCCACTCATCTTGTGGAACGGCTTAAAAGAGAGATATGACAACCTGAAGTTGGTCACTCTGCCACAAGCACGATATGATTGGGCTCATCTGAGGCTCCAAGACTTTAAGTCTGTTTCTGAATATAATTCTGCAATGTTCAGAATTACTTCTAAGTTGAAGCTCTGCGGAGATAATATCTCTGATTATGATATGCTTGAGAAAACGTTTACAACGTTTCATGCCTCCAATATGGTACTGCAACAACAGTACAGAGAGAAAGACTTCAAAAAGTACTCTGAACTGATTTCTCTCCTACTTGTGGCTGAGCGAAACAGTGACCTACTCATGAGAAATCACGAAAATCGACCCACCGGGTCTACACCATTGCCTGAAGCAGATAAGGTGTATTCTCATTATGCCAATCATGAAAAGGGCCATGGATCTAATCATGGTCGTGGTTGTAATCGGGGTCATAGCCGTGGACGTAGACAAGGAAGAAATCTCCATGATGTCCGTCACCCCCCGAGGAGAGATAACCGCCGAAAGCAGAAACGGGATTATGAGGATCCTAAGGCAAATAGTGCAGAAACTATATGTTATCGTTGCGGTGGAAAAGGGCACTGGTCAAAAGCTTGCCGTATACCAAGACATTTGGTTGACCTTTATCAAGTATCTCGAAAGAGTAAAGGCCCTGAAACAAATTTTGTCTCTGACGATAATTTTGACATCACCCACTTGGATGTGGCAGATTTCTTTGAGCAACCCGATGGAAAAATAAACCACCTAATCGGTGATGGATCTGTGATGAAGGATGATGGAATTGTTTGATTTTATTTGTATTAATTAGTGAATAAACTAATAGTCATTAGTATCAGCTCGTATTAGTTAGTTTATGATATAATGTTAGTATTAGTTCTTTAGAATGTTTCAATATGCTTAAATTTCAAAGATATTTTTATTTTTCAGTAGAGTTAATCGACTAACCTAACCGTTAGTCGATTATCTAATATTTCGCATTAAAACTGCAAAACAATCGATTATATATTTGTTAACAATCGATTATATTAAGACATAATCGATTATGTGTGTTTAACAACCGATTATATTAAGACAGTGTGATCTGAAGTTTTTCAAAATAGCAAATAATCAATTATGTATGTTTAACAATCGATTATATTAAGACATAATCGATTATATGTGTTTAACAATCGATTATATTAAGATAGTGTGATCTGAAGTTTTTCAAAATAGCAAATAATCGATTATGTATGTTTAACAATCGATTATATTAAGACATAATCGATTATGTGTGTTTAACAATCGATTATATTAAGACAGTGTGATCTGAAGTTTTTCAAAATAGCAAATAATCGATTATGTATGTTTAACAATCGATTATATTAAGACATAATCGATTATGTGTGTTTAACAATCGATTATATTAAGACAGTGTGATCTGAAGTTTTTCAAAATAGCAAATAATCGATTATGTATGTTTAACAATCGATTATATTAAGATATAATCGATTATGTGTGTTTAACAATCGATTACATTGAGACAAACGGATTGAATTTGTTTATTCTCATGTTCGTGTATTTTTTTTGTATGTCAAACCATGGGAAAGCAAATATGGATATCTCACAAAGCAATCTTGGATCAAATATTTGTTTAGTTGATTCATGTACTACACATACGATACTCAAAGAAAAGAAATATTTCTCTCAACTAAGTATGTGTAAGGCAGATGTTACTACAATCTCTGGTAGTAGTAAATTGATTGAAGGCTCCAGAAGAGCAACTATAACTCTGCCTAGAGGAACAATGTTTATCATAGAGAATGCGATGTTCTCCTCTAAGTCTAAGAGAAACTTGTTGAGTTTTAAAGATATACGCCGGAATGGCTATCATATTGAGACAATAGATGAGAATAATCTTGAATATCTCATCATTACAAAGAGTGTCTCTGGCCAAAAGAGGGTTATTGAGAAATTTCTGTCTTTATCTTGTGGCCTGTATTGGACAAAAATTAGTGCAATTGAGGCACATTCAACAGTAAACCAAAAGGTTACTGATTCCAATACTTTTGTACTTTGGCATGATCGTTTGGGACACCCTGGATCAATCATGATGAGACGGATTATAGAAAGCTCATATGGGCATCCGTTAAAGAATTTCAAAATTCTTTCAAATAATGAATATCCTTGCACTTCTTGTTATCAAGGCAAGTTGATTATCAGACCATCACCAACAAAGGTTGGGACTGAGTCACCCACGTTTTTGGAACGTATACAAGGGGACATTTGTGGACCTATTCACCCACCCAGTGGGTCCTTTAGGTATTTTATGGTCTTGATAGACGCATCATGTAGATGGTCTCATGTGTGCATGTTGTCATCACGCAACCTTGCGTTTGCGAAATTAATGGCACAAATAATTCGACTACGAGCATAATTTCCTGATAATCCAATCAAGTCTATTAGACTGGATAATGCTGCTGAGTTTTCATCCCAAGCATTTAATGATTATTGCTTATCAATTGGGATAAAAGTGGAACATTCTGTAGCTCATGTTCACACTCAAAACGGTCTTGCAGAATCGTTAATTAAACGCCTGCAGTTGATTGCAAGGCCATTACTCATGAAAACGAGGCTGCCCACTTCGGTATGGGGTCACGCCATTTTGCATGCAGCAATGCTAATTCGTCTCAGACCGACGAATTATCACAAATATTCCCCGTTGCAATTGGTTTTAGGTCATGAACCCAATATATCCCATTTAAGAATCTTTGGATGCGCAGTATATGTGCCTATAGCACCGCCATACCGCACCAAAATGGGTCCGGAAAGAAGGTTAGGAATATATGTTGGGTTTGAATCGCCCTCCATTATTCGCTACCTCGAAACATTGACAGGGGATTTGTTCACTGCACGATTTGCAGACTGTCAATTTGATGAGACACTTTTCCCAAAATTAGAGGGAGAAGTTGGTGAAACCAAACGGGAAATTTTATGGAAAAATGCATCATTATCTCATCTTGATCCATATACCTCTATTTGTGAAAGAAAGGTACAAAAGATTATCCATTTGCAAAGAATAACAAATCAAATGCCTGACGCATTTACGGACTTGAAAAGGATAACGAAATCCCACATCCCCGCGGAAAATGTTCCAATCCGTATTGATGTCCCTGTTGGACAATCATCTAGTGTCATAACCAATGAGTCGAATGCACACCTGAAGCGTGGCAGGCCATTAGGTTCTAAAGATCGAAATCCTAGAAAGAGGAAAGCAAATGATAAAAATGACACTACGAAAGAATCTCATGAGGAAATTCATGATTTAACAAATTCTGAGATTCATGAAGAATCCATTGAGCCCGAGACTCTGGAAAATACAGAACTATCCATAAATCCAATCAATATTGAGGCAAATTTTGATCGAGTGGATATAGTGGTGGATAATGTCTTTGCTTATAATGTCGCATCTAGCATTATGCAAGAATGTGAGGATCTCGAACCTCAATCTGTTGAAGAATGTCGAAAAAGACATGATTGGCCAAAATGGCAAGAAGCAATTCAATCAGAATTGAATTCGCTGGCAAAACGTGAAGTTTTTGGCCCTATAGTTGAAACACCTAATGGTGTTAAGCCCGTTGGCTATAAATGGGTCTTTGTACGCAAGAGAAATGAGAAAAACGAGGTACAAAGATATAAGACACGCCTTGTTGCGCAAGGTTTTTCTCAAAGGCCTGGTGTCGATTATGAAGAGACATATTCGCCTGTAATGGATGCTATAACCTTTCGTTATCTCATCAGTTTTGCTGTCCTTGAAAAGCTTGACATGCATTTAATGGATGTGGTTACTGCCTATCTTTATGGCTCACTTGATAATGAGATATACATGAAAATTCCCGATGGACTCAAAGTGCCAAACGCTCATAATTCAAAGTCTCGGGAAACGTTTTCAATTAAATTGCAAAGATCTTTGTATGGTCTAAAGCAATCAGGACGAATGTGGTATAATCGTCTTAGTGAGTATTTGTTAAAAGAAGGCTATATAAATGATGCCATTTGCCCGTGTGTTTTTATAAAGAAAACAACATCGGAATTTGTTGTACTTGCCGTATATGTCGATGACATAAACCTTATTGGAACCCCCATAGAACTCCAAAAGGCAATTGATTATCTAAAGGATGAATTCGAGATGAAAGATCTCGGAAAGACAAAATTATGTCTTGGTTTGCAAATTGAATATTTAGCAAACGGAATTTTTGTTCATCAATCTATCTATATAGAAAAGGTACTGAAACGGTTTTACATGGATGGAGCACATCCTTTAAGTACACCGATGGTTGTTCGATCACTTGATGTGAATAAAGATCCATTCCGACCGCAAGAAAGGAATGAAGAGCTACTTGGTCCTGAAGTACCATATCTTAGTGCAATTGGCGCACTAATGTATCTTGCAAATACTACAAGGCCTGACATATCCTTTTCAGTTAATGTCTTAGCAAGGTTTAGCTCGGCTCCTACAAGGAGACATTGGAATGGGATCAAACATATATTGCGGTACCTAAAAGGGACCACCGATATGGGCTTATTTTATGGCAATAATTGCAGTCTTGATCTTGTTGGTTATGCTGATGCTGGATATTTATCCGACCCACACAAGGCTCGATCTCAAACAGGTTATGTGTTTACCTGTGGAGGCACCGCCATATCTTGGCGATCGACTAAGCAAACAATTGTGGCTACTTCATCTAATCATGCCGAGATAATTGCTATTCATGAAGCAAGTCGGGAGTGTGTGTGGTTGAGGTCTATAATACATCATATTCAAGAAAAATGTGGTTTGAAGTGTAATAAACTACCCACGACTTTGTATGAAGACAATGCAGCATGTATAGCTCAATTGAAGGGAGGATTCATAAAAGGAGATAGAACAAAGCACATTTCACCAAAGTTATTTTTCACACATGATCTTCAAAAGAATGGTGATATCAATGTGCAACAGATTCGTTCAAGCGATAATATGGCTGATTTGTTCACAAAATCTCTACCAACGTCAACCTTCAAGAAGCTAGTTCACAAGATCGGAATGTGAAGACTTAAGGATATGAATTGATGTTCTTATCAGGGGGAGTTAATGCGCGTTGCACTCTTTTTTCCTTACAAGGTTTTGTCCCACTGGGTTTTCCTTGCAAGGTTTTTAACGAGGCAACCAATAGGCGCATATTCAAACATGTGTACTCTTTTTCCTTTTCTTTAATTTTTCCCATTGGGTTTTGTTTTAGTTAAGGTTTTAACGAGGCACATTATTGAATAGACATTCAAGGGGGAGTGTTATAAATAGAACTCTATTTAAGGTGAATGTCTATATTTAGAGAGATTCTAGAGTTTTACTTTGAGGCTAAGTCTTTTCTATGCCTATAAATAGAGGGGTCTTACCCCATTGTAAATCATCCCTAAGTATCAATAAGAATACTCCTCTCTCTACTTTTCCTCTCTATTGTTCTTGTTCTTGTATTATTGTTCTTGTTCTTATATTATTTCATAACAGTATCTAATTATTCATATTTTGATACTTCTTGATCGAAATTCTAGCTCCGCCACTAATTAAATAGTATGCGTAGAAGCTATTGCTACAAACAAAAAAATCAAAGGTGTAAGTTGCCAGAATTTGGCTATTTAAGGGCCTATGTGGTATTTTTCTCTCATTGCAATGTTATTTGAGTATATAAAAATTCTTAAAATATTGTATTTAAATTCAGGGGAGAGAAGTGATGACTATGGGTGTGTTTGGTATAACGGAAAATGTTTTTCATAGAAAATATTTTTCAAGAAAATATTTATTGAAAAATAAGTAGTAAGCTTATTCATTTTCCGGTGTTTGATATGCAAATTAAGGAAAATGATTTCTTAAGAGTATTCATAAATAATTTAGATATAATAATTATGAAGTCATAAACTTTCAAACCAACAACCTTTCGGTCCCACAAATTTCATAAACATTCGAACCGCTAAGCATTCAAAACCGCAAAATTTCGAACTCGTAAACTTTATAGTTTGTAAACCCGTAAATTTCCAAATACATAAACCTCTGAACTTATAATTTTGAAACTTGTAAAATTTTGAGCTTTTAAACCGATAAATAATAAAATTAAAACTGAAATATATATTTAAAATTTTTTTCCGGGGGGGGGGGGGGGGGAGTGGTGGGGGTGGTGCGGGAAAAAAAAGTAGAAATTTAAAATTGCAAAAAAAAAAAGTTAAGGTAAAACTGATATTTTAAAAAAAGAAAAAAACTTTTTTTTGAGACGGTGTGCGGTGGGGAAGTTTGAAAAATATTTAAAAAGAGAAGGAAAATATTTTCTTCTAATTGAAGAAAAATAAATTAACAAAGAAAACGTTTTCCAAAATATTTAAGATAACCAAACATAAAAAAATTAAAAAATATTTTTCGGAATATCAAACACACCCATAACGGCAGCACACTTGAGATATAGGAAGAAAGATTCGAGTGATGACTATAACAGCAGCACGATTGTTTGAAATGAAAAATACACATTCGTTATTTCCTTGACCATGGGTATCAGGGTATGTAATAAAGCCTACGTAAAAACACTTGTTGCCTACTAGTTATTTTAGGAAAATTTACAGAAAGGTACCAAATAAATCTTAATTTACCAGCCTTTAGCTATTAATTATTGATTTATCAAAATTAGCCAACAAAAATTGGAAAACCAAATAATAGGGTACTTTCTTTCAAAGAATCACATGCAAAAATCACCTTTTATATTTTTAAGCGTGATTAGCAACGCTAGATACAAGACGAAAAGGAAATTATAGGATGAGGTAGCAAATAAGGTGATGAAATACAAAAATATATACAATATTCTAAAAATCTAAACAAAAGGGAACTTTTTCAATGGGTATAGTTGAAATTCATTGAAAATATATAGATAAGTCAATATACAAAATTTGAGGAAGATTGTGGACTGGTTTTGTATCAAAATTCATAATTAAATCGAGTTCAAAAAAGTCTTATACGACACATGTATTAAACATGTATCACGCATGCATCTCACACATATGTATACATGGATATACTTGTGATACACAATATATACAAATATGATACACAAATGATACACAATGTGTGATACACATATCTTTTTATGTTCAGTTTTACCGAATTTTCAATTCAAACCACCTCAAAACTTTATCAAATTATCCCAAAACTGAGATTCAAGCTCCTTAAGTTGTTCCCAATCTATTCTAATAACACCAACTCGAAACAAAGCAAAAATTTATTTATTTTTTTTGCTACAAATAGCTAATTGGCTAATTTTGATTAATATAGTAATATTTTATCAATTGACCAATTCTTATAATGAACAACCTATAAATGAATATAGCTGATAATTTTCAGTTATTTTATGCATACTTGGTCCTTGGTAGCATGGTCCTATGGAGCCGCTAATGACCATCATCTATTGAATAATGGAGCTATCCAGTATCCCCTTATTTTAGTTGGGCCGATTTCATTTCCAGCTTATCTGTTTTACTCTTTGAAGAATTAACCTAAATAGCCGTTTATCTAATTGCTTAAACTTGAGTAATCGATGGCTGTATAATATATGTTAATTTATTTATATTATGTGTGTAACTATGTATAATCAATGAATACTTTCTATAAAAAGTAATTTTATTGAATTTTTATGGCTATTTGTATAAATGGTCAGTTTTCTGCAAAGGAACTTTGAGGTTGGCTAATTTCTCTGAAGGGTCTAGAATGGGCTGAACACAAGGTCCAAAACTGTTTTGGGCTATTTGTAGCAGCTTTCCCAGGTGAAAATAGCATGGGCTAGCCAGATTTTGAACTGGTAATTAAAAAATAGCCATCGTTTGTAAGGTTATTGAAATATTGCCACCATTTAACAGCAACCGGAAAGTTCCAGCATTATATACTGGATATTGGTGCACATGTGTGTGAACTTCCAACATATTATGTTGGAACTCCAGCATACAGAGTGTTCCAGCCAATATATAAAAAATTCGAACTCTAGAATGTTATGCTGAAATTTTTTTGAATTTTGAACAATATTTTTGTTTAAATTTATCTTTACATGAAAAGTGGCTAAATTTCGATTACTTTTGAAACTGTAACTATTTTTCAGTTACCACTTGTAAATCTGGCTATATTTGAATTTCACCCCTTTTCCGGGTGATTTATTATGTCTTTCTTTTTTTCCAAGTTACACAATTGGCTAGTCAACAAAAAATAATAATATTCGTTAGCCAAAAATCTGTATATTATATATTAATATACAAAAAATATCTATTTTTCAGCATATTATTTTTTGCAACGGTCTATTGTAATTTTTTTCTTTTTTTTTGGGGGGGGGGGGGGGGGGGGGCGCAAGTTACACATTTGACCAGCTAAAAATAATTATATTTGTGGCAACAGCTGCAACTTCACGTAAATGTACGAAGCTTTCAAAATTGTGTATATATCCCGTTAGTAAACACTACAGAAATTATCAAACTCCTACAAGACGTAGAGTCAACAAAATAAAGTAGGCCTTGTATGTAAATTTTTAGATAAAAATTGATCTGATTATTATTTAGAAATAAGAAAAGGTATTGACAGAGCGTTGGAAATCTGGGAATTCCAAATTCGAGCAGGAAAAAATAGTGATCTCCTTGTCCCAATATCATTTCTAACGACCAAAGAAAAGCTAATGTTCATTTTTGATACGGAATTACTTGAGATGAACAGAATAATTATTTATTGGGTTTAAAGCAATTTTTTCATACCGTTAGATTAAATTAATCCACAGTATACCTAAAATGACATGCTATTACTGATTAAATTTAATTGATGGTGTGAAAAAGCCTTACAATAGGGGTGTACAAATCGAACTAGAAAATCGCACCAAACCAATTAAAAACCCGACTAGGTTTGGTATTGAGTGAAAAAAATCCTAACCAAATCGACACATAAATATATAATTTTATATATACATTTAAGATTTATATGGATTTTCTTTAAAATATTTCTAGAAATATTTGGAATTATCTTGCGGGATATAATATTTAATAGATATGAAGTGCTTCATATTTATTAACCTTAAGTAATGGATTGTATGATCACTTTCACATCTAGTATTACTAAAATCTATCAATGTCTTTATTTTTCCATATTCATATCATATGTTAAGATCTACTAAATTGTTATATATTTTTTCGAATGTGAAGTGATTATTATTATTATTATTATTATTATTATTATTATTATTATTATTATTATTATTATTATTATTATTATTAATTAAGTATCCTATTTAATTTTTATGTTTAATTACTAAATTCAGTTAACCTTAAAAGTGTACATTAATGAAACATTATTGTCAGACGACTAAAAAAATAACTATTATGTGTTACTAAGAAAATTCTCTCATAAGACTATTTTAATTGATAATATGTTTGTCAATTTTTTATATTTTTACTAAACATATATGTACTTACTAAAAATTTAATAAAGTAAGATTGAAATAATATTTAAGTAACAAAAAATTCGAAAAATCCTACAAAGCTGAACCAATCCAAACCAATATAGTTGGTTTGGTTTGATTTTGATAAAAATCGAACCAACCCGGTCCATGTACACCCTTACCTTATAATATTGGCTTATTTGAAGCATACACATATCCATGTATTATTAGGGACATATCAACTGTTTCTTTTTTGGGGTAATTAACTGAAGGTTTTTTTAAAAGAAAAACAGAAAAAAGAAACACACGCGCAGTGTAAATACATAAAAAACTGATCTGAAATTAACTAAGTACTTATTATTCCAAGTAATAATTATTGTCTAGTGTTAGTCTCGTAGACACACTTAAACCGAAAGTTATGATAATTGAGGCCCCCTTGTAAGATCAACAAAAACTATGATTAGATGATAGATATTAAGCTACCAACTCCCACCTACAAATCTGATAATAACTTGGCGTATTAGTCCCAATATTTTGAACGATTTCATCTTTGACAAAACTAATTGGACTAGGGATATGATCAAACTGTGCCAATATCATGTTTAAGTGAGAAATGTAGATAAAATATACTACAATAATAACAACCCAGTATAATCCTACTTAGTGGGATATGAGGAGGGTAGTGTGTAAGCAGACCTTAGATAAAATATACTATTAATTAAAAATGACTAAAGTGACAAATTATGTACAAAAAAGGACACGCATCATATATTTATTAGGCCTAGCGAATATTTTCAGTCACCGTAAAATAAATAACCGAAAAATATATAAAATTTGTAAAATTTTTAACTACCGTAAATAATTTCTGGTGCGTGCTAAAAGTAATAATATACCAATATTTTTCTATCCTTGTTAACCTCTGGACCCTCTCTTTTTGTTTCCTACTCCATAAGTTCAACTTTAAAAGATAGTAGTAGTAGAAGAATAAGAAGAGCAACTGTATATTTGACAGCATTATAGCATTAATTATAATAAAAAAAGCTTACAATTGCAGGGGAAAAAATGAACATGGCTATGGAAAGGAATCAGCAAGTGCAATAAATATATGAAATAAACTAGTCATCCTTTTCTTTTTCCCCACAATTTATAATGTAAATTAGCCACGTATTTAGCTCTCTTCCCCAACAGAAGCAAGGAATCAAATTTCAAACTACTAACCAATCCCAAGAAGAAAAAAGACAGAATAAACAATTGTTACCTTTAAGTCATTTCAACTCCAATTTCACTAGAATTGTTGTTTTCTTCCTCTGTTTTCAACGGTGATTTAGCACTGGCTCTGCAAATTGGACAAGCAGCTGTTTTCTGTAGCCATGAATCAATGCATTGAGCATGAAAACTATGGTTACACTTTGGTAATATCCTGCATTTTTCACCAACTTTAAAATTTTCCAAACACACACCACAATCCACAGGGTTACTACTTCCTTTTATTTCCACTTTGTAATCAAAACAAGGCAGTTTCTTGATATCTTCCTGTGACATACTTTTGTTCAGATTTCTTGGATTAAAACTGACACCATTTATACCATTTCTGCCCCTGAATGCTCTTCCAACAATACAAACATGAATGAATACTAAAACAGCTATTCCCACCAACAGCAACACTACGGAGACCACAATTTCCAATACCATACTCTTTCGTTTTTTAATTTATAAACACCCAAATTCAAGAAACCAGTTTCCACTTCTTAATTCGCAATTATTCAGGATTTGGTTATCAAAAGATTACAACTTTCATACAGAGTCCGTGATACAGAGTCTGATCAGATGAGTTAAAGAGGAGGTTGAGATAAGGACGTACAAACAAACATGATTTTGAATTTTCGATACTAATTAAAAGGGGAGAGTGAGTTGAATAGGGAAGAAAAGCATGAAGTAGGAGCCAGAGTTATTGGAAGTATACACACTTGACACATCTCATGCTGTTTGGGTTTTGAAATTCTTTGCTGTAACAAGGATATACGCCATTGTTTTTTTAGGGGAGGGTGTGGGGTGGGGGTATTGGTGGTGGTGGTGGGGGGGGGGGGGGTTATCTTCTGGCTCAAAGCTCAGACAGACCAATAACGTTGCATACTTGCATTTCTCGGTCACGTAATGCAAGAAGTGAAGGCAAATTCAGCCATACGCGAGGGTTTCAAAATAAAGACGTCTATTGTGTTTGTTCTTATTTATAGCTTTTGGGCAAGAGGGGGTATTTTGTGGTTGTACGTGTACATGGTACATAACTAAAGAAAACTTTCCTACTTAAAAAATACTCCTATTCCTATTACATTGAGGGATTAGTGAAGTGGAAGAAAGATAGATGATGGATAGTATGAATTGAACGCACACGCAGTATATGTGAGACTGTATGGGTTAAAATTTGATCACGAGTGAGTTATCATTAAAAGAAATGGTAAGGGGTCGACCAAGCTATAGTCGTATCCCCGAGGTGTAATAGCAACGGTATCTCGGCCGCTGCCGAGATCGTGCCATCAGAAGGTTTACATGCAAAATATATGTCATAATACTTGGGCGAGTAAGGAAAAGTATAGTCAAGAAAAGATACGCTGGTTAAAGACCGTTGGATAAAAGGGAAGATTGGTAATATATATATATATGTATACATATATATATATGTATATATATATATATATATGTATGTATAGATACATATATATATGTATACATATATATATATGTATGTATATACATATATATATATATATATATATGTATATATAAAAGAATGCAAGTAAGGGGGGTTCCCATCCGAGAAAAAAGAAACAATGTATCAAAGATGAGAACAGAAGAGGACCTCCAACAACAAAGCAAAAGCTTAGATTTTGGTTACCACCCTTTGTAATCATCCTTCTTGGATGAATAAAGATAGATCTCATAGTTATCAACGACTTCTCCTCTTTTCCTTTTTTGCTCTTGCAAGTACGGAACAATGTAACAAAGATGTAAGCTTATCATTTATGTTTGATGTTTTTAATCATCTTAAGAAATGTTATATATGCTCGGCCTATTCTAATATTCAATATACTTAGATCTAGAGTTAATTATGTTTGGCTAAGGTTTATCCTCCATTTTTTTATTTATTGGTTAACTGAAAAGTTTATCACTTTTTAGTAAAACAATTTGGCGCCGTCTGTGGAATTTCTTAGCCAAATCTTTTAGTTTCCTTTAGATCTAGAACCATCCAAGTATCACTTCCAAGCTGTCATAGCTTCACCATCTCGATAAAAATACCAACTCGAAAGAATGGTAGATAAGCTTTGGAGATAACCGTACCAATCTTGGTCAGATCTCTACATAAAATAGAAATTGTGGCCAATGTCTACGCAAAACCCGCACCTCACCTGTAGCGATGGATTTGGCACTTCATATGCATGTTTTAAATAGTATCACAGTCATTATGCATTTGGCATGACCGCAACCCCACTTAACGTATTCACCTTATATACCGGTCCATACTTTCAGCTCTTAGGAAGGGACGATAGCTTACTGTGTGATCCTTTGAAATAGTAGGCATGTCATGCCTTATTTTCATACCCACGTACACGGGGTGATTTATGAACAAAGTAAGACATATTTCCCTTATTGTTTGCGCATATCAAACGGGACCGGACTGAGACTCGGTCTCGGTATCACAACGGGCAAGGTAAGTCCAACCCACGAGAATCCTAAACGCGATTAGTGATGAAGACAGCACGGATACCGAATATGAAACCATTGTTCGAGTACGAGACGAAGCGAGTGACCCTACAATGTCATTCCTCCTTTCGAAGACTTTCCAGGCCAAGGTAACAGGAAATTTCATTTGGTTTTAACTTATTACACTCTCTTGATTGGTTCAGAATAGGAACACGAGTACTCTTATATGTACGCGAACAAGGAACGAACGCCACCAAAACATCCCAGGAAAAGGTTTCGTACCATGCTATCTCTAAAGCAGTGACCGATCAAAGCCCTACAAGTCGTACCATACTGCAACACCTGAGCCTTTTTTTTTCTCTAAGTCTAATACCTCCCGGGCCACACCCAAAACTCACCCGAGCCCTCAGGCTCAAAACCAAACACACACACTAACTCAATAACATCCTACGAACTTGGTCGAGCGATCAAATCGCTAAAATAACATCAAAATAAATGAATGAGACCTCAAAGTCATCATTTTTCCTTTCAAAGTTCATAAACTTCTGACTTTAGATATTTAGGTCCGAAACACGTCAAACGACGTCCGATTTCGACCAAACTTCACAGAAAGCGGTTAAACAATATATGAGATTTGTACCGGGCATGGAACCAAATACGAGCCCGATACCACAGTCTTTTAATCAATTTTCATTTTCATTTTCCTTAACAAATTCAGATACACTATTTAATAGAAAAATTCTTCTACTCGGGTTCTAGACCTCGGATTTCGACTTCGTGAATATGCCCGAGTCCCATATTTTTCTACGGAGCTCTCGGGACCGGCACATCACGGGTCTGAGTTCGTTTACCCAACATGTTGACCAAAGTCAACTATACCAATATTAATATCAAAATTCATTATTTTTCACACGGGATTCATATTAAAACCTTTCGGCTACACGCCTGAACTACGCACACAAATCAAAGCAAATAAAAGCAAGGTTTTCAAGGCCTCGTAAGCACAGAAAAAGGGAGAATTACGGTGATGGCCCTTTGAGTCGTCACACTTTGCTTTCATGTTCTTCAATCGTAGAGATTCTTGTATATTGAGTTGTTGAATTAATTACATGTATGAATTTTATTGGATCAGATTGCAGGCCGCAACGGGTGAAATAAGAGAGGATTATATTGATAGTGATATGGTGGGATCGAATTGCACGCCGCAACGGATGTTATATGTGATTTTGATATGGTGAAATAAGGGAGGTTTACGATAGTGATTCTGATTATATGATGGGATCGGGTTGCGCGCTGTAACAGATTTTTATATATTATTCTTAATATTGAATGTGAAATAAGGGAGGATTGTGTTTGTGCGGTGGGATCGGGTTGCGCGCTACAATGTCTTATGTGTTATATATTCATTTTTGCTTTGTGTTAGCTTTCACCATTTTCATACGAGATTCCGAGGACTAATATTTCTGGTTTTACCGATTTCAAGGATTGAGTTTATTTTCATAAGTTAACTACCTAACAATTCCTGTATTCCTTTCCTGTTATTATTATTATACTGCGTATAGGTTATTGCAAGTGGTCCGCCTTAGCCTCGTCACTGATTCATCGAGGTTAGGCTCGGCACTTACACAACATATATAGGGTCGATTTTACTTACTACACTTTGCACTTCTTGTGCTAATTTTGGAGTCGGTCCTAGCTGCGGTCAGTAGATTGCTCAGATCGATTGCCTGATGGAGACTTCATGAGATACAGCTGCACGACATTCGCAGTTTTGAAGTCTCATTATACCCGATTCTAGCTATTTATTCATTTCAGACAGTCATGTTTTTATTCAGACTATTGTTTGTATCACTCTTGTCCCTCGTGTACTTGTGACACCAGTTTTGGGACTATATCAAGATATTGTTGTTATGATTTTCTCACTCTTTTTCAGTTTTTTCAGTTCTTGGTTCTAATTTAATTTGTATTGTCAAAAATGGCTAGAAACTATTCTTACGTTGCCTGGCCTAGCAAGTGAAATGTTAGGTGCCATCATGGTCCCACCGATGTGAATTTGGGTTCGTGACATCTAATTAGGCTAGATTGATAATTGACAAAAAGGAATATTATAAAGAAAGAAGAACGACTCCTTTTAATTATATGTGCAAAATTGCTTTCGCAGAGTAACTATATTGAAAACTATTATTGTATATATAAATAGACAAGAGGGGTTGCTCTGATGGTAAGTAATCCCCACTTCCAACCGAGAGGTTGTGAGTTCGAGTCTCCCCAAGAGTAAGGTGAGAAGTTCTTGGAGGGAAGGATGCCGAGGGTCTATTTGGAAACAGCCTCTCTATCCAAGGGTAGGGGTAAGGTCTGTGTACATACTACCCTCCCCAGACCCTATTAAGTGGGATTATACTGGGTTGTTGTTGATTATTGTATATATAAATATGCTTTTGAAAACACTGGATCGTGCATAGACTCACTAGCATAAGTAGGTTTGCAAGTGCGATAATTAGTAGCTAAGTAAAGTGGATTAGGATAAGTGGCAGCAAAATTTATGGAAAATTGTATGGTCACTAGCATTACCGTAATATCCCCAAACAAATAAAATTACCGTTGCTCTAGTTAATTTTGTGGATAACATTGCATGCATGGGATGCATACAGCCGCAAAAAGAGCTACAATCACTCGACCTTTTTTCTTTTGATCTGGTATTTGTTTTCAATATAAAACTGAAAACAAGGAAAAACTGCTCATCCATTGTTAGTATTTATGAATTAGATGGTCGTCCAATAGTGTTTGAGAGATAAGTTATTCATGCATGCAAGTTGCAAGTGATACGTACTTTCCAATATACACTGTGGTCTCAAAAAATCCATGTCCAAAATATGATCTCCTGCCTGAAATTCACCGATTTAATTAGTTTCCCTTTGCCATTTGCCTTGTCTTAGCTTTTCAGTTGCATCCTCAGCTCGTTTAATTAATCTCGTTTATGATCTTTTATTTCGAGCATTAATCAGATAGATGGCGAATACAGAGACAATAAGGACGATTGTTGGAATTATTGGTCTGTGTTTTACGTACTATCCAATGTTCATCATACCGATTTTTAAGTAATATACATATATATATCAACTGCTTAACATTTTTTTTTCATGGATAATTCATGCAGGAAATATTATATCTTTCTTCCTCTTCCTATCCCCTGTGTAAGTCCTCTGGAATAATGTACATTATGAATTTTTGATTAATAAAGTATGTATCTTTGGTGAATTTAGCTATATTTTTTTGGCAGGCCAACGTTCATTAAAATATGGAAATTAAAGACGGTGATGCAATTCAGACCAGATCCTTATGTTGCTACTGTTCTAAATTGTGCAGTGTGGATATTTTATGGAATGCCCTTCGTTCATCCAGATAGTCTTCTGGTCATCACCATTAACGGCATCGGTCTTGTTATAGAATTAAGTTATGTCTCAATATTCTTTATCTATTCCGAATGGCCAAAACGTGTACGTATTTTATTATATACACTTTTAATTACTACTTAATTATCCAAATTAATTTGAACTAACGTGTTTTTTTTAATAACTGAATATCAGCGGAGGATTATAATTGCTTTGATAATTGAAGTAATATTTGTGGCGATCGTCATTTTCGTTACGCTTACTTTCCTGCATGATACCAAGTCCAGATCCATGCTTGTTGGAATATTGGCTGTCATTTTCAATATTCTTATGTACACTTCGCCCCTCACCGTCATGGTATTAATATTAATCAATTGAGACCACCCTTATATTTTTTCATTCAAAATTTAGTTTTGATATGTATGCACTAATTAATTAACGTTTGCTGTTTTCTTTTAGCATCGAGTCATCAGCACCAAGAGTGTGAAATACATGCCATTTTTTCTGTCACTTGCAAATTTTGCCAATGGATGTATTTGGTTCGCCTATGCATTCATCAAATTTGATATCTACATCTTGGTAATTAGATTCCTTTTATTATTCGTCGATCCTGAATCTATTGATAATTCGTGTAAATTACTACTTTACTACATAATCTAAAGTTTGATAATAACATTTTGAATCTGTACTTTTTGTTTTTAATAATAATAAAAATAGGTACCTAATGGTCTGGGAGCGTTATCTGGAGCAATTCAGCTCATCCTTTATGCAACATATTATCGCTCCACCAAATGGGACGATGATGGAAAGTCAAGTGAAATTGAACTTCCAGGGAACACCACACCCTAATTTTGTTCAATTTAGGATTTAAGTTAGATTTACCGATAGCGTAACAATAACAACAACAACAACTACCCAGTATAGTCCCACAAAGTGGGCCCTGGGGAGGGTAATATATAGACGAGCTTTACTCCTACCCGAAAGGGCAGAGAAGCTGTTTTCAGATTTACCGATAGTGTAAGGAATATTTAATTATTATCAGTCCAATTTGCGCGTTATAGCAGGTTGCTTACTACTTTTCTAGGTTACCAGTCAATTATTAGAGAGAGTTCATTATCTCCGTGTAAATGAATTTTCAACTACTCGATTGTGTAAATATTTTTTTTTATGCTTTTAGCTTCTTATTTTTGTTTCTACACATTAGGAATAGTGTTGTCAAAGTAGAAAACTCTTTTTGTTTTGAATAACTGACGAAAAATAGAGATCTTTCTGTAATTCTTGTGCACCGTAGATCTTTTTATCTGATGTCCCTGAAGAGAGCGTGTACTGTTGATCTGCATTAATTAGTAGTTTTGAGATTTATTACAAGGAGGAATCATGGTAGCCCAATAGGAGTAAATACTGAAAAATTAAACCATGCATGCTTCGCGTATTTCATTTTAGCCTCAATGTTTATGACTACTACTGTTATATAAACAAATGTATTGACATAGAAGAAAGCAGTGTCAATTCCATCACCCAACCTACAGAAGCCAAATTGATGACATATTTGAAAATTTCCCAGAAATAAAAAAAAGAAAAAGAAACAATGGATATATTATAAGGAAAATAAAAAAGGGAAGAAAACAAATGGAAAAGAAGACATGAATGTATAAGCTTTACATCAACCAAGAGAATTCATGTACACAGCTTCCAAATAGAACAGCGAAAATATTCTGGCTCTGCAAGTTCACTTCCTTTGTCAAATATTTGGAAATTGAGATAGACTTTACCTATTTCTGCATGTCTGCTTCAGCTACAAGCTTCAAGGCCCACGATACTTTCGGAAACACAAGCAACCCTGTTGTTGATCAGCGGGAATCATTCCTCCGCCTTTTGATGTATCAATAGCCTCTATCATGGATACTACCTCGTCCATCTCAGGCCGCTTGTCAGGGTTAGCGTCCCAACATCTCTTCATTACATTAGCAAGGGAACTAGGGCAACACCTTGGTATTTCTGGTCTCAGATTCTGTGTGGCACAACAGAAACCACAGTTATCAAGGGGGCAAAGGCAGATGATCAAGAAGAAACCAGTAACTGTACATTCTTGTCTAACTGTCTTCTTCAATCTTCACACGTCATTACTTATATCTAAAAAGTGCTAAAAAGTTGGAGGCTTTACCTGGCAAACCACAGCTGAAGTTACTTCGGAGAAACTGAGATTAGAATATGGCATGTCACAGCAATAGATCTCCCACACACATATGCCAAAACTATAAACATCGCATTTTCTATTGTATGGATTGCCATTGAGAACCTGTTGAGCATTCAAAAATTCAGCAACAACGGATGTAAAGTACAACAACTCTTTCATTTGCAATATTTTCATTCTTGCACATTTTCTTTCCCTGCATTTTAAAAAGTTCATCCAACACTTTCACTAATTCACTCTATTTTGGGGATTAAAATCCCTACATTTAGGTCACTCTTCCTCCGGGTTAGAAAAAGATGGAGATTGCAATAGGAAAAGATTTAGCATATTTCGAAAAATCAAAAACGAAAATTGTGTTCTGTAGTAAGTTATACAGATCAAGGCTCATAGCATGCGTCTCTTGCACACTTATGCATTGTACACAGGTTGACGAATGAATCTTGACGAAAAATAAGGGAACATTATGCAAGCAAGAATACCAAAGAAAAAGCTTTATATATGCTGGATCTGCTTAATCCATCAAAAGAACAGAAATGAGCAGACAGATTACTGACATGAATGAAAGACATTCATGGAGTGGTGAATCCTACTCCACTTCTGAATTACCTCAGGAGCCATATATCCAAGGGTTCCAGTCTCCCCAGTCATGTCATTTGGATTAGAGGCCTCAACGCGAGCAACCCCAAAATCTGCAATTTTTACTGTACGTGTCTTATCCAATAGCATATTCTCTGTCTTGACATCTCTATGCACAATCTTCTCAGAGTGAAGGTAACTTAACCTAAAAAAGTTCAAATGATTGACCTCAGTTCAGGTAAATGATATATCGTATATATAATTTAGAGGGGTTTCAAATACATGAGAAAAAGTTAGAGCTCCGATTTACCCTCTGGCCATATCAAGTGCAATCTGCACAACTACTTTGAATGCTAGCTTCCTTCTTCTGTTCTTGATAAGGTAAGATTTTAATGCACCACCCGGAAGGTACTCCACTATGACGCAGCATATGTTACTAGGCATGCCAATATGACCATTTTCTGTTTGTACATTTAGCCCAGAAGAGCCCATGGTTGCCCCGATGAACTGTGAGATTGGAGAGAGATATTAGTTATATGATGTGAAATAAACAGTTTATTACAAAAATATGGGTAAATCTAAGCAACAATCAGTTTGTATGCTGAGAGATGAGATAAGATTTTAGACATGCAGTTTCCACAATCCAACGGCCTTTATGTTGTGCATGAAATACAGCACTAGAGATTAGGCCTCCAACCAACAGAGACATAGTAAATCATTATAAACAGCAGCCTGTAAAATTAACACATTAGATATTACAGTTGTTTGCTACAGCCAACGAAAACGTACAGGCAACGTTCACAACACCCTTAACTGCCCTTCAAGCATCATGCTTTTACCTTCACCATAAAGGTTTCTGATACATCAATGAATTAATTTTGTATCTCATTTATTTAAACCAGAAATAACACATAAGATATCTTTTGTCCTCACAATGATGTTTTCAAAATCAAGACGCTTTAATATTCTCCATGCTAACACGGTAGCTCAAGTACATAAAATATCAGATATCAGAACTTGACTATCAAACTATAACTTCTAAAGATTGAAACAAAATTCAAAAAGACATTGTTGCAACTTACAGTCTTGTATCCTAATGATTGGAGTTTAAGGTTCATCTATTCAAGTTGACCTAAAAACAGAATATTCTTTTTCGCTTTTCCCACTTTGGAAGTTAGGTAATGGTGTCTATGCATTATACTGTTAACGTCCGTGTCAACATGACGTTCTGATCCCCACCATCAACCTATCAAGAGCTTGCCAAATTTCCCAAAATCAGCCTCTTTCTCATCTTCATTATAGAAAAATCATCTGAACCTACCATTATAAGCTCAAAAATAATGTGGCTATTTACATGGCTTATAAAAGTTAATGTGTTGTTTCCTTCGTTCTTCTCTTTTTGTAGATATTGCTCTGTTGATTGCTTTACCCATTATAAGTAGCTACTAATACCTATAAGGAATACCTCTTGAATTTGTGCTCCAAACGAAAACTTTAAACAGATCTATTAGATGCATTTAACTAACACCCTTATGCAAATATTACAGAACCGAATTAAAAAGAAAACCTTATGCAAAGCTTCATAGTGAAAATTGATAATTGTGAAACAAAGATAAGCACACCTTTGATACATAACTTGTCTTCAAATTCACATTTAGGAGGTAACATGAGTATGATTCAAATAGTTTCGGTACTACTAATCAGAACCTGTTAATATAGCAAAAATTCCGTACTTACAGGATTAAATTGATCTCTCCACCATAATCTCTTTCCTACTGTAGAACCACCATCTCTCATGTTTTGGTTTTTTCCCCATTCTTTAAAATCTAAACATAGAATCTTACTTCAAAAGTAATTAACTTTTTTTTAAGTATGTACACATCTTGAGCAAGCTGTGATTTACAATAGTTAATCACCAGTCACCACCAAACAAGCTAAATGAATTTTCTTGGACATGAAATGGAAAGGCAGAGGCTCGTCATGCATATTACAATGGCATTGCCATTGCAGAAGTGCTCTACTAGCACTATGTCCACACTTTGTTCCCAAAGCAGTGTGAAAAGTATAAACTGAGTAAAAGGTAGTATAGACTGGAAATTATTAGCAGATGGACCATCAAAGTTTTAGCCCCTGCGATAGGAACGACCATTAAAGACAATGAAGTTTCATGCAGATGTAGTAGTATCCATGAGGTTCTAAATCATTTCCTCATAAAAAAGTTATAGGTTGAATGTCACCTTAGTAACATTAGGATGGTCAAGCTTATGCCACACTGAAACTTCCTGAGTAAAAGCTGCCCTTAGTGATGCTATTTCAGCATCTGTTCTGTGGCCCTCTTCCCCCCAGTCCAGTAGTTTCACTGAGGAATGTTAACGAGAAACATGTTAGTAAGACCACTAATTTATGGTAGTCATTAAATCATTCCAAAATTTGTTAAAAGAGTTTGAACAAGAAAAATGGACAATTTTTGGACAAGCAAATTTGTGAAGGCTCTGTAGCAGTGACAATGACAACCACATTTAACACCAAAACACTATTTAAAGCAAGAATATAAAAACAAAAACATAAAACCAAAAATAATGAGAGGGCAAGAAAATGAGATCCAGAGTTGTAGGATCAGGATGACAAGCATTAGTGTTTTAGATTACTTTATTACTTGAATAACAGATAGGATCACATGAAAGTTCAGAAATACAGCAATATGCAAGACCAGCCAAGTTAATGCAATCATCTGCAACTTGCATAATTCAATCCAAACCTGTGTCTTTATTCACGGATTCCGTAAGAATACACTCAAATGACAAACCATCAAAATCACTATACAATACTCATTCTCTTACCCTTAAACACACTCCAACTGGCAGAAGAAAACTAATAAAAATAGCAACCACGCATAGCACGCCCTGAATAAAGTACTCCCATGGTTTCAATAAAGATTGACACTATTTTCTTTGTAAGTCCGTTTTAAAAAGATTGACGCCTTTCAAAATTTTCTTAATATGAAGCATTTATAGCCAAACAAATGTTGTGACAGGGTTAAGACCACATTTATCCAATGTATTCCTTCTTTATCAAAATTTGTTCCAAATCAAAGTAGGACAATCTTTTCACCGAGCGAGTAATAGTTATATCCAGCAGCCTATAGAACATTAAAATTGAACCATGAATAGGGCCAAAAAAATAATATTAAACACAACAAATTAAGATGGACCTGAGCACAACTTTTCCACTATTTATACTCACAATAAGTAACGACCAATTTACTTTAACCATGCCCATTAAAGAAATATTAAATTTTAGACAAAAATAATTAGTGTGATTAAATTATCCTTAATTAAATGCTGCAGCATAATTTAACGAGGAGTAAAAGACTTTTTTGAGATATGTACATAAGGGTAATTTTGGAAAAATAAATTAAAATTTTTTTTGATTAGATAAATGGACAGTTATTTTGGACAAAAATAAAAAAACAAATTGGTATTAATGAGTTTCCAAAATTGTAAATTCATGAACCATACTTTACCATCAATTCTGTTAGTGCCTATTCTTCAATATGGTATGATCCATGCACTAAACTAAATAAAAGACAACATAAAGGAGAAAAGAAAATAACTTCTTAACAGTGTAAAAGGAAAATGGAGTGACTCTGCCAGAAATGCTGCTACACACCTCCTCCCGAGGTTCCCTAACTAACTATCTGCCCCTCCAAAAAAGTTAAAATATAATAATGATAATAATAAATTTTATCTTTTTAGAGTAAAAAAAAAACGAAATAACTGTATCACATTGAACAGTATTTTTTTTTAGCATGGTTAAAAAAACATGTAGGTGACTGACCAGCAACATCTTGGCCGTCGTAAATGCCACGATGGACGGTACCAAAAGTGCCACGAGCAATGACACTTTTGATGATGAGCTTGGAAGGGTCAATTTCCCAGTCATATCTTTGCTTGGGCTTGACGGAGGAAGATAAAGAGAGGGCAGCCGCAGTGGCGGTGGCGTTGGTGTAATTAATGCACGAATCATCCAACGGTTTCTTCTTTTCCATAGTCCATGCTCTGTTGAGGTGCTTCTCCAGTTGCTCATCCAAACTCTTTAAATCAATCTGATCAGCTCTCACAAACCCATCACTGCTCTTCTCCATCTCGTTTTCTGCTTTCCTTTTTTTTGTTTGTATTCAAAAAGCTGAATATTTGATTGTTTCTTTGGTGAAATGATTGTTCATTTGGTATTTATTGTTTACTACTAGTTTTAGAGGGAGGACTGAATATAGCCAAAGCGTTTTTGGTTTGGTGCAGGGGAAGAAGATAGGGAAGAGAAGAGGAGTAATATGAGCATAACGCCATGTGTGCACATGGAATTGCCTCAAGACAACGTGAATTCCTGACCCCACCACTCTTTTCTTATTATTTTTTTCTTCTGCCTCCTTTCGTATTCGAAAAATGTCCATATTTAGTAGGCGATTGGCCATGAATTCCAAAATAAATTTACAAATTTGAAATTTTGCTAAAATTTGAGTTGAAGATAAATTGTAATTGATTATTTTTTTTATAAAATATTTAAATATTTTTTTGCAAAATAATAAAATATAATTTATATCTCATAACTTGTAAAAAATATCAATTCCGTCCCAATTTAATTATGCTACTTAAAATAAACAATCAAACATGCCATTGTTTAGTAACATGGTAGTCGTCACAAGAAAATGATTCATTATGCGATGAAGTAACTTCATCTGATAGTCAAGAGGAACACATGAGTAGTTGTAGGTTAATAATTGATGGGGTCATTTTATAAATTTTAGAAATATATGATAGATTTTTAAAATTAAAAACTACGTAGTAAAAATGGATTTTCAAGTGAAATTGGAAAAATTGATAAGATATGAATAACCAAAAATTATTTTCAATTTTTTTTTGAAAATAGTAAAAATTTTGTATATGTAAAAAGGCTCTTATTCTCTACTCAAATAGTAAAAATTTTGTATATGTAAAAAGGCTCTTATTCTCTACTATAGAAAATAAGCTACATCTAGTCTTGGTTTCAGTTTCTTATTAAAACTGTATTCGGGACATTCAAACTGTTATTCCATTTGTTACGGTTTTGGTATGTTAATATCCTTGTCTTTTCCCCCAACATGTTAGTCTTTTACCTGGCGTTGCCTAACCGATATCCACTTAAATGAGTGAATTGTACATGTTCAAAAAAAAAAATTAAGAAAAGATTAAAATTTACTCCGTATATAACTTTTGATTATGATCTACAATTAAGATGGAACTCCGTCAAGAACAAGGTAAAAAGAAGATTTTTTCCCTAATAGCTGTGTAACATTGGACCAATAGTTTAACGATTGAAAAGCAAAATTACTCAATTTTTAATAATATCTTTTGGCTAAAAAGTTATTCGAATACTTAACTAGCTTTAAAACAATAAAAAATGATATGGGTCAATCAGAATCAATGCTAATGTGATCTAGAGAGTGTTAGATGATAGAAATCGGAGATTACTATAATATATAGATCGAGATGTAAGAGCAGTAAGATATATAACAGGTTTGTTTGCACAAGAGAGAGAGAGTTGTATATTTTCAGTAAGGAAATACACGTCAATCTTTACAAAGGGAGAAGGTCCCCTTTATATACCAAGGGACCTTCCTCGAAATAATATAAAAAAAGTACAAGAGTTGGTGGCTTCGATATACGAATGTCAGAGCTTGATGTGACATTACAGTGAGTCACATCGCTTGATCCGTTTATTGACTAGGACCGGTCATACTTAAGTCGACCATGATAAGGCCTTAGTGAGGCCGTATGTGGATAACATGTGGACGTGGGGAACCAAATTTATCCAATACAGATAATCCCTCCGTTTATTGGGGACGCAGTCGAAAGGCGTTTCCAATGGACGGACATGCGTGCTTGACGCCTATGGAAATTTGGTCGTTCCTGTTGATACCTCTGTGAGAGACGTGTTCGTGTATGAAAAAGGTCATGCGTTGACATGTTACCTCCTTTTTGGAAATTTTTAAGGTGACGTCATCGATCACATGCGTGATCATTACTTCTGCTCCAGAGGTGGTTCAGGTTATGATGTGACGTTTGTGTTTCCTGCGCTGATTTTTTGAATCATGCCCTTTCGATTTCCGTGTACCTTTTCTTATAAATAGTTGGAGGGTTGGACTAGGTTCATCTTTCGATCCTTTTCGGAGAGTATTTTCTTACTCTTTTCCCTGTCTTTTTCTGGTGTTTGCTATTCTTTTCTTCTCTGAAATTCTCATTCTCAGGAATCGAACTTGCGACCCGTAATACCTTTTTCTTACATCATTCACTATGGCTAATTGTAAGCGTGATGATAACAGAACTAGTGACGTTGCTTCTACCAGGGCTTCGTCATCCTCGAACGGAGAGGAGGCCGAGGAGGTTTTTGTTCCTCTATCAACGGCCAACCTGCTCCCACGCGATATGAGCAAAAGGAGCGACTTTCTGAATAAGCGTAAATTCCTCCCTTGGGAGTATAGTGAGATGACGCTGTCCCACTTTTCCTCTCTCAGGGGGACGTATGATATTCCCGATCACGTTGACATTGTTCCCGCGGGGCTAGATTATGCTAACGTGCCTAGGACCGGGTACTGTGCCTTCTACAAATACGCTTTTCGAATTGGATACACCCTTCCATTTTACCCTTTAGCGGAGGAGTTATGTCGCTGGTTTGGAGCGTGTCCGGCTCAGCTTACCCCGTATGCCTTGAAGGTGTGCAGGGAAGTATCTGTTTACGCGGCGAAGGCCGAAAAAGAGGTGACCGTTCATCACCTTTTGCAAATGTTCAATGTTGTTTTCATGAGAGGCTCGATGCTCCAGTTGAGGAGTAGGGGCAAGAAAAGCTTTGTGGCGCAGGTGGACGACAAGGCCAACCGTAAATTTTGGACGAGGTTTTTCTATGTCCGTACCGAACACCTTGTGTCCAACCCTGATGGGTTTCCAGAAGTGTGGAATGACGCACGTAAGTATTGCCGTGCGTGATGTTTACTATTTTGACCTTACTTTACCGGTTCTCACTGTCAAAAGTTTTCCTTTGTTTTCATGCAGTGGCTGCTCGCCCTCCTCGTAGTGTTGACGACATTAGGTCATGGGTGCTGGCGCTGATACCGTTTGCAGAGGAAAGCCGTTCTTGGACTGAATTCCTTAGGCTCCACGGCCCGGATGGTAATGACTTTACCTAATATTTGTCACGGTTTTGGGGCCCATATATTTTTCTTACCTGTCTCACATGTGTTTTGGTAGGTCGGGGCGCCTCTAAGAAGGCGAGGAAGAAGAAGCAACAGAAGAAGAAGATTGCGACCAGTCCTTCTAGGACAATATCTGATCGTGAGGCGTATCTGGTCTTCGTCGGCACGTCCTGGGACACTGCTTCGCCCCTTTAAGACAGTAGGGTACATTAGAAGCGACCCCAAAGATAACATCTGAGGCCGTGATGGGGGTTGTACCTGAGACGATGCCCATGGAGGTGGCAGTAGCTGTCCTTGAGATTTCTCCCGTAAGGACGCCTTCTGCCGTGCCGAACCCCTCTGAGCTCGCTCCGCACCCTGCGGAGGGGGACCCTGAAGAGGAGGAGACGTTGGAGAGGAGGAAGCATCAGATCCTCACTGGCAAAACCGTGGACACCCAGTCGAGAAAGGCTAGGCCATCTTGCCCTATATCAAGGCCGACCTTTGTGGCAGAGGCTATTCGCTCTGGAAGAGCTGATCTTAGGAGGGAGGCCACAACGAGAAGAGGTGAAGACATGGATGTGGCAGGCTCGGGGGTAGCCACAGAGGACGCAAACAGAGGAAGCAGGTCCTTGGACCGGGTGGAGATGATGGCTGGCCAATCTTCTCGTAATATAGTGATCTCAAGTCACTATAATTTGCTGGAGAACTGCGAGGAGGTGTCCTCCATCATGATGCTCTTGTGCGTCGGCGCCGAGCGCGCGACCCTGGAGGAGCTTAGTGATAAAGCCTTGGCCCAAAGGGTGGCACGCGCGGCCCTACATGTATGCCTCTTCCTTGCTTGATGACCTTTCTTTACGTAGGGTTATGATTTTCCCGTTCTTACTTGGTCTCTTTTCCAGACTCTTGTCTTGGAGGTAGAGAGGGATCGGCGCCGGAAAGAGAAAATGGCCAAATACAACCGGCTGGTGTACAAGTACAATAAGGCGCGCGAGGCGCATCGAACCCTGGCCGACATGTACAAGCAGGACCCCAACTTTAGAGTGGTTCGTGAGGGCTTAGTGGAGTCCGAGACGAAATTGGAGAACATAGTGGCCGAGCTGGAAAAGGTGGATGAACAACTCATGGATGCTGTTTGTCGGGCCGCGGAGATGGAGGTCCTTATCCAGGCCAAGGACGAGGAGATGCAGCTCGGTCGTGTTGCGTTGGAGGAGGCGGCATAGTTGCGCACCCGAGTGGCGGCTCTAACAGAGGAACTCAAAGCCACGAAGGCCGAGGTCGAGGAGCTTAAGCTAGCTCTCGCGCAAGCCAATACATCTCGTGAGGCGCACGAGATGTGGGTGTATGCGGAGGCCAAGCTGGTCGTGCTTGAGGAATTCTTGGCGGCTGGTCGAGCGTCCGAAGCGGAGGTTGAGAACCAGCGCCAACTAGTTAGAGTCACTCGTGAGACGGCAGGCTACGGTCCTGAATCACCGGCCCGAGAGGGGGGCAACTCAGCAGATATAAATCGCTTGGAGTCCAGCTTTTGAATTTCCAGTGTGTACCTTCCCGGAAATGAGGACGGTCCACGTGAGGGCCAGGCGGGCTAGATAATTAGTGGTTTCTTAGGGTCTTTGTAAATATACTTGTTCATGCTGATTTTTGTATCAGGGGGTTTGTTCCCCTTTGTGAAAACATATAATTTTTGTTGTAAGTAATCTTTTCTACCTTTTGGCATGTCGTCGTATTTTTCTTTACTGTAGCTGCTTGTAATTTTTCGGCCATAGTGTGTAAAGTTAGCCTGATGGCTTTAGCCATATAATATAGGCGGCCGTAGCCTTGTGAATACAATGGATCTAGCCATGTACAGATAAAGGCTGTAGCCCGATGAAAATGATGGCCATAGCCATGTAATATAAAAGCTGCGACTAGATGGCCTTAGCCATATAAAATAATGGTCATAACCACGTAAAATGAAGGACGTAGCCTAATGGCCTTAGCCATATAAAATGATGTCCATAGCCATGTGAAATAAAGGCCGTAGCCTGATGGCGTTAGCCATGTAAAATAAAGGTCGTAGCCTGATGGCCTTAGCTATATAAAGCGATGGCCATAGCCATGTAAAATAAAGGCCGTAGCTTGATGGCCTTAGCCTAATGGCCTTAGCCATATAAAATGATGGACATAGCCGTGAAATAAAGGCCGTAGCCTGATGGTCTTAGCCATATAAAACGATGGCCATAGCCATGTAAAATAAAGGCCGTAGCCTGACAGCCTTAGCCATATAAAATGATGGTTATAACCATGTGAAATAAAGGTCGTAGCCTTATGGCCTTAGCCATATAAAACGATGTCCATAGCCATCTAAAATAAAGGCCGTAGCCTAATAAAACGATGGGCATAACCATGTAAAATAAAGGTCGTAGCCTGATGGCCTTAGCCTAATAGCCTTAGCCAAATAAAATGATGGCCATAGCCATGTGAAATAAAGGCCGTAGCCTGATGGCCTTAGCTATATAAAACAATGGTCATAGCCATGTGAAATAAAGGCTGTAGCCTGATGGCCTTAGCCATATAAAGCGATGGCCATAGCCATGTAAAATAAAGGCCGTAGCTTGATGGCCTTAGCCATTTTATTCATTTGGAGATGGCCGTAGCCTTTTCATTCATTTGGAGATGGACGTAGCCTTTTCATTCATTTGGAGATGGCCGTAGCCTTTTCATTCATTTGGAGATGGCCGTAGCCTTCTTATGCATTTGGAGATGGCCGTAGCCTTTTCATTCATTTGGAGATGACCGTAGCCTTTCTATACATTTGGAGGTGGGCATAGCCTTTCTATACACTTGGAGATAACACTAATCCAGTCCTTGTATCATGTCGGGCTTGGAGTGTACATGGAGAGGTGGACATGATGCACTCGCGCTACAAACATCTCCAGGTGACCCCTTCGTCGCCTCGTTAAAAACCTTCCCAAGAAAACCCAATTGGGA
Organism: Nicotiana benthamiana; assembly: GCA_034376525.1. Classification (NCBI taxonomy): domain Eukaryota; kingdom Viridiplantae; phylum Streptophyta; class Magnoliopsida; order Solanales; family Solanaceae; genus Nicotiana; species Nicotiana benthamiana. Next base: position 107,586,667 of record CM067335.1, on the reverse strand, counting down.
CAAAACTCGGGTAAGGGAAAAAGAGTACAACTCTGGTGTCACCTTTTTAGACGTGGAAACGTTTGAGGTGAGCGACGTTCCAGTTGTTTTGGAGTGTCTTCCCTTCCATTTTCTCTAGATGGAATGCTTCTTTCCCGGCCGTTGCTGTGATTTTGTAGGGTCCATCCCAGTTTGTGACCAGTTTTCCTTCACTTGGGTCTTTTGAGGCCAGAGTCTTGGCTTTGAGGACGTAATCCCCTACTTTAAGTAGCCTTATTTTTGCGCTTTTGTTGTAGTATCTTTCGACTTGTTGTTTTTGGGTTACCATTATGACGTGGGCCATTTCTCTTATTTCTTCGGCTTCATCAAGATCTAGGAGCCTGCCGATGTCGTTTTCCGATCCGCTGGTGTGTGAGTACCTTAAGCTGGGTTCGCCCATTTCGACAGGTATGACCAAGTCAGTTCCATAAACCAGTGAGTTTGGGGTTTCTCCAGTGCTGGATTTGAGCGTGGGTCTGTGTGCCCACAAGTTTTCGGGTAGTAGTTCGGGCCATAGTCCATTGGCATTTTCTCGCTTCTTTTTGAGTATTTTTAGGATTGTTTTTTTAGAAGACTCGGCTTGGCCGTTGGCGGCGGGGTGGTATGGCATGGATAGTATTCTTTTGATGCGCCATTTTTTGAAGAATTCGATCGTTTTCTGACCGATGAACTGGCGCCCATTATCGCAGTTGATTTTTTTAGGGATGCCAAAACGGCATATGATGTTCTTCCAAACAAAGGTGATGACTCCTGCTCGCGTATTTGTGCGTACACACCTTTTTCCACCCTTTTAGAGAAATAGTCAGTTAAAACTAGGGGTGTACATAGACCGGGTTGGTTCGGATTTTACAATTACCAAACCAAACCAATTGTGTCGGGTTATTAAATCTAAAGACCAAACCAAACCAATAAATTCGGGTTTTTCAATATCGATTTTTCTCGGGTTTTCGGCTTATTCGGGTTTTTCGGATGTTTTTTCCGGTAAATCTTCGTAGAACAAAATATATAACGTATGCTGAAAATATTTCTTTAACCCTAGTAAGATACAACTATATAAAGTATTTTTCAAGAAAATAATACAAAATATGAGACATGCCATGACTCATGACATTATCCTAAAATATTCAACGATAAAATAATAATAAAATTATGTATTACAAATATTGCTAATTAAAAAGTCATAATAAAAGTAAACATAATCTAAAAGCACTAATTCATGCTAAACTAGATAGACTAATAAGGGAGTGTTAATTATATGCCTAAAAGCTAAAGAAAAATAAAAATAGGTTATGTATTTTTATCTAAATTATTGCAAAATACAAAATAGACATTTAATACATTCCCGTTCGTAATATTGAATTGAATGTCTTTTGTTAGCATTAGTATTGATTGCTAGCATTATTTAATTTACTAATATTAATGGCTATAAAACTTATTGGAGCATTCAAAAGTTCTAAATCAAACATTGAAATAATACCTTAAAAGATAAAATTATGAAATTTTTTAAGAAATATTTATATATTACATTACAATAAGTATATTATATATTAAATATATCTAAAATTCCTATATATGTAATGTCGGGTTGGTTTGGTTTCGGTTTGACTTTCTTTAGTTAAAACCAAACCAAATTAATTATGGTCGGGTTTTTTTTTCCAACACCAAACTAAGTCAAACCAAACCATGGTCGGGTTTTTTTCTCGGTTTGACTCGGATTATCGATTTGGTGCGGTTTATCGGTTTTCTTTGTACACCCCTAGTTAAAACAAGTAAAAATCGTACCTTTCCTCGTCCTGGGGTAGCGGGCCGACTATGTCCATCGCCCACTTGATGGACGGCCAGGGGAATGTGACGGAATTGAAATCGGAGATTATTATAATATATAGATCGAGATGTAAGAGCAGTAAGATATATAGCAGGTTTGTTTGCACAAGATAGAGAGAGAGAGTTGTATATTTTTAATAAGGAAATACACGTCAATCTTTACAAAGGGAGAAGGTCCCCTTTATATACTAAGGGACCTTCCTCGCAATAATATAAAAAAGGTACAAAAGTTGGTGGCCTCAATATACAAATGTCAGAGCTTGATGTGACATTACAGTGAGTCACATCGCTTGGTCCGTTTATTGACTGGAACCGGCCTTACTTAAGTCGACCATGATAAGGCCGCCTTCTTTGGTGAGGTTGTATGTGGATAACATGTGAACGCGGGAACCAATTTTGCCCAATACAGATACAAACAAAAGTTCGACCATTTTCGCTTTGCAATATCTGGTGAAATTTGAATGTGTTGTAATAAACATAGCTAGTGATTGTCCATTTTTTCTAAATTTTGCTTTAACCAAAATAAGTTAGCCCGATAATTTAGATCGTTATTTGGGTTACAACGATCGTTAATCTTAAATAAGTACATCATTGATCAGTCCGTAACATTTTAACGAGGTGGACAAGTTACGAAAATATAAATCAAATTGTCACCCATAAAAAATATACGAAATAAACATTAGTATATTTTTTGGATATAAAACGGAATAAATAAATATGTTTAATATAAACCATTAAAATGTGGTTAGGACGTGTCTAAGTTGTACACAATCTTTTTCCTCGAGAATGATGGACATTATTTCATTTAGGAGGTTAATGACAAAAGTTAGGGTTGACCTTAGATATCCTTTTGCTTATTTGAAACGGAAAGGAGTTTCATTATATTTTGATTGCCAAACCTTTATCTTTGCAATTAATTAAAGTTTGAAAAGGTTATTTTTTAGTGCTTGTATCGAATCCTGAAGGATAGATATCGTTATTTATATTAACTTCGCTAATGGATAGACATCAATTATGAGTACTAAACAAGTAGATTCTGAAATAATATACTCCATAGTTTTGCATGAGAATAAAGTTGAGTAATCACTTGTTTATAGAAGACAAACACCTCATGAAAAAGGGTCAGCTTGTTGTAAATTTTCAATGTTAGCTTCCTGAATTCTGACTAACTCTTCGACTTTATTAACAAATATTATAAAATGTCAAGATCGAACTTCGTTAATCGCATATTCGCATAATTTTCTGAAAAGAGATTGGAGTGACAAACCATAAGACTGCAGAAGTTAGTGGCAGTCAATTATAATTTCGTGTTGCAAATGATTATTTTGAAGTTCAAAATCCTAAAATCCAAATACAAAACGTATGTATATGATTTTTTTTCTTTTCTTTTGGTCAAGAATGTAAACGTGGTAAGGAGATGTTGGGTTTTTAATTAAACTGAGGTGAATGAAAGATGGAGGGGAAAATAACTTAATTTTTGAGATATGTATAGGTACCTAAGTAAATGTTTAAAGTCATTTTCTGGGTATAATATAGGATAGGGGCGGAGCCAGTTAGAGTGCCGAGAGCGAGTTCGACCGAACTCAATAACTTTGGTTCTGTTGGAGCGGAAGTCAAGTGGGCCAAGCCACCTTAGCTTAGGTTAGCTTAAGTCAATTTTATTGTTGAGCCCATTTGTGTATCTGATAAATATGTTCATGTACCCAGCCCATTTGTTTATATAAAAGACTTGTACAGTGAATCACAAAATAAGAAAAAGCACCAGATATTTATCTTCTACAAAAGTATATCTTCTGCCCTTTTTTCATTCTTATTGTGTTGATCATGAATTCAACGGTTAACATGGTATCAGAGTCCGAAATTGATTAATCCAGTACCGGAGTTTACTTTGTAGTAAGTTTCTAATTGTTTTTTTTCTTCGATTATCAAGTCATTTCATGGTGGTAATCTGTTCTGTCCGACGAGATATACTACGACGGTTTTGGTGTTCGTTTGTGGGCGATTATGGTTGATTTTCTTCGTTCTTTGATTCTCTTTAAGTATTCTATTTCGTTAAGGACTTGAGAGAAGTTTGGTAAGTTTTCCCCAATTTTAAAACCCTAAATTCAATTTTTATCAACCATCGATTTTTTGTTGTTGTTGTTGATATGGGTTCAATTAGTGAGGAAACCCCTAATATTGTTGATAATTCTGTTGTCGCACCTTCGTCCCCTTTATATTTGCTCCCTTCTGAGTCTCCCGGCGATGTATTGGTCACTACGACTTTTGATGGCACGGGGTATGGGAGTTGGCATCGGGGAATGTTGTTAGGTTTATCGTGCAAAAATAAGTTGGGAATGATTAATGGTACTGTTACTAAACGAGTTCCAATTATGTACTTTTCGAACCTTGGACTAGGTGCAACGACATGGTTGTTGCGTGGATCCTTAATAGTTTGGATAGAAAGATTAGAGAGACTGTGATGTACACTGAGTCTACTGAGAAACTTTGGAAGGAAATTGAGCGTCGGTTTGGCCAAACCAGTGGGATAAAGATTTTTCAAATCCGCAAGGAGATTTCTTCAATTTCTTAGGGTAATTCTACTGTTACCTCTTACTTCAATAGGATTAAGAAGTTATGGGATGAACTTTCTTTCTCCATTTCACATCCTGAGTGCATATGTGGTTGTAAAGAGGCCTTCTTGAGGTTAGACGAGGAGCAAAAAGTTCATCAATTTCTTAGGGACTGAATGAGTCTTATTCTACCATTAGGAGAAATATCCTGATGATGAAACCTCTGCCCGATGTTGATAGTGTTTATTCTATGTTGATAAATGATGAAAGTCAATATGGAATTCAACCTAATGCTCCTTCTTTCAATTCTGATTCTGTGGCCTTCTCTGCTGGGGTTCAAAAGCCTTATAATCAGCGGGTCAATTTTGATTCTTCCAAGAAAACTAATCTGGTGTGTCGGTATTGCAAGAAGCCTGGTCACTCAGTGGACAAGTGTTTCAAGCTACATGGCTATCCAACAGGTTTTCAGTCTAGGTTTAAGAGGAGTGCAACTTTTGCTCAAGTTTCAGATTCTCAGCCCCTATCACATCCTGAGACCCTTGTTTGTGAGAGCAAACAACTTCATTCTGAAGGAGGGGTTCCCAGTATTACCAAAGAGCAGTTTGATAAGCTTTTGACTCTTCTTCAACAGTCCAAAGTCTCACCTGGACCTCAGGAAATTTCTGCTGGATCTGCCAATTTTGCAGGTCTGATAGGTAACCCTGACTTTGTGAATTCTGGCTTACTTGCTTGCAATTTTTCTACGGTAGAGAATAGTCCTTGGATAATAGATTCAGGAGCAACTAATCACATGATCCCAAACTCTTCCTTTTTGACTAATATTAAACGACTCACTGTTCCTTATCTTGTGACTTTACCGAATGGATATAAGGTAAAGGTAACTTGAACTGGTTCTCTCATAATGTTTCCAGATATTTCTGTGTTCAATGTCCTTCTTGTTCCCGCCTTTAAATATAATCTCATTTCTCTTGCTCAGCTTATCATTCAAATAAATTGTCTAGCTTATTTCTCTTCATCTGTATGTGTCTTGTAGGGCCCTTCTCTGAAGAAGCTAGTGGTTCTTGGTAGTCTTCAGGATGGGCTCTATATTCTCAATCCTCCACTTTTACTGGTTCTTCTACTTCTGCTTTAAGTGCACCCTTTGTAAATACCGTTACTGCCAAACATTTACATGAAATGAATAAGAGCAGTAGTTCTATCTCAAATGTTGCATCTTCTGTTTCTATGCCTGATGTTGCATGTGGTGTTTCCATGAATAATGTTGTTTTTTCTACATCCACTCAGGCACATGCATTTTCATTTGACCATTCTTGGCATTTAAGACTTGGACACATGTCTTTTAGTAAAATGAAGACTATCCCTTTTTTATCTGAGAAGTTACCTAAAAAGCAATTTTTTTATGTGTCATATTTGTCCTATGGCTAGACAACAAAGGCTGTCCTTTCCTGAAAGTACTATACATCCCACTTCACCATTCCGGTTAATTCATATAGATCTTTGGGGTCCTTATCATACCTCTACTTACAATTGGTTTAAATATTTTATGACTATTGTAGACGATTTTTCTAGAACCACTTGGACGCATTTGTTATCATCTAAAGGAAGTGCTTTCACTATGCTTAAATCATTTATTTTCATGATACAAACGCAGTTTAATTCCACTATCAAGGTGGTAAGGTCTTACAATGCCTTTGAACTAGGGTCTAGTACTACAGCTTTAGCTTTCTTTTCCACTCCTGGCATATTGCACCAAACTTCTTCTCCACATACGTCTCAACAGAATGGTGTAGTAGAAAAGAAGCACAAACACCTTTTAGAAACTGCTACAGAACTTTTTTTTTCAGTCCAAGTTGCCTTGAAAGTATTGGGGTGAATGCATCTTAACTGCTACCTATTTGATAAATCGATTCCCTTCTCCTTTATTGCAAAACAAAACTCCTTTTGAATTGCTTTATAGAATTGTTCCTTCTCTGAACCAACTAAGAGCTTTTGGTTGCCTCTGTTTTGCTGGTGTACCTAAACCATACAGGGACAGGCTCAAGTCCAGGTCCATTCCTTCTATTTTCCTTGGGTACACCCCTAGTAAGAAGAGTTACAAATTATGGGATTTGTCCACTTAAAAAACATTTCATTATAGGGATGTCTTGTTCCATGAAAATGTTTTTCCATACTTTGATCCTACTTCATCTTATCTGTTTTCCCCCTACACCATCATTTGATTCAGTTCACATCCATTCTTCTCCTGTTCCCCCTCCTTCTCCCCCTACCTCTTCTCCTACTACTTTTTCTCATGATTTGTTTGCACTTTCTCCTATTGCATCTGATTCGCATCATTCTTTTTCCCTCTCTGTTGTTGTTCCACCACCTGCCCTCAGAAAGTCCTCTAGATCTCATAATCCTTCTCCTTATCTTGGTGATTATGTTTGCAATTCTGTTTCTAGTTCTAAGGTGTCCTCTAATAATTGCTTGCAAAAGCCTTTGTTTTATCATCAAGCTGCTTATAATCCTTCTTGGCAAGAAGCTCTGATGCAAGAGTTTCAGGCCTTGGAAGCTAACCACACATCGGGTATTCTTCCCCTACCCACCGGTAAGAAGGCCATTCCTTGTAAGTGGGTCTACAAGATCAAACAATGGGCTGATGGGTCAATTTAGAGGTACAAATCAAGGTTAGTAATTAGGGTGACAACCAACAAGAAGGGGTGGATTTCAATGAGACTTTCTCCCCTGTAGTCAAGTTGACCACTGTCAAGTGTCTTTTGTCTGTGGCTACTAAAAGAAATTGGAAAGTATACCAGCTTGATGTTAATAATGCATTTTACATCGGGATTTGGATGAAAAAGTTTTTATGAAGATCCCTCCAGGGTTGTCTGTTTCAGCATCTACTTCTGTACCTTCTTCCTCTTTGGCTTGCAAACTGAACAAGTCTCTATATGGTCTTATACAGGCCTCTAGGCAGTGGTATGCCAAACTCTCTTCTGCTCTTCCACAGGTTTCCAGCCTAGTATCAGTGATTACTCTTTGTTTAGAAAGGCTTCAGGTTCGAGTCTCACTTTAGTTGCTATCTATGTTGATGATATCCTGTTGGCCGGTGATGACATTTCTGAAATCCATGCCCTAAAACAGTTTTTGGATGACCAATTCAAAATCAAAGATCTTTGTGAGATTCATTACTTTCTTGGGCTTGAAGTTGTCAAGCAGCCCCAAGGATTCTTGGTTAGACAACACAAATTCACTATGGATTTTCTCTCTGAATTTGAGTGCTTTTTAGTGACTCCAGTGGTGGCTCCATTAGACCCTCATTTTAAGTTGTCAGGTGATATAGGAGAGTTACTAACTGATTCAACTGTGAGTGGGGAAATTGAACTACTTGTAGCATACCAGACCAGATCTTTCTTATACCGTACAACATCTAAGTCAGTATACGTCTGCTCATAGGATTCCTCATTTGACAGTTGCTTATCATTGGCACGACCCAAAATCCCGGTCGTGATGGTGCTCGGCAGCAAGGCTAGGCAAGCCCGACCAATCTAACATCGAATGGTATTCCAGCCCAAGAAGAAGAAATTTCAAGATCAACAGCTAGATTTAATATCAAAACTCCCAGCCAGGGATAATTTATAACAAGGGAAACATAACTGAATAATAATCCTCCCAAAACCGAGGAGTCACGAGTCCATAGCCTCTAACAAAACAGAATACAAGTCTGCACGGAAATTATATACAGTCTGACAAAATAGCAAAAGAACATGACTGATAGAGATAGAGTAAGTGGTCCTTCGGACGCTGGGCAGATACCTCAATACTTTGAATAGCTCGAGAAATCAACAGCAGTAGCACTAAGTCTCTAGAGCACCTGAATCTACACACAAGGTGCAGGGAGTATGGGGTGAGTCTACCAACTCAGCGTGTAATAAGCATGTATAAAAATCCGAAAGCAAGAAACCCACTATAAAGCACAAAGTATAGCTAGTTAAACAGTTCTATGCAGTAGAAGTCTCGGATATATCCAAATAAAGCAACAGTAACTAAATGCATGAGATGCAATGCAATGCATGACCACTGCGGAACGTGCAGTCTGATCCATTTGGGTACCCGCGCTCACTGTGGGGGTTCAGACTCCGGAGGGGCTTCTGCAGCCCAAGCGCCATATCATACAGTACCAATAGTTACCACTGTTTTCATCACAATACACGGTGTCCTTTGTTACCACCATTTTCATTACAATACGCGATGTCCTTAGTTACCACCGTTTTCATTACAATACGGGGTGTCCTTTGTTACCACCGTTTTCATTACAATATGCGATGTCCTTAGTTACCACCGTTTCCATTTAAAATACACGGCGTTCTTAGATACAACCATTTCCATTTAAAATAATTACCACCGTTTCCATTTAAAAATACACGGTGTCCTTAGTTACCACCGTTTCCATTTAAAAATACAAGGTGTCCTTAGTTACCACCGTTTCTATTTAAAATAATATACAATCCAAAGATAGCGAGATAGTACTCGTCAGCCCGAAATAATATTTAAAAATCATTTGAGTTTTCAAAACGTATAAATATGGCGGAGTTTGCAAAAATAGTATTTAAACCTGGACTGATTTCAAATAATATGCAAATCATGAAAATAATGAGATAATGATCCCTGAAGGATTCCACAAGTTAGCACAAGGCCCCAAACATGGCATCAAGCCCATATATCATCAATATAGTATGCGAAGCAATCGCCAACATAGTACAATATATCCCTCAGATTGGACCGAGTCACAGTATTCAACAAATTTGACCCTGCACTAACCATGGAGTGTGTGTCCTGCCTCATAATAGCGTCACAATGTGATATATCGGGGTTTCAAACCCTCAGGTCATCATCTACACCCATTACTCACCTCGAACCGGCGAAATCTCAAGCTCGTGACGCCTTAGCCTCGAGAATAAACCTTCGCGGATGCTAAATCTGATCAAAACCAATAGGAATACGTCACAATAGGCTAATGGAACATAACCCAATCGAAATAACTCGAAATACACCCAAAAATACGAAGTTGGCAAAACCCGAGCCCCGGGCCCACTTCTAAAAAAATTACGAAACTTAAATTTTCGGAATCCTCGTCTCGCCACAAGTCCGTACATATAAATTCATCAAAATCGGAGTCCAATTGCTCCTCCAAACCTCCAATTTTAAGTTGAAACTTCAAGCCCTAATTCTTCTATTTTTATGGCCAATTCCAAAAATTAATGGAGGATTCTTTAATAAAATGACGTAATAAGACCACGAGACTTACCTCCACTCACTTCCCGTTGAAATCCCCTTCAAAATACGTTAATGAGCTCTCAAGGTATTGTAAAAATGGAGAAAATAATATGAAGCTCGCGGATGAAATAACCTTTAAAACTTAACTGCCCAAGTGACTTTTCCTCTATGCGATCGCAAACTTCCTCCTGCGATCGCATAGAACAACTTCTCAGGCCTCCCCCAATGGCCTATGCGAATGCGACCTCAACCCTGCGATCGCACTGCTTCACCTGCTAAACCTACGCGATCGCAACCGAGCCTCTGCGAACGCAGAGCACAATTCCATCAACCTACGCGATCGCACCCACGAACACGCGATCACATTGAACAACCTCAGGACCCCCCGCCAGGCGTACTACGCAATCGCAGAGCCAAACCTGCGATCGCATTGAACAATTGTCTGCAACTGCTGAACCTTCAAAATTTGCAACATTTCCCAACTTCAAATCCTTCCGTTAACCATCCGAAATCATCCCGAGCCCCCACCCCCCCCCCCCCCCCGGGACCTCAACCAAAAGCACCAACACGACGTAATACCTCATTCAAACTTGATCGGGCACAGTAACATAAAAAATCATCAAATTCCTCAAATTCAAGCCTAAGTCAACTAGAACCTTTCCACTTTCGCATTCGATCCCAAACCCAACCAAACGACGTCCGAATGACCTGAAAATTTGCAGACAAATCCAAAATCACCTAATGAATCTACTGCAACTCTTGGAATTCCGTTCCGATCCCCGGATCAAAATCTCACCTATCAATCGGAATTTGCCAAAATTCAAACTTAGCCAATTCAAGCCTAATTCTACACTGGACCTCCAAATTAAATTCCGATTTCTCTCCCAAGTCATAAATCACCATCCGAAACTAGTGGAATCGTTGGAAATCCATTCCGAGCCCTCTAACTCACAAGTCAACATCCGATTGACTTTTGTTTTTCAACTTAAGATTTCCTTAAAGAGACTATTGGTCTCATTTCTAACCAAATTCAACCCAATACACTTCAAACTCACCAAACACATATATCAACATACGAGGAAGCATAATACGGGAATAACGGGGGTGAAATACAAAAGACGACGAGTCGGGTCGTCACATCCTCCCCAACTTAAACAAACGCTCGTCCTCGAGCGTACTTGAGCTGTACTTGAAGCAACCCAGTAACTGAGTGACCTTACCAAGCATATACCCGGGGTGATACCACGTCACTCTATCTCACTTTGGTACCGATAATACAACACAACTGAAATTTCACAATCCACCTGGCCCATAAACCGTTGAACCTCACTGCGCTTCCCGAAATCATACACAAGATCAGAACTTCATATCTATACTCCGAACAAATCTGAACCAGCTGTAACAACCCACACCTGCAACCTCAGGTGAATTCATACAATATACACCACATTCGTTACCCGGAACAATAGTCTCTATTCATAGCAGTTACCCATAGTACTCAATTACCACTAGGAAACCTCTTATCTAGCTAAAGTCTTATTCCAACACTTTCGCATATTGCCAACGATCACTAAAAAACGCAACGAACTGTAGCAGTTCTTCAGATCAACCATTCATGAAGTCACTTCCAAGTTTACTATTACCACAACAGATTTTTCGGGCCAAACCTCGATATTATCTCTCTAACCAGCTGAAATCAAATCTGCTCATACTCATTATTGACTCCAACGATCATCTCAACTACAATACGCCACTCTGGTGATATGACACCTCAACTCCGGCCTAAGCCACATCGTGCTCAACACAGGCACCAATAAGAAACGATCTGAACACACTCAAATCATGACATCTGACTCAAACGAAAGAGCTGTACTGCAAATTCCTCTGTACGATCACGACATACAACTGAGATCCCACCTCACATCATAGGAATAGAGTACCTGAATCCTCCTCGAAAGGTCACAACATCACGTGGCCTTGCCATAGCGCGCAATTCTATCCAAGCACTATTACCCATGAAGCACCTCACGTCACCATGCTCAACACGATCAGCATGCACAGATTGAGGTCTGAAACCTCGCAGCCCATCACACCCACGGAGAAACCAGTAATATACACCATTCAGTCCTGAAAGGACACAATCGATACATTATCCGCCAAGCAATTCTCAATACGGATTTTCCTCAGAAGCCGGGAAGCAAGTAGTACAAGCAACACATGGGAAGCTATTCTCAGCATCACACAGTTGCGACGCGCAACCAGATCCAGATAACATATTCGTGGCGGCGTGCCACCCGATCCACACAACATGCCTCACATAGAGAGGTACACATCGAGCCAAATTGCTCATAATAACAAAATACCAACATCATTCGTAAGCAACTGAGTGCAGAAAGATATTCATATAAGCATTGTAAGCTACTTCCACTTCCACTACTATAAATCATACTAGAGCTGTATGATATGGTGCCCGGCACCAAATATTTACCGAAATCCACAGTCTCACCTGGCGACATGCCCGGCCACAAAGACGCATCTGAAAAGTCCCTCACTACTGGAACCAAAATCATTGGTAGGAACCTCTATACTGACATCCGCCTCGAAGGCCCAATTAAGGAACACAATTCTTCCCAGCTGACCGCTAGTCTCTGGAACATATCCATCAAGCTAGAACAAAGTCCGATACACACCGCCACGCAACCTGGGGCATTTCCCAACATGACTCATAGCACAATCGTTTAGAATAATCCGACACTGAGACAATCACTCTACATCCCCATAACATATCCAGAATTTAATATACTATGCAAGGAAAGATCCACCCGGCTTCCGAATTCCCAATAGCCGCTGACAGTACCAATACAACACACACGATCCTCAATCACTGCATAAACTACATCGGAGAACTCCCAGTCTTCGACTACTCATAGCGCACGAACCAACGTGCCTGATCCAAATTTCCACAATGCAAAATACAGATTACACCTCAAGTACCCAACTATCCCCCGAGGGATATTTTAAAACTCCCATGTGCCATCAAACAACTCAGATATCCGCAGTCGATCCCATAAGGAAATGCCGTAACACTATTGATGTATCACTTGTGGAATTACCCTCTTTCCAAAGCATATGCCATCGTCAAATCACTTCCAATTAACAGTACCATTTCTTTGATTACCTGAAGCTACTCACTACTTAGGACATAGCCAAATCCACCCTACCTTTCAGAAATGAACCGAAACCTTGTACACGCCCGTCTAGGTCCTTTACAATATACCGTATATACCAGATCCTTCAAGGCTAACATGAGAACTTTCATCTCCCTTCTGCGCCGCTGACATCGACGTACTTAACTGGTCTAGAACTTTCATTGATCCCATTTAGAGGAAGGAAAATTATCATACACTCCATGCTCCGCATATTCATGGAAATCATACATCTCTAACCCACGATGAACTCAACAAGAATTCTCTCCCAATTTTAATTGCACAAGTTAACTGCCAAGGACAGAATCTCTCTACCTGAACCAAGCTAAGCATACTTTCAGCACTCAGGAGCTTCACTGGCCAACGGTTATAAGAACCCATTACCTCAAACACATACCACGATCGATCATATCTTTACCATACCGATTCGGGCCCCTAACAAGTTACTCTATTTGTCTCAATTCCCACCTTATTCATCTTCAACTAGATATACTCTCTTGCTGTAGTACCACAATGTCTCAACCTAGTCTCACTATACGAGACCCAACACCAAACCACACCATCTAAGACCCATAGGCCACTGAATACTTTCTCAAACATGCTCAGAATTACCTCATTACAAATACTTTATCCGAAGAACTTTCCGCGACTTTGAATCGATTACCCTTACTTCCCAATTTCTGATACCTAGAATTCCTGTAATAAACATAAAAATACCACGAGTCTTGACCCGTTCCAAAGAAAACACTACCTTAGTCGCATACTCAACCTTAAAACACTTGAGTGATACATATCGAATCTCGAACACCCCAAAAGCCATTCTCAAAAATCATCCACTCTTATACACACTGCAAATCACTTGACTTAATGAATCGAACTACACGGGACTTATCAGCACTTTGACACTACAAGACGAGAGCTCATTCCGATACAACCGTAAAACTTCCTTCCCTTTACTCTAAGCACTCCTTATCAACAACTCAAGACTTTCTCTTATTTTTTCATGCATCTACTATGCACCATATAACCTTTGGCAAAATTTTTGCTTCACTTGTGCCACCCTTGGCTCACTCTCTGTAACCAAAACTGATTCTCTCACATGCATCAAATCGGAACTAACACAGTACATAAGCGTATCACCAGGTCATCAACAGCAACCTCCCCAACTTAGCTTGAAGCCACATGTATTAGACACCCATACTCTATATCCCTCGAAACATCATGGCGAGATTAAACTTGCTCTTTCATAAGCTTGTGGAAACACGAATCATCAGAGATTCTAACTTTTCTCCAATCCTTGCATTCATTCACACAACCGACAAGTCCACTCTTTAGGTGACAAAATTTCTACTAAGTCCCAAATTTCCAAAAATTTTGGCAGAGTTGCCTTTGTAATTGAGCCTATTCACCTACCAGAGAACCACCAAAACCATTCTAATAACACGTCCACAACTTGACAAAACATCACAATGTATATCAATAACAGAAATCCCAATGCTACACGTATTATATTATCAAAATTGATACATGAACATGCGCTGCACCTGTTCGAATTATAACATATAGAAAATACCTTTTAATTATACATTATATCTTCTAACATACACATAATGATCATATCACTTCAGAATAATCTACAGGAGATACCCACCACTTGCCTCAAAATAATATTTCGGTACATCATCCACCGACATACTCCTCACGCAATCAATTGGTCTTCCTGAGTTTAGATTCATACAACAACACACACACACCCATCTAGGAGACTTAAAAAGGTTCTTCACGCCCCCATAACTCGGGTCACATCTCCATTTCACAATGAGAATCAAACATTTAATGGTTCGTCTACCACCTAGCAGACCTTCTTCAACACTTCCAAGTCATATGGACACATCACACGGCACCAACGTACGCATCATGAAGTTATTCAGCCGCCATTACCACTATTAAGGACAATACTGAACTTATAAGCTCATAACACTAGCTCGCTCAATCAGCAACTTGGTGCTCAAGCCATAGACAGATATTCAGCCTCAAGTCTTCCAGACTGGTCGAGCATCAACTCATAGGAAATCTTAATTCGCACCTCAACCGGGGAACCACCAGCCATCAAGGCACATATAATACTGGACGATCACGGGCGCATACAACGTGAGGAAGGGATTTCAAGGGTTACTCTTTCAAGCTGAATCAAGGACGCACGATAATATTTCAACAAAGTGGAGTGTTTCCTAAAGGTTCTGTAGCCTCCTTCATATAAGTGTGATGCACGCCACACCCATAAAAAAGACTCTACTAAACCGGCTCATAACTCGTGAGGCCTAGTAAACCTAGGATCTGATACCAACTTTTCACGACCCAAAATCCCGATCGTGATGGCGCCCGGCCGCAAGGCTGGGCAAGCCCGACCAATCAAACCTCGAATGGCATTCCAGTCCAAGAAGAAGAAATTTCAAGATCAACAACTAGATTTAATATCAAAACTCCCAGCCAGGGATAACTTATAACAAGGGAAACATAACTGAACAATAATCCTCCCAAAATCGAGGAGTCACTAGTCCAGAGCCTCTAACAAAACAGAATACAAGTCTGAACGGAAATGATACAAAGTCTGACAAAATAGCAAAAGAACATGACTGATAGAGACAGAGTAAGTGGTCCTGCGGACGCTGGGCAACTGCTTCAATACTCTGAATAGCTCGAGAAATCAACAACAGCAACACTAAGTCTCTGGAGAAATCTGAATCTGCACACAAGGTGCAGGGAGTATGGGGTGAGTCTACCAACTCAGCGAGTAATAAGCATGTATAAAAACCCGAAAGCAGGATACCCACAATAAAGCACAGAGTAAATCCAATTAAACAGTTCTATACAGTACAAGTCTCGGATATATCTAAATAAAGCAGCAGTAACTAAATGCATGAGATGCAATGCAATGCATGACCACTGCAGAACGTGCAGTCCGATCCATTTGGGTACCCGCGCTCACTGTGGGGGTTCAGACTCCGGAGGGGCTCCTACAGCCCAAGCGCCATATCATACAGTGCCAACAGTTACAACTGTTTTCATCACAATACAAGTGTCCTTTGTTACCACCGTTTTCATTACAATACGCGGTGTCCTTAGTTACCACCATTTTCATTACAATACGCGGTGTCCTTAGTTACCACTGTTTTCATTACAATACGCGGTGTCCTTAGTTACCACAGTTTCCATTTAAAATACAAGGTGTCCTTAGTTACCACCGTTTCCATTTAAAATACACGGTGTCCTTAGTTACCACCATTTCCATTTAAAAATACACGGTGTCCTTAGTTACCACCGTTTCCATTTAAAAATACACGGTATCCTTAGTTACCACCGTTTCTATTTAAAATAATATACAGTCCAAAGATAGCAAGATAGTACTCGTCAGCCCGAAATATCATTTGAAAATCATTTGAGTTTTCAAAACTTATAAATATGGCGAAGTTTGCAAAATAGTATTTAAACCTGGACTGATTTCAAATAATATGAAAATTCTGAGATAACGATCCCTGAAGGATTCCACAAGTTGGCACAAGGCCCCAAACATGGCATCAAGCCCAGATATCATCAATATAGTATGCGAAGAAATCGCCAACATAGTACAATATATCCCTCGAATTGGACCGAGTCACAATATTCAACATATACGACCCCACACTAACCATGGAGTGCGTGTCCCACCTCATTATAGCGTCACAATGTGATATACCGGGGTTTCATACCTCGGTCATCATCTACACCCATTACTCACCTCGAACCGGCGAAATCTCAATCTCGTGACGCCTTAGCCTCGAGAATCAACCATCGCGGATGCCAAATCTGATCAAAACCAATAGGAATACGTCACAATAGGCTAATGGAACACAACCCAATCGAAATAACTCGTAATACACCCAAAAATACGAAGTTGGCAAAACCCGAGCCTCGAGCCCACTTAAAAAAAGTTATGAAACTTACATTTTCGGAATTCTTGTCTTGCCACGAGTCCGTACATACAAACTTCATCAAAATCGGAGTCCAATTGCTCCTCCAAACCACTAATTTTCATTTGAAACTTCAAGCTCGAGTTCTTCAACTTTCATGCCCAATTTCAGAGAACTAATGGATGGTTCTTCAATAAAATGACGCAATAAGACCAAGAGACTTACCTCCAATCACTTCCCTTTGAAATCCCCTTCAAAATCCGTCAATGAGCTCTCAAGGTATTGTAAAAATGGAGGAAATAATATGAAGCTCACAGATGAAATAACCCTTAAAACATAATTGCTCAGGTGACTTTTCCTTTATGCGATCGCGAACTTCCTCATGCGATTGCATAGAACAACTTCTCAGGCCTCCCCCAATGGCCTATGCGAACACGACCTCAACCCTGCGATCGCACTGCTTCACCTGCTAAACCTATGCGATCGCAACCAAGCCTATGCGAACGCATAGCACAACTCCCTCAACCTACGCGATCGCACCCACGAACACGCTATCACATTGAACAACCTCAGGACCCCCCGCCAGGCCTTTTACGCGATCGCAGAGCCAAACCTGCGATCACATTGAACAATTGTCTGCAGGTGCTGAACCTTCAAAATCTGTAATATTTCCCAACTTCAAATCCTTCCGTTAACCATCCGAAATCACCCCGAGGCCCCCGGGGACCTCAACCAAAAGCACCAACACGACTTAATACCTCATTCAAACTTGCTCGGGCCTTAAAAACACCAACATTAACATAAAAAATTATCAAATTCCTCAAATTCAAGCCTAAGTCAACTAGAACCTTTTCACTTACGCATTCGATCCAAAAACCATCCAAACGACGTTCGAATGACCTGAAAATTAGCAAACATATCCAAAATCACCTAACGAAGCTTCTGCAACTCTCGAAATTCCGTTCCGACCCCTGGATCAAAATCTCACCTAACAATCAGAATTTGCCAAAATTCGAACTTATCCGATTCAATCCTTATGCTACACCGGACCTCCAAATTAAATTTCGATTTCACTCCCAAGTCATAAATCACCATCCGAAACTAGTCGAATCATCGAAAATCCATTTCGAGCCCTCTAACTCACAAGTCGACATCCGGCTGACTTTTGTTTTTCAACTTAAGCTTTCCTTAAAGAGACTATTGGTCTCATTTCTAACCAAATTCAACCTAGTATACTTCAAACTCACCAAACACATATATCAACACAGGGGGAAGCATAATACGGGAATAACGGGGCTGAAATACAAAAGACGATGAGTCGGGTCGTCACAATCATGTCTTGAGGTACCTGGCTGGTTCCTCTGATTTATGTGTTCTTCTTTCCAACTCTCCTGACTTCTCTTTGCGCGGCTATTGTGATTCTGATTGGGCTAGTTGTGCTGATAGCAGGAGATACGTTTATGGTTTTGTGTTGTTTTTGGGTGGATGTCCCGTTTCATGGAAGTCTAAACAGCAGCCCACTCTTGCTTGTCCTCTGCTGGGGCAGAGTATAGGGCTCTTAGGCTTCTGGTTGCTGAGATCACTTGGTTAGTCCGACTATTGGCCAACTTTGAGGTGGTTGATCTTCGTTCGGTTGTAGTTTATTGTGATAATCAAGCAGCCATCCACATAGCCAAAAATTCCGTTTTCCATGAAAGAACCAAGCATGTTGAGGTGGATTGCCATTTTGTTCGAAATGCCTTGGCTGATGGTTTGATTTCTTTGCATTCTATTTCCACTTTTGCTAAGATTGCTGATGTGTTTACTAAATCCTTGCTTGGCTTGCAGCAACATGCTTTTATTCCCAAGCTTGGAATGGCAAGCCCTTCCAGCTTGCGGGGGGGGGGGGGGGGGGGGGTGGGAGTGTTGGAGCGGAAGTCAAGTGGGCCAAGCCACTTTAGCTTAGTTTAGCTTAAGTCAGTTTTATTGTTGAGCCCATTTGTGTATCTGATAATTATTTTCATATACCCAGCCCATTTGCTTATATAAGAGAGTTGTACAGTGAATTACAAAATAAGAAAAAGCACCAAATATTTCTCTTCTACAAAAGTGTATCTTCTGCCATTTTTTCAATCTTATTGTGCTGATCATGAATTCAACAGTTAACATGATCGAATCTTGTATTCGTTTTAATAATATAATGAATATGCATAAATTTTTAATTTAGAACCCAGTAACTTAAGACGATTAAAATCTCGAACCATAAGCTTGAAATCCTGGCCCCGCCTCCGTGTAGGATTGAATAATATTGATTCTTTGCTGTGTTGTTTTCGGATTTCAGACAATACAGTTAATTAACACATTAAAAACACTTTAATTACACCACTAGCTAGCGTTCAGCCCTGTAGGAACTCCTAAATACTATAGATTTATGAATAATTCACCTGACCACGCGTTGATTCACTATTCCGTTTTAGCAATTCATTTATCTTATGCCAGTTACATTTTTTACATATGATGAGTAGTATTACCATTTTTTATCAACTTCTTGACAAATCTCAAAAGAATCATTTTAAAATTTCACGTTTAGAATCAAATTGGTTTTTCGAATCAGATACTGCTAAGACAGTATTCTAAAATTTGAACAAAACATTCTTCCATGCTGAATCTTTTTCCCTAACTATCCATTTTAACCAAATCTGTCAGCATTTCCTTCACAATAGGAACAGGGGCGGAGCTAGAGATTAAGTTATAAATTCGGCCAATGAAAATTTATCTTATATCAATGAAAATTCTAGCGGCTAAAGAAACATAATCAATGGCATCGTGGCACAATTTCTGGTCTGCTTTAGCTGGTATTTGACAACGCGTTAGGATCAGGAATCCGGGTAGTGCGAAATTTAGCCAAACGTTATAATACAATATCAAAGACAGTACAAGTTGATAATAACGATAATTAAAACAGATAAAGAAGCACTACAAGAAAGTAGGCCTACGACGACATTTAGCTAATGACATGCATAACAAATGTCGGAAAAAATTGATTTACTGATATTTTCTTAAGAAATGTCGTAATTTAATGACATTCGATAAAAAATGTCACAATTATTAGGACTTTTAACACAAACTAGTATTAGAACCCACGCGATGCGTGGTAACTATTGAATAAAATTAATTATAATAATTTTTTTGAATACATTAAATCTAATTATTTCAATTAAGTTGCATAATCAAGCATTTATAAATTCAATTATATTTAAAAATGACACATTTATTTATGGCAGCTTCTAGTTGCAAAATCAATCATTTTGTAATTTTAGTTAAACAAACTACTCTTCTAAGTTCTAACCATGCGCCATATTGCAATCAACATATCTCAATTAACCTCAACTTTTTTTTATTAATTAAAATCAAAGAAATTTTATTTTCTAGACGTGTACAGGTGTCGAGACTTTGGTAGGAATTTTTACTTTTCTTCTTTTCATGACAATATCTTTCTCTACTACTCATATGACTGCAAAGAATATACCAAACATGTAAATTAGGATTAATAGCTTTTAATATAGCGGCTGATTTACATATTTAAATAATTCCTATTTTAAAGTTTTGAAAGTCTCTAAAAAAATATGCATTTTAGTGGTAAATTTTTCGGACTACACACATTAAGGAACCATTTAGAAGAAAATTCACTCATGCTTGATCTTACAACTAATCTATATGATATAATATGTAAAATAATATTTGGCGCTTCATTTTCAAATGGAAAAACTAACTTGTTATGAAACCTTCTTTAAGCAAATAATATGACACGTCGGTTTAAGTTTTTTAATTTTTGTCACCCAATCCATCATTATCATCTTCTCGCTTACATATATGATTAAGATGCAATTTAAGATTATTACTTTGAAAAGCTATTTAAGGAATACAATCCAACAATCTTAACCATTCCAATATGATATAATTAAGTTTAACCGTAAAAAAAAAAAGCCTCAAAACTAATGATAATTATACTGAACTTCATTAAAGTTAGTCGGTAGTCCAAATATCTTTATTTATGATCTCGTTATTCCTGTGCACCGACATTCATACATCAAAATCTAGATTTATTTAAGTTTAAAATTAAAGGTAAATCAAAATTTTACCTAATCTTTTCCTTATTTGTGTGATGAAATACTTGTAAAATTGGTATGATTTTTGTGACTTTAATTGTACAGATTTACATATCAGTGATCATATATTATTATGCCATAATAATTTTTTCTTTTAGTTATTATTGGACTTTTAGTCTATCACATGTTTCAAAAGAAATTTTTTCTTTCATTTTTACGATAATGTCAAAAGGAATATTTTATACCTTTTTCTCATACCTATATTTACTCAAAGTATTAATTTAAAAATATTGAAGTTTATTCAAAAGGAAAAAGCTTTTGCATAGATTGTACTTAAAGAAATAATATAAAAGATATAATAATTTACTATAATATAAAATCTATATTATATTAACTATCAATTCTGCCTATGTTTAATACTATTTTCTTATATTCTTTTCTCTAATTAATGCTTACTTTATTTTCTCACTTTGAAGAAAAAAAAATATATTTTTCTAAGATCTATTTACATTATGTATAAGATTCATTCAACTACTTTCATTAATTATGTTCCATTTATAAATTATAATTATTAATGTTGTCTTAAAATTGCCAAGTGGCTTCATTTTAGCTTGCCACTTGTCTTAACCACATGCTTCACTACTCTCCTTTTAATATAATATAGATTTCTAATTTTAGTTAAATAAACCACTCTTCTAAGTTCTAACCATACGCAATATTGAAATCAACATAACTCAATTAACCTCAACTTTTTTTATTAATTAAAATCAAAGAAATTTTATTTTCTAGTCGTGTACGGGTGTCTTCGAGACTTTTGTAGGGAGTTTTACTTTTCTTCTTTTCATGACAATATCTTTCTCCACTACTCATATGACTGCAAAGAATATGCCAAACATGTAAATTAGGATTAATAGCTTTTAATATAGTGGCTGACTTACATATTTAAATAATTCCTATTTTTAAAGTTTTGGAAGTCTCTAAAAAAATATGCATTTTAGTGGTAAATTTTTCGCTCTACAAACATTCAGGAATCATTTAGAAGAAAATTCACTCATGCTTAACATTAATATATTATATTTATCTCGTGCTTTCTCACAGTATCAACACACATAATTAGTAATTTGTACAATTAAGTTACTAAAAAATCACATATTATGAAGAAACTGCAGTTGTTCTCGGTAGCATCCCTGATAACATGGTTCATCAACCCATTCTTCAAATTCACAAATAGATTCGCTGGGAACCTTGTAGAACTTGTTTATACAGTGCCAGTAGCGGCATCCAACATCACCACCGTCCCAACAACTTTACATTAAGCATGCTTTTCCACATTAGCACATTGGTGGACGAAGAGGTTGAGTCATTTGTGAAATATTTTCTTTTAGTAAAAAAACCTTTCTTTTAATGAAATATTTACTTTTAGTAACTTTTGATCACAATAAAATGACTACAATGAGCCCGTTATTTATAGGCGAGACAACAGTCACATAGCGTCATATGTAATGGCGCTATATTTTGCGTATTAAATATCATGATGTTGACAAGATAACTTTATGTCAGCTGGTCAGCTTTTTCAGTTCGACAAGACAACACACACATAGCGTCATATGTAATTGCGCTATATTTTGCGTATTAAATATCATGATGTTGACAAGATAACTTTATGTCAGCTGGTCAGCTATTTCAGTTCGACAAGACAATACACACATAATAAATATACAGATAATTATATTAAATTATTATTTAAATATGTAAAATGGGAAAGTACAAATCATAATTAACAAACAAGGAATTTGTATTTCATAAATCTTGCAACATATACATAACAACTAATTATTACAACATCAACTCATGGGTAGTTAGGTACACTAGAAGAACACCCGCCCCAAGCTTGATTGTTGTTGCCACTCAAAGGATATTTTTTTAAGGTCGTGTCCTGTTTGCGAGCATATACCATATTTGCGCGCATATATGGTATCACTAACATCCATTTGGTTCCATACACGTGTTCTCTTTTGTACCTGTCATTTAGCAAATAGGACTTGTTACACACCATTTTAAATAATTCTGGAGGCCAATAATGCTTAGCACCCACTGGCTGCAACTGGCCACTATACGTGTTTAGGTACTTGGAAACATTATATTGTTGATCAATATAGTTGGTCTCTGCATAACCAACACGTTGAAAACACTTGATGGCATGTGGGAAAGACATGTGGTAGATTGACTATTCCCCACAACAGCAAAACCTTGTAGATTCATTTACACTATGTACATTATTACCCCGATTATTATGGATAGCGGTGCGAAGTTCAAAAATACCTCTTTCGTTATCATATTGCAAAAAGTAAAGCAAATGTGCTCGCCGTCTATATTTCTCAAATCTCCGCATATGCACTGGCATAAATTCAACATCCCTTTTCATCAATTACGTTGTAGCTGCAGGCCGTTGAACAAACCTCTCCGCCATCTGCTTGAACGACATACACGCCATGGTTGTGACGGGCAATCCTCTTGCCGACTTCAATAACCCGTTGAAGGACTCTGACACATTTATAGTAAGAATTCTCCATCGTCTGCTACCATCTGCATGCAACATCCACTTTTCAGGGTTTTGTCATATTAACTAATGATAGGCTGCCTCGTCTTCCTACATGATAGAATTCATATGCCTCCGAAATTTATGTTGTTGGTGGTCTGTTGCTGCCATCCACATCAAATCATCTAGATCATTTTTGGGATGTGCCTTCTGAAAATTGGCCTTCAAATGCTTCACACAGTAACGGTGGTATGCATAAGGTTCTTTCCATACAGGCAAGTTCTTCACAAAACTTAATATACCACTATGCCTATTAGATATTAGAGAAATACCTGAATGCTGTTTGATAGCGTGCTCTTTCAGGTGGTTGAAAAATATCGTCCACGTCTCTGTGCTTTCATTGGCACAATTAGCAAAAGCTAGAGGAAATATCTATCCATTAGCATCCACTACCATGACTATCAATAGCTTGATATCGTACTTTCCAT
Source organism: Nicotiana benthamiana (assembly GCA_034376525.1). Lineage (NCBI taxonomy): Eukaryota > Viridiplantae > Streptophyta > Magnoliopsida > Solanales > Solanaceae > Nicotiana > Nicotiana benthamiana. Next base: position 107,562,746 of record CM067335.1, on the reverse strand, counting down.
AGACATGAGTTCCATATATGGATATTACGGTCCAGCACTATAGAAAATCATCAATTGCTAGATTAAACGCCCAAAACACGTAATTTAATATATATTCTGATTTACCCGGACTCCGCTCAAGATTCCATTCAACAACCGTCCCAGGGTTAAACTGTTGCACTGCAGGCATGTACTTATGCAGATATGCAAATGACTTATCCCAGTTACCATATACTATTTCAAATGCTCTTTTGCGCCCGAGATATACCTTTCTTTTAGTAATCGTATGGCATGTTCCTAGTGAACTGATGTAATGCAATCTTTGATTTTATACCTTATGGACGCTTCGATGTGCGAAATAAGTTCAAGAGATATCAAGTCAATATCCAAGTTGAAGTGATTCCCGTTGAATGTGTTCATTTTGCATCTGTGGGTGGGAACGTATTTACACACTTTCCACATACATGTCTTCTTATTGGTCGCACGTAACATCCAATTACATGACCAAAACCACATGCGGCAAACAACCTTTTATACCGTCGGACTTGACTCCCATACGTGCATCTCACAATACTCTTTTATGTTTTGCATTTTACAAGCCCTGCTTACGCGTGCTTTATCAGGAAAAAGCATGCCCTTTTTAAGTACCGTTGGTCTAGACTCGTCCCATATTGGTGTCCAGATTTTATCAAAATTCCTTGTGAGAGCTTTCACATCTGACACGGTTGGCAAGTTATCAATGCAAGGAACTCCCTTGAATGAAACATCACTTTGGACTCGTACACTCTTCATCTAGGGGGGTCTCTCATCAAATCGGGTCCTTCATCCTCATCACCATCCTCACGAGTAAAGGGTGTCTCATCTCCCAATTCATCGGTATTGTTATCGTAATCACTATTCTTTTCCTCACTCTGTCCATCTGTCAGATCCCAATATAATACGTCATTTTCGGACAATTGAGTGATTATGGGTGGTTCAACTTGCTCGTTTTAATGCACAACCAACAAAAATATAAGCTACCGAATTAATAAATGATTTCCGTATGGCTATATCACTTCCCTTACTAGTCTTAATGTGATAAAATTACATGATGGACGTTTTCAATTAGGTGATGACTACCGAATGTGTCACTTGTAAAATTCATATCCAGCTGTTACTCCCTATTAAATAAATGAGCGTTAATACAAATTCAATACGCCAAAAATATACATAATTAACACAAATAAAAATTAAAGTTTACCACTCTTCTTTTGAACAATGAAAAGCAGGGTATAAATTATTTTCTCGCTTCTCATTCACCAACGATGATATGATTAAATCAAGGAAAACTCTTTCATCCGGAACCTGTCCAGCAAAAACTGATCCAGAATAACCACACAATGACTAGGGTTATCTATATTATGCGCAACCTCATTTTTAGGAACGTCTTCGACTTCACGTACATCTCCAAAATTGTGATTACAAGAAATTTTCAGTATTCGTCCTGAGTCCTCAGGAAATCACTCAAAGTTTCATCATCGTCGATGTTAAAATCCAAGTAAAAAGCAACCCTTTGCGGAGTAATGAAATACAAATATCTTCCGATTACTTTAAGTATCACTGAACGTTTTCTCACACTCATTTTTTTCATAACGATTATATCAATGTTTCGTACTCCATTGTAAATAACAATTTAACGTGACACTTAGCAGGTAACTGTAGCCCACAGAGTAATTCTCCATCATAACCTCACCCCCTCCCCCAATATAATAAAACTCTTATCCTACGCTCTTCAGACATAATGAAAAAATGTTGGAGAATTTAACAACAATAGATATTTCAACAAGAGTAAAAAAAAATTTGAATAAATTTCTATGCGATTCTAACCTCTTTATATATATATTGGCACTATACGCTTTTGAATTATTGAACTCAAAAATTATTTGTGTGGTCCAGGAAAAGAAGTATAGCGCCATAATACCAGGGGCTATATATAAAAATTAATTTATAGCGTCATGTTTTATGGCATTATACCTGACTCTGTCAGATTTTGCAGTATAGCGCCATAATACATGGTGCTATACATTAACGGTGCAATTACTGTTAATGTACAGGGCCAGAGATTATGGCGTTATACATAAAAATATAATGTTTTTCCACCTATTAGTGTAGTTTCAGTCCAAAAGAACTATATTTTAGTTCCAGACTCTTATATAAAGGGGACCACAATCATTTATAAGATCATCTAATTTTTGAGCAAAGAATATACTCTCTACTTTTTCCTATTGCTCATCAGAACCGCCATTTAGCTTAATTGTTCTTAGTTTGCGTTTCCTACTTAATTAATTGTTCTTACTGCCTAAGCCACCTCGAAGTCACTAAGCTCGAGGTCACTGTTACTGTGTAACATTGGTTTGATTCACTTCTATTTTTTATTTCTACTTCATATTTTTATTATTAATTGGTATTGAACTAAATCACATATCTTCAAAACTATTAATCAAATTAATTATTATTCGTATTTTTTAGGTAAATAATAATAACAACTCTCCGATGTAGTAATTAAGAAAGAAAAAATACCTTTTTGTTTCCTTCTAATTTTTATTATTGCTTATGTTAAAATATAGGTTCTGAAAAGGTTGAATTTTGTGATAAGAAATTTCTCACGTGGTACACTGTGAGAAAATTATGATATGGCAATGACATGTCACTTCCAACGCTGAAATTTTGACTTTCTAGTGATTTGTATTTTATGGGCAATTAAGATATGGTTTACTGATTTCACTATTATAAAAAGGCAAAATATATAAGTTACCTCTCGAACTATGACCCAAATCCCTGTTACATACTTTCTAGGAACGAATATTACTTTATACATCCAACATTTTCAAAGTGTATCTAATACACACTATTTTTTCTATGTGGATAGTGCGTGTTTTCCCAAACAAATGAGTCACACGAATAGAAGAATTTTGTGTGACGAACCGGCCCGCCGTCACGCGAGTTACCGCCTCGTTTCCCCATTATGGTGTTGCTTCATGTCTCAATGTCATTATTAGAGTTGATCAGGTGTAATTGAATTGGTTTTGGTTGAAAATAAGGCACATAGCCTCTTAGAAGGAAGCTTGTATTAGAAAGGTCAACCAAAAGTTGACTATATTTTTAGAGGGCTCGGATGTGAATCCCGGTGGTTAAGTTAGCTTTGGGGGATATTTTTGACATAGGAGTGCGATCGAAATTGAATTTGGAGGTCCGATGTAGAATTAGACTTGAATTGACGAAGTTTGAATTTTGGCGGATTCCGGTTGGTAGGTGAGATTTTGATCCGAGGTCGGAATGGAATTACGAGAGTTGCAATAGTTTCGTTAGGTGATTTTGGATTTGTCTGCAAATTTTCAGGTCATTCGGACGTCGTCTGGTCGGGTTTTTGATCGAATGCGAGCTTCGAAAGTTTTAGTTTAACTTAGACTTGAATCCATCATGAGTTGATGATTTTGTGTTAATGGACGTATTTTGATGATTGGAACAAGTTTGAATGAAGTATTAGGATGCGTTGGTGCTTTTGGTTGAGGTCCCCTGGGCCTCAGGGTTATTTCGAGTGTTCAAACGGACTAGTTTTGGCCTTGGGAGATAGCAGATTTTTGCTATTAGGTGTTGCAGACTTTTGTTTATCACGTTCGCGTGAGGAGTAACGCGAACGCGTATGGTATTTTGAGGAGGCCTGGTATTTTTCCTTAGCGTTCGCGAAGTAGAGGCCCACGATCGCGTAGATGTGGAATCTTGTTGATCGCGTTCGCGAAGTAGAGGCCCACGATCGCGTAGATGTGGAATCTTGTTGATCGCGTTCGCGTGAAGTGGTGACGCGTTCGCCTAGAGAGTCGTCTCTGTACTTCGTTTTTATTTCGTTCCTTTTTATCTTTCTCCTTTCATAGAAAAATTCCCAGTAGAGTCTATTTGGTCAAAACAAGTGAGAAATGACTTCAAAATATGCCATCAGCTTCCAATTAGGCAAGACGAGATATAACTGGTGCATCCAAGGGGTGTGAGGCAGGAAGGAACAAGTGCAAGGCCTGGGTCGGGATATTCCCAGCAAGATGAGATTGACAAAAGGACCGACCAGTGTCAAGAAGGATATCCTGAGCATAAATCAAAGGTTATAGACCTCAAGGCCAAGGCCCATGGACAAATCGAGAAAGAACAAGGCAGAGAGCGATGGGCATGATTTAGGAAATTCATGGGAGACTCAAGGGTCCAGAAAATGCCAGTTCCCGAGCTATGCCACGAAAGAAGAGGGATATCCCCGGAGAAAGTGGTTTATCAGCAAAACATTGGAAACTCTTCAAGAAGAATCAGCCGTCACGAAAATGATACGGAGTCATATGGAAAACAACGGTGAGAAGTTTGTGAATAAGGAATCGTCAAGAAGGTCGGGAGTTATCAGCCCGACTTAAAGATGGTCAGACAGCGTAAAACGTGGGAAAGAGAAGAAGAAAACCATCCCAGTAGGAGTATCACAACCAACCACCCCGTTTTAAACTGACCCAACTTTTCTTTGATGTGAAACAGGGACGCGAAATGTCAGTGATGGCAGAGAAGCGTGATACAAGGAGGTTTAGCAAACTGGGGAAAACAATTTTCTTTTCATTTTGAAAATTTTCTGGAAATCAGGTATCCACTTTGGGGAAGAAGGAAAATAAGACAAGTCTAATGGGAAGTGGTCTTCGAACCAATGTTATCCCCAGCACATCACTAGTTTTGAAGGAATGAAATTCTCCAAGCGGTGTTATCCTCAACAGCGTAATCTACAGCTGATGACATTTTTATCTTCAGCAGTGTTGAGAGAAAATAATAGTTTAGAAGGAACTAGTTTGGAAGAAGAACAAGAGCAGAAAAACAGATCCCCCCGGCAGTGTTATTCCCCAGCAAATAATAATCAAAAATCCCCCAAGCAAGAAAACTAGGGCAGAAGTTATTTTTTGTATTTTGGAAAAAGTTTGATCATGAGCTGAAGGATTTGATAGCCAAAAGAATCCCCAATAGAGAGAACCTTATCGATAACACTCCGATCCCCAGCTGAAATAAACAAAATGAGAGAGTCTTATGGTGAAAGCCTTCACGGGTACCATCAGGCGACGAAAGCTGAGAGAAACAAAATGAGAGAGTCTTATCGGTGAAAACATTCACGGGCACCCTAAGGCGACAGGAGCTGAGAAAAATGAGAGAGTCTTATTAATGAAAACCCCTCGAAGGGCATTATGAGGCGACAAAATAATATTGACAAAAAGGATCCGCATTCTGCAAAGAGTTGAGCACATGTTTATCCCCAACAAAAGAGAGCCATCAGAGAGATTGATTGATAAATAGACTAGGTTGGTTAGATCCGGAATGCGCGACATGATCATTGTGATTAGTTATACCATTCAGTTTGTTTTTGAGAAAGATTTTTCAAAGCTTACTGCTAGTTTCCAAAGTGGTACAAAGCAAAATATGAAGATGACAGGCCAGAGACAAGGCAATAAGACGAAGAGACGTTTGTGGCAAGGCCTAATAATAAATAGGTCTAGAATATCAATGAAAGTATATAGAAAATCGAAAAATAGCATGTTAAGGAAATAGTGGACCAAGTCCCAAGAAGATCCTCAGCAGAACTTCGACAGATTATCGACCAAGTTCCGAGGTGGTCGGACAACATAAACTGGGGGAAGGAAGAAGGGAAAATTCATCCTCAGTAAAATAACCCCCAGCGAGTTTTGAAACACAGAATGGAAAAGGGATAAATAGAAAAACCATCACCAGCAGAAATATCATCCCCAACAAATAACATCATCCCCAACAAGTTTTGGGAACGCAGAGAAGGAGAAAGGAAAAGAACAAATCACCCCCCAGCAGGAGTGGCACGACCACTCACCACGTCATAAACTAATAATTTTTTTTGATTTGAACAGGAAAATAAACTTTGATGATTGCAGAAAGACACGCCATAAGAAAGATCGCCAGAACTGGGGCGGAAAATGTTCTGTCGCAGTTGAAAATTTTCTCGGAGAATCGAAGGAACAAATTCAAGTTATTGTCTTAGAAATTAGGCGTCCACTTGTATAACAAGGGAATATTTTTCATGTCTTGCCATTAGGCGCGCACCTGTATAACAAGGGAATACTTTTCATGTCTGTATAACAAGGGAATACTTTTCATGTCTTTTCCATTAGGCGCCCACCTGTATAACAAGGGAATACTTTTCATGTCTTAGCATTCAAGAACTCACCTGTATAACAAGGGAATATTTTTCAGTCTCTACATTTCAGGTCTTAAAATCGGTAACCCACCGTAAGGCAGAAGGTTACAACAAAAGATCCCCAGCATAATGAAGGAGGCTGCATCCTCAGCGGACAGAACAAAATGATGCAAAGTGGTGTTCGGGAAAGCAAGAGGCCAGTGTCATCCCCATCAGTTTTTAGAAGAACGAAGCACCGGAAGAAACACAAGCCGACAAGAAAGCAAGGCATCAATAACAAGTGAAAGATAGATAAGATCTTATGATCCGTAGTCTAGCCTAGCTTCTTGTTTTCTTTTAGAACAGTGTAATAAGGAGATCGGAAAAGCAGTAGTAACAGCATGCAACAGCAACAGCAGCAAAAGCGCAGTCCCATTGTGGTCCCAGCTACCAAAGTTTTCCGAACAACATTAACCTGATTCCCTTTTAACAAGGGATATGTAGGAAACCTTTGAAGCAAAGGTTCGGTTAAATCTTTTTAAAAAAAATGCTTCACACGAAATATTCCAACGGGCAAAAATTGCTCGTATCCACTCACTTTATCTTTGCACGAAAACTCTTCGTATTTTCGAACAAAGTGGGGCAGCTGTGAGCACGTGATTTATTCCTTATATATGATTTACTCTCAAAAAAATTCAAAATAAAATAATTTTTGTTTGTTTGCAATTATTGTGAGTTTTGTGCTATTTTTCTTGTATTGTTTGCATTTGTTTGTGCATGTTTATTTGTTAAACAAAATAAAAAATACAAAAATATGTTGCATTTGCATTTAAAAATTAAGTTTACAATTAGGAGTAATTAAGTTTGTTTTACAAAAATAAAAATCACAAAAAATAGGCATCTTTTGCATTTTAACATTTAATGTCAAATTGTGCAATTTTGTTTTAATTGGTGTTTAATTGTAATTGTTGCTAGGAATTAATTAGTATTTTTTAGTTAATTTAGTTTATAACTTATTTTAGAATTTTTGTTTTATTGAGTAGAAAGTAAAAGAAAAGAGAACAAAAATAGAAGAACAAACTCGGATTGGGCCAATTTTCAGAATTAAAATCAGGCCCAAAACATCCCTACCCAAACCAAAGCACCCAACGACCCAATCCTATAACCAAACCTGACCCGGTCCATTTCCACCCCCAAAATAACCAAACCCTACGAAGCTTATCTTCTTGTTCTCCGTAACAAACAAACAAAAGAACCCTAAACCTAGTGGAACCATAGCCCAGCCGCTGCCTCTCCCTTCCCCGTCGTCCCTCATTATAGAAAACCAACTCGCCACCCCATCATCGTCCGGAACCATTGTCGTCGTGAACCAGTCACCGTCTATGTGACACTACCCAGTCGACCACCTTCTTCTCCAAACGACCCCTTCCGTCTCCTACTGCCACTGCTTCATCTTCGTTGTCTTCTCCTTCCCGTTTCCCGTCCAACGACTACCCCATCGTTACGACCACGAGCTCCAAAAAGTCACCATCGCTCTTGTCACTCACCTGAACGAACAACGTCCAAAATGACTTCCAGTCCGTCCAGCCTTTCCTCCGCCTGAAACAACCTCCATAACACCAACTGCTCCATCGTCGACTTCTTCTACAGCTCGACAAAACAGCAGCTCCGCCTCATCGTCAACTGACTCTGAAACCACCAGTGTCGCGTTTATCTTCTTCTTCAGTTTATGAACGAAAACTTAAGGTCATCTGGTTTATGAGTTTCAAGGTATTTTTGCCTCCCCCTTTTTGTCTATGTTGTGTCTATATTTGTTTATCTGTTCAGTGTAGTTTATTGGTTTTGTTAATTTTTGTCAAATCATTCTGTTTTCTCTTCTCCAATCCGATCTTTTATTTGGTTATGATTTCTTCTGTTCGTTTGAGTATATGTTATAAATTGCATAATCGATTTGAGTAGTTTTCGTCGATTAATTAGTTTACTCTCTCTTTTGTCAAAATCATTGGAATCACCTGTGTGTCTGTTTGATTCTGATTGTTGGTTAACTGTATGTATGTTATAGCTGTGTAGTTGTTTAAGTAGTTAATAATTAGTGTTAGTTGTAATTTAAAGGGGTTTAATACTTACTGTTTTGAATCATGGAAGTAATAGTAGAATTCAGGGGTAATTTGGGGAAGTTCAAATAAGAAAAATTGGTTTGACTAAGGGGTCTGTCAAGTGGGGTGCTAATGTGCTTTAATTTGAATTAAGTGATAGTGGGGCACAAACTTAATGGGGAAGTAAAGGGATTGATTAAATAAATAGGTACTTATAACTTTGAATTAAAAATGACACAAGACACTTGATAAGGGGGTGGGCCTAGTTAGTTTTCTGCTAATTAGAAATTAGCAAATAGTAGGTAGTAATAAAAGTTAAAAGATACACATAGTTAGAGGAATATTGGGCTGGAAAGTAAGAAAGAAGTCGGGGTATTTAGAAAAAGGTAATAATAAAAGGGGTAGTGATAATAGGTAAAAAGAAAGGAAATGGTCTTGCTTTGTGTATAAGATAGAGGTCATTTGGGACTAAAAGGGAGAGACTTTTGAATCTGAAGAACTTCAGATTTGGGAGAGCTAAAAAACTGAGAAATTCTATTTTCTTTCACTATTGAAATCAGCCCTAATTGCTATTGTTTCATTGAAGCTTCAAACTTCTTTCTTTGACTGTTCGAATTCATAAACTATTGATTCCTTTTGTTTCTAGTTCATTCTGTTATGCCAGTGAGTGATATTGGTATTTTTGGGTTTGCGTTTGGTTTTCCTGAGTTTGGTTGTTTTTGGATTGCTGTTCCACTGGTTTTTTAAGTTTGTCCGACGGGTTTCCAAATCTGTTTCTGGGCTATTGCATTACTATTGCTGGTTACTGCATGTTGATGTGATGTTTCTACTGTTGCTTTATTCTCATCCTTTTCTTTTACTTGTATTCCAATACCAGGTGCACCACTTTTATACGCTTTGAAGCTGAAATGAAATGGCCAGAAATTTATATGTTTAGAAATAGAATATTTATATTTTAGTTAGATATTAGTTATATATTTTCATGTTATACGAATGGTAGAGGTATGTATAATTAGGATTGTTTCCATTAATAAGTTCACTGATTAGCAGTTGACTGAAGCATAATGTTAGATTATGAAACTACGATCCTTGAAATGGCGCGAAAATTAGTCAATTCAGTATTCATGTTTAATGTGAACCAATTGTTAGATTATTGAACTATGGGATGTATGTCTGTAAGAATCGCATAGTTAATAGTTTCAGCTTTACTAGTTCACATATTTAAAATAAGGTAGTTCGCAATCTCATTCTCTTCGAATTGGCAAAAAGCTAGTACAGAGAATCGATTTGATTTAATTGGTTGGTAAAATTCATATTTGAATTCGCAAATATTGGAATAGAAGAAATTTGAGGTTTGTAATATTTGAATCTTGGTAGTAACGAAGCTCCGCAAATATTAGGGAAATATAATAGGTCAGTAATTTCGTAGAATCAATAGGTTTGACGCGTTTAATGTGTGATTCAATGTAACAAGGCTAAGAACGTTAATCCAATAGGTGCGAGTTTGAGCGAGATGAGTTAACGTTTAAATAATAAACTTTCGAATAAGCTTTGGTAATTAGGGTTAATCTAGTTTCAAATGATTGTAAATAATTATCTTAATTAGCTTTTTTTTTTAACAATGCGAGTTTAAATCTAGCTATAAGATAATTAATTTCTTTTGCATATATTATTTGTCCAACTCCATATTTTTATTTTCAACTTTAATTTTTAGTAAAATTACTTTCCGTTAACATTTGTCTTAATCTAGCAATTAGTGTGCTACGCTTCTTATTTTAAGCTTGTAATTAATTTGGATTTTTCTTTATTTTATTTTGGAGACGAATTTAATAGAAATTTAGTCACTTTAGGATATCTTTAAAAAAAAGGAGGTGTGCCTCTCCCAAATAAATTACAAATTGCGGAGTCCTCAATAAAAGGACATAATAACGGATAGACTTCGGAGTTGGCCGTTTAGTGAATTTTCACGGCCTTTTCCCTAAATAACGATACGTTAGTCTCTTTAAGACGCACCTTAATCTTACCTTCCTAAACTCGGGTGTGAATTTATGTAACCCAAATCCAAATCCCAACGAAGTCGAAATGCGTTGACAAATCACGGGTACATTGATTGTGAAGTGGTTCGAAGAGCATTTCCATGACGTTGCAATTCCTTTAAAAATTAATCAATGAGGCGTGCCTCGCCAAACAATTATACGCAAACTGTGGCGCCCTCTATATGTGTTTGGTAAAATTGCTTAGATTTCGGGATGGGGCAGCTTTGCAAAATTTTACGGCCTTTCTCAAAACAACAATACGCTAGTCGCTTTAGGTGCGTCTTTAATAAATTACTTTCTTAAATACGGGTGCGCATTTATGTGACCCAAATCCAAATGTCAACGGAGTCGAAATGTGTCGATAACCATGGGTACATTGACTGTGACGTGGTTCGAGATACGTTTTCACAACGTTGAAATTTATTGTGAAAATAATAATAATAATAATAATAATAATGATAATAAAAATAATAATAATAAAAGCAGTGAAAGAGTTATAATTCACACAAGGGCATAAGTGTAAATATCAAATAAATAAGCCGAATATGACAGTTTAGCGACCGTGATAGAACCACGGAACTCGGGAATGCCTAGCACCTTCCCCCGGGTTAACAGAATTTCTTATTCGGATTTCTGGTTTGCGGACTGTTATACAGAGTCATTCTTTTCCTCGATTCGGGATTAAACCGGTGACTTGGGACACCCTAAATCTCCCAAGTGGCAACACTGAAATAAATAAACAAATGTCGTTCGATTATCTTTTAAATGGAAAAAACTCTCTTGCGCCTCTCGCGGGGCGAAAAAAGGAGGTGTGACAGCTCTGGCGACTCTGCTGGGGACAACTGACCCAGAACCACTTGTTCAGGATTAGAAATTCGAGCTTAGAATAATGGTTGTATTTGGCTTTTCTTAATAGTTGATATTTTATATGATCTGTGCTCAATGTGCAAAATGATGACTTTTACCGCTTTGATATTATTTGGACTATATATATAAACTGTGCCGAAACCTCTCTCTTCTCTCTCTCAAGGAGTGCACATTGGTTGTGACTTCTTTCTGTTAGTGTCATAATCCCAAAATAGAACGAGGATTCGATGGAGTTGCAAAATCGGAGGATCTTTTGGTTACCGGTACGCAATTCACATCCTCGTCTCGAGTTGTCCGCTCGGGTAAGCCAGGTCTAGAAAAAAAAATCAAGTTTGAGCCTAGTATAACAAAACTTCATGCAGGATCCTAGTAGGAGCGTTTATTTGCATGATGTGCATTTGACTTAGGAGACTCAACACAGGGGTTGGGTCTGTCTAGGACAAGTAACCTGAAGTGAAAAGACTATCCTGTTACATCTTGTGTGATTTATGCATTTATTTGTTCAGACTCGCATTCAGACCGACTTACAAAAATTGGGAATACTAGAAAATCGCGAAAAAAGAGAGAAATAGCAGTGTAGAGATAACTAGCGTTGAAACTCTGCCGAGGAATTTTGAAATAAAAATGGAAAAAGAAGGAAGTGTGTTTTTGAAAAGAAAGGATTCTTGTTCTTTTAAAATCAAACTTGTTTTTCCTTGCCCGAACTACGCCGGTTTAATTCCTACAAGGTGTTAGATATGTAGGGAACCCTCATCAGGTCCAACCTCCGCTTTGAAAAAATAGCAAAAAATGTCAAAGTTTTAATGTTTGTCATGAATAAGTCGGGTGATGCTGCTTTTATCAAATATAGCCGAATATTTTCGAAAGGGATGCTGGAAGGCTGACTTTGCATAAATGGCCAACTTTTGTCATTTTTATGATTTTTGGTCGATTGGCCCACACAGCCTTAGAATCTTCGTCCCCGAGGTGCTTAAAGGTCGTATTTGTAATATTGGGTTTTCTATTTCTGGAAAAAAAAAAGAGTCGAAAATAAGTCGGTGATGTTGTTTTTACCAGAAATAGCCGAATGTTCCTGAAAGGGACGCCAGAAGGGTGACTTTGCATCTACAGCCACCTTTAATCATTGTGTTAGGATTTTGGTCAGATAGCTAACGCAGCGTTAAAATCTTCATCCCCGGGATGATGAAAGGTCGTGTTTGCAAAACCTAGTATTTTATTCTAAGTTTTAAAAATAAGGAAAGAGTCAATGCGCAAGTGAGTGCCGTGTGGATTTCTGGTCAAAATAAGTCGAGCCAGCTTCGGTAGTATATTAAACCGTTCTTTCCAAGATAGCTTTAGAGTATCTTTCAATTGTCGAAAGGCTATTTTCGTAAAAGAACGAACAAGTTTGTGAAATATCATAAAATAATCCTCTCCGGCCTCAAAATTCATGAGAAATTGGGAAGGAGCCACGTTTGCAAAAACAGCCATTTGGTTAAAATTGACAAACATGGGAAGGAATTTGTCATTATGTTTTGAGTTTGTAGTTCTTTTGATTAGAATATTTAGATTGTTTGATTTTTGAGTTTGGATGTCATCTTTAAACCTTTGAACCCAGTTTGTTTTATTATGAAAAATCCAAAAAAACCAAAAAAATTATTTTGTTATTGTTTACCTTTTATTGGCCGAACTACGCAAGGTCTAGTTCATGCGGGGTCATAATACGTAGGCAAACTCCATAAGATTCGACTACCACTAGAAAAGAAAAGAAAAAAGTGAATAAAAACAAAATGAGAATAAGAAATAAAGGAAAGTTCGGGAGATTTTCGAAGGGGCACAATTACAAGAAGCCGGAATGACGCACGTAATTGAAGGAATGCATGATAGAATGGTTTAGCTATTTAGGTGCATTGCATACCTGATATATGTTTGCCTATCTGTCAAATGCCCTAACACTACCGTGATGGATTCACTTTATTGTGTTCAAACCATAAAGGTTGTTGGTTATGGTAAATATTCCCTGCAAAAAAAAGTCGAAGGACAATGATTGAGAACCTCTGAACCGAGTGGGTCTATATCGATGACCGACAACAACTGGCTGAACGGAACAACGGGTTGGAAGAAGAAATGAAAATGTTGACACGGCATGTGGCAGACATGTATCAGGCATGGATGGCTGGAAAGGCACCCATACCTCCACTACCTGGTTTCTCTGATGATGTCATTACCCAAACTTTGGCATCTCCCGATAACCCTGGTATCTCCGTCACTCTTTCGTCAGACATCGTCTCGGACCACTCCTTCATAACTCAGATGGAGGAGAAGCCTAAAGAAGATTTTGGGAAGTTCTGGCTCAAATGGAGTGAGCAAGTTGCTCAGGATAGCCTTCCCATGGAAAGAAAAGACAGTGTTGAACCTCCCCGAGGACAAGGTCCAGTGGTCGTCCTTGCTAAATGCCCTCAGTCTCAACATCATCCCTGTGGGTATCCTCGGGCGCCACATGGCCCTTCACGACGCCACTTTTCCCCACACAATTCTCAAAGACATACTTCAACTTCCAAATACCCAGCTCCACAAAACCCTATCCACCCCCTCAAGCATACGAGAAGCATCCTGGAATAGGGTTTTAAGCCAAGTCAGGCATTTAGGAACGAGAGGTTGCTAAAACGAGAAGAAAAGGCTCTCACCCCTATCCGAGAATCCTAAGAAAGTTTGTTTGGAAAGCTAAAGCATGCTGGCCTGATTGAGCCGCTCCCCAGATATACTTCAGATCCACGTGCAAGAAGCTTTGATCTTACCGCACGGTGTGCATACCACTCCAATGTTCGAGGGCACAATATTGAGAGTTGTCGTTCGTTGAAAAAAGTCAGAGAAAGAATGATTCACGAAAGAGTGATTGTGATCGATGACGGTAATGAAAGGTATGTGAATCCTCCTGGGATATTGACTAAAGAGAAGATGTGGAAGATGCAAAGCTCAGTGGCTAAGAAGTCATGCTTGATAAATGGGAGGACGATCCATTCCTTGGTTAGTAGGAGAGAAGCTTTTGGTGGCTTATTTTGTTGTCATTACTGTTGTCTGGATTATTCTTAGGGTGTGATCCAGATATTGTCTTGTGTCAAACCTTCTTGTCTTTCCATTTTTTTTCATAGCGGTTTGTTTATTTTTGTCCAGGTTTTTTTTAGGGTGTTATGCTCTAATTTGTTTTTCTTGTTTCGATTGTTTGAACCATTTAGCCGTCAGTATAATGCAAATTCCGGTCTTTTAATACTTCCCGTCATCTTCTTTATTTAGTTCTTTTTACTCTTTTGTTTTGTTTTTGTTCAAATGCCGATTCTAGTGACATGACATGCACACACAGTTTGGGCCTAATCTTAAAAGTTGATCTCAAAAACCATTGGGAGGTGATGCCTAAAGGAAACAAGAACGGTTTAAGATTATTTGGAGCCCGAGTCATGTGAAACTGGGCCAAGTAAAAAGAAAATCGTTAAAGGCAATTTGGCCATGTTGACATGGGGGCTGGTCGCGTTAATGAAAATAAAAGTGTTGCCCAAATGGCGTTTGGTATTTAACAGATGAAAAGGAAAATGTGTGAATATAATTGTCAAGTCCAGCACCATCAGAAGAGGCTACAAATCTTTGTTTAATTGTGTTGTTTGCACTAGGCTACCTAAATACTTTATCCTTCGTTACCCCTTTTGAGGGTTACTTATTTTCTTTCTTACCCCTCGTTCGGAATCAGTAGCAAAGGTTAGAAACACAAACGTAGAAGAAAAATAAAGAAAAAAAGGGAAAAGAAAGCAACAAAAACACCAACAAAAAAAACAACAAAAGAGAAATAAAAAATCCCCAATCAAGAAACTGGGAAGAACTTGTGGTTTGTTTTAGAGAAATCTGGTTTCGAAGGTTGTAATTATTGAACCCAAGGTTAATTTTCTTTGAGCCTTTTAATACCCTTTCTTTCTAGCCCCATCCAAAATCCGATATTACGGTCCAAAGAAAGACCTTCTGATCAGTCTTCAAAAGATGCTAAGTCAGACAAATGAGAGAGTTTTATTAGAACATACTACTCTGATCTCCAGCAGAAAAGACTTTGATCCCCATGTAAAGAAGACTCTGATCTCCAGCAGAAAAGACTTTTATCCCCATGTAAAGAAGACTCTCGTCCCCAGCAGAAAAGACTCTGGTCCCCTATAGAAAAGAAATAGAAAAGAGAGTCTTATCGGTAACACCCCTACCCCGGCTGGAAAGTAATACAAATGAGAGAGACTTATCGGTGAAAACCTTCACAGGAACCATAAGGCGTGAAAGCTGAGAGAAAAGCCAGAATCAAAGAGGCTTGACAGTGAAAACCTTCGGGCACTACAAGTCGAATAAGGGTGAGAACCAGATGGGGAATCACCAACCGAAGATCTTGAAAGACGATTGACGATGGAGGATAGGCCACACCCGCATGTCATAGCCATTAGAGTTGGTATCCACGTTTGATAGATTTTTATTTTATTGTTTCTCTTGTTAGAGAGTAGTCTTTGTCCTTCGTTTTATTCCATTCCTTTTTATCTTTCTCCTTTCATAGAAAAATTCCCAGTAGAGCCTGTTTGGTCAAACAAGTGAAAAATTACTTCAAAATATGCCATTAGCTTCCAATTAGGTAAGATGAGATCTAACTGGTGCATCCAAGAGGTGTGAGGCAGGAAGGAACAAGCGCAAGGCCTGTGTTGGGATATCCCCAGCAAGATGAGATTGACAAAATGACCGACCAGTGTCAAGAAGGATATTGTGAGCAGGAATCAAAGGTTATAGACCTCAAGGCCTAGGCTCGTGGACACATTCAGAAAGAACAATGCGGAGAGAGAAGGGCATGATTTGGGAAATTCATGTGAGACTCTAGGGTCCGAAAATTTCCAGTTCTTGAGATATGCCACGAAAGAAGAGGGATATCCCCGGAGAAAGTGGTTTTCCAGCAAAACATTTCAAATCTTCAAGAAGAATCAACCATCACGGAAATGATACGGAGACATATGGAAAAATACGGTGAGAAGTTTGTGAATAAGGAATTGTCAAGAAGGTCGGGATTTATCAGCCAAGCTTCATGATGGTCAGACAGCGCAAAGCGTGGGAAAGAGAAGAAGAAAACCATCCTAGCAGGAGTATCACAACCAACACCCCATTTTAAACTAACCCAACCTTTCTTTGATGTGAAAAAGGGATGTGAAATGTCATTGATGGTAGAGAAGCGTGATGCAAGGAGGTTTAGCAAACTAGGGCAAAAAAATTTCTTTTCATTTTGAAAATATTCTGGAAATCAGGTATGTTATCAATAACACTAGGGCAGAAGTTATGTTTTGAATTTTGGAAAAAGTTTGATCATGAGCTGAAGGAATTGATAGAAAAAAGAATCTCCAATAGAGAGAATCTTATCAATAACACTTCGATCCTCAGCTGGAAAATAAACAAAATGAGAGAGTCTTATGGTGAAAACCTTCATGGGTACCTTCAGGCAACAAAAGCTGAGAGAAACAAAATGAGAGTCTTATCGATGAAAACCTTCACGGGCACCCTAACGTGACAAGAGCTGAGAGAAATGAGAGAGTCCTGTTAGATAAAACCCCTCGAAGGGCACTATGAGGCGACAAGATAATATTGGCTGAAAGGATCCCCATTCTGCGAAGAGTTGAGCACCTGTTTATCCCCAGCAAAAGAGAGCCATGAGAGAGATTGATTGATAAATAGACTGGGTTGGTTAGATCCGAAATGTGCGACATGATCATTGGGATCAGTTATACCATTCAGTTTTTTTTGAGAAAGATTTTTCAGAGCTTACTGCCAGTTTCCAAAATGGTCCAAAGAAAAATGTGAAGATGGCAGGCCAGAGACAAGGAAATAAGATGAAAAGACATTTGTGGCAAGAACGAATAATAAATGGGTCTATGATGTCAAGGAAAGTATAGAGAAAAGCAGAAAAACAACATGTTAAGGAAATTGTGGACCAAGTCCCAAGAGGATCCCCAGCAGAACTCCGACAGATTATCGACCAAGTTCCAAAGTGGTCAGACAAAGTGGGGGAAGGAAGAAGGGAAAATTCATGCTCAGCAAAATAACCCGCAACGAGTTTTGAAGCACAGAATGGGGAACAGATAAATGGAAAACCCATCCCCATAAGAAATATCATCCCCAGCAAATAACATCATCCCCAACAAGTTTTGGGAAAGCAGAGCAGGAGAAAGGAAAAGAAAAAATAACCCCCAGCATGAGTGGCATGACCACTCATCACATTTTAAACTAACAAAATTTTCTTTGATTTGAATAGGAAAATAAAATGTTGATGATGGCAGAAAGACACGCCATATGAAAGATCGCCAGAACTGGGGCAGAAAATTTTCTGCCGCAATTGAAAAAATTTTCGGAGAATCAAGGGAACAAATTCAAATTATTGTCTTAGCAATTAGGCATCCACCTGTATAACAAGGGAATACTTTTCATGTCTTACCATTAGGCGTCCACCTATATAACAAGGGAATACTTATCATATCTGTATAACAAGGGAATACTTTTCATGTCTTTTCCATTAGGCGCCCACCTGTATAACAAGGGAATACTTTTCATGTCTTAGCATTAGGTGCCCACCTATATAACAAGGGAATAATTTTCATGTCTTTACCATTAGGCGCCCACTTGTATAACTAGGGAATACTTTTCATGTCTTTCCATTAGGTGCCCACCTATATAACAAGGGAATGCTTTTCATGTCTTACCATTAGGCGCCCACCTGTATAACAAGGGAATACTTTTCATGTCTTTACCATTAGGCGCCCACCTGTATAACAAGGGAATACTTTTCATGTATTTACCATTAGGCTCTCACTTGTATAACAAGTGAATACTTTTCATGTCTTTACCATTAGGCACCCACCTGTATAACAAGGGAATACGTTTCACGTCTATACCATTAGGCGCCCACCTGTATAATAAGGGAATACTTTTCATGTCTTAGCATTTAGGCGCTTACCTATATAACAAGGGAATATTTTTCAGTCTGTACATTTCAGGTCTTGAAATAAGTAACCTACCGGAAGGCACAAGGTTACAACAAAAGATCCCCAGCATAACGAAGGAGGCTGCATCCTCAGCGGACAGAAAAAAATTATACAAACTGGTGTTCTCGAAAGCAAGAGGCCAGTGTCATCCCCATCAGTTTTCGGAAGAAAGAAGCACCGGAAGAAACGCAAGCCGACAAGAAAGCAAGGCAGCAAGAACAAGTGGAAGATAGATAAGATCTTATGATCCGTAGTCTAGCCAAGCTTCTTGTTTTTTTAGTACGGTGTAATAAGGAGATCGGAAATGCAGTAGTAACCGGCATGCAACAGCAATAGCAGCAAAAGCGTAGTCCCATGGTAGTCCCAGTTACCGAAGTTTCCCGAACTACATAAACCTAATTCCCTTTTAGCCAGGGATATGCAGGAAACGTTAGAAGCAAAGGTTCGGTTAAATCTTTTTCAAAATATGCTTCACACGGAGTATTCCAACGGGCAAAAATTGCTCGTATCCGCTCACTTTTGTCTTTGCACGAGAACTCTTTGTATTTTCGGACAAAGAGGGGCAGTTGTGAGCACGTGATTTTTGCCGTATATATAAATTACTCCTAAAAAAATTCAAAATAAAATAATTTTTATTTGTTTGCAATTGTTGTGAGTTTTCTGATATTTTTCTTGTATTGTTTGCATTTGATTATGCATTTTTATTTGATAAATTAATTAAAAATATATAGAAATATATTGCATTTGCATTTAGGATTTAAGTTTACAATTAGGAGTAATTAAGTTTGTTTTATAAAAATGAAAATCACAAAAAATAGGCATCTTTGCATTTTAGCATTTAATGTCAAATTATGCAATTTTGTTTTAATTGGTGTTTAATTGTAATTGTTGCTAGTAATTAATTAGTATTTTTGAATTAATTTAGTTAATAACTTATTTTAGAATTTTAGTTTTACTAAGTAGAAAGTAAAAGAAAAGTGTGACGACCCGGCCCGTCGTCACGTGTGTTACCGCCCTGTTTTCCCCATTTTATACTTCTTTATGTTTCATCATATGTGTTTGTGAAGTTTGAAATGATTCAGTCAGAGTTTAGTTGGAATTGAGACAGTCTCTTTAAGAGAAAGCTAGTTTGGAAAAGTCAATCACATGTTGACTTATGAGTTATAGGACTCGGAAAGGATTTCTGGCTAGCTTTGGGTGGTTATTTATGACTTGGGAGTGAAATCAGAACTGAATTTGGAGGTTCGCTGTAGAATTAGGCTTGAATTGGATAAGTTTGAATTTTGGCGAATTCCGGTTGATAGGTGAGATTTTTATCCGGGGGTCGGAATGGAATTCTGAGAGTTGTTGTAGCTTCGTTAGGTGATTTTGGATATGTCTACAAATTTTCAGTTCAATCGGACGTCGTTTGATTTGGTTTTTTATCGAATGTGAGTTTCGAAAGTTTTAGTTTAACTTAGGCTTGAATCCGTCGCGAATTGATGATTTTTGTGTTGTTGGTCATGTTTTTATGGTTGTAACAAGTTTGTATGATGATTTTGGATATGTTGGTGTTTTTTGTTGAGGTCCAGGGGGACCTCGGGTGATTTTGGATGATTTTCGGGAAGTTTGGATTTAAGAAATTCTGCAGAAAAATGCAACAGCAGTGCAGCACGAATTTGGCCTTCGCGATCACGTGAGTTGAGTTGCGATCGCGTATGCCTATGATGTTGGTTTTTGCGTTCGCATGTTCTGGGTCGTGTTCGCGTAGGGTGGACTCTTTGTTCACTGCGATCGCGATCGCGATCTGGGTGACGCGATCGCGTAGGGATAAAGAGGGCCACAAAGTTTTGTTGATCGCGATCACCGTAGGACCCATGCAATCGCATAGAAGGATCTCTGGGCAGTCAGACCTATTTTTATAACATATCATCCGCGAGCTAATCTTATTTTCCACCATTGTTGAGCATATTTTGGAGCTATTGGACGAGGGAGTAAGAGGTTTTAACCTAGGTTTCGACTTGAGGTAAGTTTTATGAGCTAAATACATCATTTAATTGAAGAATCATCCATTAATTCTCTGAAATTTGGGTGAAAATTGAAGAAACTAGGACCTGGTTTTGAAATGAAAATTGGGAATTTGATGCCCCATTTGGACTCCGATTTTGATGAATTTTATATGTACGGACTCGTGGCGAGACGAGAATTCCGGTGATGTGAATTTTGTAGTTTTTTGAGAAGTGGGCCCAAGGCTCGAGTTTTGCCAACTTCGTGTTTTTGGGTGTTTTTAGAGTTCTTTCTACTGGTTTATATCCCATTAGCTTATGATAACATATTTCTTGTGGTTTTGATCAGATTCCACACCCGAGGAGGTCAATTTGCAAGGAAAACGCAAGTCGAGCTAGGATTTTGGCCGGTTCGAGATGAGTAATGGTTATGAATGATATAATAAGGCTTTGAAACCCCGTATTTGCACTATACAGTGCTATGTTGAGATAACACACGCGTCTAATGTTGAGCGTGGTGATGTATTTGCGGGGGACTCGGACTTGGTCCATCCCGATTGATGACTTACTGTATCTCTCGACTGAGACTGAGCTTGTACTAGCATAATTTGGGCTAGTTGGCATGTTTGGGGCCTTGAGCCGATTTGTAGAACTCCTAGGGAGTATGTTGAGCTGATTGACATCACTCTACCCATTGGACACATATCAGTTGTCCTGACTTTTGGCTGTAAATCACTAAATAAATCGGGCTTTGTAACTGGCACCCTGAATGAGAAATACCTAGGGTTGAATACCTTGTCTTAGTTGGGTGGGCCCGAAAGTCCAAGTCAATAATGACTGAGTCGGGTCGGGCTGCATGCCGCAGCAGTATATACATACACATGTATATGGATCGGACTACATGCCGCAGTAGTATATTATATGGATCGGATTGCACGTCGCAGTGATATATTATATGGATGGGACTGCACGCCGCAGTGATATATTATATGGATCGGACTGCACGCTGCAATGATATATGGATCGGACTGCACACCGCAGTATTATGGCGCTTGGGCTGAAGGAGCCCCTCCGGAGTCTGTACATACCCCCAGTGAGCGCAGTCGATTATGTTTATTGGATCGGGCTGCGCGCTGCAGCAGTATACATAAATATATAGATATGGTGTTGGATCGGGCTGCACGCCGCATCAGTGTTAGTAACTGGGCAGAAGGAGAGGGAAGTATGTATCTGATTCTTTTCCATGTTTGGTGCTTATCCACTGGGCTTTATTACTAGTAATAGTACTGTATAGTGATTTAACCGGATTTTCTTTCTTTGAGTTGTTATTTATTGCTATTACTCACTGAGTTGGTAGTACTCACTCTACTCCATGCACCTTGTGTGCAGATCCAAGTACATCAGGATTGAGTTGATCGCATAGCGGAGTTCAGAGTATCTTTCCGGAGCTTGCCGAGGTAGCTGCCTGGCATTCGCAGGACCCGACTCCTCCACTACTTTTGTATTTTGACATTTTCGCGTACTCCGATTATGATACTATTTTATGTTATTACGCTATTCTGGTAGAGGCTCTAGACTCATGACCCCCAGATCTAAGGGAGGTTGTTATTACTGGTTGTTGGGATGTTTTATTTATAACTGCTAGATTTAGGATTTTTCTCTCGTTAATAATGATTTTGAATAAAGGATCTGAGATTGTAGCTCGGAACATTAGTGAGATTGGTCGGGCTTGCCTAGCAATGTGGTGGGTGCCATCACGACCGGGTTGGGTCGTGACAAGTTGGTATCAGAGCCTAGGTTACAAGGCCTCATGAGTCTTGAGCCGGTTTAGTAGAGTCTCGCGGATCGATACGGAGATGTCTGTACTTATCCTTGAGAGGATGCAGAACCTTTAGGAAAACTTTATATTCTTGAAATTCTTGTCGTGCGACTTTTGTTAATCCGGAAATAAACTTCTGTATCATATTCTCTCGCAGATGGAGAGAATGCGTGCAACCGGACATGGTGGACGACCACCATTGCCACACAATAGAGTCCGAGGATGTAGCCATGGTCGTGGCCGAGGTAGAGTAGCAGGGTCAGCACTAGTTGACCCACCTGTTGCCCCCATTCAGGATCAGCCTCCAGCTGCAGAGGTCCCAGCAGCATCCGCCCAGGCACCGGTATTGCCCATTGTGATTCCGGGTCTTCAGGAGGCCCTGGCTCAGATCTTATCGGTTTGCACTAGCCTGGATCAGGCAGTCTCGGCTACTACCGCAGCTACATCTCAGACCGGGGTGGTCATCAAACCCCCGCAACTCGCACTCCAGAGCAGGGTGCATCTGGTTTACAGACCTTAGAGGCACCACCAATTTAGCCAGTCCCCCCCGTTCAGCTGTTGTTCCAGTTCAGAGTGACGGGGTGCCAGTGATGCCAGATGACGAGCACCATCGTCTGGAGAGGTTCAGCAGG
Organism: Nicotiana benthamiana; assembly: GCA_034376525.1. NCBI lineage: Eukaryota > Viridiplantae > Streptophyta > Magnoliopsida > Solanales > Solanaceae > Nicotiana > Nicotiana benthamiana. Next base: position 107,540,126 of record CM067335.1, on the reverse strand, counting down.
CTTTCACCTCCTACTTTTAGTGATGTTCCTGGCGAGGATGCCCAGGGGTTTCTCGACAAGTGTCGACACATGCTTAGGACAGCAGGGATCTTGGACACTAGTGGGGTATCTTTACCAGTTTTCAGTTCTCAGGAGTTGCCTTTCCATGGTGAGAGGCTTATGAGCGGCGTAGGCCGGCAAGTGCAGCGCCATTATCTTGGCAGGAGTTCTCCCTTTCTGGAGAATGGATGCCTCAATCTCAAAGGGAGGAGTTACGCCGGCAGTTTGAGTGTCGTTGTCAGGAGGATATGTCAGTGACGCAGTATGAGGTATGATTCGCATAGATACAGTAAGTCAATTTGAGGGAGCGGAGGTGGCTTGAGTTACTTATGGATTATGATATTACCATATTGTATAATCCGGGAAAGGCCAATGTAGTGGGCAATGCTTTGAGCCGGAAGGCGGTGATTTTGGGTAGCTCGGCGTACATTCAAGTTGGGGAGAGGCCCCTTGCAGTTGATGTTCAGGCTTTGGCTAATAGAATTCTAAGGTTGGATAATTCTGAGCCCAGTCGGGTATTGGCTTGTGTGGTTTCTCGGTCTTTTTTGTATGATCGCATCAGGGAGCGTCAATATGATGACCCGCATTTGCATGTCTTGAAGGATAGGGTCTAGCATGATGATGTCAGAAATATGACTACTAATAGTGATGGTGTGTTGCGGATGTAGGGCCGGACTTGCGTTCCCAATGTAGATAGGCTCCGAGAGTTGATATTATAGGAGGCCCACAGATCGCGGTATTCTATTCACCGGGTGCCGCGAAGAGGTACCAGGACTTGAGACAACATTATTGGTGGAGGAGAATGAAAAAGGACATTGTGAGTCATGTGGCTAGGTGTCTCAATTGTCAGCAGATCAAGTATGAACATTAGAGACCCGGTGGTGTGCTTCAGCAGATGGATATTCCCGAGTGGAAATGGGAGAGGATTACAATGGACTTTGTAAAAGGTATCCCTCATACCTCGAGGAACATTGATTCTATTTGGGTGATTGTGGATTGGCTGACCAAGTCTGTGCACTTTATTCCGGTGTGTACCACATATTCTTCGGAGTGGTTAGCATAGATTTTCATCCATGAGATTGTGAGGTTGCATGGGGTTCCAGTCTCTATTGTCTGAGATAGGGGTACTCAGTTTTCTTCCCAGTTCTGGAGGACCTTTCATCGGGAGTTGGGCACTCGATTCAGATGAGCATAGCTTTTCATCCTCAGACGGACGGGTGGTCCGAGCATACGATTCAGATATTAGAGGACATGTTGCGTGCCTGTGTTATTGATTTCAGGGGGTTCTTAAGCTGAGTTCTTGCCGCTTGCAGAGTTTGCTTATAGCAACAGTTATAAGTCCAACATTTAGATGGCGCCATATGAGGCTTTATATGGAAGACGGTGTATATCTCTAGTTGGCTGGTTTGAGCCCGGCGAGGCTAGACTATTGAGGACAGAGCTAGTTCAGGATGCCTTAGAGAAAGTGAAAGTTATCCAGGAGAGACTTCGCACAGCTAAGTCGCGTCAGAAGAGTTATGTGGTCCGGAAGGTTCGAAATGTATCGTATATGGTGGGCAAGAAGGTTTTGCTGAAGGTTTCGACTATGAAAGACGTGAGGTTTGGAAAGAAAGGGAGCTGAGTTCGCGGTTCGTTGGACCTTTTGAGATAGTCAAGAGGATTGGGTAGGTGGCCTATATGCTTGCTTTGCCACCCAGCATGTCGGGGGTTCAATCGGTGTTCATGTTTCTATGCTCAGGTAGTATGCTGGGGACCCGTCTCATGTACTAGACTTCAGCACAATCCAGTTGGATGAGGACTTGACCTATGATGTGGAGACAGTGGTTATTTTGGGTCGTCAGGTTCAAAAGTTGAGATCAAAGGACATAGCTTCGATGAAGGTGCAATGGAGAGGTCAACCCGTGGAGGAGGCCACTTGGGAGATTGAGCAGGAGATGAGGAGCAGATATCCTCGTTTGTTTGAGGCACCGGATATGCTTCTTGACCCACTCGAGGACGAGCATTTGTTTTAGTTGGGGAGGATGTGTCGACCCGGCCTGTCGTCACGTGTGATATCTCCCCATTTTACCCATTTTATGCTTCTTTATGTTTCATCATATGTGTTTGTAGATCATGAAGTGATTCGGTCAAAGTTTGGTTGGAATTGAGACAATTAGTCTCTTTAAGAGAAGGCCGGTTTGAAAGGTCAACCGGATGTAAACTTATGAGTTATAGGGCTCGGAATTGATTTCCGACGATTCGGATAGTTTCGGGTGGTTATTTATGACTTGGGAGTGAAATCGAAACTGAATTTGGAGGTTCGCTGTAGAATTAGGCTTGAATTGGCTAAGTTTGAATTTTGGCGAATTCTGGTTGATTGGTGAGATTTTGATTCGGGGGTCGGAATGGAATTCCGAGAGTTGTTGTAGCTTCATTAGGTGATTTTGGATATGTATGCAAATTTTTAGGTCAATCGGACGTCGTTTGGTCGGCATTTTAATCGAATGTGAGTTTTAGAAGTTTTAGTTTAATTTAGGCTTCAAACCGTCGTGAATTGATGATTTTTGTGTTGTTGGTCGCGTTTTTATGGTTGTAACAAGTTCGTATAATGATTTGGGGTATGTTGGTGTTTATGGTTGATGTCCCGGGGGGCCTCGGGGTGATTTCGGATGATTTTTGGGAAGTTTGTATTTAAGAAATTCTGCAGAACAAGCAGCAGCACTGCAGCAGGAATTTGGCCATCGCGATCGCGTGAGTTGGGTTGCGATCGCGTAGGCCAGTAATAATTGTTTTCGGGTTCGCAGGTTCTGGGTCGCGTTCGTGTAGGGTGGGCTGTTTGTTCACTGCGATCGCAGTCTGGGTGACGCGATTGCGTAGGATTAAAGAGGGCCAGAGATTTTTATTGAACACGATCGCGGGAGGACCCACGCAATCGCATAGAAGGATATATGGGCAGTCAGACATGTTTTCATAACATATCATCCGCGAGCTAATCTCAATTTCCACCATTGTTGAGCATATTTTGGAGCTATTGGACGAGGGAGTAAGAGGATTTCACCTAGGTTTTGACTTGAGTAAGTTTTATGAGCTAAATACGTCATTTAATCGAAGAATCATCCATTAATTCTCTGAAATTTGGGTAAAAATTGAAGAAACTTGGCCTTTGTTTTGAAATGAAAATTGGGGATTTGATGGTACATTTGGACTCCTATTTTGATGAATTTTATATGTACGGACTCATGGCGAGACGAGGATTCCAGTGATGTGAATTTATTAATTTTTTGACAAGTGGGCCCAGGGCTCGGGATTTGCCAACTTCGTGTTTTTTGGGTGTTTTTTGAGTTCTTTCTATTGGGTTATGTCCCATTAGCTTATTATAACATATTCCTTGTGGTTTTGATTAGATTCCACACCCGAGGAGGTCGATTGCGAATAAAACGCAAGGCGAGCTAGGATTTTGGCCGGTTCGAGATGAGTAATGGTTATGAATGATATACTGAGGGTTTGAAACCCCGTATTTGCACTATACGGTGCTATGTTCAGATGAGACACGCGTCTTGTGTTGAGCGTGGTGATGTATTTGCTGGGGACTCGGACTTGGTCCATCCCGATTGATGACTTACTGTGTTTCTCGACTGAGACTGAGCTTGAACTCCCATAATTTTGGCTAGTTGCCATGTTTGGGGCCTTGTGCTGATTAGTAGAACTCCTAGAGAGTATGTTGAGAAAATTGACATCACTTTACCCATTGGACACATACCAGTTGTCCTGACCTTTAACTGTAAATCATGAAATAAATCGGGCTTTGTAAATGGCACCCTGAATGAGCAATACCTAGGGTTGAATACCTTGTATTAGCTGAGTGGGACCTAGAGGCCAAGTCCATAATGATTGAGTGGGGCCAAGGACCTCGTAGAAAGGATAATTGATATATATACATCGGGTCGGGATGCACGCCGCAGCAATATATAAATACACATGTATATGGATTGGACTGCATGCCGTAGTACTATATTTCATGGATCGGACTGCACACCACAGTGATATATTATATGGATCGGACTACACGCCGCAGTGATATATTATATGTATCGGACTGCACGCCGCAGTGATATATTATATGGCTCGGAGTGCACGCCGCAGTAATATATGGATCGGACTGCACGCTGCAGTATTATAGCGCTTGAGCTGAAAGAGCCCCTCCGTAGTCAGTACACACCCCAAGTGAGCGCAGTCGACTATGTTTATTGGATCGGGCTGCACGCCGCAGCATCATATATATTATATTAGATCGGGCTGCGCGCCGCAGCAGTATACACACACACACACACACACACACACACATATATATATATATATATGGTGTTGGATCGGGATGCGCGCCACAGCAGTGTTAGTAACTGGTCGGACGGAAAGAGAAGTATGTATCTGATTCTTTTCCCTGTTTGGTACTTATCCACTGGGCTTTATTACTAGTAATAGTACTGTATAGTGATTTTACCGGATTTTCTTTCTTTCAGTTGTTATTTATTGTTATTACTCACATAGTTGGTAGTACTCACTCCACTCCTTGCACCTTGTGTGCAGATCCAAGTACCTCAGGGCTGAGTTGATCACGTAGCGGAGTTTAGAGTATCTTTTCAGAGCTTGTCAAGGTAGCTGCCTGGCGTCCGCAGGACCCGACTCCTCCACTACTTTTGTATTTTGACATTTCCGCGTACTCCGATTATGATACAATTTTGTGTTATTATGCTATTCTGGTAGAGGCTCTAGACTAATGACCCCCATATTTGTGGGAGGTTGCTATTACTGGTTGTTGGGATGTTTTATTTATAACTGCTAAATTTTGGAGTTTTCTCTCGTTAATAATGATTTTGAATTAAGGATATGAGCTTGTAGCTCGAAATGTTAGTGAGATTGGTCGGGCTTGCCTAGTAATGTGCTGGGCGCCATCACGATCGGGTTGGGGTCGTGACAAGTTGGTATCAGAGCCTAGGTTACTAGGCCTCATGAGTCTTGAGCCGGTTTAGTAGAGTCTCGCGGGTCGATACGGAGACGTCTGTACTTATCCTCGAGAGGCTGCAGAACCTTTAGGAAAACATTATATTCTTGTCGTGCGACTTTCGGTTATCCGGAACTTAACGTCTGTATTTATTCTCTCGCAGATGGCTAGAACGCGTGCAACCGGACGTGGCGGACGACCACCATTGCCACCAACTAGAGGCCGAGGACGCGGCCGTGGTCGTGGCCGGGGTAGAGTAGCAGGGGCAGCACCAGTTGACGCACCTGTTGCCCCCATTCAGGATCAGCCTCCAGCTGTAGAGGTTCCAGCAGCACCCGCTCAGGCACCAGCACTGCCTATTGTGATTTCGGGTCTTAAAGAGGCCCTATCTCAGATATTATCGGTTTGCACTGGCCTGGCTCAGGCAGTCTCGGCTACTACCGCAGCTACATCTCAGACCGGGTGTGGTCATCAAATCCCTGCAGCTCGCAATCCTTAGCAGGGTGCACCGGTATTGCAGACCCTAGAGGCACCACCAGTTCAGCCAGTCGCCCCCGTTCAGCCGGTTGTTCCAGTTCAGGGTATGGGGTTCCAGTGATGCCAGATGATGAGCAGCGTTGTCTGGAGAGGTTCAGCAGGCTTTCACCTCCTACTTTTAGCAGTGTTCAGGGCGAGGATACCCATGGGTTTTTCGACAAGTGTCGACGCATGCTTAGGACAGCTGGGATCTTGGAGACTAGTGGGATATCTTTTACCAGTTTTCAATTCTCAGGAGAAGCCTTTACCTGGTGGGAGGCATATGAGCGGCGTAGGCCGGCAAGTGCAGCGCCATTGTCTTGGTAGGAGTTCTCCACTATCTTTCTGGAGGAGTGGGTGCCTCGACCTCAGAGGGAGGAGTTACGCAGGCAGTTTGAGTGTCTTTGTCAGAAGCATATGTCAGTGACGCAGTATGGTTTAGACGGATCAGGAGAGGATCAGACGATTTGTGGACGGACTCATTTATCCCATCCGTATTCATATGACTCGTGAGAGGGTCCTGAGTCACACCATTAAAGAGGCGGTGGATATAGCCCGCGATATTGAGACGGCTCGCCTTCAGGAAATAGAGGAGAGGAAGGCCAAGAGTCCTCGAGGATCAGGTGGCTCCAGTGGTGCTCCGTCTAGGAGCCAGTCTCAGCAGAGCAAGGGTCGTTCTTTCAGGGCTCCACAGCCAGCTCGATCAGAGTACCGTGGTTCATCTTCTGGTCGGGGTTATCAGGGCTCCCAGCAAGGTCAACCATCTCTGAGCGCACTTGCATCGCAGAGTTTGTCTCATGCCCAATCTGTTCAGGTTTCATCTCAGTCGAGTTTTTCAGCCAGCCACACTGGTGCGAGGGGTTCCCTTCAGTCCCAGCCCCCAGCGCCAGGTAGTTGTTATGAGTGTGGCAAGTTTGGGCATATACGGAGGGAGTGTCCCCGTCGTACTTCCAGCTCATCTCAACAGAGGGGTCAGCCCTCATCTTCTGGCCCAGTGTCTGCAGCACCCGCCCAGCCAGCTAGGGTTGAGGGTCAGGCAGTTAAGGGTCGCCCCAGAAGGCGACGCTGATCCGGTGGTGGTCAGGCACGTTGTTATGCTCTTCAAGGCAGGTCAGATGTTGTTGCTTCATATGTTGTTATTACGGGTACTATCTCAGTTCGCCACAGGGATCCCTCAGTTTTATTTGATCCTGGATCCACATATTCTTATGTATCTTCTTACTTTGCTCATCGTTTGGGGACTACCCGAGGGTGTCTTGCGTTACCTGTGCACGTATCTACCCCGGTGGGTGATACTGTTATTATGGACCATGTGTATTGGTCCTGTCTTATTACTATTGGGGGTCTGGAGACCCGAGTTGACTTGCTTCTATTGAGCATGGTAGATTTTGATGTTATTCTGGGCATGGACTGGCTACCACCATGCCATACTATTTTGGACTGTCACGCCAAGACAACCACATTGGCTATGCCGGGTATCCCGAGGATCGTGTGGTGTGGTATGACTGATTATGTACCCAGCAGGGTAATCTCTTTTTCAAAGGCCCAGAGGATGATTGGGAAGGGATGTCTATCATATCTAGCATTTGTGAGGATGTTGCAGCTGAGGCTTCTAGTCTTTATACGGTCCCCGTGGTGAGGGAATTTCCTGATGTATTTCCAGCAGACCAGTCGAGCATGCCGCCGGACAGGGATATTAACTTCGGTATTGATTTGTTGCCGGGCACTCAGCCCATTTCTATTCCTCCCTATCGTATGGCACCAGCCGAGTTAAAGGATCTGTAGGAGCAGCTGCAGGAACTCCTAGATGAGGGGTTCATTCGCCCGAGTGTGTCGCCGTGGGGCGCGCCGGTGTTATTTGTAAAGAAGTAAGATGGCACAATGAGAATGTGCATTGATTACAGATAGTTGAACAAAGTGACAGTGACGAAACAAGTATCCATTACCTCAAATTGAGGATTTGTTTGACCAGCTTCAGGGGGAAAAGGTATTCTCTAAGATTGATCTCCGTTCAGGCTATCAACAGTTGAAGAGTAGAGATTCTGATATCACGAAAATAGCTTTCCGGATGAGATATGGGCATTATGAGTTTTCGGTTATGTTATTTGGGATGACTAATGCCCCAACCGCATTCATGCACATGATGAACAGTGTATTTTGGCGGTATCTACATTCTTTTATGATCGTGTTTATTGATGATATCCTAGTGTACTCGCGTAGCCACGAGGAGCACGCGCAACCCTTAAGGGTGGTATTGCAGAGGTTAAGAAAGGAGAAGCTTTGTGCAAAGTTCTCCAAGTGTGAGTCCTGGTTTAGTTTCGTGGCTTTTCTGAGGCACGTGGTGTCCAATGATGGTATTCAGGTTGACCCAAAGAAGATTGAGGCGGTGTAGAGTTGGCCCAGACCGTCCTCAGCTTCTGAGATTTGGAGTTTTCTCCGACTGGCAGGTTATTACCGCAGGTTTGTTCAGGGATTTTCATCTATTGCATCGCCCTTGAAAAAGTTGACGCAGACGAATGCACCATTTGTGTGGTCATATGAGTGTGAAGAGAGCTTCTAAAAGATCAAATCAGTGTTGACTACAGCTCCGGTCCTAGTATTTCCATCAGCTTCAGGCTCTTATTCGGTATATTGTGATGCTTCGAGAGTTGGGATAAGATGTGTTTTGATGCAGGAGCGTAGAGTTATTGTGTATGCTTTGCGTCATCTTAAGCCTCATGAGAAACATTATCCTTTCCATGACTTGGAGTTGGCTGCTATAGTTTATGTTTTGACGATTTGGCGGCACTACCTATATGGCGTGTCCTATGAGGTGTTCATGGATCATCGCAGTCTTCAGTACTTGTTTAAGCAGAAGGACCTCAATTTGAGGCAGCAGAGGTGGCTTGCGTTACATATGGATATGATATTACCATATTGTATCATCCGGGAAAGGCCAATGTAGTGGCCGATGCTTTGAGCCGGAAGGCGGTGAGTATGGGTAGCTTGGCGTACATTCCAGTTGGGGAGAGGCCCCTTGCAGTTGATGTTCAGGCTTTGTCTAATAGAATGCTAAGGCTGGATATTTTTGAGCCCAGTCGGGTGTTGGCTTGTGTGGTTTCTCGGTCTTCTTTATATGATCGAATTAGGGGGCGCCAGTATGATGACCCGCATTTGCTTGTCCTGAAGGACAGGGTCTAGCATGATGATGCCAAAGATGTGACTATTGATAGTGATGGTGTGTTGCAGATGCAGGGTCGGATTTGCGTGCCCAATGTGGATGGGCTCCGAGAGTTGATATTAGTGAAGGCCCACAACTCGCGGTATTCTATTCACCCGGGTAGCGCAAAGAGGTACCAGGACTTGAGACAGCATTATTGGTGGAGGAAAATGAAAAAGGACATTGTGAGTCATGTGGATAGGTGCCTCAATTGTCAGCAGGTCAATTATGAACATGAGAGACCCGCTGGTGTGCTTCTGCAGATAGATAGTCCCGAGTGGAAATGGGAGAGGATTACTATGGACTTTGTGAGTGGTCTCCCTCGTACCTCGAGGAATTTTGATTCTATTTGGGTGATTGTGGATAGGCTGACCAAGTCTGCGCACTTCATTCCGGTGTGTACCACCTATTCTTCGGAGCGGTTTGCAGAGATTTTCATCAGTGATATTGTGAGGTTGCATGGGGTTTCAGTCTCTATTGTCTCGGACAGGGGTACTCAGTTTTCTTCCCAGTTCTGGAGGACCTTTCATCATGAGTTGGGCACTCAGATTCAGATGAGCACAGCTTTTCATCCTCAGACGGACGGGCAGTCCGAGCGTACTATTCAGATATTAGAGGACATGTTGCGTGTTTGTGTTATTGATTTCGGGGGTTCTTAAGCTGAGTTCTTTCCGCTGCAGAGTTTGCTTATAACAACAGTTATCAGTTCAACATTCAGACGGCGCCATATGAGGCTTTATATGGGAGACGGTGTATATCTCCAGTTGGCTGGTTTGAGCCCGGGGAGGCTAGACTATTGGGGACAGAGCTAGTTCAGGATGCCTTAGAGAAAGTGAAAGTTATCCAGGAGAGACTTCGCACGGCTCAGTCGTGTCAGAAGAGTTATGCGGACCAGAAAGTTTGGGATGTTTCGTATATGGTGGGCGAGAAGGTTTTTCTGAAGGTTTTGCCTATGAAAGACGTGATGAGGTTTGGAAAGAAAGGCAAGCTGAGTCCGCGGTTTATTGGAGCTTTTGGGATACTCATGAGGATTGGGGAGGTGGCTTATATGCTTGCTTTGCCACCCAGCATGTCGGGGGTTCACGCGGTGTTCCATGTTTCTATGCTCAGGAAGTATGTTGGGGACCCGTCTCATGTATTAGACTTCAGCACGATCCAGTTGGATGAGGACTTGATCTATGATGTGGAGTCAGCGGCTATTTTGGGTCGTTAGGTTCGAAAGTAGAAATCAAAGGACATAGCTTCGATGAAGGTCCAGTGGAGAGGTCAGCCCGTGGAGGAGGCCACTTGGGAGACCGAGCAGGAGATGTGGAGAAGATATCCTCGTTTGTTTGAGGCACCAGGTATGTTTCTTGACCCGCTCGAGGACGAGCGTTTGTTTTAGGTTGGGAGGATGTGACGACCCGGCCCGCCGTCACGTGTGTTATCGCCCTGTTTTCCCCAATTTATGCTTCTTTATTTTTCATCATATGTGTTTGTGGAGTTTGAAGTGATTTGGTCGGAGTTTGGTTGGAATTGAGACAATTAGTCTCTTTAAGAGAAGGTTAGTTTAGAAAAGTCAACTGAATGTTGACTTATGAGTTATAGGGCTCGGAATGGATTTTTGATGATTCGGCTAGTTTTGGGTGGTGATTTATGACTCGGGAGTGAAATCGAAACTGAATTTGGAGGTTCGGTGTAGAATTAGGCTTGAATTGGCTAAGTTTGAATTTTGACGAATTCCGGGTTGATAGGTGAGATTTTGATCTTGGGGGCAGAATGAAATTCCGAGAGTTTCTGTAGCTTTGTTAGATGATTTAGGATATGTCTGCAAATTTTCTTATCAATCGAACGTCGTTTGGTCGGGTTTTTGATCGAATGTGAGTTTCGGAAGTTTTAGTTTAACTTAGGCTTGAATCCGTCGTGAATTGATGATTTTTGTGTTGTTGGTCGTGTTTTTATGGTTGTAACAAGTTCGTATGATGATTTGGGGTATGTTGGTATTTTTGGCTGAGGTCCCAGGGGGCCTCGGGGTGATTTCGGATGATTTCCAGGAAGTTTGGATTTAAGAAATTCTGCAGAAAATGCAGCAGCAGTGCAGCAGGAATTTGGCCATCGCGATCGCGTGAGTTGGGTTGCGATCGTGTAGGCCTGTGATGTTGGTTTTCGTGTTCGTAAGTTCTGGGCCACGTTTACGTAGGGTGGATTCTTTGTTCACTGTTATCGCGGTCTGGGTGACGCGATCGCGTAGGGTTTAAGAGGGCCAGAGATTTTTGTTGATCGCGATCGCGGGAGGACCCACGCGATTGCATAGAAGGATATTTGGGCAGTCAGACCTGATTTTATAACATATTATCTGTGAGCTAATCTTATTTTCCACCATTGTTGGGCACATTTTGGAGCTATTGGACGAGGGAGTAAGAGGATTCCACCTAGGTTTCGACTTGAGGTAAGTTTATGAGCTAAATACGTCCTACTTGAAGAATCATCCATTAATTCTCTGAAATTTGGGAAAAAATTTAAGAAACTAGGGCTTGGTTTTGAAAAAAAAATTTGGGATGTGATGGCCCATTTGGACTTCGATTTTGATGAATTTTATATGTACGGACTCTTGGCCAGACGAGGATTCCGTTGATGTTAATTTTGGAATTTTTCGAGAAGTGGGCCCGGTGCTCAGGTTTTGCCAACTTCGTGTTTTTGGGTGCATTTTGAGTTCTTTCTATTGGGTTGTCCCATTAACTTATTATAACATATTCCTTGTGGTATTGGTCAGATTCCACACCCATTCACGAGGAAAACACAGGGCGAGCTAGGATTTTAGCCTGTTCGAGGTGAGTAATGGTTATGAATGATATTTTTTTTGAGGGTTTGAAACCCCATATTTGCACTATACGGTGCTATGTTGAGATGAGATACGCGTCTTGTGTTGAGCGTGGTGATGTATTTGCTGGGGACTCGGACTTGGTCCATCCCTATTGATGACTAACTGTATTTCTCGGCTGAGACTGAGCTTATACTCGCATAATTTGGGCTAGTTTCCATGTTTGAGGCCTTGTGTCGATCTGTAGAACTCCTGGGAGTATGTTGAGCTGATTGACCTCACTTTACCCATTGGACACATACCAGTTGTCTTGACTTTGACTGTAAATCATGAAATAAATCGAGCTTTGTAACTGGCACCCTGAATGAGCAATACCTAGGGTTGAATATGTGTCTTAGCTGAGTGGGCCCGAGAGACCAAGTCTATTATGACCGAGTGGGGTCAAGGACCCCATAGTGAGGCTAATTGATATATATATATATATATATATATCGGGTCGGGCTGCACGCCGCAGCAGTATATACATACACATTTATATGGATCGGACTGCACGTTGTAGTAGTATATTATATGGATCGGACTGCAAGTCGCAGTGATATATTATATGAATCGGACTGCACGCCGTAGTGATATATTATATGGATCGGACTACACGCCGCAGGGATATATTATATGGATCGGACTGCACGCTACAGTATTATAGTGCTTGGGCTGAAGGAACCCCTCCAGAGTCTGTACACACCCCCAGTGAGCGCAGTCGACTATGTTTATTGGATCAGGCTGCGCGCCGCAGCATCATATATATTATATTGGATCGGGTTGCGCGACGTAGTAGTATACATATTTATATAGATATGGTGTTGGATCAGGCTGCGCACCGCAGCAGTGTTAGTAACTAGTCGGATGGAAAGGGAAGTATGTATCTGATTCTTTTCCCTGTTTGGTACTTATCCATTGGGCTTTATTACTAGTAATATTACTGCATAGTTATTTTACCGAATTTTTTTTATTTTACCTAATAGTACTTTTATTACTCACTGAGTTAGAAGTGCTCACTCTACTTCCTGCACCTTGTGTGCAGATCCAGGTACCTCAGGGCTAAGTTGATCCCGTAGCGGAGTTCAGAGTATCTTTTCAGAGCTTGTCGAGGTAGCTGCCCGGCGTACGCAGGACCCGACTCCTCCACTATTTTTGTATTTTGACATTTTTGCGTACTCCGATTATGATACTATTTTGTGTTATTATGCTATTCTGGTAGAGGCTCTAGACTCATGACCCTCGGATCTGTAGGAGGTTGCTATTACTGGTTGTTGAGATGTTTTATTTGTTACTGCTAAATTTCGGATTTTTCTCTCGTTAATAACGATTTTGAATTAAGGATTTGAGCTTGTAGCTCGGAACGTTAGTGAGATTGGTCGGGTTTGCCTAGCAATGTGCTGGGGGCCATCACATTCGGGTTGGGGTCGTGACAAAAAGAGAACAAAAATAGAAGAACAAACTCGGATTGAGCCAATTTTCGGAATTAAAATCAGACCCAAAGCGCCCCTACCCAACCCAAAGCACCCAACGACCTAGTCCAATAACCGAACCTGACCCAGTCCATTTTCATCCCCCATATAACCAAACCATACAATTAACACCATCAACCGTATATACACATTTGAGAAGCTTATCTTCTTCTTCTCCATAACAAACAAACAAAAAAAACCCTAAACCTAGCGGAGCCCTATCCCAACTGCTACCTCGCCCTTCCCAGTCGTCCCTCAACATAGACAACCAGCTCGCCATCCCATTGTCATCGTGAACCAATCACCTTGACGTGACACTGCCCAGTCGACCGCCTCCTTCTCCAAACGACCCATTCCGTCTCATGTTGCCACTACTTCATCTTTGTTGTATTCACCCTCCCGTTTCCAGTCCAACGGCCACCCCATCATTACGACCACGAGCTCTAAACAATCACCATCGCTCTCATCACTCACCTGAACAAACAACGTCCAAAACAACTTCCATTCTATCCAACCTTTCATCCGCCTAAAACGACCTCCGTAACACCAACTACTCCATTGCCAACTTTTTCTCCAGCTCGACGAAACAGCAGCTCCGCCTCATCGTCAACTCACTCTGAGACCAGTAGCGTCGCATTCATCGTCTTCTTCAGTTTATGAACTAAAACTTGAGGTCATCTGGTTTATGAGTATCGAGGTACTTTTCCGTCCCCTTTTGCTCTATGTTGTGTGTATATTTGTTGATCTGTTTAGTGTAGTTTAATGATTTTGTTATTTTTTGTCAAATCGTTCTGTTTCTCTTCTTCTCCAATCCGACCTTTCATTTGGTCATGATTTCTTCTGTTCGTTCGAGTATATGCCATAACTATATAATCGATTTGAGTAGTTTTCTTCGATTAATTAGTTTACTCTCTCTTTTGTCAAAAACGTTGGTATCACCTGTTTTTTTGATTCTGATTGTTGATTAGTTGTATGTATTTTATAGCTATATAGTTGTTTACGTAGTTAATAATCAGTGTTAGTTGTAATTTAAAGGGGTTTAAAAACTTATTGTTTTGAATAGGGGCAGTAACAGTAGGATTCAGGGGTAATTTGAGGATGTTCAAAAATGAAAAACGGGTTTGACTAAGGGGTCTGTCCAGTGGGGTCCTAATGTACTTTAATTTGAATTAAGTGATAGTGGGGGGACAAACTTAATGGGGAAGTAAAGGGATTGATTAAACAAATAGGTACCCATATCTTTGAATTAAAAATGACACAAGACACTTGATAAGGGGGTGGGCCTAGTTAGCTTTCTGCTAATTAGAAATTAGCAAATAGTAGGTACTAATAAAAGTTAAAAGATACACATAGTTAGAGGAATATTGGGCTGGAAAGTAAGAAAGAAATGGGGGTAATTAGGAAAAGGTAATAATAAAAGGGGTGGTAATAATAGGTAAAAAGAAAAGAAAGGGTCTTGCTTTGGGTATAAAATAGAGGTCATTTGGGACTACAATGGAGAGACTTTTGAATCTTAAGAATTTCATATTTAGGAGAGCTAAAAAACTGAGAAATTTCTGTTTTCTTTCACTGTTGAAATCATCCCTAATTGCTATGTTTCATTGAAGCTTCAAGCTTCTTTCTTTGAGTGTTCGAAATCAGAAACTATTGCATCCTTTTGTTTCTGGTTCATTCTGTTCTTCCTATGAGTGTTGTTGGCATTTTTGGGTTTGCGTTTGGTTTTCCTGAGTTTGGTTGTTTTTGGATAACTGTTCCACTGGTTGTTGGAGGTTGTCTGACTGGTTTCCAAATCTGTTTCTGGGCTATTGAGTTATTATTGTTGGTTATTGCATGATGTTGTGTTGTCGCTATTGCTACTTGATTCTCATCCTCTTCTTTTGCTTGTATTCCAATACCAGGTGCACCACTTTGAATCACTTTGATGTACGCTTTGAAGCTGAAATTAAATGGGTAGAAATTTATGTGTTTAGTTATAGAATATTTATATTCTAGTTAGATATTAGTTATATATTTTTCTGTTATACGAATGCTAGATGTATGTATAACTAGGACTGTTTCCTTTTATAAGGTCACTGATTAGCAGTTGACTGAAGCATAATGTTAGATTATGAAACTAAGATCCTTGAAATGGCACGAACATTAGTCAATACAGTATTGATGTTTAATTTGAGCCAATTGTTAGATTATTGAACTATGAGATGTATGTCCATAAGAATCGCATAGTTAATAGTTTCAGCTTTACTAGTTCACATATTTAAAATAAGGTAGTTCGCAATCTTATTCTTTTTGAATTGGCAAAAAGCTAGTACGGAGAATCGATTTGATTTAATTGGTTGGTAAAATCCAGATTTAAATTCGCAAATATTGGAATAGAAGCAATTTGAGTTTGTAATCTTTGAATCTTGTTAGTAACGAAGATCCGCAAATATTAGGCAAATATAATAGGTCAGTAATTTTGTAGAATCGGTAGGTTTGACGCATTTAATGTGTGATTCAATGTAACAAGGCTAAGAACATTAATCCAATAGGTGCGAGTTTGAGCAAGATGAGTTAACATTTAAATAATAAACTTTCGAATAAGCTTTAGTAATCAAGGTTAAATCTAGTTTCAAATGGTTGCAAATAATTAATTCCAATAGCTTTTTTTTATAACAATGTGAGTTTAAATATAGCTATAAGATAAATAATTTCTTTTGCATGTATTATTTTGTCGAATTCCCTATTTTTATATACAACTTCATTTTTTAGTAAAATTCCTTTCCGTTAACATTTGTCTTAATCTAGCAATTAATGTGCTACGCTTCTTATTTTATGCTTGTAATTAATTAGGATTTTTCTTTCTTTTATTTTAGAGACTAATTCAATAGAAATGTAGTCACTTTAGGATATCCTTAAAATAAAGGAGGTATGCCTCTCCCAAATAAATTAAAAATTACGGGGCCCTCAATAAAAGGACAAAATAACCGGATAGACTTTGGAGTTGGCCATTTAGTGAATTTTCACGGTTTCTTCCCAAAATAATGATATATTAGTCTCTTTAGGACGCACCTTAATTAATCTTACCTTCCTAAACTCGCTTGTGCATTTATGCAACCCAAATCCAAATCCCGACGAAGTCGAAATGCGTTAACAAATCACGGGCATATTGATTGTGACGTGGTTCGAAGCGCATTACCATGACGTAGCAATTCCTATCAAAATTAACCAATGAGGCGTGCCTCACCAAACAATAATACGCAAGTTGTGGGGGCCTCTATACGTGTTTGGTGAAATTGCTTAGATTTCAAGATGGGGTCGCTTAGCAAAATTTTACGGCCTTTCTCAAAACAACAATACGCTAGTCACTTTAGGCACGTCTTTAATAAATTACTTTCTTAAATATGGGTGCGCATTTATGTGACCCAAATTCAAATCTCAACAGAGTCAAAATGAGTCAATAGCCACGAGTACATTGACTGTGATGTGGTTCGAGATATGTTTTCACAACGTTGCAATTCTTTGTGAAAATAATAATAATAATAATAATAATAATAATAATAATAATAATAATAATAATAATAATAATAATAATAATAATAATAATAAGAGTTATAATTCAAAAAAGGACATAAGTGTAAAAATCAGATAAATAAGTCGAATATGACAGTTGAGCGACCGTGCTAGAACTACGGAACTCAGGAATGCCTAACACCTTCCCCCAGGTTAATAGAATTCCTTATCCGGATTTCTGGTTTGCGAACTGCTATACAGAGCCTTTCTTTTTCTCGATTCGGGATTAAACCGGTGACTTGGGATACCCTAAATCTTCCAAGTGGTGACTCTGAAATAAATAAATAAATCTCGTTCGATTGTCCTTTAATTGGAAAAAACTCCTTTGCGCCCCTCGCGGGGCGAAAAAAGGAGGTGTGACACTAACTACTTGGTCCCAGGAAGACCTTCCCCAGATTCGGTATTCTTTCCTCCCTCGTACAGCTGAATCAACTCATGCAGTCCTAGCAACAGATAGGCTCGGGCCGGATGTCCACCTGCACTTCCCTCGGCATTTTGGCAGTCTTCAATCCTTTTCAAGAACTTTTCCTTCTAACTCTACTAGACCCCGTTCCAGATACCCTAGACGTTTGTTGGTGTTGACATCCACATCCTTCCACTCGTCAATCAATGAGCTTCCTGTATCTCTCGATGCTCATTTTCCCATTCCCAAATTCTTTTTTGCAACAGATTGTACTTGACTGGCACTTCAGCGTTTTCGTCAATAAGCATGTGACCTCAGATGAATCCAGGATGACCCAAACCAGTGAGATTGTCTTCCAACCCTCCTGTGTAGTGCAGCACACACCCTGCATAATACCTGTTTGCCTTAATAAATTCTCTTACCAAGACGAGTTTGCAATGGCACATGTGTTTAGCTTGACATCTGTGAGGGCTATCATTGTCTTGAAAGTCATCCCTGAAGTGACTCGTTTTTTCCACCTTGGTATGAGTTGCTTCCTCCCTACCTTCCTCATGGCTCGAAGAGGGACATAAGGATAAGTTCCCCTCAGACCAATGAGTATAAGGAATGGTGCATCCCGAGAACGAACAATGAACTCCCCTGTTGGGAACCACTCATACATCAACTGCACTTGATCTTCCTTCGGATTCTCAAATAGCTCTACCCATTCTCTAGCGTCCTCTGGTCAGGCAAACATGTTAGGCATGAAGTTCATTCTCTTTGGGTGCTGAAAAGCGATATGATCATCCCAGTCTCTGCGTATAGTTTCATGCCAGTAATCATCTTTCTGAAGGTGTTCTATAAGCCAGAGTTGAAACAACACATTACAACCTTCGAAATGTTTTGCCTCTTGTTGACACTTTTCCAGTGCTCGATATATCTCTGCGACGATCATGGGCACTATGCTGAAAAGCTGCCCGTCAACCCTTTCCATCAAGGTCTTGGTTACCATGGCTAGTCTGGTGTGGATCCTAGCCTTTCATAGGAAACACTGTCATCCCCAGGAAATAGAACATGAAGACAAAAACCCTTATGTGGATGTGTCCTAAAAGGTAAGGGAAAATTTATCGGTGTAGGTGCGGTATGACTTGTTATGGCCATAACTCTCGTACATGTAGTCAAATGATATGTAGGAGTCTTTTAGACAAGTCGGATGAGTTTTTCTTGAGTCTCATCATATTAAGAAAGCCTCTACCATTGCAATTTTTTGACATAAGCAGACCCGGAGTCTCCCACGGAATACCAGCTAGACCCCCTATTTTTTCCAGTAAAGGGGTCATTTCCAAATCTCCGAAGCGAAACACCGACCTATCACTTTTCCACAACAAAGTTACAGCCTCTACGATTTTGTTTTCAGGCTGGATTTCCAGAAGTGAAGGCAAATTCCCTAAGTATTTGCGAACAAAGGTCTGATCGCCGGCATGAAGGTCCTCCCACCAGCTTAGCAGCCTTGGGTGAATGTTGGTTACCATATCGAATCTGGGGACTTCGTGCATCATTTTCTCCAAAACAAAGGGTTAGACCCAGACTCGACTATTTAAATCAACAATTATCATAATAGGCATTTAGTTCTCCAAATAAATGCACAAAATATGGAGGTGTTCGTTTGGGTTTCAGGGAAACCTGATGGACTTGGACTAGGCTATCTTAATGGGTCATTATGTGGACAGCGTAACTGACTCTGCTAGGTTTTATCATGATGCATGTGTAGTTCAACGGAGTAAGGTTTCTATTTTGAAGTGTTAGACTGGTACCCTTGAGCGAACAACTCAGGATGGAAAGGCGAGTAACCGTCGACTACACCGTAGATCGACTGGTTTTACCGCAAATATGCCTTTGCCAAATTTAGGTGGTGATAATATCGGAAGAGCGCAACAACTCATTATAAGTGTTGCTATAGTATTTGTTTTGGCAAGAGTGGAGTATGATGATGAAGATGAAATTTACAAGAATGAAACAAATGGACATGTATTTTCACGTACATAAGATAAATAATTACAATAAATACTCAAAATTACAACGGTATTGAAATAATAAAGCAGTTAAATGAAAGAAAAGACATGAAGAGCCAAGTTAGTTTCATAATGAAATAATTAAAAGGCAAGAAATAAAGGCATTTAATAAAGTCATAAATAGCATGTAATGGTAAAAGTCTAAAGAATCCCCAGCAGAGTCGCCATGCTGTCGATGCCCCCTTTTTCCACATCGTAGACGGGTCATCCAGAATCGGGTATACAACATTATGGAAGGACAACTCTTATTCCCTTACGAGAATTGGGTGTTGTAATTTTTGGAGAGCCGCCACCTAATGATTATAGTGAATTAGGACACTTTTAATGGAATGAAGAAATTGAGAAGAAGAAACCAGAGTTGGCCAAGGGCTTGAGATTATCTCGAGGGGAAGGTGTTAGGTACCCCTCAAGATCCACTAGTGTGGTTCCCGGCCATACTATAATTATGACTTTAGAAGGTAGAAGAAACAAATAAGGTTTTCACATAACAACTACAAACAAGTTCAAAGTTTTTAAAAGAGAAGAAGAGAGAACGAGAGATTAGTTTAAAAGAGAGAGAGAGAGAGAGAGAGAGACTTAAGAGAAACATATCAAATAAAGGTAAAAGGAGGTCCTAGGTTTATACATAATATGGATCACATCAATGCAATAACCAGCAATCACTCCTGAGAAGAGGGGTCGCACGTGATATTAGCGCACCAGTCATCATATCCATATTCTACCCTTCTCTCCTCGTTAAGGTATTAAAATGCGATTAGTATCATTTACTTATTGCATGCTAGTACCCGTCGCAACCTATCAGTCCCCGGGTATTAGGACTTCTAATCCTAAAAAGGAAGAAAGGGATGGGGGCCTTTATGGAGTTTAAAGGATAAATTCTAGTTTCGTCATTCAAAACAAATAGCAGAAGGAGGAAGAACAAACAGATTAAGTAAGGCTCAAATAAACCCCTTAGATCAGACAAACATATAGTTTAGCATGCCTTGGCACATACTGATTTGGTATTAGATTTAAATTAAGCGGCGAGCGGACTGGTTCAACACATACATTTAGATAAATGTCTTTATTAGGCCACTCGGATACAGTTGTCATGGATTAAGGCATTAGATTAGCATGAATTGATTTAAGAAGTACTGATTTTAAAAGATAACTATGCAGAAGAGTTTTGAAAGAAAATGTATGCTGCAGACTTAGGAAAACATTTAGAAATGAGTTTCAAAAGTAAACGGACTGTCCAATTATAAACACAGAAAAAGTTGTAAAAAGTTTTTAGAAGAGACAGACTATCTAAAGAAAAGAGTAAGCTGCAGAACTGATTTAAAAAACGAGTTTAGGAATTGCTTTGAAAAAAATACATTTAGTTAGAACATTAGAGAAGCCGTTTCAGAAAAAATATGCAAATTTGAAGACCTCGATTTTTTAGAACAAATGTACATTGATTTAATAGAGTTTCATCAAAAAGGTTAAAGTTTTGAAAACGTTACTGAATTAGGCACATAAGAACTAGTTAAGTAATTGTTATTGCTTTTAAAACAGACGAAGCGAGTTTGATTTTTAACAGAAGCTCCTATAGGCATCATATCAACAAATAATTGATTACAGAATCTGTTGATAAACTTGTGGACGAATCCTAATATTTTGCCTAATGTTATAAAGAACGTAGATTCCTATAGGCATGATATCTATATGATTAATTGCAGAAGATGCTTTCTATGTGATTTGCAGTAAAAATCCTACAGGCAGGATTTCTAGTAAAAGTAAAGTCCTAAATCATGATTTTTACCCTTTTGAGTGAAAGAAAGTAAAGACCACTCCCTCGCCTTTTACTATACTCCTCGAGTTTTATGCAAGTTATTACAAACCATAAAAGATAAAAAATACATCAAAGACTAACAGCTAGATCCGAGCAGCCTCATTCAATCTTAATGTTTAATAACATGTGATTAACTAATTCGGGATCCATATTTCTAAAGCCTTCTCTTTATAGAAATTTTTTCAAAGTTCCAAGGAATCTCAGGGATTCCGGGCATTGCTTACACCCAGGATACCATGTAAAAGTAGAATGGTGCGGTGTGGAAGAGCCAGCCCTCAGGCATCCAAGTTCAGAGGGAGCTCAGGGGTCCCAAAGCATGTCTTGCAAGAGCGGGGCAGAACTTATAGCTAAGAGTACGTCCAAAGTGAAAGGGAAATTAGGGAGCCATAACAAATGGTGGTCATGCCTAGCCACAAGGTAGGATGGCACACCCCTGACTATTTGTTTGGTTAAACAAGTTAGGAGCAGACCCTTTAATGTTAGACCAAGGTCTGGATAGTGATTAAGACACTATCAGACCCAAGTCCAAGGCTCAAACACATAAAAGGGTTTAAAGGGAGTGGGAATTGATTGAGTTAGGGGTTCAAAGAACCCAGTTCAAAATCATAGACAGCAATATTAGAGTGTTGTCATGCCCTGAACCATAACTCACATACAAAGGGGTAAAGGGTATGAGGATTAACATAGGAACAATAATGACAAAGTTGCAGAAAAATAGTAAAGGAAAGCATAGAAAAACTAGGATGTAAAACACATAATGGAGGGTCAGTATTTAAACTAAGATGGACATACCAGTTGCAAAGTAATAGAAGAGAATAGCAGAGTAGCCACAACAAGCAAATAGCAGAAACAACTCAGGTTATAAGCAGAACACTCAAAGATTCAAAGAGAACTGAAAGGTGTTTCAGAAAGCAAAGAGGAAAAGTACACAGAACTGGTCTGTGTATTTGAGAGAAGAAGAGATAGAAAACAGATTGCTTATTATTTATTGTTATTCATTTTTTCGTTTGTTGCTGTGTGTTTGTAGAAAAGGGGAGGGCTAAGCCCTTATTATAGTGTAGAGAAGCAAACAAGAAAGGTAAGAAAACCTTTTAAAACATCAGTCTCAAAATATTCTCCCCTTAGTTAAGGGATTCAATGTCAAATGAAAAATGTAATTAAGGAAATGGAACTTCCGTAAAATCTTTCAAAGCAACATAAGAGGGAAAGATACGTAAGGTTATTTAAGGAAAGAAATCAACAGTACTTTATTTGCAAAGAAAAAGGAAAGGGGATCAATCAGACGACTAGTAAATCAAAGTAAACATGTTTAATTCAAATGAACCAAGCCAAGAATATGTAGATGAGGGCTCAAGTAAAGAAAATAACTAGCAATCAGTCGAGCCCCCATCAAAGGAATCCAAAATCAAGCGATTACAACAACAACAACAACTACCCAGTATAATCCCAATAAGTGGGGTCTGGGGAGGGTAATATGTAGACGAGTCTTACCCCTACCCGAAAGGGCAGAGAGGCTGTTTCCAATCGACCCTCGGCTCAGTGAAGGAAAGAAAAGACAAAAACAAAGGAGCATTAGTAACGCCAGCAGAAATAGCGTAAATAATTATCTAAACATAAGAAACATAAATAAAATAGCATGCAATAATATAATACAGTAACTACCATAAATAACTACCAAAATGGAGACACAAGCCAAAACACAAATCATCTATGGATAGCCCTGCCAAGCCTCACCCAACCCCGGGTGAGGAGTACGAAAAACTCTAGGAGCCCCTATCCTACAATCCTGATACTAGACCTCCAGACTTTCCTATCAAGGGTCATGTCCTCAGAAACCCGCATTCTATCCATGTCATGCCTAATCATCTCTCCCCAATACTTCTTAGGCCTCCCTCTGCCTCGCCGAACGCCGACAATTGCCACCCGCTCACAACTCCTCACTGGGGCATCAGGACTTCTCCTACGCACATGCCCGAACCACCTCAACCTCGCTTCTCGCATCTTCTCATCCACCGGGGCCACCCCCACCTTCTCTCGAATAACTTCATTGTTAATCTTATCTAACCTTGTGAGCCCGCACATCCACCTGAGCATCCTCATCTCCGCAACCTTCATTCTCTGAGCATGAGAGTTCTTCACGGGCCAGCACTCCACCCCATACAACATTGCAAGTTTAACCACAGCTCTATAAAATTTCCCCTTGAGTTTATGTGGAACTTTCTTATCACACAGGACTCCTGATGCAAGCCTCCACTTTGACCACCCCACTCCTTTATGATGAGTGACGTCCCCGTCAATCTCTCCATCCCCCTGAATCACCGACCCAAGATATCTGACACTGTCCCTCTTGACGATGACCTGAGATCCAATCATCACGTCCCTGCCTACTTCGCTCGGCTCGGCGCTAAACTTGCACTCCAGGTATTCTATCTTAGATCTGCTTATTTTGAAACCCTTAGACTCGAGAGACTGTATCCATACCTCTAACCTCTTTATAACACCGAACCTCGTCTCATCTATCAAGATTATGTCATCAGCAAATAGCATACACCAAGGCACATCCCCTTGAATATGACGAGTTAGAGCATCTATCACCAAGGTAAACAAGAGAGGGCTAAGCGCTGATCCTTGATGGAGCCCCATAACTAGTGGAAAATGGTCTGAGTCTCCACCCACCGTCCTAACCCTAGTCTTAGCTCCATCATACATGTCCTTTATTACTCTGATGTAGGCTTCTGGCACGCTCTTCGCCTCCAAGCACCTCCATAGCACCTCCTTTGGGACCTTGTCATACGCCTTCTCCAAGTCGATAAGCACCATGTGCAGGTCCTTCTTCTTATCCCTGAACTGCTCCACCAGCTGCCTTACAAGGTGGATAGCTTCTGTAGTGGAGCGACCCGGCATGAAACCGAACTGGTTCCTAGATATAGATGTCATCTCCCTCACCCTCGCCTCGATCACCCGCTCCTAGACCTTCATGGTGTGACTTATTAATTTGATACCCCTATAGTTGTTGCAACACTGGATGTCCCCTTTGTTCTTGTACAAGGGCACCACTGTACTACACCTCCACTCATCCGGCATCCTTTTGGTCCTGAAGATTGTATTGAACAACCTGGAGAGCCACTCCACTCCTGACCTACCCATGCACTTCCAGAACTCCACCGGGATCTCGTCAGGCCCGGTCGCTCGACCCCTACTCATCCTACGCAAAGCCCCATGACCTCATCCGCCCTTATGTGCCTGCAGTACCCAAAATCAAGCGATTAATTGTCGAAAAACCCTAAAGGAGAGTTCTTATCATATATAAAGAAAGAAAATCAAACGGAAAGTCTAACATTGCAAGGTTTAGGATCACAAAACAAAAGAACGTGAGTTCAGTCATAGATTCATAGTGACTTTGAAGGTCCAGGGTCCCAAAAAATGAAACCCTAATCCAGTTTAGCAACGAAACCCTAAATTCTAGGGTTTCCAAAAGGACCAAACCCAGAAACGAGAAAGCAGGTGAATAGACTCAAGGAGTCTCATGAGAAACAAACAGACCATGATAGCAAGCATGAAACAATCAGAGAATGAAAAATCGATTTGAGAGCATAAAAGGGACATATTTTGAAAACTCGGAACTTAGACATGTCTAAAATAGGTGAAACATGCTTAACAAGAACACAAACAGAGTTAGGAAACTCAGTAGTAGACATACATGGTAGGAGAGTGTGAAGAAAATTTAACACAGATTAATCATGTGAGCACATATAAAAGAAAAGAAGGATAATACATGGATAATAGAGAAGGAGAACATACGAGCATGATATAGACAAACATCTAAAAGAAGAGAACAACAAGAATCAAATGGCTTTCAGAAACCCTAGTTTGAAATCAAACAATTTTAAAAAGGAAAATTGGGGAAAATACTTAAAACAATAAATATAGCACAGATTCACCACAGATCTAGGCAAATAAATGAAGAAAGAACCTCAAATAGGCTAGGGTTTCTGAGAACCCTAAAGGACGAGATGGCTTGAGAATCTTTGAGAAAGGATCTGAACCGACAAAGTTGAATCCAGGCTCAAATGGCTAAGGCATGCCGGAACAAGGTTGGAAATGGCTAAAGAAACTCGAATCGTCCAAGGTCTGGATGAAGATCTTCGAGGTCTAGCCTCTAATCTTCAATGAGCAAGCGTACTGAAGCAGGAGAGGGTGAGTAGAGGTTGTCTATGGCTAGATTAGCCATGGATTTCGGTGATTTGATGTCGAAGGGAGTAGGCGGCTATTAGGGTTTCATGGGGTTGAGAGCGTTCGAGAGAGACGAGAGAAACCAAAGGTGACGGGTTTAAGAAAATGGGGGGATAGGGCTAGGGTCGTTTGGAATAAAAATGGAAAGGGGGAACCTGGGTCGTTGGTCAAAAGGATCAACGGCTCAGATTTAAAGGAGACGCCGGCCGGTTCGGCTTAATTATAAAATTGGGTAGGGTAGTTAGGTTGAATTGGGGCTGATTTGGGAAGTGAAATCTGGCTAGAATTTAAATGGAATATGGGCTTGCATTTAAATAGTCACTTCTTCCTTGTTTAATTTATAAATATAGTAAAATAATATTAAAAATTAAATTGAAAGTATTGAGTAGATAATTATTATATAAATATTGACTTAAAAATATTGGAAGAAATTATATAATTGTAAAATGTTATTAATTGCAAAGTAGGTTATAATTGCAATTATGTGCAAATTAGCTAAAAAATGCCAAATAAATTTGTAAAAATATGCAAAAATTACCTTAGCTATGTTGTGGTGTAAATATGGGGATAAAAGAAGTTATTCACCAAAAATAATAATTTGGAAATAATTATTGGATATTATGTTATAAAAAATAGGCAATAAATTGGATTACAAATCATTAAAAATATCAAAACTGTTATGAAATAGAAGATTCTTACACTTCTATTTAAGGTGAATGTCTTTAATGTATTTAATTAGAGAGATTTTAGAGTTCTATTAGTGGTAGCTAAATCTTCCTCTCCCCTATAAATAGAGGTGCCCCCTACCATTGTAAATCATCCCTTGAGACCCCTCTCAACTCAATAAGAAGAACTCTCTCTACTCTTCTCTCTATTGCTATTGTTCTTGTTCTATTGTTCTTGTCTTTTGCTTTAGTTTATAACACGTTATCAGCACGAGACTCTACCGTCTCAAGTACCATTCTCGAAAATCCAAGGTATTTTCCCTCTTCCTAATTTAATTTCGAGTATGTCTGACATTATGAAAAGAAAGTTCGTTGCCCTTGAAATTTCGGGCAAGAACTATATGACATGGGTGTTGGATGCTGAAATCCACCTAGATGCTATGGGTCTCGGAGACACCCTCAAAGATAAAGAAAAAGCATCCACCCAAGATTGTGCGAAGGCCTTGATTTTCTTGCGCCACCACCTTGACGAAGGTTTGAAGATTGAATATCTCACCGTCAAGGATCCACTCGTTTTGTGGAACAGCTTAAAGGAGAGATATGACAACCTGAAGTTGGTCACTCTGCCACAAGCACGATATGATTGGGCCCATCTGAGGCTACAGGACTTTAAGTCCGTTTCTGAATATAATTCTGCTATGTTCAGAATTACTTCTAAACTGAAGCTATGTGGAGATAACATCTCCGATTACGATATGCTTGAGAAAACGTTTACAACGTTTCATGCCTCCAATATGGTACTGCAGCAACAGTACCGAGAGAAAGGCTTTACGAAGTACTCTGAACTGATTTCTCTCTTACTAGTGGCTGAGCGAAATAATGACCTGCTCATGAGAAATCACGAAAATAGACCAACTGGGTCTACACCACTGCCTGAAGCAGATATGGTGCACTCGCATTATGCCAAACATAAAAGGGACCATGATCACGGTCATAAACGGGGTCAAAGCCAAGGACGTGGACAAGGAAGAAATTCCAAAGAAGTCCGTCACCCCCCAAAGAAAGATAACCACCGAAAGCAGAAACGGGATCCCGAAGATCCTAAGGCAAATAGTTCAGAAACTATATGTTATCGTTGCGGTGGGAAAGGGCACTGGTCAAAGATTTGCCGTATACCAAGACACTTGGTTGACCTTTATCAAGCATCTCGAAAGAGAAAAGGCCCTGAAACAAACTTTGTCTATGACGACAATGAGGACATCACCCACCTGGATGTGGCAGACTTCTTTGAGCAACCCGAGGGGAAAATAGACCACCTAATCGGCGATGGGACCATGATGAAAGAAGATGGAGTTATTTGATTTTGTTCTACTTATTTGTATTAGTTAGTGAATAATCTAATAGTCATTAGTATTAGCTCGTATTAGCTAGTTCATGATGCAATGTTAGCAGTAGTTCTTTAGAATATCTTCAATATGCTCAAATATCAATAAAACTTTTATTTTCCAGTGGGGGTAATCGACTAGCCTGAAAAACTAGTCGATTATCAACTATTTTTGCATTAAAGTTGAAAAACAATTGATCAACAATCGATTGTCTTTGGCTAACAATCGATTGTCTTGAAACAGTGTGTTCTGGAATTTTTCAAAAATAGCCAACAATCGATTGTCTTTGTCTAACAATCGATTGTCTTGAAACAGTGAGGTCTGGAATTTTTCAAAAATCACCCACAATCGATTGTCTATATCTAACAATCGATTGTCGTTAGGCAGTGTAATCTGGAATTTTTCAAAAATCATCCACAATCGATTGTCGATGTTTAACAATCGATTGTCTTAAGACAGTATGCTACGAAGTTTTTCAAAAATAACAAATAATCGATTGTGTGTGTTTAACAATCGATTGTCTATGTTCCAACAATCGATTGTGTGTGTTTAATAATCGATTGTCTTATGAAAAACGCTGAATTTTTCAAACTGCAAAGGAATTGATTATGGATAACATATCTGATTTTGTTAGCCAACTGTTAGTAGCAGATTTTGAAGATATTATGTGACGCAAAAGAATTGAACTTGTTTATTCCTATGTTCGTGTATTTCTTTTGTATGTTAAACTATGGGATAGCAAATATGGATATCTCACAAAGCGAACTTGGACCAACGTCCAATTGTAAAAGTATTTGCCTAGTTGATTCATGTACTACACATACAATACTCAAAGAAAAGAAGAGTAATTGTGTAAGACAAACATTACTACAATCTATGGAAGTAGTAAATTGATTGAAGGCTCCGGAAGAGCAATTGTAACTCTGCCCAAAGGCATGACGTTAATCATAGAGAATGCAATGTTCTCCTCCAAGTCTAAGAAGGACTTGTTGAGTTTTAATGATATCAATCAAAGTGTTCTCCTCCAAGTCTAAAAGGAACTTGTTGAGTTTTAAAGATATCATTCAAAATGGATATCATATTGAGACAATAGATGAGAATAATCTTGAATTCTTCATGAAAACGAGGCTGCCCATTTCGGTTTGGGTTCACGCCATTTTGAATGCAACAATGCTAGTTTGTCGGCTGCCCGCTTCGACTTGGGTTCACGCCATTTTGCATGCAACAATACTAGTTTGTCGGCTGCCCACTTCGGTTTGGGGTCATGCCATTTTGCATGAAGCAATGCTAGTTCGTCGGCTGCCCACTTCGTTTTGGGGTCACGCCATGTTGCATGCAGCAATGCTAGTTCGTCTCTGACTGACGAATTGACACAAATATTCCCCATTGCAATTGGTTTTGGGTCATGAACCCAATATATCCCATTTAAGAAGCTTTGGATGCGCAGTATATGTGCCTGTAGCACCGCCATCCCGCACCAAAATGGGTTTGCAAAGGAGGTTAGGAATATATGTTGAGTTTGACGCGTCCTCCATTATTCGCTACCTCG
Organism: Nicotiana benthamiana; assembly: GCA_034376525.1. Taxonomy (NCBI): domain Eukaryota; kingdom Viridiplantae; phylum Streptophyta; class Magnoliopsida; order Solanales; family Solanaceae; genus Nicotiana; species Nicotiana benthamiana. Next base: position 107,511,435 of record CM067335.1, on the reverse strand, counting down.
AAACATTGACAGGAGATTTGTTCACTGCACTATTTGTAGACTGTCAATTGGATGAGACACTTTTCCCAAAATTAGGGGGAGAAGTTGGTGAAACCAAACGGGAAATTTTGTGGAAAAATGCATCATTATCTCATCTTGATCCACATACCTCTATTTGAAAGAAAGAGGTACAAAAGATTATCCATTTGCAAAGAATAGCAAATCAAATGCCTGACGCATTTACGGACTTGAAGAGGATAACGAAATCACACATTCACGCGGGAAAAAGTTCCGATCCGTATTGAAGTCCCTATTGGACAAATATCTAGTGTCATATCCAATGAGTCAAATGCACGCCAGAAGCGTGGCAGACCATTAGGTTCCAAAGATCGAAATCCTAGAAAGAGGAAAAAGAACGATCTAAATGACACTATGAAAGAATCACATGAGGACGCTCATGATTTGATTAATTCCGAGATTCACGAAGAATCTATTGAGCCTGAGACTCTTGAAAATACGGAATGTAAGAATGTGAGGATCTCGAACCTCAGTCTGTGGTAGTACAAAATTAATTGAGAGCTCTCGAAGAGCCAATTATTACTATGTTGGAGAAACACAATTGAGTATTGTGCTGTAGTAAGTCTCAAAGAAACTTATTCAGTTTCCAAAGTACACGCGAAGGCGATTGATGATATTGAGACTATAAATAAAGGAAGGCTTTGATTCTCCTATTACTACAACTTGTAGCGGGGTAATTTGTATATGAAAAGCTACCCGCTTTGTTCTCCAGTTTGTACTACACAAACGAAAGAATGCCACAATAAAGTGGATATCTATTGGTATAAAACCCATGTCATAATAAACCCGAAGTTTATTGATAAGTGCACATGTCATGGTGTAAATTTGAAGTTTACCAATATTGATAATTTATTCAGTTGACATTCGTGTTAGCCATCTCATTTGAAGTATGATGTGCAAATTCACATAGGTGAATATCAAAGAACTAGAAGTTCTTGTTCTCAGTAACGAACTGACCAACTAAAGAGTTCGGGTTGAATCCCCTTGATTCTGGAAATATCAAAGGTGAATATGGGCCCATTCACCTGCCATGTATACCACATATGATGCATCTATGGAATGGTTACATGCGCCATTGTTATTAACCCGCAGCCTGGCAGTGCTTGCGAGGTAAATCGCTCAGTAATCTAACTTCGAGCATAGTTTCCAGATTCTCTACTCAAGACAGTTCATCTTGATAAGTTGGTTTATATCAAAGTTAGTTTAGCAAGATAATTATTGAGTGCTTCCACTTAATAGCTAAACTGTTCCTTATGAGAACGAAGTTATATATATCAGTTTGATATAAGTTGTATACGAGAGTATATTCTCCCCTCACAAGTGGTTCAAGGTCAGGAACCAAATAATTTCATCTTATTACTAAGGTGCTGTGTATATTGACATAATGCACAAAGATGATTTCCCAAAGTTGAGGAAACATGTTAGCTTTACTAACATGAGGGGGAGACATGATAAACATTTGAGAAAGTGTTACATGGGATGAATTTTCATTTGTATATGTATATCCCCGAATATCATGATATGAACCTGTAGTTCATAAAAGGGAAATGCAATTGCAACATATTGCAAAGCATGCTATACGCATTTGCTGACTCAAAGAAAGTAACTAAATGGAAGAGATACAATTCAAGAAGAATTGATTCCATATGAAAGACATGTAGTTTTGAACCTATAGTTCAAATGCTTGAAAGATAAAAGTCAAAGGTATGTATAGTCAGTTTTCGATATCTTATTTGTTTAGTATCACTAATGAAAGCTTGATATGCAGCTAAAGTTTATTATGTGACTTACATGACTTAACTTGAAAGATTTAAGTTGCTTGAAGCATATGCAATTCTTGGTCCTGAAGTACCGCATCCTAAGTACAATTTGTGTACATATGAATCTTGCCATAACTATAAGCATGATGGATTTAAGAATGCATCTATGGAGATATTGAAGAGTTATTCCACGAAAATATATGAAGATGTTCATATCTATCAAGAATGATGATTTCAAGGTACGGAATATTTATTCAAGTCAATATGGTTGATTTGTCAAATCTCTACCAAAGATCGTTTTGAAGATGATGCACAAGATTGGAATGCAAATGCTCACGGATATAAATTGATGTACTCATTAGGGGGAGTCAATGCGCGTTGCACTCTTTTTCCCTTACAAGGTTTTGTCCCACTGGGTTTTCCTTGCAAGGTTTTTAACGAGGCAACCAATAGGCGCATATTCAAACATGTGTACTCTTTTTCCTTACTTTAATTTTTCCCATTGGGTTTTGGTTTTAAGGTTTTATGAGGCACATCATTGAATAGACATTCAAGGGGGAGTGTTATGAAATAGAAGATTCTTACACTTCTATTTAAGGTGAATGTCTTTAATGTATTTAATTAGAGAGATTTTAGAGTTCTATTAGTGGTAGCTAAATCTTCCTCTCCCCTATAAATAGAGGTGCCCCCTACCATTGTAAATCATCCCTTGAGACCCCTCTCAACTCAATAAGAAGAACTCTCTCTACTCTTCTCTCTATTGCTATTGTTCTTGTTCTATTGTTCTTGTCTTTTGCTTTAGTTTATAACAAAAACCCTTTAGTGTGCATATATATGCAAATATATGCTATTTTAGAAGTACTGTGGGTACAAAAATACATAGAAAAAAATGGGCATCAACACGCACTCCATCAAAACCAAGTCCATGTAGTTAGCAATGTGTCTTCTTTCCTACCTACGCAACAAACACTTGTTGACAAATTCAAATAGGACTTTGTGGCATGGCTTCATTTCACTCTTATACACAACCTTGGCCTCATTCACTTATGTGACATCACAGAACTTCCTAGTAATTGCAATGGCAGTAGGAAGGGAGTCCAGACTTGGCCATTTTTTCCTTGTGTAGTCATCATATCCTTTAGAAGGAATGTCAAGGATTTCACCCAGCCTTTTTCCATCAAAAAACACTTGAACCCCTTTCACCTGGCTAGTAACTCTGCCATCCTTGACCTCTTTTATGTCCATAAACTCAATAATCTCATTTCTCGCCAGCCTGCCATACAACTGAATGACCATTTCCTTCCATCCCTGAACAGCTAGAGCATCAACCGATTGAACCATCCCTGGTGCCTCCAAATCCTTCAAAAATCTACCTTTCAAGATGGTTCGTTTGCCAAACTTGCCCAGCTTATCTTGTTCATTATCATATTCACCTTCCTCTTCACCACTCCAATCTTCTTCCTCGGTAATCTTATCTTGCTTGGCTTTCACAGCAGACCTTATTCTTTTAGATAAAGAAGAGAGTTCATTAGTCTTAGAAATAGATGAGGACTTCTTTGAAGAAGTCTTGGTCTTCTTGGCCTTAGGGTTTTGCACCTCCACAGTCACATGCTCAACCTTATGGATTGGGTCCATCTCATCCACATCAACAACTTCAACAGGCTCTGCCACCTTAACTTTCCCTTTGTCCATTCTTTTCTTCTTACTTTCCTCCATAGCTTTTTGTAACTCATCCCCACTCTGCTTTAACTTACTTCTTGTGGCCCTTCCTTTTGATACAGGAATATCAGTAGTTATTGAAGAAACAGCCTTCCTTTTATTGGAGGTTCTTTCGGTGCTAGGATTTGTTGGTGTTGGAGTTCTCCTTTCTTGGATTATAGCATGCACCCACCTCCTTCAGAAGATCTTCTAGGGTTTCCTCAATAGATGAACCAGGTTCATATGTATGTGAACCGAGATTGACAAGCCCTTCAGCGGCTTCCCCTGAAACACTTCCCCCTGTTTTCTTGCTACTCTCTATCACTTTTTCTAGCTCAGCTCCACAGATAGCCAGTTTAACCGTCTCAGAGGTAGGTGAAGAATCAACCACTTTTTTTCCCTTTTCCCCTCACATCACTACTCACAACCTTCCTCTCTTTTTCTTTTTCTCTTTTATTTTTACGTCCCTTCTTTCTTGACTCAGGCATTTTCACATCCATAACAGACTCTATCAAAACAAAACAATTCTCTAGATTTTCAGCTAAATCAGAAATTACCTGAGTAGGGGGATTTTGCATAGAAGTGACTTGCCCCGAATCATAAGACCCAGTTCCTTCACCCTCACTCGCAGACTTGAAAGAATCATTAGAATTTTTAGAATATTGGGCTTGACTAGCCTTTAAATTTGCATTTAGTTTCTTTGAAAGCGCATTTGTAGCCACAATTTTGCAAGCAAGCATCTTCACTCGCCTTCTCTTAGGTTGGGGGTTGTGTTGGATTGTGGAGTAGTGGAGGAATCATAGGGGGTAGGTGGTGGAGGTGTGATAGGGTTATCTTGAGGGTTGTTAATCTTCGTTAATTCTGGGAGAAAATTTGGATTAGAGTTTTGGAAGATAGAAGAGTAGAGAACATAAAACATTTTGACGGATTTGAGAATTATGAGAGTGGCAGTGATGATGATGATGATGATGGATTTTAAAGGGAGAGGGTTAATTAATGCCCAATGATAGTTTTTGTAGTCAATTAAAAGTCTAATCACTCTAAAATTTCAGATTGAAAAGGCGATTACTCTTCCCTAGAATCTAGGCATTTTAGTACAGTGAGAAGTCTAATTGAAATTGAACTAGTTCAAATGCAAAAGGATAGGTTTTTGAAGTTATTCAACATAGGTATGACTCTCTTCATGAATTAAATATTAATATTTCTAATTGTGCAGAGTGTAAAAAAACATACCTCGTTATTCAGATTAACCAGTATTGATGAACCAGGTTCTTAACTAAGAATCCTCTTGATCATGCCTCAATTTGCCAAAATAGAAGAATTTTTGTTAGAGATCAGTGAGTCATATCAACACATGGCACATGAGTATACTATTTACAATGTGAGACTAAGCAAAAGATTAATCTGGATATTTACACAAGTTCCAGATTTCCTAACCAAAAAAATCATTATACACTCGGAACAGGTTCCATTAGGTAATCTTAATCATCCCTAGTTATAACATGTTCCATTCAAATCTTTCTCTACTCAATACTTTTGTAAAGATGTCAGCAATTTGTTTTTTCAGTAGCATAATATTCTATACTGATCAGTCCTTCTCATAGTTGTCCCTCAAAAAATGGTATCTAACATCTATGTGCTTAGTTCTCTTACTATGAACCTGGTTCTGAATCATACTAATAGCACTAGTGTTATTACAAAAAATAGGGATGCAACCAACTTCAATACCGAAATTTATCAACTGATGTTTGATCCACAGCAATTGAGCACAACACGAACCAGCAGCAACATACTGAGCTTCAGTAGTAGATAAGGCTACTGAATTTTGCATTTTAGTAGCGTATGACACAAGACATGAACCAAAAAAGGGTGCCATACCTGAGGTGCTCTTCCTATCCACAAGGAAACCTGCACAATCAGCATCACCATATTCCACTAGGTTAAAGTTACTACCTTTTAGATACCAAAGGCAAAGGTCGGTAATGCCTTTCAAGTATCTCAATATTCTCTTGACAACAGTTAAGTGGGATTCATTTGGATTTGCTTGAATCAAGTACACGGCCCTACACTGAAAATAATGGTAGTTCTACTAGCAGTAAGATATAAAAATGAACCAATCACACCCCTATAAAACTTCTAATCAACAAATGGACCGTGTTCATCTATGTCCAATTTTGTGGTTGTTGCAATAGGAGTGTCTATTTCCTTTGATTCTTCCATTTTAAACTTCTTAATCAACTCTTTTGCATATTCTGCTGATGGATCATGGTTCATTTGAGTTTTGTTTAATTTGTAAGCATAAGAAGAAATTAAGCTCACCCATCATACTCATTTCAAATTCACTCCCCATAAGTTTAGCAAATTCCTTACTTATTTTTTCAATGATTGCCCCAAATATTATGGCATCAATATATACTTATACTACAAGACGATCCTTACAGTTTTCCCTCAAGAATAGAGTGCTATCAATTTTAACTCTCTTGTACCCATGTTCTAGAAAAATTTGGATAGCCGTTCATACCATGCTATAGGAGCCTGCTTGAGTCCATAGAGTGCCTTGTGTAGTTTGTATACATGGTCCGGACCCTCCTTGCTTCCAAACCCTGGAGGTTGTTTTACAAACACTTCATCCTTTAAGTAGCCATTTAGCAAGGCACTCTTGATGTCCATATGATGAAAAGTAAGTTCCATGTATGCAGCAATGGCTATGAGGAGTCTTACTGCTTCCAACCTTGCAACTGGAGCAAAGGTCTCATCATAGTCTATGCCTTCCTCTTGGCTGTAACCTTGAACCGCCAACCTTTCATTGTTTCTTGTAATAGTTCCATCTTCATCAAGTTTATTTCTGAAGACCCATTTAGTACCAATTACTTATTTGTCCTTGGGTTTTGGAACCATATGCCAAACTTGACTCATTTCAAACTGATTGAGTTCACCTTGCATTGCATTTACCCAGTCTGTATCCTGTAAAGCCTCAATAATATTTTTAGGTTCAATAAGAGATATGAAAGCATCAAAAGAACAAGGATTCTTTAATTGAGATCTAACTTTAATTCTAGAAGTTAGATCAGTAATTATATTCTTAATGGGATAAGAACATTGATACTTGTAAGGTTTCGCAACCAACTGGTTTATGTTTGACATTTCTCCCATATTCTGTTGCTGAGGAACATGATCATGGACATGTTCCATTTGGGAATTAGATTTAGCGTTTCTTTGTTCAGTTCCCCATGTCAGGGTGACCTAGATAGAAGAACTAATTCCATCCCCTGTTCCTTTTTTTGGTGCAGCTTCAACTTGGGTTGTGACTTCACTTAAACCTTTCACCAGCCCAATAGCTTCATCTTCATGTTTCTGTCTCTAAGAAAGAATGTTAGTTTCATCAAAAACTACATGTACACTTTATTCTACACACATAGTTCTTTTGTTGTACATTTTATAAGTTTTGCCATATGAAGAATATCCCAAGAATACTCCCTCGTCACTTCTGGGATCAAATATACATAGGGAGTCCTTTCCATTGTTGTGCACAAAGCACTTGCAACCAAATTCCCTAAGATAGGATATATTTGGTTTTCTCCATTTAAGTAACTCATAGGGAGTCTTCTCTACAAGAGGTCTAGTCATGTACCTATTAATGATATAAGATGCAGTGTTTACAGCTTCTACCCAGAAGCTATGCGGTAGTTCACTAGAAAGAAGAATAGTCCTAGCCATATCTTCCAGTGTCCTATTCTTTCTTTCAACTACTCCATTTTGTTGTGGAGTCCTAGGGGTAGAAACATTGTGATATATGCCATGCTCATCACAAAATTCAGCAAACTTAGCATTTTCAAATTCAGTTCCATGATCAGACCTAATTGATGCAAGTTGACTGCCTAGTTGGTTCTTAGTTTTTCTAACAAAAGAATTAAACATGTCAAATGCTTCATCTTTAGATGTTAAAAACAATGTCCAATTAAACCTAGAGTAATCATCAACAAGCACCATCACATATTTTTTACCACCTCTGTTTAATGTTCTCATTGGACCATAAAGATCCATATAAACCAGTTCCATCGGCCTGGTCGTGCTTATCATTTTCTTACATTTAATAGAGGATTACCTGCTTCCCCCTTGCAAAAGCCTCACAAACTTTGTCTTCCTTAAACTTGATGTTAGGCAGCCCTATCACCAGGTCTTGGAGACTAACTTATTGAGTTGACTTAGACTTGCATGTCCAAGTCTTTTGTGCCAAAGGAGGGGATCATTGTCAAACACACTTAAGCAAGTGAGTTCATTTTCTGAAAGAGTGCACATATCTATAATGTACATGTTGTTTACTCTTTTTTCCTGCAAAACAATCTTGTCAATGATAATATTTATCACAAAACATTTGGTAGAGGTGAATGTTATGAAGTTACATCTGTCATACAGTTGTGATACACTGATTAGGTTATATTTCAAGCCATCTATCAAGTAAACATTCTCAATGAAATGTGAGTCTATCTTACCTACCTTTCTAACTCCAATGGTCTCACTTTTATTACCATTTTCAAAGGAGATATTACCTCTTTTTAGGTCCTCAAGTGAAAGGAAATGGTTATTGCTTCCAGTCATATGCTTTGAGCAGCCACTATCCATGTACCATATTTGGCTGCTCCTCTTCACTTGGACCTATAAAAGAAGATCAGGGGTTAGTCTTAGGAACCCAAACTAGTTTGGGTCCCTTGTTACAGGCGAAATGGCGAATTAAATTCCTTTTTAGTCCATCGTGGCAGCCTATTTTTTCCTTGAACAAAAGTTTTATTCTTTTGACTAGTCTTTTCTTTTGCATTACATTCACTATTGTAATTACCAGTTTTACCATAGTGTGTGCAGATTTTATTCTCAGGAAGTGTGATGTACTTGCTTTTGGGATCCCATTTAGGTGCAAGGGTCTCACAGTTAAGTCCTCTCATATTGCTACTATGGTATTCTTGTTGCCATGATAGTGCATCAGAGGACTTATTTCATTTACAAGTTATGCCTAGTTCATGCTTAACCCTGCACAGATATTCTTTTAGGACTCTTATCTGCTCATCCTTTTTGGTACAACTCATCCTTTATTTTTCCTAGATTTGCATATAAGTTGAGATGTGTATGATCAGATTTCTTTTTGCATGTTCCTCTTTTCAGTTTTAAATTTTGATATCTAAGCTCTAACATGGTGGAATCGAGTTCAAGAAACTAGTTCTTCAACTCAGCATTTTTACTAACACTTTCACTAGCCCTGAGTTCCAGATTTTTGCACTTAGCTTTCAAGATTACACATTCCTTAGACAGTTGTTCCTTTTCATTGTTTATGACCTCAAATTCATGAATGAAATCTAGCAGTAACTCAGATAGACTTTCATTAGATAAAAGTTTATTCTTGTCTTTAAGATGAATCACACTTACATCTGATTCCTCATCATATTCTCCAATGGCTATAAGTGTTTATTCATCTCCATCTTCATCTTTTGATCATCATCTGAGCTCTCTCCCCAAGCAGCAACCATACCCTTTGTTGATCCTTTGTTCTTATTGGAATGAATATGTTCCTTCTTCCCATTTCTTCGCTCAGCCATTTCCTTCTTCCGTTCAATTTTCCATTGACGACAGTTTTTTATCATGTGGTTAGTCTTACCATATTTGTAACAGCCCTCGTTGGTCTATTTTTTAGGGACCCTTGGTTTGTTGTAAGTTGCACCTCTTGAAGAACCCTTTCCTCTCATTAGATATTTCTTGAAATCCCCCGTGATCATAGCCATTTCATCCTCCTCTATATCTGCACCTTCAGCGATTCTGAGAGCCAAGCTCCTTTCCTTCTTAGGTGCATCCATCTTCAAAATTTGCCTTCTAAATTCATAGTCAGTGAGATTTCCAATTAACTCGTCCAACTTGAGAGTGACAATGTTTTTTGATTTCCGAATAGCAGTTATTTTTCTTTCCCAAGTAACTGGCGAAACCCTTGTCAAAATTTTCTCAACCTTGTCTTCTTCAAGGATAATCCTTCCAAGAGACTTAAGTTCATTTCTTAGTGTTGCGAACCTTATATACATCTCTTGGATGGTTTCTCCTTCCTTCATGGTGAAATTCTCATATTGAGAGTACAACCGTGTTCCTCTTGATCTCTTCACTTGAGGAGTTCCTTCGTGAGCCACTTGCAATGTGTCCCAAATTTCCTTAACAGTATTATAGCTTTGAATTCTATTGTACTCGTATGGATCAAGTCCATACACAAGGCATTTCTTGGCTTTAGCACTCTTTTCCCACTTCTTCAGGTCCTCAGCATTACAGTCAGCTTTAGTCTTTGGCACATCCACTCCTTCAGCGTTCTTCTTCATGGTAGCCAAGGGACCATCAGTAATAATGTCTCATATTTCATAATCCTTTCCGGTGATGTGATCTTTCATCTTGTTTTTCCACCAGGAGTAGCACTGGCCATGAAGAGTGGAGGCCTAGCAGTGGATTGTCCTTCCTAGTTTTCAGGTGGTGTACTCATCTTGATCTGTTCCTAAGGTGTTAGCCTTTTCAAGGATAACCTGCTCTAACACCAATTGATGTTTTATACTTTAATACCACACAAGAGGGGGATGTTTTGTATGGTACCAATTTTTCGCTTAATATGATTATAGAAGGACCTGGTTCTTCTATGTATTCCAACTACTACTGTTGCGGAATAATAAGTACAGAAATTAAAAAACGCAAATATTTTACGTGGAAAACGCCTGGCTCAAAAGATGAAAAGATCATGACCTACTTTCCAGTAGGATTTTCCCAGATTCTCCACTAAAATCACTGAGCCGAAAACTACATTTACAAAAGCTCTTTTGTAAACCTAGGACTAACTCTAATCCCATTATAGAACACAACATCAACTACTGCGATAACTTCAAGTTAACTCTAACTTGAAAACTCTAAGTACCTAATAAAATTGCTTCTAGATAAAGCTGAAAGGTACAATATGAAAATACCTACTACAATTGAACTAGAATAAAAGACAGACACTTGGATCTGGTTCTTCTATCTGGTTCAAGTAGCTTCAGGTTTGCACGCTTGAGTCACACCCAAATTGCTTGCAAAATTGACTTGCTATTTTGCTCTCAATTCACGTTTAACTTCTACTATGTGTGTTACCTATAAAAGAGAACAACACTGATATTTATAGAGTTAGTAAATAAAAATTGACTAAAATTCTGATGCTACTCTTCCTTGGTGGAAGAGTTCTAGTTGATCTTAACCTCTAACTCCATCCTTTTCTTAAACAATATTCTCTTTGAACAAGGAGTCCTTCTTCTTATCCAATATGCAACATTTTCGATCAGTATCAGGAGATATAACTTCTTTCAAGACAAATTTATCTCCTCCACATTCATCTCACATGCTTAAGTCTGTCCATATTTGTGCTCTACTAGAATAGACCTGGTTCATGTCTGATTTCCTTAGTCAATCTTCAATACTATGGCCAACAATGACATTTATAATTGATTCCCAAATAAGATGGTTATTTCGTGAGACTCAAGAAAAAAGAATAAGATGCATTCAGTTAAAACTGCAGGGAAAAATTGAAAGCAGTGTATTGTAAGTTACACTCATGCAATATTTATCCCAAATGAGACTTCAGTTTTCTTTTTTTTTTTTTATTTTCTACCCGGTGTCCGGTTCCACATTCGGGTCTGATTAAATTCGGATTCGCGCCGGAAAGTCCCACAATAGGGGTAAAGCGCTCCCTAACAAAGGCGATTACGTACCCAGGGCTCGAACTCGAGACCTCTGGTTAAGAATAAAAGAGTACTTACCACTCTACCACAACCTTTGTTGTTAATGAGAAGAGACTTCAGTTTAACTAACAAAGTTGTAACGCTTTGGCCTGATATAAAAAATAATTCCATGATATTATGATGAATTCCTTCGAGTGCACTCAAAGCTTGCAAAGTTCATCTCGTCTTCATGCTTTTACCTTTTTACTGCTATAAACAGTATTTTGCAAAGGCGTGCGTATCTATTCGATCATCAAACTTATGGCTCCACCTTCAAATTTTAGCCAAAAGAACAACTCAAAATGATGAAACAGAGGTAAAGGACAGACAAAATATCGTGTGTACAGCAGCCTTTGTTACTTTACGCCCTTGCTTCGCGAAAATACTACTCCAGTACTAATATTGTCACAGTCCATATAACGATAAATTTTAAGTAGTCTTGCACACTTCTATTAATACCATCTCTATGTTAATTAATATTTCACTAACCGAAACAGAAAGGATTAATGCCAAAAAAAAAGGGGGTAATACAGTAGATGAACTTCTTATTTTCTAAAACGTTATATATAAGCAGATTCGATTATCTAAATGACTAATATTTGAGATCGAAGATAGTACTTGTTAAAAAAAAAATCAACATCACTTTTTAAGTTTTTATAAGGTAAAAGAAACGCACATTTAGGAGAAAACAATATCAGTAAATGCCTTCAATACGAAACCTCGTCATAAATAGTGGGACTACAAAATATGCTTTATGGCTGTGAAAAAACATACAAGCGAAAATAAAATTAAATACTGGAGTAGTAAAGAGCCACTTTGCAAACAATTAGCTAATTAATCCGCCGTGGCCCAAGTCATATCATTCTCAAATATCCAATGGCAGACTTCAATACGACCAGGCCCTGACCCTAATGCCACGAAAGCTCCGTGACCTGGACTCCATGCTGACGTGTCTATATGACAAAGGGCAACACCATGATTTATCTTAGCCTTTGTCTCCTCGTTAAGAATGTCTGCTACGTAGATCCTAACTTTTGGAACAGAGTGGCAGTAATACAGTAGGTAAGGGTACAGGCTCTGATGGCATGACACTGATTTTGTCACTCTTCCACCGTTGATTCCCTTGACTTTTCCGATCATGACTTTCTGTTTTGACCCGACCACATTATCGGTAGTCCGCACCACCACATTGTGGCCTAAAACTGATACGGCAAAGTCGATCATGTCCTCGACGGAGCCAACGCATCGTTTGGTCTCGCCTTGGCTCGGAGCACGCTCGCACTCTGCAAGCGCGTTGAGAATCACGCGCTCCATGGTGGAGTTTTCCTTAGCGTGGAAAATAGTCTTGAGGTCGGATAATTCCTTGGTAGAGAACGGTAATTTAGATGAGATTGTCCTGGGCAAAAATGACCTTCCGGGCATTTTGTCACGAATGTCGGGCATTTTCATAACTGTCCCTTCTTTCAACATGGAATCTCGAAAGAATTTGCCCTCTTCTACCCATTTATTTTACCGTGTGAGCGCTTTTCTTGGTGTATCCCGCAAAATTGACACCCTTTGGAGAATACTCTTTGAACGAATTGTTGAAACCATAAATTTTGAACCCAACAGAAGGATCTTTAGCTCCTTTACCATATTCTCTGAAAGTGTCTTTTCCTTCATTAAATGATTTTCCATAATTTACGAATTTTGCCTTCCCAGAACTGGAACCCTTTGCGTAAGACGTAAACGTGTCAGTACCTGCATTGGCTGAATCCCTATAACTTGTGAAAGTGTCAACTCCACTGTTTCCACCAGCCCCATAATTCTTGAAATTATTGTTAGGGTTGTTGGAATTTGTAGAGTAAGCTTTGAACGAATCATTTGCGGCATTACCCGATTCCCCATATCCATTAAACGATGATCCAATAACATTGGACGTGTCACCATAGGTAGTAAACTCAGCAGGCACACCATTTCCATTTTTGGCGTAGCTAATAAATGCTTCCTTTCCAGAATTAGTATCACCTACGTAGCTCGTGAATGAAAGTTTATGGTTGTTGCCGTCTGAATCGTAAGAAGCGAACCGAAGATCTGGGACATTGACACGTGGCATGTAATTCTGAAATGTTCCTCCTCCGCCAGTAGCTCCGGCGGCGTAGGAGGTGAAATTACCGGATGCTACATTGCCGTCCGCCGCGTAACTATTGAAGTCCTCGCGGTGACCAGTGGAGCTCCGGCTGTATTTAGTGAAATCGCCGCTGGCGAAGTTGACGCCATCTGAATAGTTCTTGAAATTATCTCCTCCACCGAGCCTAGAGGATCCATAGTTGGCGAATTTTTTGTTATTGTAGACAGCAAAATTGGCATCTTTACTAGGGCTTGGGGCAAGATATGCGTTTGAATCAAAAAAACAGAATAACTTGGCGGAGGAGCAGAAGGAGGGAAGATGACCGGAGAGAGATTTTTGGGTGGCGAGACTGGTGAAAAATGCAGCGTCCACGGCGGAGAGCGGTGAAGCTTTTGAAAAAAGGAAAGAGGGTATAGGGGGTTTGTTGGAGATTTGTTTGTTCCAATATCGAACAAGTGAAGCCTTTACCGTAAATGGATTTTCTTTAGGTAATAATGAATCTTTTCTTTGTTCATTTGTTTGAGCCAATGAAACCTACAAAAAAAAAAAGAATAAGGACTGTAAGAGACAAATTAGAAGGTTAAATATAAAAGATTTAGGGACAAATTAGAAGGTGTGTATATAAGATCTATATGCTACATTAATTTCAAATGAGAATATAAAAAAGAAATGTATGTAGAAGCTAGTTAGTTACAGTTACAGTGGAGGAAGAAGAAGACAAGAAGAAGAACAAGAGGAGAGAAATCTTGAGCTTGACACTTCTGTCCATATTTCACCTTCTTGTCTGTGGGTGTAGAATATTGGCCTCTTTTATGTTTTGAGTCGTAAGGTTGTGGAGATAACGACATAAATAGAAGATCAATGGACAAATTTCCCTTACTTTCCTATTTTACTGAGGTTAATTTTCCCCCTATTGATTTTATTTTTTTAAATTCAAGTTTTTTACTTTCAGTTGCTCACTGAGCCGAGGGTCGATTGGAAACCACCTCTCTGTCCTTTCGGATAGAGGTAAGGCTCGTCGACATATTACCCTTGCCAGACCCAACTTTGTGGGACTATACTATGTAGTTGTTGTTGTTGTTGAGTAACTTATTTAGCAAAGAGACAAAGATTCTCATTGTCCGTGCATATAGTCTTTTTTTTAACGAAAGAAAAGAAAGCAGTTCTGACTCAGATCTAATAGAGGAAGTCAGTAAATTAAACAACAGATGAGATTAGATTGATACTCATGTAAGATGTGCATTATTTTCATCTCCTTTTGCTTCTGTTTTATTTTACCGCTAACTATTTTCATCTCTTATCTTGTTGACTATTTAATTTAAAGCGTACGACTATTATTGGTGGTGTAGTAAGTTAACCTAGATATGTGAACTTGGACGAGATTGAAAGGATGCCCGCCCTTTTTATTTTTATTTTTTTTGTAAGATCAATGATGACCATTGAGGAACATTAAGCAATAAACAACTGAAGATCTAGAATAAATGAGCTTAGAACAAGTGTTATATTATTATTATATGTGTATACTTCAAATTTTTTTTGTGTTTATAATTTAAATCACAAGAAATAAGTCTAACTGAAGTGGAGAGTTTAGGGGCGGATCTACCATGTAAAATATGATTCACGTGAACCCGTCATTCTCGGGTTAAGTATAGATATGATGTATATAATTTGAAAAAAAAAAATATATATATATATATATATATATATATATATATATATATATATATATATATATATATACTTGATGAAATTCATTGTCAAAAGAGACCAAGTGGTGCACTAGTTCTTATTTTCAATAGCATTTTTTGGTTTAATTTTTTTTAAAAGAAATAATGAACCCATTCACCAGAAATTCTGGATCCTCACTCCATGAGACAACAACAACAACAACAATAATTCAGTATAATTTCACTTAGTGGGGTTTGGGGAAGACAGTATGTACGCAGACCTTACCCCTACCCTGGGTTATAGAGCCTGTTTCCAAATAGACCCCCGGCATCCTTTCCTCCGAGAACTTCTTACCTTACTTTTGAGGAGACTCGAACTCACAACCTCTCGGTAAATGGATTCATCCAAAATTCACCATTACTCTCCTCCATGCAGGAAAGAAGAAATAGGACTCGTTTGATACTCAAGTATTGTGCTCCAACATCTGCTCTACCCAATACTATTCTGAACTGACAACTGTGAACCTGAGAGAGGTTAATTGAAGGGTTGCCCACAGCATGCTTTTGATATTTACATTCAACATTTATCTAAGGCTAACTAAAATTAGCAACTAGGCAAGTTGGAGGGTTGCTGGACCACGTTATCAAAGCATTAGTGTCATGCGCAGAGAACAAGACAAAGAGCAGGGCACTACTACTGACTACTGAGTAAGATTCCGATAGGACACCAACATCTAAGCTTTAAACAAAGAGATGTTGTACTCTGATTCATTCAGCTTAGTTAGTATTAAAGTGAATTTAGTAATTGAAATTATATATTACTCCGATTCCCAACTTATTTTTTATCAGTTTTCAAAAATAATGGCTTATTTTTAAATTTAGAAATAAATTAGGTTAAACTTTTAATTTCATTCTTAATGAAAAGCTTTTATAACCACACAAATACTTTACTATATTTACCATCACAAGTTTTAAAAGAACTAGTCATACAAATATCCTCACTTGTATAAAACTAATAATTTCAGAAAAAAATCATTTTTTTCCTTAAATTCTATATCCAGTGAAACACGCTCACATAAATTAAAATGGATCGATGGAGTACTTGAGACAATACAGTTAAAATCAAATATGAAATCGTCGAAAGAGTGTATAAAAGACAGAGCAGTAATTTTAATAAGCTAGAGACAATATGAGACATGCTTCGTTTTTGACTAATTGTGAAATCCTTTTCTTAATGGTGTCAGTGACACCACATTGTAATCGAATCTTTGTGGGTTCGCCGTTTGATGCAGCTATTTCTGTGCTACTACTACCTATTGCATCTAACCATATGACATATCCACTATGGTGGAGCATTTGTTTTTTCCTATTACAACTGTGGGCGGCAGTAAATCAGATTTTTTTAATCAGGGAAAAATGGTTAAGAGCAATCATCGCCAAATTATTTTGTCCTTTAAGTCAAAGTAAAAGAAAATATTGCTCCCTCCTAACTAATCAATTTATTTTTTTATTTTGATTCAAAATAAATGTTCGGTTATATAATCAAGAAAAAATTCAATTTATTTTTACAAAATAACTCATATATATATATGCCTAAAAAGTTTTCTTACTCCTTACATTAAATATTTAATTTGGGGTAATTTAGCATAAAATTTAGTATTTTATTAATAGGCGTATTTACTTTAATCTGCAAAGCTTGTCAGTTAATACCCACTTGCTCGTTTCATTTACATTACACAAATATACGATCAATGGAGATCTCTCCATTTCCCCCAGTCTTATGCTGCATTAGTTACACGTATACCTTTAAATATTTAATGGACGAGATCCATTTTGTTAAGCAATTACTATTAACTATGGTTGTCACTTGTCAGTTCTTTCTTTTCCCATTTCTCCTTTGCTGCCAGCCAAAAATCAGTTCCTTCTTGCCAAATCTCCCAGAAAATTAGATGCCATAGGCCAAAAAATCTCGTGTGTAAACCAGAATTCTGAAAATATTATAGTAATTTGATGTTTTTACCTTGTACATAAACAAAATAAAAAAATATCAGAAAAGAAACACAAAGAAAAAGAGCAACCTCAGGTTTTCAATTATAAGAATAATAAGTGAAAGAAAAAACTATAATAAAAAAAAAAGATAGTGAATTTCATGAGAAAATCCTAGTTCTGCAACAAGTGCATCCACCATCTTTTACATTTTCCCAATTTCCATGACTTAAACTAGTTTAGCCCAATGTCATTGGTTGGGCCTCTGAAATTTCACGACTCAATTGCTCTTCTTGTTTGCCTTTTTTAATTAAAAGAGTGATTTTGTTGTTGTGGTCTTGGGAACACTTTTGCATTTTCTTGTTTTGTTTTTTGGAAAGATTTCGTATGCAGGTAAGGATTCCTGCGCTGACAACAAAAAGGAAAACAAAAGAGGGGGAATGGATAATTACTGTATAAAAATAAATAGTTATACAGTTAGCTATTTATGTTATACCCTTTTAGAAAGATAATTAGTTAGAAGTTAATTACTTAGTTGTTATTAGTTTGTGGTGTAATAAATATATAACAGCTGTATTTTGTAATGACGGTTAACAAGATTTGAGATCAATTCATTTTCTCTCTCCAGAACTTTTCTCTCTTTTATTCTTCGTTCTTCTTTCTTCCTCAATTCTTAAAGTCCATTAATTGCAGATCTATAGCTTGTTCTTAACATGGTATCAGAGCAAGGTTAATTGCGATTCAAAGTTCTAGGAGTCTATAAATTCATTGCTCATTCCATTTTTCTATTTCTATTTCTGTCAAACCCTAAATTCTCCTTGTTCTCCTATTTGCTTCGATTTTCTTTTCTTCCTTCGAAATGGCGATCGATACGCCGGAGAATGCAGCTGGAACCTCACATGTAGTTGTTCAACAAGTTGATTACAATGATCCTCTGTATGTTCAACCATCGGATACACCAGGTATTTCACTCGTCCCTCAACTGTTGATAGGGACTGAAAATTACTCGGGGTGGAGCTGATCTATGGTAATGTCATTACTAGTAAAGAACAAATTAGGTTTTATTGATGGATCGTGTACTAGATATCAATTTGAAAAAGATGCCTACAAGTTACGCCAATGGGATAGGTGTAATGCGATTGTGCAATCATAGATTATGAGTTTAGTTGCACCAGAACTCAGAAGAGGAATTGTATACTCAACCAATGCAGAGAAAATATGGAAGGCTATGAAGGAGAGATTTGACAAAGTGAATGGTACCAAAATTTATCATATGAATAGGGAGATTAGTTGTTTGACGCAAGGCATTTCGAGTGTTTCTGTATATTTTTACAGACTCAACAACTTGTGGGATGAATTTGAGTCAATAATTCCTTTTCCTGGTTGTGACTGTGAAAGATCCAGACTTTTTGTGACATTTCTTCACCAACAAAAACTCATGAAGTTCCTAATGGGGCTAAATGATACTTATGCACCACAAAGGAGTCAAATTCTAATGATGCATCCAACACCCACTCTAGATCAGGCCTACTCAATTATTGTGCAAGAGGAAAGCCAAAGGGTAAATATTGGCACTTCACAAGCTGGTATTTGCAAATGCTTCGAATGTGAAACCTAGAAAACACAATGGGCTTATATGTGATTACTGCCACATGAAGGGGCACTCAAGAGAATCTTGTCACAAACTAGTAGGATATCCTCCGCGCTTCAAATTCAACAACAATAAGAGAAGGTCAGCACATGAGAAACCTGGAAACATGGCACACAATGCTCATACTTCAGATTTGGTTCAAAATGCTGCGCATGGAAACAATATACCAGCTGTAATACCAACTGTCCAACCATTCACCACTGAGCAGTACCAACAAATTCAGGATGTTAAGCAAGGAGACTCAATCTACAGATGTAGAAAATATGGCAGGTAACTCACTTGATAACCAATGTAGTTGGATTAATGACTCTGGTGCTTCTAACCATATGGTTTCATCCTTGAATCTGATGTCATCTTTTAATCCAATTTCTGAACCTAAATAGCAACTGTGCACTTGCCTAATGAAAACAACACCAAAATTACTCACGTAGGAACTTGCACTTTGCCTAATTCTGATATACTACATGATGTACTCCATGTTCCCCAATTCAAGTATAACCTTTTGTCTATTTCCAGATATACTAACGAACTAAATAGTTTTGTCCATTTTTATCCTGATTTCTGTGTCTTTCAGGACCTCTTCAGTGGCATGGTGAAGGGGATTGGTAGACTTGAGGGTGGTCTTTACATCCTCAGTCCTTCAACACATGCTGTTGTTTCTTCTTCTAAGTGCATGACCACTTCAATTCAGCAAAACACATGTGCTTTGTGGCACCAAAGACTGGGGCATGCTCCTCTTATAGTTTTACAAAAAATTTTGCAATAAGTAAACATTTATCTAGTATTCCAGCTTCTGTTTGTAATTGTCCTATATATCCATTAGCTAAACAAATAAGATTGTCATTTCCTATTAGTAATTCAAAGTTTGCTAATCCTTTTCAGCTTGTTTATATGGATGTCTGGGATCCATATAAAGTAAATACTCATAATGGATATAGGTACTTTTTAACCCTGGTTGATGATTGTACCAGAATAACTTGGACATTCCTTTTGAGATTAAAAAGTGATGTATATGTTGTGTTGACTGATTTTCTTCATCTAGTAGAGAATCAATTTTCCACCTCAATTAAAACCTTTAGATCAGACAATGGTTTTGAATTCTTTAACATCTTATGTTCTACTCTCTTCAAAACCAAGGAAATTATTCATCAAAGCAGTTGTGTTCAAACTTCACAGCAGAATGGAGTTGTGGAAAAAAAACATAGACACCTTTTAGATGTAGCTAGATCCTTAAGGTTTCAAATAAACATTCCCTTAAAATTCTGGGGGGATTGCATCCTTACAGCAACACATGTTATCCAACAAACTTCCTATTTCCACCCAAAATGGAAAATCTCCTTATGAGTTGTTCCATGGAAAGCCACCAACCTTTGAGCATATGAAAACTTTGGGATGCCTTTGTTATGCCACAAATCCAGATTTCCATGATAAGTTTACTTCTAAATCCATTCTAGTTGTGTTTATGGGATATGCACCCACACACAAGGGCTATAAACTCCTTGACATTGAAACCAATAAATTCTTAGTAAGTAGGAATGTTGTCTTCAAGGAAGATATTTTCCCTTTCAAATATCCTAGAAACAAATTTCTTGTTTGTCCTGATTCTGCTCCTAAATATTCTCCTTCTGATTCTTTCCTTGTCTCTAATGAACCACTGGTTCCACTATCTTCTAATGATGATCATTCTAGCCTTCTACTGATTCCTCTTTTTCTCATGATTCACCAGCTCATACTGATTCCTCTTTTTCTCTTGATTCACCATCTCATCCTTTCTCTTCCAGTCCTACTCCACTTGTCTCCTCACATTCTCCACCTTCACCTTATTCTGCTGCTCCTGCACCACCATCTTCTCCTGCAGATTCCCTCTCTTTGTCACTTCTACAATCCTCACAACCCTTACAGCTCAAACGATCTACCAGACAATCCAGACCTCCTATTTGTTTAACTGATTATGTTCACCCTCCTTTGCCTTCTAATTCTGCTTCTTCTTATCCAATTCAACATTTTATGTCTTATTCTCATATTCCTTCTCACTTTTAGTCCTTCTTATCTTCTTTTCATCAAACATTGAGCCTTCTTCTTACTATCAAGCCATCAGAGGTGACAGGTGGGTTCAAGCAATGAAGCTTGAAATAGAAGCACTAGAGCAGAACAATACTTGGGAAGTAGTTACCCTGCCATCTGGGAAAGTGCCCATTGGATGTAGGTGGATATGGAAAATTAAATATAATGATGATGGATCCATTGAGAGGTTTAAGGCAAGGTTAGTAGAAAAGGATATACACAGCAAGAGGGCATTGATTTTCATGATACTTTTTTCCCAGTAGCTAAGATGACTACTGTAAGGGCTGTCATAGCTACTGCAACTCTTGAGCATTGGCCTCTTTTCCAGATGGATGTCCACGGTGCCTCCCTAAATGGTGATATCTTTAAAGAGTTGTATATGACTCTGCCCCAGGGATTTGGTAGCTAGGGGGAGACCAAGGTTTGTAGAATCCCTATATGATTTGAAACAAGTCTCTAGACAATGGAACGTAAAATTAACACAAGCCCTACTAACATCTGGTTTCAAACAGAGCAAACATGACTACTCATTATTCACTAACTACTAATGGTGCTTTTGTACTCATACTTGTATAGATGATTTGCTTGTTACAGAAAATGATTTGGCAGAGATACAGTCAGCCAAAGATGTTCTGCATAAACATTTTAAGCTAAAGGATCTTGGAGCACTAAGATATTTTATTGGTATTGAGTTTGCTAGATCAAGTGAGGGCATCATAATGTCACAAAGAAAATACACCTTGGCGATAATCTCTAAAACAGGACTCTCAGGTTCAAAGCCTAAAGAAACTCCAATGGAACAACATCTAAAGCTAACTAGTGTAGAATTTGATGATCTGGTAAAGACAGAAAATGTTGATGAGCTTTTAGAAGATAAAAGCATTTTTCAGAGGCTTGTTGGGAAGTTGTTGTACTTAACAATAACCAGACCAGACATTGCATATGCAATGCTGTGTTTGAGTCAGTTTATGCATGCACCAAAAAGGTCTCATTATAAGGCAGCTCTGCATGTAGTGAGGTATGTGAAGAATCAGCCTGGACTTGGACTTTTAATGTCAAGCACTGGTGCAGAAGAAATTATGGCCTACGGTGATTCAGATTGGGCTTCATGCCCTATGTCTAGGAAATCAGTTACTGGTTTCTGTATTAAACTAGGAAGATCACTATCTCCTGGAAATCAAAGAAGTAGAGCACTATATCTAGAAGTTCACCAGAAGCTGAATATAGAAGTATGGAACATACAATAGCTGAATTGATGTGGTTGAAAGGACTACTGATGGAGTTGCAGGTAAATGTGAAGATGCCTATGGAATTGTATTGTGAAAACAAGGCAGCTCTACAAATAGCTGCTAATCCTATGTATCATGAGAGAACAAAACATAAAGAGATCGATTGTCACTTTATAAGGGAGCAAATACAGGAAAGTGCGATAAGAACTTCATACATATCCAGTCAAGAATAACCTGCAGACATCTTGACAAAGGCTTTAGGTCATCAGCAACATGCAGCATTACTTTCCAAGTTGGGAATGAAAAACATTTTCTATTCTCAACTTGAGGGGGAGTGTAAAAATAAGTAGCTGTACAGTTAGCTATTTATGTTGTACCCTTCTAGAAAGATAATTAGTTAGAAGTTAATTACTTAAGTGTTGTTAGTTAGTGGTGTAATAAATATATAACAGTAGTATTTTGTAATGACGGTTAACAAGATTTGAGATCAATTCATTTTCTCTCTCCAGAACTTTCCTCTCTTTTATTCTTCGTTCTTCTTTCTTCCTCAATTCTTAGACTCCATTAATGGCAGACCTAAAGCTTGTTCTTAACATACTGTTAATTACAGTTGGTTAATTGAATAAATCTGGTCCGTTATATAATTGAAGGAACACGTGTAGATAATAAAATGTGGGACTGGAGGAAATGGAGAGATCCCTAACTGGAGGGGAGCCGAATCCTATATGCATATAACGCTAGCTATCACCAAGAAAATTTCTTAATAAGTGGAATTGTTTAGCTGTTCTTTTGAAGTATTTTCTTCCACAGTTTTGTTTTCTTTTGACAAGGATTAGACTCGTAACATGTTTGACGACATATGAATAAGAAAAATATTGAAAATTGTTTTGGTCCAAGATAATGTAGGTTTGAGAAATCTGGGCATTTGCATCTATACTCGCTTTTTGTGTCACATTTTAACTTGTGCCCGTTTTGTAAAAACAATTGCAATTGTACCTGCTTTTTTGTATACCTTCAGCACACGGTGCTAAAGTAGCAAAGACAATTACGCAAAACTTCATATTCTATAGCCGGGCCTGAAGCTCGGCTCTAGAGCTGAAGTTTTTGTTTTGTAACTGGCGAACTTCAGCTCTAGAGCTGAAGTTTTTGTGTTGTAGCGGGGAAACTTCAACGTTTTTTGTAGAGTTGAAGTTTTCTTAAAAGAGATCCTTTGTTTCCTCTTGAATTTATGCTTTCACTGCATCTATTGTATTCTTTGGTTCAACCATTACAACCAGCATGACAGTATGGGTAAGAATTCAACTCGTGGTAATTAGCACGTCTAACTATCTCTTAAACTTGCTCGGGCTAATAAGCATTTCGAAGGTATAATCATCCGCTGACTAAGGCCCTCCGAGGTTACTCAACCTAATTAATGAGATCACGGCCCACTCAGTACTCATGGACGTCCCTTCGGCGCGGTTACGGCTGTCCCTCGCCAGCTGGGAAGGTCCATAGCTATAAATACTAAGAGAAAGAACTCCCAAAGGGGTCTGCCTCTTCTTCTTCTTCACACCTACTTCTAAGAGAAGATAATATACATCCTTGTAAGGCTCTGAACCTCTCCATGGAGGGGCAAACCTAACCGATATCATTAATAAAAGATCTTCACCCTCTTCCCCTTAATCATTAACCATTGTCTCTTACATTTTATTCATTTGGTCTATAGATTTATTACGATCTGCTATGATTGGCCCTCCGTCGATTTTAATTGATTTATGCTAATAAAGTGTATGAGAACTTTGAGCTAAACAATTTGGCGCCGTCGGTGGGGATTTCATAGCAGAATCGTGTAGTTCATCCTTAGACCAAAAGCAAAGAGAATAACCCAGCTCGAACGAGCCAAAACAGCATGTCAGACCAAATGAAGTTAAAAGCCTCGAGACGAGCTTGCTTCCATATCTCGTGTCTCCGACCAAGAGTAAGAAGAAGGAGAAGAATTAGATCCTCTATCCCCATGGGAAAATGCGCATAAGGTACCTCCCCCCTTTCTTCACACGAGATCCTGCCGAGATCTGTAATGGGGTAGCCTGTACAAACCAGTCGAGAAGACTACAAGCGCGAGTTAGGCAAGACTCAAAGCCAGAAACAAATCCCAAGGCCCAGCAAAACGGGTTGTAAGGGAGAATACAAAGGTTTAACTACGGTTGAACAATCGTTCAGGCTACGTGCCTTCACCCAAAAGTTCAACTACGGTTGAACTGGGATTCAGGCTATGCTCCTTCGACTTCAAAAATTACAAGGTTCAACTACGGTTGAACCGGGAATCAAATATGCGCCTTTGACTTCAAAAATTTACAAAGGTTCAACTGCGGTTGAACGAAGACTCAGGCTACGTGCCTACGACTTCAAAAATTACAAAGGTTCAACTACGATTGAACCAGGACTCAGGCTACGCGCCTTCGACTTCAAAAATTACAAAGGTTCAACTACGGTTGAACAGAGACTTAGGCTATGCGCCTTCGACTACAAAAATTACAAAGGTTAAACTATGGTTGAACCGGGACTCGGTCTATGTGCCTTCCACTTCACAAATTACAAAAGTTCATCTATGGTTGACTCGGGACCGAGGCTATGCGCCTTCGACTTCAACAATTACAAATTTTCAACTACCATTAAACCGGGACTCAAGCTATGCGCCTTCGAATTCAAAACTTATAAAGGTTCAACTACGATTGAGCTGGGACTTAGGCTATGCGCCTTGAATTTCAATAATTACAAAGGTTAAACTACTGCTGAACCGGGACTTAGGCTATGCGGCTTCGACTTCAAAAATTACAAAGGTTCAACTATGGTTGAACAGTCGTTCAGGCTACGTGCCTTCACCCAAAGGTGTAACTACGGTTGATCTGGGATTCAAGCTATGCGCCTTCGGCTTCAAAAAATTACAAAGGTTCAACTACGGTTGAACCGAGACTCAGGCTACGCGCCTTCGACTTCAAAAATTACAAAGGTTCAACTACGATTGAACCAGGACTCATGCTACGCGCCTTCGACTTCAAAAATTACAAAGGTTCAACTACGGTTGAACCGAGACTTAGGCTATGCGCCTTCGACTACAAAAATTACAAAGGTTCAACTACGGTTGAACCGGGACTCAGGATATGCACCTTCAAATTCAAGAATTACAAAGGTTCAACTAGGGTTGAACCGGGACTCAGACTACGCGCCTTCGACTTCAAAAATTACAAAGGTTCAACTACGGTTGAACTAGGTACAGGCTACGCGCCTTTGACTTCAAAAAATTACAAAGGTCTAACTACGGTTGAACTGGGACTCAGGCTATGCGCCTTCGACTTCAAAAAATTACAAAGGTTCAACTACGGTTGAACCGGGACTCAGGCTATGCACCTTCGACTTCAAAAATTACAAAGGTTCAACTACGATTGAACTGGTACTCAGGCTACGTGCCTTCGACTTCAAAAATTACAAAGGTTCAACTACAGAAAGTTCAACTACGGTTGAATTGGGACTCAGGCTACGCGCCTTTGACTTCAAAAATTACAAAGGCTCAACTACGGTTGAACTAGGACTCAAGCTACACACCTCCGTCACAAAAGTCACAAACTAAACCACGGACGAATCAAATCCAAGAACATACGTCCCCACGGCCATGAGTCGGGCCGCAATTAGGCGAGGCCAAGTGCCCCACCATTTAAGTAAGTACGACTTACTCAAAACTAAAGTTTTGACCCACGTAGAGTTCGGCCCAAGTTGAACTACAAGGCTGTGCTTTTCATTACCACGGCCAGTAGTCCGACTGAGCCCGAACTAAGACTAAGGCCATGTGTCGCCACTACCCAAACATGGATACAACCCACTCCAACCAAGTGAAGGAAGGTGACGACCAAAAGCGTCTATCTATGGCCAAAGCCATTCACACTAATTTTTCCTTAAGGCAAGGAGTCAATTCGACAATGGTCGAAACTGCCTAATCGCTCGAAAACACTAACATGCTCGTTAGAGAAACTCTAGGGCAAGGCCCTCTAAAACGAGCACAAATAAGAAACGCACAAAATCAATACAAAACTGAAAGGAAGAAAACCACATATATTTACAATATTCATAAAGGGGTTGCCCCCAATTACATTGGTCCAGGGCCAGCAGCAAAGAAAAATAACAAAAAAAAGAGAATGAAAACTAATAAAATATTACAAACTTTCTTTTTGTTTACTCGACGCCACCAGCGCCCTCTTCAACATTGTCAACACCCTCGGCGCCATAATCACCCCCGGGCGCGGACGGGTCAAAACCGCAGTCGAGGCGAGCTTCACGAGCCTTCTGGCGTGCCTCCTCATAAGTAGCCTTAGGTACAACTCCGGCTTCCCAAAACCTCCTATACATGTCGACCTGGGCCTCGGCGTACGTCCAACGCTCACGAGCAAGACCAAAAGAAGCGGCCCGATCCCTCAGGCACTGGTTCTCTACTTCCAAGACCGCAATCCGATCCGCCGCAGCACGGGCGTCCTACTCACAAACAGAAATGCGCCCCTCCAATGCTCTCTCTCAGAAATGAGCAGTGGCCCTCTCCCGTCCATGTTCTCTTTCTTGGGCGCGGTTGGTCACCTGCAACATTTTGACCCTCGCCGGGGCATCCTCTGCTTGCTTCCCCAAAGCAGCATTCTCCGTCTCTATGGCGGTCACCTGCCTAGTCAAAGTCTCAGCGGCCTCTGCTGCCGTAGCCCGAGTTTGGCGCTCTCTCTCAGCGACCGACCTCCTTTCAGCGTCCATCTTCTCGTTTCTTTGACGGAGCTGCCCTTTAAGAGTGTTTACCATGTTAAGGGTCTGCTGCTTATGAAGCTCCCTCCTCGCCAGCTCTTCTACCAACTCCCAGTTCCGCGTGTCGTTCCTTAGGCGTTCACACAGGTCACAACACCGGTTCTGGTAGCGGCGGTACTTCTCCAACAACCGCACGAAGATAGTCGAGCGAACGTTAGTCGGCGAACACTCTCCACCTCCAACAAGAATGACTGCGGCAAGCAGGACAACAGTTAATACGAGAATATACGCAAAGGAAAGAGATAGACTAAGGCTTAAAATGTACCTTTATACTCAGAGCGGCCACCTCGCCCATCAACCCGACGTCTGAGATGCCCCTCAAGGACAGACTCTCCGCCTCCGAGCATAGAACCCCGAGCAGCGTCACCAGATTCTCCTCCTCGAGTAGCAGGTTCAGGTCATTAGGGATCTCCAAATAACGGTAATCCCCCTCGACCTGCACCGCTGGCCGGGTGTACCCCTCCTGAAACAGACTGGCATCCTCAGGTTCTATGTCAGACTCCGAGTCATGCCCTCTCCTGAGGCGCCCCTTCCTTCCGCTGCCCTGGAAGTTGAGGCCTCCACCGCTCGGGATGTCGAAGCTCCCGCATTCGCTAAAAAATCGGCGCCTGTATCCTCCGCCAAAACAGTTGCTGAGTAACTACCTTCCCTCTCAGCAACAGGAACTGAAATTTGAATCCCCGTAACGATTGTGTCACCTTGGCCTAAGCCAACAGGGGCATCCCCTACAGAATGCTCCCCCTCTAGGGGCAGCACCCGCTGCGTCCCCTTCCGCTTCCTATGGCGAGGAATCCAAACTAATCACTATCGGAAGGACCGGGGTGAATGCCACCCTACACCGAACTAGCAGCCTCTCCTCCCCATCCTCGTCTTCATTCGGTGGCGACTCCACCCTGGAACGCACTGCCTCTGAAGGTTCTCCAACTCGGTGCACAGACCGTGCCAGAGAGTGAGCCGCTGAGGATTCAACTGAGGTTGCCCTCGGGACCGTGCGAGGCGCCGACATTGCAATCAATCGGGCAGTTGCCCCCGGCCCACGGAAAGCAAGCTTGGGATCCCTCCTACGACGTGGTCGTCGTAACCATCAAAAGAAGAAGGGTCAAGGATAGGAAACTGAAAACTACCACAGAAGAACAATACAGCAAGCCAGATTCTTACTAGCAGCAGGTCTACGGCCATGGACCTCCCAGAAAGATGCCCACGTGCGAATTCCTGCTGTAATAGGGAGAACGGCCTCAACCCACTTACGGATGCCAAAAAGCGGTGCTGGTGGCGCACCTCCAGCTAAGGCACAATAAGAAGGTCAGTACGTACGAATATGAAACAGGGCATTTAACCAAAAGAAATCAAGACCAACGTAAAAGAAGCTTACGTGCATGGTTACATCCCTCACAGAAGTCAGTAGTGCAAGCCACCAGGTGCTCAGTCCTAATGTAGAAAAAGTGCTCATAAGGATGGGTATCGACCTTGTCATCAAGCTCCGTGGATAAGCCATCCGCTCCACGAGGGACCAACCGAATCATGGTACCCCGTACCCTCTGGGGATAGAGAGTCAGTACGTGCCCAAGGGTGATCTCCCTCCGTGCCAACCACGCATATTTTATCAACATCGCAAGTAACTTGTAGCAGGAAGGGACGAGCTGACCAGGGCATACCCTGTAGTAGCGACAGAAGTCCACCACTAGCAATGGAGAGGAAGTATAAACCCTAGCTTGAAAGGGTAGGCGTAGAAAATGCAATACCCTTGGTGGTCGACGTGCACCCTCTCTCCGCTCCCGGCGAGGACGATATCAGCAAACGAGAATGTCGCATTGATCCATCAGCTGAGCGAGGCCCACCTCACCCATCAGGGGGGCTTCATCCACTTGGTCCTCTCCTTCGAGGTAGGAGAAATCGGTTGCCGGGCTGCCCGGCAGAGAAAGAATGTCAGTCACCGACGGGATCCTGTCAATACTCGTCGAATCAGCGGTTGTCACCACCGCATATGGGCCCTTGGCTGCCGGAACCACCACCGGAGCAATATCGGAATAGGAACTGCTTCCCATTGCCAGTATATTAAACGAAAGTGAGTAGAGTTCACCGGAAAAGCAAGGGAAGACGAAAATCTGACGATAAACAATGAAGAACGGAATAACGAAGAAGCGAAAGATGAATTAACCTGAGAACAAGAAAGTTATCTCTCCTTGGATTTCACTCAAACAAATATCAGAAAAGCAAGAACTGAAGGATACAACCCCTTATTTATAGACGAGGTATAAATGGCTTTCACGAATCCCAAACGTCACCATTAACTGTGACCAACCGCAAAACGGTTCAGGCCTACAGTAACAGGAATCATTATGACAGACACCACGGAATGGCCATTCAACCTTCAGTCGACACATCGCCCGTGAAATGGTCCTAACGTCCCTAAGACATCCAAAAGCATGCTCCAAGCGTCACTAAGCGTATGACGCCTTCCCTATGCGTGGCAAGACCGATCGTATCCCTGCCAAATATGGGTATTCGTCTACATCCGTCTCTAGACCAACAGTGGCTGCGGTCATCTTCAAAATAGTTCAGTTCATGTCTGTCCCCGAAAGTAATATCGATTACATACATCTCTAAAGCAGCAACGACCACTACTTTATCTTAAATACGAAATGATCACGGTCACCCCCTCGGTAGGGGCGGCTACGATCCTCTCAAAGTAACGAGTGGTTATCTCCATCTCGTAAAGTATAAATGGTTACGGCCATCTCCAAAGTATAAATGGTTACGGCCATCTCTAAAGTATAAATGGTTACCGCCATCTCCAAAGTATAAATGGTTACGGCCATCTTTAAAGAATAAACGACTATGGCTATCTTCAAGGCAAAAGTGGCTACGGCCGTCTCCAAAGCATAGACGGCTACGGCTATCGGCAAAGTCCGCTCATCGAGCTCGGCCGGATCCTGACCTCAATAAGCGGAGGGATTATCTGTATGGGTCAAAATTAGATCTGTGGTAATTAGCACGTCTAACTATCTCTTAAACTTTCTTGGGCTAATAAGCATTTTGAAGGTATAATCATTCGCTGACTAAGGCGCTCCGAGGTTACTCAACCTAATTAATGAGATCACGGCCCACTCAGTACTCATGGACGTCCCTTCGGCACGGTTATGGTCGTCCCTCGCAAGCTGGGAAGATTCATAGCTATAAATACTAAGAGAAAGAACTTCCAAAAAGGGGCTGCCTATTCCTCTTCTTCATACCTACTTCTAAGAGAAGATAATATACATCCTTGTAAGGCTCTGAACCTCTCCATGGAGGGGCAAACCTAACCGATATCATTAATAAAAGATCTTCACCCTCTTCCCCTTAATCATTAACAGTTGTCTCTTAAATTTTATTCATTTGGTCTACTGATTTATTATGATATGCTATGATTGGCCCTCCGTCGATTTTAATTGATTTATGCTTATAAAGTGTATGAAAACTTTGAGGTAAACAATGACCACCTTTAGTTCTGTGATACATATAAACGTTTTTGAATTTCTAATTACATTTCTTGGCGCTTCTACGACAACCAAGGTCGGCCAAAAGACTTTCTTTAATTTAGAGTAGTAGCAATTTTGTTACTTTCATGGTAATGCAAGAAAGAAAATACTTTCATCAGTTCAAAAGTTTATCAAGACCCAGTGATTTGTTTGACGTTTTCCTTTCTTCTGTTCGAGGTTAATTTACACATAAGTAAATAGGACTAAAACTAATAATTGGAAAGAAGAAGAAAAAAAAAGAAAAAAAAAAAAGAAGAAAATGAAGGAGGAGAAGGAGGAGGAAAAAGAAGTTGAAGTTGTTTAAAAAGCATGTACAAATAAAAATTGTATAAAAAATAGGTATATTCTCGTGCAATTTTTGGCGAGCCATCTAATAACATGTGACCCATTGCAGATGTTAGCCTACTTAGTGAAAAGCCAGGATACTTCAAAAATTCACCATTTTCGTTCACCCAAAAAGTTTATATTTTTATTCTAAATTAGCTTAATATATACCTTTTTGTGATATCTCACAAGCAAATACCGCAAGCAGATTTGTTGCTACTTTTGTTATTTGGGCCCAAGAATTATGGATGGCTATTTAAGTTAATTCTTCAATTTTAGGCAGAATACATAGACAGACATTTAAACTATCAACGAAAGTTCACTTAAATACTTTAACTAAGACATTTTCCACCGAAACACTTTTACTATACTTTTACTGCACCAGTTTAACACGTCCGACCAGTTTAATACGTCCAACCTTAAGGGAAAACATTGTTAATGTTTACATTCACATTTATGTTGTTGATAAATATAACCATATTGATAAGATAACCCTATTGTCTTAGTTGTCTTAGTATAACATAAATGTCGGACGCGTTAAACTGGTATAGTAAAAGTATAGTAAAACTGTTTCGGTGAAAAATAACTTATTTGAGGTGTTCGAGTGAAATTTCGTTGATAGTTTAAGTGTATGTCTATATATTCTGCCTCAATTTTATGTTCTCCTCATTATTATCCTCTAATATATAGCAGGTGATGTCGTCAAAGTCTCGAGAAAATTGAGCTTTGTGCTTGTGACAATGGATTGTTCATGAGCTTCCAATCAGAGGTGAAGCCACAATGTTTCCTACGGCTCGATCAAATCTAGTAATTTTAGTTAAAACTTTATATTTATTTTTAAAATTTTATTATATATGTACAAATTATTCATTTAGAACCTAATAACTTAGGAGAATTAAAATTTTCAAACTTGTTAAGATTAGAATTCTATTTAGAGTGAATGTCTATCTTGTAGAGAGTTTTACTTTGAGGCTAAGTCATTTTTCTCCTATAAATAGAGGGGTATTACCCCATTGTAAATCACCCCAAAATTCAGTAAGAATTTTCTCTCTCTTTCTCTGCAATATTGCTCTTGTTCTTTATATTTTATAACACGTTATCAGCACGAAGCTCTACTATCTCAAGAATCTCTTTGAGAAAATTAAGGTATTTTTTCTCCTCCTAATTTTGTTTTAATTATGTCTGACATTATGAAAAGAAAGTTTGTTGCCTTGAAATTTCGGGCAAGAACTACATGACATGGGTGTTGGATGCTGAAATCCATTTGGATGCAAAGGGTCTTGGAGACGCCATTAAAGACAGAAATAATGCATCCACCCAAGACTGTGCTAAGGCCTTGATTTTCTTGCGCCATCACCTTGATGTAGGTTTGGAAATTGAATATCTCACAGTCAAAGATCCACTTATCTTGTGGAATGGCTTAAAGGAGAGATATGACAACTTAAAGTTGGTCACTCTGCCACAAGCACGATATGATTGGGCTCATCTGAGGCTCCAAGACTTTAAGTCTGTTTCTGAATATAATTCTGCAATGTTTAGAATTACTTCTAAATTGAAACTCTGTGGAGATACTATAACTGATTATGATATGCTTGAAAAAACGTTTACAACGTTTCATGCCTCCAATATGGTTCTGCAATAACAGTATAGAGAGAAAGGTTTCAAAAAGTACTCTGAGCTGATTTCTCTTCTCCTTGTGGCTGAGCGAAACAATGACCTGCTCATGAGAAATCACAAAAATCGACCCACTAGGCCTACACCATTGCCTGAAGTAGATAAGGTGTATTCCCATTATGCTAAGGGTGAAAAAGGCTATGGCTTTAATCATGGTCGTGGCCGTGGTCGGGGTCATGGCCGTGGACATGGACAAGGAAGAAATTTTCCTGGTGTTAGTCACCCCCCAAAGAAATATAACCACCAAAAGCGGAAATGGAATTATGAGAATCCAAAAGCAAATAGTTCAGAAACTATATGTTATCGTTGCGGTGGAAAAGGGCACTGGGCAAAAATTTGCCGTGTATCAAGACATTTGGTTGAGCTTTATCAAGCATCTCTAAAGAGTAAAGGCCCTGAAACCAATTTTGTCTCTGACAATAATTTTGACATCACCCACTTGGATGTGGCAGACTTCTTTGAGCACCCTGAGGGGAAAATAGATCACTTGATCGGTGATGGATCCATGGTTAATGAAGATTGAGCAGTTTGATATTTTTATTTTTACTTATTCGTAGTAGTTAATGAATAAACAATTATCATAGTTTACATAAGTTATCTATTATTGTGATATGGTTCAAATTTTATATTTTCTGCTTTAAGCTAGTAAAGCTAAGTTTATATTGTGATATGGTTTTAAAATATATAACTTTAGATTACACATTCATCTTATGCTTTATTGTAATGATTTTTCAGTAAGTTAATCGATTAACATAAAAGATAATCGATTAACCAATATATTCTATTAAACTGGACCTTTTCCGCAAGGCATATTAGTCGACTATCCGATTTAGTTAATCGACTAACCTAATGACCGTTGCCTAAGTTAATCGATTATCACTTTAGTTAATCGATTAACCTTATGTCCGTTGCCTGTTCATCGACTAGTTTTTTAAACGTTGAAACAGGTTAGTCGATTATCTATTTGGTTAATCGACTAACCTCAGCAGATTTTGAAAATATTATTTAATTATTAAGCAACGGATACAAGAGTATTAAAAGGAGAATAACTATGATAAAAGATATTTTTTTTATAATGACCGCACTGAAACTATTATGTTGAATCATAGACTTAAATTTGTTTATTCTCATATCTCTAAAAAATACTAATATTTTTCGTATATTTCTTTTGTATGTCAAACCATGGGAAGCAAATATGGATATCTCACAAAGCAAACTTGGATCAACGTCCAATTGTAAAAATATTTGTTTAATTGATTCATATACCACACATACGATATTCAAAGAGAAGAAATATTTCTCTAATTTAAGTATGTGTAAGGCAGATGTTACTACAATTTCTGGTAGTAGTAAATTGATTGAAGGCTCCGGAAGAGCAACTATAACTCTGCCTAAAGGAACAATATTTATCATAGAGAATGCAATGTTCTCTTCCAAGTCCAAGAGGAACTTATTGAGTTTTAAAGATATCCGTCAAAATGGATATCATATTGAGACAATAGATGAGAATAATCTTGAATACCTCATCATTACAAAGAATGTCTCTGGCCAAAAGAGGGTTATTGAGAAGTTCCCATCCTTATCTTGTGGCCTGTATTGGACAAAAATTAGTGCAATTGAGGCACATTCCACAGTAAACCAAAAGGTTACTGATTCCAACACTTTTGTACTTTGGCATGATCGATTGGGACATCCTGGATCAATTATGATGAGACGGATTATAGAAAACTCATATGGGCATCCATTAAAGAATTTAAAGATTCTTTTAAATAATGAATTTTCTTGCACTTCTTGTTATCAAGGCAAGTTAATTATTAGACCATCACCAACAAAGGTTGGAACTGAGTCACCTACGTTTTTGGAACGTATACAAGGGGATATTTGTGGACCTATTCACCCACCTAGTGGGTCCTTTAGATATTTTATGGTCTTAATAGACGCATCCTCTAGATGGTCTCATGTGTGCCTATTGTCATCACACAACCTTGCGTTTGCAAAATTAATGGCACAAATAATTCGATTACGAGCACAATTTCCTGATAATCCAATTAAGTCTATTAGACTAGATAATGCTGCTGAGTTTTCATCCCAAGCATTTAATGATTATTGCTTATCAATTGGGATAAAAGTGGAACATCCTGTAGCTCATGTTCACACTCAAAATGGTCTTGCAGAATCTTTAATTAAACGTCTGCAATTGATTGCAAGACCATTACTCATGAAAACGAGGCTGCCCACTTCGGTTTGGGGTCACGCCATTTTGCATGCAGCAATGTTAGTTCGTCTCAGACCGACGAATTATCACAAATATTCCCCGTTGCAATTAGTTTTGGGTCATGAACCTAATATATCCCAGTTAAGAATTTTTGGATGCGCAGTATATGTGCCTGTAGCACCGCCATACCGCACTAAAATGGGTCCGCAAAGAAGGTTTGGAATATATGTTGGGTTTGAATCACCCTCCATTATTCGCTACCTCGAAACATTGACAGGGGATTTGTTCACTGCATGATTTGCAGACTGTCGATTCGACGAGACACTTTTCCCAAAATTAGGGGGAGAAGTTGGTGAAACCAAACGGAAAATTTTGTGGAAAAATCCATCATTATCTCATCTTGATCCACATACCTCTATTTGTGAAAAAGAGGTGCAAAATATTATCCATTTGCAAAGAATAACAAACCAAATGCCTGACGCATTCACGGACTTGAAAAGGATAACAAAATCTCACATCCCCGCAAAGAATGTTCCAGTCCTTATTGATGTCCCTATTGGACAATCTTCTAGTGTCATATCTAATGAGTCGAAAGCACGCCTAAAACGTGGCAGGCCATTAGGTTCCAAAGATCGAAATCCTAGAAAAAGGAAAGCAAATGATCAAAATGACACTACGAAAGAATCTCATGAGGAAATTCACGATTTAATAAATTCTGAGATTCATGAAGAATCCATTGAGCCCGAGACTCAGGAAAATAAGGAACTATCAATAAATCCAATCGATATTGAGACAAATTTTAATCGAGTGGATATAGTGGTGGATTATGTCTTTGCATATAATGTTGCATCTAGCATTATGCAAGAAAGTAAGGATCTTGAACCTCAATCTGTTGGAGAATGTCGACAAAGACTTGATTGGCCAAAATGGCAAGAAGCAATCCAATCAGAATTGAATTCACTTGCAAAACGTGAAGTTTTTGGGCCTATAGTTGAAACACCTAATGGTGTTAATCCTGTTGGCTATAGATGGGTCTTTGTACGCAAGAGAAATGAGAAAAACAAGGTACAAAGATATAAGGCACGCCTTGCTGCACAAGGATTTTCTCAAAGGCCTGGTGTCGATTATGAAGAGACATATTCACCCGTAATGGATGCTATAACTTTCCGTTATCTCATTAGTTTTGCTGTCCTTGAAAAGCTTGACATGCATTTAATGGATGTGGTTACTGCCTATCTTTATGGCTCACTTGATAATGAGATATACATGAAAATTTCCGATGGATTCAAAATGCCAAACACTTATAATTCAAAGTCCCGGGAAATGTTTTCAATCAAATTACAAAGATCTTTGTATGGTCTAAAGCAATCAGGACGAATGTGGTATAATCGTCTTAGTGAGTATTTATTAAAGGAAGGCTATATAAATGATGCCATTTGCTCATGTGTTTTTATAAAGAAAACAACATCGGAATTTGTTGTACTTGCCGTATATGTCGATGACATAAACCTTATTGGAACTCCTATAGAACTCCAAAAGGCAATTGATTATTTAAAGAAGGAATTCGAGATGAAAGATCTCGGAAAGACAAAATTATGTCTTGGTTTGCAAATTGAATATTTGACAAACGGAATTTTTGTTCATCAATCTGCCTATATAGAAAAGGTATTGAAACGGTTTTACATGGATGGAGCATATCCTTTAAGTACTCCGATGGTTGTTCGATCACTTGATGTGAATAAGGATCCATTCCGACCGCAAGAAAAGAATGAAGAGCTACTTGGTCCTGAAGTACCATATCTTAGTGCAATTGGCGCACTAATGTATCTTGCAAATACTACAAGGCCTGACATAACTTTTTCAGTTAATGCCTTAGCAAGATATAGCTCTGCTCCCACAAGGAGACATTGGAATGGAATCAAACATATATTGCGGTATCTAAAAGGGACTACCGATATGGGCTTATTTTATAGCAATAATTGCAGTCCTGATCTTGTTGGTTATGCTGATGCTGGATATTTATATGACCCACACAAGGATCGATCTCAAACAGATTATGTGTTTATCTGTGGAGGCACTGCCATATCTTGGCGATCGACTAAGCAATCAATTGTGGCTACTTCATCTAATCAAGCTGAGATAATCGCTATTCATGAAGCAAGTCGAGAGTGTGTGTGGTTGAGGTCTATAATACATCATATTCGAGACAAATGTGGTTTGAAATGGGACAAACTACCCACGATTTTGTATGAAGACAATGCAGCATACATAGCCCAATTGAAGGGAGGATTCATAAAAGGAGATAGAACAAAGCATATTTCACCAAAGTTATTTTTCACACATGATCTTCAAAAGAATGGTGATATCAATGTGCAACAGATTCGTTCAAGTGATAATATGGCTGATTTGTTCACAAAATCTCTACCAACGTCAACCTTCAAGAAGCTGGTACACAAGATTGGTATGCGAAGGCTCAAGGATGTGAATTGATGCTCTTTTCAGGGGGAGTTAATGCGCGTTGCACTCTTTTTCCCTTACAAGGTTTTGTCCCACTGGGTTTTCCTTGCAAGGTTTTTAACGAGGCAACAAAAATGCATTTTGTTAGATATGTGTACTCTTTTTTCTTTTCTAGAATTTTTTTTCATTGGGTTTCGTTTTAGTTAAGGTTTTAACGAGACACATTACTTATTGAGTAGACATTCAAGGGGGAGTGTTAAGAATAGAATTCTATTTAGAGTGAATGTCTATCTTGTAGAGAGTTTTACTTTGAGGTTAAGTCATTTTTCTCCTATAAATAGAGGGGTATTACCCCATTGTAAATCACCCCAAAATTCAGTAAGAATTTTCTCTCTCTTTCTCTGCAATATTGCTCTTGTTCTTTATATTTTATAACAAAACTCATAAACTTCACATTCTTGTTCCAATAATTTATTGTCAAAGACAATGACGGAAGTAGTAAAAGACTTTTTTACATATCAAACGACAAACGTGCAAAGTAACATACTTGATGGAGATTTACCTACCCATCACATCATAGCCTTAAAATATCCACAGAAATTACAAGAAGTTATTACTACAATATTTACCTACCATTCACATTTTTAGTCTCTCTTTTTTTTTCAAAACAAGATTTTATGTTACTGCATCAACGAACAATTAAGTGCAAATATACTTTTTGTATCCTGGACAACCTAAGTTGGGAAAAACTTCTTCCAGGAGATGTCCTTCGACTATGAGCTACTTTGTTTAACTTCCTAGGAATATAAAGAAACTCGACGTGATCTAACATGCTTGATAGCTTCCAAATATCTTCACACAACATTTCTATCTCCCATGAAGTAGCCACTTGTCTTTGGATCATATCAATTTCTTAGCATGATATAAAACCTTCACTCTTTTCCATTCAAGAGTAATAGCACATTCAAGTGCCTTTCTTATGGCAATCACTTGTTAACAATCATGGTTTTCCCAACGTATTGAATTGAGGATCCAGGGGCATGAAGCAGTATTCCAAGGCTATTCAAAGCCGCAACACCAATACTTGCATGTCTATCATTACACTGTAATCATGCGTCTGTAAATAATAAAATATCATCTTGAAAATTTGTTAGTTTAGGCAGAAACAACCATTTCTACTGGAATGTCGTGCAGCGAGACAACTAGTTAGATCTTTATATTCTTCATACTCAAAAAGAGCTTTAGAAACAATATCAGTTAGCTCTAACATTTCCTGATTAAAGCACCAATCATTCCTACCCTTCCAAATTTGACATATAAAATTAACACTCAAATGCAATAATTCAGTAGATTCAGGAAAGTGCTTAGCATTTAAGAACAAGTCGTACCACTACACAGAAAAGTCAGTTATGTTTTCAATATCATGCCAATTAATAGGACTGTATTTCCAAACAAGCTTAGTTCGGGGACATCTAAATAGCATATGTTCTATATCTTCACTTTCAAGACCACAAATATTACATATTTTATCCAGGTTCTGTAATCTTTTAGCTAATATATAATTAACGGGCAAAGAGTTAATCACACACTTCCTGAGAAAATGCTTAAGTTTATTTTTAATTTCTAAATTTCACAAAGAATCCCAGGAACTTTTAGGAAAAGAATGACAACCAGCTTGTGCTTCCGAGTTCGTAATAGTCTCACCGGCCAAACCCTTTGCTAAATAGCAACCAGACTTAACTTCATAGTTTCAAGACTTAGAGTGATGCTACAGTAATCTATCGTTAAGACCTATGATGGATAATGGGATAGACAAAATTGCATCTACATCTTCAGGTTCAAAGGTTGTACTTATTTTATGAAGTTTCCAGGTATGCGTATCTTTGTCAATTAAGTCGGCAACCTTAAGATCTAAATTATTTTGCATTTGAATACTTTTTGGAGTAAAACCATTATTTTCTGGAATCCAAGGATCAGTCCAAACATTTATATTCTTCCCATTAAAGATCCTCCACCTTAGTCCAGTAACTAATAGATCTCTTCCCCATTAAATACTTCTCCAGATCCATGATCCTGCAGATGATGTAGAAACGTAAAGGAAAGTTGAGTGTGTCAGCGAATCCGAGTACGACAATATGCAACAATCTTGCTTAGCTAACAAACCCATATTGAAAGCCTTTAAATCCTAAGCCCCCTCTTGATTTAGAATCACATAATCTTTCTCATATCTCAATATGCATCTTCCTTTTATCCTCAGTTTGTCCCTACCGAAAGTCAGAAAAAAAAAAAGATGTATTCTCCTTACACATACCATCAGGAAGTCGAAAGCAAGACAAGGCATAGGTATGGATTGAGGCAAGTATAGATTTAAGCATAACATCTTGCCCTTATGTACTTAAAAATTTAACCTTCTATCTTTTTATTTTTGTCTTGACTCTATCCTTAATAAACTCTAACATCTTTCTCTTTGAGCGCCCACGATAGCTGGTAATCCTGAATACATGCCTATCTCATTCCTCCGTTGTTGTCCAAGTAAAGAACATATCTCTACTTTCTCCTCCTCCATTACATTTCTACTAAAACAAATAGCTGATTTATCTAAATTAACCACTTGGCCAGAACATTGCACATACTTTCGTAGAATCTCAGCTACATGGACTGCATTATGAGTGTTAGCTAAACATAATATAAAAGAGCCATCTGTGAAAAATAAGTGAGTTAAGCTCGGCCCATGTCTGTTTAATTCTAAACCTTGAATTTTATTTTGAGTCTCAAAAGTCGTCAACAAAGTAGAAAAATCTTCTGCACATATTAAAAATAGATAAGGTGATAAAGTATCACCTTGTCGTATTCCTCGAGTCGGCCTAACTGATCCAACTACCTCCCCATTTATGTTAAAACTATAGGTAGGGGTAGAAATGCATTGCATAATCCATTCTACAAATCTAGCATGAAAACCCATTTGCAAAAGCATTTTCTGGATATATATCCATTCCACTCTGTCATATGCTTTTGACATATCCAATTTCATCGCCATAAATTTCTCTCTACCTCGACGTTTATTTTTTAGAAGATGCATAAATTCATATGCTAAGATAATATTATCAGTTATTTATCTATGTCCAACAGAAGCTGCTTGAATCGGAGATATAACCTTAGTTAAAAGATTTTTCATTCTTGTAGCAAGTATTTTTGCAATAATTTTATAAAGAGTAGAACATAAACTTGTGGGTCTAAACTGTGATACCAAAGTAGGGCTTTTAACTTTAGGTACTAGAGTGATTAGAGTATGGTTCCATGAAGGAGTTAGGTAACCTGTAGTGAAAAAGCTATCAATAGCTTCATAAATCTCCTTCGATATAATATGCCAATATCTTAGAAAAAATAAAGGAGTCATGCCATTCACTCCTGGAGCTTTAAGAGGATGCATAGCGAACACTGCATTCTTTACTTCCTCTTCACTGACATCTTTTATGAGTTCTCGATTTATCGAGTCACTAACCGTTACATTGACATGGTTGAGAATACAATCAAAATTTGTCGGGTTAGATACAGAGAATAGTGTATCATAATAAGCCTCAACTTCTTGAACTATTTCAGTTTGGCCACTCACTCATCCACCTCCCTTCAGAAGTTGTAAAACCCCTAATTAGATTTCTT
The DNA here is from genome assembly GCA_034376525.1 of Nicotiana benthamiana. Taxonomy (NCBI): domain Eukaryota; kingdom Viridiplantae; phylum Streptophyta; class Magnoliopsida; order Solanales; family Solanaceae; genus Nicotiana; species Nicotiana benthamiana. The sequence goes on along the minus strand of CM067335.1, from coordinate 107,470,784 downwards.
TGTCTTTTTTGACAGGTTACCATGTGAAAATATGACGCATTATTATCGTCATCCAGCAACCATAAAGCTCTAGACTTTTGTTTCCAGAAAATATCTTCTTCTTTATAAGCTTGACTTAATTCCCCTTTTAATAACCTAAGTTTATTTTAATCAAAATTATTAGCATCACTTCTAAGGTCTTTAATATGTTTCTTATTACGAATAATTTTCTTCGTTGCCATTTCCTCCCCTTACCCAAGCCACTAAGGATCTATGACACATCTTTAATTTAAAGTTTACGCGAGATTGCTCAAATCCAAGATAGTCATTCGACCAAGCTTCAGCTACAATCTTATGAACCTCTTCCGGATCAACCTGTTGGAAACACGTTCTCAAGGCTTTATACTAAAACATGTGTTCTTATGTGTAGGTTTTGATGAATGACAAACGAAGCGCAAATTGATATATGACGAAGTTCAAGTACAAGCGCATAATTGATGCATAACGAGATTCAGGCACAAGACAAAGTTTTATAGTTCAAATGAGTCATTCTTAATTGTGATCTTGATTCTACAACTTGACTCATGATATGGCTTCTCTCGTAAAACTATTTTTTCCAAATTCATGCATATTTAATTTAATGTTAAATGATTTTAAATCATGCATATTTACTTTAGTCAAAATGATTTTTAAACATGCCTCTAAAATCTGGACTAAGATAATCGATTATGTACTTACGTTAATCGATTATGTTAAGCCAAGACTGCATGACAATCGATTGTGAACTAATGACAATCGATTGTGTTAAGGCAGTGAGCATCAGGTTTTTCAAACCTGCATGACAATCGATTGTGAACCTTATGACAATCGATTGTGATGAGGCAGTGTACATCAAAGTTTTTCAAAACTCAAAATAATCGATTGTGAAGTTAATGACAATCGATTGTGAAGAGACAGTGTCCATCAGATTTTTCAAAGTCACAAAATAATCGATTGTGAACATATGACAATCGATTGTGTTGAGGCAGTGTCTTCCAGACTTTTTCAAAGTTATTAAATATTCGATTGTGAGGATATAACAACCGATTGTCAAGAGGCAGTGTCTAAAATAATTTTCAAAGTCTGATAAATAATCGATTGTTAACATTGCACAATCGATTGTGAAGCTGACCGTTGTCGTAAAGTTTTCAAATACCGTCAGGTAATCGATTGTTGATTTTGTACAATCGATTGTTGAAATTAAAATCTGGAAAAGATTTTTTGAACGTTGCTGAATAATCGATTGTTGATTTTGTACAATCGATTGTTGAAATTAAAATCTGGAAAGGATTTTTTGAACGTTGCTGAATAATCGATTATTGATTTTGTATAATCGATAGTTTTACGTAAAATCTGGAAATGATTTTTTGAACGTTGCTAATAATCGATTGTTGATCTTGGATAATCGATTGTTACGCGTAAAATCTGGGATTGATTTTTGGAACGATTGGCAAACAATCGATTGTGGATTCTTGACAATCGATTGTCACACAGTAAAATCAGCAACTCTTAATTGGCAATTAGGCAACGGTAATGCCAAGTTTTTCAACTATAAATACAGCTTCATTTCAGTGTTTTAAATACAATAACACACAACAACTGATCATACTATTGCTATAAGCTTGCATACTATTGTTTATCATTTTATATTCATTTCATAAAGCTTTTGAGAGCCAAAGTCTTGTCCATAGTTGTTGTGATCTTGAGCTTACTTCTTTTACTCATATCTACTCATAAAGGAGTGTATTGTTTGAGTGTTTAGTCTTTTGTACACTTGAAGAGAATTGTGATTCTCTTGTTGTAAGGAACTTGTGTTTCCTTAGTCGAAGTCTTGGAGTGTTGTATCTCCGAGCAAGATTGTTGAGGCTTGTGTCCTCAGATTGTAAAGGTTGGTTAGGCACCCGTAAAGTTAACAGTGAAGTCTTGGAGTGTTGTATCTCCGAGCAAAGGTGTTAAGGCTTGTGTCCTTAAGTTGTAAAGGTTGGTTAGGCACCCGTAAGCTTAAAAGTGAAGTCTTGGAGTGTGGTATCTCCGAGCAAAGGTGTTAAGGCTTGTGTCCTTAAGTTGTAAAGGTTTGTTGAGCACCCGTAAGCTTGACAAGTTAGTGGAAAATCTCGAGAGAGTCTCTCGAGGACTGGACTAGCCACTTGTTGTGGTGAACCAGAATACATCGGTGCGTTTGTTCTTTATTGCATTTAATTTCCGCACTTATTTTTCCTGCAAGTTCTTAAATTCGGCAAGCTAATTTTTATTATAACGCTATTCACCCCCCTCTAGCGTTAAGCATATTATCTAACAATTGGTATCAGAGCCCAACTCTCTGAAGACTTAACAGTTCTAGAGAACCATCCATGGCTTCTACTCGTGACTCTTTTGCAGGAATAGGTGAAGGTGATTTTAACATGTTGCCCTCAATATTTGATGGAAATAATTACTTATATTGGAAAGATCGGATGAGAATTTTCATCACAGCCAACAACTTTTATCTATGGCAAATCATCAAGCATGGTGATCAAATGACAACAAAAGTTGGGAAAGCCAAGGTAAGTGAATACAACACTAATGGAATAAATATGTTGTATAGCGCCTTGAATCAGGAAGACTATCAGAAAATTTCCCACTACAAAACCGCCAAAGAGATGTGGGATAAGCTGGAGGAAATGTATGAAAGCATGCCTCAAAAGCGGACAGCTCATATGATGAATCAACTGGCCAATGTCTCATGGCAAACGAAGAAGAAGAGGTAAGTACGTCCAACTCTCACTCGCTTGAAGAAATGCAAAATGCTTATAATAAATTACATAGTGAGTTTGTTGATGCTTCCAAGACTATTAAATATTTGCAGAAAACTCTGTCGTAGCAAGAAAAAGATTTTCAAAAACAACTCTCTCTAAAAGAAAAAGATTTTGAAAAACTGGTTTTAGAAAATGAGAAGTTGAAAGAGGAAAACAAGTTTTTCGGAAAAAGAAGCGCCGATAAGCCCGAAAGCTCTATTAGAAAGTGTACTTCTTGCTTGCATCTCAAAAATGAAGTAGAAAAGCTTAAAGGCACATTAGATAAGTTTAATTCTTCGCACAAAAATTTGAATGATGTTCTTGATAATTTGAAGTCAACCAAGCATGGCATAGGGTTTACGAATGAGCCTAAAGAAAAGGTTGAAGCTAAACCCCAACAACCTAAGGCTCAACCTAGGACTAATAATAAAAATGCTTATCCTAGAAATAGCAATCCTAGAACCAATATGCATGCTAGACTAAATGTTGAACATTTTAGAAGACCTAGCAATGACTTACCACCTAGAAATAACTACCCTAGAAATGATGCATATTATAGGCCAAATACTTGAAGGAATTTTGAACCCTTTAGAGCACCTAGAAATGATTTCCAACATAGAAATAATTATTCTAGAAATGCTGCTCATAGTAGGAGAAATGATGTTCATAAAGCGCGCAATAGTCATAATGCTGAAAATAGAGTAAACCATTTTCGTCCGTCAAGTTACTATGAACCTAGAAGGATGCATAACCCTAACGTGACTTGTCATTATTGTAGACGTATTGGTCATATTGCTCCTGCATGTTTTACACGACATAGACATATCACTCAATCGCATCATTATGATATGCCTAACCCCCAAGGACCCAAAATGGCATGTGTACCAAAAGATCATTAATCTGTTTTGCAGGTGTGCTTGAAAGGCTACAGTACTGTAGTAGATGCACCGAGCACGACACCTCATTGCATCAAGAGGAAATTTCGGTTAGTTATCCTTTTTGACAAAAACCGAATTGTTGATATGTGCTAGCAACCAATATTAACTTATTTGTTGTTAATTTGGTTCCCCTATTTTTGAATCTTTGATAAGCTTAGTCGTAATAGTTGATGTGCGTTAACAATTGAGATATCCTTGTGAACAATCAATATCAATTAGGTTTGTTGATTCATATGTTGAAAACGTGTTGTTAAATGAAAATTGGTGTCAATTAGTTTACTTGTTAGTTATCTGCTTTTAAAAGATCAAAACTGTTGATATGTATTAACAGTTAGCTTAATAAAATCATTTCATTCATGATTTGATAATTGCTATCTGTGGTTTAAATAACTGTTAGTATACTGTATGGTGTGTATTATCTATTAGCATATTCTTCAAAAAGTTTTAACTCACGTTTATGATGAATGCTATCCTCAGTTTTGAAAAATAATTGAGATGTCTCATGTTTCTAACAATTGACAAAAATCCTTCTGTTAAAAATCGTCTCTTGATGAACACATCCTTTGGTCTGGATAATTGTTGGTATATTCTTAAAAATTCGATGTATGGTTGATCTGTTAACAGTCAACACTCGTTTGTAATATGCTTTACTAAAAATAACAATTTGTATCACTGTTAATAAAATAACTTTTGGTACACTTGTTATGTCATCCAACAAATGGGTTTATCATTGTTTTATAACAATTGGTATATCTATATCTTGTTGGTATGTCTTGATAAATTTCTGATTGAGGGGAAATAGATTGCATGAAGTTTACTATCTTTTTGATGACAGAATTTCAAAACAACTCTCTATATTGGCAATGTTATTTCCTTTAAACTCTCATGCCACTAATATCTTGCATTCCAAATCTTGTGGAAAATGATATCTTAGAAAATATTTGTATTACTTTGGAGCAACTAATAAGTGTCATGCAAGGAATCTGTAAATCGCATTTGAGATATCATTGATAGACAAGCTTAATTTCTTCTTGGAGCTGCAAATTAAGCAAATGAAAGAGGGAACTTTCATTTGTCCATCTAAATGTCGCAAGGAGTTGCCAAATCAATTCGAAAAGAGCAACACCAAACCAATGGTCACTTCAATGAATTTAGATGACCATCTTGACAGAAATGTGAAAGGTAAGACGAGCAATACCAAGAACTACACAGGTATGATCGTTCCTCACTTTACCTTATTGCTAGTAGACTTGATAAAATATTTAGCGTCTAATGTTGTGCTAAATATAAATCATATCCAAATAAAGTATTGAATGCGGGTAAACGTTGATCTAAATGCATACATATTAGGTTGCATTTATATTTTAATTACTGACTTGAGCGTCGGAGACGTTTAATTCTATTTTGCAGGTATCACCCTAAAGGTAGGGGGAATTATTACGTTTTGGCACAGAACAATCGATTGTTCCAAGCAAATAATCGATTATCTTACTGTGCAAAAAATCGATTAGCAGTATCACTAATCGATTATTTATGGTTTATGTTTATTATGCAGTTTTGTTAAATAATTGATTCTTTAACTGCAAAATCGATTTCCGTCTCAGCCATTCAGCAATGCTTTTCCAAAAAAATCGATTGTTTCAAAATATAATCGATTATTCTCAAAATCAGAAAATTTCTGTGCTCACTGTAACATAACAATCGATTACCATATTTTGACAATCGATTATTTCATGTCAGTAATTCAAAATTTTTTTTACCGTTTGGTTCTGCAATCGATTTGTGTCAGTTCCGAGATTCAGTCAAATCTTAATGACAATCGATTATCTCATTACAACAATCGATTGTCAAACGGTCGGTGCAATTTATTCTTTACCGTTTCTGACCGTTTTAGCTTTCAATTTTCAGCAGAATTCTTCCATTAATGAAATGCCTTTCTCCCCTCTATAAATAGGCTTCATATATGTTCATTTTTATTCACTCAAGCATCAATTTTAGCTCTCAAACTATCAAAACTCTTTCAAGTCTCTTGCAAATTCCAGCAATACTTAGTAAAAATATCGGGCCGTCACTCCAAACGTTTCCGTTCTGCTAGGCATGGTGCATCCTCCTCTACTGCTCCAAACTATCCCTATCAAGATGGTTCCGTTCTATATTTTAATTCTGACATCGAGCTTACTCGATTTTTAACTAAATTTGAAAAGCACGACATTCTTCCTCCCCGCTTTTCAACCAACAAGTATCTTGAATCTTATGGCCCTGCTGCAAATATGCTCAAAAATTGTCAATTTCTTGACTTCTTACTTCTTACCCATCCTTACATCAATACTACATTGATTCAAGCATTTTACTCCAACCTTCATGAGGATGATGACGGTGAGCTTGTGACAAATTTAAATGGTATTCAAATTCTTCTTTCCGATGAAAACCTTCATACCATTGCCCGTCTTCCTCATAATGGTGAAGACATTTTTCGATACATTGGAGAGGCCGGAGCCCTTTTTGATGAAACAGTCCTCCTACATCAAATCGGACTTACTTCTTATGATCCAAATCTTTCTTCCCGTCGTCCTACAATTACGGGAATGGATCCCAATTATCGGTTGATTTTCTATTTCATCACCCGAGTCCTCAAGCCTCGTAAGCATAACCATACCACCATTTCCCAAGAGGACACCAAGCTCATGCATGCCATAATAACCGGAGCTAACATCAATTGGTGTCGGTTCGTCAAGATTCACATGCGTGACGCTATCGGAGATGATAGGCCTCTTCCTTATGCTCTCCTCATCATGAATTTTCTTGAAGCCTCCGGATTCATCACTTCCAACGATCCTCTTAGAAAGAGCACCAAGAAGTGGGAAATTTTAGAATCCTCCTTTCATCATAACGGTGATCATGCAGCGCCTGCTCCTCCTCCAACCCGTCGAACTCGTCCGCCTCAAGAGCCCACTCTCCAATCCATTTCCGACCAAATTGCTTCCTTGACCACCTATGTTGGTCAATTGACTCATGAGATCCATGGATATTTTGACCATGTTCATTATCCATATGCGGGTCTTGTTCCCTTCGAAGCAGTGCCGGATGATGAGGCGGGAAATGATGATGAATGATTTCTTTGTTTGTTTGGTTCTATTGTGATATGTTTTATTGTCCCCTCCTTATGTAATTGTTTTCTCTTTCCAATAAATAAACAAGTTTTATTTACATCTTTGGCATCTTCTTATATTATTTTTGCTAATGGCAAAAGGGGGAAGATAACGGGTATGCACTCTCAATATTTATAAGCTTAAATTGAGGGGGAATTCATATATTGAGGGGGAACAAATTGCATACTTGTTGATGCATATATATACTTGTCTTGAATCGTCATTATAAATTGTTTAATTTGCATAACCCGCTTAAAGTTTGCCATTATCAAAAAGGGGGAAATTGTTGGAAACACGTTCTCAAGGCTTTATACTAAACGTGTGTTCTTATGTGTAGGTTTTGATGAATGACAAACGAAGCGCAAATTGATATATGACGAAGTTCAAGTACAAGCGCATAATTGATGCATAACGAGATTCAGGCACAAGACAAAGTCTTATAGTTCAAATGAGTCGTTCTTAATTGTTTTCTTGATTCTACAACTTGACTCATGATATGGCTTCTCTCGTAAAACTATTTTTTCCAAAATCATGCATATTTAATTTAATGCTAAATGATTTTAAATCATGCATATTTACTTTAGTCAAAATGATTTTTAAACATGCCTCTAAAATCTGGACTAAGATAATCGATTATGTACTTACGATAATCGATTATGTTAAGCCAAGACTGCACGACAATCGATTGTGAACTAATGACAATCGATTGTGTTAAGGCAGTGAGCATCAGGTTTTTCAAACCTGCATGACAATCGATTGTGAACCTTATGACAATCGATTGTGATGAGGCAGTGTACATCAAAGTTTTTCAAAACTCAAAATAATCGATTGTGAAGTTAATGACAATCGATTGTGAAGAGACAGTGTCCATCAGATTTTTCAAAGTCACAAAATAATCGATTGTGAACATATGACAATCGATTGTGTTGAGGCAGTGTCTTCCAAACTTTTTCAAAGTTATTAAATAATCGATTGTGAGTATATAACAATCGATTGTCAAGAGGCAGTGACTAAAATGATTTTCAAAGTCTGATAAATAATCGATTGTTAACATTGCACAATCGATTGTGAAGCTGACCGTTGTCGTAAAGTTTTCAAATACCGTCAGGTAATCGATTGTTGATTTTGTACAATCGATTGTTGAAATTAAAATCTGGAAAAGATTTTTTGAACGTTGCTGAATAATCGATTGTTGATTTTGTACAATCGATTGTTGAAATTAAAATCTGGAAAGGATTTTTTGAACGTTGCTGAATAATCGATTGTTTTACGTAAAATCTGGAAATGATTTTTTGAACGTCGCTAATAATTGATTGTTGATCTTGGATAATCGATTGTTACGCGTAAAATCTGGAATTGATTTTTGGAACGATTGGCAAACAATCGATTGTGGATTCTTGACAATCGATTGTCACACAGTAAAATCAGTAACTCTTAATTGGCAATTAGGCAACGGTAATGCCAAGTTTTTCAACTATAAATACAGCTTCATTTCAGTGTTTTAAATACAATAACACACAACAACTGATCATACTATTGCTATAAGCTTGCATACTATTGTTTATCATTTTATATTCATTTCATAAAGCTTTTGAGAGCCAAAGTCTTGTCCATAGTTGTTGTGATCTTGAGCTTACTTCTTTTATTCATATCTACTCATAAAGGAGTGTATTGTTTGAGTGTTTAGTGTTTTGTACACTTGAAGAGAATTGTGATTCTCTTGTTGTAAGGAACTTGTGTTTCCTTGGTCGAAGTCTTGGAGTGTTGTATCTCCGAGCAAGATTGTTGAGGCTTGTGTCCTCAGATTGTAAAGGTTGGTTAGGCACCCGTAAGCTTAACAGTGAAGTCTTGGAGTGTTGTATCTCCGAGTAAAGGTGTTAAGGCTTGTGTCCTTAAGTTGTAAAGGTTAGTTAGGCACCCGTAAGCTTAACAGTGAAGTCTTGGAGTGTTGTATCTCCGAGCAAAGGTGTTAAGGCTTGTGTCCTTAAGTTGTAAAGGTTTGTTGAGCACCCGTAAGCTTGACAAGTTAGTGGAAAATCTCGAGAGAGTCTCTCGGGGACTGGACTAGCCACTTGTTGTGGTGAACCAGAATACATCGGTGCATTTGTTCTTTATTGCATTTAATTCCCGCACTTATTTTTCCTGCAAATTTTTAAATTCCGCAAGTTTACGCTAATTTTTATTATAACGCTATTCACCCCCGCTCTAGCGTTAAGCGTATTATCTAACACAACCTATCTTTTATCAAAGTAAATGCGTCTTTTCTTCTTGATTTGTTCAGCATGTGAAGACAAAATTAACAAAGAATGATCAGAAGCTTCATTATCAAGGTGAGTCAAATAAGCCTCTTCAAACTTTATTTTCTAATTAGGAAACCCTATCTAACATTTCCTGAATAATACCCTCATTGTCCCTATAGCACCACCAGGTCCAAGGTTTTCCTGTGTAACCCAAATCAATTGCACCTAAGTTCCAAATAAAATCCTTAAAGTCTCTAATGGTCCAATGATCTCTAGTTCTTCCTCCTTATTTTTATAAATCATCAAGAATATCATTAAAATCACCAGCTAAGACCCAGGAGGTACCCCAGTATGAAGATTTTTTAATTAGTTCTTGCATTTGAGAGTGCCGATTAATCCTATTTGTGCTTAGTTACACAAAGATATACCAGTATTGGCAATTAGATAAAATATCATGTATCAAAGTTTCAACACAAAAAGAAAAAGTGTGATATTGACATATTGATGGTTGTCATTCTAGAATAAGGCTAGTCCACCTGATAAACCCAATGGTTCCACATTAATAGCATGTGGCATATCCAGTTGGTCTTTGAACTCTCTGCATTATTTTATCTCTATTTTTTGTTTCACTTAAGAAAGTCATATGTGGGGAGTGGAGTCGTGTTGTCTCCTTCAAAAAGGGAACTGTTAAGGACCTCCCCCCCCCCCCCCCCGGCCTCTACAATTTCACACTATAGCTTTCATTGCATGGAGGGAAGCCATTTAGGGCTGGTCTCCCGCTCCACCACTTATTTCTTTTTTTTTTAACTTCTGTTTCAGTATCAACATTAATTTTTTCCCCCCCCCCCCCCCCCCCCGCTGTATGTATGTTTTCCTCTATCACATCAACCTCAATAAGATGATTTTTATTCAAGCCTACTAAATTATTTCCCTTAAAAACCTCAGAACAACCCTTAATATTAGCATTTCGTTTCCATTGTTTGATCTTTATGTCCTATTTATTCTTATTAGTAATACTACTAACAGGTAAAGAGTTTTGTTTTGAAATATTGATTAGGTGAGAACTATTTACTATATGAAGTTGTAACATAGGAGAGCTTAATGAAGGGTCTGGACATACGTTGTCTCTGTTAGCTTGCTATTCATTTATTTTTTGGTTACCAACATCCTGCATTTGTGAGGCAACTTGCAATAAGTTTTGTTGTAGCATATTGTCATCCGCTAGCATCTTCTCCTGCACATCTACCTTCTCCAATCCAATATTCAAACCTTGCATCGAGGTAGTATTAATGCCATTAGAAGTTCCAGCCCCGTTGTTATTCCATACTTCGACACTCTCCTCCTCTCTAGATCCATAAGTTGTTACTTCCATAGGTTGCATTTGGTCTCTCTGAAGATTCGCTCTTCTTATGTCAGGCAGCATTTCAACCAAGGTAGTACCCGCTGGCCTCTTCCAAAGTTTGCAGACTTTTACTACTTCCTGCAGCTCCTTTTCCTCCATCCAGTTCAAAGTTAAGATTTGTCACCTTAGTATGCCCATCATTATTAGTATTTACACATTGACGGTGTTAATTATCTGAAACTAGTAAAGGATTCTCCGCTCGTAGTCATGTCCCAAACTGGTCATTTTTAGTCTCTTTAATATAGCAAATATTTGACCATATTAGTAATTACAAATATTAAGCTTCAATATTTGAAATTGTTAAAATACTTTATGGATAAATGGGGCCAAAAGAAAAAAAAACAGAGAAACAGATGGAGGAATTTTAAAACTATAGTAAAGATATTTTTGTTGTGTGGGTGTTAGCTAGCGTCATGAAAATTTGATCTTTCCCGTCGTCACTCTCATAATCTCAACTACACATTTGTTGCTGTGCTCTTTCTTTCCCAACTTCTGTTATGAAATCAAAAATCAGTTAAAATCCAGTCAATAAACAACAACAATGGTAAAAGCTTTTACCTCCAATTCTAGTCTTCCGCCATGTAATTCCTCTGAGCCACCTCCAATCCCATGTCATCCTCAATTCCACCTGAAACCCAACACCCGCCGTCACCTTATCACCTCACTCTCCATCCTAATAACTCCATTTTTCGCTTATCCAAAGCTTAATTATGACCCACTTAGCCCATTTTCTTTACCAGTATCAAATGCTCGAGGGCTTTTTCAAATGCCACCTGTTCGCCTCACCAACCGGTGATTCTTGAACATTTTCCTTCGTTCTTTTTAATTTGCTCGAAAATTTTGAATTTTGTGATGAGCACTGTGTAATTTGATGAGGTGATTGGCAGGTATTTTTTGGTGAGAGCTGGGGAATCAGAATATGAGAGTTTGGGGATAATTAACACAAACCCAGTTGCAAAAACATCTATGGATAATGGGCTTTCTGAGAAAAGGAAGAAACAGACAGTGAGGGCGGCGTTTGATTTGAGGGAAATGAAGGCTTGTGAAGGAAGTTGTTGGATTTGGCCTTCCATTACTCAGAGGGCTTATCAGGCTGCTGAGATTATTGCTGCTGTTAATGGTGTCAATCGAAGGTATTCTGTCATAGTAACAATTGATTCAAAATAACAGAAATATTTTCTTGAAATAACAGTTGATATAACTACTTCGTCTTTTGATACTTGATTTGGTGTTGTTGCAGCCGTATAGTTCCTGAATATAGCTTTCTGGATGCTCGTGGATTGGGAGCATATGAAGGGAAAAGTTTGCATACATTATCTGAAGAAATGCTGCCTTTCATCTCAATCATATAAGTAATTCCGTCTTGTTATAAATAGATAGATTTTACACTTCTATTTAAGGTGAATGTCTTTAATTAGAGAGATTCTAGAGTCCTATTATTGGTAGCTAAATCATCCCACTCCCTATAAATAAAGGGGTCTTCTACCATTGTAATAGATCCCTAACAATCTCTAAGTATCAATAAGAATACTTCTCTCTCTCTATTCTCTGTATTGCTCTTGTTCTTGCATTATTGTTCTTGTCTTTATATTATTTCATAACACGTTATCAGCACGAGACTCTACCGTCTCAAGAACCATTCTCGAAAAATCTAGGTATTTCCCTCTTCCTAATTTAATTTTCGATTATGTCTGACATTACGAAAAGAAAGTTCGTTGCCCTTGAAATTTCGGGCAAGAACTATATGACATGGGTGTTGGATGCTGAAATCCACTTAAATGCTATGGGTCTCGGAGAAACCATTAAAGATAGAGAAAAAGCATCCACCCAAGGCTGTGCGAAGGCCTTGATTTTCTTGCGCCATCACCTTGATGAAGGTTTGAAGATTGAATATCTCACCGTCAAGGATCCACTCATCTTGTGGAACGGCTTAAAGGAGAGATATGACAACCTGAAGTTGGTCACTCTGCCACAAGCACGATATGATTGGGCTCATCTGAGGCTCCAGGACTTTAAGTCTGTTTCTGAATATAATTCTGCAATGTTCAGAATTACTTCTAAATTGAAGCTATGCGGAGATAAAATCTCCAATTATGATATGCTTCAGAAAACGTTTACAACGTTTCATGCCTCCAATATGGTACTGCAACAACAGTACAGAGAGAAAGGCTTTACAAAGTACTCTGAACTGATTTCTCTTCTACTAGTGGCTGAGCGAAATAATGACCTGCTCATGAGAAATCACGAAAATCGACCCACTGGGTCTACACCACTGCCTGAAGCAGATAAGGTGCACTCTCATTATGCCAAACATGAAAAGGGCCATGGTCATGGTCGTAAACGGGGTCATAGCCAGGGACGTAGACAAGGAAGAAATTCCAATAAAGTCCGTCAACCCCCAAGGAGAGATAACCGCCGAAAGCAGAAACGGGATCATGAAGATCCTAAGGCAAATGGTTCAGAAACTATATGTTATCGTTGCGGTGGGAAAGGGCACTGGTCAAAGACTTGCCGTATACCAAGACACTTGGTTGACCTTTATCAAGCATCTCGAAAGAGTAAAGGCCCTGAAACAAATTTTGTCTATGACGACAACTTGGACATCACCCACCTGGATGTGGCAGACTTCTTTGAGCAACCCGAGGGGAAAATAGACCACCTAATCGGTGATGGGTCCGTGATGAAAGAAGATGGAGTTATTTGATTTTGTTCTACTTATTTGTATTAGTTAGTAAATAAACTAATAGTCATTAGTATTAGCTCGTATTAGTTAGTTCATGATGCAATGTTAGCAGTAATTCTTTAGAATGTCTTCAATATGCTCAAATATCAATAATATTTTTATTTTCCAGTAGGGGTAATCGACTAGCCTGAAAAACTAGTCGATTATCTAATATTTTCGCATTAAAGCTGAAAAACAATTGATCGACAATCGATTGTCTATGTCTAACAATCGATTGTCGTTAGACAGTGTAATCTGGAATTTTTCAAAAATCATCCACAATCGATTGTCTATGTCTAACAATCGATTGTTGTTAGGCAGTGTAATCTGAAATTTTTCAAAAATCATCCACAATCGATTGTCTATGTCTAACAACCGATTGTCGTTAGACAGTGTGATCCGGAATTTTTCAAAATTAATCAACAATCGATTGTCAATGTTAAACAATCGATTGTGTGTGAAAAATGCTTAAACTGAAAATTTTCAAGCTGCATAGTAATCGATTATGGATAACATATCTGATTTTGTTAGTCAACTGTTAGCAGCAGATTTTGAAAATATTATGTGACACAAACGAATTGAACTTGTTTATTCTTATGTTCGTGTATCTCTTTTGTATGTCAAACTATGGGATAGCAAATATGGATATCTCACAAAGCGAACTTGGATCAACGTCCAACTGTAAAAGTATTTGCCTAGTTGATTCATGTACTACACATACAATACCCAAAGAAAAGAAATATTTCTCTCAACTAAATATGTGTAAGGCAAACGTTACTACAATCTCTGGAAGTAGTAAATTGATTGAAGGCTCCGGAAGAGCAATTGTAACTCTGCCCAAAGGCACGACTTTAATCATAGAAAATGCAATGTTCTCCTCCAAGTCTAAGAGAAACTTGTTGAGTTTTAAAGATGTACGCCGGAATGGCTATCATATTGAGACAATGGATGAAGATAATCTTGAATATCTCGTCATCACAAAGAATGTCTCCGGCCAAAAGAGAGTTATTGAGAAATTCCCGTCTTTATCTTGTGGCCTGTATTGGACAAGAATTAGTGCAATTGAGGCACATTCAACAGTAAACCAAAGGGTTACTGATTCCAATACCTTTGTACTTTGGCATGATCGATTGGGACACCCAGGATCGGTCATGATGAGACGGATTATAGAAAGCTCATATGGGCATCCGTTAAAGAATTTCAAAATTCTTTCGAATAATGAACATCCTTGCACTTCGTGTTATCAAGGCAAGTTGATTATCAGGCCATCACCAACAAAGGTTGGGACTGAGTCACCCACGTTTCTGGAACGTATACAAGGGGACATTTGTGGACCTATTCACCCACCTAGTGGGTCGTTTAGGTATTTCATGGTCTTGATAGACGCATCCTGTAGATGATCTCATGTTGCCTGTTGTCATCACGCAACCTTGCGTTTGCGCAATTAATGGCAAAAATAATTCGACTACGAGCACAATTTTCAGATAATCCAATCAAGTCCATTAGACTGGATAATGCAGCTGAGTTTACATCCCAAGCATTTAATGATTATTGCTTATCAATCGGGATAAAAGTTGAACATTCTGTAGCTCATGTTCACACTCAAAACGGTCTTGCAGAATCGTTAATTAAACGCCTGCAGTTGATTGCAAGGGCATTACTTATGAGAACGAGGCTGCCCACTTCGGTATGGGGTCACGCCATCTTACATGCAGCAATGCTAATTCGTCTCAGACCGACGAATTACCACAAGTATTCCCCGTTGCAATTGGTTTTGGGTCATGAACCCAATATATCCCATTTAAGAATTTTTGGATGCGCAGTATATGTGCCTATAGCACCGCCATCCCGCACCAAAATGGGTCCGCAAAGAAGGTTAGGAATATATGTTGGGTTTGAATCGCCCTCCATCATTCGCTACCTCGAAACATTGACAGGCGACGTGTTTACTGCACGATTTGCAGACTGTCGATTCGATGAGACACTTTTCCCAAAATTAGGGGGAGAAGTTGGTGAAACCAAACGGGAAATTTTGTGGAAAAATGCATCATTATCTCATCTTGATCCACATACCTCTATTTGTGAAAGAGAGGTACAAAAGATTATCCATTTGCAAAGAATAGCAAATCAAATACCTGACGCATTTACGGACTTGAAGAGGATAACGAAATCCCACATTCCCGCGGAAAATGTTCCAATCCGTATTGATGTCCCTGTTGGACAATCATCTAGTGTCATATCCAATGAGTCAAATGCACGCCTGAAGCGTGGCAGACCATTAGGTTCCAAAGATCGAAATCCTAGAAAGAGGAAAAAGAATGATCAAAATGACACCACGAAAGATTCTCATGAGGAAATTCATGATTTAACAAATTCTGAGATTCATGAAGAATCCATTGAGCCCGAGACTCTGGAAAATACGGAACTATCCCTAAATCCAATTAATATTGAGGCAAATATTAATCGAGTGGATATTGTGGTGGATAATGCCTTTGCTTATAATGTCGCATCTAGCATTATGCAAGAATGTGAGGATCTTGAACCTCAATCTGTTGAAGAATGTCGAAAAAGACAGGATTGGCCAAAGTGGCAAGAAGCAATTCAATCAGAATTGAATTCGCTGGCAAAACGTGAAGTTTTTGGCCCTATAGTTGAAACACCTAATGGTGTTAAGCCTGTCGGCTATAAATGGGTCTTTGTACGCAAAAGAAATGAGAAAAACGAGGTACAAAGATATAAGGCACGCCTTGTTGCACAAGGTTTTTCTCAAAGGCCTGGTGTCGATTATGAAGAGTCATATTCGCCTGTAATGGATGCGATAACCATTCGTTATCTCATAAGTTTTGCTGTCCATGAAAAGCTTGACATGCACTTAATGGATGTGGTTACTGCCTATCTTTATGGCTCACTTGATAATGAGATATACATGAAAATTCCCGATGGACTCAAGATGCCAAACGCGCATAATTCAAAATCTCGAGAAATGTTCTCAATTAAATTGCAAAGATCCTTGTATCGTCTAAAGCAATCTGGACGAATGTGGTATAATCGTCTTAGTGAGTACTTGTTAAAAGAAGGCTATATAAATGACGCCATTTGCCCGTGTGTTTTTATAAAGAAAACAACATCGGAATTTGTTGTACTTGCCGTATATGTCGATGACATAAACCTTATTGGAACCCCTATAGAACTCCAAAAGGCAATTGATTATCTAAAGGATGAATTCGAGATGAAAGATCTCGGAAAGACTAAACTATGTCTTGGTTTGCAAATTGAATATTTGGCAAACGGAATTTTTGTTCATCAATCTACCTATACAGAAAAGGTACTATTACATGGATGAAGCACATCCTTTAAGTACACCGATGGTTGTTCGATCACTTGATGTGAACAAAGATCCATTCCGACCACAAGAAAGGAATGAAGAGCTACTTGGTCCTGAAGTACCATATCTTAGCGCAATTGGCGCACTAATGTATCTTGCAAATACTACAAGGCCTGACATATCCTTTTCAGTTAATGTCTTAGCAAGATTTAACTCGGCTCATACGAGGAGACATTGGAATGGGATCAAACACATATTGCGGTACCTAAAGGGAACTACCGATATGGGCTTATTTTATGGCAAGAATTGCAGCCCGGATCTTGTTGGTTATGCTGATGCTGGATATTTGTCCGACCCACACAAGGCTCGATCTCAAACGGGTTATGTGTTTACCTGTGGAGAAACCGCCATATCTTGGCGATCGACTAAGCAATCAATTGTGGCTACTTCATCTAATCATGCCGAGATAATTGCTATTCATGAAGCAAGTCGGGAGTGTGTGTGGTTGAGGTCTATAATACATCATATCCAAGACAAATGTGGTTTGAAGTGTGATAAACTACCCACAACTTTGTATGAAGACAATGCAGCATGTATAGCTCAATTGAAGGGAGGATTCATAAAAGGAGATAGAACGAAGCATATTTCACCAAAGTTATTCTTCACAGATGATCTTCAAAAGAATGGTGATATCAATGTTCAACATATTCGTTCAAGCGACAATATGGCTGATTTGTTCACAAAATCTCTACCAAAGTCAACCTTCAAGAAGCTAGTTCACAAGATCGGGATGCGAAGACTTAAGGACATAAATTGATGTTCTTATCAGGGGGAGTTAATGCGCGTTGCACTCTTTTTCCCTTACAAGGTTTTGTCCCACCGTGTTTTCCTTGCGAGGTTTTTAACGAGGCAACCAATAGGCGCATATTCAAACATGTGTACTCTTTTTCCTTACTTTAATTTTTCCCATTGGGTTTTGTTTTAAGGTTTTAACGAGGCACATCATTGAATAGACATTCAAGGGGGAGTGTTATAAATAGAGAGATTTTACACTTCTATTTAAGGTGAATGTCTTTAATTAGAGAGATTCTAGAGTCCTATTATTGGTAGCTAAATCATCCCACTCCCTATAAATAAAGGGGTCTTCTACCATTGTAATAGATCCCTAACAATCTCTAAGTATCAATAAGAATAATTCTCTCTCTCTATTCTCTCTATTGCTCTTGTTCTTGCATTATTGTTCTTGTCTTTATATTATTTCATAACACGTCTCTCATTTTTTAGTTAAATTAAACAAGAACAACCCAGTATAATCTCACTTAGTGGGGTCTAGGGAGGGTTGTGTGTACGCAGACCTTAGCCATACCCTTGGGTAGAGAGGTGGTTTCCAAATAGACCCCTGACATCCTCTCCTCCAAGAACTTCCCACCTTGCTCTTGGGAAGACTCGAACTCACAACCTCTCGGTTGGAAGTGGGGGTTGCTTACCATCAGAGCAACTCCTCTTGTCTAAATTAAACAAATATATGTGCATGAAATGTATATATTTATGACGTATGTGCATCAGTGATGATGAAGGATTAGTTATTTCTGATGGATTATTATAAGCGGAAAACCAATTTCAGTATCAAAATCACATATAATCTAGACAACTAACATATACAAAAATTTTCGGGTTACCTGTTAAAGCGTGAACATCTATGTTGCTCGGACCCTCCGAAAATATCGCAGGGCGTAAGTCGAATCCTTCAAACGTAGTGTCTATTTGGAAGATTTAACACGGATGCGACAGTATTTTGGAGAGTCCATGCAACATAGGTGAACACAACCCTTCAGTCATGTAAGCCTTCAGTTTCAAATCGTCTCAATGGAATGTTCAACGGTTTTCTACTGTGTTACCCTAATAATATCCGAAAATAGTAATTTCGTATGGGCAAAATTTTTAGAAAAGCTTGGCTCAAACTTTCGGCCAACATGTTCTACTTCCTTTAGATGGAAAACCTTATACATTTATAGAATAAGTTTTAAGGGTTAAAAACTTTTCCAAAACCTGTTGAATTTTTTTTCCACTAGAAAAAGATTTCTTTATTTCCTGCTTATTTAGGCATAGCAGGGACCACAAAATTTAATTAACAAGGCTTTGAATTATGAAATTAATTCCTAATTTTTGAAACTAATATCCACCATAATAAATTACGAATTATTCCACTAAAAATTTGTAATTGCACTCCTTATTCAATTTTAAAATTCACTGATTAAATTTTATTTAATTCCCCATGTAAAGATTCAAATATTACTCAATTGAATTAAATTACCGACAATTTAATTTATTGATTATTTTCTTTAGACTTTCGCTTAGTTTATTTCAAGTGTCGGATAGAAAATTCACCGACCGGAGCTACACATTAAAACTGAAGCTTTCGTAAAGGTGTATCATCAATCTCTAAACCGAGACATAAATTCCATCAACTAACTATTATTTTGCCAATATAATTATTATTATCCAATTTGCCAGTTATATTGACTCACGAAAGAGTTTCGCCTTTTAATAAATCAAAACGATAACAATATACACAGTTAATAATTATTATATCAAGATTAAGAATATACACACATTTAATGGCTAGAGAATTTTTTGTATTAAGTCCGTATAAATTATTATCTCTGCTTGGTCAGTTCAATACATACAAAATGTACTAGCGCAAAAAGTTAGAATTAAACTATTCCCATAATCAAGATAAAATCATATTTAATCTTGTGCTACAATCATTCATGATGGTTTGTCCAAGTCCATCATTAGATTGTGAACTCAAATTTTATACTTATAAGAAACGATGATTTAATCTTCCGTGTCCAACTCTTTCTATTCAATTTTGCCTCCAAACTAACTATACTCTTACATACTAAAAATGATTCTAGAAACATTGCAACACTCCCCACTTCCCCTTACCCTACTTAAATTAAGTTTGAACAAAGATGTGAAGGGGGAAAGGAGTAGGGTTGTTCATTCAGATCGGGTATCCGAAATTCAAATCGATCAATTCAATTTTTGGTTGGATTGGATTTCGGATTGTATTTATTAAATTTTCGAATTTCGGATCGGATTCGGATTGGTATATTTTAATCCAATTCGATCCGAAATCCGAAATTATTAGGTAATGTATAAATACTACACTTTAATTTCGGATAGTCAGACTTACTTTACGTCGTCCTCCAAGTTATTACCTATACAATTGCTAGATTTAGCTATATTGGCACTATAATACCCTCATAAATGCATAAACATAATTTTTTTCTTAATGTATTGCCTCTTTTACAAAGAAAATATACATATTAGTTTGCAACTTTGGCATAATACGATCTGAAATCTGATCCGATCCAAACTTTAAAATCCGATCTAATCCGATATAATTCGGATTAGATTCGGATTGCATTTCTAGAATCCAAAATGTACTAAATCCGATCTGATTCGATCAATGCACAACTCTAAAAAAGAAGGGGGGGTGGGGGTAGCAATCAAGAACCAAATTGGCCTAAATACATGACCTGTCAAAATAAGTTGCAGATATAATGTTGCAGGTGTATGAATCAGATAGCCTTTCTCCGAATATAAAGCCACCCCCTACAGATGACGGAACACCTAATGAGAGTGTTTCGGATGTGTTTGTTCGTGTAACACAAGTTATGTCAATTCTTGAAACTCAATACTCTGAGGACACAGTCATCATAGTCTCACCAGATTCTGACAACTTGACGATTTTGCAATCTGGTTTAACAGGGCTTGATCTTCGAAGGCAAGTGGCCGCGCGCTACTCTGTTGCTTGCAGTTTAGGTCACTCCGATATTAGAATGGCCTTTGCTTTCTTGTTGACATGTTCCTCTGATCATATTTGCAGGCATAGGGATCTGTCTTTTGGGCCAGGTGAAGTTAGATATGTTGATGCTAGCAGCATACCTACCTATAAGCAACCTGCATCAAAAGTTTATAAATGCTTAAACCCCCCTAGCTGTACATGACATTATACTCCAAGTTTAGATTTCGCCAATCGCCAACAACAATGCAGGTGAAATACGTGTGTTTTTACGACTATATGTTGTTGGCTTAGACATTATGTCTTATATATCAGTGCTGAACAAAGTCTTGACATTGTTCATCTAATGGTTTCATTCTCTGAATTCCTACTGAAGCTTTAGTTGAAAAGTTCTTTACGGGGCTGCAGCTATCGTAAATTTGTCCACTAGAACATTTAGTCAGTGCTACATGTAAATGTGAGTTGATTCACTACGGTATAATTAAAATCATTATAATTTTTATCGAAAATGCTAAATAATTGTCTTTCAACAGGATCATTTCTCATCATTGTTGGTGAAGATGGGTTCAGGTAGCTGTATGCAGTTCTTCATTATCAAATTATATATGCTGCTGTCTGTCCATCTCACTGAGCCGAGGGTCAATTGGAAACAGCCTCTCTGCCCTTTCGGGTAGGGGTAAGGCTCGTCTACATATTACCCTCCTCAAACCCCACTTTATGGGACTATACTGGGTAGTTGTTGTTGTTGTTGGCACAATTTGTTCTTTCTTTGCTGTTTGTGCATAACCAAGAAAAGAAAAAATGTGACAGAATTATGTAACCGAATGAATAGCAACTTATATCTTTCGTCTAAAGCCACTCACACTCAACATAGAATTATTTATAACTCCTATTTTCCACAAGGTTCCATCGATTCATCCCATTTAATGATTGCCTTTTATTTTAATCTTTTTTTTTTGGCCTTTTATTAATCTAAGTGTTACATAGATGAACTAAGATGAGTAGAAATTAGTTTGATTCTTTTCCGCTTAGCTTTTTGTATGAAAAAAGCTCAACCCAATTAGATGTAATCCACTTTTTGTGATTCATGTTCCATGAAGTTAATGATAAAATTAATGTTCCAATACTTGAAATTTGGTTGATGCATATCTCATGAAGAAAAAAGAAAAAATTGATGCGTATATGAAGAATTTTGACTTAAAAGTTTCCCACTGGGATGTAGAAATAAAAGAACTTTTGGACATTTTGCTTTTAATCCTTTAATTTAATAAAAAGAAAAGAATCTTTAATGCGCAGAACATAGAAAATGGACTACGTTTCGTCAATCCTAATCAATTTTACTACTTCCGTCTTTAGAATTTAAGTTTTGTTTATATGAAATTACCTTCTACCACAAAGTTTGACAACATGACACAAATTTCTTATTTTTCACTTTTTCTCAACATGTCTTCTGGACAACAACACAACAACGTAAAATTTCACTAAATACGGAATTAGAATGACTTCTACATGACACTATTTTAAATAAACGTAGTTGAAAACTCAAACCACGCTGGGCAAGAGAACACAGCATATCTGCAAAGTTTCAGTTTAACGATTACAGATTCAGCACAGAATTAATTTAAATTAAGTCTAACATCGTCTTTTGGGTCCATCTTTTAAGTGTTGTGGTATTTAGATGTCTAAGAGATTGTAATTGATCATACAAATGGTGGTATCATCAGGATACCAAATAGCCGCATACCTATCTTTTAAACTAAAAATTATATATATATATCAGGGTCGGCCTATGGGTAAAGCTGTTGTCTAGGGTCCCTTATTTGTGGGGGCCCAAAATTTTGTAACTAATTGAAATTTTCGATTGTCTTAACTTTTGTTTGTGTAGGGTTTCACGTGAGGTTCTGCCGTAACTAAATCCCAAAATTTTCTATACGGAAAATAGAAGAAAAAGGAAACGTATTAATATTTGGGCAAAAGACAAAGGCTTTGATCGGCCAAGCAACTGAAGGCAATTGAAATTGAAAACAAGGAAGGGGTTCACTGAAAATTAATCGTGAAGGAAAAAAAGATGGTTGATCAAATAACTTTTGTGGTGGAATCTTGAGTCATAGAATACAGAAACAGAAAGAGAAAAACGTGAGAGAAAGAAAGGAATTTACACAAGAGGTATATTTGATATCACAACATTTATTGGTATACCTTAAAGGTAAGTAATTTACTTTTCCCTTTCAAATTCTTGAAATTCTACGATTTGATATTATATACAAACAAAGACAACAAAGTTTGATTATAACTCTAATGGAGTTTGTAAGAAATTACACTCACATGAAGTGGTAAAATTTCTATGTCTTGCCATGATCAAATTCATGTATGATTGTGGGCAAAGAATTGAAAATCCGTCCCATTGAATTTGCTCCATTCCCTTTAGAGAATGTGGTAGCAGTATGTGATAAGTCTGAAAGAAGACAAAATTATTACCATGAAGGTATCAATGAATGTGGACGTGGCAATAGACGGAATTATAATCGTCATTATGATCCATTCCCTGAAGTGAATGTGATAATTGTAATAAAGCCCGTAAGTATGGACACGCTCTTGATGTAATTTTGTTTTATGTCTGACATTATGAAAAGAAAGTTCGTTGCCCTTGAAATTTCGGGCAAGAACTATATGACATGGGTGTTGGATGCTGAAATCCACTTAGATGTTATGGGTCTTGGAGACGCCATTAAAGACAGAAATAATGCATCCACCCAAGACTATGCTAAGGCCTTGGTTTACTTGCGCCATCGCCTTGATGAAGGTTTGAAACTGTGCTAAGGCCTTGATTTACTTGCGCCATCACCTTGATGAAGGTTTGAAAATTGAATATATCACAGTCAAAGATCCACCTATCTTGTGGAATGGCTTAAAGGAGAGATATAACAACCTGAAGTTGGTCACTCTGCCACAAGCACGATATGATGAGAATCCAAAAGCAAATAGTTCATAAACTATATGTTATCATTGCGGTGGAAAAGGGCACTGGGCGAAAATTTACCGTGCACCAAGACATTTGGTTGACCCTTATCAAGCATCTCTAAAAGGTAAATGCCCTGAAACCAATTCTGTCTCTGACGACAATTTTGACATCACCCACTTAGATGTGGCAGACTTCTTTGAGCACCCTGAGGGGAAAATAGACCACTTAATCGGTGATGGATCTGTGATGAAGGATGATGAAATTGTTTGATTTTATTTGTATTAATTAGTGAATAAACTAATAGTCATTAGTATCAGCTCCTATTAGTTAGTTTATGATATAATGTTAGTATTAGTTCTTTAGAATGTTTCAATATGCTTAAATTTCAAAGATATTTTTATTTTTCAGTAGAGTTAATCGACTAACCTAACCGTTAGTCGATTATCTAATATTTTGCATTAAAACTGCAAAACAATCGATTATATACTTGTTAACAATCGATTATATTAAGACATAATCGATTATGTATGTTTAACAATCGATTATATTAAGACAGTGTGATCTGAAGTTTTTCAAAATAGCAAATAATCGATTATGTAAGTTTAACAATCGATTATATTAAGACATAATCGATTATGTATGTTTAACAATCGATTATATTAAGACAGTGTGATCTGAAGTTTTTTCAAAATAGCAAATAATCGATTATGTATGTTTAACAATCGATTATATTAAGACAATGTGATCTGAAGTTTTTCCAAAATAGCAAATAATCGATTATGTATGTTTAACAATCGATTATATTAAGACAGTGTGATCTGAAGTTTTTCCAAAATAGCAAATAATCGATTATGTATGTTTAACAACCGATTACATTGAGACAGTGCTTAACTGATATTTTCAAACTGCAAAGTAATCGATTATTGAAAACATATAATCGACTATCTGATTTAGTTAGTCAACTAACCTCAGCAGATTTTGAAAATATTGTTTAAATGTGAAACAAACGGATTGAATTTGTTTATTCTCATGTTCGTATATTTTCTTTTGTTGTCAACCATGGGAACTAAATTGATTGAAGGCTCCGGAAGAGCAACTATAACTCTGCCTAAAGGAACAATATTTATCATAGAGAATGCAATGTTCTCCTCCTAAGTTTAAGAGGAACTTGTTGAGTTTTTAAGATATCATTCAAAATGGATATCATGTTGAGACAATAGATGAGAATAATCTTGAATACCTCATTTACTCATGAAAACGAGGCTGCCCACTTCGGTTTGGGGTCACGCCATTTTGCATGCAGCAATGCTAGTTCGTCGGCTGCCCACTTCGGTTTGGGGTCACGCCATTTTACATGCAGCAATGCTAGTTCGTCTCTGACTGACGAATTGTCACAAATATTCCCCGTTGCAATGAGTTTTGGGTCATGAACCTAATTTATCCCACATAAGAATTTGTGGATGTGCAGTATATGTGCCTGTAGCACCGCCATATTGCACCAAAATAGGTTTGCAAAGAAGGTTAGGAATATATGTTGAGTTTGAACCGCCCTCCATTATTCGCTACCTCAAAACATTTACAGGGGATTTGTTCACTGCACGATTTGCAGAATGTCAATTCGATGAGACACTTTTCCCAAAATTAGGGGGAGAAGTTGGTGAAACCAAACGGTCGGGAAATTTTGTGAAAAAATGCATCATTATCTCATCTTGATCCACATACCTCTATTTGTGAAAAGAGGTGCAAAATATTATCCATTTGCAAAGAATAGCAAATCGAATGCCAGACGCATTGGTATTGAATATACCACACTCACCCCTAGAAGGAGGTTTGAGATGATATATGAAATAATGTCATTGTTATGGCATGAATGATCGTTGGTCACGTACCTATTGTACGCCAAAATATTTTGGAAATATGACTATTAAAGGACAACGATAATGCAAGAAACATATCTTGCATATAATTTTGACCATGACTATAATGGTATAACTTTCTCTTTAAAAGAGATATTCACCACATGGATGTTGATGAATCTGTGGTAGTACAAAATTAATTGAGAGCTCTAGAAGAGCCAATTATTACTATGTTGGAGAAACACAATTGATTACCAATAAGGTATTGTGTTGTAGTAAGTCTCAAAGAAACTTATTCAGTTTCCAAAGTATATGCGAAAGTGATTGATTATATTGAGACTATAAATAAAGGAAAGATTTGGTATCTTCTATTACTACAACTTGTAGCGGGATAATTTGTATATGAAAAGCCACCCGCTTTATTCTCCAGTTTGTACTACACAAACAAAAGAATGCCACAATAAAGTAGATATTTATTGGTATAAAAACCCATACCACAATAAACCTGAAGTTTACTGAGAATTGCACATGGTGTAAACATGAGCTTATTAATATTGATAATTTATTCAGTTGGCATTCGGGTTAGCCATCCATCTCATTTTAAGTATGATGTGCAAATTCACATGGGTGAATATTAAAGAACTAGAAAGTTCTTTACGAATTCTCTTGTATTACTTGTTCTCATTAATGAACTGACCAACTAAAGAGTTCGGGTTGAAGCCCATAAAATTCTGAAAATAACAAAGGTGAATATGGGCCCATTCACCTGCCATGTATACCACATATGATGCATCTATGATATGGTTACATGCGCAATTGTTATTAACCCCCAGTCTGGCCGGTGCTTGCGAGGTAAATTGCTCAGTAATCTAACTTCGAGCATAATTTCCAGATTTTCTACTCAAGATAGTTCATCTTGATAAGTTGGTTTATATCAAAGTTGGTTTAGCAAGATAATTATTGAGTGCCTCCACTTAATAGCTAAACTGTTTCTTATGAGAACAGAGTTATATATATCAGTTTGATATACGTTGTATACGAGAGTATATTATATTCTCCCCTCACAAGTGATTCAGGGTCAGGAACCAAATAATTTCATCTTATTATTATTGATGTGCGGTGTATATTGACATGATAATGCACAAAGATGATTTCTCAAAGTTGAGGAAACAAGTTAGCTTTTCTAACATAAGGGGGAGACATGATAAACACTTGAGAAAAGGTTACATGAGATGAATTATCATTTGTATATATAGATCCTCGAATATCATAATATGAACCTGAAGTTCATAAAAAGATAATTCAATTGCAAAATATTGCAAAGCATGCTATACACATTTGCTGACCCAAAGAAAGTAACTATATTCTCACTGCAAATGCTCATATTAAGTCCCAGAAGGACAAAGTCTTTGATACACTTAAAGCGTATAGACAAATCGGTTTCAAAATAACTTC
Source organism: Nicotiana benthamiana (assembly GCA_034376525.1). Lineage (NCBI taxonomy): Eukaryota > Viridiplantae > Streptophyta > Magnoliopsida > Solanales > Solanaceae > Nicotiana > Nicotiana benthamiana. The sequence goes on along the minus strand of CM067335.1, from coordinate 107,444,132 downwards.
TTAATAAAGAAGATGAGCAAATGATCAAAGTGATCATAATGGGGAGGCAAGTGATCTAGAAGATCACATGACATAACACTTCATAAAATCTCATGAGAGATTCAGGTACCTGAATATATGAATAAAGAGATCTCCATGTTATGTCTTTATGAAAATTTATTGGAACCGATATAAAATGTTCGTCGACGGCATCTATGATAGCGCCAAATATCGATGAGGATCTTATGTTTGTTGAATACAAACAAAATATTGGCTAAATGGAAGAGATACAATTCAAGCAGAATTGATTCCATATGAAAGACATGTAGTTTTGGACATGTAGATCAAATACTTGAAAGTACAAAGTCAATGGTATGTATAATCAGTTTTCGATATCTTATTTGTTTAGCATGACATGAAAACTTGATATGCATCTAAAGTCTATTATATGGCTTATATGACTTAACTTATATGTCAATCCATGAAAGATTGAAGTTGCTTGAAGCATATACAATTCTTGGTCCTGAAGTACCACATCCTAAGTGCAACTTGTGTACATATGTATCTTGCTATAACTATAAGCATGATGGCATCGAGAATACCTCTATGGAGATATTGAAGAGTCATTCCACGACATTATATGAATATGTTTATATTTATCAAGAATGATAATTTCAAGGTGCGGAATATTTATTCAAATCAATATGGCTGATTTATTTATCAAATCTCTACAAAAGGTTTTGAAGATGGTGCACAAGATTGGAATACAAATGCTCAAGGATGTGAATTAATGCTATTTTCAGGGGGGGTTAGTGCGCGTTGCACTCTTTTTCCCTTACAAGGTGTTGTCCCACTGGGTTTTCCTTGCAAGGTTTTTAACGAGGCAACCAATAGGCGCATATTCAAATATGTGTACTCTTTTTCCTTTTCTATAACTTTTTCCCATTGGGTTTTCTTTAGTTAAGGTTTTAACGAGGCACATTATTGAATAGACATTCAAGGGGGAGTGTTATAAAGAGAATCCTATTTAAGGTGAATGTCTATATTTAGAGAGATTCTAGAGTTTTACTTTGAGGCTAAGTATTTTCTATGCCTATAAATAGAGGGGTCTTACCCCATTGTAAATCATCCCAAAGTATCAATAAGAATACTCCTCTCTCTACTTTTCTCTCTATTGTTCTTGTTCTTGTATTATTGTTCTTGTTCTTATATTATTTCATAACATGTTATAAATAGAGCTCTAATTAGAGTGAATGTCTATCTTATAGAAGAAGTCTACTTTAAGGCTAAGTCTTTTCTCTCCCTATAAATAAAGGGGTTCTCTCCCATTGTAGATCATCCCAAAGTATCAATAAGAATACTCCTCTCTCTCTACTTTTCTCTCTATTGTTCTTGTTCTTGTATTATTGTTCTTGTTCTAATATTATTTCATAACACGTTATCAGCACGAGTCTCTAACCAATTGAATTTAATATTCAGCAATTATCGCTCTCATGATCTCGAGTTGCAATCAGATTCACCCACTCTAATTCGTGTTCCGTCGTTTGGGTTTTTCTATTCGAGTGAAACGAGATTTGTGATATTTTGGTTTCTGAAATTCTTCAATTTTTTTTCTTTCTCGTTGTTTACTTTTGTTTTCTTTTTGAAGGTGAATTTCCAAGCAAAAGAGTGTAATAACGATTGCTACTGCTCCATATGAGAATTTCTATAAGGAAAAATAGAAGAGACAGTATCATCATAAAATAATGTATCGGGATGAAAACTCAAGAGGTATATTTGATATCACAACATTTATTGGTATACCTTAAAGGTAAGTAATTTACTTTTCCCTTTCAAATTCTTGAAATTCTACGATTTGATTTCATATACAAACATAGACAACAAAGTTTGATTATAACTCTAGTGGAGTTTGTTAGAAATTATAAACACGTGAAGTGGTAAAAGTTCTATGTCTTGCCATGATTAAATTCATGTATGATTGTGGGCAAAGAATTGAAAATCCGTCCGATTGAATTTGCTTCATTCTCATTCCCTTTAGAGAATGTGATAGCAGTATGTGATAAGTCTGAAAGAAGACAAAATTATTACCGTGAAGGTATCAATGGATGTGGACGTGGCAATAGACGGAATTATAATCGTCATCATTGTGATAATGAGAATAATACAGATTCTCAAAATAATCTTTCACTTTATGAAAGTAATATTTGACATGAGATTGTATATAGCACATACAAATGATTATGATCCATTCCCTGAAGTGAATGTGATAATTGTAATAAAGCCCGTAAGTATGAACACGCTCTTGATGTAATTTTGTTTCATGTCTGACATTATGAAAAGAAAGTTTGTTGCCCTTGAAATTTCGGGCAAGAACTATATGATATGGGCGTTGGATGCTGAAATCCATTTGGATGCAATGGGTCCAGGAGACGCCATTAAAGACAGAAATAATGCATCCACCCAAGACTATGCTAAGGCCTTGATTTTCTTGCGCCATCACCTTGATGAAGGTTTGAAACTGTGCTAAGGCCTTGATTTTCTTGCGCCATCACCTTGATGAAGGTTTGAAACTGTGCTAAGGCCTTGCTTTTCTTGCGCCATCACCTTGATGAAGGTTTGAAAATTGAATATATCACAGTCAAAGATCCACCTATCTTGTGGAATGGCTTAAAGGAGAGATATGACAACCTGAAGTTGGTCACTCTGCCACAAGCACGATGCAATGAGAATCCAAAAGCAAATAGTTCATAAACTATATATTATCGTTGCGGTGAAAAAGGGCACTGGGCGAAAATTTGCCGTGTACCAAGACATTTGGTTGAGCTTTATCAAGCATCTCTAAAAGGTAAATGCCCTGAAACCAATTCTGTCTCTGACGACAATTTTGACATCACCCACTTGGATGTGGCAGACTTCTTTGAGCACCCTGAGGGGAAAATAGACCACTTAATTGGTGATGGATCTGTGATGAAGGAAGATAGAATTGCTTGATTTTATTTTACTTATTTGTATTAGTCAGTGAATAAACTAATAGTCATTAGTATCAGTTCGTATTAATTAGTTTATGATATAACGTTGGTATTAGTTCTTTAGAATGTTTCAATATGCTTAAATTTCGAAGACATTTTTACTTCCCAGTAAAGTTAGTCGATTAACTAATAAGTTAGTCGACTATCTAATATTTCGTATTAAAAACTGGATTTTTCGCAAGCTAAGTTAGTCAACTGACCAGTTTAGTTAGTCGACTAACCTGATGACTATTTACTAAGTTAGTCGAATAACTAATTAGTTATTCGACTAACCAATATTTCGCATTAAAACTAGATTTTTCCGCAAGGCTAGTTAGTCGAATATCAGATTTAGTTATTCGAATAACCTAATAACTGCTTCCCAAGATAGTCGACTATCAACTCAATTATTCGAATAACCTCAACAGATTTTGAAAATATTGTTTAAATATGAAACAAACGGATTGAATTTGTTTATTCTCATGTTCGTATATTTTCTTTTGTTGTCAACCATGGGAATTAAATTGATTGAAGGCTCCGGAAGAGCAACTATAACTCTGCCTAAAGGAACAATATTTATCATAGAGAATGCAATGTTCTCCTCCAAGTTTAAGAGGAACTTGTTGAGTTTTTAAGATACCATTCAAAATGGATATCATGTTTAGACAATAGATGAGAATAATCTTGAATACCTCATTTACTCATGAAAACGAGGCTGTCCACGTCGGTTTGGGGTCACGCCATTTTGCATGCAGCAATGCTAGTTCGTTGGCTACCCACTTCGGTTTGGGGTCACGCCATTTTGCATGCAGCAATGCTAGTTCGTCTCTGACTGACGAATTGTCACAAATATTCCCCGTTGCAATTAGTTTTGGGTCATGAACCTAATATATCCCATTTAAGAATTTTTGAATGTGCAGTATATGTTCCTGTAGCACCGCCATATTGCACCAAAATGGGTCTGCAAAGAAGGTTAGGAATATATGTTGAGTTTGAATCGCCCTCCATTATTCGCTACCTCGAAACATTGACGGGGGATTTGTTCACTGCGCGATTTGCAGACTGTCAATTCGATGAGACACTTTTCCCAAAATTAGGGGGAGAAGTTGGTGAAACCAAACGGGAAATTTTGTGGAAAAATGCATCATTATCTCATCTTGATCCACATACCTCTATTTGTGAAAAAGAGGTGCAAAATATTATCCATTTGCAAAGAATAGCAAATCAAATGCCAGACGCATTTACAGATTTGAAAAGGATAACAAAATCACATATCCCCGCAGTGAATGTGACAACATCTGATTCACGAATACATATTCATAATTGGAAGAATATGAACATGAAATTGGTATTGAATATACCACACTCACCCCTAGAAGGAGGTTTGAGATGATATATGAAAACAATGTCATTGTTATGGCATGAATAGTCATTGGTCACGTACCTATTGTACGCCAAAATAATTTGTCAATGTGATTATCAAAGGACAATAATAATGCAAGAAACATATCTTGCATATAATTTTGACATGACCATAATGGTATAACTTTCTCTTTAAAAGAGATATTCACCACATGGATGTTGATGAATTTGTGGTAGTACAAAATTAATTGAGAGCTCTAGAAGAGCCAATTATTACTATGTTGGAGAAACACAATTGATTACCAATAAGGTATTGTGTTGTAGTAAGTCTCAAAGAAACTTATTCAGTTTCCAAAGTATATGCGAAAGCGATTGATTATATTGAGACTATAAATAAAGGAAAGATTTGATATCTTCTATTACTACAACTTGTAGCGGGATAATTTGTATGTGAAAAACTACCCGCTTTATTCTCCAGTTTGTACTACACAAGAATACCACAATAAAGTGGACGTTTATTGATATAAAAATCCATATCATAATAAACTTGAAGTTTATTGATAATTGCACATGTCATGGTGTAAATTTGAAGTTTATCAATTTTGATAATTAATTCAGTTGACATTCGGGTTAGCCATATCATTTTAAGTATGATGTGCAGTAATAGAGAATTCACATGGGTAAATATTAAAGAACTAGAAAGTTCTTTATGAATTCTCTTGTATTACTTGTTCTCATTAATTAATTGACCAACTAAAGAGTTCGGGTTGAATCCCATAAATTCTGGAAATATCAAAGGTGAATATGGGCCCATTCACCTGCCATGTATACCACATATGATGCATCTATGATATGATTACATGTGCGATTGTTATTAATCCGCAGCCTGGTCGGTGCTTGCGAGGTAAATTGCTCAGTAATATAACTTCGAGCATAATTTCCAGATTTTCTATTCAAGATAGTTCATCTTGATAAGTTGGTTTATATCATAGTTGGTTTAGCAAGATAATTATTGAGTGCCTCCACTTAATAGCTAAACTGTTTCTTATGAGAACAAAGTTATATATATATCAGTTTGATATACGTTGTATACGAGAGTATATTATATTCTCCCCTCACAAGTGGTTCAGGGTCAGGAACTAAATAATTTCATCTTATTATTATTGATGTGCGGTGTATATTTTCATTAACACCATAATGCACAAAGATGGATTCTCAAAGTTGAGGAAATAAGTTAGCTTTTCTAACATGAGGGGGAGACATGATAAACACTTGAGAAAAGGTTACATAGGATGAATTATCATTTGTATATATAGATCCTCGAATATCATAATATGAACCTGAAGTTCATAAAAAGGATAGTTCAATTGCAACAGATTGCAAAGCATGCTATACGCATTTGCTGACCCAAAGAAAGCAACTATATTCTCACTGCAAATGCTCATATTAAGTCCCAGAAGGACAAAGACTTTGATACGCTTAAAGCGTATAGACAAATCAGTTTCAAAATAACTTCTTAATAAAGGAGATGAGCAAATGATCAAAGTGATCATAATGGGGAGGCAAGTGATCTAGAAGATCACATGACATAACACTTCATAAAATCTCATGAGAGATTCGGGTACCTGAATATATGAATAAAGAGATCTCCATGTTATGTCTTTATGAAAATATACTGGAACCGATATAAAATGTTCGTCGACGACATCTATGATACCGCTAAATATCGATGAGAATCTTATGTTTGTCGAATACAAACAAAATATTGGCTAAATGGAAGAGATACAATTCAAGCAAAATTGATTCCATATGAAAGACATGTAGCATTGGACATGTAGTTCAAATACTTGAAAGTATAAAGTCAATGATTGAAGTTGCTTGAAGCATATACAATTCTTGGTCCTGAAGTACCACATCCTAAGTGCAACTTGTGTACATATGTATCTTGCTATAACTATAAGCAAGATGGCATCGAGAATACCTCTATGGAGATATTGAAGAGTCATTCCACGACATTATATGAAGATGTTCATATCTATCAAGAATGATAATTTCAAGATTGGAATGCAAATGCTCAAGGATGTGAATTGATGCTCTTTTCAGGGGGAGTTAATGCGCGTTGCACTCTTTTTCCCTTACAAGGTTTTGTCCCGCTGGATTTTCCTTGCAAGGTTTTTAACGAGGCAACCAATAGGCGCATATTCAAACATGTGTACTCTTTTTCCTTTTCTATAATTTTTTCCCATTGGGTTTTGTTTTAGTTAAGGTTTTAACGAGGCACATTATTGAATAGACATTCAAGGGGGAGTGTTATAAATAGAACTCTAATTAGAGTGAATGTCTATCTTATAGAAGAGTTCTACTTTGAGGCTAAGTCTTTTCTCTCCCTATAAATAAAGGGGTTCTCTCCCATTGTAAATCATCCCAAAGTATCAATAAAAATACTCCTCTCTCTCTACTTTTCTCTCTATTGTTCTTGTTCTTGTATTATTGTTCTTGTTCTTATATTATTTCATAACAAGTCTATACTATTTTTACCAATAATAAATATTTGAAATGACAAAAAACTGCACATACATTTTTGAGATCCGTACAGGCATGAAAATTCCACCATTTTGTGTTATTTTTTACATCCGTGCACGCATGAAAATTCCACCCTATAGCACTCACTGCTTTAATTATATACACTTGCTCCACTCTTTCTATGTTTTAGAGTCCAAAATCGAAATAATAAAGTTATATTTTTACCTATTTCGCAATAATTTACTGGAAATTAGGTTAACGGAATTTTTTTCATTAACGTAATTCGCAGTAAAATACTACTAATTATTTTTTTAAAAAAAATTATAATTCGCGGTATTGTACTGCGAATTAGGTAAAAAAATTAATTTTTATCTAATTTAAAAAAATTTATTTAAAATTTTTTTTACCTAATTCGCAGTAAAATACTGCGAATTACAAAAAAAAAATTAAATAATTCGCAGTAAATTACTGCGAAATATGTAGAAATGTAACTTTTTTTTAACATTAAAAAAGAATTTTGAGTCCAAAAACTTATTATTTCAATTGATGTCTCGCTTTTCCTTGTCCGTATCAGTGATACTGAGTTAGGTTCTTTAGCTATTGCATTTGCTAAATAAATTTCAACTAACATTATGAATTTTCTTCAATAACAAAAATTTGGGGCTCATATTTAAAGTTTGGCTTTAGGCCACAAATATTATTGAGCTGCCCCTAATATGTATATATATAGAGAGAGAATCCATGTCGAGCTATCAACATGGGCGGGGGCTGAGCTAGCCCAGCCCACGTGGGCTTCATCAATTGACGAGCTGGGCTGCACTAGCCCACCATTTTGATAGGCCTTATAATAGTTATCTCATCCCAACCCTATATGGGCTATGGGCAATGGGCTACGGGCCCACCTATTATTTTTTAAAAATTTAATTATATATTTTTTTAAGTTCTAACCTAAAAAAAAAGATAATTTAAAAGTTAAAAAAATCTTATTGGAAAAATTTCACAAAACTTAATAATTTTTTATACTGCTTCAATATATCACAATAAACGCTAAAAACGTAAAAGACAAGACTATAACTCCAAACAAACGTCCATGAGGCTTATGGGATCCAACACATCCTCTTCATAAAACAGATTTGAATCCGCTTGTGAGAAGGTTGCTTAACATCTTCATTTCATCTACATCTACAACTCCTATGCAATATTAAGTAGTTAAATATTAAGATTAATTATATTTTTTAAACTAATTAAGGTTTTAAGACTTTGATCTATTAATACGATGAGCTTAAAAAACTTTAAGCTTGTGAAATTCTTCTTGTTATTTTTGTGTCATATACTTTATATATTCAATATATTTTAAATACTTATTTTTATTAGGCTCATGGGCCGGCCTGCCCCAGCCCCAATCAAGCCTCGCGGCCATAGTACTCGGGTCGGGATTAAAAGCCTCATCTTTAAATGGCTAAAATGTTCTAGTTCAATCTTACTAAATCACAAATTGGACTGACCCAACAGGCCAATCTCATATTAACGATTCTAAATTTATGTATATCGCCTAGAAAAGATATATGTAACCGTACCTCTGAACTATAGCTAAGGTCGGCAAAGCTTACATGCATAAGCAAATTCCAGATATATCATTATGTATGACTATGTCTCCAGCAGTTCATTCTAGAGAAATCTGGAACTACGAACTTTATCTCGCTTTCAACTTTGTAGATAATGACTTGTTATGCGTGGTAGATCAGGGTTTTTTTAACCCTCTTTAGCCGACCCTTATCGAAGCTTCAAATAAATTAGCACTTAACTTTTGGCACTAAACAATAATTTTATCCGCACTTTTATTAGTATGTGTTTGTTTGATTTTTTTTATTATGTTTAATTTTTTTCTCAAAAAGGAAGATCAACATATTTACGATAATTGATTATTATCTTTTATGAAAAAGAAAAAATTCTCTCATATTTGATAGCCCGTTTTCATATTTGATAGGCCTTTTTGTATGAGGAAATCTTTTCGGACTTTTATAAATTGAGAATCATTCATTTTCATTTAGTAGCATTCACACTATAGTCATAAAAGGTTTGAGAGTTTATTCAGGGGTAGAATTTGTGAGACAAGTATTAGCATGCTACTTGTATGTATCTCTTTAAGAGGTTGTTCTCTCGATATTTTGTACTCTTTTTATATAGTGGATTGCTCATCTCCGTTAGTGGACATAGGCCAATTGGTCGAACCACGTTAAATATTTTTGTTTCGTTTCATATATTTTACTTTTACTGTCTGATTTATTATCGTTGAGGGCATACTATGTTAGCTTCCGTATAATAGCTGATTATTTCGGTCCTAACAATTTTTTCTCATCAACTCTCCAATTATACTGATAAATTTCTTAAAGCAGATTGGATTTCATTTTTTTTTTGGGACGGATTTGCTTTTTTTCCTAGATGACTTGCGAGTTGTGAATTTTGGACACAGTGATGTGGCACATGTTTGCACTCGAGGTTACGGCCTGCCATCCTGGCGAGGGCATCCTCTCAATATGGTCACAACCACTCGGCGCCAGCTGGCATGTCTCATAGCTATAAATACTAAGAGAAAGAACCCTAAAAGGGGGCTGCTTCTTCTCTTTCTCCATACTTGTCTTCCAATGGAAGAGAATATACCTCATTGTAAGGCTCTGAACCTCTCTATGGAGAGGCAGACCTACCAATATCATAATAAAAGATCTCCATCATCTTCCCCTTAATCATTAATTGTTGTCTCTCGCATTTTTATTCAGTTAGCTTATTGATTTATTACGATCTGTTATGATTGGCCCTCTATTGATTTTAATTGGTTTATGCTTATAAAGTGTGTGAGAACTTTGAGCTAAACAATTTGGCGTCGTCTGGGGGGATTTCATAGCAAAATCACGTAGCTTATCCTTATAAAAAAAGGAAAGAAAGCAACCCAGCTCAAGCGAGCCAAAGCAGCATGTTGGATCGAAGGAAGTCAAAAGCCTCGAGACGAGCTTGCTTCCACATCCCCGCGTCTCCGAGCAAGAAAAAGAAGAAGAAGCATCCCACATTCCTATAGGAAAATGTGCATAATGTACCTCACCCCCTTCTCACAAGGAATCCTGCCAGAAAGGAGGAAAGCACAAAAGTATCTCAAACCGAGATCTGTAACGGGGTGACCCGCGCGAGCTAGTCAAAAAAAAAAAAAACTACAAGCGGCAGTTAGGCAAGATCTAGAACCAGGAGCAAATCTCAACCCCCAACACGAAGCAGGTTATGCGGGAAAACAAAAGGTTCAACTACGGTTGAACCGGGACTCAGGCTATGCGCCTTCGACTTCAAAAATTGCGAAGGTTCAACTACGGTTACTATATACATAATATACCATATATACTAATTACTACAACACAATATATACATAACATACAATATATACTAATTACTAATTTACTACAACACATTATATACATAACATATATCCATATATACATAACATACAATATATACTAGTTACTACAGCACAATATATACATAACATACAATATATACTAATTACTACAACACAATATATACATAATATACAATATATACTAATTACTACAACACAATATATACTATACTAATAACTTCGTACACCATATAAAATATATTAAACACTATACTAATGACTACTATACAAGATATTGACTTAAAAAATTCTGTCAGGCCCATTAGGCCTGCCAGACCCGGCCCACCAGGCTCAGGACTGCTGTGTGCTTAGGCCCGTCATGGGCCGGTCTCTACTTGGAGGACCGCCAGGCCCGGCACACCAATCCGGGGACCGTGAGGCCCGACCCGTCAGGCCCAAATAGGCCCATGCCCGGGACACCATACAGCCTTAGTTTACATATTTTTCGCTACTCATATTCAGTAAATTCTAATTTCTCAATACATGACATAATTGAACGTTTGTGATCTGTTTAGTTAGAATATAATGATGGACACAACATTTTTATTTCTCATGCTTTTGAAGTGGTAAAAGAGATACTACTACAACTGCAAGAGGTAATTTTGTGCACTGCTTGCTTAATCATAATACAAAATAATTGTGCTTTATATTTTATTTTATGTTTTATAGATTATCTACTTTAGGAATAAATAAAATATTAAGATTACAAAATGTATACTCTAAGAATTTTATCAAATGCCTAATAAATAGATGTCCAACAATAAAAGAAAGATAGACGAAGCCTCGACAGTCTATTAGTCCCTAACTCTATCTGTTTCTACCAGTTTTTAAGTTGTCAATATGGTAAAACTAATTTTTAGGTATTAACTTCACTCAAAAGAGTGACATTTCCACTCAATATGAAGTTTGTAACGTCGATAAGAAGCTACTTTTATTGGCAGTCACATATATACTATCAGCTATAATTTTTCACTTTGTAATGGTTATTCATTTAATTTCTTGTGAGGTTAAATAGTCTTCCATGATTTTTGTTATTATTTCTTGTAAAGACTATTATATTTGAAGGTTTTCTGTCATACTCTTCTATTTATTACAGAAATTTACCTAGGGACTGGAGGCCTAAAACAAGGGCAATCAAACAGCTTCAATGTTACATCTAAAAGACCCAAAGATGATACACATTTGCTTGCACTAACTTAGCCCCTAAAAAATAATAGTTTTATAAAGAATAAAACAATGACCATACAAAGGACTCAATGTCTACATTACCAATTTTGCTACATCAAAAGAGAAAAAAAAAATTAATTAGAAACACGTAGAATCATGGTCATGGACAATTCGGATTTCTACTATCTTTGCCTTTTCTACATTGTTAATACTAAAATTCAAAACATAAATTAAGATCATACAAAAATAACAAAAGAAAGAGGGTTAAGCCAAAGAACATTGGAAGATAATCTGACGTAAATAATCTCTTTCAAATACAATGACCCATATATTTCAGCCGTAAAATTTGGAAATGGTAGCAGGTTTGGAAAAATAATTGAGAGAAAGAAGTGGAAGAAAATCAGATCTGGAACTGGAGCACTCATTGAACATGAAATTATTTTTTTTTTTGGAAAGAACTGGAAGAAAATTAAAGAACTGACCTCGGGGAGAAGATGAATTAATCCTACGCAAGTCTTTCAAAATATACTAGGAGTATATATATTTCTACTGGGGGTACTTCTAGCATGTTGGGTTTGGTTGAAGAAAAAGCAGATGAAATTGGGGAGACTTCTAAAATATTGTATAGGTTTGTAGAAAACTTATTTTTTATTACGGAAAATGGTCAGAACTGCCCCTAACGTATTGACGTCAGTTTAAAAATACCCTCCGTTAATCTATTTTGAAAAAATGCCCCTACCGTTAAAATTCTGGCATATTTGTGCCCCTAACATATTGACTCCAGTTTAAAAATACCCCTACCGTTAACCTATTTTGAAAAAAATGCCCCTACCATTTTAAATATAAGTACAGTCAGTTGTTAGACTTAGGGGCACAAATATGTCACATTTTTAACGGTAGGGGCATTTTCTTCAAAATAGGTCAACGGAGGGCATTTTTAACCTGGAGTCAATACGTTAGGGGCAATTCTGACCTTTTTCCCTTTTTATTATTATTTCTACCAAAAAGACAAAGATGGTGCAGGTATAAAGACAAGTCTATCCTTGGTCGACCATCTTTGCCTGCTCGCTTGTGAACTGTTACAGTCTTGCATTTCTTTTCCCCTATAAAAAATACTTACTATACTTCAAACTAACTAAGAAAAGTAGAGTTGCGAGACATTTGATATAAAATTTATGATTGTACATGGTTCATGTGCTGAGTTCATTGCCCTAGCTTGTAAAAATGCAAACTGCCTTATAAAAATAGATTTGTAGATATTCTAATTAGTTAATGTTACTTGCTTCTTATTTAATTTGTTGCTGCATTTTCATATATGGTCTTTTGCTCACAAAAGCAATAGAAAAAATTTAAAAGTAAAATAAAAGACTATTGCTTTCAGTTAACTTATATTTATAATGATTGCACAAATCTAACAACTTGATTCTATATATGCGCGGAATACAGACTATTAAGTTTGTTGTTTGAGACAAAGAATTGAAATAGAGATGACTTCTCATACGAAATCAATCAAACTTAAGGTCCAGTCCTTCTTGGCAAACCACAAGATAATGATAGGTTTAAATTGAAATGGTAGCTGCAATATTGAATAAAATGATATCTTTGTATTTGTATAAACCTTATACTTATTCTTATTCAATACTGTATTAGAAGATATTATGATATAAAAGACAAGCCCTTCGCACTTTTTTTTCGCGATGTTGTAGAGTTGCGAATAATTCACATTTATGGAGTCGTCAAATATAAACTTCTAATGCAAGTTGCATATGCTTCGGAATACGACTGATGCACATCTTCAGCTTCACCCTTATGTCCTTGAAACACGAACTTCAGTGACTATATTCAAGATATGAGATGTAAAGTTAGATTTTTTATTTATTTTTTTACTTCAAAAGCTTCATAAGTTACTCATGGCACTCCTCTGGAATTATACAAGTACTATTATTATTTTTCTTTCTTTTCGTCTGTATTTTTTGTCCCCTTTTTAATTGTCAACCTCCAAAGTTAATATTGTAAGGTTTGATGGTCCTATTTCCTTCTAATAAAATGATCATTTCGTAGAAATGAGTATGTTGTTATGAATCAAACTTTTGATTATCATTCTTTTAGCAACATAAAGTAGGTTGTATGATTAAAATTATAAGTGATATGTTTTTACTTGTGTGGTGATACTATAAGATTGCAGCTCAAGATGGTGTTAAATTTTTTGACTTGTGGGAACTTCAGATATAATCTTTCTTTTTATGAGAATATACCAATTATAGCCAACGATTCTATTATATAAAGAAGTTAAAATATGTTCGAATATCATTGACAATTTTTTAGGGGTCATTTTCCTTTTCCTATTATGGTAGCGTCATAACAACAAATTTTAAGGCAATACGAAATGTATTGATAAAACATTCCTTAGGAAGGGACCTAAACAAAAAATCACACTGGATTTAATATGTTCTCGTGTTTTATTCTCTTATTTTTTATGGTTACCTAATTAGTCATACATTGCTTACTGTGCTATTTAAGCTTGTTCAATGATGAATTAAGTATGACTGTGTGAGCTTCAAAAAATTGATAATTTCAATAGAAAACTCTGAGATTAATGAGCTTTTCACTATTTTGTGTATATCTGGATCTATCTTAATAAGCATGGATTGGTGAATTCATCTATTTTTTGGATATTATACTTGACAATTTTTAGGAAGACAAAACTATTTATCTATCCTACCATTTTTTTCTTGGTTTGCATTATTATTAGTAGGAATTTCTGTTGATCTTTTGTTCTTAATCTTAGCAATGGAGATATTAATTGCTTTAGGGTAGTCTGATCAAAGAACAATTACCAAGTTGCACTATATTTAGCACCATAATTGGCATAAATTCCTTTTTTTATTGTCTACTTGAGCTAAATATTGGGTATATAGATGCTTCACATTATTTCTTCTCAGCTTTCTGGTCTCATTGTCGAGTATCTTTTGTTCTACGGGAGTTGTTTGATTATTAACTTCATTTAGGTTTTAGGAGATATATAATCGTAATATATAGCTAGAACTAACTAAAAATAACTATACCGACTAATCTAATTTTCTTTGTATCTTATGAACATTATTTTAAAGAGTACTAAACCTTGGATATAAACAAGAGCGTAAGTTGTATCTCCAAGTTTGGTTTATAAGTATTGTAATGGTTTCTTTTCTTATCAGAGACTATTGGCGCATTTGAAGCCTTAACTTGGAGGCTGAATAGAAAAGCTCCTTCAACATTAATCTATTGGAGTGGACTGAACTTTCTAACTACCTCCAAGATGTTGGTGAAAATGTATGCTTAAGATGCTACATGTGCCTAAAGGACATTCAGTGAAGTAAATGTATATGCATCGAGCAGTTGGTAGAAGTATCATTGCTTGTACATTATTTGTGCATGTTTCTAAGATTATTCAAATTCAAGTGGTGATACTTGCCGCTGATACCGTAAAAAATATTATTATTAGTTTAGATGGGCGAGAAAGTAAAAAGCATCTAAGAGTTGTGTGTAATACAATTTCAACCTGTAATTTTTATGTAGTTTGAAACGGTAAGTAGATGTATAAAAAATGAGGACTTCCGATCCACACACTTTAAATACAATTGGTGGCTCTCAAAATCAAAATGAAAGATCTACAAATAATAGATTCCTTAAACCCTCTACTTCTATTTGTATCCCTTCTATATCCAATAACATCATGTTTGACATTGTGTTTATCTATCAAAAGAATTTTTTGCAATAAACAGAACAAGAAGTTAGTGATATTGGGCCCGTGCTCAGCACAGGCGTGCTTCATCTAGTACTAACATAAAAGTCCAAAAATGATATACATCACATACAAAAAACATATATTATTATTGGACAAAAATTATAATTACAATTAAACATTTAAAACTTGGGATGCGCTAATATTAAAATTGAATTAACAAAAGAAATATTCTCTTTAACATTGAAAACAAACAACTACGTCTTGATTAACCAAAAAAAGTTTTTGATTTAACTAATTTGTGAAAATTTCAAATCATTTTTTTTTGCGAAATTCATCATGTAAATCGGTTATGATATCGTATTAAGAGTCAAATTATAAAAAATACCAATGTTTAACAACAAAAATAAAACATCAGAAGATAAAATATATTCTAAGTGAGTTGTCATTAGTTAATTTTGTTTCTTGATATTCATTTAAACAAATGACAACTCCTTATACTTGTTGTAAAATATTAACTTTAATGTAGAAATTTTTAAAGTTAGCATTTGATATCATAATTTATATGTTCTTTATATACATGTGCATATTTTATTGATTGACGCCAACCACACGTGAAATGCACGTATAGTTAGAATAAAAATGACGGTTCCTATATTTTGGAGAAAACAATACGTGCACAATTATTTTTTGTTATAAAAATTCTTCCAGGGGAGCAAACTACCAAAGAGAAAAGCCTGCCAAACGCCACCTAATTAGAATAGTAGTGCTTCTTCTTCTTCTTCTTCAGTTCACCAGTTCTGTCTGCACCCTCGCATTTTCTTTTTCATCAAATCCCTACAGCAATCCATAAATATACCTAGTCTGTATTTTGAACATATATCATCATTCTTACATACCGCAAAATATTCTTAATTGCTATTTGGTTTACAGCAGAATTAGTGAATATAAAAATTCGATTTGGTTGCTTAGATTCAACACTTCAAGAATTTTGCATGTTGATGAAATCAAGCTCTTGGATTTCTCCTAGGGTTTTTATTAGTTGTTTGACGCCTTCAATGGCGATGAGAGGCGTTGATTTTAAATGGTCACTCTTCTAATCTTTTAGTGCTTCTTTTTTTCCAATTTAAGATTCATCTTTTATTCGTATCAGACTTCTTTTTAACTCTTTCGAGTTTGAATTTTGATTGTTGTAGGTACGATGGGTTCTTCTTGTCAATGCTAGCTACCAGTATGTATCCTTTCAATGATGGGGGCTAATTTTGCTGTTTTCTTTTTGTTGCTTTTGTCTTTCTATTTTTGTGGTTTATTATTTCCATAAATCATTTGCATTGACATGTTGTATGCGTAATTTGGTTGTTTCTTTAACTGTTTGTTTATCAGAATTATTGTGGCTATCAACTGGAAGCGCTATCATCTTTGTATATACCCATTGCACATCTGGATCGTGGTAATTTTCTTGAAAAAGAAATAAATCAGTGCTTTGTTTTCAATTAATTCGCAGTTATATTTCTAGAAGGATTCAATTAAACCCCTTTCCCAATTCAGGTTGACTACACAACAGTGTTTGTTTTTCGGCTCGTGATGTTTGTAGATAATGGCCTTGCTGCTGGAATGGGATTGTAAGCCCTCCTTTTCCTTTCAATTTTAACATTTTAATTTGTAAGAAAAACAATTTCCTGTAGTGTTGTTTTTGTGCTAGCTGCATTACCTAGCTGATATAATATCACACATGTTGTTGCTTGATTCGGTATAATACTCTTCTTCTGAAAAAGAAAGAGATGTGTGTCGAAAGTTCATATCTTGACTCTGTTCTCTTGCCTCCAAACTATTTATTAATGTTAACGCCACGAGCAATGTACTGATTGGATTAGTTAATAGCTTTTGATGACATCTTTTTTTGGGTGGTTATTTGGATCGTATGGTCATTTCTTCATTTTACATGGATTGTGCTCTTAGATGACCAGACTGAAGTTTAGATATTATTGCATTTTAGGGATTTTGGTTGGCAGCAGAGATATGGTCGTTTCTGTGGAAGAATAGCTGTACTTTCAATTCTTGCCCTGCTTCTCTATCCCTTTCTTTGGGCTTGGACCATCATTGGGACTTTATGGTTCACTAGTGCAAGAAACTGCGTAAGTTCTGGTAGTTCTTTACAGTTTCCACTTTTCTGGTTTAAAAGCCTACAATTGATATTATGTGGAAACTTTTTCAGCTTCCAGAAGAAGGTCAAAAGTGGGGTTTCCTAATTTGGTTGCTATTCAGCTACTGTGGACTCCTGTGCATAGCTTGCATATCGACAGGGAAGGTAATCTTCTAAACTTTTCCAACAATAACTACTTTCTGCCTAATTCAATTCGGACAGCTTCATTTCCTGCTTACCCTCGTTCCCCTCTAAAAAAATGAAAAGGAAAAGAGAAAACGAAATCCGAGAATGGAGGAACTAAAAGAAGGATACCTACCTGTAACAAACAGAGAAAAGAATCTCGGTCTCCTGATTCTCTTCTTGCCCATGAGGTCTTTTCTTATCTATTTTGGAGGGTGGGAGAATATTCCAAATCCCGATATTTTATTGGCGACTTGGCATTATCTTGTCTCTATTTGAACTAATAGATTTATGTAATCTGATAAATGTCTAATTGACAACTATTCTAGTATTCCATTGGCGTCAGTGTTACTTCTTTAATTAATTTTTTCAATTTCTTATTGCAGTGGTTCGCTAGAAGACAAGCCCATTTATTACGCGCTCAACAAGGGATTCCTATTTCCGAATTTGGGGTAAGCATTAGAACCCAAAGCATACTTGATTTAGTGTATTTTAACTTTCACATATGGCATGTTTGAATTAGGTTGTTCCCATTGTATATATTTCCTTTGCCCTTCGATTTTGTTTCCATTTATTGTATAAAAGCATTAAATTGATGTTATTTTTGCTATCTCTTCGGACTCCATGTTAAAGTTCGTTGTTCTTTTTGCTAGTTAGAAAGTTGCTCTTTGTAGGTTTCTATTGATCAAATAAAGTCTAATTTCATTAATGATAAGAAAGTTCGGTTTAAAAGAAATATACCAAAAGGTAGAGATCCTACAAAAAGATATGATTTTCTCTAAATGATACCCAATCTTTTATATAAACAGCAGTCTCATCTGTGCAATAAAAGGACATTAACAATAAGAGGCTACTCTACAAATGTACAAACATGCTCTTCCTTTAAAGCTCTCTTATTTTTCTTCCTCCATACAACTCCCATTACTGCTAATGGAACACTAATTTGAATAGTTCATTTTTCATAATACCATGCATGGCCTTATGTAGTAAGAACCATCTCAAAATCTCCCACCCCAGATGTGATGCTACTGCTTGTGGTTGCTCTTTTTTAGGTTTAGGATAAGGAACAATAATGTGCGCCTGAAATTGATTCACTTTAATACATATTTTATAAGTGCATATGAAAGAAAGATGTCATAAGGTGAAGTAGACTCCCGTAGCTCGTTGCTACCTTTTTGTTTTAGTTATCTATACTAAAAAAAACTACAGAAATGGACACATAATTATACGTACAAAATGTGTGTGTGTATATATACACACACAAATATGTATGTATGTATTATATGTGTGTGCCTGTATGTTTTATGATGTGTATATACATGGGCATGCATGCATATATTGTCTATAAGTATATATTGTCCACTTATGCATGTTGAGTTTTTCTTTTTAATATGGAAAGATATTAAAAAGAGGATGAATGAGAAATGGAGGGAAAATGAAATTTTAAATAAAATTTAAGTTTCCCTCTCTTTAATGAGACATTGTCCCTCATTGGTAGAGGGTAAGAATGTTGGTGGGTTTATATACAAATGCACTTCATATAGCTTAAAGAGTTAGGAAGAAGGCAAGTCTCGCGCCGTCATCGCTCGGCTCGACTTCGGCTTCGGATTTGGATTTGGTCTATATACTCAAAATTTTATTTTCCCTCCATTTCCCATTCACCCTCTTTTTAATATCTTTCCATATTAAAAAGAAAAAAAAGGCGGTGACACTGTATTTGTAAATAATATTTACAAGATTTAAGAAGATTGAAAGTTAAGGAAACATTATAAATTCGGTGGGCTCGAATTAATTTCTGTTTCACTTAAATTTACATTTATAAGCTAACGTTTTATTTTCCAGAAATATTATTTATAAATACAGGATATTAACAGGATTTAACAAGCTTAAGGAATTTAATAACTTCTATTTCTGTATTTGTGTTATTCTTAATACTCTTGAAACTAAAACCTTTGTGGTTTTTGTGTACTCCCGTTTGGAGAGTAAAGCCCTCGTGGCGGTTTGTTGGAAATTAAAATCTACGTGATTTGTTTTTCCTCCAAATTTAAAACGTTTTCTAAACGTTTGTTTGTGTCATTTTTAACAGAAAAAATGGCAAATGACAACGGAAACCAAGCTGTTCCCATGACGACCGCCAACGCACTGACAAGCTGAACACCAGTGTTGGCACCGACAGAAAAACCCGAAAATTTTTCCGGAATTGATTTTAAGCGCTGGCAGCAAAAGATGTTCTTTTATTTGATTATGTTATATCTATAGAAGTTCATCAAGGATGATGTTCCTCATCTGCCGGATGAAACTCCAGAGAATGAACGCTTTATCGTGAGTGAGGCGTGGAAGCATTCTGAATTTTTGTGCAAGAATTATATTCTTAGCGGTCTGCAGGATAATTTGTATAATGTCTACAGTAATATGGAGACGTCTAAAGAACTGCAGACTGCGCTTGAAAAGAAATACAAAACCGAAGATGCCGGGATGAAGAAATTCGTCGCCGCAAAATTTTTGGACTACAAAATGGTAGATAACAAGTCTGTTTATTGACCAAGTCTAGGAATTGCAAGTGATTATTGATGATCTACTTGCTGAAGGTCTTGTCATTAATGAAGCATTCCAAGTAGCAGCAATAATTGGGAAGTTGCCTCCATTGTGGAAAGACTTCAAAAATTATTTGAAACTCAAACGAAAGGAGATGTCCCTTGAAGATCTCATTGTTCAATTGAAAATCGAAGAGGACAATAAAGCTGCTGAAAGGAGAGGCCGTGGAAATTCAACAATAATGGGAGCAAATATTGTTGAAGATAACAAAAAGAGAAAGAAGGCTTCTGGTCCGAAATACAACCCAAGCAAGAAGCGGTTTAGTGGAAACTGCTACAACTGTGGGAAAAGTGGACGCAAATCTACTGAGTGTCGTACTCCGGAGAAAGACAAGAAAGGGGGTCAAGCAAATATGGTAGAAAAACATGATGATGTTGATGACTTGTGTGTCATGCTTTTTGAATGCAACTTGGTCGGCAATCCTAAGGAATGGTTGATTGATTTTGGAGCCACCCGCCATGTTTGTGCTGTGAGAGAAGCATTTTTTACATATGCTTCTGCTGTACCCGACGAGACGCTTTCCATGGGAAATGCTGCAACGGCCAAGATTGAAGGATGTGGGAAGATATTTCTGAAAATGACTTCCGGCAAAGTGGTAACTTTAAACAACGTCCTTCATGTTCCTGAGATTAGGAAGAATTTAGTCTCTACTGGACTTTTTGTTAAGTACGATTTTAAGTGTGTTTTTGTGTCCGACAAGGTTGTAATAAGTAAGAATGATATGTTTGTAGGAAAATGTTACCTTACCGAGGGTTTTGTCAAGCTGAATGTAATGATTATTGAAAATAATAATAAAATTTCAGCTTCGTCTTACTTGAGTCAAATAATTATGGCATGAACATTTGGGTCATGTCAATTATAAAACCTTGTGAAAAATGATTAACTTGGAAGTATTGCCTAAGTTTGAATGCGAAAAATAAAAATGTCAAATATGTGTGGAATCTAAGTATGTTAAATATCCTTATAAGACGGTTGAAAGGAATTCAAATCCTTTAGACTTAATTCGCACAGATATTTGTGATATGAAGGCAATACTATTTTGCGGTGGAAAAAAGTATTTCATAACTTTTATTGATGACAGTACTTGATATTGCTATGTTTACTTACTTAATAGTAAAGATGAAGCAGTAGACTCATTCAAGCAATACAAAAATGAAGTTGAAACGCAACTTAACAAGAAAATCAAAATGATAAGAAGTGATAGGGGTGGTGAATATGAATCTCTTTTTGAACAAATATGTTTAGAATATGAAATTATTTATCAAACAACAGCCCGTTACACGCCCCAATCCAATGGGATTGCTGAAAGAAAGAATCGTTCATTAAAGGAGACGATGAACGCATTGTTGATAAATTCTGGTTTGTCACAGAACTTGTGGGGGGAAGCCATTCTTACGGCTAGCCGAATACTAAATCGAGTATCCCATAGCAAAACACAATCCATTCCATAGGAATGGAAGGAAGCCCTAGTTGAATTATTTTAAAGTGTGGGGGTGTTTGGCAAAAGTGCAAATTCCTAAACCCAAAAGAGTAAAAATAGGACCGAAAACAGTTGATTGTGTTTTATAGGATATGCGACCAATAGTAAAGCATATCGATTTCTGGTTCATAAATCAGAAAATCCTGACATTCATAATTATACAGTTATAGAATCAGATAATGCTGAGTTCTTTGAAAATATATATCCGTATAAAAAGGAATGCGAGTCGATTGGTGAAGATCTAAACGACCTCTGGAAGAAACAAAAGAAAGTACATTTAATCAGGAGAATCCAAGATGTAGTAAACGTCAAAGAACGTCTACTTCGTTTGAATCAAATTTTGTGACTTTCTTATTGGAAAATGAGCCTCGAACATCTAAAGAAGCTATGACTTCTTCGGAATCATTGTTCTTGAAAGAGACAGTCAATAGTGAAATAGAATCCATATTGAACAACCATACATGTGAATTGGTTGATCTTCCTCCTAGAAATAAACCTTTGGGTTGTAAATGGATTTTTGAATGAAAAATGAAAGATGATGGCACTATTGATAAATTTAAGGCAAGGCTTGTTGTCAAAGGGTATAGACAACGAGAAGGTCTTGACTACTTTGATGCATATTCTCCAGTGACGGGACTTAGGTCCATACGAATGCTAGTAGCTTTAGCTGCAGTTTATGGTCTTGAAATTCATCAAATGGACGTAAAGATAGCCTTCTTAAATGGAGATTTGGAGAAAGAAATCTGCATGGAACAACCTGAAGGGTTTGTGGTTCCAGGAAAAGAAAAGAAGGTATGTAGACTTGTTAAGTCCCTTTACGGACTAAAACAAGCACCTAAATAATGGCATGCGACCAAACAATTTTGTCAAATGGTTTTAAGATAAATGAATGTGATAAATGTGTGTACATTAAAAATGTTCCAAATCACATAGTCATTGTTTGCCTATATGTGGATGATATGCTAATAATGAGTAATGATATTGTCAATATAAATGCGAGTAAGCGTATGCTAATTAACAAGTTTGATATGAAGTACTTGGGAGTTGCTGATTTAATCTGGGGATTAAGATCCAAAAGACTTCTCAAGGTCTGGCATTGTCACAATCTCAGTATATTAAGACAGTACTTGAAAAGTTCAAGACTTGGGCTTTAAAGTTGTAAAGACTCCAATTGACGTGAATCTTGCAATAGTAAAGAATAAAGGCCAAAGCATATCACAATTGGACTATGCTCGTGTGCTATGATTCTTAATGTACATCATGAATTGTACACGACCAGTTATAGCTTGTGCTATAAGTAAACTGAGTCGATACACGAGCAATCCAGGTTAATCTCAATGGATGGCCATGAAACGAGTTTTGGGATATTTAGAACATACCCAAAACTTTAATTTGCACTACAGTAAATATCCTGAGGGGATTGAAAGATATTGTGATGCAAATTGGATCACCGGTTCAATTGATTCAAAGTCCACAAATGGATATGTATTCACTATTGGTGGAAGAGCGATATCTTGGAAGTCGTCCAAACAAACTTGTATTGCCCGCTCTACAATGGAGGCTGAGTTCATAGCCTTAAATAAAGCCGGTGAAGAAGCTGAATGACTACGGAATTTCTTGAAAGATATTCCATTTTGGCCCAAACCGTTGGCACCAATATCCATATAGTGTGATAGTCAAGCGGCAATTGGAAGGGTTGGGAGCGTTATGTGTAACGGTAATTCGGTAAATCTCATCATATACGACGAAGACATAAAACCGTTAGGCAATTACTCTCTAGAGGAATTATAACGATTGATTACGTAAAATCAAGTGATAATGTGGTAGATCCACTTACAAAAGGCCTAACTAGAGAGGTGGTTGAAAAATCATCGAAGAGAATGAGACTATCGCCGAGAACAAGTCATTGTGACGGTAACTCTATCTAGAAGACTGGAGATCCCAAGATCTAGGTTCAAGGAGATCAAACAAAGTCATTAATGACGTTTCAACATTGTCAATTAAAAGTTTAGTCCATTCTCGTGATGAGACAATGTTCAGTACCAATGATAAAGCATTAAGGCTTTTTAATGATTTCTAAATTTGATACGTGGTATATCAAATAATGTATCTACAGGATGACACGTTTAGAAATCACCTATGTAAGTGTGAAGTGTTAGCCGCTTTAAGGAGAATTCTGCAAGGCCAATTCTCTACGCACTTATGAAACCAGGCTGTGTTCATGGCTGAAACAAACACAACAATGAGAACCAAAGACAAGTTAAGGGTTGATTGTGTGACTTATGGTTGTCTAGGTATACACTAAAGTTCGACGGTTCAAAGATATCAAATCTACCGATTGACCGAGTATGTCCGACATAAGTTCACTACGAAAAGTTCAAAGGGAAACCTACTTATCCATATGCAATTAATCCTTGTTTGCAAATCACACAAGTTTTTCATGCATTATTCTGTGATATAGCCATTTCCCATTCATGGCGGGGATTGTTGAGTTTTTCTTTTTAATATGGAAAGATATTAAGAACAGGGCGAATGAGAAATGGAGGGAAAATGAAATTTTAAGTAAAATTTAAGTTTCCCTCTCTCTTTAATAAGACATTGTCCCTTATTGGTAGATGATAAGAATGTTGGTGGGTTTATATACAAATGCACTTCATATATCTCTTAAAGAGTTAGGAAGAAGGCAAGTCTCGCATTGTGATCACTCGGCTCGATTTCGACTTCGGATTTGGATTTGGTCTAATGATCGATGATTGAATATTAACGTGATATAATCCGTGTTTTGTAACAGACGTATTCCAATTCGTGTATAGTACCGCCAGTTGCAATAACAGCCACTCCAAGTGCTTGATCCATTATAAGCAAGTGCTTGTTCTACCATGGAGGGAGGGTTGATCTCTCACAACTTACTGCTATAAATAGAGCAGCAGTCGGAGAGAAAGATACACTCGAAATACACTTGATATACACTCTGTATACTTTGGAAAACGAATTGCAATCCGGTATCCTCTTCAGTAAGAATTCAACATCGGCTATACATTGCATTCCTTCCTCTCAGAATTTCCACTAAACTTCTGAGTTGTCCTCCTTTATTCTGCATTGTTTTTAACTACAACAAAGCATCCGTAAGTGTGATTTGCTGCCGAACTTTGTGTTCGCTGAAACACTGGGTTTTGAATTAGCACTACACCATTGTGTAATTCGTTCTATCCTGGGAGGAAATAATCTATAACCTTGGGTACTAAGAGGGGATTAAATTCCTTAATGAAACACTGTGAATTCAGTGAGCTCGAATTAATTTCTATTTCACTTAAATTTACATTTATAAGCTAATGTTTTATTTTTCAGAAATATTATTTACAAATACAGGATAATAACATGATTTAACAATACATGGCCTGGTCAAGGTCATCCAAGTTCACCTGTTGCCTGACTAATAGTGTTGTGTGGGCGCGTCTTCTGATTTAAGACTGGGTATTGGAGTTTCCTAAGCCTCCAATCGGCACCCGTCAAAAAAAATAAAGATGGAAAAAAGTAGAATGTAATGTTAAGATTTTTTTATGTCACGCAGATTACGGAAAGGAGTTCAATATCTTTAGGCTTTATGGATAGTCTCCTACAAGTTAACTTGGTAGTCGACGTGTTATATTCTTTAAAGCATAAAGAGGTTGTGTCGATATTTCTGTTGGGAGTCTCTGTGGTGTTCCCAGTGGTGCAACTGAGGTTTTAAAGCTTCCTACTGTGCACTAAGGGGCAGCTCAGTTAGTTTGGCAATGCATTTCTAAGTAGTTTTAATCAATAAGGTGTGGCGTGCAAAGATGCAGTGAATAATGCCTCTTCTGGGAGAAAATTTACTGCACCACTTGTACTGCGAAAATCATGTACAAACTCCAGAACCTTCATAACGTGTCAAGTATTTAATTATATGAATGCTTCTAGATCTCCATAATAGGTGCAACTTGCTTATACATTTATCAGATAGTCATCGCTTTTTTATCTTTCATTTTTTGCTGTATGTTTAGGTTTTGTTGATCTTGTTGGACAAATTTTCTTGAATAATATGTTACGTACAAGTTCAACTACTAGTCTAAGGTTTGAATGGCCATTTTGTTCAAGTATCTAGGTCTCTCGAATCCTTTCTAAAAAAATTGTGAGGAATTTCTTCTGCTTCTTCCTCTTCTTTTGTTTGTTGAAAAATAAAAAAAGTTCACTAGTTTCCGTGACAATTTCTGAGTATAGTTGTAGCGTGTTAAATGTAAGAAAGCATTTTCAGTGCCATAGATATTATCGTTGGTTTCCAGCAATGAACCAATCAACTATGCTTCAATTCGAAGCTGGCTATATGTATCCCTCTATGTCAAACAGTCTATTTTTGTATTATTGTCCTCTATCCCCAGGCCCCTTTACTAGGTTGGGTGTTTTCTGGTCCCCCCTGAGCCGGTGGGGTGGGGGTTGAAGCTTCTTTTCTTTTCAAGCTGAGGCTTATCTGTTGAAAAGTACCATCCAGATAGTAAACCTTTAGGGCATATGACTAGTTATAGGGTAAATCAACCTATCGTATCATCTTTTAGGAAGTAAGGGTTGTGTAAACGCTTCCGCTCTTGGTGACTTCGTGATAATTTGGTTCGACTAATCTGCTCTATGTCATCAGAAGTGAATATCAAACGATTATGAATGAATAATCACAATGGTCAATGTGTTTCTTGGACCACTTGTTTAAATTACTCTTATGACTTCTTGTTTTTAGAGTCCTGTGTGTCATGGTATGGTGATAATTTGGTTTGCATGGTAAGCTAGTTCTGTTTTGCTCCACAAGCTTAGGTTTTCCTTATTACAGGTATTAGTTGACATGATCAGAGTGCCAGATTGGGCATTTGAAGCTGCTGGCCAGGAGATGAGAGGGATGGGCCAAGATGCTGCTTCATACCATCCAGGTCTTTATTTGAGCCAAGCTCAGGTAATGATTGAAAAACTTATCTTCAACAGCTCAAGGCACTCTTCAATATGAATCCCTTGCTACACCTGGTGAATTAGAAAATTCTCTCATCTTAACTGATGAATTTTCTTTTTGGCACATAGAGAGAAGCAGTGGAGGCACTCATTCAAGAACTTCCAATGTTCAGGATGAAGGCTGTTCCAACTGACTGCAGTGAGTGCCCTATCTGTTTGGAAGAGTTTCATGTGGGAAATGAGGTATTCTGTTTTTTTGTAAACTTTGTGTCTCCTTATTATAAAAGAATTTTTGTGACCTCCCGCTTCTTGTATGATGCTCTCAAATGTTGACTCATTCTTTGATAATAATAGGAGAAACATTTTGTATGCCATTCTCAACTTTAGTTGAATAATACAAATCTACACTTTTTTATACAGCTTCCAACAAAATAAATTTTGAACATCAAGCAAACGGTTCTATATTCTCTTATGGCCAGTATTCTATATGCAAGTCCGGTTAATTTCCAATGTCCTTGTTGGGCAATACTATGGGAATACTGGAGCAATAATAGTCTAAAGGTGCATGCTCCACAGTGGAAATATTTATTGTCATGCAATGGTCCCTATCCCCACCCAATCGGAGAGAAACTAAAAAGCCTTAAATTCTGAGAAAGATGGTTAAAAGAAGACGAGTAAGACTTGGTCTGGTGTCGTTTTTTAGGCTGTAGCTGCTATTTATGATCTTCAGGTTTCCTGTAGCTTAGGAAGAGGATATATCTTGGTATCCCTTGAAGACACTTGACTTATCGAAAGATAGTTGGGGAGATAAATGCATGCTAATTCCAGTGAAGCAGGATTGGACATTGTGCCCATTTTGCAAGTTGTTGTCGCTTTTTCTAATTTTCCTCTTTTTCTTGTGTTGTTGGAGGGGAGGTAGTTTGTTAGAAGGCAACGCAATGACTATCACACTAGATATGTCGGTGCTGTACTCTATTCACGCTATGCTACCATTTTTCTTATTACAAAATCTTTGTGCAGGTTCGTGGTCTGCCTTGTGCTCACAACTTCCATGTTGCATGCATTGATGAATGGCTTCGCCTAAACGTGAAATGCCCTAGATGCCGTAGTTCTGTTTTTCCGAATCTTGATCTCAGTGCTTTGTCAAATATCCATGCTGATTCAGAAAATTCAGCAACCAACTTTGTGACAGCAGCCCGGTATGTGAGATCCCAACCTTCTAGCCAGAGCTATCTGCTGAGGTTGCAAGGTTTTCTTCGCCCTGTGCGCACAGAGGATGCTGGCCCAAGTAGTGAGGTAAATGCAGCTGCTGCTCAAACAAGAGTTGAGAACGGAGCCCTAGCATCAGGATCTGACAGTCACGGCAATGTAGAGCGTGTGGAAGTACTTGTGGAACATTCTCCAAGACAGCTGTAACTAGTTGTTCTGGGGAGGTTCCTTCCAAGGTTCAAATGTTCTAACTTTGCGGGCGCTGAGAATTTTTGTCAACCTCTAGCCAATGTTGAGTGTTGTAGTGGCCTCTAACTGTAATTAGATTAGCGTGGGACTGATGGATGAAAACAGCTACAACTTGTTTTGATGTACATTTGACATCTCCTAAACGTTCTCTTAGATGGTTAATGTTTTATAGTCCCCTTCTTCTGGGCAATGCAATGGAATCTGCCATAGTTGTATGAGGATCTAGCAACTCCCACAACCAATCGTGGGTTCGATGCATCTTACATTGAATTTATCTGAGCCTTACTTTGCATAAAATTTCTGCCTACAATTGTATAAAAGCGAGCAAACATCCGCTGTTTTTCTTTTTCTCGTATTGAGGTTTACTCGTAAAACCGTACAGTTAGAATTTGTAATGTGGTTTATAAGCACGTCAATTAATTTAATTCAAGAACATAAAATAAGGACAGAAAAAAGATTGTAAAAATAGCTTGGTTGTGAACTTAGATTCTCCGGAAGTAGTAGTAAGAGCAATATTAAGAACTAAAGAGAGAATAGTTTTATAGAATAAGAGCAGATGTTAGCTTGTGTACAAATAATTTTTCCTGGCCTTCCGTGGATACAAATTCTCTTATTTATAGTTATACTATGTGACACAAGATCTCCAAATCAAGTCCCTTTTAATACGAATAAAACCCCTTTTGATGGCCAAATAACAACTGAATATAAATGATAAGATTCTTTGTAACGATTGTTCATTGAATGCAATATTTCCCGATCGATATATTCCTTTCAAATCTTCATTCTCGGTTTTGTTGTCCTTGAAATTTACCCAACACCCGTTACGTGTTTGTAACCAATGCAGCAACTCATACCTTATTTGTCCTTGCTTTCACATGTCAACTTGTCGCTCATCCACCTGTCGCTAATCAATTTTAGCCCATAAAATTGAGTCCGGGTAAAGGCAGTCCATTTTCTCGCAATTAGAAACTGTTACCTTCTTGTGTTACTTGTGAACAAACAACATCTCTATGACTATCTACCTCTAAGATTGTGACGTGTGCACATGTAAGAGTTTGAAACCACCATGCTCTAGCTATTCGGCGGGAATAAAATTTCAAGTGAACATTAAGTTAATAAAAATAAAAATACAAAAATCCCAAAGACATACTAGGATAACACTAGAAAATGACGGGAATAAAATTCAAGTGAACATTAGGTTAATAAAAATAAAAATATAAAAACTCCAAAGACATACTAGGATAACACCAGAAAATTAAAAGAATACAACTTACACAACATTAACATTTACATAACTTTAAAACAATACTAAAAATATCACATTAAAAATAAACGAGAGATAGTTAGTAGGAGATGATTTTGTGGATAGTAAATTTGCATCGAGAAAATAAAATGTCCCTGCCAGAATTTGTAGACAATAAATTTGCGTCAAGAAAATAAAATCAAGACCGAAAAATATTGCAACAATCGTAGTATTTTATTTCAAATATTTGAGTGTACAATCCCTATGATTCCTCTGATTCTTCTTTCCAATGGTGAATAAATTCAAGGGATTTGGAGCTTGATCTTGAATCTATGTTTGTTGTCACGAACGATGATCTTGTTTTTGAGCTTGAGTTTGATTGCTTGAACTTGACCTTGATTTGTTCTTCGTTCTTGAACTTGAACTTGATTTCTTGAGCTTGAAACTTGTGGAGGAATTTGCAGCATTTGATCCACGAACTCTTTCTTGCTTCTTGTTATAACTTCTGATGTCTTTTCCTGAGTTATGAACACCCCTATTTATAGTTGTAGAAGGGAAGAGTTGTGATAAGAACAAACTCTTTTCGACCAATCAAATTAAAGTGTGACATGACCGCATTTGATTGGACACAACATGTCACTTGCACACGTGGCGTGATTTTATTGGCCTTTTAGTGTGACTGGGCATGCCTTGTCATTTGACACGTGGCATGGTCCTATTGGCTCTTCCGCTTGACTTGGCGCGCCACATCATTTGACACGTGGCACCAAGCCAGTCCTCTAGGAGAATGATATCTTGGGCTTAACGAAGTGGGCTCATCACTTTAGTTCAATAAAATGAGCTAGCCCAATGGATTAAGATTTATTTATTTAACCCATATGTGTTGGACTTATATAATTAAGAAAACTTACCAACAATGTCCATTTAGAAGTACCTCATTACAAAAATTGGCCAATTGATAAAATATTACTAATATTAGCCAAAATGGCCAATTAGCTATTTATAGCAAAAAAATATCAAAATTTTACTTTCTTTTGAGTGGGTGCTATTAGAATAGATTGGGTATATCATAAGGAGATTGAATCTCAGTTTTGAGATGTTTTGGTGAATTTGAGGTGATTTGAATTGAAAATTCGAAGTAAAAACTGAATATGAAAAAAGATGATACGTGTATCACACTGTGTATCACATATGTATCATATCTGTATCGATTGTGTATCACATGTATATCCATATGTGAGATACATGCATGATACATGTGTCACAGTAGAATTTTTGACACGATTTAATTATGAATTTTGATATAAAATCCGTCCAAATCACCTCCAATCTTCCTCAAATTTTGTATATTGACTTATCTATATGTTTTCAATGAATTTCGACTATACCCATTAAAAGAGTTCCTTGTTTGTTTAGATTTTTGGAATATTGATTAGAGGTTGGTAAGTTGAAACTTATATGAGATATTTCTGTAAGTTTTCCTATAATTAATTCATTTATATATTACCCCATAATATTTATTTGGATTAGTATAGTAAAATTCAAGTTATTTATTGAATTTGAATCCAATAAATTTTACATGCCTACAAATACCCTCTGCTTCAAAACTTATCGAGATGTCTAAATTTTTGAAGACGAGACTTGAAGTATACGCAATAGACATATTTGTCTTCTAAAAATGATCTCGTATTGACTCTTTACTTCCATCAAGCTAAGAAAAGAATTTACATGTTACGATTGGCATGTATATATACACATAATGACCAAACCATCAATCATCACATCACGTAAGACAAAGTATTTGTTTGGCTCAGAAGTTATTGATATACTTTGTAAGCTTAGAAAATAATTAAAAATAAACGAGGGTAAATCGTAATCAAATATAATATGACCTAGAGATTAGAAGGACGGTATTATTATTGTAGATCTGAAAGGTAAAGGGATCATATGAACTTAAGAGAGAAGTAATCGTTAGAGATAGAGACAAAGATAGAGAGAGAAAAGTTGTATTATTCGAGAATAATGATGATGCCCCTTTACAATGTTAAGGTCTCCTTTATATAATAGGAGACCTTCCTCGAAATAATTAAAAATGGTACAAAAGTAGGTAGCATCCTCTGAGTGAAGGCGTTGAGTCTTTAAGTGACGTCACCTTTCTTAACATGTCCAAGTCATGTCCTCACTTTAGTCGACATATGCTCAAAGACGTACCCATCATCGTATAGGCGTCTAGGGTCAAATTTGACCCCATATAGTTAGTCCCTGTGTTCGTTGGAGGCGTATTCGATGGGCGTCTCCAATGAAAGGAATTGCGAACCTCATCTTTGGAGAATTTGACCTCAAACTTAAGCGGCAACAGGAATGATATGGAATGCTCAACGTTGTTGATCCATTGACGTGTGACTCCCTTTTTGGGATGACGTCAATACCCGCATGCGTCATTATTACACTTATTCCCGAGGTGGTTCAGGAGGTGATGTGACATTTTGGTTTCCCGCATCCGTTTTGGGTCATGCCTTTTCGATTTCCGCATAACTTAACCATATAAATAGGGGAAAGGTTCAATTTGATTCATCTTTCGAACCCTTGGAAAATATTTTTCGACTTTGTTCATTGTCTTTTTCTCTAATAACTGATATTTCATGTGAGAATCTTCCACCTTCTGAAACCTTATTTCTTGCTATAAGCACTTTATTTCTTATATGGAACATCATGGTAAAATTCCAAAGTAGTAAGAAGATCAAGGATGCCGCCCCATCTAGGGTTCCGCCTTCCCCTGGCGGCTAAGAGGAGGAGGCAGAAAAGGCTCTCACTCCCCTCTAGCTGGAAAATGTGCTTCCCAAAGAAATGCACATTTGACGGGATTTTCAAAAGAGAAATCCATCTCTCCCCGGGGAACATAGTGAGTTATTACAGCCGCATTTGGGCAATCTCCAAGCGGCGCATAACATTCCAAGCCATGTGGAAATGGTTCCCGCTAGAATGGATTACACTAATGTGCATAGACCCGAATATTGCACCTTTTATGAATATCCATTCTTGATCGGTTTATAGACTACCAATTTATCCTTTAGCAGAGGAGCTTTGCCGCTTTTTTTACATATGCCCAGCACAACTTACTCCATACACTTTGAAGGTGTGTAGGAATCTGAGGGGTACCATGTCGCAACTCAAGAGCTGCGGTACAAAGGGTTTGGTGGTGAAGGATGACGACAAGGCCAATCGTGGCTTTTGGCCCAGGTACTTCTATATCAAGAGGGAGCACCTGGTGCCGAACCCTAATGGGTTCCCCGAAAGGTGGAACTCTGAACGTAAGTGCTTTTGTATGTGGAAATCTTGGTTGTATATTGATTTAACTGTTTGGCCGTTGTGACTTCTTCTTCTTTTTTGTAGTGAGGGCTTATCCACCCCATCCCATCGACGACATCAAATCATGGGTGGAGAAATTGATACCTTATGCAGAGGAGTGCCGTACCTACGTCGCATTTTGTCAGCAATACGACCCATTAGGTAACTTTTCGGCTTCGATTCGGATACTTCCTTAGGTTTCGTTACCTGACTCACTCGCGTTGGAAGGTTGCAATGTCCCCAAGAAGAGAGCAAATGTTGTTACCTCACCCAGGGTGGAGACTGATTCTGATAGTGAAGACATAACCTGCGGCTCGTTCCATGACGGCGTTCTCATGGTCCCGCAGCAGGAGGCTAGGCATGTGGCGGCGTCTACAATTGAAGCATTTCCTTCGGTACCGCCCCAAAACCAGTGAAGGAGACTTCGGACGGCGAGGAGCCGCTGGAGAGAAAAAGACGGCAGTTGATAATCATATAAAGAGTATGAGGGATAAGAAAAAGACATGTAGTATTCTATATGAGAAGAACTCTCTTGAAAAGTTGACTTTCGAGATAGATACAAAACCTTCTTTCCCACAGAGATTCTGTTCATTATTTATTCTACACTTTTCACATCAGATCCGAGAAAGTTTCCAATATCCCCATAGTTGTTTGTCTTACATCATTGTATGAAAGAGGAATCATCCGCCTCATTCAATATATATTTAGTAAATCATTCTTTCTATTTACATCTAGTGTCAGTTATTATTATTTATTGCTTATCATCATTCTCCTTCCATTAATAACCATAACACTTAATGTGTATTGCATTAAATACACTTCGACGCGATCCCAGTTATCCGCATAAATCGATTTTAGATCTAAGGTCATTGTCTTTAACTAGGATTAACTTTTCTTTTTTTATTTAATTAGTTTATCAAAACATTTATATTTTTTTGTCAAACAATTTGGCGCCGTCTGTGGACATGTTTAAAATTTTAGTTTCCTCTGGATCTATAACACAAAAAAATACAACTCTTCCTTGTGCACACAAATCTAACGCGGCAGGTAATGGAGAGGAAAAGAGGAAAGAGATAACCGACCTCACCGTTAATCTCCTTAACACTATCAACGAAGTCGATGAAACGGAGGGTGAGGACGTAAAACCAAATACATCTCCTAGGCGAAATAACTCGCCCCTTCCTCATGGAAACTTCATAACCTCACGTGGTAAATGGGACTCTACATCCATAATGAAAGAGGCACCACTAACAGTGAAAAAGATACTCAAGGCGTGGTTGACAAACATGTTGACCAGCATTCTCAACAAGCCCGCGCAAAGGACAAATAGAAAAACTGTGGGAGTCTGCGTCGCACCGGTGACAAACGAGTAGGTGTAAAAAGTACTACTCACAATGTTAGAGGTGCTGGTAACAATACCCTCACGAACATTTTGAGGAAGATGGAGGAGATGGAGTACGACAACAAAATGCTTCGTGACCAAATGAAAGAATATCAAGAAAGTGTAGACAAGAAAGGGACGTCGAGAACAAAATGCTTCGCCCCAAAACTCTTACAAAAAAGGGACGTCGGTCAGTTCGTTGAGCAACCGTACAGTGATTAAGTTGCATTGCGTTCCAGATCTAAAAACTTCAAAATGGAATCGTACTTGAAAATACGACAGCACGATGATCGCAGTGGACTCAACCTAAGGAAGAGCGGGCACTAATACTTTTACCCAATAGTGGTATCGGGGTCAATTTTCCACATGGAGCTTCAATTGTAGTTGATTATTTGTATGGTCTAGGACTGCGTTTTAGCTCCTAATTGATCTTCTAACATGTTTGGTTTTCTTTTGATTATCAACTATAATTTATCAACTACAAATTTAGAGCTAAGTTATGCTAAGATATCAATTCTAGGTTGTATGCAATATACAGAAAGACACTAGAGTCGTGGCATTTACCTAGGTGGTCAACTAACGGGTAGAGATTCCTAACACAAGAATGATGATTATGGGACTTATGCTATAAACGTTGCACTTCTACACCCACTCTCACACCTCTCGGTAGATAGAGTGATTTTGCCCAATTGACTCCCTCGAGACCAATTGGGTAGGCCAATTTGCCCAAGCAACTTAGGGTTCAAGTTGGGTAATTACAGTCTCGAGGTTTAACCCGTTAATTGGGACTACCATTCTCATGGGTCCATTCCAATTCCTTGTTGGAATTAATCTTGGGGTCATAGACTCTCTTTCTCAAAAAGAGTTAAGACCCACTAAGCTAGACTTAGTGTTTGCAACCACCATATCATAATGAAAACATAAGATTAACCCAAATAACAAACACCCAACATCATTCATGCAGTAAACCGTCATACCCATTAATTACCTACACTAGGATTGAGCCCTGGCGAATGGGTTTAGTTAGACATATTAGAAACAGAACTTGAAGAAATAGAAGATAAAATTGACATATTAATTAACGATGATGTTTATCTACTCAAATCTATGTTAATACAAGATGAAATTACTTAGGCTAAAACTTTGAAGTCACGAGCTCAGCTGCTATCTGATATCTAATTAATTAACCTAAAAAATTAAAATGTTCTATTTATACTAAATAGGAAAAACTGAACAAAAATACCCCTACGGGTCTGGCGCGGACCGCACACAAATGTCGCGCGGCGGCGTAGGGATCTTTGGTCTTCATATCTTGCTTCTGAAATGGGGGCATGGACCACGCACAAAGGTCTAGCGGCCGCGTTGGCTGAGAGGCGCGGACCGTGTAGAAACGTGGCGCGGCCTCGTGGGAAACTTGACAAAACTCCACACTCTCTGAACTTCATTCACGCGGACCGCACTATTTTGGTGTGCGACCGCGTGGGCTTTTGCATTGAATTACTGAGTCTTTGAACTCCTCTTGGCACGGACCGCATAGATGTGAGTGTGGACGCACAGGTTGACATGGCTTTTATATGGTCTCTGAACTTTTCTGCGCGGCCGGGTGGCAAATCAGTGCGGACCGCGTAGGTCAACTTGTTCCCCACTTCAGTTGTCTTTCGACACTTGGCAGATTTCACTCCCTTTTTAGCCGATATTTGACATTTGTTGTCTTGTCGCTCAAACCTACAATCAAGCGCAACTTATAAGCATTTTGGGACTAATTTATGGAAATTCACACACAAAGCTCAGGCAAGAATGGGAATAAAACGTGTAAAAATCATAGTTATCAACTCCCCCAAACTTCAACCTCTGCTTGTCCTCAAGCAAATAAAATAAGACCTATCCCTCAAAGGAAAACACCCACGTAATTCCTGTTTATCCTAAAGTAACCTCAACAAGCATCAATTGGGATTAACAATTGCCCTTAATATGAATGCATCATTAACACATTTAAACTTTGAAAACTTGTGGATCAAGTATGACACAAGAGCATCAAGAGTTGACACATATTCATCAAAGAACTTTTCTCAATTACTTTGGTCATCGTCGAACCCAAACTCACACATCCTCAACTCTCCCTAAATGAACCTCTTCTTTTAGAGTATTGACACACAAACCGATGTGGATGGATTTCACTCATCTCTCTCAAAGAAAAGGCCATAAGTCCAGCTCTAAGTACCATATGCTTGCCCCTTATGTACGTATCAACTAATGTAGGCTTCCCTCAACTCAAGATCATATAGGGCTTTTAACGAGTCATTGTGAAGGCTCTGGGTAAAGGTAGAAAATGTTTTTGTTCAAATGGGTTCAATCTTCTCTTAAACACTTCTTTTGATTCATTTTTGCACACTTTCTTGACTCAATTGAGTAATTCACTTTTTCAAGGGGTTAGAGAGACACATTGTCACTCTTTCTTTTGCAATTCAAAACCTTTCTCCTTTTGTCTACTTTTCCACACCTTTTTCACTTTTTGTTTTCCTTGAATTCCCTCATTGGTTCTTATTCACTTTTGTCTTTTTTTTTTGTCTTTTTCTCTTTTCCATTGCCTTTATTTTCTTTTGCTTTTGTGCCTTTTTACCACATTTATGCATTTCTTGTCTCTTCCCCCAAACTTAGACATTTGCCATTACTCAAGGAAAGATTTGGTGCCAAGAGAGGGTCTTGTTGAGAACGAGTATAGGCTTGTAGCTTTGGTTCATGAAAGAAGAAGGTTTAAGGCTCAAAAGGGTTGAACTAGAGATCATTTAATTGGTAGACCGTGGAATTGTTCAAATTGGCATTTTTAGATCAAGGAGAGCCTACAATCACTTCTCAAGTCAAGTTCCATCTATGATTTCGCCTCAACAAACATTCGGGGTAAGTTCTAGACCATCAGCTCGGTACTTGGGCTCACAATTCAAATTCTCACCACACACACTCAAGGATCGCTAAAGACATCGAGTCGAGGGCCTACAACAATCTTAGTTACGATTCAAGCGCACAATGGCCCAACATGACCATATGCGATTGTGTGGTCAACACAAGAGTCTCAAGGCCAAGACTTTCACCATCCTAAACACAACATCATGTCTTTGACCATGGGATCAAAGACAAATGTGCTAGGACCAAGTGAAGCTTTGCTTGAGGTGCCTTAACTGCAAAACATGAAAATCAAAAAGAAAAATAAAAATGGACTCAAACCCTTATGAAGGTTGTCACGCCATCTATCATTGGGAAGATCCACCCGGTTCGCACAACACTCTACCCTTGGAACGAACCATGGCACTACGAAAACCAATGACTTATTGAAAACGCCAAAATAAAACAAAAAGGCTACGAGCCTAACTTTCTAACTAAAACGAAAATGTTTTAACAAAAATAGAAAACTAAAATGAAAAACCGAATGAACATATACAAAAAGGGAGTAGAATATAAAACTAGGGGTAATGAATATATATATATATATATATATATATATATATATATATATATATATATATATATATATATATATATATATATATATAAGGTTAAAAAGCATCTAGAATGAAAAGTTATGTAAACCATCTAACAACTACGAATGTGCGAAAAGTAAAAGAATATATACAGTAATCTAGAATGTCAATCCAAATGGTAGGGCCACACCCCCACGAATAAAAGCTAGAATTGTCCCCAATGATAACTATCAAAATAAGCACCAAAATATAAGTTGAACCAAAATTGACGATTTGCCTTCTTGTCCATTTTCACCACCAGTCCCTTGGTCCTACGGTGGCGGAGGTGCATCATAGTACCCTTGTGAAAGCTTGGCACGAAAATATGCAGCAGATGGTGGATGAAAATCCCACGATTGGCCAGTTCTATGTACTTTAGCAACATAAGAAAGAGCTTTTAAATATAGGGGGAGAGCTGAGCTGGACAGATGCCGTAGTAGCGGTAAAATTTCTCCTCCAACGGGGGAAGAGGAAGAGAATAACCCACTTGGAACGGGTATGCGTAAAACGCACAATATCCAAAATGATGAATATGAATTACGTTGTTCCCAGCTGGGACCAAGTCGATATGGGCAGGGATGTTGTACTTAGCCCTAAGCTCGGCAAGATGAGATGCTTTCATTTGGGAATTCACGGGCTCAGGCTCGTCCGCTGGTGACTTCGAGAAGTCCGACTTGGCCCTATCATTATGAGGAATGATCTCCCCCAAAATGGGAAAGCTCTCATCCTCGGCAATGACAGTAACATCATCATCATGGGGAGGCATCCTTACTCCTAGTGGAGTTGATTCAGGAACCTCACTAGGGACAATGGGTGTATCTACCATTTTTGGTTAACTATAAATACACAAGATACAAACTTGAAAGAGGAAGAAACAATAGGAATCACTCAAACTTGAAAGGAGAGTAAGAAAACGAAAGATAGAAGCAACTAGAGCAGGAACACAGAAAGAATAAGAAGAAGAAGAAAAAGAAGAAAAGAAATGACGCAAGTTCATAGATTGGAAAATGTAAAGGTTTATTCAAAGGGTTTTCCCTTTTATTTACAGAGAACACCGACGCTAGGATCGTGATAATTAACCGTCAAATACACTGATATCGAAATTAAAAGGGCACGGAAAGTGATGCAATGCGTCGGGAAGATGCGTAATGATGGCGCGTGAGGCCTTGTTGTCACTCTGAACCAATGTCATTAAGTGTGGTCCTCAAAACGCCACGTCACCATCTCGGTCGCGATCTTCACCACTCGATCCCTTCATACGAATTTCTCCAACTATGACTAATGAAGTCCTCTCATTGAGGTTGACCAAAAGACGACATCGATAAGCGGAGGGACTAACTGTATGGGTCAAAATTGAACTAGAAAAATTCGATACGTGGAGACGATCGTCATGTATGACCTGCAAATCAATATGGGCAGTTTGGTTGGGGTCAATCAGTGATCAAGCCACTGAGTGGCTCAACAGAGCCGAGGTCAAGCAACATAGACAGAAGTAATGGCTAGTATAGCTTTGGAACCTTCAAAGGGAATATTCTATTGAATATTCCCTCTATTTGTACCTTTTAGGGATCTTTGGGAATATCCATATAAATTGTAGGAGAGATAAGGCAAAAGTCATACAATATTCTATATGAGAAGAATTCTTTTGAAATGTTGACTCTCAAGATAGATACAAACCCTGCTTCCCCAAAGAGATTTTGTTCATTACTTATTTTACACTTTTCGCAACAGATCCGAGAAAGTTTCCAATATTCCCATAGTTATTTGTCTTGCATTATTGTCAGAAAGAGGAACCATCCACCTCTTCAATATTGGGTGAATTATTCTCTTTATATACATTTATTGCCATTTATTTTTATTTATTACTTATCATTGTTCTCATTCTATTGATAACCATAACATATAATGTGTATTGCATTAAATCCACTTCGACGCGGTCTCATATTATCTGCATAAATCGATTTTAGATCTAGGGTCATTATCTTTAACTAGGATTAACCCTTTATCTTTTTGTTTAATTAGTTTAGCCAGAGATTTATATTTTTTGGTCAAACAAAAACGTTATGAAGTTTAAACATCTTTAAACCTCATAATATCGTATTCTAAAGTTTGAAAATTGTATTCATAAATTCGAATTTAATATCCTGAATTTCAAATTAGTAGTTTAGAAAGTCAAGACAATAAGTCCTGAATATTAAATTAGCAGCTTAAAAGTCAAGATACTTAATCCTAAAGTTTGAATGAATTGACTAACATTATAAGTTATAAATATATTTTAAATAGCAAACTTAAGAGTGACGACTGGTGCACTTAGACCCGATTTTCCTCGGGGCCTTGGGCCGCACACACATATAATAGAGATGCAGATCTTGGGGCATATTCATCCTACAACGTGAATGAAAAAACCAATATATACACAACTCCCCGTGGATATATATTTGTGTACAAGAGTTGGAAGTTGTTATACAGGGATTAGCTAAAGTGGAAAATGACACAGCAATAATCTTTACTGGAAGGCAGAATGGCACACATCTTTAATTTTGTGTTCAAAGGTAATAAAGGCAGTTTTGGTGAAGTGCATTCTCTTTTTGTACGTCCACTTTTGAGAAAATGAAGGCTTTTGGAGTTCCTTTTTGGTTATAGAATTACAAAGAAACTTGCTCTGCTTAGGAAGGTGTATTATGAGAAAAGAATTTGATACTTTTCTTATCACAATGAGCACCCAACACATTTTGATGAATTTTTCAAGTATTAATTTAGGACAAGAGGGGTTGCTCTGATGGTAAGTAACCCCCACTTACAACCGAAAGGTTGTGAGTTCGAGTCTCCTCAAGAGAAAGGTGGGAAGTTCTTGGAGGGAAGGATGCCGGTGGTCTATTTGGAAACAGGCTCTCTACCCAAGGGTAGGGGTAAGATCTGCGTACACACTACCATTCCCAGACCCCACTAAGTGGGATTATACTGGGTTGTTGTTGTTGTCGTAATTTAGGACAAAAAATAGCTTCCGCCAAAGGGAGACATTTTCTTGTAACAAAATGGCTGTCTAACAGGATTTTAATTATATATATACGCGTACGTAATTATTGATCTTGAGTTTCTTTCGTTAATTCAGGTCTGCTAGTTTTTGAACACTTTACTAATTAAAATAACAACAGTTTATGTTGTCCCCTATCAGTATATGATTGATCATTAAAGCTCTTTTAACAAAATTGATTAAAGGGACTGTTAGTGAGTGGCAATTAATATACGTTGAGTGTACTTGATAGTGACTTAATAAAGCAAAATGAACACCATTTTTTTCTTTTTCTTTTTCGGGCCTAATAAAAGATAGACAGTAATTTGGAGTTGATAAATATTTTAGGAGCCTTTAGCTTTACCTGAGGCAAATATACCTACTCACCACTATCCTATCTTTTTGCTGTAGTCAAAAAGTGGAAACCTTGATTCTTAACCTACTAGTTTTGAGTCTTTCTGTACCAATCAAACCAAAACAAAACACTAAGAGTCAGGATGTGCGCCCCAAATCAACCAATATAACTATCTAAAATTTGAGTCTTACTGTACCAATCAAAATATATACAATTAATATATATATATATAATCGAGGACAATCAATAGGAAAAGATTTAGTAATAAGGAAAAAAAAAAGTTAATAAGAGTTGCAATCAATCAAAGGGCATCGTGCTATGATTAGGGGAGTCAGTCGGTTCGATTCGGTTATGAATAAATTTAGCATATCGATTATCGGTTTATAAATTTGATAAATCGACAACAGAACCGTAAGATATCGATTATCGAGTATCGGTTAATTGATTATCGACCATTATCGGTTCGGTTATCGATCTACTCAATAAGATAATTCAATCTAGAGTTAAGCAAAAAAGAGAAGACAATTCACCGGAGTTGAGCAAAAAAGAAAGAATTCACATATAATATACTAAAGACTTATACTATTACCGAGGGTCGATCGGAAACAGCCTCTCTGCCCTTTCGGGAAAGGGTAAGGCACGTCTACATATTACCCTCTAACCATTCCTAGCCACC
Source organism: Nicotiana benthamiana (assembly GCA_034376525.1). Classification (NCBI taxonomy): domain Eukaryota; kingdom Viridiplantae; phylum Streptophyta; class Magnoliopsida; order Solanales; family Solanaceae; genus Nicotiana; species Nicotiana benthamiana. The sequence continues at coordinate 107,402,587 of CM067335.1, read as the reverse complement.
TCAGCAAATCTTTTTACATGTAATACGTGGCAGTGTCTCATTTGGTACAAAAAATCCACTATAACTATGAATAGACAGAGAGAGAGGGAGAGCCCGGAGTTCCATTATTTTCCTACTGTACTTTTTCATAAAGCTCAAATATTTCCCGGTAAACTCAAATATGGAGAAATCCAATCTCAAATCGAATTCCAATTCTAATTCAAGTTCCAACTCCAATCACAGCAAACACCACCGGAATTTTCACAGGCAGAATAGTCATATATCAATGTCGGACACCGACTCACAGGTGAGTCAAATTGACTCGTTCCACTCACCTTTCCACTCACCTCTCCGATCCGATGAACTCTTTCCCGATCACTGCTCCATCAAGTCACTCTCCTCAAAAGCCTTAGTTTCAGTCGACAAATACTACTCTCCCCTTCGATCTCCCCGTAAACCTTCCTGGGAGAATTTAAGCTTACCTCCGACACCTACTCCGCCCTCGGAAGCCGGCAACAAGGATCGGAATTCGACGCGAACGATGAATTTTAGTAGGGCGGTTAGGGAGGATATGACTGCTGGGGTGGCGAAAGTGGGGCCGGTTCGCGGTGGTGACGTGGAAGGTGGAGAGTTGGCCGGAGGGGAGAGGCCGCCTCCGAGGACACCAGGGCGTTCGAAGAGGGAACTGATGCTGAACAGGGCGGCGTTAGGGTTTAGGGTTTGTGAGTTAATTTTGTGCTGTATTTCTTTCTCGATCATGGTATCTGATAAAACTGAAGGTTGGAGCGGTGACTCTTATGATCGGTACAAGGAGTACAGGTCTTAATTTTCTTTTCCTTATTTTTACATAGTACAATATTAAATATGCGTATTAACAGCTACTAATTTCCTGTTTCTCATTTATTATTTTCCTATAACTACTTTCCATGACATTTAGTGATGTTAGACCTTTTATATTATGTCACAGGTATTGCGTCGCTGTTAATATTATTGGATTTGTATACTCTGCATTTCAAGCGTGTGATCTAGCATACAATTTGGCAAGCTGGAAGCACTTTTTCTCTCGCCACGTGCGATATCATTTTGATTTCTTGATGGATCAGGCAAGTAATGCCGTTTGAACTTTTCTACTTGGGTAACATGTACTTCTAGTTTGAGTATTGGTTCTAGTACTTGGGTTAGAATTGGATTATTTGATGTTACTTCTTCATTATTGTGGCTGTTACTATACTGCTAGACAGAAAGGTACAAGTCATGATGATTTCACTCTATTAGATTACAAGGTCAAATGAACTGCTTCTTTGGAGAAAAATGGCATTCAGACCTTTTCAATAGTCCAAGCTTTTCGGAGCATCTTAGTGCATTTTTTATCAGAGTCCGCCAAGTTCTTGTCGTGGTTTTTTTCTGAAGAAAAACTTTTGATCTTAGGAGCTACCAGATGAGAAAATCATGTTGATGCCTCATTTACATTTTATATTACCTAAGTTTAGCATTTAAAGACCAAGAGTATGTGTGGTTGCACTATATGAGATAGGATGTTTGAGAGGATCCCGCCCTTCACAAGGGATCAGTGATACAATCAATTTAAATTCATAGTATGCCAGTCATGCTAACAAGAGATACTGGTGAGGTGAAACCGATAAAAGAGATACGGGTCATCTACTATACTTCCTTTTTTTTTGGATGTGGGAGGGGGGGGGCTATACTTCACTCATCCTATATATGTTTTCACTGGTCAATTTAATTTATGATGAGACCTCTGTAGTATACGAAAGATTGAAACTATCTTGATATGAATTGATTGTTATATAATCAATACGAATAAGCTTTGTTGAGCAAATCATTTCACTTAGATCACGTCTTCCGGGGGGGGGGGGGGGGGGGGGGGGGGCTTCTTGACCATTTTATCTTTTTCGTCAATTTGTGGTAACCCCGAAAATATTTAAATAAATAAAATCATCTGATAATGTTCCTCAACTTTTATCTGAAAGACTTCAAACATGGTACCAAATTCTTTGTTTACTTCGTTGAGTTTCAAAAATTCATACATGCAATAGCGGCTCGTTGGAGTGCGGGGCCTAAAGCTAAATCGTAAATTGAGACCTTTGGAGGCAAAAATGTTAATGTTATTTATCTGTTATAGCTCAACCAAATTCTCCCTGAAAAATAACATAATGTTTGGAACTATGCCATGATGATTATTGGCATAATAAATAATTTATCACAAGATTTACTTATCATTATAAAGAATTATGAAAATAATTATTTAAAATATACTTATTATATATATATATATATATATATATATATATATATATATATATAACATGAATAAAATTTGGGGCCCTATATTTTTGGAGGCCTAAAGCCGTGGCTTTAGTTGCCTTGGGGTTGAGCCGCCTCTGCATATATGTTACCATAAACCCTATGTCATATGTGAAAGGTATTTCCCAGCATGCGTGCTGGCTGACAAAATTATACTCATTTTCCTGTTTCCACTAGGAGAAACCTTATTAGGAGATGTTAGGTTGCAGCATATTTTAGCATGTTCTACTTTTCGTATGCAAATATAGTGTTTTTGAACAATTTTAGAATTTAATGGAAAAACTAGCAGTCAAAAAGCTGTGGTTTTCATGCATGCGGGAGAATGGCGATATTCTTATGCTAAACCTCCTAGAAAAGTAAAATATGCACTTAGACTTAAAAATCTTTCCTTACTTCATAGTGGTGGTGATAGAACAACTGTTTTGAATGCTGGTCACTGCTCAGTCTGCTTCTTACTTCTGCTGCTGTTTTTATGTATTGCTGGCTCTCAAAAATCTTGCTTTTCTGTACAGATATTGGCTTATCTTCTTATGTCAGCATCTTCTTGTGCTGCGACGAGGGCAGATGACTGGATATCAAATTGGGGAAAAGATGAGTTTACAGAGATGGCAACAGCATCTATTGGGTTATCCTTCCTGTCTTTTATAGCCTTTGCCTTTAGCTCTCTCATATCTGGTTACAACCTCTGCAATCGTAATTCCTCATGACCCGAGAATGAGTTCACATCCATTTAGTCGTTGGGTATATTTGAGTATCGCCACATAAATTTTTATTTCTAGCTTGAAAAGCTATACAAATATAGCGAATAGATTCAACTGTATTACTGTTCCTTTCCTATTACAGATAAATAAGATTGTGCAGATGTAGTTAGCAAAGTGCTGTGTTGGAGTATGTATAAAATGTAAGGGAACCGAAGAGATGAACCAGAACCCAATGGCAAGGAGGTCGTATTTTCAACGTCCTCTTGTTTTTTGGTTGCTAAAGCTAGATTCACAGTTAATGTTAATTTTTTTTTTTTGGCAGAGAAGGAGAAGCCCCTCGTATTCATGTAGTATTCAGAGTTGTGAAATAAACAAATTAAACGGATATTATTTGCTAGTCGTGTCTCGATTACGAAAGCATTACATTTAGAAACACCGGAAAAAATGCAGTGAATGATCAAATCAGACCAGTTATATGGCGCAATATCAGGTAAAATTACATTGAGAAGTTGCTCGTACACAGAGAAAATGCAAGCCAGGAGAGAGGCCTTTTAAAGAGTCTTGAAACGTAGTTGACGCTTGGATAAAGGTCCTTACAACTCTGCATTCACATGTAAATCCAATATAGTGGCTTTGGGCTATTGTAAAAAAAAAAAAAGTACTTCTACTAAAGAAACACTAGGGAACAGCAAAAGGTAAAAGAAAAACAATGGGAAATTCATATTTCTCTGGTACGGGAGATAATTTCTATAGAAAATGTATTCGGGATCAAGAGATGTATGGTAACAGTGTCATGGGGGCGTTTTTATTCAGCCTAAAGTCACACCCGTGCAGCTATCAAGTTACGCACTTGACTTAGTCTTTCCCAACACTTAGCCAAGTTTTCAGCAAGTTTGACCTTACACGAAATTAGGCAGCAAATATAAACAGAACACAATTAAATACGGGAGGATCCCAATCTTGTATTAATTCGAAAATCTACAAAGAAAACCCTCACTTTTCTATGAACACAAGCCGTTCACATCCCACTTCGTCTAACCAAGATCACAAGTCGTTCTTGCACACTAAGACCTGCCCAATGCCTAGCCTTAACCCCTTTTTGAAACACTTAGAATGCCTCACGTTTCTCTCTTGTTTCCTTACTGAATTTCACACGAAATTCTCACTTTTTCAAATCTGACTAAGTCCAAAGGCACCTATTTATAGCACATAGGTAGCCTTTGGCACTTGACAGCATATTGACACTTGTTGTCTACAGCTTTTGCCACTTGGCGGGCTATTCCTAAATCTGATCCTAACTTCCCCAACTACACATAGGCCATTATCTCCACGAAATACTAAACAGACATGGTCCAAGTAGTTATAAAAGGTAACTGCTCCCTGCTTTGGCATGTGCACTGCATATGCCTTTTGACTTGGTCAGCTTTTACACGCCCAAGACTAGCATTGTGCCCGGCCTTGGCTCATTTTGACATTGCTCCACACATAGGCCAATGACAAGGCCATCGTGCCCAATTTTTACCACAGCCGCGCCACACCCCATGTCAAAGAGTCAGGCCCCTAACAAACCACCCGCACCCTTTGAAATCGACGTCCTCGTCGAGCCAACTTAGTTAATCACCCCCAAGTGGTTGTTGACATACAACGCCCTTGTTCCTCTATTCATATCTGCCACTTTCCTCCACCACTTGTTCCTATTTTTCCGCAGTCAGGATAGCATTCACCCTAACATGCACCAGACAGTCCTTCTTCAAGTGCGGTCCACCACAAGTAATGCAACATTTGAATTTTCCGCTTCTTTCCTTGCCATTGAAAGTCTCCGATTGCCTTTCCATTCTTGGCATAACCTCCATCTTCGGCAGCTTGGCCATTCCCTCTTTTCTTTCATACCCTTGCTTTTTCCTTCCTCGCATCAGGCTTTGAATGCGAAGATTCAGCCGGATCATCACCTAAATTGAAATCAGCCAACGCATCTGTCGTCGTAATAGCAGTAGAGACGCTTGGAACATTCTGTTTTCTCAACTTTAATTACGCCCAACCCTTCAATCCCCTCATGAAGTAATGCAACTTATTTTCCTATGTCGTATTACCTACATTCAGCATTAAGGTCCTTGACATACTCCTTCACTGTGTCACCTTGTTTCAAGCAACGCAATCCATCTCTTGCAACTTATGGCGAGTTGGTTGGAAGGAATTTAGATTTTAGTTCCTTCTTCAACATCTCCCAAGTTTCAATCCTGGGCAGTCCAGCACTTTTCACTTCTACCACTCGTGTACGCCACCACACTCTCGCATCATCAATCAAATACATATGTGTGATGGTTACCTTTTCATCATCCGGCACGCGAGTAGCCTGAAAATACTGCTCCATATCCCACAATAAATTCTCCAATTCTTTGGCACTTCTTGCACCACCATAAGCCTTTGGCTCCAGAATTTTCACTTTGGTGCGATCATCACTTCTAGGGGTAGTATTTTGTAATGCCCTTCGAAGTTGAACTACCTCCTCGCGTAGTTCTTCTTTTTCCTTGTGTATCAAGGCCATTTCTACCAATGTAGTCTCATGCCTCACTGTATAATCTGCCTCCAAACGTACTATTCTCGCAAGAACAGAAGAATCATCATGTATTTCAAGAGACTGCCCAACGAGTGTTTCCAACCACCGTTTGGCGCAATTCAACATTTGTGCCACCAGCCATATTCTCAAACACTAATACAAAATCTGCTACTAGTCGTCTTGTGACCGTCACGAACCTTGCCTGATACCAGTTTTCGCAGGGGCATTTTAGTCAGCTTAAAGTCACACCCGCACTGTAGTTAAGTTGCGCACTTGGCTCAACCTTTCCCAACACTTAGCAAAATTTTCAGCAAGTTTGGCTTTACATGAACATAGGCAACAAATATAAAGAGAACATAATCAAATACGGGAAAACCCAACCTTTGTACTAATTCAAAAATGTACAAAGGAAACCCTCACTTTGCTATGAACACAAGTCATTCATAGCCCACTTCATCTAGCCAAGGTCACAAGTCGATCTTGCACATTAAGACCTACCAAATGCCCAGTCTTAACCCCTTTTTGAAACACTTAGAAAACCTCGCTTTTCTCTGTTGTTCCCATATAAGCAGCCTTTGGCACTTGACATTACATAGATACTTGTTGTCTACAGCTTTTGCCACTTGGCAGGCTATTGCTAAATCTGATCGTTGAGATTCCCAACTACATAGGCCATTATCTCCACGAAATGATAATGGATATAAGCACTAAACAGATATGGGTACAAGCGGTGGCAAAGGTACATAGAGCTAAGGGTGGTCAACTTACCATCTTTCATCGAAAAATTACACTATATATATAGGTAAAATATTAGATTTTAATGGTATATAACATATATTGAACACCCTTTATCTGAATTTTTTTTACTTATTTTAAGTTTGAACACCCTAAATGAAATTTCTAGCTTCGCCACTTGGAACAAGTAGTTACAATAAAGTAATCGCCCCCTACTTTGGCATGTGCACTGCATGTGCCCTTTGATTTGATCACCTTTTGCACGCTCAAGGCTGGCATTGCGCCCAGACTTGGCTCATTTTAACATTGCTCCGCTCTAATACCTTGCCCATGTCAACACTTGTTTCATTCGTGTCATTGCTTGTCTTTTGCTTCAGATAGACTTACCTTAACTATTAAAAATCTTTGCCATCATCCCGCACTACCATGCTTTAGCTTAGCCAGTACTTGGCGGTGCCATAAACCGAAGTGCCCGTGCCACTAACTTTGGTGCGCATGTTGTACCATGCCGCACCAACTTGCCCACACAACCTTTTCAAGCCTTTACCAAACATGTCTTGCCTGCCCCAAGAACTTGGCCATATGACAATATTTTGTCTATTGCCCGCATGATCATTTTGCCCGCACATATGCCAATGGCAAGGCCATATCGCCCAATTCTTGTCACAGCTGCCATGCCCGATGTCAAAGAGTCAGAACCCTAAGAAATAGATACTACGATTTGACATCCCAAAACTACGAATCAATAAATATCACGTTGGAAACAAAGTAGGGATTCTTACCCAAATAGCTAGCGAGATTCATTATTTACTTTTTCTAGCCGATATACATAGATAATGCATTAATTATACATAATTATTCATATTAGACATGAATTTTACATATGTTATATATCCAGTGATTATTTTTAATTTGAGAAATTAGGTGGGTGACTATTTGGGTTAATTCTTCAACAAAGTAAGTGATCTTGTAATTGATGGAAAAAAGTGATCCTGTTATACTTGATGGATTAGTCTTTGTTCAACTTAAGATCGGTATGATAAATAATTTTTTTATAAAAATATGTATTGAATCTAGTTTCCAAAATAAATTAGGATACATGCCTTCTCGATACCTACTCAGTGCTGACTCTAATGTTATCTTTTTTTGGTAATGAAGATGTTTATTCCGCCCTGTTTAAGAGTTATTATAAATTATGACTTTTTTAGGACACAAAGTTCCTAGCTTGTCCAGTTTAGAAGTAGAAATAACAAAAGGGGGCGATGAGAAGTACAACATAGAATTTCCAAAAAACTTTGAGTTGCTTCCATGTTTTGCCATAATGTCAGCCACACTATTCGCTTCTCTGAAGACATGAGTGACTTGAGGCTCGCCTGCTCTAGTTAGCATCCATCTGCAATAAATTATCAAATTTTGGTACGGACCATTTTCGTTAATAAACATGTTAATTAAGGCCTCAAATCTGAGGGGCCAAATTTTTTAAAAATAATAGATTTATAGGAATTTAAATTTTTTAGTACTTTTAGAATAAAACCTTACCTAAGATCAACAATGTGCCCAAAAAATTAAATGAGTCGACTGTATTATCAATCGAAAAGGAATCTTCTATCTATATAGAATAGGAGAAGCAAAAGCACTATATTAAGACAAGTGTCATAACCATAAAAGGCCAAGTGGCATTGTTAAGACAAAATAAACTACTTTTCTAACTAATTTTTTTTGAATTTTAAATTTTGAATTAATTGATTACACTAGTTGAATTAATAAATATAGATATCTTATTATTCTCAATAAAAAAACAAAATAAAAAAAGTTATACTTATTTAAATTGGAGTTTTAAAATTATTTACAATAAAAAACAAAAATCAAAAAAATCAAAAACTATCAATTCAAATTGGAGTTTAATTTCTTCCTAATATAGTAGTATATTTTGGGTGTCTGTGTGTGAGAGAGAGAGATTATATAGGAGTAGTTATTATACTAAACTGATAATTTATTAATTGATAAATTAATAAAAAGGTAAATGTATAGTACTAAGTACTTGCTAATTTAATAAAGAAAAAATAAGGAATAAACAATTTATTTGATTATTGTAATGCTTTGTATTCTTTGATTTTGTATATATTTCATTATATTTTTGTATACTATATTAAATAATAAAATAGTAATTAATATTTAGTAAGATATATTAGATCATAATTTTATAAGATTAATATTCCATCAAGTTATTTACATATCGTGCGGGTTCTAATGCTAGTTATTAAAAAAATACTATAAAAAATTATTAACAACTTTGCCTTTCGAAAATCTAGAAATATATATCTCAAATAAAAATATATATCATAATTTTCTTTTAAAAGTTTAAGCTTCACATAAAATTTGGGTTTAAGTTATGGTTGAGCCGCCCCTGTACCTATTCAATATACGCCTTAACCAACGAGTTTGTAAATTCATTTTTTACACAGTTAAAATTAGTTTTACTGGTTTTTTTTATCTGAAACAGATAACTAAACGGAGAAAAATGAGTATTTTCAAAAACAACGATTTGGAAATGATAAATTTTTGGATTGTAAGGAGAATTAACCATTCTGAAGAACAAACTGCTGTCCAAAAGGCACAAACAACCTAGTACCCACAATTGAGTTCAAAAATGGCATTGTACCGCCGTCTTTGTCGAACTTCTCGTGTCCTCCGGCGGCTCCCTCGCCCCTCTATCGCTGCCGTCTACTCTTCCCGCGATCAAACAAACCCTAGCCCAACTGCTCCTCATTCTCTGTTAATTAACCCCTTCCAATCTTCTTCTTCTGATCATTATATACCCTACTCCAATTTTAAGGAATCGTTGAAATATTATTACTCTTCACATTCTTCTAGAATTGAACATTTAGGGTACCTTCAGGCTCTTCACTTTTCAACCTTAGCTAATTCTGAAGAGGAGAAGAAGAATGAGCAACAAAAACAGCCTTCTTGGATCGATACGTATTTGCCCCAAATAATTAGACCCTATGCTCATCTTGCCCGACTTGATAAGCCTATTGGCACTTGGTTACTCGCTTGGCCCTGCATGTGGTAACTCCAATTTCCTCCCCTTCTATTTTAATTACTCTATATCCTTGTGCTTGTGTGTTTGTTATCATTCTTAACTTTTAAGGGTTTATGTGTAGGTCGATTGCTTTGGCTGCTACGCCAGGGAGCCTTCCTGATGTGAAAATGATGACACTATTTGGTTGCGGGGCTTTGCTTTTGCGAGGTGCTGGTTGTACAGTTAACGATCTTCTTGATCGAGATATTGACACTAAGGTGATTGGGCTTTCCGTTTTAGCATTAGTAGGATTTGTATAGTTCTTTAAGTCGAATTACACTTACATATTCCCAAAGATTTTTTTTATTGCTCATTTTATTTGGATTATTGATATGGTAACTCCAAGTAGTGGTTTGGAATAATTTGTGAGTTCCATTAAAAAGGGAAAATCATCAGCTCAACACTTGATAAGAAGATTTGCTCTTTTTCTTAGTCCTCTAAGATAATAGCGAGGGGGAACAAAAAGAGAATCAATATCCTGACTTGATATCTAGAATGCTTCTGCTACTTTAGCATGAGGATGTTGGATATTGTATGAAGGTGATGCTGCCTGCTACTTCCTTCTCCGTTGTTTTGGTCGCTATGTGAGAGATAGGGGGGATTAATGGGAAGAAAAAATAGGTGTTACTCTTTTCCTTGATATTATGGTGTTTCATTGCAAGACAGGGGCTGCTATAATTAGTTCCTTTACTGCTCCAATTGGGTAGCAATGTGATAGTTTAACCATCGAATTTTGAAGTAGATACATTACGTCTGTTTTATTTCTCTCTCTTGTTCTCATACGTAATCATTTCTAGTTCCTTTTAGTATCATCTATGATTCCATAGTTAATAAGGCATTGAGACTGAAATTGATCGGAGTACCTTGTATTGGTTTCTTCCCTGATTCCTCCTCCTATCATCACCAATATAATCCTTTCTTGTCCATCCTTCTGAAAGCTGGTTGACTTTGGCCTTTTGCTTATAACATCAGTTTTTCTTCTGCTTTTAGTACATTTGCGAGCTTTCATGCAGTGCAGGTGGAAAGAACAAGGTCGAGGCCAGTCGCGAGTGGTGTATTGACACCCTTTCAAGGGCTCTGTTTCCTTGGGTTCCAGTTGCTATTAGGTCTTGGGATTCTTTTGCAATTAAACAATTTTAGGTTTGTGTCTTTTTTTTCTTCACATGATTCTGTTCGTTCTCAGGTTTTCCTTTGCACAGAAAGCATTTTGTTTAATCTGTTTGAGAGTGTTTTAATTAACTGGTTCATTCAAGCTGATTAACTGAACCCAGGGGCGGCTCAATAAGTTTGGTGGCCTAAAGCCAAACTTTAATGGAAGGCTTGTTTTTTGATTTTTTTATATATTTATATTTGAAGTAGATTTTTCTAGCTTTTTGAGAATAAAATTTTTAATAATTTTTCGCATAAACCATTTAATCTCTCTTGTGACACTATTGATGTTAGGTAATTGAACCTGAATCAAGAGATTGACAAATCTATATTAAAATAATTTTTGATGTTTCAATATACTTGATGCAACGATGAAAATTTGAGAAAAAAACAAAAAAGAAAAGTTTAAAAGTGTATTACTCATTTTCTAATGATATATGTAAGCTCTCATATATATAAATAACATTTAACTTTTCTACTTTGAAATACGTATATTTTCTTAAAAAGATTTAGGGTTGACCAGAAAAGTTGTGGTGGGATGGATAGGATCTCTCTTCTTTAACCGGAGGTATTTGGTTGGAGTATTTGGAGTGAATATTTTTCTTTCTAAGGAGCAGTTCCACTTCCCACTTTATTGGACTTTACATGGTACGAATTCTAATTAATCAATGCCCCAAATTAACTACCAGACATCAAGTGCAAATTGGAAAGAAAATTGGGGCGCCCGAAATTCTGGGGCCTAAAGCACCGGCTTTAGTCCCTCTCTGACTGAACCCAGTCAATGGCTATCTGGTCTCGTAGAAGAGTTTTATATGATCTGCTTTCGCCTCACGGTTTATACTTTATAGATAAGTCAGTGAAATTTTCTTCATATGTTTGAAGTCAGCTTAAATATTTTCATCTGCCATTGCTGAAATCTGCAAGAGCTGTGCTTTTTTTTTTTTGGCCAAAAACAGGACTCTTTCTTGTCAAAACACAAAAAAGTTTATATGATAGCATGATACTTTGCGATTCTGATGAATGCTTTGTTGCTGGATGTCCATTTCTTTAATCACCCTATGGATATTGTTGAGTAAGTGAAAAATACTTACTAAAACTTTAGAGCAATACGCAATATAAATTTGTTGAGTCTGATGATGAGGAAACCAGTGCATCTATTGACTTAAACTATTTATGACAAAATGTAATGAACACATAGGTTTACAATTCTCTTCTTTTTTCCTCTTTCTCACATCAGGCAACATTTCCAAGACCTCTCTCCCAACCAAAAATTTTTAGTTCCGGGGCTTTACATAATTCAATTAATAAGAATAATATCACAATTTTCCTTTGGTAAAATCTGGATATGGAATGTGTGGTAATTCTTGCAAGTTGCAGACATTTGGGACTAAAGACAGTGCATTTGTCGGAGTCCCCTTTTGAATTATATATGGTGTGTCCCATATTCTGCTAAAATAATCACTTCCGGTTTATTTTCTAATTTGCCACGATTTGGAGAACTAGGTATTTGTGTGTATCTTTAATTTCTTTCTTGCATTTCGATGCAGAAAGCATTTCTTGCTTTATGTGATGTTTCACATTGCTAATGATTCATCTCTCTTGCTGCAGCCGCGTTTTGGGTGCTTCATCCCTGTTGTTGGTCTTCTCATACCCCCTCATGAAGAGGGTGACATTTTGGGTAATGTATCCTAATGTTCGCGTTGCTTCTCTCAAATCAGTATATCTGTACCGTCTCCCTCACTCTCACTGTTCCAACCCCAACACCAAAGGAATTTCTCTTCTCAGCTCCTGTGGATCTTTCCCATCAGTTTGGTCAGAATGGGTGAGGTCTATATCTGTTGGTGCAGCCTCAAGCCTATCTTGGTCTAACTTTCAACTGGGGAGCTTTGTTAGGTTGGGCTGCTATTAAAGGAAGTATTGATCCTGCAGTTGTGCTTCCACTGTACGCCTCTGGGGTGTTTTGTACGCTCGTGTATGACACAATATGTGCACATCAGGTACATATTAATCATTTGAAATATGATTGCATTATATACTAAATTGGGTTTGAAACGTTTGGCAGAAGACAATTTCACAAAAATATAACATATCAAAAACGTTTTTCTTCAGTATATTGCCTTTGCACCTTAGAGACTTGGTCTCCTGTACATGCATACTATTGCCGCGTGCTCGAGTATATCTTGGTTAAGGACTTCCTGTAACCCTATCCAGAAAGATTCAGTTTCCTGTCACAAGCTCACAACTACACTGTTGCTATCTCACATCATGTCTTTTTCAGCTCACCTACTTGATAGATTTTAACAGTCAAAATTGTTACCTTTTTTCTGCATGTTATTAGTATCTGTCACTGTAAGGCAGCTTCAATCATGTAATTTGGGTGTTAGATGCAGAGAGGTTGGGGTTTCATCTAAATATATATATATATATATATATATATATATATATATATATATATATATATATATATATATATATGTGTGTGTGTGTGTGTGTGTGTATGTGCGCGCGCGAAAGGTTGCTCTGATGGTAAGCAACCCCCACTTCCAACCGAGAGGTTGTGAGTTCGAGTCTCCCCAAGAGCAAGGTGGGAAGTTCTTGGAGGGAAGGATGCGGGGGTCTATTTGGAAACAGCCTCTCTACCCAAGGGTAGGGGTAAGGTCTGCGTACATACTACCCTCCCCAGACCCGACTAAGTGGGATTATACTGGGTTGCTGTTTGTATGTGCGCGCGCTCACGTGTGTGTGAATGTGCATCTATGAAAGAGAGGGAGGGAGAGATTTAGTCCCTATAAGTCCCATTGGCTTCTCTTTAGTGGTTTTCTTTTTGGAGGATTATATTTTTTGGGTTCAACTGATTAGTATTGGATCTTATAGGATTTTTTTTTTTTGAGAAGGTAAAATAAGGATCATATTGGAAAATTCTGGATTAACAAAATTCTCCCTCGATTCCATCTTATATGGCGGTGTTTTAATTGGAAATGGAGTTTAAGATATTACTTGACATGTGTATTATAATTTATACTGATAGTGCAAGCGTGCAAGGAATTTTAAGTAATACTTAAAAAGGTAGTATGATGGAGAAATATATCGACTAAGTGTGGATTATGAATAGTTAAATGAATTTAAAAGTGTTAATGTGGTATAAAATAATGTTACTAATGGAGATTGGTTGTCTTTTGCAGAAATCATATTCTTTTTTTGATATACTACTTATATATGGGAGTTTATTTTTCCCAAATCAATAAAATTGTTGCTTAATTGAAAAATAATGTTACTAACAGGAGGGTATCAAACATCTTATGGCATTTCAAATGGAAAATTATCTGATAAATTGGAATTGAGGGAGCTGCTACCTGCTGCATCCTAGTTTGAATCTTTTTTAAGTAATGTTGTTATCTGGAAAAAAGGCTATTGGTATCAGACTCATTTTATATTTGCTGGAAGATCTTATGCCTGCTCTATGTATTAGATAATATTGACATGAAAACCTGCCTTTGCCAATAAAAAGATTGGCTTCCAGAAATGTCTAAATGAAAAAAAGGACCCACGTTAATTAGGCTTTTTAGGCTTTGAGGTTCGTAGTATCATAATTGCCTTGTGCTACAATTAAAGGCCTCATAGCACTGGCATATATGTGTCTGAATGTTTATTTATATAGCAGATGCACCAATATAGATTTGTGCCCATTAAACTAGTCTGAGACAGAAGTTTTCAAATTTATGTGAAACCAGCTCTTGTCAAATATGTTGGTGAATGTTCATTCAGGATAAAGAAGACGATCTCAAAGTGGGTGTCAAGTCTACCGCCTTGAGATTTGGAGATTCCACAAAAGAATGGATCAGTGGTTTTGGATTAGCATGCATCAGCAGTCTTGCTCTTTCCGGAGTTAATGCTGATATTGGTATCTATTTTCCTTCTCTAATTTATTTTGCTCCAATCAGTTTGTGACAATCATTTTCCTTGTTACTTATTTCCCATATTTTGTTTAGTTTAATGTATTTTTCTCTTTTTTTGTTTGAACAGGATGGCCATACTATGCATTTCTGACAGCTGCTTCTGGCCAGTTGGCTTGGCAAATTTGGACCGTTGACCTATCATCTCGTGCAGATTGCAACAGAAAGTGTGTATAGAATAGTAATTAGAGACATGCTTACATTTTGGTTACTGTGAATATATGGTCAACTGGTTTACTTCTATTTGTCTGCTGCCTTGGACATGAAAGTATCAAAAGCAATTCATCCTTAGAAATACAGTATTATAGCACCCAAAGCAATTCAATATATCTATGAATTTATTCATGTCACTGATAATTTTTGGTCTTCTAGATTCTTACTTTTTAATATATCGTACTTTGTATGTAGATTTGTGTCCAACAAATTGTTTGGTGCTTTTGTCTTTAGCGGGGTTCTATTTGGAAGACTATTATGACTGTGGTAGGTGATCACAATGCTCGTGCTCTTTGCTTCTCTAACCTTTTGTCATTGCGGTTTTAAATACCATAATTGGGTAGTATTCAAAGTTATATGCTAAGTCATTGTTGATAATTCTTAAGCAGATAAAGAACAAGGCTTACTGTACAACTAGAGATGGTAAGTGTTACATATACTCTGTCCATTCTATGAAACTTTTGTTTACATGTACCGATTAAATGATCGTGTTAATTCTTGTAACTTTGGGGTAGACTTTGCACATAATAAATAGGGTGTTTCAGCCTTATGGAAGGCACACTTGAAAAAAGTAATACTTCTACATCTATATTTTCTTGTTATGTCTCAATAGCAATAGTCTTGTGGGTTTATTTTATAATTAATAATAATTGTAGCTATATTTCATATTACGTTCTTTGCACAAATATTTAAGTTTATTTCTATAATCTCCTCAAACTTGAACTTAATCAAGTTAAATCTTGTAATTTTGGGTACATATAAGTACTATAAATGGGTTGTTCTTCGCCTTATGAAAGGCACACTTAAAGTGAATAAAATACTTATACCTCATGTCCTCGAGGGGCAGGGGTGGGGGCAGGGGTGGGGGCTGGGAGCGGTTCTGCGGGTAGGGCCGGAGGCAAGGGTGGGAAGAGGGTACCAGACGCTCATAGATTAAGGATCGGGTCATGGAACGTAGGCACTCTGACGGGTAAGTCCATTGAGTTGGCGAAGGTTCTTCAGAAGAGGTGGAAAGGGTCGAAGGCGAGGAATGCAGACGGGTTTAAGTTGTGGTATTCTGGGGTCGTGAGAGGTAAGAATGGAGTGGGCATCTTGGTTGATATGGATCTAAGAGAGTCCGTGGTCGAGGTTAAGCGAGTGAATGATAGGTTAATGTCTATTAAGTTGGTTATTGGGGGTTGCGTCCTCAACGTCATCAGCGTTTACGCGCCGCAATCGGGCTTAGACGAGGAGGTTAAGAGGCGCTTTTAGTAGGACTTGGATGATACGGTGAGTAGTATTCCCCAATCGGAGAAGTTAGTTATTGGAGGGGGCTTTAATGGTCATATTGGGGCTGATGCTGGTGGTTATGGTGTGAGGTGCACGGTGGCTTCGGCTTTGGGGCTAGGAACGGAGGAGGCACGTCACTGCTTGATTTCGCCCGGGCTTCCGAACTTTTGATTGCGAACTCGACATTTCAGAAGAGGGAGGAGCATTTGGTCACCTTCAAGAGTTCGGCGGCGAGGACTCAGATTGATTAGCGATAGGGGTATGTGCAAGGACTGCAAGGTTATTCCGGGAGAGTCCCTTTCGATTGTTCATAGACTCCTAGTGATGGATGTCGGTCTCTGGGTGAAGAGGAAGAGGAGGGGTGCTCGGGGACAACCGCGGATTAGATGGGGTGTTTTGAATAAGGAGAAAGCACAGGAGTTGGAGAGGAGGTTAGCTGAGGGCGGAGCTTGGAGAAGTTCTGGGGAAGCGGATGCTATGTGGTCAGAGACGGCGAACTTGGTTAGGGAGGTAGCACGGGATGTGCTCGGGGTAGCAAAGGGCTATTCGGGCAGACATCAGGGTGACTGGTGGTGGAACGATGTAGTCCAAGGAAAAGTGGAGGTGAAGAAGGCGGCGTTTGCTAAGATGGCAGGGAGCACAAGCGAGGAAGAATGGAGAGCGAACAAGGAGATCTACAAGGCGGCGAGGAAAGAAGCAAAGATGGCGGTTACGGAAGCCAAAAACGCGGCGTTTGGTCGCATGTACGAGGAATTAGGGGAGAAAGGCGGGGACAGGAAGTTATTCCGGTTAGCTAAAGAAAGGGAAAGGAAGGCGCGTGATCTTGACCAAGTTAGGTGCATCAAGGGCGAGGATGGTAGAGTTCTGATGGGGGAGTCTCAAGTCAAGCAGAGGTGGCAGACATACTTTCGAGACTTACTTAACGATGTGGGGGATCGTAACATAGAGCTAGGGGAGTTGGGCCATTCAGAGCAACATAGAGACCTTGGGTACTGCAGGCGCATTGGGGCGGAGGAGATCATGTGGGCTTTGCGTAGGATGACGAGATCCCAGTAGAGTTCTGGAAATGCATGGGTAGGTCAGGAGTGGAGTGGCTCTCCAGGTTGTTCAATGCGATTTTCAGGACTAAAAAGATGCCGGAGGAGTGGAGGTGGATTACAATGGTGCCCTTGTACAAGAACAAAGGTGACATCCAGTGCTGCAACAACTATAGGGGTATCAAATTAATAAGTCATACCATCAAGGTCTGGGAGCGGGTGATTGAGGCGAGGGTGAGGGAGATGACATCTATATCTGTGAACAATTCGGTTTCATGCCGGGTCGCTCCACTACTGAAGCTATCCACCTTGTCAGGAGGCTGGTGGAGCACTTCAGGGATAAGAAGAAAGACCTGCACATGGTGCTTATCGACTTGGAGAAGGCGTATGACAAGGTCCCAAGGGAGGTGCTATGGAGGTGCTTGGAGGCGAAGAGCGTGCCAGAAGCCTACATCAGAGTCATTAGGGACATGTACGATGGAGCTAAGACAAGGGTTAGGACGGTGGATGGCGACTCAGACCATTTTCCAGTGGTTATGGGGCTCCATCAAGGATTGGCGCTTAGCCCTCTCTTGTTTGCCTTGGTGATAGATGCTCTTACACGACATATTCAAGGGTATGTACCTTGGTGTATGCTATTTGCTGATGACATAGTCTTGATAGACGAGACGAGGGTCGGTGTTAATGAGAGGTTAGAGATATGGAGATAGGCTCTCGAGTCTAAGGGTTTCAAAATAAGCAGATCTAAGACAGAATACCTGGAGTGCAAGTTTAGCGCCGAGCCGAGCGAAGTTGGAAGGGACGTGATAACTAGATCTCGGGTCATCGCCAAGAGGGACAGTGTCAGATATCTTGGGTCGGTGATTCAGGGTGACGGAGAGATTGACAGGGACGTCACTCATCGTATAGGAGCGGGGTGGTCAAAGTGGAGGCTTGTATCAGGAGTCCTGTGTGACAAGAAAGTTCCAAAGAAACTCAAGGGAAAATTTTATAGAGCTGTGGTTAGACCGGTCATGTTGTATGGCGCGGAGTGCTGGCCAGTGAAGAACTCTCATGTTCAGAGGATGAAGGTTGCGGAGATGAGGATGCTCAGGTGGATGTGCGGGCTCACCAAGTTAGATAAGATTAAGAAGGAAGTTATTCGAGAGAAGGTGGGGGTGGCCCCGGTTGATGAGAAGATGCGAGAGGCGAGGCTGAGGTGGTTCGGGCATGTACGGAGGAGAAGTCCTGATGCCCCGGTGAGGAGTTGTGAGCGGCTGGCGATGGTCGGCGCACGGCGAGGCAGAGGGAGGCCTAAGAGGTATTGGGGAGAGGTGATTATGTATGACATGGCTAGAATGCGGGTTTCTGAGAACATGGCCCTTGATAGGAAAGTCTGGAGGTCTAGTATCAGGGTTGTAGAATAGGGGCCCCTAGAGTTTTTCGTACTCCTCACCCGGGGTTGGGTGAGGCTTGGCAGGGCTATCCATAGAAGATTTGTGTATTGGATTGTGTCTCCCTTATGTTAGTTATTTATAGTAGTTATTGTCTGATATTATTGCATGCTATTTTATTTATGGTTCTTATGTTTAGATAATACCAGACCCCACCTGGTGGGAATACACTGGGTAGTTGTTGTTGTTATGTTTAGATAATTATTTATGCTATTTCTGCTGGACTTACTAATGCTCTTTTGTTTTTGTTCTTCTTCTTGTTTTTATTTTTATTTTTATTTTTGTTTTTCCTCTCCTTCACTGAGCCGAAGGTCGACTGGAAACAGCCTCTCTACCCTTTCGGGTAGGGGTAAGGCTCGTCTACATATTACTCTCCCCAGACCCCACTTTGTGGGACATTACTGGGTAGTTGTTGTTGTTGTTGTAAGTTATATACTTGTATTTATTTTATTTTGATTACATTGGAGATTTTGCCCTTTTGGATGGTATCAGGATAAAGTTGTGAAAATGATCACGTCATGTTGTATTATAAGTAGCACATAAGGATAAAATTGATGGTCACATTGGTAATCTGGGCATGTGACACAATAATGATAGAAAGTGTTAGAAGAGGACAAGTTAGACGTAAAATAACATGGAGAGAAGTGTTCTGGAAAACATACAATCTCTTGGAATCTATAATTAAGAACATAACACAATTAAACTTAAAAGATACATAAAAGTGATGTCAACTAATTGTGATTAAGACTTCGTCGTGTTGCTTCTGTTATATTAGGTTTGATGGTTGCCAGGAGCGTTTTTAGTTTGTTTGGAGGATTTGTAGGTCAGCAGTATATAGAAAGGACTTACAGTGTTTGAGAATCCTTAATTTTGTCTTAAAAGATGAATTATTGGGTGCAGAATGGTGTAAATGGAACATGATGTATTTAGAGGCTCATACTTAATAGTAGTAGCTGGAGTAGTTGTTACT
Organism: Nicotiana benthamiana; assembly: GCA_034376525.1. Lineage (NCBI taxonomy): Eukaryota > Viridiplantae > Streptophyta > Magnoliopsida > Solanales > Solanaceae > Nicotiana > Nicotiana benthamiana. The sequence goes on along the minus strand of CM067335.1, from coordinate 107,383,184 downwards.
TAGTTGTAGTAGTTACTGTTGATTTGATATCAGGACATAAACCACAATAGTAGCAGTTGTTGTTACGTCGTAGTAATAGTTGTTGTTGATTTGATATCAGAACATGGTGTGATCTTATCTCCTTGGATTAATGTAGCCCGCGTGTTGATTTTGTTTGGTTTAGTCGATGAATGCTAACTAATTTAGGAGTGTCTTCCAATCTCTGGAATAGCTTTTGCACAGAAAACCATAAGAATTTTGCTCCTTTCCTTTTTGGACAAGTAGATCCAGTAATATTAATTAAAGCAATATAAAACTAACTGGATTCTTAGTCCTTGCTTATTGATGGGATATTTTGTCTCTGTCAAAACAATATATATGTTGCATAGCTCCCCTAGAGTTTTTCGTACTCCTTACCCGGGATTGAATGAGGCTTGGTAGGGCTATCCATAGATGATTTGTGTATTGGATTGTGTCTCCCTTATGGTAGTTATTTATGGTAGTTACTGTCTGATATTATTGCATGCTATTTTATTTATGGTTCTTATGTTTAGATAATTATTTACGCTATTTCTGCTGAAGCTACTAATGCTCTTTTGTTGTTGTTTTTGTTTTTGTTGTTCCTTTCCTTCACTGAGCCGAGGGTCGATTGGAAACAGTCTCTCTGCCCTTTCGGGTAGGGGTAAGGCCCGTCTGCATATTACCCTCCCAGACCCAACTTTGTAGGACTATATTGGGTAGTTGTTGTTGTTGTTGCATAGCTCAAATTAGCCAATGCTTGTATTTGGCTCATTCTGTTCGTTTGCCTTTGAAATTAGTCTCAATACCTATCTATATTTGTAATGCATGCTCTTGCTAGAAATTCCAAGGACACGAGCTCCCTCCACACCCCACTCACCCGGGGGGGGGGGGGTAGGATTAAAGCAAGTGTTTCTTTCTTGTAAACATTTACTTGTTTTACATTAATGTGGTGGGTTGTCAAACCATAAGTCGCAAAGGCTAGAGCTTCCTAGTAAATTGCATTTCTTCACAGCTGATGCCATGTATGCTTTAGCATCGCTCTTCTCTCCTTCATGTGCACACTCTGAAGACTTGTATTTGTTCTCCCAGGGCCTAAAAATCTAGTTGAAGTATTCTTTGGCCAGGTTGTGTCGTGGGAGCTCAACTTTGGAGCTTGCAACGAATCTCCAGCTGGGTACCCAATTTTTTTTTTTCTTTCATCGTCGGAAGCTGCATTTGGGTTTACAAGAAACATCTGCAGGATTTGTCACTGATTCTTTTGCAGATTTTCTGACAACCATTTGTTTGGAGGTATGGCAAAAAATTTCTCCCCTCCCCCCCCAAGGGTTCCATATAGCATCTCTGTTTTTTCTTCCCATTTATAGTTTATTCTATACTTCCTAGCCATCACGATAGGCATATGGGAAAGGTAATGGATGCTAGCTCTCTTTTGAGTTCAAAGCTGTATCACCTAGGTCAGTTAACCAGAGAAATCTCCAAATACAGTGATATCAACTTGTATTTGTTGGCCAATGTTGTTGTAGGTTCCATTTTCAGTCAGGGTATTTGATTGCGTAAATGTTAAATTGAAGACTTGCCCCCCCCCCCCCCCCCCCCCCCAAAAAAAAAAAGAAAAAAAAAATCAAACCCCAGAGACGTAGACTTTCTTTTTGATAAGAGCTGCTGGTGCACTAAGCTTCCGGTATGTGCGGGGGGCCTGAGGAAGGGCCGGACCACAAGGGTCTATTGTAAGTAGTTTTACCTTGTATTTCTGCAAGAGGCTGTTTCCACGGCTTGATCGTGTGACTTCCTGGTCACGTGACAACAACTTAACCACTTACGCCAAACCTCCCTTTAGTAGATTTTCTTTTTAATATCAACTAAATAGTAATATATGTGCATCCTAATATTACTACGTTCTGAAAGTGTCTAACAAATTTTCCCCAGATTTACAAAGCATGAAATCTTGTATACCTGTTTTGGCGAGTATTTTTCGTCCAAAAGTGTTGTTATCCATTGGCTCTTGGTTTAGAAATGGGTTAATCTGTTTAGTTACTACTGTTATAGGCAGTAATGGATGCTGTATAACTCTCATATAACAAACTTTAATCAAATCATATGTGCTGGCCAGTTTAATCTTGTATATTTGTTTGTTCTCTACGAGAATTCTGATTTGTCGTCAAAAGATGAAGAAAAAACTCATTATTCCATTAAACTCGATTCAAGAACTCAGTTGATGAATTCTTTTTTTTCCTTCTCAAAAAAGAATTCAGTTAATGAATTTGCTGATGCTTATAATTGGTGGTAGCTTGTGCAGGCGTTACCAAATCAGCCTATACTGGACTAGAGTCACTAGACCTTAAAATGACTTGTCATAAAACAAATTCTATTCTTATCTTTCAACTTGTAGTGTAGGTTTTTGTCTTGTCTTTTAAGATAGCTACCTGTGTCAGCTTTGCTATGGTTTTCTACAGTTACGCTGGTGATTAATACAAAAATGATTAGTTACCCAAAAAAAAAGCACTTATTTGTTAAATGTAACTTAAGGAGCTAATATTAATCAATTAAAACGTATTATTTTATGGGTGTATAAATTTAAATCTGGGAAGTAACTCCCACTTCCAACCGAGAGGTGAGTTCGAGTCTCCCCAAGAGAAAGGTGGGAAGTTTTCGGAGGGAAGTATGCACAACCTATCTATCCAAGGGTAGGGGTAAGGTTTGCGTACATAGTACCCTCCCCAGACCCTACTAAGAGGGATTATACTGGGTTGTTGTATGTTCAACAATAAAAACACATGTTTCCTGTATTGTTCCTTTTGTTAATAAAGAAAACAATCCTTCTTTGATCGTAAATCAATACTTGGAATTTTAAGGGTTGTATTATAATATTGGAGTGTTTTTAGAATGTTTTAACATATGTAAAGTGTAAATTAATTAATGAATCATAATAAAGTGATGCATTAATATATGAAAAAAAAGAATGACACATACTCGGGAAGAAATTCAAAAATAATTAAATTTACAAGTAATCATTCAAAAATAGCCACAGTTTCGAAAGTAATTGAAATTTAGTTACTTTTCATGTAAAAATAAATCTTAACAAAACATTGTTCAAAATCTAGAAAAATACTCCAGTATATACTGGAGTTTCAATATACTTACGTTGTAACTCCAGTATATTCCAGTATAATATACCGGTCCAGCATAATATGCTGGAGATTGGTGCTCCAATCTCAAGTATATTATACTAGAACTTTCTGCGTGTTGGAGTTCCAGCATAATATGCTGGAAGTTCATACACAGGTGCACCAATCTCCAGTATAATATGCTAGAACTTTTCGTGTTGCAGCAAAATAGTGATTATTTTTCAATGACTTTATAAATACTGGCTATTCTTGAATGACCAGTTCGAAAATTGGATAGTCCGCTATTTTTACACATACTTGAGGTCCTTGAATTGGTCCCGAGTTTAAGAATGGATAAGTAGACTAATTGGCTAAAGATAACTAAACTGCTAGTCGGTGGAGATGGCTTTTAACACAAAACTGATTCATGATTACTATATAATCTGATGGCTAAGTGTAAGGGTGTACATAGTCCGGGTTGACTCGGATTTTTCATTTACCAAACCAAACTATTTATCTCGGATTTTTAAATCTATACACCAAACCAAACCTATAATAGTCGGGTTTTTCAGTCTCGAATTTTCTCGGATTTCTCGGGTTTTTCTTAGTTCACTGTGAAGCTACGGTAAAGATTTATTGCACATTGCTAAACAGCTGGAATTAAATCTGTCGAGTTTCATCAACAAATTGTTTTCGACAATCAACCAAAGTATTGTGAGTTCTGTAAACATCAAGGGCACGATATTAAGGCTTGCAAGATCAAAAAACAAAATTCTGTTGTTCATCAAAAATAGTACAGTACACCACACATTCTATTAAAACAGTGAATAAACAAATCAATGCAAAACTCTGTTCCAAAATAGCACAGTACACCACACAGCAAATTTTGTCCACTATTACATTTGCAGAATCTGTGCCAATAAACAGAGTAATTAAAACGTACCATATATATGAAAGAAAGTAAATGAAATATTCCTTTGAAATTAAGCGTTGAATTTGGCCGAATATTTCCTTTCCTTTCTTTTTGTTGTAACTTTTCTGTTTCTCTTTCCTTTTCCAATTATTATGTTTTCATTTTCCTTTTCCTCCCCTTAATTTCCTCCTAATTTTATGCAAAATTCCCAATAATCAGTTTTTCCTGAAAATACTCTCATTGTTATGAAATAATATAAAAGACAAGAACAATAACTCAAGAACAAGAGCAAATAGAGAGAAGAGTAGAGAGAGTTCTTCTTATTGATACTTAGAGAATGTTAGGAGTGATTTACAATGGTAGAGGGCACCTCTATTTATAGGGAGGGGGATGATTTATCTACCAAGAATAGAACTCTAGAATCTCTCTAATTATAGACATTCACCTTAAATAGGAGATTTCATAACACTCCCCCTTGAATGTCTATTCAATTATGTGCCTCATAAAACCTTAAAACCAAAACCCAATGGGAAAAATTAAAGAAAGGAAAAAGAGTACACATGTTTGAATATGCGCCTATTAGTTGCCTCGTTAAAAACCTCGCAAGGAAAACCCAGTGGGACAAAACCTTGTAAGGGAAAAAGAGTGCAACGCGCATTAACTCCCCCTAATGAGTACATCAATTTATATCCTTGAGCATTTGCATTCCAATCTTGTGCATCATCTTCAAAACGATCTTTGATAGAGATTTGATAAATAAATCAACCATATTGACTTAAATAAATATTCCGCACCTTGAAATCATCATTCTTGATAGATATGAACATCTTCATATAATGTCGTGGAATAACTCTTCAATATCTCCATAGGTGTATTCTCGATGCCATCATGCTTATAGTTATAGCAAGATACATATGTACACAAATTGTACTAAGGATGTGGTACTTCAGGACCAAGAATTGCATATGCTTCAAGCAACTTAAATCTTTCAAGTTAAGTCATATAAGCCATATAATAGACTTTAGATGCATATCAAGTTTTCCATGTCATGCTAGACAAATAAGATATCGAAAACTGACTATACATACCTTTGACTTTATACTTTCAAGCATTTGAACTATAGGTTCAAAACTACATATCTTTCATATGGAATCAATTCTTCTTGAATTGAATCTCTTCCATTTAGTTACTTTCTTTGGGTCAGTAAATGCGTATAGCATGCTTTGCAATATGTTACAATTGAATTATCCCTTTTATGAACTTCAGGTTCATATCATGATATTCGGGGATATACATATACAAATGATAATTCATCCCATGTAACCTTTTCTCAAGTGTTTATCATGTCTCCCCCTCATGTTAGTAAAGCTAACTTGTTTCCTCAACTTTGGGAAATCATCTTTGTGCATTATCATGTCAATATACACAACACATTAATAATAAGATGAGATTATTTGGTTCCTGACCTTGAACCACTTGTGAGGGGAGAATATACTCTCGTATACAACTTATATCAAACTGATATATATAACTTTGTTCTCATAAGAAACAGTTTAGCTATTAAGTGGAAGCACTCAATAATTATCTTGCTAAACCAACTTTGATATAAACCAACTTATCAAGATGAACTGTCTTGAGTAGAGAATCTGGAAATTATGCTCGAAGTTAGATTACTGAGCAATTTACCTCGCAAGCACCGGCCAGGCTGCGGGTCAATAACAATTGCGCATGTAACCATATCATAGATGCATCATATGTGGTATACATGGCAGGTGAATGAGCCCATATTCACCTTTGATATTTTCAGAATTTATGGGCTTCAACCCGAACTCTTTAGTTGGTCAGTTCATTAATGAGAACAAGTGATACAAGAGAATTCGTAAAGAACTTTCTAGTTCTTTAATGTTCACCTATGTGAATTTGCACATCATACTTAAAATGAGATGGCTAACACGAATGCCAACTGAATAAATTATCAATATTGGTAAACTTCAAATTTACACCATGACATGTGCACTTATCAATAAACTTCAGGTTTATTATGACATGGGTTTTTATACCAATAGATATCCACTTTATTGTGGCATTCTTTCTTTTGTGTAGTACAAATTGGAGAACAAAACGGGTAGCTTTTCATATGCAAATTGCCCCGCTACAAGTTGTAGTAATAGGAGATATCAAATCCTTCCTTTATTTATAGTCTCAATATAATCAATCGCTTTCGCGTGTACTTTGGAAACTGAATAAGTTTCTTTGAGACTTACTACAGCACAATAGTCAATTGTGTTTCTCCAATATAGTAATAATTGGCTCTTCTAGAGCTCTCAATTAATTTTGTACTACCACAGATTCATCAACATCCATGTGGTAAATATCTTTCTTAAAGAGAAAGTTATACCATTATGGTCATGTCAAACTTATATGCAAGATATGTTTCTTGCATTATCGTTGTCCTTTAATAGTCATATTTCCAAAATACTTTGGCGTACAATAGGTACGTGACCAACGATCATTCATGCCATATATCATCTCAAACCTCCTTCTAGGGGTGAGTGTGGTATATTTAATACCAATTTCATGTTCATATTCTTCCAATAATGAATATGTATTCGTGAATCAAATGTTGTCACATTCACTTCGAGGATATGTGATTTTGTTATCCTTTTCAAATCTATAAATGCGTCAGGCATTTGATTTGCTATTCTTTGCAAATGGATAATCTTTTGTGCCTCTTTCTCGCAAATAGAGGTATGTGGATCAAGATGAGATAATGATGCATTTTTCCACAAAATTTCCCGTTTGGTTTCACCAACTTCTCCCCCTAATTTTGGGAAAAGTGTCTCATCAAATTGACAGTCTGCAAATCGTGCAGTGAACAAATCTCCTGTCAATGTTTCGAGGTAGCGAATAATGGAGGGCGATTCAACCTCAACATATATTCCTAACCTTCTTTGCAGACCCATTTTGGTGCGGGATGGCGGTGCTAAAGGCACATATACTGCGCATCCAAAAATTCTTAAATGAGATATATTGGGTCCATGACCCAAAACCAATTGCAACGGGGAATATTTGTGTCGATTCGTCAGTCAGAGACGAACTAGCATTGCTGTATGCAAAATGGCGTGTCCCCAAACCGAAGTGGGCAGCCGACGAACTAGTATTGCTGCATGCAAAATGGCGTGAACCCAAACCAAAGTGGGCAGCCGACAAACTAGCATTGCTGCATGCAAAATGGCGTGAACCCAAACCAAAGTGGGCAGCCGACAAACTAGCATTGCTGCATGCAAAATGGCGTGAACCCAAAACGAAATGGGCAGCCTCGTTTTCATGAAGAATTCAAGATTATTCTCATCTATTGTCTCAATCTGATATCCATTTTGAATGATATCTTTAAAACTCAACAAGTTCCTTTTTGACTTGGAGGAGAACATTGCATTCTCTAAAATGGATTCTCAAAACTCAACAAGTTCCTTTTAAACTTGGAGGAGAACATTGATATCATTAAAACTCAACAAGTTCTTCTTAGACTTGGAGGAGAATATTGCATTCTCTAAGATAAACGTCATGCCTTTGGGCAGAGTTACAGTTGCTCTTCCGGAGCCTTCAATCAATTTACTTCCCATGGTTTCACATATAAAAGAAATACACGAACATATGAATAAATAAGTTCAATTCGTTTGTGTCACATAATATTTTCAAAATCTGCAGCTAACAGTTGACTAACGAAATCAGATATGTTATCCATAATTGATTACTTTGCAGTTTGAAAATTTTCAGCGTTTTTCATAAGACAATCGATTATTAAACACACACAATCGATTGTTTGAACATAGACAATCGATTGTTAAACACACACAATCGATTATTTGTTATTTTTGAAAAACTTGCAGATCACTGTCTTAAGACAATCGATTGTTATGCATAGACAATCGATTGTTGGCTATTTTTGAAAAATTCCAGAGCACTGTTTCAAGACAATCGATTGTTAGACAAAGACAATCGATTGTGGATAATTTTTGAAAAATTCCAGACCTCACTGTTTCAAGACAATCGATTGTTATGCATAGACAATCGATTGTGGATGATTTTTGAAAAATTCCAGATTACTGTCTAACGACAATCGATTGTTAGACATAGACAATCGATTGTGGATGATTTTTGAAAAATTCCAGACCTCTGTTTCAAGACAATCGATTGTTATACATAGACAATCGATTGTGGATGATTTTTGAAAAATTCCAGATTACAGTCTAACGACAATCGATTGTTAGACATAGACAATCGATTGTGGATGATTTTTGAAAAATTCCAGACCTCTGTTTCAAGACAATCGATTGTTATACATAGACAATCGATTGTTGGCTCTTTTTGAAAAATTCCAGAACTGTTTCAGGACAATCGATTGTTAGCCAAAGACAATCGATTGTTGATCAATTGTTTTTCAACTTTAATGCGAAAATAGTTGATAATCGACTAGTTTTTCAGGCTAGTCGATTACCCCCACTGGAAAATAAAAGTTTTATTGATATTTGAGCATATTGAAGATATTCTAAAGAACTACTGCTAACATTGCATCATGAACTAACTAATACGAGCTAATACTAATGACTATTAGTTTATTCACTAACTAATACAAATAAGTAGAACAAAATCAAATAACTCCATCTTCTTTCATCACGGATCCATCGCCGATTAGGTGGTCTATTTTCCCATCGGGTTGCTCAAAGAAGTCTGCCACATCCAGATGGGTGATGTCCTCATTGTCGTCATAGACAAAATTTGTTTCAGGGCCTTTTCTCTTTCGAGATGCTTGCTAAAGGTCAACCAAGTGTCTTGGTATACGGCAAGTCTTTGACCAGTGCCCTTTCCCACCGCAACGATAACATATCGTTTCTGAACCATTTTCCTTAGGATCTTCATGACCCCGTTTCTGCTTTCGGCGGTTATCTCTCTTCGGGGGGTGACGGGCTTCTTTGGAATTTCTTCCTTGTCTACGTCCCTGGCTATGACCCCGTTTACGACCATGATCATGGTCCTTTTCATGTTTGGCATAATGAGAGTGCACCTTATCTGCTTCAGGCAGTGGTGTAGACCCAGTGGGTCGATTTTCATGATTTCTCATGAGCAGGTCATTATTTCGCTCAGCCACTAGTAGAAGAGAAATCAGTTCAGAGTACTTTGTTAAGCCTTTCTCTCTGTACTGTTGTTGCAGTACTATATTGGAGGCATGAAACGTTGTAAACGTTTTCTCAAGCATATCATAATCGGAGATATTATCCCCGCATAGCTTCAATTTAGAAGTAATTCTGAACATAGCAGAATTATATTCAGAAACGGACTTAAAGTCCTGGAGCCTCAGATGAGCCCAATCATATCGTGCTTGTGGCAGAGTGACCAACTTCAGGTTGTCATATCTCTCCTTTAAGCCGTTCCACAAGACGAGTGGATCCTTGACGGTGAGATATTCAATCTTCAAACCTTCATCAAGGTGGTGGCGCAAGAAAATCAAGGCCTTCGCACATTCTTGGGTGGATGCTTTTTCTCTATCTTTGATGGTGTCTCCGAGACCCATAGCATCTAAGTGGATTTCAGCATCCAACACCCATGTCATATAGTTCTTGCCCGAAATTTCAAGGGCAACGAACTTTCTTTTCGTAATGTCAGACATAATCGAAAATTAAATTAGGAAGAGGGAAATACCTTAGATTTCTCGAGAATGGTTCTTGAGACGGTAGAGTCTCGTGCTGATAACGTGTTATGAAATAATATAAAAGACAAGAACAATAACTCAAGAACAAGAGCAAATAGAAAGAAGAGTAGAGAGAGTTCTTCTTATTGATACTTAGAGAATGTTAGGAGTGATTTACAATGGTAGAGGGCACCTCTATTTATAGGGAGGGGGATGATTTATCTACCAAGAATAGAACTCTAGAATCTCTCTAATTATAGACATTCACCTTAAATAGGAGATTTCATAACACTCATCATTATCTCCTACAAATTTGAATTGTGCTTCAACAGAAAGAGAAAGAAAAAAAAAGATATACCAAGATACAAATTACATTCACACAAAATTCTATGTTGCAAAAATATATGAAATTGGCCATAATTTATAGCAGCCAGTGTGCACAAGATGGACAGATGAGTTATCTTAAAGGACAACATCACAGGAACAATCTGTAGTATCTAAGATCGGTTAATGCAGTAAATGGAGAAAAGGCATCAAATTTGAAAACTGCAGAGCTGACTGAACAGCAGCAGGCTAAGATGATGTCTAGCAATGACAATGCTAATCTGCCTACTCAAGCAACTGGAAAAAACATCGACGCAATGGACACATATCACACTGATTTGCCTTTGCAACCAAGAGAGAAGGCATCAGTTTCTAATAACATTGATGATTTCATCAAATCTGGACAGAAACATTCTGCCCAAGCTGTATTTGAGAATGAAAACTTGGATGATGTTTTTCAACAGAAAACAAGACCTTCAAATAAGGACATTGAGCAGAATTTAATTCCACAACAAAACAGGAAAAAGAGTCAGCAGCTAACAGCAGAAGAGGAAGCAGCCAATACAGACTGTTTATCGTCAAAGATGGCTTCAGCGAGGTCCAACAGAAATGAAACTATCAAGTAGCAACAAACAGAATGCAGAGAAGGTTACAACAATAACAATAAGTTCCAATTCATCTGTTGTACTTGCAAATTTCTCACACAGATGGTGCATCGTGAATAGAGTCGGCTAATCAATTCTCAAAGACAAGTCTAAATATTCCGAAATAAATAAAATAGTTCATATATTAGGGGTTAAACAATACAAAATATTAAAAGACTATTCTTTAAGAACTGAATATATAAATTACCTTCTTCAACTTTCTGGATGTCTTCCAAATTGTCTTGAAACTTGTATTCTTTGGTAGGTGATCGTATCCATTGTTGAGTGCAAAATAAGGGCTTCTACTGTTTTTGGTGATAAAGAACTCCGATATGAATCAAGAATTCAACCACCTGTACTAAAAGCCGACTCAGACGCAACAGTAGAAATAGGAATAGAAAGAACATCCCTTGATATTTTTGAAACAACTGGATATTTAATAGATGAGACTTTCCACCAACTCAAGATATTAAAATCCTTTGTCTGCACCACATCATCCCTCAAGTACATCTCAAGATCAGACTTTTTTTCAATATTTCCCTCATCTGCCAAGTGTTTTTCCCACCTAGATAGCAACATGTCACCATTTTCACTCATCATACTAATATCACCTCTAATATTATCATTAGAATCTTCAAACAAAGAACCATTATAATGATTAAATAAGCGATTCAAAGAACCTTCCACATCTTCAGACTTTAGTCTTCCTAACAACGAACCATATGCATCAGTAAAAATGAAGTTCACATACTTCATCTTGAATCTGGGATCCAACACAACAGCCACAAACAACAACATATTCATGCTCTCAAATTTACCCCAATATTTCTAAAGCTTACTTTTCATCTTTGTTGCCGTATCAACCAAAATAAAATTATCACTTTTAGTATACTTGATAATAGCATTTCGAAGAGTAAAAAATTCATGGAAGAAAGAGTTGGACGTAGCATACAAACTGCCTGAAAATTTCAAAGTCGTCGGGTAGAAAATTTTAAGAAACTTGACAAAAGCTTTCACATTCTTCCAATCACTTACAGATGGACTTCCTTTTATTGCATTTATTTCTCGATAATACTTTTGGTACTTATGGTCATCAACATGTATTCTTGTAAAGACTTTTTCAAATTTCAAAGCCGTATCTAACATGGTATATGTCGAGTTCCATCTAGTTTCAACATCAAGACTCACTAGACCATGACTGTCTATCTTAGATTTCTCAACAAATAACTTGAAAGAATCAAACCTTGAAGGGGACGACCTAACATACTTAACCGCATTCCTTACACGAGAAATGGGCTCAATTTGTTCATCTAACCCCTTTTTACAATCAAGTTCAAAATATTGAGCATTACATCTAACATGTAAAAACTCATTTCTAAGTATTACCCCTTTCCAATCATCAATGCCTTCAAATGTTTAATGGCAACATCATTAGCAGCTGTGTTATCGAGGGTCACTGTAAATAAGTTCTCAATACCACAACCTAATAAGCATTCTTCAATTCCCTTAGCAATAGTTTCACCTTTGTGATCCAGTGTTTGGAAAAGTTTAAAATTTTCTTTTGTAAATTCCATTGTTCATCAATCCAATGTGCAGTGACAACCATGTAAGTTAAATTTTGTAATGATGTCCATGTATCACTAGTAATACATACACGCTGGTTCTTGATAAGTTTTTTGAGTTTTACTTTTTCTTCTTGATAAATCTTTAAACAATGTCTAGCAATAGTTACACGAGAAGATAATTCAAAATTAGGTAAGGCTTTTGCCATTAATTTCTTGAATCCTTCTCCCTCAACAACTCTAAACGGTTGCTCATCAATTATTACAAATTCGGCAATAGATCTCCTAATATCCTTCACAGTATACACCACCCTCTCAGTAAAACCCGAACCTCCTTCTAGCCACCCTTCTTTAATAGGTTTTAATGTTGATTGCCTCTTATCAATTATTTTAAATGGGGACTTGTGACATGTCTCATTTAAATGTGTCCATAATATAGTAGTCCCATTCTTGCTCTCAGAAGCAAAGGTTTTAGGACAATAATGACATTTTGCTCTACATTTATCTCCTTTAGCAGTAAACTTGGAGAAATAATTTCAGATCTCAGAAGTCTCTCTGTCAGTATTTTCGGATTTAGAAGGTACTGGACGAGTTGTTCGTTTCTGCTTTTTAGGAGGAGTGCGTCGATGAGGAGCGTCTGGACCTTGTTGTTGAGCTACTGCTGGCATAGTCAAAAGGTTGTTTACCATCATCACCTCAACATCTGGTCCAGACATTGTAGTTTCCATCTGAAAAAAGATGTCCTGCACATTAAAATAAAATTATAATCTCAAAATAATTCGAAATTTTTGACAAATAAACTATTCAAATCAAAATCAATAGGCACTTCTGTTAGCCGCATGAAAGAAAATCATTTCACCAGTTGATTAAAAATAACAGATACTACATGAATATCAGAAGATGTATACCACTGGTTGAATTTGGGCGAGGATATTCACTGATTGAATTTGGGCGAAAATGTTCAATTGGGGGAAGATAAGGTTAGGGTTATCATCACCCGTGTGGGAAAGGTTAGGTGAAAAAAAAATCTGCTTTTGGCAGAAGATATGTATTATGTACTATATGTAGTACCTCTTTTTCCTACATCTTTTTTGGCTTTATTTGTCAAAAGTAATGCTTGACAACATATATGGAGTGGGCCAAAATTGTAAGCCCAAATATAATATTAATAATATAAGATAATGATAAAATTTAAAAGATATATATATATAAATTTTATTACAATAAATATTTATTTTGTATAAAATAAATTAAAAAATTATATACATAAATATCAGGTTGGTTTGGTCTCGGATTGACTTATTTTAGTTAATACCAAACCAAACCTATTATAGTCGGGTTTTTTTTTACATACCAAACCAAATCAAACTAAACCACTAGTCGGGTATTTTTTCGGCTTGACTCGATTTGTCGGATTGGTACGATTTACCGGTTTGTTTTGTACACCCCTAGCTAAGTGTTAGTATTAAATCAGCTCTAACGTCATGCACAGATCATTATATATTTTATTACAGTTTCCACTTTCCTGTGATAGGGTGAAATGAGGACTAACCAAATCCTAGGCTTCATTCAATTATTAGAGCAATTCTTCATTCAACTTGAAAGAAGAAGATAAATGACGACAGTGGTGAAAAGGACGTATGTTCATAAAGTAATATTTTTGTTACAATTAGGACTAAAGGATATACTAATATAATTTCAATATCTAATGTTAGAAAGATGCAGTTTGATCTATTTAAATCCAAAGGATTTGGAACGATGTTTATATAAATAATCACATGAAAATTAGGAGTATAATTATTAAGAACCTATTGTAACAAACGCACATGTGATGTTGCATCGTCAGCCATGTTGCTTCAATATTCACATTTGAGCTACAACATTATTTTAAGATTTTACAACCAAATAATCATTTTCTTAGCTTACCAATTTGCCAAATGTTAACCAACTTGTTAAGCCAAAACCTATGTTAAGTCATTATTGTCTACCTAATTATTTTAGGACGTCCTAACAAGATTTCAAAGAAATATATACCCCAATTATGTGGAATCACTTCCTAAGAATATTTCACTATATATATGTCCTTGTTCATGGAATTGTGGTACGCACGAATATATAGCACAGTGGTTTAGAACTAGTTATAGACAACTTTGGATTATTTAGCGGATGTGCAAAATAAAGATCATGTAAAATATGAGGTCTATAAAGTATTAGAAATTATAATAAGGGAGGAGAACTTTAATTATTAAAGTGAAAATAAAAGAAAGCCTGAAACTTAGAACTTTAAAAACCAAAATGCAAAAGTTTGAACTGAAGAAGGAAAAACATTATTCAACCAAATTCCCAATAGAAACAAAAAAAAAAAGTTTGGCCAGTGTTACTTTTCTCGGAATAATATGAGTAGGGGTGTACATAGGCCGGGTTGGTTCGAATTTTATAATTACTAAATTAAATTAATTGTATCGGGTTATTAAATTTAAAGATCAAATCAAACTAATAAACTCGGGTTTTTCAATATTAGGTTTTCTCGGGTTTTTCGGAAAAAAAATTCCGGTAAAATCTTTGTAGAATAGAATATAGATCGTATGCTCAAAATATTTCTTTAATCCTAGTAAAATATAACTCTATAAAATATTTTCCAAGAATATAATATAAAATATGAGATGTGTCATGACATTAAACTAAAATATTCAACAATAAATGCAATAAAATTATGTAATATAAATATTGCTAATTAAAAAGTCATAATAAAAATAAACATAATCTAAAAGCACTAAGTCATGCTTAAATAAATAAACTAATAAGAGAGTATTAATTACATGACTAAAAGCTAAAGCAAAATAAAAATAGGTTTTTCCTTTTTTATCTAAATTATTGCAAAACAAAAAATAGACATGCAATACATTCCCGTTCGTAATATTGAATTGAATACCTTTTGTTAGCATTAGTATTGATTGTTAGAATTATTTAATTACTAATATTAGTGGCTATAAAACTTATTGGAGAATTCAAAAGTTTTAAATCCAACCTTGAAATAATACCTTAAAAAATAAAATTATGAAATTTTTTAAGAAATATTTATAAATTACATTACAATATGTGTATTTATATACTAAATATATCTAAATTTTCTATTTATTTAATATCGGGTTGGTTTGGTTTCGGTTCAATTGTTTTTAGTTAAAACCAAACAAAACTAATTATGGTCGGGTTTTTTTTTTCCAACACCAAACTAAGTCAGACGAAATCATAGTCGGGTTTTTTTTCTCGGTTTGACTCAAATTATCAAATTGGTACGATTTGTCGATTTCCTTTGAACACCCCTAAATATCAGTATTATTGAGTTGTCTCTTAAGGTTTTTCTTCCCCTTTTCTATTGTCTGAATTAAGTGAAGAGAAGGTATAAGTTTTCCCTTCATTATTTATGTATTGATTTTCAACCAGTTTCAGATGCGATAACCTTCTGTAACTGTAAGGAGCATATGCAGGGGCCGATTGGGTGAGTTTAATTCAATCTGTTGATTTTTAAAAAAAAATTGAATCTGTTGTTTTCTACTTGAATTATGCCTATATATGTAAAAGATAGTATTAAAATACATATTATTGTAGAATGACTTTTAAAATTTATAATCTTAAATATATCATAAATTTGTATAATTATAAGAATTTTGAAATATATAATCTTACATATGCTCTAAATATTCGTACTCTAAAAACTTCTTATTAAGAGTAAAATATAAAAATTGAAAGTTAAATTATTTTTAAATATATAAATATAATAGTGTCTGGAACGAGCTAATAAAAGGATAGTGTCATAAACTGAGGGGGCATATCAGGAATGATAAGATTAGGAACGAAGATATTCGGGATAACATTGGAGTGGCCTCCGTGAAGGACTAGATGCGAGAAGTGAAGCTTAAATGATTTGGACATACGATGAGGAGATGCACAGATGCTTCGGTAAGGAGGTTTGAGAGATCAGCTTTGCCGGATCTGAAGAGATAGAGGCGGGTCGAAGAAGTATTGGGGGAGGTAATTATGCAGGATATAACGCTGCTTCAACTTACTGAGGACATAATCTTTGATGGGAGAGCATGCAGGCAGATGCGGATCTAGGATTTCCGGAGGATCGGTGCACTATTACTTTTTAATAAAAAAAATATAAAGATTAGTAGGAGATTGATCTTCTAACCTTAGGCTATTGGAAATAAGAGACCAAAACCAATGCACCACTTGGTCTCTTTTGACCATGGGTCCCATCAAGTATATGTACTTATTTTCGCCAAATTATATATATATATATATATACATATATATACACTTTAACCTGAAGATCACGAGTTCACGTGAATTATATTTTACATGGTAGATCTGCCCCTGCCTGCAGGTCGAGAATTATTAGTAGATAGTCGAACGTTTTTTTCTATGCTAGTAGTATAAGTGTTGGTCTTATATTTTCTTAGTTTTAAATTTCTATTACTAACTATTGTTTCTTTCACTTCAATTTTTTATTATGTTGATGTTATTGTTTTTTTTTATTTGTCTTTGAACAAATATTTTATTGAAAATAATGTCTTTACACTCTCGAACTCCCTAACTTTAAAGCATCAATTCATCTGCGTGAAGATTTAAGAAGAAAAAGATGGATGACCATACCGAAAGAACATGGTGATAAATGCACGTGACATTCTATCATCTATGCCATGTTGACCCCAACATTCAAAACTTGGAACTACGACTACCCCTTTTCTAGCCCAACCACCCTATATTTCATTTAATTGTATACTCCCTATGTAAATCCCTTGACCCTAAGATATAATCCTAATTAATCAAGATTTAAGCATTTCTAAATCTTCATTAGACAAAAACAAAGAAATTTTCTGACCTGTTGTGGATGTGGCTGGTGCATATATAACCAGACAAAATCACCAGGCCGTACCTTTACCGTATTCATCCCAACCCACATGGCTTGTCCATCTGTTTTTCTCTGCATAACCCTCACTATCTGTGTGCGTTTTAGGTTAGGGATTTTTACCTATACATCACATATAGCAAATCTTATTATTATTATTGTGTTTTGTTTGGTTATTACCCTCATATTCCATGTTTTTGTTACCAAAAATGCAACAAACGAAATTTTGCTGATTTTGCAGCCTACAATAACGCCTGTTTTTAAGGCTCCACCGTGTGTTAAATATTTTGTAGCTTAAAATAGCGCATGTGTTTAAGGCTCCCAATTAATCTTTGATTTTGTACCAATTAAATGCTCAATCAAAAACGGTAAAATCTCTTAACCAGCGTGAATCTCTCCTCTTTTCTGTTTCGAATCTCTCCTCTTTTCTGTTTCGAAAATCAGTCATTCTTCCATCGAAAGTCAGAATTTGTAGTTCTTCCGTGATAGTCAGGTTCGAAAATTAGAAATTGTAGTTCTTCCGTGATTGCCAGTTTCGAAAATCTTTCATTTTTCTACATCAAATACCGAAAATCATAATTGACACCGTGATAGTCAATCAGTACGGAGATTCTACAATGTCAAAAATTCTGATAATGCTGAAATGTAATGGTTATTGGGATAACTATGGCAGATTCCGAGATTTTGAAGTTGATGCCATTTTGGTTGATGATAATGCAAGCTACGGAATTCTCCAGTATACAATTGCAGAACAATTATCGATTGATACATCGGATAAAATTGTAGAAATAAAATACATTGTGAATGATAGTTGTCCTCCGTTGCAGATTAGGAACGATATGGGTGTTCGTGTATATATGGAAGCGAAAAAAGAGAATAAAACTTAGGTTCGTATCCCTTATGTATTAGCGTAAGAGATTTCAATATGGAATTGGCAATCACCAATGAATGTCCCATCAGTACAGGTATGTTTGCTTCGAAACCGAAATCTGAGATTTTTGTGTTCTCTAATCAACTATAATTTGACGCCATTTATCTACAATGAAACTACAATGTGAATGTATTGTCTGCACGTTCTTCAGGATCATTAAGGTTAACAGAAATTCATCTTCACCAGCTATTGAGGAATATCAAAGTGAAATAACAATTAAATCTTCTCAAACATGTATTGAAGAAGGACAAGTGTACCAGGACAAGAAGACGATAGTTGCTGCAATGAAGAATTATGCAGTTATGCACAAGTTCCAGTTCAGAGTGAAAAGATCAAGTTATAGAAGGTATGTGGTTAGTTATTGATTTGAAAAATTACTGTATTATTTTTATGTAGGCAGTTGAATTTAATTGTAGTCAATTGTAGTTAATTGTAGTCAGTTTGTAGTTAATTGTAGTCAGTTGCAGTTAATTGTAGTCAGTTGTAGTTAATTGTAGTCAATTGTAGTGACGTGAAAGCCAGTTTGTAGTTAATTGTAGTCAGGTTGTAGTTAATTGTAGTCAGTTTGTAGGTAATTGTATTCAGTTGTAGTTAATTGTAGTCAATTATAGTTCATTGTAGTCAGTTTGTAGTTAATTATAGTGTTTAATAAATATGTCTGAAAATTGGATTTTTTGTAGCTACTGGCTTGTATGTGTTGCTGAGAACTGCAAATGGCATTTCAAAGCAACGTCTATTCATGATTCATCATTGTTCAAGATAAGAAGTTTTAGCCGACAACACACATGTTGCCGAATGGACGAAACATTCATAAAGCGCAAGTGTACTGCAACAGTAGTTGATAGCATTGTCGTTTCAAAGTTTTGTGATCCTAAGACTGTTTACACGCCAAAGGACATACAAACTGACATGTTATCCGAACATGAAGTCAACCTAAGCTACATGCAAGCATGGAGAGCAAAGGAAAAAGCATTACAGTTTTTTAGAGGGAACCCGTGTGACTCGTACAACAGATTACCAAAATATTTTTATATTCTTGAGAAGAATTATCCCGGTTCTGTTGTTAAATTGAAGAAGGCAGCAGATGATTGCTTCTTGTATGCATTTTTTGCTCTTTGTACATCAATAAATGGTTGGCAACATTGTAGGCCGGTAGTAGTGGTTGATGGGACATTCTTAAAATCAACATATAGGGGTATTATGCTGACAGCAAGCGCCATGGATGCAGCAGGTAATAGATGTAATAATGTTGTAGTTATAATGTAGTTAGTTTGTACTTATATAAATCAATGTAGTTAAATTGCCTAAATTCTCCATATATATTTGTATTTAATAGTTAGTCTCATGTTATGTCTACAAAGTGTAGGTTCTATTTTGCCCTTGGCATATGCTGTTGTTTATTCTGAAAACGACGCGTCTTGGAGGTGGTTCTTTGAACAATTCAAGGAGACATATGGTGAAAGACCTTCTATGTGTGTTGTCTCAGATAGGCATGAGAGTATATCGAAGGCAACATCAGTTGTCTATCCGGGAATGGCACATTACTTTTGCATGTGGTATATATGGACAAATATAAGGTCAAAATTCAAGAAGGCACATCTACAATTACATGAATTGTACTTTGCTACAGCACGGCCATATACTCTGGATGAATTCAATGAAAGGATGATGAAGATTCAGGAGGTAGACCCACGTGTATCGTCTTACCTATATGATATTGGCTATCATAGATGGTCAAGAGTACATGCAACGGCGAATAGAACTTTTACTATGACGTCAAACATTGCAGAGTCGTTGAACGCTGTAACAAAGGAGGCAAGAGAGCTGCCAATATTTGATCTATTGGAGTATATGAGGACTATTCTAGAACGTTGGACAAAAGATAAGTTATTGAAGACAAAGGGTACTTTCACATTACTTGGGCACAAATTCAACAAAGAATTGGAAGATAACAATACATTACCCCAGAAACTAAAGGTACTATATTCTTGTTTGGTGCAGGAAAAAAACACAAAAAAAGTAGTAGCTGTTGAAGTTTTTCCAGTGTGTTTTTAAAATGCAGTCGAATGTGGGTAAATGTAGTTAACGTTTATATGCAGTGTTTCCAGTGTGTTTTTAAAATGTAGTCAAATGTGGGTAAATATAGTTAACGTTTATATGCAGTGTTTCCAGTGTGTTTTTAAAATGTAGTGAAATGTGGGTAAATATAGTTAACGTTTATATGCAGTGTTTCCAGTGTGTTTTTAAAATGTAGTCAAATGTGGGTAAATGTAGTTAACGTTTATATGCAGTGTTTCCAGTGTATTTTTAAAATATAGTCAAATGTGGGTAAATGTAGTTAATGTTTATATGCAGTTTGTTTGTAGCTGATTTGTAGTTAACTGATTGTTGCTAACATAGTTAACTTATTGACACCTTATTATTTTCTTTTTGGTCTTGAATTGTAGGTGAGGGCTTCAACAGATCATATACATACTGTGTTAGATGGTGTGAAGCGGTACATTGTATGTTTAGAAAACAAGAAATGTAGCTGTGGACAATTCCAACTTGATGAACTTCCATATGCACATGCTTTGGCAGCATTAAGGCATAGGAATGAAAGGCCGGACAACTATTGCTCACTGTATTACACAACGAAGAGCCTTCTTCTTACATATGAATTGCCAGTTAATCCTCTTCCTGATGAAGCCAAATGGGATGTTCCACAACATATTTTGGATGATGTAGTAAAGCCACCGGCTGGAGATAAAAGGCAGCCAGGTAGACCTCACAAGGAAAGATATAAAAAATTTGATGAAATAAACTCAAAGAAGTACAAGGTGTCATGTGGCAATTGTGGAGGTGAAGGGCATAACAAAAGAAGTTGCAAGAATGCGCCGAAAAAGACATGAACATAATGTAGCTACAATAGTTATTCAAAATAAATGTTAGTGATCCCATATTATCGGAATTTATTGTGTAACTGTTCTACGTTTTGACGATAATAAAGAAGTTTACTAATATACTTGAGTAATGTAAACTGTTGGCAGATTGTAATTATAATGTACTGTAAGTGATTTCTAAATGTGTTCTAAACATAATAGATAAAGACAAAATTTTGTAGATAAAGACAAAACCTTGTAGTTCATATTCATGAAGCCTAAGCAATTAATTACAATTTTTGTAGTTATATGAACTTTGTAGTTAGTTGTAGTCATTTGTAGTTAATCGTAGTCAGTTGATAAATATGTCTGAATAATGTATTTTTTGTATCTACTGGATGGTATGAGTAGCTGAAAACTGCAAATGGCATTTCTATGCAACGTCAATTCATGATTCTTCATTGTCCAAGACAAGAAGTTTTATCCGTAAACATAACATCGCAATGTACTGCAACAGTAGTTTATAGCATTGGACTTCCAACAATTTGTAGTTATGCAATTGTAGTTATATGTAGTATAGTTGTGTAGTTATATGCAATTGTAGGTAATTGTAGTCATTGTACATAAATAATTTATTCCCACAATTATATAAGAACTGACAGTTATATATAATGGCAACTGAAGGTATTATATATGCTATTAGATAGCTGTTACGGCAAATATGCTATTAGATAGCTCGAATACTCATGTCTAATGTATTCATGAAAAATTGTTCAGTACAACCAAAGTGACCTAATTCTCTACTTCATGAAAAATTGTTCAGTATTCATGAAAAATTGTTCAGTACAACCAAATTTCATTACAACAGTATACTCTACTTCTTCTTTCATTCAACTTTAGTTCTCTCATTCTTCGGCGGTGGACCTTCCTCCTTGCAAGCCTGCCGGTAACCTCACTCTCACTGATTGAACCATCATTTAGCTTCTTTGTGGCGTAGTCCCACAACAGAGCTCCATAGCGTCTACGGTGTTTGTCAATATCAGTAAGATCTTCCTTTGGTATAGACAAATCACCATTGCTAATATACTCCGCAAAGGCAGCCACAAATACACCACAATCCCTGCAGAATATGAGAATTTTTCATTAAATACCAAACCATAAAAAATATTTAATTAAACATAAGAAAGGGAGATTAGTTTTTTACAGTGAGCCTTCCTTTTGTTGTGGAATCTCAGCAACCATCCATTGTATGTCTAGAGGGTCCGTAACTGGCTTCTCTACGTATGACTTTGTAGTCTTGAAGTCAATGTCTTTGCGTTTACCGTAGAAATCAGTGCATGACAAATAAAGAGGAATAATGACTGAAAATTTTTCAACCAAGGTTTGAACAGTTTTGTTACGCTTTGCCCTCACCAATGAATCATAAACATACAGTTGCTGGTCCTTTATGTCAAACGCTAACAACAACCAATGAAAGTTCTCTACAAGGTTAACATGCATTAGCACATAGTCCACAAGATCCCATTCTACATTAGCAAGAATTCTATAGCCCATAATGTATTCTCCAATATCATCCTCGGCTTTAACAACAGAATTCCTTTGATCCATTGGAGCATAGTGAACTTCTTGTAGATACTTTCAATTTTTGTCTTGAACAAGCAATCGGTTGTTGTAAATCTATATTTGATGTTGGGGCCATATTTCCCCTTTTTTCTCAAATAGTACATTATAACATCAATATGCTGAAAAAAGTAAAAGTGCAATTTATAATAAGTTGTAGTGTAGATAAATAACAGCTACAAAATAACTACAGATAAAATACATTTGTAGTTAACTGTATTTCAATTTGCTTATATCCAAATGTAGTTATATGTAATTTTAGTTTTCTGTAGTTCAGGTCTGTATATTTCAATTTACTTATATCCAAATGTAGTTATATGTAATTTTAGTTATATGTAGTTCAAGTCTGTACATGAATGCAATCTGTAGTTTAAATGTAGTCAGTTGTAGTTAAATGTAGTGTTGAATAACTACATATTATCTACAATTAGACAAATCAGCTTGCTTGACAATAACAGTGAGCCAGCTACCAGATACAAATAACATCTACAAAATAACTACAGATAAACTACATTTATAGTTAAACTTGTTGGACAATACGCTTTACGCTAGAGGGGGGGGGTGAATAGCGTTTTAAAAATATTAAGCGTTTTAGTGCGGAATTTAAAAACTTTGCAGAAATTAAAACAAGTGCAGTAGAATAAACTTACACAATGATGTATCCTGGTTGGCCACAAACGTGGTTAGTCCAGTCCCCGAGAGACTCTCTCGAGATTTCCACTAAACTTGTCAAGCTTACGGGTGCTTAACAAACCGTTACAGCTGAGGACACAAGCCTCACCCAGGTGCTCGGGGATCACAATCCCAAAGACTTCAATTGCTCGGGGATACCAATCCCAAAGACTTCAATTGCTCGGGGATAACAATCCCAAAGACTTCAACTGCTCGGGGATAACAATCCCAAAGACTTCAACTGCTCGGGGATAACAATCCCAAAGACTTCAACTGCTCGGGGATAACAATCCCGAAGACTTCAACCGAGGAATCACAAGTTCCTCAACAAACGAGAATCGCAATTCTCTTACAAACACAAAACACACTCACTTTACAAAGCACTCCTTAATGAGTAGATATGAGTAGAAATAGTACGCTCAAGATCACAACAACTTAGCTCAATAGAATGGCTCTTCAAAAAGCTTTATGGATGAATGGAAAATGATGATCAATGTAAGAAAGCATTTAGCAATGAAAATACTCAAAGTGTATATGTTGTTGTTGTGAAAACACTGAGTTGAAGCTGTATTTATAGGTGAAAAACTCAGTCTTACCGTTGTCTAATTGCCAATTAAGGATTGCTGAAATTACTCAGTGACAATCGATTGTCAAGACTAAACAATCGATTGTTTGCCTATCAGATTAAAAATTCAATCCCAGATTTTACGTCAACAATCGATTACTTCAAATCAATAATCGATTATTTATAACGTTAAGAAATCCTTTCCAATTTTTGGCATAAAACATCGATTGTCCGGAAATCAACAATCGATTATTTTAACAACGTTCAGAAAATCTTTTCCAGATTTTAAGCAAAACATCGATTGTTAAATATCAACAATCGATTACCTGAAGGTAATTGAAAATATATGACAACGGTCAGCTTCAACAATCGATTATCAAATGGAATAATCGATTATTAATTAATTTCAAAACTCTCTGTCTCATATATAATCGATTATCAAAAGCCACAATCGATTATCATTTTATTTAAAATCACTGGGAGACATTTTTCTCATTCTAATCGACTACCATTAGTTCATAATCGATTTTTATGAGTTTTGAAAACTTTGCCTCAGTTAACAATCGATTATCATAAGTACACAATCGATTGTTATGCAGTTTGCAAAAACCTGATGTTAACTGACTTACTCACAATCGATTATCATTAATTCACAATCGATTGTCATGCAGTCTTGGCTTAGAGATACTCGATTATCATAAGTACATAATCGATTATCTTAGCCCAGATTTTTGAGGCATGTTTGGAAAACATTTTAACAAATGTAAATATGCATAGTTTAAAATCATTTGACACTTAATTTAAATATGCATGATTTTGGAAAAATAATTTTAGTAGAGAAGCCATGTTATGAGTCAAGTTGAGGAATCAAGATCACAATTAATATTGACTCAATTATAACATTTCTAAACTTTGTCTTGAGCTTCTTGTAATGCATCCATTTTGTGCTTGTCCTTGAGCACTGCTATATATCGCTTTTTGCTTTGTTTGACATTCATCAAAACCTACAAAAGAACACACGTTTAGTATATTGCATTTGAAACGTGTTTCCAACAATTTCCCCCTTTTTGATAATGGCAAACATAAGCGGGATATATGCAATAATTATTTTGATAATCCAAGACAAGTGTAAAGTATGCAATTTGATGTTCCCCCTCAATTCATGTTCCCCCTCACTTTAAGCATGAATGAAGTTGAGAGTGATATAGCATACTTCTTGATATCCCGTTTCTTCCCCCTTTTGCCATTAGCAAAAATATATACAAGGGAAGAATATGCAAAAAAACATATGAAATAAACAAAAGTTTATTTATTGGAAAATAAAGATAACAAAAGTAATCGATTATTGATACAGTAATCGATTGTTTGACGGCGATTTTCCTGTAGAATACTTGAGTATTTTGCGTCATGCTTTTATGATCCCCTTTTCTTTAGGGTGATACCTGCAAAAAAGTGTTAGACGCCTCCGACGCTCAAGTTAGAAATTATGTAAGAAATAAAATGCAATGCATGACTTAGATCAACGTGGAGTCAAGGATCCCGAGTTCACTACGAATTCGGAAGAAGGACTCTTTATCTAAGGGCTTTGTAAAGATGTCTGCCAATTGGCTTTTTTTTTCAACAAATTCAATTTCGACATCGCCTTTTAGAACGTGATCTCTAATAAAATGATGTCTAATTTCAATGTGTTTTGTTCGCGAGTGAAGAATGGGGTTCTTCGTCAAGCATATGGCACTAGTGTTGTCACATCTAAGAGGAATGTGGTCAAGACGTAGGCCATAGTCCAAGAGTTGTTGTTTCATCCATAGGATTTGAGCGCAACAACTCCCCGCGGCTACATATTCAGCCTCGGTTGTGGACAACGCAACACTAACTTGCTTCTTACTAAACCAAGAAACTAAAGCGCTACCGAGCAAGTGGCTAGTGCCGCTAGTGCTCTTGCGGTCCAATTTGCATCCAGCAAAATCGGAGTCGGAATAGCCAATAAGTTGGCATGAAGAACCTTTGGGGTACCATAGACCCATATTGGTAGTACCGACAAGATACCTTAGAATCCGCTTTACCGCAGTAAGGTGAGACTCTTTCGGACATGATTGATAACGGGCACAGACGCACACGCTAAACATGATGTCCGGACGACTAGCAGTAAGATAAAGAAGAGAGCCAATCATACCTCGGTACTTTTTGATGTCGACTTCCTTACCTTTTTCATCTTTGTCGAGATGATCGGATGTGCTCATGGGAGTTGCCATTTCCTTTGCATTGTTCATATCAAAACGTTTAAGCAGTTCTTTGCAATACTTGCTTTGACAAATGAATGTACCTTCCTTCATTTGTTTTACTTGTAATCCCAAAAAGAATTGTAACTCACCCATCATGGACATCTCAAATTCGCTAGTCATTAAGTTTGAAAATTCCGACCGATCCGATGCCAATAATTTGTCCTTTATTGTTGTCACCGAATACAACGCTTCCTCCTTCTTTGTGCTCTAGTTGAAGGAATTTGGATTCGTCTCCTGTCATGTGTCTGGAGCATCCACTGTCAAGGTACCATAGTACACTTGATCCCTTCAAGCACACCTACAAAGCAAATTAATATTCTTTAGGTACCCATACCATTTTGGGTCCTTGGGGGTTAGGCAAATAACGACCATAATAATATGAAGAATCTCTATGCTTTGTAAAACACATAGGTGCAATATGACCTATACGATTGCAGTAATGACATACTACGTTCGGGTTGTGTTGATGCCTAGGTTGAGCCAACAAAGTTCTAGGCGAATGAAAAAGATTAACACTAGACATATTGTTCCCATTTCTAGTATAATATCTAGATGGTCTAAAGTCATTAGTGCTAGACTTGTTGAAGGACCTAGTGTCATGTCTAGGTGGTCTAAGCTCGTTCCTAGAGTTATTTCTTGGTTGCCGAAAATTACTATTTGTAGGCTTGTTTGCAAGAATCCTAGATTCGGATCTAGGTTGTCTAAAGATATTAGTTCTACCCTTATTTTCATACATTCTAGCATAATGTCTAGGTGGTCTAAAAGAATTTGTTCTAGGCTTGTTTAATACCTTAGAGTTATTTCTAGGTGGAGTAGTGAAGTTTTTGTTTTTATGCCGTTGATATTTCTTAGGCGTTTCTTTTTCAACAACTTTAGGAACTTCTTTACTACGTGTTTCTAATGTTTTCCTAAGTTCTGTGTTTTCTAGTTTTAAGGACTCACAAGCAGTACAAGTAGAGCATTTATCAACACAAGAGGCTTCATGCATAGTCTTGATGACTTGTCTAAGTTCTATACTATCATTTAACAAAAATTGATTTTCATTTGCAAGATTCTCGTTATCACGAGACAGATTTTCAACACCTTTTTGAGCTAAAGAAAGACGTTCTTCAAAGTCCTTGTCTTTTAAAAAGAGTTGTTTTTGAAAATCCTCTTCTTGTAAAGAAAGAGTTCTTTGTAAATCTTTAATAGTCTTAGAAGCATTTACCAACTCATCATGCAGTTTGTTATAAGCAATTTGCATATCGTTAGATGTACTTACCTCGTCTTTTTCGTCTGCCATGAGGCACTGACCAGTTGATTCATCGTTTGTGCTGACCGCTTTTTGAGGCGTGTTTTCGTGCAATTCCTCAAGTTTGTCCCACATTTCCTTAGCAGTTTTATAGTGGGAGATTTTTCGCCAAAGTTCCTGGTTCAAGGCGTTATGTAATATATTCATAGCTTTAGTGTTGTATTCACTTACCTTATCTTTCCCGACTTTTGTCGTCAGTTGATCACTGTGTTTAATAGCTTGCCATAGATACAAATCGTTTGCCATTGTAAAAACTTGCATCCGATATTTCCAGACTGAGTAGTCGTTTTCGTCTAATATTGGAGGCGACATGCTGCATTCTCCTTCACCTATTCCTGCAAAGAAATTTAGAGTAGAAGCCATGGATGGTTCTCTCAAACGGTTAAGTTTTTCAGAGAGTATGGCTCTGATACCAATTGTTGGACAATACGCTTTACGCTAGAGGGGGGGGTGAATAGCGTTTTAAAAATATTAAGCGTTTTAGTGCGGAATTTAAAAACTTTGCAGAAATTAAAACAAGTGCAGTAGAATAAACTTACACAATGATGTATCCTGGTTGGCCACAAACGTGGTTAGTCCAGTCCCCGAGAGACTCTCTCGAGATTTCCACTAAACTTGTCAAGCTTACGGGTGCTTAACAAACCGTTACAGCTGAGGACACAAGCCTCACCCAGGTGCTCGGGGATCACAATCCCAAAGACTTCAATTGCTCGGGGATACCAATCCCAAAGACGTCAATTGCTCGGGGATAACAATCCCAAAGACTTCAACTGCTCGGGGATAACAATCCCAAAGACTTCAACTGCTCGGGGATAACAATCCCAAAGACTTCAACTGCTCGGGGATAACAATCCCGAAGACTTCAACCGAGGAATCACAAGTTCCTCAACAAACGAGAATCGCAATTCTCTTACAAACACAAAACACACTCACTTTACAAAGCACTCCTTAATGAGTAGATATGAGTAGAAATAGTACGCTCAAGATCACAACAACTTAGCTCAATAGAATGGCTCTTCAAAAAGCTTTATGGATGAATGGAAAATGATGATCAATGTAAGAAAGCATTTAGCAATGAAAATACTCAAAGTGTATATGTTGTTGTTGTGAAAACACTGAGTTGAAGCTGTATTTATAGGTGAAAAACTCAGTCTTACCGTTGTCTAATTGCCAATTAAGGATTGCTGAAATTACTCAGTGACAATCGATTGTCAAGACTAAACAATCGATTGTTTGCCTATCAGATTAAAAATTCAATCCCAGATTTTACGTCAACAATCGATTACTTCAAATCAATAATCGATTATTTATAACGTTAAGAAATCCTTTCCAATTTTTGGCATAAAACATCGATTGTCCGGAAATCAACAATCGATTATTTTAACAACGTTCAGAAAATCTTTTCCAGATTTTAAGCAAAACATCGATTGTTAAATATCAACAATCGATTACCTGAAGGTAATTGAAAATATATGACAACGGTCAGCTTCAACAATCGATTATCAAATGGAATAATCGATTATTAATTAATTTCAAAACTCTCTGTCTCATATATAATCGATTATCAAAAGCCACAATCGATTATCATTTTATTTAAAATCACTGGGAGACATTTTTCTCATTCTAATCGACTACCATTAGTTCATAATCGATTTTTATGAGTTTTGAAAACTTTGCCTCAGTTAACAATCGATTATCATAAGTACACAATCGATTGTTATGCAGTTTGCAAAAACCTGATGTTAACTGACTTACTCACAATCGATTATCATTAATTCACAATCGATTGTCATGCAGTCTTGGCTTAGAGATACTCGATTATCATAAGTACATAATCGATTATCTTAGCCCAGATTTTTGAGGCATGTTTGGAAAACATTTTAACAAATGTAAATATGCATAGTTTAAAATCATTTGACACTTAATTTAAATATGCATGATTTTGCAAAAATAATTTTAGTAGAGAAGCCATGTTATGAGCCAAGTTGAGGAATCAAGATCACAATTAATATTGACTCAATTATAACATTTCTAAACTTTGTCTTGAGCTTCTTGTAATGCATCCATTTTGTGCTTGTCCTTGAGCACTGCTATATATTGCTTTTTGCTTTGTTTGACATTCATCAAAACCTACAAAAAACACACGTTTAGTATATTGCATTTGAAACGTGTTTCCAACAAAACTGTATTTCAATTTGCTTATATACAAATGTAGTTATATGTAATTTTAGTTATCTGTAGTTCAAGTCTGTATATTAATGCAATCTGTAGTTTAAATGTAGTTAGTTGTACACCACAAAGACAATAACACTGAGCCAGCTACCAAAGATAATAAGTTGTAGCGTAGACAAAAAACAGCTACAAAATAACTACAGATAAACTACATTTGTAGTTAAACTGTATTTCAATTTGCTTATATCCAAATGTAGTTATATGTAATTTTAGTTATCTGTAGTTCAAGTTTGTATATTAATGCAATCTGTAGTTTAAATGTAGTCAGTTGTACACCACAAAGACAATAACATTGAGCTAGCTAACAGAGATAATAAGTTGTAGTGTATACAAATAACAGCTACAAAATAACTACAGATAAACTACATTTGTAGTTAAACTGTATTTTAATTTGCTTATATCCAAATGTAGTTATATGTAATTTTAGTTATCTGTAGTTCAAGTCTGTATATTTCAATTTACTTATATCCAAATGTAGTTATATGTAATTTTAGTTATATGTAGTTCAAGTCTGTACATTAATGCAATCTGTAGTTTAAATGTAGTCAGTTGTAGTTAAATGTAGTGTTGAATAACTACATATTATCTACAATTAGACAAATCAACTTGCTTGACAATAACAGTGAGCCAGCTACCAGATATATATGGAGGAAAAATGACTGCAGTTCATATTCATGAAGCCTAAGCAATTAATTACATTTAAACATAATAGATAAAGACAAAACTGCAATGATAAACCATATACTTACTGTACAATTGATTAATTGTCCAGGGTGAGCAAGGGCGTAGAACCAGTCCTTCTTATCAATTTTTTCGCAACCCAAATCCAACCAAGGATTGAGATGGTTATCCTTCTTCGAATAGAAGTATGTCCTCCTGTAATAATAATAGAATTAAACAAATAACTACAAAAAACAAAAATATTTACAACTTTAAAGTCTAAAAAGGTTCAAAGATATAGAAAACAAGTACATACATACATAAGACATTTAAGCACCATACCTCGTAGATGATTTGTCAGTTCGATGGTATAACCAGGTAGTAAAACTATCTATTAGTTCAGGATCAACATCTTCACCAATGAGACTTGTGAATGGGTGCTTTAGGTAAAAAAAATTTGGCCCAAAAGACGTGCTGCCTTCAGTACTGTAGAGTGGAGTGAATGGTGATCGTGCATGTTTTCCGGGTAACCTTATTCTTCCTTGATGAAGAGGGGTTGAATCAACTCGAATTGGCTCACCATACATGACCATCTGTGATAGGTTTTCTGGAAGTTCAAAATCGTCCAGTGTCACACCTTTCTTTTCAATTCCTCCACGCATCACTCCAATCTCCTCTTCTTTTTCAACGCATTCTTCTACAACTTCAGACACAGTTACACCATGAATTGGTGACTGTGGAACATTGTCTTCAACATATGCTACAAAAATAATGCATATGCTTAAAAGCATTATAATAGTGTATAATCAACTATTTTATATTAAAAATTACATTATTAAACAATACCTTCTTTTGCTACATCAGCTGCTTGTTGGAGGTCATCATACAAATCAACTTGTTTTTCAAGTTGTTGAGGAGAAATGGGAGCTGAAAAGGAAAATTGATTATTTATTAGCAATTCTTGAAGTTTGTATATATGTATGTAGGAATTATGTAGATACCTGTTGTACTGGGGCATGCACGGAGTTGAGGACCAATATTGAACTGAAAATGTTTGTTTTTGTCTGCTTGATTATGTTCGTTATATTTTGTTGAACTAGCAGCAAACTACATTTTGAGAGGAATGTTTTAGTGTTAGAATAAATTATCATAACTATTATATAGTGTTAGAATAAATTATATGTAAATTCTTACCTTGGACTCATCCAATTCATTTCTCTTGTTGACAATATTCATTAAACTTTTCAAAGATTCATCTATGAACTCTCGAAGTTTTGAGAGTTTATCAAAGACATCATTCTTTAACTGATCTAACTTTCCATCAGCCTAAAAATTAAATATGTATATTAGTTGGTAAGAATATTCTATTAGTTACACTAAAATAAAAAGAAACTACAATGTCGAAGGAATGAAGGCAAGTGGCACTAAATAATGACTACACAACTGTATTTTCTCACAGTACCTGCTCAAGCTTCTGTTCCAATTTCCTAATCTGGCTACTTACAGATTCCATGTCATTTGAGGAATTAGCCTCTTAAGGTTGAACTGTCGGAGAAGCAGCAGATGAGACTTTTGATGGTTGACTAACCTCTTCATCTTCATAATTAATCTTTTCTGGGAGATTAAACGCTCCAATCTCTTCCCCAGATGCAACCATGTTTGAGAACTAAAAGATGGATGAAGACAGTTAAGTAAATTGGAAAGAAAATTGTAGATGTCATGTAGTTACTATGATAGTAATTAAAGAATTATGCAAAGGTTAAAAAGAATACCTTGAGCCACTCAGGCTTGATGATTTTTTCTTCAAGAACAGTTAACCAAATCTGTCCCTTTGTAGACGACCATCTTAAATACGAGGAATGGAGTCAGATCACCGTGTAGCAAGCTCGGTGCTGACAGAAGAACAACACTCGTATAGCCACACTTGTAAGGCTAACGAGCATCCCCGTATAAGATGAGAATGGACATTGGGACTGAGACGACGTCTGGCAGATTCAACAACTTGCTTGAAAGATTTTGTACCCGATGGGTACGAATCAAAATGACCACTCTCTATAAGAAAAAACGTAAACTTGTCTATCAAACTAACATTGTCCTTATCAGAAGGACAAATAAAGAATTCCAACAAATACAGGATACACAACGGTACAGCATCCAAATCATTTGTCCATGATTTGGATGTCACTACATTTCTCAAAAGACATTTCTCGACCCGAGATTTGTTAGGGAAATATTTAGTCATTAAATGGCTGACATAACTAGAATTGTAACCATAGTCCGATAAACTATCAACACAATTAAAACCAGTTATCAAACAAAAATCTCTCAAGGAAAAAATCAATTTTTGTCCATTTAAAAGAACAGAAAAGTAGTTGTCAGTAGACTTTGATAACGCATACTTCATTAGAAGATGAATTGATTGGTTCTGCATGCAGATTGGGGGCATATCTAATAAATAACCAAAACATGTTTTCTTGAAACCACGTAATTGGGTTGGGGATAATAAAGA
Source organism: Nicotiana benthamiana (assembly GCA_034376525.1). Lineage (NCBI taxonomy): Eukaryota > Viridiplantae > Streptophyta > Magnoliopsida > Solanales > Solanaceae > Nicotiana > Nicotiana benthamiana. The sequence continues at coordinate 107,350,413 of CM067335.1, read as the reverse complement.
CTTTATCTGGATAGGTATCGTTGGATCGCACAAGCTATGGAATCGTATCACACCATAATCAACATTATGTTGAGCATAGTAAGGTCCATTCTGCAAAAAAAGTATATTAATTGTGGTTAGAATGAAGCTAGATTTCAGCATTACAATATATAATGTAACATATCATAAAACTACATTTTTAACCTACAAACTACATTTTACCTACATTCTCAGTAGAAGTTATTTTACAAAAAGTATAACTACAATTTTAACCTACAAACTACATTTTACCTATAAAATTGCAGAACACAGAGCTGCTACATTGTGACAGACTATATGAAACTACATTTTAACTACAAATTATAGTTTTAAAAGCATAACTACAATTTACTTTACAAATTACAAATCAAATAAACTGTAACTACATATATACCCTGACTTATAATCACAGATCCAAATAACACTATAAAATTGCAGACCACAGATAAACTACATTGTGACAGAATACATGAAACTACATTCTAACAACAAGTTATTTTATTAAAAGCATAACTAAAAATTAATTTACAAATTACAAATCAACTAGACTGTAACTACATATATATTATGTCTTCTAATCACAGTTCCAAACAACACTATAAAATTGCAGACCACATATCAACTACATTGTGACAGACAACATTAAACTACATTATAACTACAAGGAACTATACTGTAACTATAAATTTATTGTGCATGTACAATGTAACTATTTTTATACACTGTATTTTTATCACAGTTCCAAATAAAAAGTATAGTAAACTACATTAAACTACAAAAACCTATAATTAACTACAAATTTGAGTCAACAGTCACAGTTTCAAATAAAAATTTTATTAAACTACAAAAAACTATAATTAACTACAAATTTGATTCAATAGTATATTTTGCCAATCAACTACAAATTAACTCCAAAAAAACAACAATTAACTACAATTTGTATAAACAACCCTAATATGCAATAATACAGTATATTTTATTTTTACAAAAAACACTTACACACCAAAAAAACAATTGAATTCTATTTTTTGGCAAAAAAATATTAAACTACAAAACATTGAGGAGAAAAAAAATTTTGTTTCCCTTCAATGAAATTTGTTGTGAACCCAATTTTGTAGGTTTTTTAGAGTGTTTCATCTTTTTTTGTTTTGAGGGGGAATGAGACACCTTTTGTATTTTTGTGTTTTGAACTTTGGGTGAATCGTCCACAAAATCATCATCATCAACCCTCAAGCTTTTCCCCTTTCGCTTGCGTTGTTTATCGGCTTCTGTTTCTACACCGGTAGCATCAACATCGTGCAAGTGCTTGGTTCGAATTTCAGCTCTGATTTGTCTCGGCGATGCAGGAACCCTATCTTTTCCACTTGCATGGATAGATTGTTGTCTTTTTACTGGAGATTTAGGTGTTAAAACACCCAAATCAAAAGATGGAATATCGGCTACTTTTTGTCGTTTGGGAGTACTAGGTTTTTTCACCATTTTTTACCATGGATAAGATTTTAGTGACTGAATATGTGTTTTCTTGAGAAAACTTTGAAGAGGGTTTGGAAATGGCGGATGAAAGTGAAGCACTGAGAGAGAGAAAATGGTTTTGTAGAGGGTTTGAGACTTTGATGCAACCATAGGACTGAAAATATGGCGGATGAAACTCTCGATCTGAAACAATGACAACCTTCGACAATGGAGGATGACAATGGAGGATGAAATTGAACCAGAGAAATTAGCGAAAAGTGTTTTGGTAAATAAACGTGGGGGGGGGGGGGGGTGTAATTAAAAAAGGGGAAAACGCATCGATTTTGGTTGGAAGAAAGAGAAATATATTTGGTAAATAAACATGGGTGGGGTGGGGGGTGTAATTAAAAAAGAGGAAAATGCATCGGTTTTGGTTGGAAGAAAGAGAAAAACGTGGGAAAAAAAATATGAAAAGATTTTGTTCCACAAATCAAGCCTCTAATAAATAGTTGATCATTAAACCTTAAAAATAAATTTTGGTACATAAATTGAAACGCGGTATACTTAAATGTAATAAACACTAACCTTAAACATGAGTGATTATAAGATTTGCTATATGGGATGTATATGTAAAATACCCTTTAGGTTACAATACTTCTTTAATCATTACTTTATAAACCTAAAAAACTAAATAAGCCTCGCTTTTTTATTAAGTGACAAAATGACACTTACCCCCATGCCATTAGTTTAATAATGAGTGCCAAAATTGAACTCTATGTACGTACATAGACAGTACCACGAAGAGGATCTGCCGTACGATTTATCTAATAAAAGGAATTAGTTAATCAAATATTAATAATACAATTATACAAATGAAACGGACATGAATTAGGGAATCAGATTTGGAAAATGGGCTATTTCGCTGGAAAGTGGAAACAGATTATTGGTGAAAAACTTTTACTTGCACTTTGATACCATGCATGTTATCTACATCTACACAATATTGTTTAAAATTTGAATTAAATTGTCATCGTGACAATATTTTTTATTTATTTATTTTTCATAAATGACATAATTTGGTCAATCAATCAAATCAAAGAAATCAGAGTTATTCATCCTCCTTGTGTGGAAGTGGCATAAGCCTAGAAAAAGAAATGTGTAATACATAAATCTAAAGTTGGCACGATCTTTTACTTAGACACTTAAAGTAGGTTTGTTTCAGTTAGACACGTTTTTTAGGCAATTCTCATACAATTTGACATATTTTTTGCTGGCTTATTAATTATTGTGTAGGGATTTGCTGCAGCTTTGAAAGAAGTTTTATCAAATGCTGAATTTAGGATGTGCGCCAGACATATCTGGTCTAATTGGCATAAGAAATGGAAAGGAGGAAAGAAGAAAACAGTTTTGGATGTGCTCTAAATCTAGTTATGAAGTTAAGTTTATTTGTAAGGATATTTGTAGGGATGTATTATATTATCCAAAAAAGTCATGGATTAGAGCCTAGTTAAAGTGTCTAATTGGAATGATAATTGCCTAAGAAACGTGTCTAATTGAAAAGAGGCCTAGTTTAAGTGTCTAAGTGAAAGATCGTGCCAACTTTAGATATCTATGCATGTATTACGCCAAAAAGAACACATAAAGTTTAAATAATAAAACAATCTTCCTCCCTCCATTAATTCATTCTTTCATTTATTTCTCATTTTATTTGATGTTGTGCTCAGAAATGGCATGACAATAATCTAGTACAAGACCTCGTGGATGGAGAGGGATTCAAACCCCCAGTATTTCTATAAATACTTCTGTTTTCAAGATCGACTCTTTCAACCGCTCAGACATACCTTTTCATGCTAAAAGTTAGAATATACTAATTCAATTAAACAGAATTATATGCTTTCGCTTTCATATAGCGTAACATAATTTCTCTTTTTCTTTATATAAATAAATTGGTTGTGAGATAATGGTGAATATAGGAGCGCGAAGGAAAAATCCAACCTACACGAGACACAAGAGCAGCAGCGGAAGAGGAAGAAGAACCAAGCGAGATCATCGCGCTTGGAAATCTTCGCTCCATCAACCAGCGATATACTAAAGAAAGCAAACGATGTTACCGACATGTATTCCCTCACCGTATCACAGGGCGAGAGCGTAGAAAATCTCATCCGCACCTCCCACGTTTTGACAAGGTAAGCACATAAGACCCACGTAGACAAGCGTACAAAGGAACATCTCGATTGAAGGACCAAAATTGCTTCAAAACAGCTGAAATACCTCATGCCAGCAACATCTCCGAGAGAGACGGCAGGAGTCAGACAAGAAAACCATGAGGCGTACACATCACGAACCTAAACAAAACATCAACATCTCGTATTCACCAGCGTTGCACCATCTGGTGCAAGCAATACCAAACAGACTGGGAGTCTCACGAAAGATGACCAACTCCACAAAACTGAGACTGATGACAGGCTGTTATTTCGATAAGTTCAAAATAAAGCCCTTTAAGGCTAAGCGTTCGCCAAAAGAGAAGAAGAGTTCGACCTCGATCGAACAACGACTCGGCTGTTATTTCGATTAGTTCGAAATAACACCATTTAAGGCTAAGAGCCTTTGCCAAATGAAAAGAAGAGTTCGCCATTGACCAAACAACGACAAGCTGTTATTTTGATAAGTTCGAAATAACACCCTTTAAGGGTAATAGCCTTCGCCAAATCAAAAGAAGAGTTTGATCTCGTTCGAATAACAACAACAACAACAACTACTACTACCCAGTTATCCCACCAGGTGGGGTATGGGGAGGGTAATATGTAGACGAGCCTTACCCCTGCCCGTAAGGGCAGAGAGGCTGTTTCCAAACGACGCTCAGCATGTAGGATGATCTCGTTCGAACAGCGACGAGATATTATTTCGATAAGTTCGAAATAACACCCTTTAAGGCTAAGAGCCTTCGCCAAAAGAGAAGAAGAGTTCGACCTAGATCGAACGACGACGGGCTGTAATTTTGATAAGTTCGAAATAACACACTTTAAGACTAAGAGCCTTTGCCAAATGAAAAGAAGAGTTCGACCTCGATCGAACGATGACGGGCTGTTATTTCGATAAATTCGAAATAACATCCTTTAAGGCTACTAGCCTTCGTCAAAAGAGAAGAAGAGTTCAACCTCGATCAAACGACGACAGGATGTTATTTTGATAAGTTTGAAATAATACCCTTTAAGGCTATGAGCGTTCTCCAAATGATATAAAGAGTTCGACCTCGATCGAACGACGACGGGCTATTATTTCGATTAGTTCGAAATAACACCCTTTAAGGCTAAGAGCCTTCGTCAAATAAAAAGAAGCGTTCGACCTCGACGAACGACGACGAGCTGTTATTTTGCTAAGTTCGAAATAACACTCTTTTTAGGCTAATAGCCTTCACCAAATGAAAAGAAGAGTTCGACCTCGATCGAACGACGATGGGTTGTTATTTCGATAAGTTTGAAATAATACCTTTTAAGGCTAAAAGCCTTCACCAAATGAAAAGAAGAGTTCAATCTCGCTCGAACGACGACAAGATTTTAGTTTGATAAGTTTAAAATAACATCCTTTAAGGCTAAGAGCAGAAGAGTTCGACCTCGATTGAGCGATGACGCGCTGTTATTTCGATAAGTTCAAAATAACACCCTTTAAGGCTAAGAGCCTTCGCCAAATGAAAAGAAGAGTTCGACCTCGATCCAACAACGACGGGCTATTATTTCGATAAGTTCGAAATAGCACCCTCTAAGGCTAAGAGCCTTAGCCAAATGAAAATAAGAGTTCGACCTTGATCGAACGACGACGGATTGAGTGGCCCTTTCTCTCCGCACCCTCCCTGGAAATGATGAATGATGCATAAGACTATAAGAGGCTAAAAAAGAGAATAGTAGATAAAGGCGTCATCTCACATGTAAAGGGCCTGCGTCCAAACACCTTATGAAAGGTCGACCATGTGCGAATTCCCACTGTATGGGGAAGAATGGCCTCCACCAATTCACGAATCGCTTCGACAGGTGGCGGGGGAAATCTCTCAGATGCAAAGATAAGACAACTTTGTACTCGTAGAAAACGGTCGAATATTTCAATAACTAAAGATGCAAACTTACGTGTGAAGTCCCATCTCTCAGGGAATCGCGTTGGGTCCGCCACAATTTCGGTCCGCAAAAGTAGTTCTCACATAAACGACGGTTGGTCCCGTCGTCCATCTTCACCACCAGACTCCTTGACCTCCGAGGACGCATGTGAATCTTTGAACCGTGAATCATTTGAGGAGCAAAAATGCTGAGAATTTGGTCCAAAGTGACCTCACGACCGGCAAGTTTTGCATACTTGAGCAACATATGGAACAACTTGTACAAAATAAGGCAAATGCCAGGCGGGGCACACTTTGTAGAAACTACAAAAATCCACCACCAACATGGGAAGAGGAAGTGTGCACCCTACAATGAAGGGGTAGGCGTAGAAAACGCAGTACCTGGGACGGTCAAATTGAACTATGTTGTCCCCCTCCACCAATCGCATATCGACGTAATTGGGGATTCCCACCTTTTTTCAACTCTACAACTCTCCTTTACCTCACGAAAAAGGGGACGGGTTCCGCCTCCGCTCCGATGCTAAAACTGAAGTCAGTCGCCTCTCTCCTGGGGCGAGGCAAGATCTCAACCACTGAGGGAACCCCCTTATCCTCCTCCGCATCTATCATTTCGGTGATCTGAACACAACTCTCCGATATCGGATTAGCGGCAGGGAGATTGTCGCGAGAAGAATCACTGGCCATTTTTAGTAGAAAACGCGCCAAAGAAGTAATAAGAAGAAGAGATGAAAGCTTTCCGTGAACAAGAAGCTATGCAGAAATTTGTGGTATCAAAAAAACTATATCTGAAGAACTCTCTCAAGATAAAGATGAAGTGAATCAATCAAATGACAAGTTTCCTCTATTTATAAGAGACATAAATTCCCGAGCACGAAACCCAAGAGTTTCCATGTGAATCTGATAAGGCACGAAATGTTTCAGTCTCCTAGAAACGTGTGTCACAATGGTGGTAACCATGAACCAACGCTTCAGTGCCAACCGACGTTTAGGTTCTGAAACTACCGCAACAGTCCATGGATATCGAATGAACACCACCACTCCACTAAAACCACCAAAATATGACTAACGAGCGGAAATTCGCAGGTCAAATTTCTCTCGAACTCATAACGAACTCGATCCGTATGTCGATCCCGACATAGGATGACCCCGACAGACGGAAGGACTAACTGTATTGGTCAAAATCTGACCATCACGACCAAGATGATCGACACCTCGCCATATAACTAGGTAGAGAGAGTCAATAGAGCCCACTCCATTTCTCCTCTATGACATCCAACGAATCGGCAAGAGTGACTCCTAAAATCACGACCAAGACACATTAGTGGCAAGAAGATGACGAATCAAGCAATGAGTAAAGGTGTCTTGATTATATATATACAAGAAAAGCTCTCACTGAGGGGGGCTTCGGCATTCTCTCTGCAAGAAGGATGAAAAAAAGCTCCTTTCTTGTATTTCAGAAAAAGAGGGAATGACCTTGAAGAGTATATGTAAATATACTTTCTCATCAATCGATGAGAGAGATAATGTTGAATCTTAGCAAGATCAAGCATACCTCTTTCGTCCTATATGCAATCATTTCCGTTAACTTTTCGATCCGAAATTAATTATATTTAGCTGAGAAAAATTAATTTGTTCAAAAAGGTTTTAACATCTTTTGAGCCAAATAATTACATATCGTAGCAAAGTCAAGAATTTAATTATTACATTTTGACCTTACAGGATAATAGCATACCAAATTCCTCGATTGTGCAAAAACTATCACAACAAAATCAATTACTCACTTGAAATCTTCTTTTCTTCTTCTTTCTACAAAGGTAATAATATTAATCAAGAATCTTCTAGGCGAGCAGCTTGATTAAATTACTTTCCTTGTTGCCTTTTTACTATAGTAGATAACACAAGCGAACTATTTCAAGGAAAAAAGAAAGAAAAGTATAATAACTCAATGTCATTATTATGGAGATTAAAGTGGCAAATAAGAATCAAAATTCTTTATGATAACGCAAAAGAATGTGCAAAGAATAATCGACCTACTTTTTAATGACATTGTCGGTGTCATTAGCTATGCATATACGATTTGGATTAGTTTCAAGTTACCGTTTATCATTGTTTTTTGGTCGAAAAAGAAAAAATTTTATTCCAAACATTTGTCAATTTACATCATCTGTTTCTTTGGACTATAGAACAGATCTCATAAGTACAATCAACTAAATACTCTACAGCTATTGTTGTTTAGTTAAATCCTAACACAAAAAGTCTCTTGTCACAAGTGTCAAGGATTACATGAAGAATAGCTATTAATAGTCTGCAGAATGGGTAACCATTTAGGTTTCTTCAGTCCGGTAATGTGCACTTTAAGTGTAATCTCCTTTGCTCTATCTTTGGCCTCTCTGCTCAACTGTTGAAACCTTCTGTCATTCCTTTCCATCCAGATGTTGTAGACTACTGCTGCAAACATCACTCCTAGCATGGCTTTTCTTGGATTCCTGCCGTTAACATTAGCAGTTAACCATTACACTTCTGATTCCCATTTGCCTGTTATTCTTTGATACTTCAACCATTATAACATTCCCTGCCACAGACGTTGTGAATATGAACATTCAAAGTATAAGTGGTCATGTGTCTATTCAATATCTCTTCCACATAATATGCATGACTGATCAGTTTGAATTCCCCATTTGGCTAATCTGTCAACTGTTGCCAAACGCCTATGCATTGCCATCCATAAGATATATTTCTGTTTTGGTAATATTCCAGTCACCATCACTAATGTTTTCCATTGAACTTTGGGATATTGTGGAGTGGTATGAATATATGCCTTCCTGATGCTACATTGCCAATTCTGAGTACAGGCTTGCATTCCTGTGCTATCAGTAGCCCACCATTCTCTTGCTCCAAATAACTTCCTTACTAGCCTGCTAGCTTGCTTTGGGATTTCCATAGTAGCAATGTCCTTCTTCTTTATATAGTGACAATAGATCCATTTGATCAAGAGTTTATTTTTTTAGACAATAAGCCTAGAGAAGTTTAGTTAAAGCTGCTTTATTCCATCTTTCATAGAAGATAATGTTCAACCCTCCAGTTGCCTCTGGTTTACACAATGTCTCCCATGCTATTGGAGCCCTATGACTAATCTCATGACTGCCAGTCCACAGGTAATTCCTGCAAATTTCATTAACCAGCTTTATAAATTTTTTTGGAATGAGGAAAATCTTAGCCCAATAAGTTTGCATTTCAAACAATACACTTTTGATGAGTTGAATTCTTCAAGCATAAGATAAGAATTTGGAAGTCCAGCTTCTAATTCTATCCACTATCTTCTCTACTGGAGGCATACATTGTGCAATTGTGATCTTTCTTGTAGATAAGGGTACTCCTAGGTATTTGAAAGGAAACTTTCCCTCTGCTAGGTGAAGTTCTGCAAGAATTTTCTCTCCGACTTCCCTTGAAACACCTGCTATATATAAAGAACTTTTATCCAAATTTACTTGAAGGCCTGATACCTTTGATAATTGTTCAAATTCTTCAATCAATAACTTCATTGAGATCTCATCAGACCTACATCACATCAAAAGATCATCTGCAAAGCAGATGTGTGTGATTTGTAGTTTGGTGTATTTGGGATGGAAATTAAAATCTGGATTCCTGCCTAGCTTCTTCAGAGATCTAGTTAGATACTCCATTGCTAGAACAAACAAGTAGGGAGACATTGGAACCCCCTGTCTTAGTCCTTTCCTTGATTCAAACTTGGTGGTCAATCCTCCATTTATTAAAAGAGAGTAACTTACTATGGAGACACATTCCATGATTAGTACTACCATTTTGTAAGGTACTCCAAATTCAAGAAGTACTACCTTCAGAAACTCCCATTCCACATAGTCATAAGCCTTCATATGTCTACTTTGATCATGCATCTAGAAGACACTGCCTTTTGAGTATAACCTTTGATCAGTTCCTTTGCCATAATAACATTATCAAGTATGTTTCTCCCCTCTATGAAAGCAGACTGGGAATGCCCAACCAAATAATAAGAGTTTATGCTGTAGGTGCGATGTTAAGCAAGGACCATCTCTTGCCACATTGATATCAATTCCTGGTAACTGAACTGCTGCTGTGCCCAATAATTGTTGAAAGAGTTGTGTGAATTCTTGTTGAATATGCTGTGGATCAGTACTCTTCAGCTGGTTATCATTGAGAATACAGCTCACATTATTTCTTGCTTGTCTGGACTTCATATATGCATGGAAACACTTTGTATTGATATCTCCCAGTTGGATCCAAGTTGCTCTTGATTTCTGTCTCACTATATGTTCTTGAATTGCCTCCCATTTTTCAATGCTCTCTAGGGATTGCTTTTCTTCTTCAATCACCTTTTTATTGAAGTGATCTTCATTCAGCCTTCCTTGTGTTACCTTCAATTTTTCTCTCATTTGTTGCAGCTTCTTATCAACAGATGAGTGCTCCTTATGAATATTTCTGGTACTTTGTTCAAGTTTCTTTAATTTGCTCCAAATAGAATACATAGTGTACCCTTTGATCTGCTGACTCCAAACTCTCTGAACCGCTTTCCTGTATTCCTTTTGTTTCATAACTGTTGTTAGTAACCTGTATAGTCTATTCACTTTAACATTTATTACTTCAGTGTCTATCATTATAGGAGTGTGGTCTGAGCATTCAGGTAGCATGTATACTGCTTCCACCCCAGTATAAGAATTGAACCACTCATCATTGCCAAAAGCCCAGTCTATATGACTATAAACTCTGACCTCAGCATCCCTTTTATTGCTCCATGAAAAGGTGTTTCCTCTCTTGGTAATCTGCCCCACTCCAATGTCATCAATGCAGCTTTGAAAGTCAGCCATCTCTGATTGATGCATCGGTTATCCATTTATCCTGTCATCCACACCTAACACACTATTAAAAGCACCCATTATAAGCCAATGACCACTATATTGGACACTTCTCAGACTTCTCCATAGTAATACTCTGTGTGTATGGTATGCAGGCCATATACAAATGTGATATAGCTAGCAAATGTTGAATTCTTGTCTTTCACCTGACAGTGAATCATTTGGTCTGTACTTTCCAGAATTACAACATGGACATTTAACTCTTTCCACATTATCCACATCCTTCCATTAGGTGCAAATGCATAGTTATTTTCTATTTTCCACTCACCTCCCAGTTTCTTGTAAATTGTCTTTGAATTTTGTTGTTTCACTCTAGTTTCTAGACAAGCTATCATATCTACTTTATTTGTCCGCAAGAATTTTACTAATTCTCGGTATTTATAGGACTTGTTCAGTCCTCTAATATTTCAGGATACAATGATCATGGGGGTAGTGGTTACTTGAGCTGCCTCCTTGGTCCTTTATACCTATATCTTTTCTGCTCTCTCTCTTCTGTTGATTCCCGTCAGATGGTTCCATTATAGTTAGTGCTGCAAATGTATTTCTCTTAGCCAACTCATCATAGTTGATATCATTATATTTAATTCTATCATTTGCTCCTTTTGCGATTGCAACCTGCTTTCCTCTATTATTCACTTGTAGTTCCACCTCAGGTTGATCTGTTGATTCCTCTTGCTGTTGATTGGCTATATTCCCCTCAATTACAGCTTTTGGTTGTCACTTCATTATGGTTTTCTTCTTTTTTCTCTTTCTCTGCTTATGTGGCCTTTCATCCTGTTGCTCCTCCTTCTGACATTCCTCATTTTTATGCCCAATCGAGTTACATTCTAAACAAAATGTTGGTTTCCAATTCAAATTCCACAGTCTGCAACTAGCTTCTTCCATCTGGTATCTTAATTAAACTTCATCAGGCAAAGGCTGGGTTATGTCCATTTCCACAAGGACTCTAGCATAGGAAATTCTTTCACATGCAGCAGGTAGTCTATCAGTACACAAAGTGTTTTCCTATTAAGCTAGCTATTCTCCCTAAATTCTCTTCTGCCAAGCATTCAATTGGCAAACCAGGAAAATTGACCCAAATTGGTACAATTCTCATCGATTCATTCTGGATCTGAAAGTTTGGGTCCCAATCCTTCACTATCATAGGCTTACCATTGAAAGTATAAGGGCTATTTTGCATTATTAGGTTTTTGTCCTCCATAGATTCGAATTTAAAAATGAAGTACTCATCATCATGTAACAACACTGTAGGAGTTGTAACAACTTTCCAAACTCCATAGACATATTTAAGCATTTCTTTGAATGACGGGTTACCTCCTAGAACATAGCCTATTAATGCAATCTTCCACTTCTGGGTCTGCGGTTCTATCTCATTTGGATTTAGTTTGGCAATTTTCACTCCATCCTTCACCATCGGAGGATAGAATTTGAGCTGCATGCCCTGATTTTGAGCCCTGTTACCTTTAAAAACCTCAGCCAATGTTTGCTTCTGAGATCCAGCTGAGTACGTGAGCTTCCTAGCCGTTGTTGTCACACCTGCTTTCATTGGTTGCATTTTATCTTCCTCCTTCTCCGGCGGAGCTTGCATGACTGTAGGAGCACTTCTCATACCTGGGAACCAATGTAATAGTGGTACTGGGATTAATTTTTGTGGAATCCCGCTTTTAGGGATTATCATTCTCGTCATATTTACAGTGTGGAGGGTTTTTAATATAGGTGGCTATGGTGGATACTGATGGCCGGCGATAGTCAGCTTTCTTGCTTAACAGCCGCCAGAGCTTCTCTCACTACTTTCTCTCTCTTCCAGTTTCCTTTTTTGTACCGTTTATCATTGTTAATTGTAGTAATCACTTACTTGCAGTTGTTCTTTAAATGACCTAATTTTGAAAAATCATTTTATATTTTTAGTAGATAAAACTTAAAAACTTACACATGCAACCGTCCGGACAATTTTAGAATGACCTAAAGTTTGGTCTTTTTTTTTAATAATTCTAGTACTTTAGAGCATCGGATCTAAAAATTTTAATATATAAAATTGTGTGGAATCAATATCTCTTATGAAACATGAGGTTATAATTAACAAATGTTGTTCAAAATTGAGATAAAATATAAATGGTGGGCTAAATGTTGGAATAAATCCGATTATAAAATTATAGCCTTCATATCAAATTATTTGGAACTATAACATAAGCAGAAGCGTACCTGAATCCATAGGTGGAAGCTCCTTGATCCGGCTTGAAGATTGTCCAAGGTTTGGCTTTCCACTTGATGTGCAAGACAATGGTTTGCTCTCTAATTTCAATGGGAAGAAGAACAGAATGTCTTGCATTCTTATGGGAACCATAACCCCTTATTATAATGTAACTTAAGAAAACTCAAAGGTCACAAGAATGTAACCGTAGTTACATATATGTAACCTTAGTTAGCCCATCATTAACTAAGGTTACTCTTTGTGGGTATCTACACAAGAAATTATACCCTATACTTCATATGACAATGTAATGGCCTCCTTAATAATAATGTCCAAAAGACCACTAATTTAGGCCAAACCAAAAGATAGCACATAACATATAATTCATCCATATATTATCCATATGTATGTAGTATAAGTCTATATATCTAACAATCTCCCACTTGGACGATATACTCATGCATATGTACAAACCTTAGTATTATATGTTACATTCATAACTTTATGAGCTCAGTATTGCTATCAAAATAAAATTGTCATGAACAATCTGGTCCATCAATCATATCAACATAGGACCTAAGAGATCTTAGTTACTCTCGCGTAACTAGACCCAACATTGATCATGTATATCAATATAACCAACGATATGGATCAAGTATAGGTGTGTAGCATGGAAATAACATAAAGTGTGGTCTGAAATAGAATGTCTATTTCCAACTGGTTCACCTTATTGATATCAATCATAAACCATAAGAGTACATAAAACTTTAAGACTGAATATCTGCAGATAAAACCTTAAAGACTGAATTACCGAATGTACTGGACAATACAAAATTGTATAATACAAACTCCCACTAAAACTCATAATCCTCAACTGATTTGACACCCATGCGAGCAATATGCTCATGAAATACTTTGGGTGGCAATCCCTTAGTAAGCGGATCCGCAATCATGGAGTTTGAACTGATGTGCTCTATGCACAATTGTCTATTTTGTACTCTTTCTTTAACAACCCGAAACTTGACGTCCATATGCTTTGCCTTCGTCAAGCAACTGTTATTGTTAGCATAAAGGACTGCTGATCTGTTGTCACATAATAGCCTGAGTGGCTTTTTAATACTGTCTACTATGCGCAGTCCACTAACAATATTTCGCAGCCATAATCCCTCATTGGATGCCTCATAACATGCCATGAATTCCGCTTCCATGGTGGAAGTGGCCGTAAGAGTTTGCTTGATGCTTCTCCAAGAGATAGCACCGCCAGCAAGCATGTAGATATAGCCTGATGTAGACTTCAGACTATCCTGACATCCAGCAAAATCAGAGTCGGTGTACCCGATGATCTCAAGCTGGTCCGATCTCCGATATGTGAGCATGTAATCCATAGTTCTCTGTAAGTACCACATGACCCTTTTGGCTGCCTTCTAATGGTCCATTCCCGGATTGCTGAGAAATCTGCCCAGCATCCCAACAATGTATGCGATATCAGGTCGTGTGCATACTGAGCATACATCAGACTACCTACAGCCGAAGTATAAGGTGTCTTCTCCATTTCCATGGTTTCAAAACTATTCTTTGGGCACTGTTTGAGGCTGAACTTGTCTCCCTTAGCAACAGGGGTGTCGCCTGGTTTACAATCCTGCATGCCAAATCTTTTATGAACCTTATTGATATATCCCTTTTGTGACAGACCGAGAACACCTTTGGAGCGATCTCGATGTATCTGAATTCCTAATACAAAAGAGGCATTACCAAGATCTTTCATTTCAAATTTCTTTGAAAGAAATTTCTTAGTTTCGCGTAATAATCCTATATCGTTACAGGCAAGCAGTATGTCATCGACATATAAAACCAGAAAAATATGTTTGCTCCCACTGAACTTATGGTATATACAGTCATCAGCAATATTAGGTTCATAACCAAAAGATGTAATGACTTCATGAAACTTGTGATACCATTGACGGGAAGCTTGCTTGAGCCCATAGATGGATTTCTTTAATTTGCAAACCCTTTTCTTTGAGTCTCCCGAAACAAAGTTTTCAGGTTGCACCATATAAATTGATTTCTCAATGTCACCATTGAGAAATGTTGTCTTAACATCCATCTGATGAAGTTCAAGATCAAAATGTGCTACTAGTGCCATTATTGTCCTGAAAGAGTCTTTCGATGAAACTGGAGAAAAAATCTTTTTATAATCAATGCCTTCCTTTTGAGTGTAGCCCTTTGCGACAAGGCGAGCTTTAAACCTAATGACATTGCCCTCTGAATCCTTCTTGGTTTTAAATATCCATTTGCAACCAATTGGTTTAACACCTTCGGGCAATGAAACAAGCTCCCAAACGCCGTTATCGCTCATAGACTTCATCTCATCATTCATTGCATCAATCCACTTTTGAGAGTTAGAACCTTTCATGGCTTGACGGAAGTTGATTGGATCATCTTCCTCAAGTCCAATGTCACTTTCTTGTTCTTGGAGGAATACAACATAATCGTCCGGAATTGCACTTCTCCTCTCTCTAGTGGATCTCCTTAATGGCACTTCAGATTCTTGAGGTTGTTGAGTTTGATTTTCATTAATAATATCAGGAACTTGATTAGGGAGATTATCAAGATTGTCTTGAACTGGAATTGTGTGATCCGTACCAGGAATGAGAATACCCTGATCAAGATCAACAACTGGAGGCAAAGACACATGTTCTTCCTCAAAGACAAAATCTCTAACTTTATCTCCCCACCCCCCAAACTCAATATCCTCAAAGAACCGAGCATTACCCGTCTCAAAAATAGTTCTAGAAGTGGGATCATAGAACTTATACCCCCTGGATTTTTCAGAGTATCCAACAAAATAGCTACTAGCCGTTTTAGAATCCAGTTTCTTTTCATTTGGCCTGTAAGGTCTTGCCTCAGCTGGACAACCCCAAATGTGTAAGTGCTTTATACTGGGCTTATGTCCAGTCCATAGTTCATATGGGATTTTGATTGTAGCTTTAGTTGGAACCCTATTAAGTATATATGCTGCGGTTTTCAATGCTTCTCCCCAGAGTGAGTCTGGCAAAGTAGTATGACAAATCATACTTCTCACCATGTCCTTTAGGGTCCGATTTCGTCTCTCAGATACACCATTCATAGTAGGACTGCCTGGCATGGTGTAATGAGGAACGATCCCACACTCATCTAGGAATTTAGCAAATGGCCCTGGACGTTGTTCACCTGAACCATCATATCTACCATAGTATTCACCACCACGGTCAGATCTAACAGTTTTAATCCTTTTGCTTAGTTGATTTTCAACTTCGACCTTATATGATTTGAACACGTCTATAGATTGGGACTTCTCATGAATGAGATATAGGTATCCATAACGAGAGTAATCGTCTATAAATGTGATAAAGTATTGTTGACCATTTCTACAAGGTGTAGGGAATGGCCCACAAATATCCGTATGTATCAATTCTAAGACAACCGAAGCTCTCTGGGCACCTAATCTCGTCTTGTTTGTTTGTTTACCCTTGATACACTCAATGCAAATATCCAAATTAGAGGAATCAAGAGAATCAAGAATTCCATCTGACACGAGTTTCTGAATTCTTTGTTTGGATATGTGACCTAAACGCTTGTGCTAGAGTGATAAAGAATTCTCATTAGATAATTTTCTTTTGGTACCACTAGAACTTGTATGCAAAGTTTCGTTATGTGAGGTTATTATGTCAAACAAATATAGGCTATCATATGCTGATAAAAGACCAGTACCAATAAGATTTAAACCTTGAAAAAGACTCACTTTATTGTTACCAAATGAACAAGAATAACCGGATATGTCCAATTTGGGAACAGAAATTAAATTCCGTCTAAAAGACGGTACAACAAAAGTCTCATTCAAATCCAAATAAAAACCAGTCTTAAATAATAGCCTAAAATTTCCAATAGCCTCAACTTCGACCATTTTGCCGTCACCAACATAGATGTATCTTTCACCATCACTTGGTTTTCGGCAGTTCAGGCAACCCTGCATATATACACTTATGTGAGTAGTAGCAGCAGAATCTACCCACCAAGTATCTTTAGGTACCGAAATTAAATTAACTTCAGAACAAACAAGAGCAAGAGATATACCCTTTTTCGCACGCCAAGCGTGGTATTTGGTACAATCTTTCTTCTTGTGATTAGTCCCCTTACAGAAAAAGCAACCTGATTCTGTAGGTTCAACCTTAATTTCCTTTTGTTGCTTCTTCTGGGGCCTTGAGACCGCAACTTCCTTCTTTTTCCTCTTCTTGTTGTCTTTAGAAGAGGATGCCAAATGAGCACTTTCTGTCTTATCTTG
This sequence comes from Nicotiana benthamiana, assembly GCA_034376525.1. NCBI lineage: Eukaryota > Viridiplantae > Streptophyta > Magnoliopsida > Solanales > Solanaceae > Nicotiana > Nicotiana benthamiana. The sequence continues at coordinate 107,333,413 of CM067335.1, read as the reverse complement.
CTTTATTCTCTCTTCCTCTTGCACACAATGTGAAATGAACTCATTAAGAGTCCATTTCTCCTTTAGGCAGTTGTAACTGACCTTAAACTGATTAAATTTTGCAGGGAGAGAGATCAAAACTAAGAACACAAGCAGTTCTTCAGGTAATTCCAACTTGAGTGACTTTAGTTCGAAGCAATATGAGACATTTCTAAAATGTACTCCCTTATGTTTCCTTTGCCTTTATACCTCATGGAAACAAGTTTACTCAAAAGAGTACTAGTTTCCGCCTTTTCGTTTTGTGCAAAACGCTTTTCAAGGTCCTCAAGGAAAACTTTGGCATTGTTTTCTTCAGTCATAGTGCCCCTAAAAGATTCTGGAATTGCACGTTTCATGATCATAAGACTCATGTGATTTGAGCGTTCCCACTTCTCCATCTCCTTCTTGTCATCAGAAGAAGATGTATCCTCAAGAGAAGTAGGTTTCTCAATCCGAAGTGCAAGGTCTAGATCCATGCAACCGAGAACTATCATAATGTTCTCTTTCCATTCCTTAAAATTTGTGCCATTAAGCACATGGATGCTGTTAATGTTCGCAGATATTGTAGCAGCTGAAGAATTCACTAAAAATAGAACAAGGACAACTTAACACATGCTCACAATTATTTGAATTTTAACTTTAGTATACAGATTCAAAATAGGCAAATCCCATTACAAGATACCTAGCACAACATTGATTTTAGTCTTTGGACAGAAAATCAATTTGTAAGTGGTACTCTTGGTGTAGTAATCAAATATTGACAATAAACTCCTGTCAAATATCAAGCCTTCCTTTGGGCCGACTTAATATTCACATGAAAAACTTAATAATTGTCACATATTTATCACCACAAGCATGCTCGAATTCCTGCCAAATAACAACCTTCCTTTGGGCCGGTGTTAAACGCATGGAATACTAACATACACCGTCATCTTATATTTTAAAAATCAATCAATCTACACAAAAGAGGTTACTTTGGTAACATAATGTTTCAATTGACTAATGTAAAATATTAGATGCAAAATTAGTTCTTTAAGCCATATATTGAATCTCAACAGAAATTTACATGTTTATAATGTAAAATCTGAATAATAATGGGCAAAACATTAATGTTATAACATTAATCTTGCATTATGTGTCCATTAATCTTAAGAAAAACGTTTCTTTAATGATGGAAAAATGTTTCATTAATTAATTTTACATTATGTCTTCATTAAATTGCCAGAAAATAAAACGTTTCAGCAATTTATTGCCAGATAATCGATTATCAGGTCCTGATAATCGATTATCTTGGCCTTCTGGAATTTTCATTTTTGCTGGAAATTCCAGATAATCGATTATCTTGCCAGGATAATCGATTATCTTGGTTTCTGGAATTTTTAGCAAAGCTGGAAATTCCAGGATAATCGATTATCCTGGGAAGATAATCGATTATCTTGGCTTTCTGGAATTTGGCGGACATATAACATAATCGATTATCCAAATACAATAATCGATTATTGTATGGTTCTGTTTCATAAATATTTGATGAACAAATGAAATAATCGATTATTGATCTAAAATAATCGATTATGTAAACGTTACAAATAAGATAATCGATTATCTTCAAAACATAATCGATTATTTTAAGCTTCTGTTTTGCAAAATTTTGGTGAACTTATCAAGATAATCGATTACCTATATAAGATAATCGATTATCTTACCAATCTGTCCAACTTAATGGGACTTTCAACAAAAGGCTTAATCATGGAATCATATTCAACAACCGAAATTATGCAAATAATTTCAACATTTCAATTCATTTGGTAATATGAAAGGTATCGAAATACTGAAGTTTATCATCAACAAATCATTCATGAAAGCATGCTATATCAAGGTACTGGAACTTCAAAATTAAAATTCTATGTGAATTTAGTCATTAAGCATTATAACATTGAATTCATGAACTTCCAAATGATCCAATACGAAGGAGGCTCTGATACCAATTGTTGGAATAAATCCGATTATAAAACTATAGCCTTCATATCGAATTATTTGGAACTATAACATAAGCCGAAGCGTACCTGAATTCATAGGTGGAAGCTCCTTGATCCGGCTTGAAGATTGTCCAAGGTTTGGCTTTCCACTTGATGTGCAAGACAATGGTTTGCTCTCTAATTTCAATGGGAAGAAGAACAGAATGTCTTGCATTCTTGTGGGAACCATAACCCCTTATTATAATGTAACTTAAGAAAACTCAAAGGTCACAAGAATGTAACCGTAGTTACATATATGTAACCTTAGTTAGCCCATCATTAACTAAGGTTACTCTTTATGGGTATCTACACAAGAAATTATACCCTATACTTTATATGATAATGTATTGGCCTCCTTAATAATAATGTCCAAGACCACAACTTTAGGCCAAACCAAAAGATAGCACATAGCATATAATTCATTCATATATTGTCCCTATGTATGTAGTATAAGTCCATATATCTAACAGTAAATCCTTAAGAAAATTCGGATTAATTAGGCCTCACCCAGTTAACCCCTTATAATTAGTCGATCGAGTTAGCTTATTCAAAAATTAACCCAATCTCTAATTGAGCAAACGAAATATTGAATGGATTAGATGGAACTAGGTCTTTTAACTCAATATGTTATCATGCATTCAATAAATTGATTCACGTCGCTTAATGACAACCTTCACTAGTATATGAGGTGCGTAGTGTAGCTAGCAAAAAGATTCAGAAATTAATTACTATACTAAAAATGAGGTGCTCTTTCGGGAATATAAGATGAGGCCCAAAAAAAGAAAATACAAAAAATTTAAGTGGCGTTTGGACATAAGAATTATAAATTTTCAAAAAAAGTGAATTTTTTTCAACTGAAAATGGTATTTGAAAATTAGAGTTGTGTTTGGACATGAATATAATTTTGATTTTTTTAAAAAGAATTTGTGAGTAATCTAAGTGAAAATTTAAAAAATAGCTTTTTGGAGCTTTCAAAATTCATCTTCAAGTGAAAATTGAAAATTTTATGACCAAATATTGATTTCGAAAAAAAGTGAAAAAATTCTTATGTCCAAACAGGCTCTAAGAGTCCATTTGGACATAAGATTTTTTTTTTACTTTTTTTTGAAAGTTTTTTACTTTATTTCAAAATCAATGATTGGCCATAAAATTTTTAATTTCCACTTGAAGATGAATTTTGAAAATTTTGTAAAATTTAAAAAATTATTTTTCAAAATTTTTCACTCAAATCACTCACGAAACATGAAAAACTATCCAACAACAATTCTAATTTTTAAATATCATTTTCACTTGAGTTTTCTTTTTTACTTTTTTGTGAATTTTATAATTTTTATGTCTAAACACCTACTAAATAAGTGTGGAAGCAAATAGTAATATTAATGTAGTAGCATCAAACATAGAGTGATAAATATTTTATTATTTTGAATTAAACTTTTAATTTCGAGCACTAAGCTTATTGGCCTAGAATTATTTTAGTTTAATCGGATCGCAAAAGAGATATTAACCACAAGAGATGTGACCGTATACGGAAGAAGCATACGGCACTGTCCTACATAACTGGTGGATAATAGTCGTGGGTCCCGCTTGCTATAATAACTACAACAGCGTTACAACGAGATCCGCCCTCCCTTCTGTTGGTATTCTAACACTTTCTCTGGTCCGCTTTGCCATGCCCCTTGTTTCCTCATTTACCATTTTAACCCCCATTACTCATCCCTTTTGCACACCGTACTTCGATTTTATTTGTTTTAAATAGAATTTTTAATATAAATGCAAAATCTCGATTAAAGTTATTAATATACAAATGAATTTCATATTGGTCTTATTTTATGGTGATACTGATATTCTCCCATTTTATCTTTTTATTTTTTTGAACGATGGTCTTGCGAAAATAGTCTCTCTACTCCTTTGGGATAGGGGTAAGGTTTGCATACACTATTTTTCTCAGATCCTACTATTAAAATTTTACTGAATTGTTGTTGTAAAACAAGCTTGAATTTCGGAGAGCTGAGCTTATTACCTTTTGGTTAAGAAATTTTGTCTTTCAATATTAGCATTAATTAGTTTTTGAGAAAATGAAATAATTGGTCTTACTAAATTATTTTCCTTGTTCTTGTGGTACATAATAAATGTTAGAATATATTATAAGCCATGCGTATTGTTATAGTATTCTTTACGAACAATTATTTATTTACTTATTTAAATTTAATAAAGTTTTATTTTAAATAGGTCATGTGTTGGTTTGTGCGTCAATTGCTTACATAGTAGATGATTTAGTGTATAGAGTTTAGCTTATACACGAATGATTAAATCATTGGATCTTATAAGACATAAAAGTTAATGTTCACAATCTAATAATGGAATTGGACAAATCATCGGAATGATTGTAGCACAAGATTAAATATAATTTATCTTGTTTATGGGAATTGTTTAAATTTCAATATCTTGTGCTAGTACATTTTGTATGTATTAAACGGATTAAGTAGAGATGAGTATTTTATACTAAATTTATAAAATAATTTTCTAGTCCATTTAATGTACTTATACTCTTAATCCTGATATAATGATTATTAGTTGTGTATGTTACTTGTTGTTTAGATTTATTAAAAAACGAAATTTTTTCGCGAGTCAATAAGCCTAGTAAATTGGATAACAATGATATACATTGGCGAAGTAATAATTAGTTGACGGAATCCATGTATCAATTTTGAGATTGATGATACTCCTTTATGAAAGCTTATAAGTTTTCATGTGTAAACCCGGCCGGTAGATTTTGTATTCGACATATGAAATAAGTTAAGTGTAAGTCTAAAGGAAGTAATCAATAAATTAAATAATCAGTAATTTAATTTGATCGATTAGTATCTGAATTTTAACATGGGGAGTTAAATAAGATTTTATGGAAGAATTTTGAAATTGAACTAAGGAGTGCAATTACGAATTTTTAGTGAAATAATTCGTATAATAATTTATTATGATGGAAATTAATTTCAGAATTTCAAAATTAATATCATAATAGGAAGCCTTGTTAATTAAATTATGTGGTCCCTATTATACCTAAATAATAGGAAATAGTGGAAACTGTTACTAAGTGGGAAAGAAAATGTGGAAACCGTCCCTTAGTGGGAGAAGGAAACCTAACAGGTTTTGAAAACGATTTTGACCTAAAAACACAGTTGTATATATGGATATAGGGGCTGGACGTTTTTGACACGATTCTGACCTCGGTTTCTACTAGAATTTTGCCCACCTAAAATTCTCTATTTTCGGTTATATTTTGGGTAACACAGTAAAAGACTGTAGAAATCTGCTGGTGCGTTTTCAACTGAGGAACTGGAGAACGACATAGATTTGTTGCGTTTACGTTTCAATAAGTAATCCTAAAATCTCCATGCGTGCTAATTGTTTAGATTACACGTGAATAAGATTCTATTATTACTTCTGCTGTGGTATATATTCCATCAAATAAAGACTTCAAAAAGAGGAAAAACTCAATAAGTGTTATAAAATAGAAGTCTATTTAGAGTGAATGTCTAAGAGTTTTAGCTTGAAGCTAAGTCATTCCTCTTCCTATAAATAGAGGTGCTCTCTACCATTGTAAATAACCCCAAGTATTAATAAGAATACTTCTCTCTCTCCCTATTCTCTCTCTATTTGCTCTTGTTCTTGAGTTATTGTTCTTGTCTTTTATATTATTTCATAACACGTTATCAGCACGAGACTCTACCGTCTCAAGAAGTACTTTGAGAAGATTAAGGAGAAATTCGCCCACACGAATTTCGCTAATTCCGAGCATTATCCGGGTCACGCTTCAAGAGACCATGGAGTTTTATTAAAGTGAGGAGGTTTGTTTGAAGTTAATTCAAGTTTGTCACCGATTTGAGGTTTCGGTCATGGCTCTCGTTGCTATCCATCTTTTCCGTCAAGTTCGAGTTGCTGGAATTTGATATTACTGTAAACAAATTGGAGTACTGCTCAATCTCATTATCACATCTTCGCTATCGATTTGAGAGCTTATGCAGTTTTCTATACGGAAAATAGAAGAGGTATATTCGATATCACAACATTTATTGGTATACCTTAAAGGTAAGTAATTTACTTTTCCCTTTCAAATTCTTGAAATTCTACGATTTGATTTAATATACAAACAAAGTTTGATTATAACTCTAATGGAGTTTGTAAGAAATTATAACCACATGAAGTGGTTAAATCTCTACGTCCTGCCATGATTAAATTCATGTATGATTGTGGGCAAATAATTGAAAATCCGTCCCATTGAATTTGCTCCATTCCCTTTAGAGAATGTGGAAGCAGTATATGATAAGTCTGAAAGAAGACTAAAATATTACCATGAAGGTATCAATGAATGTGGACGTGGCAAAGAATTCCGTCCAATTGAATTTGCTCCATTCCCTTTAGAGAATGTGGTAGCAGTATGTGATAAGTCTGAAAGAAGACTAATTACCGTAAAGGTATCAATGGATGTGGACATGGCAATAGACGAAGTTATAATCGTCATTATTGTGGTAATGAGAACAATAAGGATTCTCAAAATAATCTTTCACTTTATGAAAGTAATATTTGACATGAGATTGTGTAAAGCACATGATTTTGATCCATTCCCTGAAGTGAATGTGATAATTGTAATAGAGCCCGTAAGTATGAACACGCTCTTGATGTAAATCTGTTTTATGTCTGACATTATGAAAAGAAAGTTCGTTGCCCTTGAAATTTCGGGCAAGAACTATATGACATGGGTGTTGGATGCTGAAATCCACTTAGATGCTATGGGTCTTGGAGACGCCATTAAAGACAGAAATAATGCATCCACCCAAAACTATGCTAAGGCCTTGATTTTCTTGCGCCATCACCTTGATGAAGGTTTGAAGATTGAATATCTCACCGTCAAGGATCCACTCATCTTGTGGAATGGCTTAAAGAAGAGATATGACAACCTGAAGTTGGTCACTCTGCCACAAGCACGATACGATAAGAATCCAAAAGCAAATAGTTTATAAACTATATATTATCGTTGCGGTGGAAACGGGCACTGGTCAAAGGCTTGCCGTATACCATGACATTTGGTTGACCTTTATCAAGCATCTCGAAAGAGTAAACGCCCTGAAACGAATTTTGTCTCTGACGACAACTTTGACATCACCCACTTGGATGTGGCAGACTTCTTTGAGCTACCCGAGGGGTAGATAGACCACCTAATCGGTGATGGATCCGTGATGAAAGAAGATGGAGCTATTTGATTTTATTTTACTTGTTTGTATTAGTGAATGAATAAACTAATAGCCATCAGTATCAGCTCGTATTAGTTAGTTCATGACATAATGTTAGTATTAGTTCTTTAGAATGTATCAATATGCTCAAATATCAATAATATTTTTACTTTCCAGTAGAGGTAATCGACTAACCTGAAAAACTAGTCGGTTATCTCATATTTCGCATAAAAACTGCAAAACAATCGATTGTCTATGATTAACAATCGATTGTCTTTAAAACAGTTCTGGAATTTTTCAAAAACAGTCAACAATCGATTGTCAATGTTTAACAATCGATTGTCGTTAGACAGTGATTTGGAATTTTTCAAAAATCACCCACAATCGATTGTCTATGTCTAACAATCGATTGTCGTTAGACAATAATCTGGAATTTTTTAAAAATCATCCACAATCGATTGTCTATGTCTAACAATCGATTGTCGTTAGACTGTGATCTGGAATTTTCAAAATAAGCCAACAATCGATTGTCTATATCTTACAATCGATTGTCTATATCTTACAATCGATTGTCTTAAACAGTGTGATCTGAAGTTTTTCAAAAATAACAAATAATCGATTGTGTGTGTTTAACAATCAATTGTCTATGTTCAAACAATCGATTGTGTGTGTTTAATAATCGATTGTCTTATGAAAAACGCTGAAATTTTTCAAACTGCAAAGTAATCAATTATGGATAACATATCTGATTTTGTTAGTCAACTGTTAGCAGCAGATTTTGAAAATATTATGTGACACAATCGAATTGAAGTTGTTTATTCTCATGTTCGTATATTTTCTTTTATATGTCAAACCATGGGAAGTAAATTGATTGAAGGCTCCGGAAGAGCAACTGTAACTCTGCCCAAAGGCACGACGTTTATCTTAGAGAATGCAATATTCTCCTCCAAGTCTAAGAAGAACTTGTTGAGTTTTAAAGATATCATTCAAAATGGATATCATATTGAGACAATAGATGAGAATAATCTTGAATTCTTCATGAAAACGAGGCTGCCCATTTCGGTTTGGGTTCACGCCATTTTGCATGCAGCAATGCTAGTTCGTCGGCTGCCCACTTTGGTTTGGGTTCACGCCATTTTGCATGCAGCAATGCTAGTTCGTCGGCTGCCCACTTTGGTTTGGGTTCACGCCATTTTGCATGCAGCAATGCTAGTTCGTAGGCTGCCCACTTCGGTTTGGGGTCACGCCATTTTGCATACAGCAATGCTAGTTCGTCTCTGACTGACGAATTGACACAAATATTCCCCGTTGCAATTGGTTTGGGTCATGGACCCAATATATCCCATTTAAGAATCTTTGGATGCGCAGTATATGTGCCTATTGGACCGCCATCCCGAACCAAAATGGGTCCGCAAAGAAGGTTAGGAATATATGTTGGGTTTGAATCGCCCTCCATCATTCGCTACCTCGAAACATTGACAGGCGACTTGTTTACTGCACGATTTGCAGACTGTCGATTTGATGAGACACTTTTCCCAAAATTAGGGGGAGAAGTTGGTGAAACCAAACGAGAAATTTTGTGGAAAAATGCATCATTATCTCATCTTGATCCATATACCTCTATTTGTGAAAGAGGCACAAAAGATTATCCATTTGCAAAGAATAGCAAATCAAATGCCTGACGCATTTATAGATTTGAAAAGGATAACAAAATCACATATCCTCGAAGTGAATGTGACAACATTTGATTCACGAATACATATTCATTATTGGAAGAATATGAACATGAAATTGGTATTAAATATACCACACTCACCCCTGGAAGGAGGTTTGAGATGATATATGGCATGAATGATCGTTGGTCACGTACCTATTGTACGCCAAAGTATTTTGGAAATATGACTATTAAAGGACAACGATAATGCAAGAAACATATCTTGCATATAAGTTTGACATGACCATAATGGTATAACTTTCTCTTTAAGAGAGATATTCATCACATGAATGTTGATGAATCTGTGGTAGTACAAAATTAATTGAGAGCTCTAGAAGAGCCAATTATTACTATGTTGGAGAAACACAATTGAGTATTGTGCTGTAGTAAGTCTCAAAGAAACTTATTCAGTTTCCAAAGTACACGCGAAAGCGATTGATTATATTGAGACTATAAATAAAGGAAGGTTTTGATATCTCCTATTACTACAACTTGTAGCGGGGTAATTTGCATATGAAAAGCTACCCGCTTTGTTCTCTAGTTTGTACTACACAAACGAAAGAATGCCACAATAAAGTGGATATCTATTGGTATAAAACCCATGTCATAATAAACCCGAAGTTTATTGATAAGTGCACATGTCATGGTGCAAATTTGAAGTTTACCAATATTGATAATTTATTCAGTTGGCATTCGTGTTAGCCATCTCATTTTAAGTATGATGTGCAAATTCACATAGGTGAATATTAAAGAACTAGAAAGTTCTTTACGAATTCTCTTGTATCACTTGTTCTCATTAATGAACTGACCAACTAAAGAGTTCGGGTTGAAGCCCATAAATTCTGGAAATATCAAAGGTGAATATGGGCCCATTCACCTGCCATGTATACCACATATGATGCATCTATGAAATGGTTACATGCGCAATTGTTGTTGACCCGCAGCCTGGCCGGTGCTTGCGAGGTAAATTGCTCAGTAATATAACTTCGAGCATAATTTCCAGATTTTCTACTCAAGATAGTTCATCTTGATAAGTTGGTTTATATCAAAGTTGGTTTAGCAAGATAATTATTGAGTGCTTCCACTTAATAGCTAAACTGTTTCTTATGAGAACAAAGTTATATATATCAGTTTGATATACGTTGTATACGAGAGTATATTATATTGACATGATAATGCACAAAGATGATTTCCCAAAGTTGAGGAAACAAGTTAGCTTTTCTAACATGAGGGGGAGACATGATAAACACTTGAGAAAAGGTTACATGGGATGAATTATCATTTGTATATGTATATCCCCGAATATCATGATATGAACCTGAAGTTCATAAAAGGGATAATTCAATTGCAACATATTGCAAAGCATGCTATACGCATTTGCTGACCCAAAGAAAGTAACTAAATGGAAGAGATACAATTCAAGAAGAATTGATTCCATATGAAAGACATGTAGTTTTGAACCTATAGTTCAAATGCTTGAAAGTATAAAGTCAAAGGTATGTATAGTCAGTTTTCGATATCTTATTTGTCTAGCATGACATGGAAAACTTGATATGCATCTAAAGTCTATTATATGGCTTATATGACTTAACTTGAAAGATTTAAGTTGCTTGAAGCATATGCAATTCGTGGTCCTGAAGTACCACATCCTAAGTACAATTTGTGTACATATGAATCTTGCTATAACTATAAGCATGATGGCATTGAGAATGCATCTATGGAGATATTGAAGAGTTATTCCACGACATTATATGAAGATGTTCATATCTATCAAGAATGATGATTTCAAGGTGCGGAATATTTATTCAAGTCAATATGGTTGATTTGTCAAACGTCTACCAAAGATCGTTTTGAAGATGATGCACAAGATTGGAATGCAAATGCTCAAGGATATAAATTGATGTACTCATTAGGGGGAGTTAATGCGCGTTGCACTCTTTTTCCCCTACAAGGTTTTGTCCCACTGGGTTTTCCTTGCAAGGTTTTTAACGAGGCAACAAATAGGCGCATATTCAAACATGTGTACTCTTTTTCCTTTCTTTAATTTTTCCCAATGGGTTTTGGTTTTAAGGTTTTATGAGGCACATTATTGAATAGACATTCAAGGGGGAGTGTTATAAAATAGAAGTCTATTTAGAGTGAATGTCTAAGAGTTTTAGCTTGAAGCTAAGTCATTCCTCTTCCTATAAATAGAGGTGCTCTCTACCATTGTAAATAACCCCAAGTATTAATAAGAATACTTCTCTCTCTCCCTATTCTCTCTCTATTTGCTCTTGTTCTTGAGTTATTGTTCTTGTCTTTTATATTATTTCATAACAATAAGTATCTTTTGTCAAAAAAAAATGAAAAAAGGAAAAGTAGAGAAAGAGAAATGGGTTTAAAAGGAATAGTTACAAATGGGAAGGGGCAAAAGGGAGAATAAGAATAAATGGGTCACAATCAGAAGAACCCGAAATGTCTCCTCAGAAGTGGATCTTCGCACGTTATGAATGTTTAAGCTACTCTTGTATTGTATTTGTACATGTACTACCCACTGCTTTGTTTTCTGTAGAGAGAGAAACCGCCACTTCCACCGCCACCTCCGGCCGCTGCTCCCCCACTCCTACCGCCGCTCTCCTCCTCTCTTCACCACTTTCAACAATTCATTGACTCATATCATACTACTATTCTTCCTCAGCTTAGCTTTTCGAGCTTCCTTTTGCAACTAGTTTCGAGTACACAAAAGCTCATTGCACGCTTCGAAGTGCTGTACTTTTTGCAGATTCACGCTTGTTTTCTCGCTCTCACAAAGCTCTACTTTCTATATATACATAAAGATTTCAAGCTTTTATCCAAAGCTCTTGTTTTTCGAGTTACTGTTTCTCTGAAATTCAATCCCAAGAAACTCACCATTGATTTTTTCTTTTTTAAATATAAACCAGCTGGTTAATTCATAATGTAAAAACTCAGACATATACTCAAAATGTAACTCTATTCTTTGAAATGTAGTTTATATTTTGAAAAAAATTCAGGAGAATCTGTAGCGCCGTTTAAGTATTTATATACTCCTAGTGTTTTTGTTTGGAGGCGGAGAACTTGATGGTTTACTATGAAGAGTTTCAACTGGTTTAAGCAAATAGCAAATAATGGGAAACTAGAGAGGCGACTTTCATTGGGAGAGTACAAACGAGCAGCGTCATGGTCCAAATACATAGTATCATCAGGGGCGGCGATAAAGGAGGAAGGAGAAGAGGAATGGAGCGCCGATATGTCACAGCTATATATAGGGAACAAATTTGCTTCGGGTAGGCATAGTAGGATTTACAGGGGAATTTATAAGCATAGTGAAGTGGCTATTAAACTCATTAGCCAACCTGAGGAAGATGGTGACTTGGCTATTTTTTTGGAGAAACAGTTTACTTCTGAAGTTGCTTTGTTGCTTCGATTAAAGCATCCAAATATCATCACTGTAAGCAGTGTTTCCATTTTCATCCATTTTTTCTGTTGGGTTTTCGTTGATCTACATTTTATTTATCCGCATGACTTAAAATGGGATAGCCTTCGGTTAAATGAACAAGATTGTATTCGCATCCCTCATAAAGTGACTTTTCCTTCTGAAGTAGTACTAGTTCATTACCTGATTGTATTATATCTTGCACTAATAAGATGTTATGTTATGATGTTATGTCTTCCTTCTGCTAACTAATTATATTACCAACACCGCTGAGGTTAATAAATTTACTTTGTTTCAAAGAGGACAGTCTTCCCCTTCTATATTTTGATGAGGTAGAAGTCATGAAAACCTTTTATTGCATAAGTAGTGCACCTAAGTGTAATTCCCCAGGATCAAAGTTATTTACCATATTGTTCCCCTACAAGCCTTTGGAGTAAAAGGCTCGGAGCTGAAGAAGTTGGCATTCACCATTAACCATGACAAGACCTTGGGAGATGAATGGGGAATCGAAACTGGATTTATGAAGGAAATTCAAAGGTTAAAGGTGGCATCTTGGAGGCTATCTTACTTTATTTTGTCATGCAAGAAATGGTTGTTGTTTGTTCTTTGGCTGGTCCAGGAGTCTACCTACATAGATAAACAACAACAACAACAACAACCCAGTATAATCCCACTTAGTGGGGTCTGGGGAGGGTAGTATGTACGCAGACCTTACCCCTACCCTTGGGTAGAGAGACTGTTTCCAAATAGACCCCCGGCATACTTGCCTCCAAGAACTTCCCACCTTGCTCTTGGGGAGACTCAAACTCACAACCTCTCGGTTGGAAGTGGGGTTGCTTACCATCAGAGCAACCCCTCTTGTCTTTCTACCTACATAGATATAGTCTAATCTTATGCAAATGACGATTGCTTGTTGTCTACTTTTAAGAAATTTATTTCTAGCAGAATCCATACGAGAACACAAGAAAAGAAAAGAAAAGAAGAAAGCATTTTCTTATGTTATACTATATTTGTTACGAGAATGCTAGTGATTGCATTCTTGCTACTTCATACATGTTTTCTTAAGTAGCCTAATACTATTTCCAAGTTACAACGAAAAGCTGCAAGCGTCTATCACTTTTTACCACCACAAATCTCTTTAGAGAAATACTATGCCTACTTTAATAACCCCACCTTTTAGCTCATTGCACCAGTCAGCAAATGCTTGTCTCTTGTTTATCATTTGCCTTAGGATTAGTGAAGCAAAGAGAGGAGGAAAGAATGTTCTTCAAATTGCTTATTTATGATTCTAAAAGAAAATTTCTTTATGGCATGTCTTCCATTCAGTATAGAGTCTATTTTCATCTAATTGACTCAGAACAATATTACTAAAGTGATATTGGAAAATCACTAAATCTCTTTAACCTGAACTCATATTGTCAAGCATTGACACACCACTCCACCCCCACCCCTATGCCCACAACCCCGCTCGAAATCGTTTTTTAAAGAAGCAACAGGTGCGTTTATAACCCATAGACTGATTGATATACTACCAGTTTAAACCTATGTTCTTGATTGCCTTATATCTACAATTTAATTCATCTGCCTTTTCGATTGTGTCAAACTTGAAAATGACGGATCAGCTCCCTCAACTCTGATATATATGGAGATATGACTGTGTCACCTGCAGGAACTTCATGAATTGATGAGTTATCCTTTGTGACCACGTCTCTCAGAATTTGTAGATTGCGGATTTTGATTACGTATTTTGATATATGATAACTACTTATTGGTAAATAATTTGAAGCAAGTTGCTGTTCTCTGATTTTTAAGAATTTATTTGTAATTGTTTTGGTTTAATATATACATATTTTTTCGTGCATGTTTTCTCAATCCTGAAATTGCCACCTCTTTTGACTTGCTCTATTTCTTCTGCCTCTCAACTTCAGTTTATTGCAGCATGTAAGAAACCACCAGTTTTTTGCATCATCACAGAGTACTTACCTGGAGGCTCCCTAAGAAAATACCTCCATCAGCAGGAACCACACTCGGTCCCTCTTAACCTAGTTCTTAAATTGGCCCTTGACATTGCTCGTGGAATGCAATATCTTCATGCTGAAGGGATACTTCACAGAGATCTCAAGTCAGAAAATCTACTCCTTGATGAAGATATGTGCGTGAAAGTCGCAGATTTTGGGATATCATGTTTAGAATCTCAATGTGGCAGCCCAAAGGGGTTCACTGGTACGTACCGTTGGATGGCACCAGAAATGATTAAGGAAAAGAACCATACAAAGAAAGTTGATGTATATAGTTTCGGTATTGTCCTATGGGAACTTTTGACTGCTTTGACACCATTTGATGATATGACCCCCGAGCAGGCGGCATTTGCGGTCTGCCAGAAGGTATATTCTCTGTTAACTCTTGCAGTGCTTTTCATCAAGATGAAGTACCTGCTGTTTCATGTCTCTAAATATGAATTTAGTCCACTAAAACCACTGAAGCTCTACCTGTTGGACATCTCATTCCAAAGTGTCATTTACATAAGTTATTGTCTTCTGGCTTGCCAGATGAATCGAGAAAGACAACTAAGATACGACAACGAAGGGAATCTAGATCTCTGAGTTGCAGTCATCATTGCATATTTGGAAGATTGAGAAAATTTATGTCTAGGCTATGAAACAGCTTATGAAAATTTTTCGAAGTTCCCCTTGAGATGAGATTAAAATAGTGTGTGAAAGTTGAAAATGCATTTTTCGTTCTTCAGATCACTGCAATAAAAGTGCACAAGTTTAACCATGAATTCCCTGTCGAGGAGGTAATGGTGGTGCTAGTTTGGAATGCCACTCTAAGATGGTAATCATCTGGATTTTATGTTTCTGCTACAATATTTGCATGGTTGATCAGAAATTATGTTTGTCTTGGGCTTAGAAAAGGTACATATGTTTGTCTTGGCTAGTATTTGAAAATCCTATCATGTCTATGCTACATACAATTAGACATGGAACAAATTCATATCTATATCCCAGTGGCATCACCTGTAGTTTCTTATTTGTCCATCCTTCTAGTTCTATATACACTTTAAAAGACGATGTAATGCTGGTATTTCCAGCTGGGTAAGACTATTATAGTTGCAAACATGCAAATGTCGCATACTTAAAATTCTTGCAGAGTTAATTATCCGAGTGTGCAATCTTTTCCCACCTTTTGACTATTTTTTGAAGTTCTCTCATATCTAGGCTGTCTGTCTCTAACATGTTTCTCTTCAGTATCTAATGGGATCATACCGGCTGTTATCTTTTGTGTCTTTCCTTCTTTCGCTTTGCTTCAACTACACATCTTGGCTTTGGAAGTTGCTTTTCTCACTTGAAACTACATTGGGACCAGTTATTGTGAACAATTTTTCCCCCAAAAATGTATGCATCACTATCTGTAAGATAGAATTTTCGCATTTTCTTATATTAATGGGATATTTGCAGAAAGCTAGACCACCAATACCAGCTGCATGTCCAGCAGCAGTTCGGAAACTCATTAACCAATGCTGGGCAAACAATCCTCACAAGCGGCCACAGTTCAAGGAGATTGTTACAGTTCTTGAAAGTTACTCGGAGTCACTTGAGCAAGATCCCGATTTTTTTCAGTCCTCTGAGCCCCATTGGAAATTTACCTTGTTGCAATGCTTGCCTAAGTGCATTGAAGCCAACAGATAAGCTTCTCTGAAGCCATAGAAAACTTCATTTATTATGTTATCTTGGGTGACCAAAATTATCCCTAATGTTGAAGTGTAAAATATTTTCTTCAGTTCTCAGTAGCTCAGTGTTATTGTTCAAGTTATCTTTAGGGCTAAGCCGCTCTTTGAATATTTGCTATTTGATTTTGCTGGAATTTGGATTAGGATAAGGATATGTTTAAGGAGAATCCTGTTTGTAATGAGAAAGCCTATGCCTGTGTAATTGTGTTTCGGTCTCCAAGATATTTCAGTTCAAGGGCTTGTATTTCCGGATCAGACTTTTAACTTTTGAGGAAAAGTTTTCCTAATCATCATTCTGTTATTACCATTTGTGGATTATTTTTGGAAATATTTAAAGCAACTTTTATCATAAAGTATTGTTATTATAATTATTTATATGTGGTTTTAAAATACGTACTCCCTCCGTTCAATTTTACTTTTCCAGTATTCTAAAAATAGATTTTTCACTTTTACTTTTCATTGGGAATTTCTTTTTTCTGGTTATACCCACATTATTAATTATTTATTTCAAATCATTTTCTCAAATTCATTAAAAATATGCATTAAGTAAAATGCGTATCATGGTAAATTATGTATTTCATTTATTCTTTCTTAAAAGGTATACAAATTTCATAGTTGGCAAGTAAAAGTGAACGGAAGGAGTATTATCTTTAAAAAAAAACTTACGAAATGGATATTCACGTTGAAAATTAGTTGAATTAGTCCAGTGTTCCAAATCTCATCATCTTCCTGGGGCTTGGGGTGGTTGCTAATAATATTCCATAATTAACTTTCGGATGTATCGTCATCTGCTTTATTCTTTGGCAAGAAGTTTAAATTTGACTATCAATTACAAACAACAAGGACAGTTTGGCCGAGTGGTCTAAGGCGCCAGATTTAGGCTCTGGTCCGAAAGGGCGTGGGTTCAAATCCCACAGCTGTCACTACCCATCATATAGTAGTTGTTTTTAGTTTTCTTTGGAACTTTCAGATTGATATACCATATTAGGTGATAGAAATAGATAAGAGAATAAGTTTATGTTATAACTTTTTTTATTGAGATATTGGGGTAAAAGGTCGCTTGTAAAATTAGGTGTGTAAATAATTTTTTTCTGACAAGTTTGATGGGTAATTTATGTATTATCTCTTTTTTATTAATGAACTAATATAGTAGTTGTTTTTAGTTTTCTTTGGAACTTTCAGATTGATATACCATATTAGGTGATAGAAATAGATAAGAGAATAAGTTTATGTTATAACTTTTTTTATTGAGATATTGGGGTAAAAGGTCGCTTGTAAAATTAGGTGTGTAAATAATTTTTTTCTGACAAGTTTGATGGGTAATTTATGTATTATCTCTTTTTTATTAATGAACTAATATTTTACTAACATGCACATTCTTCTCATTTTATGTCAAGGTCAATATATAATTTCTTCAATGCCAAGATGTAATTACAATTTAGGATAAGCTTTAATAGCATGGTGAATGGGGGCCGGGTAAGCTGTCCCAATGTGCAATTTGGATGGACATTTGAGGAGTGGGGCCGTCTGCAGTTAAGAATGTGTTGGATCATTGCTACAAAAGTGAGCTACAATGGTAAAGGATACCGGTTGGAGAAATCCGGCTACATTGAAAAGGAAGTGACACACAATATTACTATAATAATTATGCCTTAATCCCATATAAGTGACTTACCACATAGGAAATTTTACCTATATAGCAAAGGTATATATTTTATTTGTTATAAATTAAAATTATTTTAAAATATTATTTTTTATAGTTACTTTTTATATTTTATAGTAAAATTAATATTTATGGTATATACTACTATTGAGGCATGAAATAAGGCATGCAATACACTATTTATGTTTTTTCTCCCTTTTAGACATCTAGACATACATATTTTTAAGGTAATTACCGTTATTGTATTCATGAATACATGACACGAATACATGTGAATACATGAGCGTACAGCTGGACTGTCTGATTTTAGGCCTTTTTTGTTGTTGTATTCTTGAATACATGGCACGAATACATGCACATACAGCCGGACTGCCTTAATTTTTTATATTTTTTTAATGATGTATTCATGAATATAGCAGCGCGAATACATGTGAATACATGCGCGTACAGCTGGACTTTTCCAATTTTAGGCACTTTTTGCTACTGTATTCATGAATACATGGTGCGAATACATACATACGCATACAACTGGACTACCATAAATTTTAGGCACATTTTGCAACACGAATACAACGAATACACTACCGTGAGGGGCAGACCTAGGTTAGTGGTTGAGGGGTCAGTGACCCCATTAGCCTCGGCAAAAATTCTGTATATACATATTATATATATGTGTACTTGTGTACGGGACCCCTTAAATTAATGGTGCCCCCAAACACAAAGTGATGGATGGAAGAAGTGGTTGCTTTGGGCACTTAAATTCTCTCTTATGTTATGGTGACGCGGGTTTGAAACCACCCGAAGCTTTCTTCGGTTTTTTCTCCTCTTTTTTATTTTAGTTCTTTGAATATAATTATTATTTTTATTTAATAGCAAATTACTTTATTTTTACTTTAATCTTCTTCTTTTTTAATATTCAATTATAGTTTAGTACTAATACAAAATAGTCAACTTTATTAATTTTATTTTTTTATATAAATTCCTTCCTTAGTATTGAAAGCGTCAAATTGTAACTTATCTCTCCACAAATAGAAAAATACAAATCTTTTGTCACAATCTTCTTTAAGTGTCACTCTGAATTGGCAATGAAAACTAAGAGTATGATGCTCTTTTTCAATTCTTTTAGTAATAACATACTCTTAATCTTAATTTCTTTAGTAAGTCTTTGATAATTTTACGTTTGAACGCCCTATTGGGAATATAGAATTTTTGTTAATACTTGGATAATAAGTCATCATAGCCGAATTTTATCGCTGGGGATTAGCATGTACGGTGGTGCCCCCGACATGCTCGAATCCTGGGTATGCCTCTAACTACCGTAACAACTGAATAGTTCTATAGGAAGTAATTATGTATATGATAACAATAAAAAGTTAATAGCTACTAAACAATCGTAATTTCTAAAAATTCTTCTACAATGTGTGATGAAATTTTGTAGTAAGTGGTACTAATTTTCTTAAAGGTCTTCCGTTCTGCCTATTACGAAAATGATTTGAAATGAGTGAATTTGCATGGGACTTATGTTAGAAGGCTAATTTTATAGCGCCGAAATTGTAGTGTCATTTATTTGCTTTAAAAGATTGATTGAAAAGTAAGGTTAAAAACATCATGTAAGCTAACATTACTATATGCAATAATGGCAATGTATCTCAGATTGGAAATAAGGAACATCGTACCAAAAAATGTGGAATATATAAAAGTTGTTGAAGAAGTTCTTTTGATAGAAGAACACTTGGACCACAATTTATACTTGAACCAGGGGCGGATCTGCATATAAAAATTGGGTGCTCGAGCATCCATTAACCTCAACCCCGAACACGTATAATTATATGAAGAACTTAAGAAAACGGATATAAGAAAATAGCAAGCACCCAGATAACAAAAGGCTTGGTGGGTGCTTTGGTTATGATGGATGTTGAAGGGGTCTTAATGAGTATATGGTTGAGAGATCGAATCTTACTCACGTCCCTAGCTAGACTTTTTCCTCCATTTATCAAGCACTAACTTTCTTTTGCTCCAATTAAAAAAGTTAAGCACCCACGAACTCAAAATTCTGGATCCGCCATTAACTTGAACTGTATGAGTTTGAAAATTTTGACGTATACATTTTACATTAAAGTGCCTCAAACATTTTAAAATTATTCAAAATGAAAACCAGATCGGATGAATAAACAAGGAAGTGCTTGGCAGTAAGAATAATTGGAAAAAAGTTGGGTATTGTTATAAATACACTTCTATTTAAGGTGAATGTCTTTAATTAGAGAGATTCTAGAGTCCTATTATTGGTAGCTAAATCATCCTCCTCCCTATAAATAGAGGTGCCCTCTACCATTGTAAATCACTCCTAACATTCTCTAAGTATCAATAAGAAGAACTCTATCTACTCTTCTCTCTATTGCTCTTGTTCTTGAATTATTGTTCTTGTCTTTTATATTATTTCATAACACGTTATCAGCACGAGACTCTACCGTCTCAAGAACCATACTCGAAAAATCTAAGGTATTTCCCTCTTCCTAATTTAATTTTCAATTATGTCTGACATTACGAAAAGAAAGTTCGTTGCCCTTGAAATTTCGGGCAAGAACTATATGACATGGGTGTTGGATGATGAAATCCACTTAGATGCTATGGGTCTCGGAGACACCATCAAAGATAGAGAAAAAGCATCCACCCAAGAATGTGCGAAGGCCTTGATTTTCTTGCGTCATCACCTTGATGAAGGTTTGAAGATTGAATATCTCACCGTCAAGGATCCACTCATCTTGTGGAACGGCTTAAAGGAGAGATATGACAACCTGAAGTTGGTCACTCTGCCACAAGCACGATATGATTGGGCTCATCTGAGGCTCCAGGACTTTAAGTCCGTTTCTGAATATAATTCTGCAATGTTCAGAATTACTTCTAAATTGAAGCTATGCGGGGATAATATCTCCGATTATGATATGCTTGAGAAAACGTTTACAACGTTTCATGCCTCCAATATGGTACTGCAACAACATACAGAGAGAAAGGCTTTACAAAGTACTCTGAACTGATTTCTCTTCTACTAGTGGCTGAGCGAAATAATGACCTGCTCATGAGAAATCACGAAAATCGACCCACTGGGTCTACACCACTGCCTGAAGCAGATAAGGTGCACTCTCATTATGCCAAACATGAAAAGGGCCATGGTCATGGTCGTAAACGGGGTCATAGCCAGGGACGTAGACAAGGAAGAAATTCCAATGAAGTCCGTCAACCCCCAAGGAGAGATAACCGCTGAAAGCAGAAACGGGGTCATGAAGATCCTAAGGCAAATGGTTCAGAAACTATATGTTATCGTTGCGGTGGGAAAGGGCACTGGTCAAAGACTTGCCGTATACCAAGACACTTGGTTGACCTTTATCAAGCATCTCGAAAGAGAAAAGGCCCTGAAACAAATTTTGTCTATGACGACAACTTGGACATCACCCACCTGGATGTGGCAGACTTCTTTGAGCAACCCGAGGGGAAAATAGACCACCTAATCGGCGATGGGTCCGTGATGAAAGAAGATGGAGTTATTTGATTTTGTTCTACTTATTTGTATTAGTTAGTGAATAAACTAATAGTCATTAGTATTAGCTCGTATTAGTTAGTTCATGATGCAATGTTAGCAGTAGTTCTTTAGAATGTCTTCAATATGCTCAAGTATCAATAATATTTTTATTTTCCAGTAGGGGTAATCGACTAACCTGAAAAACTAGTCGATTATCTAATATTTTCGCATTAAAGCTGAAAAACAAATCATCGACAATCGATTGTCTTTGTCTAACAATCGATTGTCGTTAAGACAGTGTAATCTGGAATTTTTCAAAAATCATCCACAATCGATCGTCTTTGTCTAACAATCGATTGTCGTTAAGACAGTGTAATCTGGAATTTTTCAAAAATCATCCACAATCGATTGTCTTTGTCTAACAATCGATTGTCGTTAAAACAGTGTAATATGGAATTTTTCAAAATAGTCAACAATCGATTGTCTATGCTTAACAATCGATTGTCTTAAGACAGTGTGCTCTGGAATTTTTCAAAATAAGCCAACAATCGATTGTCTATATTTAACAATCGATTGTCTTAAGACAGTGTGATCTGAAGTTTTTCAAAATAGCAAATAATCGATTGTGTGTGTTTAACAATCGATTGTCAATGTTTAACAATCGATTGTTTGTGTTTAACAATCGATTGTTTGAAGAAAATGCTTAAAACTGAAATTTTCAAACTGCAAAGTAATCAATTATGGATAACATATCAAGGCAAGTTGATTATCAGGCCATCACCAACAAAGGTTGGGACTGAGTCACCCACGTTTCTGGAACGTATACAAGGGGACATTTGTGGACCTATTCACCCACCTAGTGGGTCGTTTAGGTATTTCATGGTCTTGATAGACGCATCCTGTAGATGGTCTCATGTGTGCCTGTTGTCATCACGCAACCTTGCGTTTGCGAAATTAATGGCACAAATAATTCGACTACGAGCACAATTTCCAGATAATCCAATCAAGTCCATTAGACTGGATAATGCTGCTGAGTTTACATCCCAAGCATTTAATGATTATTGCTTATCAATCGGGATAAAAGTTGAACATTCTGTAGCTCATGTTCACACTCAAAACGGTCTTGCAGAATCGTTAATTAAATGCCTGCAGTTGATTACAAGGCCATTACTTATGAGAACGAGGCTGCCCACTTCGGTATGGGGTCACGTCATCTTACATGCAGCAATGCTAATTAGTCTCAGACCGACGAATTACCACAAGTATTCCCCGTTGCAATTGGTTTTGGGTCATAAACCCAATATATCCCATTTAAGAATTTTTGGATGCGCAGTATATGTGCCTACAGCACCACCATCCCGCACCAAAATGGGTCCGCAAAGAAGGTTAGGAATATATGTTGGGTTTGAATCGCCCTCCATCATTTGCTACCTCGAAACATTGACAGGCGACTTGTTTACTGCACGATTTGCAGACTGTCGATTTGATGAGACACTTTTCCCAAAATTAGGGGGAGAAGTTGGTGAAACCAAACGGGAAATTTTGTGGAAAAATGCATCATTATCTCATCTTGATCCACATACCTCTATTTGTGAAAGAGAGGTACAAAAGATTATCCATTTGCAAAGAATAGCAAATCAAATGCCTGACGCATTTACGGACTTGAATAGGATAACGAAATCCCACATTCCCACGGAAAATGTTCCAATCCATATTGATGTCCCTGTTGGACAATCATCTGGTGTCATATCCAATGAGTCAAATGCACGCCTGAAGCGTGGCAGACCATTAGGTTCCAAAGATCGAAATCCTAGAAAGAGGAAAAAGAACGATCGAGATGACACTACGAAAGAATCTCATGAGGAAATTCATGATTTAACAAATTCTGAGATTCATGAAGAATCCATTGAGCCCGAGACTCTGGAAAATACAGAACTATCCCTAAATCCAATTAATATTGAGGCAAATATTAATCGAGTGGATATTGTGGTGGATAATGCCTTTGCTTATAATGTAGCATCTAGCATTATGCAAGAATGTGAGGATCTCGAACCTCAATCTTTTGAAGAATGTCGAAAAAGACAGGATTGGCCAAAGTGGCAAGAAGCAATTCAATCAGAATTGAATTCGCTGGCAAAACGTGAAGTTTTTGGCCCTATAGTTGAAACACCTAATGGTGTTAAGCCTGTCGGCTATAAATGGGTCTTTGTACGCAAAAGAAATGAGAAAAACGAGGTACAAAGATATAAGGCACGCCTTGTTGCACAAGGTTTTTCTCAAAGGCATGGTGTCGATTATGAAGAGACATATTCGCCTGTAATGGATGCGATAACCTTTCGTTATCTCATAAGTTTTGCTGTCCCTGAAAAGCTCGACATGCACTTAATGGATGTGGTTACTGCCTATCTTTATGGCTCACTTGATAATGAGATATACATGAAAATTCCCGATGGACTCAAGATGCCAAACGCGCATAATTCGAAATCTCGGGAAATGTTCTCAATTAAATTGCAAAGATCCTTGTATGGTCTAAAGCAATCTGGACGAATGTGGTATAATCGTCTTAGTGAATACTTGTTAAAAGAAGGCTATATAAATGACGCCATTTGCCCGTGTGTTTTTATAAAGAAAACAACATCGGAATTTGTTGTACTTGCCGTATATGTTGATGACATAAACCTTATTGGAACCCCTATAGAACTCCAAAAGGCAATTGATTATCTAAAGGATGAATTCGAGATGAAAGATCTCGGAAAGACTAAACTATGTCTTGGTTTGCAAATTGAATATTTGGCAAACGGAATTTTTGTTCATCAATCTACCTATACAGAAAAGGTACTGAAACGGTTTTACATGGATGAAGCACATCCTTTAAGTACACGGATGGTTGTTCGATCACTTGATGTGAACAAAGATCCATTCCGACCACAAGAAAGGAATGAAGAGCTACTTGGTCCTGAAGTACCATATCTTAGCGCAATTGGCGCACTAATGTATCTTGCAAATACTACAAGACCTGACATATCCTTTTCAGTTAATGTCTTAGCAAGATTTAGCTCGGCTCCTACGAGGAGACATTGGAATGGGATCAAACACATATTGCGGTACCTAAAGGGAACTACCGATATGGGCTTATTATATGGCAAGAATTGCAGCCCGGATCTTGTTGGTTATGCTGATGCTGGATATTTGTCCGACCCACACAAGGCTCGATCTCAAACGGGTTATGTGTTTACCTATGGAGAAACCGCCATATCTTGGCGATCGACTAAGCAATCAATTGTGGCTACTTCATCTAATCATGCCGAGATAATTGCTATTCATGAAGCAAGTCGGGAGTGTGTGTGGTTGAGGTCTATAATACATCATATCCAAGACAAATGTGGTTTGAAGTGTGATAAACTACCCACAGCTTTGTATGACGACAGTGCAGCATGTATAGCTCAATTGAAGGGAGGATTCATAAAAGGAGATAGAACGAAGCATATTTCACCAAAGTTATTCTTCACACATGATCTTCAAAAGAATGGTGATATCAATGTTCAACAGATTCGTTCAAGCGACAATATGGCTGATTTGTTTACAAAATCTTTACCAAAGTCAACCTTCAAGAAGCTAGTTCACAAGATCGGGATGCGAAGACTTAAGGACATAAATTGATGTTCTTATCAGGGGGAGTTAATGCGCGTTGCACTCTTTTTCCCTTACAAGGTTTTGTCCCACCGGGTTTTCCTTGCGAGGTTTTTAACGAGGCAACCAATAGGCGCATATTCAAACATGTGTACTCTTTTTCCTTACTTTAATTTTTCCCATTGGGTTTTGTTTTAAGGTTTTAACGAGGCACATCATTGAATAGACATTCAAGGGGGAGTGTTATAAATACACTTCTATTTAAGGTGAATGTCTTTAATTAGAGAGATTCTAGAGTCCTATTATTGGTAGCTAAATCATCCTCCTCCCTATAAATAGAGGTGCCCTCTACCATTGTAAGTCACTCCTAACATTCTCTAAGTATCAATAAGAAGAACTCTCTCTACTCCTCTCTCTATTGCTCTTGTTCTTGAATTATTGTTCTTGTCTTTTATATTATTTCATAACAGGTATATATATATATATATAATTTAAGAGATTAAGTGAACGATTATTTGAATTAATTCTTCAAAAAAATCACCTTTATATTGTTCATTTTCCTCAATAAGGAAAAGGAAGCTATATTAGCAAAAAAAAAAAAATTAATAAGTAATAAAAAAGAATATGTAACAGCTATACAATTGATCAACTTTTGAGCATTGGAATATAACAAAACAAAGTAACCCTTTCCAGCTACAGTAATTCAGCCTTGGTCTTCACAATCACAGACATCTTATCATTATTAATATATTCCCACTACGTGGTGCACTGGATGTGAATGTTCTCTCTTAACTAAAGGTCTCGGTTTTGAGTTATGGGTTTAGAAAAATTCTTAATAGGAAGCGCTTCCTCCTTAATGGGGACCTACGCGGTGCAAATGCAGATATAATCAGGCTTCAATATGAATATCGAATACCGGGTGAAAAATAAAAAAAAATCCCACTTAAGAGGGGAATCACCCTTTTGATTGTATAAAATAATGTTATAAATTAAAGTAAAGTACAAATATCATCGGATGCCTATCAATCCAGCCCCGTGCACAGCTAAACTCACAAACCACACATTATCATGATGTTTTATATTAACCCTGTTTTAGCAATTGTTATTCCAGCGAAGCTTAACCTTAGTATTTTTATTACAGAGAAATTATGCCTCATGTTACGAAACAATAAAAGAACAAGAGCAATATTGCAAAGAAAGAGAGAGAAAATTTTTATTAAATTTTGGGGTGATTTACAATGGGGTAAGACCCCTCTATTTATAGGAGGAAAAATGACTTAGCCTCAAAGTAAAACTCTCTACAAGATAGACATTCACTCTAATTAGAATTCTATTCTTAACACTCCCCTTTGAATGTCTACTCAATAATGTGCCTCGTTAAAAAATAAAACCCAGTGGGAAAAAATTCTAGAAAAGGAAAAAGAGTACACATATTTAGAAATGCGCCTATTGGTTGCCTCGTTAAAAACCTTACAAGGAAAACCCAGTGGGACAAAACCTTGAAAGGGAAAAAGAGTGCAACGCGCATTAACTCCCCCTAATGAGAGCATCAATTCACATATTTGAGCCTTTGCATTCCAATCTTGTGCACCATCTTCAAGAGATCGTTGGTAGATATTTGATAAATAAATCAACCATATTAACTTAAATGAATATTCCGCACATTGAAATTATCATTCGTGATAGATATATAATATTTTCACAAATATCGTGGAATGGCTCTTCAATATCTCCATAGAGATATCCTCGCTATCACATTATTTGCTTAAAGTTATAGCAAGATACATATGTGCACAAATTGCACTAAGAAAGTGGTACTTCAAGATCAAGAATTGTATATGCTTCAAGAAACTTAAATCCTTCATAGATTGACATATAAGTTAAGTCATATAAGCCATATAATAGAGAGAGATGCATATCAAGTTTTCATGTCATGTTAGAGAAATAAGATATCGAAAAATGATTGCACATACCATTGACTTTATACTTTCAAGTATTTGAACTACATGTCCAAAACGACATGTCTTTCATATGGAATCAATTCTACTTAAATTGTATCTCTTCCATTTGGACAATACTTTTGTCTGTATTCGACAAACTTAAGATCCTCATCGATATTTAGCGCTTATCATAGATGTCATCGACGAACATTTTATATCGGTTCCAGTAAATTTTCATATAGACATAACATGGAGATCTCTTCATTCATATTCAGGTACCTGAATCTTTCATGAGATTTTATGAAGTGTTATGTCATGTGATCTTCTAGATCACTTGCCTCCTTATTATGATCACTTTGATCATTTGCTCATCTTCTTTATTAAGAAGTTCTTTTAAAACCGATTTGTCTATACGCTTTAAACGTATCAAAGACTTTGTCCTTCTAGGACTTAATATGAGCATTTGCAGTGAGAATATAGTTACTTTCTTTGGGTCAGCAAATGCGTATGGCATGCCTTGCAATATGTTGCAATTGAATTATCTTTTTATGAACTTCAAGTTCATATTATGATATTCGAGGATCTATATATACAAATGATATGCACACCCTAATGTTATATGTCATTATTGTAACCGGGTAGGACACATTGCACCCGTATGTTTTGCTAAACATAGAGATTCATATTTTGATTATAATTATTATTTGCCTAACCCCCAAGGACCCAAAAGAAGTTGGGTACCGAAAACCTATTTTTAGGTACTTTTGCAGGTGTGCTTGAAGATTATAATATTGTAGTAGATGCACCAAGCACGAAACCTTACTGCATCGAGGGGGAACGTCGGTTAGTTATCGTATTTTTGATAAAAACGTAATAGTTGATATGTGCTAACAATTAATTTTAATCATTGATTCATGTTTTGATAAGTGTTATTTTGAATAACAAAGTGGTATCAATTAATTTTATGTTAAATGATTGATTCATGTTTTGATGAATATTTTTAGTTTAAACAACAGTTGGTATATTTGCGAAAAATGTCCGTCATTATGAATGGCATGTTTTTACTAACATTTGGTATTATTTGATATTGATATGATTTTTTTAACAATTAGTATCGTCAATAGTTTCAATAACAATTGGTATACTCTTTTTGCTAATGCGAAAAGGGAGAAAAATTTAGGCGATATGCATCGAATAAGGGGGAATGTCTTCACATTCTAGTATGCTTTAATTGAGGGGGAATATTCAATTGAGGGAGAATTATATTAAATTATATACATGAATTGTATATTGAGATATAGCATGAATTTAGGGGGAATCCAATATTCATATCTCATGTTGTTTGTCATTATCAAAAAGGGGGAAATTGTAGAAAATCATTCTAGCTATGATATGTGCGCTTTGGTTGTATTAGCATGATTTTCAGGTATAGGTTTTGATGAATGACAAACAATGAAGTCAAGTGTCAAACAATGTTATTATATGACAAACAATCAAGATTGAATGCCTAGAAGCATATTGATGACGGAATTGCATAGACAAGCCAAGGACGAGCTCAAATGTTCAAGACCGAAGACCCAAGGCGTAGGTCGTTAGGTAGAACCAACGTAAGAGCAACGCTTAAGTTATCTCGTCTTTTGGCTCAACATAGGTCATCATAGATATGCATAAAATCATTTTACCAAATCATATTTATCATAAACATATTTTAAATACTTCAAACAAAATGATTTTAACGTTTTCATTTTAACCAAAATGGTTTTTGAAGTAAGTTTTCAATTCTAGTATATTCTGGTATATTACATAGGTCATCATTAATATGCATAAAATCATTTTATTAAATCATATATATCATAAACATTATTAATATACTTCAAACAAAATGATTTTAACGTTTTCATTTTAACCAAAATGGTTTTTGAAGTAAGTTTTCAATTCTGGTATACTAGGGTATACACAGTGTATATCAATGGTATATAATCGATTATAATTTTTAGATAATCGATATCTTGTATCCGTTGCCAAAGTTTTGAACACTGGAACAAAATAATCGATTATGCCATCCAAATAATCGATTATTCTTGAGCAGAATCTCTTCCGATTTTGTAACGGTAAAAGGATAATCGATTATGCAAATCAAATAATCGATTATCCTTGCATACAATCAGCATAATTGATTGCCAATTAAGCAACGGACATCCACCCTTTAACCCCTATAAAAAGAGGTCTTTTGAGATGATTTTAAACACAAAATACCTTCTGATATTGATATACATATTGACATTATTTGAGCATCATTTTAGAGATTTTGTTGAGCCATTTGAGAGACAACTTTGAGTTGTTCATAGAGCTAAATTTGTATCTCTTTATCTACTCTTTTGAGAGAGTTATTGTTGTAAAAGAGAAAGGAGTTTGAGAAGAACATATCTTCTCATTGATTGTCGGGTTCGCTAAGTACCCTAAGTCTTAGTGGTTGAAGTCTTGTGGTGCGGTATCCACGAGCAAGGTTGAAGTCTTGAGGTGCGGTATCCTCGAGCAAGTTGAAGTCTTGTAGAGTGTACATTTATGAGCAAGTGTAACGGTTTGTTAGGCACCCGAAAGCTTAACGGAGTTAGTGGAATCTCGAGAGAGTCTCTCGGGGACTGGACTAACCATAAGTTGTGGTGAACCAGGATAAATTCGGTGTGTTCTTTCCTTGCTATTTTTATTACCGAATTTATTTTATTCCTGCATTTTTTAATTCCGCAATATTTATCAATATTCTCGTGCCGCACTATTCACCCGCCCTCTAGTGACGGGCATAAATCCAAACAATTGGTATCAAAGCCTAACTCTCTGAAAGCCTTAACCGGTTGAGAGTGAGATATATATTTTTTTTGTTGAGAATATTGAACGCAGGAATGATGAGCGAAGGACACTCCACCTATAGCCCTCCATTATTTGACGGAACAAACTATACATATTGGAAAGAGCGGATGAGAATCTTCATCCAATCAAATAACTTTCGTTTGTGGCAAATCATTAAGAACGGTATGCCGACAAAGAAAGTTGGAGAAGCCATAGTTCCAAAGGAGGAGAATGAATATAATGCCAAGGCCATAAATATGTTATATTGTGCGGTGAATTCAAATGACTATCGGAGGATTTCCTATTGCACAACCGCCAAAGAAATGTGAGATAAACTTGAAGCCGTTTATGAAGGTACGCCTCAAGTCTAAAAGCATGTGACATGGGACTCGGACAGCTCGTGTGATGAAACGACTGCCGTATGCTTCATGGCGGACGAAGAAGAAGAGGTAAGCACTTCTAATTCTTGCTCTTCATGGCCGATACCATTCATTCATAGAGGTCAGCCCAACAAGCGAATGTTGTCACTGGTACCAGCTCAGTATGTGCTGCTGAGGGTGGCTCGATGTCCATCGTTGGCGAGGATACTGAGGGATCAGACCATGAGATCGCCCAATAAGATATGGACGAGTTGGCGGAAGATCTTATGCATGTGGATATGATGGGGGACGGGTCCGACCGCCGAGTCTTGATCCCGGGGGAATTTATGCAACACAGCGAGCAGGCGGCGCTGCAGATGGCCTTGCTATGTGCTTCCCCTAAGCATGAAATGCTAAAATTTGTCACTGATGCGGTGTTGTCTCGAAGGGCCGCCGGCATGACTTCACAGGTAAACTTCTTCTCTTCTGCGTGTTGTGAGGGTAGCTTTTATGTGTACTAACTCATGTTTTCTCCTTAGGCCCTTCTTTTGGAAGTAGAGAGGAGGCATCACGAGCAGAAGAAAGCGACTATTTTTAACAAAATGGTGAAGAAGTACAAGAGGTGACGCTCCAAGCATCATGCGACAGTAGACCTTTTCAAACAGGACCCCAAATTTCGGGTGTTCCGGGAAGGTCTTGAACAGAAGGAGGCGCATTTGAAGCGTAAGTTGGCCGAGCTGGAAAAAGCCGATGAGGAGTTGGTGAGGGTTGTGGCTTGAAATAGTGAGCTGGAGTCGCTCCTCAAATCGAGGGAAGAAGAGTTAGAGCTTAGTCGTGGAGTGGTGGCAGAGGTTGCCGATTTACACCGTAGGGTTGCGACCATGACTGCCGAACTCGAAGCTAAGGCAGCAGAGGTCGATGTTCTTGAGCTGACTGTCCCACCAAGGCCTGAAGACGAGGCTCGGACTTCATCTTCCCAGCTCTTGCTTGACGAGTATGTGCGTCGTGAAGTGCATGAGATATGGGTTTATGCGGAAACCTCGCCTGGACGTATAAAAGAAACTCCTTGTTGCAGGTCGTGCCACTGAGGAGGAGGTTTAGGAGTAGTGGCGTACGACTCTGTAACACCTTCAAAAAATAATAATAAGGATAGTTAAGTAATTTTCCAAAGAAAAAAAGAGAACAAACTAATTAAAAGAAAAAGGATTTTAAAAAAAAAAGAGCTAGTTAGCTTATAGCCAACAAAAGTGGCGTAACTGAAACCAAAAAGGAGATTTTGAGTCCTTAGCCTTGTAGGATTTTAAACGAAAAAAAAAAAGATTTGAAGGGGAACAGGGAAACACAGCCTTACTGCGGCTAAAACAGTTGTAATAGCGGAAAAAAATAAGGAGGAACAACAGGAAAGAAAAAGAAAGAGTAGTTGCTGGAACAACTTTGACAAGCAAAAGTACGAAAATATAAGCTTTTGACATTACTATTTACAATCAAGAAAGAAGGAGAATTGAAACAGCTTCAAGCAAAATAATTCTTCGGTACAAAAAGGTTAATTTTCCCCTTTCTTTGATTTTTCTTCGATTTTCCGGTGGATTTCTTTAAATCCCGATTTATGTATTTATAGGATTCTATCGGGTATTGAAAATTTAATTTTTAAAAAATATATTATGTACAACAGTTCTATTTAAGTTTCAACTTATATGTATGACTACAAAAATTGAATAGTACAAGGAATAAACTATATAAATATTTTTTTAATAATGTTTTTTTTACTAATTTAAATTATTCATACCATGGGTAAATATAATTCGACAAATTGATGATAAAACATAAAACTCGAAGTATTAGGTATTCTAAATCAGTGATGAATTAGCCTAAATGAGGCAATTGACATGAGATCAATATTATGTGATTATAGATTCATTGGAGGAAGTTGTACGTTTGCTCTAGGTGAAGCATTTGGTATTTCGGCACGAGTACTGTGAGTAGTAATCTTACCATAATTTGTGTTTTCATAAGCTGCAGGATTTTTATATGATTATTGAAAATAAATGTATTACCGATGCTTTGAATTGCATGTGGGATAAGTCCTTTACTTGATATGATACCAAACAGTTTACTTGAGATGTTCACCGATTAATCAAAATATTTTCACTATTACTAGATATGTTTTACCATTATTTGAGACTTGACTACTATTATCGAAAAAAGATTTCAAGATTTGATAAGGAATGATATGCCCTTTGTTATTTTGAAAATGCTTTTGCACGAGTATTTACTATTTACAAGAAAGAGTATAAATGGGAGGAGACTT
The DNA here is from genome assembly GCA_034376525.1 of Nicotiana benthamiana. Lineage (NCBI taxonomy): Eukaryota > Viridiplantae > Streptophyta > Magnoliopsida > Solanales > Solanaceae > Nicotiana > Nicotiana benthamiana. Next base: position 107,301,011 of record CM067335.1, on the reverse strand, counting down.
TGAAGGGTCCCGCTAACGGCGGGTTCGATAGACCTGGTGCACCTTGTATTTACCGAATACTGAATACAGTTATAGCTCTTGCTAGTGGAAAGGTAGAACTAGCATACAGTTACAATTTTTCCTCTAGTAGGGACCTACGGTTATATTTGACTCCTTTAACAAAGGGGCCCACACAGTGATACAGATTACATGATCCTTTTATGGAAACCTCCCAAATATAAAGATTGACTATGACATTGTATTTATCAATTTTATTAGTGAATTGTTAAATTGATTTTGTTACAGGAAACACATGATGAGACTGATTATTATTACCGTTTTAAAAGGGCATTTTATTTTGTGATTATTATGCAAGCATGTTTTCTGATTTGTCCCCAAATAAAAACGGTTGTGGTTAAGTATTATTACTCACTGAGCTAGCGACTCATTCCCCGCTAATTTTTTTCAGAGACAGTAGTTAACACAAGAGAGGATTTCGTTAATTAGAGTGCACAGGTTGAAAATTCTTGGTGAGCCTCGCACTTGTTCGCGTGGGCGGAGATTTTTATCAATTGTTATGGTCGTTTCATTAAACTGTTAGAGTTGCTCCATAGTCAATATTTTAGTGACATGAGTATTCTTTTGTTATTATAGTCTTATGTTGAGTATCGTCCTTTATTATGAAAGAGTGAGGCAGATTAGTATTTCTGGTTATTAGTATGTTGAGTTAGAAATGGTGGAGACTTATTTTGGTTAATTGGTAAGCTATCAATTGCCAGTTGAATTGCTATTAGGTTGTTTGGTTTTTGATTTGAGATAGGAGATTATTAGGATGGTCCAAAAACAGGGGAAACTCTGCCCGATTTTCTGTACAATACCGATTAGGCTTACTTGGGAGCATTTGCTTTTAAGCGCCGGTCACAATCCTATATTGAATCATGACAAGTTGGTATCAGATCCAGGTTATTCTCTTGACTAATGGAGCACACGCCAGTAGTAGGATCTCAATTATGGTTATGTAGTCGGCCATTCCCATAATCGTGATTCTGCGAGAGCATGATAGGATGTGTCTTATCTTTCTTTCTCATTCTTCCTTACGTGTGTGGCAATTAAGGTCAAATAGCTGAATATTTCATTGTTATCATTTTCTTGTATGACGTGGATCGATCACCCGATAATAGAATTTGACTAGAGATTCAAGGACATCAAATACTGCCACTGGGCAGGCAACCGTCTCCCGGTAAAGAAAAACAACATAAGTAGTAGACTGGGCCAATAAAAGGGCCGTTGTTCCATAATGAGATTCTTACCTCTAAGACGGGTAATATAGTCCATTCATGAAGTTAGAATGAGTTCACTAGTATATTAATAGTACAGTGGCATCACAAAGGTTCTTACCTTCATGGAAGGGAAAACTGAGATCTCGATGGATACAATTTATAAACAAGAGAAGAATGGGAACGAAGGGCTCCAAAATCCTCAAATATTTAGATTAAGTCTTGCACTGAGATAAATTTTAAAATTGAAACCACAAAGTTTACCATTTTTGTTAATGGTGAGGATCCTCAGAGATTCTTGTCGATGTGGAAATACTTGAAGCATTATAAGCTCTAAGATGTTAAAACAAGAAGTCTGTGGAGCTAGCAACATGCACATTGGACAATATGACCAATACTTGGTATAATGTACTGTTGAGAACACGAATAGGACTGCACAACTTATTTGAAAATGAGTTCACTAAATTTTCTTGAAAAGTCAAAAGAGTGAATCTACTAGTTAAGAGAGGATTCAAAGATAAAGGTACTAACATATAATACCAGATTTCTCAATTGGATAGATACACATCATCTCATATTTAAAGACTAACATAAGGAAATGCTTCACCTCCTAGACATGGTTGTAACCCTATATATGGATAATATGACCTATTTTGTTGTAGTTAAGCGTGTTATAAAGATTGAAACATGGACATAATAGGCATACAACTAAAGTTTGATGGGAGAAGAACAAGACTTGGCATTTTCCGACACACATTTAAATGGCCATCGAAAAACATTGGTATGTGAGATATTGACATTATCCTTTCAGGTTGTTGCTTATGTGGGAGAATCTAAGTTAATTAAATATATTCAACAAGATTGTCTTCAAATTGAGAATATAAATATTCTAGTTGACTTGATAGTACTTAATATGATCTATTTAACATATTGAAGAGTACATACTTATTATCTTCCTGCCAGCTCTCCTCACTTATTAGGAAAAATAATTAAATTTGAGATATCGAACTAACCCTATTTTATTCTAAAAGGGGCTCAAGTTCCAAAGATAGGTAAAGTCATTTCTTGTATGAAAACTCAACGATTACTAAAGAAAGATTTTTTCGGTCTCTTGACAATGATAAGGGACACAAAAGAGTAAACACTTAGTTTTGAATACGTACTCATGGTGAGAATCCTCCAATATATTTCCTCGAGAATTTACCAAGACTATCGCCAATACGAGAAATAAATTTTGGTGTTGATTTAGTACCTGACATGCAGCACATAGTGATACCTCCATATACTGTGACAATAGTAGAATTGCTAGAGGTAAATGAACAATTACTAGATTTATTATACAAGAGTTTTTTAATCGAGTTTATTACCAATGGGTGCACCGATATTATTTGTATAGAAGAAGAAAAAAAATGACTCCATACAATGTGCATTGACTGCAAGTACCACATAAGATGATAATACATAATGAATACCCATAATTTCGTATAGAAAACCTATTTAATTAGTAATAATGAGCTGCTCGCTTGGTAAGATTGCTCGTTGCTTCTGGTTATTATCAACTTAGAAACGGAAAGGAATATATTCCTAAGAAAAACTTCAGGACTCGCCACTGTATTATTCATTCTTACGATGCTTCATACTGACAAATTTTCCGGTCGCACTCATGGACTTAATGAACAGGGTGTTCAAGTAATTTCTGGAGAGACATGTTGATGTATTTATCGATAATATTTTAGTATATTCTAATATCTAAGAAGAATATAAGGATCATTTGAGAATGGTGTTGCAACCACAAAAATTCGACATATTGTTAAGCTCTTAAAAATATTTTTGCTAGACTTTGTAGCATTCCTCAAACATGTTGTATCAAGGAATGAGATTATGATGGATCCTAAGGAGACAAGCATTTCAACAATATCCAAGACCCACTATTCCTATAGAGCATCATAACTTCTAGGGTTAGGTAGGCTATTTTAGGAGTTTGGTGCATGATTTGTCTAAAATTAAAAAAAAAAAAAGTTTCTCTACTCAAGCTAACATAGAAGAACCCGAAGTTTCAGCAGGCAGAGAAAAGTATATAGATGCTTCATAAGCTCAAGACATATTTGATCGATACACCAATGGAAGCATTACCACTAGATTTCAGAGATATTTAAATATTTGGTAAAGGTGGTGATTGGAACTACTCAAGGACTATAATCGTACTATTCTCTATCATCCTCGAAAAATAATTGTTGTGGCTGATGCGTTGAGAAAAATATTCATGTGTAGTTTGATATATATATATATATATATATATATATATATATATATAACTCTAGCAAAGAGACTTTTCAAAAAAAAATGCACAGACTAGAAGGTGCAAGTAATATATTTATTATGAAAAATTCAGAGGCATTATTGGCTGATATTCAATCCAAGTTTTTGTTATTTATGCACTTATAAGGCTACTAAATACGAGGATGAGCGATTTCTCTAAGTACATGAGACTAGGCTTTGACTGGTGCCAGGATATGACTTTTAATAGTGATGGTATTTTTTTTGACTAGGTAATCAACTAATAGCAGCAAACATATATGAGTTGAGATAGGCTATACGTAATAAAGCTCACAACTCTAGATACACTATATATTCAGGTCCATAAGATGCATCATGACTAGAAGAAAATTGGATTGGTTGAAAAAGAAAGAAGAAAGAACTCGTTAACTTTGTTTCTAACTATTTGATAGTCAGCATATTAACACAAACACTTGCTACTCGTAGGCCCACTACAATAACTCAAGATTTTGACGTGGAAATACAATAGAATTACAATTACCTTATACGAACGAATTACCCAAACTATTAGAGGCATGATTATGTGTGGGGAAATTATAAATTGGCTTACAAAGCAGGCACATTTTTTTTCTAGTCAAAACTCCATACAGTGAGGAAAAATATGCATAGATATACATGGATAGAAAATACTCCAACTCAATAGGGTCCTATTGTTTATCTTCCATGATATATGATTACATCTATGATTGAAAATCTTTTCAGGCTGTGTTGGGTATACGAGTATATCTTAGTATCGACTTTTATTCACAAACAAACGGACAATCTGAATGTACTATCCTAATCTTGAAGGATATGTTGAAAAATTGCATTCTTGAGTTTGGAGGTAGTTGGAATGCCTATCTATCTTTACTTGAATTTGTTTATAATAATTACTTTTAGTCCATCATACATATGGCACCATACGAAGTATTGTGTAGTAGGAGATGTTGTTTTTCTATCGGATAGTTTGAATCTAGCAAGACTAACTTATTAGGACCCGGCCTAGTATCAAGAAGTTATGGACAAGGTCAGTTGATCAGAGAGAGATTGCTTGAAGCTCACAGCACAAAGGTCTTATGCTGAAAGAGAAGAAGAGATTTAGTGTTCACAATTGGAGACAAAGTATTCCGACGAGTCTCACCTATGAAAGGTGCAATGCGGTTTGGGAAAAGAGGCAAGTTGAGTCCCAGATTTATAGGACCGTATGAGATACTAGACCGAGTGGGAGCAATGGATTATCCTTTGGCTCTTCCTCCTGAGTTGTTCTTTATTCACCTATTGTTTCATGTCTCCATGCTTATAAAATGTATATCACACTCCTCTCAAATGCTTGAGACACTAACTATATCGCTTGATGAAAATTTGTCTTATAAGGAGGAGCTTATGGCTATTATTGATTGACACATAAGAAACATAGTCACAAGAAATTGTGTTCATTAAAATCTTAGGGGAGAAATCATGCAGTTGAAGAAGCTACATGGAAAGTGAAAATTCTATGCGGGTCAAATATCCTCATTTATTTCAATCTACAGGTACATAGTTAAGTTAAATCCGGGGATCAAATTTCATAAGGTGGGAAGAATGTAATACCTTCAATTAAAAAAATAATAACAAGGATAGTTAAGTAATTTTCAAAAGAAAAAAAAGAGAACAAACTAATTAAATGAAAAAGGATTAAAAAAGAGAGCTAGTTAGCTTATAGCCAACAAAAGTGGCGTAACTGAAACCAAAAAGGAGATTTGAGTCCGTATCCTTGTATGATTTTAAAATAAAAAAAAGATTTGAAGGGAACAAGGAAACACAGCCTTACTGCGGCTAATACAGAAGTTGTAACAGTGAAAAAAAACGCAAATGAGGAACAATAGGAAAGAAGAAGAAAGAGTAGTTGATGGAACAACTTTAACAAGCAAAAGTGCGAAAAGATAAGCTTTTGACATTACTATTTACAATCAAGAAAGAAGGAGAATTGAAACTGTATTGCAGCTTCAAGCGAAATAATTCTTCGGCACAAAAAGGTCAATTTTCCCCTTTCTTTGATTCTTCTTCAATTTTCTGGTGGATTTCATTAAATCTCGATTTATGTATTTATAGGATTCCATCGGGTATTGAAAATTTAATTTAAAAAAAAACATATTATGGACAACAGTTCTATTTAAGTTTCAACTTATATGCGTGATTACAAAAATTGAATAGTACAAGAAAAAAACTATATAAATAATTATTTTAATAGAAAATTTTGGACTAATTTAAATTACTCATACCATGGGTAAATATAATTCGACAAATTGATGATAAAACATAAAACTCGAAGGATTGGGTATTCTAAATCAGTGATGAATTAGCCTAAATGAGGCAATTGACACGAGGTCAATATTATGTGATTATAGATTCATTGGAGGAAGTTGTACGTTTGCTCGAGGTGAAGCATTTTGTATTTCGGCACGAGTACTGTAAGTAGTAATCTTACCATAATTTGTGTTTTCATAAGCTTCATGATTTTTATATGATTTATGAAAATAATTGTATTACCGATGCTTTAAAGTTGCATGTGGAACAAGTCCTTTACTTGATATGATACCGAACAGTTTACTTGAGATGTTTACCAATTAATAAAAATATTTTCATTGTTACTAGATAAGTTTTACCGTTACTTGAGACATGACTACTGTTACCGAAATATAATTTCAAGATTTGATAAGGAATGATATGCCCTTTATTATTTTGAAAATGCTTTTGTACGAGTATTTACTATTTACAAGAAAGAGTATAAATGAGAGGAGACTTTGAAGGATCACATAGCTAACGGCGGGTTCGCTAGACTTGGTGCTCCTTGTATTTAGCGATTAACGAATACAGTTATAGCTCTCGCTAGTGGGAAGGTAGAACTAGCATACACTTATAGTTTTCCCTTGAGCAGGGACCTACAGTTATATTTAACTCCTTTTACGAAAGGGTCCACACATTGATACAGATTGCATGATCCTTTTCTAAAAACCTCCCAAATATAAAGATTGACTATGACACAATATTTATCGAGTTTATTACTGAATTGTTAAATTAATTTTAATACAAGAAACGCATAATGAGACTAATTATTATTACCATTTTAAAAGGGCATTTTATTTTGTGATTATTATGCAAGCATGTTTTCTGATTTGTGCCCAAATAAAAACGTTTGTGGTTAAGTGTTATTACTCACTAAGCTAGCGACTCATTCCCGCTAATTTTTTCCAGAGACAACAGTTAACGCATGAGAGGATTTCGTTAATTAGAGTGCACATGTTGAAAATTCTTGGCGAGCCTCGCACTTGTTCGCGTGGGCGGAGATTTTTATCAATTGTGATGGTCGTTTCATTAAACTCTTAAAGTTGCTACATAGTCAATATTTTAGTGTCATCAGTATTCTTTTGTTATAATAGTCTTATGTTGAGTATCGTCCTTTATTATGAAAGTTGAAGGTAGATTAGTATTTCTGGTTGTTAGTATGTTGAATAAGAAATGGTGGAGACTTATTTTGGCTAATTGGTAAGTTGTCAATTGCTAGTTGAATTGCTATTAGGTTGTTTGGTTGCTGAATTGAGACAAAAATTTTTTTGGGATGGTCCAAAAACAGGGAAAACTCTGCCCGATTTTCTGTAAAATAGCGATGAGGCTTACTTTGGAGCATTTCCTTCTAAGCGCCGGTCACAATTCTAAATTGGATCGTGAATTGCCGCTCGAGCGCCTGTGGCTATAGTTTTGACTCTCCTGACCGGGAAGGCTATGCTTCTGAGGATGTTAACCGCTTGGATTTTGGATCCTGGTACAATGAAACCTACCACCCTGATGGTGATGGACAAGATGGTGACCAAATAGGGGACTAAGGGCGAGATTGCGAGGCTTCTTGAAAGTTGTATATGTTTTGCTTTTTGTGAAATGTAATGGGGCCCTTTGCGGGACCGAATGTGTATACTTTCTTTTCATGATATATGAATCATACATTTTTTTGGATGTACATACCTTTTTATCATGATATATGAATCATACTTTTTCCGTTATTCTTTTTGTGTCTTTTTTGTGTTTCAGAACTTGATCTCTGCAGAGTTGATATTCGTAGACACGTCAATCCCTACCTTAGTGGGTAGAGAGGATGAAATTTTAACTGTTATCTGAATGTTGTTTGTCGTAGTCGAGCTTGACTAACGCTCAATGTTTTTGCCAAATGGATGTAACTTCGACTGTATTCGAAGTGTTATCCGTCATCGTCGAGCATGGTCCACGCTTCATGGAGATGGCCGTAGCCAATAGGATGTAACTTCGTTTATCGTCAAGGTGTTATTCGTCATCGTCGAGCTGGGTCGACATTCAATGGCGATGGTCGTAGCCAATAGGATGTAACTTTGACTGTTATCGAGATGTTATCCGTCATCGTCAAACTGGGTCGACGTTTGATTGTGATGGCCTTGGCCAATAGGATGTAACTTTGACTATTTTCGAAGTTTTATCCATCAGGTCATGCTGGGTCGACATTTAATGTCGATGGCCTTAGCCAAGAGGATGTAACTTCAACTTTCGTCGAAGTGTTATCCGTCGTCGTCGAACTTGGTCGATGTTCAATGGCGATGGCCCTAGCCAAGAGGATGTAACTTTGACTGTCGTTGAAGTGTTATCCGTTGTCATCAAACTGGTTCGACGTTTAATGGAAATGGCCTTAGCCATTTACACAATGGAGAAGGTGGCCTTAGTCGTTTACACAATGGAGAAGGTGGCCTTAGACGTTTACACAATGGAGAAGGTGGCCTTAGCCGTTTACACATTCGAGGTCTTGAAGACTATTTGTGTCATTATCTGCACCGCTGGTATGTGAATACCTTAGGCTTGGTTCTCCAATTTCGACGGGTATGACCGCGCGGTCCATAGACTAGTGAGTATGCGGTTTCTCCCGTGCTGGATTTAGGTGTGGTCCGATACGCCCATAACATTTATGGCAGTAGTTCGGGCCACAACCTTTTGGCTTCTTCGAGTTTCTTTTTCAATATGTTCAGTATTATTTTGTTGGAAGATTCTGCTTGTCCGTTGGCGCCATGGTGATATGGCGTGGAGAGTATCCGCTTTATGTGCCATTTCTTGAAGAACTCAATTATCTTCTTGCCAATGAATTGGGGGCCACTGTCGCAACTAATTTCCTTGGGGATGCCGAAACGGTATATGATGTTCTTCCATACGAAGGTGATGACTTCTTGTTCGCGTATTGGGCATACACACCTGCTTCCACCCACTTGGAGAAATAGCCAGTTAAAACTAACAGAAATCGTACCTTTCCTCGTCCCGCTGGTAGGGGACCGACTATGTCCATTCCCCACTTGATGAAGGGCCAAGGTGAGGTTACTAAATGGAGTGGCTCCCCGATTGATGTATCATGGGGGCATACTTTTGGCACTGTTCGCACCTGTGAACGTATTCTGCTGCCTCCTTTTTCATAGTATGCCAGTAATAACCGGCTCTGATGATGCAATGGATGAGGGTGCTGTTACCTGTATGGGAGCCAAAGTGACCCTCATGCTCTTCTTCGAGCACTTGCCTCATTTGGTGTGGCCCAAGGAACTTGGCGAGGGGGCTGCCAAATGTCATTTTGTAGAGGTCGTGGTTTATCAGCCAGTATCAGGCGTCTTGTACGCGGAGCTTCTTTGCTTCTTTTTTTTTCGAGTGGGAGTGTCCCGTCCTATAGATAGGATACAAACTGGTTGCTCCATTCCCAAGTCAAATTTAAAGAGAGTACCTCAGTATGATCGATGACTGAATGAAAGAGGGTGATTACACTCTCCTTGTTGATATTTTTGGTGGCTGCTGCCAGTTTTGCTATACCGTCTGCTTTGATATTTTGTGCTCGAGGTAATTGCTCAAAGCCGCACTCGTCGAACTAAGGCATCAACTTGTGGATTTCTGATACGTACTTTTGTAGTATTTGTTCCTTGATTTGGTAAGTCCCAGTGATTTGGTTCAATACGAGTTGGTAATCACAATGGAGGATGAGTCGTCGAGCCCCGTATTTGATGGATAACTTCATACCTACAATCAAAGCCTCATACTCGGCCTCGTTGTTAGTCATCTCGGGGCATCGTATGGACTGGCGAATTACTTCTCCCATGGTGACTTTGAGAACGAGTCCTAGCCCCGATCTCGAGGCAATAGCGGCACCGTCAGTGTAGAGGGTCCAAAGGTCGGTACTATGAGAGGCACGAATGGCCTCCAGTTCTACCTCTAGTAATATCTCTATGCTGAAGTCGGCAAGTACCTACGACTTGATGGCGTTTCTTGGGTGATAGGATACGTCGTACTCGCTGAGCTCTATGGACCATCTAGTGAGCCTGCCCAACAGTTTAGGCTTGTGAAGGATGCTTCTCAAGGGGAAGGTCGTTATTACCTTTATGGGGTGACACAGAAAATAGAGTCTAAGCCTTTGTGAAGCTACGACCAGTGCCAAGGCCAACTTCTCGAAGTGCGGTACCGTGTTTCGACGTCCACTAAAGTTTTGCTGCATAATAAATATGAGATTGCGTACCTTTGTTTTGGCAGACCAAATAGCAACTTCGAACACAGCCAAATATATCAGCAAAGGTTTGCCTGCGTTCGCTTTGACTAGCAACGGTGGCGAAGAAAAATATGATTTTATTTTCTCAAGGCCTCGACGCATTCCTCATTCCACTGATATTCGTTGTCTTTTCTCAACACGTTGAAAAACTTATGGCACCTATCAGAGGACTGCGAGATGAACCTGGATAGGGAGGCTATTCGTCCCGTTGGGATTTGTACCTGCGTTTTACAGTTAAGAGTCTCGGGTTTTACGTTTATTGCCTTGATCTTGTCCGGATTGACCTCGATATCTCGTTGCAATACGAGAAAACCCAAAAACTTTCCTGAGCCTACGACGAAGGTGCACTTTTCCGGGTTCAACTTCATCCCATATTGCCATAGTATCTCGAAGGCTTCTTTCAGATGGTCGATGTGGTCTTCTTTCTTTGCGGACTTCACTAGCATAACATCGATTAGACCTCCATGGTCTTGCCAAGCTATTCCTTGAACATCTTGGTAACCAGTCTCTGATATGTTGCCCCATCATTCTTGAGTCTGAAGGGTATTACCTTGTAGCAATAAGTCCCTTGGTGGGTGATAAACGTTGTCTTTTATTGGTCTTCATCGGCCATTATGATCTGGTTGTAGCCGGAGTAGGCATCTAAGAAGCTTAGCAGTTCATGACCAGCGATGACGTCGATCAACTGGTCGATGTGGGGAAATGGGAACGAATCCTTCGGGCATGCCTTGTTAAGGTCAGTGAAATCCACGCACATTCTCCATTTTCCATTTTTCTTTTTGACCATGATGAAATTGGCGACCCACTGGGGGTACTTAATTCTCTGATGGACCCGTTGGCTAGTAACTTATCTACTTCCTCACTGACCGCCTCGTTTATTGCAGCATTGAACATCCTTCTAATTTGCCGCACGAGCGGATATAGTAGGTTGACTTTGAGCTTGTGAGTGACGATGTCTTTTAGGATTCTCGGCATATCTGCATGAAACAAAGAAAATAAATCTATGTTGTTAGTTAAAAGTTCACGATACTTAATTGTGTCATGGAGGCCGTTCCCGATGTAGGCTTTCTTTGTGTGGTCGGTGCCATCTAATTGGACGGGGTCGAGATCCTCGACCATCGCTTTGCAGGCTTATATGATGTCTTGATCTTTGTTGGATTCCACTATCGGGTCGACCTTAGTCCCCGACATGGCTGATTGCTATGCCTCCGCACTTGCTCCTTTCAACTGTTTGGTGTGGACACAGTCTTGGGCGATTTGGTAGCATTCTTATATAGTGCGTGGCTCGCCCGGAATGCTAAACACCCCCCACGAGGTGGGGAACTTGATCACTTGGTAGAAGCTTGAGGGAACGGCTCGCATGACATGTATCCACGGGCGTCCTATGATAGCATTGTAGGTCATCTCCTGGTGCATGACGTGGAAAGTGGTTTCTAGCGTGACTCCCCCCGCTAAAACAGGCAATGATCTCCCTGAAAGTTCATTCCACTGCATTGTTAAAATATGTTAGTGTTATACAATGCGGTATTATCTTATCCTCGAGTCTCATTTGCACGAGAAGTCTTGGATAGATAATACAAGCGTCGCTTCCGTCGTCAACCATGATTCTTTTAACATTAGTATATACAATACATAAAGTTATGACCAAATCATCATAATAAGGGAAAGACAAATTGTCAACATTAGACTTATCGAAGGGGATACTATCTTCGAAGTCGTCATACCATTCATGAGCGATTGTTTGCTTCAATTTGTGCGTGGTAGTGAACTTTACATGGTTGATTACTGAGTCATCGCCGCCTCTGACGATCATGTTTATGGTGTGTGCTGTCGACGGTGGTTTCGGCGGCCCTTAGGGTTGTTCCCTCCCTCGCAATAAGTTGACCTTTCCCTTATTGCTAAGCACCTCCCTCAGGTATCCTTAGTTTAGCATCCTGACTACCTCTTGTCATAGACCTATGCAGTCTTTGGTCCTATTTTCTCTTTACTGATGGAAATTGCATAGGACGTTCGACCTCCTTGTGATGGGATCCGATTTCATTTTTTGTTCCTATTGCACCTTGGTGCCCAGCTTCTCCAGTGCGTACACTATTCTGAAGGAGACACGCAAAAGTTATGAGCAGATAATAAAAGGGGCATACCTTTTTCATTCCGGAGTGGAGTGACATGACGTTGCAATGCCTCTGCATGCCTCGGTGGTGGTGGATGGAAGGATCTATTGTAGGGCTGATGCCTTTCTTTGTTGAAACGCGGGAGTTGTTCTCGTCTCCCGTCGCCCGTCGTTGCGTCGATCCCTCCTTGTTTCTGATTGTATTATTGTTAGTCGTTGGGTTGGTCCGTTGAGATCGACCTCATCCGCTCGTACTTCGGCACAGTAGCGTTGTGGATATCTTCTCATGTAGATGGGGGATATTTCATCAGTCGACTCAGCAGCTTTTTGGTCGCCCTTGAACCATCTTTGTCCAGCCCGTTTTGGAAAGCTACAACCGCCATGCCCTCCGATATATTTGGTAGACTCATCCTTACCCTATTGAATCTAGCTAGTAAGTCCCTGAGTCCCTCTCCCACGGTTTGCCTGACCGCAAAGATGTCGTTGACCCTGGCTTCGGCTTTCTTTGCTCCTGCACGGGTTGTGACGAACTTATCCGCCATCTCTTCGAATGTCGGTATTGTCCTTACTAGTAGTTGTGTGTACCATGTTAGGGCCCCTCATGTCTGCGCTTTTCCGAACTTTTTTAGGAGTACGGATGGTACTTGCTCTTTTGATAAATTGTGGCCCTTCACGGTGGTCACATAGTGAATTAGATGATCCTCGGAATCTGTAGTCCTGCCATATATTCTCAAGTAGGGTGGCATTTTGAAGGTTTTCGATATTGAGTGAGGGGCGGCATCCTCGCTGTACGACTGTTCGACAAACCTTCCTACGTCGCGTTTTGGCAGCAACATGGGAGTGTTGGGGATTTTGTCCACTCTTTCTTGATGCTATTGCATTTGGTCATGAAGGGCTTTGTTCTCATTCTCCATTTCTCCCGTCTTTTTAAGGATGGCCGTGAGTGCGTCATCGTTGGCCTGGACACTGGTGTTTTTTGCTCATACAATATCGGGTTCACCGGTGGTAGCGTCGACATCTTCCACTGATGGATTTTTGATGTGGCTCTGGGGTAACTTTTCAAGCAAGATACCTAAGGTGTTCATCAACCACTCCTCCAGTAGCTTATTGAACATCGGAGGCGGTGTTTCTTTGACTGCAGATGTAGAGGCTCCTTTTTCGTGTAAGATTTTCAGATCTTCAGAGGTAGAGGGTGATATCTCTCCACCCGGTGCACTACTAGGTGTTGTGTTCAAGATGTTCTCTCTACTGGCCTCGTTGAGAGGACCTATGAGATAAGTTGTGACGCCTGCTATTGCTTTCATCCTTGCATCATTTTCTACCATCTTCGGCTTCTGTAGTGTGTGAAGAATGGTGGTTTGTCGTTCTTTTTGGTATTCTAGGTGCAAACTACAACACTTCGATTGCCGAAATCCTCACAGACAATGCCAAATTGTTTGAATCAAAAGACACTAAATGTTTTATAAGTAAAAACAATCAAAATAAATTAAGGGTAAATAGTAATTGAAGATAATGAGACCTAGAAATATGTAGTATGTTTCTTGATGTTTCTTATAGATCAGATATTCAAGAGAGAAAAAAAAAATTAGAGAGAGAAAGAGAGAGTTTTCCAATAAAATATCAGATGCCCCCTTTACAACATTGAGATCCTCCTTTATATAATAGGAGAATCTCCTCGAAATAATAAAAATAATACAGAAGTAGGCCGCGTCCCTTCGAGGGGACGACGAGAATGATGATACACTTCACTCTCACACTATTAGGTTGTGCCCTTCCGAAGTGGAGACGTAATGAGCAGAATTTGATCCTATACAGAAGTAATAAATAAGAATGAATAATAGAAAAGGCATAAATAACATCGTCTATGAGGATACCATACCTATTAGTTGGAAAAGAGGAAATAGGTATAGAATATATAATTAAGCATACTAAAATCCAAGATGGGAGAATCATTAATTGTCAATAATAAGAAAAGAAATCATTATAATCCCGAATTATGCGTGATTGGTATTTTTATTACCTTAACCATTACAAATCACCCATGTAACGGGTAATTAATGTAATAAACGTTAGAAACAGACAAAAGTTAATTAATAGTGTGAAGCAGTTACAAATTGTGCCCTTATATAAGTTCCCTTATCATATTTTATATCCCCCTTGAGAAAATCACAAATTAATACTATTAATTGTCAATATTCTTATTATTTTCAATCATTGGAAGATCTTAGTCTTTCCTATTAAAAGGGAGATGCGGTAATCAATAAGATTTCTTTTTCTTATTCTCTCAGTCTTGATTTTCATTATTTTTTATTCTTTTATATTAACAAAGTGAAATAAAATTGGCTATTGTTATAAACTAAAGCAAAAGACAAGAACAATAGAGCAAGAACAATAGCAATAGAGAGAAGAGTAGAGAGAGTTCTTCTTATTGAGAGTTAGGAGTCTCAAGGGATGATTTACAATGGTAGGGGGCACCTCTATTTATAGGGGAGAGGAAGATTTAGCTACCACTAATAGAACTCTAAAATCTCTCTAATTAAATACATTAAAGACAGTCACCTTAAATAGAAGTGTAAGAATCTTCTATTTATAACACTCCCCCTTGAATGTCTATTCAATGATGTGCCTCATAAAACCTTAAAACCAAAACCCAATGGGAAAAAATTAAAGGAAGGAAAAAGAGTACACATGTTTGAATATGCGCCTATTGGTTGCCTCGTTAAAAACCTTGCAAGGAAAACCCAGTGGGACAAAACCTTGTAAGGGAAAAAGAGTGCAACGCGCATTGACTCCCCCTAATGAGTACATCGATTTATATCCTTGAGCATTTGCATTCCAATCTTGTGCATCATCTTCAAAACGATCTTTGGTAGATGTTTGATGAATAAATCAACCATATTGACTTGAATAAATATTCCGCACCTTGAAATCATCATTCTTGATAGATATAAACATCTTCATATAATGTCGTGGAATAGCTCTTCAATATCTCCATAGATGCATTCTCAAATCCATCATGCTTATAGTTATGGCAAGATTCATATGTACACAAATTGTACTTAGGATGCGGTTCTTCAGGACCAAGAATTGCATATGCTTCAAGCAACTTAAATCTTTCAAGTTAAGTCATGTAAGTCACATAATAGACTTTAGCTGCATATCAAGTTTTCATGTCATGCTAAGCAAATAAGATATCGAAAATTGACTATACATACCTTTGCCTTTATACTTTCAAGCATATGAACTATAGGTTCAAAGCTACATGTCTTTCATATGGAATCAATTCTTCTTGAATTGTATCTCTTCCATTTAGTTACTTTCTTTGTGTCAGTAAATGCGTATAGCATGCTTTGCAATATGTTGCAATTGAATTATCCCTTTTATGAACTTCAGGTTCATATCATGATATTCGGGGATATACATATACAAATGATAATTCATCCCATGTAACCTTTTCTCAAGTGTTTATCATGTCTCCCCCTCATGTTAGTAAAGCTAACTTGTTTCCTCAACTTTGGGAAATCATCTTTGTGCATTATCATGTCAATATACACGGCACATTAATAATAAGATGAAATTATTTGGTTCCTGACCTTGAACCACTTGTGAGGGGAGAATATACTCTTGTATACAACTTATATCAAACTGATATATATATAACTTAGTTCTCATAAGAAACAGTTTAGCTATTAAGTGGAAGCACTCAATAATTATCTTGCTAAACCAACTTTAATATAAACCAACTTATCAAGATGAACTATCTTGAGTAGAAAATCTGGAAACTATGCTCGAAGTTAGATTACTGAGCGCTTTACCTCGCAAGCACTGCCAGGCTGCGGGTTAATAACAATGGCGCATGTAACCATATCATAGATGCATCATATGTGGTATACATGGCAGGTGAATGGGCCCATATTCACCTTTGATATTTCCAGAATTTAGGGGCTTCAACCCGAACTCTTTAGTTGGTCAGTTCATTAATGAGAACAAGTGATACAAGAGTATTCGTAAAGGACTTTCTAGTTCTTTAATATTCACCTATGTGAATTTGCACATCATACTTAAAATGAGATGGCTAACATGAATGCCAACTGAATAAATTATCAATATTGGTAAATTTCAAATTTACACCATGACATGTGCACTTATCAATAAATTTCGGGTTTATTATGACATGGGTTTTATACCAATAGATATCCACTTTATTGTGGCATTCTTTCGTTTGTGTAGTACAAACTGGAGAACAAAGCGGGTAGCTTTTCATATACAAATTACCCCGCTACAAGTTGTAGTAATAGGAGATATCAAAGCCTTCCTTTTATAGTCTCAATATAATCAAACGCTTTCGCGTGTACTTTGGAAACTGAATAAGTTTCTTTGAGTACTACAGCACAATACTCAATTGTGTTTCTCCAACATAGTAATAATTGGCTCTTCGAGAGCTCTCAATTAATTTTGTACTACCACAGACTGAGGTTCGAGATCCTCACATTCTTGCATTCCGTATTTTCAAGAGTCTCAGGCTCAATATATTCTTCGTGAATCTCGGAATTAATCAAATCATGAGCGTCCTCATGTGATTCTTTCATAGTGTCATTTAGATCGTTCTTTTTCCTCTTTCTAGGATTTCGATCTTTGGAACCTAATGGTCTGCCACGCTTCTGGCGTGCATTTGACTCATTGGATATGACACTAGATATTTGTCCAATAGGGACTTCAATACGGATCGGAACATTTTCCGCGTGAATGTGGGATTTCGTTATCCTCTTCAAGTCCGTAAATGCGTCAGGCATTTGATTTGCTATTCTTTGCAAATGGATAATCTTTTGTACCTCTTTCTTTCAAATAGAGGTATGTGGATCAAGATGAGATAATGATACATTTTTCCACAAAATTTCCCATTTGGTTTCACCGACTTCTCCCCCTAATTTTGGGAAAAGTGTCTCATCAAATTGACAGTCTGCAAATAGTGCAGTGAACAAATCTCCTGTCAATGTTTCGAGGTAGCGAATAATGGAGGACGATTCATACTCAACATATATTCCTAACCTTCTTTGCAAACCCATTTTGGTGCGGGATGGCGGTGCTACAGGCACCTATACTGCCATCAAAGCTTCTTAAATGGGATATATTGGGTTCATGACCCAAAACCAATTGCAATAGGGAATATTTGTGACAATTCGTCAGTCAGAGACGAACTAGCATTGCTGTATGCAAAATGGCGTGAACCCAAACCGAAATGGGCAGCCTCGTTTTCATGAAGAATTCAAGATTATTCTCATCTATTATCCATTAACTTTGCAAACGCAAGGTTGCGTGATGGCAACAAGCACACATTAGACCATCTACAGGATGCGTCTATCAAGACCATGAAATACCTAAACTACCCACTAGGTGGGTGAATAGGTCCACAAATGTCCCCTTGTATACGTTCCAGAAACTGGGGTGACTCAGTCCCAACCTTTGTTGGGGATGGTCTGATAATCAGCTTGCCTTGATAACACGAAGTGCAAGGATATTCATTACTTGAAAGAATTTTGAAATTCTTTAACGGATGCCCATATGAGCTTTCTATAATCCGTCTCATCATGGTTGATCCTGGGTGACCCAGTCGATCATGCCAAAGTACAAATGTATTGGACTCAGTATTCTTTAGATTTACTGTTGAATGTGCCTCAATTGCACTAATTCTTGTCCAATACAGGCCATAAGATAAAGACGGGAATTTCTCAATAACCCTCTTTTGGCCGGAGACATTCTTTGAAGTGAGGACGAGATATTCGAGATTATCTTCATCCATTGTCTCAATATTGTAGCCATTCCGGCGTACATCTTTAAAACTCAACAAGTTTCCTCTTAGACTTGGAGGAGAATATTGCATTCTCTAAGATAAACGTCATGCCTTTGGACAGAGTTACATTTGCTCTTCCGGAGCCTTTCAATCAATTTACTTCCCATGGTATGACATACAAAAGGAATACATGAACATAAGAATAAACAAGTTCAATTCTTTTGTGTCACATAATATTTTCAAGATCTGCTACTAACAGTTGACTAACAAAATCAGATATGTTGTCCATAATCAATTACTTTGCAGTTTGAAAATTTCAGCGTTTTTCATAAGACAATCGATTTTAAACACACACAATCGATTGTTTGAACATAGACAATCGATTGTTAAACACACACAATCGATTATTTGTTATTTTTGAAAAACTTCAGATCACACTGTCTTAAGACAATCGATTGTTAGACATAGACAATCGATTGTTGGTTATTTTTGAAAAATTCCAGACCTCACTGTTTCAAGACAATCGATTGTTAGACAAAGACAATCGATTGTGGATGATTTTCCAAAATTTCCAGACCTCTGTTTTAAGACAATCGATTGTTAGTCAACGACAATCGATTGTTGATCAATTGTTTTTCAACTTTAATGCGAAAATAGTTGATAATCGACTAGTTTTTCAGGCTAGTCGATTACCCCCACTGGAAAATAAAAATTTTATTGATATTTGAGCATATTGAAGACGTTCTAAAGAACTAATACAAATATCATATCATGAACTAACTAATACGAGCTAATGCTAATGACTATTAATTTATTCATTGACTAATACAAGTAGAATCAAACAGCTCCATCTTCTTTCATCACGGTTCCGTCACCGATTAGGTGGTCTATCTTTCCCTCGGGTTGCTCAAAGAAGTCTGCCACATCCAGGTGGGTGATATCCTCATTGTCGTCATAGACAAAATTTGTTTCAGGGCCTTTTCTCTTTCGAGATGCTTGATAAAGGTCTACCAAGTGTCTTGGTATACGGCAAGTCCTAGACCAGTGCCCATTTCCACCGCAACGATAACATATAGTTTCTGAACTATTTGCCTTAGGATCTTCTGGACCCCGTTTCTGCTTTCGGTGGTTATCTCTCTTTGGGGGGGTGACTGACTTCTTTGGAATTTCTTCCTTGTCCACGTCCTTGGCTTTGACCCCGTTTATGACCATGACCACGGTCCTTTTCATGTTTGGCATAGTGAGAGTGCACCATATCTGCTTCAGGCAGTGGTGTAGACCCAGTTGGTCTATTTTCGTGATTTCTCATGAGCAGATCATTATTTCGCTCAGCCACTAGTAAGAGAGAAATCAGTTCAGAGTACTTCGTAAAGCCTTTCTCTCGGTACTGTTGCTGCAGTACCATATTGGAGGCATGAAACGTTGTAAACGTTTTCTCAAGCATATCGTAATCGGAGATGTTATCTCCACATAGCTTCAGTTTAGAAGTAATTCTGAACATAGCAGAATTATATTCAGAAACGGACTTAAAGTCCTGTAGCCTCAGATGGGCCCAATCATATCGTGCTTGTGGCAGAGTGACCAACTTCAGGTTGTCATATCTCTCCTTTAAGCTGTTCCACAAAACGAGTGGATCCTTGACGGTGAGATATTCAATCTTCAAACCTTCGTCAAGGTGGTGGCGCAAGAAAATCAAGGCCTTCGCACAATCTTGGGTTGATGCTTTTTCTTTATCTTTGATGGTGTCTCCGAGACCCATAGCATCTAAGTGGATTTCAGCATCCAACACCCATGTCATATAGTTCTTGCCGGAAATTTCAAGGGCAACGAACTTTCTTTTCATAATGTCAGACATACTCGAAAATTAAATTAGGAAGAGGGAAAATACCTTGGATTTTCGAGAATGATACTTGAGACGGTAGAGTCTCGTGCTGATAACGTGTTATAAACTAAAGCAAAAGACAAGAACAATAGAGCAAGAACAATAGCAATAGAGAGAAGAGTAGAGAGAGTTCTTCTTATTGAGAGTTAGGAGTCTCAAGGGATGATTTACAATGGTAGGGGGCACCTCTATTTATAGGGGAGAGGAAGATTTAGCTACCACTAATAGAACTCTAAAATCTCTCTAATTAAATACATTAAAGACATTCACCTTAAATAGAAGTGTAAGAATCTTCTATTTATAACAGCTATTAGAAATTCGAATTATTCTTTTGATTGCTTTGACCATAAAAACCCTTTTGTTGGTTAAATACTACATCCGTTCCAGCTTGGGGAGTATTAATTTTAAAAGTTTTAGATTTAATAGCATTAATCATAATACCTTTTTGTCTAAACTCATTCAGCTATTCTAAGCATTTTGCTTAATTTATTTTGCATCAATTAGAATATTAAAGACTTAGGAAAAGAAAAGAACACTAAGCGCAAATCTAAAAAATAACTTGTTATTTTTAAAAGGTTGTAGAAAAGTAATGCCGAAAAGTAACAAAAATAATAATACTGCAATAATATTATTTGTGAGCGAAAATATAACAATTGGCTTGAGTTATTGTAACGACCCAGCCGGTCATTTTTAGAATTTATGCCCCGATCCCCTATTAACTGCTCCCCCCTATGTTCATTTCTACTATTTTGATTTGCCGGGACGTTTGGTTTTGGGTTTCGGAGAGTTTTGGAATACTTAGTCCCTAAATGAGAGCTTAAGTGTTGGAAAGGTGTCCGTAGTCAGAACAGTGTGAAGACAGCCTCGGAATGGAAATCTAATGGTTCCATTAGTTGGGCACTTCCCTATAAAACTATTTCAGCAATATAAAATGTTTCTCCATAATTAAACAAGCTTACCTCTATTTATTTAAGGATACATGAATCAGCAAATTAAATATTATACAAATTTAGCTAGTAGGAAAAAAGGAAGAACAACTAATGTGTAATGTTAGTTAAATATTATAGAAAGGAATTAGAAGGAAGAAGAGAGAGACGTATAAGACGAATTTCTGATTAGGGATGTTCATAAAAACCCGAAAAATCAAACCAAACCAAAAATTAAACCAAACCAAACCGACCAAAAAACCGATAATTTTTTGTTTTGGTTTTGTTTGAATTTTAAAAATCGATCAAATTTGGTTTAGCTTTGGTTTTAATCAGAAAAAATCAAACCAAACCGACTATAGAATTAGCTATTTTTAATTTATTATTACACTTATATATATGTATATTTTTATACAAAGTTTCAAAAATTTTATGGTAAATGTTAATAGTTTATACTTTTAGTATAGTTCTCTACCTTTACATTCTAGTTTGATTGGTAGTTTTCTTTTGTTAAGTGTAAGAATCTATTTTTTATTAAAAATAATATATTTTTAATTGAGTCCTTAAATTATTCATCACTATTTGATTAAATTATCATTAATATATCTTGGTAAATAATAGATCTTTCGAAGGGCAATTGATTTGATAGTGTTACATTGAAAATGTGGTCGCCGGAATATGTCAACTAAGTATCGTAAGTAAATTTCTCCTGGTTGTTCAATCATTTGTTAACCAGAGTTATTCTTTGATAAATGATCACTATGAGTCAGACTCAATAGAATTTGATCAATCCTATTTTCTGTCGTTAAGGTGGAGAACTGAACCAATAATTCTCTTTCTTCATCATCAATCGAATCACTGTTCGCGACCCAGGATTCTATTTTATCATCAATCCAATCCCCGTTCACGTTTTTTCTTTTTCTTATTAATGAATAGATCTCTTTACTTGTATGACTTAGATGTCTCGTATTTCTCGAAAAAGTGATTCGATTGATGAGATTTGTTAAGATCTTGATGATCTCGATGAGATTGATATTCCAATCTTTCTTCTTATAACGTACTGATTTGACCCCATAAGTGGGACCAAGCATGTTTCCGCCAGAAGTAGAACCCCGTATTTCTTCTAGAGAATCTCCTAATTGTTCCAGAGCAACTTGAAAGAGATTCTTTAACCAGAAAGAGTTCGGTTCAGATGTAGGATACCTATCCAGAAGTTTTCGCAACTCAATCATATTTGAACTTTTCGAACTCTGTATGTAACAAACTAGAGGCCTGGGAAACAAAGAGAAGATGTGTACGGACGAGATATCCAGCAACAAGAAGAAGGAAAAGGATTGAATAGAGGAACTCCCAAGCATTTGGCGATCTCAGAAGTGTCAGTATCAATGGTGACTCATTATTTCAATGAATCATTTCTTCGGACAGAAGAAGATTATATAAACACTTACTCGAGATCTCACTTATCAGATTCCATTGTGGAAGACATTATTTTTTCTGAAGAATTCGACATGATATACCTGATCCATGCATAATATCATAAAAAATGGGTACAAATTTTTGACTGCTAGTTAGTATTGGCAATAGGACTGAAAAAGTATCTAAAAATATCAAATTTGGATATTTGTACCTTGTCGAAGTAAGAAACCATGGCATATATGTTTGGAATAGATTTCATTTTGAGAGAGTCGAAAAAGCACTATCTCGTTGAAAGGTTCTATACATCTACCCTTTCTCAATGCATTTCTTTAGACAAAGACTTCGTTTTTTTCCTCTTTTCGGATGATAAATCTTTCTCAGAACATGGTGTGTGAATCAAACCCATGTTTGAATTGAAATTGAGATACTGATGCAAGTTCTTCCCTTATGAATCATATAGATTCATATCTGAAAGAGGTTGACAATATTGACTATTTGCCCCTCTGTTAGAGGTGTTCTAAAAATGCTTGCGATCGAGTAAATAGCTTTGTTTGATTGGTCTGAGGTTATTGACAAAAAAAATATTTGTATAAGACACTTCTTTTTTTTTGTCCAAGTTGCTTTTCTTTTTGTCTAACTCACTTTAATTTTCTGTGTGAGTTTCAAAAATATCCCCATTCATAGGTCCGAGATCTACATCCATGAATTGAAATGTCCGAATGATCAACTCTGCAGTCAATTGTTAGAATCAATAGGTATTCGAATTGTTCATTTGAAAAAATTGAAACCCTTCTTATTGGACGATCACGATACTTTCCAAAAATTGACATTCTTAATCAATGAGGAACAATATCATAATTTTTGTTCAATAAAATACCAAAATGGATGATTGACTCATTGCATACTAGAAATAATCGCAGGAAATCCTTTGATAACCCGCATTCCTATTTCTCAATGATATTCCACGATCAAGACAATTGGCTGAATCCTGTGAAACCATTTCATAGAAGTTCATTGATACCTTCTTTTTATAAAGCAAACCGACTTCAATTCTTGAATAATCCACATCACTTCTGTTTCTATTGGAACACAAGATTCCCCTTTTCTATGGAAAAGACCCGTATCAATAATTCTAATTTTATGTATGGACAATTCCTCAATATCTTGTTCATTCGCAACAAAATATTTTCTTTGTACGTCGGTAAAAAAACATATTTTTTGGGGAGAGATACTATTTCACCAATCGAGTCACATGTATCTAACATATTCATACCTAACGATTTTTCACAAAGTGGTGACAAAACGTATAACTTGTACAAATCTTTCCATTTTCCAAGTCGATCCGATCCATTTGTTCGTAGGATAAATAACCGGAAAAATAAAAAAAACCGATAAAACCCGACATAAATCGAGTCAAGGAAAAAAAGACTTAATTGATTTGGTTTGGTTTGGTTTGGTTCTTTGAAAAATCAACTTTCTTGGTTTGGTTTGTTTTTAGAGAAAAATCGATCCAAACCGAACGATGAACACCCCTATTTCTGATGATTGAAATTGGCTTAAGAGAAGACCCTTTTATAGGCAAAAAAGCTTAAGGCTTTTCTTGCCATTTGTCAAGTCTCTTATCATTTATCAAGTATGATTGTCAAAACTTGGATGCGTCTTGCCATTTTCTCTTTCCTTCTAGAAGGCTTTTACATGATCTTTTTTCAAGACATTAATCAACAAAGATTTAAAATATTGCCACAAAGGTTAAATATTTTGAAAACAAATTCAGTATATCAAAATGATTTTTTGGATTGGAGAGAATATTTAGAAAACGACAATATATCCACACACGAAAAAAAAAATTCAAGGAGGAAAAGTTGAATTGGAACCACCGAAGGTTAACAGGTTTGGAAGACAAGACGATGGGCATGCAAATGTAAGACAAACTTAGAAGGTACTTCAAACCCTAGTCTTATTTTATCATGACATGAAACATTTCAACTCAAAAAATGCAAAAGTAAAATAAAAAGAAAAGAAAAGGCAAATTGATCATCAGCTGATAAAATTACTTGTTTACCCCTCCCACAGCCTCTTTAAAGTGTCATATAACAGGCGTATCATGCATTAATTATTTTTGTACACTAGTTTCTATATGACTAATTCCAACGCAAATCACAATGCATCAAGTTGATAATTCTTTATCAATTTTCAAAAAATTTGATGCAATACTAACCACCCGTTTATGTTATCAGTTTTTTTTTTTTCAGATTCCCTAACAAAAATATTTAATAATCCTAGTCATATTTGTCTAAATTATTTGTAGCTCTCCCTCTTAAACATCTCATTTAAATAACATTACACTGATTGAAGCAGTAGGGGAGTATTGAAACACAGTTAAATTGTCTTTGTATGATTTGTAGATCATCGCTTCGAGTTGTTAAATCAGTCACTAATATTTATAGCAGTGTAAGCAAGGACGGGTGCACGCTTAACGAAGCAGTGTCTTCGTCAAAAAGTTTTATTAAAAAGTATGTATTAATGTTGTACTGAAATGGATAAGTAGAAACTAATGACCCTGGTTGACATAAACTGTATCTTATTGTGCTGGCTATGTGCTTAATTTTGCTCTATTTTTCTTTTGCAAATATTTGAGAGAGCCTTTATGATCAAAAATTGTGAAAAGGTATAATAGAACTTAACACTTTTTTTAACTTAAGACTCAACAAATAAACTAAAGTTATATCTTGTCTAAAAGTGTGATAATCAAATTTATAGTCCAACTCTTCTATAAATTTTGACATCGCTTTTAAAATTCCTGCATACGCCCTGAGGGGTAAGTTGTCTATATCACACCCTTTGAATGCGGCCCTTGAATACGAAATTCTTGTTGGGTTTATGTATTTAATTAATAAATTAAATATTTAAAAGAGGGTGAATGAGAAATTGAGGTAAATGAAATTTTTGAGTGAAATTTTAAGTTTCATTCTCTTGGCATATGGACATTGTCCCATATTGGAAGAGAGAGATTTTTTATGGATTTATAAGCAATTGCTCTTCTTCTAACTCTTAAAGAGTTGAGAAGAAAGCAAGCCTCGCGTCGTCGTTGTCGTTGCTCGCTCGGCTCGGCTCGGCTTCGGCTTCGGATTTGGTCAATTGATTGATTAACTTGTTGGACCAAATTTATTTGTTAATAGTAAAATATTAACAAAAATGTGTTATTAAATATTTGTTAATAACAGAATATTAATATTAAATCCAATCTGTTTTTCTGTTTTTGTAACAGAAAATTAACTACCCATCAATTTTCCCTCTTTATTTTCCATCTTTATTGTTGAGTAAATAGCCATTTATGTAATGACATTTATGCTGTGGCAGTTTTGCAGAAACAGCCATTCTGAAGAGTTTCACCTCTTCAGATTCCAACCCAAATTTTGGCTATAAATACTTTTGCTCAGAATTTCACTACGAATTTTTGAGTTTTCTCTCCTTCTTCTGCATACTTTTAGCATACAAACAAAGAAAAAAGTATGTGTGATTTGCTACTGATCTTTGTGTTCGCTGAAACACTGGCGTTTGGAGTACCACTATACAAGTGTGTAATTCGTTCTATCCTGGGAGGAAATAATTCATAATCTTGGGTGCTAGAAGGGGATTAAATTCTTTAAGGAGGCACTGTAAATTCAGTGGGCTCGAATTGTTTATGATCATTTTGTTTTATGTCATTTCTGTTTATCATAATTTCTGTTTATATTAGTTTATATTTCCAGAATTGTTTTATAAAGACAGTTTACTAACAAGTCTTTGCTCATCTAGATACCTTTTATACTGATGGAAGCAGCAGCAGTAAATTTAAAAATTTGATAACTGTTATGAAATAATATAAGAACAAGAACAATAATACAAGAACAAGAACAATAGAGAGAAGTAGAGAGAGGAGTATTCTTATTGATACTTTGGGATGATTTACAATGGAATAAGACCCCTTTATTTATAGGAATAGAAAAGACTTAGCCTCAAAGTAAAACTCTTCTATAAGATAGACATTCACTCTAATTAGAGTTCTATTTATAACACTCCCCCTTGAATGTCTATTCAATAATGTGCCTCGTTAAAACCTTAACTAAAACAAAACCCAATGGAAAAAAATTATAGAAAAGGAAAAAGAGTACACATGTTTGAATATGCGCCTATTGGTTGCCTCGTTAAAAACCTTGCAAGGAAAACCCATTGGGACAAAACCTTGTAAGGGAAAAAGAGTGCAATGCGCATTAACTCCCCCTGAAAAGAGCATCAATTCATATCCTTGAGTTTTCGCATTCCGATCTTGTGAACCAGCTTCTTGAAGGTTGACGTTGGTAGAGATTTTGTGAACAAATCAGCAATATTATCGCTTGAACGAATCTGTTGCACATTGATATCACCATTCTTTTGAAGATCATAAAAAATAACTTTGGTGAAATATGCTTTGTTCTATCTCCTTGTATGAATCCTCCCTTCAATTGAGCTATACATGCTGCATTGTCTTCATACAAAGTCGTGGGTAGTTTGTTACACTTCAAACCACATTTGTCTTGAATATGATGTATGATAGACCTCAACCACACACACTCCCGACTTGCTTCATGAATAGCGGTTATCTCGGCATGATTAGATGAAGTAGCCACAATTGATTGCTTAGTCGATCGCCAAGATATGGCGGTGCCTCCACAGGTAAACACATAACCTGTTTGAGATAGAGCCTTGTGTGGGTCGGATAAATATCCAGCATCAGCATAACCAACAAGATCAGGACTGCAATTATTGCCATAAAATAAGCCCATATCGGTAGTCCCTTTTAGGTACCTCAATATATGTTTGATCCCATTCCAATGTCTCCTTGTGGGAGCCGAGCTATACCTTGCAAAGACATTAACTGAAAAGGTTATGTCAGGCCTTGTAGTATTTGCAAAGTACATTAATGCGCCAATTGCACTAAGATATGGTGCTTCAGGACCAAGTAACTCTTCATTCCTTTCTTGCGGTCGGAATGGATCTTTATTCACATCAAGTGATCGAACAAACATCGGAGTACTTAAAGGATGTGCTCCATCCATGTAAAACCGTTACAGTACCTTTTCTATATAGGTAGATTGATGAACAAAAATTCCGTTTGCCAAATATTCAATTTGCAAACCAAGACATAATTTTGTCTTTCCGAGATCTTTCATCTCGAATTCATTCTTTGGATAATCAATTGCCTTTTAGAGTTCTATGGGGGTTCCAATAAGGTTTATGTCATTGACATATACGGCAAGTACAACAAATTTCGATGTTGTTTTCTTTATAAAAACACACGGGCAAATGACATCATTTATATAGCCTTCTTTTAATAAATACTCACTTAGACGATTATACCACATTCATCCTGATTGCTTTAGACCATACAAGGATCTTTGCAATTTGATTGAAAACATTTCCCGGGACTTTGAATTATGAGCGTTTGGCATTTTGAGTCCATCGGAAATTTTCATGTATATCTCATTATCAAGTGAACCATAAAGATAGGCAGTAACCACATCCATTAAATGCATGTCAAGCTTTTCAAGGACAGCAAAACTAATGAGATAACGAAAAGTTATGGCATCCATTACAGGCGAATATGTCTCTTCATAATCGACACCAGGCCTTTGAGAAAATCCTTGTGCAACAAGGCATGCCTTATATCCTTGTACCTCGTTTTTCTCATTTCTCTTGCGTACAAAGACCCATTTATAGCCAACAGGCTTAACACCATTAGGTGTTTCAACTATAGGGCCAAAAACTTCACGTTTTGCCAGCGAATTCAATTCTGATTGAATTGCTTCTTGCCATTTTGGCCAATCATGTCTTTTTCGACATTCTCCAACAGATTGAGGTTCAAGATCCTCATTTTCTTGCATAATGCTAGATGCGACATTAAACGCAAAGACATAATCCACCACTATATCCACCCGATTAAAATTTGCCTCAATATCGATTGGATTTATGGATAGTTCCTTATTTTCCTGAGTCTCGGGCTCAAAGGATTCTTCATGAATCTCAGAGTTTATTAAATCATGAATTTCCTCATGGGATTCTTTCGTAGTGTCATTTTGATCGTTTGCTTTCCTCTTTCTAGGATTTCGATCTTTGGAACCTAATGGCCTGCCACGCTTCAGGCGTGCATTCGACTCATTGGATATGATACTAGATGATTGTCCAACAGGGACATCAATACGGATTGGAACATTCTCCGCGGGGATGTGAGATTTTGTTATCCTTTTCAAGTCCGTAAATGCGTCAGGCATTTGATTTGCTATTCTTTGCAAATGGATAATCTTTTGCACCTCTTTTTCACAAATAGAGGTACGTGGATCGAGATGAGATAATGATGCATTTTCCACAAAATTTCCCGTTTGGTTTCACCAACTTCTCCCCCTAATTTTGGGAAAAGTGTCTCATCAAATTGATAGTCTGCAAATCGTGCAGTGAACAAATCTCCTGTCAATGTTTCGAGGTAGCGAATAATGGAGGGCGATTCAAACCCAACATATATTCCTAACCTTCTTTGCGGACCCATTTTGGTGCGGTATGGCGGTGCTATAGGCACATATACTGCGCATCCAAAGATTCTTAAATGGGATATATTGGGTTCATGACCCAAAACCAATTGCAACGGGGAATATTTGTGATAATTCGTCGGTCTGAGACGAATTAGCATTGCTGCATGCAAAATGGCGTGACCCCATACCGAAGTGGGCAGCCTCGTTTTCATGAGTAATGGTCTTGCAATCAACTGCAGGCGTTTAATTAAAGATTCTGCAAGACCGTTTTGAGTGTGAACATGAGCTACAGAATGTTCCACTTTTATCCCAATTGATAAGCAATAATCATTAAATGCTTGAGATGAAACTCAGCAGTATTATCCAGTCTAATAGACTTGATTGGATTATCAGGAAATTGTGCTCGTAGTCGAATTATTTGTGCCATTAGTTTTGCAAACGCAAGGTTGCGTGATGACAACAGGCACACATGAGACCATCTACAGGATGCATCTATTAGGACCATAAAGTATCTAAAAGACCCACTAGGTGGGTGAATAGGTCCACAAATGTCCCCTTGTATACGTTCCAAAAACGTAGGTGACTCAGTCCCAACCTTTGTTGGTGATGGTCTTGTAATTAACTTGCCTTGATAACAAGAAGTGCAAGAAAATTCATTATTTAAAAGAATCTTGAAATTCTTTAACGGATGCCCATGTGAGCTTTCTATAATCCGTCTCATCATGATTGATCCAGGGTGTCCCAATCGATCATGCCAAAGTACAAAAGTATTGGAATCAGTAACCTTTTGGTTTACTGTTGAATGTGCCTCAATTGCACTAATTTTTGTCCAATACAGGCCACAAGATAAAGACGGAAATTTCTCAATAACCCTCTTTTGGCCAGAGACATTCTTTGTAATGATGAGATATTCAAGATTATTCTCATATATTGTCTCAACATGATAGCCATTCCGGCGTATATCTTTAAAACTCAACAAGTTTCTCTTAGACTTGGAGGAGAACATTGCATTCTCTATGATAAACATTGTTCCTCTAGGCAGAGTTATAGTTGCTCTTCCGGAGCCTTCAATCAATTTACTACTACCCGAGATTGTAGTAACATCTGCCTTACACATACTTAGTTGAGAGAAATATTTCTTTTCTTTGAGTATCGTATGTGTAGTACATGAATCAACTAAACAAATATTTGATCCAAGTTTGCTTTGTGAGATATCCATATTTGCTTTCCCATGGTTTGACATACAAAAGAAAATACACGAACATGAGAATAAACAAATTCAATCCGTTTGTTTCACATTTAAACAATATTTTCAAAATCTGCTGAGGTTAGTCGATTAACTTAGTTGATAGTCGACTATCTTGGGAAGCAGTCATTAGGTTAGTCGACTATCTAAATCAGATAGTCGATTATATATTTTCCATAATCGATTACTTTGCAGTTTGAAAATTTCAGTTTAAGCACTGTCTCAATGTAATCGATTGTTAAACATACATAATCGATTATTTGCTATTTTGAAAAACTTCAGATCACACTGTCTTAATATAATCAATTGTTAAACATACATAATCGATTATTTGCTATTTTGAAAAACTTCAGATCACACTGTCTTAATATAATCGATTGTTAAACATACATAATCGATTATTTGCTATTTTGAAAAACTTCAGATCACACTGTCTTAATATAATCCATTGTTAACAAGTATATAATCGACTGTTTTGCAGTTTTAATGCGAAATATTAGATAATCGACTAACTGTTAGGTTAGTCGATTAGCTCTACTGAAAAATAAAAATATCTTTGAAATTTAAGCATATTGAAACATTCTAAAGAACTAATACTAACATTATATCATAAACTAACTAATACGAGCTGATACTAATGACTATTAGTTTATTCACTAACTAATACAAATAAGTAAAATAAAATCAAACAATTCCATCTTCCTTCATCACAGATCCATCACCGATTAAGTGGTCTATTTCCCCCTCAGGGTGCTCAAAGAAGTCTGCCACATCCAGGTGGGTGATGTCAAAATTGTCGTCAGAGACAAAATATGTTTCAGGGCCTTTATTCTTTAGAGATGCTTGATAAAGATCAACCAAATGTCTTGGTACATGGCAAGCTTTTGACCAGTGCCCTTTTCCACCACAACGATAGGATATAGTTTCTGAACTATTTGCCTTTGGATTCTCATAATCCCGTTTCTGCTTTTGGTGGTTATTTCTCTTTGGGGGGTGACGGACATCAGGGAAATTTCTTCCTTGTCTACGTCCACGGCCATGACCCCGATTACGACCACGACCATGACTAGATCGATGGCCTTTTCCATGCTTGGCATAATGAGAATACACCTTATCTGCTTCAGGCAATGGTGTAGACCCAGTGGGTCGATTTTCGTGATTTCTCATGAGCAGGTCATTGTTTCGTTCAGCCACAAGGAGAAGAGAAATCAGTTCAGAGTACTTTTTGAAACCTTTCTCTCTGTACTGTTGTTGCAGTACCATATTGGAGGCATGAAACGTTGTAAACGTTTTCTCAAGCATATCATAATCAGAGATATTATCTCCACAGAGTTTCAATTTAGAAGTAATTCTGAACATTGCAGAATTATATTCAGAAACAGACTTAAAGTCTTGGAGCCTCAGATGAGCCCAATCATATCGTGCTTGTGGCAGAGTGACCAACTTCAGGTTGTCATATCTCTCCTTTAGGCTATTCCACAAGATGAGTGGATCTTTGACTGTGAGATATTCAATCTTCAAACCTTCATCAAGGTGATGGCGCAAGAAAATCAAGGCCTTAGCACAGTCTTGGGTGGATTTATCTCTGTCTTTAATGGCGTCTCCAAGACCCATAGCATCTAAGTGGATTTCAGCATCCAACACCCATGTCATATAGTTCTTGCCCGAAATTTCAAGGGCAACGAACTTTCTTTTCATTATATCAGACATAATTTAAACCAAATTCGGAAAGAGGGAAATACCTTAATTTTCTCAAGAGGATTCTTGAGACGGTAGAGTCTCGTGCTGATAACGTGTTATGAAATAATATAAGAACAAGAACAATAATACAAGAACAAGAACAATAGAGAGAAGTAGAGAGAGGAGTATTCTTATTGATACTTTGGGATGATTTACAATGGAATAAGACCCCTCTATTTATAGGAATAGAAAAGACTTAGCCTCAAAGTAAAACTCTTCTATAAGATAGATATTCACTCTAATTAGAGTTCTATTTATAACAATAACTTATTTTTTAAACTATTACTATATATATTAAAATAAACTAATTTGTCAAAACTCAAAACGATGATTCTGTATTTGTTTTATTTCCTGAAAAAATAAGGGGGTAAATCGGCCAATTTACTCCTTGCCACGTGGCAAAGTCCCAGATAGAGGTAGCTCAGTTGGAAACAGAGCGGCAGTAGCAGACCAAAGTTTGGGGAGAAGTCGCCTTCTCCTTTTCTCTGACATTCCACCTCTGCAACTTTAACCTTAAATAATTATTCACCTCCCTTCTTCCTTTTTTTCTACTTATATTAATTCCCTTTTTTTCCAATTATGTCCTCACTCTTTTCTTATATCTCCACATTCCGTCTTTTTCTATCCTCTTCATCTAAAACTGTGATTCCAGCCCCACCAATAGGATAGTAGAATTTTTTTTTCCTTCACACTTTGTATCTTTTTGCCTATATAACTTTCTGAGCAGCACTTCCTCTTTACTGCCCCCCTCTTATGGGTTCTTTCTAGTAAGGTATGACTCTTTCTCTTATTCTCTCTGTTTTTTTTTTCGTTGGCTGTTAGTAGTCAACCTGTGTTCAATTCAGTTTCTGTTCCATTTATATGTGATTACTGTCTTTGCTTTGAATTGGGTCCTTGCTTTTAGATGTATTGTTTTAGTTCATGCTTCTTTTGTCTTGATTCTTGCTGTAGCTGGCGTTTGTTAATATGCTAAGATCTGTTAAAAGGATCAAGTTTTTATTCATGTTGTCTTGTGTGTGGACTAGGTTGAAAGGTCAACTTATTGTGGCATATCATAGAACATGATGCATATGCTGGATCTGCTCAGGAATTAACCTAAAAAGATTTTGTATTTGCAGGTAATTTATTTAATTTATTGGAGTTGCTTGTTTATTTTGTGGTCTTGAAGATGCCTGGAGTTGTTATGGATGAAATTCATGAAGTTGTTGAGGTTAAAGAATTGAAGGAAAATGGAAATTCAACACCTTGTAAAGAGAATGTAGTAGTGAATGAGTCCCCTGCGGGTGCTTTGACTTCTCAAAATCCTCCGAATGGGGACGGGGATTATGCAGCTGATGGGGTGGTTGAGCCCTCCATTGAGGAGCTCTATGAGAATGTGTGTGAGATGCAGAGCTCTGATCAATCTCCATCTAGGCCTAGTTATGGATCAGATGGTGATGAATCCAGAATCGACTCAGAACTTCGCCATCTTGTGGGCGGAGAAATGAGGGAAGTGGAGATAATTGAGGAGGATGAGGAAGTGCAAATGCCAGAGAATGATGACTCTCTCTGCGATTCTGGCTCTAAGAAGGAAACCTCTTCTGATGTGAAGTTGGATAATTCCTTGTCCTCAAGTGCAAAAACCCCTTCTTCAGGGCAACCCAAGACACCCTCTCAGTTTGAGTTGGAATCGGAAACTTCAGCAAAGTCGAATCCAAAGGCGAGGAAACCTTCCATTGAAAAGAAAAATGAAAATAATTCTAGGAAGGCAGTTGTGGGAGGTATATCAAGGAGTAAGAAGAGTTCACCTGCTTCGGGATCAAAATTGAAGAATGGAACTGAGGATTCATCTGATTCAGGTTTAGACAATCCTGACCTTGGCCCTTTCCTTCTTAAGCAAGCAAGAGACTTGATTTCTGGTGGGGATAATCCCCATAAGGCTCTTGACTTGGCTCATCGAGCGGCAAAGTCATTTGAGAAATGTTCCAATGGAAAGCCTAGTTTGGATGTGGTCATGTGTTTGCATGTGACTGCGGCAATATACTGCAATTTGGGTCAGTACAGTGATGCCATTCCACTGCTAGAGCACTCGTTGGAAATTCCGGTGGTTGAAGAAGGTCAAGAACATGCCCTTGCCAAATTCGCTGGTTACATGCAATTGGGTGATACTTATGCAATGCTGGGCCAACTTGAGAACTCAATTATTTCTTATACCACCGGTCTGGAAATACAAAGGCAAGTGTTGGGAGATAGTGACCCCAGAGTCGGTGAGACCTGTCGATATCTAGCTGAAGCTCATGTTCAGGCTTTGGAGTTTGATCAAGCTGAGAAGCTTTGTCAGTTGGCTCTTGACTTACATAAAGAAAATGGTTCACCACCTTCCTTAGAGGAGGCAGCAGACAGGAGGCTGATGGGACTAATTTGTGAGTCAAAAGGAGACCATGAGGCTGCTCTCGAGCATCTTGTTTTGGCCAGTATGGCGATGGTGGCCAATGGGCAAGAAGCGGAAGTGGCATCTGTTGATTGTAGCATTGGAGACACATATTTGTCTCTGAACAGGTATGATGAAGCCATTTTCGCTTACCAAAAGGCACTCACAGCTCTCAAGTCTAGCAAAGGAGAAAACCATCCTGCTGTTGCTTCCGTTTTTGTCCGTTTGGCCGACTTGTACAACAGGACGGGAAAGCTAAGGGACTCAAAGTCATACTGTGAGAATGCCCTCAGGATATATGGGAAGCCCATACCTGGGATTGCTCCAGAGGAGATTGCTTGTGGTCTTACAGATGTTTCTGCCATTTATGAGTCAATGAATGAGCTTGATCAGGCGCTCAAGTTGCTACAGAGAGCACTAAAGATTTATAACAATGCCCCTGGGCAGCGGAATACCATAGCGGGAATTGAAGCCCAAATGGGGGTAATCTATTATATGTTAGGAAAATATTCTGAATCTTACAACTCCTTTAAAAATGCAATTTCAAAGCTCAGAGCAAGTGGAGAGAAGAAGTCAGCCTTCTTTGGAATTGCCCTTAACCAAATGGGGCTTGCTTGTGTACAGCGTTATGCGATAAATGAGGCAGTCGAGCTGTTTGAAGAAG
The DNA here is from genome assembly GCA_034376525.1 of Nicotiana benthamiana. Lineage (NCBI taxonomy): Eukaryota > Viridiplantae > Streptophyta > Magnoliopsida > Solanales > Solanaceae > Nicotiana > Nicotiana benthamiana. The sequence goes on along the minus strand of CM067335.1, from coordinate 107,266,138 downwards.
CAAGGGGCATTTTGGAGCAAGAATATGGGCCCTATCACCCCGAGACATTGGGAGTGTATAGCAACCTTGCAGGCACCTATGATGCTGTTGGCAGGTATGCTACATTTTCAAACTTTGCAATTCCTTTGTAGTAGCACCGTTACTTGGTGTTATTTGTTACTCCTCCGGTTCACAATATGTGATCAATTTACTTTTTCATTTTGGTTCAAAATAAATGTCTAGTTATGTAATCAATTTGTTTTTACAAAATAACTCCTATGTACATATCCCGAAAAAGTTCTTACTCATCATATTAAATGTTTTATTAGAGGTAGTTTAGTCATACTAGGTATTTTTGTATAAGATTTAGTATTTTCTTAATGGGCATGCTAAAAGTAAATTGGACGCTTATTGTGAACCGGAGGGAGTATGCTTTTGAGAACTTAAACAGCCGCCTTGTTTTGTATTACCGGAAATATGTTTGAATTTTTTCTGCTGCTTTAGGATCTTGCATGCTAGGCTAGGCGGGCGAAAATTTATCAAATTTCTTGCTAATCAACACCAATGCTTATTTTCTTTAGCTAGGAGAAAGCATCTGCTTAGAAGTATTTATTGGCAACACAAAATTTTTCTTATTTGTTATGAATCATGATGCTGTAATATATGTCTCTTGATTTACTGGTCAGATCATGTCTTCAGGAGTTTTCCAGCTGCATTGATGATGTTGATGCTCTTTGCAGGTTGGATGAAGCTATCGAAATACTGGAATACATTGTTGGGGTGAGAGAGGAAAAGTTAGGGACGGCAAATCCAGACGTCGATGATGAAAAGAAGAGGTTAGCTGAGCTACTGAAGGAGGCTGGCAGGTCTCGAAATAGAAAAGCCAGATCACTGGAGAATTTACTCGATGCTAATCACCGTCCTAATACTATAAATAATGATGGCATTAAAGTATGATTATGAAACAATGTACATGAAATTATATATTTTGAGAATATTTATTCAAGAGTCAAGAAAAACAAAGAAAAAGGTATAGGTGAAGGTTTTGTTAATCGGATTCTTAATCTGGTGTTGATTGGCATAATGCTGAATGGGCTGTCAAAACTGGTCTTGTTTTGCTCTTTTATTTCATTGATAAAATTAGTGTGCCCAGTTGTTGCAACTCTGTAATCATTTGTATATCTTATAGAAGGAACGAATAATACTTTTTACAGCATCGCTGTTTTTGAGCATTGTAAAGAGCTGTCCCTGAGAAAAATACTACTATAAAGTTGTTTATAGTTCAATTAGACAAGGGTATCCATGTAACTAAAGCTCTGATTTTGGTTCTCCCCACCCATTCCCTGAAGAAAAAATATGCAGACAGTCACAACTAATGGAATAGCAGAGTATATTTGTATTATTCAGATAAAAGCCGAATACAGCGGGCAATAACTACGTCTCATTCCCAAGCAATTTAGGAATCGACTACATGAATATTCACTGTCCATGTCGCTCCATGTAAGTCCATTTCAGTCCAATAATAATAACAGATAAACGCCAAATACATGAATACTATCTGGTTGGCACTCAACCAACCCCATGATTCAGCAATCATGAGAGATTGGTTGGTGGATTTGGAATGTATACAGTTGTCAATACTCATCTTTCCATTTCTAAAGATCTAACAAATACCTGTACTGTCTGGGAAAAAAGTTCTTGATTTTCTCTTGCATCAGTACATAGTACTCTTTAAGTCTGTGTATGTAATATTTCTGTCAGCTTAGCTTAGTATTATCTAATGTTAATAAAAACATGGTTCCCTAGCTGGAAAAAGAGGAAAAGTCATAAATACAAGAGGATTGATGTTAGGTGAAGAGAAAGAAGAAAAGAATAGAACGGCGGAGGAGGCGACAAAGATAATAAAGAGCTAAAGTGTCCACATCTATTACAGCTACAAATGGTGGGGGTGTCTCCATGTTCTCTTAGATCTTATGTTCATGTTACATGAATTGGTCTCCCATAACTTTGCTTTTACTAGAGAGCAAATACATAGTAGGTGATGGGTTATTTATATAGGTCTTCTGTCTTCACACTCAGTTAAGATTTGTAGGGACATTATTTTCAATGGTAAATTTCTCTCTGAATGCTTAGAGAAAACTTAATCTTCTTTAGCCAAGCTTTCAATCATTGAGGGATAGATATTTCAGATTTATTGTTGTGGTGAAGTCATTTTTTATCTACTTTGTACGAAATACCTTAGTATCCTTTTCTTCTAGTGGTTCCTTCGTCAAGATCAACAATAAATAACAAAACTTTTGCTGTCACAAGTGAAAAAAAAAGGGAGCCGTCTGATTTATATGTGAAAGCAGCCACTAGTGCTTGAATTAGTATAAATTATCTACATCACGCCCGTTGGGATTGGATCTTGCATGGATACAAAATGCCCTGTACACCGGATTGCCGTGTCTTTACCGTTATAAGTCATCACATTAGAAAGATGTTTCAGATAAAGGGTTTCCTTCTTGTACATCCAAAAATAATTGAAAAAGAACTAGATCTAATCTCGGCAAGTGGATACTTTTACACACTAATGATAAAACAAGTCATTTTGGTTAGACAGCCCGGTGCTTGTCCCTCAATATGTAATAGACTACAATGACTTATTTCTAGATAAAACAATTCTCCAAACTAACAACTCTTTGGCGATAGAATTTGGTTTTAATTTACTCCTTCCAAGACTAGGATAAATGCGCTTTTGGATTAGGTAATTTATTTTTTTAAATTTACCCATGTGAGTTAAATTTTCTACTTCTAGGGAGCTACTTACAGCAGATCTTTAATACTATGTAGCATGCTAGTTGTTGCTTGAACCATTTTGATCAAAGTTGGGGGGGGGGGGGGGGGGGGGAACTGATTTTCACCCTAAATATTTACATTGAACTTCAGTATTTACAAAAACTGAAATTGTATTTGCCCCCTTATAAACAAATACTAGGTTTACTTCATTGAAGCTACTATCCTTTCATTATCTACCTGGAGATGACGAATATCATCACAAATGACACCCCTTTCAGATCTCAATACCATGATATCGCGATCCTTTGTCTCTTTCAAGTTCTTGGCTAAAATATATTCTTCCTTGGTTGACATAAGTTCTTTCTCTAAATCTTTTATCTTCATACCAATCTTGTCAATCTCATTTTCAGTTTTCGCTTTCTTAAGATTGTGATTTCTGATTCTGACCTCTACTTCTTCCAACCTGCCTCGAAGCTGAGCTTTCTTCTCGTTCTCCAGCAGCAAATCATTCAGATGCCGTTTAATAGGCATTACATCAAATCCATACTCCTCCAAGTCCTTGAAAGATGCAAGCATGTCATTAATGAGAGTTGAATTACTAAGTTCAGCAATTGTTAACTCTGGTATCTTCTCAACGATAAGAACATACTTTATCATCTGCTGTAAAGCTGCTTCTTCTCGTTTCTCCTCCTCATATTGTGCCAAGGGTGAAAAATGTGGACTTTGTGGAAGTTTTGCAAATTCATTCATAGATTCTAATACTTTCCAAAGACTGGAGTTCTTCTTAAATGGCAATGGCAATGCAGGACTCTGGTCAGGCGTATTGATAGAATTAAGTTCACCATCTCGCATTCTATTAGGTTGTTGAGTATTGGTCCCAACAAACGGTTGGACTGCCACAGTAGAGGCTCCTGCAAATGATGACAAGATCAACCATGCTACTAACAGGGCTAAAAGAAACTGCAGGATACAAGAAATAGCGCTGCAAGTTAACCTAGCTCCACAAAACAGTTCAGGTCTCAAAATATTTAAAAAAGAAGAAAGAAAGCTCGATTTATTACCGCATTTGAATAGGAACATGGGAGTTGTCAACTCGACAGCTCGGGAAGCTGGAACAAACTACTACTTTGATTGGTCGTATTTATCTTCCATCTAATATTTTCTTTTTATTTTTGTTCTTCCATCAAATATTAAATATCAGGAAACCAAATTTATGTTTTAAGGAAAACACTAAATTAAAAGTAGAAGATGTGGCTAACTAATCTGGAGAAAAAAGAAAATTTTCAATTTCTTTTTCCTTCTTGAATTCAAAAAAATCATCAAGGATAAGGTCCAATTAAGCTCAAACCAATAAAAGAAAGAGTAAAATGAGCTTATGAGATTATTGCCTTAGCAGATAGATACATACCTCTATCTGCAGTAACTGCTGGAGTTGAAACTTTTACAAATGCACCTGATGTTGATCCTGATCCAACTATTGGAATAGTTACAGTTGGAATATTTGAAGTATTATTTTTGGACTCATGGACTTCAAGGTTGGAGCTGCGACCATTCATATTATTTTCTTCATCGACAATAATTGGTATATTTGTAGCTGCAGAATCATGACCTAATAAATGAAAGAAAAAGTCACTTTAATGATTGTAGATTTTTATGCACCAAAGAATACCTATATATACACATACGAGATTATGTGTGTATATAAGTATTTTCATACAAAGATGTCTCTGAGAAGTAAGACGACAACACACTTTTCTAACCTCCTGCAGAAGCTAATGAAGGATCAACAATTGGAAGAGCACTTTGTTTGTGAGGTTGAATATCAATTTCCATCAAAAATGGTGAATTACTTGAAAGATGAGAAAGTCGCCGCCTTTTTGATTCAGCTCTTTTAGCTTGCAGTTGCAACAAAAATGATTGCTTTCTCTCAGGTGACATTTGTGCATATCTAGTGCGACGTCGTGAATTTCTAGCAGCGAGTCGCTGTTCCTTAGTTTTTTGTAGTCTACGCAACACAATATCTTCGTTTGTGAGCATTTCTGTTCCAAATAGTTTATTACTTCATTAGAGTAATATTTATAATTCATTTTGATTCTGAAAAAACTATACATTATACTTACTATTTTCGTGTTAACACAAAGTTAGACTAATATTAGCAAACAGCAAAAGAAACATATGCAATCAAATAACACATGCGTAGTGTTCACCAATGTAGTCCAGTAAATGATGTACCTTTTGGATTCAACACAGAGAATTATTCATATGTAGTCTGTAAAACAATTTGATACGGATCATGCACATTCTAATATACCACATACCAATCTTTTGCAGTAGAATTGAGTCCGAAAGTAGATAAACACTATCAAATAAGTTAGCATCTTTTCGCATCCCATACCTATGGTATGATCAAACTTGTATACATAAAAAAACTAAACAAATTTCAACTAAGATAAACATTTTTCTCTACTCCAAGTAGAGTTTTTTAAATTTAAGAGAAAACCTATTTTTGTTGAATAGACCCATATCAACCAATCAATTTCTTGAATTTCACACTATCACCCTCTGTCTGTTCTACCTAAAATACATCATCTAAATGTTCAATAATCCCATCAAGCAAAAAACCACTTTTCCCCTTTGCATTAAAAAAAGAAAATCTTTCTTAGAAATTTGAAAACAAAAACACAAACAAAAAGAACATATTTGCTTATTAGAGGCGAGACACATAGTACAAACACTACAGATACATGGACTTGTCAATGGCAAATAATCTTGGGTCAATTCGGACAGAATAATTCACAATTTCAACCAAATGCATTACTGAAATAAAGTTTTAAATATGTATTTCCAAACATACAGGAGTAAATCAGACCAAATTACTGACATGCATGCAGAAAAATCAATAAGAACTACCTAAAAGACATTAAAAAAACTAACAGATCCCACCAAAAGAAGAGGAAACAAAACTCACCAAACAAAGAGCAAAACTCAAATTATTACCCAGAAAACGAGGAAAAAAGTAGCTTAAATTAACGACAATGTGAACTAAAAAAAAAAAAACTTCTGAGAAAAATAAGAAGAGATATTGTCAAGAGAAGAAGGATGTACCGTTAGGATGAGCAAGTATGCAAACCCAGATTTTCAATTGAGCGAGGGCTTCTGAAAATAGAAAGTTTTAGAGTACACGGAGAGAAAAGTTGTCTTTAGAAATGGATGAAGTAATACCAATTTATCCCTAAAGAAATTTACAATTCCAACAGTACCCCTGTTCGTACACTTTGGCTTTGGCCGCCTACCTACTATAGTAGAATTTAAACTAGTATTAGTATTCGTACATTCATGTCAAATATTTAAATTATTTAGATTGTATGTAAAAAATTTAAATTTATACTTTCTCAGTAAATATAAATAAATATTGGATATTAAATATATTAAAAAAATTAACCATTTGTTTTCTTCTTTTTGTTGATATCATTCTTACCGGTATCATTGGATCCTAAAAATAATGAGGAAGCAAAATAATAATTCATATTTATGGAAAAATAATCAAATGTTGAGATAATAAATGACTCTTTGGATGAAACTTCATTCTTTCAATACAACTTAATCTTTTATTTGGTGTGTTGATATCTCTTAAAAAATATTTCTTTCTTAAAATTTCAGTTTCTAAAACATTATTTTTCAATAATAATCTATATATATTTTAAAATTGACATTATGGTTAAGCCAAGTGATAAGCTAATTGTCAATAGTATATGGTAACTTTATAATATGTGTATAATCGTGTATTTCGGTATATCATCTATTTATATTAGCTATAAAAAGTAAACAATAAATATGGTTGGGTATTATGTAAATATTCCATAAGATTTTGATTTTTTGTGTTATCCATAATATAACTTCTATTTACTAATTTTAGAACCCTCTACTAATGTTCAAAAATATCTTATCTTTTTATTATCTTTGAATTAAAAGAAGTAAAGAGTTTTTCGAAATGATTTATTTATATTTTAAAAAAAATATTTCACGTCATACCAAATTTTTTCTTTATATTTACTCTTTATTACACTTAAAAGTCGCTGTAGAAACTATCAATCACAAACCAATTTATCTCTTGTTGAGTTTGAAAACAATAACCTTTTACATATTCTAATGATTCAAAACTACTATTCTTTAACGAAAAAAATATTACGCTCTTGTAATATTGGCTTGACTACAGCTAAAAGGATTTTCAGCTTATACCTTTCAATTCTTTGAATGTGCTAAATTGGAATTAATGATAGCAATTGGTATATACTCAAAGTTTCGTTATTTGTTTGTTGTCCATTTATGCAAATTGACTATTCAAACAAATATTCTTCGAGAAGAAAAAAGAAATAACTTTTTTTTAATATGGACTGATTTTGTGATGTTCCTTTCTCCAATATGTATGTTTACTTTATTATATATATGTAAGTAAACTTTTATTTAGTTTTATAATTTTTTTTTGTTATTTAGATAAATATAGACGTGTACTCTATATATTACTATTTTAAAATAATTTTATTTTATTTAAATCTTGCTATAATGTTTCAAAAAGAACTATACTTATAGGATTTTAAATGTGAAAGAGTTTATAGTTATATAGAGTAGTTTATTTTTTTGCTAGAGACGAAGTAGTATTTAAATAATTATAAAAAATAATAAAAATTCCTAAAATGATTGCATATGATCATTAACCGAATTAAGTATGATAACATGATAAAAAAGATAAATTTATTTTTAATTTCAATTTGAATTTTAGAACTTTATCTATAAATTTAAAATTATCTTTTAATTCAAAAATATATATATATATATATATATATATATATATATATATATATATATATATATATATATATATATATATATATATATATATATATATATATATATAACTAAAATAGTCAAATATAAAATAAAGTTACCATATACTATGGACATTTATTAGCTTGCCACTTGGCTTAACCATTATAGATTATTACTTTCTATAGTGGTATAGTTTTTCTTTAGGAAACTTACATAAATGTCACATATAAGTTTCAACTTACCAACCTCTAGCCAATATTCCAAAAATCGTAACAAACAAGAAATTCTTTTAATGGGTGTAGTCGAAATTCATTGAAAACATATAGATAAGTCAATATACAAAATTTGAGGAAGATTGGAGGTGATTTGGACTGGTTTTGTATCAAAATTCATAATTAAATCGATGTCAAAAAAATTTTCTGTGACACATGTATCAAACATGTATCACGCATGTATCTCACACACAGATATACATGGATATACATGTGATACACAATCGATACAAATATGATACACAGTGTGATGCACATATCATTTTCTTCATATTCAGTTTTTACTTCGAATTTTCAATTCAGACCACCTCAAAACTTCACCAAATCATTCCAAAACTGAGATTCAAGCTCCTTAAGATATATCCAATCTATTCCAATAGCACCAACTCTAAAAAAAAGTAAAAATTTGATATTTTTTAGCTACAAATAACTAATTGACATTTTGACTAATATTAGTAATATTTTATCAATTGACCAATTTTTATAATGAACTACTTCTAGTTCTAAATGGACATAACGGGTAATTTTTCTTTTTCTTTTTCAACCTTAAGAAAACTTTGTAAGGAATAAGGATGACATATTTTACTATACTGGGTAGTTGCTAATGGCAAAGGCCAAAGAAAAAAATAAAAATAAAGGAGAAGATTGACTCATATTAGGTATATAAAAAAAGATTTGTTATTACTAATTTTCTCATTACTATTCCTATCAATTTCAATCAGACCAAACAGGACATGCCTAGTACTAGGATTAATATGCGCAAAAACCACTTAAAGGTGAAAAAGTTCTGACATCCTTTCATCATTGTCGGCATCGACGCCTTACTAATCTCACCTCCAGTATGTATAGTTATACTTATAAATAAATAGTAGTAGTAATTCAATACAGTCACAAATTGGGAACGATCATTTGTTCCTTTTTTTTATTTTCAAATTTTTGGGGATTTAACCTTTATTTCTCTGAAAATTCAGGTCACAGGAGTTGGTGAGTATGGCGACTGAACCAGATTCTTCCCCCAACGACAATTCCCAAAATCAGGGTACCTTTTATTTTCCGTCTTTTATCTCAATTATAGCTCTTCTACCTTTTTGATTGATTTCTCTAGTATTTTGGTGAACTTGAACCTGCTATTTGGTTGCTTCTATTTTATTTATCTGTCCTACGAATTCTGATGGATTTGATCTTCTTCAATTTTACTCTGTTTTTTACCATTTAGGTTCTTGATGCACTTTTTCTTTTGGGGGCGGGGGTGGAAGGGGAGGGAAGCTGCTACTTTTGGTTTCCAAAGCAGTTACGTGTTTCGTAAACTTGATGTTGCATATGGTGTTAACTTTGATGGACCTTTTTTCCTGAATCGTATGTTGCCCTGACAGACAGTGTATATCAGTTATTATTATTGTTTTTTTTTTTTATGACGTGGTGTTCAGGCCAGCTTGCACGCTCCTAGGTTGCTAACACTGTATATCAGTTTTAGGCTCTTCTTCTTTTTGGCATCTTGAATTCAGTAGCAACTAGTGGAGGGTGTTTATGTTATTACCAAATGAGTAGATTGGTTTGATGTTTTGCATATCGAGGTACTAGATAATTTGGTTACTGGTCTTAGGTCTCTGGCAATCATAAGTAAACTACTCCATCAGTTCCTAACACTGTTGACAAAATCTGCGAGCAACAAGAGTAAAGCATTGGTACTCCTATTAAAAATTAGTGAAAGAGAGGGTGCAGCGTTGGTACAACAGAAATCACTTAATACTCAACACAGAGTCATTTGCTGCAACACTATGTTCATAGAGAAGAAGATTTTATTATGTGGAAGAGAGCAATATGCTTTATCCTACCCAAAAGTGAAGCTTCCTAATTCTGAGCCCATTTAAACATGCTGCCTGAAATAAACATTTCCTCCCTTCACAGGGAATCCACTTAGTTTATCATATGTTCATCATCTGGGGAGGAAGCAACGCATACCATTGACTGAATTTCAATGTCTGCAATCTGCATATCCATTTATGGTGTATGAAGTTTCTTTGACCAACAACGTTTTTCGTTTTGGAAAGAGGGAGTTACAAGCTTGCTTTGGAGAATATTTTTACTTTTTCGTTTTGCAAAGAGGGAGAGAACTATCTTTTTTCAGAAAAAGTAGGATGACAAAAGTTACGACATGTGTCAATGCTGTGCCCTTAAAGCTCTTGCAAGAAGAAAGTTTTTTTCATCCGTGCAAGGCGATCTATTTGTACATTCTGGTTGTTGCTACTGCTCTATTCTCATTTTTTCCTCGTGCCGAGGGTCTCTCCATTCATTATAGGGGTAAGTTCTGAGTACTATCTACCCTCCCTAGACCCCACTTCTGGGACTGTACTGTGTTTCTTCTTGTTGTTGTTGTTGGAAGGAGATCTATTTGTTGCGTTGCACCTTAGCCCATTCTTTACTAATTCTTCTTCTCAGAATGCTCTTATGTGCTATATGATGTTTATAACTAATTGTATTCGGTGTTTGTGATTTTGCAGCAACCGCTTCTCAACCAGCTGCTAAAGATAATCTTGATTCCAAGCCTGAGGCTGCAAGAGGGGACTCTCCAACTTCTGTATTTGTAAACTCGGAACCAGTTCGGGAGGATCAAGTCCAAAATGCCATCAAATTTCTTTCACATCCAAGAGTTAGGGGATCTCCATTCATGTATAGTCGTTCTTTCCTCGAGAGGAAGGGGCTCACAAAGGAGGAGATAGATGAAGCATTTCGTCGAGTTCCGGTTGGCAATTTTCTGATGTTTGACCTTCGATCTTGGCTTAATTATTATTGAAGCACGTAAGGATAAAATTATGGTGTATATCAAAAACATTCGCAATGACAGGATCCTTCTCCAAGTGTTTCTAGCACACAGCCAGTAACAGCAAATGAAGGTGAATCATAATGTTCTTTAGAAAGAACCTTGTGTTGGGTTTTGATTTTTTTTTCTAATTTGAGAACATAATAATGCTTCTGACTGTTCCTCTTGTGACATTGCTGCTTTGATGTCTTGATGATAGATGATAAAATGAAATCTTCATCAACTACTCAAACACTGGCTGCATCAGCTTTACAGAGTAATACCATGACAAAAATGGGATATTTCTCTCATTTCCACTGGACTCATGCGGTAATGGCTGTAGGTATACTGGCTGCTTCAGGAGCTGGTACAGCTTTACTTTTCAAGGTATATTTAGTAAAAAGTTTCCATCTATCATGCCACATGTTACCACATTTTCAGAATCGAGCATGTATCCTGTCATTGGCTAATTGAGGATTTGATCTGATGGATCTTCAAACCGTTGAGATTTTTGGAGGACCTCTAATTGAATATTGTAGACAAAAGTATCTTTTCTTTGCATTATTTTCTACTTAATTGGTGACCCTTAATGATTTTCTTATGCTTTCTTTCAAATAAATGTAATATATCCATCAAAACTGAAGATTCATGCTAATCTCAAAGTTCTTCTCTTAGGACATGAATGCAGCCTCTTATTTAATTCCTTTTAATTTAACCTAGTATCAGATATGCGACATTTTCAATGTGTAAAATTTTGATAAGGGCATTTTGGCTTCTGAATGGTGCAAGTCCATGGGATTATTCCATGAATTATTTTATGGGATCTCAATAAATTGGTAGAAACATTAAATGCTTTTCTTTCTAATGCAATATGAGGGCATTTAGGCTTCTCGATTTTACCTATTCCTCCTAGTGTTGGTTTTTTAGAAGCCTTTAAGCTTGTTCTACATGAGGGTAACTTACATACAACTCTTTTTGTTAAGTGAGTAGTTGAGCTTTAGTTATTTCTTGAGGGTGTGTACCTTGAATTCCTTATTGGTACACTTAGTTACTTGATCAGATATATGAAAATAGGTTTTAAACCGTAAAAGATTATTCTCTGTTGGTTTAATTATTTGTTTTCATTCAAAATTTTACGTTTGGCAGTTAAACCTTATAGTATCATAGTATAAAGCAAGCTTAGCAATCCATAAGAGCTGATATTGCTGTTCAAGTATTTCTTGAATGTGATTTTGCTATGATATAGGAAACTTTTTTGCGCGTGGATGGAATAGTAACCATGAAAATATATTTCACCTTTTAGGTCATTGAGAAACCTAAATCAAATATAAGAAGTTCATACACATAATTTTGATCAATAGTTCCATGATGATATATTTGACAATTGAAGTCAGTTGAGAATAGTTCATACTGTAATAAGACGATTCTTAAGACTATTATCTTAACTCACCCACTAATGAATATCATTCCGACTCTTCCATCTGTGATTCAACAACAACAACAACAACAACTACCCAGTATAGTCCCACAAAGTGGGGTCTGGGGAGGGTAATATGTAGACGGGCCTTACCCCTACCCGAAAGGGCAGAGAGACTGTTTTCAATCGACCCTCGGCTCAGTGAAGGAAAGGAACAACAAAAACAAAAACAACAACAAAAGAACATTAGTAGCTTCAGCAGAAATAGCGTAAATAATTATATAAGCATAAGAACCATAAATAAAATAGCATGCAATAATATCAGACAGTAACTACCATAAAAAGGGAGACACAATCCAATACACAAATCATCTATGGATAGCCCTATCAAGCATCACCCAACCCCGGGTGAAGACTACGAAAAACTCTAGCGCCCCTATCCTACAACCCTAATACTAGACCTCCAGACTTTCCTATCAAGGGCCATGTCCTCAGAAACCCGCATTCTAGTCATGTCATGCCTAATTACCTCTCCCCAATACCTCTTAGGCCTCCCTCTGCGTCGGCGTGCGCCGACCATCGCCAGCCGCTCACAGCTCCTCACCGGGGCATCAGGACTTCTTCTCCGTACATGCCCGAACCACCTCAGCCTCGCTTCTCGCATCTTCTCATCCACCGGTGCCACCCCCACCTTCTCTAGAATAACTTCATTCTTAATCTTATCTAACTTGGTGAGCCCGCACATTACCTGAGCATCCTCATCTCCGCAACCTTCATCCTCTGAACATGAGAGTTCTTCACTGGCCAGCACTCCGCCCCATACAACATGGCCGGTCTAACCACAGCTCTATAAAATTTCCCCTTGAGTTTCTGTGGAATTTTCTTGTCACACAGGACTCCTGATGCAAGCCTCCACTTTGACCACCCCGCTCCTATACGATGAGTGACGTCCCCCTCAATCTCTCTGTCCCCCTGAATCATCGATAAAAGATATCTGACACTGTCCCTCTTGGCGATGACCTGAGATCCAATCATCACGTCCCTGCCTAATTCGCTTGGCTCGGCGCTAAACTTGCACTCCAGGTATTCTGTCTTAGATCTGCTTATTCTGAAACCCTTAGACTCGAGAGCCTGTCTCCATACCTCTAACCTCTCATTAACACCGACCCTCGTCTCGTCTATCAAGACTATGTCATCAGCAAATAGCATACACCAAGGTACATTGCCTTGAATATGTCGGGTAAGAGCATCCATCACCAAGGCAAACAAGAGAGGGCTAAGCGACGATCCTTGATGGAGTCCCATAACCACTGGAAAATGGTCTGAGTCGCCACCCACCGTCCTAACCCTAGTCTTAGCTCCATCATACATGTCCTTAATTACTCTAATGTAGGCTTCTGGCACGCTCTTCGCCTCCAAGCACCTCCATAGCACCTCCCTTGGGACCTTGTGATTCAATTAGATTCTAATGTTCAAGTTACTGAAAAAGATTTCAATTCTTCGTATGAATCAATCTTTGGAATGCTTCTAGCCTATTTATTATATTCCCAGACCCCACCTGGTGGGAGTATACTGGGTAGTTGTTGTTGTTGTAGCATCACTATCACCTCACTTAAAATGATAATGTGCTTTTGGCAGCATACGATTATACCCCGGTTTAAGTCTTGGATTCACAACGTTGTAATGGAAGAAGAATATGAAAAAGGCGCTGTGAAGGGAAGACTAAGTTTAGTAGAAGAAGCTGCTCTTGCTGCAAAAGCAGCTGCAGCAGCAGCTGCTGATGTGGCCCGTGCAAGTCAGGAGATGCTGGCATCAAAAACTGAAGGTCTGTTGATAAAGTTCTCTGCCATTAATGCTGAAACATTTTTTCTTCCTTGCACTTTAGTGCATACCAATGCTAAGCTTATCCAATCATTAGTATTTTGCGATGAATAATCTTCTTGGCGATTTTATAACCTGTTGTTCTCCACAGAGAAAAGGTACTTTGAGGAGCTAACAAACCTGCTAAACTACCAAGTACGAGAGATGAAATCAATGAGTAGTGCCTTACGAAAGCTGGAAGGTGAGGACAGAGTTGCTTCCAGAACATGCTTCTGCTACCAGTTTGTCTCTTTTTTCTCCCTTTTACCTTTCCAATCACTATTTGGAAAAAAAATGGTTAAGGTATAAAGTATGTCCCTTTTGACCATTCATTGCTTTAGAAGTAACATTCATGCAAGTTAAAAGCGGGTGCGTTTTGGAAAAATAGGGGGATATAATGTGTAGACTTCTAGCTTCACTTACTGAGATTAAAGAGCAATGCCCGTAATTGAGAGATAAAGGGAGGGAGGGAGAGAGAGAAAGAGATAGGAACTTTTGCTGGTTTCACCTTCCTGAGGCTTGGCTACTTTGCTTTAGATCCTTTTGGCTTTAGGACTTGGTATTTATATGTGATTAAACACTCCAGTTTCTTCGATTCCCCGGTGAGGAGCTGCGAGCGGCTGGAGATTGTTGGCGGTCGGCGAGGCAGAGGGAGGCCTAAGAAGCATTGGGGAGAGGTGATTAGGCAAATGTCCTAGAATGCAGGTTTCCGAGGACATGACCCTTGATAGGAGAGTCTGGAGGTCTAGAATCAGGGTTGTAGGTTAGGGGCTCCTAGAGTTTTTCGTACGCCTCACCAGGGGTTGGGTGTGGGTCAGCCGGGTTACCCATAGATGATTTGTGTTTTAGCTTATGTCTCACCTATGGTTGTTAGTTATGGTAGTTACTGTATGATATTATTGCATGCGATTGTATTTATGTTTCTTATGATTAGATAATTATTTATGTTATTTCTGCGGGAGTTACTAATGCTCTATTGTTTTTGTTTTTGTCTTTGTTTTTGTTTTACTGCTGTTTTTCCTATTATCCTATGAGCCGAGGGTCGATTGGAAACAGCCTCTCTGCCCTTTCGGGTAGGGGTAAGGCTCGTCTACATATTACCCTCCCCAGACCCCACCTGGTGGGAGTATATTGGGTAGTTGTTGTTGTTGTTGTTGTTGTAAACACTCCAGTTTCTGCTTGCACGTGTCAGTGCATATTTATAGTTTCTCAAATGTGTCTCCTCTCTCACTCTGTGTAGATCTCGTTATGTTGCCTATATTCTGAGGGGCTTCTATGCAGCTTAAGCTGTCGTAGTGGTTTATAATTTTATATCACTTTAGTGGTTTCTGTAAAAAAAATTGACCCTCAAGCTGAAAAGACCAGACATTTTAATTTGGAAACTTTTGCATTTGCTTGATCACACTGACGATGGCCCCCTAGGTCCTGATAAACTGGAAACAAAGAAATGCGTTTTTGCCTGCTTTTATTCATGATTGAGTATTCTATTTTCATATTCCTTATCCTCCAACAACCTCAAAGAATAAAGAAAGATAAAGGAATGGTATGATGCATAGCAAGCACCAGGTACCTGATTGGAATTTCTGTGCATTCAGGGAAAGTAGTACTTCTGGAAGAAGAACTGCTATGGAACAAGATGATCGAAGAATCTCGGTTTCACATTCTAGGGTGAGCTGTAGAGTTACAAATAGACTTGCATTTTATTTTTGATTAATCTCATTGACTTTTAAACTTCTCCTTTTGATATTCTTTGATGGTACAGCTATCCTATGCTAATGGAGAACTGGATGTTGATGCACGTTCAGGTTCTAATATCTTGCTGCTGATTGATCTTATCATATTACTAGTTCTTTTTCTGCTGATTCTGTGTGATTCGAGTCTTTTTTGCAGTCAGATCTTTGTCACCACCAGCATCTGCGGAGCCATCTGTTGCACCCCACCCAAAATCTTATATGGATGTAAGTTCTTCCATCATCTGGGTTGTTACTGATTTTCTAAACTAATAAATTGTCTCTGATCTAGTTCCTCATCTATCTTTCCTGTTTTAACCAAGGTGGGCAAGCAGCTTTGCTGTTCAAATATGTCTGATCTGAAAGCCTGTCAACCTTACCTTTTGCTGTCATGTAGAGTGTTTAGATTAACTTATCATTTGTATATTTCTGTCTGGCTCCCTTTGAAACTCTATTGAAAGGAAGAAGGGGGTGGGTGCTCCTTTTGATTTCAAGGGCCATGCTTTCAAGGGAGGGGATGAAATGTTGAACAAGGAGGAATGAACTAGACGGCTTTTCAGCTCATTCAATTTGTTTGGCTTTCTTCTGAATTAAGATGCTAGAAAATTCTGTTAGATTCTCCCTGGGAAGAGTTAGGGAAATCAGTTAATCTAACTTTACAATCATTTTGTAGATCATGGCTATGATTCAAAGAGGAGAAAAGCCGTCAAACATCCGAGTGAGTCCAGGCTTCTGATTTCTCCAATAGACATAACCTTAAGTTTTTGTAGAACTTTTTGTGCTCTTACCTGTGTATATCTTTTGTTGCAGGATATAAATGACCAGCCACCAAATCCTAACCAGCCTGTACCAGAGCCTCGTGTTGGTCCAAAGCCTAAGGTCTCTTTCTCTTTCCATTTTTTTTTGCTGTGTGTATTTGTTTGGTCCTGCTGGTTCCATTTTATGTAAGTCAGTGTGCAGCCTGCATTTGGACAACATGATAAACTTTTGGACACCATCTTCCCCTCGAGAACTTCCTTTTTGTAGCTCAAACCTAAAGCAATAGAAGTAATGATCCTTACTGACGTTATTTTCTAATTATTCACTGCATTTGATGTTTATGGAGTATGCCCGTCATTGTATAGATTTTTATGAAACTTTCACTTTGATTTGGATAGCACAATTATGGTTTTATCTCTTTGTGATTGACCTTTCTATTTGATGTATTTTCCCTTGCCTAATCTGTGATGGACCTTACTATGTTGATTGTGAACAGCCTTGGGAAATTGGCCAAAGTCAAAACAGTTCAAGGAATCTTCTCAAGGGAGTGTCGATGGCTTGAATTATGGGTATCAAAACAATCTGACGAATGGTGACAGTTCAACGCCATGGTGGCAACGCAAGAATGCCAGAATAACAGAAATCGAAGCTGTGAACGAACAGACATTTGGATCTACTGCTCCACCAGCCGAGGTACGACCAGTTCAGCGATCCTGGATTCCTCCCCAGCCACCTCCAGTTGCAATGGCAGAAGCAGCTGCAGCCATCCGACAACCTAAAAAGACTTTGTTTCAGAAAGAAAAGCTGACCGGTGATGATTTGGTAGCTCGTTCCTCAGAAATATCAGATAACTTGCAGAGGATTACAAAAATCTCCGAATCAGGTGGTCCCACTGAAGTTAATGGTTCAAGTTCTGCGCAACAGTTGAGGGAAACACCTATTACAAATGGTGACTCTATCTTGAGCAGCTGAGGTATCTTTTCTTGTACCTATCATAAGGTTTGGTTATTTGGTCTTGAGGTTTATCACAATCTTGTCAGTACATTTTATCGATGAACTGAAGATTATCATGCTTCCATTGTGCTTCTAGGTTGAGATTTAGAAGTCTACTTAACTCGCTCTTATGTGAAAAGATCATCTTGTTATACCAAAAGTTTATTTTCAACAACCACCCCTCCTCACCCCCAAGAGAAAAGAGGAAACTCATTTTGATTTTCATTAATTGTCTATCGGAAACAACCTCTTTGCCTTTATAGGGTTGGGGTAAGGCTGCGTACACACTACCCTTCTTAGACCTCACCTATGGAATTAAGTTGGGTTTGTTGTTGTTGTTTGAGCCGGTTAAGAATTCACACATTCAGAAGATGAAAGTAGTAGAGATGAGGATATTGAGGTGGATGTGCGGGCATACAAGGATGGATATGATTATGAATGATGATATGGAGGACAAGATGCGGTAAGCAAGACTCACATGGTTGGGACACATTCAGAGGAGGAGCACTGATGCACCGGTGAGGAGGTGTGAGCAACTGGCTGTGGTGGTAACGAGGAGAGGTAGATGGCGACCTAAGAAGTATTGGGGAGGGGGTGACATGCCGCAACTTAGGATTACTGAGGACATGACCCTTGACAGGGAATTATGGAGGTCGAGCATTAACGTTGTAGGTTAGGGCAGAGTTATAAATATTTCTACGGTGCACTAGAGTGAGACTAGCTAGTTAGGATTTAGTTCTAGGCAGTGTTTAGAAAAGCGATCGCTTCATCGCTTAAAGCGTGAAGCGACGCAAAGCGACTATGGCTCGCTTTTTTCTGGCCGAGGCGACTGGTCTCAAAAATGCGCACGCTTTAATGGCAGAAGCGACGAAGCGACGAATCGATAAAAGCTATGAAGTGATCGATTCTGTGTAAAAAGCGCATAAGGGCCCTTTTTAAAAAAAAAACTTTGGGTCTGTTTTTTAATTATACAAAACAAGCCCTAAATTGACAAAAAGACTAAAACAACTTACGGTTCTCACTTTCTTTGTTCGACTGTTCGAGCAAAACAGAACTAGGGTTCTGGACTTCACTGTTGGTCGCCTCTTTCTTCTTCAAGCGATCGATTCTGTGTAAAAAGCGCAGAAGGGCCCTTTTTAAAAAAAAACTTTGGGTCTGTTTTTTAATTATACAAAACAGGCCCTAAAATGACAAAAAGACTAAAAAAACTTACGGTTCTCACTTTCTTTGTTCGACTGTTCGAGCAAAACAGAACTAGGGTTCTGGACTTCACTACTGGTCGCCTCTTTCTTCTTCTGCTGGACTGTCCAGGTAATTTCTCTTCTCTGCTTTGTGCTTTCTATCTTCTTCTTCTTCAGTTCTTCTTCTCTTTTTTTTTCTTTCTTCTGCTTTCGTCTTCTTCAGTTCTGGACTTCACTGCTGGTCGACCAAAACAGTTCTCGTTTTTCTCTTTTTTTTTTCTTTGTTCTTCTTCTTTTCTTTTGTTTTCTTATCTAGCCTTTCACACTATTATTATAGGCGATAGTTTAATATCTTAGAACATAGTATATATAATTTAAAATATATACTTATCTAGCCAAATAGTTTAAAGACCGTAATATAAGATTGTAATTTTCTATCTATATTATATATATATTTTTTCTATTATTTCATTTTCCCTTTTAATGTTTTGTGACCACTGTTCATCCATGACCGAAGCTTTCAGAAGATTTAACCAAAAGAATGAAAGCTTGGAGAAAGAAAAAGTCAGACTTATGGAGCATGTAAAAGTTTTAGAACAAAAGATGCAGATGTTAGCACAACTTGAGTCTGAGATTGTGCTAACATCTGCATCTTTTGTTCTAAAACTTTTACATGCTCCATAAGTCTGACTTTTTCTTTCTCCAAGCTTTCATTCTTTTGGTTCAATCTTCTGAAAGCTTCGGTCATGGATGAACAGTGGTCACAAAATATTATTTTGTCTGTGTCTTTTTGGATTTTGTATTGGATTTTTTCTGGGTTTTGTCTGAGTGCTGGGGAGATATAGTAATTTGGTCCTAATATTCCTCTTGCATAGTCTAGAGCTTCAGTAAAATCATCAAAACCTTTAAAAAGTGGTTTTTGTATGTCTTTAATAGAGTCTAACACTTCTATCCATGTTTGAAAAATACCATTTGTCTTACCGTGTATAACTACATAGTATTTAAACTTCTTCTCTTGATTTTTGTCTGTAAAATATTGCCCTAAAGCGTTAAGAGCAGCTATAACATATTTAGTGTCTTTCTTATTATATGCTATCCATAAATTATCAATTAAACATCTTTGGGGTCTATCTATAACACATTCTGGTAAAACTCTAAATGAAATATTTGATGGTGGGAAAAATATTAAATTATGCTTTCCAAAATTTATTTTTTCTAAATTATTTTGTTCTGTGATAGTCTGTGGCTTAAAATGAAGGTTACCTAATACTGTCTGAGAGTATCTGTCTGAGGGTGAGGCTTGAACGCCTTTTCCCTTGTCTTCAGTCTTTGAAACTGTTGGTCTCATTCTGTACATATAAGATATTTTTGTTAATTAACAATAATTTTTAACCTACTTAAAGTGTCTGCTAAATTATTATCTTTTCCTTTAATATGTTCAAAGAGTAAATTATATATTGATATTGTATCAATAAAATTCAACCATCTTCTTCTACTATTATTTTTTGAATTTATCTTTTGGTGGAACTTAACAATGGTTTCACAATCAGTTCTAATTGTTACTTCTTGTTTGTTTAATATGTATAATCTGAAACTATTTAATCCGTATATTACAGCTAAAATTTCTGCATCTATACTACTCATATTTCCTTTTTCTTTATATTTTTTACTTTGGTATGCACATATTTTTTCTGTATTTTTATCACTATATTTATTCGGTTTTGCTTTTAAAACTGCTCCCCATCCTTCAAAACTTCCATCTGTTTCTATAATTAAATAATCAGTTTCTAATGGCATAGTTAAATCAGGAATATTTTTTATTTTTTCTTTAATCTTTTGTACTAATTTAATATCTTCTGTATTAAAATGTTTTTGCCCCGTAGATCCTGTCTTAGCATATAAAGGTCCTGCTATTTTTCCTAAGTCTTTTATAAAATTTCTTGCATAATTTACTATTCCTAGAAACTTTTGTAATTTTTAATATTGTCTAGTTTGTCTGGCATTTCTAAAGCTTTTTTAGCTATATGTGGTTGTAACTTAATTTTCCCTTCTCCTAAAATTACTCCTAAAAAATTTATATAACTTTTACATAATTCCATTTTCTTTTTACTAATAATTATTCCATTATCTACAAATAATCTAAATACTATTTGTAAATGTCCTAAATGTCTTAAATATCTTTACTAAATACTAATATATCATCTACATATACTAAGACAAATCTTTTATATTCTCCAAATATATTATCCATTTTTCTCTGAAAAATTGGTGGAGCTGTTTTTAATCCAAATGGCATGACTAACCATTCGAAATGCCCTTCTGGACAAGTAAATGTTGTCCATTCTATACTATCTTCATGCATTTTTACTTGCCAATATCCTGATTTACAATCAAATTTACTAAATATCTTTTTACCTTGTATTCTATTTATTAATTCTGTTTTATCAGGTAGTTTATATCCATCTGTTCTAGTGTTATCATTAAGTCTCTTATAATTTATTACCATTCTCGCTTTTCCTCTTACTATTTCACTGTGATTTCTAACCATAAAAGCTGCTGATCTATGTTTAGAAGTAGATCTCCTTATTACACCTAAATCCATGAGTTCTTTAATTTGAGTTTTAAAGTCGTTAAGGTCTTCATTTGTAGCTTCTATTGGAGCCGTTTTAATTATATATTCTGGGTTTATTATATCTAATTTATACTTTATTATTTTCCCAGTGCTTTAAAGGTTTTTCTCCTATTATTTCTATTTCATCTAAAATTTTAATTATATTTTCTAGATCTTTTTCGTTTTTTATTATTCCTATTTTTTGTAATCCTGTTTTAAAATTGTATAATTCTGTTTCAATATCTATTAGTGTATAATCTTTTTCTATTATATCTTTATCTTCATTTTCTTCTAATATTAGATTTTTTGTTTCTTCTTTAGTTTTACAACATGTTTTACTGTCTTTACATTCTTTACAACATTCTTTCTCATTTGCTTGCAAGTCTATCTGATTTTAATTTAATCTTGTCCTTATCCTAGTTGCGGCTTCTATTGTTTGTACTGGTGTTTGTGTAATATTTTTAAAGAATATAACTCCATCTCTACTAAGTAAACAACTACCATTATTATGTAACATAAAACTTAAACCTAACACAAAATCAACATTTATATTTAAGTCTCTTACCCAAATTTTATCTACCTTATAACTAGGTTTGTAAAAATCTAAACATGTATTACAAAACTAATCTGTGATTTATCTATATAATGTTTATAAATATTATGAGTTCCATCCATTTGCATGGCTGCTACTGGCTTATCTAATGTTTTTATTAAATTAGGTGGAACTATTCTTTTGTTTATTATACATCTCGTGCATCCTGAGTGTATTAGAGCTAATGTTTCTATTTCATAATCCTCTATTTTAATTCTTGCTAAAATTTTTATCGTAGATAATTTTTTATCTTCTACATATTAAGGCATCATAATTTTCTATACTCATCAGTTCTCTTTCTTCTTCATTTCTTATATCTTCTAATTTTTCTTTCCCTTGTATTCTTTTTTCTAATTCATTTATTCTATTTTCTAATGTAATTATTTTTAAATTTATAACAGAATTAGTTGTCTCTTGATAAATTTCTTCTTTATTTATTTTTATTTCAAAATCTTTTGTATACGTAAAATACATCCTTCTAAATAACATAATTTACATTTAGCTCTTTTATTTCTACTAGGATACCGTTTACATTTAAAACACTGATTGCTATCTAACCCTTTAATAATTTCAAAACTCATGAGTACATTCTTCTGATATATTTACAAAGTTATTTTCTTCTAAATCTAATTTTTCTAATCCTATTTCATTTATTAATTTTTCTTCTTCTTCTGATTCTGATGTTTCTATTTGAGTTTCGTCTACACCTACACTTACTATAGAATATATACTCTCGTTGTCTGACATATATTCGTCTACATTTATTAAAGTTTCTTGAAAATCTTCTATTAACTGTGAATTTCTTGTTTTATAATTAATTCTTTTTGGACAAGTGTTGGCTAAATGTTCTACACTACCACAAGTAAAACATTCTAGTTTATTTTTATAATTTCTATCTGTTCTATATTTTCTAACATGTCTATTTCTATTTAAATAGGGCTTTCTAGCTGATGACTTTCTAAGATAATAATTTTTTCTATTGTATTCTTTATTGTATTGGGGTTTATATCTTTTGTATTTCTTCTTTTTGTATTCATTTTTATCATAACTTTTATTTGTATATACAGTTGATTTACAGAAACTCATATTGTTCTGTTTTAGTTGTTTTTGTATTTGTATGTTTGTACATTTTTCTTATAATATTTCCATAATATGTTGTACTTTGTGCCCTATAGACCATTTTGTATTTGGGTTTTGTATTACGCCTTCTCTTTTATACCATCGTTCTTCTATTTCTCTTCCTAATACTCCTGGTAATTTGTTGAATAATTTTTTACCTAATTCTTGATCAAAAGCATTTCCACTAATAGTACAATAATAAAAATAATCATTTAAAAACTTCTTTATATGGAACCAACTACTTATACTTAATTGTTCTAATTTTATTAAAGCATTCTTTTGTAACACTACTAATCCACTATTTGGATCTTCCCCTGTAATCAAATTATGTATTTTATTTGTAAAATTATAAGGATTTGCACCCATTGCTATTAAATTTTGAAAATCTTGAGGAAATTCTGATTTATAGGCTTCCCATAAACCCTTTGTTGATTCTCCTAAAAAGGTTTCCATACATTTATACATTGTTTCTGCATCTGTATCATTATAAGTTTTTATAAAGTCTGCTACCACTATTCCTTTCCATAGGTCTATTACTGAGTTCCACATTTGTGGATCATGGGCTGCTATATTTAATATTTTACCTTTACTTCCCCCTTCTTGTAATCTTATAGGTTCTTCTATTGGCATCCTTTTTTCTGATGGTCTTACATTTTCTATTTCTGTTTCTTGGTCTATTCTGTATACTCTTCTCCTAGGTACATTTTCTGTACTAGTATCTACTGTACTTTGGTATGTTGTTCTTTGAAATGGACTTGGGCTAGAACTAACTGATTCCATTAATTCTTTTTAGCTAATTACTGAATCCGTTTCTGTATAGCTATCTTGTATTTCTTCAAAGATTTGGTCAAATTTATCTGATTTTTCTTGTATGCTATATTCTTTTCTATATCCTAAATTATCTGTTCTTAATTCACATTTCTTAAAATGTTCTTCCACATCTCTTAAGGTTAATTTTCCTAGTTTACATCCTTTACATTGGAAAGTCTTATTCTTATTTTCTCTAACTAATTTTCTTGCTTCTTCTAATGCTATGTCTACTTCAAATTCTTCATGTATTATTTCAACATTTATACATTCAGTTTTTTCAACATTATTTTCATCTTCATCATCTATATCTTTATGAGTAGAGTAATTATAATCAGTAAACCTAATTGATGTTTCTCCTTTAGAATTTGTATACATTAAATGAGATTCTGGTTTAAATATTTTTGGTTTTGAAAAATCTTCTAAATTCCATTCTAATCCTGCATATTCTTCTGGGTCTATTTTAATAGGTTTTAATAATTTTATACATTTATTTCCAATTACTTCAACTACATCATCTACCTTAATTTTAAATTTTGTATTGATATTTGTTGCCATTTTTCCTATAAAACCTACACATATTAATAGATTATTTCCATTATTCATTTCTTCATACCCTTTAGTCTGTATTCCTATTTTTATATTTTTTCCAAATTCTGCTAGATTTATCATAAAATCTGGGCTAATATAAAATATTCCTCTGTTATTTGTCATATCTACTTCTGTTAAACCTATTATAGATTTCTTCTGATCGACCATCTATCATCATATACTACTATCAATACTTTAGTTCCTAAATTCTTTCTTGTTAATCCTTTTAATCCAATTATTATTAATCCCATATGCATTAAATTTCTTTTATAATTTTTTATTTATTTTACTGATTCTGGATTGATTAATTTTAATGGTTCTACTTTACTTCCTATAGCTGACAATTGTTCTTCTCTATAATGTCTATATAATTGAGAACTGGTGGAAAAATATCCTGTATTATATAATATTTTTGGATCTAATAATCTTAATTGGTTTTGCTGAAAAATTTATATATCCTTATCTATATCTATTATTTTTTCTAGTTTTTGATCTTCCTCTTGTCTTTTTCTAGTTAAAATTCTAGCTAACATATTATTTCCTATTCTATTTTCTGAAAAACTTATTTTTGATCTTTCTTGGTTTGTTCTTCTTGACCCACTTGGAAAAAAGTCCATTTTTGTGGTTTTCTTACTTTTATTTTTTCTTTTTGTGGTGTTATTTCAACTCTTTTTAATTGTTCTATTAAATCGTCTACTTTTGGAATTTCAGTCTTAATTTCTTTTTCCTTAATAATTTTATCTAGTTTTCTATTAACTTCTAATAATAAGATTATTAATGTATTATTCTGCTTTATTATTATTTGATCAGCTTTACTTTGAGGAGTGTAATTACTTAGTCCTTCTGGATTTGGTTGAATTTTTGCTGTTAATTTTAATACTTCTTCATATATCAGATCTAATTCTATTGGTACATCACTCATGAAAGAGCGATTTCTTTTATAGTGTCTATTTTTTCTTTAAGTGCGTTTATCTCTCCTTTTAATACTTCTACTTGTTCAGTTATTTTTTCTATTAATTTGGTTGTTTGTATTTCTAATTCTTTAGGCTTTTCTGTAATAGTCTTAATTAACTTTTCTATTTCGTTTTTAGTAGGTATTTTTTCTATATTAATTTTGTTATTTAAAATTTGTATTTTTCTGTCTATTTCTAATTGTTGTGATTTTATAAAGTCTAAATTTTGTTCTAATTTTTCTAAAGTCTTTCTTTGTTTGATATGTCCAACCTCTACTAATTCTAATGTTCTTATTATGTTTTTATTATTTTCTTGAGTTTTTTCTCCAAAATTTATTATTAAATCTATTAAAGTATTATATTGTTTATCTTCAGTATGTAATATATGCTCTCCACTACTAAAATTACACTTTATTACTATATTATTTTTTAATATTCTATATTTCTTTTCTGGATAGATTTTTAAGTCTAAATATTCTAGATGTTTTAAATTAGCTATGATTTTATCCTAATGGTATCCAAACTTTTCTCTCTTTATGATATTTTATTAATCTATCATAAGAATCTATTTGACCTTCTAGATATTGTATATCCCACTGTAGAGCTGATATAGTTTGTGGATTAATAATACACTTTACTATATAACTTGGTTTGCTATTATATCTTAATTCTGATACTTCTACTTGTTTAGCTAAATCTAAAATTGATGCTAATAAAGCTTTAGTCTTTTTTATTTCTTTCTTTAAATCCTGCTTTGCTGTTATATCTCTTCTTAACCACCAATAATTACACCTTATTACTTTAGTTACTGGATGTTGTCTTAACATATATGCTATTCTAATGAAATATATTTTATTTTATTCTTAATTGATCTAAGATAAATTCTTTCTTGTTTTATTTCAAAATTAATTCTTTGTCATTCAAAAAGTAAAAAGTTATTAAAATCACTTAGTTCTGGTGTATTAAAATTATTTTGATATTGTTCTAAAGTCTTTTTATATTCAATATGAATTTTTATATTTTCTATAGTAATATGGATTATATGATTATAACAGCTTATATATTTAGAAATATATTGTTGTCTCATAAAATAGTGGTCCTAAAATCTTCTTGCTCTGATACCAAAATAAAAGGGAAAATGAAATAATAGAAAAAATATATATATAATATAGATAGAAAATTACAATCTTATATTACAGTCTTTAAACTTTTTGGCTAGATAAGTATATATTTTAAATTATATATACTATGTTCTAAGATATTAAACTATCGTCTATAATAATAGTATGAAAGGCTAGATAAATGTATATCTAATATTCTGATTATAAGATATAACTGCTTATTAAATAAATCTACACAAAATCTACTATTTTCTGTTATATAAATAAAGTGTATAGCGTAGTCTACGATAGAATAGAATCCTGTGTCTATGTCCCAAATAAATTCTCCTAAACTTAAACTAAGACTTCTTTCAAAGCTTTCTGGATATGTATAAATAAAAGGGAAAATGAAATAATAGAAAATATATATATATAATATAGATAGAAAATTACAATCTTATATTACAGTCTTTAAACTATTTGGCTAGATAAGTATATATTTTAAATTATATATACTATGTTCTAAGATATTAAACTATCGTCTATAACAAATAGTGTGAAAGGCTAGATAAATGTATATCTAATATTCTGATTATAAGATATAACTGCTTATTAAATAAATCTACACAAAATCTACTATTTTCTGTTATATAAATAAAGTGTATAGCGTAGTCTACGATAGAATAGAATCTTGTGTCTATGTCCCAAATAAATTCTCCTAAACTTAAACTAAGACTTCTTTCAAATCTTTCTGGATATGTATAATTATTACGATTATCAGACATTAACAGCGTAGTAGAATTATTTTAAAATCTTATGTTTGTAAAAATCCTACTCGGTACTCTCCCTCTCTTATATGTAAACTTATAATGTTACAGTGTATCCATGATTATGTCTAAGATTACCCCTTTTATACTTTTTTTTTTACTCTGTTCATCTCTTCTTTCCAATTTTTGATAGATTTAAATCTATTCTTAACTCTTTTTTCTTTAACCTCACCCCGGCCATGGTTAAGTTCACATACCACTCGGTTTATCTTAACCAGTTTTCCTAGGAATTTACAGGTTAATCCATCAAAATTGTTAAGAAATTGGAAAGATAACCATATACTAAGAGTAGTTTTTTAACAACTTACATAATAACAAAACTATACATAATAAAGCATAAATAACAAAACATAGGGGTAATATCTTAGAACATAACATAGATAAACATAGTAACTTACATGTTTACAAGATATATATATATATATATATATATATATATATATATATATATATATATATATATTTATATATATATTTATTTATGAAAGATTTTTAGTGTGTGATTTTTAAATGTATATTTTCAGTTTATTGATTATATTTTTATGAGGCTTTATGTAATTTCACTTTATTTTCAGTTAATTATTATAATTTATATAATTTCAGTTAATTATTATAATTTATATAATTTCAGTTTATTTTCTGTTAATTATTACTATAATTTATTTAATTTCAATTTATTTTCAGTTAATTATTATAATTTATATAATTTCAGTTCAGTGTATTTTCAGTTTATTAATTATTTTTTCTTTTATATCTTAATAGGGATAATTAAATGTCTCAAAGTTCAAAAGAGAAAGACCCGGCTTGGCGATATGGCCAAAGAGTTAATGAGAAGAATACAAATGTTCTGTGCATTTTTTGCAATAAGATAACATGGGAGGAATTTATCGCTTTAAATACCATCTAATTGGTGGCGATAGAAACATGACAAGTTGTCTAAATGTCCACCGGATGTGAGGGAGCGTGCAGTTAGTGCTTTCGCACGATGGTCTATGATGCTGGGCTCAATTGTGTCAACTATGACACTTTTGGAGACTTTATTGAGCTCGTTGGTCAATACGGACCTGGAATGAAGTGTCCAACTTACCATGAAATATGAGGTCCTTATCTAAATAAGGAAGTGGAGGAGACAAACAAAATTGTTGAGGAGCATAAAGTTGTGTGGGACAAGTATGGCTGCTCCATTATGATGGATAAGTGGACGACAAGAACGGGAAAAATGATTATTATTGTGTTGGTGAATTCTCCCCGGGGAAGTTTGTTTCTTGAGTCCATTGATGCTAGCGACTCATCCACCGACCACATCAAAATGTTCACCTTGTTTCAGAACACCATCGAAAAGATTGGTCCAAGCAAAGTTGTTCAAGTGGTCACTGATAATGCAAGTGAAAACAAGAAAGCGGGTGGCATGATTGAAGGAGCGTACAAGAATGTCTATTGGACTCCATGTGCGGCTCATTGTATCAACTTGATTTTCGGGGACATTTTCAAGGAAAGGCCCTTTTCTACAGTTTTTAGCCAGGGTGTTAGAGTATATTCTTATATTTCTCAGCGACCCTTGTTATTGAATTTGATGAGAAAATTTATCAATCAAAAAAATTTGGTGAAACCGGCCAAGACAAGGTTCACCACTGCTTTCTTGACTTTGCGTAGTCTCGACTGTCACCAAGAGAAATTGCAAAAGATGGTCACTTCAGAGAATTTGACCAAGAGTAAATTTGCAAAGGAAAGTGCGAGGAAAGAGGTTGCACGCATTATTCTTTCTTTTTCTTTTTGGAATAATGTCCGTTATGCTTTTAAAATTGGTGGCCCATTGGTTAGAGTACTCCGTTTGTTGGATGGGGAGGCAAAACCATCAATGGGCTACATCTATGAAGCTATGGATAGGGCCAAGGAGACTATTCAAGCATCATTCAGGGATGAGCAAAAGTATGCAAAGGTCTTTCAAATCAAGATGGAATGCGCAACTTCATAGACCTTTGCATGCGGCTGGATTTATTCTAAACCCATCACTCTTTTATGAGCAGCAATAGAAGAATTCATTGCCTAAAGAACTGTGGACAAGTTTCCATCAGGTTGTTATCAAGTTGAGCCCAGATGAAGATTTGCAAGAGAAGATAGTAGATCAGCTTGCTACTTACAAGGCAGCTAAAGGACTTTTTACTCTTCGACTTGCTATTAAACAAAGAACGAAGAAGTCGCCAGGTGACCAAGTGTTTCTATATTTTATTACTCTAACTTCGATGTATTTTTATACTTATTAACTCTTGAATATTTTTTTTGACTTCTATAGCTGAATGGTAGGACACATATGGTGCAGAGACTCCGGAGTTAAAGACTTTCGCCATCAAAGTTCTAAGCTTAACTTGTAGCTCGTCCGGATGTGAAAGGAACTTGAGTGTTTTTGAACACGTGAGAAAGAAAAAAGAATTATTTTGTGTTTTGAGATAAAGTAAATTATATCTCAATTGTCCAAACTCCTACTAATTAGTTGGCACATCATTTTTGCAGATTCATACAAAGAAAAGGTATCGACTAACCATGAAGCGCCTCCATAATCTAGTGCTTGTAAAATACAATAGAGCATTGAGGTGCCGCTACAACCACCGCAATATAATTGATCCAATTCTTTTGGACAATATTGATGACGCTAATGAGTGGCTAACCGGAGTCCCCGAAAATTGTGAAGATGAAGAAGTATTTGAATGCGACCCGGATTTAACTTGGGGTAATGTTGCGGTTGCTAGTGGAGTTGGGGAAGATCCTTATAGTTTAAGGAGTTGTACTCCAAGTTCAAGTTCTATTAGGAAGGGAAAAAGTGTGGTTACTACAAGTCGATCCATTGATGAAGATGAGAATGATTACGAAGAGGAGGGGGAAGAAGAAGATGACGAGCAATATGAAGATAACCGAGGAATTCAAGATTTTGACAATCTTGAAGGAGAAGAAGACATAGAGGAATAAGATGTTGATTGACTTCTAGTAATTTAGTAGCTTTGATTTTGCTTGTCTTATGGTTTATGGATGGTTTGTGGACGATTTGGTGGTACCTAGTACCTACTTTTAAGTATTTAAATTGATGTTTTTGATTATTTATAATTTTACATTATGTTTTTTAAGAATTGCGCTTCACTTCAAAAAAGCGTGCGCTTTGAAGCGAGGCGAGCCCTTGTCGCTTTTTTTGCGCTTTGCGCTTTCCAAAACACTGGTTCTAGGATGTTAGTGGTTATCTATTGATGTGGGGTTTTATCTGCTGGTTATTATTGTATTTTTCGTTTATTTCGTATTTCTTATATTGTTGTTATTGTATTATGATTTTATTGATGGTACTAATATATCGTCTTTTGTTGCTTTCTTGAGCCGATGGTCTCCTGAAAATAACTTTTCTACCCCTTGGGTAGGGATAAGGTTTGGGTATATATTACCCTCCTTAAACCTTACTTGTGGGATTATACTGTATCGGCCTTGTTGTTTTAGAAAGCACTCAGCTCGCATATCAGTTTTGTATTTCTTGTACGGTATCCTATAAGCTCCATTATGCACAAAAATATGTATACGTATATATATATTTTTTAAAGAAAATATCAAACTGATACTTTGAAATTAGTTAACCATCGTTCTAGCAGATAAGGAGAAGAATATGATTATGTAGGTCATTGGTATCATATAGTGGTCACCTTAGACCGGCAGCTTCTTGTGCAGCCAATGAGAGGCATACGCGTGTTTGTTTGTTTGTTTCTATTTTAAAATAAATGTAAAGATAATTTAGTGTAAGCATTACCTGAAAAAATTAATCACTAGTGTGTCAAGTGAGGGATCCATTACTTATTATTTTGAGGACAAAAACCTAATTGCATTAAATTTTCAATTAAGGAGGTAAGTGGGCACTCACCCGCCCAGCCTCTCAACTCTCCCTTTTGAGTTCTTTCCTAACCCAAAGTGTGTTGTTTTTATACTTTAATTACTACTTAATTTCGCTAATAACATGAATTTGTTAAATGAGTAAAATTGATGCCTCGTTGAGAAAGAAGATCTGAATTCAAAAAATCTTCTTCATTGCTTATCTTATACTTTTGCTACCGTTTTTCTTTTCAAAGCATACTAATAAGTGAGCAGAAATTTTGACCAGAACATCAATATATTCCTTGCATGTTTAACTAAATGCTTTAGAATTGTTACTCTTTCTGTTTTGACACACACATATTATGTTACATAACTTTAGAAGGACGTTAGTCACGTTACACCAATTCGATATGAGCTTAGTGTATGGGATCGAATTTGGCCTGCCACATCTCAGTGGTAACACGACCAACGACCAATCATTAGGCACCTACGTGCCAGTACAGGGGAAGACGACGGCTCAGGGAAGAAAGGAGAGACGTTCTCGCATCATAGTCGGCTTCATTATAAGAAAACTTCCTTTAATTTGTAGTTCCCTAGTTAAGAAAAGGGTCCTCCATTATATAAGGGGGATCCAGGCGTTGTAATGAGTTCAGTTGTTCTTTTGGACAAGAAATATAACTCTCTTTCTGCTCTTTGTCTCTCTACTAGTTTATCCCCTCTAATATTGCAATTCCATTTTTACTAAAACTAT
This sequence comes from Nicotiana benthamiana, assembly GCA_034376525.1. Taxonomy (NCBI): domain Eukaryota; kingdom Viridiplantae; phylum Streptophyta; class Magnoliopsida; order Solanales; family Solanaceae; genus Nicotiana; species Nicotiana benthamiana. The sequence continues at coordinate 107,234,348 of CM067335.1, read as the reverse complement.
CTTAGAGTTCATTATTTTTTACTACGATTTACTTCTTCATTGATTTGCTTAAAAAAAAAGTTTAACACCTTTTGAGTCAAAAACACTCAACACCCAACACTTTTAATTAAACAACAAATTAAAGTGTTACGTCGCTACGTGAGGCATCACAGCCGTGTTTTTTACGTCATTCAAGACCAAACACCTATAAAATAGACCAACATTTTTAATTCTTAGACCAACTTATAAGACTATTGACTCATTCAACAAGAAGGGGCAGAAATTAAATTTAAAAGTTTGTAGGCTCACCATTATTTCAATATTAAGACTTGTATATGTTATGATCGAAATATTTAGGTGTAAATCAATCTTGAATAACGATAAATCATACAATAAAAGAGAAATAAATCAAAAGAGACACAAATATTTAATGTGGTTCAATCAATTTGGCCTACATCCACGATATTTAACGTGGTTTAATTAATTTAACCTACATCCGCAGGTGGATCCACTGTATAAAAGAGGTACAAAATATCGAGTGTAGAACCTCACGAGAAGACAAACACAAGTGGCACACTAACATTTGTGTAAAATTCTCCCTCTAAATAAGACACTCAAACTCATATGGCTACATTGTGAATACTACTGAATGAGAAAGAAGGATCCTCAATTAACGGAAGTCCAAAAAAATTTTTATAAGAAAAAAAGATTAGCCAAATATGAGAGATTTATAATTCTCTTCAAGGAAAAGAAAAACTCAATTATGATAAATATGATGCCCTTTCCTTCAAGAGATAAAAACATTAAATATAGTTAAAAAATTAGAACAACACGTAACTATTTTGGTGGTTTTTTTCAACTTTTGTGAAATGTTATCTATGTTGTAAGATTATATTTTTACTTTCTCCCAAGTTTTAGCGCTCCCTTTTAACTATTTCTGTTAAGTGGGGTTTTGTTGAATTATGGAGCAAGATTATATTGGACATAACCAATTTTCTATTGTACTATCTTACTTTTGAATATTATAAATGTATACATTGAATTTTGGTCAAAACTCAAAATGCTAGTTGAAAGTGTATAGGACTGTCGACCTCATAATATTAAACACAAGAAATCTTCAAAAAGGGCTCTGTTTAGTTGATTTAGGTCTTTTTTTAATGCAAAGGAAGATATATATTTTATTAAGAAAAAATATTTTCTTTAGGAAAGGTTCTATCTCGTTAGTATTCATGATTAATTTTCATATTCGATTTTTAGATAACATTTAAAACCAATAAAAATCTTATCGTTCTATCAAAGATGAAATAAATATCATGCGTGGACTATCTAGGTGGGAATCTAAGAAGGAAAACAATGGCAAATTCCTTGGTACCTTAGATAAACATAAAAATGCATAAGTTATTGAGAAAATCCAAAGAATAAAGTCTAAATTAATTAATCGTGGGAATATAATCATATAGCTTCAACAATATACCATATGCAGTCCATAGATGTGAATGATTCTCAGTTCGTCGTCATGCTTCCTCATGTAGCTTTTAATCCTCCGCCGGCGTCTTTTGGGTTTGATTCTATATAATCCTATTATTCTATTTTTCCACGTATATATAAAGAAAGGAGATAACTACTTATTCCCTCGCACAACACACCCCTAGCACGAAATATTTCGAGTACAAGTGTACAATGACGACGACAACAACAACAATCCAGCGAAATATTACGGGTAGGGTTTGGGAGGATAACGTGAATGCATACTTTATTCGTATCCTAATAAAATAGAAATATTGTTTTTGATAGACTATCGATTCAAGAAGCCGAAAAGATATCTTGAGGGTGAAAGGTGTAATATAAATATGTAATTATAACACAAATAGTATAACATGTGGTCCAATATTAGTAATATCAAGATTAAGATTGTGAAATTTGACTCTAATACAGATCTTGAGCTTAATTTAACTCCACAAAATAATAAAGATTCTCCTAAATCATTTGAGGATACAACAATAATTTTTGACTTTAACACTATTACTATATGCTATATTATGACATTTCAGGTGATATTATGAGAATTTACACGATAACATACGAAAGAAATTTTGTGTATATAAAAGAAACCCGGTCTTAAAATCTCGTGATGCCTTCTAAAGTTTTGCAGTCATAGGCTTAAACTTTTACAAATTTTAAGAATTTAATAGTATTATACATATTAAAATAAATTGTAATATGAGAGTACTTTTCTTTCATCAAACTAAGTGGGCGTTTGGACACAATAGATATAAAATTTCAAAATAGGGAAAAAAAATCAAGTAAAAATGATATTTAAAATTTAGAATTGTGTTTGGACATGAATATAATTTTGGGTTGTTTTGAAGTTTCGTGAGTGATTTGAGTGAAAATTTTGATAAATAGTTTTCAAAATTTTCGAAAATTTCTAAAATATATCTTTAAATAAAAATTGAAAATTTTATAAACAAACACTAATTTCAGAAAAAAGTAATTTTTTTAAAAAAGGAAAAAACATCTTATGTCCAAACGGGCTCTAAGTTTTGGATCATTGTATAATGTACGGAAAAGGGTAAAAAATGTTCTTGAACTATTCGAAATAGCTCAAAAATATCCTCAGTTTGTTTTCGGTACCAAAAATATCCATGTTGTCTATGTTTTGGACCACAAATGCCCTTTGACAGTTAGTCTTGCCATTGAAGCTGACATGGAAGTCCAACTAGGTTAAATTTGTTTATATGACCATCCACCTAAGTAATCCAGCATGGCAAAATTATTTTTTCGGACAAATTATTTTTCTGAAAACTTTTATTAAAATATAAAATCAATATTTATTCCAAAAATGTAAAAAAAAATACGGAAAAATTATTTATTTAGGATTTATTTTATTAATATAAAAAATCAACGCTTATTCTGGAAAAAGTAAAACTGTACGGAAAAAAATAATTCTTGATAGGGGGTTTATAATATTAAAAAAACTCCAATATTCTTTTTTGTGAATTTATAATTATTTTCATCTAAATTTTTAAATGCTTATTAGTTATAGGTTCACAAAAGGCACGCCTCTACCGTAAGTATCAATTGGTTCATCCGAAGTGCTTATAATATTTGGAGTTTTCAAATTTTCAAAAATTACGAAATTCAATTAGTGAAATTTAAATTTTTTCTGGTCGAACACTTATTCCGAAAAAAGTAAAAAAATTCCGGAACAATATATTAAAGTACGTTCCAAAATAATTTGTTTTGTATTTTAATTAAACATTTCCGAAATAAATAATTTCTTCGGAATTGTTTTACTTCTTTTTCAAATAAATGTTGATTTTGTATTTTAATAAAACTTTTCGTAAAAATATTTTTTTTCAAAAAAATAATTTTGCCCTGCTGGATTGCTTAGGTGGATGGCCGTGAAAGTAAATCTAATCCAGTTGGACTTTATGTCAGCTTCAATGACAAGACTAACGGTCAAAAAGCATTTGTGGTCCAAAACATAAATGGTGGGAATATATTTTGTACAAAAAACAAACGGAGAATATTTTTAACTATTTCGAATAGTTCAAAGACATTTAGCGAAAAGGAAGTATTTCAAGATTAAACGTAAAAACAAGAGCAACTAAAAATAATAGTACTATATACATTAAAAATAAATTGTAATATGAGAATAATTTTCTTTCATCAAAGTAAGTTTTTGATCCTTAATTGTTTAATGTACTATGCGTTGTCTTACTCATATGAAGTACCGAAAGTCAGCGGAACGGAAGTATTTCAAGCTTAAACGTTTAAAACAAGTGTAAATGATGTTTGTACTTTGTACTTTAAGACAGGTACGCTGCAGGGAGCATCGTTCATACGAGCCACATATTAATCCACAAACGAACAAACTATAGCCAGAACGTGACACACAGTACCTCTCTCTATCTCTCTCTCTCTACACGGCTGTCCCTAACTATATTGCCAAAGATTGCACTTTGGTTCTTTTACATTTCTTGAAAAGCTGAATTTCTTGTGGACTGGTGGGAGGAGCAGCAATCAATTGAAATGGCGCTGAATTTGCTGTCACCTTCTGAAATTAAGACCATCTCTTTCTTGGACACCTCCAAATCCAGCTACAACCTTAACCACCTTAAGTTCCAAGGTTCTATATTTCTACCTACACAATTGAGTTTCTTGGATTTGATTGTAAGGTTAACTCTGCTAATAAGTATTTCCATTGATTTTGTGTTTTAGGTGGAGTGGCTATCAAAAGAAAGGAGTGGAGTGGGATTTCTGGTAAGAGGGTTCAGTGTTCAGTTCAGGCACCTCCTCCTGCCTGGCCTGGAAGAGCTGTTGCTGAAGCACGGAAAACTTGGGATGGTCCAAAGCCTATCTCAATTGTTGGGTCCACTGGCTCTATTGGAACTCAGGTTTCTGAATTTTGAAATGATTAGTATTCAGTAATAAATACTTAGGAAGTAAGTATTGTCTTTTTTAGTCTTGATTGGTTCTAGCTTTGAGGTTGGACTAAAGTAGTAGTAGAAATTCTTAACGCTTTTGTATGTGTTAGTTACTTTGCAGTTACAGTTTAAACTAAAATTCTAACTAATTTTTCTAAGGGAGCATGAAAAGATTCAATATTTCATGGATTCTAATATTCCAATTCTGTATCTTTTTTATCTGTTGTTCTTTGTTATTGGTGGTGTGCTGCTTTTGCTACTGTGTCAATTATGCCAGTTGTCTTTTGCTTCTTTTTTCTTTCTTTTTGTATTATCTTAGGTGAATGAAATTCCAGTTAATTAGGTTGCTTACTATTTGAGAGAATCAAATTTTTATTTTGACTCCCTACTTTTTGTATACTAGTAGTATACAGTCTTTTCAATAAATCAACGCAAATTATTACTTTTACTAAAGAAAATGACAGTTGACTTTTGTTTAAGTTCTTCATTGCTTGATTATAAAATTTGTGTCTGCAGACATTGGATATAGTCGCTGAGAATCCGGATAAGTTTAGAGTTGTCGCACTAGCTGCTGGTTCAAATGTTACTCTTCTCGCTGATCAGGTTAGTTTTCATTTAATGCACACAATTGAAAAAATGCTATGAAATTTCAAGTTCGAATAGAGTATAGGCGTCCAACCTCTCACCTTTATTATCTGTATATGCATCAACATTTTGTGATCATTATGCGGCTGCTGCAGTTCATAGCGCGACTGCTTATGTTTAATGAAACGATGATTATTATAATATTTAACTATAAAATGCTGCCACCTCATTCCACCTGGCTGCAACGGCAAAGCTAGAAATATTGCTAGAAATATCTCCAAGGGTGTTCAGACTTGAAAGAACTAAAATATAGTTCCCGACAAAGAGTGTTCAATGTATGTTTTATATATCTAAAATCAATATTTTACTTATATATACAATATAATTTTTTGTAATATTTCGGTGAAGGGTGGTCAGTTGACCACCCTTTGTAAAAGGTGGCTTCGCCCCTACCTGGCTGTTTACCTGCCTGCCGAATGCTACCAGCCTAGACGTTTTATGTTTGCAGCATTTTGATTGACATATACCATTAACCATGTTGAAACCCAAATGTCAAGGCTATGCTTTCCAATCCGTGCTTTTTTCGCATTTAGTTTTTGGGTTTTGGAAGAAGATCTTCCCACTTTAAGGGAATGATGATAATCATTCAAGCCCTTATTTTATATCATGCCCTATTTATATTTTGGATTGCAATTTGCACAAACGTGATGGAAATATTGTTTCTCCAATATTGATACCCAACAATCGAGGTTCTCTGCTTAGACTTCTTTATCTGGCTATCAGGTCTAGTTTAGCTTTTGCCTTGATGATAAACAATGTTATATCTGAGTAGGTCAAAACATTCAGACCAAAACTAGTTGCTGTTAGAAATGAGTCATTGGTTGAGGAACTCAAAGATGCTCTGGCCGATATGGAAGACAAGCCTGAGATTATACCTGGTGAGCAGGGTATCATCGAGGTTTGTCCAACTGTCCCTAACTTTATTTTTCACGACTAGGAGTCTGTTTCACTTGTTGGTAAAATTACTTTGTGACATTTGAAAGAAATATGTTGATCATTGTTGTCTATGATGTGTTTCAGGTTGCCCGCCATCCTGATGCTGTCACTGTAGTTACAGGAATAGTTGGTTGCGCAGGTTTAAAGGTGAGGTTGAGATTTAGTCTATCTGAATCTTTTCAAAATTGTTGTGATACTCCTGCCAAGATATCCTTATGCGCAGCCAAAGCAAATTTGAAGAGGAGCGCTGAGAGGGCGAAATGTTATTTATGTCCTGTTTCTATTTGCCTTTTTTCTTTTGGGTGGGGATGTGGGGTGGGGGCAGGGAGGTTGGCGTTTAGAGGGAGCTCCCATGGAAAGAGAGAAAATTTTAAAAAGTAGACAAGACATACCCCGCGTGCGAGTAAGAATTAGTAGAAGATTTCTCGAAGTTGCTTTTTGGGTTGTATAATGGCAGTACGGAGAGACTTCCAATTTACCCCAGAATGAAGCAAACTGTCTTCTTTCTATCCATGGTTAGGAGATAATACTACTTTCAGCTAGCACTTTATTCCCTTGTAGGCAAAAATCCATGTAACTCCAACCACCTAGAAAGAGAAGTCTAGATTTTCAACAGAGCTAGTTCTCTTCTACTATACATTAATCATGCTTGAATGATTTTAGCTAGAAGTAGCATTGTATGCTAGTTTGCTAATGAAAGAAAATGTCAGTCATTGTTCTTCTTGCTTTGCTCTTTGATAAATACATCTTCATTTCTCCTCTCGACTGATATAAAGCTAGTATCAGTCAAGAAAAAAATGTGTATCATTCAGAAAACGGGCTCAAATTTATTAGTCTTTCCTTGCTTCACTAGCCTACAGTGGCTGCCATAGAAGCAGGAAAGGACATTGCCTTGGCCAATAAAGAGACTTTAATTGCTGGTGGTCCATTTGTCCTTCCTCTTGCGCACAAGCATAAGGTGAAGATTCTTCCTGCAGATTCAGAACATTCAGCTATATTCCAGGTACAGTCCTATGAGGCTGAGACTGTCTTAAGATCTTTCTACGACTGAGTATTATCATTTGTAAATATAATCATACACTTCTTATCAACCGTCTGTTTTGAATTGACTAATCTCCAAAATAACTTCCCACCCCTGGTCTCTTCAAGGCTAAGAGAGAAATATTCTAATAAGTTTTTCTTCATTTCAGTGCATACAAGGCTTGCCAGAGGGTGCCCTTCGTCGCATTATATTAACTGCATCTGGAGGGGCTTTCAGGTGTAAAATCTTGAATACTGATAACGTCATTGCCTTCCCGCTTGATATCTCGTTTTCCTTTGTACAACATCTCAGTTTTAATCCTTGTATTGCAACATTCATATCAATCCGCAATTCTAAATATTCAAAAAAATTCTGTTGTCCTCCTTTCTTTTATGTGAAAACAGTTATTCGAAATGGTTTGCACTACTTCATTATATTTTTTCACCTTTCTTTTAATCATATGTACGGTATGTTAACCTTAAAAGTGCCTATACTGTCACTGATAGGGACTTACCAGTTGAGAAGTTGAAAGAAGTTAAAGTAGCTGATGCTTTGAAGCATCCCAATTGGAACATGGGGAAAAAGATTACTGTTGATTCTGCCACCTTATTCAATAAGGTATCTAAACTGTTGTTTTTAAATCTTTTCTCCGTGATTATTGTTTCTTAATTTTCCAGCTTTTATTCCATATGTGAATCATCGGAGTTGGGTTATGAATTATTTGTGTTAGCCTAGGTTTAAAGGTATGTTTGTTTCTCAGGGTCTTGAAGTTATTGAAGCTCACTACCTTTTCGGAGCTGAGTATGATGACATTGAAATTGTCATCCATCCCCAGTCCATCATACATTCAATGGTGGAAACACAGGTAAAGATCCTTCAGCTCTGAGATTACATCAGTTATGTAATCTAGATGAGTATTCTTATAACTGTGTGCTCATAAATTGACGTCTTTGGAATTCTTTTTCCTTCTGTAATTTGAAGGATTCATCAGTATTGGCACAGCTGGGGTGGCCTGATATGCGTTTGCCCATCCTTTATACTTTATCCTGGCCCGACAGAATTTACTGTTCGGAGGTTACTTGGCCGCGGCTTGATCTTTGCAAGTAAAAACCATTCTTTATTTGGGAATGCATTTTATTTTGCTTATTGCTTTAAGCTCGCTTGAGATCTGTGTTTGCTTACAGCTTCGTTTATTTACTTTTAAAATATGAAATAAACTTTGGCATTTCATTTCCTGTTAGTATAACTAATTATGAGTGTAATGGTATAGGCTCGGATCATTGACATTTAAAGTCCCTGATAATGTAAAATACCCATCCATGGATCTGGCTTACGCTGCTGGGCGCGCTGGAGGGACCATGACTGGAGTTCTAAGTGCAGCAAACGAGATGGCAGTGGAATTGTTTATTAGTGAGAGGTATGTAGTATGTATTCTACATTTGACTTCTGTACAGGGTCACATTATATGTTTCAAATATTTAGTTTGCTAATAAATCAAGATTCATTGTGGCGCTTGCTGGTAGTCACAGCAACTTTATCTACAAATAAATTAACGGTTATATTAGTGACATCTTTTTTTGTGGTTTGTTTCTCCATTAATTTGTCAAAGTACATGGGTGCTTGATAACGTCAAGGGATGTGGAGGTCATCGCATCCCTAATAGTTAATCCATCTGACCTAAATTCTTGATATTTATCCTTGGGTCTTTCAGCACTTAACAGTTTCCATAACAAATAGTACATAATGTAGTTCTTTTTTGAAATATATCAATAGCTGAGGTTGCCTTTGATATGCATAAGTTGACAATTAGTGCTGGAGCTAAGTATTCTTGTTTGGCCATAGAATGATAAACACTTAGGTTTCCCCTGTACTTGCTGCATAAATCTATTCTTTCTCATTGAATGTGCTTAGTTTGTCGATATATATTAAATTGTAGCCTGTTCTTCTCATTTCCCCCTTGCTGTCTATATGGAAGAAAAAAAAACTTTCTGATTGAATTGGTTCCGACCTCAGAGTTAATGGATGAAACTTATTTGTTGCATCTTTTTCTAGTTGTATTTTTCGGTATTTCTCGTGGCACTACCAGAAATATTAGTAGTAATCTATTTCCTTGTTCACCTTCAAAATATAACTGTTTTCAGTCTATTATTTTTTTCTTCTACATTTATTTCTCTTGCCAATAGTTTAAAGCTGAAATTGGTGATATCAGTAATCATTAAGTGATTTTAAGCGGACGATAATGGCTTTTCCTGTCTTGAAAACTTACCTAGTATATTCTGGGAAAAACCATTTGTGCTTAAACCTTCCAGCTAGCATTCTACAACATAATTTGATGTCTGTATCATATGAGCCTGCCAAATAATTGTCCCCCGTCCACAACAACAACAACAACAACAATAACTACCCAGTATATTCCCATCAGGTGGGGTCTGGGGAGGGTAATATGTAGACGAGCCTTACCCCTACCCGAAAGGGCAGAGAGGCTGTTTTCAATCGACCCTCGGCGCATAGAATAAAATGGAAAGCAGCATTAAAACAAAAACAAAGACAAAATTAGAAACAAAAACAAAACAAAACAAAACAATAAAGCACTAGTAAATCCCGCAGAAATAACGTAAATAATTATGTAAACATAAGAAACATAAATACAATCGCATGCAATAATAACAAACAGTAACTACCATACTAACAACCATAAGGGGGACATAAGCTAAACCACAAATCATCTATGGGTAACCTTGCTGTCCCACACCCAACCCCGGGAGAGGCGTACGGAGCACTCTATGAGCCCCTAGCCTACAACACTGATTCTAGACCTCCAGACTCCCCTATCAAGGGTCATGTCCTCGGAAACCTGCATTCTAGTCATGTCCTGCCTAATCACCTCTCTCCAATGCTTCTTAGGCCTCCCTCTGCCTCACCGACCGCAAACAATCTCCAGCCGCTCGCAACTCCTCACCGGGGCATCGGGACCCCTCCTCCGTATATGCCCGAACCATCTCAGCCTCGCTTCCCGCATCTTCTCATCCACCGGGGCCACCCCTACCTTCTGTCGAATAACTTCATTCTTAATCTTATCTAGTCTGGTGTGCCCACACATCCACCGAAGCATCCTCATCTCCGCAACCTTCATTCTCTGAACATGAGAGTTCTTCACGGGCCAGCACTCCGCCCCATACAACATCGCAGGTCTAACCACGGCTCTGTAGAATTTCCCCTTGAGTTTGTGTGAAATTTTCTTGTCACACAGGACCCCTGAAGCAAGCCTCCACTTAGACCACCCCGCTCCTATTCGATGGGTGACGTCCCCGTCAATCTCTTCGTCCCCCTGAATCACAGACCCAAGATATCGGACACTGTCCCTCTTGGCGATGGCCTGAGAACCAATCATCACGTCCCTGCCTACCTCGCTCGGCTCGTCCCCAAACTTGCACTCCAGGTATTCTGTCTTAGATCTGCTTATTTTGAAACCTTTAGACTCGAGGGTCTGTCTCCATACCTCTAACCTTTCACTAACACCGACCCTCGTCTCATCTATCAATACTATATCATCAGCAAAAAGCATACACCAAGGCACATCCCCTTGGATATGTCGGGTTAGAGCATCTACCACTAAGGCAAGCAAGAGGGGGCTCAGCGCCGATCCTTGATGGAGCCCCATTACCACAGGAAAATGGTCTGATTCGCCACCCACCATCCTAACCCTAGTCTTAGCTCCATTATACATGTCCTTGATTACTCTGATATAGGCTTCAGGCACGCTCTTCGCCTCCAAGCACCTCCATAGCACCTCCCTCGGGACCTTGTCATATGCCTTCTCCAAGTCGATAAGAACCATGTGAAGGTCCTTCTTCTTATCCCTGAATTGCTCCGCCAGCCGCCTGACTAGGTGAATAGCCTCTGTGGTGGAGTGGCCCGGCATGAAACCGAACTGGTTCCCAGATATAGATGTCGCCTCCCTCACCCGCGCCTCAATCACCCTCTCCCAAACCTTCATCGTGTGGCTTATTAATTTGATACCCCTATAGTTGTTGCAGCACTGGATGTCCCCTTTGTTCTTGATACCCCGTCCCTATGAGTATATTCTTAGTACTATATTTCTATGTTTTCTTTTTAAATCGTCACACTCTGTAGGTCTTACTAATCCTCTTTTGTTTTTGTTTTTGTTTTTGTTTTTCCTTTCTGTCCCTGAGCCGAGGGTCGATTGGAAACAGCCTCTCTGCCTTTTTGGGTAGGGGTAAGGCCTGTCTACATATTACCCTTCCCGAATCTCACCATGTGGGATTATACTGGGTAGTTGTTGTTGTTGTTGTTGTAGACTCTGTAGGTCTTGTAAATGACCGAAAATCGTTTAAAGAATTTGTGCTTGTTTCAGAATTAGCTACTTGGACATTTTCAAGATTGTGGAACTAACATGCGCGAAGCATCGGGAAGAGTTGGTGTCTTCTCCATCGCTGGAGGAAATCATACATTACGATTTGTGGGCTCGGGATTATGCAGCCAGTTTGGAAACCACGGCTGGTTTTAGTCCAGCTCTTGTATAAATTATTATTTTGGTCAGCATGTTGAGATGAATGTGTTGGCATGTTTGGCCAAATTTAAGGAATTTGTTTAGGGTGGCGCAACATATGCAAATGTAATATCATTAGGTTACATGTACTACATCAGCGAACTCACCCGTTTTAAAAACAAATTCCTTTGTTACATACAATTTAGTTCTCTTTAGTTTCTGTTTTTTTTGGTCACTAAGAATGAGGATTAAATTCTGAAAATTTTACGAACAATAATAGGAAAATCTTGTACTATATAATAAACGAACGTCAAAAACTTTAAAGATTACAGGTGTGTTTGGTACGAAGGAAAATAGGTGATTTTATCACTTATTTTTCCTTATTTGGTTGTTGGAAATTTTATTATTCTTTTAAAATTCACACAAACCCAAAGGAACTAGTGTGCTATTTTAATTTTTTACAATTTGAGCTCGATGACTAAAAAGAAAATGCTTTATCTTGTCGAAAAAGAAAGTATCATTTCTACAACATGAAAAGAAATTGCATATTTTGTTGAATGAAAGAAAATATTTTTTCTACATCATGAAAAAAAAATACTCAATTTGTTAAAATGAAAGAAAATACTTTTTCTACATCATAAAAAAGAAAATTACTCGTTTTGTTAGGAAAAAGGATACTTTTTCTATTTCAAGAAAAGAAAATACTTAGCTTGTTGAAATAACATAAAACACTTAAAGAAGGTACTCGTTTGTTGAAATGAAAGAAAGTACTTTTCGGCAATATAAAAGAAATTGCTCATTTTGTTGAATGAAAGAAAACACTTTTTCTATATCATGAAAAGAAAATACTTAGTTTGTTCAAATGAAAGAAAATATTTCTTCTACTTCATGAAAAAAGTACTACTTGTTTTGTTGAAATGAAAGAAAATACTTTTACTAAATCATGAAAAGAATATACTCATTTTTTTGAGAAGAAAATACTCTATTTACAACATGAAAAGAAAATACTCTTAATAATAGTTTTATTTAGGGTGGATGGTGGGCGAGGTTGGGATGGGGGTGAGTAGGGTGGGTTGGTGGGGATGGAAAATATCATAGAGAAAGTTGAAAATGAATTTTGGAAAATATTTTCCCTACTTTTGATAGGAAAAATATTTTCCTCCGGTTAAAAAAAAGAGTTCATGAGCAAAATATTTTTTAAAATATTAAAACCCATCAAACATGATAAAATTGGTACACATTTTTTAAAATTGTTTTCCTTCGTACAACCACACCCTACAAGTTGTCGCTTTTTCCCTCTTGGTCATGATCTGTCCTTCATTCATTTTAGTGGCGTGTAACAGTTTCCAATTAGAGCCTCGTCTGGCTCAAAAGTTATCAAGATATTTTGCAAGCATAAAATAATTAAAATAAATGAGGGTAAATCGTAATCAAATATAATGAGATCTAGAGATAAAAATACTATTGTACAAGTAGATCGGATGATATTGAGAGAAAATCTTTTTAGAGATAATGAGAGAAAGAGAGAGTTGCATTATCCAAGAATAATCATGATCCCCTTTTTACAGCATTAGGGTCCCCTTTATATAGTAGGAGGCCCTCCTCGACTTAATAAAAATAGTACAAAAGTAGATAGTATCCCTTTAACGCGGGCGCTGAATTTAAATGGAGTCATTCCTATCCTCACACCTAACTTGTCGTACATCCACTGGTCGTATCCACTGATGTGGAGACGTCGAGGGTCGAAGTTGACCCCATACAGATAGTCCCTCCGTCCGTTAGGGAACACATTAGGAAGCGTCCCCAAAGGATGGAACTGTAAATCTCTTTTTGTGAGAATTTAACCTTACTTGACGACGGTAACGTGAATGAGATGAAACATATGAGATTGTTGGGCTGCTGACGCGTGACTTCCTCTTCAGAATGATGTCGTCGTGCGCATGCGTCATTATTACACATGTTCTTGAGATGGTTCAGAGGGTGATTTGACGTTCGGTTTCCAGCGCCCGTTTCGAATTATGCCTCTTTGATTTTTGCGCCATCCAACCCTATTAATAGTGGAAGGGTTCAACCTGATTTATCTTTTGATCCCTTTGCAAACACTTTCTGGTTTCTCTATTTGTTTTCCTTCCCAAATAGTCGTTCTTTCATTTGAGACTCTATTTCTTAGAAGTTACTCCTCCCGTTGTTGATACCTCATTTCTTAAACAGAAACCATGGCAAAGCGTTGCCAAGATAACAAAAAGGCTAAAGAGACTACCCCTCTAGGGTACCGCCTTCCTCTGGTGGCGAAGACGAGGAAGTGAAAAGGCTCTTGTTCCTCTTACTGCGGATAACGTGCTGCTGAAGGAACTTCTCGTTCGGTGTGACTTCAAAAGGCCATGCCCCACTCTTCCATGGTAACACAGTGAACTGATGCAAAATCATTTAAACGACCTTCGTTCGGCACATAACATTCCGGCTCATGTGTAAATGGTTCCGGCGGGAACAGATTACACAAACTTTTACAGACCAGGATATTGCACATTTTATGAATACCCATTGTAGATTGGTTACAGTCTACTCATTTGTCCTTTGGCGGAAGAGTTTGCTGATTTTACAATGTGTGCCCGACCCAACTCACCCCCTATACCTTGAAGGTGTGAAGGATTCTGACTACGTACGCGAAGCGGGCCGGGAGCGAAGTATCGGTTCATCATCTCATGCACTTGTTTAATACTGGTTACCTGAGGGGTACTATGGTACACTTGAAGAGCAGTGGCTCGAAAGGGTTAGTAGTTAAGACCGATGAAAAATCTAGTCGTGGTTTCTGGCGTCGGTATTTTTTCGTCAGAATAGAACATCTGGTATCCAACCTTGATAGATTCCCAGAGAAATGGAATTCAGAATGTAAGTACCTCCGTTTGTCGAATTTCTTGTTTTTATGCGGCCTTGATGACCCTGACCACTGTGATTTTTCTTTCTTTGTAGCGAGGGTCTCTCCGCCCCGATTTATCAACACTATTAGACAATGGGTGGCTATGTTGCTGCCTTATGTGGAGGACTGTCGTACCTGGTCCACATTTTTTTCAACGTTATGGCCCTGCTGGACCATCAGGTAATTCTTTGGCTTTGGTTTGAAAGCTTCTTTAGGTTTTCACAATTGACTTAACGACTGATCTGCTTGTGTCGACAGGTCGAAGCGCTCCCAGAAAGAGGCTATTTTACCCTCAACTAGGTCGGATACCGATTCTGACAGTGAAGATCTAGTTTGCAAGTCAGTCTGTGAAGGTGTTTCCATCGCTTTTCCGCAGGAGGCTGTGCCTATGCGCCGACTACAAGCAAAGGGACCTCTCCAGTACTGTCTCCGCAACCCGTGGATAAAACTTCTGAAAGTGAGGAGCCACCAGAGAGAACGAGTGAGTTATCACGCCCCGCCTAGTGTCTAGACCCGTTTTCATAGCTGATGATATTCGTTCGGGGAGGTCGGCCCCTCAGGTGAGTGCAGCCGCCGAGTCCAGCCCAGTACAAGCCATGGAGGATAGTTCGACGTCTGCTGTTGGCGAGGTGGGTAACGATGTTGAGGGAGTAGACCCTGAGGCTGCCCATGAATATGTGGATGGGATAGCAAGGGGTCCAACCCATGTGGAGATGACAGCGGGTAGATCCAATCACCAAATTATGATTCTGGAGGCTTCAATTTATTACAACACAGCGAGTAGGCGGCAACAGACATGACCCTGTTGTGTGCGGCCCTCGAATGTGAGATGCTGAGGGGCGTCAGTGATGGGGAGCTATCTCGGAGTATTGTCGGCACGGCTTTGTAGGTAACTTTTTGTTTTCCCTATGCGTCGTGAGGCTAGTTTTGATGCGTACTGACTCGTCTTTTTCTTTTCTCTTCTTCTTTTTTGTTTTTAGACTCTCATCTTGGAGGTAGAGCGGAGGAGACATGCGCAACGGAAGGCGGACATTTATAGCAAGATGGCAAAAAAATACAAGAAGTGCCGCGCCAAGCATCAGGTGGTGGTGGATTTGCTCAAGCAATACCCAAAGTTTCGGGTGTTCCGTGAGGTTCTTGAGCAATCGGAGGAGCAGTTAAAGCACAGAGCGGCCGAACTGGAAATTACTGATGAGGGGTTGGTTGTGGCGGTGACTCGGAACAGTGAGCTGGAGTCACTCATCAAGTCAAGGGAAGATGAATTTGTTCTTAGCCGTGGAGTAGCGGCGGAGATCGCTAACCTGCACCATAGGGTTGCAGACTTGACTGCCGAACTTGAGGCCAAAATGGCTGAAATTGAAGCTCTTAAGCTGGCTGCCTTACTGAGGCTTGGGGATACAAGCCGGGATGCTTACGAGATGTGGGCATATGCGGAGGCCCGACTGGATGTGCTTAAGGAATATCTTGCCGCGGGCTGCGCTATTGAGGAGGAGGTTCGAAGGCAGTGACAAGTGGATCATACCGCTCGCTCTACCTATAGGTATAGTTTTGGTTCCCCTAATTACGAGGGATATACCTTCGAGATCATCAACCGGCTTGATTCTGACTCTTGGTATATCGTAGCTTATCTCCCCGGGGGCGACAACGGATAGGATGGTGGCCAAACGGGGGTGACAGCCAGGATGGCAAGCACCACGACGAACGAAATGGCGAAGCTCCTTAGAACTTGTACATACATTGCTTATTTTTGAATGTAATAGGACCCTTTACAAGGTCTGATGTAAATATTTTTTTGATGATAGTGAAAATCATACTTTTGCTGCTATTCCTCTCCTTTTATCTCTTTGTTTTTGGGAACCTTATTTCCGCCGAGCAGGTACTCGTTTACTTGTAGAAATTTTGTTGTGGTTTTGAACGTTGTCTAGGTGTTATCCGCCGATGGCATTTATAGCAAGATGGAAAAGAAATACAAGAAGTGCCGCGCCAAGCATCAGGTGGTGGTGGATTTGCTCAAGCAATACCCAAAATTTTGGGTGTTCCGTGAGGTTCTTGAGCAATCGGAGGAGCGGTTAAAGCACAGAGCGGCCGAACTGGAAATTACTGATGAGGGGTTGGTGGCGGCGGTGACTCGGAACAGTGAACTGGAGTCGCTCCTCAAGTCAAGGGAAGATGAATTCTATCTTAGCCGTGGAGTAGCGGCGAAGAACGCTAACCTGCACCATAGGGTTGTAGACTTGACTGCCGAACTTGAGGCCAAAATGGCTGAAATTGAAGCTCTTAAGCTGGCTGCCTTATTGAGGCTTGGGGACGCAAGCCGGGATGCTTACGAGATGTGGGCATATGCGAAGGCCCAACTGGATGTGCTTAAGGAATATCTTGCCGCGGGCCGCGCTACTGAGGAGGAGGTTCGAAGGCAATGACAAGTGGATCGTACCGCTCGCTCTACTTATAGGTATAGTTTTGGTTCCCCTGATTACGAGGGATATACCTTCGAGGACATCAACCGGCTTGATTCTGACTCTTGGTATATCGTAGCTTATCTCCCCGGGGGTGACAACGGATAGGATGGTGGCCAAACGGGGGTGACAGCCAGGATGGCGGACACAACGACGAACGAAACAGCGAAGCTCCTTAGAACTTGTACATACATTGCTTATTTTTGAATGTAATAGGACCCTTTACAAGGTCCGATGTAAATATATTTTTTGATGATAGAGAAAACCATACTTTTGCTGCTATTCCTCTCCTTTTATCTCTTTGTTTTTGGGCACCTTATTTCCGCCGAGCAGGTACTCGTTTACTTGTAGAAATTTTGTTGTGGTTTTGAACGTTGTCTAGGTGTTATCCGCCGATAGGGTGCAGCTTCAACCGTCGTCGCTGTGTCATTCGTTGTAGTCGAACTAAGTCGACGCTTAATGTAACTTCGACAATCATCGAGTTATTTGCTTGTCGTAGTCGAGCTAGGTCAACGTTCTAACAACGATGACCTTCACTGTTAATGATGTTCGACTATCGTCAAATTATTTATTGGACGTGGTCGAGCTTCGTCGACACTTTATAGCGTGGCCTTAGCCTGTAATAATGTTCGAGTGGCGTCAAAATATTTATCGGTTGTGTTCGAGCTTTGTGAACGCTTTATGGCGATGGCCTTAGCCTGTAATAATGTTCGGCTGGCGTCGAACTATTTATCGGTTGTGGTCAAGCTTTGTTGATGCTTTATGGCGATGGCCTTAGCTTATAATAATATTCAACTACCATCAAATTATTTATTGGTCGTGGTCAAGCTTTGTCGACTGTTTCTGGCGCTGGCCTTAGCCTGTAATAATGTTCGACTGGCATTGAATTATTTATTAGTCGTGATCGAGCTTTGTCAATGCTTTATGCCGATGGCCTTAGCCTGTAATAGTGTTCGACTAGCGTCGAATTATTTATTGGACGTGGTCGAGCTTTGTCGATGCTTTATGGGGATGGCCTTAGCCTGTAATAATGTTCGACTGGCGTCGAATTATTTATTGGACGTGGTCGAGCTTTGTCGATGCTTTATGGCGATGGCCTTAGCCATTTATACAATGGAGATTCTGGCTGTATCCGTTTATACAATAGAGATCTTGGGCTTAGTCATTTATACAATGGAGATTGTGCCAAAGCCGTTTATACAATGGAGATCATGGTCGTAGCCGTTTATATAATGGAGATCGTGGCCTTAGCCGTTTATACAATGGAGATCGTGGCCGTAGCCATTTATACAATGGAGATCTTGGCCTTAGCCATTTATACAATGGAGATTGTGGCCGTATCCATTTATACAATGGAGATCGTGAACGTAGCCATTTGTACAATAAAGATCGTGCTAGTCCAGTCCCTTTATCATATCGGCCTGGAGAGCACGTCGAGCAGCCAGTATGATTAACTCGGCCAAAGATACTTCCAGGCGTCCCCTCTGCCGCCTCATTAAAAACCCTCCCGAGAAAACCCAATTGAGACAAAACTCGGGTAAGGGAAAAAGAGTACGACTCGGGAGATGCCTTTTAGAAATGGAAGTACTTGAGGTGGGCGATGTTCCAGTTGTTTTGGAGTGTTTTTCCCTCCATTGTTTCAAACTGAAACGCTCATTTACTTGCTGCCACTGTGATTTTGTATGGTCCGTCCCAATTGATGCCAAGTTTTCCTTCGCTTGAATTCTTTGATGCCAATGTTTTGGCTTTGAGCAGCCTTATTTTGGCTTTCTTGGTATAGTACCTTTCGACCTGTTGTTTTTGGGCCATTTACCTTCTTTCTTAGCCTCGTCGAGGTCTTGAAGTCTATTCGTGTCGTTCTCTGCTCTGCTGGTGTGTGAATACCTCAGGCTTGGTTCTCCGACTTTGACGAGTATGACCGCGTCGGTTCCATAGACCAGTGAGTATGGAGTTTCTCCCGTGCCGGATTAGGGCGTGGTCCAGTGTGCCCCCAAGGCTTCCGGTAGTAGCTTGGGCCATAGACCTTTGGCTCATTCGAGTTTCTTTTTCAGTATGTTTGGTATTGTTTTATTGGAGGATTTTGCTTGTCCATTGGCGGCAGGGTGATATGGCGTGGAGAGTATTTGATTAATGTGCCATTTCTGGAAGAACTCTATCGTCTTTTTGCCAATGAATTGTGGACCGTTGTCGCAGCTGATTTCTTTGGGGATGCCGAAACGACATATGATGTTTTACAATATGAAGGCGATGAATTCGTTTTCACGTATCTGTATGTACGCACCTGATTCCACCCGCTTGGAAAAATAGTCAGTTAAAACTAACAGAAATCGTACCTTTCCTCGTCCCGCTGGTAGGGGGTCATCTATGTTCATCCCCCATTTGATGAAGGTCCATGGTGAGGTGACTGAGTGTAGAGGTTCCCCTGGTTGGTGTATCATGGGGGCATACTTTTGGCATTATTCACACCGACGAACGTATTCCGCTGCCTCCTTTTTCATAGTGGGCCAGTAATAACCGGCTGGGATGATGCAACGAACGAGAGCGCGATTACCTGTGTGGGTGCCACAGAGACCTTCGTGTACCTCTTCGAGCACTTGCCTTGTTTGGTGCAGCCATAGGCACTTGGCTAGGGGTCCGCCAAACGTCCTCTTGTAGAGGTCGTGGTTTATTAGGCAGTGTGAGCACGTGATTTTTGCCCTATATGAGAATTACTCCCAAAATTTTCAAAATAAAATAAGTTTGTTTGTTTGCGATTGTTCTGAATTTTGTGTTATTTTTTCGTGTATTATTTATATTTGTCTGTGTATGCTTCGTTTGCATTTTTAGCATTCAACGTCAAAATTGCGCAATTTTATTTTAATTGGTGTTTAACAGTGTATGATAATTGTTGTTAGGAATTAATTAATATTTCTAATAATTTAATATAGTTTATAACTTAATTTAGAATTTTAGTTTTTATGAATTAGAAAGTAAAAGAAAAGAGAACAAAAAATAGAAGAACAAATTCGGAATTGGGTCTCTTCCTTAATTCTAAATCACATGCCCAAAACAATGCCCAATTACTAGGCGCAGTATCGGGCGGCTTGTACGCGGAGCTTCTTTGCTTCTTTTTTATCAAGTGGGAGTGTCCCATCCTACAGATAGGATACAAACTGGTTGCGCCAGTCCCAAGTCAATTTTAAAGAGAGTACCACAAAATGATCGATGGCTGAATGGAGGAGGGTGACCACACTTTCTTTGTTGATTTTTTTAGTGGTCGCGGCCAGTTTTGCTAAGCCGTCTGCTTCGATGCTTTGTGCCCTCAAAATTTTCTCAAAGCGGTACTCATCAAACTTAGTCATTAATTTATGGATTTATGATTGGTACTTTTGTAGCCTTTGCTCCTTGATTTGGTAAGTCCCAGCGACATGGTTCACTACGAGTTGGGAGTCGCAATGAGAATGAGCCTCCGGACTCCGTATTTGATGGCTAATTTCATATCTACAATCACAGCTTCGTATTCGGCCTCGTTGTTAGTCATCTCGGAGCATCGTATGGACTGGCAAATTGTTTCGCCCATAGGGACTTCAAGAACGAGTCCCAATCCCGAGGCATTAGCTTCGCTGTCAGTATATTTGTGCTAAAATTGGTGACGAAGTCGGCAAGCACCTGCGACTTGATGGCGGTTCTTGGGTGGTACGAGATGTCGTGTTCGCTGAGCTCTATGGCCCATCTGGCGAGCCTACTTGACGATTCAGGATTATATAGGACGCTCCTTAGGGGGAAGGTCGTCACTACTTTTACGGGGTCGCACTGAAAATAGGGTCTAAGCTTCCGTGAAGCTATGACCAATGCATAGCAAATTTATCAAGGTGCGGGTACCGTGTTTTGGCGTCGACTAGAGTTTCTGATATAATAAATGGGAAATTGTATACCTTTGTTTTTGCGGACAAAGACATCGCTGACAGCGACTTCGAATACAGCCAAATATACCAGCAGGGGCTCACCTGGGTTCGCTTTGACCAGAAGCGGTGGCGAAGATACATATGCTTTCAATTTTCTCAAAGCTTCGATGCATTCCTCATTTTACTATAACCCGTTATATTTCGCAACAAGTTGAAGAACTTGTGGCACCTATCGGAGGACCATGATATGAATCTGGATAGGGCGGCTATTCGCCCAGTTAGCTTTTGCACCTGTTTTTTGTTGTTCAAAATCCCAGGTATTGCGTCTATCGCTTTGATCTGATCCGGGTTGACCTCTATGCCTCGTTGTGATACGATGAAACCCAAGAACTTCCCTGAGGCCGCACCAAAAGCACATTTTTTCGGGTTCAGCTTCATCCCGTATCGTCTCAGTATTTCAAAGGCTTCCTTAAGATGATCGATGTGGTCTTGTTTCTTTGCCGACTTTACCAACATATCATCGATATAAACCTCCATGGTCTTACCGAGTTGCTCCTTAAACATTTTGGTGACTAGTCTTTGATACGTTGTCCCTGTGTTTTAAGTCTGAAGGGCATCACCTTGTAGTAATATGTTCCTTTGTGGGTGATGAAAGTTGTCTTTTCTTGGTCCTCCTCAGCCGTCATGATTTGATTGTAACCGGAGTAGGCATCTAAGAAGCTCGGTAGTTTATGTCCTGCAGTTGCGTCGATCAGTTGGTCGATATGGGGTAGTAGGAATGAATCCTTTTGGCATGACTTGTTTAGGTCGGTGAAATCTACGCACATTCTCCATTTCCCGTTTTTCTTTTTGACCATGACGACATTGGCAAACCACTGGGGGATACTTTAATTCTATGATGGAGCCGTTACCTAATAACTTGTCCACTTTTTCACTGACCACCTCATTAATTGCGGCGTTGAATTTTCTCCTAACTTGCCGCACGAGCGGGTGTAAAGGGTCGACATCAACTTATGAGTGGCAATGTTTTTCGGAATTCTTGGCATATCTAAATGGGAGAAAGCAAATAAATCTGGATGGTTAATTAAGAATTCATGGTACTTACTTGGTTCTTCGAGGCCGTGCCAAATATAGGCCTTTTTTGCGTGGTCGGTGCCGTCCAATTAGACCAGGTCAAGATCCCCGACTGTCGCTTTACATGTTTCTACGACGTCGGGATCTATGATGACTTCTGTCGTTGGGTTGAACTTACTCCCTGACATGACTGATTGCTATACCTCTACACTCGCTCCCTTCAGATGTATGGTGCGGGTGCAATCTCGAGTTGTTCAGTAGCACTCTTATGCGGTGCGAGGCTCACCTCAAATGCTAAATACTCCCCAGGGGGTAGGGAATTTGATCACTTGGTAAAATCTCGAGGGGACTGCTCTCATGGCATGTATCCAAGGGCGTCCTTTGATGGTATTGTTAGCTATTTCTTGGTTCATCACGTGAAAGGTGGTCTCTAACGTGACTCCTCCCGCCAAAACCAACAATATTATTTCTCCATAGGTATGTTTTGCTGCATTATTAAAACCTGTCAATGTTATGCAACGCGGTATTATCTTATCTTTGAGTCTCATTTGCACGAGGACCGTTGGATGGATAATACAGGCACCGCTTCCGTCATCAACCACGATCCTCTTAACGTCAGTATTAACAATACGTAAAGTTATAGAAAGAGCATCATATGAGGAAAATACAAATCGGCGGCATCAGACATATCGAATGTGATACTATCTTCGAGGTCATTATACCATTCATGGGCGATTGTTCGCTTCAGTTTATGCGTGGTCATAAACTTGACGTGATTGATTGTTGAGTCGTCGCCGCCTCCGATGATCATGCTTATGGTGCATGCTGGGGAAGGTGGCTTCGACGACCCCTGGGGTTTTTCTTGCCCGCGTGCGAAGTTGGCTTTCCCTTTGTCGTTGAGTAGTTACCTCAGGTATCCTTGATTCAAAATCCTGACCACCTCTTGTCGTAGGCCTATGTAGTCCTCGATTTTATGTCCTCGTTCCTGGTGGAATTTACACAGGACGTTTGACCTCCTTGTGCTGGGGTCTGATTCCATCTTCTGCGGCCAATGCACCTCGGTGCCCATCTTATCCAATGCGTACACTATTTCTCAAGGAGACACAAAAACGTTATGGGTAGATAATAAAGGGGGCATACCTATTTCATTCCGGAGTGGAGCGACATGTCGCAGTAGTGCATCCATGTGTCTCGGAGGTGACAGATGGGAAGATCTGACATAGGGTTGGTGCCTTTTTTTGTTGAAACGTGGGAGTTGCTCCCGCTGCCCCTTTTTGCGTCGATACCTCCTTGCTTCCGAGTGTATCATTTTTAGTCATTGGGTTGGCCCGTTAATGTCGTCCTCGTCCGCTCGCACCTCAGCACAGTAGGCAGTGTGGATCTCCTCCCATGTTGTAGTGGGAAATTTCATGAGGCGGCTTAGTAGCTGTTTGGTTGCTCTTGAAGCATCTCTGTTCAACCTGTTTTGGAAAGTTACGGCCGCCACACCTTTCGATACATTCAGCAGGCTCATCCTTGCTCTGTTGAACCTTGCTAGGAAGTACCTGAGCCCTTCTCCTGCGGTTTGCCTGACAGCCAAAATATCGTTAACTCTAGCTTCTGCTTTCTTTGCTCCTGCGTGGGTAGTGATGAACTTATCCTCCATTTCCTCGAACGTTGATATCGTTCTAGCTGGTAGCTAAGAGTACCATATTAGAGCTCCTCCTGTCAGCGTCTCGCCAAACTTCTTCAGCAACACAGATGGTACTTGTTCTTTCAATAAATTGTTGCCCTTCACAGCAGTTACATAATGGATTAGGTGATCCTTGGGATCTGTGGTACCGTCATATATCCTTATGTAAGGTAGCATCTTGAAGGTTTTCGGGATGGGGTGAGGGGTTTCTTCTTCGGTGTATAGTTGTTCGACGAACCTTCCCACATTGTACTTTGGCAGCAACTTGGGAGCACCGGAAAATTTGTCCACTCTTTCCTGATGTTCCTTTATTTGTTCACGAAGTGCCCTGTTCTCATTCTCCATTTTTTCCATATTCTTGAGAATGAATGTAAGTGTACTTTCGCTGGTGGTGGCTTCGATGTGGGTATTATTTGTTCGTGCAACAAATGGTTCATCAGTGGTTGTGGCAATCTCTGTCACTGATTAGTTTCTCACGTTACTTTGGGGTGGCTTTTCGGGCAAGCTACCTAGGGTGTTTATCAACCACTCCTCTAGTAGCCTCTTCACCACCAGGGGTGGCATTTCTTTGACCGCAGAGGTTGATGCCCCTTTTTCGTGCAAGATTGTCAGGTTTTCATATGGAGAGGGTGAGATCTCTCCACCCGGTGTAATGTTAGAGGTTGTGTTCAAAATACCCTCCTCACCAGCCTTGTTGAGAGGGCCCATGAGGTTGGTTGCAATTCCTGTTATTGCTTTCATCCTTGCATTATTTTCTGCCATCTTTTGCTTTTGTGTGGTGTAGGGGATGGTGGCTGGTTTTTCTCTAGGTGCAAAACTATAATTTTGATTCTCGAAATCCCCACTGACGGCACCAAATTGTTTGGCTCAAAAGTTATCAAGATACTTTTCAAGTATAAAACAATCAAAATAAACGAGGGTAAATCGTAATCAAATATAATGAGACCAAGATACGAAAATACTGTTGTTCAAGTATATAAGATGATGTTGGGAGAATATCTTTTTTGAGATAGAGAGAGAAAAAGAGAGTTGTATTACCCAAGAATAATCATGATCCTCTTTTTACAACATTAGGGTCTCCTTCATAGTGTAGGAGACCCTCCTCGAAATAATAAAAATAGTACAAAAGTAGGTAATATCCCTTTAGTGGGGACGCCGAATTTAAATGGCATCGTTCCTATCCTCACGCCTAACTCGTCGTACATCTACTGATCGTACCCACTAATGCGGAGACGTCGAGGGTCGCATTCGACCCCATACAAGCCTCATATAGCCACTCTATATAGTATATACTACAGTCTACATGATAGAATGGTAGTGCAATGTTTTACATAAATCTATATACAAAGATCATCATATGGACCTTTGGTTGAGTACACCTAAACCCTTTAATTTTTGACAGTTGGGATCAATGCTTTCTCCCCTTTTTGAATGTGAAAGATAACCCCTTAAACAATATTTTTAGAGCGATTGCAGACGCACTCACCATATTTCAATTATACCTAATTTATTAATTATTTTACTGTTTGGCCTTTCAATTCCTTACTTGACATACAACCAATTTCCAATTAATCTCTCTTTCTTTCTATATATATAGTGGTCATTGGTTTCATCCCAATTACATTGTAGTAAGTTTCTAAATTATTTTTTTGTTTCTATATATGTTGTTGAAATACCAAATAGCTTCAACAAATGTTCATGTAAGCACACTTATACTAAAACGATGATGATAATGTCATAAATATCTCTATCAAGTTTCAAGAGTAGGTGAGCAAGTTTGGCAAGCTTTTGTTTGATGGAGTTGATCCAATATTTTACTTTGTATTGTATATAACTTTTACTTCAAAGTAATGTTTCTTGCTTTCTTTTTTGAGCGGTTGTCTATGAATCATGGGTATTGCAATTGTGATAATGGTGACGCAAGCATTTTTTAATCTCATTACTATTATTATTATTATTATTATTATTATTATTATTATTATTATTATTATTATTATTATTATTATTATTATTATTATTATTATTACTATTATTATTATTATTATTATTATTATTATTATTATTATTATTATTATTATTGTTGTTGTTGTTGTTGTTGTTGTTGTTGTTGTTATTGTTGTTGTTGTGGTGGTTGTGGTTGTGGTTGTTGTGGTTGTTGTATTACAAAGTAAAAAAATATGTTGTAAAGATATTTTTATTTTGCTGAATTTTACTAAAAGATTCCTTAGTCATCGTGTGAAAAATACAGCTTGTATCATATTTATAGAAAAATCACGTTACACTACTCCAAAACCAAATAGATGTTACTATTTCATTTTTTTATGCTTCCTCTCATTTTACCCAATTAAAGGGTGTGTGGAATCTCTTATTGGCCAACATTTATATTTAGATGTGTATACAGTGTGTCAGTGTGACTCCAAAAAATAGATCAAATGATGTAAGAATATTTTTTCCTCTTTAATAATTTTTTTTATAGAGCAATGACATGTTACAATACATAAAGATCAACTGATAGTATAACTTTTTTTTAGGTTGACGAATCAATGTTACTTAAACGCAAGAAAGAAATTTATAAAGGAAGTAAGGTAGGAATAAGTAGTGTATGGGTCAGAATTAGATCCATGGTAATTAGAGCGTCTAACTATCTCCTAAGCTTATTCGGGCTAATAAAAGGCATATTCATTCGCTGACCAAAGTGCTTTAAGATTATTCAACGTAATTAACGAGACTACGGCCTACTCGTTGCTCACAGACGTCCCTTCGACGAGGCCACGGCCGTCCCTTGACAGCTGGCAAGATTCACAGCTATAAATACTAAGAGAAAGAACCCTAAAGGGGGGCTGCTTCTTCTTCTTCACATCTACTTCTAAGAGAAGAGAATATACATCATTGTAAGGCTCTGAACGTCTCCATGAAGAGGCAGACTAAATCGATATCGTTAATAAAAGATCTCTACTATCCTCCCCTTTATCCATAACTATTGTCTCTTACATTTCATTCTTTTGGTCTTTTGATTTATTACGATCTGCTATGATTGGCCCTCCGTTGATTTTAATTGATTTATGCTTATAAAGTATATGAGAACTTTGAGCTAAACAATTTGGCACCGTCTGTGGGGATTTCATAGCAGAATCGCGTAGTTTATCCTTAGACCAAAAAAAGAAGGGAAGAAAACAACCTAGCTCAAACAAGCCAAAGCGGCATGTCGGATCAAAGGAAGTCAAAAGCCTCAAGACGAGCCTGCTTCCAAATCTCGCATCTCCGAGCAAGGGGAAGAAGAAGAAGAAAAAGAAGTAGAGCCCCGATCCCTATGGGAAAAATGCGCATAAGGTAACTCGCCCCCTTTCAAACGGGATCCTGCCTAAAAGGAAAAAGGCACAAAAGTATCTCGAACCGAGATCTGTAATGAGGTGACCTGCTCGAACTAGTCGAGAAGACTACAAGCACAAGTTAGGCAAGATCCGAAACCAGAAGCAAATCACATGCCCGACACGAAGTGGGTTATGTGGGAAAGCAAAGATTCAACTACGGTAGAACGACAACTCAGGCTACGTGCCTTCAACTTAAAAAAATCGCAAAGGTTCAACTACGGTTGAACGACAGCTCAGGCTACGTGCCTTCGCCCAAAAGTTCAACTATGGTCGAACTGGGACTCAGGCTATGCGCCCTCATCTTCAAAAAAACACAAAGGTTCAACTACGGTTGAACGGCAACTCAGGCTACGTGCCTTCTCCCAAAAGTTCAACTACGGTCGAACTGGGACTCCGGCTATGCGCCTTCAACTTGAAAAAATCACAAAGGTTCAACTACGGTTGAACGGCAGCTCAGGCTACATGCCCTCGCCCAAAAGTTCAATTACTGTCGAACTGGGACTCAGGCCAAGTGCCTTTGCCATAATAAATTACAAAAGATTCAACTACGGTTGAACAATAACTCAGGCTACGTGCCCTCGCCCAAAGAAATCAAACACCTCTGTCAAAAAAGTCACAAACTCAACCACGGACGAATCAAAGCCAAGAATATACATCCCCGCGGCTATGAGCTGGGTCGCGATCAGGCGAGACCTAGCGCCCCCAAATGTTCAACCACGGACGAACCCCAGGTCAGACCAAGCGCCCCCGCCATTCAAGTAAGTATGACTAACTCAAAACTAAAGTTTCGGCCCACGTAAAGTTCGACCCAAGTCGAACTACAAGACTATGCTTTTTCATTACCACGGCCAGTAGTCCGACTGAGCCCGAACTGGGACTAAGGCTATGTGCCGCCACTGCCCATACACGGCTACAACTCACTCCCACCAAGTGGAGGAAGGTGATAACCAAAAGCGTCTATCTATGGCCAAAGCCATCTACACCAATTTTCCCTTAAAGCAAGGCATCAATTCGACAATGGTCGAAACCGCCTAACCGGTCGAGACTATTAACATGCTCACTAGAGAAACTCTAAGGCAAGGCCCTCTCAAAAGAAAACAAAAAAGAAACGCACGAAATTGATGGGTTGCCCCCAATTACACTGGCCCAAGGCTGGCGAAAAACAGCCAAATGACAACAAAAACTAAAAGCGAAAAAGAGAATGAAATCTAAACAAATATTACAAACTTTCTCTTTGTGGTAGCGCCGAACCAGCAGCCTCCCCTCTCACTCCTCGTCTTCATTCGGTGGAAACTCCACCCTGGAACGTACGGCCCCTAAAGATTCTTCAACTCGATGCACGGACCGTGCTGGAGAGTGAGCCAATGAGGATTCAACTGAGGTCGCCCTCGGGACCATGCGAGGACCCGGCATTGCAACCAATCGGGCAGTCGCCCCCGGCCTACGAAAAGCAAAATGAGGAGCCCTCATGTGACGTGGTCATCCTACCAGCAAAGGAAGAAGGGTCAAGGAAAGGAAACTAAAAACTACAAAAGAAGAACAACACAGCAAGCCAGATTCTTACCAGCGGCCGGTCTACAGCCATGGACCTCCCCGAAAGATGCCCACGTGCGAATTCCCGCTGTAACAGGGAGAACGGCCTCAACCCACTCACGGATGCTAGAAGATGGTGCCGGTGGCGCACCTCCAGCTACATCATAAGAAGAAGGTCAGTACGTACGAACATGAAACAGGGCATTTAACCAAAAGAAATCAAGACAAGCGTAAAAGAAACTTACGTGTCACGGATGCTAGAAGATGGTGCCGGTGGCGCACCTCCAGCTACATCATAAGAAGAAGGTCAGTATGTACGAACATGAAACAGGGCATTTAACCAAAAGAAATCAAGACAAGCGTAAAAGAAACTTACGTGCATGGTTCCATTCCTCCGGGAAGTCAGTAGCGCAAGCCACCAGGTGCTCAGTCCTGATGTAGAAAAAGTGCTCATAAGGACGGGTATCGACCTTGTCATCAAGCTTTGCATTTATGCCATCTGCTCCACGAGGGACCATCCGAATCATGGTACCTCGTACCCTTTGGGGAGCGTAGAGAGCCAGTACGTGCCCAAGGGTAATCTCCCTCCGTGCCAACTCCGCGTATTTTATCATCATCGCCAGTAACTTGTAGCAAGAAGGGACGAGCTGAACAGGGCATACCCTATAGTAGCGACAGAAGTCCACTACTAGCATTGGGAGAGGAAGTTCAAATCCAATCTTGAAAGGGCAAGCGTAGAAAATGCAGTACCCTTGGTGGTCGACGTGAACCCTCTCCCCGCTCCCAGCAAGGACGATGTCAGCAAAACGAGGAATGTCACATAGATCCCTCAGTTGGGAGAGTCCCACCTCCCCCATCAAGGGGGCCTCGTCCACTTGGTCCTCTCCTTCGGGGTAGGAGAAATCAGTCGTCGGGCCGCCGGGCAGAGAAAGAATGTTAGTCACCTACGGGAGCCTTTCAATACTCGCCGAATCCGTGGTTCTCACTACCGTAAATGGTCCCTCGGCCGCCGAAACACCACCGGAGCAATATCAGAACGGGAGCTACTCGCCATTGCAAGTATATTAAAAGTAAGTGAGCAAAGTTCATCGAAAAAGCATAGGAAGATGAAGATCTGACGATAAAAAGACGAAGAATAAAGTAACAAGGAACAAAAGTTAACGCAACCTGAGAATAAAAAGAGTTTTCTCTCTCAAAATCTCACTTGAGAAAATATCGGGAAAGTGGGAATTGAACGATACAACCCTTTATTTATAGACAAAACATAAATGGATTTCACGAATCCCAAAGGCCACCATTAACTGCCTGACAACCCGCAAAATGGTTCAGGTCTACAATAACGGGCATCATTATGACAAATACCGTGGAACGACCATTCAACTGTAAGTCGGTATATCACCCTCGAAATGGTTGTAACGGTCCCGAAACACCAAGAGCATGTCCCATGCGTCACTAAGCGTATGACGCCTTCCCTATATGCGTCAAGCCTGGCCGTATCCCTGCCAAACATGTGCAATCGGCTACGGGTGTCTCTAGATCAGTTGTGGCTACGGCCATCTTCAAAATACATCAGGCCACGGACGCCTCCAAAGTAATATTGATCACATCCATCTCTGAAGCAACAACGACCACAGCTGTATCTTGAATACGAAATGATTACGACCACCTACTTTGTAAGGGCGGCTACGGCCCTCTCAAAGCTACGAACGATTATCTCCGTCTCGCGAAACTAAAGTGACTACGACCTCCAGCCCTAAAAAGAGTACATACAAACAAAAGGCTACAGTCGTTTAAGATATGCGAACGGCAACGACCAGTTACTCGTATGAAAACCAACCAAAGAATTGAGACCATGGTCGTCGATTGTAAATCCACTTAACGAACAACTCTGTTACAATCAAGGATTGTCCGCGTAAAATGGATATGGCCGTCACCAAAAAATAAATGCTACGGCCATATTTAAAAAATAAATGGCTACGGCCATCTTCAAAGTATAAATAGCTACGGCTATCTTCAAAGTATAAATGGCTACGACCATCTTCAAAATATAAATGGCTATGGCCATCTTCAAAGTATAAATGGCTACGTCCGTCTCCAAAGCATAAATGGCTGCGGCTATCGGTAAAATCCGCTCATCGAGCTCGGCCGGATCCCGACCTCAATAAGCGGAGGGACTATCTGTATGGGTCAGAATTAGATCTGTGGTAATTGGCGCGTCTAACTACCTTCTAAGCTTGTTCGGGCTAATAAAAGGCATAATCATTCGCTAACCAAAGTGCTCAAAGATTACTCAACCTAATTAACGAGACCACGGCCTACTCGTTGCTCACGGACGTCCCTTCGACAAGGCCACGACCGTCCCTTGTCGGCTGGCAAGATTCACAACTATAAATACTAAGAGAAAGAACCCTAAAGGGGGCTGCTTCTTCTTCTTCACATCTACTTCTAAGAGAAGAGAATATACATCATTGTAAGGCTCTGAACCTCTTCATGAAGAGGCAGACCAAATCGATATCATTAATAAAAGATCTCTACTCTCCTCCCCTTTATCGATAACTATTGTCTCTTACATTTCATTCTTTTGATCTTTTGATTTATTACGATCTGCTAAGATTGGCCCTCCGTTGATTTTAATTGATTTATGCTTATAAAGTATATTAGAACTTTGAGCTAAACAAGTAGAAAATGGACAAAAGTAACCAAAGAGATCAAGGAATTGAAAATAAAAAATAATAAAACAGTAAAAGGAAAAATAATAGGCAAAAAGTTACATGGAATGTAACTCAACAGTAATGATTGTTGTTGTACGTATTCTTACTTTTCATTTCATGTTTTTTTAATTTAAATTTTTAGAAAATCAAATACTACTATTAGAGAAAGGACGAAGATAAATATATCATACATTCGTGTATTATGTATTAAGCTAAAAATTATGTATGAAAAGCACATCACCACGCAAAAGTACAAATTTACTGAACTTCTTTCTTTTTCTTTAACAAAAAAATTCTGCCAATGAAAAATGCAATTCAGTATGCTCAAATTCTAATTAGGGTTGTGCATTCGAACCGATTTATCTATTATTTCTTATCGAAATCAAAAAAATCGAAATCTTATTGACACCACGTAATCACTTTTAAGCATGATGTTTAAAATATAGAGATAATGCATAAATACCCCATTGAACTTGTCCTGAAATGCCATTTACACATCTTAACTTTACGGGTGTCCTAACACCCCACAACTATTTGACGAAATGTATTTAGTTACTCCCTTCCTAGACCTGGGCAGCTGCGCGTGCTTGACAACTAAAGTGAGCGCGTCATTTCTGTTTTAATCGTTTAAAATAGCCCAAAAAATAATTAAAAACATAATTCTTTAACGTTAATATAACCCAACCAACGGTAAAATCCTATCTTCCTAAAATATTTACCAAAAAGAACCCTAATTTCTTCTTCTTCTTCTTCTTCTTCTAATTTATGTCAAAAATCCATCAAAATTCCTAGTTGAAGTTTTAATAGTTGTTCCAATGCCTTTAAAAGGAAAGAATTTGACAAGGCTTTGCTCGGAAGAGGAAGAAAATGAGTCAAAACGAGAAATTCGATGCAACCATGGCTATGTGCTGCCATTGTTAACAGCTTCGACCCGGAACCCAGGAAGAAGATATTGGATTTGTCCACACTATGGTGTAAATGATTCTTAAAATTGGTTCACTTATTGAGTTGTGATAAATTAGCATTCATTAATTTTGTTTTGTTGGTCATTTTAGGGTGCTCGTTCTTGTGATTTTTGGGTTTGGAAGGATTCTGAAATTGATCCTAGATCCATATTTGTTATTCCAATGTTGCTTGAAAAAATGAGTGAACTTGAGAATGCATTAGAAGGATTTGAAAATCTTGCCAAGTCAAGGACTACTCTAAAGGTTGAACACCATTGAAGATGACAAGATGAAGAAGATTGAGGTTCAGTTGGTGAAATTGCAAGATGATATGGACAAGATGAAAGAGAAGGAAAAGAAGTGGAAGAGTCAATTAGCTAAGTCAAAGAGTAGGAAAAATGTACTTTGGTTCATTATATTGGGCATGTGTATTATTCTTGTTGCTTGTGGGTATCCAGGGATGTCATTGAAAGAAGATGCAATGAGGTTACCATTTTGAATCTAGTTTAGGATTTAATTTGTATGTTTACGATGGAACTCGCACTTGTGTAGTTCTTGCTTATCAATGTAACTCTCAATATGTATTTCCAATTCTTGCTTATCAATGGAACTCTCAATATATATTTGTAGTTCTTGCATACCATCTGTTTCAGTACCCCCAAATGGGCAGATAACTAGCCAGGCATACAAACCAAAAACCAAAAACGGGCAGATAACCAGTCACTGAATGACATTACATAACAGCAAATTTCAGTCGACAAAAACCAAAACATAATTGTAGTTTCTTACAAAGTAGTCTATAGCTACATTAACTTGTCAACAGTAACTTGTCAACATACAGAATTGTAGTTTTCAAACCAAAAATAGTGGGGACAAAGCCAAACACAACTGCAGTTTTAAAACCAAACAAAGCTTCATCAGCTGGGTTGATTTGCATTGGTTGTGCTTTCCTAGCTCAACTTAGCATCCCTAGACCTTGTGTCAATGATCTTTTTGCCTCTCAAGTGGTTCAACTGCCTAGATGTCATAGCTTCTTTACCCTTCCATTTAGCACCTCTTGTTGGTCGATGGTCTAGATCTCCAGTAACTTCTGCTGAGGACGTCACATCTCTAAAGTTTGTAGATGACATCCCAGACTGCCATAAATCAACAGAAAATCAGAATTTGGCATCACCTAAATTAGTTGAGCTTGTGTTGGACTTACATTTTGAATTTTGAAGCCACTTTGAGTGTGTAAAACACCCATCCCAACCAACCTTGGTTTCTTAAAATGTGTTCTTACATCAGTTCCAGCACAAGTATCCTACATGAAACAAGGAAAATTAAAAATCTGTTAATTATTCAAAAAAGACAACAATATATTAAAGGGAAGAACTTCACCTTTTCTTTAGCACCTTTTGGCCTTCCCCTTCCTATTCCAGTGCTTTGCTTTGGTGACTTTGAACTAACAACACTTGTAGGCATAGAACTTGATGAGGTTGCAGCAGTAGACCTTCCAGCAGTCTTTGCACATCCCCCCTTGTTATGACCCTTGTTATGACAATTTCTACATGTCATTACTACTCTACCCTTAGACAATTTTCCTATCTTGTTTTCACCAGGCTCTTTTCTTCTAACCTTCTTTGGTATTCCAGGCATCTTCTTCACAGTAGGTGGTATAACATGTGGATTTTGTGACTCTGGCTACATATTCATACCCAAGGCAGGCTGAAGAAAGTGGTTGTATGTTTTCATATAAGTTTCATTACTGTACCAATGAGACATATAGTTTATAGGCTCCAGATTTTTGAAATGCAAGGCAGCCACTGCATGAGCACATGGTATGCCTTTTAACATCCAAGCTCTGCAGGTGCAAGTTTTTCTATTGATGTCCACCAAATGCTTCACTTCATAAGTACCCATTTCTTGCTTCACTTCAAAACCATGCTCACCATTCCAGAAAATGTTACACTTCATTGACCTTTTAGTATTCTCTTCTAAGACTTTCATGGCCATTGGTGAAAAATCAGTAATCCAAGTGTTTCCAAACTGTCTTAGCTGAGCTATTCTATTCATCATCTTCACCCTGATTTCTTCAAGCATTGTCACTATAGTCTTCTGCCTTGCTGCCAAAATCCAGGCATTAAAACATTCTGCCATATTGTTGTCCACACTATCAGACTTGCAGAAAATGTTGAAATAAACCTTACTCCATCTTTCAATGTTGTATTAAAACAGTTCATCAACTATGTTAGTCCCCAATTTCTTCATCTCATCCAGATTTTTCTTCAATTCCCATTCATATGTAGACCTTGCACACCTCCAGAAGCAGTTCCTTCTATCTATGCCCCTCCATTTCTTTGACCAGTTAGCTAGGATGTGCCTGGCACACATTCTATGCTCAGAATTTGGAAGTAAGTCTGATATAGCAGTTCCAAGCCCCTGAAAGATTAACACAATAACATAAAAATGCTGACAGCTGTAGCAAAATAGTAGAAAAACAGTAGCATAGAAACAACAACATAAAAATAGATGGATTCCCTTTTGCACGTCTGTTATTATGGTCAGATTTGTACCATCTCCAAGTTGAACATCACTCTTTAAAATTCTGACAAACCACTTCCAAGTGTGCATATTTTCAATCTCAACAACAGCCCAAGCAAGTGAAGCATCTGATTATTTCCATCTTTGCAAACTGCTACAAGAAGTTGTCCTTTACAAACCCCTTTCAAAAAACACCCATCCAACCCAATACATGGCCTACATCCATCTAGGTATGACTTCTTCATTGCATCAAAACAAATGTAGAACCCAACAAAAATTTTCTTAAACCTTCAAATGTTTCCTCACTAAGTTTCACTACACACAGGATTAGATCTAAGCAACTCATCCCTATAATCCAAAATCCTCCATACTCCAATTTATGATCACCCATTATCTCTTTCAACACAATATTTTTTGCCCTCCTACAAACTGTCTTCCCAACATATAAACCTAATTTCTTTCTAATCAGCTCTTGAAACATAATTATTCTAATGTTAAATTGTTATTTTATCCTCTCATTGAACCTTTTAGCCAAGAACTTAGAATTAAAAAACTTGTTTCTGTTAGTAAGGTCACATTTGTGAACTGGATTGTAGTTCTTGACTATAAAATCCTTAGTCCTTGAATCATAACTAGCACATAGAAGCCAAGGACAGGATGCCTTCTTGCACTTAACCCTCACCCTTGTAGGTTCATTTACATACTTTTCTAGAGAAACCTTTTCTTTAACATCATATTTAGTGACAGCTTCTCTAAATTCTTTCACACTTGCAAATGCAAGTCCAATTTCCCAAACTATCTGCTTGCAAACATCAACATCATCTGGATCTGTCTCAAAACTAGCAGCTTCATCTGAGGGATAAAAGAACTCATCACCACCTAACTTCTCTTCTAAAGTCTTCTTCTTCCTAGATGCATATTCATCACACCCCACATCTGGCCCTCCCTTACCTAGTTTAACATGTTCACCTTCAGGAGCACTTTCTTTCCTATTCCTCCTCTTTATAGTCCTACTTTCTGCCCTAAATGCCCTGAATTCATCATGTGTATCACTACCATAATCAGCTTCTCCTTCTTCAGACAACTCCTCATGGTATGAATCTGAGCGATTATCAATGCTGCTACTAGAGTTTAAGGAGTTTGATAATGATGATGAGCTATTATCATCTATAGTAACAGTTGTGGGTACAATATTATTGGGACTATTTTCAGCAGCATTGGATGCCATTTCACTAGTTCCCACACCCTCACAACCCCCCACACCCTCACAACCCCCCACATGTTGACTGGATTCCTTCTCAAAAGTAAATTACTATCATCCACAGCTTGGCTAACATATTCTAATAGGAGGGTCCACTAAATGTTCTTCAACCATGTTCTCTACATAAACCTCCAAAATATCCCCACTTTTTAAGTCTTCACAAATACCCATAAGGTCCCTATCAACTTTAATTAGTACCAAAGCAGGACAATTAGGTGGTCTAACATAAATAACGGCAGAAGAAGCATTATAGCCAAACTCTTTTACATAACCTAAGAACTCAAAGTAAGAGAACATATCAACATCTACATCAAAACAATCAGTCATCAACCCACCAATATAATCATCCATTGAAAAGCAATCCAACTTATCCATGGAGATTTTTCCACCATGGAAAAACCTTATAGTAACAAGTACAAAAGACATTGCAATACCTGAATATAGTAGAAATTAAAGTAATTAAGGATTAATATTACATAGGAGGTCAAAATACATGCAACAAGGAAAAATTAAAAATTGGTTATTATCACACCTTCAAAATTGTATTTCTATTCACGATTTTTACACTGATAAGATTACATTGAAGAAATTGGAAGTAAGTTCAAAACCATAGACACGGATGATATTAAACAAACTAAAACAGAGATACACATTTAGGGTTGATAATAGAAAAGGCTAGGGTTGTTGTGTTTACCTCCAAACTAAAACAAAGAGAACGTTTTCAATTGATTCTTCAAAGTACTTCAAGTTCGAACTGGTCTTCAACCAAATCGTCACCTGGAACAATCACGAACAGAAGTAAAGGAGCAAGAACAAGGAAATCTTTTGGATTTTGCAACAATCCCTTCGCTTTTGGTCAGCCCTTTGGATTTTGGAGATGCTAATCGAATCGACGAGGGTGGGATAAAATGTTAGGGTTCATCATTTTGGGAATTTTTTACTGAGGGGATTAATAAGTTAATGGGTTATAACTGTTTTACGGTTTTTGTTTACTAACGGGAGGCAATAATTACGTGGCTTCATTAAACAAGCGCATGTAAACCACTTAAGTCATTATAGTTGGGCCAGGTCTGGGGAGGGAGTAACTAATTACATTTCGTCAAACAATCATGGGGTGTTAGGACACCCGTAAAGTTGAGGTGTGTAAATAGCTTTTCAGGACAAGTTTAATGGGGGTAGTTATGCATTATCTCTAAAATATATTTATAGTTTCTAATATGTATTTAAAGATTAGCCAATTTCGTTAAAATTTCAGGACACAACGTTCTAGAGTTTAAATTTCAAAGTTCAAATTTCAGGACATCGTGTCCTGAAATTCGAAAATTGTGTCCAATAGTTCGAATCTTATATCCTGAGTTTTAATTTAGTAGTTCAGAAATCCATGACACTTAGACTTGAATTTCAACTTAATAGCTGAAAAATTAAGGACACTAGGTCCTAAAGTTCCAAATTTAGGATTCTTAAAGCTTGTTTAGCCATTATTTTTGGCCAAAAGTGCTTTCTTTTTTGCCAAAAGCACTTTTGGCCAAAAATTGAGGTGTTTGGCCAAGCTTCTGAAAGGAAAAAAAAGTGCTTTTGAGGAAAAGTAGAAGCATTTTGGAGAAGCAGAAAAAAGTAGCTTCTCTCCAGAAGCACTTTTTGAGAAGCACTTTTGAGAAAAATACACTTAGAAGCAGTTTTTTAAAGCTTGGCCAAACACTAATTGCTGCTCAGAAGTGCTTTTTAAACTAATTAGCCAAACACAAACTACTTCTCACCAAAAATACTTTTGAGAAAAGCACTTAAAAAAGTTCCTTTAAAAATAAGCTGATTTTTACAGCTTGACCAAACGGGCTATTAGTCATGAAGTTTGGATGAATTAATTAATCTTTAAATGTATTGTAGATTATAAAATTTATTTTAAATTTAAAAGTAACTATTGTTGCACTTCACCCGTAAATTAGCATTGCCTGTCCACTTGAGACTTTTTCTAAAGTTAAATACTTGCTTCCTCTCTTTTGGACTTGTTTGTCAGTATACTTGCTAACATGGGTCTGCTGGTGCCAGTCCGTGACCCTTGGAGTTAAACAAGACATCAACAAATACAGACAATTTGAATAGGAAAATTAGGAAAGAAAGCTACTTCTCTGGCTGTTGTTTATAATATAGTCAGTATTTGCAATGTATTTAAAACATAACCACAAACTTAAAAACCGGCAGTAAACCTTTCCTTCTTCCTATTATCCGCTTCTTCTGTGTGGCATTTGCATCTATACCCCTTTTCACTTGTGGCCGTTTTGTAAAAAAACTGCAAGTATACCTGCTTTTTCGTATAATTTCAGCATACTGAGATGAAGTAGCAAAAACAATCACGCAAAACTTTAGCATTTTAATAGTCGGGCCTGAACTTCAGCTTTAGAACTGAAAGTTTTGTTTTTGTAACTAGCAAACTTCAGCTCTAGAACTGAAGTTTTTATTTTTATAACTAGCAAACTTCAGCTCTAGAGCTGAAATTTTTATTTGTGATTGGCGAACTTCAGCTCCAGAGCTGAAGTTTTTGTTTTGTAACTGGCGAACTTCAGCTCTAGATCTGAAGATTTTATTTTATAGCTGGTAAACTTCAGCTCTAGAGCTGAAGCACCCAATTAGCAGTGATTTTTAAAAAAAAAATAGTGTACATCTTCTAAGCTCAAACACTTATAAACATACAAAAACTCCAAAATTTTACAGCTCATTTTACTGCTAACTTAAACTTTTTCCTAAGACTCATTTGTTGTAAATTTGGAGCAGAAGTACAATTGTCGAACTGTTCAATTAAAAAAAATTGACCTTATAGCTAAATCAGCGTTGCTTCTGGACATAAATACCAGTTTGTTTTGTAACTTGAAGAAGAAAATGAAGGAGGAGACGGAGGAGGAGAAATAGAACTAAAGTTATTTAAAAATTAGGTACAAATTAAAAATTTCAAACAAAATGAATATAGGTTAAATGGGGGCGGCCAAATAAAACGCCCGTATAATTTTTACCTTAAGACTTCAGGACATAATATCTTGAAGTTTCAGTTTTTCTTTTTAATGCAACTTCAAGACACTGTTTTTCACTTCCAACTGTCTTGGAGTACAGTTTTGATGTCCTTAAGTTTAGTTAGTTAAAATTTCCAGACACTAAAACTGAAGAAATCACATTGCACTCATTCTTATAATATATTGCAATTTTATTTGGATTTCATGAGGAAGAGACGTCTAATTACATAAACAAATCTTTTTTGTCTGTTTTCCCCTCTTTTTAGTTGAGGAAGATATTGGAAACATCATAATCAAATGGCACCAACGGTGCAAAATGTCTCTGCTATCCACCTACATCGCAATTAGGGAGGACAAGTACTACACTAAATATGAACATCTGTTAGTTACTTTGCTTCATTATCTTCCAGCTAAATTCTTTATACTCAAATTTTAGGTTGACTATTAGCAATAAGTAGGAGAATAAAACCACTTTTCAAAAATGTTACCATCAACATTCTTTGACTATTCACAAGATCTTTGAGAAGCACCGTCATGTGGTACAATGGATAGGGTTGCTCCTCCCTTAACCAGATGTTTCGAGTGCGAGCTCTGAGTATGGAAAATTTTTTGGTATGGAGCGCTACCCTCAAATGGAGGCTTATCCGACGCGAATCCGAATATAATCGGGCTCCAATACAAGTACCGAACACCGGATGAGAAATCAACTCAGAAACACGTTTCAGCTAACCCAATTAGTGTACCAACTGAATGGTTTTACCGACATATAAGTTCAATTTGTATGAATATTGAATGCGTAACTGTAGAGGTTCTAAAATTTTATACGTGCACACATATAAATATATTTTTGAAATAAATTTATTTCTATACGTTTGTGAACCTTTTTGCCGACCAAAAAGAATTGTTTCTGGCAAACTCACATGTATTATTAGTAAATGCAACTTACTTCATTTGAGACTTTTCCTTTTTAATAAAGATTCATTCAATTATGTGTAGTTTGATATAAACATGAAATATAATCGTGAACTCTCTTATAAAAAAAATCTAAGATCTCTTGAACAAAGTGTAATAATGATTAGTTGCACTATAAAGTTCTGCCTTCTTGGGTGATGTGCCTTTTATATTGCGTTTAATCCTAGTCCTAGAGAAGATATGGTGTAGAGCTTAATGTGAGACAGGTGCAAATATGAGTAGACCATTGAAGTGTTTGTCCTTACAAATTTTTTACCCTTTTCAAAAAAAAATAAATTAAATTTGTTTGTTCATATTATTTTGCGACGTTTTTCAAACCATTTTTTTTCGGGAATTTTCAAAAATCAAAAAGTGAGTTTTTTACTTGTTTTTTGTAATGAAACAATAAAAGAAGAAGATGAGTATTGCAGAGAAAAGCATGAAGAGGAGAATTTTTATTGATATGAGATGAATTACAATGGAATATAACCCTTTATTTATAGGGAAAAGGTGACTTAGCCACCAAGTGATAAATCCTAGAATTCTCCAAATATAGATATTCACCATAAATAGAATTCTATTTTTAACAGTCCTCCTGAATGTCATTCAACAGATAATGTGCCTCGTTAAAACCTTAACTAAAAGAAAATCTAATGGGAAAAAAATTTCTAGAAAAGGAAAAAAGAGTACACATTTCTAACAATACACCTTTTGGTTGCCTCGTTAAAAATCTTGCAAGAAAACTCAGTGGGATAAAACCTTGTAAGGGAAAAATAGTACAACGCGTAACTCTACATGATGAGAGCATCAATTCACATCCATGAGCCTTCACATTCCAATCTTGTGCACCATCTTCAAGAGATCATTGGTAGAGAATTGATAAATAAATCAGCCATATTAACTTGAATGAATATTTGCACCTTGAAATCATCACTCGTGATAGATATATAACGTCTTCACAAATATCGTGGAATGACTCTTCAATATTTCCATAGAGGTATCCTCGCTATCACATTTTCATTCTTATAGTTATAGCAAGATATATTTGTGCATAAATTGCAATAAGGATGTGGTACCTCAAGATCAAGAATTGTATATGCTTCAAGCAACTTAAATCCTTCATGGATTGTCATATAAGTCATATAATAAACTTTAGATGCATATCAAGTTTTCATGTCATGCTAGACATATAAGTGCGCATACCATTGACTTTATTCTTTCAAGTGCTTGAACAACATAGACAAAATTATGTCTTTCATATGAAACCAATTCTATTCGAATTGCATCTCTTCTATTTGGCCAATATTTTTGTCTGTATTCGACAAACTTAAGATCCTCATCGATATTTAGCGCTATCATAAATGTCGTCGACGAACATTTTATATCGGTTCCAATAAATTTTCATAAAGATCTCTTCATTCATATATTCAGGTACCTGAATCTCTCATGAGATTTTATAAAGTGTTATGTCATGTGACCTTCTAGATCACTTGCCTATTTTATTATGATCATTTGCTCATCTTCTTTATCAAGAAGTTTATTTGAAACCGATTTACCTATACACTTTAAGCGTACCATACCCTTTGTCCTTCATGACTTAATATGAGCATTTGAAATGAGAATATAGTTACTTTCTTTGGGTCAGCAAATGCGTATGGCATGCTTTGCAATATATTGCACACGAATTATCTTTTTATGAACTTCAAGTTCATATTATGATATTCGAGAATCTATATATACCAGTGATAATCCAATCCACGTAACTTTTTCTCAATTATTTATCATGTCTCCCCCTCTTGTTAGAAAAACTAATTTATTTCCTCAATTTTGGGAATCCATCTTTGTGCATTATCGTGTTAATATACACTGCACATCAATAATAATAAGATAAAATTATTTGGTTCCTGACCTTGAACCACTTTTGAGGGTAGAATATAATATACTCTCGTAGAAATCTCATTGCTATTACTCAAACAAGCATGAAACGTACGCTTGCATATTCGTCCATAGGACAAATCGGATATGTAATTATTGGAATAATTGTTGGAGACTCCGTATATCAAACTGATATAGATAACTTTGTTCACATAAGCAATAGTTTAGCTATTTAGTGGAGGCACTCAATAAATTATTTTGCTAAATCAGCTGCGATGTAAACCACCTTATCAAGAAGAACTATCTTGAATAAAAAAACTAGAAATTATGCTCTATATTAAATTATTGAGCAAGTTACCTCGCAAGCACTGGCCAGGTTGCGGTTTAATAATAATCACGCATGTAACCATCTAATAGATGCATCTTATGTGGCATACATGGCAGGTGAATGAGCCCATATTCACCTTTGATATTTCAAGCATTCATGGGATTCAATCCCAATTTTAGTTGGTCTATTAATTAATGAGAACAAGTAATACAAGAGAATTCTTAAAGAACTTTCTAGTTCTTAAATATTTACCCATGTGAATTCTCTATTATTGTTGCACATCATACTTAAATTGATATGGCTAACCCGAATGCCAACTGAATAAATTATCAATATTGATAAAATTCAGGTTTACATCATGACATGTGCAATTATCGATAAACTCCAAGTTTATTATGATATGAGTTTTTGTATCAATAAACATCCATTTTATTGTGGCATTCTTTTGTTTGTGTAGTACAAACTGGATAATAATGTGGGTAGCTCTTTACATGCATATTATTCTGCTACAAGTTGTAGTAATAGAAGATATCAAATCTTTCCGTTATCTATAGTCTCAATATAATCAACCGCTTTCGCGTATACTTTGGAAACTGAATAAGTTTCTTTGAGACTTACTACAACACAATACCTTATTGGTAATCAATTGTGTTTCTCCAAAATAGTATAATTGGCTCTTACAGAGTTCTCAATTAATTTGGTAGTACCACATATTCATCAACATCCATATGATGAATATCTCTTTTAAAGAGAAAGTTATACCATTATGGTCATGGTCAAAATCATTATAGGCAATATATGTTGCTTCTATTGCTTTTTCCATGTAATAATAGCATTGCCATAATATTTTGGCTAATCACAATAAGCACGTGATCAATGACCATTCATGCCATAATAATGGCATTATTTTCTTATTTCCCCTCAAACCTCCTTTTAGAGGTGAGTGTGGTATATTCACTACCACTAGCACATTCACATTCTACCAAGAATGAATATGTATTCATAAATTAGATGTTGTCACATTCACATCATGAATGGACCATAGTCATCTGTATGTGCTTTACGAAATCTCATGTCAAATTGATGACAAACATTACTTTCACAGAGTGAAGGATTATTTTGAGAATCCTTATTATTCTCATTATCACAATGATGACGATAATAATTTCGTCTATTGTCATGTCCACATCCAATAATATCTTCATGGTAATAATTTTGTCTTCTTTCATACTTATCACATGCTGCAATCACATTCTCTAAAGGGAACGAGAATGGAGCAAATTCAATGGGATGGGTTATCAATTCTTTGCCCACAATCATACATGAATTTGATCATGGCAAGGCATAGAAATTTTACCACTTCGGATGGTTATAATTTCTTACAAACTCCATTAAGTGCAATTAAAATTTATCATCTTTGCTTGTATTTAAAATCAAATTATAGAATATTAAGAATTTGAAAGGAAAAAAAAGTAAAATACTTATCTTAAATAGAAGAAGCCGTCATCGAAATTGCATGGGAGAGTAAAACTAGGCGACAGATCTTTCGAAGATTTGTTATTTGATGTAGGAATCATAGGGAGATGGAGCCAATTTTTTAGCAATTTGGAAAAAGACGTTGAAGGATCAAAACTTTGACTATTTTAACCAACTTGCAGAGATTGAGAAAGAATAAGGAAAGATCAAAACTTTGTAAAGGCTAGGAATAGCATCAGGTTCGTGACATGCAATAAAGACTATTGCTAAATCCCCATAATCGCGAGCACCAGACTCAAGGGTAGAAGCATTGTGATATTTTCAAAATATTTGCTTGAGATGGCAGAGTCTTGTGCTGATAACGTGTTATGAAACAATAAAACAAGAAGAAGAGTATTGCAGAAAAAAGTAGGGAGAGGAGAATTCCTATTGATATGAGATGAATTACAATGGAATAAAACCCTCTAATTATAGGGAGATGGTGACTTAGCCACCAAGTGATAAACCCTAGAATCTCTCCAAATATAGACATTCACCATAAATAGAATTCTATTCATAATTTTTCAAGCTTTTTTAAATAATATGTTTCTTCACTCACATATCTTCAATTTTTTTAAAGTAAAATGTATATTCAAACACAATTTCAACTTTCAAATACAAATTAACTCAAATTCGAAACCTCTTTTTCAAAATAAATTTGAGTTCTATGGCCAAAAAGTTACTCCCTCCGGTCCAAAATAAGTGATTTTTTAGTTGTTTTCACATAAATTAAGAAATCCTGCCTTTAATATTTTATGTAGCAATGAAATTGACCATATTAACATGTACTATCTCTTCACATAAACACCCCTGACACATACTCCAATACTATTTACTTCATGGGCAATGTAGGAAACAAATAATTAGTTTATTTTTGAAATCTGAAAAAATTACTTATTTTGAATTTGAACCACAAAACAAAAACTAAAAAATCACTTATTTTAGACCGGAGAAAATACTATATTAGAGAGTGTCTGCAGAAATGCTTGATGGGAATTAACTCTCGAGCAAGAGCAAATATCAAT
Source organism: Nicotiana benthamiana (assembly GCA_034376525.1). Taxonomy (NCBI): domain Eukaryota; kingdom Viridiplantae; phylum Streptophyta; class Magnoliopsida; order Solanales; family Solanaceae; genus Nicotiana; species Nicotiana benthamiana. The sequence goes on along the minus strand of CM067335.1, from coordinate 107,189,785 downwards.
TAGTTTCTTATTTGCAGCAAGTATATGTCACATATGAGCTGAGAGGAATGCAAGAAGACTCAGAAATCAGAGACGAGAAAGCAGGGAGGTGGTCAAGGAGATTACGTTGCACCTACACATATGGTCAGAAGAATGGCAAATGGCGATGGCCTGAATAGTTACCAAATATGGATTTTAAAGAGTTAATCATATTACCACTGTTGACAATAGTTACAGAAATTAACTAGATATTGAACAATTAAAATAGCTATAGAGAGTAATGAGAGCTGACTCGTGAGTCCAATGAGTCGTTGTACATACTAATATACTTAGTTAAATTTTTAAAAAAAATTAGTTTAACCAAAAAAAATGCTTGATGGAAAAATTCTTGGAAAGTTAACTACTAAATTGATTTGGTTAGAAACCCAAGAAATTGTGTGTCTGTTGAGTTGTCCTACATCGGAGGGATTTAAGGTCCTTGGTCTCCTTATATGGCTTAAGCAATCCTTATCTCATAAGCTAGTTTTTGAAGTTGAGTTAGGCCCAAAGTCCGTTCTTATTCTTATGAGTTTCTGCATAAACTCAAGGAAAAGGGAATGTGACCGATGAGTAGTGACAATTACAAAAGAAACTAAAAGGAAAGTCGTGAAAATAGCGTACAACCAATATTCACATGCTCTTGGCTGCAATTTTGCCCATACTGCCTTTCTTTATTTTCCTTTATAATAGTGACGCCAATTAGAATATGACATCGTTATTATTTCTTCATTTGAATTATACGCTTTTTATTTATAAATGATATTACTTTTCAACTTACCCCATTATGGGGAAGATTTGGAAAATTTAGGCCCTCCGTGAATCGTGGTTTGAGATATTTTTTTTTCAACTACTAATAAATATTAAACAAAAATACAACTGTTCTGAAGCCACAAATATTCATATGAAGTGTACCACTTATGCTGAGTGTAAACAAGAACCAATATGTCTTAATTTCACAATTAATTAATCATTAATTAAAAGTTTCTTTCTTATGTAAATATAACTTTAGGCAAAAATGTACATGCCAAATATAAATCATGTTTTACACACTATCATTTTCAGTACAATAATCCAACAAATAAGCATTACTGATTACTGAAGACATACTTGTTGCATCATCATCTGGAAGGAAAGATAGTGGTAGCATATTTGCTCAAGCTTATTTTTGGTCAAAAATACTTTTTTCATAAAAAAAAATTCAAAGTTAAGGTGGTTGGCCAAGGTGTCAAAAGAAAAAAAAAATTGTTTTTGAATAGAAATGGAAGTAATTTTAGAGAAGAAGAAAAAAAAATCTTCCCAAAAATACTTTTGAGAAAAAAAATACTCCCTTCGTTTCAATTTAAATGAGATAGTTTGACTCGATATGAAATTTAAGAAAGAGAAACAAAAAAACTTTTGATTTGCGTTCTTAAAAGCTTAAGGGATAAAAACTTTTTATGGGATCAAAATATTTATGTGTTTGTAAAAGATTATCTTTAAAGGTACAATCAGCAAACACAAACTATTTCTTACTAAAACTATTTTTTCAAGAAAAATAAATTTAAAAAAAGTACTTTTCAAAATAAAATTATTTTAAAAGCTTGACCAAACTTGTTATAAGAAACCTTGTATCAAATTGATGCATAGAATGCGGTAATTGTAATGGACATGGATATTAATGTGTGGTTTTTAATGTAATCCATTACGTCCATACTTCTTTCCGTCCACGATAAGTGATCAATTTATTTTTTTATTTTGGTCTAAAATAAGTGTCAATTTATATAACTAAAAAATTTAATTTATTTTTCTAAAAATAACCTTATATACATGTCCCTAAAAAGTCTTTTACTCCGGATATTAACTATGTTGCAACATTTAAATTAAGGGTAATTTAATCATACTAACTATTTTTTTCTAGAATTTGATATTCCTTCCGGTCCAAAATAAGTAAGTTTTTTGTTGTTTTCACACATATTAAGAATTTTACCTTTTAACATTAATTAACAATAAAATTGACCATATTAATCTTTACTATCTATTCACATAAATACTCCCAAAATATTCCAACATTTATTACTCCAAGGGCAATATAGGAAATAAAATAATTAATTTTTTTTTGAAATCTGGAGAATCACCTATTTTGGACAATAAAAAAAATTAAAAAAATCACTTATTATGAATCGGATGGAGTATTTTCTTAATGAGGATGACCAAGATAAATTGATATCAGATTGTTAATTAATAAATAAATAAATAAACTCTAACATCTTATTGAAAAAACATTATTAGCATAACTATCAGGGGACTTTGCACATTTTCCAAAATATATAATGGAAACTTTTGCAATGATGCTAGGTAGGGATGTACAAAGGAAACCGATAAATCGCACTAACCCGATATTTTGAGTCAAATTGAGAAAAAAAATCCGATTATGATTTGATTTGACTTGGTATGGTATTGGAAAAAAAATCCGACCATAATTGGTTTGGATGGGTTTTAACTAAAGAAAGTCAAACCGAAACCAAACCAACCCGACATTACATATATAGAAATTTAGATATATTTAATATATAAATATACTTATTGTAATGTAATTTATAAATATTTCTTTAAAATTTTCATAATTTTATCGTTTAAAGTATTATTTCAAGGTTGGATTTAAAACTTTTGAATGCTCCAATAAGTTTTATAGCCATTAATATTAGTAAATTAAATAATGCTAGCAATCAATACTAATGCTAATAAAAGACATTCAATCCAATATTACGAACGGGAATGTATTGAATGTCTATTTTTTATTTTGCAATAATTTGGATAAAAATACATAATGTTATGAAATAGAAGATTCTTACACTTCTATTTAAGGTGAATGTCTTTAATGTATCTAATTAGAGAGATTTTAGAGTTCTATTAGTGGTAGCTAAGTCTTCCTCTCCCCTATAAATAGAGGTGCCCCCTACCATTGTAAATCATCCTTTGAGACCCCTCTCAACTCAATAAGAAGAACTCTCTCTACTCTTCTCTCTATTGCTATTGTTCTTGTTCTATTGTTCTTGTCTTTTGCTTTAGTTTATAACACGTTATCAGCACGAGACTCTACCGTCTCAAGTATCATTCTCGAAAATCCAAGGTATTTCCCTCTTCCTAATTTAATTTTCGATTGTCTTAACTTTTACTTGTGTAGGGTTTTTCTTCAAAGAAAAAATGAAGAAAGAAAAAGAAAAAAAAAAGGAGGAGGCAGAAAGAAACGAAAAGTTGAAAAGAAAAAGGAAAGAAAGAAAGGAAAGGAAGAAAGGAAGAAAATATTGAAAATATATTTGGTATACCTTAAAGGTAAGTAATTTACTTTTTCTTTTCAAATTCTTGGAATTCTATAAATTTTATATACAAAGTTTGATTATAACTCTAATGGAGTTTGTGAGAAATTATAACCACACGAAGTGGTAAAATCTCTATGTCCTGCCATGATTAAATTCATGTATGATTGTGGACGTGACAAAGAATTCCGTCCAATTGAATTTGCTCCATTCCCTTTAGAAAATGTGGTAGCAGCTTGTGTAAAGCACATGATTTTGATCCATTCCCTGAAGTGAATGTGATAATTGTAATAGAGCCCGTAAGTATGAACACGCTCTTGATGTAATTGTGTCATATGAAAAGAAAGCTCGTTGCCCTCGAAATTTCGGGCAAGAACTATGGTGTTGGATGATGAAATCCACTTTGATGCTATGGGTCTCGAAGACGCCATTAAAAACAGAAATAGTGCATCCACCCAAAACTATACTAAGGCCTTGATTCTCTTGCGCCATCACCTTGATGAAGGTTTGAACCTATGCTAAGGCCTTGATTTTCTTGCGCCATTACCTTAAGGAAGGTTTGAAACTGTATGAAGGCCTTGATTTTCTTGCGCCATCACCTTGATGAAAGTTTGAAGATTGAATATCTCAACATCAAGGATTCACCCATCTTGTGGAAAGGCTTAAAGAAGATGACAACCTGAAGTTGGTCACTCTGCCACAAGCACGATACGCTAAGAATCCAAAAGCAAATAGTTTATAAACTATATATTATCGTTGCGGTGAAAACGGGCACTGGTCTAAGTCTTGCCGTATACCAAGACACTTGGTTGACCTTTATCAAGCATCTCGAAAGAGAAAAGGCCCTGAAACAAATTTTGTCTATGACGACAATGAGGATATCACCCACCTGGATGTGGCAGACTTCTTTGAGCAACCCGATGGAAAGATAGACCACCTAATCGGTGACGGAACCGTGATGAAAGAAGATGGAGCTGTTTGATTCTACTTGTATTAGTCAATGAATAAACTAATAGTCATTAGCATTAGCTCGTATTAGTTAGTTCATGAAGCAATGTTAGCAGTAGTTCTTTAGAATATCTTCAATATGCTCAAATATCAATAAAACTTTTATTTTCCAGTGGGGGTAATCGACTAGCCTGAAAAACTAGTCGATTATCAACTATTTTCGCATTAAAGTTGAAAAACAATTGATCAACAATCGATTGTCGTTGACTAACAATCGATTGTCTTGAAACAGTGAGGTCTGGAAATTTTCAAAAATAGCCAACAATCGATTGTCTTTGTCTAACAATCGATTGTCTTGAAACAGTGAGGTCTGGAATTTTTCAAAAATCACCCACAATCGATTGTCTATATCTAACAATCGATTGTCGTTAGGCAGTGTAATCTGGAATTTTTCAAAAATCATCCACAATCGATTGTCTATGTAAAACAATCGATTGTCTATGTTCCAACAATCGATTGTGTGGGTTTAATAATCGATTGTCTTATGAAAAACGCTGAAATTTTCAAACTGCAAAGGAATTGATTATGGATAACATATCTGATTTTGTTAGCCAACTGTTAGTAGCAGATTTTGAAAATATTATGTGACACAAAAGAATTGAACTTGCTTATTCTTATGTTCCTGTATTTCTTTTGTATGTCATACCATGGAAAGTAAATTGATCGAAGGCTCCGGAAGAGCCAATGTAACTCTGCCCAAGGGCACGACGTTAATCATAGAGAATGCTATGTTCTCCTCCAAGTCTATGAGAAACTTGTTGAGTTTTAAAGATGTACGCCGGAATGGCTACAATATTGAGACAATGGATGAAGATAATCTTGAATATCTCGTCCTCACTTCAAAGAATGTCTCCGGCCAAAAGAGGGTTATTGAGAAATTCCCGTCTTTATCTTGTGGCCTGTATTGGACAAGAATTAGTGCAATTGAGGCACATTCAACAGTAAATCTAAAGAATACTGAGTCCAATACATTTGTACTTTGGCATGATCGACTGGGTCACCCAGGATCAACCATGATGAGACGGATTATAGAAAGCTCATATGGGCATCCGTTAAAGAATTTCAAAATTCTTTCAAGTAATGAATATCCTTGCACTTCGTGTTATCAAGGCAAGCTGATTATCAGACCATCCCCAACAAAGGTTGGGACTGAGTCACCCCAGTTTCTGGAACGTATACAAGGGGACATTTGTGGACCTATTCACCCACCTAGTGGGTAGTTTAGGTATTTCATGGTCTTGATAGACGCATCCTGTAGATGGTCTAATGTGTGCTTGTTGCCATCACGCAACCTTGCGTTTGCAAAGTTAATGGATAATAGATGAGAATAATCTTGAACTCTTCATGAAAACGAGGCTGCCCATTTCGGTTTGGGTTCACGCCATTTTGCATGCAACAATACTAGTTTGTCGGCTGCCCACTTCGGTTTGGGGTCACGCCATTTTGCATGAAGCAATGCTAGTTCGTCGGCTGCCCACTTCGGCTTAGGGTCACGCCATTTCGCATGCAGCAATGCTAGTTCGTCTCTGACTGACGAATTGACACAAATATTCCCCATTGCAATTGGTTTTGGGTCATGAACCCAATATATCCCATTTAAGAAGCTTTGGATGCGCAGTATATGTGCATGTAGCACCGCCATCCCGCACCAAAATGGGTTTGCAAAGGAGGTTAGGAATATATGTTGAGTTTGACGCGTCCTCCATTATTCGCTACCTCGAAACATTGACAGGAGATTTGTTCACTGCACTATTTGCAGACTGTCAATTTGATGAGACACTTTTCCCAAAATTAGGGGGAGAAGTTGGTGAAACCAAACGGGAAATTTTGTGGAAAAATGTATCATTATCTCATCTTGATCCACATACCTCTATTTGAAAGAAAGAGGTACAAAAGACTATCCATTTGCAAAGAATAGCAAATCAAATGCCTGACGCATTTACGGACTTGAAGAGGATAACGAAATCCTACATTCACGCGGAAAATGTTCCGATCCGTATTGAAGTCCCTATTGGACAAATATCTAGTGTCATATCCAATGAGTCAAATGCACGCCAGAAGCGTGGCAGACCATTAGGTTCCAAAGATCGAAATCCTAGAAAGAGGAAAAAGAACGATCTAAATGACACTATGAAAGAATCACATGAGGACGCTCATGATTTGATTAATTCCGAGATTCACGAAGAATCTATTGAGCCTGAGACTCTTGAAAATACGGAATGCAAGAATGTGAGGATCTCGAACCTCAGTCGGTGGTAGTACAAAATTAATTGAGAGCTCTCGAAGAGCCAATTATTACTATGTTGGAGAAACACAATTGAGTATTGTGCTGTAGTAAGTCTCAAAGAAACTTATCCAGTTTCCAAAAGTACACGCGAAGGCGATTGATGATATTGAGACTATAAATAAAGGAAGGCTTTGATTCTCCTATTACTACAACTTGTAGCGGGGTAATTTGTATATGAAAAGCTACCCGCTTTGTTCTCCAGTTTGTACTACACAAACGAAAGAATGCCACAATAAAGTGGATATCTATTGGTATAAAACCCATGTCATAATAAACCCGAAGTTTATTGATAAGTGCACATGTCATGGTGTAAATTTGAAGTTTACCAATATTGATAATTTATGTTAGCCATCTCATTTGAAGTATGATGTGCAAATTCACATAGGTGAATATCAAAGAACTAGAAGTTCTTGTTCTCAGTAATGAACTGACCAACTAAAGAGTTCGGGTTGAAGCCCCTAAATTCTGGAAATATCAAAGGTGGATATGGGCCCATTCACCTGCCATGTATACCACATATGATGCATCTATGATATGGTTACATGCGCCATTGTTATTAACCCGCAGCCTGGCAGTGCTTGCGAGGTAAAACGCTCAGTAATCTAACTTCGAGCATAGTTTCCAGATTCTCTACTCAAGACAGTTAATCTTGATAAGTTGGTTTATATCAAAGTTGGTTTAGCAAGATAATTATTGAGTGCTTCCACTTAATAGCTAAACTGTTCATTATGAGAACGAAGTTGTATATATCAGTTTGATATAAGTTGTATACGAGAGTATATTCTCCCCTCACAAGTGGTTCAGGGTCAGGAACCAAATAATTTCATCTTATATTAAGGTGCTGTGTATATTGACATAATGCACAAAGATGATTTTCCAAAGTTGAGGAAACATGTTAGCTTTACTAACATGAGGGGGAGACATGATAAACACTTGAGAAAGTGTTACATGGGATGAATTTTCATTTGTATATGTATATCCCCGAATATCATGATATGAACCTGTAGTTCATAAAAGGGAAATGCAATTGCAACATATTGCAAAACATGCTATACGCATTTGCTGACTCAAAGAAAGTAACTAAATGGAAGAGATACAATTCAAGAAGAATTGATTCCATATGAAAGACATGTAGTTTTGAACCTATAGTTCAAATGCTTGAAAGATAAAAGTCAAAGGTATGTATAGTCAGTTTTCGATATCTTATTTGTTTAGTATCACTAATGAAAGCTTGATATGCAGCTAAAGTTTATTATATGGCTTATATGACATAACTTGAAAGATTTAAGTTGCTTGAAGCATATGCAATTCTTGGTCCTGAAGTACCACATCCTAAGTACAATTTGTGTACATATGTATCTTGCCATAACTATAAGCATGATGGATTTGAGAATGCATCTATGGAGATATTGAAGAGCTATTCCACGACATTATATGAAGATGTTTATATCTATCAAGAATGATGATTTCAAGGTGCGGAATATTTATTCAAGTCAATATGGTTGATTTGTCAAATCTCTATTAAAGATCGTTTTGAAGATGATGCACAAGATTGGAATGCAAATGCTCAAGGATATAAATTGATGTACTCATTAGGGGGAGTCAATGCGCGTTGCACTCTTTTTCCCTTACAAGGTTTTGTCCCACTGGGTTTTCCTTGCAAGGTTTTTAACGAGGCAACCAATAGGCGCATATTCAAACATGTGTACTCTTTTTCCTTACTTTAATTTTTCCCATTGGGTTTTGGTTTTAAGGTTTTATGAGGCACATCATTGAATAGACATTCAAGGGGGAGTGTTATGAAATAGAAGATTCTTACACTTCTATTTAAGGTGAATGTCTTTAATGTATCTAATTAGAGAGATTTTAGAGTTCTATTAGTGGTAGCTAAGTCTTCCTCTCCCCTATAAATAGAGGTGCCCCCTACCATTGTAAATCATCCTTTGAGACCCCTCTCAACTCAATAAGAAGAACTCTCTCTACTCTTCTCTCTATTGCTATTGTTCTTGTTCTATTGTTCTTGTCTTTTGCTTTAGTTTATAACACATAACCTATTTTTATTTTGCTTTAGCTTTTAGGCATATAATTAATACTCCCTTATTAGTCTATTTAGTTTAACATGAATTAGTACTTTTAGATTATGTTTATTTTTATTATGACTTTTTAATTAGCAATATTTATATTACATAATTTTATTGTCTTTATTGTTGAATATTTTAGGATAATGTCATGAGTCATGACATATCTCATATTTTGTATTATTTTCTTGGAAAATACTTTATATAGTTGTATCTTACTAGGATTAATGAAATATTTTGAGCATACGTACGTTATATCTTTTGTTCTACGAAGATTTTACCGAAAAAATTTCGAAAAACCCCGAATAACCCGAAAATCCGAAAAAAGTCCGATAAAAACCGATATTGAAAAACCCGAATTTTATTGATTTGGTTTGATCTTTAAATTTAATAACCTGATACAATTAACTTGGTTTGATAATTATAAAACCCGAACTAATCCGGTCTATATACATCTCTAATGCTAAGAACCCTTGTTGGATGAACGGATGACTATGTACAAGTGTACAACAAAGGAAGGAAATGCTTTTCCTTTTTTCTGGATATGGACTGTGGTTGTACACTGAGAAAAAGAAAATATTGCAGAAGGAAGAAAACAGTAATAAACCAAAGAATTATTTCAGAATTAATTAAGACGCAAATAATTGCGTTTATAGAGAAAATAAAGAAAGCTTTTAAATTTTATTTACTAGAAGGCCAAAATGGAAGGGAATAAGAGCTACGTAGTATCTTTTTAACTGTCATTATTGTCCCGTTGGATCCAAGTTTGTCAGGTGCTAAAGTTTTGGCACTCCTGTTATCATATGCCCCACAAATCACAATAAATCGCTACTTTTTCTGGTCCTCGCTAACTACAGTAATAAATTAATAATACACAGACTTGAGTCTTTATTAATGCTAATTATCAGAAGAAACACCAACCAATAACACTAAAAGAGGTCGGTGGTAGACTGTATTAGAAAAAATAATGCATGTGTTTAGTTTTGTATATTATTTTCTCCGATAAAAAATAAGTAATTTTTGAATATTTTTACATAAATTAAGAAATTCATCTTTTAGTATTAATTACCAATGGAATTTATCATATTAACATTTATTATCTCACATAAATACGCATAACACATATTCCAACACTATTTACTCCAAGAACAAAAATATAAAAATAGCAGCAAAAATATGACTTTCATTATCATTCAAAAATGCATGTACATCCGACCTTACAAAAGGTCCTCTCTTCACATTCCAAAATACAAGAAAATAAAAATATATACAAGTCCTAAGGGGCTTTGCCGCCTTGCCCGTCACCCTCTGCCTGACCACCATTTTTCTCATTATCCCTCGCTTGGCCACCATCTTGTCCGTCACCGCCCCGTGTTGGTAAGCTGCAGAAATCCAAGAACCGGATTCGAGATGGTTGACGTCTTCGGAGTAATAACCCGTCTGATTTGGAGAATAGGAACCATACCCACAAGTTTCACGGGCTACGCGCCGTTGTTCTTGAACCTCTGCCTCAGTGGCTCGGCCCGCGAATAAGTACTCCTCGAGTACAACCAATCTAGCTTCGGCGTATACCCACGTTTCATGCGCTTCACGATGCGCACCATCTTCGGGCTTTGACAAAGCTGACCGCTTGAGGACCTCAATCTCAGCCGCCTTGGTGTCGAGTTTGGTGGTCAAGGCAGCGACTCTAGTCTGCAATTGAACCGCCTACGCCGCTACCCCGCGGCTAATCTCCAACTCCTCTTCTTTCGCCTGAAGGAGAGTCTCTAGCTTGATGTTCCAAGCCAAAGCAGCCATCAGTTGCTCATCGACCTCACCTAACTCGGCCACCCTCCGTTTCAACTAAGCCTCTGATTGTTCAAGGCCCTCACGGAACACTCGAAACTGAGGGTCTTGTTTGAGCACATCTGCCAACACCTGATGCTTAGCACAACATTGTTCGTACTTCTTCGCCATTTTGTTGAAGGTGGTCGCCTTCTTTTGCTCACGCCGCCTCCTCTCCACCTCCAAAATGAGAGTCTAAAAAGGAAAGGAAAAAGAGGAAAGACAAGTCAGTATGTATCAAAGTTGTCCTGATGGCCCACAAAAGAAAAACTGAAAGCTACCTGCAAGGCTGCACCAGTGACCCTTCGAGACAGATCCATGTCATTAACGCCCTTCAGCGTCTCACGCTTTGCATCCGCACGTAGCAAGGTCATCTCCACTGCGGCCTGATCGCTGCTCTCTAGTAAATTATACCCTCTCGGGATCAGGATTCGACAGTTAAACCCACCCGTCATCATCCACACGCAGGCTGGATCCCTCGTTACATCTCCAGGAGCGGCCTCAGAGCCCACCCTCTCAACATCAATGCCCGCTTCTCCAATTGTGGACGACGAACCGCCCTCCAGAGCACGGGCTGAGCTGGTATCGACATGAGTTATCCTTTGAGAAGTCGACCTCCCTAAACGGATAGCCTCGGCCATGAAAACTGGCCTGGGCTCTTGACGAGGCTCGCTAATCCTCCCATCTTCAGTAGCTACCCCCTTACCCGTTATCAGCCGCCGTCTCTTCCTCTCCAGCAGCTCCTCACTGTCTGAAGTCTCCTCCACCTGCTGCGGAGCGGTACCGAAGGTAGTGCTTCACTTGCGGACACCCCCATATGCGTAGCCTCCTGCTGAGGGATCACGGGAACGCCGTCATAGAACGAGCCGCACGGTATGTCTTCACCCTCAGAATTAGTCCCCGCTGGGTTAGGTAACAACGACTACTCTCTTCTTGGGAACGTTGCGATCTGCCAATGCAAGTGAGTCAGGTAACAAAACCTAAATAAGTATCCAAATCAAAGACGAAGGGTTACCTAACGGGTCGTACTGTTGACGAAACGCGGCCCACGTACGACACTCCTCTGTATAAGGTATCAATTTCTCCACCCATGATTTAATGTCGTCTATGGGCTGGGGCGGATAAGCCCTCACTACAAAAAAAAAAGAAGTCGCAGCAGCCGAACGGCTAAAATAATGTACAATCAAGAATTCCACATATAAGGATACTTACATTCAGAGGTCCACCTTTCAGGGAACCCGTTAGGGTTCGTTACCAGGTGCTCAGTTTTGATATAGAAGCACATGCGCCATAAGCCACGATTGGCATTGTCGTCAACCTTCACCACCAAACCCTTTGTACCGCGACTCTTCACTTGCAGCATGGTACCCATCAGGTAACCAGTGCTAAAAAATTGTAAAAGATTGTGGACTGAGATTCCACACTCAGCCCTGTCCTCATACGTGCTCAGAATCCTACACACCTTTAAAGTATAGGGAGTAAGTTGTGCTGGGCATATGTCAAAAAAAGCGGCAAATCCCATCTGTTATAGGATAAATCAGTAGGCTATAACTGATTAAGAACGGATACTCGTAAAAGGTGAAATATCAGGGTCTATGCACATTAGCGTAATCTGTTCCAGCCGAAACCATTTCCACGTGGCCCGTAATATCATGCGCTGCTTGGAGATTGTCCAAATGCGGCTGTAATAACTCACTATGTTCCCAGGGAAGAGCTGGATTTCTCATTTGAAAATCCGTTGAATGTGCATTTCTTTAGGAAGCACATTTTCCACCGAGAGGGGAACGAGAGCCTTTTCTGCTTCCTCCTCTTTGCCTCCGTGGGAAGGCGAAACCCTAGACGGGGCGGTATCCTTGTTCTTCTTACTACTTTGGCGTTTTACCATGATATTCTATCTAAGAAATAAAGTGCTTATAGCGAGAAATAAGGCTTTAGAAAGGTTGAAAAGTCTCACACGAAATAGCAATTATCAGAGGGGAAGACAATGAAGAAAGTCGAAAAATATTTTTCCAAAGGTTCGAAAGATGAATCAGATTGAACCTTTCCCCTATTTATATAGTTAAGCTGTGCGGAAATCGAGTTCAAATTCTCCAAAGACGAGGTTTGAAATTCCATCCATTGGAGACGCCCATCGAATGCGCCTCTAACGAACTGAGGGACTAACTGTATAGGGTCAAATTTGATCCTAGACATCTCTATGCTGATGGGTATGTCTTTGAGCATACGTCGACTAAAGTGAGGACATGACCTGGACGTGGTGACAAAGACGACGTCGTTTAAATACTCAGCGCCTTCACTCAGATAACGCGACCTACTTTTGTACCTTTTTGATTATTTCGAGGAAGGTCTCATGTTATATAAAGGAGACCTTAACATTGTAAAGGGACATCATCATTATTCCCGAATAAGACAACTTCTCTCTCTATCTATGTCTCTATCTCTAACGATTACTTAATTCTTAAGTTCATATGATCTTTTTACTTTTCAATTCTATAATAACAATATTGTTCTTCTAATGTCTAGGTCATATTATATGTGATTACGATTTACCCTCGTCTATTTTTGATTGTTTTTTAAGCTTACAAAGTATATCAATAACTTTTGAGCTAAATAGTATTCAATATGTGTTATATCTATAAAACGTAATATTTTACATATATGCACAGTATAATTTTTCGACAAAGGGTGGTCAACCGACAACCCTTAGGAACATATGGCTTCGCCACTGATACCAAGGGTATTAATGCATGCATTAGCATGGTTAAAGGTAAATTAAAATTATATTATCCTTAAAGTCCTTTAAAGCTAAAAATCATGAAGGACATTTTTGTAAATAATTAAACAACTATACAATGCATTTTAATTTTTAATACACCACACCGAATAATGAATTAAAAATAATTTCTATATAGTTAATACTCATATTACTAACCTATATATTAACAATATACTTTATTTAACGCTATTCTTATACACCATAAATCAATTCTCCTTTTTAAGAGTACGAAAAACAATAAAGACTTCATGCTTAAGTTTGGCACAGCCACAGCCCACATGAGAAAAAGGGACAGATTAATATGGTGATTTTTGGTTAAAATATCATGGTATAGCCAGTTTTTATACTGATCAATGAAAAATAGTCATCGTTTACCAAGTCAATAAGAAATACCCATTATTTTGCTGCACAGTAACCGGTCCAGTATAATTTACGGGAGTTCTGGTGCTTTTGTGTACGAACTCCAGCATATTATACTCGACCGGTATACTTTGCTAACCCCTGTAAAATTTGCGTGAGACTGGAGCACCAGTGCTCCAAACTCCAATATATTATACTGGACAATTATATCTTTGCTAACTCCTGTAAAATTTGTGGGAGACTGGAGCACCGGTGCTCCGAACTCCAGTATATTATACTGGACAATTATACTTTTTGGAACTTCAGTAAAATTTGCGGGAGTTCCAGCATAATTATGCTTGAACTCCCGTAAAATTTATGGGAGCTCAACATAGTTATTCTGGAACTCCCGTAAAATTTAAGGGAGTCCAAGCATACTTATACTGTAATTTCCGTAAAATTTACGAGCGTATTTAATATTTTCGTTCAAATTTAAAGTAATTAAATTTTGAAAACTTTTAAAATTTGGTTATTTTCCAATGACCTTAAATCTTACTAGTTCTAAATTTCTCGCCGATTTTTGCGGGACAGCCTAAGAACGTGACTTTAAATTTTCTCGAGAAGAATTTCAATTAAAAAAATACCAAAACTACAAAGTAATGTGTTACATGCTTTCATTTTACATAAATGAGACAAAAAATAATATACTACTTGTAGTATTTAGTAATCAATGTAAAATCTTATCCACCAAAAGTCTTCGTACGTTTATTTTCCATTTTTTTCTAGACGTTCTCTAAATAAAAGTCTGATGATCACCTTCTCAAGAAAAGAAGACAAATCCGAGGGTTTTAAATTTCTAATTTCCACATCATTTGACGTTTCCTTTTCTAGCTTAGATTAACTTCCTGCTAGTATACTGGTTGACCTTTCCACCTCCGGAAGCTTAAAAAGTAAATTTTATTTTGAAACTTCAAAAAAATTCGCAGTCGTTATAGCTTTTTACGTTTCGGATAAATATTTTGTGCGCATTGAATAAACTTCTCACTATATAATACTTATTCGGTTTAAAATAAGTAATTTTTTAAATATTTTCACATGGATTAAGAAATCTACCTTTTAATATTAATTAACAATAGAATTGACTATATTAATCTTTACTATTTTACATAAATACTCCTAACACATATTCCAATACTATTTATTCCAAAGATAATATAGGAAAAAAAATAATTAATTCATTCTTGAAATTCGAAAAAATTACTTATTTTGAACCATAAGAAAAATATTAAAAAATTATTTATTTCGAACAAAAAGTAGTAACCTGCAAATCACACATCAAATGTAGTTAATATTCCTTTAAATTAATGAAAGTTCAATATGAGAAGCTTCCTCTTGCTTGCAAGATATCTTAAATTAAGTCATCAAGTCTTATCATTAATGTGCATACCATAATTAACTCAAGCCTCCCGACATTCTTACCTGCAATCATCAATACCATTCCTTTGTTTTCACTTGATTGCTCCTACCGTCTTTTCTATTATAGTAATTAATTAATGAAGTTTCAAGATGTGCAATCTTATTATAGTATTATTAGTTTATTACTAATCCCTCCTGTCTACTTTGATTTTTTTGATTTTTTTTGTGGTTTGCAATATTTATTTTTAGATAAAATAGAAAGCTTTTATTTACAATTAAAAAATAACTGTACAATATCTTGCTCCGGCATACAAGCGCCCCTAACAACTCCTCTCCTTCTATCTTTGTACGTCTATTTCTTATAGTTCTTCTGTCATTGCTTCCTATGCAACAGTCTAGGAGTATTTTTGTTGTATTTCCAATAAACAAATTAAGATTAATATGATCAGTTATATTATTAATTAATATTAAAAAGTGGATTTTATAATATATATTTGTAAAAATAACAAAAAATCACTTAAATTGGACCGGACGAAGTATTATGGAAGGAAAAGGGTAAGCATAGTGAACCACTGGGATACGTTCACATGGACGGTTATATATCTAAAGTCCAACTGTCGAAGGTCCAGGTACACCAACAACGTTCAGCATATATATATATATAAACCAATTTCGAAGTCCTTATTTACAATTTAAACTCTTTTACTACTATTTTTATGCCAAAAAATTAATCAGTCGCGTAAAATTTTGCGTAAGTTACACTTGAACTTTGATATTTGACGAAAGTCTTTTCACGTTCTAGATATTTAAACACAATTTACCACATAAAATGTCTAACCTCCATATTAATAGTGTGAAGGTCCATTGCAACTTGCGCAGAGATTACCATTTCATTTTGTCCATACTCTCGCGATCATTATTTATATATCATTGGCGTCTCAGTCAGTGTATTCAAAGTTAGACAGTTCAATTCCTTCGAGAAAGAGCATTTATCTTCTTTCCTGAGAAGAAAGGAAAGAAATACTGAGAAATAAATAAGTCTTCAACGACTATTATTTGAGAAGAAGATCGAGTTCCTCCACTTGAAATATGCATATATTAAAATGGCACTTGTGCATGATTAAGACGGCCAAACAAGGGAAACGAAGTTGAGAAAATCAAAATGACGTTGGTTCACATGATCTCAATATATTGGTAAAAACCCCGACCATACTATGATCACGAAACCGGCTCCGTCACAGTTAATTATAATCACTGATTAATACATTCGACTTCAAGTAATTGTAACCGACTCCTCAACAAGCAATAGGGATACGGCCCTCCTGCACCATGAAAGCGTCTCCTCAAATTGGTCATGACCACTCGTTTGCTAGCTCATGTGGCTCACAGTTATAAATACTAGGAAAGAAGACCTTAAAAGGGCTCTTTTTCGGGAACACTGTTCAAAAGAGAAAAAGCCAAACATATTACATGTAACGTTCTGGGAACATTATTATTGTATGGATCTGAACCTCTTCAAGGAGAGACAGACCAAGTTATTATGATCAATAAAGTTTTGAATCTATGATCCGTTAGTATTTGATACGCATATTTTGGCTTCATCCTTTGGTCCAATAATTTATTATGATTTGCTACAATTTATCCCATAATTTATTTTGATTGATTTCACTCATAAAGTATTTAGTAACTTTTAAGTCAAACACTCAAGTTGGGATCATTCAAGTTCGTACTAACACTAGCATAGTCCAAAATGAATTTAAAAAATAACTATTCATCCATATTATTAGACTAAAAAATAAATTGGATAAAGAATATTTAAAAATATATATCTATATTATTTACTCAAAAAATAAATAATTTTTAACTCTTACGTTTGTAAAGAGTCAAATTAAAAATTCCTCAAGGAGATAGAAGCTCTTCAAACTAAAGCTTCCCATACTTTTTTAACTCTTACGTTTGTAAAGAGTCAAATTAAAAATTCCTCGCTCTTCAAAAAGTGATGATACTCAAAATGATGATTAATTCATAATCTATTCGTATTAAATATGAATTAATTGGATAAATTATTAGTTTGCATGAATTATTTATTTTTGACTTGCTTATATCCGACCCCACCAATCTATTTTGCTCATATCCGACCAACCAACCCGTTGGTCACCCCTAACGAACACCATAAGATTTCGAGTAATATAAGATCAACTGATCTTCTCGTAGAAAATCAGTTAACAAGGATTAAATCTCTCTTCACTCCTAAAAAGAAAATTATTCCAGATTGGATATGGGCATAACACAATCAAATACTAACCTTTTAAACTCTTCCTCTACTCCAATTGAGAATGCAGGAGACACGCATTTCAGGTCCCACAAAAAGATTCTGCCCTCTCTTGCATATGAATATGAGCGGGAGAAAGCAAAATAAACGGAAAGGTAAAGGGGAGAGACAAACCACTTTACAAATCATCATTTCATCATACAACTCACAAAATCAATGGAAGAAAATACTACCATCATTCAATCATAATGCATCAACAGAGATAAAGACAAAACTTATCCACATATTTACAAACACTCTAATCATCACTCTAAACCTGATTTAATCACTTCAAAAATAAAACCATCAAAATTAACTACTTAATCGTAATTAATAAAGACATTAATCGCGTATTCACCTCATAATGGCTGTACATTCCGGCTCAACCCATTCATATTAGCAAAAAAGCCTACTAGATCTTGCCTGTACGGTAAGTAGGATTTCCTTTTCTCCCCTCCGTTCTTCACGTAATGCATCGCCGGGGAACCTTTACCGGCCGGAACTCCGTTTGATTTTGCGGCGACCTTTGAAGCATCAGTCGTCGTCTTTTCTGCTTTGTTTTTTTCTCTCTTTTTGGGCGAAGGAGTCAACAAGACAAAAGTGTCCTTGCCGTCACTATTGCTCCGGTGAATGAGATCACGAAATTTCCAGCGTTTTGAGGAACCTGTGGAACTGCTCTTCTTACAACCTCCGGCAGACTTCTCCTCCTCTTTAGGCCTCCACACGCAGTATGTTCCCGGCGGAATCCCTTCCAGGTCGTCGGCTTCAGACGATGAGCATGATGAGTTAGCTTCTCGCTCTTCTTCCATGAAAAGCTTCCTTAACGGCAGTCGAATTGATCTCGGTAGAGCAGAAGCCTCGCCCGACGATATCGAGTTCGTATTCGGATTAGATGTACCGTTCATGAAACCGCTGTGTTGTAACAACAAATCTCTATTGAAAATCGGGTAAATTGGACGGATCTGGCCGTTGTCAAAGATTTCATCAGCTGCAACCGGTGAAAATTCGGACTCTTTTACAAACGAAAACTCAAATTCATCGTCATCTTCATTTTCTTCTTCGTGATTCTCATCCTTATCCTCCTTCTCATCCACTTTCTCATTCAAACTTCCTCCACTTTCAAAGCAAGTGAAACCTCCACCATCTTCAACAAAAAAATCCGTTTCAATTCCATTTTCAGCCCTGAACTCTTCAACAACTCTATCAGCAATTTCAGCTAGATTCCTATTGGAATAACTTTCGAAACTCGGAGACTGTGATAACTCCCGGCTCGCCTGCATTTCTTCAGCAAATTCTCTGATTTCTTTTCACAGTTTCAAATACAAAACACAAGAAATTCGCTCAGTTTGAGAGAGAGAGAGAGAGAGCGTTTGTTTGTTTGGTATAAAAGGTGGAAAGTGTGGGTCGTCGGTTTGAGATTATAGAGGCTACTAATTCGAAATGGAAGATAAAAAGGGAGAGGGGGATATGATTAGGTGAGGGTAGGTGTACCATTAGTTGCTGAGTTTTAAGTGGAATACCAAATAGATGGTGGAAAATTAGAAGATTGACTTTTGAGGTGTCAACGTATAATGTAATGTATGTGACCAGGAACAGTTCTTTGCTTGGTTCATACGTAATAGTATGAGATAAAGTTCACACGTGTAGGCGTTTACTAGTCCACACGTATGAGAGAAATTCTACTCGTAGTCGTATTATTTTTTGTGTGGTGTTCTACAAATTGGCTGCGCTGCTGTCTGTGGTTTCCCTTCTCTTTGATTTAAAATTTTAAATGCGAGTTGGCTATGTCTGTTTTTTTAAATGTTTCTCAGTTTATTCGGTTTAATGATTGTCCTTACTAGGATTTATTTTTGTCCCCATTTTCAGCATTATTTGTTAGATGCTTAGATCTGTCGATAAGTTTTGGGGGCAATTTTGGTTATCCGAAACTGAAATGCTAATTTTTACTTAAAATGCTATTTTAATGTTAAAAGAAGTTATCTTTATATATATTTCGCAGTAATTTATTGTGAATTTTTTTTTTGATCTCACCTAATTATTTTAACTGGCACAATAATAATAATTCAAAAATATAAAATAATATTTTATTGGAAATTCATTTAAAAAATTCTATGCCACGAGCTTGGACTTGCCTTATTAATAGGCATTTTATTTTCATGAACATTCTCTCTTCTTCTTATCAATCTTCTTTACAATGTCTGAAGTACAAAAAATAAGGGTTTCTCTATATTGGGGGTGGTTAGGTTGTGTTGGAGAATAACTCTGTGAGGTACAGCTCACCTCCACTGTGTCATGTTAAATTGCTGCTTAATATGGAGTACGATATACTGATATCATTCTTACGTAAAAAAATTGAGTGAGAGGAGGCATTCGGTTAACTTCAAAGTAACCGGTAGATTTTCGTATTCAGTGACTCGCAGGCGTTTGCTTACTATTCGGAGTTTAACATCGAGGATGATGATACTCTTAGAGATATTTTGCGGATTCCGAAGAAATATAGGAAATTTATTGTAATAAAATTATTGGAAATGTACGTCAAGGTGGAAGAGGGCGTGCATAGCATGGATAACCCCCAGTCAGCGGGTGGTTATTCTGGAGCATTTTTTGTCGGACAGATTGGTGAAGAAATAGCTTTCCCTGATTTAAACTTGTCACCACCGGCAACTGAGCAGCCACAAAATAATTTATCGACTTTATATAATCAATAAGAGAACTGGTAAACTTCAATTTTGCTACGCTTTAGCGCTGTTTATTTTACATTTGAATTGGATTTATATTAACGGTCATATTTTTCATAGGGGGTACCGTCCGGATATGAATTTTACGAGTTATGAGCCGACCCCTAGTTGGAATATGCATAGTTCAAGAGTATTGCACCACGATGGTCCAACCGGGAGTCATTACCAACAAGAAACGTCAAGACAATACGACTTGTAAGTAAAGTAATATAGCTATATCTAAAGTATTTTTCAGGAGTATTAGGAACTTATGTTTTTATTCTTTTTGTGCAGCGAAAACCAGTTTCTTGAAGTTCCTGACCTCACACAGCTTCCCATAGACAATGTATTTACTTGTGATTTGGCAGATGTGCAGAGTTAGGAAGATGTTAGTGAATACGACAATAATGCGGATGAGTCTAGGGATAACACGCCCTTCCCTTTCAAGGTTGGTGATGAGGAGGAGGAAGTGAATGTTGAACCTAATTAGGGCTGTAAAAATTTACAGCATAAAACAGTGCCGTGAGATGACGGTACATGATTCAACTACGGATAAATGGAAGGTTGTATAATGTAGATATTTTATGGGTTTTCACTGGATGTTGTGTTCCACCAAGAAGAAATCAAGTTTGTGGAAAGTGGGTAAATTTATTAGCCAGCACGGATGTGAAATGGACACATACAATGAGAATCACTTCAACTTGGATGTCGACTTGATTTCTCTTGTCTTGATTTCATATTAGGAGGTGTCCATTAGGTTCAAGATAAAAGACTGTATTACAGCCGTGTAACGACCTGAACCGTCGTCACGTGAGTTACCGCCTCTTTTTCACTGTCTTATGCTTCTATACGTTTCATTATATGTGTTTGGAGAATTTGAAGTAATTCAGATAGAGTTCGGTTAGAAATGAGACAATTAGTATCTTTATGAGAAGGTTAGTTTGGAAAATTCAACCGAATATTGACTTATGAGATACAGGGCTCGGAATGGATTTCCGACAATTAGGCTAGTTTGGGGTGGCGATTAATGACTTAGGAGCGCAAATCGGAATTGAATTTGGAGGTCCGATGTAGATTAGGCTTGAATTGGCTATGTTTGAATTTTGGCGGATTCCGGTTGATAGGTAAGATTTTATCCGAGGGTCGGAATGAAATCGGACAGTTGTAATAGCTCCGTTAGGTGATTTTGGATATGCGTACAAAGTTTCAGGTCATTCGGAGGTGTTTAGATCGGATTTTTAATCAAATGCAAGTTTCATCAGTTTTAGTTTGACTTAGGCTTGAATCCGTGGTATATTGATGATTTTGATGTTGATGATACTGTTTTTATGCTACAAGTAAGTTTAAACAAAGTAATAGGACGTATCTGTGCTTTTGGAACGAGCAGCAGTATGTGATTTAAGAATCAACCCTTAGATAATTAAGGAAAGTGGTATTACTATTCTAGTAATTTACGGGAGCATACGTTCAGTAAGAGGGGAAGGTGATGTAAATTGATAACACTTCGATGGGACTGCGGCAGTTTCTTGTTGGACCGACTGTTGACATTTGAGTTTGTTGATGGCACAGGGAAATTTTAAAATATCCTTCGTGGAATGAATGGGTACTTGATGTGTAATATGTATTCGTACGGCGGAATGTGGGACCAAGTACAGTGAGTTGTGTGTTATATGGAGTTGGAGACTGGAGTTCTCCGACGCAGTCTATTTCGCGGTTGTGGATCGTGAGTATTC
Organism: Nicotiana benthamiana; assembly: GCA_034376525.1. NCBI lineage: Eukaryota > Viridiplantae > Streptophyta > Magnoliopsida > Solanales > Solanaceae > Nicotiana > Nicotiana benthamiana. The sequence goes on along the minus strand of CM067335.1, from coordinate 107,167,982 downwards.
AGCATTGGTTATTTGCAAGTAGGATTTGGAGGCTAGAGTGGATCTTTATTTGTTGATACGATGGATTTTGGACGTGATATTGGGTGTAGACTGGTTGCCTTAGAGTTGGGTTGATTCGATCGTTATTGGACCTACTAGTGATATGGGAAGATATATGAGTTGTTTTTCTGTGCTGCGAGGCGCTATGATTTTTGGGCAGTGGCACATATATTGCGGTGCTGTCGAGATTCATAGTGGAAGTTGAGTTTTGTAGCTTACACCGCCATAAGTAGATATGATTAGGGGTGTTCATCGGGCGGATTGGGAGGCTTTTACTCTTAACGGTTTGGCTTAACGGTTATCGGCTTTTAAATGTATTAATCTGTTAGCCACCCGATAAGATATCGGGCGGATTGGTATCGGGTTAGCTCTTATAGGGCGGTTAATGGGCGGTTTATCGGCCTAACATACATGTTCACTAAATATCTCTTATTCTCCTCGTCTTAGAAATAATGAATTGCCATAAAAAATAATATTTTAGAGGCAATATGATGTAGCTAATGAAACAATCGCCATCAGCATGTAGATTATAAAATAGATAAATTCACTACTAGTTCAGTATCGAGAAAAATAAAACAGAACTTATCTTCTGTTAGAGGCCACACTACATGTGTACTCATAAGCTTCGGATATAACCAAAAAAATCTGTCGCGCAAATTTCCATTCAGCTCCCACAATGAACTTTTAAAAACTGAAGTGCTCTGGTAAATTCTACTCTTACACTCCTCTTCTATAAATAACAATCGTTCTCCATTTTCCACAAGCAATCATCCAAAATGCACAAATTTATTTCATGGGGTGTCGTTCCTCTAGTCATAACCAACCTTTCAATTCTTCTTTTTCCATGACACACATAGAACCATATATGTATTAGACAACTCAATTCTATCACTAAATTATATATATATATATATATATATATATATATATATATATTATTTTATTTTTATATTCTTAACGGGTTAACGGATTAGCCGTTAAGAAAATCGAATAATCCATCCCCAAACCAATAAGCCGTTAAAAAAAAAATTCAATCCGTTCCCCATCCATTAAGCCGTTAAGCTGTTACCAATAAGCCGATAAGCTTCGGTTTGGATCGGTTTTCGGTTTCGGATCGGTTTTGAACACCCCTAGATATGATTGTGCACTCAGTGTGCTTACGATCGATAATCGGTATTTTATAATATTGAGCAAATTCGGCTCGATGTGCATCTTCCTATGTGAGATATTTGAGCGGATTAGGTGTCACACCACCACAGGGTATGTTCTCTGGATCGGGATGCGCGCCGCAACATCGTGATATTGAGAATAGTTTTCCATATGTTTCGTCGTGTGCCTTGCTTCCTGGTCTGAGGAAAGTTCGTATTAGGAGTTGCTCGGTGAATAGCGCCTCGGTTGTGTCCTTTCAGGATTGAGTGGTGTATATACCTTGCTTCACTGTGGGTGTGATGCATTGCTTGGTTTCAGACATCAATCTGTGCGTGACCGTGACTCGAGGTACGTCATGTGTAATAGTGTTTGGATAGGATCGCGCGTTGTGGCGAGGTCACGTGAAGTTATGGCTTTTCAAGGAGGATTCAGGTATTCTATTCCTATGATGTGAGATGAGGTCTCCACCTTGTGTTGTGATGGTGCTGATGAGCTTGAGATACAGCTCTTTCGTTGAGCTAATATCCTGATTTGAGTATATTCATGTCGTTCTTTATTGGTGTGCGTGTTATGCAAGTGTGGCTTAGGCCGGTGATAAGGTGTCATATCACCAGAATGGTATGTAGGATTCGAGGTGATCGTTGGAGTCATTAAAGAATACGAATGGATTTGGTTGCAGCTTGTTAGAAGGTTAATATCGAGGTTCGACTCGGAAATCTGTTGTGATAGTAGTCTAAAGGGAAGTGACTTCATGAATGGTTGATGTGAGAGATTGTTACAGTATTGCGTGTTTCATCTATTGTTGGCAGTATATGAAACTGTTGGAATAAGACCTTTGTTAATAATGAGGTTTTTCCACCGGTATTCGGGTGTTGTGGGAAAATGCTGTGAATAGTAGCTACCGTTTCGAGGGTAGAATTGTGTGGTTTGTTGCATGGGTTCACCTGAGGTTGTAGGTATGGGTTATTACTGCTGGTCCGGGCTTATTCTGAGTATAAATATGAGGTTCTGATCTTGTGTATGGTTTCAGAAGTGCAATGTGGTTCTACGGTTATGGTCCAAATGGACCGTAAAATTTTTTATGTGTTGTATTATCGGGCCTATATTAGTTAGGGTGACGTGGGATCACCCTGGGTATATGTTTGGTAAGGACATGCAAGATTTGGTTGGCTCCTAGTACAACTCTGGGCCCGCTCGAGGGCGAGCGTTTGTTTAAGTTGGGGAGGATGTAACGACCCGAACCGTTGTCATGTAAGTTACCACCCCGTTTTCCCCATTTTATGCTTCTATATGTTTTATTATATGTGTTTGGAGAATTTGAAGTAATTCGGATAGAGTTCGGTTAGAAATGAGATAATTAGTCTCTTTATAAGAAGGTTAGTTTGGAAAAGTCAACTGAATGTTGACTTACGTATTAGAGGGTTCAGAATGGATTTCCGAAGATTCGACTAAATTTGGGTGGTTATTTATGACTTAGGAGCGCAATCGGAACTGAATTTGGAGGTCCGGTGTAGAATTAGGCTTGAATTGGCTAAGTTTGAATTTTGGCGGATTCCAGTGATAGGTGAGATTTTGATCCGAGGGTCGGAATGAAATGCCAACAGTTGCACTAGCTTTGTTAGGTGATTTTGGATATGCGTGCAATGTTTCAGGTCATTCAAAGGTGTTTAGATCGGGTTTTTGATCAAATGCAAATTTCGGAAGTTTTAGTTTGGCTTAGGCTTGAATCCATGGTAATTTGATGCTTATGATAGTGTTTTTAAGCTACAAGCAAGCTTGAACGAAGTAATAGGACGTATCTATGCTTTTGGTTGAGGTCCCCAGTACCTCAGGGTGATTTCGGATGGCTAACAAGAATTTTTGAAGTTAAAAATGCAGCAGAAAAATTGCAGAGCAAATTTGTTCATTGCGATCTCAAGCCTCGGGTTGCGATCGCATAGAAGGAAAATGGGAGGCCTGGGTGTTACTCTCCGCGATCGCATTACGACGTCCGCGATCGCATATGAGGCCTGGGGGCCGGTGTGTTTTGTTCTTCGCGATCGCAGTGTGAGGAACGCGATTGCATAGCAGTGGGTTGTGAGGCTTTGTGATCGCATGGCACTTGTCGATTGCATAGGGTTATTTGAGGGGTCTAGAATTTGTTCTCTGCGATCGCGTGCCTTCCGCGATCGCATAGAAGGAAATAGCTGGGCATGGAAGGATTTTTAATAACATTTCATTCGCGAACCAAACCTATTTTCCACCATTGTTAAGCAACCAAGAGAGCTTTTTGACCAATTTGAAGAGTGTTTTCAACGGATATTGATTGGAGGTAAGTCTATTGACTTAAAAACACTATTTTTATGAATAATCAACCCTCAAATCCATGAGAATAGGTTGAAATTGTGAACAACTAGGGCTTGGTTTTTGAAAATGAATTTTGGGGATTTGAAAGGCCATTTGAACTCTGTTTTTAGTAAACGTTATATGTACGGACTCGTGGCGAGACGAGGAATCCGTTGATGTGATTTTCGGAATTTTTTGAGAAGTGGGCCCGAGGCTCGGGTTTTACCAACTTCATAAATTTAGTACTTTTTGAGTATTTTGATTGGGTTATGTATCTCTAGCCCATATTTATGTATTCGTTGTAATTTTACTAGATTCGATGTGGAGGAGGTCGATACAACAGGAAAAGGCATTGCGCACCAGTCTACGGCCGGTTAGAGGTAAGTAGTTTCTATAGGTGATGGCCTGAGGGTTTGAAACCCTGATTTATCACATTGTGACTCTATGTTAGGGCGTGACTCGCACCCCATGGCAGGTGCGGGGTTGTATATGATTGGAGATTGTAACTTGGTCCATCCAAAGTGCTAAAAATTATTTATTGGCGGCTGATACACACATTGTATTGTTGGAAATTGGGCTTATTGCCATGTTTGGGGCCTTTTGCCGATTTGTAGCATCCGTCTAGGATGAATATCATTGATAATCATTAATCTCGGTCCTGTGTCTAATCGCTGATATGAAATGCTAAGTTACTTTTTTCTGAAATTAAATAACTAAATTATATTCTTCTTAATAATAAGAAACTGAAAAATAAATTGAATCTTTTATGTGACTCATTTGCATACTGTGGACTGAGTATAGATCTGGCTAAACATCGTAGCGATTATCATATATATATATATATATTGAGGCCGAGAGCATGTTCTATGGCAATACCTGGCTGATATTGCGCTTGGGCGGTAGGATCCCCTCGGAGTCTGTACATACCCCTAGTGAGCTCCGACAACGTTAAACGAATAGGGCTATACGCCGCGGCGGGATCATGTGCATTGCATTGTATTCTTTCATTATACTTGACTGATATACTTGAAATTGTTTTGTTGTTAGTTCGTAGTTAAGGTGTCGGACTGTTAGTTTTAGCTTTGCTTTGTGGCATTTCGTGGATTTCTTATCTTCAGACATTTTCTATTTTTATTATTCACTGAGTCGGTAGAACTCACCGCTACTCCCTGCACCTTGTGTGCAGATTCAAGTGTACCGAAGGCTTAGCCGAGCAGTCGTTGTCTCTAGAAATTATCAGAGTTGTAAAGGTAGCTGCTTGACATTCGCAGGACCTGGCTACTCTTCATATTTCAGTTTTATTTATATATACATTTCCAGACTTTTGTATTTTTATTCAGATATTTTTATCCAGTTTTGTTTAGAGACTCTAGACTCGTGACCCCAGATATTATAGGAGTGTCTTATTAGCTATTCGTACTTCTCTGTATTATTTCACTATAAATATTGGATTATTATCCTAAAATTATAACATTTCCCTTAAGTTTTCAGTTTTGAGATTTATTGTCGACATGAGAATAGTTGTTGGTCCGACTTGCCTAACGTTATGGTTGGGAGCCATCACGACCGAGTTGGGTCGTGACAAGCCGTCCATCAAGAGTATGGTTGTACTGTAATGAAAAGAAAGGCATATCTCGGTCGCAAACGTTCCTTTGAACTTATTTATGGCGACTAGGATAAGTCTTTTTCAAATCTGCCCAGGTACATAGCCGCATTGCAACACTTTAACCCTGACACTGTTGTTGAATGGAGGCGTGAGCGGAGTCCGGACAGACCCAAATATATTTTCAACTATGTGTGTCATTTTAACCGACAATTGATGGTTTTCTGCATTGTCATCCTGTTATTTTCATAGACGGTACTCATGTCTATGGAAAGTATGATATTAAGCTTTTGATTGCAGTTGCTGTAGATGCCAACGGGCAAATATTTCCATGAGCTTTTGCCATTTGTGGTAACGAATGCGAAGAAAACTGGACACTTTTTTTGAACCACTTGAAGCAGCACGTTGTCAAACAATTGTCAGTTAATTGTCTAATATCTGATCGACATGGCAGTATTTTAAGATCTGTGCGTCACTTGCCTGCATGGCAGGAACCATATGCATACCACCGTTACTGTGTGCGGCACCTGAAGGATAATTTTCAGAATAAATATCCTGATAAAACCTTGCATGACTTAATGTGGATGGCTGCAACTGAGCACCAGCAATGCAAATTCACTAGGCGCATGGAAATGATCCGGCATATAGAATCAAGAGCCTATACTTGGTTAATGGGGCGTAAGCTTCACATGCGTACATTGCATATGGCGGCAGACGATGGGGAGCCTTGACTATAAACGTGTCGGAGTCATTCAAGGGCTTGCTGAAATCTGCCCGTGGATTGCCTGTCACTACCATGGTTCGCATGACATTCAAACAGAGCGCGGAGAGGTTTGTCGAAAGGCATGCAGCTGCCTTAGCATTGATGGACCGGGGTGTTGAATTTATGCCAATACCCATTAGAAGATTTGAAAGGTCCAGGAGGTGAGCACAGTGGCATTCATTTCTTCAGTACGATCATGAACAGGGTGTTTTTGAAGTTAAGACAGCTATCAGCAGACACCGTGAGGAATAATCTACATACGGTGAATGAAAATAGTAGGTTGTGCTCGTGTGGAAAATGGACCATCTACCACATGTCGTGCGCACATGCGTTGAAGTGCTTTCAGGAAGTAGGCTATGGGGCAACAAACTATTTTGATAGGCAATACAGTGTTGCTGCATATGTAGACACATATAGCAAAAAGTTGCAGCCATTAGGTGCTGAGCATTATTGGCCGCCGGAACCTTTTAAGATGGTATGTAACAAGGACTATTTGCGCAAGCTGCAAGTGAAAAAGAGAACGCGCATAGGAAACCATATTTATGTTGGTGACACAGTTTATGCGCGTAAATGTGGCATATGCTCGCAAACAGGACACGACCATCGTAAATGTCCTTCAGCTAGTACGCGAGGCGGTAGTAATCCTGGTGCAAGTTCGTCTAACGTACCCAACTATCAAGGAAATCTCTAGTATTTCGTTTTGGTTTTTTAAATGCATGTTTGTACTTGCGTAAGTTTCAATATATATGAATTAAAAGAAAATTCCAAGTTACATCTCATTTTTTAACGTTATATTTTGCTATGGTTGCTGCAATATTAAACTTGTTTGTATTGGAAAAGCATGTGAAAAGCTAAATATGTAATTCGCACTGAAATACTACGTATTGTTGAGTTGTCATGTCATTCTGCAAAAGATGAAAACCGCATGTGAAAAAAGCAAATTTTTCAGAATAATTGAATACGTAAATCGCAATATAATACTGTATATTGTATGAAATCTTGACTATAAATAACGGTTGCACGCTACTTGCTTTTTGCACTTAACAAGTATCAAAATTTCTCTGTACGAAATGTCTGAACAACACGTTATGTCCCAAGGTGCTACTGCGGAGAAAAATACAGTTTGTTCAAATCGTGGCCAGATGGTGGACTCCGCTACTGGGGTTGTACAAACAAGCTTGACGAGCAACCAGATAAGCCCACATGTGAATTTGATATATGGTTTGATGAAGAGTGTAGAATCAAGTACTATAAAGAAGAAATTTATAAACTTCATTGTCTGTGTACTACGCAAGCGATACACGAGGGCCAAACAAACCAACAAATTGATGAGTTGAAGGCCAAACTCAATGAGGTAGAAGAAGAGAAAAAAATGCTGGAAGACCAACTCGAGTGGTTGGAGATTATTGTCGGAAGCGGATTGTGATTTAGCAGTGTCTTCGACGTGATAAGCGTAGTAGTTTAAATTTATATTTAAGTTGTATGGTGTTTTTATCAGTTGTACTGTTTGTATCTTTACATTTATCGTGTTTGTGTTTGTGTTTACCCCTTTTAAATAAAAATGTTGTTCAAATGTTGTTATAATTTACCTTAAATAATGTGCATGTAAATCGTCGTATAATACTGCGTATTGTCTAGTTGTCATGTCATTATGAAACTGATGAAAACCATGTAAAAAGATATTTTTGCCTTAAATAATGCCCATGTAATTCACCATATAATACTGCATATTATTGAGATGCCATGTCGTTCTCAAAAGGAGGAAAGACATGTGGAAAAATAGTATTTTGCCTTAAATAATGTGAATGTAAATCGTCGTATATTACTACGTATTGCTGAGGTGTCATGTCGCTCTTGAAAGGAGGAAAACCATGTGTAAATAGTCGTCACAGTCTGAGTTCCTGCTTTCAACGAGACTTTCTTAGCTTGTCAAACTTTCTCTCCTTCACCAGGAAAGTTATCCGGTAAGCAAAGCAAAAGCCAGTGCATGGTAGCGCCTCCAGAGTTGGAGCGTCACTACAAAAAGGATAATGGTAACCCTACCATTAACTACTTCATTTATGAATTTCATAGTAATAGAAATACATGTCCTACCGAGACAGAATTTGGAACTTGCTATCCTCTTGCCTCCTTTGCTTTGCCCCGTGCTGTCTTCCTCCAGTTGCCCCCACCCAATAGCCAATAGGCCGAAAAAGTGTTTGCCTTAAATAATGTGCGTGTAAATCATCGTATAATACTGCATATTGTTGAGTTGTCATGTCATTCTGAAACCGATGAAAACATGTGAAAAAAGCTATTTTTGCCTTAAATAATGTCCATGTAATTTGGCGTATAATACTGCGTATTGTTGAGTTGTCATGCCGTTCTGAAAGTGATGAAAGCCATGAGAAAAAAAAGTTATATTTGCCTTAAATAATGTCCATGTAATTCGTCGTATAATACTGCGTATTGTTGAGTTGTCATGCCATTTTGAAATTGATGAAAACCATGTAAAAACTATTTTTACCGTAAATAATGTCCATGTAATTCTTCGTATAATACTGTGTATTATTGAGCTGTCATGTCATTCGCAAAAGGATGAAAACAGGTGGGAAAACAATATTTTGCCATAAACAATGTGTATGTAATCGTCGTATATTACTGCGTATTGTTGAGTTGTCATGTCGTTCTTGAAAGGAGGAAACCCATGTGTAAAAAATAGTTTTTGCCTTAAATAATGTTCATGTAAATCGACGTATATTACTGCGTATTGTTGAGTTGTCATGTCATTCTCAAAAGGAGGAAACACATGTGGAAAAAACAATTTTTGCCATAAATAATGTGCATTAAATCGTCGTAGATTACTGCGTATTGTTGCAACTTATTGCTTATAACTAAAGAGCGGATTCTTGTTATTTTCTACACTTAACAGCAACCTCTAATCGAGATTTTCCATTAACCAATACTTCATTGAAGAAGTGTCTGAACGAACCCTTCTTGCCCCAAATTGAGAATGTGGAACCAAGAGCATGATGTATCATGACTGGGAAGAAGCTAGACGCCGCTATTGGGGTTGTATGAACAAGTTTTATAGGCTGTCCGGCGTACCTATATGCAATTTTAAGGTATGGGTTGACGAACCATGTGATCAAGAATACTACAAGGACAAGATATATCATCTTCATGATGTGTGTACGAGCCAGTGGCAAATAGAGCGCCAATCTAGGCAAGAAATTACAGATTTGAAGGCCAAGATCATGGAAGTAGAAGAAGAGAATAAAAAATTGGGAAAAAAGTTTCAGGAGATGAAGCAGAGATTACTGGGCGGTAGTAACTAAGCAATGGCACTTACGTGTTCAGTGTTATAATGTATCTTCACGTTTCCTTTGTCAAGTGATTTCGTTAGGTCAACTGTTTGTATTTGTTTTAGGTTTTCAATGTTTGTGGTTGTGATGTACTGTTTAAGTAATATTGTTGTTCAAACGCAATTAAAATAAAATTGTTCTGAAAATATAACTATTAACAGTATTTATATGGTTCACTATTCACATAAATTACAAAGTAAGCAAATCAATGCGTCCCGCAGCCAGTGTGCTTAAGTGTCGCCATTGGCCTGAGTCGCATCCCCCGTCGGTCGGATACACTATCTAGATCATTGTCATCTAGCCGCCTCTTTATCGGAGGATGTACAGCCGCATCGACACCGCAACTGGCAAGATCGAAAGAATAGACCATAGGCCCATCAACAACCTGCAAAATAAGTTACAAATTAGCATATGAAAACAATGTTAGTTTGATATATGCGTTAAGTAATAAATTATTTTCTCACTGTGGTCTCCTCGGCCTTCTAGGTATATGCATCCGTGATGTGCTCATCATCTACTGTAGTTGCCTCGAAGATAGGCTGGGACGAAGACTTCATAAGAAAATTAAAAATAAATCATTGATGCTATATTAAGGAAAATAAAACAAATTGAAATTTTAAATTAATACAAACATACCGTCGCATGTGATAGATGCACCTAAACCGCTGGGGATTGGGGATAACTCAACCTGCGCCCGCCATCCACGTCACGGATCGGTCGATCGTCAGCTGCAGAATATGGGAATGCGAAGTACTGATCTACATCCGCGTCAAATGTACCCATGATCGACAACGCTCCTGACGGGGTGACTTGCGATACTGGCACAAATAACTGAAGGCTATACGAAGGCATGCTACTGGAAGGCTCGTCTGCATGAGCCATACAAGCCTGCAGATCATCTCCAAGCCCCTCAAGCCCAAGGGCCTCGTCATGTCCCTCTGCAAGTGGGTCTATAGGTACCTCAACGCCACCTTGCTGACCCCTTCCTCGTGGTCCCCCGCGACCTCGCCTGGAACCCCTGGCTCATGGGGCACCGCAACCTCGTGGGACCGGACTACCCCGCCGGTACGCCTCTGGCGCTGCATACTGAGCCTCGTGGTCCAACCTCCCGGCATCTCTCGCCTGCAACTGTGTCAGGCGAGCCGTCTGTTCTACCTGTCGGTCAAAGGCAACCAATTCAGGGATGTTTGTACGATGCTGCATCTGTTCTCCCAACTGATAGAAACGATGATGACCAATAGCGTGTGAAACATTTGAAGTTGTAATTAAATAATGCTATATTAATATTATAACATATTAACAAGCCAAAAAAATATACCAGTGCCTCATGCCTCATGGCATACGGTCTGTAACGCTCGCCCAGTACATGTGCAGGGTTCCCGATCATCAGCTGGGTCTGACATTGGTACCACTCAGGATATAGATGAATAGTGCCATCCTGGAATACTGTAGGTGGTGGCGGAATACGCTCAGCTTGCTCGTCCAAACCAACTAGCTGCTGTTGTAGCCACTCCGCATACTGCCCGTCCATGTTGCCAGGATCATCGCGGTGATAGTTAGTGGCAACCCATACAGGCTCCCTCGGTATATTCTGGGGCCGGACAAACTGTCGAAGTACATGCTCCGTGGCATGATACTCAACGTAATCCCAGAATATCATCGGGACGGAGGTGCTCCAAATAATCCGGTTGACTGAGCAACAAGCTGGTAGCTCAGCAAGTAACTCGATGTTGTATGGCATCCAGATGAACTGCCAAATAATAACATAAATGTTAGTAGGCAAAACGCAACTCAATTCGGGAAAACCAACTGTAGGTACATATTTACCTGTCCGTCCACCAACATAATTAAGACATCCCTGAGGAGGGGGAGATTATGGTGAATCTCATTCCCTCGGTATAGCCAACACCGCGCAATCCATCTGATAGCTAGAGGAGAAATGGATAATGCTGACCGGGCGGAAGTGCTAGTGTAGGTGGCTGCAACGACATGATCTGCTGCCAGGCCCAAACCTAATATAAAATGTTGATGTAATATTTATGTGTCAACTAACGATATTGAATTTGAAGTAAAAAATAAAGTATTCAGAAATTTTATCACTTGTAGAAGGGGGAAAAACTGCATATATCAACTGTTGGACCCATCCTCGCCCGGAACATGCTCCTATACAGGTACGCCAGCACACTAGAACCCCAGCTGTACTGGGATACCTGACCCAGGTCCACTATATGATGAATGAAGCGCATGCTCACTTTACTTCCCGAAGTGTCCGGGAATAAGACATACTCGAAGAGCAAGAGCAACGCACAACGTATGTACATGGATATCTAGAGATCCTCTATTTGGAGGTTAATATCAGGGAGCAAATCCTCCATATGATCTCTGATGGCTGATAAAACAACGCGAATGCCCCCTGCTAACCCTCAGGTCTAAGACCAGTCCACCGCCCCATCAGCTCCGCCAACTGTGCATGTGACGCTCCTCTAACGTACTCGGATTGTGTCAAAGCGCGTCCCTCTATACATAATCTGTATAACACCTAGACATACTCTAGGGGGATAGTGGCCTCTCCTGTGGGAAAATGAAATGTATTGTAGCGACCAATCTAGCTGCATCCGTCCTAGCTCAAAAATGCTATATTATCAGATCTCCTGGGATCTTGATTAAGCAGTGGCTTTTACGTGATAAGTGTATTGTTTGCTCTTTGTGTTTGCCTTGTTTAGTGTTTGTACTATTTCTACTGTTTGGATCTTTATGTTTGTAGTGTTTGTGTTTTTGTTAACCCGTTTAAATAAAAATATTGTTCTACTAATCACCTTATTATTGTTTTCAAAGAACACTAGTGTTTATGTATGAAATTGTTTTCCCCCCAAAAATATGCATGTAATTCGTAGTATAATACTACGTATTATTGAGTTGCCATGTCATTTTGAAAAGGTTCAAACCCATGTGGAAAAAGTTATTTTTTCCCCGAAAAATGTGCATGTAATTCGTAGTATATTACTACGTATTGTTGAGTTGTCATGTCATTTTGAAAAGGTTCAAGCCCATATCTTACAAGAGTTCCAGAATAATTATGCTGGAACTCCTGCAAATTTAACGGGAGTTCAAGCATTATTATGCTGGAACTCCCGCATATTTTACGGAAGTTCCAGCAAGTATAAATATCCAGTATAATATACTGGAGTTTGGTGCACTGGTGCTCCTGTCTCCCGTATATTATACAGAAGTTAGCAAAGTATACCGGTCCAGCATAATATGCTGGAGTTCGTTCACAAATGCACCAGAACTCCCGTATATTATACGAGACCGGTCCTTATTGGAGCAAAATAATAGATACTTTTTATTAACTTGGTAAACGCTGGCTATTTTTTATTGACTAGTGTAAAAATTGACTATACCATGATATTTTGTCGAAGTTTTCTCATCACTATCGGGATGTATTTTTGGGCTAGGCGAGGAAGACCCAATAAGGTATATCCAGGATCCAGTTGAGGTACTGCAGTCTATTCCGTGTAAAATTTCTTTTTTCCTATGTAACTCTCTTTAATAAATTTTAATATTTTTCAATTTTAGCTTGTTCCTTTTGCTCAATCCATTAGATGCGTCGCCATTGGTTTTCAAGACATGGACAAATGCTTTTCTTTTGAGTAAAATATGATTTTCCTTTCCTTTTTTTTTTTACCTTCAGTAACTCTTATAATGAGGAGATACTTTTCTACAACATATGGTCTTTCTTTATAACCTTTTTATTATGTCGAAACAGGAGGGGACGTTAGGGAGAAAATTTGAATGAGAAGAGTAAAATTAGGAGTGAGGAAGAATACGATAATCTGTCCAAATTAATTCTCGAACCCAAGATGAATATTTGGTGCATCGTCGTTGAATTTCACGTTAAGTTGCTTGGAAGATTCAAAATTCCCCAGTCGACTTAACTGGGCTTACTGTTTGCTATTTTGGCCAATTTGAAGCATTAACTGGAATTCAGTTTTCCTCAAATCCAAGTTCAATATACTAACAACCGAGGAATTTTGGCTTTTTCTACTAGTAGTGATAGTTCTGAGATATATTGTACTTGTCTTGGTGGCCAATCCCCATAGCCACCCATTGCAGATATTGGACTGTATCACAAGATAATAGAGAATGCTGCAGCCTGAATAATTGGATATAGCAATTTTCATCAACAAGAATGATCAGGTAACTATTACACCTATCTATTACATTTGGGAGACACTGTTACTCTTAAGACAACTTTTGAGGCTACAAAGCAAAAAACAGTGTGTGAAGAGATGCAGGAACCCAGATTAGAGGGGAATTGGGCTACTCAGACTAATTTGTTAGATATCATTTTCATCCCAGGAATCAGCAGCAGCTAATCCTTGTGTCACAGTAAGCTTTGGTTAGTGGATGTCGATCTTATAACGTTTCATTCTTTCTGCTTCCGTCCATACATTCTTCAACAAAATTACCAACAACTCTTTTTGCAAGCACAGTTTTTTCCATCTCGTTGTCTAGAGTGAATTGAGCTGACGTTGGATGAGATCCCGGTTGATCCTTTATTATGCTGCGAGAAGTTAAGGAGAAACAGGTCAGTTAATCGTCATGATGAATTGTGCAAAAACGAACGAGGGTATCCTAGTTTTGACTGTTAGGCATAACTTATAATATCAGTTTCAGGATGTTTTTAAGGGAAATAAGCTATGTGGCCTGAAAAAGAGTATAGCTTAAAGTTACGTCCTTCGACTACACATGACACAAACATATGAATTTGCAGATTATTTAAGCTTTATGCTATACGTTGCTAGGCTATGTAGAACTAGCAGCAAATTCTGTTTCAAACACAAGATCATGGAACAAGTAAAAATATGTCAAATGTTCGTTTAAAGAAAAATTAAGCGATGAACTAACTAAAACTGGAGTCCTTAATATACAAGAACATCATTAAGGCTTTGAATAAGCTCCCTTCCACTCCTCGGTCTGTCCACGAAGCCTTAGGTTTTAAAGCTGTGTCTTTTTCGGCGCACTCACGAGAGTTGCCGAGTTTACATGGCTATACTAAACTACCACAATATATGTTGGGACTACTACTTGGTACCTCCCCACTTCACAATTAGAAGCCATTTATTCAAGCAAAGGCCAAACTTCATATTAGTGAGGATGACCTAAATTTCCACATGACATAATAAGAGTAATCCAAATCAAGTTACTTCATTGAAAACCACAAGACTAACTTGATACAACATTTCTCGAGCCAAAAGTTCGTGAGTTTGTATTGAAGTAAGTGAAATGGAAAGCAAGACTCACTAGAGGAACAAACAAAGAGAAGCAGAATATCAGGAACATCGAGTAGATCATGAACAACCTTATCCGTAAAGTAAGATCATTTAGTAAAAGGGACTAACATTATCCTGAAAACAGAATTTGCATCTTCTTTCCAGTCAACTGAATACTCCACTCAAACAAGGAATAGATAAAATTAGGTAATACAGGGTTGGACAAGTGAATTAGGTGCTTCCAGTGTCAAACACAATCGGTAATATTTACTCATGCCACACTTTGTTAAACAAACATTTGCTCTGATCTAGGCCATACCTTGTATTTGCAGGACTTGATGATTGCAGTTAACAAATCGTCTCCAGCTAGTTTCCTCACATGCTGAATCAATTCTCGCCTCGTCATCTTCCTCTCCTGAAAAACAGAAGTAGATATAAACAACTGGACAACAGAATATAGAGACACGTACTAAAAAGAAAATTCAAAGAGCTTCAAGCCCATACCTTATGATCACTATGATATTTCGTAATCAATTTGATAGTGTGAGGCGGCAAGAATTTTGATAGAGCAGAAATCAGTGCAGGAAATGAAATCCAAGGTGAATTTGGATTTTTAGCAGGAACTCCATTCCTTTGAGACTCTGCACAAATGAGACCATAATTAACAATCTAGCACAATCCTCTAAATATTCTAAATTATTGAAATATCACTAATTCTCCTTTATGCTTAAGTTACCGTAAAGTATGCTCACCTTTGACATTAGAGGCGACTCTGAAACTGACCATAAATTCTGGAAACACATAGCTATTCATGTCTGTACTCCACACAATATATTTTCTAGGAGAAAGCAAATTATCAACGCCAGTGTCAAATTCCTCAGAACTCGGATGCCACTGTCCTGTTCCAGGATGTACAACTTCACTTCTTCCCAGTATCACACGACAAAGCAGTAAATGCTTTACCCCATTTTTATCAGCAACAGCATTTTGCAGACTGCCAAAAAAATAAATCAAAAATCAGCTAAAAGGAAAAGAATTAAATACCTCAAAACAAGAAAGTTCAATAGAAGATGAGTTTCAAGTACCAATCAAGAGGATAATTGTCCGGAGAAAGGCATATGGCGTGAGAATAAGCTCCATTGTTCGAAGAATGAACAAAACCATGTAAAAATATATTGTTAATCTCATCTTTTGAAGCTCCAAACCAAGCGTATTTCACATTAGCATTATTCCCTCCGCATTTTTTCTCCACAGCTTTGGAGAAAATAAGAAAGGATTGAAGCTTTGCTTGTTTTGTGAAAGTAGAGCAAGTTTCCTTATGAATTGCCGTAATTTGCGTTGATGCTCCAAAAGCACCCAATCCTGACATAAACTTCTCTCTGATAGTTCCGTATACCTTATCGCCCTCATCAATGCTCATCAAACCGGTGTTTTTTTCTTGATATTTTGAGCCAATAACCGAACTCTCTGAATCAGAAACTTCTGGATCTTGCACGTCATCACTGCTTGAGCTTGTAGATTCAGCTGATTGATGTTCAAATTTAGGCTGGTACATATTGAGAGGAGCCAAAATCTTGTGATTATTAAGGTAATCTTGAACTGTTGCTTCCCCACGAAGAAGAGAGAAGAACTGAGGTTTCACAAAGTTCTCCATTGTAAAATTATTCGAACAAGAGAAGAAAAACTATTAGATGGAGGACAATTTGGTAAATCTAACTGTTTCGTAGAGAATTTGAATCAATAAGTAAGCATTGGAATCAAATTCTGAATGAATGTAATTGAAGCGAGCTAAGGAAAGAACCAATGCAGAATTGTAAAGTAAGGAGAAAGAGAATATTCACAATATAAAAAAATCAGAAAGAATCAATACTTGCTTAGAATAAAAAAGCACATTCTCGAATCCTTTGAACTCAAAACCTGGGGAGGAGAGGTCGAGAAAACTTGAAACTAAAAACTGTTAATGGGTAGGTGAAAAAAACTGGAGAATTATTGTAGAGCGAAATCCAAATCAAAGAAGAAGTAGGATTATTAATAACTTGGGAGAAAAGAATGAAGAAATGAAGAGGGAGAATTAATAAGAAAGAAAGCCAACGGTAAACACCGCCACAAGTTTACTCATGTGGGCGGTGAAGTTGGTTTCCTTTTCTATACAATTTTGGGATAGCACTCAGCCGACTTTTGTTTCTTTTTCAATTACTTGCGTGGGAAGGCGTGAGTTGGCTGTTAATGGCTCCTAGTGGGTTTGGGTTCGGCTTCGGGTTCGTTGGATACAGTCCCGTATGGTGTTGAATTTCCTATTTTGACCTTTGTACTGAAATGGTTTCCTGATGCTTTCAATTAACGCGTGCCACTACGTGGACGTGTACAACAAGTGTTTCGTCAGTGCTTATTATTAATAAAATACTATATTTTTTTAAATGAGTATTCCAATTAGTTTGTCTATTTTGATTTGGCTTTGGGATGAAGGAGAAGTAATTAGAGGCTAAGGAAGTTTTTGTTTAATATATTAATTTAAAATTAAAAGGGTATTATTCAATTGTTTTTTAATCTTTCATGTCGGTCGACTTATATGTATTTATTATGTTGTTTCCAATGGCAGACTACGGTATTGTATTTCAATGGGGCAGATCTATTATTGGTCTTTATTATTCTTTTGGAAGGGCATTGCAGTCTACCAGAAGTTTTCTTTTTTTTCTAGAAATAACACTGACAAAATCAACACTGTTTTGTGGATAAGGACTTGCAAGTTTTAAAAATACATTTAGCAGCAGGACCACATAAAAAAATATTTTAAAAAAAAGAAGAACTTATTCTTATCCTGCTTTGTCTTTACCATTAATTAAAGAAAAGGCAGCACTAATTTAGCGGGGTTATCAGCTATATATTCACACTCGAATTCTTTGTTTTTTTTTCCTTTTTTTTTTCTTTTTTCTATGTTAAGCACCACCTAATAATAATTAAAGGTAAAAACATTTACAACATAAAAACAACTCTACGTTTGAAATGATAAAATTTATTCATCTACATCATGAATGAACGGAAAAAAATTCACTGGAGAATTAATTCTAATAAAATAGCTTTGAGCGTGAAATTTTTAATTAATAAGGACATGTTTGATAATTGTTTTTAAAATAAATTTATGCAAAAACTTTTAATTCTACCATCTTTTCGCACAAGTTAAATCTTTCTAAACTAATCGTTCTTGACATGAAACATTAAGTTAACACTTATTTTATAAATAAAAGAAATCAAAAAGTTTTTGCTATTTTCCAGTATTTGCTACATTTTCTAATAGTATTCTGTCATATTTGAGAAAATAGAAAAGTAAAGTTTCGAAGCCATATTTTACAAAACAAAACAACCTGTACCATATTTTTCCAGTAATAAGCTGATTAAGCAAATGACAGGGAAAAAAAAAATTAACACACCTCGCCATAATCAATTTTATATCTAAAGAAAATCATTCGTCTCCGAACTAGATAAATAATCAAGAAAGGATTCTCTTTGGCAATGCCAGGACAAAAATGCGGACATAATCCAGAAAACTCAAAGTGCCATAGCCATAAGAAAGCAAAATGCCTCAACTATGAACTCTTCAACATAGAAAGTACATTAGAGAAAAATTATACATGTTAACATGTATCTGGTGCAGAAACCTTTGCTGCTGCATATGATCTCCTAATATCTTACAAACTGCCTTGTATCGTCACTTCCTTTCTTCCCGTAAGGATTGCTATCGCTGAACCCATTTCTGCTTCCCTCAACTTTACGCTTTTTGTTCCTGAACTTGGATGCATTGCTATCTATGTTGAGGTGTACTTTTGGAGGATTAGAGAAACAGAACGAAGAAGCTACAGCCTGCCAAACACCATTTTATCCGTTAGTACTTTCTGGATCATAGTAACTCTTAACTTATTTTAGAAGTCAAATACAAATGCAGCTCCAGCATTTGGAATTAGAGGGTAGAATATAACATCCTAAATTGCAGATAGCAAATATGGCATGCCCTATGTGTCACATCCCACCATATCAGACTTCAGCAACAGAGTAAGAGGCAACTTAAAACACTAAAGAGTGCCATACAAAATCAAATCAGAGACGAAAAACTATTTGGAGCTCGAAAACAAGAGATTGTGAGTTCGAGTCTCCCCAAGAGACCCAAGAGACCCAAGATCAAGGTGGGAAGTTCTTGGAGGGAAGTATGCTGGGGTTTATTTGGAAACAGCCTCTCTACTCAGGGTAGGGGTAAGATTTGCGTACACACTACCCTCCCAGACCCCACTAAGTGGGATTATACTGGGTTGTTGTTGTAGTAGACAAAATTAGAGCAAAAATAACGAAGTAATCCTGAAATTATTACTAGGTACAGAAAGGCAGTACCGCTTTCTAAGTGGACGTTAGAAGACCTGAATTGGTTAACACTATTTAAAAGGGAAACTGTAGGTCTGAAATTTTAAAGGCGTTATACATGTAACATAAATACCCTAATTCAAAGAAAATGCAAATATAACTTCAGCCAGGTCCAACAGTAACTAGATATTTGCTGGAGCAAATAAGTGTGACAAAATACTCCTCCCAGGGATGAGCACAGATAAAAAATAGTTATAGTTTTCATATGGCTTAGAGAAACCATACTTTTCAAATGTATTAACTGTCAGTAGTTTGAATTGTTCAATCAAGAAAATATAACCTGTGTATGAAACCATAAAAGAGTTGATTAATCAATTCCTAGAGCGTCCACCCTACCTTTACCATCAAAGTCTAGCTAGAGAGTTTGTAAATATTCTCCATGTTATTATTCTTTACTGCAAAGCATATGTGATCCTCTCTGTATATTCTGTCCAAAATTTTTGCTTACGCCACAATTTCAAGATTCATATCTCTTTGTTGTGCAAGCATTGTGCTTATAAGGGGCCTAACTTCACAACTTTTTGGCCTTTAGCCTAACTTCACTGTTTACATGCGCGTTATGAGAGGACATAAATACGTCCTACACACCAGAATAACAATGTCTCTCTTTCATCCCTCTGTATCCTAATTGAAGAAACCACCTTATTTAAAAAGATATTGCACTGAAACGAAAGTCTTTATACTATGAGGATGTATTCACCACAACATTGGAAAAGGAAGCAAGATCACATACCTGTAGATCAAGTCGGTGAACATTGAATATTTCCTTCATGGAATGAGAATTATATGCTAGTATATAGGACCTATATGCCTCTTTAGCTGACTGGTTCAAGTAATAGTTATTTGCGACCAATTTTTCCTGAAATAAATTGTTGCATTCTTTAAACACCAAGGTCCTCATAAGCTATAAGAAACATACTGAGTTGGCTAAATAAAAATACAGGCAGGTGTCACGGATTTACCAGGAGTGACTGCACATTGGCCACCTTCTTATGATCAAATTCATATTCTTTTACAGGCACTTTTGCCGCCTGTCATAAAAGCACATGCATATATGCACATTAGACTATCAAAGCAAACTCACAATTTAACAAAATTATATATGCTAAAAAACTCAATTGCTCTACTCAATTACAACACGAAGTCATCAGGAAACAGTTTTAAAGAAATGCCAAAAAAATCTAGAAATATTAACGATCAAAATGGTAAATATCAGTTTGCCGAGCTACAACTTTTAGCCCGAGCTTTTACCAGATAAAATTAAGTATATTTCGCTTATATTTGGTAAACATATTTTCAAATTTCAAGTACAACAACTCCTACTTCAAATCAATAGTGGGATTGTGAAGAGACCTTGAGGTACTTGAGAAACTGCAACTCTTCTGGAATCAAGAATAGTAATGCATTTCCTTTAGCACCTTCCCCACGTGCTGTTCGACCAACTCTGTGTATATACTCCTGTAAAGGTTTGCATATCAAATCATAAGGAACGAGAATTTTTCCCTTCGTAACCAACTTTGAAGTAAAGCGTTTAATACCTTGGGTTCATCAGGGGGATCAAACTGCACAATCCAATCCTGGAAAGAGAGGCATAACAAGAATCAATACCTCCCATTACTATCTTTCAGAGGGAGATAACTCTCAGATATGTATTTCAACTAGTTATGAGGAACATATCACTGTTTATTTCTCACTTTAAAAGTTGTACAGTAAAAACATTTCTACTACTAATAACAGTTAACAATAAAATAGAGAACTACATATCATAGCACGACAAGATAATCGACGCAGAACGAATTAAGTACCAACAACGTTTTTTCTTTCTTTGATTGAAGATCCCCCCCCCCCCAAACCCCCAAAAACATCCCCAACACCGGAAAACCTCAGAAAAGAAAAGGAGAAACAGTGAAACAGATTCACTCTCCCCCGATGTCATATACAGATTCCAGCCAACGGACCAAGGACTGTAGTATGAAAGGAAGTGAAGAAACGTACCACAGCAGGAATATCAAGACCACGTGCGGCGACATCCGTGCATAACAGAATGCCAGTTTTTGCTTCACAGAATTCAAAAAAAGTAGAAGTTCGTTTTTGCTGCTTTTGCTTCCCATGAATATCACAGCATTCAATCTTGATATATCGAAGTAGCTCAGAATGAAACTTGACAGAGTTGCAAGATGAGAAGAAAACCATTATTTTCTTTGACAGGTTCCTCTTCAAGAATGAATAAAGGAGAAGAAATCTCTTAGCGCTTGGGACAACACAGTATCCTTGCTGCAGCCCTTCGTTTGTAACCTGAATTACACCATATACTCAAACAGACTTACAAGATGATCTTAACATTAAACAATATTAGGAGGAAAAAAGATGAGTGTGTATATACCCTCCTCCTCCCATCATCCACATCAATGTAGACAGGTTTGTCCAAAGATAAGCGAGCAAGGTCCTCAACCTGAAAACAATGAACGATTGAGTCCCTCAGTGAGCTTTATATATTGCTGTCGATCGTTTTCAGTTTCTCAAATCATCACAAATTTATATTTCGCCCAAAAAAAAAAAAAAAAGCCTTGTACTCACAAGTTAATGGGGCTTCATTCAGGAAAAAAGATTTTACCATATATGACATGACAAGTATTACTTTCAGTAGACTCTTAATGGTGATTCTTATTCTCTTTTCTATTTCCAAAATTATGTTTACAGTTTAAGAAACATGCACTTGAAAGTAGGAATTTACTACTTGCTTTTCAGCTAAGAGGACTATGAAAAAATTGAGGCTTTAAAATACCTTTTTTGTTTGTGTGGCTGAAAAGAGAGCAGTCTGCCTCCCCTGTAGAGCAGCTACCATATTAGTTAACTCAGAATAACAAATACACCAACAGTTGATAATAAGATCAGAAGAATAACTGAGAAACAAGACATGCAATGAACTACCAGATATAGAAACTGCAAACACAATTTTCAGAGTAATAATGTAAAGAAATTAAGCTAGGAAAAAGGTTATACATGAGCTTTTTAACCAGTCATGTCTGGTTTTGCACACATTGGTAGTTAAAGAGTTGGAAAAAAATCTCCGCTCAAATCCTATAGCAAATAAAGCATGCACTTGGATTTAAGACCATTTACATCAAGGGGAAATTTTATAGAGCTGTGGTTAGACCTGCAATGTTGTACGAGGCGGAGTGCTGGCCAGTGAAGAACTCTCATGTTCTGAGAATGAAGGTTGCGGAGATGAGGATGCTCAGGTGGATGCGCGGGCTCACTAGGTTAGATAAGATTAAGAATGAAGTTATTCGAGAGAAGGTGGGGGTGGCCCCGGTGGATGAGAAGATGCGAGAAGCGAGGCTGAGGAGGTTCGGGCATATGCGTAGAAGAAGTCCCGATGCCCCGGTGAGGAGTTGTGAACGGCTGGCGATGGTCGGCGTTCGACGAGGCAGAGGGAGGCCTAAGAGGTATTGGGGAGAGGTGATTAGGCATGACATGGCTAGAATGCGGGTTTCCGAGGACATGACCCTTGATAGGAAAGTCTGGAGGTCTAGTATCAGGGTTGCAGGATAGGGGCCCCTAGAGTTTGCGTACTACTCACCGGGGGTTGGGTGAGGCTTGGTGGGGCTATCCATAGATGATTTGTGTTTTGGATTGTGGCTCCCTTATGGTAGTTATTTATGGTAGTTATTGTATGATATTATTGCATGCTATTTTATTTATGGTTCTTATGTTTAGATAATTATTTACGCTATTTCTGCTGGACATAATAATGCTCTTTTGTTTTTTTTTTTTTTCCTTTCCTTCACTGAGCCGAGGGTCGATTGGAAACAGCCTCTCCGCCCTTTCGGGTAGGGGTAAGGCTCGTCTACATATTACCCTCCCAAGACCCCACTTCGTGGGACTATACTGGGTAGTTGTTGTTGTTGTTACATCAACCATGAGTTTCTTTATTTTAATGTAGAGAAAAGTCATCACTGAGAGCTTACAAGGACAAACAAATGCATGTTTGTACTCTACTTTGTTCCAATTAAGATCATTAAGCATGCCTAATACAGGAAATTGTACCTATTTTAATCTTAAAATTGACTATCATCGTGGATAACGATTTAACAAAGCTATAGTGTTCAAAAGACTAATAACATAGGCAACAATACCTGCTTTGGTAGAAGTTTAATGATTTGCTGCATGTCTTCCTCAAAGTTCGCTTCCAAAATCCTATCAGCCTCATCAATCATGAGACACTGCAAGTTTAGGCACTAATTTCAGAAACCACATCGACTCTTGGATCCACGCTTGAAAAAGATTGGGTCAAGTAAAAGATATGCTTAAATTGTAAGGTAAATTCTAATAAATATCATAGGTCGAAATTGAGAACACTAATTGATATCATACTAAGAAGTGACATCAGAAATAAATAACTAGCCGCTTGAAAGATACAAGTACCTTTAGGTTCTTATAAATGAAGCCTTTGGTATTTCTAAGATGATCAAGAAGTCGACCAGGGGTGGCTACTAAGAGATTAGCCCCTTTTGCAATACGCTCTGCCTCTGCTCTTCTTGCTGAACCACCAATAACCAAGGCGAGAGTCTGCGAATGATACTTGAGAAGGTCCTTTGCCACAGCATGCGTCTGAGTCATTAAAACTGTAAGTTATCCTTGAAACACAAACTCTAGAATGGGCAACAATGAAGTACGTTCATAGTTTACTTAAACAAATTCAATCAAGTTTTTGATAAAGAACAAATTCGATATAGTCAAACAAATAAAAACTTGTGATAGTAATGTATGGTCGTCAAAAATCGGGAGTTGTGCAACAGTTCTGTATGCAGTAAAAAAATTGCACCTATGAACAATCTAACACCGGACAAAGGTGAACTGTGAAAAAATGGTGTCGTCATTAACCCACCTCCCACTGATTACATTAGTCTCACAGGAAGTCAGTAAAAGAGATCTAAGCTGTTATAGGATCAAAAGAGCTGAAGAATAACTCGTTTATGCTAAGAATTTAAGGCTATTCCATTTTTTTCGATGTAAGTTGTAATCAACTCAATTACGCATCTTTATTCCCAGATTTTCAACAAAAGCAGAAATGGATACCTTAATTATCTATAACTAGTAAGACTAGAAACACCCTACTTCATCCTCCCCATAAACTAGACCTAATTTGCCTCCACTGTAAAATTGCCAAAAAACAAAAAGGAAAGGCAGGGAAGACTGGGTATTTTACCTGTATAGCCAGTTCTCTTGTTGGGCAAATGACAATAACCCCAGTTCCATTACGAGGTGTAAAACGGACATTATACAACAACTCCACGGCTGGTATCAGAAATGCAAGCGTTTTACCAGAACCAGTTCTTGCAGCTCCAAGGACATCTTTGCCTTCCAGAAGAGGAGCAATTGCCCTGGATTGGATCTTCAATAGCAAAGAGAAACAATTAAGATCCAGATGTTCCTTTCAAAACGCAGGTTAGCTATTCAGTTTGCCAAAATAGACACGTAAATCAAACGGCGATGATCCTCATGGACAATTATTACAGATTTATTTATTCAAGTTCTGATTTTTTGGATAAAATTTGCACTTCAAGCAACTTGGCAACGGGTGCAGCTGAACAGCAATAGAACGAGAACCTTGTTGATAGCGGACACTCAGCAGACTGAATCAACATAGCCGAAAAATCATTCAATTTATTACTAGTAAATTCTCTATTTTCCAAATTAATATCTCACCATAGTGCCAAGTATTTCACTTTGCTAATAGTATCTACTTATGAAAATACTACAAAAGCTTATAATTTACCTGAGTCATGTGCTGAAAGCCCATATCGTTAATGGCCTTCATAGTGGGCTCAGAAATTTCAAGAGAAGAAAACAACTCCGTAGTCATAATACCGGAACCACTCTTCATCTCTTTCTTAATCTCCTCCTTCAGTTCGTTATGCTGCTCTTCTTCCTCATTCTCTTCTTCTTCTATGCCCTCGCTTTCTTCTTCCTTCTTCGTCTCTTTTTCTATGGCCATTTTATTCTTCTTGTCTCTCTTTCTCTTTCTCTTCTTCTTAATTAACTCCTCTTCTGCAACTACTATATTAGGGTTTTCTTCTACCTCCGCCATGGTACTGACAATTTATAAGATGGCGGCGGCAGTTTAAGCAATTGAAGTCCAACGATGCCGCCGGACAAAGAGATACTATAGAGTTCGAAAGCAAAAGTGATGCAGAGGAGGAACAAGTTAGCTACAGAGGAGGGTTTTGGCAAGAATCTAAGTGGAAAAAATAGCGGTTAGTATTGGGCTTGTTCTGCTTTCAGCCCATTACATGAAAATTTGAGTTTGGGCCGTCGTCCTAAATTTAAATGGATCTTTACACAAGTAGCCATTTGTTTACTTTATATATATATATATATATATATATATATATATATATATATATAATATTGATCATACACGACTATGCACATAGTAAATTAAATTATATATATATTATATTTATATCAGCTATTTTTAATTTAAATAACTAAGTGGACAGCTAATTAGATTATTTCTTCAAATTTAAAAGGGAATTCTATGGATAAATTTGCATAAATAGTTTTGTCAAAAACTTACAGATACATGATATCGCTTATCCCGTGGGCAGAGTTTTACAATTAAAATATAAAATGTGTTGTACATGGGCAAGCAAGTGACAATAGTTATTAAACTTAAAATTCAGCCCAAACATGATAAAAATTCAAGACCGTCCACTTAGAGGGCAATTTATGTACTTCACTCTAGTTTTTGTTATGAGTATATAAGTTTTGTCACGCTTTAGGAACTTGTGCAAAGATGAACTTAGATAAATTTAATGATAAACTTTTGGAACCCTCAATTTAAAATTAGTCTTCTTTTTAGTGTGTCATTCTACCTTGCTTGCTGCATCACCATTCATAATCAAAACATTGCTCCACTAAATTTCTATCAAATCATTGACTCTTTGTGTCGAAACATTTGAAGTACATTCATCCCATAAAATTACATTCATTCGGGTAAGTTTCTAATAACAAAAAAAATATTAAATGGAATATAGTAGGCAAGTATTCAATAACAAAATGATGTAAAATTGAATCTCATTCCAGATAGTGTTAAAATCTCAAACTAGCAACCTGCAAAAAATTATTATTTATTATCTAAGGCCTCATTTGTTTGCATTAATAGAGGTCTGAATTTTAATCATCTAGATCTTAGATATTAAGAGCGTTTGTTTTTAAAATTTAAATCTTAATTATTCAGATCTTAATCATTAAGTGTGTTTTATTTCTTTACTTCATAACCACTTAATGGGTCTAAATAGGTTTGTATGATTAAGAGCTATAACAGGGACTTAATTTCATTAAGATGCTATCACATATTCATTATTAACTGCCGCCACCGCCTACCATTATCAACTACCACCATATCGCCGTTGCCGCCACCACGACATCATCATCCTCAATCATAGCCACCACCATTATCGACTCACTACCCATCATTCCCACCACTCCGACTACCATCATTCTCACCACAAGCAACACACATCCACCTCAACTACGACAACTAACTATCCCATCACCATCAACAACCACAGCAGCACTACCCATTATAATAACCTACCACCACCCACCCACCATCTTCATCAATCACAACAACTACAACCACGCACCATTATAAAATATCATCACTCTCCACCACCATCCTCAATCATAATCGCCATCACTACCAGTCACTACTAACTACTAGCATGAGCCACCATCATCAACTAAAACTACCATCAACCACCGCCTCTGGTAGACATTCACTCGTTATCCATCACTACCAACAACTATCATAATTTAAAAAAATATTTATTTTATTGATAGAATATTAGATTAGTTAGTATATTTCATTTGAACTTTATGTTTATTAATTTTCATATAAAGATGAATTATATACATTCATATGTTAAAAATCAAACAGTCTTAATTGTTTAGTATTCAAATCTTAATACACATCTTAATCAATAGCGGAGCCACCTTATAAGAAGAGTATCAAATGACACCCTTCGTGGGAAAAATACATTATATTTGTAGGTAAAAAGATAAATTATATGATATGCATTATGTGTTGACTCCCCTTAATTTTTCGGTACCTTTACTTTTATATATTTTGACACCCCTTAATGAAAATTCAGGTTCCGCCATTTATCTTAATATATTCAGATGTGTATTAAGACTCAGACGTCTTAATCTTAAAAAAACAAATGAGGCCTAATTCCCTTTACCTCCATATTGTTGTCACGACCCGAATTTCCCACTTTCGGGGATTGTGATGACGCCTACTAGTAGGAGCTAGGAAGCCAAACTTAATCACTTTTCATTAATCACCTATTCCTTTTTAATATTTAACAGCATTAAAATAAAGGCAGCGAAATTAAATTCATAAGCATAAGTCTTTAATTATAAATAACTGAATAAAAATATGAAATTCCCAACATGAATCTCTACCCAAGAACCGGAGTCACATACTCACGAACATCTAGAAATTCTAAATACAAGGTTTGAAGAAATAGCTCTGTTTTGTCTCGCATACAATGAGATAGCAGTCAAATATAAAGGATAGGGGAGACATCGGGCCTGCGGACGCCTGCAAGGCTACCTCAGTGTCTCTGGACTAAAGGTCTACTCTAATTCTACTATTGTTGTCCAACAGCTGCTACAACACCATGATATGTTCAAAAGAGCATAGAAGTATAGCATCAGCACAACTGACCCCATGTACGTGCTACTAAGTTCCTGGTCTAATCCCGACGAGGTAGTGACGAGGCTAGGACTAGACTCCAGATAAACCTGTGTATTTCAAATATATATACATACAACGGAAAAAAAATACAGAAAGTAACAGCCAATATCGGGAAGGGGAACATGTTTGGGGGAGGCAACAGTTACAATTAAGAAAAAAATCACAATAATGGTAGAAGCAGCCAAGAATTTACAGCAAATCAAGCAAAAATATTCCAAACAAAACACATTTGAAACAGCAAATATTGCGGCGTGCAACCTGATCCTCAAATGTCATTGTTGCGGCGTGCAACCCGACCCATGTCGTTTACCTCTGTTGTAGCGTGCAACCTGGTCGGTGTGGATATTATTTATCCTTGTTGCAGCGAGCAACCCGATCCCTGTGAATATTATTTATCCTTATTGCGGCAAGCACCCTGATCCGTATGGATATTATTTATCTTTGTTGCGACGAGCAACCCGATCCATGTGGTTATTATTTATCCTTGTTGCAACAAGCAACGCGATCCATATGGATATTATTTATCCTTGTTGCAGCGAGCAACCCGATCCATGTTATCTAACACTGTTGCGGCGTGCAACCCGTCCCACTAATATCATATTTTCTCATCCAAACAATAATCACAAATACGGGGCAAAGAGGGAAAACAAACAATGAAAGAAAATTTCAGCAAGGAAATAATATCAACAAACTCAATGTCAACGGCAAAGAAGAATCAACAACCAACAAAACATCCCGGCAAGGGAATAACCAACAACCCATCTCTTTCTTTCACATCCTACCTTATAATTCACTTCGCCATTCGAGCCAATGCTCCAGAGAACCAAATAATCATAATGTCCATCCCATGTACTTTATAGTATAAAGAAATCGTCAATTAAACATGGAATTCACAACAAAGCCATGATAAACATATTTTTTTTAAAGACTCACGGTCATGCTAGACACCAATGTATAGATACTCGTCACAATGCCTATACACCATACTCGACAAATAGCAATTAGTAAATAAGACTCTACTCCTATTCCCTCAAGTCAAAGTTTGACCAAACACTTACCTCGAATGCTCCAAACTCAACTCAATTCTCTAGTATAGTTTTACCCCTCGAATTCACCACAAAACCGCTCGAATCTAGTCACAAATTACTCGAATGTATCAATAAATGCTAATTCAATCAATTTGACTGTATAAAAATAAATTTTCCAATGATTGTCTAAAATTCCCAAAATAGCTCCGGGCCCACATGGTAAAAACCCGAGGTTCGAACCAAAATCCGGCTACCCATTCTAACACGAGTTTATATCTATGATTTGTTTTTGAAATCGGATCTCAAATTGAGATTTTAATCCCCAAATTAAGAAAACCTAGGTTCTGCCCAAAATTCCTATTTTCACCCATGAAAAACCTTGATTTTAAGATGAAAACATGATAAATGATATTAAAGATTGAAAAATTAAGTGAAAATCAACTTACAATTGAATTAGAGAAGGAAGAGTTCTTGAAAAATCGCCAATGATAATTGGGCTTGAGAAATATGAAAAGTGGGGCTTAAAATCGTCTAAGTATAAAAAAGATTGCCGGTGCACATGTGGGAAATGCGAACTTGGGTTCACAATTGCGAACCCAGTGTGTATGGAAAATGCGAGGTCGAGTTCGCATTTGCTAACTCTGAAGGATACTGTGATGTTCGCATTTGCGATGGAATATGTCGCATTTGCGACGGCCCATGATCGCATTTGCGGACGGATCTTTGTATTTGCGAAGGCTGGGGCTACATGCGGGCATCACATTTGCGATGGGTTTCTTCGCATTTGCGAAGTGAGCTGCCCAAGAGGGGGTCTCACATTTGCGAGGCTGGCTTCGCATTTGCGAAGCTTGCAGGTCAGTCATCCCAGCAGTTCAAAAAATGCAATTATGCAAGTCGTGGCCTATCCAAAACTCACCCGAGCCCTCGGGGCTCCATACCAAACATGTACACAACCTCAAAAATATCCCACAGACTTACTCGTGCGATCAAATGGTCAAAATAACACCGTTTACATAGAATCAAGCCTTAAAACACATGATTTTCTTTCAACTTACATAAAACTCAAATTTCCCATTTTAAGTCCGAAACACGTCGAATGACGTTCGTTTCCAACTAAACTTTACAGAAAGCGCTTAACACATATTTAAGACTTGTACCCGGCACCGGAACCAAAATATGAGCCCGATACTATAGTCTTCTGATCAATTATTATTTCAAAATTCCATATAAATTCCAAAAAATTAATTTCACACAAAAGTTTATTTCTCGGGCTCGGACCTCGGATTTCGATTCCGGGAATATGCCCGAGTCTCATAATTTCATACGGACCCTTTGGGATTATCACATCACGGGTCTGAGTTCATTTACCTAAAATATTGACTAAAGTCAACTTTAGTCATATCAATATCAAATTTTTCATAGAATTAAGAATTTACATTTAAGCATTCCGGTTACGCGTCCGGATTGCGCACATAAATCGAGGCAACTAAAAGTGAGGTTTTCAAGGCATCGGAAGCACGAAAAAGAAAAAAAACAAGTGATGACCCTTTGTGTCGTCACAATTGTGTTACAGTAAATATGCACATATATGTTTTAAAAAAATAAAAAGTACCATGATATTGTTTTTAGCTAAATAACTTGGATATTGTTTGATAGCAATAGTAAGCTAATTTTCTTAGTGACTAGTCATCATATGACTCTTGCTATGCAGTATGAAGCTTATTGTCAAGCCAACTCTTTTGCACTAAGATAAATGTGGATTTACACATTATAATAAAAATCAATCGAGTTAAGTCTCAAGTATTCATTATTAGTGTTTTTTAGCTCTCATTAAGGAAAAAAATATCCCTGTAAATTCTAGTCATTATCAATAATTAATTTATAGCATATGAGCAATAAAATTAAGATTATCTTAAAATAACCAATCAGAACTAAAGTTATTAATTACCAAAGCAGATATGTTTTAATTAGTCATTCTTCCAACTATAAGTCCAAGCATATGCTTACAAATTCATCATACAAATACATAGCTAATACTCAAAAATAACATAGTAACTTGTTTTGCCAACTCCAACGTATATCACAAGTAAGCTGAAGGGAACCAAAATAGTTGACTAGACACAAATGTAACACTGACCCATTTGAAATTTTCATATCTTCTTTGTTACATATTTCATAAGAATTTTATCTCATTTGCTTCACTATTGTTTTCTTCTTATAATTTTCAATTATTTTCATTTCTGATTATCTTTTTAAAATTTTAAATTTTAGTTATACTGTTAGCTAAAAATTATTAGATATCGTACTCATAACTCCAAATAATACATGAGTTGTTTAAATAATTACCTAAAATCAAAAGATTTTGAGAGTAATGGTGATTAAAAATAAAACCTTAAAACTCTGAAGGAATAAGATTTGAATATAGATTATCTTTAAGTTTACATTACTTAATCGTCGCCAACATTATCTTTAACGCAAATTCATTTATAACATTCGAAGTAGTCGTAATTGAGAGATGTGTGTTTAAATTGCGATTGATGAATGTTTTTTATAAACTGAAACTAAAAATTGCATTTTATAAACCGCATTCACTGAATTCGCTTACAAATCGCATTTATCAAATGGGTTTATAAATAGGCTTTATTCAATGTTTAACTATTTTGTTTTACGCACTCAACTTTACTTTAAAAATTAAACCCCGCTCTCAACTTTAAATAATAGATATTATCCCCCCCCCCCCCCCCCCCCACCTCTTTTTTTTTTTTGAGAAACTGAATTATGGAGCTTTTTTACGTATGGATTCCATAATTGCTCTCTTTTAAGAATGTTGTTTCAAATGTAATTAGGGATTAGACTGAATTCGTATTGAGCACAGATGAAGCGAGCTAATTATAGAAACGAAAAGATAAACAACAATAAAATGAAGGTGGAGTTGGAAAAAAAAACAATAAAATTGGAAAATACTAAACAAACCAGTAAGATGAGATACTTGGTGTTTGAATTTGGTTGAAGTACAAACCGATTTCTAAATATAAAATCAACTTATTTTACTGTGAAAGGGGAAAAGTGCTTCTATAGATATCAAAATTTTAAGGGATCAAGTCAAATTCTAAATTAAAGATACTACAAGATTCTTTAAATCCTAGGAGTCTATTAAAATTTTTGGAGGTTACTTTACCCTATAACCTAACTCACACATGTATAAAGGGATACATATTCCTTTGAAGAGGTGTCTCAAATTCCTATAAACTCCAGGAATATTTACAAAAAGATCAAAATATGGCCGGATATTTCTTGACAATCAAATAGTTCAAGAAGCTGGGGATCAAATATGTTCCTTGGAGTTTGCACCATCCTACATTCGAGAAATACGCGGCTTCAGCTCTTGAGTAATAGAGATAATCATGAGAGAAGAATCAAGGGAGAAATAGAATTATATTTCCAATTGATTAGTAAATATATTTTTCTCTTATTTTGTGATTGCGGTTTATTTTTCATATGACAAAACTTTGTTACGAACAAATTGGCACGCCCAGTGGGACCAATTCTGTCTTTTATCTCTTCCTCCTGCAAATAGAAACTACAAGCTTCAAAATTTTCTATTGGGATGATCGGGTACTTCAAGTCTAAGGCTACACCCCGATAAACCTTGAAGTAGGGGGCATTTGTAGACATCGAAATCTTAATGGATCAAGTTAAATCCTAAATTTAAGATGCTACAAGACCTATTGAAATTTTAGGACTCTGTTAGTGTTTCTTAGAGGCTACTCTACCAAAATCCTAGGTCACTCTTATAAAAAGGGTTGCATAATCCTTTAAAAAATATCTCATAAATAGAGATCGTCTCAAAATCCCATAAACTCTTGAGATATTCACAATGAGATCAAATATGGCCGGATACTTCTTGAAATTCAAGTAGTTATAGTTCAAGAAGCTAGAGATCAAATATATCTCAAGAGGTTTGTATCATCCTACATTCGAGAAATACGCGGCTTCAGCCCCCGAATCACGAAGATAATCAGGAGACAATAATCAAGGAAGAAATAGAATTATACTCACAATTGATTAGTAAAAATATTTTTCTCTACCTTATTTTGTGATTGCAATTTATTTTTCATATGACAAAAATTTATTGCGAATATATTGGCACGCCTAGTGGGACCAATTCTGCCCTTCATCTATTCCCCTTGTAAATCCAAAACTCCAAATTTCAAAACCATTTGTTGCGATGGTTTAGTACTTTAAATATCGTCTTAAAGTTTTGTCAAGCCTACACCCCGACAAACCTTGAAGTAAGGGCCATTTGTTGATATCGAAATTTTAAGAGATCAAGTCAAATCCTAAATTAAAGATACTACATGACTCTTGAAATCCTAGAAGTCTATTTGTAATGACCCGACCCGTCGTCTCAGGTATCTCCGCCCCATTTTTCCCGTTTTATGTTTCTATATATTTCATTATATGTGTTTGGTGAATTTAAAGTAATTCGGACAGAGTTTGGTTAGAAATGAGACAATTAGTCTCTTTATGAGAAGGTTACTTTGGAAAAGTCAACCGATATTGACTTACGAGTTAGAGGGCTCGGAATGAATTTTCGGTGATTCGACTAATTAAGGGTGATGATTTGTGACTTAGGACCACAATCAGAATTGAATTTGGAGGTCCGGCGTAGAATTAGGCTTGAATTGGCTAAGTTTGAATTTTTGGCGAATTCCGGTTGTAGCTTCGTTATGTCATTTTGGACTTGTCTGCAAAATTTCAGTTGATTCTAAGGTGTTTAGGTCGGGTTTTTGATCGGATGCGAGTTCTGAAAGTTTTAGTTAAACTTAGGCTTTGATTTGATAAAATTTGATGATTTTGATGTTAAAGGTAGTGTTTTGATGGCTCGAGCAAGTTTTAATAAGGTAATAAAACTTATATGTGTCTTTGGTTGAGGTCCTGGCAGCCTCGGGTGAGTTTCGGGGTGGTTTCGGACCATTTCTAGGCCCATTTTAACTGCTGGATTTTTGTCTGAAGCAGTGTTTTATACGATCGCATACATTGGGTCGCGATCGCGGTGAGTAAAATTTGAGAAACCTGCCAGTGAATCGCGATTGCGGAGAAGAAATTTTCTGTTGTGTTGATCCCACTTCAGAAGATTATATTTCACAATCTATAAGAAATGTGGAGATGATGTAAAAATAAAACTTGTATCCCTTTGTATCTAGTTTCTAGAAATGTAAATCGTTCATGATTTGGATTTGTTTATGAAAAGATATGGTTGTTAAACTACAGGGTGTCCGGGAAGATGAAGAAGAAAATCGCATTGCACATGGGCTAATTTTGACGGATCATATCTAGAAATATATAAGGAATTGGAAAATAACCAACACATGAAAGTTGTCAGTATTTGAGTCTAGTTTTCAGAATATCAAACCAATTGCCATTTGGAGTTGTGTGCTAAACCTTTTGGCGATTATACTAGAGACTGTCCGGAAGAGCTGGACATTTGTTCTCCGCGATCGCGAAGCCTTTTCCGCTACCGCGAAGAGTAATATTGGGGGATGGAAAATTATTTTCCGCGATCGCAAAGCATTTTCCACGATCGCCAAGAGTAAATACCTGGGCAGAATGTTTTAAAATCATATTGTTCGCGACTTTGAGTCTATTTTCACCTCTGGCTGCCCGTTTTTGGAGAGTTTTTGAGGAAAAGAAGGAGGGATTCAAAAGGAAATGACTTGAGGTAAGAATATTTGGTCTCAATACTTGTTTTTATTGTGAAATCCATCTAAATATTTATGGGAATTTAGCAAAAAGGGGAAGAACTAGGGCTTGAGTTTTGAGATTTTATATTGAGAATTTGAGGGGTCATTTGAACTTCGATTTTGGCATTCTTTATATGTACGGACTCGTGGCGAGACGAGAAATCCATTGATGTGACTTTCGTAATTTTTTGATAAGTGGGCCCAGGGCTCGGGTTTTACCAATTTCGTGAATTTTAGTACTTTTCAAGTATTTTTGACTGGGTTATGTTTCATTAGCCCATATTTACGTATTCGTTGTGATTTTGACTAGATTCGACGCTCGAGGAGGTCGATACAAAAGGAAGAAGGCATTGTGGACCAGTCTACGACCGGTTAGAAGTGAGTAGTTTGTACAGATGATGGCCTGAGGGTTTGAAACACCGGTTTATCACATTGTGACGCTATGTAGGCCGTGGCTCGCACCCCATGGTAGGTGCGGGGTTGTTCATCGCTGGGATTGTGACTTGGTCCACCCCGAACAAGAATTTAACTATATTGGCGACTGATACGCACCCTCTATGGAATATATCTGGGCTTATTGCCATGTTTGGGGCCTTGTATCGATCTGTAGTATCCGTCTAGGATGAATATTATTGTGATAGCATGATTTGTATAATCATTGATCTCAGTCCTGTGTTTAATCACTGTAATGAAATGCTAAGTCACCTTTCATGAAATTAAATAATTAAATTATATTCTCTTCCTAAGAATTTGAAACTGAAAAATAAATTAAATATGTTATGTGACTTCTATGCATACTGTGGACTGAGTATGGATCGGGCTACACGTCATAGCAATTATATACATTGATATTGAGGCCGAGAGCCTGTTTTATGCCAATACCTGGCTGATATTGCGCTTGGGCTATAGGATCCCCTCCGGAGTCTGCACACACCACAGTGAGCCGCCGACGATAAATTAGAGTTGTACACCGCAGTGGTTCATGTGCATTGCATCTTTGCATGATACTTGATTGATATACTTGATATTGATTTGATGTTAGTTCGTAGTTAAGGTGTCAGACTGTTAGTTTAGCTTTGCTTTGTGGCATTTCGTGGATTTCTTATCTTCAGACATTTTCTATGCTTATTATTCACTGAGTCGGTGGTACTTACCCCTACTTCATGCACCTTGTGTGCAGATTCAGGTGTACCGGAGGCTTAGTTGAGCAGTCGTAGTCTCAAGATATTTTTCCAGAGTTGTTGAGGTAGCTGCTTGACGTTCGCAGGACCTGGCTACTCTTCCTATTTCTGTTTTTAATATTGTATACATTTCCAGACTTGGGTATTTTTGTTCAGATATTGTTATTCAGTTTGTTTTAGAGGCTCTATACTCGTGACCCCAAATCTTGTGGGAGTGTTTATCGGTTTTCGTATCTTTCCATATTAGTTTACTAATATTATTATTATTCTAAAATTATTACATTTCTCCTTAAATTGTCGGTTTTGAGACTTATGTTAAATTGAGAGAGATTATCGGTCAGGCTTGCCTAACTTTAGGGTTGGGTGCCATCACGACCGAGTTTGGGTCGTGACAAGTTGGTATCAGATCCTAGGTTACTAGGCCTCACGAGTCATGAGCCAGTTTAGTAGAGTCTCTCGAATCGGTACGTAGACGTCCGTATCTATCCTTAGGAGGCTACAGAACATTTAGGAAACACTCCACTTTCTTAAAATCTTATCGTGCGTCCTTGATTCAGCTTGAAAGAGTAACTGTTGAAATTCCTTCCACGTGTTCGCATGGGCTCATGGGCGCATGAGCGCTCGGTATTATATATGCTTCGATGGCTTGCGATTTACCGATCGAGGGGCGAGATGTAATCTTCGTGAGGTTGATATTGGGCCAGTCTGGAGGACTTGAGTCCAGGCCTTGCTTAGGGCTGAGCACTGATGTGCTGATTGTATGAGCAAGTGTTTTGAACGTATATGTTCGGCATTGTCGCTATTAGCCGGAATGGCAGTTTGGTATTCGTGTGATGAGTATTATAGTACTACAAGATGCAATTATATGACCTGGTAGTGAAGAAGGAGTCTGCTAGATAATGGATGAACTGTCAAGTGATTCGTTTCCTAGGGAGAGAGAGACCAGACTAGATAGGGGATTCTAACACAAATCGCATAATCTCCAAAATCACCAACCACTACTCTGTTTAATAGAACTGTTCTTGGGCTCATTACTCAACCTGGATCCCAAATTAGCCTAGCCATATTACTTGTTCTCGGCCCAATAGCTCTTCTCAGCTCAATAGTTATTTATGTGTTGACATCGTTGCTGGGTTGGGTTGATTCGTAACATAAACCTAATTCTATTCTAGTCTAATCATGTGCAGCATGACACTTTAAATCATCATAAGCCATTTTGATAAAAGACTATTTGGTATGAATTGATTTTGATGTATTCTTACCAACCAACTTGCAGGTCATTTAACTCCTCTTATTATTGTCTGAACAATAAAATTCAGAGGAATTAAAACTTAGAAAGTTATCCAGCTAATATTACTAGGTGTAAGCTAATTAGGAGTTGGTTAACCCATTGACATCATCAGGGACGGACATAGTGCATGGACTACGGATTCCCGAAAATCTAGTAACTCTTGCGTAGACTCTGTATTTATATTAAGAAATTCAATGAATATTGGTAAATAACTGATTTTGAATCCAATTATTATTGCATTTTAATATGAAATTACAGTAGGAACCCATAAGCTTCAAATCCGCCTCTGGACATCATTATGAATGTTGTTTCCTTTTTAATAACATCGTGTTTGGATCGGCTTGAGCACACTAATCTTATTTCACTAAGTACCTACTGCTCATAAACATTGGTTGATCCAGGATTTTAAAATTATAGGTGTTCGCCGATAAAAATTTAAAAAAAAAAGAAAAAATAAATTTACTTGGGGGTGGTCGCTCAATATTTATCTAAATATTTGTACAATTACCTATATAAATTTATTATTATGGTCAAAGTTAATGGGTGCTTAAGCACCCACAACTCCTTATGTGCATCCGTCACTACTCATAAGCACGTATGCATGTGTATATGTATTAGGTAATCTTACCATTAAAATTAGTCAGACGAGAAGAAATAAAAAAAAATTGTTTGTGATGAGATTTGAATTCTAGTCTCCCTTGGTCAGGGACGGATCTAATGTAGCAGGCAGTTTCCATAAACTCGATAACTTTTGCACATATCATGTATATATACTAAAAATTGCATGAAATATTTTATTGCGAACTCAATTACTTATATATTTACTTGAGGTCGCTATAGAAACTTATAAATTTCAAATTGGATCCGCCTCTGCCCTTGGTCCAGCGTTATCTTTTTTTCCTTTTTAACCATTTCTTGAATGCTCCTAAATAGGGGTGTCAAATGGAGGGGTTGAGTCAATTTTGAGGGGTCAAAATGGGCTGAGTCAATAGTTGAGCGGGCCAAATGATTCGTCCAAACGTTACTTGGGCTAAGATGGATCGGGTCAAGATGGGTTAAAATTCGGGTCACAACTCAACCCGCCCAACTCTTATTAAACTTTACTTAATATGTGTTATTTTCTTATAAATTGTATAATTACTAAATAAGGCTTTTTTGCTTTAGTTATGGTCATATTTAAAATATTAAACAAAAAATAAAATTGTTTCTAAAGATATTTTGACAAACTTACTCATGGATCAATTTGGGCTAAAAATTAGCCCAACTTTATATAGGTTGAGATAAGTTGCGTCAAGATGAACTAAGTTTAATAAATAAACGGGTCAATAACCAACTCAATCTTGAACGGATTAGACGGATCATTTGCGCTTGGGTCAAATTTAACGGCTCTAGTCCTAAATCCCTTTTGGCCCTACATGACAAGGCATGAATACGTGTAACTAGGCACACTTATTTTTGGTGTGATAGGCAAAAAATAAAATGTTTAAACAAGATTGTGCATAAGCACCAAAAAAGCAATTTTTTAACAAGTAATGACCCAAATGAATAAAAGTAAACTGCACTGTACTTTTTTCCTAATAATTGAATAATTAGTAGCAGACTGAAAATAATAATAACATACCTAAAACACCTATTTGGTGGGGAAAGATGGATAAAATGATGTTTATACCCCACTCCAAACTGTGTCATATCTTGCTAGGACCTGTGAAATCCTTGAGATTCTCATTTTTGTTAGTATTTTCCTCCTTTATATATATATCAAATTGCAACAGAAATTGCAACTTCTTATACATGATTAGATGGGACAGACTACAAAAAAATAGAATTCCTCAGCAATTTTTGATCATATCCTCCTTAAAAAATGATTTGATTAAGTAAAAGCAGCACGCCAGCAACCAAAAGATTTATGGGAATCAAACAATACTGAAACTTTGAATAATGATAACAACATGATCAAAAGAAAACCTCGGTTAATGTGAAATGTAGTAATAATCTTAATTTGTTCTCTACCTTTGATTGTTGTACTCCATGACACATCCACTAAGATCATGGCCCCTCAAACATCAACCATTCTCTTTTTACTTTGTATAAAAGATACCAAAAATAAAACAAATGAATAGAAAGCCTTGAAACTAGGAAAATAATCATTGCATACTGTAAACAAACTTTTGTTTGAATGAATATATCTTTTCTCCACATAATTAAGTTCTAATAGCATCATATATTACCTACCCCTAGTTACATGATGAAGGGGAGCCACACTAGAGTGTTCTGTGTGTATGACTTATCAGTTACAAATTCGAACCGTGTAGGTAAATATTAATATATATATATATATATGAATAAATTATTTATATTACACCCTTTGGGGTACGATCCTTCCTCGAATCCTATATGAATACGAAATACTTTATACACTAAGTTGTCCCATTAGTTATATGATATTGATTCTCTTTCAAATGAATCTTGGCGCAACAATTGAGTTGCCTTCGTGTGACCAAAAAGATCATGAAATCGAGTCGTGAAAACAATTTTTCT
Organism: Nicotiana benthamiana; assembly: GCA_034376525.1. NCBI lineage: Eukaryota > Viridiplantae > Streptophyta > Magnoliopsida > Solanales > Solanaceae > Nicotiana > Nicotiana benthamiana. The sequence continues at coordinate 107,128,524 of CM067335.1, read as the reverse complement.
CATTAATGAAAAATAATTTGTATTCATATAACTAATGTAATTTGAATGATTTGGTGTATGATTTTTGTTTCAAGATATCAAAGCAACACTTTTCCTTTTCAAAAAAAAAAGTAATTTCGATTTTTTTTTTCAAATTCCGTGCATAACAAGAGTTTAACGTATCGTGCTGCCTTTTTTAACCTTCTTTATTGAGCTCCTAAATACTGAGGGAAGGTTTAGTGCTCTTCCTTTGTTTAGATTATGATCTAATTCATATTTATTAGATGTCTGTCAATAAATATACAAAAATCTTGAATTTTTTTGAAACATCTACTGGTTTAAGGGGAAATAAGTTTCGAAGTTGTGTAACATGTCAGTCAGTGAAGGAAACATTGAGATGATGTTTGCTTTTGAGGACTTCTATGATTGAGCTTTAGTAGTAGTTTAACTTCTTGGGATTCTCATGTTATTTTGATCAAGTCTAGACCAAAATATGCACCAAATCCAATGATTGGAACATGCAATTTTTATACCTTTGTATCAGATGCAGAAAATTTATGTAGTATTGTATCAAGCTAGTTGCCAGGTAAAGGAACCTAGCAAAAAGTTTCGAGGAAAAAAGCAGTCAACAAAAGAAGGAAAAAGAAAAACAAAGCCCCCTATTACTGTCTCTTATCTGCTGGGAATAACTTTATGTCATTACAATTAAAAAAAAATGAAGAAGAAGTTAGTAAAGAGATGATTGTGGTAAAAGATTGAAGAACTTATTTAGTGATTAGAATTTCCAGAATCCAAACAGTTGGCCATGCCACATACCAATCTGGAAAGAAAAAATTGTAACAAAATGCCAAACTTTGATGGATAAAAAAGGCAGCCCGGTGCACTAAATTTACGAAAGGGCTCCAAGGAAGAGTCGTACCATAAGTATCTAATCTTATAGCCGTATCCTGCATTTCTGTAAAAGGCTGTTTTCACGGCTCAAACTTATAATTTTCTGGAACTTTGCTAGTTACGCCAAGGCTCCTTTCCAAACTTTGAAACAGGAACAAATGTTGAGCCAAAATGCCATGGCATCAAAATTAGAGGACAAAAAGAATAAATATTTGTCTTATCTGATCATGCAGTATTCAACCAAATGAGAATATTATGCCATTGAACCTGCTAATATATTTCAGTAATATAAGTAACATACATTTCCATTCCAGCCAAGAAAGTGAAAAATACAGTAAACCAGTTTCCATTCTCCAACCAGATTTTGTTGTCCAAATAAAAGACAAAAAAGAAAAGAAAAAACATAGAACATTGCTAAACCCCCATAACCATGACTCCAGAAAAGATTATATTCAGTTGAACATGACTTAATCTAAGATTCTAATAAGTAGTTAAGACCTTAAACTCTGAGCAAATAGACACTAAGTTCAGGAGCTCCATTACTATCAGGATTCATCATGTAAAATGCCTCAGAATCTCTAGACCCAATAACTCTCTCAAACTTAGCCCTCATATACATAATCTCCCCAGAATCAGCACTCTCTTCTCCTCCATTCCCTGGCAAAACACCAGCTCCCATTGATATTGGCTCAACTGCTTTTAGAATCTGTAATTCTTTTGGCCCACATTCCCTTCTGTTGGCAAAACCACATTTTTTTCCATTGCAGTAAGTTCTCCATATAGGCTCATCTGTGAGTCTAGTTGGTTTCTTCTCTTCCTCTTTGTCACATTCCAATGCAATTCGAACTAACCCGGACGCCATTTCTCGGACTAATCCACTTATAGGAGTGGCTAACTCAACTAAGAAAGCTGGTTGTGAAGTGCAATCTTTTTGAAATGCAAAATGTACATGTCCACGCTTGTGACCAAATAGGGTACCTACAACTCTGGTTCCAAGACATTGTTGTAAGTTTCCTCTGTTTCGTCCGAGTGAAATTAGAACAGATTTTAGCCTGGCCACTGCTATAGTTTGCAGCTTCCTCCTTGTTACTGAAGCTGAAGCTGATTCTTGTTTTAACTGGTTATCCTCTGTCTTGTATTCATGTATAGCGTTCAAAGTAGAAGACTTTATATTCTCTGTTTTCCCTTGTTCATTTCTGTTGATGTCTGAGGAGGGCTTTGGGGATGGATCTTTATGTGCTATTTCATCTTGTTCTTCTTCTTCATTGCTGACTTTAGCTGTCCAGTGGAACTGCCTCTTTGAAGACAAGTCTTGGAAACTCTTTGCCATGACTGTCTTCATCTGAGAAAAGAAAATCAAGAATAGGCTGCACCTTTAAAGTGGAGAGTGAGGACTGAGGAGGGGTAGAAAGATTCTGGTTTCTTCTGTATTAAATGGATTTCTTTTTCTTTTCTTATTTGTTCGAGCAAATAGGAATCTGACACAAGGGTCCCCACATACTGTCGTGGGAATTGGGACTTAGGAGGAAGGCTGTTCCTTCTGCTCGGATATCCGAAATCCAAAATCCAAAATTCGAACGAAATCCGAACCGATTTATTCAATGTCGGATTTTGGTTTAGATTTCGGATTCAAATTGGTATATTTTAATCCGATCCGATCTGAAATCCGAAATTATTAGGGCATGCATAAATACTACACTTTAATTTCAGATTGTCAGTACATCCTTTACATCAACCTCCAAGTTATTACATTTACAATTGCTAGATTTAGCTATATTGACACCATAATACTCTCATAATTGTATAAACATAAATTTTTCTTAATGTATTGCTTTTTTTATTAAGAAAATAATTCGGATCGAATTTAAATTGCATTTTTTAGAATCCAAAATTCGAATTCAAAACGTACTAAATTCGATCCGATCCGATCCGTGAGCAGCCCTACGTAGAGTGTCAAAACAATAGGGAAAAGGCTTGAGGAGGGTGTGGGGAGAGAAAGGTAAATGTTTTGAAATAAAGAAAGGAATCTAAGGGAGACATAAGGTGTGTTATTTCACTTTCTTGTGGGGTATGGTGAGAAAGAAGTAGCTTGACTGGCTCTTTTTGACCTGAACTCAAACAGTGTTAAAAAAAAAGGGAGGTGGTCTCGAAAATCACAGTGAAAGAGAGAACCAAAGAAACATCACTATTTGCAGTAGACATCCTCCCAACACAACGTTCTGCTTCATGTTTTGTTCGTATGATAAAACCTGCACCCCATATCTAAAAGGGAACAGACCGTGATGATGTTTGCCTCAGCTCAGCAGTCACTTAGATTCTCATACCATACAAAAAACATGAAATATTATGTTTCGACTGAAGACATAGTAACCTGCGATACACAGTGCATCAAAGCTGACATCTCTGATCAGGATTTACAGTTCCCTCATCCTCTTTCATTTTTTTAAAATTTCGCCACGCCAACCTTCAGACCTGATATTGTGGGCCTAAATGAAATGGAGAAACAGAGGCATGTTTAGTGAGTGAAAATTATAGGAGATTAGGATTCAAATGCCAGCAAAAACGAAGACAGTTAGGAATAAAGGTGGATCGAAAGTAAACAAGGAATACCAATTAAGCATCGTTGAGTTGTAAAGCCACTACAAGTATGACCATTCGCATTCATCATTTGTCCTGCAATTTTTATTAGGTAAAAGTAATAAAGATGAAAACCCGGAAGAAATCAATTACATTGGTCCTGGTGGGGGCTGAGTCGTCCAAGTAGTGTGAAGAGCCAACTGATGATAAAGAGCACTAGCAATTCCCACTCTGACGAAAATAAATAATCTAAAAGCACTTGGTGAGTGTAGAGGACATTCTGAAGCAAATTTACTAATTACAAAATATATGGACATCATTAAAAGAGTACACATTGAACTCAAGTCCACAAGCAGGTGCCAAGAGCTTTTTGTACATGATAGAAGAGAAACCACCTCTAAAACGACTGAAAGGTGCTTGCCTACAGAAAAGAAAAAGAAAAAAGGTCCTAAAGTTAGCTATCCAATTTTTGCTCTGCTTCTGAGTCTTGTTGTTTGGGCGGAGCTGCAACAACTCTATTCATCCTCGCACGTGCTTCAGCAAACATCCTCTGTTGTGCAGCCAGCGCTTCTTCTTCAGTCATTTCAGCTACATTGCTACACTTCCCAGCTCTCACAGTGTCCTGTGGAAGAAACGCAAAGCAAAGGGCAATTGTCAAAGAAAATCTTTTCACCATTAAATCATTTCACATGGTTGCAAAAGTTGTCGGATTCAAAATAAACGTCGGCTAACACGACGATTAGCTAATTCTCTAGCCATGTGCAGAGGTTTATGGACCAAAGGTGAGGGGGAAAAAGAGAGGAATGAATATAACACTTTGCGATGCATCCATGGAAGGTTGGATATTTCCTTTCAACAGCAGAAGGATGTCTTAAAACGTCCTAATTTTAGGCCATTCATAGGTTCCAACTCATGTAAGAAGACAGATATGATCCCTTACGTACCACAGTCTCCAGCTTGTGTTGTTCATACGCGGCATAAACTTCTTCAATATATTCCCCAAACCCAAGAACCTGAAAGACAAAAGCTGGTCATAATTCCAAGGAAACCGAAGGATATCCCACAAATTTTCAAAGGCTAACATATTAAAATAACCTAAAACTATACTATTTTAATTGAGGTTTCTTGTTAGTCAACACTAATAATTGAAGAAAGTATTTGTACCACACTAAAAAGTTAAAACTGGAAAATGGGTTTCGCAGTGAAAGGTTGTTGCCAGAGACCAAAAGAAACAAGAATGTGATGTCAGCAATTGATGTGGCCTAACATCACGTCGGGAGAGAAACAAACTAGCAAACAAAACATGAAAGTAATTAACAATATTTGCATTTCATCATCCTTATTGCCATTCTGCAACTATATGAGCTAGGATGAGAAGTAGGTTTGAACTTCTTTAAATCACCTTCAAATAAACTCATGCTAAGGGTGATTACAGGTAAAAACGGTGGAGAATTGCAAAAAGAGCAAGATGAAGATGATGAACATAAAAGAGAAACTGCAGGATCAAGAAGTACCTCTAAAGCCTTGAGTACATGCTCTGGTGCAATTGTTCGTTTATCTTCTCTATTACAAACTTCATTAGATTCTGATGAGATAAGATTGATGAACTCTGCACAACAACAATGAAAGGCAAAACACCATGCAAATTAAAAAAAGAACCACATTAAGAAGATTCGACAATATACGAATTCAAGCAATGACCTTTTCTTAAGGAATGTAAAGAGATGATATTATATAATCTAGTAGAAGGAAAGAAGATAGGAGAAACTTCAGTGCTGTTCAAATAGCAAACGAACATCGCCAACCAAAAAATTAATGGAAATACGCTCATCAAAAACATCAAAGGAAGTAAACAAAAGCAGTATAACGAAACAAATTATTACTTTGCATTTCCATCAACCACATCCCAATAGACCTTGAATGAACAAAACGATTATGGAATAGGTTACAACAACTACCCAGTATAGTCCCACAAAGTGGGGTCTGGGGAGGGTAATATGTAGACGAGCCTTACCCGTACCCGAAAGGGCAGAGAGGCTATTTCCAATCGACCCGCGGCTCAGTGAAGGAAAGGAAAAACAAAACAAAGACAAAAGTGCATTAGTAACTCCAACAGAAATAGCGTAAATAATTATCTAAACATAAGAACTATAAATAAAATAGCATGCAATAATATCAGACAGTAACTCCCATAAATAACTACCATAAGGGAGACACAATCCAATACACAAATCATCTATGGATAGCCCTGTCAAGCCTCACCCAACCCCGTGTGATGAGTACGAAAAACTCTAAGAGCTCCTATCCTACGACCCTGATACTAGACCTCCAGATTTTCCTAGCAAGGGTCATATCCTCGGAAACCCGCATTCTAGCCATGTCATGCCTAATCACCTCTCCCCAATACCTATTAGGCCTCCCTCTGCCTCGCCGTACGCCGACCATCGCCAACCGCTCACAACTCCTCGCCGGGGCATCAAGACTTCTCCTCCGCACATGCCCGAACCACCTCAGCCTCGCTTCTCGCATCTTCTCATCCACTGGGGTCATCCCCACCTTCTCTCGAATAACTTCATTCTTAATCTTATCGCTTCTCGCATCTTCTCATCCACCAGGGTCATCCCCACCTTCTCTCGAATAACTTCATTCTTAATCTTATCTAACCTGGTGAGCCCGCACATCCACCTGAGCATCCTCATCTCCGCAACCTTCATTCTCTGAACATGAGAGTTCTTCACTGGCCAGCACTCCGCCCCATACAACATGGCAGGTCTAACCACAGCTTTATAAAATTTCCCCTTGAGTTTCAGTGGGACTTTCTTGTCACACAGATGCAAGCCTCCACTTTGACCACCCCGCTCCTATACGATGAGTGACGACCCCGTCAATCTTCCGTCCCCCTGAATCACCGACCCAAGATATCTTATATTGTTCCTCTTGGCGATGGCCTGAGATCCAAGATATGATTTCAGTTTTTCATATGCTGGAAATTGGATAGCAACATGACTTATCCCAGCCAAAGACGGCAAGAGGCCACTGCAACCCAAAGGAAACGAAACTATTACCAAAAAAATAGTATAGAGGGTAGTTGCTTCTTTTCCTCCTTTGATAAGGGTAAGTGCTTATTCTTCTATGAGGGTGTTTCCAGCTTCACGAGCCTCTTTGGAGAATAGGCTGTCTTATAAAAAAGGATAAAGGAATAGGTTAGTATAATAGAGTAACTATCAAGTTTCATTAGAACTCTCGCCTTCTGAGTTACCAGGAGTCATCTACGGAATACAACTTAAGATGAACTTGAATGCCTATAATATTATATAATCTAGTAGAAGGAAAGAAGATAGGAGAATCTTCAGTGCTGTTCAAATAGCAAACGAACATCGCCAACCAAAACATTAACGGAAATACGCTCATCAAAAACATCAAAGGAAGTAAACAAAAGCAGTATAACGAAACAAATTATTACTTTGCATTTCCATCAACCACATCCCAATAGACCTTGAATGAACAAAACGATTATGGAATAGGTTACAACAACTACCCAGTATAGTCCCACAAAGTGGGGTCTGGGGAGGGTAATATGTAGACGAGCCCTACCCCTACCCGAAAGGGATGAGAGGGTGTTTCCAATCGACTCGCGGCTCAGTGAAGGAAAGGAAAAACAAAACAAAGACAAAAGAGCATTAGTAACTCCAGCAGAAATAGCGTAAATAATTATCTAAACATAAGAACTATAAATAAAATAGCATGCAATAATATCAGACAGTAACTCTCATAAATAACTACCATAAGGGAGACACAATCCAACACACAAATCATCTATGGATAGCCATGTCAAGCCTCACCCAACCCCGTGTGATAAGTACGAAAAACTCTAGGAGCCCCTATCCTACGACCCTGATACTAGACCTCCAGACTTTCCTATCAAGGGTCATGTCCTCGGAAACCCGCATTCTAGCCATGTCATGCCTAATCACCTCTCCCTAATACCTCTTAGGCCTCCCTCTGCCTCGACGTACGCCGACCATCGCCAGCCGCTCACAACTCCTCACCGGGGCATCAGGACTTCTCCTCCGCACATGCCCGAACCACCTCAGCCTCGCTTCTCGCATCTTCTCATCCACCGGGGTCATCCCCACCTTCTCTCGAATAACTTCATTCTTAATCTTATCGCTTCTCGCATCTTCTCATCCACCAGGGTCATCCCCACCTTCTCTCGAATAACTTCATTCTTAATCTTATCTAACCTGGTGAGTCCGCACATCCACCTGAGCATCCTCATCTCCGCAACTTTCATTCTCTGAATATGAGAGTTCTTCACTGGCCAGCTCTCCGCCCCATACAACATGGCAGGTCTAACCACAGCTCTATAAAATTTCCCCTTTGAGTTTGTGGGACTTTCTTGTCACACATGACTCCTGATGCAAGCCTCCACTTTGACCACCCCGCTCCTATACGATGAGTGACGACCCCGTCAATCTCTCCGTCCCCCTGAATCACCGACCCAAGATATCTTACATTGTTCCTCTTGGCGATGGCCTGAGATCCAAGATATGATTTCAGTTTTTCATATGCTGGAAATTGGATAGCAACATGACTTATCCCAGCCAAAGACGGCAAGAGGCCACTGCAACCCAAAGGAAACGAAACTATTACCAAAAAAATAGTATAGAGGGTAATTGCTTCTTTTCCTCCTTTGATAAGGGTAAGTGCTTATTCTTCTATGAGGGTGTTTCCAGCTTCACGAGCCTCTTTGGAGAATAGGCTGTCTTATAAAAAAGGATTAAGGAATAGGTTAGTATAGTAGAGTAACTATCAAGTTTCATTAGAACTCTCGCCTTCTGAGTTACCAGGAGTCATCTACGGAATACAACTTAAGATGAACTTGAATGCCTATAATTACCTGTATTATCCAACTATGTCCTAATCTTATGCTTATCACATCCCCTGTCTTGTGTTTCACAACACTAAATCAGTAAGCGGCAACCAAGAGCTAACAAACAACTAGAGCAAAAGTTTCATAGTCAGAGCAAAAGTTTCATAGTCAGCCATCCTCCTCCACTGTAAATACAGATTATTAATTATTCCCCAAAATATTCTAGAGAAGCATAAATGCTATTATAAGCAAATGATATCGACAACAGCATAGCACACTGACAGAACTTTAAACTGAACTCAAAAATTAAATGAAAGAACATTAATATCAACTCACCTACACAACATTCAATCAAAAGATCCTGAGCATCTCGGGCAACACGGACATCAGGAGGCAACATCTCTTTAATAATCTTTGTCATAGTTGCTGAGAATAGAAAATAGTACAATCAGTATTCAGCAAATCAAACAGATAAGTAAGCCATTAGGCAGACTCACATATTTATCCCAAATAACAAGAGCCACATGATTTAAACCAAAAAACAAAAAATTTAGGGCATAAGCAACAAAAAACTTCAATATTACCACTGTTTGGTTTTAGCAACTGAAATCATCAATCTCATTATCTAATAAATTAAAGTTTTTTTCCAGAAGCAATTAGTATCACTTAAGTCACTCACAAGTCAATTTTTACCCTCTTTGAAAATATTTCACAAAATCCCTTTTCCCAGTAGGGGAGGAACAAGGGAGGCAAGTCGGTTCAAATGAACCCCCTTCCAGAAAATTTTAGTGTGAAAAACCCAAAAAAACAATTTTTTTTGTTATATATAAACTGTTTCCCTTTAACCCGAGGATAGATTCTAGTGTAGTGATAAAGGGCTTAAGGGGGTTCAAAAATTGCTATAGGTCACAGGTTCATATCTTAGGTATGACACTTCAGTTTTTTTTTTGAAACCCTTGTATGAATTTCTGGCTCGGCCGCTATTTCAGGCCTTGTAAAAATTGCTAGGATGACTTTTAGTAATCCTAATCCTTTCTCCAAGAGAAATTAATATCACTCTGCTTACTCCCTATTCCTCGGCTTGAAATCTCGTAACATTAGGATTAACACCAACCAAACAGGGAAATACTTCACCAAAAAAATCATCAAAAAACATAATTACAAGAGCTACAAAAACAGAGAAATATAGACCATTCTCTGAATGTATACCAGACATTTTCATAGAAAACATAGAGAAGGAAGAGGAAAACCTTTGGGAAGTGAAGCATCCTCCTTTGTTTTACCAACGATATCCATCGGATCCATTTTAACCCTTCAAAACCAAATCAAAATCTCGAATTTAATAGTATCATATTCACAAATTTTAGATAAACGAAATCGAAACAGCTGAACACCAAATATAAAACAATTAAATTTACCTTACAAGGAGACACTGGAAAACTGGCAGATCGGCGAAAAAATTGAGCTGCAAGTCGGCCGATTGGAAGAAATCGGAAAGGGATGAAAGCAGGTGATCGGAGTCGCTGACGGTGGTGGTTCATGGTGGATATAGAGAGAGAAGGATGTGTCCGCAGACGACTAGGGCAAAGCGCATTCAAAGAGGGATCCTCCACGCGCAAAACGGAAAGTGTCTGCATAATCCGCGGTCCCGTCATTCTTGTGGATGCTAAATGGGGCGTGGTACGCACGCACGGGCGAAGTGTGTGGGATTGCATGTGACGTATGTTGCTTATATAGTTTTCAGCAAAACGAAAAAAGGTCGGGTGGATGGAGTTAGTGGTTGGTTGCCAATGAAAGGGAGAGGACAGAGGAGACGAGAAAAGTTTCCGACTCTGCTGGATCTGCGAATTATGTGATGCCAACCCCATTTCGCCCAATATGGGCCTTCTGTAGTTGGGCTCGGGGCTCCAGTTTGGAATTGAATCCTTGTTTTTTAACGAGATTTTTACCTTCTTATATATGAAACTTTATTACCGTCAATATTTAAGGTATAAATTAATTATATTTTAACATATCAAATTATTATTTATATACAATAATTAATTTAGAGATATAATTAATTGACTGTTTTTACTCTTTAATTAAATATATTAATATATCCCACATTTCTCTCTGCCCTTAACAATCAATCAAAACAAGGACATAGAAGGAGCAAATCGTGTCCATAAAACCATTTCTTTGAAACATCCAAAAGTCTAACTAAAGTAGAAGACACGTCTGAACATCTAATAGTTAATCCTCTACTATTTACCAATTCTCTATTTACACGTATAAAATATTATTGTCTTATTTTCATTGGCCTCTTTTTTTTGGGCAATAGCTGAAGGATACTGATTAACATAGTCGATTGAAACTCAAAGAAGAAGAAGACGAAGAAGGAGGCATATTTTCAGAAATTGTAGATAAATTATAGATAAATTGTAGAAAAGTTAGACAAATTGTAGATAAATTATAGACTGTTTTTTGTAGAAGATTTTGTAGAAACTTTATTCGTTTTGGATTTGTGAAAACATAAAATAATGCATCTACAATCAGCATAAAAATAATATACAATTTATCTACAAGATATCTACAAACTGAATACATTGAATTTCAATATCCCAGTTCCCATTTTAATTGTAGCATAATTGGCATTTTCGACATAATTATAGAAGATTTGTAGAAGTTTTAGTCTTTTCGATCTACAATTTATCTACAATTTCTAGAAATATGTCGGCTTGTTGTTTTTCTTCTTCTTCTTCTTCTTCTTCTTCTTCTTCTTCTTCTTCTTCTTCTTCTTCTTCTTCTTCTTCTTCGAGTTTTAATCTGAAATTCAGTCAAAACGAAGTCTAATCGTTACCAAAACACCTCAAAATTGAGATATTAACTCCTACACATATTTCGAATTATTTACAACATCACCTAATCCCAACAAATAATGATTTTTAAAATTTTAATTTTGAATTCAAAGCTTTCAAACTTTTTAATGGCTATCAATCGTGGAAAATATATGGAAGAACATATTTTATTCAACTTTAAGTTGTTAAAACTCAAAAATTTGAATCGTTCGTTCTTTTTTCTCTTCGATAATTTGAATTATAGTTCTGGAGAAAAATACATAGATGAAAAATCTCATTTCCCTTTTTAAAAATTGAATTTAATGTAGAATCAAATTAACACCAAGATTCTCTCATTACTTTTAGCGCGTTTTTTAGAGAATATTCTGCCCTTTTAATGCTTAATCGTCGAATGGTATATAAATTGTAGTTAAAGTATGCACTGGCGGGTAAAAAACAAACATGCACATTTAAGATAATAAGGTTTCATATATGGTATAGTTAGGAAAAAAATCCTTTTTTTAATTTTATAGCCTATATTTTAATTTACAATCAACTAGCTCAAAAATAATAGGCTAAGTAACCAAACAGTGTACCCCAAAGAGCTCTTCTTCTTCTCTCCTCTCAGTGCACGTTAGTTAACATGCGCCCAGGGTGTTTCCATGGCGAGAGGGAGAGGTCGACCTCGGAAAGTTCATCTGGCACTCATAGACCGAGTTATTCCCACCGTTACACAACCAATTTGTACTGAAAAACCAACCAACACTGTTCCATTGCAAAATAGTAACATTGTTCCATTGCAACACAACGTTGACACTGTTCCATTGCCTCATGCAATTGCAGATTCAGAGTCATCTGGTGTTCCTTTGCCTGCAACAATTGCTGGTAATGCAGATAGCAGTTCAGATCCTAAGAGGGTACCGGCGATAGCTCCGATGGTGCAAGAAAATAGGGGTATCGACCACATGCAGCAACCTCCACAACCAGTTGCTCCGAAGCCCAATATAGAGGAGGGGTCAAAAATTGAAGCACCCAAAGGGTGGGCTAGTCTGTTTCAGAGGAATCGTCTTGCTGCTAACGGTATGTCTCTGGAGTACATTCCACCAACAGTCATTAATGGTAAACCAGTTGGCCAACTGATTAAGGATGAAGTGGAAGAGGAAGAAGGAAAATGGAAGTGTGCTCTAGTTGTTTTTGTTCTAGGGAATGGCCCAGGTTACAATGCTATGAAAAGATTTATCAATCTACACTGGTCTCATGTGCCTGAACCAGATCTCTTTTACCATGACGAGGGCTATTATATTGTCAAATTTCATTCCCTGGATGATGCCAAGGAAGTCCTGTGTGGCGGACCATACTCTATTGCCAACAGACCTATGATCTTGAAGCAGTGGTCTGCTGATTTTGATTTTAAAGCTGCTTTCCCTATGAAAATTCCCCTGTGGATCAAATTCCCTAACCTACCTATGTCCTGTTGGGGCAGCAGGTCTTTGAGTAGGATTGCAAGTGTGTTGGGCAAGCCCATTTTTGCTGATGAGTGTACGACTAAGCAAACTAGAATCTCATATGCTCGTATGCTCATTGAGGTGAATGTATCAAAGGAATTACCTTGTGAGATTGAGCTACTGGATCCAAATGGGAAGAGTTTTATGCAATATGTGACCTATGATTGGAAACCATCATATTGTGAGAAATGCCTTATGGTGGGACACAATTGTTTGGCCAAATCTGCTCAACCCAATCCCATACAGAAGAACAAGGTGACACAGGAATTGAGAGTTAAAGCTCCGGCCCCCGTGGACAAGAGTAACCAGGGTTCTCAAATTCAGCAACCAAACCTTCCAAAGGAACCAAGTCCCCTTGATGTTGTAGGTGAAGTCTTGAATAAACAGAAAGGTATTGATACACAGGTTTCTCCAGTCTTTAACATCACAAACTTTCCACCATTATCCCATATTGTGATGTCTAATAGATTTGAAGTTGGGTCAATGAGTTGGGCAGATCATCCCCCGGATGAAGGGGGAACCAGCTATACCCAATGAAGTGGTTATTTTGGAATATCAGGGGTGTAAATAAAAGGTACAAACAGAAGGAAGCCAAAGAATATTTTAGAACCAATAAATTTGACCTTGTTGGTCTGGTAGAGACAAAGTTAAACAGAAGAATGCAAATAGAATATCTAGTTTCTTATTGCCTAACTGGAGTGTACTAACTAACTACAGGGGAGCAATGAATGGTAGAATTTGGATTCTATGGGATATTACGAAATTTTTGATAACTGGTTTACAGGAGGAGGCTCAAATGATCCATTGTACTGTTAGGACCCTCACTGGTGGACTTATCTGCTATCTCACAGTGGTCTATGGTTTCAATGACATTGATCAAAGGAGGACTTTGTGGAAGACAATTCAGAACCTTGCTGCTGTTACTACTGACCCCTGGCTAATAGCAGGAGATTTCAATGTCATTATGTCTAGTAATGATAGACAATCCTGCCACCAAGTTAAGCAAGTTGAGACTGTAGACTTTAACAATTGCATCCAGCATGCTGGTCTGGCTGAACTCCAATGGAAAGGGGATTATTTTACCTGGTCCAATAAACAAAGTGGCAATTATAGAGAGTGCAGCATATTTGATAGAGTGTTTGGCAACTATGAGTGGATGATCAAGTGGAGCCATGTATGCACTGTATATGGAGTGCCACTTATTCTGACCATAGCCCAATGTTGTTAACCCTGGCAGAAGATAACAAACCCAGGAAGACTCCTTTCAGATTCTACAATGCATGGATTCAACATAAGGATTTCCAACTTCTGATCAAAGATAACTGGAATGGTAATGCCCAGTGTACCCTTCAAGGGGTGTGGACCAATCTCAAATCCCTCAAACCAGCCTTAAAGTCTCTAAATACTAGAGACTTTAAGAATATTACACAGAAGATTGAGACTAGCAGAAAGGAACTGGAAGATGTCCAACACCAGATGACTTTGTCCTATACAGATGCCTTACAGTTCAGAGAAAAGGAGCTGGTGCTGCAATTAGAAAATGGTCATTGATTGAAGAATCAGTATTGCAACAGAAATCTAGAGCCAGATGGATCCAGCTTGGAGATTCAAACAACAAATACTTCCCAGCTGTAATAAAGGAGAGAAATCAGTATAAGAGAATTACTGAACTGCTCACAGAAGGGGGTTTGAAGGTAACTGATCCAGATGACCTAAAGAAGGAGATTAAGGATTTTTATAAATCACTCATGCGGGCATCAGCCACTTCCCTCCCAGTTGTAAACAGATTGTATATGAGCAATGGACCTAGCCTAACACATCATCAGAAGATGGAACTAGCTGCTGACATCAGTGACACAGAGATCCTAAACAGCTTAAAGACAATTGGTAATGATAAAGCTCCAGGGGTAGATGGGTATAATGCCATGTTCTTTAAACAAACCTGGCCTATCATTGGAAAGCAGGTACTGCAAGCAGTCAAGAATTTTTTTGAAACCAATAAAATGCATTGACCAACAAACTGTGCCTCCCTCACATTAATTCCCAAGGTGTCTAATCCTCAAACAGTCAAAGAGTTCCGGCCAATAGCTTGCTGTTCAGCTCTCTACAAAATCATTTCCAAGCTGTTGGCCAACAGACTCCAGAAGGTCATGAGCAGCATCATCTGTAGTGCACAAGCAGGATTCATTCCAAGAAGGAGAATTGCAGATAATGTCATTCTAGCACATGAACTAATAAAGCATTACTTTAGGTCACATGTATCTCCCAGATGTATTATCAAAATTGACCTACAGAAGGCTTATGATTCAGTTGAATGGTGTTTTTTGCAGCAGGTTATGGAAGCTCTTGATTTTCCTACCAGATTTACAAGATGGATCATGGAGTGTGTCCAAACTGTCAGCTACACAGTGGTTGTAAATGGAGAAACAACAGAACCTTTTCAACCAGCTAAAGGTTTGAGACAAGGAGATCCCATATCTCCATTTTTGTTTGCTATTGTGATGGAATACCTTAGTCGATCACTGGTAGAGCTGAGGCAAGCTAAGGGCTTCACATTTCTTCCTGGTTGTACAAAAACTGGGAATAACTCATCTAAGCTTTGCTGACGACCTATTGATGTTTGTCAAATGAGAGCCTCAGTCTGTAAGTACCATGTTTACATATTTCTCTCATTCACTGCAGCCTCTGGTATGAAAGCCAACTTGCATAAGAGTGCTGTCTATTCTGGGGGGGTAAAACCTGAGGTTCAACAGCAAATTATTGATCATCTTGGCTATGTACGTGGAGAACTCCCCTTTAAATACTTGGGTGTACCACTATCTACCAAGAAGCTGACTGTTTTCCAATGGCAACCACTAGTCGATAAGATTACTGCCAGGATTACATCCTGGACTGCAAGACAACTATCATATGCTGGTAGAACCCAGCTGGTGCAATCAGTAATCTTTGGTATTCAAGCTTATTGGGCTCAACCCTTTCTCATCCCTTCCAAAGTTATAAAACTACTAGAAGCAATGTGTAGATCCTACATATGGTCAGGTTCAGTTAATGTAACAAAGAAAGCATATGTGGCTTGGGAAAAAATATGTCTGCCAAAGTCTGCTGGAGGATTAAACTTGACCAATCTCTCACTCTGGAACAAGGCTGCTGTTGCAAAACTAAGTTGGGATTTGGCACACAAGAAGGATGTATTGTGGGTGAAATGGATTCATACAGTTTATATCAAATAGAAACAGTTAGAGACCATGAATGTGCCTAAAAAGCTAGCTGGATGGTCCGGAAGATCATTGAAGGAACTGTGCTATTGCAACAACATCAACTGTTACATAAGCCCGATTGTACTATCAGAAAGCTCTATCTTCAACAGATTGGAGAGGCACCTAGCGTCCCCTGGAAGAATTTAACAATGCAGAATCCTGCCCGACCTAAAGCACTTTACAACCTGTGGCTGCTGTTACAAGACAGACTCCCTACCAAGGATAGTGTTGATTAAATGAAACTTGACTGTGGATGACACTTGTGTTATGTGTCAACAGACTGTGGAAACCAAAGATCATTTATTCTTGGACTGCACCTTTGCTACTCAGCTGAGGTATCACACATTGCAATGGATTGGAGCTAAACAACCTGCTGGACAGAACTGGCCTCAGTTTGTCCACTGGTTCATTGAGCAAGCTAAAGGGAAATCTCCTCGAGCTCATATAGTCAAAATGACCTTGACAGAAATGTTCTATGTCCTATTGCTGGAAAGGAATGCGAGAATATTTGGAAACACCTTCTGTACTAGTGACAAACTCCTTAGATGCATTGCTTACACTTGTAATGTTAGAGCACCTCCTAGAGTTAGAATACATCTTCACCATTACCTACTGTAATGTTGAACTTTTGGACAGTATAGGTTAGTCAGTTTTTGTTCATTTTTGATAGACAGTTGAGTATAAAACCGCTCTATGGATTTGTATGACAACCACTTTGGTGATTAATACAAAGTTTAATTACCAAAAAAAAAAAAGATTCAACATTTAACTCCAATAGGTTCTATAAATTATTATTTAAGTTTTTAAAAAAAATATTCAAGTTTTTAAGTTAATTTTCGAATCAGTAATTGTGGCTCAAATATTAGTTCAACAAACTAAATCTATTTGGATGGTGGTAAAATTAAATTTTTAACAAGCTTAAACATATGAGTTTAAATTTTATGAGAAATTTAGAGTTAGTGTTATTTATACTTGTTAAAAAAAGTATAAGGAGGTTGTATATAAAATTTGAAGTCATTTAACGGAGATTTGGACTGATTTTGAACAAGAATTACAACTAAAAATTATGGAAGAAGTTCGTCTACAGACGCTTGTATAAAGGTATATAAAAGTGTATAAGATGTGTTTACACACTCATATACACTGTTATATAAGAATATACATAATTATACAAAAAATTGACATCATCTTCTTCCTTGCGTCTTTTCTAAAATATAACTCAAATCTTGCTCAAGTCTACTCCAAATCACTTCAAATTTAAATTTTGAACTCCTTTTGATATTTTCAATCAATTGGAACAACATTCAATCCAAACAGCTAACAAACTCAAATTGGCTTATTCTCGGGTTTCGTGGTTCTAGCACGATCGCTTAAACTATTAATAATTGACCTATTATCCGATTTATTACATGTTTTAACCTATTGTGCATTTTTAGCTTCATAATCGCCTTTTAATTGATTTAAGCCGCTTTTTAGTAAGATTCAATATTATTTAAAACACGTCTTAAATCGCGCTACATGAAATACACCCATGGTTCGCAACATATTTTATTTAACATTATTGAAGATTGAAATTGCGCCACATAAAATGTACACCAAAATTTTAATAATTAAAAAAATATCATTACTGATTAAATAAAAATTTGATATTTGACCAACAAAAAAAACATAATACTAGCAAATGTAAATTTGGTTGAAAGCACAAAATAATAGCCCGTCCCCCCTCCCCCCAACCCCCGGTTCCTGGCGCTGCACATGCAATGTATTCTTAATTTATATAGCATATTTTAACTAGACACAAAATTTAAAATTTCGTTTTAAAATTTGTGGTCTAAAGCAATTTTTGAAAGTTTATATGAATATAGATCATCTCATTAAAGATAAAAGGAGAATTTTAAATTATTTTTAAATATAAAAAGGTAATTCTGTATGGACAACTTAAAAATATATATCACATAAATTATGACATGGAGAATAATATTTGACATTTACATTGTGCTAGAAATGCTATAAATATCACATAATTACTGTGAAGATAACTCGAAAACCTTGTAATTTTTTCCACCAAAAAAAAAAAACCATTTCCTTCGGTTCAAAATAAGTGATTTTTAGGCTTTTTTATGTAGTCCAAAATAAATAATTTTTTCAGATTTTAAGAGTAAATTAATTATTTTTTTCCTATATTGCCCTTGGAGTAATTAATGTTGGAGTATGTGAAGAGATAGTAAAGATTAATATGACCAATTTGATTGCTAATTAATGTTAAAGGTGAATTTCTTAATATGTGTGAAAACAACTAAAAAAATCACTTATTTTAGATACGATGGAGTAATTCGGTTGATTATCATTTAAAAAAAAAAACTCCAATAAAAAAGAAAAGGCAAAACTAATATAAGTTCAAAAGTTAGTTATCACACGAGGCACTTCGAGATTACGCGCGCGGCTAGCTATCTTGCTTTAGATAGTGGTGGTAAGTTGTATATCTCCCCCTCTATGTGTGAATTTAGTAGAAGCAAGAATCAGGAAATTTGTATTGGGCAAATTTGATTTTATGTGCCTTATATTATCTATAAACGTCATCGATGAAGAAAGCGGCTCATTATGGTTGACTCAAGCAGGGCCGGCCTCAGACAATAAACGGATCGAGTGGCATAACTTGCTACGAGTCACATCAAATTCTGACACTCGTATACCAAGGCCATCAACCCTTGTACTTTCTTTGTATTATTTCGAGTAAGGTCCCTTAGTATATAAAGGAGACCTTCCGTTTGTAAAGACTCATGTGAATTTCACTATTGAAAATATACAACTCTCTCTTTATATGTGAATTCTCTCTCTCTTATGCAAAAAGCCTACCACATATCTTATTGCTCTTGTATCTCGATTCACTTACATTATAATCACAATTTTGATCATTTAATATTTTCTAGATCACATTACTCTTGCTTCCTATTAACCCATATCATTTTTGATTGTTTTAAAGCTATTTAAGTATTCCAATAACTTTTTAGGCAAACAAAGTTCAAAATGTCTAATCAACAAAGGGATCAAGAAGCTGAAACGCAACAAGTTGACAGAGATAGAGATGCAACAATGGCGCCCACAGTAACAGAGGCTATGTATCAGAACTTGTCTACTGCTTCTCTCCAATTCAATGACTGCAATCTAAGTACGTCACTCCATTTCTCATTATCGTTAATTTTCCAATTTAAAGACCCGACCCCTGTTTCGTTCTTTATATGAATAATGGTGCATGGTAAGAAAGTATTCACATGGGTTTTGTTAATTGTAGTTATCAAGAATGTATCTAAAATGAAAGAAAGTGGTCAAGAAACTGATGCTATAGTGAACTCTAGAGATATAGTGCACGAAGGAATATTGGAGAAAGTCAGGGATGAGGAAACAATCATCACCAATGAGAAAAGGATGGAGGATCATACTCTGCAATTCACCAATTCTGGGTATATACTATTAATTATTCTTGTTGTTTGATTATTATCGGACTATGATTCTTGAAGTATTACATTTTAGATTGATTTGTTGTTGTATATATATGTATGTGCAGAGGCCAAATGACTACATCTACAAAAAGAGAAGAGATTTTTTCCAAGAAATTAACAAAATATGATCTTAAACGTAGGTTTGGTGGTGGCTTAAAACTCCCATTGAAACTAGTCACAGACAAAATCCTCGTTCATATTTCTGCACCTGCTGACGGTGGTAAAGGAAAACCACTAACATTAGTTGATCACGAGGGGAAAAAGTGGAACATGTTATTTGTGCTTAAAAGCAAAAAATACTATCTCAGAGGAAAATGGTATGACTATGTGGAAAAATATGAATTGAAAGATTCAGACACCATCATTATTGAGAAGGTAACAATTAGCAAAGAGCAAGTAAAAGAAGAAGTGGATTTTGCTGCAGTGAATCAGATTGGGAATCACGATTGGGACACCATCTATCCTAAGAGTGCTGGGGAATATCAGCAAATTGAAATTAAAGCTGAAGTGGACGTTGAAGTTGAGTATGAAATCACAATTAAGAGAGGCCCTGGAAATACTGCAACAGAGTAAGGAAGATGACAGTAATGGCGAGGACTGAAGAGTAAGGTAGTCACTAGTCAGAATATATAGTGGTGTGAAAATAGATTTCAGTACACCTTATTGTTTCATTCTTACACAGAAACTTATTATATAGAAAGCAACCCTTACAGTTATTTGTGAAGGAGTAACTGTTGGATGACAAATGTATAGAAAACACTCATCAGAATAGTATAAAACAAATAGTACTATATGTGAATTTTGATGTTAGAATTTGATAAATGACTCACTCTTTCAATAGGGGGTATAGTTTTTTCACTTGGCCCGATCTCTCGTTTACTCCTTTCGCGAAATAACTTGATTGTCATTGGAGTTATACGATGGAAGAAATGTACTTGATGTTTTGTGTAAAATTAGATTAGTATATCTTCCCATCCAAGTGCTTGTATTATCCCATTTGTGTTTACGACTGAAAATCTAAACAGCTTGTTTGGATAATGACTTAGTCAAGAGATCGATCTTAGGATACCGGCAAAGGAAGAAGGTAGATACTACTTTGATTCCGATTCGGGCGGAGAAAGACTGATTTAGAGCTACGCCCTTCCCTTAGGGCCTCCCTCTAGGCGGGGCTCACAACCAAAGGATGCACGGGGTGAAGTTGCCAACTACAATATGCTACGCTATCAACAAAACTTTGAAATAACAGATATGGAGTAAATATTAGCTATCCATCTCCAAAGAGAAGGAGGACATTAAAGTTGGAGGGCACTCATATTTATACAATAGATTATTGTGTAAGAGACCATGATTATCTACAAACTACAGTTGCAATTGGTTTGAACTACTATAAATAAGCTTAGCTTCAGACATATCAATTGCATCTTAATTCAAGAAAAAAATTGAATAATTTTTGCATTGGATGGGCAAACTTTACATGACCCTCCATCAGATTGCTAACACAGACGAGCAACCTACAGAGTAGTGCGAGAGTTCTAAGACTTAAAATATATGGATCTCCTTACTAATAATAAAGTTCCCTACATTTTGGTGTAATGCATATTTACAACATTTGTATTACTGCTATGTAATGAAGAAATTGGTGCCATCGGCCAACCAGAAAGGATCATCAGCTCCATATTCTGACTCACACCTATATCTTTACCTTTATCCTTGCTGTTATTGCCATCGCCAGCTGCTGGCCTTCTCTGTTTAATGACAAGTCTCTGGTATGTAATTTCAGATTGGTTGGACTTGACTATATATAGTACTACTTGAAGTTTGATTTAGCTGATGATGATCATTGTGCACTTCCCTGTTAGCTTGTCACCGATTTGTGTTTATCAGCATATTCCCCCATCCTTCTCCAAGATATATAGTATTCATCCTCCACCCTATGCACCGATTCCATTGCACAAAAACTTCTTCTCTTATTTAGGAAGATGAGCTTCATGGTCATTATCTCTTCACTTTTCGACATATTGAATTTCTTGACCTTTTTAGCGTCTAGGTTTTCGAAAGTATATGTTATCATCTTCAAAAGAGAGACTATCAGAGTACTAAAATGAATATGGTTTTCAACTTTCACCGTAATTTATAGCTCTAGTATGACGTGTACCGTGCACCCTTACTTATTCAAAGCGCATCTTCTTTTATTTCCCAACTAGAATTAGAATATATATACTTACAAATAACTGACAAGTTTTCCTAAGAATGTAGTATACATTTATTGTTCATCTTATGTATCGATACAAGTTAATTTTTCTCATATGGAAATAGGGATTAGTACTGGGTTTGGGTAATTTTTTGTAATTTTAATTTCCTGATGATGATTTGCTTGAGAGAATAAGGATCATAAAGTGTGACAGTATAGTCTCCAAGAAAACCGTAATATTTATAAAGTCCTTTGGAATTTGTTTTCCCATTTAGCTCGGGCGTTCTCCATTCTGCCATGAAATTGTCATCGGTCAAGCATAATCCAGATCAGTTCGCTCCTGGCTTCCATGGTGCCGACACTATCATTCCTTCAACTCCTGGATGTGCAAATGCCTCTCTCATTATTTCTTCCAAGTAAATTGCATGTTACATCATACCATATTCTTTATCAACAAAATTGCTATATAGGTTGACCTGATACGGTGTCCATCTCCTTCAAATGATTTGGTAGCTAATTTTGTTGACTTGGTTTGGTTTGGTAGTCAACCTTGTTGAATTATTTGGTAGCCAATTTTATTGACTTGGTTTGGTTAGATAGCCAACCTTGTTGAATTTCTTTGGGTTGGTAGCCAACTTTATTGAATTGTGAAAAGTGTGTGTAAATTGTTAAATATTGTAGGCTTTAGAAAGTGAAGCTTTGGCTATAAAAGGAGAGCTTCAACTCTCATTTCAACAGACCAACAAAGAGAGAAAAGAGAGAGAGCAAAGTATTTCATAAACTGTAAGAAAATAGTTTATGAAGAAAAATAGAGTATGAGAGATATTGTAGTGAGGTGAAAGAAGCAAAAGAGTGTTTACTTCTTTTGAGGGTATAGTGGTCTTAGGAGTATTTTTACTCGTTACTACACAGTATAAAATTCCTCGCTATAGTGATATTAGTTGCTCCTCTTGGCCGTGGTTTTTCCCTTATTCAGAAGGGTTTCCACATAAAATCTTGGTGTCATTTTGCTGCTTTCCATTCTTGCTGATTGAACCATAACTTAGTGTTCTGCGTTTATCACTAATACCGTGAATACTATTTTTCGGAGTTTATTCCCAACAAGTGGTATCAGAGCCAAAGTTCTGTCTAAGTATGCTCTGTGGTTGTAGCCCAGTCTGATCTTCCACATCAGAAAAGAATTACTTTGGTCTCATAATAAATAGTATTTGTATTTGTGATAAACAATGAAAGCCAACACTAGTAGAATGGTTACTTTGAATGTCACAAATTATGCCATTTGGAAGGGTAAAATAGAAGATTTGCTGTATGTTAAGAATTTTTATCAACCTGTCTTCACCACTATAAAGCCTGATAATAAATCAGATGAAGAGTGTAGTTTGTTACACATGCAGGTTTGCGGCTTTATTAGACAGTGGGTTGACGATAATGTTTTGAACCATATTTCTGGGGAGACACATGCTCGGACCCTATGAGAGCACCTTGAAAGTTTGTATGCTCAAAAAACTTGAAACAACAAGATGTTTCTGATAAAGCAGATGTTGGGTTTAAAATACCATGATGGTTCTGCGATGACAGATCATCTGAATAATTTTCAGGGGATCATGAACCAGTTATCTGCTATGGGCATTAAATTTGATGAAGAAATTCAAGGCTTGTTTCTGCTTGGTTTAGTACCAGATTCTTGGGAAATTCTTAGAACTTTACTATCAAATTCTGCTCCGGATGGTGTGATATCTATAGATCTTGCCAAGAGCAGCCTTTTAAATGAAGAGATGAGAAGAAAATCTCAAGGTTCCTCCTTATCCGATGTCTTGGTGATTGATTCTAAGGGGAGAAGTAAGAATTGGGGTTCTCAAAATAGAGAATATAATATAAGCAAATCCAGAAGCAGACTTAAAGATATTGAGTGCTATCATTGCGGGAAGAAAGGGCACACAAAGAAGTTCTCTCGGATTTTGAAAAAGGAGAATAGAGACAAGGAAGAACAAAAAGAAAATGGCAATCGTGTGGCCACCGTCACTACAGAAGATCTTGTTACTGTCCTTGATGCGGATTTGATAAATATTGCTTGTGATGAGTCAAGCTGGGTTGTGGACAGTGGTGCCACATCTTATGTGACATCAAGGAAGGAATTTTTCTCATCTTATACTCAGGGTGACTATGGAACTTTGAGTATGGGTAATGAGACTATATCTAGGGTGGCTGGTGTTGGAACGATTTGTTTGGAAACTAGTATTGGAACTAAACTAGTTTTAAACAATGTAAAGCATGCACCTGATGTTCGTTTGCACTTGATCTCTGTTGGTATTTTGGATGATGAGGGATATGTTAGTACCAATGGTGCTGGAAAGTGGAAGCTCACTAAGGGCCATGATTGTGGCTCGTGGGAAAAAATGTCATGGTCTATACTGGACTACGGCCTCTACCATACTTATGAGTTGGTGAAATTGCCTAAGGGCGTGAGAGCTTTGAAGAACAAGTGGGTGTTCAAAGTTAAAGCTGAAGAACATAGTTTAAAGCCTAGATACAAAGCTAGATTGGTTGTCAAGGGATTTGATCAAAGGAAAGGTATTGACTTTGACGAAATATTTTCTCCTGTGGTGAAAATGTCCTCCATTCGGACAGTTCTTGGTTTGACTGCTAGTCTTGATTTGGAGATTGAGCAGATGGATGTGAAGACTGCTTTTCTTCACAATGACTTAGAAGAGGAGATTTATATGGAACAACATGAGGGCTTCAAGGCAAAAGGTAAAGAAAATCTTGTATGCAAACTTTAGAAGAGTCTATACGGATTGAAGCAAGCTCCCAGACAGTGGTACAAGAAGTTTGAGTCTATTATGGGGAAGCAAGGCTACAAGAAACTTCTTCAGATCATTGTGTGTTTGTATAAAGATTTTCTGATGATGACTTTATCATCCTCTTGCTATATGTGGATGATATGTTGATTGTGGGCAGGAATGCTTCCAAGATTGAAGAGTTGAAGAAACAGTTGCATAAGTCTTTTGCAATGAAAGACTTAGGTCATGCTAAGCAGATTTTGGGCATGAGGATTACTCGTTCGAGAAATGAAAGGAAGCCTTACTTGTCAAATGAGAAGTACATAGAACGTGTACTGTAGCACTTCAATATGAAAAGTCCTAAGTTGGTTCGCACACCCATTCCTGGTCATCTGAAGTTGAGCAAGAAGATGTATCCAACAACAACAGAGGAAAAAGAGAGAATGGCCAAAATTCCTTATTCCTCTGCTGTCGGAAGTTTGATATATGCAATGGTATGCACTCGACCAGATATTGCCCATGCAATCGGTGTTGTTAGCAGATTTCTTGACAATCCAGGAAAAGAGCATTGGGAAGTTGTAAAATGGATACTCAGGTATCTAAGGGGAAGCTCACATGAATGCTTATATTCTGGAGGATCCAATCCAATTTTGAAGGGCTATATAGATTCTGATATGGCAGGTGACCTTGATAACAGAATATCCACTACTGGATATCTGTTTACTTTTTTAGGGGGAGTTATATCATGGCAGTAAAAGTTGCCGAAGTGCGTCGCACTATCTACAACTAAAGTGGAGTATATTGCGGCTATTGAAGCTAGCAAAGAGATGATATGACCCAAGAGATTTTTTCAAGAACTTGTATTGCGAAAAATGAAGTATGTTGTCTATTGCGACAGTCAGAGTGCAATAGACCTAAGCAAAAACTCCATGTACCATGCAAGAACAAATCATATAGATGTGAGATATCATTGGATTCGTGAGCAGGTGGAGAACGAATATTTACAGGTCAAAAGGATTCATACGAGTGAAAATCCTGCTGATATGTTAACCAATGTGGTACCATGAGACAAGTTCGAGCTATGCAAAGAACTTGTCGGCGTGCACTCGGACTAGAAGACAGTGCTACCTCCTCTAGATGAATGAGACTGGAGGGGGAGATTGATATGGTGTCCATCTCATTCAAATGATTTGGTAGCCAATTTTGTTGACTTGGTTTGGTTTGGTAGCCAACCTTGTTGAATTATTTGGTAGCCAATTTTATTAACTTGGTTTGGTTAGGTAGCCAACCTTGTTGAATTTCTTTGGGTTGGTAGTCAACTTTGTTGAATTGTGAAAAGTGTGTGTAAATTATTAAATATTGTAGACTTTAGAGAGTGAAGGTTTGGCTATAAAAGGAGAGCTTCAACTCTCATTTCAATGGACCAACAAAGAGAGAAAAGAGAGAGCAAGGTATTTCATAAACTGTAAGAAAATAGTTTATGAAGAAAAATAGAGTGTGAGGGATATTGTACTGAGGTGAAGAAGCAAAATAATGTTTACTTCTTTTGAGGGTGTAGTGGTCATATGAGTATTTTTACTCGTTACTACACAGTGTAAAATTCCTCGCTATAGTGATATCAGTTGCTCCTCTTGGCCGTGGTTTTTCCCTTATTCAGAAGGGTTTCCACATAAAATCTTGGTGTCATTTTTGCTGCTTTCTATTCTTGATGATTGAACCATAACTTAGTATTGCGTTTATCACTAATACCGTGAATACTATTTTTCGGGGTTTATTCCCAACATGACCTTAAGAAGAGAAAGTAGCATCCCCGTGCACAAATTAAAGCAGTGGTTGGTATCTGATTTGTGGTGTTCTGGACATCCATTTCAGTTAGCCAAATGGGCATTTTGATTTCACTGAGAAAATCAAAGACTGCTCATATGTAAGGCATATTTTGTTTTCCTGAAGGAAAATGAGCTTGTAGTCCAAATCCAATGGTCAAGTTCTCGTTGCCTGGATATGACCTGATCTCTCTAAACTTCTTTTTATATATATATATATATATCCCCTGGAATGTCAAGGGTGTTAAACTCATTCAGATATAAAGTTGCATTAGGATCTATATGATAAAACATCCCAGAAGCTTGTGGTCCAATCTTATCTTCGAAAAAATGGAAGTGCAAGTTCTCATTCACGATATCCCACTCGAAAATATCATTCAAGTATCGAGCCATGACAGAGGCCAGACACCTCACGGCTGTAGCTAATAAAGCTCTTTGGGTGTCACGTTGTGCGGCCAATCCTCATTCATTTTAGGTTTGTCCCATAGAACAGTGTGGCCTCTATATAATTGCTATCCCAATGATCCTTGAAGAATTGGAACATGGCATCTGGTACTGTATTGTAGTTTTCTATCCCTTGACGACTTTCAGTCCAGTACCACTTCATTTGATGGGTGAATACACTTGTTGTAAAACCCTTTTGAAGAAACCATTCTTGATCTTTCTTGTATTGGAGGAAGGTATCTGTAACACCACAACCAACATGGAAAAACTTTTTTTTTTCTTTTCTGAACTTGGTGTTTACTTGATAGGAAAGTCTGGAGGTATAGTATCAGGTTTGTAGGATAGGGGCTCCTAGAGTTTTTCGTACTCCTCACCCGGGGTTGGGTGAGGCTTGGCAGAGCTATCCATAGATAATTTGTGTATTGGATTGTGTCTACCTTATGGTAGTTATTTATGGTAGTTACGATCTGATATTATTGCATACTATTTTATTTATGATTCTTGTGTTTAGATAATTATTTACGCTATTTTTGCTGGAGTAACTAATGCTCTTTTGTTTTTTTTTTTTGTTATTCCTTTCCTTCACTGAGCTGAGGGTCGAAACAACCTCTCTGCCCTTTCGGGTAGGGGTAAATCCCGTCTACATATTACCCTCCCCAGACCCCACTTTGTGGAACTATACTGGGTAGTAGTTGTGGTTGTTGATGTTTACTTTCACTCCCTGGATTGGTCTTTGCTAATTTGTCCGTTATTTGCAGCAAAATTTTCCTCTTTCTTACCTGCACAAGTTCAGAATGAGTTTAATTTGATTCATTATACGTTTTTTACATATGCATCTCATATACTAGTTCATATAAGAAACATCAGCAATTACCGTGGGTCCCGTTTAAATCCCCAATAATTTGCAGTTCCTCATTTACACACTTTTCGTATTAGTCATATTCCTGTATTTAGAAATTATTTATTTTTAAACTTCCATTTTATCATTAGTGAAAATCTTTTATAGTCACGTAAATATGATGACCCGTAAAGTTGTTACCCTTTAACCTTATATGATTACAAGTTTCAAAAGTTTTTTTTCACATAAATTCAAATAGTAGTAAAATTATAGACGTGTAAATAACTTATCCGCCTTATGGCTCTCTGTTGGTGTACAAGCCATTCGGTTTGGTTGAACTCGAACTCCTTCAGGAAATCATTATCCACCCAAAATTCAACGGTCTTATTGTAACACTGAAATAACAAAAGTTATTAGTACCATAGTTCGTGGGTTTCTTCTATAGACTATCCGAAGGGCTTATATTTCAGAATCATAGGGTTTTGGGGGAAAGAAGCAAATGAGTGTATTTTATATTGGGTGTGGGTGTGGGTGTGGGTGTGGGAGTGGGTGGGGAACCTATGTATTCTTAATCCACATTATTTTTTTGGTGCGGATAACTTTCAGAGATTGACATATTATTTATTGATGAAGCACCTTTCAAATGCTGGTTTTCCTTCCCCAATAATGCAAAGTCCTTCGGATCATTTCTTGCTAGCCATAAACACAGAGTTCGACATGATTATTGCGATGTGCAAAAGCTGGCAGGTATTTGCATGAAACTATTTGAACTTTTCTACTTTGTTGCTTTAGTAACTCAAACTCAATCATACTTATTGTTGTTGATTTGTTAACTATAATAAGTATCAAATAGAAGAGTTTTACCAGTTCTACAGTTCTACTTTTATGGAGTTTACTGTCATCATTCTTCAAGACTCACTCATGCTGTTGTTTCTGTTGTTTTAGAGTCAACTCTATATAGATGATCATAATCAATGGAAATAGTATGATTCATTGGAGTATCCTAATTCCCGGTTCAATTTGAGCTAAAAGAACAAACGGTAAGGAAGTTTCCATGTATAAATCCTCAACATATGTATCATGCAGTTTCTTTATACTTTTTGTGTAGCCATTTTGACTTTAATACTTTTACATGTTAAAGGATAATTTGTATCTCTGTAGTAGAACAATCTAATTTGATGGCTTCTAAGCACTGGCTGCACAAAATAGAAGCCAAACAAAGGGTAAGGTTGACATTCTGACTGATACCGTCACTTTTTCTTTTTAAGATTTTGTTATTTTGGTCTTTTACTTAAATGTTGTATTTGCGTTTGTTTCCTTTAAGAGGATTCAAGGTTGCACGATAGAATGGTCTTCTTCTTATTCTTATAGGGCGTAGGCATATAATTTTCCGACGGTTAAGAAAGATATTGAAACAAAAGCGGACATGCTTACTCAGTGCCTAGATCGGGCTATCTGTTTCTTTGCTAACTCTTGTGCCTGCAAGGAAGCTTGAAAGAGGGAATTCTCTCATCTATGACCCCGAAGAAAGATAGTCTTTTTTTGGATCTTATTATCGTTACTTGGCTGATTGTCACGTATTATTTTCATTGTTTAGTCTCCAGAGTGAGCAACTGTATAAAGAAGAATAAACAGTATCCTCTTAGACTTAGATCTTGATGGGGATTCACAACTATTCGACACGATGGGGGTGCCAACGTGACTCGTGATGGGCGTTTGATTATTCTAAGTTGAGATTGTAGTCTTCACGTTGTCAAATAATCAACATTCTTTCTTTAGTTCAAGTTGTAGTCAATATGTTTTATAATACTGCGCATGAGACTTTCATCTCACACAGTTCCTAAGTGATAAAAGAAAGAAATAAGGGTAAAAGGCAATTTGACGATACGCCAGAAAGAAGGGTAGATCTAGCCAAGGGTCACCCGATACTGGTGACAGAAATCAAGAATGAGTGGGATCTACAAGACCTAGTACCGAATTTAGGGGACTCAGTGTGAAAGGATAAATGTACACACTTACGTATCCTTTCAAATGGGTAATTATGTCCTCCTCTAGGTAAGGAATCACCACTTCCTTGTTCTCCAAACCTCAATCCTCTTTCACCTGCTTGAGAACGACTTCAGATATCGAGCAGATGTATCGGGACATAGGCTCGCATTATCCTCGAACTAACAGAGGCCTATCGATTTTGAAATCGGAGGATAGCTCGCATGGACTATGAATGCATTCCTCAATGCGAGGTGGCGCCGCCGTTCTACCACCGGCTGACCGCGATGATGAGAAGGCTTTTTCACTACGTTTTAGATGTCTTATCCATTGTTGTTGAGAAATTCAAAGGAAGAGAAGGATTTGATGCTGTAGCAAGAGCAAATTGGAAAAAGGGTGCACTCAAAGAAGATGAAGAAGTGGTGAGTACTTGAGAAAGATTTGAGAATTAAAGATTGTAAAAATTGTAAATTTGACCTATTTATAGTGGTTGCTTTAACGGTTTTGGGAAGCCAGTGGGCGACCATCAACCGCCTTCAATTAATGGCCTTGAGAACTATGCAGACACGACCTTTCAATCACTTTGGTCGCTGACGCCACGAGATTGACATAATGATCGAGGCATCGGAGTATCGAGATCAAAATCGTTTCTTATCATCTTACTCTAAGAAACGCGGGGACTATCTATATGCGATTGGAATCAGGTATGCTCGATTCCATGGACTCAAAGAGCTGCTTCAAGCCCGGTTCAGAATAGAACGAGCTCGAGCCCGATGGAACGAGTTCGAGTTCGATGGAAGAATACAAGGCTCGAAGATCGAAGTACGCGATGAGCACTGAAGCCGAGTATGACTGACCCCGAGATGATGTTGTTATGGGTTTGTAGGAGAAAGAGCAATATTTCCGCCACGTCCCCAATATCATGGCGTAAATTCCGAAATAGATTTGTACGAGTTAGTACAAATTTGTACTAGGCGGTTAGACAACTGTTCCAATAAGATTACTTAATGTAAATAGAAATGTATCTAATTTAGGGTTCCCCTACTATATTAAGGGGACCCCAATCATTTGTAACCATCATCGACCATTTGCAAAAGAATATACTCTCTTACTTTCTTGCTCATTATGCATCATAATTGTCTCTTAACTTTATTGTCTTTGCGTTTCTGTTCTTGTGAACCTACCTCGAGGTCATCACAACTCGAGGTCAAGATTGGCTTAAGCACTGGTTTGATTCAACTTATTTCCTTAATTTATACGTTAACTTTCGTGGTTATAAATTAGTATTGGATTAAATCACATATCTTTAAAACCATAAACAAGTTTAATTATTACTCATATTTTTCGAGATAAACAACAACATTCATTTAGAAATAGCCGTAGAATAAATCCATCAAATAAATTCTTCATTTATATTTGAAAGATCGTGAGAATATAATTTTAAATAAAAAATATAATTTGAACTATAAACAAATCATTAAAGGTGAAAAATATATTACTTTATTGCCATAAAATATCAAAATGTGGTTTTTGTATTAGAGTATCAGGATACAAAAAGGACTACACAGGGTGGGTATCGATTATTAAAGAGAAGCATTTTTTTGAAAAATTATCAGCTATGTTCATTTATAAATGGCTTATTATAAAAATTAACCAATTGATAAAATATTATTAATATTGGCCAAATTAGCTAATTAGCTATTTGTAACAAAAAAAATTAAATTTTTGCTATGTTTTGAGTGAGTGCTATTAGAATAGATTGGGCACAACTTAATGAGCTTGAATCTCAGTTTTGGAATGATTTAGTAAAGTTTTGAGGTAGTTTGAATCGAAAATTCGAAGTAAAAATTGAACAAGAAAAAAAAATAATATGTGTATCACATTGTGTATCATATTTGTAACAATTGTGTATCACGTGTATAGCCATGTATACCTGTGTGTGTGATACATGTTTGATACATGTGTCGCAGAAGACTTTTTTGAACTCGATTTAATTACGATTTTTGATACAAAACCAGTCCAAATTACTTCTAATCTTCCTCAAATTTTGTATATGTTTCAATGAATTTCAACTATACACATTGAAAAAGTTTCCTTTTTGTTTAGATTTTTTATTGTATAGACTTTTGTATTTCATCACCTTATTTGCTACCCCGTCCATAAAATTTTCTTTTCGTCTTGTATCTAATGTTGCTAATCACGCTTAAAATATGAAAGGTGATTTGTGTATGTAATTTTTTGATAGAAAGAACCCTATTATTTCGTTTTTCAATTTTTGTTGGCTAATTTTGGTAAGTGTATGACTAATGGCTAGAAATTGGTAAGTTGAAATTTATTTGGGATATTTGAGTATGTTTTGTTTTTGTTTTTGTAGTTATAGGAGGGGACGAGGGGTAAACCCAACCAAAAAATACCAAACGTATAAAAGTATAAGTTTTATTTTGTGTCTTATTCAACTGACGTTAGTTGTATGAGGTCTCTTATTATCTTACAAAATTATGGACTCCAATCTTATATTTGTGGGTTGATGGATTCAGGGTACATAAAATATGAGATAGAAAGTTGCCTCATAAGTTGTCCGGGACACAAAATAAAATTTTTCGTATAAAAAGGTTTCTTAACAATTCTGAAAGCCATTCTATTTCCAAATTTGTTTGTACTAGTAGAGATTATAAAAAACCAGTCAATTAATGTGACAGAACCGAACCGCCGTTATCTGTATATCCGCACATCGGAGGCAAATTTCTTGAATCAATGGACGGCGACGAGGAAGATTTCGTATTCTACGGAACACCTATAGAACGAGAAGAAGATGTGACCAGCCGTAAGAAGAAGGCCGTCTCTGAGGCCTCTGGCCAGTTGCGAACCCTTGCCCCTTGGAAACAAGAGGTACTCGATTTCATGGATTAATGAGTTTCACTTTTTTTTCTGCTCGTTTCTTGTGTGAAATTACTTGAGTTTCAGTGTAGCAATGTAACCTCGTTTTTTACACATTGCATCGCACCTTTTTTGGGGGTAAAGATCACGCGTACCTTGTTGAATTTGATGTAGTTTACACCGAGTATGAGAAAGTTGATAATTTCTTTTAACGTTTTGCCGAACCTAGAATCGTTTAGTTCAATTTGTGGGATAGACAAGGATATCCCATGAGCTGGGTTATCCCCACGGGATTAGCTAGCCTACCGGTATTAACTATACCCATAACCAAGCATGGTAAATACAATCCCAAATTCTATCCCGCTATTAGTATCCTTATACCGGTAACCACACGACCTAATACTTTATTAATACCTGTATCCCATTTAAACACATGTCCGTGCTTATTAAAATAGATGCTTGATCAAAGTTTTTCATCAACAGAAGCTTTGTTGTTTATCTTCTTCCATCTGATTTTTTTACTTACTAGAGAAGTTGATTTTCAGGTCACAGATGAAGAGGGTCGGAGGAGATTTCATGGGGCATTTACTGGTGGTTTTTCTGCTGGATACTACAATACAGTTGGCTCTAAAGAGGGTAGAGTGTAATTTCCCATTTTATTGTTTGAGCTTCATTTCAGTGACTTTTGATAATTTTATTGGACCTACTAACGTAAGATTCTTTTTGAACCATTCATAACAATGTTGTAGGATGGACTCCGCAGTCATTTACGTCGTCCAGGAAAAACAGAGCTGAATTCAAACAACAGAGTCTCTTAAACTTCTTGGATGATGATGAGAAAGCTGTATGTTCTCTTTCTTGGATTTCTTCATAGTTATACTTATAATAAGAATATAGAATGGTATATTATTTTGCTTTTGAGTTACACCTAGAAATTTCAATAAATATGCTGAAAATACATCAGCTTTTGGCTGGAAATGTGAGAGAGCGAGGGATGCTATGCTTACTCAAAAGATAATTTATCAACAGTTTATGTCCTTTTGCAAAAACAAACTCCGTGTATTTACTTTGACAGAGAATTTTTGAGAGAATATCCGCTTACTGGTTAATCACACGATCTCCATCGTTGCCTTGGCAATGCTAGCTTTTACGGCTTCATGGTGCTCATTTTGTGAATTATCTGGAAGCTTAAAATGACATGTTTTTGAGTTGAGCTGGTACTGATCATCCGTTCATTATTGTTTCTTTTTCCCTAGAAGCTTACACTAGTTTTACATCATAGGAAATGGAGGGTCGTCTGGGGACATCGATGCAGTATGATACATTTGGATTTACTGCTGCTGGAGTTGCTCGTAAACAAGCTGAGAAGGAGCAAAATCAGAGGTGGTTCTATTATGTTTAGCTGCTTCTTATGTATAAAATTATTAGTGTGTTAGCTTAGACTGTTGTAATCTTAATATCCTCCTCATATGAAGTGCAACGCTGTTTCTTGCAGTCTTTCTGCACAATTTTTACTGTTATGTAAAGTATTTATGTCCATTTTACATTAAGGCACGTTCTTTCGTCACTATATCATATATGCTTTGCATCTTCCTAAAAAGGTTCTTGTGATTATTAAATGGCTGCATAATGGGTGAGATAGTCTCCTCCTTGATGTACATATATTATTCTCAGCAACATATGTAGTTGACATTGCGAATGAATAGTTTTCTCGATGTACCAGGAGTATAGCTTCCCTTATTTGCTGCGTTTACCTATGCTGTCTGTGCCAGCCTATCCTATTTAACATGACTTAGTTAATTGTTGTGTTTAATCTTTTATTCTCTGTTTTTCGTTAGTGTTGGTTCCATCTTCACTCGATTAGAACTAGATTGAAGTAACCTTTGATGTTTAAATTCCCTTCTATGAGCTTTAAATTAATTACTCTTTTCCTTCATCTTCTTCTTTTTATACTTCTAAAATCTTGCTTGTACTGCAGGCCCTCTGCTATACCTGGACCAGTTCCGGACGAAGTGGTACTTCCAGCGACAGAGTCCATTGGTCTGATTCTATGTCCATTAAAGTACCTTTTGTTCTTGAAGAGAATAATTTCTCACTATGTTATTCTTATTTTTTGGGCAGGGCTCAAATTACTGCAGAAGATGGGATGGCGACGTGGTCGCTCAATTAAGGACTCACATACTGATTCCTTATATAGTATGTGTCTACTTTAAAACCCCTTTTCCCTATGTCATGCTTAGTCTGCTGAATACTTTTAATGTACAGAGCATTTCCTGGCATGCAATATTGGTCTCAGGTGTAATTTAGCCATACGTGCTTCAAATTGTTTTTGTTTTTGTTTGGGGGTAAGATTGGGAGTATTACAAATATTTTCCATATTTATATGTGTTATAGGGAGGTAATATCAAATATTAAGTGGAAAATCCAACTAGAAGATGGTATTCCTTTTACAACAACAACAACAACTACTACCCAGTAAAATCTCACATAGTGGGGTCTGGGGAGGGTAATATGTATGCAAACCTTACCCCTATCCCGATAGGGCAGATAGACTTTTTCCGAAAAACCTTCGGCTCAGAAAAAAAAGGAAAAGAGAAGAAGACAATTCATTAGTCACTCTAGTAGAACTACCAAAAGATAAATGACATGCAATAACATTAACCAGTAACTAAGACCCGGTGCTAAGATAAACGACAAGGATAGTGTGAAATCAACATAAACTGCAAGCTATCTAAGATCAATCCTAATACAACCCCGCCTCACCTCGGAAAGTAGTACGCAAAGCTCCACTACCCCCTACCTTACAACCGTACTGCTTGACCTCCAAGCATTCCTATTAAGGGCCATGTCTTCAGAAATCTGCAGTCGAGCCATGTCCTACATGATCACCTCTTCCTAGTACTTCATATGCCTTGCTCTACATCTCCTCGTACCCACCACGGCCAACCGCTCACACCTTCTCACCGGAGCATGAAGGCTTCTTATTCGCACATGCCTGAACCATCCGAGCTTCGCTTCCTTCATCTTGTCATCCGCAGGTGCCATGCCCACCTTCTTCCGGATATTCTCGTTCCTAATCTTGTCTATCCTAGTGTGCCCGCACATCCACCTCAACATTCTCATCTCTGCTACCTTCATCATCTGGATATGGGAGTTCTTCAACGGCCAACACTCTACCCCATACAACATGGCCGGTCTAACTACAGCTCTATAAAACTTACCTTTGAGTAACTGTGGTACTTTCTTGTCACACAAGGCTCCCGATGCAAGCCTCCGTTTCATCCATGCCGCCCCTATACAGTGAGTAACGTCCTCGTCGATCTCTCCGTCCCCCTGGATCATCGACCCAAGATACTTAAAACTATCTTTCTTGGGGATGACCTGTGATTCAAGCCTCACTTTCCTGCCTACTTCCCTCGGCTCAGCGCTAAACTTGCACTCCAGGTACTCAGTCTTAGACCTGCTCAATTTGAAACCCTTAGACTCGAGGGTTTGTCTCTAAACCTCCAATCTCTCGTTAACACCGACCCCGTCTCATCAATTAGAATTATGTCATCAGCAAATAACATACACCATGGCACAACCCCTTGAATAGGGTGTGTTAACGCGTCCATCACCAAGGCAAATAAGAACGGGCTAAGCGCAGAGCCTTGGTGTATTCCTATAACAACCGGAAAATCCTCCGAGTCGCCTCCCACAGTCCTAACCTTAGACTTAGCTCCGTTATACATGTCCTTGATTGCTCTTATGTTGGCTAGTCGACACACCCTTTGCCTCAAGACATCTCCAGAGCATCTCAAGTTGGTATTCCTTTTGAATTCTGAAAATTCAATTTTCATAGCCGTAGTTGTGCTTTTGATTGAAGGGGAGCCTTTGTGTAGCTGGTAAAGTTGCCTCCATGTGACCAGGAGGTCATAGGTTCAAGCTGTGGAAACAACCTCTTGCAGAAATGCAGGGTAAGACTGCATATTATAGATCCTTGTGGTCCGGCCTTGTCCCGGACCTCGCGCATAGCGGGAGCTTAGTGCACCGGGATGCCATTTTTTAGTTGTGCTTTTGAAAATTTCGGAATTTGAATGTAATTTCTGGTCTTTTTAGTGTGGTGCTCAGTCAAGTGAATAAATTTTTTATTTGTTATGACTTCTTTTTCTGGAATCCAGAAAGATTTTCTGCTCACTTTTTCATATAGAAAGCTTCAGTTTAAAGCCAATACCGAAAAGGATATGATTGTCTAAAGATTCATAACTTGAGGTTTTGGAACATTTGTGAATTTTGTTATGTGCCACTCCAGCAAAACCACAGTTGTTCTATGCATCTCTATTTTTGTTTTTTAGTCAACGGAATTCCGTGAAAGTTTGTTCCAACTAAGCTGATTGGTCTGTCTGCTGGTCTATCGCCCTCATTAGGGAGCAGTGGTGGTCGAAATGTGTATATGGTGATGTGGGTCGGTACTTTTTGATGTATGCCTCGTCGGTATCCTTATTATCTCTTAGTATGAAGCTACAATTCTTGTCCTTGAAAGTTTAATCTAGTAGTTGAGTCCCTTGATGAGTTCAGTAGACAGTCCGGCACTTAAATATACTAGACCAGTATGTTATTGAGCTTTTTGAAAACAAGCGCGAAAAAAACTTTAGCAATGACTTAATTGGGCAGCTTTTGAGCTGCTCGAAGATAACTGTTAAGACCGGGAGCAAGCCGTCATGAATTTCCACTAGTTTTTGCAGAATGCTTTACCTAGTTGTTTGGCTTTGATAGAACTTTAGTTAGATATTGAAAATTTGTATAGTCCAATCAGTTCTTGACACATATTGTCATAAGCAAACATATCGGAGTTGACAAATTGACCTTACTAGAGTACTTTTGCACCGGTTTAAGAAAGCTATTTAGATCGGAAGGAAGTGTGAACTTATTTTTTTAATGACAATAGTGTCTGGTCCAGCTTTAGCGCACCTTGACTATCCACCGGATACCTGCTACCTCTCACGAATACAAGTACCCAGTAGTTCTGCTCTCTAAAACTTGGGCTGATAGGATGAAATCACCAAGTGACTTGAAGTAGAGACCCCATGGTTCTCCTCCCACTTCATTGACCACTAGGCCACGGATGCTAAGGAAGTGTGAACTTATGGTTCATCAAAATTCTTTTTCCTTTGTTTCTAGAGAGTTATTTTAATGATGCCTAACATTTTTCATGTACATTTATGGTACACATTTGGTGTTCAAGAATACCTTCATAGAGAGTTGGGGTTACCGGTTAGTACCATAAAAATATTGGGGCTACCTGTTTGAGCTTTCATTGTAGGACAGTCAGATTCTTGCCTTTGTTCTTGGCGTAATTATTTGGGTGTAGTGTTTGATCATTGTTACCCAATAATTTTGAAGTTAAATATTTAGTTCTCATGCTTTATGAACCGAGTATATTACTTTATCAAAAAAAAGAACTATGAGTGGATTTGTTGGAATATGCATATTCACTAAATGCGTCTCTCTCTTTTTGATCTGCAGATGGTAGGAGAGAGGCAAGAAAAGCTTTTCTTGCATTTTCTTTTGCTGATGTCAACACACAACCTTTGCGCTCAGGGCTAGTTGAAGATGATGCTGATAATATTGTGGATCTACCAACTGATGATGGGAGTCAGTTTTCGAAGAGCACACCGGTGTGTCTGATGCTTTATATCTTCAAATCTTTTTTCATCATCTATGGCTTTATATTTCTATTACACTTTTGAAAGTTGACTGTTTCACCGTCTTGGTGTGTCTGATGCTTTATATCTTCAAGTCTTTTTTCATCATCTAGGGCTTTATATGTTACAATTTTGAAAGTTGACTGTTTTAGCGTTTTATTAATTGCATCTCATCCTCATGGTAGCCTTAATTGCTCGAGGAAGACCGAGAATCAGGCGGGGAGCCTTAACTATAAGGACAAAGCTCAAGAGTTGGAAGAGCGGTTGTCAGTTATGGGAGATTGGAGGAGCAGTGGTGCTGCGAACTCTATGTGGTCAACGACAACAAACTGTATAAGAGAGGTTGCGAAGGAAGTGTTACGGGTCTCGACGGGCGTCTCTGGCAGGCATAAAGGAGGCTGGTGGTGGAGTGAAGTGGTACAAGGCAAAGTGAAAGAAAAAAATGAGGCATACCGGAACTTAGTAGGGAGTATAGGCGAGGGGGAAAAGCGAGCGTGCATGGAGAGGTATAAGGTAGCTAGGAAGGGGCGAAGTGGGTGGTCATAGAGGCTAAGACTGCGGCTTGTAGTAGTATGTAC
Organism: Nicotiana benthamiana; assembly: GCA_034376525.1. Lineage (NCBI taxonomy): Eukaryota > Viridiplantae > Streptophyta > Magnoliopsida > Solanales > Solanaceae > Nicotiana > Nicotiana benthamiana. Next base: position 107,089,925 of record CM067335.1, on the reverse strand, counting down.
GAGGAACTAGAGGAGAAATGAGGGGAGAATAAGGTATTTAGGCTGGCCAAGCTGAGAGAGAGGAAAGCCCGTGATTTAGACCAAGCCAGATGCATCAAGGACAACGATGGTAAAATATTGATGGATGAGTCCCATTTTAAGAGGAGATGGCAGACTTACTTCCAAAAACTCCTCAATGAAGTAGGGGATCGGGATAGTGTGCTCGGTGATTTGGAATATAGTCGCTGTGACTTTGGGTACTGCATGCGCATCAATGTTGAGGAGATAGTGAGAGCTATGAGTAGAATGAGCAGGGGCAAAGCGACTGGGTCTGATGAGATCCCAGTAGAATTTTGGAGGTGTGGGGAAAACAGGGTTGGAGTGTTTGACTAGGTTGTTGAATGTTATTTTTAAGGCGAAGAAGATGCCGGATGCATGGAGGTGGAGTATGATGGTTCCACTGTATAAGAACAAATGTGATATCCAGAGGTAGTAAGAGCTATGAGTAGAATGAGCAGGGGCAAAGCGACCGAGTCTGATGAGATCCCAGTAGAATTTTGGAAGTGTGGGGAAAACAGGGTTGGAGTGGTTGACTAGTTTGTTGAATGTTACTTTTAAGGCGAAGAAGATGCCGGATGAGTGGAGGTGGAGTACGATGGTTCCACTGTATAAGAACAAATGTGATATCCATAATTGTAACAATTATAGGGGTATCAAATTACTAAGTCATACTATGAAAGTATGGGAGAGAGTGGTTGAAGCAAGGTTGAGGGTGGCGGTGTCCCTCTCCGACAACCAATTTGGTTTCATGCCGGGACGTTCTACTACAAAAGCTTTACACCTTGTTAGGAGGTTGGTTGAACAGTACAGGGATATAAAGAGAGATCTACACATGGTGTTTATTGACCTAGAAAAAGCGTATGACAATGTTCCTAGAGAAGTTCTCTGGAGAAGCTTGAAGGCGAAAGGCGTGTCGGTTCCCTACATTATGGCGATTAAGGACATGTATGATGTGGCAAAGACTCGGGTTAGGACAGTAGGAGGCGACTCTGAGGATTTTCCGGTTATTATGGGGTTACACCAAGGTTCTGCGCTCAGTCCTTTCCTTTTCGCCCTGGTGATGGATGCGTTAACACATCACATTCAAGGGGATGTGCCATGATCCATGCTATTTGTCGATGACATAGTTATGATTGATGAATCACGAACCGGTGTTAACGAGAGGCTGGAGGTCTGGAGACAAACTCTTGAATCTAAGGGTTTCAAGCTTAGCAGGACAAAGACGGAATACCTAGAGTGTAAGTTCAGCACTGAGCAGAGTGAAGTGGGCGTGGATGTGAGGCTTGAATCACAGGTAATCCCGAGTAAAGATAGCTTCAAGTACCTTGGGTCAATTATTCAGGGGGAAGGGAGATCGATGACGATGTTTCACACCGTATCGGGGTAGGATGGCTGAACTAGAGGTTATCATCTGGAGTATTGTGTGACAAAAGAGTGCCACTGATTCTCAAAGGTAAGTTCTATAAAGCGGTGGTCAGGCCGACCATGATGTATGGGGCTGAGTGTTGGCCGGTTAAGAAATCACATATCCAGAAGATGAAGGTAGCAGAAATGAGGATGCTAAGGTGGATGTGCGGGCATAGTAGGATGGATTAGATGAGGAACGATGTTATTACGGAGAAGGTGCGCGTGGCTTCCATTGGTGACAAGATGCGGGAAGCAAGACTCAGGTGGTTTAGGCACGTTCAGAGAAGAAGCCTAGATGCTCCGGTAAGATGGTGCGAACGACTGGTTGTGGAGGGCTCGAGAAGAGGTAGAGGGCGGCCCAAGAAGTATTGGGGGAGGTGATTAGGCAGGATATGGCGATGCTTCAGATTTTCGAGGACATGACACTTGATAGGAACACGTGGAGGTTGAGTATTAGGGTTAAATGATAGGAGGTAGTTGAGTTTTGCCTTATGTCATAACTTTGGGAGACTAGTTTGGTAGGGATACTATTTTGCTTTTGTTTTATATCATCCTTTTATTTTCATGTTGTTCCAACCGAGAGGTTGTGAGTTCGAGTCTCCCCAAGAGCAAGGTGGGAAGTTCTTGGAGGGAAGGATTTCGGGGGTCTATTTGAAAACAGCCTCTCTACCCAAGGGTAGGGGTAAGGTCTGCGTACACACTACCCTCCCCAGACCTCACTAAGTGGGATTATACTGAATCGTCGTTGTTGTTGTTGTGTGTGTATATATATATATATATATATATTTATTATTTTCGTGGTATTACTAATATTGTCTCCCTTTGTCTTTTTGTCTTCTTGAGCCGAGGGCTTTTCGGAAACGGCCTCTCTACTCCTTCGGGGTAGAGGTAAGGTCTGCGTACACACTACCCTCCCCAGACCCCACTAGTGAGATTTCACTGGGTCGTTGTTGGTGTTGTTGTTGTATCTCATCCTCATGGTAATGCTTCATTTAGTCTGTTTATGTTACTGGCGTGGCCAGTGTGAGTGGAAGACTGCGACATTTTGCTGTCTTTTTTCTTCTTTTTTTTTGGGCGATACAATGATGCTATCGATTTTCCTAAAGCATTTGTTTCTTATAACTTATGCCCCTAATCTTTTAGGAGTGCCTGATGTGCGGATTTCAGTTTTTTCTTTCTCTTTCAACTAGAACAAAGTGAGGTTATCTGTACTGAACTTTTTGATTGTATGATTTCTCAAGTTTATTCTATTCACTTTTTTGTTTGGCGAAAGAAGGGGATGTCAACTGAATCTAGTGATTGACCTATGTTACCCTGAATAATGAATAATATAACATCTTCTATGAACATGTTACACGCGGAGGGAATTTAGATTACAACATACTAACTTATTGCATGTATTTGCCGACCTAACATAGTTTCTTTGCCCGACATCGTTCTGACAAAAATAGTTTTCTTAGAAAATGAAGAGTAAAAGGAGAATGAAAGCTGGCCTCAATTGACAACATTATAATATGTAAATCAATTAAAGATCTAAAAAAGAAGTGCACAGGCCTTTGGAGATTGATTACTCCAAGAAACAGTCTTTTTGTCATCCCATTCAATGCAAGAACCTCTCTTTCTCAATGCATTCCTTTTTTTTCATGAAATCTTTTGAGTTTTCAGTATTTGAGAACTGATAAAGACAATGGGATTCTCCATTTGGGTTGGATGCATTCGTTCCTACTACATGGTTGTAAGCGAGATCAGAAGATTGTCATTTGCTTGTGTTCTTTCTTTTTCTTTTTGATGACAAAATTAGTGGTTTTGTATTCTTACAGAAATTTCTATGCTCTCTTTTGATTTATGCTTTGGGATGATTGGTTCCCTAACTTTTTTCCGGTTTGTTTCTTTACTTATTTAGGTTTATGTGCTAAACCCAAAGGAGGACTTGCATGGTTTAGGCTATGATCCTTACAAACATGCTCCTGAGTTTAGAGGTACTTAATGTCTCAATAAAGAGAAAACATTAGCTGAGCTCTTATATTGTCAGTGACTAACTGCTTTGCTTATTTCAGAAAAGAAGAGGTCACGGATGTCTAAGAGTAGGGAAATCGGGCATCGAGAACCTCTAGTCTTGAAGGACAGCCTATTTGGTTTCAAATGTAAGATTTACTCCATATGTTTTTATATTGTACCTTTTATCTTCTTTCAAAGACTACATTATCTATGTAGGCTCTTTAGCTATTTGGGTTGATTTTATCAGCAGGAAGGGTTGCTCCTGGATTTGGTATTGGGGCACTTGAAGATCTTGATGTTGAAGATGAAGATGTGTATGCATCAGGTTTATGTCTTCTACTTTTGGAAGTAAATCAAGTTCGCAAAAATAAACAAATAAATTCAGGTTTTTACTGATAAGTACCAGAATCAGTAAATTGGTTGTAGGAATATGGACTATGGAAATTCCTCTGCTGCCTTCTTTTATTCTTCTCTTATGAAGACAAGATCATTTTTTTCCTGTTGTGTCTATTCCTTTTTGTTGCAGAAACTCTGGTGCAGCTTATGGTTATACCAAGCACCGCCACTGAGTTTATGCTCATTGATCTTTAATGAAATTCTTTATTACTATCAAAAAAGTTTATGCTCATTGACCGGCCCCAGGGAGTGGGGAGGGAGTAGTGGTTGGTGAATCAAAAGTTCGCGATAGGAAATTGAGGCATAAAAACTTTGAAATTCATATGTTATCAATGGGGAATTTCATTGGTGCAAAATGCAGAAGTAAGGTTTAATAGAAGTCCATTTACAGGGGTGCAAAATGCTCTCTGGTGCACTTTTCAAGTAATTTTTGTGAGAAAGCACGGGAGAAAAATGTTACTGTACTAATTATCTAAAGTATTGTACAAGTGCATATAAGTTATATGTACCGAGCTTGTTACAGATGTAACTAATACGAGAACCAGTAAGAGACTTAGTGAAAATATCTGCTAGTTGATCATTCGACTTCACAAACTTTGTAATAATATCTCCGGAGGGTATCTTTTCTCTGATAAAGTGATAGTCGATCTCAATGTGTTTAGTCCTCTCACGGAATACCAGGTTTGATGCAATATGAAGAGCAACTTGATTATCACACACCAGTTCCGTCTTGCCGATTTCTCCGAACTTCATCTCTTTGAGCAACTGGTTGACCCAAACTAGCTCACATGTTGCCATAGCTATGACCCGATATTCGGCTTCGGGTTAGATCGAGCAACTACATTCTGTTTCTTCCTCTTCCTAGAGACCAAATTACCTTCTACTAGAACACATTATCAAGACGTAGACCGTCTATCAGAAGGTGATCCTGCCCAATCAGCATATGTGTACCCAACAATCTACTCGTGGCCTCGATTCTCGAATAGTAATCCTTTGCCTGGAGCTGACTTTATATACTGAAGAATGCGAACAACTGCATCCCGGTGACAATCATAGGAGAATCCATAAACTGACGTACAACACTCAAAAACAACAACAACCCAGTATAATCCCACTAGTGGGGTTGGGGGAAGGTGGTGTGTACGCAGACTTTACCCCTATCACGGGTAGAGACTTTACCCCTATCATGGGTAGAGAGGCTGTTTCCAAATAGACCCTCGGCTTTCTTCCCACTAAGAATTCCCCACCTTGTTCTTTGGGTGACTCGAACTCACAACCTCTTGGTGCTTACTCACCGAAAAAAAAAAATGTCAGGTCTAGTCACTGTGAGGTAATTCAATTTGCAAACCATCCTTCTATATCTCGTAGGATCTCGAAGAGGCTCCCCCTGTCCAGGCAGAAGCTTAGCATTCGGATCCATAGGATGTAAATAGTCTGCAGCCCATCATTCTAGTCTCCTCAAGAATGTCTAAGCCATACTTTCACTATGAAATAACAATACCTGAGCTAGACTGAGCGACCTCGATACCTAGAAAATACTTCAATCTGCCCAGATACTTAGTCTAGAAGTGCTGAAAGAGATGATGCTTCAAATTAGTAATACCATCATGATCATTGCCGGTAATAACAATATCATCAACATAAACCACCAGATAAATACACAAATTCGGGGCAGAATGTCAATAAAATACAGAGTGATTAGCTTCACTAAGAGTCATGCCGAATTCCTGAATAATTGTGCTGAACTTGCCAAACAAAGCTCGAGGGGTCTGTCTCAAACCATATAGTGACCTGCGCAATCGGCATACAAGACCACTAGACTCCCATTGAGCAACAAAACCAGGTAGTTACTCCATATAAATTTCTTCCTCAAGATCATCGTGGAGGTCTTAATGTCTAGCCGATAAAGAGGCCCATTACGTACAACAACCATGGACAAAAAGAGACGAACATATGCTACTTTAGCCACGGGAGAGGAAGTATCACTATAATCAAGCCCAAATGGCCATCCGGGCCGACTTTGACTGCATAAACCCAAAGACAACCAACGGTAGACTTACCTGCAGGAAGAGGAACGAGCTTCTAAGTGCCACACACATGTAAAGCAGACATCTCGTCAATCCTAGCCTATCGCCATCCGGGATGAGATAGTGCCACCTGTAGACTTAGGGATAGAAACAATGAACAAAGATGATATAAAAGCATAATGAGGTGATGACAGTTAATGATAACTTAAACCGACATAATGAGGATTAGGATTAAGTGTGAATCGTACACCTTTGCGGAGTGCAATTGGTTGACTAGAGGAGACAAGTCCGCAGTAGGTGCAGAATCTAATGCAGGACGTGAATCCCCTGGGCCTGATCCTGGATGTGGATGACGATCATAAGTCAAGAGTGGTGGAGTTGCAGAAGGTTGAACTGGACTAGGTAGTAGAACTAGAGATCTAGGTGGTGGAACTGAAGCTATAGGTGTTGGAGCTGCAACAGGAGCTGTAAATGTTGGGACCTGGATTTGTAGAGGAAGATGAATGGGAGATAGTGACTCAATATCCAAAAGATGAAACTGGTAGCACCTCAAAAATATCTAAGTGATTACTTGGACCTATGAAGTATGATTGGGTTTCAAAGAAGGTAACATCGGCTGACATAAGGTACCGTTGAAGGTCAGGAGAATAACATCGATACCCCTTTCGCGTTCTCGAGTAACCTAGAAATATACACTTAAGAGCACGATGATCTCACTTATCTTTTGCCGGAGTAAGGTTATGAACAAAACACGTGCTTCCAAAGACACGGAAGAGAGAACAAAGGTAAGTGAGGAAACATGACAAAGAATGGAACTTGATTCTGAATAGCTGAATACGACATACGATTAATAAGATAACAAGATGTAAGAACTGCATTCCTCCAAAAACACAACGAAACATGAGATTGTATGAGTAGGGTACGAGCATTTTCAATAAGATGTCTATTCTTTCTTTCAGCTACCCCATTTTGTTAAGATGTGTACGAACAAGCTGTTTGATGAATAACCCATGAGAGTTCATAAACGGTTGAAATGGGGAAGACAAATACACTAGGGCATTATCACTACGAAATGTGCGTATAGAACCCCAAATTGATTTTGAATTTCAGCGTGGAAGGTCCGAAAAATAGAAAACAACTGAGACCGATTTTTCATAAATATCCAAGTGCACCTGGAATAATCATCAATGAAATTGACAAAGTAGCGGAATCTCAAGGTAGAACTGCGCCGACTAGGACCTCAAACATCTGAATGGACTAAAGTTAAAGTGGCTCTGCTCGATTATCAAGATGCCGAGGGAAATGAGAGCGGGTATGCTTACCGAGCTGACATGACTCATACTCGAGAGTGGACAAGTGAGATAAACCAGGTACCTTTTTCTGGAGTTTTGACAAACTAGGATGTCCCAACCGTTTATGTAATAAATTTGGTGAATCGGTAACAAGACAAGTTAATGAAGGAAGATAAGATGTGAGGCCATGTGATTTTGCAAGGATAAGGTAATAAAGTCCATCCGATTCATGCAGGTACCAATGACTCGAGCGATATTGCGTTCCTGTATAAAAACAAGGTCATCAAGAAACAAAATAATGCATTTAAGTGATTTGACTAAGCAACTAACAATTATGAGATTAAAAGGACTATTGGGAACATAAAGACTGAATCTAAAGGTAAGGAAAGAAGTAAGCTTGCTTGACCTATTGCAGTTGCCATGGTTTGAGACCCATTGGCCATTGTGACTGTTGGAAGAGATTTAGAATACGAAATGCTTAGTGAAAAGAGATTTGTTACCAGAAATATGATGATATGATCAGATGCACATGAATCAAGGACCCAAAACTCAGAGGTTGAAGATTGGGAGACACAAGTCACACGACTATCTGTTTGAACAACAACTATCCCTGAAGATGTCTGTTTACATGCTTTGTACTGAAGGAACTCAATATAATCTGGTAAAGAAACCATCTGGATTAGATTCAAAGAATTGGATCCAACGGATTGTGAGTTAAAGGCTTTTGATATGAATGTCATTATAATGTTACACCAGAGAATATAAAAGTGGTCGGAATTTAATTTAAACTTGAATAAAAAGACTTGGAATAATCTCCCGAGTAAATTGTCCAAAATATGTTTCGTCGGAAAAATCACTGTAGTTGCCGGAAAGTCAGGGTAGTTGCCGGAAAATCTCATAAGTGATTGGTAGTAAAAAGAAAAAGGTATGAGTAGGCTCGGAATTGCTATGCAACCAGGCTGTCTTGAAGAAGCTCGGCCAACAAAATGGTCGGAAGAAGTCTCAAGCTTCGGCGCGTGACGTCTGATATTCACCGGAAAATCCCGGCGGCGCGTGGGAGGGGTTTTGCTTGAGAAATTTTTACGGGTTGGTCGCAGGAAGCCGATCTACCTCGTGGCGGTGTTGGTTTTTGCACAATACATACGAGTATGGACTTTTTTCTGCGTACATTGCTGTTTTGCCGGAAAAAAGGCTATTTTTTTTTTTCCGGGAGTCGCTGGAATTTATGCACAACATGATTGCTCTGATGCCATGCGAGAAAGCATGAGAGAAAAATATTATTATTATCTAAAATGTTGTACAATGCCCTATTTATATACAATGATTACATAATAATAGGTATCTACTTCCCGACGTGGGACACGATATATGACTAACTACTTAACAATTTTATTGAAGTCCTTTTCGTTCTCATGTTTCTTTTGCATTTGCAAAATGTCTTTACTACCTTCTATTTTTCTTTCCTCATGTGTACTTTTCAAGAAAGAAGTAGTGTTTATAAGTTTAAGAGATTATAGCTTTGTCTTGCCATCCTGGATTTGCAGTACTTTTTTTCCTTCTCTAAGTAGACTTTCCTTTTCCTGAATACGGTCAAGCGTTGTCCTGCATGCTCGTTTGGTCCAGTTTGCAGGTTGGAAACTGCAAAGTATAAATACTATTTTTCTTTCTTCTAATATCGGGTGATCTTATGACTTTGCGTTAGTTGTGTCTTTATTCGCATCCCTCCAGCTCGTAATAGCTGAGAGGTATGGGGCAAAAACGTAGTTGTGCTTGAAGTTTCTTATCTTGGCTATTATTCCTTAACAGGTTATGACTTCGAAGAGACTTATGTCGAGGAAGTTGAAGAGCCTTCAAGACCAAAGGTGGAGAATCTGAAACTGTTGGACAGGAAGGCGCATGATGTTTTACCTGGTTTTAGTGCTGCTTCAAAGTCCGATTATCAGCTGGAAAGGTATTCTCGTGACACTCTTTTATCGGAAGAAACTCAAGCTGTTTGTATCTTCTCCATCTTTAATTATCTTATTGCGCCTACTTGACCACAGTTCAATTTAGAAGATAGAAAAAATCAGATGGTGCATAGAATGTTGAAGTATGCCATTTTATTTTTCCTTGGATGGATGAAGAGGATCTGCATCTGTGGGTGCACCCAATGGGCTAACAAGAAAAATAGCCAATATGTCACTATTGAAGTAAATAAAAAGCTCTTGTAATGGATACAGTAACTGGAATAATTTTTGGACTTCTTTTGTACACTTAATGTCTATTATGCTTGGCCCAACATGTTCAAATTACTGTCGATAGCTATACACCATGTTTTCTATCTGGGTTTGTCCATTTTAGTACCAGACTATGCAGATAAACAAGTCATGTCTTGGTCTTCCATTGGACAAATATGCCTTTCATTATTTACAACTTCCCCCTTTTTATTAGAATGAGATTTGGAAAGTATGTTTTGTATGCCATTCATTGGCTGCAATAGAGCTAACAAACATGAGGTGGATATTAAGATGAGAGAGCTGGTGGCATGATAAAGGCCAGATGTTCTTATGTCCTAACTGTGGGAATCCTTCAGTTTTCAGCACCCACAGAAGGTAATGCCTCGAGGGGAAAGTTATAATCCCTTGATAAGTCTTTATCCAAAAAAAGAAGAGAAAAATGAAAAAATCCATTGATAAAGAAATTTAGTAGCAAAATTCCTAAGACCATTTTTGGTTCTTCTACAACAATTTTTAGCTCTCCGCAATAAGTGTCGTCACTTTGCTTTTGTTGTGGGAGGCGAGGTTGAGATGCGGGAAGCGAGGTTGAGATGGTTCGGACATTGTAAGAGGAGAAGTATAGAAGCCCAGATTAGAAGGTGCGAGCCTCGGTGAGCAGTAGGAGGGGTAGAGGTAGGCCTAAGAAGTCCTGGAGAGAAGTTATTAGGTGGGTCATGGCGCAACTGGAGCTAACTGAGCACATGGCCCTAGACAGGAGGGTGTGGAGGTCAAAGATTAGGGTAGAAGGTTCATAGGTAGTCAAGCGTTTCTCTTTTGTCTTAGTTTGGTAGCATTAGTGTTAGTATGGTATATGACTATTACTACCTAGAGTTTGGCTGCATTTTTTGATTTGATCTTATTTCATCTTGTTGTTATTCCTACTTGTTGCAATTACCTTTTTTTTTCCGTTGTTCTCTAGCCGAGGGTCTGTCTGAAACAACCTCTCTGTCATTCTAAGGGTAGGGGTAAGGCTGCGTGCATCTTACCCTCCCCAGACCCCACTCGTGGGAAACTACTAGGTTTGTTGTTGTTGTTACTTTGCTTTGTTGTGGTCATGAAGGATTTAATGACTCCTTTATCCATCTTTTGTTATTTCCTCATGTATTCTACAGCTGCTATTTCTCTAGATGCGATCAAGAAATTAAGTTATTTAAGGTGTATGGTCACACTTGCATATGATGGAAACCTTGTCAATTTTATTTCATTTTTTTCACTCTAGCTCATATTTGTTCACCAATGTCAACAGATTTGATCCTCCAGTGATTCCACAGAATTTTGTTCCCCTTCATAAGTTTGCAGCTCCTCTTGACTTTGATTACAAGACTCCAGATCTCCCTCCCCCTGATGCTCCTCCTCCAGAGGATAATAATCTTAGAATCTTGATTGAAGGGTTGGCTACATTAGTAGCTCGTTCCGGTAAATTACTTGAGGACATTTCTAGAGAGAAAAATCAGTTCAACCCTCTATTTGGTTTCCTGAATGGAGGAACGGGTCGTGACTATTATGCAAGCAAACTTTGGGAGGAGAGACAGAAACGTAATGATCAAGGAAAACAACAGGTGGATGCAAAAATGTCTCGGAATGCACAGAAGATGACCGCGGAAAGCCGCGGTCGGATATTAGGAGAGAAGCCTATTGAAAGAAGTTTGAGAGACGCAAATACTGCTGGTATATCTGCTGATGCGATCAATTTCCCATCCAATCTTTCAGATACATTTACTAAACCTGCTTCAGTGGTAAGTAGTTCACTACTGGGTAGCTTTAGTATAGCTTGATACTCAGTTTTGGCTGAATAAATCTTTGGTTGTTTCACCAACTATCTTGGCACCATTTTAAGTCAACTTTGGTAGGGGTCGGTCAAGGTAGTGTCTTACTGTTTGTCTTTTCTGGTGTCCAAGACAAAGGTTGGTATACTTGGGATCCAGGTTCCTTTTTTTCTTAAAACTTAACTTTTTGGCCTCGACTTTAAGTGTAAAAATGTCATATGTATAGTGATCATCAAAGTTGGCTACTTTTAGTTGAAAAGTTGTCTTGTTTATGTTGCAAGCTGTATTCAGATTTAGTGCCGAATAACTAGTAGATTAGTGTTTAATGGCCTCAAAAATGAAAAATGCATTTGAGGCTAGAAAGGCATACATGAGTTAGTTTTGCCACAGCGTACACTGGAATTTGTTTTGGTGATTGCTGATTCTGAACTTCCTTTCTGCAGACTGAACTTCCTGAAGCTGCAAAGCCTTTCCGAGATGATCCTGCTAAGCAAGAAAGGTTCGAGCAGTTTCTGAAGGAAAAATACCACGGAGGTCTTCGCCCTAAAGATGGTGGTGGAGCAAGTAATATGTCAGAAGCTGCTCGTGCTCGTGAAAGGTTAGAATTTGAATCTGTAGCCGAGGCAATAAATAAAGGAAAATTGGGAAAGGAAAGTGTTCCGCCTAATGAGTTTTTCTCAAGTACCTTAGCTACTGCAAGATTGCAATTCACTTCTGGAGCTGAGGCACGTACACTATCTAACTTCTGAGTGAATGGTTTGAAGTTGGCAGTTTGTCCTGATTTTAACTTCTGTCTGTTGCAGCTACCTAAATTTGGTAAAGATGATGGTTTAGCTGCAGCAAAAAGGTATCCAAAACGGGAGAAATTCCAGTGGCGACCTTCACCTCTTCTTTGCAAGCGCTTTGATCTTAATGACCCTTATATGGGCAAGGTACCAACAATTAGTGTATATTTCATGATTGTTATGTGTCAATCTATCAAACTCCACCCCTGTACTTTGGCTGGGCACTGGTATCTCCTGAAGAAACTGCAGTTGTTGAAGTCATCAACTTTTTCTTTTTATGAAAGTTCAGTTGGGCTTCGTGTGTTTTCCCAGGAAAGCCCCTTTTTTATATATATTTAAAACCCTGGTGTCCGGGACGATTAATCTACAGGGTACGTGATACCTCCCACCAACACATGTACCTACTAATTCGCTAAGAGTTAAGCACATCTTCACGCTAGAAGTGAGGTTGGTTCTGGTAGATGAGAGGACAGTTGACAGATGATTGTGGTATGGGTTGTTTTCCTTCCTTTTTCTTAACTGTAATTGATATGGTAAACATTCTTGAATCTTGAGTGTAGGAATTTTCTGATTTCTTCTCTAAGTGATCCAAATAGAATTAGGTTATTCACATGGAATTTAATGGAGTTGATATATTTAGGCTTTTGCTTGTGTTGTAGGCTGTAATTATGACTTGCGAAGATAAAGGGGTCTTTCTTGTTTCCCGTAGATACCTAGTTGGCTCCTAGTAAATTATTGCTTCTTGATGGATATGGCAAGATTAAGGGAGTCAAGTTTCCAGGGAGAATTCACCTTATTTCTATGTGGCCTTTTTTAATCTTTTAACTTTTTCTTCAGCTCTTGAAAACGGAAAGTCCCTTTTTTATCAATTAAAAAAAAGTCATTGCTATATTTGCATTCAGCACCTCTTGTATTTTCTGTTCTGGAAGTTGATTTAGGTTTTGACATAAGAATGTCTTTTACAGATATTGAAACTAAGAAGAGCAAAATAAAATATAAAATAAAAAAACTCCTTTGTCATCAGACAGTGGTCTACTACTCACTGTTCTGGTGATCTTTCCAGTCACTCTCTCTCCATCCACAGTTCCTCCTATTCCTTCGGCAGCTCTTCCTGCCTTTGTCTGACAACTTTTCAAGCAGCTTTTTTGAAATACTGGCTACGTGTTATTCTCTCAAGGGTTTAATTTATTGAGGTTGCAGAATGAGCAAACTCAATTTGGTATCCCGCTTGAGTTGAGGGGCATCTTACAATGATAAGATTACTGAGAGCGTGTTAGATTGTTAAGTGATATTGTTAGAATGTTAGAAGTGTTTTTTAAATTAGATATTGTCCTTGTCAGACATATTGTTTAGATATATATAAATAGGTGAGGTGTTATTATCTAATTCTGAAGTCATTCAATACATCTTTATCTAATTCTTTTGCCATGTATCACCAAAGTTGACTGAGCTCTATCTTGTATTATGCAGCCACCCCCAGCTCCACGCTCGAGGAGCAAATTGGACTCACTTGTATTTTTGCCTGATTCTGTTAAAGCTGCAAAGCTTGAAGATGATGTTTCTGGGGATAGGATCGAATCCTCTTTCCGAGCCCAGGAAGGCCATAAAGAAGGAAAACTAATGGTTGACCAGGAAATTGAGGTTGAGACAGAACCAGGAAATGTTGAAAGGCCTGTTGATTTGTACAAGGTATTTAGTCTTCTTGTCCAAATCATTTGTTAAAGCATACTGTAGTTCCTTATTTTAAAGGAGACTATTCTTGCTAAGTTCTCTCTTATTTGGGATATTCACAATACTGTTTTTGCTATTGGGACAATGATAATATATCTGCAATAAGCGCTTCTATTTGCTCCTTGATGAGGTTGTATATCAGATGTATCAGATGTATGTGATAGATTGTAACTTCGAGATTACAAAAACGAGGTTAGAAACTAGTGCTTTTAGATTAGGTTAAAAAAACTAGTGCATCAATTACTTTAGTTTTTTAGGGAGGTCAAAAGGGATGGGTGGTACTTTTACGGAGGTCAAAAGGGATGGAAGTGTGGAATGTTTCTTTCTCTCATTTTTCTTTGTTTGAACAAGGGTTGGGATGGCTTATTTTCTTCTCAATTTCTAGTTCCACGAATGGGTGAGTAGCGGGTTTTATTGCTTTCTGATTGGGGCTATTGTTCTCAGAAATTCCTCCCTGCTTTGTGGATCAAGTTGGAAATCTCATGAACTTAGCTACTGCTTGGATTAGGTTGTTCAGTTTCCTAGTGCATTGCCTGAAGAAGGATGTTTTTTTGCTGATATTGATTATTTTAAAAAGTAGTTCAATTTGTAACTGCCTTACTGTTGTTTCTAGCAGATATGTTTTTTCTTCTTTTTTTTCCCCTTGTTGGAGTGGGATGGGGGTTTTTAAGATCAGTCTGCTAATGAACGAGTAGTGTGACTTCAATTATCTAATGTGCTTTGTTCCCTGGTGTGTGATGGGATGGGGTTGGGTGCTTTTCTTAGAGATTGTAAGATCAAGCTGCTGATGAGCGAGTAGTATGAATTCATTTACCTAGTGTGCTCTGTCTCCTTTGCATAAGCTTACAGCCTATCGTATTGTTCAATATTCATCTGTAGGCTATATTCTCTGATGATTCGGATGATGAAGCAGAAACTAGCAATCAGAATGTTGCAGAATATCCTCAAAAGAAGGTTGAAGCTGCTAATACAACTTTAAATCGCTTAATAGCTGGTGACTTCTTAGAATCCTTGGGCAAAGAACTAGGTTTGGAGGTTCCTGTCGATATGCCTTTGCCAGAAAACAAAACCAGTAATCCAGCTAAAAAGGATGCTGTTCCGGTAGATCTGGGAGCAAAGAGCATTAACCAAACTGGTAATGCATCATCCACTTCCCACACTGTTGGTGCGGATTTGTCAGATCCAGTATTGGCAGTAGGAAATAGTAATCAGAACATCTCTCAAGAAGGTAGATCTAGTAGAGAAGGAACTATAGATATCAACTCTCAGAGAAATAGTCGCGGAGGAAGTGTAACTGAAAGATACGGGGATGATGTTGAAAAAAATAGGTTTGAAAAGGAAACTCAAGCACGTATACATGCAAAAGCAAAAGGAGATCAGCACCAAAATAAGAGCAGCAGTTTATCAGAAGATGAAATTGACAGAAAGCGCAGGCGAGCTCACAAAAGCAGCAGTCCAGATGGGGATGCCTCTTCTCATTCATCCGAAGATTATAAAGACCGTCATCGTTCAAGGTCGCGAAAGAAAAAATCATCTCAGGAAAAGAGTAGTAGAAGGCACTCAAAGCACCATAAACATAGAAGGAGAGACTCTCGAAGTCCTAATAGACATTCTCGTCACTGTGGTTCAGAAAAAGAATGTAGAGAAGCTAAGAGAGAGAAACGTAGATACAGGGACTGAAACATTTCTATCATCTGCCCAATTGAAATGGATTTAAGGAACTACTTTACTTCATTACTGAATGAATATCCACGATGTTCCAGATAAATGGTTTGTTTGTACTGGATCAATTCATGCTACTTGCTTTTACTGCTTTGTGCCCATTTGAGCACTATGCAGAGAGCTCGTGCTCTTTGGTCAGTCAATGGGTGCCACGAGACAGGATGCTGAAGATCTCACTAGGAAAATCCTTCGACTTGCCATGTGATAATCTTCATTCAGTCTGTTCCGTCTCATCTCATCCATCGAGCATTCGAGCTTTTCATTGTACACAGTTCTAAAATTTTAGGGTTGGTCTGAATATCTGTTTCATGTTTTAAAGACTTAATGGTAAAGCAGGCCACCTATATTTCTTTCTGAGGTCTTGGGAATTGGTTTGTACGTTCTATGTTGTATGTGATTCCTTTTTTTACTATCTGAGCTAGTGGATTTTTCTCTCTGTCCTGCTTCAATTTTTCCAATACTCTTTTTTCTTTTCAATTTTCTTTTCTTCTTGTGAGGTTGCACTGAAAATGGCAAATGTAAACCTGGGAAGGACGTCGCAAATGGTTTATGGCTTGCTTGTCGGAAGTTTAGCTTGTTAAGCTGATGCATTGCTAGATAGAGCTTTGCATTCTCCATCCTTTAAAATGAAAAGACCTCTGGAATGACGATGATAGAGTAATTGATCCCATATCAAGCAGTTAGGGATGGCAAAGGGCCGGGGCCGGGGGGGGGGGGGGGTTGCGGGGTGGCGCGGGTTTAAACTTTTGGGGGCAGGGCGGCTTTAATGTTATGCGGGTGGGGCGGGTTTAGATTTTTAAAAAGTGTTTAAAGCGGTTGCGGGTTTGTTGCAGGCTGCGTATTAGATCAAAATAAGTAGCTAAGTTAAGGATTTGCAACTGAAAGTTTAATCTTTTACACATTTAATCCTTGAACAAATAATTTTTGATACGTGGTTACTAATTATTACTACTAATCTTAAGACAATAATCTAGAATCTTTATATAATTTCCCCAATGTAATTTTGAGAGGAAAAAAGAAGTTTTGCAAAATAAATATGTATTGGATAATTGTTAGTTCCATTTTATTTTGGAGTATTCTTACTATTTATATTATTAATATAAGAGTGAAGCCTGCAATTTTGCTAAATAAATTAAAGGATCATAAATTTCGAAGCCAAAGCTAAAATCATCCCGTGAAAGAAAAATAAAAAACTATTATGCAGGATGGGGTGGGACGGGACGGATTGAAATCTTTGCGGGTTAAAGTTCAACCCCCCCACCCCGCCCCATTGCCATCTCTTCAAGCTCTAGAAAAGGATACTGCCTTACATGGGTGAAGTGATCTTACTTTCTACGAAGCATAGGCTAGTTGCCTTTACACATTATAATGGTCAGCTCGACAAACTGTCCAAGTAATTCCTGTTTCCTCGCCTACAGGCAAATCCACTTGACCTTAGGCTGGAGTGAACTGTACCCCCAAAATTCCCTTTGTATTGTTGCTAAGTCTTCCTAAAATTTGACAATCTGTCACCATTCCTCTTTTAATATATTCACTTGCTGTTCCCTGTATTCATATTGGTTGGTAATGCTTGTTGGCAAGGGAATGCTTTAGCCAACTGGCGGACAATTTTACTTGAAAAACAGTTAAAATAGCACGATATAATCACTTTTCCCACTAGTCAATCAAAAATAGGCACTATTTACGAAGTCAATAAAAAATAGCTACAAGTTTGCTGCAACAGAGTCTGGTCCCTGTGACGGCCCGACCCGTCGTCTCATGTGTTTCCGTTCCGTTTTTACCCGTTTTATGCTTCTACATATTTCATTATATGTGTTTGATGAATTTGAAGTAATTCGGATAGAGTTTGGTAAGAAACGAGACAATTAGATTCTTTAAGGAAGGTTTAGTTTGGAAAAGTCAACCGGATGTTGACTTTTGAGTTAGAGGGCTCGGAATGGATTTCCGATTATTCGGTCAGTTTCAGGGGATGATTTAAGGCTTAGGAGAGCAATCAGATGCAATTTTGAAGGCTCAGTGTAGAATTATGCTTGAATTGGCAAAGTTAGCATTTTGGCGATATCGGTTGATAGGTGAGATTTTGATCCGAGGGTCGGAATGGAATTCCGAGAGCTGCAGTAGCTTCGTTAGGTGAATTGTGATATGTGTGCAAAATTTCAATTGAATTAGAGGTGTTTAGGTCGGGTTTTTGGTCGGATGTGAGTTTTGGAAGTTTTGTTTTAACTTCGGCGTCAATTTGATGAAAATTGATGATTTTGATGTTAACGATGGTGTTTTGATAATTCAAGAAAGTTTGAATGAGGTAATAGGGTACATCTATGTTTTTGGTTGAGGCCCCGGGGGCCTCGGGGTGAATTCAGGTGATTAAACAGAGAGTTTGGAGTTATTGCATGTTTGAAGTTTTGCTGGTTCTGTCATTTTCGCATCTGCAGAAAAGGGACCGCATAGGCAGTTCCGCATATGCGATTGGGTGGTCGCTAAAGCGGATTTCGAGTAGTTTGGTTTTTCCGCAGAAGTGGATGGGTTCTGCAAAAGCGGGTCATCGCAGATGCGATTTGGGACCGCAGAAGCGGTCCTGGGTTTTTTTAGAGAAACCCCAGAAGCGGTAGGAGAGCCGCAGAAGTGGCATTTGGGGCGCAGAAGCGAAAAGTCCTGGGCAGATATTTAACTTAAGTCTTCTTCGAGAGTTTTGCAAGAATAAATATTTTGGACTTCGAACTAAGAGGGTTTTGGGCGATTTTGAAGGGAATTCGAAGGGCTTTCATCAAGTATGAATTTTTGGACTCGGATTATGTTATTAGGGTGTAAAAACATGAATTAAACACTGAAATTAAAGGAATTAAAGGTTAAAAATGGAGGTTAGGGCTTACAACTTAAGAAAGTTTGAATTAATGATTTGAAGGGCCTAATGGACTCCGATTCTCATGTATTTGATATGTATGAACTCGTGACGAGATAAAGATTGTATTGATGCAAAATTTTCTGGATTTCGAGAAGTTGGCCCGGGGCTCGGGTTTTGCTAATTTTGCGATTTTCGATATTTTTCGAGTCTTTTCGATTGGGTTATATTCCTTTAGCCTATTGTAATGTATTTATTATGGTTTTGGCCAAATTCGACGCGCGAGGAGGTCGATTTGAGAGGAAAGAGCATTGCGGGCTAGTCGTCGGCCGGCTAGAGGTGAGTAATGCTTGTAAATGCTGTTCTAAGGGTTTGGAATCTCGAACCTTCACATTGTAATGCTATATTGAGGCGTGACACACATTCCATAGCGAGTGCGGGGTAGGTTACTATTAGGGATTGTGACTTGGTCCATCCTGAGGGAGATTTATATTATATTGGTGATTGATACCGTACTGTACTGATATTATTTGGGCTTGTTGCCATGTTTGGGATCTTGTGCCGACCTGTAGAATCCTTCGGGGATTGATATTACTATTTTAGCATACATTATATATCATCTGATTTCAGTCCAAGATTTTAAATACTGATTTTGCAAACTCAACCATATTACAAAGTTTTGAAAACTCAAATGATATTCTAAATGATATTTCGGGCTGAAAACTATTGTGTTTATAAATGCCCATGGGGCTTATGATGTTTTCTGGACTGATTATGGGTGGCTCGGGCTGCACGCCGCAGCAGTGACTTGAAACAGTGGTAACAATGACACTGTCTGATGTAAATTAAAACATTATGGGTGGCTCGGGCTGCGCGTCGCAACAATGATTGATGTAAATGGGTCAGGTAATAATGACTGATCAGGACTTGATTGATGCCACGAGATGGCTTGTTATTGCGCTTGGGCTGTAGGAGCCTCTCCGGAGTTTGTACACACCCAAGTGAGCGTCCTCGACGATAAATGATTATGGGTTGCTCGGGCTGCACGCTGTAGTGGGTACTTGATTGTACCATCATATGCAAAGCATTGCATTCATACATTTGCACCTATATTTGTTGTTCAGCTGTAAGTTTCACATATTACTGTATCGTTGGACTTTTAGCTTACCTTGTGTATTTCTGTGTTTTCTTATCTTCGGATTGTATTTATTTGTATTACTCACTGAGTCGGAGTACTCACTTTACTCCCTGCACCCTGTGCGCAGATCCAGAGTAGTCTTGGGTTGAGTAGATCCTGTAGTTCAGCAGATACAGCTATCCGGGAGTGTCAAGGTAGCTGCACGACGTTCACAGCCATTGATTCTCTCCCTTCTATCCTATCTTTTTATTTCCGTAATATTAGACTTTAGATATATTATGTATTAGGATGACATTCTGTATTTTAGAGGCTCAGACTCGTGACACCGGGTCCTAGTGGGACTATATTATGCATTTCTGTTGAATTCTTCAGTATTTTGATCTTGGTTTAATTGACATTTCATTCCGCTATTTTGATAAATCGGGTTAAGTGTGGAATAATGGTTGGGCTTGCCTAGTAGTGTGCTGGGCGCCATCACGACCGGGTTGGGGTTGTGCCAGTCCCGCATAATATACAGGAGTTCGATGCATCTGTGTACGAACTCCAGCATATTATGCTGGACCGGTATACTTTGTTGACTCCTGTATAATATACGGGAGACTGTAGCACCTGTGCTCCAAACTCCAGTATATTATACTGGACATTTATACTTGGTGGAACTCCAGTATATTATGCTGGAGTTCTAGTGTACGTATGTTGGAACTTCAACATATTATGCTGGAGTTCCAGCATAGTTATCCAGGAATTCCCGTATAATATGCTTGAGTTCAAGCATGCTTATGCTGGAACTCTAGTATAATATACTGGCATATTTTTCGAATTTTAAGCAGTGTTTTCACTTAAATTTATCTTTACATGAAAAGTGGCTAATTTCGATTACTTTTAAAACCAAGCTATTTTTGAATGACTAGTTGTAAATCCGACTATTTTTAAATTTCTCCCACTTTGCATGTCAACTAAAATCATAGCCACAATGGTTCCACTGGATTAACTTATCAATACGCACCTAACTACATTAATGTCCACATAATAAAAATACAGAGACATAAATTTTCTTTCCTTTCTGTTGGGGAGAAAAGAGAAGAAACCAGGGAAGGGGGACCGGGGGAATTAGTCTTAATCTACATGAATCTTACCAACTAGTAAAATTAAAAATAAAACAAAGCCTAACAATATCCCATTAATCGACTCAAAACTATTCACAAGTAAAGATGATCATCAACACATTGATACCAAGACAGTTATGAGATTTTATACAGTTAGCTGATTGATACAAATACCAAACCATCAAAGCATCGCCATTGTTATGAAATAGGGATGCCAAGAAATTCTGCAGCAGACCTAGCCATAACAGCTGCAAATTCATTAAAACTAATAACACCATCTCCATCAACATCAGCCTCTTTAATCATCTCCGTTAGTTCACGATACGTTAACGGCTGTCCCATCTTAGCCATTGATCCAGCCAACTCTGCCAACGTAATATAACCATTGCCGTCTCGATCAAACGATCGAAAAACTTCCAAAAGCTGTCCTTGATTTTCCAATATTTCTCCATTAATTAAATCTGGCATAATGGCATCAACAAGTTCATCAAATTCCACAGCCCCATTTCCATTAGAATCCATGTTGGCTAAAAGAACATGAATTTGATCTCCAGATGGTTTTATACCCAACGAACGTAATAGTGCAGCTAGCTCTAAATGTGTTAGACTACCATCATCGTCCATGTCAAATCTTGAAAATATGTCTCTTAATTGGTCAAGCTGATCAACTTGAAGAATTGACATAATTTGATTTCCTCCTTTTTTCCCCTCTAATAATAATGGCTTGATCATTTGCATATTTTTTTGGTATTATTTAGCTAAAGAATAGTAGAATGAGAAACGAAAAAAGAGGACATAAAAAAGGAAAAGAGATAAAAATAGGAAGAGAAATTTGGCGGTGATGAGAGGAGATTGTGCAGTGTTAAAGAGATGTGAGTTCAGTCAAGGCGTAGAATTGGTCAGTTAGAACTGAAAGCAATATATGGGTTCCATGTAATGATTATTTTGTAGTAAAGAATTGGGCGTCGGTGGATTTAATTTTATGTAATTTAATTTTTAGCCTAAAGTATGAAGTTCAATGTATGATTCAGGGGAACTTTCCTAGTTCAGTCCTTACATAAAAAAAATAAAAAATAGAAAGAACCGTTCGTATGTCAGTTCTTTGAATTTTCCTAAAGTCAAATAGTCAATTGTGCCCATGAGGTGGGTCGGTTCACAACTGGACTTAATTTTGTATTCATTAGGATGATTAAAGACATGTATGTTGGAGCTAAGAATCGGGTTAGGACAGTAAGATGTGACTCCGAGCATTTTCCGGTTGTTAGGGGGTTGCACCAAGGGTAGAGGTTTGGAGACAGACCCATGAGTCTAAAGGTTTCAGGTTGAGCAGGACGAAGACGTAATATCTCGAGTGCAAATTTGGGCCCGAGCCGACGGGCGCAGGAGTGGAAGTGAGGCTTGACTCTCAAGTCATCCCTAAGAGGGGTTTCAAGTACCTGGGGCAGTTATTCAGGGGACCAGGGAGATCGACGAGGATGTCACACACCGTATAGGGATGGGGTGGATGAAGTGGAGGTTAGCAACGGGTGTTCTGTGTGACAAAAAAGTGCCACCGTTACTAAAAGGTAACTTTTGTAGAGCAGTGGTTAGACCGGCCATGTTGTATGGGACCGAGTGTTGGCCGGTTAAGAACTCACACATCCAGAAGATGCAAGTAGTAGAGATGAGGATGTTGAGGTGGATGTGTGGGCATACAAGGATGGATAAGATAAGGAATGAAGATATTCGAGAGAGGGTGGGCGTGAATCCCATGGAGGATAAGATGCGGGGAGCAAGACTCCGTTGGTTCGAGCACATTTAGAGGAGGAGTACTGATGCACCGATGAGAAGTTGTGAGCGACTGGAGGTGGTGGACACGAGGAGAGGTAGATGGAGACCTAAAAAGTATTGGGGAGAGGTGATCAGGCAGGATATGACGCGGCATATATAGGATTAAGGAGGAAATGTCCCTTGCCAGGGAATTGTGGAGGTCGAGCATTAAGGTTGTAGGTTAGGGAGAAGTTAGAAATATTTCCACGGCGCGCTAGAGTGAGACTAGCCAGTTAGGAATTAGGCTTATGATGCTATTGAGGCGAGACTTTATATGCTAGATAGTAGTATACTTTCCTCTTTCTTGTATTTTCTATTGTGTGAGGTAAAAATATGGTTCACCTCGCCTCCGCCAAAGTGAGTACGCTCCACGCAATGAGGCCACCCTTAGAGCCTTGCCAATCAGATGAGGATGGCCCGACCAAGGACGTCCTGATACATTAAGCAGAGGAACGATACCGTTTTGAGCTAAGCTTCTACTGTACAAAATCCACCAACCCTTGTACTTTACTTTTCGTGTATTTCAAGAAAAGGTCTCCTAGTATATTAAGGGGACCTTAACCTTGTAATAGGACAGGTGGATTACTCCGATTATACCAACTCTCTCTCTCTCTCTCTCTCTATATATATATATATATATATATATATATATATATATATATATACTGTTATCAAACAAACATCTTCACATTTTTTTCTCTTTTAACAGCAAGAACTCTCTATTATCTTGTATACATTAAAGCTCTACCACGATCCCGGTACAATAACCATTTCTAGGACTTATTATACTTGATTACGATTTAGAGCGGAGAAATGAGAAATGATGCTGGCCCATCTAGAGAGGAGCCGGACTCTGAGGAGGAATACGTGCACATGGAGTGCTCGCCCTAGAGTAGTGCGTTCTCGGCTCCTCAAGTAGGGAGTTGTGCCGGGGGCGACACCTCATGCGTCGGCTAAGAGGATGGCGGAAGAAGAGGTTCTGGTGGTTCCCGAGGCCGTGCCAGAGAGGGGGCCTAAGTTGCATCCGGCAATGAAGCGCTTCCCTCAAGGCCGTCTTCACAGCCATCAGAGGCGGCTCCCAAAGATGAGGAATCATCGAAAGTAGGAGGCGGAAGTTGATCACCGGCAAAGGGGTGGCCGTCGAAAGGGAGAGGTTGGAGTTGCCTCGGCGCGAGTCGGGATAGTCGTTTATGACCGACGCGATTCACTCGTGGAGGGTCGTTCCTCGGAGGAGGGCCGATGTTGATGTCGGTCCATCTCCTACTAGGGAGGACGGTTCGTTGGCTGCAGCGGCGGGGGCAAGTGCACCTTTAGAGAGGGTGGTCGAAGGAAAGGACTCTCCGGCTCGTGTTGAGATGACGGCTTGTAGGTCCCATGCCGTATTGTGATCCCCAACGACTATAAACTTTTGGAGAATTACAAGGAGGCGGCCGCAGACATGACTCTTCTCTGTGCGGGTGCCGAGCGTGAAGCACTGGCAAAAATTAGTGACAGGGGCCTGTCTAGAAGGGTAGCAGGCGCCGCCGTGCAGGTAACTTTGGCTCTCATCCCTTTGAAGTCTTAGGGGCGGTTTGCCTGTATACTAACTCTCCCTTTGATATTTTTCAGGTTCTCGTTGGAGGTGGAGAGGGGCGATGCCTGGCGAAGAGGGCAGATGCCCATAAGAAGTTGTGGAAGAGGTACAAGCGGGTCAGCGATGTGAACCAAACGTTGGCTGACATGTATAAGTAGGACCCCAAGTTCAGGCTATTCGGCGAGGGTCTTATCTAGTCGGAGGAGCAGCTGAAGAAGCAGTTGGTCGAGTTGGAGAGGGCGGACGTGTAGCTTGTGGCCTTGGTTACCTGAAACACTGAGTTGGAGGATCTCCTTCAACGAAAGATGATGAGTTGGAGCTTGGTCGTGCAATAGCGACGGAGGATGCTGAGCTTCGAGCCGTGGATGCGGCCTTGACCTCTTCGGGTCTTTCATTTTGCCGTAGTCGACATTGGGTTGACTGTTTGCGGCGATGATCGATGGCCTCAACCACGTAGAATTGAATGGCCTTAGCCTTTTCATTCGTTGGAGACGGCCGTAGCCTTTTTATTCACTGGAGACGACCGTAGCCTTTTCATTCATCGGAGATGACCGTAGCTTTTTCATTCATTGGAGACGTCCGTAGCCTTTTTACACATTGGAGATGGCTGTAGTCTTTTCATTCATTGGAGACGGCCGTAGCCTTTTCATTCATTGGAGACGGCCGTATCCTTTTCATTTATTGGAGATGTTTACACGTTAGAGATGGCCATAGCCTTTTCATTTATTGGAGACGAATGTAGCCTTTTCATTCATTGGAGATGGACGTAGCCTTTTTACACGTTGGAGATGGACGTATCCTGTTACATATTGGAGATGGTTGTAGCCTTTTACATATTGGAGATGTCGCTGGTCCAGCCCCTGTATCAGGTCCGGCTGGAGAGCGCTTGGAGAGGCGAGTGTGATACACTTGTCCTGCAAACATCCTTAGGTGTCCCCTTCGTTGCATCGTTAAAAACCTCCCCGAAAAACCCAATTGGGACAAAACTCGGGTGAGGGAAAAAGAGTGCGACTTGGGGGACGCCTTTTAGAAATAGAAAATATTTGAGGTGGGTGACATTCCAGTTGTTCTGGAGTGTTTTTCCTTCCATTGTTTGTAGCTGAAATGCCCCTTTGTTTGCTATTGCTGTGATTTTGTAGGGTCTGTCCCAGTTTGTGCCCAATTTTCCTTCACTTGGGTCTTTGGAGGCCAATGTCTTGGCTTTGTGGACGTAATCTCCTACTTTGAGTGGCCTTATTTTTGCCTTTTTCTTGTAGTATTCGACTTGCTGCTTTTGGGCCACCATTCTTATGTGGGCCATTTCCCTTCTTTCCTCGGCTTCATCAAGGTCTTAGAGCCTATTTGCATCGTTTCGCATTCCGCTGGTGTGTGAATATCT
The DNA here is from genome assembly GCA_034376525.1 of Nicotiana benthamiana. Taxonomy (NCBI): domain Eukaryota; kingdom Viridiplantae; phylum Streptophyta; class Magnoliopsida; order Solanales; family Solanaceae; genus Nicotiana; species Nicotiana benthamiana. The sequence continues at coordinate 107,064,664 of CM067335.1, read as the reverse complement.
AAGCCTTGGTTTGCCTACTTCGACGGGTATGACCGCGTCGGTTCCGTAGACCAATGAGTATAGGGTTTCCCCTATGCTGGACTTGGGTGTGGTCTTGTGTGCCTACAATATTTCGGGCAACAGTTCAGGCCACAGCCCTTCCAGTATGTTTAGTGTGGTTTTGTTAGAGGATTCTTCTTGACCGTTGGCGGCGGGGTGGTATGGCGTGGAGAGGATTCTCTTGATGCGCCATTTTTCAAAGAATTCGGTCGTTTTTGACCGACGAACTGTCATCCGTTGTCGCAGCTGATTTCTTTGGGGATGCTGAAGCAGCATATAATGTTCTTCCATATGAGGTGATGAGCTCCTGTTCGCGTATCTATACGTATGCATCTGCTTCCACCCACTTGGAAAAATAGTCAGTCAAAACAAGCAAAAATCGTACCTTTCCTGGTCCTGTGGGTAGGGGGCCGACTATTTCCATTCCCCATTTGATGAAGGGCCATGGAGAGGTGACTGAGTGTAGGGGATCCCCTGGCTGGTGGATCATTGCGGCATACTTTTGGCATTGTTCGCATTGGCGGACGCATTTTGCTGCTTCTTTCTTTATGGTGGGCCAGTAGTAGACTGCGCTGATGATGCACCGTACAAGGGCGCGGTTGCCTGTATGGGAGCCGCAGTGACCCTCGTGTACCTCCTCGAGTACTGGCCTTGTTTGGTGCGACCTAGGCACTTGGCCAAAGGTCTGCCAAATGTTCTCTTGTAAAGGTCGTTGTTGATCAGGCAGTACCGGGCGGCTTGCACGCGGAGTTTCTATGCCTTTTTTTTATCGCACGTCAGTGTTCCGTTCTGTGGATAGGATATGAACTGGTTGCTCCAGTACCAGGTTAGATTTTATAAAAATACCTCGGTGTGATTGATGGCTTAATGGAGGAGGGTAACCATGCTTTCCTTGTTGATGTTTTTGGTGGATGCGGCCAATTTTGCCAGACCGTCCACTTCGATGTTTCGTGGTCTCAAAATTTGTTCGAAGCGGCACTCGTCGAACTCAGTCATTAGCTTGTGGATTTCTTCATGGTATTTTTGTAGCCTCTTTTTTTTGATCTGGTAAGTCCTAGCGATATGGTTTACCACGAGTTGTGAGTCACAGTGGAGAATGGCCCGTTGGGCTCTGTATTTGATGGCTAACTTCATACCTGCAATAATGGCCTCATACTTAGCCTCATTGTTAGTCATTTCGAGGCATTGTATGGACTGACGAACCGTTTCACCCATGGGACCTCGAGGACGAGTCCCAATCCCGATCCTGAAGCATGTGTGGCCCCATCAGTGTGGAGGACCCAAAGGTCGTTAGAGGGGAGGTCGTGTCGGGACTCTAGTTATGCTTTCGGCAGGATTTTTGCGCTGAAGTCGGCTAGGACTTGCGACTTGATGGAGTTTCTCGGAAGGTAAGAGATTTCATGCTCGCTGAGCTCTATGGACCATTTTGCAAGTCGTCTTGATAGCTCAAGCCAATGTAGGACGCTCCTCAGTGGGAAGGTCGTTACTACTCTCATGGGATGGCATTGAAAATAAGGTCGCAGATTTTGTGAAGCTACGACTAGGGCTAATGCCAGCTTTTCAAGGTGCGGGTACCGAGTTTCGGCGTCCACTAGTGTTTTGCTAACGTAATAGATAGGAGATTGCATACCTTTGTTCTTGTGCACTAGGACAGCGCTGACGGGGACCTCAGACACGACTAGATACACTAGAAATGGTTCTCCTGGGCTTGCTTTGGATAGTAGGGGCGGCGAAGATAGGTAAGCCTTCAGATTTTTTAGGGCTTCGACTCATTCTTCATTCCACTAGAGCCCCTGATCTTTCTTCAACATGATGAAGAACTTATGCCACCTGTCAGAGGATCGCTAGATGAATCTGGAAAGGGAGGCTATCCGACCCGTTAGCTTTTCACCTGTTTTTTATTGCTTATTACTTCTGGGATCACGTCTATTGCTTTGATCTGGTCGAGATTGACTTCGATACCCCTGTGAGATACAAGGAATCCCAAGAACTTCCCCGAGGACACGCCGAAGGCTCATTTTTGGGGGTTTAGTTTCATCCCGTATCTTCTCAATATTTCGAAGGCCTTCTTCAAATGGTCGAGGTGATCTTCTTTTCTGGACGACTTTACCAGCATGTCGTCAATGTAGACTTCCATTGTTTTGCCAAGTTGTTCCTTGAACATCTCGGTCACCAATATTTGGTACGTTGCTCCTACATTTTTAAGTCCGAAGGGCATCTCTTTATAACAGTACGTCCCTCGGTGAGTGATGAAGGTCGTCTTCTCCTGGTCTTCTTCGGCCATCATGATCTGATTATAGCCAGAATTTGCATCTAGGAAGCTTAAGAGTTCATGCCCGGCAGTCGCGTCTATCAGCTGATCGATGTGGTGGAGTAGGAATGAATCTTTTGGGCATGCTTTGTTCAAGTACGTGAAATCCACACACATCCTCCACTTCCCATTTTTATTCTTGACCATGACAACGTTGGCGACTCACTCGGGGTATTTGGATTCTCTGATAGAACCATTTGTTAATAGTTTGTCTACTTCTTCACTTACGGCTTCGTTGATGGCAGGATTGAATCTTCTCTTCACATGCCTCACGAGCGGGTGTAGTGGGTCTATGTTCAACTTGTGAGTGGCAATGTCCCGTGGTATCCCTGGCATGTCTAAATGGGAAAAAGCGAACAAGTCCACATTGTTAGATAAAAATTCATGATACTTACTTGGATTCGAAAGACCGTGCCCTATGTAGGCTTTTTTTGTGGGGTCGTGGTCGGCTAGTTATACGGGATCAAGATCTTCGATCGTAGCTTTGCTGGCTTTTGTGATATCCTGATCTTTGATAGCGTCCTCTGTAGGAAGAACCTTAGTCCCCGACAGAGCTGATTGCTATGCTTCCGCGCTCGCCCCTTGGAGTTGTTTGATGTGGGTATTGTCCTGAGCTATTTTGTAACATTCTTGGGTTGTGTGGGGTTCACCTGTATGCTGATTATCCCCCATGGGGTAGGGAATTTAATCATCTGATAGAAGCTGGAGGGAACTGCTCTCATGGCATGAATCCATGGCTGTCCAATGATGGAGTTGTATGTTGTTTTCTGGTTCATCACGTGGAAGGTGGTTTCCAATGTGATTCCTCCCACCAAGACATGCAGCATTATCTTTCCGGAGTTTCTTTCTACAGCATTGATAAAACCAGTCAGCGTTATACAACGTGGTATTATCTTATCCTCAAGTCCCATAAGTGCAAGGACCCTTGGGTAAATAATACAAGCGCCGCTTCCGTTGTCAATCATAATTCTCCTAACATCTGTATCTACAATGCGTAAAGTAATGACTAGAGCGTTGTAGTGAGTAAAAGACAAACTGTAGGTATCAGACTTATCGAAGGTGATACTATCTTCGAAGTCGTTATACCATTCGTGGGCGATGGTTTGCTTCAACTTGTGAGTGGTGGTAAATTTGACATGATTGATTGCTGAGTCAATGCCGTCGCCAAAGATCATATTGATCGTGCGTGTTGGTGAGGGGGACCTTGGTGGCCCGTTGGATTGATCCCACCCTCGTGCGAAGTTGAGCTTCTCTTTATCACAGAGTAGTTCTCTCAAGAATCCTTGGTTCAGCATCTTGACCACCTCTTGCCGTAGGCCTATGCAGTCCTCGGTCTTGTGCCCTCGCTCCTGGTGGAACTCGCACATGGCGTTTGATTTCCGGTTGGTAGCATCCAAATTCATCTTTTCCGGCAATTGTACCTTGTTTCCCAGCCTTTCTAGTGCGTACACTACCTCTAATGGGGAAACACAAAAGTAATGTGTAGACAGTAAATGAGGCATACCTCGTTCGTTTTGTAAGGGGGCGACGTGTCGCTGTAGTGCATCTGTGTGCCTGGGTGGTGGCGGATGGGATGATCTAATATACGGTTGATGCCCTTCCCTGTTGGGATGCGAGATTTGCTCTCGTTTCCCCTAATTGCGTCGGTCCCTCGTGGTCTCCGAAAGTATTGTCGTTAACCGCCGGGTATGGCCGTTAAGATCGTCCTCATCTGCACGTACCTCGGCGCTTTATGTGTTGTGAATTTCTTACCATGTCGTAAGAAGTTTCCCTTGCCAATCAGAAGAGGACGGCTCGACCAAGGACGTCCTGATCCATTAAGCAGAGGAACGACACCGTTTTGAGCTAAGCTTCTACCGTACAAAAATCCACCGACCCTTGTACTTTACTTTTTGTGTATTTTGAGAAAAGGTCTCCTAGTATATAAAGGGGACCTTGACCTTGTAATAGGGCAGGTGGATTACTCTAAATATACCAACTCTCTCTCTCTCTCTCTCTCTCTCTCTCTCTCTCGTTACTGTTATCAAGCAACATCTTCACATTTCTTTATCTCTTTCTAACATCAAGAACTCTCTATTATCTTATATACATTAAAGATCTACCACGACCCCGGTACAATAACCATTTATAGGACTTATTATACTTGATTACCATTTACCCCCATATCTTTTTGATTGTTTTTTAGCTTATAAAGTGCATAGATCTTTTGAGCAAAACACCTATATTCCTTATATTGTTGTTATTTTATTATTTTATGTTATTTTATATTTGTTGTGTATTTTATGCTATTTTATTATGAGTCTATTGCTAGTACTAGTATATCTTCCATTGTTTCTTTCTTGAGCCTCGGGTCTCCTGGAAACAACCTCTCCGCTCCTCGGGGTAGGTAAGGTCTGGATTTACCCTCCCTAGACCCCACTTATAGGAATATACTGGGATGTTGTTGTTGCTGCTGCTCATCATTCATCTCAAAACTTAAAAAGTAATGGAGTTATACTGATTACAACAAAATTATTATTTTTATAAACTATTAATTAACGGTTATTAAAGATTTACATATATTTATCTTCTTATAAATAAACATGATAGAGAATTGAAATATTGTTGAACCTTTCCTTCTATGGAACATTTGAATTAATAAAAATAATAATAGTCAAAACTGTATAGGGTCAAATTTGATCCTAGACGTCTCTATGCTGATGGGTACGCTTTTGTGCGTACGTCGACTAAAGCAAGGGTATGGCTTGGACGTGGGGACAAAGGCAACATCGTTTAATACTCAGCGTCTTCACTAAAAAGACGCTACCTACTTTTGTACCTTTTTGATTATTTCGAGGAAGGTATCCTATTATATAAAGGAAACCTTCACACTATAAAGGGGCATCATCATTATTCTCGAATAATACAACTCTCCTCTTCTCTCTCTATCTCTATCTATATCTCTAAGGATTGCTTGCTCTCAAGTTCATATCATCTTTTATCTTTCAGATCTACTAAAATAACATCATTCTTTTTATCTGTAGGTCCTATTATATTTGATTATGATTTACCCTCATTTATTTTTGATTGTTTTTATGCTTACAAAGTATATCGATAACTTTTGACCCAAATAATTTGGTGCCTTCTGTGGGGATTTCGAGAATCAAAATCATAGTTTGCACCTAGAGAGCAACCGACAACCATTCTATACACCACACAAAACAAAAGATGGCCGAAAATAACACAAGAATAAAAATAATAGTGGGTGTTACAGCCAATTTCTTGGGTCCTCTCAACGAGGCAGATGGCGACGTAATCTTGAATGCAAACCCGAAGCACCACATCAGGTGCAAATATCTCGCCTTCCCCATCCGAAAATCTAACGATCTTGCATTAAAAAGGAGCTTCAACATCTGCTGCTAAGGAAGCACCCTCAGTGGTCAAGAAGCTACTGGAAGAATGGCTAACAAGTACACTAAGTGGCTTGGTTGAGAAGTCACTGCAAAGTAACCTCAGGTGTACACCAACGGTAGGCATCACTGCTGCCATGTTGTGAACCCGAGGTTGTACGAGCAAATAATGGGCCCATTGATGTACAAACCAACGACGGCACACTCATAGTCATCCTTAAGAAAATTGAAGAAATGGAAAATGAAAACAAAGCACTCCGCGAACAAATAAAGGAACATCAGGAGAGGGTATACAAGATCCCCGGTGCTCCCAAGTTACCACCATAATGCGACGTGTGGAGGTTCGTTGAAAAACCATATACCGAAGAAGCTGATCCGCACTCTATCCCAAAAACCTTCAAAATGCCACCCTACTTGAGGGTATACGATGGAACCACAGATCCCGATGACCATTTGGTCCACTATGTCACTGCCGTGAAGGGCAACGACCTATTAAAAGAATAGGTACCATCGGTGCTGCTGAAGAAGTTTGGTGAGGCGTTGACAGGAGGGGCCCTAACGTGGTATTCTCAGCTACCAGCTAGGGCAATCTCAACGTTCGAGGAAATAGCGGACAAGTTCTTCACCGCCCATGCAGGTGCAAAGAAAGTAGAAGCAAGGGTAAACGACATCTTCAACATTAGGCAAACCATAGGAGAGGGACTCATGGACTTCCTAGCCAGGTTTAACAGGGTAAGGATGAGTCTGCCAAATATATTGGAAGGTATGACAATCGCCGTTTTCCAGAATGGGCTAAACAGGGACAGTTCAAGGGCAACTAAGAAATTGCTAAGCCGCCTTATGAAATATCTCCTACCACATGGGAGGAAATACACAACACCTATTGTGCTGATGTATGAGTGGAAGAGGACGATCTTAATGGGCCAACCCAACGGCTAACAACGATACACTTGGAAAGAAGGAGATATCGACGCAATGAGGGACGACGAGAATAACTCCCACGCTTCAACAAAGATCGACACTAGCCTTACATCAGATCCTCCCATCCACCACCACTAAGGCATACAGGCGCACTACAACTACATGTTGCCCCACTCCGAAATGAAAGAGGTACGCGTCCTTTATTATCCCCCAATAACTTTTGTGTGTCTCCTTCTTAAATAGTGTACGCACTAGAGAAGATAGGCACCAAAGTGAAGTGTCCGCAGAAGATGAAATCAGACCCTGCCACAAGGAAATCAAACGTCCTATGTGAGTTCCATTAGGAACGGGGACAAAAAAATCAAAGAATGCATAGGCCTATGGCTAGAGGTAGTCAGAATGCTGAACCAGGGATACCTGAGGGAACTACTCAGTGACAAAGGGAAAACCAACTTTGCACACGGACGAGAACAACCCCACGGGCTACCGAAGCCGCCTTTCCCAGCACGCATGATTAATATGATCATCGGAGGCGTCGACGACTTAGAAATCAATAACGTCAAGTTCACCACCACGCACAAGCTAAAGCAGACCATCGCCCATGAACGGTATGACAACTTCGAAGATAGTATCACCTTCAATAAGTGCTATGACTGTGGTTTGTCTTACCCTTATTACGACACTTTAGTTATCACTTTACGTATTGCCGATACGGATGTTAAACGAATCATGGTTGACAACGGAAGTGGCACCTGTATTATCCATACGAGGGTCTTCAGACAAATGGGACTCGAGGATAAGATAATACCATATTGCATAACACAAATTGGTTTTAACAATACAGTGGAAATACCACTGCAAATTGTAGCAGGAGGAGTCACGCAGGAAACAACTTTCCACGTGATGAACCAGGAAACGGCGTAGAACACCATCATTGGATGCCCATGGATACATGCCATGCGAGCGATCCCCTCAAGCTTTTACCAAGTGATAAAATTCCCTGCCCCATGGAGAGTATTCATCATTCGAGGTGAGCCACGCACTGCAAAGAAATGCTACAAGATAGCTCAAGATAGCACACACACCAAACAACTAAAGGGGGCGAGTGCAGAGGCATAGAAATCAACCGTGTCAGGGACTAAGGTCAATCCAACAACGGATACTATTAGAGACCCTGATGTTGTGGAGGCTTGCATATAAGCGGTCGAAGATATCGACCCGGTCCAATTGGATGACACTGACCATACAAAGAAAGCCTATATCGGGCACGGCCTCGCTAACCCAAGTAAGTATCGTGAATTCCTAACTAACCTTGCAGATTTATTTGCTTTTTCCCATTCAGATATGCTGAAAATCCCGCAAAACATCGCCACCCACAAGATGAATGTCAATCTGTTACACCCGTTCGTGTGACAGATGAGAAGGAAGTTCAACGCCGCTATCAATGAAGTTTCAGTGAAGAAGTCGACATGTTACTGGACAACAGTTCCATCAAAGAATTGAAGTACCCCCAGTGGGTCTCCAGTGTCGTCATGGTCAAAAAGAAAAATAGGAAGTGGAGAATGTGTGTGGATTTCACCAATCTGAACAGGGCATGCCCTAAGGATTCGTTCTCGCTGCCCCACATCGACTAATTGATCGACGCCACCGCAGGACATGAACTGTTGAGCTCCCTAGATACCTACTCCAGCTACAATCAAATCATGATGGCCGAGGAGGACTTGGAGAAAATAACTTTCATCACATACCAAGGAACATATTGCTACAAGGTAATGCCCTTAGGGCTCAAATGAAGGGGCTACGTACCAAAGACCGGTCACTAAAATGTTCAAATAGCTGCTCGGTAAGAACATGAATGTCTATATCGACGACATAGACGATATGATGGTGAAGTCAACAAGGAAAGAGGACCACATCGACCATCTGAAAGAAGCCTTCAGGATATTGAGAAGGTACGGGATGAAGCTGAACCCCAAAAATGCGCCTTCGGTGTAGCCTCAATAAAATTCTTGGGATTTCTCATATCACAAAGAGGCATCGAGGTCAGCCCTAATCAGATCAAGGCGATAGATGCAATACCTAATATTTTGAACAGCAAAAATAGATACAAAAGCTGACTGGGTGGATAGTCGGCCTATCCAGGTTCATATCACGATCCTCCGACACATGCCATAAATTTTTCAATGTGTTGAAAAAGGACAATGTGTTACAATGGAACGAAGAATGCGTCGAAACCTTGAGAAAATTGAAAGCATACCTATCTTCGCCACCACTGCTAGCCAAAGCAAATCCAGGCGAGCCATTGCTGGTGTATCTGGCTGTATCCCAGGTTGCCGTCAACGTAGTCTTGGATCGCAAAAATGAAGGTACGCAATATCCTTTTTACTATATTAAAAAAACATTAGTGGACGTCGAAAAACAGTATCCACACCTTGAAAAGTTAGCCCTGGCGTTGGTGGTAGATTCACAAAAGCTTTGACCCTACTTTCAGTGCCATCCCATAAAAGTAGTAACTACCCCTTCCCCTTGAGAAGCGTCCTACATAAGATGAAATTATCAGGAAGGCTCGCCAGATGGGCCATAGAGCTCAGCGAGCACGACATCTCATATCACCTAAGAAACGCCATCAAGTCGCAAGTACTTGCCGGTTTTGTAGCCGATTTATCACAGAGATACTACCAGAGGCAGAACTAGAGGCACTACAAACTCGCCGCAGCCACTAAAAACATCAACGGAGAAAGCGTGATCACCCTATTCCATTCATCCATTGATCACACTGAGGTATTCTCTTTAAATTTGACTTGGGACTGGTGCAACCAATTTGTATCCTATTTGTTGGATGGGACACTCCCACTCGACAAAAAAAAGAGACAACGAAGCTCCGCATACAGGCCGCCCAATATTGTCTAATAAATCATGAGCTCTACAAAAGGACGTTTGACGGACACCTGGCCAAGTTCCTAGGGCCGTACCAAACAAGACCAGTACTCGAAGAGGTACATGATGGTCAGTGCAGTGCCCATACAGGTAACCGCGCCTGCGGTGCTGCATAATATAGGCCGGCTATTACTGGCCCACTATGAAGAAAGAGGCAATAGAATACGTTCACCGATGCAAACAATGCCAAAAGTATTGCACCATGTTACACTAACCATAAGAACCCCTCCACTCAGTCACTTCCCCATGGCCTTTCACTAAATGGGGGATGGACATAGTCGGTCCCCTACCAACGGGACGAGGAAAGGTACGATTTCTATTAGTTTTAACTAACTATTCTCCAAGTGGGTGGAAGCAAGTGCGTATGCCAAAATACACGAACAGGAAGTCATCGCCTTCATATGGAAGATCATCATCTGCCGATTCGGCATTCCCAAAGAAATCAGTTGCGACAAAGTGCGATGGTTCATCGGCCAGAAGACGACAGAATTCTTCGACAAATGGCATTTTAAGCAAATACTCTCCACGCCATATCACACTGCCGCCAATTGCCAAGTAGAGTCTTCTAACAAAATAATACTAAACATACTGAAAAAGAAACTCGAGGTAGCTAAAGAGCTATGGCCCGAGCTACTACCGGAAGTGTTGTGGGCGCACCGGACCATGCCTAAATCTAGCACAGAAAAACACTGTATTCATTGGTCTATAGACTAACGCGGTCATACCAGTCGAAGCTCGGTGGGCCAAGCTTGAGGTATTCATATACTAGCGGAGCAGAGAACGACATAAAAATAGACTTCAAGATCTCGATGAGGCCGAGGAAAGAAGAGAAATGGCCCACATAAGAATGGTATCTAAAAAACAATAGGTCGAAAGATACGACAATAAGAGAGCCAAAATAAGACCACTCAAAGTAATAGACTACGTCCACAAATCTAAAATATTTGCATCAAAGTACCCAAGCGAAGTAAAATTGGACGCCAATTGGGGCGGACCCTACAAAATCACAGTAGTAGCAAGTAAAGAAGCATTCTAATTAGAAACAATGGTAGAAAAAATGCTCCAAAACAATTGGAACTTTTCTCGCCTCAAGTATTTCCATTTGTAAAAGGCGTCTCCCGAGTCGTGCTCTTTTTCCCTTACCCGAGTTTCGTCCCAATTGAGTTTTCTCGGGGAGGTTTTTAACGAGGCGGCGGAGGGGACACCTGGAGATATTTTCAGAATGCGTTTATCATACCAGCCACTCCATCCACTCTCTAGACTGGCATGATAAAGGGACTGGACTAGCATGATCTCCAGTGGAAACGGCTAAGGCCTTCTCCAACGTGTAAACGGCTAAGGCCATTTCCAATGTGCAAATGGCTAAGGCCATCTCCAGTGAATAAACGGCTAAGGCCATCTCTTATATGTAAACGGATAAGTCCATCGACACTACGTGTCTATGACCATCAACAGGATATGGCTAAGGCCATCGACAGTATCATAGCTAAGGCCATAGCCGTCAACTGTTGACCCAGTTCAACTACGGCAAACAAGTGATTTGACGATAGTCGAAGTCTCACATATGAATAAGGCCATCGACACTACGTGGCGACGACCATCAACACGATATGGCTAAGGCAATCGAAAGTATTATGGATAAGGCCATCATCGTCAACCGTCGACCCAGTTCAACTACGATAAGCAAGTGATTCGACGACAGTCAAAGTCACACATATGGCTTAGGCCAACGACACTACGTAGCTACGACCATCAACATGATATGGCTAAGGCCATCGAAAGTATTATGGCTAAGTCCATCACCATCAACTGTCGTCCCAATTCGACTACGGTAAGCAAGTGATTTGATGACAGTTGAAGTCACACATATGGCTAAGGCTATCAACACGATGTGGCTACGGCCATCGAAACGACATTGCTATGGCCAATGACATTATTTTGGCCAAGGCCACCATCGTCGATCGTCGACCCAGTTCGACCATGACAAATAAAGCAAGCACCCGCTCTACAGGGATGAGGTACCAAAAATAAAAGACAAAAGTAAAGGAATGGCAGCAAGAGAATAACTTTCATTATCATAAAAAAAATGCATGTACATCCGACCTTACAAAAGGTCCTTATTACATTCCAAAATACATCAAAAAGAAATATATACAAGTCCTAAGGGGCTTCGCCGCTTCACCACTTCGTCCATCACCTCCTGTGTGATCGCCATTCTACTCATTGTCCCCCGCTTGGCCGCCATAATTTCCGCCATCGCTCCCAGGTTGGGAAGATACAAAAAACCAAGAGCTAGATTCTAGACGGTTGACGTCTTTGGAGTTATAGCGCGCCCGATCTGGAGAGGCAGAGCCATACCCAAAAGTTTCACAGCCAACACGGGATACACATCGTTGTTCTTGAACCTCTGCCTCAGTGGCTCGACCCGCGGATAAGTACGCCTCGAGTACAACCAATTTGGCTTCAGCGTATACCCACATCACATGCGCCTCACGATGCATATCATCTTTAGGCTTTGATGGAGCGGTCCGCTTGAGGATCTCAATCTTAGCCGCCCTGGCATCGAGTTCGGTGGTCAAGGCACCGATTCTAGTCTGCAATTGAGTAGCCTTTGCTGCTACCCCGCGGTTAATCTCCAACTCCTCTTCCTTCGACTAAAGAAGGGTCTCCAGCTCGATGTTCCGAGTCAAAGTGGCCATCAGCTTCTCATCGACCTCCTCCAACTCGGCCACCCTTCGTTTCAGCTGATCCTCCGATTGTTTAATTTCCTCACGGAACACCCAAAACTGAGGGTCTTGTTTGAGCATATCCGCCAACGCCTGATGCTTGGCACATGACTGTTTGTACTTCTTCACCATTTTGTTAAAGGCGGTCACCTTCTTTTGCGCACGCCGCCTCCTCTCCGCCTCCAAAATGAGAGTCTAAAAAGGAAAGGAAAAAGAGGAAAGACAAGTTAGTACGTATCAAAGTTGCACTCACGGCCCACAAAGAAAAACTGAAAGATACATGCAAGGCTACACCAGCGACCCTTCGAGATAGATCCCTGTCATTAACGCCCTTCAACATTTCGCGCTTAGCATCTACAAATAACAGGGTCATATCTTCTACAGATTGCTCACTGCTCTCTAATAAATTATAACCTCCCGGGATCATGATTCGGCAGTAAGACCTACCCGCCATCTTCCCCACGCGGGCTAGATCCCTCGTTACATCTCCAGGAGCAGCCTTTGGGCCTGCCCCCTCAGCATCAACGCCCGCTTCTCCAATAGCAGCCGATGAAGCACCCTCCGGAGCATGGGCTAAGCTGGTATCGACGGCAGCTCTCTTTTGAGGAGCCGCCCTGAACGGATGGTATCGGCCATGAAAACTGGCCTCGGCTCTTGACGAGTCTCACTAATCCTCTGGTCTTCAGTCGCTACCCTCTTAACTGTTAGAAACCACCGTCTCTTTCTCTCTGGCGGCTCCTCACCTTCTGAAGTCTCCTCTAAAGGCTACGGGGGCGGTACCGAAGGAATTGATTCATTTTCGGATGCCGCCACATGCGTAAGCTCTTGCTGAGGAACCAAAGGAACGCCGTCACTGAACGAGCCGCAAGGTGTGTCTTCGCCATTAGAATCAATCTCCACCCTGGGAAAGGTAACAACGACCTTTTTCTTTTTAGGGATGCTCCGACCTACCAACAGAATGAGTCAGATAAAAAAAAAAGCTGAGGGAGTTTTCATAACAAAGCCAAAGAATTACCTAACGGGTTGTACTGTTGACGAAGCGCGGTCTAGGTATGACACTCCTCCGCATAAGGTATCAACTTTTCCACCAAAGATTTAATGTCATCGATGGATTGGGGTGGAGAAGCCCTCACTACAAAAAATAATATAAAATTGTTATAGTGGCCGCACGATCAAAACAATATACAATCAGCAATTCCGCACATAGAGTTACTTACGTTCTGAGTTCCACCTTTCGGGGAACCCAATTGGGTTCGACACCAAGTGCTCCATTTTGATATAAAAGTACCTGCGCCAGAAGCATTGGCCTTGTTGTCAGCCTTGACTACCAATCCCTTTGTACCACGGCTCTTCAGCTACAACATGGTACCCCTCAAGTAACCAGTACTGAATAACTGTAAAAGATGGTGAACTGAGATTTCGCACTCATCCCTGGCCGCGTACGTGGTCAGAATCCTGCACACCTTCAAAGTTTAAGGAGTAAGTTGAGCTGGGCATATGTTGAAAAAACAGTAGAGCTCCTCCGCTAGAGGGTAAATCGAGAGGCTATAACCTATCAAAATGGATACTCGTAAAAAGTACCGTATCCAGTCTTATGCACATTAGCATAATCCGTTCAGTCGGAGCCATTTCCACATGGCCCGAAACGTTATGCGGCGCTCGGAGATTGTTCAAATGGGGATGTAATAATTAATTATGCTCCCAGGGAAGAGGTGGGCTTTTCGTTTGAAAATCCTTTCGAATGTGTATTTCTTTTGGAAGCACGTTATCTACCGTGAGGGAAAGAGGGTCTTTCTACTTCTTCCTCTTCGCCGCCAGAGGAAGGCAGAACCTTATATGGGGCGGTGTCCTTGGTCTTTTTACTACCTTGATGGCGCTTTACCATGATGTCCTGCCTATAAAATAAGGTGCTAATGACGAGAAATACGACTTCAAAGAAGTGGAAGAGTCTCATAAGAAATAGCAGCTATAAGAGAGAAAGACAAAGCAGGAAGTCGAAAAATATTTTCCAAGGATTCGAAAGATGAGTCAGATTGAACCTTTTCCCTATTTATCGAGTTAAATTGCGCTGAAATTGAAAAGGCATGACTTAAAACAGGCGCGAGAAACCAAAACATCACACCACCTCCTGAACCGCTTCAGGAATAAGTGTAATAATGACACATGCAGGTGGTGACGTCGTCCCGAAAAGGAAACCACACGTCAATGGCTCAATAACGTCACGCATTTCACCTCGTTCCTGTTTCCGCCCAAGCATAAGGTCAAATTCTCCAAAGACGAGGTTTGAAATTCTGTCCATTGAAGATGCCTATCGAATGCGTCTCCAACGAACGGAGGGACTAGCTGTATAGGGTCAATTTTGATCCTAGACGTCTCTATGCTGATGGGTACGCCTTTGAGCGTACGTCGACTAAAGCAAGGGTATGACCTGGACGTGGGGACCAAGACGACGTCGTTTAATACTTAGCGTCTTCACTAAGAAGACGCTACCTACTTTTGTTTCTTTTTGATTTTTTCGAGGAAGGTCTCCTATTATATAAAGAAAACCTTCACACTGTAAAGAGGTATCATCATTATTCTCAAATAATACAACTCTCCTTTTCTCTCTCTATCTCTATCTATATTTCTATCTCTAACGATTACTTGCTCTCAAGTTCATATCATCTTTTTATTTGTTAGATCTACTAAAATAACATCGTTCGTTTTATCTCTAGGTCCTATTATATTTGATCACGATTTACCCTCATTTATTTTTGATTGTTTTTAAGCTTACAAAGTATATCGATAACTTTTGAACCAAACAAAAACAATACTTCAAACCCAATAAATATTGAATTCACCATGCAAAGATCCCTATGATACAAGTTGCTAATCGGGATACTATCCTCTCAAAAAAATTAGCAATCAACATAAAATGGTTTAACCCCCAAAAACGTTGGTATAAATTAAATATTGATACTAGCTACAATAAGCCACAAGAGCGGGCGGGGAGGCGTATTCCGGAACTCCAATAGTAATTGGATAGTAGGATTTACAAAATGCAGTCATACAAATGGCTTATAAGAAGCAAAACTAATGGCTCTGCAAGAAGGACTACAAATTGCTCAAGAATGAAATTTGTTCCCGCTGAAAGTGGAGTCGGAATCCACTGAGGTAACACAATCCACACACCAAGGCAATCAAATGTATAATAATATTATTAACACATGGAGGTTGTTAATCCACCAAGGGAAAGAAGTGATCCTTAGGCACGTGTGCCGGCAAGGAAATGAAGTGGCCCATCAGCTAGCAAAGATGTACGACCAACAAACAAGGACAAAAAAATATTTTGTCCAACCCTTTTTTGTGTTGAATCCTATGTAATCAACGACAAGAGGGAACAATATGTTTTTGTAAAGCATCTAACTACTGATGCTTGTAATGCGTTAGCTTCACTAGGGAACCAATGTGTCCTAAATTACATAAACAATACAACAACAACTACCCAGTATACTCCCACCAGGTGGGGTCTGGAGAGGATAATATGTAGACAAGCCTTACCCCTACCCGAAAAGGGCAGAGAGGCTGTTTCCACTCGACCCCCGGCTCATAAGATAAAAAATTACATAAACAATATTTGTAATATTGTACTTATGCCGTAGTACTCATATAAAATATTCTGTTTTGCTAAAAAAAAGAAGAAGAAATATTATGGACCCAAATAGAACATTTATGATATTAAGGAGTCATACCAACCTACAGCAACTAGCTTGAGAGGCGTAGCTGTTGATAGAGAATGCTGATTGCTTATTGCATTGCCGCCTTCTTAGTCTCAAGGAGATGACCTCTTATGACAAGGTAACTATGCACGAAAGGAGGGTGATATATAAGTGTACATGGTGATGTTTAGCATGTCTAATTTTGTACTTTCAATGCAAAATTATCACCCTTTTACGCGGGCGGAGCTATAGTGACGGGAGCTGCGGGTTCGGCCGACTCAATAGTTTTAGTTCTAATTCTGTATTTGTCTTAAATTTTTTATTAAATATATATAAATTATTAATTTAGAACCCAATATACATTAAATAATTAAAATCTCGAACTCATAAGTTGAATCTGGCTCTGTTAGGGACACCTAGCAAAACAGTACATAGGATTTTTGTATAAATTGGCTATACCTGTACATATGATACTTCATTCAACACCCAAAAAAAAATGGTCACACAACCAAGATTTGGTTTCAAAATTGTTTATTCTTGCATCAACTTTACTCTTTGGACTTTGCTGAATGATAGTATTAATTTTCTGATTTTCTCTGATCTTGTGCAAAGAATCTTTTACATTAATTTGCACACATCACTACTAGAATATAGTTTGAACAATGTGATAATAAACTGGTGCAAGTTGAATGCTAGAAGTAATAAACCATTAATGAAATTTGGATCAGGTTTCTAATATTTCAGTTTGGTTGGAAAATAATCATGATCCAGCTTAAATTTTTATTATTCCCAGAAATAACACTTTATGCTTATTAATTTACCCAAAACAGGGATTTAAAAGTTGGATTACATTTGCTCTAATTCTTCATCTTTATCTGTCATCTCAGCGTCCAAATCTCAAGAATAGGATTTATCAACAAGAAGAAAAAGATTGATATCGTCATACATAGAAAACGATAACGATGATGCACATCAACTTAGTCAATAGGAAACTCCAATTGTTCAATAATATTAATAGTTTGAAATAATCATCAAACAACGTCTTGACCCTTTCCTTCGTTGACCTTATTCCCCAAAAAATGATCACCACAATCCATACATCGCCAGTATAATTTGCTCCTCAGCCACCCACAGCAATCTCTCTCCCCTTTGATGCTATCAAGCGGCGTTTCTGGTTTACGATTCATGCAAAATCTTCCCACTATACACGAAAGGATAGCAAGAACAGTTAACACAGAGATGACAGCAAAAAATGGCCCTATGGACCCTGAAGATGGCCATGCTGTATTTGGCACAGCTTCAGGGTACGGCACTGATTGCTGAGGTAATTGCTGCTGCTCCATCGGTTGCTGTTCATTTGGCCAAATTGTCGAAGCTGTGTTTGCCATTTCTCTTTAGCTTAATAAACAAACAACACACAGATATTTATACACATAACAAAAGGCAGAAATTAAAGTAGAGTGTCTCTCTGTTTAGTTGTACAAAAGTATTTAATTTGTATGAATTGTAGTAGTGACAAATTAAAAGCTATAAACGACTGATAGGCGTTGTGCTTTTTCCAAGAGCAAAGTGGGATTACAACATGGAAAGGCAACGAGAACTCACTAGTCTTACGTAGAACATTTTTACTTTGCGTGTAATTGCGTTGTGAGTTCGAGTCAACCCAAGAGCAAAATGAGGAGTTCTTGGATCGAAGGAAAGAATATCGAGGTTCTATCAGAAACAACCTCTCTACCTCGAGGTAAGGGTAAGGTCCGTATACCCAATATCCTTCCCAGACTCCATTAATAAAATTATACTGGATTGTTGTTATTGTTATATAATTGTGTTGTGCATGTGCTTATCTGAAATGAATTAGACTTTTTACGTAAAGATACAGATCGGCAGGCTTAAAGCTTCAATGTTTGTCCCCCATGTGGCTACACTTTGATCTTTTTCCCCTTCTCGAATAAATCTTCTTTGCTAAGGCATAGACCAAGACGCACGTGGATAAAATTTTAGATTATTGGTAGTATATTTTATTATGTACTCCGTAGTAGCAGATTATCCACTAGAGTTTTCAATTTATTTATTTTATTTACTAAGGACAATTGTATTACATTAGGGGTGACAAACGGGCGGATCGTAGCGAGTCAAAATGGATAATTTTAAAAATAGATAAATTATTTGATTCGATCCGTATTTGAGACGGATAAAAATGAATTTATCTGGCGGATAATATAGATCCATTATCCATGGCTTCTTAAATATGATCACTTATGAGAGAATTCCTTTTCTTCCAAACTTGAGTAACTCGAATTTGAGGCTATACAATGTAAAAGTTGTTGATACCCAATTTTTTCCTAGTTAATTTTATATCCAAAATATTTTTATAATAGCATATATGTGTATATATCAGCACACCCAAGAGATTTGGTATTTTAATAATTTTTTAAACCAATTTATTGCCTATTTTAATACCAAAAAATCTAATAATTATTCCCAAAATTATTATTTTTGGTGAATAACTTATTTTATCCTCACATTTATGCCAAAATATAATTAAGGTAAATTTTGCATAATTTTACAAATTCATTTGACATTTTAAAGTTAAATTGCATAGAAGTGTAATTTCAGCTTATTTTGTAATTGATAGCATTTTATAATTGTAAAATTAACCCCAGTATATTTAAATTAATATTTATATGATATTTGTTTACCCAGTACTTCTATTTATTTTTAAAATGGTTATTGCTATTTTTATAAAATAAAATAGAAAAATGGGCTATTTACAATCTAGCCTCAATTGTATTTCAATCGAACCCAAACTACCCAGCCCAATCACCTACTAAAACGACCCAGCCCATAACCCCGTTCAATATCGACTGTTGATCACTCAAACGACCCCTAAACCTACCCCATTCCTTCAGAAACGTTGCCTTTGAATCCTTTCTTTCTCTTAACTTTCTCTCAACCCCCTCAAACCCTTGTCGCCGCCTCTCGCTGAAACCCTAGTTCATGGCTTCCCCGGCTCATCGGAGGCCTATACTAGCCTCTGATGGCTTCTACGTGCTCGTCTTTGAGGTCATATGACCAGATCTTGAAGGGGTTTCGACCAAGCCTTCGCTCGATGACAGTTCCCCGGTCGTCTTCAACCTTTGTCCGGCCAGCCATGGCTATTTGAGTTCGACCTTCGACTATCTTGCTTATATCGATGGTTTTCAAAGCCTTTCTCATCGCATGGGATTCTTACGAAACCCTAATCTCTAAGATTCCTTCGATTTATTTTCAGATATGCTCCGGGTCTATGTGTTTTGGAACTTTCTAAGCATGCTTCTCGAAGTTTCTTTAATATTTGCTTTCAAAACTCTTTATTCATTAATTAGGATTTTTATGTTAAGTTACTTCGAATCTCCTCTATGATTCTCGATATGTTTTGTTGTGTTGTTTTTCTGTCTGAGTTAGCATGTTCAAAATCCTAATTTTTGAAAGTTTCTTAGTCTGTTTGTTAACATTCGTTTACCTTATTTTTCTATTTGAGTTAGCATGTTGAAAACCCTAATTGTTTGGGGTTTATTCGAGATTTTGAATTTGCTTGCTTGTTTCACTTGTTTATCGCCTCTAAACTTAACTGATTTTGAAAACCCTGGTTCTTTGGAGGTCTATTTGAGTTCCTAAAGTTCTTCGTCTGTTTGAAATTGCTTAATGTGATTCCTTTACTTAAACTCTCTTTTCTTTATATGATTCTTTTGGTTCTGAGTTCTTGCTACCTGTCAAACTCGACTATGGTTTTTACTCAACTCTTTGCATGCTTTTGATCTTTTCTCTACTGTTAAACATTAGGACCTGACTATCATGCTTCAAATGTTTTCTTTTGAGCTGCTACTATATGTTGTTCTTTTTTCATAGCTTGTCCTCACATGTCTATTACTTGTGCATTCATTTTTATACTGAGTCCCTTCCGTGATTGATTTTTTCAAACTCGTAATTAATTTAAGAAAAATTTCTTTCGTGAAATTCTGATTTTTACTCGCCTGTCAAGGGTTAATTAATTCTCTTTATTTGTTTGGCCTTACTAATCCCTTTCCAAAAATAAATACAATCTTACTTAGACTTAAATACCTACTGTATAACTTTACTGTCCCTTTTATGGAAACAATCATTCTGCTGGCAAATTGATTTTCTTTCTTTGTATTGATCTTGTTAGTATCCATTTGAGCAATAATTCCTTGACTAAAGGGAAGTCTTATGTTAATTGATTCTGATTGTGATCATACCCATATTTGTGTTAAAGCTGTACTTGTTACCTTATTCTCTACTCGCTTTCAAAGCTACAAATACTTGTACCTTTTCTGTTTCAAGGACAAGTTTGAACAGAACAAAAATCACTACTTCTTCTCTCAAATACATTTAAAATTTCTTAAGCTTTCGAGTTCTCTGAACTCACAAGTTCAAAACTTTCTTCTATGATTATGGTTTTGGCTGAAATAATACTGTTGTTTCTTTGTTTACTTTCTCTGCAACTGGTATGTCTCTCCTTGTTTAAATTCTGCCTCTACACTACATGTTTATTCTTCAGCCTTTCCTCTGTTTGTCTTACTGTTTTGATGCTGTAATTTCTGCAAGTTTTACTTATTCCTCTGTGCTTACATGAATTCCCACTCCCCAACTCCCTTTTTATGCTGAGTTATGGTTCAAAAAACATAACAACACTTAACATTGTTGTTCATGTATATGGACCAGACTTCCTGAGTCATAAACTCTTTCTATTCCAATTCCCCTTTTTCCCCTTTACATGTATTCTGAGTTCGACACTATGGTCTAATAGTGACCTAATCATTATCTAGACATAGCCTGACCTTCAACAGGTTTGTGCTCATATTTGTTCGTTGAACAAGCTCGGTCAGGGGTGTTCCAATATACCTTATGACTAGGTATGACCACCAGCCTGCCATGGCACTCCCTAACCCCTCTATTGATCTTGCATTCATTCTTAGAACATTAAGTTCTGCCCCTCTCTTGTGAGTCTTGCTTTGGGATCCATGAACTCCCTCTGAACTTGGACACCTGAGAGTTGGCTCTTCCACACTGCACTTTAACTCTTTCTAATTAATATCTTGGGTGTATGCACTGCTTGGATTTCTTGAAACTCCTTGGATCTCTGAAATACCCTAGATAAGAGAAGGCTTCGGGAATCTTGATCTCGGAAGTAGTTCAATCTCATATTGTTAGATACCAAGTCTGAATTAGGCTTTCGTATGTGGTTGCAATTTCTGATGTATTTTTAATTTCTGCCTTATTTCTGGTCTGTAATAATTTTTCATAAACTCAGGGATCTAGTGAAAAAGGGAGGAGGTTTTACTTAGCACAATGGGTCGAAACCATGCATATAGGTTTTAACTTTTAATCTCTACAACTATGCATATAGATATCGTGCCTATAGTGATTTGCATTTCTGCATTTATGATGACATTAGGCAAATCATTAGGTTTAATAATAAATCATCATATAGATATCATGTATATAAGGTTGTTAACGTTTGAAAAAAGGTATTAAAATCAGTAACTCGTAGAATCATGCCTATAGGAACTTCATACCAGAACGGTTTCACTCGTCTAAAACAGTACCGATTTTCACCAAAACAAACAATTTTCGGCATGCTTCCTAAACTCTTTAAACTTTTCTCATAATCAATTCAGTGCATGTTTTCTGAAACTTACTACTTTCTGATAAACATTTTTTTCAAATGAATCCGAATTTACTTCTTATCTGATAAACCTTTGAATCATTCTGCAATTCAGTTCTTTTGGTAAAACCCGACAAATCTTTTTCTTAAACAGCCTGCTTTTCTGAAACTCATTTTAAACCATTTTTGTATTAAGTCCGGTCTATTTCCTGAAACCTATTTTATCCTACTACTCTTTTATACCACTTTGTTTTCAAAATCAGCAGTCATATTCAACACTTAGATAAAATCGTGTTAATCAAGTGGCTTAGTCTTTGACAACTGCATTCGAGTGAGCCTAATGCAGACTTCCTGTCTAAAAATATATGTTGAACCAGTCCGCTTACCGCTTTAATTTTATTTGAGACCAAATCAATACTTGCAAGACATGTTAAACTGTATGATTTATCTGATTTAAAGTTACGTGAGCCTTACTTGCTTATCTGCTTTCCCCTTTATTGCATTATGTGTTTTTGATCAACGCCTTATATTTTGTCCTTTGAAACTCTCAAAAGGCTCCAAATCCCTTTGCCTTTAGGATTAGTAGTCCTAAATGCATCCGGAATTGATAGGATTGGGACAGGTACTAGCATGCAATAAGAAATGAAACTTTCTGCGCTATAATACCTTAACGGGGTGGGAAGGTTAGAATGTGGATATGATGACCGGTGCACTAATATTACGTACAACCCCTCTTTTGAGAAGTGATTGCTGGATATTACAGTGACGTGATTCATATTATTGGTAAACCTAGGACCCCTCTCCCCTTACTTGTTAATTTTTAAGTTTTCTTTTAAATTAATTTTCCAAACTTTTTACTTCTTCAACTCTTAAACTTGTTTGCAAAACTATGTAAAACCCCTCTTCTTTATTTTCTACTTGTATTCTTCATTTCTTAAAGTCACAATTGTAGCATGGCCGGGAACAACACTTGTCAATCCTACGGGGTGCCTAACACCTTTCCCTCGGGATAATTTCTAGCCCTTCTCTAATCTCTGGTCTCTTCATCTTTAACTCTTCTGAAAGGTGTCCTAATGCACTATAATCATTAGGTGGAGACTCTTCAACTTCTATACCTAATTATCGAAAGGGAATAGAGTTTTCCTCCCAATGTCGTATACCCAATTTCGACCCATCAGAAAAGGGAGCGTCGACAAAAGTTAAACATATTACTTATCCATTTGTTTAACCATTTTCTAAGTGGATAAAATGGTTCCTTATCCATATTCGAGCCGCTTTTAAATAGGTATTATCCAACACATTTTTCGATGAATAGTATGAATGGTAACTATTTTCTTTAACCATTTTGCCACCTCTATGTTATAGTATCAGGCATGGGCAAAGATACTTTGGTTGAAGGGTAGTCAACTGACCACCCTTAATCAAAAAATTATAATACATATAAGGTAAAATATACATGTTATTAATTAAAAATGGACTTTGAACACCCTTGCAGAGCCCAATGGCAAAGGCTGTTCAAAATTTGAATACCCTTTGAATTTTCTAGCTTCGCCACTAGTATCAGGTGTATATAAATTAAACTCTTATTTAGTTGTTGCAAATCCTTCTATAGTGTTTTGTTATTCATATATTTTTGGTGCCCAAGTTAGCTAAACATATCCAGAAAAAATTAGATAAGGACCACCATGATCAAGTATCATATAACCATTTTTTTTATTTCTATTCCAATTTAAGGTCGGGACAATTATATCTACTATAGAATTGAAACTAATTGAATACATGTCTTGTTATCTTTTTCTAGATGAGTAGACTATGTGTATTAGTAGAAACCTGACCATATGACAACCAAGGGGCCAGCCCGTCCTAACTAACTTACAACAAATGGTCAATGCAATTGACTTTTAACTCATGACAGTTGTTCTTAGGACGAGCAAGGGGGTCATGACCCTTCCACGACGAGAGGATGTCTCCTCGACCAAGCTACGAGATTTCATGACCAGCTCATGAAGCCTGAAGCTATAAATAACACGAAAGAGAACCTTCAGAGGGGCTTCCTCCTCTACTCTACTCTAAAATACAGAAAAATGGAAGAACATACTCCATGAATACGGCGATGAATAAGATAATTGTAAGGCCCTTAACCTCTTCAAGGAGAGTCATGTCAATCTATTACGATCAATAAAGCCCTAATTATGTCATTCTCAGATTGATTGTTAATATATCCCAATTTTATCTTCTGATTCAGTGATTAATTATGATTGGCTATGTTTTACCCTCGATTTATTTCGATTGTTTTGCTCGGAAAGTGTTTGATAACTTTTGAGCCAAACAATTTGGCACCGTCTGTGGTGATTTCCTAAAAAATCACATAGTTTCTTCCTGGATGGAAGCCAAAGAAACATCCAAAAATAAAATAATCCAACTCAAACAAGCCAAAGGAAGCGCATCGATCACAGAAAACTCGAATGCATCAAAGGAAACTAAAACCCTTTACCATGTTGATCTTAAAAATCCCAAACGAGGAGAAGAAGCCCATTTCTTCCTCAGGACATAAGTCTGAAGAATATCCCTCACACCTAATGCGCTGCCAGGTCGGAAACCGGCACAGTGATGTTTTAGGCTAGGGATCAAAAATCACCCATAAACAGCCTAAAAATCCAAACTATGCTCGAACTATAAAGCTAATTGCCTTCGCCATCGAAGTAAGTTAAACCTCGTTCAAACCAAGAATAAGGATGTGCCTTCACCTTCAAAGTAAGTTCGACCTTGCTCGAACCGAGAATAAGGCTAAGTGCCTCCACCATCAAATTTAACAAGTTCAACCTCAGTCAAATTGGGACAATGGCTAAGTGTCTTCGCCATTGAAGTAAGTTTGACCTTGTTCAAACCGAGAATAAGGCTAAGCACCTTCACCATCAAATTTGACAAGTTCGACCTTAGTCGAACTGGAACTACGGCGAAGTGCCTTCACCTTCAAAGTAAGTTCGACCTCGTACGAACCGAGAATAAGGATAAGTGCCTATGCCATCAAATTGAAAAAGTTCAACCTCATTTGAACTGGGACTAAGGCTAAGCGCCTTCGCCATTGAAGTAAGTTCGACCTCATTCGAACTGAGAATAAGGCTAAGTGCCTTTGTCATCAAATTTAACAAGTTTGACCTCAGTCGAACTAGGACTAAGGTTGTAGCTTCGCCATTGAAGTAAGTTCAACCTCGTTTGAACCGAGAATAAGGCTAAGTACCTTCAAAATTTAACAAGTTCGACCTCAGTTGAACTGGGAATAAGTTTGTGCTTTCGCCATCAAAGTAAGTTGGACCTCGTTCGAACCGACAATAAGGCTAAGTGCCTTCGCCATCAAATTTAACAAGTTCGACCTCAGCCAAACTGGGACTAAGGTCGTGCCTTGTCCATCGAAGTAAGTTCGACCTCGTTCGAACCAAGAATAAGGATAAGTGCCTTCGCCATCAAATTTAACAAGTTCAAGCTCAGTCGAACTGGGAATAAGGCTGTGCCTTCACCATCGAGGTAAGTTCGACCTTATTTGAACCGAGAATAAGGCTAAGTGCCTTGGCTATCAAATTTAACTAGTTCGACCTCAGTCAAACTGGGAATAAGGTTGTGCATTCTCCATCGAAGTAAGTTCGACCTTGTTCAAACTGAGAATAAGGATGTTCCTTCGACATCGACGTAAGTTTAACCTCGTACGAACCGAGAATAAGGATAATCGACTTCACTATCAATTAAGTATGACCTCGTTCTAACAGAGAATAAGGCTAAGTTCCTTCGCCATTGAAATAATTTCAACCTTGTTCGAGCCGAGAATAAGGTTGTGCCTTCACCATTGAAGTAAGTTCGACCTCGTTCAAACCGAGAATAATGCTAAGTGCCTTCGCTATCAAATTTCACAAGGTTGACCTCAGTCGAACTAGGAATAAGGTTTTGCCTTCACCATGAAGTAAGTGCAACCTTGTTTGAACTGAGAATAAGGCTAAGTGCCTTTGCCATCAAAGTTAACAAGCTGGACCTCATTGGGACTAAGGTTGTGCCTTTTCCATCAAAGTAAGTTCGACCTCATTCGAACCGAGAATAATTCTAAGTGACTTCGCCATCAAATTTAACTAGTTCGACCTCAGTCGAACTGGGAATAAGGTTGTGCATTCCCCATCGAAGTAAGTTCGACCTCGTTCGAATCGAGAATAACGCTAAGTGCCTTCGCCCTCAAATTGAACAAGTTCGACCTCAGTCGAACTGGGACTAAGGCTAAGTGCCTTCGCCATCAAAGTAAGTTTGACCTCGTTCGAAACCGAGCATAAGGCTAAGTGCCTTCCCATCGAAGTAAGTTCGACCTCGTTCAAATCGAGAATAAGGTTAAGTGCCTTCACCATCGATGTAAGTTTGACCTCGTTCGAACCGAGAATAAGCTAAGTGCTGTCGCCATCATATTTAATAAGTTCGACATTAGTCGAACTAGGAATAAGGGTGTGCCTTCGCCATCGAAGTAGGTTCAACCTAGTTTGAACCGAGAATAAGGCAAAGTGAATTCGACATCAAATTTAATAAGTTCGACCTCAATAAAACTGGGACTAAGGCTGTGCCTTCGCCATCGATGTAAGTTCGACCTCGTTCGAATCGAGAATAATGCTAAGTTTCTTCGTCATCAAATTTAAAAAGTTCAACCTCGGTCGAACTAGGACTAAGGCTAAATGCCTTCGCTATCGAAGTACGTTCATCCTCGTTCGAATCGAGAATAAGGCTAAGTGCCTCCGCTATCAAATTTAACCAGTTCAACCTCAGTGGAATTGGTAATAAGGTTGTGCCTTCTCCATCGAAGTAAGTTCGACCTAGTTCGAACCAAGAATAAGGCTAGGTGCTTTCGCCATCAAATTTAACAAGTTCGACCTCAGTCAAACTGGGAAAAAGGTTGTGCCTTCGGCATTGAAGTAAGTTCTACCTCATTCGAACTGAGAATAAGGCCAAGTGACATAACCATAAAATTTAAAAAGATTGACCTCAGTCTAACTGGACTAAGGTTGTTCCTTCGCCATCGAAGTAAGTTCGACCTCATTTGAACCGAGAATAAGGCTAAGTGTCTTCACCATCAAATTTAACAAGTTCGACCTCAGTCGAATTGGGAATTATGGTGAGCCTACGCCATCAAAGTAAGTTTGACCTAGTTCGAACCGAGAATAAGGATAAGTGCCTTTGCCATCAAATTTAGCAAGTTTGACCTCAGTCATACTAGGAATAAGGTTTTGCCTTTGCTATTGAAGTAATTTCATCCTCATTCGAACCGAAATTAAGGCTAAGTGCTTTCGCCATAAAATTTTAAAATTTCGACCTCAGTCGAATTATGATTAAGGTTGTTCCTTCGCCATCAAAGTAAGTTCGACCTCTTTCGAACCGAGAATAAGGATAAGTGCCTTCGCCATCAAATTAAACAAGTTTGACCGTAGTCGAATTGGGACTAAGGCTGAGGGCCTTTGCCATCGAAGTAAGTTTGACCTCGTTCGAACTGAGAATAAGGCTAAGTGCCTTCGCCATCTAATTTAAAAAGTTCGACCTTGTTCAAATCAATAATAAGGCTAAGTGCCCTGTGCATCGAAGTAAGTTCGACCAAGTTCAAAACGAGAATAAGTCTAAGTGCCTTCGCCATCAAATTTAACAATTTCGACCTCAATCGAACTGGGAATAAGGTTGTGGCTTCGCCATCTAAGTAAGTTCGACCTCGTTCGAACAGAGAATAAGGCTAAGTGCCTTCACCGTCAAATTTCACCAGTTCAACCTCAGTCCAACTAGGATTAAGGTTGTGCCTTCACCATCGAAGTATGTTCCACCTTGTTCGAATCGAGAATAAGGCTAAGTTCATTTGCCATCAAATTAAACAAGTTTGACCTCAGTCGAACTAGGACTAAGGCTAAGTACCTTCGCCATCGAAGTAAGTTCGACCTCGTTCAAAACAAGAATAAGTCTAAGATCCTTCGCCATCAAATTAACAAGTTCGGCCTCAGTCAAGCTTGGAATAAGGTTTTGCTTTTGCCATCGAAGTAAGTTCGACCTCATTCGAACCGAGAATAAGGCTAAGTGCCTTCACCATCAAATTTAACTAGTTCGACCTCAGTCTAACTGGGATTAAGATTGTGCCTTCACCATCGAAGTAAGTTCCACCTCATTCGAATCGAGAATAAGGCTAAGTGCCTTTGCCATCAAATATAACAAGTTCGACCTCTGTGGAATTGGGAATTAGGTCGTGCCTTGGCCATCGAAGTAATATCAACCTTGTTCAAACAGAGAATATGGCTAAGTGCCTTCGCCATAAAATTTAACAAGTTCGACCTCAGTTGAGTTGGTACTAAGGTTGTGCCTTTGCCATCGAAATATGTTCGACCTTGTTCGAACTGAATATATGGCTAAGTGCCTTCTCCATCAAATTTAACGAGTTCGACTGCGACTAAGGTTATGCCTTCGCCATCAAAGTAAGTTCGACCTTGTTCAAACCGAGAATAAGGCAAAGTGACTTTGCCATCAAATTTAATAAGTTTGACCTCAGTCGAACCAGGACTAAGTTGTGACTTCGCCATCGAAGTAAGTTGGAACTCATTCGAACTGAGAAGGCTTAGTGCCTTCGCCATCAAAGTAAGTTTGACCTCGTTCGAATCGAGAATAATCCTAAGTGCCTTTTCCATCGAAGTAAATTCGACCTTATTGGAACCGAGAATAATTCTAAGTGCTGCCATAAAATATAACAAGTTTGACCTCACTCGAACTAGGAATAAGGTTGTGCCTTCGCCATCGAAGTACGTTCGACCTCGTTCGAATCGAGAATAAGGCTAAGTGCCTTCTCCATCAAATTTAACTAGTTCGACCTTAGTCGAACTGAAACTAAGGATGTTCCTTCACCTTTGATGTAAGTTCGACCTCGTTCGAACCGAGAATAAGGCTAATGGCCTTCGCCATCAAATTTAACATGTTCGACCTCAGTGGAACTGGGAATAAGGCCGTTCCTTTTCCATCGAAATATCTTTTACCTCGTTCAAACAGAGAATAATGCTAAGTGACTTCGCCATAAAATTTAACAGGTTCAACCTTAGTTGAATTGGGAATTAGGTTGTGCCTACGCCATCAAAGTAAGTTTGACCTAGTTCGAACCGAGAATAAGGCTAAGTGCCTTTGCCATCAAATTTAGTAAGTTCGACCTCAGTCATACTAGGAATAAGGTTGTGCCTTTGCTATTGAAGTAAGTTCATCCTCGTTTGAACCGAAATTAAGGCTAAGTGCTTTCGCCATCAAATTTGACAATTTCGACCTCAGTCGAATTGTGATTAAGGTTTTTCCTTCGCCATCGAAGTGAGTTTGACCTCGTTCGAACCGAGAATAAGGATAAGTGCCTTCGCCATCAAATTAAACAAGTTTGACCGTAGTCGAACTAGGAGTAAGACTGAGGGCCTTCGCTATCGAAGTAAGTTCGACTTCGTTCGAACGGAGAATAAGGCTAAGTGCCTTCTCCATCTAATTTAACAAGTTCGACCTCGTTCAAATCGAGAGTGAGGCTAAGTGCCTTCGCCATCGAAGTAAGTTCGACCATGTTTGAAACGAGAATAAGTCTAAGTGCCTTTGCCATCAAATTTAACAATTTCGACCTTAGTCAAACTGGGAATAAGGTTGTGCCTTTGCCATCGAAGTAAGTTCGACCTCGTTCGAACAGAGAATAAGGCTAAGTGCCTTCACCATCAAATTTAACTAGTTCGACCTCATTCCAACTAGGATTAAGGTTGTGCCTTCTCCATCGAAGTGAGTTCCACCTCATTCGAATCGAGAATAAGGCTAAGTGCATTTGCCATCAAATTAAACACTAAGGCTAAGTACCTTCGCCATCGAAATAAGTTCGACATCGTTTGAAACAAGAATAAGTCTAAGTGCCTTCGCCATCAAATTTATCAAGTTCGACCTTAGTCAAACTTAGAATAAGGTTGTGACTTTGCCATCGAAGTATGTTCGACCTTGTTCGAACTGAGAATAAGGCTAAGTGCCTTCACCATCAAATTTAACTAGTTCGACCTCAGTCCAACTAGGATTAAGGGTGTGCCTTCACCACCGCAGTAAGTTCTACCTCGTTTGAACCGAGAATAAGGCTAAGTGCCTTCGCCATCAAATTTAACAAGTTCAGCCTCAACGAAACTGGGAATTAGGTCGTGCCTTCGCCATCGAAGTAATATCAACCTTGTTCAAACCGAGAATATGGCTAAATGCCTTCGCCTTATAATTTAACAAGTTCGACCTCCGTTGAATTGTAGTAAGGTTGTGCCTTCGCCATCGAAATATGTTCGACCTTGTTCGAACTGAAAATAAGGCTAAGTGCCTTCTCCATCGAATTTAATGAGTTCGACCTCAGTTGAACTGCGACTAAGGTTGTGCCTTCGCTATCAAAGTAAGTTCGACCTCGTTCGAACCGTGAATAAGGCTAAGTGACTTTGCCTTCAAATTTAATAAATTTGACCTCACTCGAAGGGACTAAGTTGTGCCTTTGCCATTGAAGTAAGTTGTACCTCATTCGAACTGAGAATAAGGCTAAGTGCCTTCGCCATCAAATTAACAAGTTTGACCTCAGTCGAACTAGGACTAAGGCTAAGTTCCTTCGCCATCAAAGTAAGTTTGACCTCGTTCGAACTGAGAATAATGCTAAGTGCCTTTGCCATCGAAGTAAGTTCGACCACGTTAGAACCGAGAATAAGTCTAAGTGCCTTTGCCATAAAATTTAACAAGTTTGACCTCACTTGAACTGGGAATAAGGTTGTGCCTTCTCCATCAAAGTAAGTTCGTCCTCGTTCAAACCAAGAATAAGGATAAGTGCCTTCTCCATCAAGTTTAACTAGTTCGACCTCAGTCAAACTTGGACTAAGCTGTGCCTTCACCTTTGAAGTAAGTTCAACCTCGTTCGAACCGAGAATAAGGCTAAGTGCCTTCGCCATCAAATTTAACATGTTCGACCTCAGTGGAACTGGGAATAAGGTCGTGCCTTTGCCATTGAAATAATTTTTACCTCATTCAAACCGAGAATAAGGCTAAGTGCCTTCGCCGTCAAATTTAACAAGTTCTACCTCAGTCGAACTGGTACTAAGGTTGTGCCTTCGCCATCGAAGTATGTTCGACCTCGCTCAAATCGAGAATAAGGCTAAGTGCTTTTGCCATCAAATTTAGCATGTTCAACCTTAGTCGAACTGGGACTAAGATTGTGCCTTCGCCATCGAAGTAAGTTCAACCTCATTTGAACCGAGAATAAGACTAAGTGCCTTCGCCATCAAATTTAACAAGTTCGACCTCAGTCGAACTGGGACTAAGGCTAAGTGCCTTCGCCATCAAAGTAAGTTCAACCTCGTTCGAACCGAGAATAACACTAAGTGACTTTGCCATCGAAGTAAGTTCGACCTTGTTTGAAATTAGAATAAGGCTAAGTGCCTTCACCATCAAATTTAACAAGTTTGACCTCATTCAAACTGGGACTAAGGCTAAGTGCCTTCGCCATCGAAGTAAGTTCGACCTCGTTTGAACCGAAAATAAGTCTAAGTGCCTTCGCCATCAAATTTAACATGTTCGACCTCAGTTGAACTGGGACTAAGGCTAAGTGCCTTCGCCATCGAAGTTAGTCTGACCTCATTCAAATCGAGAATAAGGTTGTCTTCTGATAATAGGTGAATTTAACTATATTCAGGCCCTAGATAACCACTTTCTTGCATAGTTTTGGTAATGAAAGTGATAATAAAATGCTCTTATTAGGGCTTTTCATGATTTGCAGGTTATATATGACTAGGGAAGGCAAAGGAGTACTTTTGGAGTCAAAAATGAAGAAAAAGAGGCCAACTGTGAAATATCCCAAGCAAACCACGCAAAAACAAGCTGAAGAATTAGAGAACTGATTTTGCCGTGATTCCACCGCGACCCCGGCAGAACCGCGGTGAGAGACTGCTGCAGACAAATTGAGATTCAAAGGAGGTGTTTGTCCGCGGTTATACCGCGACTGCAGCAGAACTGCGTGAGAGACTGCTGCAGACAAACTTAGATTTAGAGGAGGTGTTTGGCCGCAGTTCTACCGCAATCGCGGCGGAACCGCGGTAGGCATGCTGAAGGCTAGGGGTAGTTATGTCAAAGCTTGAATTTTAGTCCTAAAACCTATATTAGTCGCTAGATTTCTCCCAAAGGAGGCATGTATTAAATTTTTAGAGTTCTTGGAAGGAAAAATAATTGTGAGAGAATACCTTAAACATATTTCTTCTTCCCTTTTGATTTTTATTGCTAGATTATGTTGAATATTAATTTAGTTGTTTACCCATAGCTATGAGTAGATTTTTTTTTGTCCACTAGGCAAGCGCCTAGGGTTAGATTTCATAAATAATAGGATAAAGAAAATTACAACAAATAGGAGAAATAAAATAAGGCGGATTACACCGGAATTGTTTCCCATATAACAAAGCCGGCGTAGACTTTACCTTAGCTATCCTATTGAGGCAAATAAAAACCTCCAGAACTAGCAAGCATGTAAAAAGAAAGAACTCGCAAGAACTAAGAATTGAAAGATCATCACAGAGTTTATAACATGCTCTGTGATGATATAACAAAGGATAATACTAGTGTGATGGTAAAATAAAAAGATGACGAAGCCATAAAGGTGCCCTCTTTTCTCTTTATTTTTGAAAACTTCAATTTGTAGAGAGATGTCTTCTTTCGCATAATTAACCAAAAGGTCTTCAAAATTCATGCTTTATTCTTTAGGCGATTGGACTTTGAAGGAATTGATTGAGCGACCTGTTTTTGTTTTGCATTTCTCATTGGGGGCCTCCTTATGTTTGCGTATTCAAACACCTTGGCGTCCCAACTTCTTTCCCTTTGACGAGACTTCTTACTTCTTGCACTATGCATTGGTGACAAATCACCTTTTTTTGAAGCTTCTGCTCGGCATTGGTTTAAGATATCCTCTTCTTCTCCTTCTTCATATATATGTCTTCCTGTCAAAATAGGATTTGGAAATTCTTGAAAATCGCTTTGCGTTATTAGTTGTGCATTAGCCATAACTGCATTTTTTTGTTTTTTTTTGCGATTTGTTCCTGCGTATGACACAACGACTAGAAAAAAGATTAGTATTTGTATTTTCCATCGCGTCCAAGAGTTGTCTTTCTTCAGAAGAAATTACTGTAGCAGATGTGACGAATTGCCCCGTCTGTGGAATTGCTACTGTATTGCTATCAGCAGAAGGAAAGTTAGAAGGTGAATTTGCATTCCTTTGCTGCTTTTGGTTTGAAAGCAGAGTTTGCGTCATTGCATCCGAAGTTTTCCTCTCCTCCAAATTAGAGAATGGTTCTGTTGTTGTAAACTGCTCCTGTCTAAGTGATAGCATCGCAGTTGCGATTTTATCACCGACTGATGTTATACCTGAGCTTAGCTGAAGATTATGTGTTGTTTCTTTATGGTCGAACTTTAATGTCGCTGCATTTGGAATAAGTGCTTTTGCATTATTTGTTGGAACAAAAACTGGAGCATTATGATTCAAATTGCTGTTTGGAGTTGTTGTTTTTTGCTGAGTTGCACGATAGTTCTTAGCTACAGGCTTCCCTTGACTTTTTTTCTTGACTGGATAGTCATCCTCTCCAGAACTATCCTGATCACTGTCTTGGTCTTCTTCTTCCCATGAAAAACCAGCGATTCCATCACCCCATCCCTCCTCATCATCATTATCTTGTTGGTCTTTCCACAGTTTGGATTTAATGACAACGTCCCTCCTCTTTGGTTGAATACCTTGTTTGTTTCTTGCATTTGAAGGTTCCCCATAATCTTTGATAATGTTGTTCACCTGAGGAGATTGTTGGAGAAATTTGGACTGTAATTGCATATTTGAACTTTGGAGTGTCTAAAGTTTTGATGGACCTATTGGGGGTTGAACTTCTCA
The DNA here is from genome assembly GCA_034376525.1 of Nicotiana benthamiana. NCBI lineage: Eukaryota > Viridiplantae > Streptophyta > Magnoliopsida > Solanales > Solanaceae > Nicotiana > Nicotiana benthamiana. Next base: position 107,031,043 of record CM067335.1, on the reverse strand, counting down.
TTTATGTTAATGCAAATTTGCTAGTTTTAATCTTTATTTAATCAACTATGTTCTTATTGTAGTTAATTGACAGGATCCTCAATTAGTTGTGCCTATTTAGTGTGCATAACTTGGAAAAGAGTGCATATGTAGGTAGTTGTTGAATAACACCACTCTTAAAGTAATAAGAGGAATCAATAACTGTGTGTTTAAAGGCGGGATTAGGAATAACGAAGCCTTAGGTGCAATTTTAAATGAACTGTGTTAATTAAAGCTAGCTAGTATATCTCGAAAGAGTGCAATAGTATATTACTGTAACTGCTCGGGAGAGATTTACGGTAAGTTGAATGTTCATTATTGATTTAGATGTGCTGGTAAATTTGTATGAAGCATAAACAGACGAGATTCCATCAATAGGGGAAGTCATTACCTTAGTGTTTCTCTCATTATTGTCTACAACTCTAGTTAGTTATTTACATCTTGTAAGTTTACTACAATTTTAGTTCGTAAAAAAACCTCCAATTGTGATTCAAAAGTCTTGGGAAGCTGGTTCGGAAGGATTTATTGGGTCTAAAGGTGGTAGTTGATAGATTGACTCTATGTGGATTCGACCCTGGGCGTAATACTCGGGTTTTATTTGCAACGTATGCAGAGTCCTTTCTAGAGGACATACTTGGGCGTGATCAAATTTTAGTGTCGTTTCTGGGGAGTTAACGGAATTATCAATTTCCATTACTAGAGTTACAAAAATTCTTAGTGTAGCTAATTTCTTCACACCCAATTTTTGATTGAAACTTTTGATTGTTGACTTGGTTGCACAGGTGTGTGCCTAGAAACTCTACAAGGACTGGAGAACTGCTTGAAGGACTCTCAGACCCTGAGAAAATATTCCGGGTGTTGAACCGTGCCAACAAAAGACTTCAATCACCTCAACAGACAGACAAACTCGACACTTATATGGAAAACGTAGACAATCCCAACGGAGATGGAACGAACCAGCAAGATGGCTTAAATGCCAGAGTGGTGGCACGTCTTGTGCCAGAGGGTGCACTTTATGACTGGGCACAACCGACATCTAACAATTTGGAAAGTGCCATTGTTGTGCCTGCCATACAAGCTGAATCATTCCAGATTACAAACAAAATGCTGCACTTGTTGCAAAACAAGGGACTCTTTTCTGGAACGCTAGAAGATCCTCAGCAGCACTTGAAGAATTTCCTGTTCATATGCAAAACTCAGAGGCAGCCCAACATGACTCCGGAAGCAATCAGGCTGCTATTATTTCCTTTCTCAGTGATAGAAGCTGCTCAGGTTTGGCTAAACGCACTCCCCATAAACTCCATTGAAACTTGGGATGAGTTAGTCAAGCAGTTTCACAACAAGTTCCACCCGCCCAACAAAACAACGCAACAAATTGATGAGATTGTGAGCTTCAAACAGAAACCTATGGAAACTTTGTACGAGACATGGGGAAGGTTCAAAGAAATGTTGGTGATGTATCCCAATCATGGTATTCCAGAGCAGATATTGGGATAACATATTTACATTGGAGTTTCTGACAGTATGAAGAATATTTTGGATGCTATGCTGGTGGGGCATTCTTGAGCAAGACCTGGAGAGAAGGGCACAATCTGCTAGATAAAATGGCTAAGAATTCAGGGTGGACGACCAGGAACGCACCTATCATTCTGGTGGTGCACTCAGTGCCTCTTGATCCTTCCAACAGTATGGCTGAGATTGTGGCGACTCTTTTGACACAGATGAGCATCCTCACCAAAAATGTGGAGGAGTTAGGGTAAATACAATAGGTACACATAGTTGATACTACAAATGGGGGCTTGTGCAAATCTTGCACCAGTCAGCCAATTGGTAATCCATGGAATGTAGAGCTCGACAATCACCACCAGCATCTCGAAGATATGAACCATGCGGCTAACTATGGGGGTCAGAGGCAAGGAAATCAGAACTGGGGCCAGCAGACTCAACAACAGTACATGCCGTCTTTACCCCTTCATGCGTTTGGAGTTGGTCGTAGCCTTTTCACTCACTTGGATATGGCCGTAGCCTTTTTGTTCACTTGGAGATGGCCGTAGCCTTTTCATTCATTTGGAGATGGCCGTAGCCTTTTCATTCATTTGGAGATGGCCGTAACCTTTTCATTTATTTGGAGATGGTCGTAGCCTTTCTTTACATTTGGAGATGGCCGTAGCTTTTTCTTTCATTTGGAGATGGCCGTAGCCTTTCTTTATATCTGGAGATAGCCATAGCATTTTTAGACATCTGCAGATAGCCGTAGCCCTTTTTATACATCTGGAGATGGTACTGATCTAGTCCATATATCATGTCGGGCTCAGAGAGTACTCGGTGGGGCCGATGTGATACACTTGTACTGCAAACAGCTCCAGGTGTCCCCTTTGCCTCCTCGTGATAAACCTTCCCAAGAAAACCCAATTGGGACAAAGCTCAGGTAAGGGAAAAAGAGTACGACTCAGGAGACGCCTTTTAGAAGTAGAAATGTTTGAGGTGAGCGGCCTTCCAGTTATTCTGGAGCATTTTTCCCTCCATTGTCTCGAGATGGAATGCTCCCTTCCCGACTGCCGCTGTGATTTTGTAGGGTCCTTCCAAGTTTGTGCCCAATTTTCCTTCGTTTAGGTCTTTGGAGGCCAATGTTTTGGCTTTAAGGACATAGTCTCCTACTTTGAGTGGTCTTATTCTTGCCTTTTTGTTGTAATACCTCTCAATTTGTTGTTTTTGGGCTACCATCTTGATGTGGGACATTTCTCTTCTTTCCTTGGCTTCGTCAAGGTCTTGGAGTCTGTTGGCGTCGTTCTCTGTTCCACTGGTATACGAATACCTTAGGCCGGGTTCGCCTACTTTGACGGGTATGACAACGTCGGTTCCGTAAACCAGTGAGTACCGGGTTTCCCTGGTGCTAGACTTGGGTGTAGTTATGTGTGCCCATAAGACTTAGGTAGCAGTTCGGGCCATAACCCTTTTGGCGTGTTCTAGCTTTTTTCTTCAGTATGCTTAGGATGGTTTTGTTGGAGGATTCTGCTTGGCCGTTGGCGGTGGGGTGGTATGGCGTGGATAGTATCCTTTTGATGCGCCATTTCTCGAAGAACTCTATCATTTTCTGACCGATGAATTGACGCCCGTTGTCACAACTTATTTCGTTGGGAATGCCAAAGCGGCATATGATGTTCTTCCATATGAAGGTGATGACCTCTTGTTCTCATATTTGCATGTAAGCACCTGCTTCTACCCACTTAGAGAAATAGTCAAATAAAACAAGTAAGAATCGTACCTTTCCTCGTCCTGCTGGCAGTGGGCCGACTATATACATCCCCCATTTGATGAATGGCCATGGTGAAGTGACGGAATGGAGGTGTTCTCCGGATTGATGTATTATTGGGGCGTACTTTTGGCATTGTTTGCATCGACGGACATATTCGTCCGCCTCTTTTTTCATAGTTGGCCAGTAGTAGCCGGCACGTATGATGCACCGAATGCGGGCGCGATTACCGATGTGAGCGCTGCAGTGACCTTCACGTACTTCCTCAAGTACTGGCCTCGTTTGATGTGGCCCTAAGCACTTGTCTAGGGGGCCACCTAACGTCATCTTATAAAGGTCATTGTTGATTATGCAGTATCGGGCGGCCTATACGCGAAGCTTTTTCTCATCTTTTTTATCGGGGGGCAATGTCTCATCCTACAAATAAGATATGAACTGATTGCGCCAGCTCCAAGTCAGGTTTAAGGAGAGTACCTCGGTTTGATCAATGGGTGCATGGAGGAGCGGGACCACACTTTCTTTGTTGAAATTTTTGGTGGACGCAACCAATTTTTCTAGGCCGTCTGCTTCAACGTTCCTTGCTCGGGGAATTTGTTCGAAGCGGCATTCGTTGAATGTAGTCATTAGTTTGTGAATTTCTGCCTTGTACTTTTGCAGCCTCTGCTCTTTGACGTGGTAAGTCTCAGTGACCTGGTTTAGCACAAGTTGGGAGCCGCAGTGGAGGAGGATTCGGCGAGCCCCGTATTTGGTTGGCAGTTTCATGCCTACAATAATGGCCTCGTACTCGGCCTTGTTGTTAGTTATTTCCGGGAATCGTATGGATTGGCGAATTATTTCACCTGTGAAGACCTCGAGAGCGAGTCCCAGTCCCGATCCCAATGCATTGGCGGCGCCATCTGTATATAGGACCCATAGGTCACTATTGGAGGATACGCGTTGCGCTTCGAGTTCCGCTTTTGGTAGGACTTCCATGCTGAAGTCGGTAATGAAGTCGGCAAGGACTTGCGATTTGATGGCGGTCCTTGGGAGGTATGTGATATCATGCTCGATGAGCTTACCGGCCCATCAGTCATCCTGAGAGTTCGGGTTTGTGTAAGACGCTCCTTAAAGGGAAGGTCGTTACTACCATTATGGGGTGGCAGTGGAAATACAGCCGAAGCTTCGGTGATTCTACTACGAGCGCCAATGCCAGCCTCTCAAGGTGTGGGTACCGGGTTTCGGCATTTACCAAGGTTTTGCTAATGTAATAGATAGGAGATTGCGTACCTTTAATTTCACGCACCAGGACGACGCTGACGGAAACTTGCGATACAGCCAAATAAACCAACAGTGGCTCGCCTGGGCTAGCTTTGACCAGCAGGGGTGGCGATGACAGGTATGCCTTCAGACTCCTTAAGGCGTCGACGCATTCCTCATTCCACTGTAGTCCTTGGTCCTTTTTCAATACCCCAAAAGAATTTGTGGTACATATCGGAGGAGCGCGAGATGAACACGGAGAGGGCGGCTATTCGACCCGTCAGCTTCTGTACTTGCTTTTTGCTACTCAGTATTTACAGGATGGCTTCTATGGCCTTGATATGGTCTGGATTGACTTTGATGCCCCTTTGTGATACCAGAAATCCCAGGAATTTTCCCGAGGGTATGCCGAAGTCGCATTTTTCGGTATTCAGCTTCATGCCGTATCTTCTCAGTATTAGGAAAGCCTCCTTTGGGTGGTCGAGGTGATCCTCTTTCTTTGACGGATTTACTAGCATGTCGTCAATATAAACCACCATTGTCCTGCCGAGTTGCTCTTTGAACATGGTAGTCACCAGCCTTTGGTATGTAGCCCCTGAATTCTTGAGCCCAAAGGGCATTACCCTGTAGCAGTAAGTCCCTTGGTGGGGATGAAGGTCGTCTTCTCCTGATCTTCTTCAATCATCATGATCTGATTGTAACTGGAATATGCATCGAGGAAGCTCAGCAGCTCATGTCTCGTTGTGGCATCTATCAATTGGTCGATGTGGGTAGCGGGAATGAGTCATTTGGACATGCTTTATTCAAGTCGGTGAAATCAACGCACATCCGCCACTTCCCATTCTTCTTTTTAACCATTACAACGTTGGCGACCCACTCTGGATACTTGGATTCCCTGATGGAGGCATTAGCCAGCAGCTTGTCTACTTCTTCGCTCACCGCTTCACTGATGGCGGCATTGAGTTTTCTCCTCGCCTGTTGCACTGGTGGGCAAAACGGGTCGACATTCATCTTGTAGAAGGAAATTTCTTGTGGGATTCTTGGCATATCTGCATGGGCAAAAGCAAATAGGTCTGCGTGGTTAGATAGAAATTCACGATACTTACTTGGATCTGCGAGACCATGGCCTATGTCGGCTTTCTTGGTGGAGTCGCTGCTGCTCAGCTGGACGGGGTCGAGGTCTTCGACCGTGGCCTTGCTAGCTTCGACTTCGTCAAGATATTTGATGGCATCTTCTGTCGGGTGGACCTTATTCCTCGATAGGGCTGATTGCTATGCTTCCGCGCGTGCTCCTTTAAGCTGTTTGGTGTGAGTGTAATCCTGGGCTATTTTGTAACATTCTTGGGCGGTGCGTGGCTCGTCCCGTATACTGTACACTCCCCATGGAGTTGGGAATCTGATTACTTGATAGAAGCTGGAGGGGACTGCCCTCATAGCATATATCCATGGACGTCCTATGATGGCGTTGTATTCCGTTTCTTGATTCATTACGTGGAAGGTGGTTTCCATCGTAACTCCGCCTGCCAAGACAGGCAGTGTTACTTCGCCGGAGGTTCTTTCAACTGCATTGTTAAAACCAGTTAGTGTGATGCAATGCAGAATTATTTTATCCTCGAGTCCCATTAATGCGAGGACTCTTGGATGGATGATAAACGCACCACTGCCGTCATCCACCATGATCCCTTTTACATCAGTATCTACTATGCGTAAAGTAATAACTAGGGCATCATAGTGAGGGGAAAAAATTGTTGGTATCAGACTTATCGAAGGTGATACTATCTTCGAAGTCGTAATATCATTCGTGAGCGATAGTTTGCTTCAATTTGTGGGTGGTGGTGAATTTGACATGGTTGATCGCTGTGTCATTTCTGTCCCCAGTGGTCATGTTGATGGTGCACGTTAGTGAGGGTAGCCTTGGTGGACCGTGAGGTTGTTCTTTCCCGCGCACGAAGTTGAGCCTTTCCTTGTCGCTGAGCAGTTATTTCAAGAACCCTTGGTTCAGCAACCGGACCACCTCCTGTCGAAGGCCTATGCAATCTTCAGTCTTGTGCCCACATTCCTGGTGGAACTCACACAGGGTTTGATTTTCTGTTGGCGGGATCGGACTTCATCTTTGCTGGCCATTGCACTTTGTTGCCTCTCTAGTTCCTACACTACTTCTAAAGGAGACACACAAAAGTTATGTGCAGATAATGAGGGAGGCGTACCTCTTTCGTTCCTTAATGGGGAGATGTGTCGTTGAAAGGCATCCGCGTGTCTCGGCGGTTGTGAAGATCTAATGTAGGGTTGATGTCTCTCCCTGTTGAGGCGTGGGACTTGTTCTCGTCATCCCTCATTGCGTCGGACCCTTCGGATTTTTGGGTTTACCGCTATTAGCTGGCCATTGAGGTCATCGTCGTCTCCACGTACCTCGGCGCAGTAGGCATTGTGTATTTCTTCCCAGGTGGTGGGGGATATTTCATAAGACGTCCAAGCAATTTTCTGGTCACCCGTGAGCCGTCCCTACTGAGTCCGCTCTAATAGGCCGCGACTGCCATAACCTCGGACACGTTGGGCAGGCTCATCCTGACCCTATTGAACCTCGCTAAGAATTCTCTGAGCCCCTCTCCTGAGACTTGTCGGACAGCGAAGATGTCATTGACACGAGCTTCCGCTTTCTTGGCTCCCACGTGGGCGGTGACAAATTTGTCGGCCATTTCCTCAAACGTGGAGATGCTTTTGGCCGTCAACTGGGAATACCATGCTAGGGCCCCTCCTTTAATGTTTCGCCAAACTTCTTCAGAAGCAGGGATGGTACCTGTTTTTTTGACAAATCATTACCTTTGACCGCCGTAACGTAGTGGATTAGATGGTACTCGGGATCTGATGTCCCGTCATATACCTTCAAATAGGGGGGAATCTTGAAGGTTTTTGGGATAGGATAAGGTGCAGCTCATTCTGTGTAGGGTTGTTCAATGAACCTCCCCACATCTCGCTTTGGCAGCATTTTAGGTGCCCCCGGAATCTTGTCCCCTCTTTCTTGGCGTTCCTTCATCTGGTCGCGAAGCGACATATTTTCGTTTTCCATTTCTTCCATATTTTTGAGGATAGCTGTGAGCATTGCCTCGTGAGCTGGTGCATCGGCGGGCACGTTGTTTGTTCGTGTGACCTCGATTTCACTTTCAGTTATGGCGTGGTCTATCACTGGTGTTGGTGTGCATCTGGTGTTGGAGGGTTTCCGACTAAGTTGCTTAGAGCACTTGTCAACCATTCTTCCAATAGCCTCTTTACTTTTGGGGGTGCTTCTTTGGTTGTGGATGCAGAGGCCTCTTTTTTCCGTGGAACCACCAGATCTTCAGAGGGGGAAGGTAGGTTTTCCACGCTTATCAAGGTGCTAGGGGTTGCGTGTGGAGCATCTCCTTCAGTAACTGCGTTGGAAGGACCAATGAGACCGGCTCTAGCATCCATGATAGCTTTCATTCTTGAGTCATTTTCAGCCATTCTGGGTTGTAGGAGGTGGTTTTTTGAAATATCTCTAGAATCAAACTACAACTTTGATTCACGAAATCCCCACAGACGCCGCCAAATTGTTTGGCTAAATAGTTAAGTACTTTATTAAGCTCAAAAAATAATAAAAAAAAGTATCAGTTATCGGAATTAAGCGTAATATGAACTAGAGGAAACTATTTTGTTAAGATCTGAAATAATATTGAAGATAGCTTGATAGATAGGAACAATAAAGCAAAAGAGAGTTGTTGTACTAGAAAAAAGAGAGAAAGAGAAAGTTGTATATTCTTAATAATAAGATACACATGGGTCTTTTACAAAGGGAAGGTCCCATTTATATACTTAGTGACCTTCATCAAAATTAGCAAAAAAAGTACAAGGTGTTGGTGGTCTCAGTGTACGAGAGAGTCAGAACTTTAAGCAACGTCGTCTTGATTCATGTCGCTCGGTCAGTCCGCTTGCTAAGGCCGCCCTTACTCGAGTCGGCGCCGATTAGGCTGTTATCTACATCGTAGGCCTACATATATATTACCTAGAAACGTGAGAAACTAAATTTGCCCAATACAAAAACTTACGCCCATTTAAAATAACAACACCGATATAATTGAAATTGATACTTCCTCTGTCACAAAGAAAGGAAAAAGGACAAAGAATAGAAAGATTTGGAGTACAGGGGTCAAATATTTTAATTGTTTATATAACTTCCAACAGCTTTGTTTTAAATTTTGAAGTAAGATATAGGGTACATATGTAACAAATATAGTAGTTTTAATAACTTTAAAAAATGTAATAAATATTAAAAGAGTCGCAGTTAAAAATAATTTAGTAGATCGACTTCCAAATAATAACAGTGATAAATATTATGACACGCGAATAAGCTCTTTTATTGCAACTTCCTGGAGATAATATGTTTATGTCGCCTTCTAAAGTTGCTTCAAAAATAAAAATAAACTCGTGGATAATAAAGAAGAGAAGATATTCGATAAATTAGAATGTTATATGTAGGTCACTTTGATTACCCAAAAAATAAATAATAATTAAATTTATACACGATTTAAAATATATATAATTTAATTAAATATAAATAATTGAAAACAACAAGTAAAATAAGTTAAAGACAGAATAAATGATAAAACCAATCACAGCGTAACCAAGTCTAATCTTAGACTAATAGTAGAATTCGTCCTCGATTGGACCTTCGGTGCAAGTTCGGTCAGGAGTGAAGAAAAAAAACAAATGAATAATGCTTTTAAAAATAGCTAGAACACAAAAGTAATTTTTTTTTATTCCTTTGATTTGCGTGTCACAATGTGTCTAAACAAATAAAACTTTAACATTTGTATAGTAGAGGAATTTCAATCCTACTACACGTCTAAAAAAGATAAAATCTTCTTTTTCCGGTAAACGTTGATCTACAGTTGATACTGAACGGGATTCGTGCCGTAATCACTAATAGAAATTCGGCAAAAACTGATCGCAGTCAACCGACTAGTTTTGGTCGGTCAAAAAATGACCAAAGTCGGTCGATTTTTCAAAATATTTTATGTTTTAATTTTTTTTACGAAATCGATCAACTTTGGTCTGTTTTCTTTGGCGCAAAAAATGCAGGAAACTATTTTTGAGTCCTGTAAAATTTATTTTTCAAGAAACTGAACAACTTTGGTTGGTTTTTTCGTTTGAAATAAATTAAAATTAATATTTAGAAAATGACCAAATTCAAATGGTAATTTTATTTTTTAATAAAACCGACCTACATCGGGTCGGTTATTTTCGTGCGAAAATACAATAAAGAGTATAAATGAAATAAAAGACAGTCTTAAAATAAAATGCACCAATGATCTAGTAGTAGAAAAGTATCCATCCACAGTACAGACTCCGGTTCGATTATGTTATATTTTTTAATTACATAATTAAAATATCAATCGACTTTGGGCTTTTTTTTTTAAATTTTGGTCGGTCGCAAAATATGCTCTTCCAACCTTCAAAATACCAACCACACGTTAATGGTCGCGTTTTGGATGGTTATTGGCCATTACCGATCTATTTTGATCGGTTCTTGTGGACGATTTTTTCCGAATTTCTAGTAACGAATATTTGGTTGAGGGCGAATATTACGGCCCCATGTTCGTCATGCGTAACTATTCAGCACGTTCCCCGAGGGCCGGAAGCTATATGCTTGGCCCAGGCCAACTATTGCACCGTGTCCTTCAAATATATCATTCATTCCTCCTGAGTTTCGATGTGAGGGTCTCCTAGGCTGCTTATAATTGAGGGTATCCTAGGCTTCTATTATAAGCACTTCGAGTTGTGCTTACCCTTTGTTACTTTATCAAAAAATCAGAAAAAATTGTCTCCGATTTTACTTGTACATACAGTTAAAGTAAAATTGCAACCATTTCGTAATTATGATTATAACTACGACGTTGTGAGCGACTGGCGGTGGTTGGCGCGAGTCGAGGCAGAGGGAGGCCTAAGAGGTATTGGGGTGAGGTGATTAGGCAGGATATGGCTATAATGAGGATTTCCGAGGACATGACCCTTGATAGGAACGTCTGGAGGTCTAGTTTTAGGATTGTAGGATAGGGGCTTCTAGAATTTTTAGTACTTCTATCCGGGGTTGGGTGGGATTTGGTAGGGCTCTCTATAGTTGATTTATGTCTTGTATTGTGCCTCTTATGGTAGTGAACGATTAGTATTATTGCATGTCATTTTATTTTTGGTTTTATGTTTAGATAATTATTAACATGATTTATGCCGGATTTACTAATGTTGTTTTGTTTTGTTTGTTTGATTTTTTCTCCCTTTCTATGAGCCGATGGTCGGTCAGAAACAGCCTCTCTATCCTTTCGGGTAGAGATAAGACCTGTGTACGTATTACCCTTTCCAGACCCCACTTTGTAAGAATATATTGGATAGTTGTTATTGTTATTGTTGTTTGATTATAACTACGATGTTAATAGATGGACGCCAAACAAAAATCAGCAAAAGCCGATACAACAATTACTCAGGTTTGCTGCGGTGGGGCCTATAACCTATGAGGGCGTTGGGTAGACGTATATATATATATATATATATATATATATATATATATATAATTAATCACAACATAATACTTACAATATTTGACTGGCCCCACCAAGAAAAAAATAATCGTTTTAATACAATATGGTATTTGATTGGTGGTATTTAATGGCGTATTTGGCCATAATGTTTTACTTTTTTTCTGAAAAAAGTTTTTTTCTAAATCAGTGTTTTATTATGAAAATCTAAAAATTCAATTGAACTTGAATTTGATGAATTTGAGAATTTGAAAAAAGTTCTCTTTCAAAATGTTCACCTTATCACTCATAAAAAATAAAACATAATACCAAATTATATTCGTGCCTAGACATAACTCCAATATTTAAATACTAATTTTTTACTTTAACTGTTTTTCTCACCTTTTCCAAAATTTCACAATTTTTATGTCCAAACGTCGACTAAGTAATACATGGATAACATTATCTCTTTATTATTTGTCAGCGCACGATAATCCTTTCATTCTTTATTACAAATCATCACATAAATAGTTTTCAATTTATAATCCCTTCCTACCTTGTTGAATTTTTAAGTCACTGAACTTTAAAATATAAGAGTGTAAATTGAAAATGAAGAAAAATAAAATAAAGGAAAAACAAAAATTTTAAAAAGTAAATTTTTGTCTTTCACTTAGTCCCTCATTGATGAGGAACAACTATATTTGCGTGCTTATATATATAATCACTTCTTAAAGCTCTTAAAAGGAGTTGAAGAGAATGAACCGTCACGTCGTCGTCGTCGCTCGGCTTCGGTTTTGTTTTGGACAAAATAATTTAATTATTTAATAATTAATTAAATGCCAGATCACTGCTGAATATTTCTGATTCTTTACTGTTTTCCAGATTTCTTTATTCTTCTAATAATTTTCTGATTTTTTATTTTAACACAGTAACAATAACATAACTAAGGTGAACCAAACAATCCCTGGGTATTTTGTGATCCATTATACTCACATCTTTGTCCTAGTGTAGTCTTTCACATTATCAAAATAAAAAATATGTGTACCAACGTTTATACGAAACTAATCTATCTATATTAAAAAAAATAAAGACTCTTAGCGTAATGTCGTTAGTATTTTTTACCCTTTAAAAAAGAATTTGACATTGGACAAAAATGTAATTTGAGTTATTTTTCTAATATTTTGGACTTAAAAGTCAAATAAAATGTTAATACTACTTAAATATTTCCTTATTGACTAACATATAAAAAGTACTAATATTTAGGACTTTAAAATTAATTATAATCCTATTTGAGTATAATTACAATACTTATTATTTCGAACTGTATTATATTACAATTCCTTCAAATTAAATATTAGCTCATCTTTTACGTTTGGACGAAAAAATAGAGTTTCTTCGTCACTGCAATTCCAAGTTTGAAACTTTTATAACTTTTAACTTTTAATTTTTCACGGCGCAATTGAATCTCCATGTTGAACATCATTGAATTGTTAAGTGTCCGTTTGGACACATCTGATTATAATGGATCAATATTAACTTCTCTTCTTATTATTATAGTCGATGTTCTATATTTCCAGAAGGTGAGATCTTATGCATTATTTTTAAGCTTTTCTTTTTAGGTAAAATATTGTTCGTTTTTTTTACCATTTAAAAATTAGTTTCACATTAGATAAGAGGAACAACAACAACACAACAACAACCCCTATCCTAAGTTGCAAGTTTCTCTATTTATTTGGGTTGTGACAAGTTGGTATCCATGGTAGCTGCAGTGGAGAGGTCGGTCCGTGGATGAGGCTACCTGGGAGACCGACCGGCAGATGCAGAGCAGATATCCTCACTTGTTTGAGGTTCCAGGTATGTTTCTTGACCCGCTCGCGGACGAGCGTTTGTTCTAGTTGGGGAGGATGTGACGATCCGGCCCGTCGTAGGTGAGTTACTGCCCCGTTTTCCTCATTTTATGCGTCTACATGTTTCATTATCGGTGTTTGGTGTGTTGGAGTTAAATCGGATTGATTTTGATAAGAAATTAGACACTTAGTCTCTTTAAGAAAAGTTTATTTTGGAAAAGTCAACCGGATGTTGACTTGTGAGTTAGAGAGCTCGAAAGCAATTTCGGTGATTCGGTTAGTTTCGGGGGATGATTTGTGGCTTAGGAGCGTGATCAGAAGTGGTTTTGGAGGACCGGTGAAGAAATAGGCATGAATTGGCGAAGTTAGTGTTTTAGCAATTTCCCGTCGATAGGTGAGATTGTAATCTGAGGTTCGGAATCGAATTCCAAGAGTTGCAGTAGCTTCGTTAGGTGATTTGGGATGTGTGTGCAAAATTTCAGATGACTCGGAGGTGTTATGGTCGGATTTTTGATAGAATGCGTATTTTGGAAGTTTTAGAAGAATCTAGGCTTGAATCCGATGTAATTTGATAGTTTCGGTGTTGTTTGTGGTATTTTGATGATTGGAACAAGTTTGAATATTATTTTAAGATGTTTTGGTACTTTTGGTTGAGGTCTCAGGGGCCTGTGGGTGATTTCGGATGACTAACGGGATGAAATTTGCAGTTTAAGGATTGTTGAAGGATATTCTATCGGGTGTTTTCGCTTCTGCGGAAATGGACCGCGGAAGCGGTTCCGCAAAAGTGAAAGTCTAGTCGCAGAAGCGAAAGGTGGAGCCTGGGGAGTTCCCGTAGAAGTGGACATGTGGACCGCAGAAGCGGTCTCGCTTGTGCGAGTTATGGACCGCAGAAGTGGTCCTAGGCAAAATTGGAGGAACCACAGTAGCGGAAAAGAATCCGCAAAAGCAGTGTCGCAGAGGCAACAGAATCATCGCAGAAGCAAAAAGGTCTGTTCAGAGGCATTAATTTTTCCTTCGCGAATTTTTGAAAGAACTCAATATTTTCACTTCGTACTGGGAGGCTTTTGTACGATTTTGGAGGGGGTATCAAGGTACTTCATTGAGGTAAGGAATTCTCATCCTAAAACATAAATCTAATATATTATTGCATGAATTAAGGGTGAAAACTTAAGGAATTTGGGATAAAAATGAAGGTTAGAGCTTGAACTCAAGAGAAGGAAAATGGAGATTTGAGGGGTCAATTGGACTCCGATTCTGGAGATGTTTACATGTATAGACTCGTGGCGAGATAAGGAATCCGGTGATGTTAAATTTTCTGACTTTCGAGAAGTGGGCTCGGAGCTCGGGTTTTACTAATTTCGTGAATTTCGATATTTTTCGAGTATTTTCGATTGTGTTATGTTCCCCTAGACTATTGTAACGTATTCATTGAGATTTTGGCTAGATTCGACGCTCGAGGAGGTCGATTCGAGAGGAAAGGGCATAACAAGCTAGACTTTTGGCCGGCTAGAGGTGAGTAATGATTTTAAATAATGTCCTAAGGGTTTGAAACTCCGGATTTGCACAACGTAGTGCTACGTTGAGATGATACACGGGTTGTATGATGAGCACGGGGTATTTACTATTGGGGATTGTGACTTGGTCCATCCCGATCGATATTTTACTGTGTATTCGCTAAAGACTTGTTGGTTTCCACCATGACTTGGGCTTATTGCCATATTTGGGCGTCGTGTCGACTATTTGAAATGATTTGTGAACTCCCATCACTGTTTCCTCACTAATTGAAATATTATTTGAACCCAGTCCCACTTGAATTATACTGTTTCATGAACTCAACTATTTTTTTCTCAGCTTGAGATTTAAAATGATATTTGAACTAGGTTCGAGCTGAGCACTATCGTTTTACTGTTGCCCTAGGGGCTTATGACTATTTTCTGGACTGATTGAGGCCGAGCCCATGTGTGAGGATATGTTGACTGATGTGAGGAGGCTTTCAGGCCTCGAGTATATTGTGAGAAGAATTTCAGGCCTTATGATGACATAACACTTGGGATTTAGGAGCCCCTACGAATTTTAAACCCCCATAATGAGTGCGGGTACCCATGTGATTTGAAACAGTGGTAACAATGGCACTGTATGATGTAAATCGGTGAAACAGTGGTAACAATGGTACTGTATGATGTAAATTGGTAAGGTAACAATGGCTGATCAGGAAATTAAGCCCGAAGGGCTGGTTGCCGATTATTTCTTACTTATTGAACATGTTGTCTTTAACTGCTTTTCAAAGGGAATATTTTTCTGATACTTCACTATTTTATACCTGACTAATTTGACTGCTTAAGATAGCGTTCCTTTGTGGATTTATGAGATTTCTAGCTTTCAATCATTATTTATTTTTATTACTCATTGGGTTGGAGTACTCATATTACTCCCTGCACCGTGTGTGAAGATACAGGCAGAGCTGAGTTCGTTCCTGAGCGTTGATTTCCTTCCAGACCAGGCAGACTAGGAGTGACGAGGTAACTGTTGACGTCCGCATCCCCGTTCTCCTTTATCATCTAATATTTACGTTATCCTAAGGCATTGTTCTTATTTATAGACTTTGTAGAACTTTAGTAAACTCTATAGTAGCTCGTGACTTGTGACACCCTGATTTTGGACTGTGTTGGGATGGTTCCCTATTTTTATCATTTTATTTCCGCACTCATGATAATGTTAATTACGTTTTAGATGTATACATGCTAAGTAACAATTAAAACGAAGCATTGTATTCTGTTGGGTGGCCTTGTTTTCACGAGAGGCGCCATCCCGATCGAATTTGCGATTTAGGTCGTGACAAGTTGGTATCAGAGCCTAGGTTACATAGGTCTCTCGAGTCATGAGCAGGTTTAGTAGAGTCTCGCGGATCAGTACAGAAACGTCTGTATTTATCCTCGAGAGGCTACAGAACCATTAGGAAAAACTTCATATTCTTAAAATTCTTGGCATGCGACTTTGTTGGTCCGAGAACTAAATTTATGTGTTTCATTCTCTCGCAGATGGCAAGGACTCGTGCTACAGGACGAGATGAATGACCAGCAGTACCACCCACTGAGGGAACCAGAGGTCGTGGGCGCGATTGTGGTCATGGTAGAGGCATAGCAGCGAGGGCAGCTCCTGTTCCTCCACTAGTTGCCCCGACTCAGGATCAGGCTCCAGCTGCAGATGCTCCAGCAGCACCTATGGAGGCACCAGTAGTGCCTATTGTGATTCCAGGTCGTCACGAGGCCCTAGCTCAGATATTATCGATTTGCACTGGCCTGGCTGAGGCAGTTTCAGTCACTACCGGAGCTGCTACATCTCAGGACGGGGGAGGCAATCAGACCCCCGCTTCTCACACACCTGAGCAGGTGGTTCAGGGATTGCAGACACCAGGAGCAGCCCCAGCTCAGCTGGTTGCACCAGTTCAGGACTTTGTGGTTCCAGCTATGCCATACGATGAGCAGTGCCGTCTTGAGAGGTTCAGTAGGCTCCATCCTCCTTCTTTTAGTGGTGCTAATGGTGAGGATTCCTATGGGTTTCTCGACAAGTGTCAATGCATGCTTCGAACAGCAGGGATTTTGGAGTCGAGTGGTGTAGCCTTTACTACATTTCAGTTCACTGGAGTTGTTTTCACTTGGTGGGAGGCGTATGAGCAACATAGACCAGCAGGTGCAGCTCCTTTGACTTGGCATGAGTTCTCTACTATCTTCTTGGAGAAGTGTGTACTGCAGTCTCAGAGGTAGGAACTGTGTAGACAGTTTAAGTGTCTTCGTCAGGGAGATATGATTGTGACCTAGTATGAAGCGAGATTTTCTAAGTTGGCTCGTCATTCCTCCTGGCTAGTTTCGACTGATCGAGAGAGGATCAAGATGTTTGTGGATGAGCTTAATTATCACCTTCATGTTCTAATGACTAGAGAGAGATCTGGGTATTTCTTTTGAGGATGTAGTGGATATAGCTCGTGATATTGGGGCCGCTCTCCGTCAGGGTAGAGATGAGAGGGAGACCAAGAGGACTCGAAGTTCTGGTAGTTATAGTGGTGCTCCGTCTAGGGGCCATTTCCAGCAGGGCAAAGGTCGTTCCTTCAGGCCTCCTTAGTCGACTCGTTCCGAGTATCGTAGGGCATCTACAGGCCATGGTCATCAGGGGTATCACCAGGGCTAGTCCTCACTCAGCACCCTTCCAGCTCAAAGATCTTCCTGCGCCTCGTTTGTTCAGGGTTCATCTGCCGAGTGCGTCAGCTAGTTGCTCTAGTGTGAAGGGTTACCTTTAGTCCTATTCTCTAGCACCTGGGAGCTGCTATGAGTGTGGGGAGTTTGGTCACGTATGAAGGCATTATCCTCGCCGAGCTGCCAGTTCATCACAGCAGAGGGGTCGGCCCTCGTCTTCTGCACCAGTTTCCTCAGCACCCACCCAGTCAGCTAGGGGTGGTGGTCAGACAACTAGGATTTGTCCCAGAGGTGGAGGCCGATCAGGTGGCAATCATGCTCGATTTTATGCCATTTAGGACAGGATAGATGCCTAGCGTCAAATGCTATTATCACATGTATTGTCTCAGTCTTCCACGGATATTCCTCTGTCTTATTTGATCCCGGTTCCACCTATTCCTACGTCTCTTCATATTTTTCTCATCATTTGGGTACGACCCGGGGATGTCTTACTTTACTTGTGCACGTATCTACCCCAGTGGGCGATACTATTGTTGTAGACCATGTGTATCGGTCTTGTCTTGTGACTATTGGGGGTCTGGAGACCCGAGTTGATTTATTGCTATTGAGCATGGTGGACTTCGATGTTATTTTGGGCATGGATTGGCTATCTCCATGTCATTCTATTCTAGATTGTCATACTAAGACAATCACTTTGGCTATGCCGGGTGTTCCGACGATCGAGCGGCATGGTGTGACTGATTACGTCCCTAGGAGAGTGATTTTTTTTCCTAAAGGTCCATGGCATGGTTGGGAAGGGTTGTCTATCATATTTAGCTTTTGTGCGGGATGTCGGAGATGAGGCTCCTAGGTACTTAGGAGGATTGGAGAGGTGGACTGTATGCTTGCTTTGCCACCTATCTTGTCGGGGGTTCATCCGGTATTCCACATTTCTATGCACCGGAAGTTTGTTTGTCACCTGTCTCATGTTATAGACTTCAGCACTGTCCAATTGGACGATGATGTGACCTATGATATGGAGCCAGTGGCTATTTTGGGTCATCAGGTTCGGAAATTGAGATCAAAGGATATAGCTTCGGTGAAGGTGCACTGGAGAGGTCGGCCCGTGGAGGAGGCTACCTGGGAGACCGAGCGGGACATGCATAGCAGATATCCTCACTTGTTTGAGGTTCCAGGTATGTTTCTTGACCCACTCGAGGACCAGCGTTTGTTTTAGTTGGGGAAGATGCGACGACCCGGACCGTCGCCACGTGAATTACTGCCCCGTTTCCCTAATTTTGTGCTTCTACATGTTTTGTTATTGGTATTCGGTGTGTTGGAGTTAAATCGGATTGGTTTTGATTAGAATGAGACACTTAGTCTCTTTAAGGAAGGTTTATTTTGGAAACGTCAACCGTATGTTGACTTGTGAGTTAGAGAGCTCAAAAGCAATTTTTGGTGATTCGATTAGCTTCGGAGGATGATTTGTGGCTAAGAAGCGTCATCAGCAGTGGTTTTAGAGGACCAGAGAAGAAATTGCCTTGAATTGGCGAAGTTAGTGGTTTAGCGATTTCCGGTCGATAGGTGAGATTGTGATCCGAGGGTCGGAAAGGTATTCTGAGGGTTGAAATAGCTTCATCAGGTGATTTGAGATGTGTATGCAAAATTTCAAATGATTCAGCGGTGTTTTGGTCGGATTTTTTATAGAATGCCTATTTTGAAAGTTTAGAAGAATCCAGGCTTGAATTTGATGTAATTTGATAGTTTTGGTGTTGGTTGTGGTGTCTTGATGATTGGAGCAAGTTTGAATAATATTTTGAGATGTGTAGGTACTTTTGGTTGAGGTCTCGGGGGCCTCGGGGTGATTTCGGATGGCTAACGGGATGAAATTTGGAGTTTAAGGACTGATGAAGGGTCTGGTATCTGGTGTTTTCGCTTCTACGGATATGGACCGCAGAAGAGATTCCGCAAAAGCGAAGGTCAAGTCACAGAAGCGAAAGGTGGAGCCTGGGGAGTTTCCGCAGAAGTGGACATGTGGAACGCAGAAGCGGTCTCGCTTGTTCGAGTGGTGGACCGCAGAAGCGGTCCTGGGCAAAATTGGATGAATCGCAGAAGCGGAAAGGAATCCGCAAAAGCGGTGTCGCAGAAGCGACAATATTATCGCAGACGCGAGAAGGTCTGTTCAAAGGTATTAATTTTACCTTCGCGAATTTTTGAAAGAACTCAATATTTTCACTTCGGATTTGGAAGCTTTTGTGCGATTTTGGAGAGGGAATCAAGGTACTTCATTGAGGTAAGGAATTCTGAGCCTAACATATAAATCTAATGTCTTATTACATGAATTAAGGGTGAAAATCAAAGAAATTTGGGATCAAAAAATGAAGTTTAGGGTTTGAACTTAAGAGAAGGAAGAATGGGGATTTAATGGGTCAATTGGGCTCTGATAGTGGAGATTTCAACATGTATAGACTCGTGGCGAGATAAGGAATCCGGTGAAATTAAATTTTCTGAATTTCGAGAAGTGGACATGGGGCTCTGGTTTTGCTAATTTCGAAAATTTCGATATTTTTCGAGTCTTTTCGATTGGATTATGTTCCCTTAGCCTATTGTAACGTATTCATTGGTTTTGGCCAGATTCGACGTGCGAGGAGGTCGATTCGAGAGGTAAGGGAATAACGATCTAGACTTTTGGTTGGCTAGAGGTGAGTAATGATTTTAAATGATGTCCTGAGGGTTTGAAACCTCGGATTTGCACAAATATAAATCTAATGTGTTATTACATGAATTAAGGGTGAAACATCAAGAAATTTGGGATAAAAAATGGAGGTTAGCGCTTGAACTCAAGAGAAGGAAGAATGGGAATTTGAGGGATCAATTGGACTCCGATTCTGGAGATGTTTACATGTATAGACTCGTGGCGAGATAAGAAATCCGGCGATGTTAAATTTTCTGACTTTCGAGAAGTGGGCCCGGGGATCGGGTTTTGCTAATTTCGTGAATTTTGATATTTTTCGAGTCTTTTCGATTGGGTTTTGTTCCCTTAACCTATTGTAACGTATGCAACGTGTGTCCTTACCCCTGCCATGGATAGAGAGATTGTTTGCAAATAGACCCTCCGCATCCTTCCCGCCAAGAACTCCCCACCTTGCTCTTGATGTGACTCGAACTCACAACCTCTTGGTTGGAAGTGAATGTTGCTTACCATCAGAGCAACCTCTCTAGTTAAAACATTAGATAAGAGTATAAATTAATAATTTTCTAATATTTATGACTTTGACATCCGCTATATTTTGATAATAAATATTTCTTATTTGAACTAGGTAAAAAGTCCTAATTTTTGGGTTATATAAATTTATTCCTTAAATTCTAAAATATGAAAGGTTACTATACAATGTGACCACACATATGAACACATTAGGACTAGAAATACAATATACTTAAATAAATGACATGCAATATACTTTAATTGTTTATTTATATTTTTTAATTATGCCCATATTAAATTACAATTTTGATTATAATATTTTACAAGTGAAGCATAGATAAGATATTCAAATTTATATATTGAGATTATATTTTGAATCATATTGTTATTTATAAGAAATTTAAGATTATTTAAAGTATAACTTACTACATATATCTTTTAAATCTATCTTATTTAAATAAATATAGAAGTCAAATAGCAATCGTACTTATTGATTTTTTAAGATTTATTCTCATCGATAAAAATTCATGCGTAACGTGCGTACTTTAAAACTAATACACATAAAATATGATTTTGTCCGTTAATTTCAGTCGGTTAACCTATTTGAGCAAGGCTAGCACCATTTCTTGTGCCAAATTTCACACCAAAATAGTATAACACCAAATTCACTCCAATCACTACATATTTTTTTACCCCAAATCTTCTGTCTATTCTATATTATATTATTGTCTTCTATTTACTTTTTATTTTTTATTTCCTTCCAACTAATACTATCTTTTTCCTTTTTTTTAATATTCGTTATGTATAATTCACATTCATCACTTATATAATTATTTATTATAAAATTATTTTATAGATAAATTAATTAAAAGAAAAATTAGTGACAAAAGATAATTAATAAATATTACATTATAGTCAAATTTATGGTTATATTTCATTTTATACAATTATAATAATAATAATAAAATTAACTTATAGTTTTATATAAATATAATTTATATAAAAAAAATAGAATATGAAATTAAAATTATAAATATCTTAATATAAAAATTAATTATATACATAATATATGATAAATTAGAAGTCCAAAAAATAAAAAGATAGAACAAATTAATATTAACTCAAACTTAGAGTGATGAATAGTGTTGCACCAAATTTGGTGCAACACTATTTATGCTCTATAATAGTGCAAGAATTAATGTTGCATTTAAGGGTGTTCATGGTTCAATTTGCATCGATTTTTCCCTAAAAAGAAACCAAACCAAGTAAGTCGGCTTTTCAAATATTAGAACCAAACAAAACCAATTAAGTCGGGTTTTCTCGATTCGATTTATGTCAATTTTTTGATTTTTTCAGTTATTTGTCGGTTTTTTCTTAAATATAAAACGTACACTACCAAACACATATTCCGGCGACCACATTTTCAATATAACACTATCAAATCAATTTCCATTTGAGATCTATTACTTACCAAAATATATTGATAATAATTGAATCAAATAGTGATGAATAATTTAAGGACTCAATTAAAAATATATTATTTTTAACACGAAATAGATTCTTAAATAAAAGAATACTACCAATCAAACTAGAATGTAAAGGTAAAGAACTATATTAAAAGTGCAAACTATTAACATTCACCATAATTTTTTTGAAACTTTTTATAGTAATATACATACATATATATATATATATATATAGGTGGAATATTAAATTTGAAATAACTACTCCTATAGTCGTTTTGGTTCGGTTTTATTCCGATTAAAATCAAAACTAAACCAAATTTGATTAATTTTTAAAATTCAAAACCAAAATCAAACCAAATCAAAAAGTATCAATATTTTTGATCGGTCTGTTTGGTTTGATTTTTCGGTTTTTTACGAACACTCCTAGTTGCATTGGAGCAAAAAAATATCATTTCTTGCATCAAATTTGAATTTGGAGCAAGAAATAGAGTAGATTTGGAGATGGTTTGAGTGCGCCTTTTTTCCTTTTCTATAGGCGAAATGGCTTTCTGGCCACTTAAACTTGTACTGGATTTTAAAGCCAATACACGAACTTACATTGTTCCCATTTGAACACTCAAACTCATGTATTCGGTAATTAATCACTTATATGATCGTTGACCATGCATATGTGGTAGTGACAGCGATAACATGGACAAGGCGTGTGCAAGTCGCGAAAATTACTCGCGTGACTGCAATAATTTTGGTTAAAAAAATCTAAAACCAAAAAATTAAAATTAAAAAGAAAAGAAAATAAATCAGACCCACTTTCCCTATTCCCATAAAACTCCCTTCACCCTTGTGTTCTTTCCAAACCTAAACCCTTTCCAATTCCAAATATTAATTCCCGGAGCTTTATCCACCTCCTCGATATATCCGTCCCATATTCTCACATATTCTCTCCGCCGTCTTATCTAACGCCGCTGCCACATTCACCGTCATTTTAGCAGAAGCTTCAATAAACAAATATCTATTACTCTTCGCGAATTCCTCGCCTTCTTCTATACTAACAGCACTAATATTTTCTCCGACGTCACACTTATTCCCTACAACTATTACTGTAACTGCCCAATCCGCTATTGATATTGTCCGCTCTAGGCCTAGGCCCTCACGGGTTTAAAACGCGTCACTATGGTCTACTGGCTTGTTAACTTATATACCTAGTATCTCTCTTGTGTTTTTCCGATGTGAGACTCTGTCTATAGTCTGGGGTGTTACATACACCCCTTCTTATGGACTCAGCGCCCTCGCTAAGGTTGCCCTACCATATGGGATTCGCCTAAACTCATCATTGAGGTTTGCCCCGCCTAACCGGGATTTGCCTAAACTCAGTTGAACTCTGATCTCACCCACCATCGACAAAGCTGACACAAGAGTGGCTCTGATACCATATGTAACAGCCCCGCCCGCTAGTGATATTGTCCGCTCTGGGCCTAGGCCCTCACGCGTTTAAAACGCGTCACTGGGGTCTAGGGCTTGTTAACTTATATATCCAGCATCCCTCTTGTGTTTTGCCGATGTGGGACTCTGTCTATAGTCTGGGGTGTTACAATTACTATCGTATCGCGTTGTTGCAGTATATCTTAAAGCCAACTCGACAGCCGCTCGAAAGTGTGCCTTTTAGTCACATCGTAAACAAGCAAAGCTCCTACGACGCCTCTATAAAATGCCCTCGTAGCCAAAAGGTGTAGAGGGAAAGCAATTTCAAATTAGCGAAGCTCCTACATTGTCTCTGTAAACAAGCAAAGTTCCTTGTAAAAGGTGTAGAAGGAATAATAAAAAAATAAAATAAGAAGGAAATTTTGATAAATTAATTATTAAAAAATAGAATCTTTGATGACACGTGTAAAATAATAAATGGCTTTAGGAATTGATGTGTTTTTTTTGTCAAGCAACTGAGCTACACATTTTGAAGAAAATGTTTATTTATAATTAACTGATTGAGTTGAGGTGCTAAATAAAAAAGTCAAAAATTTATATATCAGATTTAAAATTCGTTACAAGTTTAAGCGGTCATTTCGCTTTTTCTATATAAGTAAGCCATCCGCAGAGGATTCCTTTAACAAGATCCAAACACGTGTATACTGTTACCAAGCACGCCCTGTAACTAGACCCGGGACTCCCCCTACTAATTTCAGTCCGACACGTCACTCTAACTATTCCAATTCACTATACTAATTACCCTTCCGATTTGTAGCCAAAACGCAAATATTATTGGTCGACGCTTCAGTATCAGGGGTTAAAATGGTAAATTGAACCCTCCCTGAGTCACTGCCGCTATGCGTATAATTACCCCACAGCTGCCATTTTCTGATGAATATACACCATAAGTACCCAAAAAAATAAATAAATAAGGGATGCGTGACAGTTCATCAATGGCAGCTATGCAGTCTGGCACTGGGTTTTATCTTCTTCCTCTCTGTTGAATCTAGATTAATGTTGCGATAGATTACTGCAGTTTTCTATGTATTAAAAAATATAACTATTAAATTCATAATATTTATGTCACATCGGTGAGTTTGGCGGCCTGTGTTTATGCAAATTATTTGGTAGATGTATTTGATTTGTGTTTATGGAGGTTAGATCTATGTGATATGTCACAAACTGAGAGCGGGATGCTGTTAATATTTTCTTTGTTCTTCTTTTGGTTGGTTAAAAACACTGGAGGCAGCGGTTCATCGATCTGTTCCCTGAAAGGCGATAACAAAAATATAGCAACAGGAATCGGTCGATAAACCTCTGCATCCAGCGCTTAACCCCCTTCTCTCTCATATTGTTTTACATTTTTCTTCTCTTTAATTTTTTCAATTAATTGTTAGCGCAGTTCATGATATGTTCATGTTTGGTCTTTTACTAAGATGTATTAGCTGAGTTTTGTTGAATTTTCTGCTAAAATGTGTAGAAGTAATTTGCTAAACTTTTTGTGTTTAGCCAGCTCAAAATTTTCGAATAGATGGAGAACAGTAATCATTTCAGAATAATTAAGTATGGTCTGGTTTTGGTTTAGTCGTGTAAAGAAATAAGATTGTAATTATATGCACATATAGATATGAGAGTTTTTACACTGTAGGACTTTATAAAGTAGTATTTATATTAATGTTATCATACTTGCATAGTTTTTTTTGAAACAGTCTTTCTGCCCTTTCGGGTAGGGGTAAGGCTTATCTACATATTACTCTCCCTAGACCTCATCTGGTGGAAGTATACTGGGTAGTTGTTGTTGTATATTTGCATAGTTTTTCTAATTTCTATGGCAAAATATCTTATCACTCACCTAAATTTGTATCGAATTATTAGTTACAGCGTTAACTATTTGTCGTCTTAATTACCCTACCTTAACTAGGTCTTTTAGAGTCATTACCATATGGATGTTGATGTGGCAAATTGTACGGGTGCACTTGTTTGTTACGTGATTTTTATGTATATGTGGCATTTTTTTTTAAATAAAATATATTTTTACATTTTAAAATATATTGCTTTTTTAGATAATTTTTTTCTAATACAATTTATAATAAAACGTGGATAGAATTATATTATTTAGGTTAATTTTTTTATTTGGCTAAAATAAAAAAGTTTTAGTTATTTTTTTTGAATTTAATATGAAAAAAAAAAGATTTATACAATTGAAATTATTAGAATATTTAAATAGTAGTAAAACAATTCTAATTCAATATGTATTAGGAGTAGGATATGTTATGTGTATATAAGGGTGCAAACGGGCCGGGCCTGAATCGGACCGCGGGCCGATCTTGGCCGGCCAAGGCGGGCTCAACGGCTATTTAAAAAAAAAATTGAAAAATCAGTAACGGCTATTTTCAAAAATAACCGTTTGGAACTTTGTAAAATAGCCATTTGGCTCCTGAACTTTAATTAAACCCAAAATTTTATATAATTACACTTTTTCCTATTTCTCAACTATAAATATCCCCCATTCTTTCATTTTTATTCACCAATTCATTAATATCTCTCGATCTCTCTCAAGCTCTCTTTCAATCTTTCTACTACAATTGCTTAATTTATTGTTGAAAATTCGTGAAAAATTGTGAAGTTGTTGAATTGAAGTTTTCGAGTGTTCTACGATTTTCAATTTTCAAGAAGTTGCTCGGCAATCCGGTAAACTCGTTTCAACTCTTACGTTTTAATAATATATTTTTGTGTTGTTTAGTTTGCGTAATTCTAATTAGTATGACATTTTCTTTGAAAAAAATGTTCGGTAAAGGAAAAAGTAAAACCGGTGAAAGTAGTGGCAATAATACTACCCTTCCCCCGGCTCCCCGACCTACAAAAGCTAAGCAAGTTGAAAGTAGTCGCTAACCTAGACGTCCTACTCCGCCTCCCGTATTGCTTGGTAGTGATCACCCTTGTTTTCAATTTACCGATAGTAAATTTCTACATTATGTTGCAGTAGGTGATAGATTAGATGATGAAATTATGAATGCTCTTTATTTTAATGAACCTATCTTAGAGGAAAATGAGGATGATAATGATGATGATGGAACCCAAGTACCAGATTTAGATGATACACCTACTAGTCCTGTTCAAAACTCAAGTAATGCACCGGCACACCCACCTGTAGAAACTCCAACTTTTAGTAGACAACCTGCTAAACGTGAAGACACATCATTAGTTTGGCATTTTTTTTACTACAACACAATATATACATATTATACAATATATACTAATTACTACAACACAATATATAAAATATATAATAATTACTATAATACAATATATACATAATATACAACATATACTAATTATTACAACACAATATACAATGTAATATATCTTATATATACTATACTAATAACTTAGTACACCATATAAAATATATTCTACATTATACTAATAACTACTATACAAGATATTACCTTAAAAAAATCCCCGCCAGGCCCGGTTCGCCAGGCCCAGGACCACTGTGGGCTTAGGCCCGTCACGGGCCGGTCTCAACCACCAGGACCGCCATGCCCGGCACACGAAGCCTGGGACCGCGAAACCCAGCCCGGGCCAGAAGACACCCTTATTGTATCATGTTTAATATCAATATATCATATTTTTATCTCGTGCTTTCTCACATGGTATCAGAGCAATCGTGAGAGATTTATAGATGTGCAGAAATTCCAGCGACTCCGGGAAGGAAAATCAGTTGATCGGAAGTCTTTTTCGGGCAATCCACTTTTCGTTAGTGTTGTGCAAAAACCAACACCACCATAAAGTAGATCGGACTTCGGCCACCAACCCATATAAAGATCTCAGTCAGAATACCCTCCACGTGCCGCCACTAGCCAATTGAAGAAAATTTTTCGGCGAAGTTCCGACGTCGCGTGGGCCACCTTCCGGCAATTTTTTGGCGACGACTCTTCAGAACAAATTGTTTCCCTTGCAATTCCGAGCCTACATATCCAGGTTCCACCAAATTTTGACAACTTTTATATTTTTCCGGCGTGTATAGTGATTTTCAAAAAGTGGACTTCTGACCATTTTTTGAAAACGTTTCTTCAGAACAGTTGGGACGTTTGGTAATTCCGATCCAACCCCTACTGTTTTTATTTCATTCCGGCACTTTGAATTTCCCGGTAGCTACAGTACTATTCCGACTGCTACAGTAATATTTCGACAGCTACAATATTTCCTTATTTTGTTTCACTATTCTTACTCTGTTTCAGTGGATTACATTTGATTATTTCTCTAATTTGGTAATATTTTGCAACAATGTCTTTGGGAATTGATGCTTTTGGGTCTAAAAATATGAGTTCTGGAAGCTCTAGTGTTATGATTACTTCGGAACCGTCAATTGGAGGTTCAAACTACTTAGCTTGGGCTTCGTTTTCGAGTTGTAATGTAAAGGTCAAGGTGTTCAAGATCATCTAATCAAGGAGTTCAGCGAAGGAGATGAAAAAGCCAAAGCATATTGGGAGAAGATCGATGCTCAATTATGCAGTATTTTGTGGCGATCTATTGATTCCAAGTTGAAACCTTTGTTTCGTCCATTCCAGACATGTTATTTGGTTTGGGAAAAGGCTCGTATTTTATACACTAATGACATATCTCGTTTCTATAATGTGATATCGCGGATGACAAATTTAAAGAAATAGGAATTAGATATGTCTACTTACTTGGGACAAGTACAGGCAGTTATGGAGGAATTTGAGACGTTGATGCCAGTTTCTGCTAGCGTTGCAAAGAAGAAGAGCAATGACAAAAGTTGTTTCTAGTTCTTACTCCTGTTGGGCTTCCTAATGATCTCGACTCAGTACGCGATCAGAATTTGGCTAGTCTGACTGTCCCCACAGTTGATGAATTATTCTCTCGATTACTTCACATTGTTGTAGCACCAAGTCACCCTGTGAGCTCATCACATGCACTTGATTCATCTATCCTCGTATCCCAATCAGTGGACAATCAGGCATCTCATACTATGGAGAATAGACGAGGAGGAGGTCGTTTTGGAAGATCTAGACCCAAGTGTTCTTATTGTCATAAACTTGGTCACACTCATGGCGTGCTATTCTTTACATGGTCGGCCACCCAAAAATGCTTATGTTGCTCAGACAGAGCCTATAGGTAACCAGGGATTTTCTGTATCTGAAGGGGAGTATAATGAGTTCCTTAAATATCGAGCAAGTAAGCAGACATCTCCACAAGTAGCCTCTGTTGCTCAGACTGATACTTCTGTTGTTGGTAATTCTTTTGCTTGTGTTTCCCGGTCTAGTCCTCTAGAACAATGTGTTGTGGACTCAGCTGATTCTGATCATATCTCTAGTAATAAATCCCTTTTGTCAAATATTGCATATTCACAGTTTCTTCCCGACGTTACTTTAGCCAATGAGTCTCAAACTAAAGCAAACGGAGTTGGATAAGCGAATCCCCTACCCTCTGTCACTCTAGATGCCATTCTTTATGTCCCTGGCTGTCCTTTTAATCTTGCATCTGTTAGTCGTTTGACTCGTGCCCTCCATTGCGGTATATATTTTATTGATGATTCTTTTATTATGCAAGACCGTAGTACGGGACATACGATTGGAACAGGACATGAATCATAAGGACTCTACTACCTTAACTCATTAAAATCCTCCAAGGCCTCTCTAGTTGCAGATCCTCCATACCTACTTCATAGTCGTTTAGGACATCCTAGCTTTTCCAAGCTTCAGAAGATGGTGCCTGGCTTGTCTAGTTTATCCACATTAGTGCGAGTCATGTCAGCTCAGGAAACATACCCGAGCCTCCTTTCCTCGTAGTATTGAGAGTCGTGCAAAGTCTGTTTTTTCTTTAGTTCATTCGGATATATGGGGTCCTAGTAGAGGCAGTTCAACATTGGGATTTCGTTATTTTGTTAGTTTCATTAATGATCATTCAAGATGTACTTGGATTTTCTTAATGAACGATCGTTTTGAGTTGTTTTCTATGTTTCAGAATTTTTATGCTGAAATTAAAAATTAATTTGGTGTTTCTATTCGCACTTTTCGCAGTGATAATGCCTTAGAATATTTATCATCTCAATTTCAGCAGTTTATGACTTCTCAAGGAATTATTCATCAGACCTTTGTCCTTATACCCCTCAGCAAAATAGGGTTGCGGAGAGAAAAAATAGGTACATTATTGAGACTGCTCGCACACTTCTCCTTGAATCTCATGTTCCGCTGCATTTTGGGGCGATGCAGTTCTCACATCTTGTTATTTGGTTAATCAGATGCCTTCATCTCTCATCCAGAATCAGATTCCGTATGAGGTATTGCTTCCTGAGTCACCCTTATACTCTGTTCCCCCTCGTGTTTTTGGGAGCACTTGTTTCGTTCATAACTTAGCCCCTGGGAAAGATAAGTTAGCTCCTCGTGCTCTCAAGTGTGTCTTCCTTGGTTATTCTTGTGTCTAGAAGGGCTATCGTTGTTATTCACCTGATCTTTGTAGGTACCTTATGTTAGCTGATGTCACATTTTTTGAGTCTAAACCTTTCTTTACCTCTTCTTACCATTCTGACCATCTTGATATATCTGAAGTTTTACCTATACCGACCTTTAGGGATTCTACTATAGCTCCTCCTACACCTTCCGCTACAGAAGTCTTACCCATTCCAACCGTTGGAGAGTCTAGTGTGGCTCCTCCTAGACTCCCTGCCACAGAAACTCCACTCTTGACATATCATCGTCGTCCTTGCCCAGCATCCGGCCCGGTTGATTCACGTCCTGCACCTGAACCTGCTCCTACTACAGACTTGTCCTGCAGCCGCCCTCCTCTCAACATCCACCCCTTCGTTCACCTGGCGGAGCTGCTCCTCAAGAGTGGATACCCTGCTGAGGGTCTGTTGCAAGCGAAGCTCCATCCGTGCTAGCTCTTCTACCAACTCCCGGTTCCGCGGGTCGTTCCTTATGCGCTCATGCAAGCCACGACACTGGTCACAGTAGCGGTGATACTTCCCCAATAGCCGCGCAAAAAGCACCGAACGAGCATTAGCCCGCCTAATGCTCTCCACCTCCAGCAAAAATGTTTACAACGAACAGAGTGAGAGTTAGCACGAGAAGACATGCTAAGAAAGAGAACAAACCAAAGTTTTTGCACATACATTTATACTTAGGGCGGGCACCTCGCCCATCAGTCCGACGTCCGAAATGCCCCTCACGGACATGCTCTCCGCTTCCGAGCACAGGACCCCGAACATCGTCACTAGGTTCTTCTCCTCGAGCAACAAGGTGAGGCCATTAGAAATATCCAAATAACGATAATCCCCCTCGGCCTGCACGGTCGAGCGGGTATAAACTGTTAGAATATACGCTTAACGCTAGAGGGGGGGTGAATAGCGTTTTAATAAAAATCAAGATAAATTTGCGGAATTAAAATTGCAGGAACAAAGTAAGTGCAGTAATTAAAGTAGTAAGGAGAGAACACACTGAATTTATACTGGTTCACCACAACGTGTGGTTAGTCCAGTCCCCGAGAGACTCTCTCGAGTATTACACTAACTCTGTTAAGCTTACGGGTGCCTAACAAACCGTTACACTTGCTCGTAGATATACACTCTACAAGACTTCAACCTGCTCGAGGATACCTCACCTCAAGACTTCAAGTCAAGGAACTAAACTTTCCTTCTTACAACAAGGGATTAGAACTTCCCTTTAAGTGTATGAAAACACTTAGCACTCAAGACAAGACTCTCTTATAGAGTAGATGTGAGTAAAATTAATACGCTCAAGAACACAACAACTTCGTCAAGAATTTGGCTCTCAAAAACTATGAAATGAATGTGAAATGATTAATATGAAAGTATGTAAGCTTAAGCAAGAATTGTAATCAGTTGTTGTGCTTAAAAGAGTGATTTTGAGGTGTATTTATAGTCCTCAAAGTCACCAAGACCGTTGCTTAATTGCCAATCACTAATTGCTGATTTTGTGCTAGGATAATCGATTATCTGATTTGCATAATCGATTATCTGATTTGCATAATCGATATCTGCAAATCGTTCAAAAATCATATGCAGATTTTAAGCAGAATAATCGATTATTCAAATTGCATAATCGATTACCTGATAACGTTTAAAAATCAGACGTTGATTTTATGCTAGCATAATCGATTATTGCCTTGTGCATAATCGATTATCTTTCAGCGTTTAAAAATACTTCGGCAACGGTCTTAACATAATCGATTACCTAAAAGACATAATCGATTATTTTGCTGTTTTGTAAATTCCGGTTATACACTGTCTTAACATAATCGATTATCAAAAAGACATAATCGATTATTTTGCTGTTTTGTAAATTCCGGTTTACACTGTCTTAACATAATCGATTATCAGAAAAACATAATCGATTATTCCTGTCCAGATTTGAAAGACATGTTTAAAATTCATTTTGGCTAAAATGAAAATGTTTGAAAATTATTTTGTTTTAAATCAAAGATGCATGGTTTGATGAAAATGATTTTACGAGAAAAGCCAAGTCTTGAATCTATTGTCGGATCAAGATCACAATATAAAACGACTCATGTATAACTTTGTTGTTTTACTTGATCTTGTTCTTTGTTTCTCTTGTGCTTGGACTTCGGCATATGTCAACGTTCCATGCGCGTCGGTTTGTCATTTATAAAAACCTACAAGGATGAACACACGTTTAGTTTTAGCGACTTGAGAACTTGTTTCAACAATTTCCCCCTTTTTGATAATGGCAAACCAATATCGGGATATGCATATTAAATAATTGATAATGACAATCCAAGACAATTATATAAATATATGAATGAATTCCCCCTCAATTTATGAGTTCCCCTCAATTTATGCCAATATGTAAGTGTGCATAGCCCTTATTCTTCCCCCTTTTGACATTAGCAAAAATAAATAACCTTTTATTGAGGAAACAATATTGAAAATACATAATAAAGCAAGAAAAAGAGACAAAATATTATTCAACCGATACATAAAAAATATTATTCATTGTCAACATTTACATCCGCCTCGGCATCCGGCACTTCTTCCGGAAGGGCAACTTGGGCATAGGGATTGCGGACGTGGTCAAAATATCCATGAAGCTCGTGGGATAATCGGGTGACATTCCTATCAATACGAGTCATGGATGTGGACAAAGAGGCAAGTTGCTCAGAAATGGTTTGGAGGGTAGCGACGGACGGGGCCTGAGGACGACGTCTTTGAGTTGGAGGAGGAGCCGGATGTTCACTGATATTGGGAAATGAAGATTCTTGAATTTCCCAGTGTTTTGTTGCCTTTTTGTGAGGACCGACGGAGGTGTCGATACCGTAGGCTTGAAAATGAGCCATTATGACAAAAGCATAGGGGAGTGGCTTATCGTCCCCAATTGCATCATACATGTGAGTCATGACGAACTGGCACCAATTGATGCGAGCCCCGGTAATAATTGAGTGCATGAGTTTTGAATCCTCATGAGAGAGAGTCGTATGATTGAATTTGCGCGGTTTTAGAGCGCAGGTTATGAAATAAAAGATTAGACGATATTCCGGGAGCATGTTCGTAATGGTTGGGCGACGATGCTCCGGACTAGCAATAAATTCGCCAATGCCAATTTGGTTGAAAAGGAGTTGTTCATCAAATAAAGCACCTTCTTCTCTAGTGTAGTGTGAAATATCTTCCCCATTTCGTGGAAGTTTTGTGAGGAGTTGCATGTGTTCCTCATTTAAAAGAATTGGAACTCCATTGATGTTTGAGACTAGGTCACCATCTTCGTCCTTCCCGAGATTGGAATAGAAGGCACGAATTAGAGCAGGGTGAATGTAACGGGATTGAAGATATATGAATTCAAGGAGTTGACTTTGCACGAGGATATTTGCTGTGGATGGAGGGGCGATGTGGCTAAGGAATCGACCAGTGGAGAATCGAGGAGGAAGGATTTTTTGATTTTTAAATTTTTCAACGAATCGAAGGAGTTCGGGTTCAGTGTCGAAACGTAAGAAGGATCCGTCTTTATAGTAATGGGAGAGTGGACGAGCGACGGAAGAGGAGGCAATTTGTTTGCCGGAACGAGCGCGTTTAGAGTGCTTGCTCGCCATTAGTATGAGGAAATAAGAGCTGTTTGCAAAAATTTGAGGGCTTTTGAAGATTTTTTGAAGCTAAGAGTGAAGTTGGAGTGAGAAATTTGAAGGATGAAAACACATATTTATAGAATTGAAGAAGTGAGGCATTTATTGAAAAAAAAGCTGCAGATTTATTAAGCCAAACGGTCAAAAACGGTAACAATTTTGATGAGCTGACCGTTGGTAATCGATTACTGAACTTTGGTAATTGATTATTGCTGCACAGTGTGTTATACGGACTCGGGGAATAATCGATTTTGATTTGGAGATAATTATTTTATGCAGTGCGATGAAAAACCCAGACGGTAAGAGGAAATCGATTATTCAGTTTTCAACAATCGATTATTTTATTAACACTTGTAAAACTGAACTTTCAATTATCGATTAGTAATATTGATAATCGATTATTAAATATGATTGCCAGATTCCTGCAAAATCAAAATGTTATATATTCGATTCTAGTATTAGTATAATCGATTAGTTTATTTTTCCAGTAGAATAATAGGAAAACATAAAGGAGTAATAATCGATTATTGACTAAGAAAAATCGATTATTTATCACCAGTGCCCGAGAATTCCCCCTGTCTTTGGGGCGATACCTGCAAAAAAGAGTTAGGCGCCTCCGACGCTCAAGTTAGTAATTGTTAAAAGAAAAATGCAATGCATGTATTAGATCATCGTGGAGTCAAGAATTCCGAGTTCACTAAGAATTCAGAAAAAGGACTTTTTCTCTAAAGGCTTTGTGAAGAAGTCGGCCAATTGATATTTGGTTTCAACAAACTCAATTTCGACATCACCTTTGAGAACGTAATCTCTTATGAAGTGGTGCCTAATTTCTATGTGTTTCGTTCTTGAGTGAAGAACAGGGTTCTTCGTCAAGCTTATGGCGCTAGTATTATCACATCGAAGAGGGATATGATTGATACTAAGACCATAATCCGAGAGTTGTTGTTTCATCCAAAGGATTTGAGCACAACAACTTCCCGCGGCTACATATTCAGCCTCGGTTGTGGATAACGCAACACTTACTTGTTTCTTGCTAAACCAAGAAACTAAAGAGCTACCGAGCAAATGGCAAGTGCCACTAGTGCTCTTGCGGTCCAATTTGCAACCAGCAAAATCGGAATCGGAATAGCCAACAAGTTGGCATGAAGAACCTTTGGGATACCATAGTCCCACATTTATAGTTCCAACAAGATACTTCATTATCCGTTTTACCGCAGTTAGGTGCGACTCCTTCGGATATGATTGATATCGAGCGTATACACACACGCTAAACATGATGTCCGGTCTACTTGCAGTAAGATAAAGAAGGGATCCGATCATACCTCGGTATTTCTTGGTATCTACTTCTTTACCTTTTTCATCCTTGTCAAGATGGTCGGATGTGCTCATTGGAGTGGCCATTGCTTTGGCGTTGCTCATTTCAAAACGATTTAGCAACTCCTTGCAATACTTAGATTGACAAATGAAAGTTCCTTCTTTCATTTGTTTCACTTGCAACCCCAAGAAGAAGTTTAGTTCACCCATCATTGACATTTCGAATTCGCTAGTCATTAACTTAGAGAATTCCTCGCATAAAAAATCATTAGTAGCACCAAAAACAATATCATCGACATAAATTTGAACTAATAGAATGTCATTGTTTTTATTTTTGATAAACAGTGTAGTGTCAACTTTCCCCCTTTCGAACTCATTGTCCAAAAGAAATTTGCTTAAGCGCTCGTACCAAGCTCGAGGAACTTGTTTAAGTCCATATAGCGCTTTCTTAAGCTTGAAGACATGATCGGGAGATTTAAAATCTTCAAAGCCCGGGGGTTGTTCAACGTACACTTCCTCTTGAATAAACCCATTGAGGAAGGCGCTCTTGACATCCATTTGAAATAATTTGAAATTCATAGATGATGAAAAAGCAAGTAATAAACGAATGGCTTCTAGTCGTGCTACGGGTGCATAAGTTTCTTCATAATCAATTCCTTCTTCTTGGTTATAGCCTTTAGCAACAAGCCTAGCCTTGTTTCTAGTGATTATACCATTTTCATCTAGTTTATTTTGAAAAACCCATTTCGTACCAATTATGGTGTGATTATCGGGTCTTGGCACCAATTCCCAAACATCATTACGTTTGAATTGGTTAAGCTCCTCTTGCATTGCCAAGGTCCAATGCTCATCCCCAATTGCTTCGGAAATGGTTGAGGGTTCGATTTGAGAAACAAAAGCCATATGTCCTACAGTGTCTTTAAGAAGGTTTCGAGTACTTACCCCTTTCTCGATGTTGCCAATTACCTTGTCGAGAGGATGGTCGTTAGACATCCTCCAAGCCTTAGGCATCATCGATTCTTCTTCTTGTGGTGGTACTTCTTCCGAAAGTTGTTCCATGACTTCATCTTGAACTTCCTTTGGATTCTCCTTTTGCACCTCGTCTTGAAGATTGATTTTGTTTAAAGCATCTGCAAGACCATCATAAAAATCCTTTCTCACCAAGCGAGCATCATTTTCACAAAATACTATATGAGGAGATTCCTCAACAGTTTTGGTTCGATTATTGAAAACTCTATATGCTTTACTACGCGATGAATAACAAAGAAAAAATTCCTCCATCAGATTTCGCGTCAAATTTTCCCAAGTTATCTTTTCCGTTGTTATGAATGAAACATTTACAACCGAAGACTCTAAGATGGGAGAGGTTAGGTTTCCTTCCCTTGTAGAGTTCATAGGGAGTTTTTATGAGTATTGGTCTTATGACAGCTCTGTTTAAAACATAGCATGCGGTACTCACGGCATCCGCCCAAAATTGTTTGGGAATCTTAGCCTCATCGAGCATGGTTCTAGCCATCTCTTCGAGACATCGATTTTTGCGTTCCACCACTCCATTTTGCTGTGGTGTACGTGGAGCCAAAAAGGTATGTTCAATACCGAGTTCGTCACAAAAATCCGCAAAGATATTATGATCGAACTCTCCCCCATGATCACTTCTTATGGAAGTGACGGTTGTGTTCTTTTCATTTTGAACACGTTTAAGAAAACTTTTAAAGGCTTGAAAAGCATCACTTTTATGAGCATGAAATAACGTCCATGTAAATCTAGAGTAGTCATCAACAATAACAAAAGCATAAAGATTTCCACCATGACTTTTAATTCTAGATGGTCCGAAAAGATCCATGTGTAGAAGTTGTAAGGGTCTAGTGGTTGAAACAACATTTTTGGATTTAAAAGAGGCTTTTGTTTGTTTCCCTTTTTGACATGAATCACAAATAGAATCTTTTTCAAATTTCATGTTTGGAAGACCAATTACTAAATCTTGTGAAACTAGTTTGTTTAAAAGATTCATATTTACATGAGCTACTCTACGATGTCATAACCACATGTCGTCTTCTTTACTCATAAGGCAATTTACAAAACTTGATGAAGAATTTTCAAGATCAACCATATAGATATTATCAATTCTAATACCACGAAGAATAACTTTAAAATCACTATGACGGATAACTAAGCATTCTTCGGAATCAAACAATACAAGATTTCCCTTGTCACATAATTGACTTATGCTCAAGAGATTGTGTATGATACCTTTAACTAGCAAAATATGCTTAATGGAGGAAGATTCGTCCTTACCGACCGAGCCAATGCCGATAATTTTTCCTTTGTTATTGTCTCCAAAAATAACATTTCCTCCTTCCGTGGGTTTTAGTTGAAGGAATTTTGATGCATATCCGGTCATATGTTTGGAGCATCCACTATCAAGGTACCAAAGTACACTTGATCCCTTCAAACACACCTACAAAACAAATTAATGAGATTTTGGTACCCAAGCCATTTTGGGTCCTTGGGTGTTAGGTGCAACATGGTGGTGTGATTGATTTGTGTTAAAATGCCTATGTCTAGTGAAACATACGGGAGCAATATGTCCAATTTTATTGCAATAATGACAAATGACATTCGGATTGTGCATTCTTCTAGGATGATAATAATTTGGGGTCCAAATTTATTCACTCTATTTTTAAGAATATAGTTTTGATGTAGTTTTCGAAAATCTTGTCTAGGTGGTCTATACATGCCAATATTTCTTCTAGCATTTGTTCTAGGATGAGTTGCAATTCTAGGATTAAAATTTCTAGGTTGAGTGTTGACATTTATTTTGTTTTGCCTAAGTTGAGTCTTAGGTGGTTTAGGAATGGACTCAACTTTTTCTTTTGGCTCGTGTTTAAAGCCTATACTGTGCTTAGTGGATTTCAAATTTACAAGCACTTCATTGAGATTTTTGTGTGAAGAATTGAATTTGTGCAAAGTGCTTCTAAGACTTTCTACTTCTTCCTTTAGAGATTTGCAAGAAGTACAATCCTTATTTGAACTTTCGGGTTTGTCGGCGCTTCTTTTGCCGTAAAACTTGTTTTCCTCTTTTAATTTCTCATTTTCAAGAGTTAGTTTTTCAAAATCCTTTTCTTTTGAAGAGATTTGTTTTCTTAAAACATTTATAGATTTAGAAGCGCTAATAAACTCTTTATACAATTCATCAAATGCATCTTGCATTTCTTCTAAAGTGAAATAATTCTTATAAGTAGTACATACCTCATTTTGAGTTTCTTCGTGTGCCATAAGACACAAGTTTGCGGTCTCATTTCCATCTCCATCACTTGATTCGTCTCCGGAGTCGCCTCCCCAAGAGATGTATGCTCTTTGTTTCTTGACGGGTTTCTTCTCCTTTTTGGCATTTGGACAATTTGGTTTGATATGCCCGATTTCTCCGCATCCATAGCACTTTAATTGGTCTCCTTGTCGCTTACCTTTTCGATCATACTCCTTTCGCATGAACTTGTGAAATTTCTTAATAACGAGTCCGAACTCGTTATCTTCGTCGCTTGATTCCTTATCATTTTGAGGTTGAGCCGTGCTTGCTTTAAGGGCGATTCTTCGTTTCCTTTGATCATCCAAAGGAGGGTTAAGAATAGTAGATTCATAGGTTTTGAGATTACCTCTAAACCCGTCTATTGTGACATTTGTAATGCCGGTTGACTCTTGAATAGCGTCGGCTTTGGAGCGCCATTCCGGAGTGAGACTTCGAAGAATTTTACGGACAAGTTCCCTAACCGTGAAAGTCTTCTTAAGAGCATGAAGATCATTAACGATTTTTGAAAATCGTTCGAACATATCATCTATCTTCTCGTTTTCCTTCATATGAAAAAGTTCATATTCATGGGTTAGAAAATCTATTTTAGCTTCTCTTACCTGGTCCGTACCTTCTTAGGTGATTTCCAATTTATCCCACATTTGCTTAGCCGTGGTGCAACATGAGATTTTCCGATAATCATCAGGATTTACAGCACAGTACATCATGTTGATGGCTTTTGCGTTGTTCTCCACCTTTCTAATATCGTCTGACTCATACTCATCTTCTGATTTTGGCACCATTTCATTTTCTACCTTTTTGGTTGGAATTTGCTCTCCATTCTTGATAATTTTCCACAGTAGAAAATTATTTGATTTGATAAATATTCTCATCCTTTCCTTCCAATAAGTATAGTTTGTGCCATCGAATAGTGGTGGCCTTGTGGTGCATTGTCCTTCACCTAGTCCTGCATAAACGTTTCGAGTAGAAGCCATGGATTGTTTCTCTCAAACTACTAAGTCTTTCAGAGAGTTAGGCTCTGATACCAATTGTTAGAATATACGCTTAACGCTAGGGGGGGGGGGTGAATAGCGTTTTAATAAAAATCAAGATAAATTTGCGGAATTAAAATTGCAGGAATAAAGTAAGTGCAGTAATTAAAGTAGTAAGGAGAGAACACACCGAATTTATACTGGTTCACCACAACGTGTGGTTAGTCCAGTCCCCGAGAGACTCTCTCGAGTTTTACACTAACTCCGTTAAGCTTACGGGTGCCTAACAAACCGTTACACTTGCTCGTAGATATACACTCTACAAGACTTCAACCTGCTCGAGGATACCTCACCTCAAGACTTCAAGTCAAGGAACTAAACTTTCCTTCTTACAACAAGGGATTAGAACTTCCCTTTAAGTGTATGAAAACACTTAGCACTCAAGAAAAGACTCTCTTATAAAGTAGATGTGAGTAAAATTAATACGCTCAAGAACACAACAACTTCGTCAAGAATTTGGCTCTCAAAAACTATGAAATGATTGATATGAAAGTATGTAAGCTTAAGCAAGAATTGTAATCAGTTGTTGTGCTTAAAAGAGTGATTTTGAGGTGTATTTATAGTCCTCAAAGTCACCAAGACCGTTGCTTATTTGCCAATCACTAATTGCTGATTTTGTGCTATGATAATCGTTTATCTGATTTGCATAATCGATTATCTGCAAATCGTTCAAAAATCATATGTAGATTTTAAGCAGAATAATTGATTATTCAAATTGCATAGTCGATTACCTGATAACGTTTAAAAATCAGACGCTGATTTTATGCTAGCATAATCGATTATTGCCTTGTGCATAATCGATTATCTTTCAGCGTTTAAAAATACTTCGGCAACGGTCTTAACATAATCGATTACCTAAAAGACATAATCGATTATTTTGCTGTTTTGTAAATTCCGGTTATACACTGTCTTAACATAATCGATTATCAAAAAGACATAATCGATTATTTTGCTGTTTTGTAAATTCCGGTTTACACTGTCTTAACATAATCGATTATCAGAAAAACACAATCGATTATTTCTGTCCAGATTTGAAAGACATGTTTAAAATTCATTTTGGCTAAAATGAAAATGTTTGAAAATCATTTTATTTTAAATCAAAGATGCATGGTTTGATGAAAATGATTTTACGAGAAAAGCCAAGTCTTGAATCTATTGTCGGATCAAGATCACAATATAAAATGACTCATGTATAACTTTGTTGTTTTACTTGATCTTGTTCTTTGTTTCTCTTGTGCTTGGACTTCGGCATATGTCAATGTTCCATGCGCGTCGGTTTGTCATTTATCAAAACCTACAAGGATGAACACACGTTTAGTTTTAGCGACTTGAGAACGTGTTTCACATAAACCTCCTGAGCAAGACGGATGTCCTCGGGATCCATATCGGACTCTGAATCACCCCCCTCTTCTGAAGTTCCCCTTCCTCCTTACGCCCTGGAAGTTGAGGCTTCCGCCACCCGAGACATCGACGCGCCCACATTCGCCGTGATGTCAACGCCTGCCATCTCCACCAAAACAGTTGCCGAGGAACCACCTTCCCTCGCAGCAACAGGAACAGAAACTTGAGTTTCCGAAGCGACTATATCACCCTAAGCCAACCGGGGCAACCCCCATAGAGCACTCACCTTCTGGTGCGAGGTCTGATGCGTCCCCCTCCTCCACCGACGACGAAGAATCTAAACTGATCACCACCGGGAGGGCCAGGGTTAACGCCACCCTACGCTGAGCTAGCGGCCTCTCATCTTCTTCTTCAACTCCATTCGGAGATTGCTCCGCCCTGGAACGTACGACCCCTGGAGACTCCTCAACTCGGGGCATGGGCCGTATCGGAGAGTGTGTAGCTGAAGACTTCACCAAAGTCGCCCTCAGAACTGGATGAGGTGTCGGCATTGTGATCATTCGAGAGTCGCCCTCGGCCAACGGAAAGCAAGCTGAGGAGCCCTCCTACGCCGTGGTCGTTCTGACCAACCAAAGAAAAAGGGTTAGGTCAGAGGAACTAAGGACTACGAAGAAAAAAAAATAATCAACAAATCAGATTCTTACCGGCAGCCGGCCTGCAGCCATGGACCTCCCAGAAAGACGCCGACGTGCGAATCCCCGTTGTAACAGGGAGCACATCCTCATCCAACTCGCGGATGCCTGAAATTGGCGCCGGTGGGGCACCTCCTACTACGGCACAAAAAGAAGATCGTTACGTACAAACATAAAGAAGAACTCTTAGCCCAAAAGAAATCAAGGATAACATAAAAGAAACTTACGTGCATGGTTCCACTCCTCCGGGAAGTCAGTGGTACAAGCCACCAAGTGCTTGGTCCTGATGTAGAAAAAATACTCGAAAGGACGAGTAGCGACCTTGTCATCGAGCGTCGCTGTTAAGTCATCGGTCCCACGAGGGACCAACCGAATCATAGTACCACGTGCCCTCTAAGGGCCGTACAGAGTCAACACATGCCCTAGTGTAACTTCCCTCCGTGCCAAATCCGCATCGCAAATAATTTAAGTAAGAGGGGACGAGCTGACCAGGGCACACCCTGTAATAGCGGCAAAGGTCCACCACAAACAAGGGGAGGGGAAGCCTAAATCTCATCCTGAAAGGGTAGGCGTAGAAGATGCAGTACCCTCGGTGGTCGATATGCACCCTATCGCCGCTCCTAGCCAGGACGATGTTGGTAAAGCGTGGAATCTCACACTGCTCCCTCAGTTGAGCAATGCCGACTTCCCCCATCAATGGGGCCTCATCCACTTGATCTTCTCCCTCTCGGTCGGTAAAATCGATCGTTGGACCGCCGGGCAAGGAAAGAATGTCGGTCACTAACGGGAACCGATCAAATGTCGGCGAGTCGATGGCTCCCACTACCAAGATGGACCTTCTGCCGCCACAACCGCCACTGGAGCTACATCGTAACGGGACTGCTCGCCATTGTCAATATAACGAAAAGAAGATGGTAAGATTCACAGGTAAAATAAGAGAATATGAAGATCCGACGAAAACGACGGAGAATGAACCAACAAGGGATGTTAAAACAGGAAATCTGAAAGCAAGAAAGGTTGTCTCTCTTAGAAATCCACTTAGATAGATACCGAAGAAGTGAGAAATGAGCAATACAACCCCTTATTTATAGGCAGAGCATGAATGACCCTCACGAATCCCAAAGATCACCATTAACTACCTGACCAACCGCAAAACGATTCAGGCATCTAGTAACGGGCACCATAATGACATCATTGAACAGTCATTCAACCGTCAATCGGCACGTCCCCCATGGAACAGTTATAACGACCTTAAGATACCACGGGCACGCCCCATGCATCACCATGTACATGATGCCCCCCTTACACGCAACAAGCGTAATCATACTCTCTCCAAGCACGCATAAAAATGGCTGCGGCCATCTCAGAAGGTAAAAATGGCTACGGCTATAAAGTAAAAATGGCTACGGCCACCGCTAAAAGATTTAAAGCCAACGGCCATCTACAAATCAAAAATGGCTACGGCCATCTCAGAAAGTAAAAATGGCTACGGCCATATCTAAGTAAAAATGGCTACGGCCACCGCTGAAAGATTAAAGGCTACAGCCATCTCAGAAGGTAAAAATGGTTACGGCCATATCCAAAGTAAAAATGGTCACGACCATCTCAAAAGTAAAAATGGCTACGACCATCTCCAAATCAAAAACGGCTACGGCCATCTCCAAATCAAAAACGGCTACAGCCATCTCAGAAGGTAAAAATGGCTATGGCCATCTCCAAAAGATAAAATGGCTACATCCATCTCCAACAGATAAAACGGCTACGGCCATTTCTAAATGAAAAAATGGCTACGACCACCTCCCAAGTAAAAAATGGTTACGGCCATTTCTGAGGAACTATGGGTTATGATCGCCCTTGTCACGTAAATAGCCACTGCTATTGTCGAAATCCGCTCATCGAGCTCGGCCTGAACCCGATCTCAATAAGCAGAGGGACTATCTATAGGGGTCAAAACTTGACTTCATGGTATCGAACGAAATCAACGCGTTTGTTAAAGCCTATTTGTAATTAATAATTGGTATGATCATTTACTCACGAGATTACCGAGCAGTCATCCAATTTGATGACTAAGGCCACAGCCTAGTTTCCCGTACGAGGGCGTCTCCTCCAAATGGTCCTAATCCCTAGGCGCCAGCTGGCAGATTTCCTAATTATAAATACTAAGAGAAAGAACCCTAAAGGGGGGTGGTTTCTTCTTCTTCTTCACATCTCCTTTTAAAAGAAGAGAGAATACATCATTGTAAGAATCTGAACCTCTCCATGGAGAGGCAGACCAAACCAATATCATTAATAAAAGATCTTCATCCTCCCCTCTCTAATCTATAATTGTTGTCTCTTATATTTTATTCCTTCGGTCTTTGGATTTATTACGATCTACTATGATTGGCCCTTCGTTTATTTTGATTGTTCTATTCTTCTAAAGTAAAAAACTTTGAGCTAAACACATATTCAAACACAACTTCAACTTTCAAATATTATTTTTCAACACAAAAGTTTCAATCAAATCTATGTCTAAACACTAGCTTATATTTCATTATTATGGGGAAGGTGGACAAAAGATTAGCAGATGAAGACTTTTAAATTTAAAGTGAAGATTCAAATTCTTCATCTAATTTTAGAATTCAGAATTATATGTGTTTATATTGGCCCAGTAAAGTCGAGAAACAGAAGAAGTGCACGATTAGCCACTAATAACACATGTATTTACTTTTAAGTCACTGTTTAAAATGTCTTTAGTCTTTAGCCACTGCTTTAATAAACTTTAATTTTCCGAAAGGAAACAACCTTCTGCTCATAAAGTTCAGAACCAAGTGTCCTTAACATTTGAACTTGTAACTCTAATTTCAAGACTACTTGTCCTTAACTTTTGAACTTGGAACTCGAAGTTCAAGACCACTTGTCCTTAGTTTCTGTGCTTGTAACTCTAAGTTAAGGATTACTTGTCCTTAACTTTTGAACTTGTAAGTCTAAGTTTATGACCTATTGTCCTTAACTTTTGAGCTTGTTAGTCTAAGTTCAGGATACTATTTTGAAATTGTAACTGTAAGTTCAAGACCAAGTTCGCTTAAATTTTGAGCTTGTTAGTCTGAGTTCATGACCTATTGTCATTAACTTTTGAGCTTGTTAGTCCAAGTTCATGAACAATTGTCCTTAACTTTTGGGCTTCTTAGCGTAAGTTCTTCAGGACTTCACGATCTATTATCCTTAACTTTTGAACCTGTAACTGTAAGTTCAGGACCTATTATCCTTAACTTTTGAGGTTGTTAGTCTAAGTTAAGGTTTTCAGGACCAATTGACCTTAACTTTTGAACTTG
Organism: Nicotiana benthamiana; assembly: GCA_034376525.1. Classification (NCBI taxonomy): domain Eukaryota; kingdom Viridiplantae; phylum Streptophyta; class Magnoliopsida; order Solanales; family Solanaceae; genus Nicotiana; species Nicotiana benthamiana. The sequence goes on along the minus strand of CM067335.1, from coordinate 106,986,749 downwards.
TAACTGTAAGTTCAGGACCTATTGTCCTTAACTTTTGAGCTTGTTAGTCTAAGTTCAGGTTTTCAGGACCAAGTGTCCTTAACTTTTGAACTTGTAACTGTAAGTTCAGGACCTATTATCCTTAGCTCTTGAGCTTGTTAGTCTAAGTTCAGGACCAAGTGTCCTTAAATTTTAAACTTGTAACTCGAAATTCATGACCTATTGTACTTAACTTTTAAGCTTGTTAGTCTAAGTTTAGGACCTATTGTCCTTAACTTTTGGGCTTCTTAGCCTAAGTTCTTCAGAGAGCATTGTCCTTAACATTTAAACGTGTAACTGTAACTTGAGGACCTATTGTCATTAACTTTTGAGCTTGTTCGTCTAAGTTGAGGTTTTCAAGACTTATTGTCTTTAACTTTTGAACTTGTAACTATAAGTTCAGGACCTATTGTCCTTAATTTTTGAGCTTGTCAGTCTAAGCTTAGGATTAAGTGTCCTTAACTTTTGAACTTGTAAATCTAAGTTCAGGACCAATTGTCCTTAACTTTTGAACTTGTAACTCGAAGTTCAGGACAATCCTTAATTTCTGTGCTTGTAACTCTAAGTTAAGGACCAAATGTCCTTAATTTTTGAACTTCCAACTTTAAGTTCAGGACCAAGTACCTACCACAACCATGACTCTTTATATCTTTTGCTATGCATTTTGTTTGACCCGATAATACCTCAACTGAAATTGACTGTATTTTCCTCGCCAAAAACATCAAGATTACAACTATCGAAATCATTATTAACAGCAAAATTAGGAATAATAATTGATAAATACTTTATATTATTTTGGGGTATGATTACGGAAATGAGTTGAAAAAGAAAGGCCAGTATAGGTTCACAGGAAGAAGACTTTTTGGTTTTATTCAGAGTACGAAGAATTTAATAGTTGTCAGCAGAAGTTAGATGTTATCTCCATTATTGGCATACCCGGACTTGATATAGGATTTGGGAAGAAAAAGTGATAGAAGAAAGGGTAGCACAGTCTTTTCATATTAATTTTAGTAGACTAGTGGTTACTATTGATAAATATTAAAATGCTGGATAAAAATAAATTTCACTTTAAAAAGTAGCTACCCTATATAATTTTTACTCTAAGAAACTAGCTCCATTTCGTAAGTAGGACCATAATGGTCTGTATTCGGGTCCATTGAAGCATGGGCCTTTCTTGACAATATATAACTTGTAGATATACAAAGTAATTAACGAGGAACCTAAATAAAGATGATAAATTAGTTTCTATTATAATATAGCTAGGTAAAATTTTTGCCATAGGGCCAAGGATCACCTAAACAGTCACTTATCCAGCAATTTAAACTAAAAATAATCGGTAAATATATAATTTATGTACAAATATATGTATATATGCACAATCGTGTACTATAATATATGTAAATCAACTAGGAAAAGTAAAGAGGAATCCAGTTGGCTATTTATGTAAAGATCTCTGCAGCCCAATCGTCAAATATGCTAAACGGACAGAAGAATAAGAAGAGAATAGCAAAGGAAATTTTACCACCTATAGAATAGGTTATTACCCTATTTATATTCTATAAACACCCTTTTAAAATATTACATTCGATAAATATCCTTTTTAGTTTATCGCAAAAAATTTAAATTTAGTTCCATCCTAAAATTAAGGCTTAATATATGCTACACAATATTTTTCTCTCTCTTTTTTTATTTTCTCTCACCTAATTAGCGTATAGGTTCTCTCATCAGCTTTTCTCTCTCTTCCTCAATACACTTTTCCCTCTTCTCCCACAAACACACGTTCCGTACACTTTCAAAAACCCTCCTCCGCTTCTCAGCCATTATCACAAAGAACGTCATTATTCCTCCCAACTGGTTTCAACTTCAACTTCCACTGTTCTTCGTCGTATTTTTGTCCGAGAAGTGTGTTCTCAGTTCATGTCCAAGCGTATTTAGAAATTTAAATTTGTATTTTGGAAATCTTCTCCCCGTGGGTGATTTAACGAATTCGAAATTGCTTTTTCATTGGTTTGTTTCTCTAAATTCTTAAGCGAATTTACACAATTTTTCTGATATATCTTCCATTTGTATTGTTCATCACCAGGATTCTTTGAGTTTTCTTGAACAATGTCGGATTCCACCCCAATCCACAGACTACCCAGAGGTATACCCACCAAAATTCTCAATTTTGATGGGCCCTCTTTCTCGTTGCAACTGACTCAAGCGGAGAAAGATTTTTCTGGTGTATCGGCATCCAATGTTGATGAAAGAAGCAGTAAAATACAAATTGACAAGCTTAAAGAAGTTCAAGTTGATGAAGCTTCAAAAGAAACCAATATTCAAGTTGGCGCAAAGAGGAAAAAACCTGCAAAAGATTCAAGAAATCAAAAGGTAACTGGAATTTCTTACATGTATTCAGTTATATTCAAAAGTATCTTTTTGTATTTCTTACATGTATTCATGTGTATTTGGTTAATTCTAACAATTCTATTTAATGTAATTTAGTTGTATTCATATGTATGTTGGTGTATTTAGCATTTGTTAATGTATATTGCGCTAATTCAATTGTCCAGTTTGACTTCAAATGTATTCATATGAATTCATATGTATTTAGCTGTATTCATCCAAAATGTTGTGTATTGTATATGTATGTTACAAAGTATCTTATCATATGGTAGTATATATGTTTGTAGTTGTCTGACATGCATTTATCCTTGTAACTGGATCATGTCTTATATGTATTCTAACAAAACTTAAAATGTGTTTTTGCAATGTATTCATAGGTATTAACATGTATCTTTCAATGTTCATTGCAGGGAATTGATTTGTTCGAGAAACAACAGCCCAAATTAGCTGCCCATATCAATAGTTACACCAACACTGATATAGTCTCACACATAAGAGAAAAGCTTACTCCCGATCTGTACCAAGAATTCAGGAATACATGCTTTGGCTCATTTCTTCAAATGAAGCGATTTGATGTTCAACAACAACTCTTTAGATGCTTCATGGATCGTCAGATAAATGGCACTCCAAACAATTTTTTTGCAGTATACGTCAATGGTACTGTATATATTTCACATTAAGGGAGTTTTCTCTTGTTACTGGCCTCAAATGTGCCGGTATAGATCAAGATTTTGAGTTTGAGGAAACTCCTAAAAACAGGCTTATTGTGACTTATTTTGGAAGTGCTAAAATTGTAAAGGACAAACACTTGAGATAACGCTTCAATGACAAGGCATGGGGACCCGACAATGATGAGGATGCTTTGAAGATATCTTTGTTGTATTTCATCCACACCTTTATATTTTCATCTGAGAAGAATAGTGAAACTGTACCGAGGCTAGATTTTGACTTAGTAGAGAGTGGGCGCTTAGTAGTGAAACATGTATTCTCTTTTTATGCATATGTTTCTTTTTGTATTTTTATACCTCTTTGTATAGTGTATTCATAGTGTGTGCTGCTTCTTCTACAGTAGCTCTATTATGTTGTATTGACATGTATTTTGGGTGTATTCTTCTGTATTCAAAATTATGATGCAATTTCAATTCAACTCCATTTATATATACTCTGAGTGTTACATGTATTATGTTGTATGAATTTATTTCTTCTTGTATTTTTTGTATCTCTTTGTATATTGTATTCATAGTGTGTTATGTTTTTTCTATAGTATCTTTATTTTGCTATATTCACATGTATGTTGGGTATATACTCCTGTATTCAAAATTAATCTGCACTTTCATTTCAACAATATTTATATCTATTTTTCATTTATATCTTTGGTGTACCTCTTTGTAATGTATACTAGCAACTTATATGTATTAATTTTTTTTTTCTAATATTAAGTTACCATCCTAACAATGATACATACAACTAACAAAAAACTACTCCAGAGGCACCGTCCATCAAACCATCCACCACAAATTAAGAGGAGGTACCCAATGAATTCTATGTTTCTCAATTTCAACTGGACGACAAGTTTCTACCAATCAAATCCAAAAAATAGAATAGTTATTCATGCAAGTGCAAAAAAATTTGAAGCCACACCAGTGAAAGCTCAACGAAATAGGCGACCAATTAGATGGAACTCTTCGCCTTATCAATCTAACTTCAACTCAGGAGGTAAGTGATTTTACAAACGTAATATTAAGCATTCATCGTGATTGAATCATTTATAGTACTCAACAAACACAAAATAAATTTACAGCATGTTCCTCCGTAAAGTTGACACCCATCTTTGAGAAAAGACACCCCTTTGAGGAAGATCCAATAACGCGGCCACATCCTATGTTACTCATTCAAGAATATGACAAGTGGGTCCGTGAAGGTCTTTTAGCAAGACATGATCAGAAGTGAGTTTTCCCCTGTTCATTGTATTATGTTTTCATTTTTTAAGGTATGTACATAATGAGTTTTATATCATACTTGTAGAGGTAATCTCGACGACCATTACAAGAAAAACAAGTCTATACTCCACATTCCATTGGATTTATGAGTTGATCAAGTTGATTCCAAAAACTGATTTTACCTTCTATCTTTTGACGGGAAGTTATGGGATGACAATGTGAGTCTTTCTCAAAAACTGGTTTTACGTTGTGAACAGCCATATTTTACTCTTATTTCCAATGTACTGAGCTATGCTTCAACTGAATTAAACTCTTTAAGTAAGCTATAATAAAATGAATTGAAATTGTCGTATTCAAATGTATTGAACAATTGAATTCCATGTATTCATCCAATGGCAGTTAACTGTTTCAAAATAGTTGTCCAGATCTGTATACAACTGAATTACAGTGTATTCTATCAAAGTCAGTTGAATTAAACTGTACTAAAAAGCTATTTTCAACTCTATTCAACATGTTATATTCACCTATATTAAGGAATTGAATTAGTTGTCTTTCTTCAATGTTAGTTGAATTCAACTATATCCCATAAGCTGTATATAGTTGTATTAACCTGTATTATAGTGTATATCTATATTTTCTAGCATATGTATTGAGGTATTCCTATATATTATTTCTTAGTTCAAGCAAATAAACTCACACTATCTAGTAACCTCTTTTGTTTATAGCATATGGATGTCATATTCTACTATTTGCGAAAGATGGGCAAGTACAATCAGCATAGGGACTTCATGTTTACTACTGTTGACTGTATTTTCAAGACAAGTATAGCTGAGATATATGACAGGTATGAAGATACAGATAGTGATGCTAATGTAGCCAAACAAGAATACGTTGTATGTGAGTATATTAGGGGCTACAAATTGCATGCTAATGTACCCTGGAATACCGTGGATAATGTCTTGATACCAGAGAACTTGAAGGAAAAACTTCATTGGGTGTTGGTTGTTGTGACTTTCAAAGATAGATGTATCAAAGTGTACGACTCGTACACGTCTTCCGGTCATGATGCTTACGTAGTCTCTGAGATTGTAAAGCCAGCTAAGCTACTACCTCTGTATCTATCAATTAGTGGATTTTACATAGATAGTCAAGGCATTGTCTGGTTTGCTTATCCCGCATACACAAAGAAGGATCAGAACGAACCTTTTGAGGTTATCTTCGTTCAAAATCTGCCTCAACAGAAAGCGGGCAGCATGTAAGTATCCAATCATCATGCTTATTTGTTTTATACAAATCTAATTGTATTAATTATTTTATATTCTGTTTCAATCTATTATTTTTAGAGATTGTGGAGTGCACGTTGCAGCCTTCGCAGAGTGTCTGAGCACTATTGGAGAGATTACACAAAAAACACCATTTGATGCCACTCTTCTCTGACAAAGATATGGTGCTCATTTATGGGACTATGCTATGCGCAAGATAGATGCTGATGCAATAAGCGAGAGTGAAGCACCTTCAAAGATTGAAAGGCAAATCTCTGCGTCGGAGGCAAAGATCCAGATAGTTTTAGAATAATTTTTTTTTTGTATAGTTTTAACAATGATAGTGATTGTAGTAGTTTTAGTCGTAGATGCTATTAACTTACAGTTTCTGAAACTTTAAGTATGCTGAATGATTTTTGTTAATGCAAATTTTTGAATTGTATTCAGTTGTGTAAGTTAAGCTTTATCTTTCAGTAACTATATGCAACTGTATTCAAGTGTTTTTAGCAGATTGTATTAATCTGTATTATTCAGGTCATTTCAGTTGTATTAAAGTGTTTTTATCAGTTGTGTACAGTTTTTTTGCAAGTATATTCAACTGCATCCATACAGATATATTCAGATGTATCCATTCAATTGTATTAACTTGTATTTTGTTGTATTATTCACATGTATCTTTCGTTGATTTCATATGGATTCAGCTATAATCAATTTAATTGACCTGTATTGATAACCTATTGTCAACATTATTAAACATGTTGTATTCAAATGTATTGAACAATTGGATTAACTATGTTCATCCAATGTCAGTTAAATTGAAAGTTTTGAAGCAACTGTCCAGATATGTATTCAAATGTATTACAATGTATTCATCTAAAGGCAACTGAATTCAACAGTATTATTAACCTATATTCAACTGTATTAACATGTTGTATTCAATTGTATTAAGAAATTGATATAGTTGTATTCAACTATACTAAAATACTCTCACTTTATATATATTTATATATATAAATATACTTCAACAAAATAAAATTCGCAAATAATAACGAAAGTCGTTCCACCATATATTAATTAGAAAAACGAATATATCATAGCGGATAATGTCATAATAAGTGTTGTCAAATTATCGAATCACCAATACATGTCAGAATACAACGATTAATTACGGGGAGCATTCCTACAAGTTCGCTTGTCATGTCCTCCATGTCCACATATGCTACATGAATGTTGATTTTTCGTCAACAACAATTCACTTAAAGTTTTGTCGCACTTCTTCTTTAGCCTTCCAGGAGGTCTTTTCCATTTGGGTGGTAGTACCACCTCCTCTGCAACATGCTCTGGTATATTCCAGTCATTTTTTTTCAGGTAGCGGGTACACTGGCACATCATATGTCATTACAATTGTACTTGGCTTGTAATAGCTAGAGAAATATTCTTCGGGCATTAAAAACTTGCTCTTCATTATAGCCCAGACATGTGGGCATGGCAATTCATCAATTTGGAACCTCCCACAAACACATTTTCTCTCGAGCAGGCAGACTGTGTAATTCCTCCCACCATCGTTAACAATATGTAAGTATTCAGTTTAGGGTACAACCTACATATAAAACATAAATATTAGTTTTGAACACATTTACATGAATTAACAAAAATATACGACTAATTTAAATGGTTACTATCACTTCGAAAATTGCAACTTCATCCAATTTCAGTTATATTCAGCTGTTTCCAGCAACTGTATGCAATTGTATTCAATTGTATTATTGTGTATTTTTCTATAGTCTGCAATTGTATGCGTTTGTATTCAACCTTCGTTGAGAAAATGTTTTCAGAAATATACAATCAATTTAAACAGTATCAATCACCTAAATTCCATTGTAATCATTATCACGTGCATACAGTCTTAATAATCACATGTATTTAACTGTATTCATATATATTATTTACTAGTTCAAGTAAATATTCATACAAATTAACTTACAGTCATACGTGTACTCATTGTCTCATTCACATCCAGCATTTCCTGGTATTTTTCCCAAGCGTCTTGTATGTCTGAGCAGCTTCTTTACGGTTACTACAATTCCAACGACCAAGCATCTTTAGCCCTCCACGCCAACATGTAGCTAACATCTACACCTAATTCTAATTTCACAACATCAATAATGTCCCTCGGGGTGTATTTCCTCTTATGGTTTGTAAGCTTTGGCCTTATTATACAACTTATAAGGCTGCTACTAGCTTGCCGCTACTCGTACACTTTATCCTTCAGAGGACATGTATGGTTGTCATTGAATTCTCTCCCCTTGAATAATTTCGATTTGTTTATGCTTGAAGTCTTAAAACTCCAATCACAATCTTCTGAAATACATATTAATGCATAGCTGGAAAAAGATTATACACATCAGACAACTTAACGAAGATTACATGGTATACTTCCTAGTAATAAAGTACCAAATTTTAACTCTATGTATATGTAATTTTGTATACAAAGGAATCCCAATATTGTTTTATGTGATTAAATACAATAAATACACCTAAATACATTCGAATAAATCTCCAAACACTTAACAGAATATTAGTTATAATTCCAAAATAGTTATCGCTGTTGTTGTAATTTTACCAACAGTAAAATAACATTTGAATACATATAATTATGAATACTAATCAAATATAAATTGTCATTCCTGTTCATCATCTGAAGGTAACACTTAAATACAATTAACTACAACAAAGTTAAATAAACATCAAACCTGACAGCATTAGACCGATCAACCCGGAATTGAAACCTTTGAGCTATAGCATAATTCTCCATCACCTCTTTCAATGTAGCCTTATCCTTATAAACTTGTCCAGCCATAACCTCCTTTTGATCAGTTTTTGAAATTATCAAATTCTTCTGGAGTTCGAACACTCCAATAGCTTCTCCTGAATTGGCAAGTTCTATAGCAGTGTATCATTAGAATCGGAATCGTACCTTTGAATTGCTTCGTCTATCTGCACAATGCCGCCTTGATTTAAACCATCTCCGGAGATAAGCTCCTTTTCCATAGTTGTTATGCTCAAAGGATACATCCCAAATTCTTTGTTGTTTTTCTTCAATTCTACATACACTCTGTAACCCATATGATTGTGCATTTCCATTGGCGTGCGATTTCCTTCACCATTGTATTGAATTTTAATGGTAGTTGTGCTCAAATCTATAGCCAGTTGATTGGAAATTAAAGCAACTAGATCATTAAAGGAGGAATACTCCTTAATCAGGATTCCCTCAATGGAAAAATCGATATAATTCTCCTCATCGTTCCACTTTCCAGAACGACGCAACAAAACTGTTAAGCTTGCCATCTGTATAGAACAGTTATACAGTCTTTTGTATATAAATTTTTTTGTATTGTATCAATCGATAAGAAGGAGAAGAAAATCGTACAAAAAGGAGACGCCTTGCTCTGTTTTTTTCGCTTCTTTCTGGGTTTCTTAATTTCAGAAGAATAAAGATTCATGGGGTATATATTTGTCGAGTAAAATTAGGGGAATCAAATTTGATTTGATTCCCTTCCATTTTTAAAAGCTTTATCGTTTCATATCTCCCTATCCGTCTCTTGATCCCTCATTCCACTAATCCGTTGTTACTGATTCATTCAAGGCATAGACTCTCCATTTCTTTGTCTTATTAGCGCAGATATGTTATGTATTTAGCGTTAATAGCGCTTGAATACATGTAAATACCTATCGAAAATTAGCCGTCATTCCTGATTGGACGCCGCTCTTTTGTAATGTATTATTAAATACAACACCTTTAATACATTAAAAAGGTATTTATAAGACGTAATATAGCAAAATGTTTCTATTAATGACTAATTAGGATAAAAAGATGTGCTTTGTAAAAAATTCCCAATAGCAAATAAACATTGGTGTTAAAAAGTAAATATGTATTGCGTTGAAACTGATCTCAGCAGAGACTAAATGCTACTCCTAGACTAAGCTAAAAGGAACTGTTTAATCCATTATTCTCTGCCGACGACTTATTTGCATGAGAAAAAAGGCACTCAAATAATGGAGCACTTGTTTGACAGTGATTTTCTTCTTCTTCGTCGTCTTTTTTCCCACTTTGATCAGTTACAGAAGCACTAAAAGAAGGAGCCACAATAACTGAAGAATAAACCTTTGAACTACTTCCTTGTAATTGGATCCTGCTGATCTCTTCTTTATATTGATCACAACCCATATTTTCTTGAACAAATGTCTCTGTTTCTATTTCGTTTTGATATGTATTCCCTGCAAGTTTCTTCATAATAGCAAGTTTAAGAAGTTGATATAATCTAGGATTTTTTCCCAACAAACTGCAGTTTTCTTCATTTGGTTTCAAGATTCCTTGGTATTTGAAATTTGTTTTGGCATTTCTACCACGAAGAAGACGTGCAGCATTATCGTAAGCCAAAGCTGCTTCTTCTGCTCTATCAAAAGTTCCTAACCATAGCCTGAGTTTTTGAGATGAATCTTTGATTTCAGCAACCCATCTACCTGAAGGCCTTTGTCTTACTCCAATGAATTTCTTTCCATCATTTGAGGAAATTAACTTTGACTTTCTTTTTCTCACTTGCTTTTCTTGGATATTTTTGGATGATGGGGATTTTGAGCTTTCCATTCTATACTTAAAGAGGAGATTAATTAGAAGTGGTTTGTTTTAGATTAGGAGGATTGGGAACAGTGGTTTGTATATATACTAGAAAGAAGAAAAGAGGTGTTATAATTATATGTTGATTGTCTATATTGGGTAATTTTTGTAGTTTACTATCTACAAATATTGGCAATTTATGATTAATTAAGTTGATTATGAATTGGCACAACATAAATAATTTTTATACTACCAGTGCAATTCGAAAGAATATACTCGTAGAAAGTTACTCCATCCGTTACAATTTAGATGATGTGGCTTGATTCAGGAGAAAAAAAAAACTTAGTAACTTGTGATTAAAAGTTTAAGTGGTAAAAAATTTGCGGAACCATAACATTTGTATGTTTCTAAAAGATAAAATGGGTAAAATAAGGAGTTTACAATTTAATTATTTCGAAATTTAGACATGTATCATTTATTTTAGAATATACAAAAACATGAGACCCCATCTAATTTGAAACGTAGGGAATACTATTTTACAACAACAACAACCCAATATTATTGTAAAATAATACTATTTTATTTTTCAATTATTTCACCGAGCTTGTAATGGAAAATTACATGTTATTGTGGGTCGACTTACAACGATGATGCAAAAAGACTTAGGGGTTGTTTGGTAGGAGGTATTAGAAAAAATAATGTAAGCATTAACTCTATGCATTACTAATGCCTTTTTTGGTACATTTTTTTCAACCTATGTATAAGTAATACTTGCATTAGTTATACATCATACTTGGTATTATCCTATGTATAAGTAATGCATAAAAAATCATGGCATTAGTAATAACAAAGCTACTAATGCATGCATTAGTATGGTTAAAGACGAAACTATTCTTAAAGTCCCTTAAAGCTAGAGAATATGGAGGACATTTTTATAAACAACTATTTTTCTTAAAATTTTCGCAATACATTATAATTTTAATACACCACATCAAACAGTAGAGAAGAAGTAATATATGCATAACTAATGCTTGCATTATTAATCAATATATTATTAATATACCTTATTCCTTGCTATTGTTATATACCCTACCAACAACAACAACAACAACTACCCAGTATACTCACATCAGGTGGGGTCTGGGGAGGGTAATATGTAGACAAGCCTTACCCCTACCCGAAAGGACAAAGAGGCTGTTTCCAATCAACCCCCGGCTCATAGAATAAAAGGAAAAACAGCAGTATTTTATATACCCTACCAAACGACCCCTAAAACTCTTAGAAAAATTGGGTGCTTACTGCTTACTACATGCAGTATTTGTCATGGCTTGTCAAAGGATCAAGTTTAATGATAAAGGTTTAGTACAACTAATGTCCTCTGCATAATACTTCCAAGAGCCAACAAACAAAATTAGCTCATCAAAAGTCCAAAACTGAATAGAGCTAGCTCCTCCATGTTTTTTTCTGAATTAGACTTTACTCTCTTTCCTTTTTGAAAGCTGAAAAACTAATATTTTGCTGTTGTCACATAGTGTATGTCTTTGTTAGTCCCTTAGAACAACATGTTTTTAATAATCTGATACTTCAATTCATCATCTGTATTTGAACAGATGATTACATCAGAGTGCTTGGTGGATTGTCATGAATTGTTAAAATAATTCTCAAATTAAAAAAAAAAAAATTGGTTGTCACGTTTATTACTTCCTAGATTATGATTTAGATACTCTATCAATCTGGTTATTTTGTATTATAGTTGTAATTATATGTAAGACTAAGATGATTATTTTCTGGTATGTTAACAAAACCTTCTGGGAATATTTATATCTTCCTACAAGTTGCGCCAGTCATAAGGGATTTATTACAAACAATAATATATCTTATGTTCTATTAAAAAGGTAGATCGGTGCAAAAAGCATCAACCTACCTTTAACACAAGAATTAATTGTTGATTTCACGGCTTGAACCCGTGTTGTTCCAAGCTCCCCTGAATATATATCTTATGTTCTATGTGTATATAGTTTCTTGTTATTAATAAAATTTTGGTTTTTATAAGGTAAACTTACACAAATATCCTAAATAAATTACAACTTACCAACCTCTACCATTAGTCATAGACTTGCCAAAACTAGCCAACAAAAATTAAAAAAATAAAATTATAGGGTTCTTCTATCAAAGAATCACATGCAAAAATCACCTTCTATATTTTTAAGCGTGATTAGCAACATTACATACAAGACGGAAAGGAAATTTCATGGATGGGTAGCAAATAAGGTGATGAAATGTAAAAATCTATACAATATTCCAAAAATCTAAAAAAAATTGAACTTTTTCAATGGGTATAGTTGAAATTCATTGAAATATATAGATAAGTCAATATACAAAATTTGATGAAGATTGGAGGTGATTTGGACTGGTTTTATATCAAAATTCGTAATTAAATCGAGTTCAAAAAAGTCCTCTGCGACACATTTATCAAACATGTTTCACGCATGTATCTCATACATAGATATACATGGATATACATGTGATACACAATTGATACAAATATGAAGGGAGGCCGTCGACCAGTGTCGGAGGATTAGATAAAGTGGCAGATTCGGACTCATGCATCGCCCAGAAAGATATGGACGAGTTTGTGGGTGGGCATACCCAAGTAAAAATGACGACAGATGGGTCCGACCATCATATTACAATTTCGGGGGCTTACAACTTGCTGCAAAATGGTGGACATACCACATCGGCCCTTACCCTGTTTTGTGCTGCCCCTGAGAGTGAGATGCTAGCACCGTGAATGATGCGGAGCTATCACGAAGAGAAGCTAGCATGGATCTACATGTATTCTTTCATCCCTTTCCCCCCTTGTGTATTATTGGATCGACCTGAAAGTGTTCTTATTTCTGCTTTCTCTTTAGACCCTTGTTTTGGAGGTGGAGAGGGGACGCTGCGAGAAAAAGAGGACAAACCTCTTCAAGAAAATGCTGAAGAAGTATCGAAAGTATCATTGCGGGCATCAAACGATGGCCGACCTCTATCGGTAGGACACCGACCTCTATCGGTAGGACCCCAAGTTTTGAGTGTTTTGTGAGGGGATCGAACAGGGACAGGCCTAGCTGGAGCGTAGAAGGACTGAGCTGGAGGAGACAAATAGTGAACTAATGAGAGTCGTGGCCTGCAACAGCAAATTAGAGGTGCACCTTAGAGCGAAAGATGACAAGCTCGAGCTGAGCCGTAGGGTAGAGGCGGAGAACGTCGACCTACAGCGGAGGGTGTCTAAGTTGACCGCTGAGCTCGATGCCAGGTTGACAGAGATAAATGGGCTTAGGGGAGAGCTAAGTGTCAGCATTGACAAAGCGGTAGAACTGCAAGGGAAAGTTGCTTCTCCGAGGCCAGAAGAAGCGGGTCATCCCTCTCAACCCTCCTCGTCTCGTCCCTCATCTGGTTGGGGTCTACGCCGCAATGCGTATGAGATGTGGGTCTTTGCAGAGACCAAACTCGATGTATATAGAGACCTCTATGATGAGGGTCGGGCAACGTAGGAGGAGGTTCAAGCCAAGCAAAATAAGGCGCGTGCTGCTCGTGAGTCATGTGGGTACTACCCTGACTCTCCCGATGAGGGTACTCCATTTCAGGGGATGTCAATCATCTTGACTCGGCATCTTGGTACGACATCCTCTCGGAGATGGCGAGTAGTTGTAGATTCATGTACTTGTAAATATTTTTTGGTTTGTTGAATATGTGGGAGCTCGTTTGTGTGGGCGAACATAAATATATTTTTGTTGTAATATAATTTTTACTTTTGTTGCTTAATTCCTTTGCTACTTTTTTTGTTTTTATTTACTACGAGGGCCTCGTCAAGGTTCGAGTATGATCGGATCGCTGTTGATGGCCTAGGATATTGGGATGCTACTTTGACTGTCGTCCAAGTAGTATCCATCGTGGTTCTAATGAGGTTTATCACATCGGCCAGTCGACGCGGTCCCTGGGCCAATAAAATAAAAGGACTACACTAGTCAAATCTACATTATATAGGCAAAACTCTACATTTTACAGACAATTCTCCATTGTACAGAAGTCTCTTCATTGTGTAAACGACAAAGGGCATATGAAAATCAACGGCTAAGGCCATATGAAAATCAACGGCTAAGGCGATAGGAAAATCAACGGCTAAGGACATCGACATCAAGGTTCGACCCAGTTCGACCTTGACGGATAACACTTCAAGGAAAGTCGAAGTAAAATCCTATTGGCTAAGGCCATCGACATCAAGGTTCGACCCAGTTCAATCACAACGGATAACACTTCGATGACAGTCGAAGTAACATCCTATTGGTTAAGGCCATTGACATAAAGGTTCGACCTAGTTCGACCACGACAGATGACACTTCAACGACAGTCTAAGTAACATCCTATTGGCTAAGGCCATCGACTCAAGGTTCAACCCAGTTCGACCAAGATGGATAACACTTTGACGACAATCAAAGAAACATCCTATTAGCTAAGGCCATCGACATCAAGGTTCGACCCAGTTTTACCATGATGGATAACACTTCGACGACAGTCGAACATCCTATTGGCTAAGGCCATCGACATAAAGGTTCGACCAATTCGACCACGATGGATAACACTTCGACGACAATCGAAGTAACATCCCATTGGCTAAGGCCATCAACATTAGGGTTCGACCCAGTTCAACCACGAAGAATAAAACTTCGACGCCAGTCGAAGTAACATCCTATTGGCTAAGGCCATTGACATAAAAAAATCAAAGAAGAACAATGACAAAAATAAAGTTTATACATCACAACAAAAATGTATCTACAATCAACATCGTGAAAGGGCCCATCATATTCCAAAAAATAAAAGAGAATAACAAAATATGTACAAAATAAAGGCTCCTCACCACCCGGCACGTCACCTCCTGGGCAATAAACCTCATTATACCAGAGTCCGAGTCTAGATGATCGACATCCTCAAAAGGGCAACCCTCCCGATCAGGGGAGTCGGAACTACACCAGCAGGCTCAACGGGCGGTACGAGCCTCTATCATCGTGCCTGGACTTCCTCTTCTGTCGCTCCACCCTCGGCGTGTATCTCTCTATAGACGTCGAGTTTGGCCTCCGCAAAAATCTACATCTCATGTGCGTTACGGCGCGCACTCTGATCAGACGGGGGACAAGATGAGGAAGGCTGTGAAGGTCGAACCACGTCCTCAGACCTTGAGGGGGCACTCCGCCTAAGAACGTTAATCTCGGCCACCCTGGCTTCAAGATCAATGGTCAAGTCCGCTACCCTACGTTGGATATCGGCATTCTCCGCCGCCACCCCCCCGACTGAGCTCGAGCTCATCATCTTTTGCCTTAAGGAGCGCTTCCACTTTACTACTACGGGCCACGGTCCTCACCATCTCGTCATTTGTCTTCTCCAATTCAGCTCCCCTACGTTCTAACTGGGCCTCTTTCTGCTCGATACCCACCCGGAAAAACCAAAACTCGGGATCCTGCTGGAAAAGGTCTACCGCGCCTTGATGCTTGGAGCCAACCTTACAACACACAACACGCAAAACGAGGGTCTGAGAAGAAAGACATGTATTAGCATGCATCAAGCCAACCTTACAACACGCAAAAACAAAAAAGGGTTACCTGTAAAGTCATGCCTACGACCCTTCGTGACAATTCCCCATTAGTGGCTCTGAGCATCTAACTCTCATGGGTGGCGCATAGCAAAGTAAGCTCCGATGCGGCACGTTCGTTGTTCAACAATAAATTGTAAGCCCCAAAATCACAATTCGACGGTCGGACCCATCCGTCATCATATCTACATGCGTGAGACTCTTCACAAGCTCGTCCACATCCTCCTGGGAAATCTCGGAGTCTGATTCCTCAACTTCCCTGCCGACTCCATCGACGTTGGTTCTAGAGCAACCCTCAGCAGCACGTGCCGAACTAGTACCAATAACGATACTCCCCTGATGGGCCGACCTTCCAGAGCGAATGACGCCGACCATGAAAACACGTGTAGGCATTTGTTGGGCACGACACTCCTTTCGTCATATGTAGCCACCCCCTTGCCTGTCACAAATCTCCTCCTTTTCCTCTCCATCGGTTCTTCACCCTCAGAAGACTCATCTATAGGCTGCGGAGCCGGTACAGACGACGTCGAATATTTCACAACTGTCACCACTGATGTGACTCCCTGCAAAGGGACTATAGGGATGCCTCCTCGGACGTACACGCAAAATATCTCATAAGTATCCGAAGTAGTGATGGACTACGCGGAAGCAGGCATTCCCGCCATCTTCCTAGAAGCACCTTGTCCTGTCGCCATGAAGATAAACCAGTTAGAAAAATTGACCAAACCTGTTAAACAGAATCAGGAATCTACCTGAAGGGGCCGGGGGACCATAGCGCTGAAAGAAATTAGGCCACGTGTGAGTCTCTTCGGCATAAGGCAACAAGTCAGCAACCCACTTCCTGATACCGGTGACGAGCCGAAGCGGGTAAGCTATGGCTTCAATGGGAAAGTTAGAACCGTAACAGTCACAAGTAATGAGGAATTCATTGAATAGAGATAGATACGTTTCGAATTCCACTTTTCGGGGAACCCGGCAGGGTTAGAAACCAAGTGTTCATTCCTAATGTAAAAATACCTATGCCAATATCCGCGACTAGGTCGGTCATCGGTCTTGACCACCAACCCCTTTGTACCACGACTCCTCAAATGTAGCATGGTGCCTCTCAGGTATCTGACATAGAATAACTGCAAAAGATGGTGGACAGTGACCCCGCACCCGACCAGCTCCGCGTATTTGGACAGCAACCGACATACTTTTAGGGTTTATGGCGTAAGCTGAGATGGGCATACGTTATAAAACGACATAGATCCTCCGCCAAAGGGAAAATAGGAAGACCATAAGCAATCAAGAATGGATATTCGTAGAAGGTGAAATATCCCGGTCGATGAACATCTACATAACTCGCCCCCGCTTGAACTAACTCCACGTGAGCAGATATGTCGTACGTCACGCAAAGATCATCTAAATGATCTTGTAGCAACTCGAAAAGTTCCGGAGGTTGCGTGGGAGAGTCTTTGATGAAATCTTTCCGAGATAGGAGGTGTTTCGATAACAAGGTCTCCACTGTGAGAGGGCTAATATCTTCTTCTTCCTCCCTCTCACCACTACCAGGGGAGGCGGCACATTCGATGGAGTAGTCTCAGTAACTCTTGTACTATTATGTCGAGATTTGGGCATGATTTCTGTTCATAAGAAAAATGTGCATTGCACAATGGAGGAGAGGGAGATTTCCGACTAACAGAAAAGCGTCGGAGAAAGAAGACGTTTCTTGAGAAAATGGAATGTTCCTAATTACAACTGATCAACATTTGTATCAGGTTAAACTCTTCCCTTATTTATAGGGTTGGGCGGCGCTAAAATCGAAGACAGATTTCGAACCGGCGCGGGAAACCATGTTAGTATTTATGCCCGTCACTAGGGGGGTGAATAGTGCGGCACAAGAATATTGATAAATATTGCGGAATTAAAATTGCAGGAATAAAATAAATTCGGTAATTAAAATAACAAGGAAAGAACGCACCGAATTTATCCTGGTTCACCACAACCTGTGGCTAGTCCAGTCCCCGAGAGACTCTCTCGAGATTCCACTAACTTCGTTAAGCTTACGGGTGCCTAACAAACCGTTACAATTGCTCGTAAATGTACACTCTACAAGACTTCACTTTGCTCGAGGATACCGCACCTCAAGACTTCAACCACTAAGACTTAGGGTACTTAGCAAACCCGTCAATCAATGAGAAGATATGTTCTTCTCAAACACCTTTCTCTTCTTACAATAAGAACTCTCTCAAAAGAGTAGATAAAGAGATACAAATAAGCTCTATGAACAACTCAAAGTTGTCTCTCAAATGGCTCAACAAAAGCTCTAAAATGATGCTCAAATAATGTCAATATGTATATCAATATTGGGAGGTGTTGTGTGTTTAATATCAGCTCAAAAGACCTCTTTTTATAGGTGAAAAATGGTATATGTCCGTTGCTTAATTGGCAATCAATTATGCTGATTTTGTGCCCAGATAATCGATTATGCAAATCAGATAATCGATTATTCTCCAACGTTCAGAAAATCAGAAGCTGATTTTTAGCCAAATAATCGATTATTTGCTGAGCATAATCGATTATGTTGAGGCAGTGTCAACATTGGCAACGGATACAAGATAATCGATTATTTAAAGGTTATAATCGATTATATACCATGGATATACACTTGATATAGACTGTGTATACCAGAGTATACCAGAATTGAAAACTTACTTCAAAAACCATTTTGGTTAAAATGAAAACGTTAAAATCATTTTGTTTGAAGTATTTAAAATATGTTTATGATAAATATGATTCAATAAAATATGTTTATGATAAATATGATTTAATAAAATATATTTATGATAAATATGATTTAATAAAATATGTTTATGATAACTATGATTTAATAAAATATGTTTATGATAAATATGATTCAATAAATATGTTTATGATAAATATGATTTAATAAAGTGATTTTATGCATATTTATGATGACCTATGTTGAGCCAAAAGACGAGATAACTAAAGCGTTGCTCTTACATTGGTTCTACCTAACGACCTACGCCTTGGATCTTCGGTCTTGAATATTTGAGCTCGTCTTTGGCTTTTTCCATTGCAATCCGTTCATCAATATGCTTCTCGGCATTCAAGCTTGATTGTTTGTTCATATAATATCAGTGTTTGACACTTGACTTCATTGTTTGTCATTCATCAAAACCTATACCTGAAAATCATGCTCATACAACCAAGGCGCACATATCATATGATAGAGTGATTTTCTACAATTTCTCCCTTTTTGATAATGACAAACAACAGGAGATATGCATATCGAATTCCCCCTAAATTCATGCTATATCTCAACATGCAATTCATGCAAACAATTCAATATAAACAATTCAATATAATTCCCCCTTAATTGAATATTCCCTCTCAATTAAGGCATGCATATCGCCTATATTCTTTCCCCTTTTGGCATTAGCAAAAAAGAATATGCCAAATGTTATTTAAACTATTGACGATACCAATTGTTATAAACAAAATCATATCAACATCAAATAATACCAAATATTAGTAAAAGCATACTAACCATGATAACGGTCATTTTTCTCAAATGTACCAACTGTTATTTAAACTAAAAATATTCATCAAAACATGAATCAATCATTTAATACAAAACTAATTGATACCAATTGTTATTAAAAAAAAGAACTTATCGAGACATGAATCAATAAATAATATCAATTGTTAGCACATATCGACTATTACGTTTTTATCGAAAATACGATAACTAACCGACGTTCCCCCTTGATGCATTAAGGTTTCGTGCTTGGTGCATCTAATACGATATGGTAGTCTTCAAGCACACGTGCAAACGTACCTAAAAATAGGTTTTCGGTACCCAACTTCTTTTGGGTCCTTGGGCGTTAGGATAATAATAATCATAATCAACACATAAATCTCTATGTTTAGCAAAACATACGGGTGCAATGTGTCCTACCCGGTTACAATAATGACATATAACATTAGGATTGTGCATATGTCTAGGTTGAGCCAAATGCGTTTTAGGTGGTCTACGTCGTTATTCCTAGAAGCGTTGAAATTCCTAGAGTCATTTCTAGGCGGTCTAAAATTATTCATTCTAGACTTATTGATAAAATTCCTAGAATTGTGTCTAGGTGGTCTAAAATTATTTATTCTAGACTCATTAACAAAAGTCCTAGAGTTGTTTCTAGGTGGTCTAAAATAATTAATCTTAGACTCATTAGTAAAGTTCCTAGAATTATTTCTAGGTGGTTTAACCTCATTTTTATTATCCTTTTTAATTTCTTCAATTTTAGGATGATCAACACTATGTTTTTCTAGTGCGTTTCTAAGTTCTATGTTCTCCATTTTCAAGGCACTACAAGAAGAACAATTGGAACATTGATCAATTGAAGAGGCTTCATTCAATTCCTTGATCTTATTTTTAAAATCAACAATGTCATTTTCCAAAAATTTATTTTCTTTTTCTAAAACTCCAATTTTATTTTTAAGAACACTATTGTCATTTTCAAAAGAATTCTTTTCTTCTTTTAGCTTCTCATTTTCACTAGTCATTTTTTTCAAAATCTATTTCTTTCAAAGAAGATGGTTTTTCAAATTCTTTTTCTTGCAAAGAAAGTGTTTTCTGAAAATCTGTTTCTTGCAAAGAAAGTGTTTTCTTCAATTCTTTGATAGTTTTGGACGCATTAACAAATTCACTATATAATTCATCATATGCATTTTGTATTTCTTCAAACGAGTGAGAGTTAGAAGTACTTACCTCTTCTTCTTCGTTGGCCATGAGACATAATGCGACGGTTTCATCACATGAACTGTCCGAGTCCCATGTCACATGCTTTTGGACTTGAGGCGTTCCTTCATAAATGGCTTCAAGTTTATCCCACATTTCTTTAGCGGTTGTGCAATAGGAAATTTTCCGATAATCATCCGGATTCACCGCGCAATATAACATATTGATGGCTTCGGCGTTGCATTCATTCTTCTCCTTCGGAGCCATGGCTTTCCCAACTTTCTTGGTCGGCGTTTCACCGTACTTGATGATTTGCCATAAGCGAAAGTTGTTCGATTGGATGAAGATCCTCATCCGTTCTTTCCAATATGTATAATTTGTTCCATCAAATCATGGAGGCTCAAAGGTAGAGTGTCCTTCGCTCATTGTTCCTGTGTTCAACATTCTCAACAAAAAAATATATATCGCTCTCAACCGGTTAAGGCTTTCAGAGAGTTAGGCTCTGATACCAATTGTTAGTATTTATGCCCGTCACTAGAGGGGGGATGAATAGTGCGGCACAAGAATATTGATAAATATTGCGGAATTAAAATTGCAGGAATAAAATAAATTCGGTAATTAAAATAACAAGGAAAGAACGCACCGAATTTATCCTGGTTCACCATAACCTGTGGCTAGTCCAGTACCCGAGAGACTCTCTCGAGATTCCACTAACTTCGTTAAGCTTACGGGTGCCTAACAAACCGTTACAATTGCTCGTAGATGTACACTCTACACGACTTCACTTTGCTCGAGGATACCGCACCTAAAGACTTCAACTACTAAGACTTAGGGTACTTAGCAAATCCGTCAATCAATGAGAAGATATATTCTTCTCAAACACCTTTCTCTTCTTACAATAAGAACTCTCTCAAAAGAGTAGATAAAGAGATACAAATAAGCTCTATGAACAACTCAAAGTTTTCTCTCAAATGGCTCAACAAAAGCTCTAAAATGATGCTCAAATAATGTCAATATGTATATCAATATTGGGAGGTGTTGTGTGTTTAAAATCAGCTCAAAAGACCTCTTTTTATAGGTGAAAAATGGTGTATGTCCGTTGCTTAATTGGCAATCAATTATGCTGATTTTGTGCCCAGATAATCGATTATGCAAATCAGATAATCGATTATTCTCCAACGTTCAGAAAATCAGAAGCTGATTTTTAGCCAAATAATCGATTATTTGCTGAGCATAATCGATTATGTTGAGGCAGTGTTCAAAACACTGGCAACGGATACAAGATAATCGATTATTTAAAGGTTATAATCGATTATATACTATTGATATACACTGTGTATACAAGAGTATACCAGAATTGAAAACTTACTTCAAAAACCATTTTGGTTAAAATGGAAACGTTAAAATCATTTTTTTTGAAGTATTTAAAATATGTTTATGATAAATATGATTCAATAAAAAATGTTTATGATAAATATGATTTAATAAAATATGTTTATGATAACTATGATTTAATAAAATATGTTTATGATAAATATGATTCAATAAAATATGTTTATGATAAATATGATTTAATAAAGTGATTTTATGCATATTTATGATGACCTATGTTGAGCCAAAAGACGAGATAACTAAAGCGTTGCTCTTACATTGGTTCTACCTAACGACCTATGCCTTGGGTCTTCGGTCTTGAATATTTGAGCTCGTCTTTGGCTTTTCCACTGCAATCCGTTCATCAATATGCTTCTCGGCATTCAAGCTTGATTGTTTGTTGATATAATATCGTTGTTTGACACTTGACTTCATTGTTTGTCATTCATCAAAACCTATACCTGAAAATCATGCTCATACAACCAAGGCGCACATATCATATGATAGAGTGATTTTCTACAAACCAAACGTCAGAATGCCTTTTGTGCTACCTGGGGAATATGTGTAATGATGACGCATGCGAGTGCTGATGTCACCCAAGTAAAGGAATTACACGTAAGGATTTCAACAGTCCTGAGTGCTGTCTCCTACTTGTTACATTACGGCTTTTGAACGAGGTCAAACTCTCCCTGAACGAGGGTACTGATTCCGTCCATCGTACACACCTTCTGCGACCCTGACGAAAGGAGGGACTACCTGTATTGGGTCGAATTTGACCAACCACGTCTCTACATCGACATGGATAACCGCCAAGCGTGCACAAGCTAGGGCAAAGGTACGACTTAAGAGCGGTAGGGGGAACGACTCCATAAGTTTTGTCGACCCCACTAAGGCATGTACTGAGTTTCTGTTCTTCAATATTTCAAGGGGGATCCTTTACTACATAAAAAGGATCCTAGCATTGTAAAGGGGGAGGGGGGGACAAACTATCTTTTCTTGTTGAACATCTCTCTCTCACTCTGAGTCTCTCTCTTTGAATCTTTCTCTCGCATACTGAGATCAATATAGACGAGATATTAGGAAATATTCTAAGATCTTATTATTTTCGATTACGATTTACCCTTAATTTTTTTTTATTAATTTGCTCGCAAAAGTGTTCAATAACTTTTGAGTCAAACATCTTCCAATTTAAAATTTGTATTAAACATAAACTTATCGTTTGTTTCCTAGTTTTGTGGTTAACCTTGAATCCCAAAGAAAAAGGAGAAGCGACTGAAAGGTCCCACAAAGTGTTGTACTGCTAATCTTACGACCCGCAGTACTACTCCACTCCGCATAAGCAAAAGGTAGACGGATGTGGTACATTGTAGGAAAAAGGGCCCTACTTTTCTCTATCTTGTAAGCCACGAGTCATCGTAGTTATGGCCTCATCAGAATTTTGTAATACCACGTCGGATTATAAGGACCAAGGAACACGAAAAATAAATTCAGCCGTTGAGTTGGTTTCTCAATTTCTAATCACACATTAGCTATCATCGATACAAACCTTTATTATAACATGGAACAATAACCCAATATAATTTCATTTAGTGATTAGTAAGTTCTCCATATTATAATGTGTATGCAGCAGATCTTATACCTACTTTGCATAGAAAATCTGTTTCCAAATAAATATGGGCATACAACCCATTTGTGTATCATGGATACAAACCTTTATTATACCACACAACAAAGGCCATAATAAGCACACAACCAAACTTTCAGTAGAAAGCAGAGGGACAGACTCAGGCAAAGCGGTGGCAAGAGGCTGAAAAGTGATGGCGCTTAGAGCTTCAGCCACCGTAAAATCACCTCTTCCTCCGCCTTCTTCTTCCTCTTCTTCACCCTCGAAAATCTTTAATTTCCATACACTCTCTTAGAAACCGGAATTCACTTCAAAATCTGTGGCAGTATCACTCTCTACTTCAACTGCTCTTTTCCTCTTTCCTCTCTTCACTGCTACCCATGAAGCCAGAGCACTTAGCTTAACCAAGGAAGATATTGTCTCTTCCCTTAATCAGGTACCACTTACTAATTTTTCCCCAATTGACTTACTCTTCACTTTTTCTAGGATGTTTTTTAAAAGCCATTTATTTAATGACAATTCTGCTAGGTATAGTTTTTTTTGCTTTCTCCCTTGTAATTATATAGTTCTAGATGATTGTCTTATGTAATTTCCTTGGTTGCTTTGGCTCAGCTGGAGTTGTTTTATCGAATAACAGTTGAAGATTTTTTTTTTTTTTTTTTGTGATTCTACCCGCACTTCCTGTTGATTTTCGTTGTTAAATTTACTATTCCTAATAGTTTTAAAGTTAGAATTTGTGACAATATTTTGCTCGGATAATAATTGGTAGAGGACTGCAGGTCCATAAATTTATGTTCTGTGTTTGTAGTTTGTGAAAATTTTTAGTTCTTAGCAACTTATTAGAAGTTTCATCTTTCCAGGTAGAATCTGCAGTTAATCAAGCTCAAGAGGTTGGTTCGAACATCTTTGATGCTGCAAGCCGAGTGATTAGGCCCGTGATTGAATTTGTAAAGCCCGGGATTGATGTGACATTGCCTTTAGTAAAGCAGGCAGGAGAGCAAGTTTTGAAGAATGCTTCTCCTGTCATATCTGATGCCACTAAGAAAGCCCAAGAGGCAATGCAGAGCGCTGGCATGGACACTCAGCCAGTGATGACTGCAGCTAAGGTTTGGCTATAGGAAGTTCTTGTTTCACATGCTTTAATTAGTCAGTAAAATTCATCTGTGCTTTGCGAATAAATTACCACTTTGCCAGCCATATGTACAATGCCCTTTGACCAGTGAAATTTTCTTATAAGAAGTAATAATCGTGTAAGTCACATGTGAGAGGAAAAGTATCTTGGTGGATAGGTAGACAAGCGTTTCTCTTTGTCTTACTCAGTTCGCTAGCATTAGTGTTAGTATGATATCTTTTATTCATAGATGGCTTACGCATTCTTGGATTCGATCTTATTCATCTTGTTGTTATTCCTACTTGTTGCGACTACCTTTTCTTTTTCGGTCATTCTCTAGCCGGGGGTCTATCGGAAACAACATCTCTACCTTTCTAGGGGTAGGGGTAAAGCTGCGTACGTCTTACCCTCCCAGACCTCACTCGTAGGAAACTACTGGGTTTGTTGTTGTTGTTGTTGTTGTTGAAGTAATAATCATGTAAGTCATATGTGGGAGGAAAAGTATCTTGGTGGATAAAGGTGAAGGTACTAGCACTGGATATAGAACAAAATAGTATTCAATGCTTCATTCTTCTTTAATCCATTTCTGGACATGAAAATGATATTCTTGGACTTTGGCATGTCGTTATATTTTGGATTTCATCTTTCCTTATTCAACTTTAAGAGATAAATGATTGTTTGGTTGCAGACAGTTGTTGATGCAGCTCAACAGACATCCAAGGTGATCGAAGGGGCCAAACCAATCACCTCATCCACAGTTGAAACAATTTCATCAGCTGATCCAGCTATTATTGCAGTGGCCGGTGGCTCATTATTCCTGGCATATCTTCTACTTCCCCCAGTTTTCTCCGCTCTCTCTTTCAGCCTTCATGGTTACAAGGGTAATTGGATGGGTTTTCTTACTCTTGGTTATCTCCCCGAATTTATGTCGCTTTAGACCACTGAAATATACTGTTGAAACAAAAAAAAAAAACTCTTAAGCATAATCCTAGGAGCATTTGAGAATAGATGTAATACTCCGGAGGGATCTCCTAAAGTACATAAGCATAGTAATAGTTCTAAGAATAATATTTAGGAGTGTTAGATTATGGGACTTCTAGATGAACTCGGTCCCAAGAACCAATGCCTGCTACTATCTGTGAGAAATGTAATATTCATTTTCAATCATGTGGTTATTGGTCATGCATTTAAAACAATCTGCTTTAGAATATCGTAAATTACATTCGACCAGAATGAGAAAACAAGTAACTAGACTAAGATGACAGTATGCAAGTAATAGTTTTAAAAAATTCAATGCTGCTTGTTTCCTGCATTTCTAATGGTGGTACAGTGTGAGTGCTATTTCACATAAACTAAACAAGGCTTTTTCAAAAGTTTTTGCCACCAACCTCCCCATCCCCACAAGAAAATTAAAATTAAAAGAAAAAAAGGTAATGCAAAAATATAAGACCATGATTAACTTTGGCTTGGTTGGATGGACTATCCAATTCCTTCTTGCTACCAATAAATGTCTCCCAAGTAGCTGAAATAGTGAAATTTGTCATCGTCATGACGGGAGGTTCCTTCACAATCCATTTTATTAGCAGTGTCTTGATATCAAGTAATCACATTGTAGCTGTCTTGCCATTTTGAGATTTCCTATTATTTTTGGGAGTTGAGAAGCTTGGCATTTCACAACAACTAAACTTTGCCTTTTTCTGTAAAGCAAAGTAAGACCATATGTAATCAGTCGAGAACCAATGTTCATTTAGTTATTAACTTCTGCAACATCAAATAATGGTGTCCTGAGCGACTGAAATTGTTATCTTACTGGAAATTGCCTTCACAATTTGCTTTAATAGCATTATCTTGAATCCAAGTTTGTTGCTTATAGTTTTGCTAACAATTTTCGTTTTCCTGTTAATTTTGGGACTAAAGAAACTTGATTTGGAATGCCATTTCCAGGTGAACTAACTCCTGCTAAAACACTGGACCAGATGTATTCTAAGAATTATGTCTTGATTGATATTAGAACAGAAAAGGACAAGGATAAGGCTGGAATTCCTTGTCTTCCATCTAGTGCTAAAAACAATATGATTCAAATCCCGTAAGTTGGCTTGAAATTAACATTCTTGCTTAATGAACCATGCTCTATCTTTACAAGCATCATGTTGTATTTCCACCACCATTCTAGTGTTCCAAATTGCTGGACCAAGGAAATTTAGGATGCTTCTCGTTCTATCTCAGAAACAAGCTTATCAAGATAAATACTTTAGAATGGCATGCATAAAGACTAAAAGAAGCCTATTATGTTACTTGTCTGAAGGTTAAGAAGGTTCTCTTAATTTCTTGAGAATTCTCCATCAGAAGCATTTAAAGGAAAAAGAAAATAGCATTAGATTTTGTTGGGGATGGGAGGGATTAAAATATGTATGATCATTGACTAGGCCTTCATTTTCTGTTTCCTGGCTACACTCTCCTTTGCCAGTTGGGAAAAAGTTCCCTGGGGGGGGGGGGGGGGGGGGGGGGTTGACCAAAGAAGGTAGTAGTACCCGGAGATAAATTGACTTTATGTACTAGTGAGAAGTTAACCAGGTCCAGGATACTTGCTTTCACCTTGTTTTAATGTTGTACATACAATCATTTAACTCTGACAATGTATTTGAGGAATTAACTTCCTAGGGAAGATGTGGAAAATTTTTTCAGATAAAGTAAGAGGCTGTTTTCAATCGACCCCCGGCTCATAGGATAAAAGGAAGATAAAGTATGTTTAGACTTATGGATTTGTTCTCCTGGTACATCTCAGTTTGGAAGATTTACCGAGCAAACTAAGGAGTCTCGTGAGAAATGCGAAGAACGTGGAAGCTGAGTTAGTAGCTCTGAAGATATCATACCTCAAGAAAATCAACAAAGGGTCTAACGTTGTGATAATGGACTCGTGAGTTTTTCTCATAATAAACTCAAGCATCACACTTAATTCTCTTATGCTCTTATACTCTATGTGCACCTATGTATAATTTTAGTTGTCAATGATATATTGTTAAAACGTTTCTCAGGTACTCTGATTCAGCTAAAACAGTTGCTAAAACACTGACGAGCCTTGGCTTTAAGAACTGCTGGATCATGACTGATGGCTTCTCCAGAGGGAGGGGTTGGTTGCAGAGTCGGCTGGGAACAGATTCTTACAACTTTTCGTTTGCCCAAGTCTTATCACCATCAAGAGTCATACCAGCAGCAGCTAGACGTTTTGGTACAACAGGCACTGTCAAATTGCTTTCAGGGGGTAGTGAAAAAATTAATCTCCCCTTGTAATGGCCATAGTATAGTTTTGGATTCTTTAAGATAGCCTGGTGTAATTCTTTGATCAGTTCTAATGAACTATCCTTTGCCTCAATTCTTCACTTTTTTTTGGCATGTGACTGCATGTTTTCAGA
The DNA here is from genome assembly GCA_034376525.1 of Nicotiana benthamiana. Taxonomy (NCBI): domain Eukaryota; kingdom Viridiplantae; phylum Streptophyta; class Magnoliopsida; order Solanales; family Solanaceae; genus Nicotiana; species Nicotiana benthamiana. The sequence continues at coordinate 106,958,640 of CM067335.1, read as the reverse complement.
TTCTAATTCTGCATCCAAACATAAGTGCTAATGACATTTACAGCTAGGTTCAACTCAAGTGGTTCCGTCCTTTCATTTTGTTTTAAATTTTTCCAAGTTCAAGCTCTCGAATTTGCGATCGTCGTCATTCGTCAAAGCAATTCTTGCATCACCTTCATTAAACGCGGGCATAATTCAAATCACAAAATTCGATGAACAAAATATGAAATAGGCATTTGGACAATATTTAATTAAAAGTTGAGAAAAGATTATAGTTGGAATTTTAACAAAAATATACTTGAAAGTTGGGCGATCGTCTTTGGACATCAAGTTTATTTGAAAAATAGTTTGTGAAAATTTATTTGTGTGGAGAAAAAATCTTTTTGGCTTGAAATATTCTCTAAATCAATATTTTAATATTTCACAATGATTTTAAATATTTCCATTTGCAAATATTGATAGTGTTTGGCTCAAATGTTATTTATGTATTTTACAAGCTTAAAACAATCAAAAATGAACAAGGGTAAATCGTAATCAAATATAATGAGATCTAGAGATGATTGTGGTGATATGATTACCGTAGATCTGATAATGTAAAGAAATAATAAGAGCTTGAGAGAGAGAATATGTGCTAGAGATAGAGAGAATAAGAGAGTTGTATTCTTTAGAATCCACATGTCCCCATTACAATGTGAAGTCTCCTTTATAGTAGGACACATTCACCGAAATAATCAAAGAAAAAGTACAAAGGTATGTGGCTTCTTCTTACCGAAGAAGTAAGACACTAAACGACGTCGCCTTTGTTTTATTGGCTGGGTCGTGCCCTGACTCAGGCCGGCCTTACTATAATGGACGTACCCACTTGGAGTAGGGACGTTAGGAGGCAAATTTTACCCAATACAGTTAGTCCCTCCGTTCGTTGGAGACGTGCTCGATGGCCGTCTTTAATGGACGGAAATGCATACTTCGTTTTTACAAAAATTTGGCTGCACCCATAGGCGCTTTTTCAAAGGATATGAACATGTGTGATATGGTTGAGCCGTTGACATACGGCCACTTTTTTAGAGTGACGTTACCGGTCACGTGCGTCATCATTATACTTGTTCCCGAGATGATCCAGAGCATGACGTGATATTTTGGTTTCCTGCGCCAGTTTTTGAATCACGCCTTTTCGATTTCTGCTTATCTTACCCCTATAAATAGAGGAGCGGTTTAATACATTCATCTTTCGAACCTTTGGAGAGTGTTTTTCGATTTCTTTCTTCATCTTTTTTTCTGTCAATCGCTGCTTCATTTGAGAAATACCATTTCTAGGGGTTGTACCTCTTGTCCTTAACACCTTTCTTCGTAAATCACACCATGGCAAAACGTCGTCAAGACAACAAAAAGACTAAGGACAACGCCCCTTCAAGTGTTCCGCCTTCTTCTGGTGGTGAAGAGGAATAGTCAGAAATGGCTCTTGTTCCTTTATCGATAAACAACATACTTTCGAAGAACATGAGCGCCCGAAACGACTTTAACAAGAAGAACTCAACTCCCCCTTGGGAGCACAATGAATTGATGCAGTCCCACTTGGACGCCCTTATGACAACGTACAATATCTCGGACCAAGTTGAAATGGCTCCGGGCGAGAGGGACTACGCCAATGTGCATAGGCCTAGATTCTGCACATTCTATGAATATCCGCTCCTGATTGGATACAACTTCCCACTTAACCCTCTAGCGGAGGAGCTCTGCTGCTTTTTCTGGGCGTGCCTGGCTCAACTCATGCCTTATACTTTGAAGATGTGTAGAATTCTTATCATGTATGCGGCCAAAGCCGGGAGTGTGGTTTCGGTTCACCATCTTTTGTATATGTTCAATGCAAGCTATATGAGGGGTACCATGCTCCATTTGATGCGCCATGGTATGAAGAGCTTCGTAGTGCAGTACGATGATAAAGCCAATCGCGGCTTTTGGAAATGATACTTCTATATCAGGACTGAGCACTTGGTGTCTAACCCCGAAGGGTTCCCGAAAACGTGAAACTCGGAATGTAAGTACCCTTGTATGTGATTTTATTATGATTCTTGTTCTGACGGCTCAACCATTATGGATTCTTTGTCTTCTTCTTGTAGTGGCGGATCGCTCGCCTCGAACAATTGACGACATTAGGTCGTGGGTGGGGAGGTTGATACTGTATGTGGAGGAGTGCCGTACTTGGGCCGAATTTCGTAAGCTGTATGGCCCAACAGGTAACAGCCTTTCCTCTTCTTCTCTCTTTTCTTTTGCTTCGGTTTGAAGGTCCCTTCATTTCTGTTATTCAATGTATCCGCATTGGTAGGTCGGGGCGTTTCTAAGAAGGCGAAGAAGAAAACTGTTGTTCGCCCGTCTAGGGTGGAGTCTGATTCTGATGGGGAAGATTTACTCCTCGGAGGCTCGCCTAGAGATAGTTATCTTTCAACTTCACATGAGGAGGCGGAGCCGGAGGTGGCGTCTGAGGCGGTGCCTGAGGCTTTGCTTGAAACTGTGTTGGAAATGGCGCCCATCGAGGTGCTTGAGGCGGTACCTGAGACCGCACCTGAGACGACGCCTGAGATTGCATCTATTACTGACGCAGCTCCTTCAGATCCGACCCTACAACTCGTGGAATGGGTTTTTGAAGATGAAGAACCTCTAGAATGGAAAAGGCGGCGGTTGCTAACTGGCAAGGAAAAAGCGACTCAGGGTGAGAAGTTTAGTTTACCTCGTCGCGAGTCGAGGCCGGTTTTCATGGATGACGTCATCCGTTCATGGAGGCCTACTCCTCGAATGAGGGTTGTTACTGATGCCAGCCCAGCCCATATCTAGGAGGGCAGTTCGTCGGCCTCTGCGAAAAGAATGGGTGAAGATGTAGAGAGGGCGAGCCCGGAGGCTACCACTGGGGACGCAGGTGAAGGTGGAGGAACCTCATATCGAGTGGAGATAACGGTGGTATGTCTACCCATTGTATCGTGATCCCGAGTGGCTACAATCTACTGAAGAATTGCGAGCAGGCCACTGTGGAAATGACCCTTTTGTGTGCGGGGGGTGAGAGTGAGGCGTTGGCGGGAGTTAGTGATATGGACTCATCCCGGAAGGTCACTGGCGCGGTCTTGCAGGTAGCCTTTTTACCCTTTTCTTTTTTTTTTGTTGCGGGGGTGGCTTAACATGTACTTACTTTTTCTTTGGTACTTTTCAGACTCTCATTTTGGAGGTAGAGAGGGGGCGACACTCGCAGAAAAAGATGGTTGCCTTCAATAAATTGTTGTAGAAGTACAAGCAGACCCATGAGGCGCATCAAGTGTTGGCTGATGTGTACAAGTAGGACCCCACGTTTAGGGTGTTTCATAAGGGCCTCACGTAATCTGAGGAGCAGTTAAAAAGGCGAGTGGCCGAATTGGAGAAGGTTGATGAGCAACTCGTGGCCGCTGTTGCACGGAACACCGAGTTAGAGATCCTTCTTCAGTCAAAGGAAGAAGAGTTGAAAATCAGTCGTGTAGTAGCTGCGAAGGCTACCAAATTGTGGACGCGGGTCACGGCCCTGACTTTTAAGCTTGATGCTAGGACGGTTGAGGTTTAAGTCCTCAGGCGAACTTCCCTACAAGATGATGCACATCGTGAAGCTTACGAGATATGGGTTTATGAAAAGGCTCGATTGGTCGTACTTGAGGAGTACTTGGCGGCTGGTCGAGGGACAGCGGCATTCGGCATGTGTTGCCCGTGAAGCAGCCGGTTACAGTTTTGATTTACCATATGGGGAGGGATGCAATTCGACGGACGTCGACCTCTTGGAATCTATCTCTTGTATTTCTAAGGCTTATCAGCATGGTGATGACAACAGACCGGATGGTGATCAGGCGAGGCGAGATGGGCAAAGTGGTGAAGGCCCTTAGGACTTAGTGTGTACATGTATATACATATCTGTTGGATGTAAATGGTACCTCTTTCTAGGGTCAAACATATGTATATATATATATATATATATATATATATATATATATATTTGGAAATAATGAAATATGACCTTTTGACGTTGCTATTCTTCTTTTTCTCCTTAGAGTTTTATTGTGTTTCTGATTGTCGCCTTCGTGCTTTCTGCCGTAGTTGAGCTAGGTTGGCACTTTGTGACGATGGCCTTGGCCGGATAGAATTGATGGCCTTAGCCATATAGGTGACTTCGATTGTCGTTGAATCACTTGTTTGCCATAGCCAAAACTAGGTCGACTATTTGGCAACGATGGCCTTAGCCATGATAAAGTTGATGGCCTTAGCCATGTAGGTGACTTCGACTGTCGTTGAATCACTTGTTTGTCGTAGTGGAAACTAGGTCGACTATTGGCGGCGATGGCCTTGGCCAAAATAGAGTCGATGGATTTAGCCATGATAAATTTGATGGCCTTAACCATGATAAAGTTGATGGCCTTAGCCATGTAGGTGACTTCGACTGTTGTCGAATCACTTGTTTGCGGTAGTCAAAACTAGGTCGACTATTGGCGGAGATGGCCTTGGCCAAAATAGAGTTGATGGTTGTAGCCCTTTATACATTGAGATGGTCGTAGCCCTCTATACATTGGAGATGGTCGTAGCCTTTTATTCATTGGAAGTGGCCGTAGCCTTTGGAGATGGCCGTAGCCCTTTTATACATTGGAGATGCCCGTAGCCCTTTATACATTGGAGATCAAGCTAGTCCAGTCATTTTATCATGTCGTCCTGGAGAGCGTATGGAGAGGCTGATATGGTAAACTTGTTCCGCAAATATTTCCAGGTGTCCCCTCTGCTGCCTCGTTAAAAACCTCCCCGAGAAAACCCAATTGGGACGAAACTCATGTAAGGGAAAAAAGAGTACGACTCGGGAGACGCCTTTTAGAAGTGGAAATACTTGAGGTTGGCGACGTTCCAATTGTTTTGGAGCATTTTTCCTTCCATTGTTTCCAACCGAAATGCTCCTTTGCTGGCTGATGCTGTGATTTTGTAGGGTCATTCCCAGTTGGTGCCCAATTTTTGCTTCACTTGGGTCTTTGGATGCCAATGTCTTTGCTTTGAGGATGTAGTCTCCCACTTTTAATGGTCTTACCTTCGCCCTCTTGTTATAGTATCTTTCGACTTGCTGTTTTTGGGCCACCATTCTTATGTTGGGCCATTTCTCTCTTCTCCTCGGCTTCATCAAGGTCTTGGATCCTGTTTGTGTCATTTTCTGTTCCACTTGTGTGTGAATACCTTAGGCTTGGTTCGCCGACCTCGACGAGTATGACTGTGTTCGTTTCGTAGATCATTGAGTACGATGTTTTCACTGTGCTGGATTTGGGTGTAGTCTTGTGCGCCCACAACACTTCGGGTAGCAGCTCGGGCCATAGCCCTTTGGCGTCTTCGAGCTTCTTCTTCAGTATGTTTAATATTGTTTTGTTGGAGGATTCTGCCTAGCCGTTAGCGGCAGGGTGATATGGCGTGGAGAGTATCCACTTGATGTGCCATTTCTTGAAGAATTCTGTAGTTCTTTTATCGACGAATTGTCGTTAGTTGTCACAACTGATTAAGCGGCATATAATATTTTTCCATATGAAGGCAATGACCTCCTGCTCATGTATTTGTGCGTACGCACCTGCTTCCACCCACCTATAGAAATAGTCAGTTAAAACTAGTAAAAATCGTACCTTTTCCCATCTTGCTGGTAGGGTGCCGACTATGTCCATTCCCATTTTGATGAAAGGCCATGGGGAGGTGACTGAATGGAGGGGTTCTCCTGGTTGGTATATCATGAGGGCGTATTTTTGGCATTGTTCGCACCGGCGAACATATTCTGTCGCCTCTTTCTTCATGGTGGGCCAATAGTAGTCGACCCGTATGACGCATTGTACGAGGGCGCGGTTGCCTGTTAGGCGTCGCAGTGGCCCTCGTGCACTTCTTCGAGTATTGGCCTCATTTGGTGCGGCCCTAGGCACTTGGCCAGGGGTCCGCCAAACGTCCTTTTGTAGATGTCGTTATTTATCAAGCAATACCATGCAGCTTGCACGTGGAGTTTCTTTGCCTCTTTTTTGTCGAGTGGTAGCATTACATCCTGCATATAGGATACAAATTGGTTGTGCCAGTCCCAAGTCAAGTTTAAATAAAATACCTCGGTGTGATCAATGGCTGAATGGAATAGGGTGACCACGCTTTCTTTGTTGAAGTTTTTAGTGGCCGCGACCAGCTTTGCTAGATCATCTGCTTCAATATTCCATGCCCTCGGAATTTTCTCGAAGCGGCATTCGTCAAACTCAGTCATTAATCTGTGGATTTTTTACTAGTAGTTTTGCAACCTTTGTTCTTTGACCTGGTAATTCCCGGTGACTTGGTTCACCACGAGTTGAAAGTCGTTATGGAGGACGATTTGACGAGCCCCATATTTGATGTCTAGTTTCACACCTACAATAACGGCCTCATACTTGGCCTGGTTGTTAGTCATCCCAGTGACTTGGTTCGCCGCGAGTTGAGAGTCGCAATGGAGGACGATTTGACAAGCCCCATATTTGATGTCTAGTTTCACACCTACAATAACGGCCTTATACTCTGCCTCGTTGTTAGTCATTTCAGGGCATCATATGGACTGTCAAATTGTTTTGCCCGTGAGGGCCTCAAGGACGATCCTAGTCCCGATCCCGATGCATTGGCAGTGCCATCGGTATAGAGAACCCATAGGTCATTTTTGGAGGAGGCAGGTTGTGCCTCAAGTTCTGCCTTTGGAAGGATTTTCGCGCTAAAGACGGCTATAAAATCAGCCAAAACTTGCGACTTCATGGCGGTTTAGAAGGTACGAAATGTCATGCTCACTGAAATCAATGGCCAATCTGGCGAGCCGGCCTGATAATTCAGGTGTGTGTAAGACGCTCCTTAATGGGAAGTTCGTTACCACTTTTATGGGGTGGCATTGAAAATAGGGCCGTAGCTTTCGTGAAGCTACTACCAGTGCCAGCGCCAATCTCTTGAGGTGTGGGTACTGTGTTTCGGTGTCCACTAAGGTTTTGCTAATATAATGATAGGAGATTGTGTACCTTTGTTTTTGCGGACTGGGACGGCGCTAACGGCGACCTCAAATACGGCCAGATACACCAACAGGGGTTAGCCTGGCTCGCTTTGACTAACAAAGGCGGCGAGGATAGGTACGCCTTCAGCTTTCTCAAGGCTTCGACGCATTCCTCGTTCCACTATAGCCCTTGGTATTTTTTTAACACATTGAAAAACTTACGGCACCTATCGGAGGACAGTGAAATGAATCTGGATAGGGTGGCTATCCCCCCCGTCAGCTTTTGCACTTGTTTTTTGCTGCTTAACACTTCAGGGATTGTGTCTATTGCCTTGATCTGGTCTGGGTTGACCTCAATGCCTCGTTGTGATACGAGGAATCCCAAGAACTTTCCTGAGGCCACACCGAAGGCACATTTCTCGGGTTTAACTTCATCTCGTACCTCCTTAATATTTCGAAGGCCTCTCTCAGGTGGTCGATGTGGTATTCTTTCTTTGACGACTTTACTAGCACATCACCGATATAGACTTCCATAGTCTTACCGAGTTGTTCTTTGAACATCTTGGTGACCAGCCTCTGGTACGTGGCTCCCGCATTTTTAAGCCCGAAGGCAATTACCTTGTAGCATAATGTTCCTTGGTGAGTGATGAAAGTCGTTTTCTCTTGGTCCTCCTTGGCCATCATGACCTGATTGTAGCCAGAGTAAGCGTCTAAGAAGCTTAGCAGCTCGTGCCCTGCAGTTGCGTCTATTAGTTGGTCGATGTGGAGCAGTGGGAACGAGTCTTTTGGGCATGCCTTGTTCAGGTCGGTGAAGTCTACATACATTCTCCACTTCCCATTTTTCTTTTTGACCATGACGACATTGGCGACCCATTGAGGGTAATTTTCTTCTCATTTGTCGTACAGGCAGGTGTAATGGGTCAACATTCAGCTTGTGAGTGGCGATGTCTAGAGGGATCCTGTCATATCTGAATGGGAAAAAGCAAAAAGATCTGCATGGTTAGTTATGAATTCATAGTACTTACTTGGATTTGTGAGGTCGTGCCCTATGTAGGCATTCTTTGTAGGATCGACATTGTCTATTTGGACGGGGTCGAGATCCTCAACCATGGCCTTACAGGCTTCCACGATGTCGGGGTCTCTGACGGCATCTGTTGTTGGGTCGACCTTAGTCCACGATATAGCTGATTACTATACTTCCCCACTAGCCCCATTGAGCTATTTGGTATGTGCGCAGTCCTGAGCTATTGTATAGCATTCTTGAGTGGTGCGAGGCTCCCCTCGAATGCCGAATACTCCCCATGGGGTGGGAAATTTGATAATTTGATAGAAGCTTGACGGGACCGCTCTCATGGCATGTATCCATGGGCGTCCGATGATGGCATTGTATTCTGTTTCCTAGTTCATCATGTGGAAAGTCGTTTCCGGCGTGTCCCTACTGCAAGGATGGGTAGTGATATCTCCCCGGAGGTTCGTTCCACTGCATTATTGAAACCAGTTAGTGTTATGCAGTGTGGTATTATCTTATCCTCGAGTCTCACTAGTACGAGAACCCTTGGATGGATAATACAAGAGCCGCTACCGTCATCAACTATGATTCTTTTAACATCTGTATCTGTGATACGCAAAGTAATAACTAAAGCATCGTAGTGAGGGAAAGACTAACTGTCGGCATCGGACTTATCGAAGGTGATACTATCTTCGAAGTCGTCATACCGTTCGTGGGCGATGGTTCGCTTCAGTTTGTGCATAGTGGTGAATTTGACATAATTGATCACCGAGTCATCGCCATCCACGTGCAAAGTTGATTTTTACTTTGTCACTAAGTAGTTCCCTCAGGAATCCTTGGTTCAGCATCCTGACCACCTCTTGCCGTAGGCCTATGCAGTTTTCGATTTTGTGCCCTCATTCCTGGTGAAACTCGCACAGGGCGTTTGATTTTCTGGTGGCGGGATCTGATTTCATCTTCGTGGGCCACTGTAATTTAGTCCCCAGTATCTCCAGTGCATACACTATCTCTGAAGGGACACACAGAAGTTAAGCGCAGATAATAAAGGAGGAATACCTCTGTCATTTCATAGTGGGGCGACATGTCGTTGTAGTGTGTTCACGTGCTTTGGTGGCGATGGATGAGAATATCTGACGTAGGGTTGGCGCCTCTCCCTATTGGGACGTGGGACTTGTTCCCATCATCCTTCGTTGCGTCGGTCCCTCCTAATTTCTGGGTGTATTGTTGTTGAACATTGGGTCAGCCCATTGAGGTCGTCCTCATCTGCCTGTACATCAACACAGTAGGAGTTGTGGATTTCTTCCCACGTGGTGGGAGGATACTTCATGAGACGACTTAGTAGTTTTTTGGTTGCTCTTGAGCCATTCCTGTTTAACCCGTTCTGAAAAGCGCGACCGCCATGCCTTCCGACACGTTTGGTAGGCTCATCCTTACTTTGTTAAATCTGGCTAGGAAGTCCCCTAAGTCCTTCTCCTATGGTTTGCCGAACAGCGAAAATGTCGTTGACTCATGCTTCTGCTTTCTTTGCTCCCGCATGGGCGGTGACAAACTTGTCCGCCATTTCCTCGAACGTAGAAATGATCTTGGCCGGTAGCTGGGAGTACGAGGTTAGTGCTCCTCCTGTCAGTGTTTCGCCGAACTTCTTTAGCAGCACGGATGGTACATGTTCTTTTGACAGGTCATTACCTTTTACAGCCATGACGTAGTGGATTAGGTGATCTTCGCGATCTGTAATTCCATCGTACACTCTTAAATAAAGAGGCATTTTGAAGGTTTGGAATGGAGTATGGTGCAGCCTCTTCCGTGTAAGTTTGTTCAACAAACCTCCCCACGTAACCCTTTGGCAGCAGCTTGGGAGCACCAGGGATCTTTTCTACCCTCTCCTGGTGTTCCTTCATCTGGTCACGAAGTGACTTATTTTCGTTTTTCATTTCCTCCATCTTCTTGAGGATGGTTGTGAGCGTGCCACCGTTGGCCTGAGTACCGACGAGCACATTATTTGCTCGTACGATCTCGAGTTCTCCTTTAGCTACAACAAGGTCCACTATTGGCATGCATCTGACGTTGTTTTAGGGTGACTTTTCAACCAAGCCACTTAGAGTATTCATTAACCATTCTTCCAGTAGATTTTTGACCTCTGTGGGTGCTTCTTTTGTTGCAGATGTAGAAGCCTCCTTTTCGCGTGAGATCGCCAGATCTTCAGGTGGGGGAGGTGGGATCTCCCCATTAAATATGGTGCTAGGGGCTACATTTAAGACATCCTCTACACCGGCTTCGTTGAGAGGACCCATGAGGTCGGTTTTGACATCTGCTATCACTTTCATTTTTGCATTGTTGTCAGCCATCTTTTGTTTGTGTGTTGTGGAGAAGGGGTTTTTATGGTTCTCCAGGTGCAAACTATGGTTTTGATTCTCGAACCCCACAAACGGTGCCAAATTATTTGGCTCAAAAGTTATTTATGCACTTTACAAACTTAAAAACAATAAAAATGAACAAGGGTAAATCGTAATCAAATATAATGAGACCTAGAGATGATTGTGGTAATATGATCACCATAGGTCTAATAATGTAAAGAAATAATAAGAGCTTAAGAGCTTGAGAGAGAGAGAGAGAGTATGTTCTAGAGATATAGAGAGTAAGAGAGTTGTATTCTTTAGAATACACACATGTCCCAATTACAATGTGAAGGTCTCATTTATATAGTAGGAGACCTTCCTCGAAATAATCAAAGAAAAAGTACAAAAGTACGTGGCTTCTTCTTACTGAAGAAGTAAGACCTTAAACGACATCGCCTTTATTTTATTGGTTGGGTCGTGCCCTCACTCACGTCGACCTTACGGTAATGGACGTACCCACTTGGAGTAGGGACGTTAGGAGCCAAATTTTACCCAATACAGATAGTTAAACCAATATCTGTAAATTGTAAATACTTATAAATACTTGAGTATAATTTGAGGCCTTGGTGAGTTGTTTGGTATGATGAAAAATATTTTCTAAAATAAAAAGTTATTTTGATGTTTAGTTGTCATAAAATATATTTTCTATTTCTAATCAAAACCGGAAAAATGACTCCCTATTTTTTGACACGAGTTATTTTCCACCACAATCGTCTATTATTTTTAACTCTGTACCAAACATCAAAAACTATATTTTAATATTAATTTTCAGAAATTAAATCATTTTTTCATAAACAATTAAGCCGTGCGAACATTTGTTGTACCAAAAGGTGCGTGGGTCGAATGAGAAAAAGAAACTTATCGGAACCAGATTTAACATATATAGTACGCATTACTTTACTAATATATAGAAGAGTGAGTGGAAGCAGCTGGGGGTCGTCATGCCAGCTCGTCGACCAAAGGATAATTTGGTCATTTTAGTTAAATTGTTATGCATTATTTGCTTGTTCCGTGGGCTTTAATGCTTTATTGTGGACCTCAATAACGAAAAGCCCAAGCCTGGCACATCTGACAGCGCCACTTTTGGGAGATATTTATGCCCCTATAGTTGTCCTTTACTACTTTAAAGGCCTTTGGTATTGTTGAAATTTACGTAAAAATTGAGAGGGGCTTTTAACGGTTCCAAATCAATGTCTGATGTCATATTAAGGGCGATGTGCACAACTAGTCACTAACAGCTCATGTCTTTATTTTAAAGCCAGCGTTTTAAATGTCTTTAGCCTTTAGCCACAGGTTTAATAAACTTTAACTGCCCGGACGAAAATACTATTTTGCTCATGTCCTTAACTTCATGACTTCAGGACTACATGTCTTAAACTTTTGAATTTGAAACTCTAAATTCAGGACATCAAGACTGCATGTCCTTAACTTTTTAACCTGTAACTCTAAGTTCAGGATTTCAGGACTACAAGTCCTTAACTTTTGAACTTGGAACTAGGGGTGTTCAAAACCGATCCGAAACCGAAAACCGATCCAAACCGAAGCTTAACGGCTTATTGGTAACGGCTTAACGGCTTAATGGATGGGGAATGGATTGAATTCTTTTTATTAACGGCTTATCGGTTTGGGGATGGATTATTCAATTTTCTTAACGGCTAATCCGTTAACCCGTTAAGAATAATATATATATATATATATATATATATATATATATATATATATATATATATATATATATATAATTTAGTGATAGAATTGAGTTGTCTAATACATATATGGTTCTATGTGTGTCATGGAAAAAGAAGAATTGAAAGGTTGGTTATGACTAGAGGAACGACACCCGATGAAATAAATTTGTGCATTTTGGATGATTGCTTGTGGAAAATGGAGAACGATAGTTATTTATAGAAGAGGAGTGTAGAGAACAGAATTTACCAGAGCACTTCAGTTTTTAAAAGTTCATTGTAGGAGCTGAATGGAAATTTGCGCGACAGATTTTTTTGGTTATATCCGAAGCTTATGAGTACACATGTAGTGTGGCCTCTAACAGAAGATAAGTTCTGTTTTATTTTTCTCGATACTGAACTAGTAGTGAATTTATCTATTTTATAATCTACATGCTGATGGCGATTGTTTCATTAGTTACATCATATTGCCTCTAAAATATTATTTTTTATGGTAATTCATTATTTCTAAGACGAGGAGAATAAGAGATATTTAGTGAACATGTATGTTAGGCCAATAAACCGCCCATTAACCGCCCTATAAGAGCTAACCCGATACCAATCCGCCCGATATCTTATCGGGTGGCTAACAGATTAATACATTTAAAAGCCGATAACCGTTAAGCCAAACCGTTAAGAGTAAAAGCCGCCCAATCCGCCCGATGAACACCCCTACTTGGAACTCTAAGTTCAGGACTTCAAGGTTACATGTCCTTAACTTTTGAACTTGGAACTCAAACTTCAAGACCAAGCGTCTTTAACTTTTGAACTTGTAACTGCAAGTTAAGGACTGACTGTCCTTAACTTTTGAATTTGGAAATCAAAGTTAAAGACCTATTGTCCTTAACTTTTCAACTTGTAACTGTAAGTTAAGGACTGCATGTCCTTAACTTTTGAACATGTAACTATAAGTTAAGGACTGTCTGTCCTTAACTTTTGAACTTTTAATTGTAAGTTAAGGACTGCATGTCCTTATCTTTAGAACTTGTAACTATAAGTTAAGGATTGTCTGTCCTTAACTTTAGAACTTGTGTCCTTAACTATTGAACTTAACTTTAGGACTTCAAGACTGCATTTCCTTAACTTTTGAACTTGAAACTCTAAGTTCAAGATTATGTCCTTAACTTTTGAATTTAACTTTAGAATTTCAAGACTACATGTCCTTTACTTCTGGGAAGGAATTGCATTTCTAGTTTACTCATCACTCTTTGTCTTATTTTCACAACTTTTAGATTTAAAAATAAATTTATAATGAAAGCCACTGTTAATAAACATTTGTGCCAAGCTCAAGAAAAAGACAAAAGAATCATATTGAGTATATATTTGTGTGGAACATGAATTATTTTAATATTAGAACATCCAACTGAATCCACTTTATAATGAGAAGAAATACATTCGCCAGTTTCCTCCCATGATGCAACTGTATCCGCTTGAGAACGAGAAGAAACACAGTCGCTGGTAAAAACACTGCACTTCCATTTGGGAAGAAAAAGAGATAGAAGAAAGGGTAACACAATTTTTTTATATTAATTTTAATAAATTAGTGTCTACTATTATTAAGCATTAAAAATAATAAATAAAACATAAATACCAACTTAACATTGGCTACATTGCAGCCTTTGACTCTTTTTTGCTACGCGCCTCGCCTATATCTATTCAAATATTATTTTGTTTATATTGTCTCCATTTACCTTTTGCACACACATCAACTATCTATCCTCTTTCCAAAACAAAAATCCTTTATTCATTCTGAATGCAAATTTTTATAGTACTTCTAATTATTTTTGCTAAAAAAGATTATTGGATGAAAAATGGAAATTGTTAAGAATAGAATTCTAATTAGAGTGAATGTCTATCTTGTAGAGAGTTTTACTTTGAGGCTAAGTTATTTTTCCTCTTATAAATAGAGGATTCTTACCCCATTGTAAACCACCCCCAAAATTCAATAAGAATTCTCTCTCTTTTCTTTATTATTTTATAATACGTTATCAGCACGAAGCTCTACTATCTCAAGAATCTCTTTGAGAAAATTAAGCAAATATGGATATCTCACAAAGCAAACTTGGATCAACGTCCAGTTGTAAAAATATTTGTTTAATTGATTCATGTACCACACATACGATATTCAAAGAGAAGAAATATTTCTCTCATTTAAGTATGTGTAAGGCAGATGTTACTACAATTTCTGGTAGTAGTAAATTGACTGAAGGCTCTGGAAGAGCAACTATAACTCTGCCTAAAGGAACAATATTTATCATAGAGAATGCAATGTTCTCTTCCAAGTCCAAGAGGAACTTGTTGAGTTTTAAAGATATCCATCAGAATGGATATCATATTGAGACAATAGATGAGAATAATCTTGAATACCTCATCATTACAAAGAATGTCTCTGGCCAAAAGAGGGTTATTGAGAAGTTTCCATCTTTATCTTGTGGCCTGTATTGGACAAAAATTAGTGTAATTGAGGCACATTCCACAGTAAACCAAAAGGTTACTGATTCCAATACTTTTGTACTTTGGCATGATCGATTGGGACATCCTGGATCAATTATGACGAGACGGATTATAGAAAACTCATATGGGCATCCATTAAAGAATTTAAAGATTCTTTTAAATAATGAATTTTCTTGCAGTTCTTGTTATCAAGGCAAGTTAATTATTAGACCATCACCAACAAAGGTTGGAACTGAGTCACCTACGTTTTTGGAACGTATACAAGGGGATATTTGTGGACCTATTCATCCACCTAGTGGGTCCTTTAGATATTTTATGGTCTTAATAGACGCATCCTCTAGATGGTCTCATGTGTGCCTATTGTCATCACGCAACCTTGCGTTTGCAAAATTAATGGCACAGATAATTCGATTACGAGCACAATTTCCTGATAATCCAATTAAGTCTATTAGACTAGATAATGCTGCTGAGTTTTCATCCCAAGCATTTAATGATTATTGATTATCAATTGGGATAAAAGTGGAACATCCTGTAGCTCATGTTCACACTCAAAATGGTCTTGTAGAATCTTTAATTAAACGTCTGCAGTTGATTGCAAGACCATTACTCATGAAAACGAGGCTGCCCACTTCGGTTTGGGGTCACGCCATTTTGCATGCAGCAATGCTAGTTCGTCTCAGACCGACGAATTATCACAAATATTCCCCGTTGCAATTAGTTTTGGGTCATGAACCTAATATATCCCATTTAAGAATTTTTGGATGCGCAGTATATGTGCCTGTAGCACCGCCATACCGCACCAAAATGGGTCTGCAAAGAAGGTTAGGAATATATGTTGGGTTTGAATCGCCCTCCATTATTCGCTACCTCGAAACATTGACAGGGGATTTGTTCACTGCACAATTTGCAGACTGTCGATTCGATGAGACACTTTTCCCAAAATTAGGGGGAGAAGTTGGTGAAACCAAACGGGAAATTTTGTGGAAAAATCCATCATTATCTCATCTTGATCCACATACCTCTATTTGTGAAAAAGAGGTGCAAAATATTATCCATTTGCAAAGAATAGCAAATCAAATGCCTGACGCATTCACGGACTTGAAAAGGATAACAAAATCTCACATCCCCGCAGAGAATGTTCCAATCCGTATTGATGTCCCTATTGGACAATCTTCTAGTGTCATATCTAATGAGTCGAAAGCACGCCTAAAACGTGGCAGGCCATTAGGTTCCAAAGATCGAAATCCTAGAAAAGGAAAAGCAAATGATCAAAATGACACTACGAAAGAATCTCATGAGGAAATTCACGATTTAATAAATTCTGAGATTCATGAAGAATCCATTGAGCCCGAGACTCAGGAAAATAAGGAACTACCAATAAATCCAATCGATATTGAGACAAATTTTAATCGAGTGGATATAGTGGTTGATTATGTCTTTGCATATAATGTTGCATCTAGCATTATGCAAGAAGGTGAGGATCTTGAACCTCAATCTGTTGGATAATGTCGACAAAGACTTGATTGGCCAAAATGGCAAGAAGCAATCCAATCAGAATTGAATTCACTTGCAAAACGTGAAGTTTTTGGGCCTATAGTTGAAACACCTAATGGTGTTAAGCCTGTTGGCTATAGATGGATCTTTGTATGCAAGATAAATGAGAAAAATAAGGTACAAAGATATAAGGCACGCCTTGTTGCATAAGGATTTTCTCAAAGGCCTGGTGTCGATTATGAAGAGACATATTCATCTGTAATGGATGCTATAACTTTTCGTTGTCTCATTAGTTTTGCTGTCCTTGAAAAGCTTGACATGCATTTAATGGATGTGGTTACTGCCTATCTTTATGGCTCACTTGATAATGAGATATACATGAAAATTCCCGATGGATTCAAAATGCCAAACACTCATAATTCAAAGTCCCGGGAAATGTTTTCAATCAAATTGCAAAGATCTTTGTATGGTCTAAAGCAATCAGGACGAATGTGGTATAATCGTCTTAGTGAGTATTTATTAAAGGAAAGCTATATAAATGATGCCATTTGCCCATGTGTTTTTATAAAGAAAACAACATCGGAATTTGTTGTACTTGCCGTATATGTCGATGACATAAACCTTATTGGAACTCCCATAAAACTCCAAAAGGAAATTGATTATTTAAAGAAGGAATTCAAGATGAAAGATCTCGGAAAGACAAAATTATGTCTTGGTTTGCAAATTGAATATTTGGCAAACGGAATTTTTGTTCATCAATCTGCCTATATAGAAAAGGTATTGAAACGGTTTTACGTGGATGGAGCATATCCTTTAAGTACTCCGATGGTTGTTCGATCACTTGATGTGAATAAGGATCCATTCCGACGGCAAGAAAAGAATGAAGAGCTACTTGGTCCTGAAGTACCATATCTTAGTGCAATTGGCGCACCAATGTATCTTTCAAATACTACAAGGCCTGACATAACTTTTTCAGTTAATGTCTTAGCAAGATATAGCTCTGCTCCCACAAGGAGACATTGGAATGGAATCAAACATATATTGCGGTATCTAAAAGGGACTACTGATATGGGCTTATTTTATAGCAATAATTGCAGTCCTGATCTTGTTGGTTATGCTGATGCTGGATATTTATCTGACCCACACAAGGCTCGATCTCAAACAGGTTATGTGTTTATCTGTGGAGGCACTGCCATATCTTGGCGATCGACTAAGCAATCAATTGTGGCTACTTCATCTAATCATGCTGAGATAATCGCTCTTCATGAAGCAAGTCGAGAGTGTGTGTGGTTGAGGTCTATAATACATCATATTCAAGACAAATGTGGTTTGAAATGTGACAAACTACCCACGATTTTGTTTGAAGACAATGCAGCATGCATAGCCCAATTGAAGGGAGGATTCATAAAAGGAGACAGAACAAAGCATATTTCACCAAAGTTATTTTTCACACATGATCTTCAAAAGAATGGTGATATCAATGTGCAACAGATTCGTTCAAGTGATAATATGGCTGATTTGTTCACAAAAGCTCTACCAACGTCAACCTTCAAGAAGCTGGTACACAAGATTGGAATGCGAAGGCTCAAGGATGTGAATTGATGCTCTTTTCAGGGGGAGTTAATGCGCGTTGTGCTCTTTTTCCCTTACAAGGTTTTGTCCCACTGGGTTTTCCTTGCAAGGTTTTTAACGAGGCAACCAATAGGCGCATTACTAAATATGTGTACTCTTTTTCCTTTTCTAGAATTTTTTTTTCCATTGGATTTTATTTTAGTTATGGTTTTTAATGAGGCACATTACTTATTGAGTAGACATTCAAGGGGGAGTGTTAAGAATAGAATTCTAATTAGAGTAAATGTCTATCTTGTAGAGAGTTTTACTTTGAGGCTAAGTTATTTTTCCTCTTATAAATAGGGGGTTTTTACCCCATTGTAAACCACCCCCAAAATTCAATAAGAATTTTCTCTCTTTTCTTTATTATTTTATAACAGAAATAATTTTATTTTATTGTTGTCCAAATATTACTGACGTAATGCAAAATAAAATGTTTTTCCCTCAACAAATCCGGGAAAAAATTAAATTGAACTATGCACACAATAATAATATATATATAATTTCTTAAATGATAGACAAGCAAGCAAAGTTCAGTATTTAAAAATAGAGTGTACGAGATAAATGTTTTACAAATTTAGTGCGACATTTTGCAGGTGTTATCTTTTTTACAATGTAATGTAAAAGAAGAATCTACGTTAAATTGCATTAAATTTAATCAAGATCATTTTTCAGAGCTTAAGTCCAAATAGATCGAAATTAACTTCAAAAAGCACAAGAAGTTTATGAAGCTCAAAATTGATTTAAACAAGCCAAAGTGTTATAGCACAGGAAGTAATAGTTTACTCTTTGTGTCTTTGCTGTGAGTATAAATTTAAAGATGAGTTTAACTTTTGCATAGCAGACAACGAGCATGATTGCAGAAAGGGATTTAAGCAATATAGTTTTATTGAATATTGTCTTGCATTAGTAGACAAACAGCGGCAGCCTTGGCTGATTTTTTCGGCTCATCGGGTTCTTGATTACTCGTGACAAATGATATAGCATAGGAAGCTTTGCAAGGGTGTTACCTGAGTACTCTTGTAATTACACAGTATTTTTTTCAAATGAAAATACGCCATAACTTAAAAGTGTTGGGCCAATCCCATCTAGTGTTAGCAGAGACGTGAGAAGAAACACTAAAGGAAAAGAGTGACTTTCTGAAACTCTCTCATTTCACTCCCATGGCGAATTACAAACCTCTGCACTCTGTCACCGCTAAGAACATCCAGGCGCTGGGAATCTCCTCTAACGCTGCTGCCCAACTCCACCGTAAGCTCACGGAGATTGTTGCAACTCACGGAGCTGACGTTACCAAGACATGGCAGCACATATCCCAAGACCTTCTTAAACCGGAGCTTCCTTTCTCTTTTCATCAGATGATGTACTATGGCTGTTACGTCAACTTTGGACCCGACCCTCCTGTTTGGTTGCCCGACCCGTTAGTCCTTTTTGTCTTTTCCCTCCTTTTTGTTTTAAGTTTCATCTTCTTGTTACACTCAGGATTTAAGTTTTAAGATGCCGGAGTACAAATTATGCTAATTGTAACAACTATGCAAATTGTTCCTACTTCCTTTCTAGAAAACAGATCAAAGAGGAAAGTAAATTGTTAGTTAAGGAAGTTTTAAGATGAGTACGAATTATGTTAATTGTAAAAACTATGCAAATTGTTCCTTCTTTGTTTCAAGAAATCTGATCAATGAGGAAAGTAAATTGTTGGTTAAGGAAGTAATTGAAGTAAGGTTACCAATTTATAAATATTCTCTTAAAGCAAAGCGATTGGAAATTGATTTGGCATTATGGCATATGCATTAGTCATCTATGTAGATAATGTTCATTGTCGTACGTGGGAAGTTGCTGAATTATTATGTTTTGTTTTTCCAAAATTTGACATTTTTATGTGTTACTCCTGGCATAGAGAAGCTTCCAAGTTGACTAACATTGGCAAGTTATTGGAGAGGCAAGGAAAAGAGTTAATAGGATCAAGTTATAAAGATCCCATTTCAAGCTTCTCTGATTTTCAACAATTTTCAGTCTCAAACTTGGAGGTACTTTTGTGTTTTGCCAGCACTATTTGCAACTTTAATTTTTCATTCGTGAATGGGTAAAAACTAATGCAGTGTCCTTTTCTTCTCTTTTTCGGAGCTTTTACTTGTCAAAATATCTTTGTAGATCTACTGGAAGATCATGTTGGAGGAAATGAATATTTCTTTCTCTGTTAGTCCTGAATGTATTCTGCGTGAAAATCCGTTGCACCCTGGTGGTCAATGGCTTCCCGGAGCACGTTTCAATCCTGCAAAGAATTGCTTGAGTTTGAACAGAAATAGGAGCTTAAGTGATGTAGTTGTGATGACTCGCGATGAAGGAGATGATGAGGCACCTGTTACCAAATTGACTCTTGAGGAACTAAGATCAGCAGTATGGTACAAAGGCTTTTGTTACTGTGCATCATAAATTGAGTTATAGTATCTATCTCGATTTGATTTCAAGTTGGAATACTTGTGTTGTTATTTTGATCTGTGTAAACGTTCCAATGAGACTTCCTTCTGCATGAACTCAAATATATCTTTATGTGCATCACAAAATATTTGTCCTTTGGTACGTCGTACATACAGCAAATTCTCTGATAGTTCATGACTTTATGGTGACTAAACTATGGTCATGCCACATATCTGGAAAAAATGTTAAGATGTACTCAATCAACAAGAAAAGGGAGGTTTACTTAGTGGCAAGAGCTTTCCACATCGAACACACAGAAAAAAAAAGCTTTTCACTTCGAGCAAGGAGGTTAGATGTTCAAGTCATCAAAGGTGTAAAGTGGAAATAGGCCACTATTAGCTTCTGCCTGGGTAGGGGCTTTTGGTTGGGGGGGGGGGGGGGGATTAGGAGTTTGCACACGAAAAAAATATGTAGTGAATGCTTTTCCATGTTTCCTTAATTCCTCATGAAAGGCACTCTTGAAGGAAGAAATCATATCTTTTTGCAAATTGCATTGGCTAGAGAAGCCTTAAAACATATTGTGTTTGTATCCACTGGGTTATGTTTTCTAAAACTTTAGAGTCGTCCTACTCTAGCATTGAAAGTTTATGCAATGTGATATGATCTGAGATATCTGCCTCCGTGCTTGTTGTGAATAAAGAATGAGAATTTGGAGATTTTTGAGGTTGGTCAATCTGATTTAAAACAGATAAATGCTACCTTCAATAATATGAAACCTATGTGGTGGCAACCTTTTTTTTTTACTGGAGATTCTGTACTTTTTTCCAAAAAAGAAAAGATACTTAGTACGTGAAATTTGGAACAATTTTTTGACTTTGCTGCCAAGAAGAAAAGGAATATGACTTCTGAAAATTTGGAAGTGATATTTGCTTCATCTGTTGTTGTCAGTTATGGATATTAATTGTAAAGCGCTTTTTAAAATCACAGGAGAGTCGCATATGCCATTGATACACTGGGATTGGAAAAAGGATCTGCAATTGCCATAGATATGCCAATGGATGTCAATTCCGTGGTGATCTACTTGGCCGTCATTATTGCTGGTTATATGGTTGTCTCAATTGCTGACAGTTTTGCGCCAAATGAAATTTCAACGAGGCTCATGATATCACAAGCAAAGGCTATTTTCACTCAGGTTGATCCTACTTGTCCTTCTGGAAATAAACAAAAATATGTGACTGCATAACCAGAACTATTATCCGAAACATGGTATCATAGGCAACCTAGTGATTGCAGTAGGGTTGGTGATAAACACATTACATATGAGAGTGCTAATTTGTGTGTGGCTTTGAGAAAGTTGGACATGAATACACTTATTTTTCAGAATCAAGAGGTAACCAATGTGACCTAACTTCCTGGGATCTCAGCTTTGTAGATCTGAACTTCTGGGCTTCTCATAGAGAATCTATAGTTAATGGTTAATTCCACTTTCAAGAGTAAACATTGCACAGGTTGAAGTCATATGTTATGGTGAAAATTGGGAATTGAGTTATAGCCCTGATACTTCATTTGGGAAAAAGAATATTGTGGCCTAATGCTCATATGTTCCATGACTCCCATCCCATGAACTATTTCTGCTTCTGATTTCTGAGATTGTTTGAATTCATCTTGAAGGCTGTTCTTCATCCTTTGGAATTCTGACTGCGACTCTTTGTGTTTGATCTCTCTTTCTCTCTCTCACTCATTGGCTAAAATTCTTTTGGTTGACTATATTCCTAGGATTTCATTAGCCGTGGTGGAAAAAAACTACCACTGTACAGGTGATATCCCACTCCATCATTTTATCTATTTATTTGTTTCACCTTCCTAACTTACATTTCAAACATGCAGCAAAGTCATTGATGCTCAATCACCAATAGCAATTGTAATTCCGAATAGAAGCTCCACCTTGAGCATAAAATTGCGTGATGGTGACATTTCATGGCATGAATTCCTAGAAAGAGGAGACGAATCTAAGTAAGCACTCCTCTTTCTGACGTCGTTTTATGGCTTTAATTCCTTCTTTTTGATAGCTGAAGTTGGATTTTGCTTCATTAATTATTTACTTCTATCTAGCTGTTCCCTACAACAACAAAAACAACAACTACTACGCCTCAGTCCCAACAAGTTGGGTCGGAGATATGAATCCTCGCTTCTTCCTTTAAGCTCAACTCGATATTAGCAACCAAGAATTTCACCCTTATCCTAACTTCTTGAAGACTATTAACGCGTTAAAAATGCTCAAATTCATTCCATGTTTGACAAGACTCTCAAGAGGTATAGAGTAATTATATGGAAATAAACAACTATGTATATATAACTTTCTTGCTTTATCACTACCTAGCTGATGATAAGACATCAAAGATTCTTATACTTCTACCAATCCTGTGAGGTAAGCATGGCACATTTTTACTTCAATATTTTTCATGTGAAGCTCAAAACTCATTAGCCCTCTCTCACCGTGGAACATGCAACCTGTGCATTTCATCCCCTCAATTAGACTTGGTCAATTGCGCGAAAGAAATGTATCAATAAACAAGATTCTTTGGACTGAAATGCAGCGATATGGTCAGTGATACAACCGACTCCAATTGGCTTGGGATTGAGGCATAGTTGTTGTTGTACAATCAAATTCGTTGAAGATACTACCTGTAGGAATGGGTGCAAGTAACTTTGA
Organism: Nicotiana benthamiana; assembly: GCA_034376525.1. Lineage (NCBI taxonomy): Eukaryota > Viridiplantae > Streptophyta > Magnoliopsida > Solanales > Solanaceae > Nicotiana > Nicotiana benthamiana. The sequence continues at coordinate 106,935,842 of CM067335.1, read as the reverse complement.
GCAGCCAGCTTTAACGACTTGTAGATCATCAGAAACCACTACCGAGTCATCAGCAACAATAATCCCGAATAGCTTCACTCCACCATCCGGACCTGCGCTTCTACAATAGCAGCAGAAATAAAATAGATCTTTTTTTCCTTGATGAATGTGAGCCAGGGGTCGATTGGAAACAACCTCTCTGCCCTTTCGGGTAGGGGTAAAGGCTCGTCTACATATTACCCTCCCCAGACCCCACTTTGTGGGACTATACTGGGTAGTTGTTGTTGTTGTTGTTTTCCTTGATGAATGTAGAGAATAGAGATTACACAAGTTTCTTAATAGGTGACTACTTCTAAGGCAACCAATACAGTTCCAGCTTTACCATCATAGATAGCAAAGGCCAACTCTGCCAAAAGAAAAGTGTATGCTTATGCCCAAGAGGACATCCAAATAGGGAAAAATTAATAATAGCCCTTTACCCAAATTGAGGTCTTGTTTACAAACCTATTCTTCCTCAATCCTGGTAATTGCCTAATTGGATCTTTTACCATCTAAGCCGCTACCTTGACTCATGTTATAATTAACTAAGTATAAACTCTACACTAGCTAAAGTTGATCTGGCGCTGGAATAAAAAACTGTTGATCTCTCTCTCTTTAAATAGCAGGGAGTTTGAGTATATTGGGGTGGAACTACCTGCTGAAGCATTCACAAATATCCTTTTCTCTTCTGGCACGACAGGTATTTTGATATCCATTGCAAGTATTCTGTCTTGTTCAGTTATTCTATGTATTGGTGTAAAAGTTTTCTCGAAATTCAGTGACCGCTTAAAATTATTTTATGGTTCCACCTTTAATTTATATGTTCATTATTTTCTCCCATGGAATGAAAGGAGGACCCTTTCTACCTTATCGATAATATCTTACCTTTAATAAGAGGACCCTTTCTTTTGTCTCTCATATTTACTGAAGAATTTTTCATGTATGGGAAAAGATTTTCAGTTTCTTTCTAGTGTCCTTGTAGAATTCATTTTTAAGTGTTGGTAGGAGAATAATGTAAAAGCTGCTGTAGAGTAGAACTACAAATAACAGATCATTACATTTACCCTCTATGAATGTGTTTTAGGGGAACCAAAGGCGATTCCCTGGACTGCCACTACACCCCTTAAGGCAGCTGCTGATGGATGGTCCCACTTGAACATTGACAAAGGTGATGTGGTGGGCTGGCCCACTAATCTTGGATGGATGATGGGCCCTTTCCTAATTTACTGCACTCTTCTGAATGGAGCAACCATGGCCTTATACAATGGGTCCCCCCTTGGTTCTGGCTTTGCTAAGTTTGTGCAGGTTTGATGCAATCTAACACTGTAGACCCACTTCAATTACCGAATCAGTTGTGGTAGTGATGGTGATGATGATAAACAACTTTGATTTGTATAACACAAATTTTATGAATCTGACTAGTTGCATACCTGATTGGTCTTACGTAAAGCAAGGCACTCTCTAAGTAATGCTCAATACTTCAGGCTAGATGGTTAGAGGACTTGTACAAACTTGAGGTGGCGCGCTTGCTATCTAAGCATTTATGCCGATACAACCTAGGACCAACTCTGGAATTAGTAGTAGTATTCCAGAAATCATTCTTTTTTCTCTCTCTAATACTGTCATTATTAACTTGAAATTCTGAAAGCTAGAATACATCCCAAATGATCTTAGATTGAAAATTGGGTTTTATAGTGTACAAGCTCACATCTCTTGACATTTTTCCCGTTTATGATTTCTACCATTTTTTGCCATCTAAAATTCTTAAAAGCTTTTCTAGGATGCTAAAGTAACTATGCTTGGCGTGGTCCCAAGTATTGTGAGGACATGGAAATCCACAAATTGCACTGTTGGTCATGATTGGTCAGCTATCTGGTAATTCTTTTTAAGCATCTTTGAAATAGTTGGGTCTTTACAGAGACATTGTATTGTTAATGAAATTATGTGTTATTTTGTTGCCTTGTCTTTTTACCCCGAGTCCTGCATGCAAACACTGCCCTTTGCTCTTGGGCATATCTATACGGAATGAGTTTCTTTAGAATTATATTTGACTTCCATAATCCATGTTGAAACTTGAAATGTCTCACGCACCAAAGATACTTCCAACCTTTTTCTAGCTTAATTTAGTTATGTATGATGGCAGCCGCTTTGCCTCCACTGGTGAAGCATCTGCTGTGGATGAATCCCTTTGGCTGATGGGAAGAGCTCATTACAAGCCTGTAATAGAGATGTGTGGTGGGACAGAAATTGGTGGTGGATTTATTGCTGGTTCGTTGTTGCAACCACAATCTTTATCTGCTTTTAGCACAACAGCTATGGGTTGTAGTCTATTTATTATTGGCGAAGATGGGTCCCCTAGAGTAAGTATCTTTCAGCCTTTCTCAAAACAATAAAGAGTGATTTTCTTATTAAACGAGTTCATCAGCACAGATCAGTTCTTTCTTTAAGATGCAAACATTGCAGGTCTCCTGTAGGAGGCTGTCAAACATTATAATGCCTTAGCTCTTGGTAAATTTCAACTTCTGTTGATACTGCATCTAGGGGCTCTTCCTCTAAAGTATCATGCTTATTTCTGGGCTCCGTCTATCTCTAGCATACGTGGATATAGTATTGAAGTTCGAACCTTTGGTATTAGAAAACATAATATGTTACTGCACAATATGCCAAGTCAGATGAGCAAACAGTCCCCTGTTTTTACATAAAGAGGAGAAATATTCCATTGCATCTGTCTGCTGTTAAGCTGTTCTTAAAAATGCTCTGGAAGTACATTGATCTGCCTTTTATGTTTGGCATGCATGTACCTCATATTCCAAGTGAATAGAGTGGAGCATCCTTTCAAGTTAGAGAGTTAGCGGCCTAAGAAGTGATAAAATATAGTGACAATCTGGCAGTTGGAGTTGGATAATGAAAATGGTTTGAAAGAGATTATGTTAAGGTGGTCTTTCTGGTTTTTGGTTGTCTATGGTTTACTTGTTATTTTTATAAAAAATCTGCTTGTTCCCATCCAATTTAGTAAAACTTCCAAGTTTTTACTAATATTCTGGGTTGCAAGGTTGAAAGATTTCCCATAGCATATCTTAGGTTGCTACGAGTAGAAGTCAAGCAATCTACATTATCACAGGGGATAGTAGAAAATTATTAAAGGAGGTTAGCCGCATGGAAAAAGCAGTAATCATCCCTGGAAGGAAGACTCACGCTCATGAACAGTGTGCTGGATGAAAGCTCCTCATACTGTTAAGTCGTTATACTCTATACTTCCGTCGTTGCTAAGCAGTTGGACAAATTAAGGAGAAATTTCTGATGGCAAGGGAATTCTGAATGGACTAATAAGGGAGTCTTCGACACTAAACATGGTATGGCAGATAAGAAGCACTCGAAGAATTTCAGAAAAAATTCAAATTTCAGTGGGAGATGGAAGAAAATTTGGAATGTAACAGAATTGAAGTGAATTCCTTTTCGAAAAATAGAAATGGAGTGAATAGGAAGCATACGAGAATTTTCGAGATCTTCCACCCCTTATTATGGATCAGGAAGAAACCATTGCTGAATGTAGAGCTAGAAACAGGTGAAAATGAACTTCAGAGTAAAAATTATCTTAATGGGAGATGGACAAAGCTGGTCAACTCCTAGGGAGAATTAAAATTTGAAGGACTTGGACAGTGGACCTGATTCCTTAAGTGGAAATCAAATTAAAATAATGTCGTCTTTGTTAAATCCTGTTAGAACACTTGAAGCAAAGTAGATGTCATGAAAAAGGATTGCCATGGACGAAATATTGTAGGAAGGAGGAAAGAGTAGCGGGAATTGGGTAGAATTCTGTTCATGCAAACTGCAGCAAAGTGATCTTTATTCTCCTCTTTTCTTTGCAGGGGAGGGAAGGAGGAGGTGGAGTGGTTGAGGGTTGTAAAGAAAGAAAGCTTCCTTTTATTCATAAAGTAGTGTCATAAGTACTGTTGAGTAGGAAGCCTTCTCCCAAAAAAAAGATACTGTTATGAGGAAAACTTCAAACTTTACCTAAATGCCCTTTTCATGGTCAAGTACAGGATTCTAATCAATAGGGGGATGAGCACGTATACTATTAGGCAATTGATGGCTGCTAAATGAAAAGCTGAAATTTTACTTTTACATTGAAGTTTAAATATTGTAAGTAGCCCTTTAAAGATATTTGATACATTCAAAGTAATGCTGTAACTTTAATTGTAGCCATCAGATGTTCCTGGGATTGGTGAACTGGCCCTTGGTCCCCTTCTACTTGGGGCGTCGAGCACACTGCTGAATGCTGACCATTATGGTGTCTACTTCAAAGGAATGCCAGTTTGGAATGGAAAGGTAGCTAGTTATTATTTCTAATTCTATGGTACTTTTAATCTTTCTTACATGTTTTCTTAACGAGTTACTCATCACCTAGCAGGTTCTGAGAAGACATGGAGATGTATTTGAGCGTACTTCTAGAGGTTATTATCGTGCACATGGCCGTGCAGATGACACCATGAATCTGGGGGGTGTGAAGGTTTACTCTTTACCTTGTATTGTTACTCACAGATCATGAATTAGGGTCTTTGGTTTTAAGACTTCATTTGACAAATATTATTACTTGAGACTACTCATATTTTATAAATTTTTCAGTTGAACCAATCCTGCTTATGTAACTGGTATATGCTTCATTTGCAGAAAGATAATATTCCTGATTCCCAAACAAAACAAAATTTATTTTGATATATATATTTAATCAATTCAGATTCTCATAATAAGTGGTCCTTGGCCCATTACATCTCTATATCCTTGTTATACCTATGTATATTTATGAATAAATGCATGTTTCCTCTTCTAGCTTATCAATTGTATTAGTTGCAGACAAATTTATGTATTGTTTTCTCTCTTACCCGTAACTGAAACTAGTGATTCCTTTTGCCAGGTAAGTTCAGTCGAGATTGAGAAAGTTTGTAATGCAGTGGATGAAACTATCCTCGAGACAGCAGCTATTGCGGTACCACCTCCTGGAGGTGGCCCTGATAAGTTAGTTATCGCAGTTGTATTTAAGGATTCTGAAGGTTCAAAGCACAACTTGAGTTCATTGAAATTTTCTTTCAACTCTTCTTTGCAGAAGAAAGTGAATCCTCTATTCAAGGTATGCATTAATATTCAGCTTTTGTAATGCTAAGTGTTGAAAGATTTGTCTCCTTATCAGGCCTAAATATTGCAGGTTTCACATATTGTAGCCCTCCCTTCCCTTCCAAGAACAGCTACAAATAAAGTCATGAGAAGAGTTTTGAGACAGCAGTTCTCTCAAATTGGCTCTAAACTGTGATCTATGCAAAGGCCTATGATTTGACTTTTAATTATAGTTGTTTGATTAGAACTATTATTATGAGAATAATGGAGTATTTAAACGATTATTCAATATTGGTAGATTATTACATCTGATTAAATATTTTTTTGTGTGGCTCTATCTAGTTCAGCTTTTCACTATTGTGCTTATAGTTAGCTTTTAGAGTAAGCGGATTATTTGACTGTCTTTTCATTCGACTAAATTCACAAATAGCCGAAATTTTCTGACATTGAACCTAAAATTAATGTTTCAAACTTTCAATTAGATAGTGCAAAAATTGGGTAAAACTTGACTTTTAAACAAAACAATAATGTTCAAATTGATAGTTTATTAATAAATTAGCAAACTTTGACTTATCAATTAATTTTTGTTGTTGTTGTTGACTTATCAATTATTATTTTTTTCTCAATCATTGTTCCTCTACTTACTCTCTCTCATCCATTTTTATTGTCGTGTTTCTCTTAGGAAATTACTCTCTGGTCTACTTTAATTGATTTTTTTGATTGTTTTTACACATATTAACGAATTCACCTTTTAGTATTAATTAACAATAAAATTGATCATTTTAACCTTGATTTGTTCATTGGAAATACAACAAACACTCCTAGGCTCTTTACTTTAAGGGCAAGTTTGAAAAAAAAAAGTTAATTCCTTCTTATATCGGTAAAATAATCAAATATTGTGAACCATAAAAAATTGGTCAAAAATCTATTAAGTGAACCAGAGAAAGTATTAATAAGAAGAGGTTTTTTTATTGAAACATACTTTGAAATTTTAGAGACGTTTTTTAATGGCGCACGATAGCCTAAACTCTCTCGGCGCGCAATAGCAGGATCGCCATTGTGGCCGGAACAATGGCTCGTCGCCGGCGAAATGCAACTCTCACTACTGCGCAAATAGTCACCCCTGCTCATGGTATTACTAAGGAGCTAGAACCATTGATGTTTGGCAATTTTCTTCCCCAGAAATTCCAATTGACAGAGGTGCTGCATGCAGATGGTGATGTGAATGAATTGCCACCTCCGATGAACAAAATTGAAGTGCCTTCCAATCTCACTGTTAGACGGTTACAGTTCTCAGATGCTAGTGGGTCTGAGAAATCAATACCGACTGCAACCGAGGTTGTGCGAGGTAACCGCAATGCTCAAATGGGTAAGCCACTCTCGTTCGTGCCTCCTACTGACAGAGATGGTAAGAAGGTTGTCAAAATTAGTGAGGAGGATTTGAAATCTCAAGTGGATTAGTGGAGTAATGCTTTAATTGGCTACATAATTGGAGATAATCCGAATGAGAAAATTATGGTCAATTTTGTGATGCATGTGTGGAATTTTGTGTCTAAACCCCAGATCCTGATTCATTCTGAAGGCTATTGTATTTTTCGATTCAATAGTATAGAGGACATGGATTTATTCATGCAATCTGGACCTTATACATACAGGAATAAACCAATGGTATTGAAGCCTTGGGAAGTTGATTTCTCTTTCCAGAATGATATACTAAGTACTGTCCCTGTATGGATTCGATTTCCTGGATTACCGGTGGGCTACTGGTCTATTGAAGTATTGAGCAAAATGACTAGTGCAGTGGGTAAACCATTATACACTGATAAATTTACAGCTCACTATGAGAAAATTTCTTTTGCTCGAGTCCTAGTGGAGGTTGATGCTGCCCATCCGCTCCCTGATCAGTTAGAGATTGAGACTCCATTTGGGCCTAAGATTCAGGTGATTGAATATGATTGGAAGCCTAGTTTCTGTAATCACTGTCTGAAATTTGGACATGATTCCTTTGATTGTTGGTACAATGCTGATAATAATGTAGAAAAGGATATGGAGGAACAGGGTAAGCCAAGGAGGCAGAGGACCAGATTGAAGAAGCAGGCAAAAACTACTAAACAAGAATGGCTTGTCAAACAGCCTCAAGCTAATGCAGATGCACAGGAAAGCCTACCAGTACAATCAGAGCTTAACAAGGAGAATGAGAACATTTATTCTATGGCTATTGTTCAACAGAATGCACCACCTGGCCCTAACATCCAGGAAAGGCTTGAGGTAGTAGTCAATGCACCCAATGATAACAGAGAAGTCATGGTTGATAACTGCAATAAAGGAAAGGCTACTATTGTTGTAGTAGATACTGGTAGAAGGGGACAACAGATTGACCTGGGGCCTTCTCAGATGTTACCCCCTAATATCCTATGATTATTGTCACTTGGAACATTAGGGGGCTTAATCAAGCCCATAAGCAGAAGGAGTTGAAAAACTTTTTTGCTGTAAATAAAGTAGATTTATGGGATGTCTTGAGACTATAGTCAAGGAACACAAAGCAAAGAAGATTCTTGATAAAATTGCTAAGGGTTGGAAGGTTCAATGCAACTACTCAAAGGCTGTAAATGGGAGAATTTGGCTACTTTGGAAACCTCATATCCAGATCCAAATATCCTGTGTGGCTGATCAACTCATTCAATGCTTCTTAGAAGATTCTACTAGCCAAGTCAGAACTCATTTAAGTGTCATCTATGCTTATAATACTGCAAACCTTAGAGATCAGTTGTGGAGTGACTTAAGGACAGTATATGTTCCCAGTCAAGATTCTTGGATGTTGAGTGGGGATTTTAATTCTGTCTTATGTACTGATGATAGAATTGGCTCTCCTGTTATTGATGCTGAAGTCAGAGATTTGAAAGATGTTATTACTGACCTTCAACTCACTCCTCTTAGAGTTAAAGGTTGGCACTACACTTGGACTAATAAGCAAGGTACTTCCACTAGAGTTTATAGTAAAATTGATTGGGCTCTGGGTAATTTCCAGTGGATACAGCAGTATGGGCACCTAGAAGCTGACTTCATGAATCCCTCAGTTTTTGATCACTCCCCTATTCTTATCAAATTTGGAAATCAAAAACCTTTCAGATTGTACCTTGCTATTATGGAGAATCCTCAGTTTCATACCATTCTACAGCAGGTCTGGGGACTGGAATATGAAGGAACACCTATGCAGCAGATATGGAATAAATTGAAGGCTATGAAACAACATTTAAAGGAGATAAATGTTCATATGGCCTCATACAAGCAGAAACTTATTCAGGCTAGGGAGAAATTGGGTATTGTTCATACTCAACTGCAGAACAGTCCACTAACACAGTCATTATTTGCTGAGGAAAAGTCAGCACTTGAAGAAATTGAAAAGTGGAGTTGTATGGAGGAACAAATTTTGAGGCAGAAATCCAAGGCTTGCTGGATTGATTGTGGTGATGCTAACACAAAATATTTCCATGCTTAGTGGAAGATTAGAACATGCCAGAATACCATCACATCTATCTATACTGATACAGGTTTGAAACTCACTGACCCTTTATCTGTGGAGCATGAGTTTATAAAGGTATTCCAATCATTGATGGGGGAGTGTGCTGCTGAACTGCCTTGTGTCAATTCTGATATTATTAAAGAAGGACAGTGTCTAACTCTAGCACAGCAACGAATACTAATTAAGGAGGTTACATTGGAAGAGATCACAGAAGCATTAAAAGAGATGCCTAAGGATAAAGCACCAGGAGTAGATGGCTTTCCTGTGGAATTCTTTACTAGAAACTGGGAGATGGTGAAGGGTGATATTCTAGCTGCTACAAAAGAATTCTTTTCCACATGCAAAATGCCTCACATGATCAACACCATTGCTATTGCACTTGTTCCCAAAGTCAAAGCACCTGCTACTGTTAAAGACTATAGACCTATTGCCAGCTGTACTACTGTCTATAAAATCATATCCAAAGTTATTACTAGGAGAATGAAAACTGTCATTGGTGAATTAGTTAGGCAAGCTCAGTCTGCTTTTATTGAAGGGAGAAGTATTGTTGATAATATCTTGCTTAGCCATGAGATCTTCAAGGGTTATTCAAGAAAGGGAGTCTCCCCCAGATGTGTTCTTAAGGTGGATTAGAGGAAAGCATATGACACCTTGGAATGGAGCTTTCTCAAACAGATTCTCATCGACCTGGGATTCCCTGCAAAATTTATTCACTGGATAATGGCTTGTGTCACCTCTGTCTCCTACTCCCTAGTAATGAATGGTGGATTAACTAAGCCATTCACTGCTAAGAGAGGTATTAGACAGGGTGACCCTATGTCACCTTATTTGTTTGTGCTGCTATGAGTACCTGAGCAGGATATTGAAACAGTTGCACAAGAATGGGAACTTCAACTTCCATCCCAAATGCAGGAAGCTCAATTGTTCTCATGTCTGTTTTGCTGATGACCTCCTTATGTCCTGTCGAGCTGATATTGTATCTATCCAGATCTTACATGAAGCATTTCTTAAGTTCTCTGAAGCTTCTGGACTACAAGCTAATATCAGGAAAAGTGCAGTATACCTGGCCGGTGTGTAACAGAGTGCCAGAGAAGGAATTATTGAGACTTTGGGATTCATTGAGGACCAGCTTCCATTCAAGTACTTGGGGATACCACTTGATTCAAAAAAACTGACCATCCATCATTACCTGCCTCTGATAGAGAAGATTACTGATAAAATTACTTGCTGGTCAGCTAAACTACTTTCTAATGCAGGGAGAAGCCAACTGATCAAAGCTGTTGTTTTTGGTATTCAGACTTATTGGGCTCAAGTATTCATTCTGCCCAAAAAAGTATTGAAAGCCATTGAAGCAATATGCAGAACATTTCTGTGGACTGGCACTGCTAATCTGTCCAAAAGGGCACTGGTTGCTTGGGAGAAGGTATGCAGACCAATTTCAGCTGGAGGACTCAACATACTAGATTTGACTGTGTAGAACAAAGCAGCCATCGCTAAACTGCTATGGGACTTGTCCAGGAAGAAAGATTGTCTTTGGGTTAGATGGGTGCACTCTTATTACATCAAACAGGGTGATATTGCAACAATGAACATACCAAAATCAGCTTCTTGGGTTGTTAGGAAGATACTGGAAAGCAGAACTATGATACTGGAGAGCAAGAAGCTTCAGGGGGATCTGTTTGGCAGGCTGAAAAGTGTATGTAGACAGGATAAATTCCACATTCAGAAATTATACCTCACAATGCTCCCCAGCATCAATAGGGTCGAATGGAAGAATCTGATGCTGATCACAAATATCCAACCTCGACATAAGTTCACTATATGGCTAGCTGCTTAACACAGACTTCCTACAGTTGACAGACTGCAGAACTTTGGCATACAAGTCCCAGCAACTTGTGTATTTTGCAATCAGAATGTTGAAGTCTTTAACCATCTATTCTTTGAGTGCTCAATTACTAATAGACTGTGGACCAGAATCTGTTGCTGGTTGGGGCACTCCAGAACTGTTGGTAACTGAGAAACAGAACTTCACTGGATTTGCAGTAAAGCAAGAAGCAGAATGTGGTAAAATGCTATTACAGCCTCTGTTTTTGTCACTACTGTTGCTCTCATCTGGAGGGAAAGGAATAGCATTCGATTTGAGGGGGAAAGTTTTTGTGGAAGAACAGATTTGCAGAGAAGTTGCATTACTTATACATATCCGAGGCAGAAAATTCAAACAATGGCAGACTGGCTTACGACAGCTTAATTACTTTCCTTACTTGTAGCCTTTAGACTTCCGTATACTGTAATGACATTTGTTTTTAGATAGTTATTTTAGTATAGATGATGGATTGTAAATGAGTAGCAGCTAGTCCAAGCTACTACTATAGAGCTCTACAATGTACATTCCTTTGACATTAATGAAATATAACAGTTATACTCCCAAAAAAAAAAAATATAAGAAGAGGTTTTGATCACTATAGCTTTGTTTACACTTCACATTGAGGTTTACTATGCTATATAATTAGTGTCTTTTACTTTTAAAAACACTAATTTTAGTATACTTGCGTTGCACGTATATATTGCTTCAATTAATAAATATATTTATATGTTAGAAGAAAAAAATTATTGAAAAATAACAATTTATATCAAAATAATTTAAATATTTTCTTAAGGAAATCATTTGTAAAAGGTGGTTAAATTTTAATTGATTTTAAATTTTATACGTTAAAACTTCTGACATGATTCCAATAATATATATTCGATAAATAAAACTGCTTTTAAAATCTTAAATAAGTAAATAGTAGGAAAATTAACGCATAAAATAACTATAGTTGTGAAATTATTTAATAAAATATAATTTAAACAACCAAGAAAATATTTTCGTATGAAAAGAAAAATAAAGGATTACAATTGATCTTGCACGCTAAAATTTTCCTTGTACGATATAGGCACAAAATATTTACCTGAAAATTATACAATATTTTTTGTCCTTGGTTGAAAAGAAACTTTACTTTTTTATATTCTCTTCTTTTTCTTAATATAATTGTATCCTTATTTAGTTGATTTCGAACTTCTAAATATTAGGTAATATTTAAAATTTTATTTGATTTTAAAGTCCTAAATATTAGGAAAGTAACTTAAATTACATATTTGTCAAATGTGAAACTTATTTTTAAAAGTTAAAAAAGATGAACTACATTTCAGTAAAGGCATTCGTACTTTTAATATATTTGAAAATTATTGGATTATATTTTTTTGCTAATAATTAATTTATAGACTTAATCATTATTTTTATTATCATAGTATCTCATTAGATTTTGTTGATTAAAGTTCTTAATAATAGCACATCCTAGATTTTAGATTTTAACTGTAACAAGAAAAACTGAAAATTATGTCAAGGATACTAATATAAAAAATTATTCATATAAGGTAATTTAAATTTAAATTAGTTTTAAAGTAACACAAAAAATCAATTAGCACAGATAGTTTCTATGTTCCGCTATATTTCTTATCAATTGAACGTGCATGTGTTGGGTGAGTTAAGTTTATTAAAGCGTTTAATTAATAGAATTGTAGTTGATGTTAAAACCCTACATATTAAGAATCTAATATGATATGATTACAGTTATATAAATAATTTAAATAAGGCAAAATCTAAATTGATTTTGAACTCCTAAATATTATGACTTCATTCATAATTTAAATCGGAAACTATGTCCTAAATATTAGAAAAATAATTTGAATTTGTTTTGCTCAAAGTTTTCATTTGCTTCAGAAGAATAAAACAATCAAAATTAATGGAGGGCCAATCATAGCAGATCGTAATAAATTTAAAGACCGAAGGAATAAAATATAAAAGACAACAGTAATAGATTAAAGGAGGAGGATGAAGATCTTTTATTAATGATGTTGGTGTGGTCTGCCTCTCCGTTGAGAGGTTCAGAACGTTATAATGAAGTATTCTCTCTTCTTTTAGAAGGAGATGTGAAGAAGAAGAAGAAGAAGAAGAAGAAGAAGAAGAAGAAGAAGAAGAAGAAGAAGAAGAAGAAGCCCCCCTCCTAGGGTTCTTTCTCTTTGTATTTATAGCTAGAAGATCTGCCAGCTTGCGCCAAGGGGTTAGGACCACATAGGCGAGACGAACTCGTGAGGACGTCCAGGCCGTGGTCTTAGTTGTCGTATTGGATAACTGCTCGGTGATCTTGTGGATAGATAGCCATACCTTTTATTACTCATAAGTAGGCTTTAATATATGTATTGATCTCCTTCATTGTCATGAGGTCAAGTTTTGACCTATACAGATAAGTCCCTTCGCTTATTGAGATCGGGCTCGGGACGAACTCGATGAGCGGATTCCGCCGATAAACCTTAGCCGTTTTTACTTTTAGAGCTGCAACCACTTTTACTTTTAGAGACGGCCGTAGCCATTTTTAATTTGGAGATGGTCGTAGCCGTTTTTAATTTTGGAGATGGCTGTAGCCATTTTATTATGGAGATGGTCGTAGCCGCTTTTACTTTGGAGATGGCCGTAGCCACTTTTACTTTTAGAGATGGCCGTAACCATTTTTACTTTTAGAGATGACCGCAGTCATTTTTAATCCTAGAGATGGCCGTAGCCATTTTTAATTCTAGAGATGGCTGTAGCCATTTTTTATTCTAGAGATGGCCGTAGCCATTTTTAATTTGGAGATGGCCGTAGCCGTTTTTAATTTTGGAGATGGTCGTAGCCATTTTTATTTTGGAGATGGCCGTAGCTATTTTTACGCGTGCTTGGAGAGAGTACGATTACGTTTGTTGCATGTAAGGGGGACATCATGTGCATGGTGACGCATGGGGCGTGCCCGTGGTGTCTGGAGGTCGTTATAACCGTTCCATGGGGGACGTGTCGATTGACCGTTGAATGACCGTTCAATGATATCTGTCATAATGGTGACTGTTACTGCAGGTCTGAAACGTTTTTGCGGTTGGTCAGGTAGTTAATGGTGACCTTTGGGATTGGTGAGGGTCATTCATGCTTTGCCTATTAATAAGGGGTTGTGTTGCTCAGTTCTCACTTTTCCGATATCTGTCTAAGTGGAATTCTGAGAGAGACAACCTTCCTTGCTTTCAGATTGTCTAGTTTTTCATCCCTTGTTGATTCATTCTCCGTCATTTTCGTCGGATCTTCGTATTCTCCTATTTTTCCGGTGAATCTCACCACCTTTTTTTCGTTATATTGATAATGGCAAGCAGTTCCCGTTCCGGTGTGGCTCTGGTGGCGGTTGCGGCAAAGGGTCCATCTACGGTGGTGGGAGCCACCGATTCGTAGTTAATACCCTCTTCTTGATTATAGCCTTTTGCTACAAGCCTAGCTTTGTTTCTAGTGATTACACCATTTTCATCTAGTTTGTTTCGAAAAAACCCATTTCGTACCAATTATGGTATGATTTTCGGGTCTTGGCACCAAATCCCAAACGTCATTCCGTTTGAATTGGTTAAGCTCCTCTTGCATTGCCAAGGTCCAAAATTCATCCCCAATTGCTTCGGAGATGATTGTTGGTTCAATTTGAGACACAAAAGCAGTATGTCCTAAGGTGTTCTTAAGGGAGTTTCGGGTACTTACCTTTTCTCCGACGTTGCCAATTACCTGTTCGAGAGGGTGATCTTTAATTGTCCTCCACTCGTTAGGCATTTTCGTTTCATTCTCCAATTGTGGCGCTTCCTCCGTTGGTTGTTCCAAGATTTCATCTTTATTTTCCTTAGGCGTTCCACTTGTATTTTGTCTTTCAAGCTATCTAAAATACCTGCAGGATCAAAACCAGAATCCTTTCTTGCCAAGCGAGCATTATTTTCGGCAAATACAACATGAGGGGATTCCTCCACAGTTTCGGTTCTTTTATTAAAAACCCTATATGCTTTGCTACGTGAGGAATAACCAATGAAAATTCCCTCATCGGACTTAGCATCAAACTTTACCAATTGATCTTTGCCATTGTTATGAATAAAACATTTACAACCGAATACTCTAAAGTGGGAGATATTTGGTTTCCTTCCCTTGTAGAGTTCATAAGGGGTCTTCATGAGTATTGGCCTTATGACTACTCTATTTAAGATGTAGCATGCGGTACTCACGGCATCCGCCCAAAAATGTTTGGGAATCTTGGCCTCTTCGAGCATGGTTCTAGCCATCTCTTCGAGACACCTATTTTTCCTTTCCACCACCCCATTTTGTTGTGGTGTACGTGGAGCCGAAAAGGTATGCTCGATACCGAGTTCGTCACAAAAGTCCGCAAAGAGATTGTGATCAAACTCTCCCCCATGATCACTTCTAATTGAAGTGACGGTTGTTTCCTTCTCGTTTTGAACACGCTTAAGAAAATATTTAAAATTCTGAAAAGCATCACTTTTATTGGCAAGAAATAAAGTCCAAGTAAATCTAGAATAATCATCAACAATCACAAAAGCATAACGATTTCTTCCTAGACTTTCAATGCGAGATGGTCCAAATAAATCCATGTGAAGCAATTGCAATGGTCTAGAAGTTGAAACAATATTTTTGGATTTGAAAGATGCTTTTGTTTGCTTCCCTTTTTGACATGAATCACAAATAGAGTCATCTTCAAATTTTAAATTGGGAAGGCCAATAACTAAGTTTTGAGAAATCAATTTGTTCAAAAGATGCATGTTGATATGTTCAACTCTACGATGCCATAACCAAGTATCATCCTCTTTACTCATAAGACAATCAACATATTCGGGTGAGGAATTTGCAAGATCAACCATATAAATATTATCCACTCTAAAACCACGAAGGATAATTTTAAAATCACTACGTCTAAACACTAAGCATTCATCCGAATCAAATAGGGCAAGATTTCCCTTGTCACATAATGGACTTATGCTCAAGAGATTATGCTTTAAACCTTTCACAAGTAATATATGCTTAATAGAGGAATTTTCATCCTTACCGACCGATCCGATGCCAATGATCTTTCCTTTATTGTTATCCCCAAAAATCACACTTCCTCCTTCTTTGTGTTCTAGTTGAAGGAATTTGGATTCGTCTCCCGTCATATGTTTGGAGCATCCACTATCAAGGTACCATAGTACACTTGATCCCTTCAAACATACCTACAAAACAAGTTAATGCGTTTTAGGTACCCATGCCATTTTGGGTCCTTGAGGGTTAGGCATATTATAATGATGCGATTGAGTGATATGTCTATGTCGTGTAAAGCATGCAGGGGCAATATGACCAATGCGTCTACAATAATGACAAGTCACGTTGGGGTTATGCATCCTTCTAGGTTCATAGTAACTTGATGGACGAAAATGAGTTACTCTATTTCTATTGCACATTTCATGAGAACCATTTCTCCTACTATCAGTTCTAAAATGAGCAGCGTTTCTAGAGTAATGGTCATGTCTAGATGTTCTAGGAGGTTCAAAACTCCTTCTAGTGTTTGGCCTAAAATATGCATCATTTCTAGGGTAGTCATTTCTAGGTGGTAAGTCATTTCTGGGTCTTCTAAAATGTTCAACATTTGGTCTAACATGC
Organism: Nicotiana benthamiana; assembly: GCA_034376525.1. Taxonomy (NCBI): domain Eukaryota; kingdom Viridiplantae; phylum Streptophyta; class Magnoliopsida; order Solanales; family Solanaceae; genus Nicotiana; species Nicotiana benthamiana. The sequence goes on along the minus strand of CM067335.1, from coordinate 106,919,670 downwards.
ATATTTGTTCTAGGATTGCTCTTTCTAGGATAAGCATTTGTTTTATTAATCCTAGGTTGAGCCTTAGGTGGTTGGAGTTTGGCTTCAACCTTTTCTTTAGGCTCATTCTTAAAACCTATGCCATGCTTGGTTGACTTCAAATTAACAAGGACCTCATTCAAGTTTTTGTGAGAAGAATTAAACTTATCTAAGGTACCTTTAAGTCTATCTACCTAATTTTCAAGATGCATGCAAGAAGAGCAATTTTTAATAGAACTTTCGAGCTTGTCGGCGCTTCTTTTTCCGAAAAACTTGTTTTCCTCTTTCAGTTTCTCATTTTCTAAAACCAGTTTTTCTAAATCCTTTTCTTTTAAAGAAAGCTGTTTTTGAAAATCTTTTTCTTTTAGAGAAGCATTTTCTTTTATGCTCTTGACAGTTTTTGAAGCTTTAATAAATTCAGTATATAGCTCATCAAAAGCAGTTCGCATTTCTTCAAGAGTAAAGAAGTTTTTAGAAGAGATTTGACATACCTCATCTTGCTTGTCTTCTTGCGCCATAAGACAAAGGTTTGCGGCTTCGTCTTCTTCTTCTTCGCTTGACTCATCTCCGGAGTCTCCTCCCCAAGAAATGTATGCACGTTGCTTCTTAAAAGATTTCTTCTCCTTTTTGATGTTTGGGCAATTTGATTTGATGTGCCCGGTTTCTCCGCATTCATAGCACTTTATTTGCTCGCCTTGCTTTTTGCCCTTTCGTTCATACTCCTTTCGCATGAACTTTTGAAATCTTTTGATAACGAGTCCAAACTCGTTGTCTCCGTCCTCATCAACTTGAGGTTAGCTTGTGCTTGCCTTAAGCGCTATTCTTTGCCTCCTTTGATCATCAACAAGAGGGTTAAGTATTGTAGATTCATAAGTCTTAAGGTTACCTCTTAATGCGTCGATTGTGACATTTGAGACGCCAATGGATTCTTGAATCGCGTCGGCCTTTGATCGCCATGCCGGAGTGAGACTTCTAAGAATTTTTGGAACAAGTTCTCTATCCGTGAATGTCTTTTTGAGAGCATGTAGATCATTTACGATTATTGAAAATCGTTCAAACATTTCATCCACCTTTTCACCTTCCTTCATGTGAAATAATTCATAAGCATGGGTTAGGAAATCAATTTTGGCTTCCCTTACCTGGTCCGTACCTTCGTACGTAATTTCCAGCTTGTCCCACATTTCCTTTGCCGTTGTGCAACACGATATTTTCCTGTAATCGTCAGCATTTACAGCACAATATAATAAATTAATTGCTTTAGCATTATTTTGAACCTTTCGGATATCATCCGCGTCATATTCTTCTTCGGACTTGGGAACCCATTCGTTTTCAACCTTTTTGGTTGGAATTTGATTTCCCTTCGTTATCACCTTCCAGAGATGAAAGTTGTTTGCTTGAACAAAAATTTTCATCCTCTTCTTCCAGTACGTGTAGTTTGTACCGTTGAATAGAGGTGGTCGTGTGGAGCATTGTCCTTCATCAATTCCTGCAAAAGAATCACGAGTAGAAGCCATGGATGGTTCTCTCAAACTGTTAAGTCTTCAGAGAGTTGGGCTCTGATACCAATTGTTAGATAATACGCTTAACGCTAGAGGGGGGTGAATAGCGTTATAATAAAATTTAGCGTAAACTTGCGGAAATTAAAATTTGCAGGAAATAATTAAGTGCATTAAATAAACAAAAGGAAAGAACACAGAGATGTATTCTGGTTCACCACAACACGTGGCTAGTCCAGTCCCCGAGAGACTCTCTCGAGATTTTCCACTAACTTGTCAAGCTTACGGGTGCTCAACAAACCTTTACAACTTAAGGACACAAGCCTTAAAACCTTTGCTCGGAGATACAACACTCCAAGACTTCAACCAAGGAAACACAAGTTCCTTACAACAAGAGAATCACAATTCTCTTACAAGTGTACAAAACACTAAACACTCAAACAAAACACTCCTTAATGAGTACATATGAGTAAAAGAAGTAAGCTCAACATCACAACAACTATGGACAAGACTTTGGCTCTCAAAAGCTTTATGAAATGAATATAAAATGATAAACAATAGTTTGCAAGCTTATAGCAATAGAATGATCAGTTGTTGTGTATTGTTGTGTTTAAAAAACTGAAATGAAGCTGTATTTATAGTTGAAAAACTTGGCATTACCGTTGCCTAATTGCCAATTAAGAGTTGCTGATTTTACTCTGTGACAATCGATTGTCAGGAAGCCACAATCGATTGTTTGCCAATCGTACCAAAAATCAATCCCAGATTTTAGCTTAACAATCGATTGTCCAAGATCAACAATCGATTATTGGCAACGTTCAAGAAATTATTTCCAGATTTTACGTAAAACAATCGATTATACCAAATCAATAATCGATTATTCAGCAACGTTCAAAAAATCTTTTTCAGATTTCAATATCAACAATCAATTGTACAAAATCAACAATCGATTACCTGACGGTATTTGAAAATTTTACGACAACGGTCAGCTTCACAATCGATTGTGCAATGTTAACAATCAATTATTTATCAGACTTTGAAAATCATTTTAGACACTGCCTCGTGACAATCGTTTGTTATATACTCACAATCGATTATTTAATAATTTTGAAAAAGTCTGGAAGTTACTGCCTCAACACAATCGATTGTCATAAGTTCACAATCGATTATTTTGTGACTTTGAAAAATCTGAAGGACACTGTCTCTTCACAATCGATTGCATTAGCTTCACAATCGATTATTCTGAGTTTTGAAAAACTTTGATGGACACTGCCTCATCACAATCGATTGTCATTAGCTTCACAATCGATTATTCTGAGTTTTGAAAAACTTTGATGGACACTGCCTCATCACAATCGATTGTCATAAGGTTCACAATCGATTGTCATGCAGGTTTTGAAAAACCTGATGCTCACTGCCTTAATACAATCGATTATCATTAGTTCACAATCGATTGTCATGCAGTCTTGGCTTAACATAATCGATTATCATAAGTACATAATCGATTATCTTAGTCCAAATTTTAGAGGCATGTTTAAAAGTCATTTTGACTGAAGTAAATATGCATGATTTAAAATCGTTTAGCATTAAATTAAATATGCATGATTTTGTAAAAATAATTTTACGAGAGAAGCCATGTCATGAGTCAAGTTGTCGGATCAAGAATACAATTAAGAACGACTCATTTAAACTATAAAACTTTGTCTTGTGCTTGAATCTCGTTATGCATCAATTATGCGCTTGTACTTGAACTTCGTCATATATCAATTTGCGCTTCGTTTGTCATTCATCAAAACCTACACATAAGAACACACGTTTTAGTATAAAGCCTTGAGAACGTGTTTCCAACAGGAAGCACTTAGCCCGAATCCTAGTCTAACTCGCAGTCGAACTTTTAGGCGAAGGCCCGTAGTCTGAGCTGTCGTTCAACCGTAGATGAACCTTTTTAGTTTTTGAAGGTGCGTAGCCTGAGTCTCAGTTCAACCGTAGTTAAACTTTTTGGTGAAGGCACGTAGCTCGAGCAGACGTTCAATCGTAGTTGAACTTATGTAATATTTGAAGGCGCGTAGCCTGAGTCGAAGGCGCATAGCCTGAGTCCCATTTCAACCGTAGTTGAACCTTTGTACGAAGGCGCGCATCTTGTATTGCCTTTCAACCGTAGTTGAACTTTTATGATATTCGAAGGCGCGTAGCTTGTACTGTCGCTCAACCGTAGTTGAACTTATGTAATATTTGAAGGCGCGTAGCCTCTACTGTCGCTCAACCGTAGTTTAAAATTATGTAACATTTGAAGGCGAGTAGCCTGAGTCGAAGGCGCAAAGCCTGAGTCCCAGTTCAATCGTAGTTGAACCTTTGTGTGAAGGCGTGTAGCCTGTACTACCGTTCAACCGTAGTTATAATATTTGAAGGCGTGTAGCCTGTGTCGAAGGCGTATAGCATGAGTCCCAGCTCAACCGTAGTTGAACCTTTGTGTGAAGGCGCGTAGCATGTACTGCCGTTTAACCTTAGTTGAACTTTTATAATATTTGAAGGCGCGTAGCCTGTGTCGAAGGCGCATAGCCTGAGTCCCAGTTCAATCGTAGTTGAACCTTTATGTGAAGGCGCATAGCACGTACTGCCGTTCAACCGTAGTTGAACTTTTATAATATTTGAAGGCGCGTAGCCTGTGTCGAAGGTGCATAGCCTGAGTCTCAGTTCAACCGTAGTTGAACCTTTGTGCGAAGGCACGTCGCCTGTACTGCCATTCAACCGTAGTTGAATTTTTATAATATTTGAAGGCGCGTAGCCTGTGTCGAAGGCGCATAGCCTGAGTCCCAGTTCAAGCGTAGTTAAATCTTTGTGTGAAGACGCGTAGCCTGTACTGCCGTTCAACCATAGTTGAACTTTTATAATATTTAAAGGCGCGTAGGCTGTGTCGAAGGCGCATAGCCTGAGTCCCACTTTAACCGTAGTTGAACCTTTGTGTGAAGGCACGTAACATGTACTGTTGTTCAACCGTAATTGAACTTTTACAATAGTTGAAGGCGCGTAGCCTGTGTCGAAGGCGCATAGCCTGAGTCCCAGTTCAACCGTAGTTGAACCTTTGTGTGAAGGTGTGTAGCATGCACTGCCGTTCAACCGTAGTTGAACTTTTATAATATTTGAAGGCATATAGCCTGTGTTGAAAGCGCATAGCCTGAGTCCCAGTTCAACAGTAGTTGAACCTTTGTGTGAAGGCGCGTAGCCTGTACTGCCGTTCAACCGTAGTTGAACTTTTATAATATTTGAAGGCGTGTAGCGTGTGACGAAGGTGCATATCCTGAGTCCCAATTCAACTGTTGTTGAACCTTTGTGTCAAGGTGCGTAGCGTGTACTGTCGTTCAACCGTAGTTGAACTTTTATAATATTTGAAGGCGCGTAGCCTGTGTCGAAGGCGCGTAGCCTGAGTCCCAGTTCAACCGTAGTTGAACCTTTCTGTGAAGGCGCGTAGCCTGTGTCGAAGGCGCATAGCCTGAGTCCCAGTTCAACCGTAGTTGAACTTTATGTGAGTTTTTCTACATAAACTGCTTCGTGGGGGGGGGGGGTTTTATTTTGGATCTTGCCTAGCTTGAATTTGTGGTTTTTCTTGGCCTGCTCGCTCGAACTGCCAAAATGTGCATGAGGTATGCTTTCATGATGTCCTCTTTTTCCGCAGGATCCTGTGTGGAAAGAAAAGGAGTGAGGTACCTTGAGCTCATTTCTCCCCTAGAGATGGGGGATCTGCTTCTTCTTCTTCTTCTCCCTTCGCTCGAAGACGTGGTTGTGCGGAAGCAAGCTCATTCCGAGGTTTTTGACTTCCTATGACCTGATATGCCGTTTGGGCTCGTTTGAGCTTGTTTGAGCTAGGTTGTTCATTTTTCGTATTCGGTCTAAGGATAAACTATGCGATTCTGCTATGAAATTCCCACAGACAGCGCCATACTGTTTTGCTTAAAGTTTTCAATTCCTTAAGAAGCATAAAACAATCAAAATTAATGGAGGGCCAATCATAGCATATCGTAATAAATTCAAAGACCGAAGGAATAAAATATAAAAGTAAACAGTAATAGATTAAAGGGAGGAGGATGAATATCTTTTATTAATGATGTTGGTTTGGTCTGCCTCTGCGTGGAGAGGTTGAGAACCTTACAATGAAGTATTCTCTCTTCTTTTAGAAGGAGATGTGAAGAAGAAGAAGCATCCCCCCTCCTAGGGTTCTTTCTCTTAGTATTTATAGCTAGGAGATCTGCCAGCTGGCTCCAAGGGGTTGGGATCACATAGGCGAGGCGCCCTCGTGAGGACGTCCAGGCCGTGGTCTTAGTTGTCGTATTGGATAACTGCTCGGTGATCTTGTGGATAGATGGTCGTACCCTTTATTAGTCATAAGTAGGCTTTAATTAATGTATTGATCTCCTTCATTGTCATGAGGTCAAGTTTTGACCCATACAGAATTACTATTTTGTCCAATGTAAAATTTATTTTTAATGGGTAAAAAAGACGAACGACATTTCGTAAGGGCCTTCGTGCTTTCAATATAAATATAGAATGGAATACAGATGTGGTGGACATTAGACATGTCGATGAATGGTCCTTCTATAAAGTGCTTATTTCCTGTTTATTTTCCGCAATATATATCATAACTCAACAAGTTTATCTCGTAGTCTGGTCTTGCCTCGTCACTACTTCGCTGAGGTTAGGCTAGGCACTTACTAGCACATGGGGTCGGTTGTGCTGATGCTACACTCTGTGCATTTTTCGCACAGATCACGGTGTCGGGGCATCAATTTTGGACAGCAGATAAGGATTGGGAGCTGACCTTCAATCCAGGGACATCGAGGTAGCTTTGCTGACATCTGCAGGCCCGGAGTCCCTTCTATCTTACTTTAGTTTGTTATCTCTTGTACCAAAACAGATATTTTTATGTTTCATTCAGACCTTGTATTTAGTAATCTCTAGAAATTCGTGAGTATTGTGACACCAAATCTTGGGTAGAGGATTTTTTTAAACTTTCGCATTTCATTCAGTTAATTATAATTGAGATTTTTGCTTTATCATATTATGCTTCGTATTTATTAAATGGTCGATATTTGCTAAAAAGACATTTAAATTGGCTTGCCTAGCTCCTATTAGTAGGTACCGTCACGACTCCCAAGGGTGGAAAATGTGGGTCTTGATAAGTAGGTATTAGAGCATTAGGTTACATGGGTCTCACAACTCACGGACAAACTCGGTAGAGTCTGAGGGATTGGTACGGAGACGCCTGTATTTATCCCCAGAGGTTATATAGTTAGGAAAAATTTCACTTTTGTTCTTTCTTGTCGTGCGATTCTATTCAAATACCGATATTCTTTCTACTCTGTTCTTTCACAGATGGCGAGAACATATACTTCCTCTTCTACCGCTCAGCAGCCCGAGCCCCCAGCAGCAACTCCTACTATGGGCAGAGGGCGAGGCCAAGGTCATACCAGAGGCCGAGGATGGGGCAGAGCTCATCCCCAAAGGTGGAGCCTAAGGTTGATTATGACGAGGAGGTTCCAACTCCGGCAGCTCTGGTGGGCCTCGCTCAGGTCCTCGAGGGGTTCATAGCTACCCCAGTTGTTCAGGACGCTTTGGTCAGGTTGGTAGGCCTTATGGAGAGCGTCACTCGAGCGGGTTTGTTTCCAGCAACACCAACCACTTTTCAGGCAGGAGGAGGGGTTCAGACTCCCTCTATACGCACTCCGGAGCAGATAGCTCCCCAGGCTCAGGTTCCAGTGGTTCAGTCAGCTATGGCAGTTTGGCCGGGTATTATGACTCAGACCAACGATGGAGCGGCTATGTCCGCAGATGCTTTGTGGAGGCTGGATACCAAGCTCTTCACCACCACATTCAGAAATGCTTCTTTAGAGGACCCCCAGGATTTCTTGTATAGCGGCCATGAGGTTCTTCGGACTATGGGTATTATGGAGACCAATGGGGCCGACTTCGCCACCTTTCGTCTAGTAGTATCCTCCAAGTCTTGGTGGAGGGCAGTGGTGGAGCCACGTGGAATAAAAGGGTGTCAAGCGACACCCCTTCGCCGGAAAATTACACTATATTGCTAGATAAAGTTTTTTACTTTATGTATATTTACTATACGTTGAATCCCCTTGACTTTTCGATGTATTTAATTATTTATATTTTGACACCCCTTGATAAAAATTCTGGCTTCGCCCCTGATGGAGGGACTATTGTTTAGCCAGACCAGCAAGGTCTCCATCCTTGACTTGGGACCAGTTTACAGAATTATTTTTGGATAAGTTTCTACCAGTTACTCGGCGAGAAGCTCTTCGCAAGATATTCGAGCACCTCCAGCAGAGCTCTATGACAGTCACGCAGTATGAGACCCGGTTTATTGATCTAGCTCTCCATGCTATTGTTATACTCCCCACCAGAGAGAGAGGGTGTGGAGGTTTATTGATGGATTGATAAATCCGATTCGTCTTCAGATGGCTATGGGCGCCGGGAGCGAGATTTCCTTTCAGGAGGCGGTTAATGCAGCCCGCCGACCTGAGATGGCTCAGTCACAAAGAGGTGGTCATGGGTCGGATAAGAGGCCCCTTCACTCAGGAAGATTCAGTGGTACCTCATCTGGAGGTAGGGATTCTTATGGTAGAGGCCATCCTCTTAGGCCCTTTCAGTCAGCTCTACAGGTCTCTTATAGTACTTCGGGTGATCGTGGTTCCCAGCCGCATTATTCTGATCAGCAGCCTATCAGTGCACCACCGCTTAAGAGCTTCTGAGGTGGTCATTTAGGTCGACAAGGTCAGTCTCAGTCTTCTCAGTTGCAACATTTAGGTGGGGTGTTATGAGTGTGGTGAGTATGGTTACATCAGGAGGGCTTGCCCGAGGTTGAGGGGTGATCAATCGCAACAGCAAGGTTCTCGTGCTATGATACAAGCATCAGGTGATCCACAGGCCACCCAGCCAGCTAGAGGCGGAGGTAGAGGTCATAGAGGTGGAGGTAGAGATCATAGAGGTTGAGCTCGGATTGCCAGAGGTAGGGGCCAGCCAGTAGGCGATCGTCCCAGAGACATGGTTCAGGGAGGTGGGGCCCAGCCCCGGTGCTATGCTCTTCCAGCCAGGCCAGAGGCTGAGTCTTCAGATGTTGTCATTACAGGTACTATTCTATTTTGTGATAAAAATGCTTCAGTGCTATTTGACTATGGTTATGCCTAGTTTTAGTATACGTGTGTTGCACGTGAATTTTGCGTCCATCAATAAAAGTGCATAGAATGTTCTATAAAAAATAATTTTTGAATATAGACTTGAACTCATAATAAGTAATTCTTTCATTATAACAAGGATTGAACATTTACGAAATTTATAAGTTTATGCATCAACGTTACACTAAATTGATATTAGTTCACATGAGTTGTACAACAAACCCCATTATTCTTCAAAGTTTGCACAATATTTAAGAGCAGTTTATCTACAATTTTTTATATAATACCAAAACAAGTTTATGTACATATTTTCATATTAATACCAAATTTAGATTCAAAATAAAATTTTAAACTAAAAATAAGGATTGAGCATATTATAAAATTTATTTCCTAACAACATGGTATACGAATTTTTTATGAGTAGTTTATCTAGAACTATCTAAATTCACTAAATGAAATATGTATGGGTCAAAACTTGACTCGTGACGATTAATAAGATTAATTAGCTCTTAAACATATTTGGGATAACAAATAGCGTAACTATTCGTTAATAATAAGCACTCGAGGATCACTCAGCTTAATCAATGATGCCATGGACTATTTCTTATTGGTGGACTCCCTCCCCCCCCCCCCCCCGACATGACCACGGTCGTCCAACGCCATCTGGCAAGGTGCACAACTATAAATATTAAGTGAAAGAACCCTAGAAGGGATCTGCTTCGTCTCCAACACACTTCCCTAGAAAAGGGAGAAAATCATTGTAAGGCTCTAAACCTCTCCATGGAGCAGACCAAATCGATCTTATGAATATAAGATCTCAACCCTCCTCTCATAACAAATAATATTTGCCTCTTGCATTTTCCATTTTGGTCATTTAATTATTACGATCTGCTATGATTGGCCCTTCATTTATTTTGATTGTTTTACGCTTATAAAGTGTGTGAGAACTTTGATCTAAACAATTTGGCGCCGTCTGTGGGGTTTTCATAGCAGAATCGCGTAGTTCATCCTCAGACCAAAGAAGGAAGGAAACACCCAGAAGGGAAAACAACCAGCTCGAGTGAGCCAAAATAGCGCATCGGGTGAAGGGAACTCGAAAGCTCCGGCAAGAGTCCGAAGCCCTCACTCCCCCCTCTCCCCATCCACTCTCTAGAAAGCAAAAGAAGAAGAAGAAGAAGAAGAAGCAGATCTCCCCCTACGGGGAGAACATGGGAGAGATACCATCATCCCTTCGAATACGCGACCTTGCCAGAAGATGGCATGAAGGCATATCGAACCAAGATCCATAGCAGAATGACCTATACAAACTAGTCAGGAAAACTACACACAAATCGAACAAGATCTCAAACGAAAACCTAACACTCGACGCCCTGCTCATAACGGGTTGTGCGGAAAGACAAGAAGTTCAACTATGATTTGAACTGGGACTCAGGCTATGTGCCTTCGGAATCAAAAAAATTGCAAAGGTTCAACTACGATTGAACGACGACTCATGCTATGTTCCCTCACCCAAAAGTTCAATTATAAGTTGAACTAGGACTCAGACTACGTGCGTTCGACATCAAAAAAGCTGTAAAGGTTTAACTACGGTTGAACGACAACTCAGGCTACGTGCCCTCGCCCAAAAGTTCAACTATTAGTTGAACTATGACTCAGGCTTTGTGCCTTCGATATCAAAAATTTCAAAGGTTCAACTACGGTTGAACGACGACTAATGATACGTGCCCTCGCCCAAAGGTTCAACTATGAGTTGAACTGGGACTCAGGCTATGTGCCTTCGACATAAAAAATTACAAAGGTTCAACAACGATTGAATGACGACTCAGGCTACGTGCCCTCGCCTAAAAGTTCAACTATGAGTTGAACTGGGACTCAGGCTATGTGCCTTTGACATCAAAAATTGCAAAGGTTCAACTACGGTTGAACCACGACTCAGGCTACGTGTCCTCACCCAAAAGAGTTGAACTGGGACTCAGGCTATGTGCCTTCGACATCAAAAATTTCAAAGGTTCAACTACGGTTAAACCACGACTCAGGCTACGTGCTCTCGCCCAAAGGTTCAACTATGAGTTGAACTGGGACTCGGGCTATGTGCCTTCGACATTAAAAATTGCAAAGGTTCAACTACGGTTGAACGACGACTCAGGCCACGTGCCCTCGCCCAAAATTTAACTATGAGTTTAACTGGGACTCAGGCTATGTGCCTTCGACATCAAAAATTTCAAAGGTTCAACTACGGTTGAACGACGACTCAAGCTTCGTGCCCTCGCCCAAAGGTTCAACTATGAGTTGAACTGGGACTCAGGCTATGTGCCTTCGACATCAAAAATTGCAATGGTTCAACTACGGTTGAACGACGACTCAGGCTATGTGCCATTGCCCAAAGGTTCAACTATGAGTTGAACTGGGACTCAGGCTATGTGCCTTTGACATCAAAAATTGCAAAGGTTTAACTATGGTTGAACGATGACTCAGGCTACATGCCCTCGCCCAAAAGTTTAACTATGAGTTGAACTGGGACTCAGGCTATGTCCTTCGACAACAAAAAATTTCAAAGGTTCAACTACGGTTGAACCACGACTCAGGCTACGTGCCCTCGCCCAAAGGTTCAACTATGAGTTGAACTGGGACTCAGGCTATGTCCCTTCGACATCAAAAATTGCAAAGGTTCAACTATGGTTGAACGACGACTCAGGCTAAGTGCCCTCGCCCAAAAGTTCAACTATGAGTTGAACTGGGACTCAGGCTACGCGCCTTTGTCCAAAAGTTGAACTATGAATTGAACTGGGACTCAGGCCATGCGCCTTCACCATCATATAGTTACAAAGGGCCATGATGCAACAATATGTTCACTCAAACTGATTACTATCCCTCTCAACACTCCCATCCAGCCAGAGGCTGATCCAACTAGTAACAATGGTAACATCCCACATCAAGACGATGAATTGTGCACAGTATCCTTTAAATCACAAAAAAAGCAACCCAAGAAACAATCTTTAATTGATCACCACTCAGGTAGTAACGAACAAACTCCGGGTATGGAAGTTAAATTGTTTAATGCAGTCACAGGTAAGTACATTGACACTAGAAACTCAAATACATTTCTAAAGATAGTAGTAAAGGTAGGTTCAATCCCAGCCCTCACCCCCCTGCTGAAATCATTAGGAATAGCAAGGAAGGCATGCACATACAAACCCAAAACTGCTTTTCCCAATTACACTTTAAAAACCAGCCTATGGCTTTGGATAATACAACCCCTAAGGAATACGATAATACTACTATTCATGCATGCATGAACCCTGTGCACCAATCTAAACTGGTTCAGGCTCCCCTAGACACACTAAAAGACAAAAACTTAATCACTAACGTCTAATATACCTACTCTCCTAACAACTCTAATAATCATCTCCTAACCAGTAACGATCTCCCAAACATCCTTAATAAGATTAATATCCAATCCACTAATCCTTCAATGTTGCACGCCAAGAACTACTTGGCCCCGATAGTCACTAGCTCCTCACAAATGTCCCCTTCGATATGCCACGTGGCTTCCGAATCCCATGCAAAATCCACTATTAAGGCATGCACGCTAAACCCTTCAAAAAAAATGCAACTAGCCCTTATCATTCCCTCTCCCCAGCCTCTATATACATTGAAACCATACCTCAACCCCTCTAAGATGCTGAGAATCCCTCTAACCCACCGGAGACGATTCAGGCTAATCCAAATCCTCAAAAATCAACGATCTCAAACAATAGCCAATCTACCTCCCTTCCCTCCCCAAATCCAAGATATACCGGTCTTCTTTTCCCAACCCCCACTATCCCAGGATCACCACCCAATGTCTTGGGTAGAACTAGGCCTAATGGGGAGGGGTTTTTCTTTGCAACTAACGTTCAATGGACAGGAAACTATAATTCTAGTTCAAAACTCCCAATTCTTGGACCAACTAATCTCAGAGGATCTACACTTAGCTATGAACAACTACCTAAACCATATTTTGGTCAACAACATACTACAACCATTAGCCCCAAGGATGAACAACAACTTGGCACAGGTCATGAGAGCTCAATGGAATCTCCCTCCCCATTCCAATAGAACCATATCTCCATCAGAATATGGGATTGGATCTTCCTTTCTTTCCCCCTCAGGAACTCACAGCGTCAACCCCGTCCTTATGATGTGGGAATAGAAGGCCATGAAAGACCAAGAACCAGTAAACTTAGGAAATATGGGACAGGAGGAACCTCAAGCACCAATTCCTCAGGGGATGGGCAATCCAATGGAGGAAGCAGGTCCAGAGCCAGTCGACTTAATAGGAGAATCAATGGTGTAATCCATAAGCATAAACGATGTCAAGGTATTCCTATTCCTGGAAATGCAGGAGAAAAGGCAAATTCTTGCATGTCCTCCTTCATTCTTCAAGTGCACCATGGATATACGCCCTCCACAGTATCCAACAGTGGGGAAACTAGCCATGATCCTAGTTCCTAGTCTGAGAAGGAGTCCAATCTTCCCAGCTCCCTCCCACCAACCCCAAAACTTCCCAATGAATCAAGCTAAAAACTTTATAATTTGGAATATTATATGAGGTAACTGTAGAAAACCATTCTATCTATGATATGTGCGCTTTGGTTGTATTAGCATGATTTTCAGGTATAGGTTTTGATGAATGACAAACAATGAAGTCAAGTGTCAAAAAACGTTATTATATGACAAACAATCAATATTGAATGCCGAGAAGTATATTGATGACGGAATTGCATAGACAAGCCAAAGACGAGCTCAAATGTTCAAGACTGAAGACCCAAGGCGTAGGTCGTTAGGTAGAACCAATGTAAGAGCAACGCTTAAGTTATCTCGTCTTTTGGCTCAACATAGGTCATCATAAATATGCATAAAATCATTTTATTAAATCATATTTATCATAAACATATTTTATTAAATCATATTTATCATAAACATATTTTAAATACTTCAAACAAAATGATGTTAAAGTTCTCATTTTAACCAAAATGATTTTTGAAGTAAGTTTTCAAATCTGGACTAGAATAATCGATTATACAATCTGCATAATCGATTATGATGTAGACCGTTGCCAGTGTTTGAACACTGGAACAAAATAATCGATTATGCAGAATCCAGTAATCGATTATTCAGCAGAAAATCAGCTTCTGATTTTTGAACGTTGGAAGAATAATCGATTATGCAAATCCAATAATCGATTATCCTTGCATAAAATCAGCATAAGTGATTGTCAATTAAGCAACGGACTTGCACCCCCTAACCCCTATAAAAAGAGGTCTTTTGAGCTGATTTTAAACACACAACACCTCCCAATATTGATATACATATTGACATTATTTGAGCATCATTTTAGAGCTTTTGTTGAGCCATTTGAGAGACAACTTTGAGTTGTTCATAGAGCTAAATTTGTATCTCTTTATCTACTCTTTTGAGAGAGTTCTTGTCGTAAAAGAGAAAGGTGTTTGAGAAGAACATATCTTCTCATTGATTGTCGGGTTCGCTAAGTACCCTAAGTCTTAGTGTGTGAAGTCTTGTGGTGCGGTATCCACGAGCAAGGTGAAGTCTTGGGGTGCGGTATCCTCGAGCAAGTTGAAGTCTTGTAGAGTGTACATCTACGAGCAAGTGTAACGGTTTGTTAGGCACCCGTAAGCTTAACGGAGTTAGTGGAATCTCGAGAGAGTCTCTCGGGGACAGGACTAACCACAAGTTGTGGTGAACCAGGATAAATCCGGTGTGTTTTTTCCTTGCTATTTTTATTACCGAATTTATTTTTTTCCTGCAATTTTTAATTCCGCAATATTTATCAATATTCTCGTGCCGCACTATTCACCCCCCCCCCTTCTGACGGGCATAAATCCTAACAATTGGTATCAAAGCCTAACTCTCTGAAAGCCTTAACCGGTTGAGAGAACGATATATATTTTTTTTGTCTAGAATATTGAACGCAGGAATGATGAGCGAAGGACACTCTCCCTATAGGCCTCCACTACTTGGCGGAACAAATTACACATATTGGAAAGAGCGGATGAGAATCTTCATCCAATCAAACAACTTTCGATTATGGCAAATCATCAAGAACGGTGAACAAATGCCAACAAAGAAAGTTGGGAAAATCATGGTTCCAAAGGAGGAAAATGAATATGATGCCGAGGACATCAAGAAGGTTGAAAGAAATGCAAAAGCCATCAACGTGCTATATTGTGCGGTGAACCCGGATGACTATCGGAAGATTTCTTGTTGCACAACCGCCAAGGAGATGTGGGATAAACTCGAGATTACTTATGAAGGTACGCCTCAAGTCCGAGAATCTAAAGTTGATTTTCTAACACATGAATATGAACTTTTTAGAATGAGGGAGAACGAAAGCATCGATAGTATGTTCGAACGGTTTCTCAATGATCATCAACGATCTCCACACTCTCGAAAAAGTATATTCGAACAAAGATCTAGTTCGAAAAATCTTGCGGAGTCTCACTCCCGAATGGCGATCCAAAGCCAATGCCATCCAAGAGTCTATAGGAATCACGGACGTCACAATTGATGGACTGCGAGGTAACCTCGAAACTTATGAAAGCACAATTCTTAATCCCTATCCTAGAAGTAAAAGTTCGAGTCTTGCCTTCAAAGCCTCATCTTCTAAAAGAGTAGAGGTAAGTGATTCGGAAAGCGATGATGATATTATTTCCAATGATATAATTGAAAAGTTTTATAAGTTTATGAAGAAGGAAATAAAGAAGGAAGAACCAAGTCCTTTATGCCAAAATTGTGGAAAACTTGGCCACACCAAATCACATTGTCCAAAACCCAAGGACAAGAAAAAGAAGAAACACCATAGGCGCGTGACATGGGATTCGGACAGCTCGGGCGATGAAACTGCCGCACTATGCCTCATGGCCAACGAGGAAGAAGAGGTAAGTAATTCTAACTCTTATTCTTTTGAAGAATTACAAGAAGCTTTTCATGACTTATATGGTGAATTGAAAAAGACTTCAAAAATCTCCAAAGAGGCCAAGGCTAAAATTAAAGTTTTAGAAGAGAAAAATAAATTTTTGGAAAATGACAATATTGATCTTAGAAATAAAATTAAGGAGATGAATGAAGCCTCTTCAATTGATCAAAGTTCAAATTGTTCCTCTTGTAAGTCTTTGAAAATAGAGAACATAGAACTTAGGAACACACTAGAAAAACGTGGTGTTGATGATCCTAAAACAATTGAAGAAATGAAAAAGGATGATAGAAATGAAGTTAGACCACCTAGAAATAATTCTAGGAACTTCACTAATAAGTCTAAAGTGAATCATTTTAGACCACCTATAAATAACTCTAGGAATCGCAATACGTCTAGGAATAACGACTTTAGATCACCTAGAACGTTTTTGGCTCAACCAAGACATATGCACAACCCGAATGTTAGATGTCATTATTGTAACTGGGTAGGACACATAGCACCCGTATGTTTTGCTAAACATAGAGATTCATATTTGATTATGATTATTATTTGCCTAACCCTCAAGGCCCAAAAGAAGTTGGGTACCGAAAACCTATTTTTAGGTACGTTTGCAAGTGTGCTTGAAGATTACAAAATCGTAGTAGATGCACCAAGCACGGAACCTTATTGCATCGAGGGGGAATTTCGGTTAGTTATCATATTCTTGATAAAAACGTAATAGTTGATATGTGCTAAAGATTAATATATCTTTGTTAACAAATTGATATTAGTTATTTTTGGTTGAGAATAACAATTGGCATCAATTATTTCGTGTTAAAAATAATGATTGATTCATGTTTTGATGAATATTTTTAGTTGGTATATTTGTGAAAAATGATCGTTATTATGGTTGGTATGTTTTTACTAACATTTGGTATTATTTTATGCTGATATGATTTTTTAAATCTAACAATTTGTATCGTCAATGTATATTCCTCATTATACCTCCTACTTTATTTTTGACACTAATAGTTGGTATTCCCAAAAGGGGAAGTGTCGTTAAGGGAAAGTAGCCTTTGTATACTCTTTTTGGCTAATGCCAAAAGGGGGAAGAATTTAGGCGATATGCATCGAATAAGGGGGAATGTCTTCACGATATGCAAGGGGGAATGTCTTCACATTCTAGTATGCTTTAATTGAGGGGGAGTATTCAATTAAGGGGGAATTATATTAAATTGTTTACATGAATTGTAGCATGAATTTAGGGGGAATCCAATATGCATATCTCCTATTGTTTGTCATAATCAAAAAGGAGGAAATTGTAGAAAATCATTCCATCTATGATATGTGCGCTTTGGTTGTATTAGCATGATTTTCAGGTATAGGTTTTGATGAATGACAAACAATGAAGTCAAGTGTCAAACAACGTTATTATATGACAAACAATCAAGATTGAATGCCGAGAAGCATATTGATGACGGAATTGCATAGACAAGCCAAAGACGAGCTCAAATGTTCAAGACT
This sequence comes from Nicotiana benthamiana, assembly GCA_034376525.1. Taxonomy (NCBI): domain Eukaryota; kingdom Viridiplantae; phylum Streptophyta; class Magnoliopsida; order Solanales; family Solanaceae; genus Nicotiana; species Nicotiana benthamiana. The sequence goes on along the minus strand of CM067335.1, from coordinate 106,902,496 downwards.
GAAGACCCAAGGCGTAGGTCGTTAGGTAGAACCAATGTAAGAGCAACGCTTAAGTTATCTCGTCTTTTGGCTCAACATAGGTCATCATAAATATGCATAAAATCATTTTATTAAATCATATTTATCATAAATATATTTTATTAAATTATATTTATCATAAACATATTTTATTAAATCATATTTTTCATAAACATATTTTAAATACTTCAAACAAAATGATGTTAAAGTTCTCATTTTAACCAAAATGGTTTTTGAAGTAAGTTTTCAAATCTGGACTAGAATAATCGATTATACAATCTGCATAATCGATTATGCTGTAGACCGTTGCCAGTGTTTGAACACTGGAACAAAATAATCGATTATGCAGAATCCAGTAATCGATTATTCAGCAGAAAATCAGCTTCTGATTTTTGAACGTTGGAAGAATAATCGATTATGCAAATCCAATAATCGATTATCCTTGCATAAAATCAGCATAATTGATTGTCAATTAAACAACGGACTTGCACCCCCTAACCCCTATAAAAAGAGGTCTTTTGAGCTGATTTTAAACACACAACAACTCCCAATATTGATATACATATTGACATTATTTGAGCATCAGTTTAGAGCTTTTGTTGAGCCATTTGAGAGACAACTTTGAGTTGTTCATAGAGCTAAATTTGTATCTCTTTATCTACTCTTTTGAGAGAGTTCTTGTTGTAAAAGAGAAAGGTGTTTGAGAAGAACATATCTTCTCATTGATTGTCGGGTTCGCTAAGTACCCTAAGTCTTAGTGTGTGAAGTCTTGTGGTGCGGTATCCACGAGCAAGGTGAAGTCTTGGGGTGCGGTATCCTCGAGCAAGTTGAAGTCTTGTAGAGTGTACATCTACGAGCAAGTGTAACGGTTTGTTAGGCACCCGTAAGCTTAACGGAGTTAGTGGAATCTCGAGAGAGTCTCTCGGGGACAGGACTAACCACAAGTTGTGGTGAACCAGGATAAATCCGGTGTGTTCTTTCCTTGCTATTTTTATTACCGAATTTATTTTATTCCTGCAATTTTTAATTCCGCAATATTTATCAATATTCTCGTGCCGCACTATTCACCCCCCCCCCCTTCTAGTGACGGGCATAAATCCTAACAGTAACAACAATGATTTTAGGAGGAATTTTCACGACTTGATCACTAACCATCACCCTTGCGTGGTCACTCTCTTGGAAACAAGAATGACCAGTCATGGCAGTCTTATGCACGAATTTGTTTTATTGATATGATAGAGGTTCCCGCGGAGGGAAAATCTGGAGGCATAATTGTCCTTTGGGACACAAGCCAGGTGAATGTGAATAATTTTGTGACGAAGAACAATGAAATTCATGCTATGATAGAGGTACCTCCTTTTTGTCAAAACTAGCTTTATTCTTCTATTTATGCTAGTACTAATGTTACCATTATGAAGGAAATGTGGGATAACATCACTAGTATATTTGATAGTTATAAAGGTGCATGGCTACTAGGTGGATATTTAAATGATATTTGGTGTGGTAGTGATAAGAAGGGTAGCAAAGCTATGGTCAAAAATCAACTATTGTAAACTAATTTATTCGGCTTTAAGGGTTGCCGTTACACCTGGTATAATAATAGAAAACATATATCTTATCTCATTATGGAAAGACTTGATAAGCTATTCTCTAATGATCTATGGCTTAATATTTTTCCTGGGGCTTCAGTCATTCACCTCCCTAAGGCCTATTCGGATCACAACCCAATATTACTAGAACTAATCCCTAAATCAAATTTCCAAAACCCTAAGCCATTTCGTCTGGAATCCTTTTGGTGTAGCCGCCCAGGTTTTGGCAACATAGTTCACTCTTGCTGGGACAACAAGGAATATATGGTTGCCGCTAGTTCCTTTAAAGAATCAGTAACTAGTTGGAAAAATACTACTTTTGGTAAAATCTTTGAGAAAAAGAAAAAATTCTAGCTAGACTAACTGGTATTCTGCCTATGGCCATAGCTCCTTTCTTCATAATCTAGAAGATTCCTTAAAAACTGAGTTTAATAATTGTCTAAAAATGAAAGAGGATTATTAAAAATTAAGAGCTAGAATCCAATGGCTAAATGATGGTGAATATAACACCAAGTTCTTTCACCTAGTGGCTACCAACAAAAGAAGGACCAATAATATTATATTTTTTAAGGACCCCGAGGGAAATTGGATAGATGAACCCTCCAAAATAATGGATCACACTCTTAATTACTTCAAACAGATTTTTCAAACTGGCCACAACATGTCTAATTGGACCTCCATAAACTCTGACCCTCCAAATCACAAAGGGATTGACCTTCATATTCTTGATAAGCCCATATCTGCTGAAGAGATCAAACATGCTACTTTCTCTTTCAAGCCGTTTAAGTCCTCGGGGCCTGATGGTTTGCATCCTTCTTTTTCCAGCGTTACTGGGACATTGTTAAAAATTCGTTGATCAACCTTTGTACTAAAACTTTTGAAACAGGCACACTCCCTAATAATATTAATGATACCTACCTTTGTCTAATACCAAAAATCCCCAATGCTATAATCTTAAGAATTTCCATCCCATAGGTCTTTGTAACGCCATATACAAAGTGATCATAAAACTAATTGCAAATAGACTCAAACTCCATCTTCCACATATCATTAGTTCTCACCGGGCCAGCTTCTTAAAAGGCAGAAGATCTTCGGATAATGCAATTATTATCCAAGAACTAATGATTAAAATGCACAAATAAATGGGAAAAAAGAGTAACATGGTCATTAAGTTAGACTTGGAAAAGGCCTTTGATCTTCTTGAATAGTCTTCTATTTATAGGACCATCCGTTACTTTAAATTTCCCCCTAAAATTTCAAAACTGATTATGAATTGTATTACTACTAGCAGAATATCAATCCTTGTTAATGGTAGTAGAAGTAACTTCTTTAATCCTAGTAGAGGAATCAGGCAAGGGGACCCCCTTTCTCCCTATATATTCATCATATGTATGATGTGCTCTCCACCCTCATCTCCTACAAAGTTGATATTAAGCAATGGTCTCCAATTAGTATGGGAAGATATAAATACCCCTTATCTCATCTTTTCTATGCTAATGACCTTACCCTTATGTGCAACATAGATGAAAACTCCCCAAACACCATTCTCTCATGCCTCAAATATTTTTGCTCCCTTTCAGGTCAAAAGATTAATAATTCCAAATCTAAGATTCTAGTGTCCAAAAACTGTCTCTCGGCCACCTCTAAATACCTAGCAGGCCTATTTTTCATTAAAATCGATAGAAATTTTGGTAAATACTTAGGTTTTCCTATCACTAACACAAAGCCTAAATATTCAGATTACTAATTCATATTGGACAATATATCACAACGTCTATCCTCTTGGAAAACAAATTTCCTAAGCATGGAAGGTAGAGTGACTTTAGAAAACTCTGTACTCAATAGTATCTCCAACCACATTATGCAATATAATCTTCTCCCCACTAAAATTCTCAAGCATATAGACAGAATTCAACGGAATTTTATATGGGCCACTATTAATACTAAGAAAAAGTTGCATCTAATTAATTGGAATACTATTACCAAGGAAAAAGATAAATGAGGCCTAGGTATTCATGGTGCCAGAGACAAAAACTTAGTAAACTTGGCTGGACTTTCTTGGAAACTAATCCACAACTTCCAAAACCCCCGGGTGAAAACTCTCTCTTCAATCTATGGATCTATTAGCAACCCTAAAAACTCATCCTTCATTTGGAAAAGTTTACTAATCGGGTGGGATACTTGCAAGAAAGAAATAAGATGGATCCCCTACTATAAATATTTGGGACGCAATCTTGATACTGGATTTTAATAATATGAGACAAGACATCCAAGGTCCCATCCCCCATTATGAAAGAAATCTTCCAGTAAAAGATATTTGGGTAGATAATTCTTGGAAACTCTCGCACCTTTCTTTTGAGCTCCCTACGCCATTGATTAATAGTATCCTCTCCATCACACCTACTGAGAATCCTAGTGACATTCCCACTTAGAACTTAACTGAAAATAGCAAGTTCACCACTAGATCTTGCTATAAAACTATCTCTAGTGGGAGTAAAGATAACCTAGATTTCAGTTGGATATGGAAGTTTCAATGCCCTAACAAAATAAAGTACTTCCTATGGAAATGTCTCCATAATAAACTCCCTACTAATGCTTACCTAAAACATATAGGCATTAACATAGATCCCTTATGCCCAGCCTGCAAGCTTGAAGATGAAACCATTAACCAGATCTTCATCAGATACCAAATGGTACGAGATATCTGGGCCCTAACGGACCTTCAATATGACCCCATTCTAAATAAAAATAACTTGCTCATTATAATTCGAGACATTATTATTATGACTCCCTCCCCTATCTCAAATGGGCAGAACTATTTCCCTTCATCATATGGAACATATGGATCAATAGGAATAAAAACAATATGGATAATACCAACCACCACGCCTCCATAGGAGCAAGTATTAAGTATGAAACAGAATATTCTCTCCTTACCAACAATGAAAAATTACGTGCCCACACTCATGCAATCAACGTAAGGTGGCATAAACCTCCTCATGGTTATTACAAGCTAAATGTTGATGGAGCCTTCAAAGGGAAAGAGCATTTGGCAGGACTAGGAGGTATTATCCGAGATAGTAATGGTCGCTGGATCCTGGGATTTCAACATCATAAACCCGCATCATCAGCGCTACAAGCGGAGCTGGAAGCCCTCAAAGAAGGACTTACACTAGCACTGGAAAAGAACCTCCTTCCTCTAGTAGTAGAAACAAACTCTACAGAAGTCATAAAAGCCCTAAACAAAATCTACAAATCTAATTTTATGATTATCTCCGTTTGCAGATGGTTGATGCACCAGTTGAAGGACCGTCAATGCACCACAAGGTTAGAGAAGGAAAGCAGGTATCACACGAGATGGCAAGAGATGCCCTGCTGAATCAAAGATCCTATGTTATTATGGATAAGCCTTCACCTTCTGCTATAAATAATCTTAATGCAGACAAGATTGCTATGTTTACCTTATCAAGTACCTATGTACTAGTAGTTGTATTAATCTTGCCAAGTTAGGCAATATGTGTGTTAGTAGGTCAGATACCTACGTGGATAATGTAACAAATTCTATTATGTAGTATTAATGTATTTCACTATTTCTGCAAAAAAAAAAACGTATAGCAAGAATAGACTGTACAGATTAATTAATTTTATTACACTCAGAGTTTTTAATATGTTTCTAGGTCAAAATTCAACTTTTATATGGTCTTCTCTTAAGTTTTCTATAAATCTTGAGGTATAAATATTAATGTTTGGCCTTCTTTTACCAACAAAGAGGTTATTGCTTCGCCACTACAATTCTCGAGCATAGTTTATCTTCTAAAATTTTATACATTTGACGATTGATTTGCTTTATCCTACTCAAAAAAATAGTAAAACTCATGGTGAATATGTCTAGCTTTTGTTGTGATTTTGAAATAAAATTTCACATAAAATGCATTACAATCACACTTTTCATATTTAAATATATTTAAAGAAAAAAAATTAAAAAGTGTGTAATGTAAAAAATTTAAACTCATAATAGTAATATTGTCACAAAATGAGCCGAGGGAGTAATTTGTTTTATTCCTAATTATTTTTTGTAATTATAAAAACGCATTTTCATCACTATGATGGAAGGAGAATTTTTTTAACAAACTTTTATCCATGTCATTTTTTTAAAAAATTGATAAAATTCAAAGGCCCCCAAGTGCTTTCAATTAGTCCAAATATTATATATTTGTCTTGATTTTCTTACCATATTTAGTTTTTCTATCTCTTGAAAAAAAGTCAACATATTTATCATAATTGATTTTTTCTTTAACAAAAAAATATAATTTTTTTATATTTGACTTGTTCTTTTTCTGGAGGAAAATATTTTGATTTTTATATATAAATTAAAGATCCTTCATTCTCATTCCATCCATAATATAATCATAAGGGAGGAGGAGAATTTTTATGGCAAGTATTAACCTACCACTTGTTATATTGGACCTATTTCTTTTGCAGTAAAATAATAATTATTTCTTAATAATTTGATAAGCTCCAACTATGTTTGAATGACCCGTCCGAAAGCTGATTAGAGCTCCTTTATCCTCTATTTCTTTTTTTTTTCCAGAACGTCAAAGGTTGATTTGGGGCCCAAAAATATTCCAATAGGACAAACACTGTACTCTACGCTTCTATGCCTACCTACTCAAATGGCCTTTCAAGTCATAAACAAAAACTATAGCGTCTCCTCCAAAGCACCAACCACCACTCTTGAAACCATTTTCAACACCAAACTCTCTGCTTTCTTCGCCCTTCGGCGGACTTTCCTATAAACCCCTTTTTCTTCATTTAAATAACTCACAAAAACCCTTTACTCTCTTCATCTGAAATCAACTCTCCTCTTTCTGCATTTTACATACCTATATACATACAAAATGGCCTTAACTCCAGCTCACCTCTCTAAGCCCTTTTTTTCCACCAAACCCAAATCACAAGCGACGCTTTTTTCATTACCTGCTACCCAAAAGATTCAATCTCGGCCGTCCACTGTCCGCTGTTCCGTCGCCGCTGCTCCATCTGCCACTGTACCCAAGGCCTCCTCTAAGGTGAAATATGTCAAGGCGAGGCAGATCATAGACAGCAGAGGCAATCCTACCGTCGAGGTTGATCTGGTTACCGGCGATGATCTTCTTTATCGATCGGCGGTTCCAAGTGGAGCTTCCACCGGGATCTATGAGGCTCTAGAGCTCAGAGATGGTGACAAGAGCGTGTATGGGGGTAAAGGAGTCCTCAGTGCTGTTAAGAATATTAATGAATTCTTGGGCCCCAAACTTGTTGGTGTTGATGTCAGGTAACTAATATTGCTAGTAGTATTTGTTTTCTTATTTCTTAAAATTTTCGTTTCCTTCTTATTGTTTGCTTATAAAGTAAAATGTTCTATCTTCCGCCTAGTATCCGCTTTCAATTTTTATATTACAACTGAGTTTAAGTTCTATGCACTCTGTTAAACATATTTATGCCATAAGGTCACTTAATTGTAGCTTACTATAGTCAATAGCATTGATAGTTACCTAAAATGGTAATTCACCCGGTTAAATTATGATGATGGTGTGAAAATTAATTATGTAACTTAAATCTTTCACAAAATCGTAGTTTTCTTGTCATGCACAGAAGTTTTTTAACGAACCAAGTGTATTACACACAGTAGTGGATCGTACACGGTACACAAACCCTTGCTAAGGACCTTCATTCTGATTGCTCTAGTGCTCTAAACATATAAAGAAAGGAGCTGAGTAAATGTACATTTTACTACTTGTCTTTATTGGTTGTCAATAAGCTGAACACTTAGGTAGCTGCACATATGATTTTGGCTACTAATAATAAAATTTGCTGATCTTAGCTTGGTTAAAGTTGAGGTAGAAAATAAGAAGATAACTCCTACATGTTACACACCATGAAAACTCAAAGTGCTATTGCTTGTATGGTACTACAATATTTCCTAATAATGAATGCCATATGAAATAGCTGCCTTGGTGTATTTTTATTATATATGATGGAACTGACCGCATATAATTTAATTGTTAATTTGCTCTAATTGATATTGTAGTGGTAGTGAAAGAAAGTATACTAAAATGATAGTTGAGAAGTTAGTTTGATAATGAAAATAACACATTATTTTAGTCTTGGAATAATCAATTGAATTAAAATTCTTAAAAAGTTGTGAAAATTGTATAGTATATATTATATATTGAAGGAAAAGTGTCAAACCTTTTGGCATCCCAACATGGAGAAAGTGTCATATAAACTAGGACGAGGTGAGCAATTGATATGCTTGCAATTTTATTTCTCAACATTGTATCATCCATGTATGACAATTTTCATTTCTTCTTGTGAAGGAACCAGGCTGCCGTTGACGCTGTTATGCTGGAGATTGATGGAACACCTAATAAATCAAAACTTGGGGCTAATGCCATTCTTGGAGTCTCTCTCAGTGTGTGTAGAGCTGGCGCTGGAGCAAAAGCAGTACCTTTGTATAAACACATTCAAGAAATATCTGGAACCAAAGAACTTGTAATGCCAGTTCCAGCGTTCAATGTGATAAATGGAGGGAGCCATGCTGGTAACAATTTGGCTATGCAAGAGTTTATGATTCTACCTGTTGGAGCATCAACATTTGCTGAGGCACTTTGTATGGGTAGTGAAGGTGAGAAATCTGTTCGCTCCTGTCTTCTGGAATCAGGATTGAAGAAAAAGGAGTAAATAGAAAATTGCTTCCTCTTTCTTGATCGCTATTTCTGTCTCACTTAACCAAATTAGTGTCAGTGTCAGTAAATCTGCATTAGATGAAGTAAAACAGTAGCTAAACTTCTTATTCTGAGCATTAAAGTGCTGCTTTGTCCTGAATTACCTCTAGCTGTTCTTCTCCATGGCCTGTAACCTTTGCATATTATTTGTTCTGCAAACTTGTGAAGAATATCTTTATACATGGTATTTAACTGTCCACACTTGATTGGAGAACAGTCTATCACACTCTAAAGGGAATTATCAAAGCTAAGTATGGGCAAGATGCATGCAATGTTGGTGATGAAGGTGGATTCGCTCCAAATGTCCAGGATAACAGGGAAGGGCTAGTATTGCTTATGGATGCAATTGAGAAGGCCGGTTACACTGGCAAGGTCGGCATTCTTTTTGGCCTTTCAGTTTTATTACATTATTTTATTTTCGGAAGTTATGGACTTGCTCATTGAAAGATTGGTGCAGATTAAAATTGGCATGGACGTAGCAGCATCTGAGTTCTTGACAAAAGATGCGAAATATGATCTCAATTTCAAGAATCAACCAAATGATGGAGCTCATGTACTTAGTGCTCAGAGCCTCTGTGAACTCTATAAGGAGTTTGTCAAAGAATTTCCCATTGTATCTATTGAAGATCCATTTGACCAAGATGATTGGAGCTCATGGGCATCACTACAATCCTCAGTGGATATTCAGCTTGTTGGTGATGATTTGTTGGTGACTAATCCAAAGAGAATTGCTGAAGCAATTCAGAAAAAGGCATGCAATGCATTGTTGTTGAAGGTAAGGACTTATGCCTTTAAGCAACACACAAATCTCTGTAGCAAAGCTGCCTTGCTCCATCAGTAGGCTTTTTTCTCTTTTCAAATGCTTAGTCACACAAAGGTATAAAACTTACAATTGTACATAAATTAAAGAAGCAAAATGAGGTAATGTTACCTGTAAGGTACAGTACCTTTGAGTTGATCCTCGGCATTTATAAGCAAAATAGTCTTTAATAAATTAACAGGAAGTGTCTTAAAACAGTGGTGCTTAATTTGGTACGTTTCTTCGGAAAAGCCTAGTCTTTTCCTGCCAAAAAAATGCTTAGAGTATTTAACTAATAAGTGTTGTCCTAGAAAGATCTTGGCTTAACAATACCATAGTATTATGTTATGAACCTTTTTGAATGAATGCATATGTCATAGATGGTATATTTCACAGCTTATGTCTCAATCATAGCTAAACACTTAGATGTTGACACATTTTTTGTACGGTTTGATTAATCTGGGTTCCCTTTTTTCAATGCTACTTTAAGCACTTGACTCGTCAGAGCTCACATGCAGTATATCACTTTGTTTTCATGTATAGTTCTATTTCAATTATACTATCACTTTAATGGGCGAGAGGGAGAAATTTCAGACATTGAAAATGTAATTTATACGTTGTCATGGGCCGAGTCCTGCAAGACATAAGCACTGCATTGATGTACATAAACCCCTCCTATAAGGTTAGGTGTTAAAGACGGTAGAGCTCTCTTGAATGAACTTTTAGCCATCTGAGTGGAACTTAAACAGCTGCATGGCCGACAAGTTTAAAACCTCAGTCAGCTTGTAGAAGTGCATGGATATTCACTTCGATGGACTTCCTCATCTGTTTGATATATGAATGATACATGGTAGTGAGGGGCTTGGCTCATCATTTTTCGAATTGCAGGTTAACCAGATTGGTACAGTGACGGAATCCATTCAAGCAGCACTAGACTCCAAAGCTGCGGGCTGGGGTGTTATGGTCAGTCACCGAAGCGGGGAAACAGAGGATAATTTTATCGCAGATCTGTCTGTTGGTTTGGCCAGTGGACAGGTACTCTCGACTTCCAGCTGTTCAACATTGGTTAATCTTCTCCACTCTTGTAAGCATCAGCAGCATATTAATATTCTTCTAAATTCTCCTGTAATGCAGATCAAGACGGGAGCACCCTGTCGGAGTGAGCGGCTGGCAAAATACAACCAGGTTAAGATGGAACACTTTAATTACCATGTTATCTTTCCCCCTATTTTCTATTCATGATCAGAAACAAAAAAAAAACAACTTTTATTCATCTTGCTGTTAGCAATTTTACTACTCAAGTCTTGTCACTGCTTGGAAGTTAATGAGCTTTCGATGTGGATAGTCACATCCATAGCAGATTGTAAAGTTATACTGAAGTCGTCTAATCTTCCTCCCTGGATCAAAAAAAATAATAATTTGAAGCATTTCAACTGGATTTTATTGATGTCTGATGTCCCATTATGTTTTCTTTGCACTAGTTCTGTGTTTGTTGATAACTTATTTTCAGAAAAAAAAAGATTATTTCCTGCTTGTTTGAGTGGCTAAACTTGTTATACTGATTGCAGCTTCTGCGTATCGAAGAGGAACTTGGAGATGTTCGCTATGCTGGTGAATCTTTCAGATCTCCATGAGAACGCATCAAAAGCTAAATTACTGAAACATTCTTCGCGCCACAACTACAATAGATGAAAACTAAAATAGGGAGAATCCATTAAAGCTTTCCTTTTGTAAACTCAATCGGTGTTGTTGTTTAGATATATGTATTCGAGGAGGATCTGGTAGGCATTAGAAGCTTCGTCTGATCAACATTTCATGCAGTTGTTTTCGAAAAATAAACAAGTCTTTTAGTTTCTAAAATGGAATTCCCTATCTCCACCAGGAGTGTTCTCTTTATCAAAATAATAAGGTCCTCCTTTTTCTTATGGATGTCATGACAGTATTTGTCTAGTTGTTGGGGGAGACCTGATATCAAGTCAAATCAGCAATTATTGTGTTGATGAATTCTTCAGGGTTTGGACAAACAATATCTTGATATTTTATATATCGGTTCTCCAGATGTTACTAGGGACACAGAACTATCATATAATCACATTTAAACTAAACACCACAAAGTGACCAACAAGAACTACAATCAAATTAGCAAAGGCTACAGTGCTAAAGTTCTGCTGGAGTCGCTTCTGTAAAAACTGACTATGATAATGCCGGAACTGTGGGTTAAGAAATACATATAAAAAAAGCGACCATCTATCATTGATTGGTCTTCTCCATAACAGTTCCCACTTCCCAGCTGAAGTAAAGCACGCTTGGAAACTCGCGAATAATTTGACGGAATATTAATCTTATAAAATTATGATCTAATATCTCCTATTATTTAAATATATATTAGTTAGTATTTTATTTTTTAATATAGTGTACATAAATATAATAAAATTTATACAAAATCAAAGGATACAACGCACCATAGTAACCAAATAAATTATTTTTTCCTTGTTTATTCTTTATTAAATTAGCAAGTTTTGCATACTATACATTTACTAATGTGATTTTTTAATTAATTTTTTAATTGGCTTAATATTTTGACACTGCTTCTCTTCTAGTAGAACATACGTTTATATTTTTTTATTCTGAAAATATATATTTTTATACTTATGTTATACATGTTTAAAATATTCAATTGTCTAAATTTGTCAATACTTTTCTTCAGTGTTATTTATTTATATTTTGTTTATTAATTAATTCAAAATATAAATATAATAAAATTATCTTATCCACCTCTTTTTGTATATTTTTTTCTAATATTATTTGATTAGTTTTCTCATTTTATATTTCGCTGAAAATTTAAATAAAATAATTTTTTTTACTGAATTATAATTTTGAATTCATCAAAAGCGTAAGGAGATAAACTTTTTATTATTTTCATACAAAACGTACTAATATTTTTAATAATAAATAAAATGTGTGTCATATATAATATGTTATCTTATGTATAATATCCTAATAGTTTCTTTATATTTTGTGTTTTTATTATGAAATTATGAGTTTTATTTATTAATTGTAGTTTCCTACATGAGAAATTTAATTAGTATATGTATTTTTACGATATCATTTGATTTATTTATTTTTTTAGTATGATTCATTTATGACTATTTGTTTATTATGATTTTAGTTATGTGTATATGTACGACCTTTCTCATAATAATATATATATATATATATATATATATATATATATATATATACTGTTATCCATTACTTAATATTGTTAAATTGACATATAAATTATTAATAAATTACCAATTTAGTATAATAACTATTCCCATATATACACACTATTACTATTATATTAGGAAGAAATTACTCTCCAATTTTTTTTGGTAATAACTTTGTATTAATCACCAAAGTGTTAACCTTACAATTCCATAGTCCAGTATATAACTCAACTGGCTATCAAAGCAAAAAACAAAGGCTATCCTAGTATTATAGCAAATACTGCTGCAGTAATATCCTTAGTCTAGGAGGAGCTCTAACATTACAATTATAAGCAATATTTCTAAGCAGTTTGTCACTGGTACAGTATGTATTTTCAAATATTCTCGCATTTCTTTCCAGCCATACGACATAAAACATCTCTGTCATTGTCATTTTGATTATGTGAGCTCGAGGGGATATGCCTTTAGATTTCTCAATGAACCACTGGACAAACTGGAGCCAGTTTTGCCCAGTAGGTTGGTTAACTCCAATCCATTGCAACATGTGAGTTCTCAATTGAGTTGCATAAGTGCAATCCAGGAATAGGTGTTCCCTAGATTCAACAGCTTGTTGGCACATGACACAAGTGTCTGTTATATCCAGGTTCCATTTGATCAACCTTGCTTTGGTGGGCAGTCTATCTTGCAGGAGCAGCCATAGGTTGAAGATTGCTTTAGGTCGAGCAGCATTCTGTATTGTTAAGTTCTTCCATCTGACTCTTGGTGCTTCTCCTATCTTCTGTAAGTAGAGCTTTCTTATAGTGCAATCAGATTTATTCAGCATTTGATATTGCTGCAGTAGTTCAATGCCTTCAATAATCTTCCTTACCATCCAGCTAGCCTGTTTAGGGACACTGATGGTCTCCAATTGTTTCTGTTTGATATACACTGTATGAATCCATTTCACCCATAGAGCATCCTTCTTATGTGCCAGATCCCAGCTGAGTTTAGCAATAGCAGCCTTGTTCCACAGTAATAAATTAGTCAAAGTCAATCCACCAGCAGACTTTGGCATACAGATTTTCTCCCAAGCCACATATGCCTTTCTTGACACACTAACTGAGCCTGACCAGATGTATGATCTGCACATAGCCTCAAGCAGTTTTATAATCTTGGAAGGTATTAGAAATAGTTGTGCCCAGTAAGTCTGAATCCCAAAGATAACTGATTGAACCAGCTGAATTCTGCCAGTATATGATAGGTGTCTAGCAGTCCAGGAAGTAATCCTGGCAGAAACTTTGTCAACCAGTGGCTGCCATTGCAAAACAGTCAACTTCTTGGCAGTCAAAGGTACTCCCAAATATTTAAAAGGAAGTTCTCCACGTACATACCCCAGGAGATCAATAATATGCTGCTGATCCTGAGGTTTCACCCCTCCAAAATAGACAGCACTCTTATGCAAGTTGGCTGTCATACCAGAAGCAGCAGTGAACTGAGAGAAATAAGTAAACATAGTACTTACAGAAAGAGGTTCTCCTTTGACAAACAGCAACAAGTCATCAGCAAAACTTAAGTGAGTTATTCCCAGTTTTTTACAACCAGGATGAAAAGCAAACTCTCTGTTTTGCCTCAATTCAACCAGTGACCTACTGAGATACTCCATCACAATAGCAAACAAGAAAGGGGATATGGGATCCCCTTGTCTCAGTCCTTTGGCTGCTTGAAAGGGCTCAGTTGTCTCACCATTCACCACTACTGTATATGACAGTTTGGACATATTCCATGATCCATCTAGTAAATCTGGTAGGGAAATCCAGTGCTTCCATAACCTGCTGTAAGTAGCACCATTCTACTGAATCATAAGCTTTCTGCAAATCAATTTTGATCATACACCTGGGAGAAATATGTGACCTAGAATAATGCTTTATTAGTCATGTGCTAAGATGACATTGTCTGCTATTCTCCTTCCTGGGATAAAGCCTGCCTGTGCATTACAGATAATACTACTCATGACTTTCTGGAGTCTGTTGGCCAGCAACTTGGAGATAATTTTGTATAGGACTGAACAGCAAGCTATTGGTCGAAATTCTTTGACTGTTTTAGGCTATATACCTTGGGAATTAGGGTGAGTGTAGCACAATTTACAGGTTTGTGCATTTTGCTGGTTGAAAAAAATTCTTGACTGCTTAAAGCACCTGCTGCCCTATGATAGGCCAAGTGTGTTTAAAGAACATAGCATTATATCCATCTATCCCTGGAGCTTTATCATTACCAATTGCCTTCAAACTGTTTAGAATCTCTGTGTCACTGATGTCAGCTGATAGCTCCAATTTTTGCTGATATGAGAGTTTAGGACCATTGTTCATATACACTTTGTTCACTGCTGGTAGAGAAGTGGCTGCTGTACCCATGAGTGATTTATAGAAATCTGTAATCTCCTTGTGTAGGTCAGCTGGCTCAGTTATCTTCAGTCCACCTTCTGTGGTCAGCTCAGTAATCTTTTTAAATTGGTTTCTCTCCTTCATTACTGCTGAGAAGTATTTATGGTTTAAATCTCCTAGCTGGATCCATCTGGCTCTAGATTTTTGTTGCAGTGCTGATTCTTCAAGCAAAGACCATTTTTCTAATTGCTGCATCAGTTCCTTTTCTCTCAGCTGTAGGTTATCTGTATATGACATGGCCATCTGTTGTTGAACAGCTTCCAGTTCCTTTCTACTGTTCTCAATCTTCTATGTAATACCCTTAAATTCTCTAGTATTTAGAGATTTTAAGGCAGGCTTGAGGGCTTTGAGGTTATTCCACACACCTTGCAAGGTACATTGAGCAGTGCTTTTCCATTTAGCTTTGACCAAAGATTGGAAATCCTTACTTTGAGTCCATGCATTGTAGAATCTAAATGGAATCTTCCTGCTATGAGTATCTTCAGTTAGGGATAATAGCATGGGATTATGATCAGAGATAAAGGGAGCTCCATATACAGTGTGTACATGGTTCCATTTCATCATCCATTCATAATTGCCAAACACCCTATCTAATCTGCTATACACTCTGTAAGTACCACTTTGTTTATTGGTCCAAGTAAAGAACTCCCCTTTCCATGGCAGTTCAGCCAGGCCAGCTTGCTGTATGCAGTTGTTAAATTGCACAGTCTCTCCTTGCTTGACTGGGTGGCATGATTGTCTATCATTACTTGACAATATGGCATTGAAATCTCCTGCAATTATCCAAGGATCAGTTATATCTGCAGCCAGATTCTGAATAGTCTTCCACACTGTCCCCCTCTGATCACTATCATTTGATCCATATACCACTGTGAGGCAGCAGAGAAGATCACCACTGAGATTCCTGACAATGCAATGTATGAGTTGAGCCTCCTCCTGTACTCCAGAGATAAAAAATTTTGTAGGATCCCATAGGATTCATATCCTTCCATTCACTGCTCCATTGTAGTTAGTTATTATACTCCGGTTAGGCAACAAAAAACTAGCTATTCTATCTGTATTTTTTTGTTTAACCTTTGTCTCTACAAGACCAACAAGGTCAAATTTATTGATTCTAAAGTATTCTTTAGCTTCCTTCTGTTTGTACCTTTTATTTACACCCCTTATATTCCAAAATAACCACTTCATTGGCCATAGCTGGGTCCCCCTTCATCTAGGGGGTGATCTGCCCAACTCACTGTTCCAACTTCAAATCTATTAGACATCACAATAGGAGATAATGGTGGAAAGTTTGTGATGTTAATGACTGGAGACATCTGTGCAGAAACACCCTTCTGCTTATTCAACTGTTCATCTACACCATCCTGAGAACTTGGTTGTTTTGTATTGTCTGGTTGCTGGACTTGATTTTCCTGCCTGTTCTGGACCACAGGAGCTGGAGCCTTAACTCTCCATTCCTGTGTCATTTTAGGCTTCACTGAGGGGTTGGGGGGGCAGGTTTAGCCAAACAATTATGTCCCACGATCAGACACTTCTCACAATATGATGGTTTCCAATCATATGACACATCTTGCATAAAACTCTTTCCATTGGGATCCATCAGTTCAATCTCACTTGGTAATGCCTTTGATACATTCACCTCAATTAGCATACGAGCATAAGAGACTCTACTTTGCTTTGTCGTGCATTCATCAGCAAAGATGGGTTTCCCCAGCACACTTGCAATTCTACTCAGTGACTTACTGCCCCAACAGGACATAGGTAAATTGGGGAATTTAATCCACAGGGGAATTTCTGTTGGGAAAGCATCTTTAAAGTCAAGATCAGCCGACCATTGTTTCAAAATCATAGGCCTATAGCAAATGAATATGGTCCTCCACACAGTATTTCTTTGGCATCATCAAGGGACTGAAATTTAACTATATAGTAACCCTCATCATGGCAAAATAATTTAGGCTCAGGCACATGAGACCAGTGTATGCTAATAAATCTTTTCATAGCATTGTACCCTGGTCCATTGCCTAGAACACAAATAACTAGGGCACGTTTCCATTTACCTTCTTCCTCTTCCACCTCTTCCTTCACCAGCTGACCAACTGGTTTACCATTAATGAGTGTAGGGGGGAATATACTCCAGAGACATACCATTTGCAGCAAGGCGATTCCTCTGAAATAGGCTAGCCGACTTTTTGGGTGGGTCAATTTTTGCTCCTTCCTCACTAGTGGCCTTTGGTACATCAGGTTGTGGAGGTTGCTGCATGTGGTCCTTACCCCTATTCTCTTGGTCCATCGCGACCATCACTGGTCCAGCTTGAGGTTCTGAGTTGTTATCAACCTTCTCAGTTGCTGTTAGTAGCACGGGAACTCCAGATGGTTGCAAATCTACAGATGCATGAGGCAATGAAACGGTATCTTCAGAGGGCTTCAATGGAACAGTGTTATCAACCTTCTCAGTTGCTGTTAGTAGCACGGGAACTCCAGATGGTTGCAAATCTACAGATACATGAGGCAATGAAACAGTATCTTCAGTGGGCTTCAATGGAACAGTGTTAACCACCTGTGGCACAGTGTTAACAGATTTTGGGAAAACAGTGTTGTTTGCATAAATTGGCACCAGAACTTTCTTAGGTCGGCCTCTCCCTCTCGCCATAGCACCCTCAGCGCAGGTTAACCTACATGCGCAGAGGTAGCAGAGAAGAAGAAGATGAAGCAGGAAAGGTTAGAGAGAAGGCAGAGCTTCTCTCTCTATGTGCGATATATAGCTTTTTCAATTACTCTCCAATTTGAAATGGTAGTTTTTTACTTTTTTATTTTTAAATTTTTTATTATAAAATAATTTTATAACTCCAACTTGAAGCTACTCCCCAATTTGAATGAGTAGAATATTTTTTTGTATTTTCATTTTTTATAGATAATTATAAGATAGCTATATTTATTAATTAATTAGTGTAACCAATTAATTCAAAATTCAAAATTAAAAAAAAATCGTTAGAAAAGTAGTTTATTTTGTCTTAACAAAGCCACTTGGCATTTTGTGGTTAAGACACTTGTCTTAATGTAGTGCTTTTGCCTATCCTATTATATATATATATATATATATATATATATATATAATTTACGATTTATAATTTAGCAAGCAAACCAAACACTCAACATACATTTCAGAAGATTTATGCAAAGAATTAGTTAAAAGCTTTTAGTTAGACCCATTAAAGTAATAATTAAAACAATAAAATAAAGAGAAGAAGACCTTTGTATAGATGGATAAAACTGAAAAATTTGCAATTCAATCGGGATAACAAAGCAACAATCGTCAGACTGAAATGTCGAAACTGCGAACCGCAATCTCGAACTCTTGAACCGCAGACCTCGACTTTTCAACCTCAAACTAAAACCCATTTCTGATTCACGTGCTTCTTTCCAATTCAAACTTAGACTAAGGAAAATTATCTTTGACATGAGATCCATAAGCTAGAAAATGGATTTTTTTTTTGAATTTTCATTTATGGATTAATGATAGGGTAGTTGTTGTTTCTTTTCTTGTGTATCTGCATGTGTGCGTGATTTTTCCTCCTTCTCCGTGAGTTCCTTTCCCTTTATTTATAAAGCCGAATAAGTAGTTATCTAGTGTTGTGCAAAAGATTTATAAGTGAGGATGTGGGAAAGTGAGCGGAGGAAAGTGGGGGAGTGGAGCGTGAGTGAAGAGGGAAAAATGGGGAACATGGTATAGTAAAGCGTGAGTGAAGAGAGAAACCAATATTTATAATATAATTTAAATTATACTAAGAAAAATACTACTAATCTAAGGAATGTTTAAAGCCAACAACATAGTAAAAACTTAATTTTTCTTTTTCAATCCCAAAATTTAGAAGTGATGTAATTGTTTCCTCCTTTGATATGTATAATTTGTTCCCCAATATTGATTTAGGGAAAGCACTTATTCTATTTATAATATTTTTTTACTATATTTTGCCAAATTTTTAAGATAAGAATTAACTTTTTAAACATTATACGTATATATTTTTAATTTTTAAAATTATTAGATTAGATTCTGCAGGTAGTGGGAACAACTACCTTTCGTAGGAGAAACCATAATTAGCAGTTGTAAGTAGTGGAATCTATTACTCTAGATAATAGGTTTGAAACTAATTTAAACTTCTACATTAACCAATTAATTTAAAATTTAAAATTGAGAAACTTTTTTTTAGTTAGAAAGTTGGTTTGTTTTGTCTTAACATTACATGTGGCAACCAAGTGTTATGCCATTTAGCTTAATGAGAAGCTTTTGTCTTTGACTTTTAAGTGTACATAGATGTAGAATGTTGAACGCTTGCAGTAACGCTGACAAAACCAACTTGAGCGTAACAAGTGAATGCACTACAGTAGTAGATCTGGGTTCAAAATTTAGCAGCATCAATTTCCACACTCCTAAGACAAAAGGCGTCTTGACGAACCACTGGAGTGATTGAAACATCTTGAATTACGTGTAGATAAATTATTTTGTTCTAGGATAAGAGGAACAGGGAAAAAGAAATTACAAGGGCTCAAAAATTTATATCGTGGCAAATACTTTGAGGACATATGGGGGAGCAGATCATGATCTTATGGAACTAATATCAACTCTGATATACAATGGCGAAGGTTAAAGTAAGACATAATACTGTAGCACTTTCAAGATTCTAGTAACATGATACAGCAGCCTTTGAAACCCCCCCCCCCCCAAAAAAAAAAGGAATCAGTAACAATACACAGCAGTAAGCATCAATTACTGATTTATAGGTCAATCTTAGTCGGGTCACAGTTAAAGGACCATGAACATCCGCACTCCACAATGAATCGATTGCAGGATATAAATGTATACTGCTACCTCTGGATGGCTGGACCCATGTACCTTCCCGGGCGCATGTACAGATCCTCTGGTGTATCAACCACAGCAAGCCACGCATAGTCTTGTTCTTTTCCATTACCAACAATTTCATCCCCATTTGCTGCAAATGCATGACATGTTAATGTCAATACAACAGTAGAACAAACTGAGTGCATCTGACTCCAGTGTGAAATATCTAAGAAATCCTTGAGAAAGACAGGGCTTCGAACAGAAAGAGGATAGACACTAACCAAAGCTGGAATAAGGATAATCATGGTAGTAGGTACATCTTCTGCCAGCTGCTTCAAGATAAGGAGGAGCAAGAATATCCAGAACCGCACAAGGTGTAATGGCAGTAAAACAATGCAGATTCCCTCCACTCTTGGGATACAAAACAGATGTACCATGTGGTGCCGTTATGACCTTATCAACCGCCAACCTGGCTAGTCTCACTGTCAAATAATGCATCATGTTTCCTTTTCTTAATACTTTTTCATCTGTGCAGTAAATTAGAAGGATTCACAACCAGTAAAATTGGGAAAATACGATAGTTATAACACTCAAAATCAGCAAACTTTTCGCATAGCATTGGAGGTATTACACCAGAAGAAAATGCCAGAGATACTATTTCACTTTGAATTAGCAATATATAAACAAAATAACAAAACAACAAGCAGCTGCATCTAGCGTGCTATGATTCCAACAGTCTAATACAGTGCTGGTGAATGTTGATTTTGATGAGGATACTGGTTGACTTTGCAGAGATGTGAAAAAGCATTTCTACAATGAGATAGTCAATAATGTAAGTGCAAACGTTTGAGGGCAGACCTCTTAATCAGTAAAAAAGATACAACCACAACAACAACAAATCCAGTGTAATCCCTCAAATGGGGTTTGGGGAGGGTAAAGTGTACACAGACCTTCCCCCTACCTTCAAGAAGGCAGAGAGGTTGCTTCGGGTAGACCCTCGACTCAGGAAAGGTAAAAGAAGGACAACAACAGGCAAAGAAAAGCAAGCAAAAATACAAAACTAACAGTAGGTATTGTAATCAGAAAGTCAAATGAAAGCAACAAAAGTAATAACATAAGTCAACGGATACAACAAACAACACTCGCCTACCTATCCTAACCCTTTACCTTTATTCTCAACCTCCATACCTTCCTATCTATGGTCAGTAAAAGAATATACGATAATAAAATACAGAGGAAAGCATTATTAAATAGGACAATGTAATAAACTGCTATAAGAAACAAGCTTTACAAATTAGGACCTCAAAAGAGCTCGACTCAATTCAGCTTAGCTCACAAGCTACTGGGCTCAAGCTTGACTAATCCCAAATTGAAATAGATCGAGTACTAGCACATAGATCTTACAAATTAATTGAGCTCATAATGAGAGACACTTGCTTACTAATATCAACGAGCAGCCAACCTAAATTTCATCCATAGAAATCTAAAGGTGATTCTTAATAAAAAGTCGATCCTCAACATAAGAATCTCAGGTATTCACCCAGGTTAGCATTCACTTGGAACACTGGATAACATTCACTATGAAACAGCTTCAGCTGCCTACACTTCCCACATGCCATGTGCCTATGGTAATTGTACTTTGCTAGACAAGCCTTGTTGTCATATTCCGTATTCTTCCGACTTATCACGAAGTTATAACTAACATAGCTCTAATAGGAACGTTTTAGTCATTAAGAAGTAAAAGGTTGATCTCTCATCACAATGATGCCTGAAAGAAAGAAGACATCTAAGTAACTCCATGGTGACTGATAATTTTTCAAGCGAGCATCATAACAGCCACTGAAGGACCATAACAGACATGGTCGAGTTGACAAACTGTCAAATATGAGTGCCAGACAGATTTGTAATTTTACGTCCACACGTTTTAATTTAAGGGTACAAAGCTCGCTTGTCTTTCAGGATCCAACGCACCCAACAAAGTGCTTCTTTCCTACTCTTTTTCCTTTACGGCTCTTTATACCCAATGTGATTTGTAAAAGAAACACTCAATCATAGCCTAAAAATCTTTGAATGCAAATCCACCAATATTTGGACATCTTCCATTTTCAAAATTTTGATCATACAATTCCAGGACCATATGGATATTCAACTGCCCCTAAAAGCTTTCAACATATTGTAAGGCAACATATTTACATTAATGGTTTTGCCTGCGCTGCTTAGAAAGGTTTATTTATCTATAGCTAATGGTCGTGATACCATATCAATGATGTGACTTCTGGCCACTTTATCATCGCCGCCAAAAAAATTCATATTCTCTGAAATTTGCTTAGTGGGTACTCTAATGAAAAGAATGTGATACTTTTTTGGGGGATTAATATGTGAATATTATTTCTTTGGCACCTTAAATTAATAAAAAGCGACTTTAGAAGTACTTGAACACTTGAAATTCATTTAAATCTAACCTGTAGGATGACCAATTTGTTCACTCTTCCTGATGCAAGCTGGCTCAACCCAGTCATAACCTTTCACGTGCAAGGATCCATAGAGGACTTTACTCAGTACAGTCATTCCAGGATGATCATGCAATGGAATGACTGCAGAAGTTGGGAAACAAAACATACACATCTGCATTGCATCATTTTCAATTGAGTTACTCTACATATAACAGAAGCTTGAAATACTTCATTTAATGCAAAACCACATGTTTGATCCTGGTGAAAATAACGCAATGACATATATAGTCAATAAATGTCCAACCAGTCAAATTTGCTACACTATAACTTTTAGAATTATTTTTTATCCACAAATGTAGACCTATAGATTCAGGCTTTATAGTCAAAAGTGTATTCTACAATATCCTTGCATCTGTCCAGTCAAATTTGTAGGATTATTTCTGAAAGGTTGGATAGTGGAGACCACAAAAACGTCTCACTGTTGACATACAAATAGTAAGGATATGCAGCTCTGCATTTCATTCTGCAGTACATCCTCAAAGGCTATGATGACACTAGTACAAATATATTTGAGCGATCAAACAACAATCCAAAGAGAGACCACATAAATGCATTTGACAAATACACATGCAAATAGAAGCTAAATAAGCACGATATCTTACAGTAAAGTTTTGATCCTCATGTATATCCACATATGTTATCGGTTGAGCCCAGCGATCCACCCTGTTGAAGACATTAAGTCCAAAAAGACCATGACCTCTTTCATCCTCTAAGCTCTCGTCTTTCAGTCCAACTTCATCAGGACCAATTTTATCTGGAAAAAAAAAAATTGTAAGTTGCTTTTAAAATGCAGGCCCTCATACCATATATGATACCTTCCCTGAATTTACATTCTCAATACTTCAACAATCCCCCTTTACTACTTCAACAATCCGCTTTACTCTTTTGTAAACTCTCCACAATTGCAATGATACAAACAGCAAAACAATGTTCACTACCTTATTGGAATCGGAGTTAACTGTTGCCGGTCATACATACATTTTGTAAATCCTTCGTTAATTTTTTTTTCTTCTACTCTCTAATACGCTGATTATTCTTCAATATAGGATAAGCAGATATGTTTTGCATCAAATTCACCTAGTTAACCGACTTTCTTCATTATAATCCGCATCTAACATCTATATTACGTACATAAATAACTTTAGTTCCTCAGTTATTTCCTTAATAAAAACAACCCAGAGCTTGTAATTGTTGCAATTTACACTAAATGGAAACATGGATATGCAAATGAACAAGTTCCAAAAGGCAAAAGGGTAAAAGAGATAAATACCTAAAAGGGAATGAAGTTTGTGAATGGCTTGAGAAGAAGGTAGGGAAGTTGCAGAAGGCGTGAAAGTCTGCTTACAAAGGTCGAATAAAGCCTGAATGAAACAAGGACTCTTCTTCGTCATGTTGAAGAGCCCTCGAATTTGTTGCACACACATTACCAGTATGTATCGAGATTATCTGGTCGGAGGAAAATATCAGTAACTTATTTTATTAGATGTATTTTGACATGTTCTGCAACAATTGAGGACCCAACAAGAAATTAAGGCTGATATTAGGGGTGGACGGATTTTTAGTTTTCGGATTCATGAAATAACAATATAAATCTAATCCAAATAAGTTTAGATTGGATTGAAATTTTTAAGTTCGGTTTCGGATTAATTGATTTGGATATTTTGGATTTTCAGTTTTTAGCTTATAAGTTGACACATTTCTTCTTTTTACAAAAATAAATATCCAAACGAAATGCTCATGTTAAATTGCCTGAAATTTTTTTTATATTCACCGCAATAATCTAAATATAATATTAAAATAATAAAATTGTTATAAATAGAACTCTAATTAAAGTGAATGTCTATCTTATAGAAGAGTTCTACTTTGAGGCTAAGTCTTTTCTCTTCCTATAAATAGAGGGGTCTTACCCCATTGTAAATCATCCCAAAGTATTAATAAGAATACTCCTCTCTCTACTTTTCTCTATATTGTTCTTGTTCTTATATTATTTCATAATACGTTATCAGCACGAGTCTCTAACCAATTGAATTTAATATTCAGCAATTATCGCTCTCAGAATCTCGAGTTGCAATCAGATTCACCCACTCTAATTCGTGTTCCGTCGTTTGGGTTTTTTTATTCGAGTGAAACAAAATTTGTGATATTTTGGTTTCTGAAATTCTTCAATTTTTTTTTTCTTTCTCGTTGTTTACTTTTGTTTTCTTTTTGAAGGTGAATTTCCAAGCAAAAGAGTGTAATAACGATTGCTACTGCTCCATATGAGAATTTCTATACGGCAAAATAGAAGAGATGGTATCATCATAACGTAATGCAACGGGATGGAAACTCAAGAGGTATATTTGATATCACAACATTTATTGGTATACCTTAAAGGTAAGTAATTTACTTTTCCCTTTCAAATTCTTGAAATTCTACGATTTGATTTCATATACAAACATAGACAACAAAGTTTGATTATAACTCTAATGGAGTTTGTAAGGAATTATAACCACGTGAAGTGGTAAAAGTTCTATGTCTTGCCATGATTAAATTCATGTATGATTGTGGGCAAAGAATTGAAAATCCGTCCTGTTGAATTTGCTTCATTCTCATTCCCTTTAGAGAATGTGATAGCAGTATGTGATAAGTCTGAAAGAAGACAAAATTATTACCGTGAAGGTATCAATGGATGTGGACGTGCAATAGACGGAATTATAATCGTCATCATTGTGATAATGAGAATAATAAAGATTCTCAAAATAATATTTCACTTTATGAAAGTAATATTTGACATGAGATTGTATATAACACATACAGATGATTATGATCCATTCGCTGAAGTGAATGTGATAATTGTAATAAAGTCCGTAAGTATGGACACGCTCTTGATGTAATTTTGTTTTATGTCTGACATTATGAAAAGAAAGTTCGTTGCCCTTGAAATTTCGGGCAAGAACTATATGACATGGGTGTTGGATGCTGAAATCCATTTGGATGCAATGGGTCTTGGAGACGCCATTAAAGACAGAAATAATGCATCCACCCAAGACTATGCTAAGGCCTTGATTTTCTTGCGCCATCACCTTGATGAAGGTTTGAAACTGTGCTAAGGCCTTGATTTTCTTGCGCCATCGCCTTGATGAAGGTTTGAAACTGTGCTAAGGCCTTGATTTTCTTGCGCCATCACCTTGATGAAGGTTTGAAAATTGAATATATCACAGTCAAAGATCCACCTATCTTGTGGAATGGCTTAAAGGAGAGATATGACAACCTGAAGTTGGTCACTCTGCCACAAGCACGATGCAATGAGAATCCAAAAGCAAATAGTTCATAAACTATATATTATCGTTGCGGTGGAAAAGGGCACTGGGCGAAAATTTGCCATGTACCAAGACATTTGGTTGAGCTTTATCAAGCATCTCTAAAAGGTAAATACCCTGAAACCAATTCTGTCTCTGACGACAATTATGACATCACCCACTTGTATGTGGCAGACTTCTTTGAGCACCCTGAGGGGAAAATAGACCACTTAATTGGTGATGGATCTGTGATGAAGGAAGATGGAATTGTTTGATTTTATTTTACTTATTTGTATTAGTCAGTGAATAAACTAATAGTCATTAGTATCAGCTCGTATTAATTAGTTTATGATATAACGTTAGTACTAGTTCTTTAGAATATTTCAATATGCTTAAATTTCAAAGATATTTTTATTTTTCAGTAGAGTTATTAATATTTCGCATTAAAATTGGATTTTTCCGCAAGCTAAGTTAGTCGACTGTCTGATTTAGATAGTCGACTAACCTGATGACTGTATACTAAGTTAGTCGAGTATCAACTTAGATATCGACTAACTAATATTTCGCATTAAAACTGGACTTTTCCGCAAGGCAAGACAGTCGACTATCTGATTTAGTTAGTCGACTAACCTAATGACTGCTTCCCAAGATAGTCGACTATCAACTAAGTTAGTCGAATAACCTCAGCAGATTTTGAAAATATTATTTAATTATGAAGCAACGGATTAAATTTGTTTATTCTCATGTTCGTATATCTCTTTTGATTAATTGATTCATGTACCACACATACGATATTCAAAGAGAAGAAATATTACTCTCATTTAAGTATGTGTGAGGCAGATGTTACTACAATTTCTGGTAGTAGTAAATTGATTAAAGGCTCCGGAAGAGCAACTATAACTCTGCCTAATCGAACAACATTTTAGAGAATGCAATGTTCTCCTCCAAGTCTAAAAGGAACTTGTTGAGTTTTAAAGATATCATTCAAAATGGATATCATATTGAGACAATAGATGAGAATAATCTTGAATTCCTCATTTACTCATGAAAACGAGGCTGCCCACTTCGGTTTGGGGTCACGCCATTTTGCATGCAGCAATGCTAGTTCGTCTCAGAACGACGAATTATCACAAATATTCCCCGTAAATTTTGGGTCATGAACCTAATATATCCCACTTAAGAATTTTTGGATGTGCAGTATATGTGCCTGTAGCACCGCCATATTGCACCAAAATGGGTCTGCAAAGAAGGTTAGGAATATATGTTGAGTTTGACTCGCCCTCCATTATTCGCTACCTCGAAACATTGACAGGGGATTTGTTCACTGCACGATTTGCAGACTGTCAATTCGATGAGACACTTTTCCCAAAATTAGGGGGAGAAGTTGGTGAAACCAAACGGGAAATTTTGTGGAAAAATGCATCATTATCTCATCTTGATCCACATACCTCTAGTAGTGAAAAAGAGGTGCAAAATATTATCCATTTGCAAAGAATAGCAAATCGAATGCCAGACGCATTTACAGATTTGAAAAGGATAACAAAATCACATATCCCGCAGTGAATGTGACAACATCTGATTCACGAATACATATTCATTATTTGAAGAATATGAACATGAAATTGGTATTGAATATACCACACTCACCCCTAGAAGGAGTTTTGAGATGATATATGAAAATTATGTCATTGTTATGGCATGAATAGTCATTGGTCACGTACCTATTGTACGCCAAAATAATTTGTCAATGTGATTATCAAAGGACAATAATAATGCAAGAAACATATCTTGCATATAATTTTGACATGACCATAATGGTATAACTTTCTCTTTAAAAGAGATATTCACCACATGGATGTTGATGAATTTGTGGTAGTACAAAATTAATTGAGAGCTCTAGAAGAGCCAATTATTACTATGTTGGAGAAACACAATTGATTACCAATAAGGTATTGTGTTGTAGTAAGTCTCAAAGGAACTTATTCAGTTTCCAAAGTATATGCGAAAGCGATTGGTTATATTGAGACTATAAATAAAGGAAAGATTTGATATCTTCTATTACTACAACTTGTAGCGGGATAATCTGTATGTGAAAAACTACCCGCTTTATTCTCCAGTTTGTACTACACAAGAGTACCACAATAAAGTGGACGTTTATTGATATAAAAACCCATATCATAATAAACTTGAAGTTTATTGATAATTGCACATGTCATGGTGTAAATTTGAAGTTTATCAATATTGATAATTTATTCAGTTGGCATTCGGGTTAGCCATATCATTTTAAGTATGATGTGCAGTAATAGAGAATTCACATGGGTAAATATTAAAGAACTAAAAAGTTCTTTACGAATTCTCTTGTATTACTTGTTCTCATTAATTAATTGACCAACTAAAGAGTTCGGGTTGAATCCCATAAATTCTGAAAATATCAAAGGTGAATATGGGCCCATTCACCTGCCATGTATACCACATATGATGCATCTATGATATGGTTACATGTGCGATTGTTATTAACCTGCAGCCTGGCCGGTGCTTGCGAGGTAAATTGCTCAGTAATATAACTTCGAGCATAATTTCCAGATTTTCTATTCAAGATAATTCATCTTGATAAGTTGGTTTATATCATAGTTGGTTTAGCAAGATAATTATTGAGTGCCTCCACTTAATAGCTAAACTGTTTCTTATGAGAACAAAGTTATATATATCTGTTTGATATACGTTGTATACGAGAGTATATTATATTCTCCCCTCACATGTGGTTCAGGGTCAGGAACCAAATAATTTCATCTTATTATTATTGATGTGCGGTGTATATTTTCATTAACACCATAATGCACAAAGATGGACTCTCAAAGTTGAGGAAACAAGTTAGCTTTTCTAACATGAGGGGGAGACATGATAAACACTTGAGAAAATGTTACATGGGATGAATTATCATTTGTATATATAGATCCTAGAATATCATAATATGAACCTGAAGTTCATAAAAGGATAATTCAATTGCAACATATTGCAAAGCATGCTATACGCATTTGCTGACCCAAAGAAAGTAACTATATTCTCACTGCAAATGCTCATATTAAGTCCCAGAAGGACAAAGTCTTTGATACGCTTAAAGCGTATAGACAAATCGGTTTCAAAATAACTTTTTAATAAAGAAGATGAGCAAATGATCAAAGTGATCATAATGGGGAGGCAAGTGATCTAGAAGATCACATGACATAACACTTCATAAAATCTCATGAGAGATTCAGGTACCTGAATATATGAATAAAGAGATCTCCATATTATGTGTTTATGAAAATTTACTGGAACCGATATAAAATGTTCGTCGACAACATCTATGATAGCGCTAAATATCGATGAGGATCTTATGTTTGTCGAATACAAACAAAATATTGGCTAAATGAAAGAGATACAATTCAAGCAGAATTGATTCCATATGAAAGACATGTAGTTTTGGACATGTAGTTCAAATACTTGAAAGTATAAAGTCAATGGTATGTGTAATCATTTTTTGATATCTTATTTGTTTAGCATGACATGAAAACTTGATATGCATCTAAAGTCTATTATATGGCTTATATAACTTAACTTATATGTCAATCCATGAAAGATTGAAGTTGTTTGAAGCATATACAATTCTTGGTCCTGAAGTACCACATCCTAAGTGCAACTTGTGTACATATGTATCTTGCTATAACTATAAGCATGATGGCATCGAGAATACCTCTATGGAGATATTGAAGAGTCATTCCACGACATTATATGAAGATGTTCATATCTATCAAGAATGATAATTTCAAGGTGCGGAATATTTATTCAAATCAATATGGCTGATTTATTTATCAAATCTCTACAAAAGATCGTTTTGAAGATGGTGCACAAGATTGGAATGCAAATGCTCAAGGATGTGAATTGATGCTCTTTTCAGGGGGAGTTAATGCGCGTTGCACTCTTTTTCCCTTACAAGGTTTTGTCCCACTGGATTTTCCTTGCAAGGTTTTTAACGAGGCAACCAATAGGCGCATATTCAAACATGTGTACTCTTTTTCCCTTTTCTATAATTTTTTCCCATTTTGGGTTTTGTTTTAGTTAAGGTTTTTAACGAGGCACATTATTGAATAGACATTCAAGGGGGGTGTTATAAATAGAACTCTAATTAGAGTGAATGTCTATCTTATAGAAGAGTTATACTTTGAGGCTAAGTCTTTTCTCTTCCTATAAATAGAGGGGTCTTACCCCATTGTAAATCATCCCAAAGTATTAATAAGAATACTCCTCTCTCTACTTTTCTCAATATTGTTCTTGCTCTTATATTATTTCATAACAAAAATTATTATATAAAAAGATAAAAAAATACAATAGAAACATTAATATGACACATAAGAAATAGAAATAGTGAAAATATATTCACGTAGAAAGTATTCTCGTAATAACTAATAATTAATATTGAATATATAATAATATCTAATGGGTAAGGTATTGAACTTATTACTATTGACATATGGATAATGGACTAAATACAAAATATAAGAATTTCGAATTTTTCGATATCCAAAAATTTGAAGTACCAAATTTAATATCCACTCCGAAATCTAAAATTTTAAAAATTAAATCCAAAATCTAATCCGTAGTCCGAAAATCCAAACCAAAAATTCAAGAAATTCGAATTTCGGTTTGAATTTCGGATTTGCCCATTGTTTTTTTAATTGCGGACAATATCATTATTAAAAACATTTATTTGGGTGGAAACTCTTTCACTCTTCAAAATTATGAACTAATTATTATTTATTTATTTTTTAATTTCATACCACTAATATCTCTTCTTTTTTTTTATAGTCTAGTTCAATTAAAAAGTATCCTTCTGTTGAAAATTGCCCCAATATGTATTTTTTTGTTTGTTTTTTATTCATAGGATTAATTCTAATATGTACATAATTCTATGTTGCAGTTCACCATTTGGAAATGTAAATTTTCTTTGCTCTGAGCGACTCATGCTTCATTTGTTTTTTTAGATTAACACGGTTGAATTTGAATGCACATTTAAATATCAAGATGTGTATTAAGATCATAATACTAAGTGATTATGACTGTTTGATTTTTTAATATATGAGAGTATAAAATTTATCTTTATATAAAAATTTTAAAAATATAAAACTCAAATGAAATACTAAGTATAATATTCTACCAATTAAATATATAATTTTTTAAAAATATGTTGGTTGTTGGTGGTGATGGCTAACGGGTGATTAGTAGTGGTGGCAGCTATGATTGAGGATAGTGGTGGTGTGTGGTGATAGTTAATAATGGCGGGTGATGGTGGTAATTGTGATTGAGGAATGTAGTAATGGATGGTGGTTGGTTATAATGATGGACATTACCGGTTGTAGTTGTTGACGGTGATAGAGTGGTTAGTTATGCTAGCTGTGTTGATAATAGTGGTGGTGGGGATAATGGATGGTGATAGTCAATAATGGTGGTGGTTATGATTGAGATGATGATGGTGTGGTGGTGATGGTGGCATCCTAGTAGTTGATAATGATAGGCGTTGGCGGCAGTTAATAATGAATATGTATGATAGCATCTTAATGAAATTAAATCTCAGTTATAGATTTTAACTATATAGACATATTCAGGCATATTAAGTGATTGTGAAGTAAAAAAAAAAACAAACACACTTAACGATTAAGATAACAATAATTAAGATTTAAATTTTAAAAATAAACACACTTAACGTCTGAGATTTAAATGATTAAGATTCAGACATCTATTAAGTGCATATAGATGAGGCCTCGGTGTTGGCCTCGGTGTCCTTCACTGTTCTGATTTTCAAAATTTTCACTTTAATGTAGAAACGTAGTAGGCGTTTGGACAAAAGAATTGTAAAATTCCAAAAATAGTAATAAAAAATTCAAGTAAAAATAATATTTGAAATTTAGAGTTATGTTTGGACATAAATTTTAGTTTGGGTTCTTTTTACAGTTTTGTGAGTGATTTAAGTATTGATTTTCAAAATTTTTAAAAATTTCCAAAATGAATCTGCAAGTGAAAATTAAAAATTTTGATGAATAAATGTTGATTTCGAAATAAAGCAATTTTTTTTTTGAAAAAGGGATTTTTTTTATGCCCAAACGGGCTCGTAATGTAGTTCTCGAGTTTATCAACTCCAACTTTAAATACTTTTCTCTTTTTTCACAAAATATTAATTTTACCGGTCAAAATAGCATGCCATATATATTTTTATGGGTGGTTATTAGAAAACAGTATTGTTTGTAAAGTTATTAAAAATTAGCCACTATTTAAGAAGGAGATAAAATATAGATAAAAATATTTGTATATAAAATTTCACTATATTATATTGAACATCCAGCACGTTGTGAATTCCATCATATTATGCGATAATATCATATAAAGAAAATTGAACTCATGCGTATTATGACGAATTTCTTTTCCAGATTTTTAAGGATGTCTTTTTTTGTTCATATTTTATTTTCCACACGATAAATTAGATAAATTTTTATTACTTTTGAAATTATGTCTATTTTTCAATTAGCAGTTATAAATCAATCTATTTTTGATACATTTTATGGTCTCAAACAATATCTAGGCGTTTCTCAACATTTTCTTATGTAGGCATTTATACTTTCACAATTTTATGTAGCACAAATTGTATGGATTAGTCAGTTTTCGGATTGATAATTGAAAAATAGCAACCATTTGTAAAATTATTGAAAAATTGCCACTATTTTATGTGAATAAAAATATAGACAAAAAGATTCTGGCTAAAACACGAAAAGTTCCAGTATAATATGTTGGATTATGGAGTTCCTGCATATGAACTTCCAGCATATTATGCTGGAATCTCATATGTAAAAAAATTTGAACTCCAGTATATTATGCTGAAATTTTCTTCTGACTTTTAAATCTATTTTTATTTAACTTTTATTTTTACATAAAAAATAGCTAAATTTCAATTACTTTTAAAACATAGGACTAATTTTCTACTGACGATTATAAATCGTTAAAATAGCACGGTCTATCCAGTTTTCGGACAGGTCCTTCAAAAATAGCCAGCATTTGCCAAGTCATTGAAAAATAGCCACTATTTTGCTGCAACAGAAATAAGCATTGGGTGCACTATTTTATGCATTTTTAAATTCAAATTATATTATATGTTGGGAGTTGTGTTAGAGTAATAATTACATTTTCTGTCATTTCATACGATTCTACTATATTTTATGGATAGTAGTTTGGATTTCAACAGCTTTTAGTAATATATTATAATAGACTTTATATTGCTTTTTAACATCGAGTCATTCAGTAAAGCGTACCTCGAATTTCTCCTGTATATTCTAATGTATATATACCATCTAATGGTGTATTATCCCGTATTTTGTACTGAAAGTGTCCAATCCTACTATAATAAATTATATTAAGTAATTTATTGTCTTTATTCTATTATACACATTGATTTATATTATTATGGAATACATATTTTAACTACGTTACATACAAGTGTCGTAATATTTTGTAACAAAATTTTGTGTAGTTATTTATACATTTTATACCACAAATGTACATTGGAAGATGTGTCACAAAAATAATTATATTTTCATTAATATAATTATTCCAATTTCCAAAAAATCTATTTTACGCCTAAAGCGTCCCTCCAATTTCCAAATGACCATAGTGAGGGTTTAGTCGCTTGCTCTCGAGATTTAATTTTTAAAATGTCAAGCTTAATTTCGAACAGTTGACGTTTTATGGGTAGAAAGCACTCTCTCAATTGGAAAAAAACTATTCATCCAATATCAGTGTCATCAGATTTTTCTGATTTTGTTAGGGAGAACGAAAATTATTCTATTACAATGGCAGAACCTTATATGAAAGATGCTCCAAGTGCACATGTAGTTGTTGTATCATCATCAGCAAGTGGAACAAAAGTTGTTAGTTTAGAACGGACTCGTTCACAAATGCCTAAAGCACGAAATACCTCTAGATCAGCTTCGAATACCTCTGGGTCAGCTAGTATCAGAATAACGCGTTCTCAAAGTGCTAAGGAATGCAAAATTAGTGGTTCCAAAAGTATCAAGGAATCAGAAGTTGATGTTTCTCAAAATAATATAAAGCATATAAAAAAGAGGAATGATTCTAAATCAAGTACTCATACGAGAAGAAATTCCAAATCAGATTTGAAGGTAAAATATATTAGAAATTATTTTATTTATTCATGCTCTGTATAATGTTTACCATGTAATATACTTATATATGTATTTGTATTCTATTACAGATTAATGCAAGTGATAGACCAATACTTGGCAATAACTTCAATTCTGAGATTGTTAGCAATTTGAAAACAAATTTGTCAGCAAAGCAACTTGAACTTTTTAAGTCAACTTATTTTGGCTATTTATTGAATTTGCCGAGTATAAAATTGCAAACACAATTAATATATTATTTGTTAACCAAGGAGGTAGAAAAAAGGAAAGCGAATCAAATGGTATTTTTTATCAATAGGGTAAAGCTACATTTTGGATTGGCAGAATTTTCTTTTGTAACTGGATTTAAATGTACCCGTGATGTATAGCTTTGTAGTGAAGTTAGGCAAACTAATAATACTTCATCTGCAAAGTACTTTAAGGATTACCCTTTTGTTTCTAGACATAGCCTTCTGGATTGTTTTTTTACAAAAATATTTGACTATGATGAAGATGCTATTAAGATAGCAGTGCTATTTGTTGTATATTCATTCCTTTTTTCTAGTAAGAGCACCAAACATATTGATAATGTAACGACCCGACCGGTCATTTTCAGCTCGGCACGTTATTTAGCAGTTTGAGGCCATGAGCAACTTCATCTCAGGTATATTGACTTGTGTGTATGGTTAGAATTAAAATTCGGAAAACTTGGAGTCAAATCTAGATGGAAATTCTCATTTTGAAAGCTTAAAGTTGAAGAAATAAACTAGGATTGGAATTTTGAGAAAATGACCTCGTAATCGGTATCCGAAGGTTTCAGCAGGTTTGTATTATGTTTTCGGACTTGGGCGTATGCTCGGATCGGGTTTTGGATAACCCGAGAGCATTTTGGCGACTATTTGGAAGATAGCATTTTAGAAGAAATTGTATCAGTGTGACTTAAAATGCATTTCAGTATTATTAATATCCGTTTGGGATTCTGAGACTGGGAGTAGCTCTGTATGGTGATTCTAGATGTGGGAGCACGATTGGAAGTGAGGTCGGTGGTTCGTAGGTCATTTTGAAGTCATTTGGCTAAATATAGAAATTTGAAGGTTTTTGAGAAAATTCGATCGGAAGTGAAAATTTTGATATCAGGGTCGGAATGCGATTCTGAAAGTTGGGGCAAGTACTTAATGTTGAATGTGACTTGTATACAAAATTTGAAGTCCTTCCGGAATGATTTTGGTAAGGTTTGAGACACTTAGTCTCTTTTAAGCAAGCTTAAGTTGGAAAAGTCAACCGGATATTGACTTATGTGTTAGAGGGCTCGAAATGCAAATTTTATGGTTCGGATAGCTTCGTTAGGTGATTTGGGACTTAGGAGTGTGTCCGGAATATTTTGTGATGATCGGTGTAGAATTAAGCTTGAATTGGCAAAGTTAGTATTTTGGCGAATTCCGGTTGATAGGTGAGATTTTGATCCGAGGGTCGGAATGGAATTTCGAAAGCTGCTCTAGCTTCGTTATATCATTTTGGACTTGTCTGCAAAATTTGAGGTTATTCGGACTAGTTTTGACGTGTTTCGGCATCGGATGTGAAATTTGAAAGAATTCTTGGATTTAAGGCTCAAATAATTGATTTTGATGTTATTTTAGCGATTTGATCTCAAGCAAGTTCGTGTGATGTTTTAGAGTCAGTGGTTTGGAGCCCTGAGGGCTCGGAAGTGTTTCATAGGTGTCTCAGAGTAATTCTAGACTTAGAAAAAATATGCAGAAATTGCAGAAAAATTCTGCTGTGAATAGTATCCGTGAACAGTACCCCTAAATAGTACCCCGTAAACAGTACCCGTGAGCAGTCTCGTGAATAGCGTCATGAATAGTGACAGATAGAATGTAAAGTTCTGACCATTTTTAGCAATTTGGAGCTTGGTTTGAGCGATTTTTAAACAGATTTTCTTAGAGAACAACAGGGTAAGTGTTCTTAACTCAATTTTGGTTGTATAACTCGAATCTATTGCAAGTTTTGGTGTTTAATTTGATAATTTTTGTTGAAAAGGGCAGAAAACCTTCTTGGATAGAAATGGTGATTTGAGGGGTAAAATGAACTCCGCTATGTGAATTTGGTATGTATAGACTCGTGGCGAGATAAGGATCGTATTGATGTACAAATTTCTGGATTTCGAGACGTGGGCTTGGGGCTCGGGTTTTTCAAATTTCGTGATTTTTGATATTTTCGAGTCGTTTCGATTGTGTTATATTCCCTTATCATATTGTGATGTATTTACTCTAAATTTGGATAGATTCAACGCGCGTGGAGGCTGTTTTGAGGGGAAAAGGCATCGCGGGCTAGAGATTTAACCGGTTCGAGTGAGTAATGCTTGTAAATGATATCCTGAGGGTTTGAAACCTCGGATTTGCACATCATAGTACTCTATTAAGGTGACTTGCACGCCGGATATGAGCGTGGGGTAGATCACTGTTGGCGACTGTGACTTGGTCCGTCCCGGTTGTTGATTTTACCGCCAATTTGACTAAAATTATTT
Source organism: Nicotiana benthamiana (assembly GCA_034376525.1). Lineage (NCBI taxonomy): Eukaryota > Viridiplantae > Streptophyta > Magnoliopsida > Solanales > Solanaceae > Nicotiana > Nicotiana benthamiana. The sequence goes on along the minus strand of CM067335.1, from coordinate 106,866,335 downwards.
GTTATCATCAAAATTTGGGCTGATTTCCATGTTTGGGCTTCGTGCCAACTATGTGAAACCTTCGGGGATTGAGATTACCGTTTTTAGCATATGTTGCATATCATTTGATTCCAGTCCAAGATTTTAATACTGTTTTGCAAACTCAGCCATGCTTCTAAGTTTTGAAAACTCAAATGATATTTTAAATATTATTTCGGGATGAGACTACTATTTTATAAATGCCCAAGGGACTTATGATATTTTCTGAAATATTATGGATGGCTCGGGCTATGCGCCGCAACAAGAACTTGAAACAGTGGTAACAATGGCACTGTGTGATGTGACTTCAAATATTATGGGTGGCTCGGGCTGCACGCACAGCAGGAACTTCAAACAGTGGTAACAATGGCTCTATATGATACAAATTGGTCAGGTAACATTAGCTGACCGGTCAGATAACTTTGACTGACCAGTATATTGCACTTGGGCTGTAGGAGCCCCTCCGGAGTCTACACTCCCCTAGTGAGCGCCGTCGATGTTAAATGATTATGGGTATCTCGGGTTGCACGCCGCAGTGGGTACTGGAATGTACTATCATATGCATTGCATTGCATCCATGCATTTGTTCCTATTTGTACTACTTGTCGTGACATTCAGCACTCCCATTTCATTGGCATCCATGCTACTATACTATTTACCAGATACCCTGGTGTTATTTTTTAATGGAGTGTTGTGCCCGAGAGGCTAATGTTGTACTTTGTGAGTGAGCCCATGGGGCTGATACTGTAGGGAGAGGTTGATATTGAGCCCGAGGGCCAGATTTCTGATTATTCCCTACTTATTGAAGTTATTTTCGCAACTGTTGAAAAGGAATTAAAAGAGGTTTTTACTGAGCCCAGATGTTTTCCAAAGGATTTTCACAATTTTTCTGTTTCTCCTCAGAAAGGGTTGTAATATTCTATATAGCATGATGGAGTGCCTTACGTGATTTCTTACTTTCAGCTATTATTTACTCTTATCCCGCTGAGTTAGAAGTACTCACTTTACTCCCTGCACCTCTGTGCAGTTGCAAGTACTGTTCACCCGGTAGCGGGTTATTAACGAACTAAGGGTATACTATCGTAGCTGAGTAAGGTTACCGTCAGCATTCACGGCACCGTACTTCTTTATTGATTCTAAATTCCATTTTGTATATTGCTGGTCTTGTAGTAGTATTTAGATTCTTTAGATGCTCGTGACTTGTGACACCCCAATTTGGGCTGTGTTGGGTTGTATTCTGCGAAATCATTTTATTTAATTATCTTGAAACTGTTTAATCCATGTATATATTTATTGGTGAAAAGGTTGTTTAAATTGGTTGGCTGGCCTTGTCTTCACGAGAGGCGCCGTCACAATCGGGTTTGCGATTTGTGTCGTGACAAGTTGGTATTAGAGCCTAGGTTACTAGGTTTCGGGAGTCATGAGCAGGTTTAGTAGAGTCTCGCGGATCGGTACGGAGATGTCTTTATTTATCCTCGAGAGGCTGCAGAACCTTTAGGAAAACTTCACATTCTTGAAATCTTATCGTGCGTCCTTGATTCAGCTTGAAAAATTAAACTTTCTAGCTCCTTCTGCATATTCGTATGCGCGAACGAATGCTCAGTATTAGATGTGTCTTGATGGCTTGTAATTCCCCGATTGAGGGGCGAGGTGTAATCTCTGTGAGTTTGATGTTAGGCCACTCTGGAGGACTTGAGGCCGGATCTTTGCCTATGGCTTGAGCACCGAGGTGCTGATTATGTGAGAAACTATTTTGTACTTATATGTTCGGTCTTGTCCCTATTAGTGGGAATGATGGATGGATAGCTACGTGATGAGTATGTTACAATTGCGAGATGTATCTATATGACTTGGAAGTGATGATGGAGACCTTCTAGATGATTGGTGGACTATTAAGTGTTGATTTTCATTGTGATGCTTTGTCAAGTTGTGAGTATGTTGTTAGGATAGTTTTGGTGATTTTCCGGCAGGTGGATAGGCCCAATTACAAAGGAAACTCTGCCAAAATTTTTGAAAAATTTAGGACGTAGTAAAAGTTTTATAGTCTAAAGAGTGGGCAGAAGAGTTAAAATTTTCGATGATTAGTGTTTTCACAAAAGTTATGAAGGAGTGAGTTTAATCTCACCATGGTATTACGGCAGCAATAGAGTATATGTGTTGTGATCTATGGCTTCGAGCCAAGCTGGGGAGTTTGCTATTGATTAGATAATTGTACGGTCATGTGCTATGTTTATTCTGGTTCGAGGCATGCTGGTGAATTAGCTCTGGTTGCGGAAATTGGTCCGAAGATGACACGGGTGAGGGAGAACTTTGACAAAGGCTACATGGTGCTTCATAGAAGTGTGAGAATCACATTATGTCTTCAGCTATCGTTGGTAAAAAATGCTCGGTGCATGGAGCGTGAAGATGTTTGGTTGTATTGGAATGAGGTCATATCCTGCAGTCTCAGAATGCTAATGAGGCAGGGTGGTTATGTTCCTTGGATTAGGTGAATGGCAGTTTGAATAAGAGTAAATGACTTGAGAGAATGGTTCTAATGTTTTCGAGAGTCGTGTAATAGTGGCTTCGAGCTAAGTGGGGGAGTTCCACCACTTACGATTGGGTTGCGTGGTTAATTACCTGTGTGAATTCTGGTTATTGGTGTATTGATGGGTTGTTGCAGCTACATAAAAGGACCATGAGTGGTAATTTGAGTAAATGAATTGTTGGATGCATGTTATGGTTAGCCTTATTGGCTCATGTTCACACTCGAGGGAAGATTCATGATTTATGCCTCGTATAGGTGCAGGCTTCGAGGGAAGTGATTCTGTTAGGTTCCTTATCGAGATGGTATTCATATGTTATTAAATTCAGTAGAGTTGGTTGCATTCGAGGCCAAGTTAGAGCTAGGTGGCTTACAATAGTGGTCCTAGTTAATTCAAGAGGTCAAGTGTGGTGCCTAATGATTTTGAGCCTGTAAGTACGGTTAAGAGTCAAGCTTTTGAAGCAGCTTATGAAGAAAGGCATTGAATATTCTATGATGTTTTGACTTGCGATGTAGCATTTGAGAGACATGAAATGGTCATGGTATTTTAGACAACATGGTCTCGCTATTTAAGGTCACTCGGGGTGAGTGCGATTGAAATAAGTTAGGTGTTAAAGGGAGATATTATTATTTCTAAGACAATCAATGATAAATTGGAAGGAAGTAGATTAATTAGACATAGTTGAGTTGGCATATTGGTGTCAATGATCGGTTCGTTCAGCGTGATCGAGTTATGCATGTGATTGTGGCAGTGCATGTGGGGCTTGTCGGCCGTAGTGATTGATGTTATTCCGAAGAATTCTTTTGTTAGGGCCTATTAGGAGTAGGCGGATCCCATAAAGTGTTATGGTGGCTTGGACAACTACTTAGAGATTGGCATATTCGACGATTATGAGAATTCACATGTATGTTGCTATAGTTCTCCTGAAGTGAGTTAAATGGAAAGTCTTATGTGATGAAGTATTAGCTATCGGCGGTTCCGGAGTTGTGATGGAAATCGCATCTATCGTATATTAGCACGTGAGGTGCAGTGAGTGGTATGGAATTTGAAGTAAGGACCAAGTGGCAATTTGGTCAATGACTGTGATGTCACGATATTATATGAGCAGGATATGAATTTTAGTGTTTTGAGTATGATGTGTATTGACGTCAGTATCACCTGAGATCGGTGTTCTATGAGAAAGGTTTTGCATCCTGGTTATGGATTCTTGATTACTTTTCAGCGTTAGTGCAGCCAATGGTTTGAATGTGCAGATCAGTTAATTATTTCGGAAGATGGTGGGAGCTTGTCCCATAGGAATATTGTATAAGTGTGACATGTAGTCACTTGATTAATTAAAATTTTAAACCGGGTATGAGGATTTTGGTAATATCATTGATTTTAGAATTTATGATTGGAGGACACTCTGCTTATTGGGTTATGGACCTGTGAAATATTATTGGCCTAGCTTGGCACGATCAGGATCGACTTGAGGTCGGTGAATGGATTTAAACGTGGAAGTGAGCCTTACGTCAGGCCAGTTGTATTTATTTCAGCTTTGTGCTCTTTATAAAAGGATAGTCACGGTCTTATTTCGTGGTCAACTAATTTATGTAAAGATATATTGTGCCGTATGAGTTGTGATACGACTTGGTAAATTCCTTATGTGTTGAGGTTCCGCTCAGCGGTGATATTGTATGAGTAGGATGGTTCTTGAGACTTACATCATGTATCGCACCTCAGTTGTGCTTGAGTTTGTAGCCTATAGAGCTATATGTTTCCTTGGGAATGGTATTATGCACCTTAGTGTGTTTATGACCGATATCCGGTGTTTTGATGTGATGAGTTTTTCAACTCGACGTATATCTCCTTATGTGAGTTTTATATGGGGATCAGGTGGCACACCGCCATTGGTAACTTGTTTGGATTGGGTTGTGTGCCGCAACAGTACGATGTTCAGTACAGTCCCCCATATTTGCTTTTGTGCGTTCTGTTTCCCTGTTTTTTGAGGAAGTTATGTTTGTGTGCGAGTTGAGTATTTCCTCCTAGAGTTCGCCTTCTTTTTGTATCATGTTCGAATTGATAGCATACTGACATGGCGTCTTGTGGGATTTTTGATTATGTCTAACGTGGCTTATTGCCTGAGCAGTTCGTACTGGGTGAGACGAGGTTACTAGATTCAGGGTCAATGCAAACTAATTATATGAAGTATATTATAGAGCAAAGATCATTCTTTGGTTTGGAACAAGGTAATGGAACTCTTCAAGAGTATGGATCCAATGAATTGTTGATTTAGCAGTTGGTTATGAATTTTGGCACATCTCTTCAGTCGTATCGCTATTGTAAAACCTAGAGAAGAACCTGTGTAGGTCATGAGATGCAATGAGAGCATCAGATTTGTGGAATTTCGACTACTATGTTTAACGAATGTTATTGTGGTCATATGAGTAATGTGATGCAAAGTGTGAATTCAACAAAGTTATGCATTAATATTTGCTTACAGCGTGTGGAAATTGATATGGTGGTCGTATGATGGAAACAGACTTGGCAGGAAATTCAGGATGTTGGAATTTGGCCTAATGGCTTATTTACTTGAATAAAGAATTATATCTACAGAATTACCAAGCTAATGTGCTCAACTGAGTAGTGGAAACACGGCAAGGTGCATGATGTGTTAAACAAGTTATTTCAGACTATATCACTGTAGTTCTCAGCACGTTCGAGGACGAACGTATGTTTAAGTGGGGGAGATTGTAACGACCCGACCGCTCATTTTGAGCTCCGGCACGTCATTCAGCAGTTTGAGGACATGAGCAACTTCATCTCAGGTATGTTGACTTGTGTGTATGGTCAGAATTAAAATTCTGGAAGTTTGGAGTCAAATCTAAATGGAAATTCTCATTTTGAAAGCTTAAAGTAGAAGAAATGAACTTGGATTGGAATTTTATGTAAATGACCTCATAATTGGGATCCGAAGGTTCCAGCAGGTTCATATTATGATTTCGGACTTGGGCGTATGCCCGGATCGGATTTTGGATAACCCGGGAGCATTTTGGCGACTATTGTGGAAGATAGCATTTTAGAAGAAATTGCATCAGTTTGGCTTAAAATGCATTTCGGTGTTATTAATGTCCGTTTGGGATTCTGAGACTGGGAGTAGCTCCGTATGGTGATTCTAGATTTGGGAGCACGATCGGAAGTGAGTTCGGATGCTCGTAGGCCATTTTGAAGTCACTTGGCTAAATATAGAAATTTTAAGGTTTTTGAGAAAATTTGGCCGGAAGTTAATTTTGATAACAAGGTCGGAATGCAATTCTAAAAGTTGGGGCAAGTCTGTAATGTCGAATGTGACTTGTGTACAAAATTTGAAGTCCTTCCGGAATGATTTTGGTAAGGTTTGAGACACTTAGTCTCTTTTAAGAAAGCTTAAGTTCGAAAAGTCAACCAAATATTGACTTATGTGTTAAAGGGCTCGAAATGTAAATTTTATGGTTCGGATAGCTTTGTTAGGTGAATTGGAACTTAGGAGTGCGTCCGGAATATTTTGTGATGGCCGGTGTAGAATTAAGCTTGAATTGGCAAAGTTAGTATTTTGGCGAATTCCGTTGATAGGTGAGATTTTGATCCGAGGGTCGAAATGGAATTTCGAAAGCTGCTCTAGCTTCGTTATATCATTTTGGACTTGTCTGCAAAATTTGAGGTCATTCGGACTAGTTTTGACGTGTTTCGGCATCGGATGTGAAATTTGAAAGAATTCTTGGATTTAAGGCTCAAATAATTGATTTTGATGTTATTTTGGCGATTTGATCGCTCGAGCAAGTTCATGTGATGTTTTAGATTCAGTGTGCATATTTGGTTTAGAGCCTGGAGGGCTCGGAAGTGTTTAGGAGGTATCTCGGAGTAATTTCGGACTTAGAAAAATATACAGAAATTGCAGAAAAATTCTGCTATGAATAGTACCCGTGAACAGTAGCCGTAAATAGTACTCGTAAACAGTACCCGTGAACAGTCCCCGTGAACAGTGCCCATGAACATTGACGTGAATAGTGCATGTGAACAGTGCGTGAATAGTGACGGACAAAATGTTAAGTTCTGAAAAAGGGACTTCGTCCCATTTTCCATTTTTAGCAATTTGGAGCTTGGTTTGTACGATTTTCGGACAGATTTTCTTAGAGAACAATGGGGTAAGTGTTATTAACTCAATTTTGGTTGTATAACTCAAATCTATTGCAAGTTTTGGTGTTTAATTTGAGATTTTTTGTTGAAAAGGGTTGAAAACCATCTTGGATAGACATGGTGATTTGAAGGGTCAAATGAACTCCGATTTATGTGAATTTGAAATGAATATACTCGTGACGAGATAAGGATCATATTGATGTAAAAATTTCTAGATTTCGAGACGTGGGCCCGGGGCTTGCCTTTTGCAAATTTCGTGATTTTTGATATTTTTCGAGTCGTTTCGATTGGGTTATATTCCCTTAGCATATTGTGATGTATTTGCTCTAAATTCTGATAGATTCAACGCGCGTGGAGGCTGTTTTGAGGGGCAAATGCGTCGCGGGCTAGAGATTTAACCGGTTCGAGGTGAGTAATACTTGTAAATGTTATCCTGAGGGCTTGAATCCCCGGATTTGCACATCATAGTGATGTATTTAGGTGACTTGCACGCCGGATATGAGACTGGAGTAGAGCACCATTGGGGACTGTGACTTAGTCTGTCCTGATTGTTGATTTTACCGCGAATTTGACTGAAATTATTTGTTATCATCATAATTTGGGCTGATTGCCATGTTTGGGCGTGGTGCCAACTATGTGATCCTTAGGGGATTGAGATTACCACTTTTAACATATGTTGCATATCATTTGATTCCATTCCAAGATTTTAATACTGTTTTGCAAACTCATCCATGCTTCTAAGTTTTGAAAACTCAAATGATATTTTAAATATTATTTCGGGATGAGACTACTATTTTATAAATGCCCAATGGGCTTATGATATTTTCTGAAATATGATGAGTGGCTCGGGTTGTGCGCCGTAACAAGAACTTGAAACAGTGGTAACAATGGCATTGTGTGATGTGACTTGAAATATTATGGGCGGCTCGACCTGCATGCCACAGCGGGAACTTTAAACAGTGGTAACAATGGCTCCATATGATATAAATTGGTCTGGTAACATTGGCTGACCGGTCAGGTAACATTGACTGACCAGTATATTGCGTTTGGGCTGTAGGAGCCCCTCTGGAGTCTGTACGCACCCCAAGTGAGCGCCGTCGACATTAAATGATTATGGGTGGCTCGGGCTGCGCGCCGCAGCGGGTACTGAAATGTACCATCATATGCATTGCATTGCATCCATGCATTTTTTCCTATTTGTACTACTTTTCATGACATTCAGCACTCCCATTTCATTAGCATTCATGCTACTTTTCGTACTGTTTACCAGATACCCTGGTGTTATTAGTTAATAGAATTTTGTGCCCGAGAGGCTGATGTTTACTTCGTGAGTTGGGAGTGAGCCCATGAGGCTGATACTGTACGGAGAGGTTGATATTGAGCCCGAGGGGCAGATTTCTTATTATTCCCTACTTATTGAAGTTATTTTCGCAACTGTTGAAAAGGAATTAAAAGAGGTTTTTACTTAGCCCAGATGTTTTCCAAAGGATTTTCACAATTTTTCTGTTTCTCCTCAGAAAGGGTTGTAATATTCTATATAGCATGATGGAGTGCCTTACATGATTTCTTACTTTCAGCTATTATTTACTCTTATTACCGCTGAGTTGGAAGTACTCACTTTACTCCTTGCACCTCGCGTGCAGTTGCAGGTACTGTTCACCCGGTAGCGGGTTATTAACGGACTAAGGATATACTATCGTAGCTAAGCAAGGTGACCGTCAGCGTTCACAGCACCGTAGTTCTTTATTGATTCTAAATTCCATTTTGTAGTAGTATTTAGATTCTTTAGATGCTCTTGACTTGTGACACCCCGATTTGGGTTGTGTTGGGTTGTATTCAGCGAAATCATTTTATTTAATTATCTTGAAACTGTTTAATCCATGTATATATTTATTGTTGAAAAGGTTGTTTAAATTGGTTGGCTGGCCTTGTCTTCGCGAGAGGCGCCGTCACGACCGGGTTGCGGATTTGGATCGTGACAGATAAGAAGTCCTTGGACTTGATTGACAAGGGTGATTACAATAGTTATCCATGGGGAATAGATTTATATGAGGAAACAGTGAGAACAATGTCAGGTATTTCGGATAAGCAACGACAATATTATTGGATTTCAGGATTCCCTTCTGCTGTTCAAGTATGAATCTATGAATATTTTTGAAATTTGGATAGTTATGTTGCTTGTAGGTGTCAAAATATATCTTCGCCAATTCTCCGATGGAGTGTTACGCGGCAGCTGAAATTTAAAGAGTTAAACAATAAGCTATATGGCTTACCATCCGAGAAGGTAATATAATTTCTTTTTTGTGTTTGTCATGTATTAAGACTTACTTTTGCTACATATAATTATTTTACTAACATTTAGTAAATTGTATGTATGTAGTTGAATTTAAGGAGTATGTGTCTTGACAATGAGATTGAGGATAATGTTGAGCAGATACACGTTACTTCAGATGATGAGTTTATTGATCGTCCACCCGAGACTTTAAAAAGACAATGCAAAATGATGATTAATGAGAATGCTAAAAGGAAAGGAAGACCTTCTAATGTTTTGGAGAAGAAGGGAAAAGATGGTAATAATATGAAGAAACAGAGGAAAGATGTTAAGGAAACATTAAAAATGAAAAGTGTTTGTGCTAATAATTTGGAGAAGCAAATGATGGACAATGTCTCTAATAGTATTAATGTTACGACAGTAAATAAAAAGAGTGGGAAGGTGGTGGAGAATATTCATAACCAAAATCAAGGTATAGGTGAAGCTTGTGTTGACCCGTCAACGAAACCTAGTGCGTGGTATACTCAATTTAAGATTTTGCAAGATGGCCAAGACGAATTAAAAAAAGAAGTATCATAATTGAAGAAGGAATACAAGGACGAACTTGTGGTTTTAAAAAATTATCTTAATGGGAAATTTGTTGAGCTATTCAATGCAATTAATTCAATGAAAAAGAACATGTTAGAGGTATACTAGTACTTATTGTTTTTTTTCTTTTTTTTGGTTGTTTTACATCTAATATCATTTTATTTTAATTTTTTTATGCAGAATCACCATATTGGAAATGTGAAAAAAGATGTAGAAGGTGATACTGAAGGGAAGCAGGATGCAGTAAATGAAATCAAACAAGGTATAATATAAAATTATGCCGACCCGACCCGTCTTCTCTTGTATTTTTGCCCCGAATTCCATGTTTTATGCTTCCCCGAGTTTCATTTTATGTGGGTGATGAATTTAAAGTGTTTCGGATATAGTTTGGATAGAAATGAGACAAATAGTCTCTTTAAAAGGAAAGCTTAAGTTGGAAAAGTCAACTGGATATTTACTTGTGAATTAGAGGGCTCGGAATGGACTTTCGATGATTCGACTAGTTTTGGATGGGAAATTTGTTGAGCTGTTCAATGCAATTAATTCAATGAAGAAGAACATGTTAGAGGTATACTAGTACTTATTGTTTTTTTTTCTTTTTTCTTTTGGTTGTTTTACATCTAATATCATTTTATTTTAAATTTTTTATGCAGAATCACCACATTGGAAATGTGAAAAAAGATGTAGAAGGTGATACTGAAGGGAAGCAGGATGCAGTAAATAAAATCAAACAAGGTATAATATAAAATTGTGCCGACCCGACCCGTCTTCTCTTGTATTTTTGGCCCAAATTCCATGTTTTATGCTTCCTCGAGTTTCATTATATGTGGGTGATGAATTTAAAGTGTTTCAGATAGAATTTGGATAGAAATGAGACAAATAGTCTCTTTAAGGAAAGCTTAAGTTGGAAAAGTCAACTGGATATTTACTTGTGAGTTACAGGGCTCGGAATGGAATTTCGATGATTCGACTAGTTTTGGATGGTGATTTATGAATTGGGAGCGAAATCGGAATTTAATTTGGAGGTCCGGTGAAGAATTAGGCTTGAATTGGCTAAAGTTGAATTTTGGCGAATTCTGGTTGATAGGTGAGATTTTTATTCGAGGGTCAGAATTGAATTCCGAGAATTTTTTTAGCTTTATTATGTGATTTGGGGTGTGTGCGCAAAATTTTATATCATTCGGAGGTTATTTGGTCGGATTTTTTATCAAATACGTATTTTGGAAGTTCGGAAGAACTTAAGAGAGAATTTGATGTAATTTGATGATTTTGGTATTGTTTGAGGAGTTTGTTGAATGGAAAAAGTTATAATAATGTTATGGGTTATGTTTACGTGTTTTATTAAGGTCACGAGGGCCTCGGGGTGATTCAGATGGCTAACGGGAACTTTTGAAGTTAGAAAATTTCATAATAGACGGAATCTGTAAATAAGTGTGCACATGACCTCACTTTGAACGACCATATCTCCAGTTATATAAGGACTTGTGTGAGGATTTACCTATAAAATTAAAGTCTTTTAGTCTAGTTTCTAACGCAATAAACCGCGCATCATTTATAGGTGTATTCAAAAGGTTATGATCATTTTATTGGACATATGTCAGTAGCGCGACCCTTAGCGCGGAAGCGCATAACCTGCGCTAATGGGGTTTCCTTCTGCTTCACTAGCGCGGGTCATGCGCTGGTTATGCATTGGAGCACTACTGTCAGGCGTCTAAATACTCCTTTAGACCGTAAATGAGTCATTTATCAAGCCTAGGGCTTCCTCTACACCGCAAATCGATCAAGGCAACCAATTCCACTCCTAAGGTAAGATTTTTGGGTAATTTTAGTTGATTACTACTCCTAAACACTTTTATTAACATGGATTGATCTTGAAAATCCCTAGATTTCACTCAAATCCCCAAAGTGACTCAAGAACACTATAATTTGGATTCACAAGATTCTTACTACAAGAGGTATATCTATCATCTCTAACTACTCTATGATGATTATTTATGTATGATATATACATTTGTGCTCATGGGATGATGATGGAAAACCATAAGTGCCTAACCTAGGTAGTGTTGGTTGTAGAGATTGTGAAATGGTTTAATTAAGGAGATTTGTGGTTGAGTATGTATGAATGGTCGTACAAATGTGGTTGGAAGTTATAAATTGGTTAGGAATGATGGTGGAGCGAATATGTTGGTTAATTGGTGATAGTTGGATGAACCAATACTATAGTTAGGAGGTGTAAATATCTATGCCTGCGAGGTGTTTGATAATATGCCTAAATGGCATAAGTCATGGAGTTTACTACCAATATTGGCCCTATTGAATATTGTATTGTATATTTAAGTTATGTAACTGTATTGGATCAATGTAGTAGCATTAAAGGACGAATTTCGGATATATATATGGATTACAACCACGTCTTTTAGAAATCAAACTTCATCGATGTTTGTGTGATTTTTGGGTAGATTCATCACGCGAGGAAGCAAATTTGAAAGGCAAGGGCAACACGGAGTAGACTTTTGGCCGTCTAGAGGTGATTAATGGGTGTAGATGATGACCCGGGGGTTTGAAACCCTGGTATATCACATGGTGACGCTATTATGAGGCTGGACACGCACTCTATGGTTAGTGTGGGGTCGTATATGTTGAATATTATGACTCGGTCCAATCCTAGGGATAGATTGTACTATGTTGGCGAATGCTTCGCATACTATATTGATGATATCTGGGCTTGATGCCATGTTTCGGGCCTTGTTCCGACTTGTAGGATCCTTCAGGGATCGTTATCTTAGAATTATCATGATTTGCATATTGATTGAATTCAGTCCAAGTTTAAATACTATTTTTGAAAACTCAGCCACATTTATACGTTTTGAAAACTCAAATGATTTTAAATGATATTTCGGGCTGACGAGTACTATCTCACTATTTTTGGACTGTATATTATTTTAAAAGGGGCGGTGGTAACTAAGGACACCGTGTATTTTAAATGGAAATGGTGGTAACTAAGGACATCGTGTATTGTAATGGAAACGGTGGTAACTAAGGACACCGTGTATTGTAATGGAAACAGTGGTAACTATTAGGACTGTATGATATGACGCTTGGGCTGTAGGAGCCCTCCGGAGTCTGAACCCCCACAGTGAGCGCGGGAACAAATATGGATCGGGCTGCACGTTCTGCAGTTTTCATGCATTGCATTCATATCATGCATTTATTTACTGTTGCTTTATTTGTATATCTCTGAGGCTTGAACTGTATAGAACTGCTAGATAGCTTCATCTTGTGGTATTTCATGTTTTCTTACCTTCGAGTTTTTATACATGCTTATTACTCGCTGGGTTGGTAGACTCACCCTATACTCCCTGCACCTTGTGTGCATATACAGGTGCTCCAGAGATCTAGTGCTGCAGTTGTTGCTTATCCGAGCTATCAGAGTATTGAGATAGCTGTCCAGCGTCCGCAGGACCGCTTACTCTGTCTTCATCAGTATGTTTCCTTGTTGTTTTTTTCCAGACATTTGTATCACATCCATTCGGACTTGTATTCAGTATTGTTAGAGGCTCTGTACTCGTGACTCCTCGGCTTTGGGAGGATTATTGTTTAGTTGTGTTTTCCTTATTATAAATTATCCCTGGCTGGGAGGTTGATATTAAATCTTGCTGTTTAATCTTGAAATTTCTTCTTCTTGGGCTGGAATGCCAGTCGTGGCTTGATTGGTCGGGCTTGACTAGCCTTGCGGCCGGGCGCCATCACGACCGGGATTTTAGGTCGTGACAAGTTGGTATCAGAGCCTAGGTTTACTAGGCCTCGCGAGTCATGAGCCAATTTAGTAGTCTTGTTTATAGGTGTGTCGTGCACCACACTTATAAGCAGGAGGCTACAGAACCTTTAGGAAACACTCCACTTTATAGAAATCCTACAGTGCGTCCTTGATTCAGCTTGAAAGAGTAACTCCTAAAATTTCTTCCACGTGTTCGCATGCATGTATGAGCACTCGGTATTATATGTGCTTCAGTGGCTTGCGATTCCCCGATCGAGGGGCGGGATGCAATCTTCGCGAGGATGATGTTGGGCCAGTCTGGATGACTTGGGGTCAGATATTGTCTATAGCTGGAGCACCAATGTGTTAACTGCACGAGCTGGTGTTATGAGCTTATAAGTTCAATATTATCCCTAATTGTGGTAACAGCGGCTGAATAGTTTCATGATGAGTACGTTGGTGCCGTGTGATGAGTCTGCATGACTTGGTAGTGTCGAAGAAGGTATGTTGGGTGATAAACAGACCATTAAGTGTTTGATTCCCATTGCGATCAGATGTGTGGCCCCGAGTTATGGGCGCGTGAAGAGTCTTTTCGAGTCCCCTAGTTGGGAGTGTGTGTGTGTTATGGTATGAGTGCAGACTCAGGAAGACCAATTGATTGTGTGAAGAGTGGGACATTGGATGATGTGCCGAAATATTATATTAAAGCAAGTAGGTGGGTGTCTCTTGCAGATTATTCTGAAGTGATATGATCATTATGTGTATGTTAGAATATCGTATGTGTAATTAAAAGGTATTTTATATGTGTTACGAGTCGAACAGGTGCATCACATGTTCATGTGTCAATTTTCATAATATAATACGTGTAGCATTGGGGTTTCTGTTATTGATATACATTGTGATGTCTTGTCAAGTTGCGGACGTGTCGTTAGGACGGTTTAGGTGGCTTTCTGGCAGGTGGATAGGCTTAATTACAAAGGAAACTCTGCCGAAACTTTTGAAAAATTTGGGACTTAGTAAAAATCTTGCTGCCTAGAAGAGTGGGCTTAGCAGTTGTGTGAATGAAAGCAGATGCACGTGGGTTCGAATTTCTGATGATTCATGTTTCCACAAGCTTATAAAGAGTGAGTTTAATCTCGCCATGATATTACGTTGGCTATAGAGTATATGTGTTGTGATGTATATGGCTATCAACTAGAGATTAATTCAGTAAGTTTGTTGAGACAAAGTTGATCCTAACTAAGAGGTAAATTTACATATACTTAACATATATTTCAATTGAAGTTTCTTTGGGATGATAGTTTGGACTATTCTATTTATATAATTATTAAACTTTTTATGAAGAAAAGGTATGAAGAGAAGGATGATATACTTGAGGAAGAGTTTGATCTTGGAGTTGAATTTATAGCTAATAAGACATGTCTCTTTGAACTTCATTATACTGGTATAGGAATCAATCAAACGGTATGTGAACGTACATTACTTTTTTTGTTTTGTTTAAGAATAAATATGTTTCTGTATATTTGACTTATATCTGTTTTCTTTTTGAAGCATATTGATGTTATATTCTATTACCTCGGGAAGAAAGAAAAATATGAAAACATAAGGATGAAAACTACAGGCAACTATTTCAGTAATATCATTCAAGAAGTGTACAGTAAATCAAATATGCATGACATAAAGGTACAAAATAAGATTTTTGATTTGACAAAGAAGTTAAGAGAGTATGTTCTTGGGTTTTACATTCTTGCTAACACCCCCGGGTTTCCGTGGATTATGTTCTTATGCCAATCGATGTAAAAGAGGCATGGCATTGGGTGTTGGGTGTTCTATCCTTGCATGATGGGTGCATATACATATATGACTCAATAAGATCCTCAAGACATGATGCCATAGTTCATACAACTTTGAACTCATTTACTGTAATGATATCATTGTTGTTCAACACTACTATATTTTATCACAAAGAAGTGACATTACAATGGATAAACCATATTTTGGAAAAATATGATCTAAGTAAACCATTTGCTGTTATTTCAGTGGATAACTTGCCTCAACAGGAAAAAGCGTACATGTTTTCATATCTTTACACTAATTTATATTACTTCAGCTATTTATACTTTATTATTTTATTTTATTTTTTCTTAATATATGTTTTATTGTAGTGATTGTGGCATATATTGTTCTGCATTTGCGGAGTATTTCATTGAAGGCAAGAAGATACCATATGACAAGAACATGTTTGATCCTACACGTCTCGATTAAGATATGCAGCATTACTATGCATCTATGGTAAAAAGAAGCCGCTGGAATCTCTTGTTAGTGAATATGAGTCGACAAGAAGACTAGATATACCTTTTGTTTTTGAAAGACGCAAATTAAGAACAAGAATAATATTTTGTTCTTTCCTGTAATTTAATACATATTTTTGATTGATATGCAGATTATTATGGTGTTTATTATGGTTGAAGTGGAAAATAGTGAAATTTTTTGGAATTAGAATAATTTTCTGGAATTAAAATAATTTAATATTTAGTTTGCAGTATAATTTACTGGAATTCTATATTGATAAACCAATATCCTTTAATTACTAGGGGAAAGGAATAATGCAGATTTTTATCATATATTCATCTAATTTTTATTACCTCCTATAGTATATGCTTAAATCGCTACTCATGAAGGAATATAATCCAGTATATTATAATGGAGAAGTTGGAAATTGTGGAAACTTGGTAATTAAAATAAATTTACTGGAATTAAATAATTTAATATTTTGTTTACTGTATATGTTATTGGAATATTATATTGTAAAACCAATATATCATGTAATTACAACTGGAATTGAATAATGCAAATTTTTTAATCCTATATTCATCCAATTTTTATTACATTCTATAGTACATGCTGGAATCGGTACTAATGAAGAAATATAATCTAGAATTAAATAGTGGAAATTTTTTATTTTATTTATTCATGTTCTGTATAATGTTTACCATGTAATATACTTATATATGTATTTATATTGTATTGCATATTAAATAATCTAATATTTAGTTTTCTATATAACATATATGACAACAAGGTAACACACACTAGACTATGTACCTGTATATTATACTGGATGACATGAATCATAAGGAATGAAAACTCACATAGCATAGCATACAGAATGACAACACACACTAGACTACGTACCTGTAGATTATACTAGATAACATGAACATGTAAATTATGTTGTCCAGTATAATTAGCTGGGCAATAGGCTTAGACATGGCAAACATCCGGTAAACTTTGCTGGAGTCAAACAAAACTAAACTCTATTATAATAACTATCCAGTATAATAAATGGAATACAATCATTCACAGAATAAAAATTTATTTATATTTTTTTATTACACATTAATGTATTTTTTATGTAGCATTAGTTTTACATATTTCTACAATTACTACTGGAATTAAATAATGAAGATTTTTTTACCACTTACTTCTTTTGCCAACTATTTGTGTTCTTACATTCAATTTCTCAGACAAAAAGCAGTTAACAATCTTTTCAGCATTTATTGCTATTAAATAGAGGAAATTTGGTAGCTAGAACAATTTACTAGAATTAAATAATTTAATATTTCATTTCCTGTATATTTTACTGGAGTTGTTTAATATAAAATCATTACATCCTGTAATTACTACTGGAATAGAATATTGCATATTTTTTTACCACTTACTTCTTTTGCCAACTACTTATGTTCATACATTTAATTTCTTTGACAAAAAACATGTAACAATCTTTAAAGCATTTATTGCTATTAAATTGGTTAGGTGCATTATTTGGGTATATTAACAATGGCTTCATTTGAAAATTTCATAGTCATCCATATATTTCTATCATATTTCAAAGAAAAACAAGAAAGTGTTGGCTAAGACATGTTTATTGGGTGTATTAGGGAGTTCATGTGAAGCAAAGATAGTTAAGGACAAGTCGAAATACTTCATGTGTGAAGGGGATTGGCCAGATTAAAAAACTAGAGCACCAAGACATTTGCTCTTTTAATTAGTTGATAAATATAACATTTGGGACAAATAACAAATATCTTGCGGTTCTAGTTTTTTATGTGGCCAGAATCCTTCACATATGAAGTTTTTTGGACTTCCCCTTAACTATCTTTGCTTCCCATGAATTCCCATATGCATACCAGTAAGCATGTCTTTGCAAACATTTTCTAGTTTTTCTCTTATGAAAACAAGACGATACTTGCTAAATACATCATAAGTGTAAACTTCACCAATTACTACTGGAATGGAATAATGCCTATCTTTTTATCCTATATTCATCCAATTTTTATTACCCCCTTTTAGTATATGCTGGAATCGTTACTCATGAAGGAATATAATCCAGTATATTATAACAGAGAAGTGAAAAATAGTGGAAAATTTGTAATTACAACAATTTATTGAAATTAAATAATTTAATATTTAGTTTCCTGTATATTATACTGGAGTTTTATATAGTAAAAGCACTATATCCTGTAATTACTACTGCAAATGAATATTGCTGATTCTTTTATCCTATATTCATTCAATTTTTCTTGTCTCCTATAGAATATGATGGAATTGATACAAATCACAGTAGTATAGCTGGCAATAACATTTAATAATTTCGTCAGTATTTATGATCAGTGGGTGCACTATTTTATGCATTTTTAGCCAAAAGTTATATTGTATGTTGGAAGATATGTTAAGATAATAATTACATTTTCTATAATAAATTGGACAACATAATTTTATACAACTCTACTTATTCATTATATTACAGTCAAATTTTCATTTATTTATGTAATTTTAATTCTTCTATATTATCATGGACATGCCACTTATAAAGGCATATATTTCTAGTATTTAATAATTTAGAAATTGACAATTATCACGATCCGGATTTATCCACCATCGGGAGTCGCGATGGCGCCTAGTGTCGAAGCTAGGCAAGCCAACTTTTACTTTCATTTTTGCAAATTTAAGTCTAAAACAAATTTAAATGCTAGAGTATTTAAATAAAGCATGCGGAAGTCTTTTAATAACCATAATGAGAACAATATGCAGAAAAAAAACTAACAACATATCTCTACTCAGTATCTGGTGTCACTACTCGCGGACAACTGAAGAGTACTAAAAATAATTGTCTGAAAGAAATACATAGCATGTCTGTCTGATACAAATTAACAAACAGAAAAAAATAGATACAGGAGACTCTAGGCCCGCGAACGCCAGCGAACTACCTCAGAGTCTCTGGACTGAAGGATCACTCCCGATCTAAAGCTGTGGTCCGTAGCCTGGGTCCTGACCTGTGCACAAAAAAGGCACAGAAGTGTAGTATCAGCACAACCGACCCCATCTGCTAGTAAGTGACCGGCTTAACCTCGGCAAGGTAGTGACGAGGCTAAACCAGACCTATCTCAACCAACCTGTACAAATATATGTGATAACAGGAAGAAAGCAAGAATTTTAAGCAGATAAAGGGGAAAGGGAACATGCTGGGGGAGTAACAGTTCAATTATAACTTCTACAATCAAGAGATGAAACTGAATAAATAATAATTAAACAAGAAAGCCAATGAATCAACAGCTGCACGACATCATCCTTCGTGCTTTTACTCTCATTTCTTACCAAGGTAGTCAAATACAATACACGACATCACCCTTTGTGCTTTTACTCTCATTCCTCACCATGATATCAAATATAAGGCACGACATCACCCTTCGTGCTTTTACTCTCGATAAACAGTGCACGACATCACGCTTCGTGCTTTTACTCTCTCTTCCTCTCCCAAACAATGGTCACAGCCAAACGGAAACAAGGAAATATATATATATATATATCAAGACAAAATATCCCGGCAAGGGAAATACAACTCAACAATAGGTCCCGACAAGGGAATACAATCCAACAAATGGTCCCGGCAAGGGAAAAGTACCAAAAATACCTTTTAGTTCATTTAATCCTCAACTTTCACTTCATAGTTCGCGTAACAAGTAATTATCACAATTGTTCACTTATATCACAATTTAATTGCAAAATATGACATCACGGTCATGCTTGACTCAGGCGCATAGGTAACCGTCACCATACCTATATACCGACCCACATAGCATATAGCAAATAACATCCTAATCCTAATCCCTCAAGCCAACGTTAGATTGAACACTTACCTCGAAGCCGAAAATAGCAACTCAAAGCTCAACAATCGCCTTTCCTCTAGAATCCGACCCCGAACCAACGATATCTAACATAATTCGATTCAACATTATCAATAAGGATCCAAAAACACAAACCCATAGCCTAGAAGTGCATTTCCTAGCTTACTCTCAAAAATACAAAAATCCGACACTGGGTCCACGTGGTCCAAACTCGAGGCTTTGATCAAAACCCAATTCCCATAACCCCACGAGTTCAAATATATGATTAGATTTTAAATTCTACCTCAAATTGAGGTTGAAATACCCAAAATCCCATAAACCCTAACTAAACCCAAACCCCTAAATTCTACTTTGATTTCATATTTTAGAGCTAGGAATTTAATGGTTTGATGAAGAAATAGTGAAGAAATAATGTTAGATTACTTACCCAAAGAGTTAGGAAGAAGGTAGAGCTTGAATCTCGTCAATGGAGGAATTTAGGAGAGAGTTCGAGTGAAAAATAAGTGAAATCCCGAGTGAACACCGTTTTGGGGTTTAAATATTTTCGCTGGGCAATTACCCTTCGTGTTCGCGTGAACAGGTCACGTTTGCGAATGGTTGGCCATCGCGTTCGCGTGGGAAGGATCGCGAACACGTAGAATAGAAGTTGGGGCTTCATAGTTGGCCTATACGAACGCGTGGGACCATACGCGAACGCATACACTAAGCAGGCCAGGCTCCGCGAATGCGGGAGCCTTCACGCGGACGCGTAGAGAAAAAACAAAGGTTATGATTTTTGTTATATGCGAACGCGATGGGTTAATCACGAAAGCGAAGGAGGGAAAAAGGAGAGCATCACGAACGCGATGAAGAAACACCTGCTGCAATTTTCTGCAATTTTTCTAAGTTGCAAAACACTCTGAGACACCCCCAAATCACCCCCGAGCCCTCGGGGCTCCCAACAAAACACACACACTAACTCAATATCATCCTACGAACTTGCTCGAGCGATCAAATCGCCAAAATAATATCAAAATCACAAAATCAACCCCCAAAACTCATGATTTTTATTTCTAAGTTCAAAACTTTCAAATTTTCCAATTTTAGTCTGAAACGCGTCAAACGACGTCCCTTTTCAACCAAACTTTACAAATAGCGCTTAATGCCAATTTAAGACTTGTACCGGGTGTCAGAACCAAAATACGAGCTCGATACCATTATTTTTTATTAATTTCCATATTCATATTTCCTTAAGCATATTCATAAAACAATTTCACAGAAAAGCTCCGAACTCGGGCCTGGGACCTCGGATTTCGATTCCAGGAATATGCCCACGTCCCAAATTTAATTACGGACCCTTAGAGACCGTCGCATCATGGGTACGGATCCGTTTACCTTAAACGTTGACCAAAGTTAACCATAGCAATATTGGTATCCTAATCAATGGTTTTTAACATAGAATTCAAATATTTTCACATAAAGATCTTTCGGCTTCACGCACAGACTGCGCACCCAAATCGAGGCAACCCAATAAGGGGTTTCCAAGGCCTTGGAAGTGCAAGGAAAGGGAGAATTACAGTGATGACCATTTAGTTTGTCACATCCTCCACCTCTAAAACAACCGTTCGTCCTTGAACGGACAAAAGTAAGAAGTACCTGAGTCGGGGAATAGATGGGGATAACGGCTCTGCATATTAGACTCTTACTCCCAGGTCGATGCCTCAGGAGGCTAACCTCTCCACTAAACATGCACTGAAGGAAAACTCCGCGACCTTAACTGTCGAACCTTTCGGTCTAAAATAGCCACCGGCTCCTCCTCATATGACAGATCCTTGTCCAATTAGACAGTGCTGAAATCTAACACTTGGGTGAGATCACCGTGATACTTCCGAAGCATGGATACATGAAAAACCGGACAATCTAGGCAGCAACAGAAGCCTATAAGCCACCTTCCCCACACAGTCAAAAATCTCAAATGGGCCAATATACCTAGCGCTAAGCTTGCCCTTCTTCCTAAACCTCATCACGCCCTTCATAGGCGATACACGGAGCAATACTCGCTCACCAACCATGAAAGCAACATCCCTAACCTTACGGTCTGCAACACTCTTCTATATGGACTGAGATAATCAAAGTCTGTCCTGAATGATCTTGACCTTATCCAAGGCTTCCTGTACTAAATCTGTACCCAGTAACTGAGCCTCTACAGGCTCAAACCATCCGATTGGTGACCGACACTGCCTACCATACAACGCCTCATACGGGGCCATCTGAATACTAGACTGGTAGTTGTTGTTGTAGGAAAACACCGCTAACGGCAAGAACTGGTCCCACGAGCCTCCAAAATCAGTAACGCATGCTCGAAGCATATCCTCAAGAATCTGAATGGTCTTCTCGGGCTGAACGTCTGTCTGGGGGTGAAATGTTGTACTCAAATGGACCAGGGTACCCCACTCATGCTCAACGCTCTCCAGAAATGGGTAAACTGTGGACCCCGATCCGAAATATTAGATATGGTTACCCCATGAAGGCGAACGATATCCCTGATATAAATCTCAGCATACCTCTCGGATAAGTAGGTAGTGGCGACTGGGATGAAATGCGCCGACTTAGTCAACCTATCAATAATAACCTATATGGCATCAAACTTCTTCCGAGTCATCGTAAGGCCAGTAACAAAATCCATAGTGATTCTCTCCCACTTCCACTCGGGAAGCTCAATCCTCTGAAATAACCCACCAGGTCTCTGATGCTCGTACTTAACATGCTGACAATTTAGATAACGCGCCACATATGCACCAATGTCTTTCTTCATTCTATGCCATATATAATGTTGTCTCAAATCCTGATACATCTTCGATGTGCCCGGATGAATAGAATACTGAGAACTGTGGGCCTATGCTAAGATAGACTATCGAATACCATCAACATTGGGCACATAAACTCGCCCCTGCAATCTTAATATGCCATCATCTCCCAAAGTCATCTCCTTGGCACCTCCCCTCTGCACCGTGTCTCTCAGGACACACAAACAGGGATCGTCAAACTGCCGCTCCCGGATATGCTCCATCAATAACGAGCGAGCAAATGTGCAAGCTAACACTCTGCTGGGATCATAAATATCCAATCTCACAAATCTATTGGACAAGGCCTGAACATCCAAGGCAAGCGGTCTCTGGCTGACCAGAATATATGCAAGACTACCCATGCTGGCGGACAATCTACTCAATGGATCGGGCCACCATATTGGCCTTCCATGGGTGGTACAAAATAGACACATCATAGTCTTTCAACAACTCCAACCACCTCCGTTGTCTCAAATTCAACTCTTTCTGCTTGAACAAGTACTGAAGGCTCTTGTGATCCGTGTACACCTCACACGTCACACCATACAAATAATGCCTCCAGATCTTTAAGGCATGAACAATGGCTGCCAACTCTAAGTCATGAAGTGGATAATTCTTCTCGTGGATCTTCAACTGCCTAAAAGTATATGGTATGACCTTGCCGTTCTGTATCAACACTACGCCAAGTCAGATGCGGGAAGCATCACAATATACAGTGTAAGGCTCGAACCCTGTGGGCAAAACCAATACCGGTGCTGTAGCCAGCGCTGTCTTGAGCTTCTGGAAGCTCGCCTCCCATTCATCTGACCACCTGAACTGGGCACCCTTCTGAGTCAATCTAGTCATCAGAATTGCGATGGATGAAAACCCCTCCAAAAAATGCCTGTAGTAACCAGCTAACCCAAAGAAGCTCCGATTATCTGTAGTTGAAGCTGGTCGAGGCTAGTTCTTGACTACCTCTATCTTCTTCGGGTCTACCCGAATACCCTCTGCTGATACGACATGACCCAGGAATGCTACTGAACTCAACCAAAATTCGTACTTTGAGAATTTGGCGTACAACTGGCTATCTTTCAGAGTCTGAAGAATCACTCTGAGGTGCTGCTCATGCTCCTCCTGACTGCGGGAGTATACCAAGATATCATCGATGAATACGATCACAAATAAATCCAAGTAAGGCATGAACACTCGGTTCATCAACTCCATGAATGCTGTCGGGGCATTGGTCAACCCAAACGACATGACAAAAACTCATAATGCCCATACCGAGTACGAAAAGCTGTCTTAGGGACATCGGAATCCCTAATCCTCAGCTGATGATAACCAGACCTCAAATCTATCTACAAAAACACCTTAGCACCTTGAAGCTGGTCAAACAAATCGTCAATCCTCGGAAATGGATACTTGTTCTTTATCGTCACCTTATTCAACCGTCGGTAATCAATGCACATCCTCATCGACCCATCCTTTTTCTTCACAAACAACATTGGCGCACCCCAAGGCGATACACTAGGTCTAATGAAACCCTTATCAAGCAAATCCTGAAGCTGCTCTTTCAACTCTTTCAACTCTGGCAGGGCCATGCGATATGGTTGAATATAAATAGGCTGAGTGCCAGGAGCCAAATCAATTCAGAAGTCAATATCCCTGTCGGGCGGCATACCCGGTAGGTCTGAAGGAAAAACCTCAGGGAACTCTCGAACAATAGGAACGGATTTGATAGATGGAACCTTTGCGCTGGAGTCGCGAACATACGCCAAATATGCTAATCACCCCTTCTCGACCATACAACCTTGACATACGAAATAACACTACGGGTGGCATGACATGGGGTCCCTCTCCACTCAAGTCGGGGCAAGTCTGGCAAGGCCAAAGTCATGATCTTGGCGTGACAATCCAAGATAGCATGATACGGGGACAACCAATCCATCCCTAATATACCATTAAAGTCGACCATGTCTATAAGCAATAAATCGACACGGGTCTCAAGACCCTCAAATACCACTACACAAGAACGATGCACTCGGTCGACGACTATAGAATCTCCAACCGGCGTGGACACATACACAGGAATACCCAGAGCCTCACTAGGCATAATCAAATAGGGTGCAAAATAGGATGACGCATAAGAATAAGTAGATCCCTGATCAAATAATATCGAAGCACCCCTATCACAGACAAGAATAGTACCTATAATCACAGCATCAGATGACTCGGCCTCCGGCCTGGCTGGCAATGCATAACAACGGGGTTGGCCCCCACCTCCCTGAACTGCATCTCTGGGACGATCTGTTGCGGGCTGACCTCTACCTCTGGCTGCCCGGGCTCCACCTTTACGGTCTCTCCCTCCACCTCTATGATCCCTACCCCCGCCTCTAGCTGGCTTGGCGGCCTCTGGATCACCGGCTGTCTGAATCGCAGGGAAGGACCCTGCTGCTAAGAACTACTTGAGGCTCGAGAGCAAAATCTGACAACATGACCTGTGTCACCACAACCATAACATGCCCTTGGCGGCTGAGACTGCTGGCCCTGTCAACCGATATGTCCTCCCCTGAAGCTCTGAAGTGGCGCCACACTGATGGGGGCTAGTGGTGCGGTGAAAAACTATTGATCTGAATAATACTGCTGGTGGCCACCACCGCCTGGCGTACCATGAGAAACCTGAAGTGCTGACTGGAAAGGTCTCAAGGGATGGCCTCTGTCATGGAAATTCCTACCTCCAGATGAGGTACCACTAAATCTGCCAGAATGTCGAGGCCTCTTGTCCGAACTCTGACCACCTCCTCGAGCCAAAGCTATCTCTACTCGGCGGGCTGCATTGGCCGCCTCCTGAAAAGTAATGTCACTGCCAACTCCCACACCCATATGCAGACGAATGGGCTGAATCAATACATTAATAAACCTCCAGACCCTCTCCGATTTGTAACGAGTATCACCACTGCATGGCGTGCCTAGTCAACAAATCTGGTCTCGTACTGTGTAATTGTCATAGAACCCTGCTAAAGATGCTCAAACTATCTGCGAAGTGCCTCCCGCTGAGTGAGGGGGAGAAACTTCTCCAAAAATTACTCCGCAAACTGATCCCATGTCAAGGCTGGGGACCCTGCTGGTCTAGATAGACAATAATCCCTCCACCAATTCTTGACGGACCCCACAAGTCTGAAAGTGCAAAAGTCGACCCCATTTGTCTCCACTATCCCCATAGTCGTGAGGATCTCTTGACAACTGCATAGATAATCCTATGGATCCTCTGATGAAGCACCGCTGAAAGTAGTAGTGAAAAGCTTGGAGAATCGATTGAGTCTCCACTAGGTATCCGAAGATGTGGCCGTCCCATCTTCGGCCTGAGCTGTAATCCTTGTCTGTGCTGCCACTGCGAGCTGAACCAAGGGAACCTGAGTCTGGGGAGCTACCTGCTCTGGGGTACGTGTAGCAGGAGTCTGAAGCCCTCCTCCAGCCTGAGAAGTGGTTGGTGCAACTAGAAGCAATCCCGCTCTTGCAACACTGTCCATAAAGCCTGCTATGCGGACAAGAGCATCCTGAAGATCCGAAGAAAACGTCACTCCTCCTGGGACATGAGCTGGGCCCACTAGAGTTGGTGGAGCTGGGACCTCCTCATCAAAGTCAATATGAGGCTCCACCTCTGGAACTGCTGCTTGGGGCTGAGCTCTGCCCCTGCCACGGCCTCGACCCCTACCCCTCGGGGGAGCTGCTGCTGGGGGCTCGAGCTGCTGCGCAGAAAAAGAAGATGCGCGTGTTCTTGCCATCTGCGAAAGAACAGAGTAGAATGACAATCAATATTTGAGAAACAGAATTGCACGACAAGAATGAACAAAGTGAAACTTTTCCTAACTATGTAGCCTCTGGGGGATAAATACAGACGTCTCTATACCGATCCCTCAGACTCTACCGAGCTTGTCCGTGAGTTGTGAGACCCAAGTAACCTAGTGCTCTAATACAACTTGTCACGACCCGGATTTACCCAACATAGGGTGTCGTGATGGCGCCTACTGTCGAAGCTAGGCAAGCAGACCTTTACTTTCATTTTCGCAAATTTAAGTCTAAAATAAATTTAAATTCTAGAATATTTAAATAAAGCATGCGGAAGTATTTTATTAACCATAATGAGAACAATATGCGGAAAAAAACTAACAACATATCTCTACCAAGTATCTGGTGTCACTACTCACGGACAACTAAAGAGGACTAAAAATAATAGTCTGAAAGAATACATAGCATGTCTGTTTAATACAAATTAACAAACTGAAAGAAATAGATAGAGGAGACTCGAGGCCCGGGAATGCCATCGAACTACCTCAGAGTCTCCGGACTGAAGGATCACTCCCGATCTAAAGCTGCGGTCCGTAGCCTGGGTCTTGACCTGTGCACAAAAAGGGCACAGAAGCGTAGTATTAGCACAACCGACACCGTGTGATGTAAGTGCCCGGCTTAACCTCGGCGAGGTAGTGACGAGGCTAAACCGGACCTATCACAACCAACCTGTACAAATATATGTGATAACAGGAAGAAAGCAAGAATTTTAAGCAGATAAAGGGGAAAGGGAACATGCTGGGGGAGTAACAGTTCAATTATAACTTCTACAATCAGGAGATGAAACTGAATAAATAATAATTAAACAAGAAAGCCAATGAATCAACAGTTGCACGGTATCATCCTTTGTGCTTTTACTCTCATTTCTTACCAAGGTAGTCAATAATACACGGCATCACCCTTCAAGCTTTTACTCTCATTCCTCACCATGAATATCAAATATAAGGCGCGACATCACCCTTCGTGATTTTACTCTCTCTTCCTCTCCCAAACAATGGTCACAGCCAAGCAGGAACAAGGATATATATATATATATATATATATATATATATATATATATATATATATATATATATATATATATATATATATATATATATTTCACTTCGTAGTTCGCGTAACAAGTAATTATCACAATTGTTCACTTACTTCACAATTTAATAGCAAAATATGACATCACAGTCATGCTTGACTCGGGCGCATAGGTAACCATCACCATACCTATACACCGACCCACATAGCATATAGCAAATAACATCCTAATCCTAATCCCTCAAGCCAACGTTAGATCGAACACATACCTCGAAGCCAAAAATAGCTACGCAAAGCTCAACAATCACCTTTTCTCTAGAATCCGACCCGAACCAACGATATCTAACATAATTCGATTCTACATTATCAATAAGGATCCAAAAACACAAACCCATAGCCTAGAAGTGCATATCCTAGCTTACTTTCAATAATACAAAAATCGGACACCGGGCCCACGTGGTCCAAACTCGAGGCTCGGACCAAAACCCAATCCCCCATAACCCCATGAGTTCAAATATATGATTAGATTTTAAATTCGACCTCAAATTGAGGTTGAAATATCCAAAATCCCATAAACCCTAACTAAGCCCAAAACCCCTAAATTCTACTTTTATTTCATGTTTTACAGCTAGGAATTTAATGGTTTGATGAAGAAACAGTGAGGAAATAATGTTAGGATTACAAACCCAAAGAGTTAGGAAGAAGGTAGAGCTTGAATCTCGTCAATGAAGGATTTTTGGAGAGAGTTTGAGTGAAAAATGGGTGAAATCCGGAGTGAACACTGCTTTGGGGTTTAAATATTTTCGCTGGGCAATTGCCCTTCGCGTTTGCGTAAACAGGGTCGCGTTCGCGAAGGGTTGGGCAGGTTGGGCATCACGTTCGCGTGCGAAGGACCGCGAACGAGTAGAATAGAAGTTGGGGCTTCACTGTTGGCCTACGCGAACGCGTGGGACCATACGCGAACGCGTAGACTGAGGGAAAAAGGAGAGCATCGCGAACGCAACCAGAGGGATGCGAACGCGATGAAGAAACACCTGCTGCAATTTTCTGCAATTTTTCTAAGTTTCAAAACACCCCGAGACACCCCGAAATCACCCCCGAGCCCTCGGGGCTCCCAACCAAACACAACACTAACTCAATATCATCCTACGAACTTGCTTGAGCGATCAAATCGCCAAAATAACATCAAAATCACAAAATAAACCCCCAAAACTCATGATTTTTATTTCTAAGTTCAAAACTTTCAAATTTTCTAATTTTAGTCCTAAACACGTCAAACGACGTCCGTTTTCAACCAAACTTTACAGATAGCGCTTAACGCCTATTTATGACTTGTACCGGTCATCGGAACCAAAATACGAGGCCGATACCATTATTTTTGATTAATTTTCGTTTTCAATTTTCCTTAAGCATATTCATAAACACAATTTCACATAAAAGCTCCGAACTCGGGTCTGGGACCTCGGATTTCGATTCCGGGAATATGCCCAAGTCCCAAATTTCATTACAGACCCTTCGGGACCGTCGCATCACGGGTCCGGGTCCGTTTACCTAAAACGTTAACCAAAGTCAACCATAGCAATATTGGTATCCAAATTCATGGTTTTTAACACAGAATTCAAATATTTTCACATAAAATCTTCCGGCTTCGTGCTCGGACTGCACACGCAAATCGAAGCAACCCAATAAGGGGTTTCCAAGGCCTCGAAAATGCAAGGAAATGGAGAATTACAGTAATGACCCTTTGGATCGTTACAAAAATATTGGAAACTTGTATCTAAAATAATTTACTAGAATAAAGTAATTTAATATTTTATTTACTATATATTACACTGGAGTTTTATGTTACAAAACCACCATATCATGTAATTATTAGTGGATCAGAAAATAATTAAATATTTTATTTCCTATATATTACACTGGAGTTTTATGTTGTAAAACCACTATATCCTGTAATATATACTGGATTTGAAAAATGCAGATTTATTTATCCTGTATTCGTACAATTTTTATTACCCCCTATTGAATAGGCTGAAATTGATACAAATCACAGTAGTAAATTTTGCGAGTAATATTTAATGATTTTGTTACTATTTATGACCATTGTATGATGTTTTTATGCATTTTTAGGCAGACGTTATATTTTATGTTGGGATTTGTGTTAAGCTAATAATTACTCCAGTTTTTATGCATATATTCCAGTATTTTATAATAGAGAAATTAAAAATATTGGAAAGTTTGTATCTAGAATAATTTACTGGAATAAAATATTTAATATTTTGTTTACTTTATATTACACTGGAGTTTTATGTTATAAAACCAATATGTCCTATAATTATTAATGGATCTGAAAATAATTTAATATTTTGTTTCATGTATATCACACTGGAGTTTTGTGTTGTAAAACCACTATGACATGTAGTTAATACTGGATGTAAAAAATGCAGATTTATTTATCCTATATTCTTACAATAATACCCCTATTGAATAGGCTGGAATTGATACAAATCACAGTAGTATAGCTGCCAGTAATATTTAATGATTTTATTACTACTTATGACCATTGGATGTTGTTTTTATGCATTTTTAGACAATTTATATTGTATGTTGGGATTTGTGTAAAGATAATATTACATTTTTTGGATACTTATTCATTATACTAGAGTTTAGGTGCAGTGTTTGATTCTTTTTTAACCACTAAAAATAATTTATATTTCACATTGGGAGTTGTATTGAAGTAATAATTACATTCTCACTATTTTCATAAAATTGTTATTCATGAATATTTCTTTTTACTATTAACGATTAAGTTGCCTTCTGTCTGCCTTTTCATATACCGTTTTCAAAAAAAATTGCTATATAAGTATGATTTCCCTTACCAATTTATTCACACAAACTCTTCTAATTTTAATAGACAACAGAAAAAGAAAACAAAAATAGATGCAGCCATCAAAACAATTGTTGAACAATTGAAAGAAGATATAACAGAAGCAATTGAGATCAAGTTGAGTTTATTGAGAAATATGAAAGGGATATAAGAAGACTAAAAGACAAGTTGAATAGGCTTGAGAGCATTGTGCGAAATGGGGATAAACGTTTCTTTGACTCTTCTACTGATATGGATTAGTTTTTTATTTCTATGCTTTAAATTTGGTTATTCTGTGGAAGTATTTTCTAGCTGAATGATGCTAATGTTATTACTTTTATATTAATATAATATGTTTTTATTTCTTGTTTCCTCTATGTTTTACTTCATGCTTATGTTATTAAACCACTATGTCCTAGAGTAATTATTTACTGCATTGTTAAAAATTGTGACGACCCGACCCGTCGTCACGTGAGTTACCGCCACACTTTTCCCGTTTTATGCTTCTTCATGTGTTATTGTATGTGTTTGGCGAGTTTGAAGTATTTCAGATTTAATTTGGATAGAAATGAGACAAATAGTCTCTTTAAGGAAAACTTAAGTTGAAAAAGTCAATCGGACGTTGACTTGTGAGTTAGAGGGCTCAGAATGAAATTTCGATGGTTTGGCTAGTTTCAGGGGATGATTTATGACTTAGGAGTAAAATCGGAATTGAATTTGGAGGTCCGGTGTAGAATTAGGCTTGAATTGGCGAAGTTTGAATTTTGGTGGATTCCGGTTTGATATGCGGGAATTTGATCCGAGGGTCGGAATAGAATCCGAGAATTTTAGTAGCTTTGTTAGGTGATTTTTGATATGTGTGCAAATTTTCAGATCATTCGGAGGTGTTTAAGTTGGGTTTTGGATCAAATGCAAGTTTCGGAAGTTTTAGTTTAACTTAGGCTTGAACCCGTGAAAATTTGATGATTTTGATGTTCATGATAGTGTTTTTATGCTTGGAGCAAGTTTGAATGAGGTATTAGAACATATTTGTGCTTTTGGTTAAGGTCCCGAGGTCCTCGGGGTGATTTCGAGTGGTTAACGAGTCATTTTTGGAAGGTTTTGAACTGCTCATTGCTGGTATCTGGTGTTGTCCTCCGCGTTTTCAAGGTACCATTGCGTTCGCGAAGCAGAAATTGGCTTCTGGGACTTTTGGTCTTCGCGTTTGCGACTGTGCTTCGCGTTCGAGAAGAAGGAATTGCCATCTGGGACTTTTGTCCTTCGCCTTCGCGACTGTGCTTTGCGTTTGCAAAGAAGGAACTTTCTGTCGCGCATGTCCTGCTTCGGAAGCTCATATCTTTGAATCTAGGTTTTAGAAACATATTATAATAGGTATTTGGACATATGTATCAAAAGTTATGATCATTTTACTAGAGGCTGTCCCAGAAGAGTTTGAAAAAATAATTTCTTGGAAATTTGTTCTTCGCGAACGCGAAGGGAGACCGCGAACGCGAAGAACAAATACCTGGGCAGCATATTAAAGTCCAAACTCGTCTCACTCTTTTATTTTTGGACCAAAGGAGCTCGGTTGAGGCGATTTTTCGAGTGATTTTCAAGGAAAACATCGGGGTAAGTGTTCTTAACTCAATTTTGGTTGTATAACTCGAATCTATTGCAAGTTTTGGTGTTTAATTCGAGGATTTTTGTTGGAAAGGATAGAAAACCCTCTTGGTTAGAATCACTAATTTGAGGGGTCAAATGAACCTCGATTTTTATAAATTTTATATATACGGACTCGTGGCGAGACAAGGATTCTGAAAATATGAATTTCGTAATTTTTCGAGAAGTGGGCCGGGGCTTGGGTTTTGCCAACTTTGTGTTTTTGGGTGTATTTCGATTGTTTTCGATTAGGTATTATCCCATTTTCATAGTGTGATGTATTCGCTCTATTTTTTGGCTAGATTCGATGCGCGTGGAAGCCAATTTGAGGGGCAAAGGCGTCGCGAGCTTGAGATTTCGCCGGTTCGAGGTGAGTAATACTTGGGAATGATATCCTGAAGGTTTGAAACCCCGAATTTGCACATCCTAGCGTTGTATTGTGGTGACTTGCACGCTGGACCTGAGCGTCTGGTAGAGCGCCATTGGGGATTGTGACTTGGTCAGTCCCGATTGTTGGTTTTTACCGCGAAATTGCAAGTAATTTATTGATATCATTATGACTTGGGCTCATTGCCATACTTGGGCTTATTGCCGATTATCTGAAATCCTGGTATATCATATTATGATGCTATATGAGGCGAGACACGCACTCCGTGGCTAGTTCAGGGTCATATATGCGGGAAATTGTAACTCGGTTCAATCCGAGGGATGAATTATACTATAATGGCGATTGCTTCGCACCCTATATTGATGTTATCTGGGCTTGATGTCATGTTTGGGGCCCTGTGCCGACTCGTAGAATCCTGTAGGGATTGATAATTCAGAGTTAGCATGATTTACATACTATTTGCATTCAGTCCTGGGGTTTTAACACTATTTTTGTAAATTCAGCCAAAATTCTATGTTTTGAAAACACAAAAGATTCTTAAATGATATTTCCGGCTGACGATCATTATATCACTATTTTCTGGACTGTACATTATTCTTGGAACGGTGGTAACTATTGGCACCGTGTATTGAAATGGAAATAGTTGTAACTATTGGCACCGCGTGTTGAAATGGAAACGGTGGTAACTAGTGGCAGCGTGTATTGAAATGGAAACGACGGTAACTATTGGCACCGTGTATTGAAATAGAAACGGTGGTAACTATTGACACTGTGTATTATAATGGAAACAGTGGTTACTATTGGCACTGTATGATATTGCGCTTGCGCTGAAGGAGCCCCTCCGGAGTCTGAACCCCCACAGTGAGCGCCGTCGACATTAAATCATATGCATGGTTGGCTCGGACTGCACGCCGCATTGTATTCATGTGCATTGCATTGCATTCATGCATTTACTCCTATTTGTACTACGTGGCACGACATTTAGCACTCATATATCATCGGTATACATACTGTTACTTGCCTTGTTGACCAGATATCTTGGTTTTATATGTTAAGGAGTGCTGAGCCCGAGAGACTGATGTTGGATATTGTGAGTTGATATTGAGCTCCATGGGCAGGTTTCTGACTATTTCCTCCTTGTTGAAATTACTTTTGCAGTTGTTGAAAAAGCATATTTTCAAAAGAGATTTTTGAACTGAACTCGAGATTTTCTAAAGGATTTTCACTTAGAGGGTTGTACTGTTCCTTATAGCATTTTTGTGTGCCCATACGTATTTTGTTATCACTCAGATACTATTCTCTCTTATTACCACTGAGTTGGAATTACTCGCTTTACTCCCTGCACCTTGCGTGCAGTTACAAGTATTGTCCTCCTGGTAGCGGGTTATCAGCAGGACCGAATGCATTATTGTGGTAGTTGAGAAAGGTGACCGCCAGCGTTCGCGACAGCGCACCCCATCTTTGTATTCCAGTTTCATCTTGTATATATATACATTGTTAATCCAGTAGTAGAGTCCCCACTCATTAGATGCTCGTGACTTATGACACCCCGATCCGGTTGTATTAATGAAATTTCATAGTTAAATGTCATTTAGTAGTCTTTCTATTCATTTATGTTTGATAGCTGCTTAAAAAGGATATTTGGGGTTGTTGGCTGGCCTTGTCTTCACGAGAGGAGCCATCACGACCGGGTATGGAATTTGGATCGTAACAAAAATAATAAGAAAAGAAGACAAATAACGATTGAAAACGAGTAATGACAAATAAAGCAAAGTTCTAGGTTAAACAGAACTCAACCAGTATAATATACTGGATAAAAAACTTACACAAGGTAGGCATCCCGTAAATTATACTGGACAATATGTACTTAAATTGAATTAAATAATTTAATATTTTGTTTACTGTATATTAAACTGGAGTAATACATTGTTTAAGTAGTAAACAACTTATTTAATACTGGATATGAAAAATCACTAAAAAAAAGACTAATAATACATAATTCACCCAGTATAATAAACTGGAGAAAAAGCTTACACAAGGCAGACGTACCGTAAAATATACTAGACAATATGTAATTAAATTTTAATTAAATAAAATAATATTTTATTTCCAGTATATTAAACTGAAGTAATATATTGTTGAAGTAGTAAACACCTTATTTAATATTGGATATGAAAAATCACTCAAAAAAAGACTAGTAATACAGAAGTCACCTACAATAATATACCGGAGATAAATCTCATACAATGCAGATGTCCCGTAAAATATACTGGAGAATATGTAGTTAAATTGAATTAAATTATTTAATATTTTGTTTCATGTATTGTTGAAGTAGTAAACACCTTATTTAATACTGGATATGAAAAATCACTCAAAAAAAAAAAGACTAGTAATAAAGAAGTTACCTAGTATGATATACTGGAGATAAAGATCATACAAGGCACATGTCCCGTAAATTTTACTAGAATCATACAAAATTTACTAGAGCACAACCACTAACATGAAGTGTAATAAACTGGAAAATGAAGAAGCACTATGTTTTTTCAACATAGTGGTTTTTTTATAAGCAAATCAAGAAGCAAAAAGGAAAAGGCAGTATTAATATTTTAAAAAGCAAGAATTTCGAAAATATTATTCGGGATAACATCACCCTATGAATATTTATTGTATATATTCAATTATTTTTTTCCTGTATTTTCTTGCATAAGGATGAACTACAGCAGAATTTGTGCAATTTGTTCTGGTATGCTCATATTTTTTGCAATGACTACATCTTTGTTCCTTCTTGAATTCTGTACCGGAAACATGTCGATTCTTCTGTCTTTTTCGTAGCAGCACTTTGGCATCTGGAGGCTTAGTGATTTCTAATTTAACAGTGTCTGGTATAACCCATGTTGTTGCGTCACCTATAGAATTTACTTGCCCTTCATAAGTTTTCAACCAATATTCCCTTGAAAAATAGGCTGAGCAAAAGGCCGATTTCCTTTGATGTATACTCTCAGTGGCAGCAATTGCATGTTCACAGGGCATCTCATCTAGCTGAAATTCAGAACAATCACATGTTCTTTTGTCTAGATCAACAATAAATTCCATACCGTCTTCTTTGACATTGAATTTCAGTATATCAATGGGAAATGCTCTAAATGTAAATGCTGGTTGAATTTTTGTTTCCAATTTTGCTTCTGCCCAATTTGATATATCACGGAATATTCCTTCTGCAAGTGTCCTTCTTTCATAGAACCATCTTTGTAATTTTTCATTTATGGAATCCATCATTGTTAAAATTGGAAATTCTCTTGAACGTCTTAAAACATTATTCATTGACTCAACAATATTTGTTGTTAACATATCATATCTTCTTCTGGGACAATGTGAACGAGCCCATCTTCATGGTGGTTCCTCCATCAAATAATTGAAAGTTTTTTTATCAACAATAGCTATTTGTGACATGAAGTCATCAAATTCTGATTGAAGGTATACTCTTGCAGCACTTTGAAAGAGATTTATGATAGTGTTTCTCACTCTTCTTTGCTTCAGATTCTTTTCTAAATGATAGATGCAAATTCCATGGTAGCACTCAGGGAAAACCTTTACAATTCCATTTGCAATAGCCTTGTGTCGATCTGACAATAACATTAGATCATTACGAATCCCAATTGCTTTTCTTAATTCCCTGAAATACCATTCATATGATTTATTATTCTCTGCATCCACTACTCCAAAAGCTATAGGAAAAATCTGATTATTTGCATCTTTGGTAACAACCACTAATAGAACACCTCTATATTTATTTTTTAAAAGTGTTCCATCAACAACAATCAGTGGTATACAATACTTCCACCCAGATATTGATGCCCCATACATGAAAAACATGTAAACAAACGTGTAAAATGAAAAGTAAATAAAATTCAGTTAAGTCATACAGTATAATAATATAATAGATATAAAGCTTACACAAGCCATACATCTCGTAAAATTTACGGGCCACAAACAAAACTTAACTATTTTATAATATTGCTCCAGTATAACATACTGGAGTTCCATTATCATCCAGTATAATATACTGGATAAAATAAACTAAAAATACAAATTTTTAGGTTGAACAGAACTCATCCAGTATATTATACAGGACATAAAGCTTATACAATACAGAAATCCTGTAAAATATACTGGATGACAACTACTAATATCCTGTACAATATAATGAACAAAGTGAAGTAAAATCGATAATTTAATATTTTTTTCCTCTATATTGCAATGGACTAATATGTTCTTAAACCACTATGTCCGTATTTAATAATAGATATAAAAATCACTCAATATATAAGAAAGTTATCTATTTTCTTCATCTCTCACAATATTTGTATATGATCCTGGATTTTTTTGTTCCATCATATACAAATATGACGGCAACTGCTCATAATTCTGTTCTATTGTTCCTCTTAACAAACATAACTCATTTTGTAGCATGCCATGCTTTTCCATAACCAACATCAATTCCATGTGCTCTTTTCATCTCTGAAATGACAATTTTAGGCTTTACCTTAGTAGCTATGTCTCTTAAGTTGTCTATCACATAATCTCTAATAACATTTGAAGTTGCTTGTCTTTGGTCTGATTTTCAAATATCAACTGAGCACTCATGTCTTCTCTGAAATTTAACTATTTTAAGAAGTATTGATTCCTTAATTCTTGAACCTTAAACAATCCATACACACTTTTCATCAGTACATACCAAAGAGTGTCTCGTGCTACTTGACCTGTTAACATAGAAACCAAAGTGCTCCTTTATAACTGCTAAGCAAAAACATCTAATCATAGAATTTTTGTCTTGAAAAACAGACCCAAGTTTTACATCATCTAGTGATGCATTTTCCTTTAATATTATTGATGGAGATTCTTTCGCCTTTCCTTTTCCTTTCCTTTTTCTTCCTTCAATACCTTGCAGTGATTCACTATGCTGATCATCCACAAGAATTAAAATTTCTTTTTCCAATGTAATATCATAAATTGTATTATCCTGCTCTTCTTCTACTTGAGATCAGCATCACTTGCTCTTCCGGATCATATGTGTTTCTGTGCAATAATTGTTGATTATCAATTTGCATTATTGCATTACCTTCTGCTTGTTGATGTGGTTTTTCTGATATTTCAACAACAAATTTGGAACCTTTGTAGTATGGATCATTTTTTGAAAGAACCATACACATAGTAAAATCTTCATCTTTTGTCACTTCAATTCCCTTAGCAATACCTATATTGATATTAAGCCACACACTTGCTTGAACCTTTTTGTTCTCGATCTCTATAACTTCAAAAAATTTTCTAAGAAATTCTTCAAATGAAGTCTCATCATTTATCAGTAGGAGATTCATTTTATGATCCAAGTACTTGTAATCTGCTGTCCATTTGCCATCATACGCGATAAGCAAGAAATTTGTATTCATCATGTAGTTAATAAATGCAAATAATTAGATATTTAGAAATTATACTGTTTAAAATATAATATTCATCCAGTATAATATACTGGAGAAAAAGCTCACATACAGGTGATGTCCCGTAAATTATACTGAATTGAAAGAAAACTCAATTATATTCAAGTCTTAAACATATCTATTATAATATACTGGAATAAAAGCTTACACATACGTGATGTCCTATAAATTATACTGGATTCAAAGAAAACTCAATTATATTCAAGTCTTAAAACTTATCCAAAAAACACAATTATATTATAGTGTTACAACTTATCCAGTTTAACATACTGGAGAATAAGCTTACACACAGGTCATGTCTTGTAAGATATACTTGATTCAAAGAAAACTCAATTATATTATAGATTAAGAACTTATACAGTATCATATACTGGAGAAAAATCTTGCACTTAGGTGATGTCCCGTAAGATATACTGAATTCAAATAAAACTAAATTATATTCCTGTTTTAGAAATTATACAGTATAACATACTGGAGAATAAACTTACACATAGGTAATCTCCCGTAAAATATACTGGATTCAAACAAAAAATCAATTATATTCTAGTCTTAGAAGTTATCCAGTATAACACACTGGAGAATAAGCTTACACAAAGGTGATGTCCAGTAAATTATGCCGAATTCAAAGAGAACTCAATTATATTTTTGTCTTACAACTTATCCAGTATATTATACTGGAGAATAAGCTTATACACAGATGATGTCCTGTAATATGTACTGGATTAAAAAAAAAAACTCAATTATATTCTAGTTTTAGAACTTATCTAGTATAATATACTAGAAAAAAAGCTTATACACAGGTGATGTCCGTAAAATATATTGAATTCAAAGAAAACTCAATTATATTCTTGTCTTAGAACTTATTCAATATAACATACTGGAGAATAAGCTTACATAGAGATGATGTCCCGTAAGATATACTGGATTCTAATAAAAATCAATTACAATCTAGTCTTAGAACTTATCTAGTATAACATACTGGAGAATAAGCTAACACACAGGTGATATCCTGTAATTTATACTAGATTTACATAAAACTCAATTATATTCTAGTCTATAACCAGAATATCTACATTAGCGAAACATACTTCAATGAATTTTTATGAGATTTCCAGTATAATAAGATGAAAATATCTTCACTTTAGATATTAATTTAGAAACGTCCAGCAAACTATATTGGCGCTATGTTGTACATTGAGAACATCAGAAAATAACACAATAAAAGCATTAAAAACAAATCAGAAAATTCGAATTATTAAAACTTTTTACTAACAGATATTATATAGAACTTACTTCAATTTATAGATTGACGACAAAAATTTTGCTAAAACTTCGATTTGCAGATTGACACCGAACGATTTTGCTAATACTTCAATTTGCAGGTTAACACCGGAAGATTTTGCTAACACTTCGATTTGCAGATTAATGCCGGAAGATTTTTTTAACACTTTAATTTGCAGATTAACGCCAGAAGATTTTGCTAATATTTTAATTTGCAAATTTACGGCGGAAGATTTTGCTAATAATTCGATTTGAAGATTAATGCCGGAAGATTTTGTTAAGTTTTCCTAACGAAAGAATTTAAGGTGAAGTTGTGTAAATTAATAAAAAGTAAGGGTATTTTAGTCAATAAAATGTTACCGCACAATTTAATGGCTAAATATCGTTGACCGATAATTCTGTGGCTATATTTCATTGACCCAAAAACTGGGTATTTTTAAATTTCACGCATTATCTTAAAATTTTTCCTCTTATGCAGGCCTACGCGCTCGGCCTATTTGGGGGAAAGGCCCAACCTTACATGGCGGGAAATGGGAGAGGGGCAATGCCACAAATAAAATAGAAAAAGGTGAAAACCCTTAAATTAAGAATTTTGAAATTGCAGAAACCCCAAACCCTTGAGCAAATTGGAAAACGAGGAAATGGAAGGAAGCGAGAGCGAGAAAGTGTTCGATTCGCTGAACCTAAATCCGAAACTCTTCGTCAACGAGGCCCTCAATGTTGTCGACGAGTTAGTTGATGATGCTTTTGATTTCTTCCATCGGTAAGTAGTAGCTCCCCTCCTTCATGTCGAACTAATTGTCGTCGAATTCCATTGCCGTTTATTTTTCCTTTATGACCTTCTGTAGAGAGGCAGCAAATCTTCTGAAAACTGAAGGAACAAATCGATCGGAAGATCTAAAAGAGGTCAGTTTTCATAGTTTTTTATTTTTATTTTGAAATTGTTAAGTTTAAGCAGCTCAGACCACTGACAGACAAACTAATTTCATTTGCAGGGTGTGGCTCAAATTAAGAACATTGTCCAACTGACTCTGGACAAGCAGTTGAGTACATGGGAGAAGTACTGTTTGCTACACTGCTTTAAGGTTCCGCAAGGGTTCTCTTTGCCTAAAGCTGTATGTTCTCTATTACTGATAGTTCCCCGTGTTTTTCCTTTACCTCGGTTGAGAAATATAACTTGTTTCATATTAAGTGTATAGCTTCATTTTCTGCATATTGGAAATCCGAATTAAAAATTAAAGACGTGAAGAAGCTACAGGGATTCAACATCTAATATATACACATAAAATAAACCTTTACCTTATATGCACTGTAATTTTTTGTCTAATGACCCCCCATGCCCCTAGCTCCGCCCATGCTTATATACCATCCCTTGTTTAAGACATGCATATTTGAGTACTAAAATCATTATTTTGGATGTGATCTGTTTAATCATTCTGGCGAAGTTTGTTCGGTAGCAAATGTCAAGTTACAGATATGGAGTTTGAGAACAAAAATAATTTGTTTATAGTGAGATGATTGTCCATTGGCTCTTCAACCATCTCTGACTCCCTAAGAAATAGAAGTACCTGGGCTAGTTGATTAGAGTCTTTCCATGATAGCATACAGATAGAAAATGCTGTCATTCAGCTTGGTCCACTTCATAGCCAAATTTGTAAGTAGGAAATAGTAAAGGGATAAATGTAGGAGTGGAGAAGATTGGTGCAAGTTGTTCATATGGATATGGATCAAAGGACATGCTTCCCATGCCACATCCTACTGAAAGTGCACAATTGAAGACGTAACTATCGCAAACCTGCAGTTATATCCATCTACAATTATTAGAAAGTAGAAGGAATATAAGCATCAATCTTCTATTGGTAATTAGTCTCATTGGGAGTAAATGGAGCATTTTAGATGAGCAGAATGCCTGAGCGGTGATGAATTTTCAATCTCGGTGACATTCATGGATTTTGTAGTCTAAATGTTGTTTATTAAAAATTGATTCATTATCTGCTGATGGCTACTACACACTTTTATTTATGAATTAAAATTACTTTTGGCATGTTTATTTAGGATGGACCATCTGGTGACACTTCATTTGATATTAATGCTGTTGAGCATCCTGAACTAGATGAAAAGTTGGATTTCTTAAGGAAAAAGATTTCTGAGGTAGGGGATCCTCAGCAAATTAGTAGATGCTTCATGTCTTTATAAATTGATAATTTTTTCCTTTGCAATTTATGATCTCTCCAGGTGGGAAAAGAGTCTGCTGAGCTCAACAGAGAACTACTAGCTCTCGAAAGGCAGTCCATGTTAAGTGGCCACTCTGCTGCCTCTCTTACTGAAGCGTTGGAGTTGTATCAGCAACTGGCAGTGGATGAGAAGTTTGAAGGTAAATATTTTTCTACAAACCTTCAA
Organism: Nicotiana benthamiana; assembly: GCA_034376525.1. Classification (NCBI taxonomy): domain Eukaryota; kingdom Viridiplantae; phylum Streptophyta; class Magnoliopsida; order Solanales; family Solanaceae; genus Nicotiana; species Nicotiana benthamiana. The sequence continues at coordinate 106,825,076 of CM067335.1, read as the reverse complement.
CTTCACATATGCTTCTTGACTTGAGGAATCATGAAAAACCATTTTGGGAAAATAGCGATGTAATCTGATACCTTTTTGTGTGTACAAGCCTATATTACTGAAAATAGCACGTATGTGGCGTTTTATGACTTGATAATGCCTCTTTTATTTCTCGGATCCGAACCTTCTGCAGCTGGGCTAAATAAAGATACGTGATACTGCAAATGATCTGGATTTTCATATGAACTACACCTGCCTTGGATCTTGAGTATAATTTCCGATGTTTGTTTTTAGCTTTCTCTTTTCCAACTAATATAGGTTACCTTTCTTCCTTTGCCAAGACCTTGAGTGGCTTGGAATTTCCACCTTGCTGTTAATTGTTTCATTGCTCTTCCATTCCAAGGGAGGTTCAGCCAACTACGGAAAATTCATTATCTGCACAGACTCATGGGTATGGTCAGTTTTTTTGGGGTTATGCACCTTTGATATAGCTTCTAATGTCCTAGCAACAATAAAACAGCGAAGGGAAGAAGATAGAAGGACGGCTGAAACTGGATGTCTTTGTCCAAATAGTAGATTGAATTTGCAGAAGATGTGGTTGTAGCTTGTGAGAAAAGTAGGCATGCGTGTTTTTTTGCATAATGTGCTGATCATCTAATTTCTCTTAAATTTGAGAGTGGAATCGCCTTAATCCAGCTTCTACTTCTAAACTTTTCTTACTTAAGATGGTAAGCAACTTCCACTTCCAACCAAGAGATTATGAGTTCGAGTCTCCCCAGGAGAAAGGTGGGAGTTTCTTGGTGGGAAGGATGCCGAGGGTCTATTTGGAAACAACCTCTCTATCCTTGGGTAGGGGTCAGTGTTGTAAATAGCGCTCGCTACAGCGCTAAAGGCGTGTAGCGAGGCGAGGCTATAGCGCCACACAGGGGCTGTTGCGTTGCGAGGCAGAATAGCGTGCGCCTCTGCTTCTGTTGCGAGTGGCGAGGCGAGTGGCGAGGAGAGACGTCGCTATTTTGATTATACAGACAAATTAAAACAGGCAGCTTCCTTGAGTTGCTCCAATCGACAAAAATTAGGGCTTGGCTCCATCGTCTTCTTCTTCCATCGTCTGCGAGACTGCGACCAGCCAGGTATGTTTCTTCTTTCTTCTTTCTTCTTTCTTCTTTTCTCTTTCACGGTTTTACCCAGCTCTGTTTTTCTTTCTTCTTCTTTGCTCTGTTTTTCTTTCTTCCTCTTTGCTCTATTTTTCTTCTTCTTTCTTCCTATCTTTGCGCTGTTTTTCTTCTTCTCTTTCAGCTCTTCTTCATATTTTTTTTCTCTATTTTTTCAAAACTGGCCCTTTTTTGCTCTGTTTTTCTTCTTCTTTCCTCTGTTTCTCCATCATCTTCACCTATTCTTTTTATTTTTATTTTCTCTGTTTTTCCAAAACATGCCCTTCTATGCTCTGTTTTTCTTCTTCTTTGCGCTGTTTCTCTCCATCATCTCTTTCAGCTATTCTTTTTAATTTTTTTCTCTGTTTTTCCAAAACTGGCCCTTCTTTGCTCTGTTTTATTTTCTTTATTTTTCTTTTCACTTTTTCTGCAATTCTGCCAAGTTGCTTAAATTATTTTTTTGTTGTTCTGTAATTCTGCTTTTAAAATAGTTAGGGAGGCAGTAACTAATTGTGTTATTTGATTTATTGCTCATTTTTCTATAAAACAGTGCTGAAAATTGAAATGGCGTCATCTAAACGAAGTGATATAGCTTGGAATTATGCTATACAAGGCCCGTCAAGAACTGCAATTAAATGTTTGTTCTGTGGAAAAACATATAATGGTGGGATAACTCGTCATAAGCAACATTTGATCGGTGGATTTAAAAATGTAATACAATGTCCCCTTTGTCCGCCCGAGGTTAGGGAGGAAATAAAAGCTTTTGTTGAAAAGAAAAATTTAGTAAGAACTCAAATGAGTTATGAAGCATCGGTGAATTCCGTGAATCTAATTGATGAAGATGATGAGATGGATGAAGAAGGTGAAATGGGACCACCCCCTAAAGTCACTCTCAATCTAGTGGGTCATCCACGGCACGTTCGGTGGCAAAAGGCCCTATCAATCTTTATTACTCGGCAAAACAGCAAGAAAGGGGAAAAGGTGAAGAAGGTTCGGGTAAAGATGTCAAGAAGACTTTGAGGGATCGCGTCATAAGTGCCTTTGCATCATCGATGTACGATGCATGCCTTCCTTCAAATGTGTCAATTACAAAACTTTTGATAAATTCATTGAGGCTGTAGGACAATATGGTCCGGGGATGCAACCTCCTAGCTATCATGAAGTTAGAGCAACTCATCTTTAAAAGGAGGTGAAGAAGGTAGACCAAATTATTGAGGAGCATAAAGTGGAATGGACCAAGTTTGGTTGTTCCATTATGATGGATAAGTGGACAGCACAGAATGGGAAAATGATCATAAATGTGTTGGTGAACTCTCCAAGAGGGAGTGTTTTTCTTGAATCTCACAATGCTAGCAACTCATCTACGGATGGAAGCAAAATGTACAACTTGTTTAGAAATACTATTGATAAAATTGGAAAGGAAAATGTTGTACAAGTTGTTACAGATAATGCTAGTGAGAATGTTAGTGCGGGGAAGATGATGGAAGCTATCTATCCAAACATTTATTGGACTCCATGTGCTGCCTATTGTATCAACTTGATGTTTGGTGACATATTCAAGGAACACCCATATGCTTCATGTAACTTTAATATAATTATCTTTCAAGCCTTTAACTTTATTTATACTTATATCCTAGCCTTTAGTATTAAACTATTAATTTAAAAATTACTATTGTTACTTTTATAGTTTTCGCTAAGGCCGTCAAGATATATGCTTTCATCAGTCAGAGGCCGTTGTTGTTGAATTTGATGAGAAAATTCACACAAGAAAGAAATTTGGTGAGACCGGCCAATACTAGATTTGCAACGGTTTTTTTAACTTTGCATAGTTTTTAATTGCAAAAGGGAAATTTGAGAAAGCTAGTTCTTTCGACTGATTGGAAAGATAATAAATATGCAAAGGAAGCTGCGGGGAGAGAGGTTGCCAAAATTCTTATTGCTCCATCATTCTGGAATGATGTCGTTCGGGCTCTTAAAGTTGGTGATCCTTTGATTCGGGTGCTCCGTATGGTGGATGGGGAGAAAAAACCACCAATGGGCTATCTTTACGAACTTATGGATAGAACCAACGAGAGTATTGCAGCATCATTTGATGGAGATGTTAGGAAATATGAGAGTTTTTGAGATAATTGATAGCAGGTGGGATAAGCAACTCCATCGACCTTTGCATGCAGCAGGCCATCTTCTGAACCCGGGACTATTTTACAAGAACACTAGTCAGGAAACTTTGGCTCCAGTGGTGTGGGTTGGATACCATGCATGTCTTGAGAAGTTGATCCCTAATTCGGCGACGATAGAGCTAATAGGGGAGGAGTTTGGTAAGTACAAACAAGCAGATGGCCTATTTGGTTTACTGGCTGCCATTAGAGCCAGAGACAAAAGGTCGCCAGGCAACTAACTTTAATATAGATCTCCTTATAACTTTAATTTAATTTATTTGATTTATACTTGTTAACTTTTAAAATATTTTACTATAGTTGAATGGTGGAAGCAATTTGGAAGTCAAACTCCAAACTTGCAAAAGTTTGCCATCAAAGTATTAAGTCTAACTTGTAGTGCATCTGGATCGAGAGAAATTGGAGCGTATTTGAGCATGTAAGAAGTAGATTTATATTAATATATTCTATATTGTATTATTATTAGTACTTACTAATTAATCTAAATAACTTAATCCGTAGATTCACTCCAAGAATAGGAATAGGCTTGAGCTATCGCGTCTCAATGATCTAGTGTATATTAAATACAATAGAACATTGATACGACGTTATGAAGCTCGCGATACTATTGATCCAATTTTCAACAACAACAACAACAACAACCCAGTATACTCCCACTAGGTGGGGTCTGGGGAGGGTAATATGTAGACGAGCCTTACCCCTACCCGAAGGGGCAGAGAGGCTGTTTCCAATCGACCCTCGGCGTATAGGATAAAAGGAAAAACAGCTGTAAAACAAAAACAAAGACAAAAACAAAAACAATAATAATAGAGCATTAGTAACTCCCGCAGAAATAGCGTAAATAATTATCTAAACATAAGAAACATAAATACAATCGCATGCAATAAAATCATACAGTAACTGCCATAACTAATTGATGAGGCAAATGAATAGTTAACTGGAGCCCCCCAAAATCATGAAGATGAACAATTGTATGAAGGAGATGATCTTGATTGGGGTACTGTTTCTATGGCCGTTGGAGTTGAGGAGAACATCTATGGACTTAGAGCGAGTTCTTCAAGTTCAAGGTACAAGGGAAAGGGGGTAGCAAGTTCAAGCCGGTCCACCCTAATTGATGAAGTGTCCGAGGATGAAGAAGATGATAGCCAATATAATGCTATCAATTATGAAGTTGTAGAATTTGAAAATCTTGAAGAAGAATAGATTTTGCTTATTTTAGAGTTTAGACTATTAGTCTTTAATTTATGAATCTATTATGAGTTTATGACTATCTATTGAGTTTTTAATTTTTAAATTGATATATTTATTAACATATTACTGTTATTGAGTTTTTAGTTACATATATATATATATATATATATATATATATATATATATATATATATATATATATATATATATTATTTTTTTATAAATTGTCGCCTCACATCAAAAAGGCGAGCGCTTCGCTGCGCACCTCTCGCCTCACAGAAGCGAGCCCTCGTCGCTATTTGTCGCCGCGCGCTATCCAAAACACTAGTAGGGGTAAGGTTTGCGTACACACTACTCTCCCCAGACCCTACTAAGTGGGATTATACTGGGTTTTTGTTGTAGATTATTATGTCATTCATTTATGGAATTGAAATGGTGATTGCACTCCAAATTTGAAATCCTTAATACTGGAAGATCACCCCGATCTTTCCGTTGCAGGGCTTTGTGCTTATTCATGATATAATTCTACTAAATTCAAGTTATTGAATATGGTTCTTTTAATCTAAGTTGCTCGGATTCGGGTGCTGGTATCCGATACAGGGACGGATACGAGTATCAGATTCGGCAAAATCTAAATTTTAAGATTCGGGGGTGCGAATCCGGATATGGATACGGGTGTGGGGATACAACTAAGAAAATTCAAAATAATAAAAAATAGAGTTATAAAAATATTGTAAATATTAAGAGATATTATGTAAAATACTTACATGAATATTGTAGAATTCAATCTTTCATTTAATTTGTTCATTCTCCTACAAGCACAACAAAATAGCAACTAAATGTTAAAAGAATATTACAATAGAACAAATTTAATTAAACGAATCGCATATAAAGAAAGAAAAGATTTAACCTTTTATCCAACAACAAGAATGGTAGGTTCTTGATATAAAGAATGTAACTTGTATTGCGAATTTGAAAATAAGATCTTAAACAAAGTGAAAGTGTGAAAATAGAAATCTAAAATTTAAGACATAAAGAAAGACATGCATTTCATCTACAATTTGGCTATTAATAATTAGTAAATTACATGACTAATCAATAGTTCAATACTCTAAGTAGAAATTCACCTTTTTTACCAAAAATAATACTACATTTGAACTAAAGTAAACTAATAAAAAGCAACAAAGCATAGTCAAGTTACTCAAGTTAGCTACTCTTAGGCCCTAGCTTATCTCCACAACATCTTCAACTTCTTCCAAATCTTCAACTTCTTCTCCAAAGAGCACTCCTTCCAATTGAGGTTCATCTATTGATGGCTCGGTTAAACCATCAATTGTCTCATCAATATCAAATTGATCTCTACCTAAAGCAACAATTGATTGAAAAATTGATATATTAGAAAGTTTTCATGAAAAGTGAAAAAAGTTTTGCAAAATAAATAATTGAGGAAAATATCGAATAAAAAAATATAGACATACCCAAATCCCAATACTTGCTCGGTCCACATGTATACTTTTCCTTCTTGCGAGAGAGCAACCGTAGATTATAGTGTACAAAAACTAAATCTTCGGCTCTTGAAGTTGCTAATTTGTTTCTCTTGATGTTGTGAATCAAAGAATATGTGCTCCAATTTCTTTCACAACAAGAGGAAGAAGCCGGTTGAGTAAGCAACTTGTAAGCTAATCTTTGCAAGAGTGGAGCCGAGACACCACGATTTGCCCACCAAGAAAGAGGATCCTCATACATCACAGCCTCAATCACATGAGGCTCACCAAAATAACCACCCTCACTACAAAATGATCCATACTCCAATGAGACTTGTTTCATTTCATCATCTTTAAAGTATCTTTGAAAGCATTTGACCCTATTTGTTGAGATTTCTTGATCTTCATTACGAGCTTGCCTTCGAATTCCATTTTCACCTTGAAGCCATGATTCGTGATAGTATTTTGGAACCAAAGAGTGTACCAAGCAATGCAAAGGAGTATTGCTTTTGTTCCACCTAGCTACAAGAATCTCATGAATTGTATCAAAAGAGTTAGATTGACCGGAAATAAGATCCTTCCCTTCATGCTCATAGATAATTTTCTTAACTTTCTCAATCATTGTATCCCACATATCATAAATGAGATGCAATTTTGGACTATCAAGATCGGCACTTCGAAGCATATCTACCATAGGTTCCGTAAACTTCAATAAATAATCAATGTTGTCCCATCACTCATCATCCATTATAAGGGATTTCATTTCGCGTGCTTTAGCTTCAAGTCCCTTATCCCCCTTGTAATGTTTCCATTCATCATCCATCACCATTTTCTCTAATGACGATTTCACTTTTTGAATACGAGTGGTCATAATAATATGTGAGGCAAATCTTGTTTCGGCAACTTTCAATAAGCACAACTTTGAATACTTTTGAAAAATTGCAAGTGCCATGTCATGATTCACAATAAAGTTCTTCAAACTACTCACTTGACCAAGTAACTTCAATATCCATTCACAATTTGAAAAGTGAGGTGATCTTTCCAAAGGTTGGCACATGCTTTTCAATGCTAGATTTAAACAATGAACAACACAAGGAGTCCAAAATATGAGGAAATTTTTGCTCTATGGTAGAACCGGCTAATTTCATGTTACTTGCATTATCCGTAATAACTTGAACAACATTATCCGGATCTATATTTTCTATTGCTTCAATAAACAATTTTGCAATATATTCTCCATCCTTTATAACCCCGCCAGAATTGATTGAATTTAAAAGTATTGGGCCCCCACTAGATGATGCCATTATATTTATCAAAGGTCGTCTCTTAATGTCGGACCATCCATCCGAACAAATCGACAACCCTTTTTTTCTCTATGTATCTTTAATTGGTTGCAACTTTCTAGCAATGTTAGTATTTTCTTGAGCCAAAAGAGTTGTTCTCAACCTATTATAAGATGGAGGAGTATAACCGGGAATAGAATTTTCAGCTAGAAACTGTGAGTATTTTTTGAAATATGGAGATCTTGCAAGATTAAACGGTAAACCTGATGCGTAAAACATTCGAGCTGCTAATTTATCGGCTGTATTTCTTTCATAGATGCCGAAAGATTTCTCTATAGTTCCACCCGCTGGACCCTTTCTCTTTTTCTGTTGTAGTAAGTGAGTCCCCTCCGGAAGAGAAACATAATCAGCTTTCTTTTTGCATCAACTTGAATGGATGATTTTTTTCTTTCAGCTTGTTCATGCTCCATCTTCAAAGCCCTTAATATTTCACCACTGGTTTCTGGGCACATTTGAACTCCAATGGTTCTTTTAAAGTTTTAATTGCCATTTCTGCCAGAACTGGTACGAACTGCATCAGATTTTCAAACCAAAGTGGAGAATTTGGCAACCAGAATGGTGGAGGACAGTGAGCACCGAAGATCAAAAAGAATTTGCACTTCAAATGGGGAAATGTTTAGATTGAGCAATGATGGAGGTGAGCATTCTGGCAAACTTAATTTAATTATTTGACAATGCCCGTGATATTTTATGCGCTAAATATTGCATATTATCGTGTAGGCCTAGTGAGTGCGACACTGGAGGAACTTCAAGAATTTGTGAATGATATAAAGACTCTCCGTGACTAAACGCTGGCTTAATTTACTGATGCTGTAAAGAAGTGCTTTTGTAGGTGCTTAGTAATGTACAAAAATTTCTACGTGAGATAGTTTTTTTTGTTTTGAAAAAAATCTGTATCAGACTTGTCAATACTTAGATGATTTGCATGTTTGTGACAAACTCAATGAAAAGCCATATGATGGCTCTGCTCTTATGGGGCCGCAATCTCAAATTTCCACTAGTTTATTTTCTTTTCCATTGCTCTCTTGGAATAAGAGTGAGAGAGGTTAGGGAAAACTAAGTTCATTCGCTTTTGATAACATGAAAATTTGTGCAAAGTTATGCAAGAATAATAGCACAAGCGAAGTTGTTACTGCAAAAACCTGCAGCCAAAACGACTCTGGATGAGATTGATGATATTTGGTTTTTAGTCCGATAGTATTGGTAAAGCAAGTTACAGGTTCTTTTGGACGAACCAAAGTAGACCGCTACCTAGTGTGGTTCGTATTCTAGGCGGCTAGAAAGTAAAAAATGCTCTTGGTAAAAGGAAAAGGTAAAATTCGGTATACATTAATTAACTGAGAATTGGTATTACATGGAAAATGCATAGTTTAATAGTCAAAAATATCTTTCTTAAGTTCAAGATAACTGAGCAGGCAGTTCAATTGCTATGCTGGGTTAGTAAAACGTTTCAAAACTTGGTAAATAATCACATTTCCCTTAGTAACCATTTCAAAAGCTAAGGAAAAAGACATTGGCTTTTTAAAAAAATAATAGTTTTAGCAACCAATATGAGAAGACATGAAGGAGGGGGACATAATGCCTAACCCCTCCATTTACATAATTAAGTTAGGCATCCCTAACTTTATACAAAAGATTACAGCCAAAATATTAGAAGTGGTAAAAACACCTACGGTTTTGTAGCTCTCAGTTACACTTGATCCTAGCAAGTAAAAAAACTTGGAGGAAAATTTGTTCCCTACGTCCCTACACTATCTACATACATCCTTGGTGAAGAAAGCGGCTTAATCATGATCGACTCAAGAAAGGCCGGCCTCATATAGTAGGTGGGCCAAGTGACATGACTCGCTGCGACGTCGTTTCGAGCTCTGACACTCGTACACTGAGGCCACCAACCCTTGTACTTTTCTTTGATTATTTCGAGGAAGGTCCCTTATTATATAAATGGGACCTTCCCTTTGTAAAGATTCATGTGTGTATTTTTACTATTGAAAATATACAACTCTGTCTCTATCTGATTCTCTCTCTTGTGAAAAGTTTATTACTTTTCTTATTACCCTTGTATCTTGAATTATTCTTACTATAACCACATATCTGGGTCATTTTATACTCTCTAGATCATATTACTTTTGATTCCGATTAACCCATACTATTTTTGATTGTTTTAGAGCTATTTAAGTACTCAAATAACTTTGTAGCAAAACAATTTGGCGTCGTCTGTGGGGATTTCAGAGAATCAAAGCTATAGTTTGTTTCTAGAGATCCTTCAGAAAACCACTCCCCACAACCTAAAATGGCTGAGAACAACGCGAGAATAAAAGCTATCTTGGATGTAAGAACAGATCTCACAGGCACTCTCAATGCAGCTGCTGAAGGATATGCCCTACACGCAACCCCCAGTGCCTTGGTAAGCGTGGAACACCTACCTTTCTCGTCAGAAGATCTGGTGGTTCCACGAGAAAGAGAGGCTTCAACATCTACAACCAAAGAAGCACCCCCGGAGGTAAAGAAGTTACTGGAAGAGTGGCTGGCAAACACTCTGAGCAGTCTAGCTAAGAAGCCGCCTCAAAATGATAGATGCACCCCAGCAACAGATCACGTTGCACCTGAAGTCACGAGAATGAACGACGTGACCGCCGATGCTCAAGCTAACATCGGCACACTCACAACCATCCTCAAAAAAATGGAAAACGAAAATAGGTCGCTTTGCGACCAGATGAAGGAGCACCAAGAAAGGGTGGATAAGATCCCAGGCGCGCCCAAGTTGCTACCAAAGCGAGACGTGAGGAGGTTCGTCGAACAACCCTACACAAAAGGAGCTGCGCCATACCCCATCCCAAAGACCTTCAAAATGCCCCCTACTTGAAAGTATATGACGGGACCACCGATCCCGAGGACCACCTGATCCACTATGTCACAGCCATCGAAGGCAACGATATATCAAAAGAACAGGTACCATCCGTACTTCTGAAAAAGTTCGGCTAAACACTGACAGGAGGGGCCGTAACATGGTACTCACAACTACCGGCCAAAAGCATCTCTACATTTGAGGAGATGGCGGATAAATTTGCCACCGCCCATGCAGGGGCAAGGAGGGCGCAAGCATGGGTCAACGACATTTTTGCTGTATGACAGACCCCAGGAGAAGGACTCAGGGAGTTCCTAGCCAGGTACAACAGGGTCAGAATGAGCCTGCCAAACGTGTCCGAAGGCATGACAGTTGCGGCCTTTCAGAACGGGCTCAGCAGAGATGGCTCAAGGGCGACCAAGAAACTTCTCAGCCGTCTTCTGAAATATCCCCCCACCACCTGGGAAGAGATACAAAACGCCTATTGCGCCGAGGTACGTGGGGATGATGACGACCTTAACGGCCCAACCCGACGGTTGATGACGGTGCACCCAGAAATATGAAAGGGACCGACGCTACGAGGGACGGCGGGAGCAAGTCCCACGCCTCAACCGGGAAAGACACCAACCATACGTCAGGTCCTCACATCCGCCACCCCCAAGGCATGCAGATGCCCTACAACGACACGTCGCCCCACTAAGGAATGACAGAGGTATGCCCCCTTCATTATTTGCACATAACTTTTGTTTATCTCCTTCAGAAGTAGTGTACGCACTGGAAAAGCTGGGCAATAAAGTACAATGGCCAGCAAAGATGAAGTCCGACCCCGCCACCAGAAAATCAAACACCATGTGCGAGTTCCTACAATAACGGGGGCACAGAACGGAGGACTGCATAAGTCTCCGACAGGAGGTTGTTCGAATGCTAAACCAAGGGTTCTTGAAAGAACTGCTCAGCGACAAAGGAAAGCTCAACTTTGCACGCGGGCGGGAACAACCCCACGGCCCGCCCAGGCCACCCTCACCAACACGTACCATCAACATGATCATTGGGGATGCTATGACTCAGCGATCAATCACGTCAAATTCATCACCACCCACAAGTTAAAGCGAACTATCGCTCACGAACGGTATGCCGACTTCAAAGATAGTATCACATTCGATAGGTCTGATGCCTACGATTTGTGTTTTCCTCATTATGATACCTTAGTTATTACTTTACGCATAGTAGATACTGATGTTAAAAGGATCATGGTTGACGACGGAAGCGGTGCATGTATCATTAATCCAAGAGTCCTTGCACTCATGGGACTCGAGGATAAAATAATCTCACGCTGCATAACACTAATGTGTTTTAATAATGCAGTGGAAAGAACCTCAAGCGAGGTGACGCTGCCCATTCTTGCAGGAGGAGTTACGATGGAAACCACTTTCCACGTAATGAACCAAGAAACGACATACAACGCCATTATCGGACGCCCATGGATACATGCCATAAGGGCCGTCCCCTCCAGTTTCTATCAAGTAATCAAGTTCCCAACCCCATGCGGAGTGCACAACATACGGGGTGAGCCCCGCACCGCTCAAGAATGCTACAAAATAGCTCAGGAATACACACACAAGGGAGCATGTGCTGAAGCATAGCAATCAGCCCTGTCGAGGACTAAGGTCCACCCGAAAGAAAACGCCATCAAAGATCCCGAGGATGTCGAGGCTAGCAAGGCTACGGTCGAAGACCTTGACCCCGTCCAGCTAAACAGCAGCGACCCCACAAAGAAATCTTACATAGGCCACGGCCTATCAAATCCAGGTCAGTACCGTGAATTTTTATCTAACCATGCAGACCTATTCGCTTTTACCCATGTAGATATGCCAGGAATTCCATGAGAAATTGCCTCCCACAAACTCAACGTCGACCCATTACACCCACCCGTGCAACAGGTAAGAAGAAAATTCAACGCCATCATCAACGAAGCGGTGAGTGAAGAAGTAGACAAGCTGCTTGCTAATGGCTCCATCAGGGAATCCAAGTACTCGAAATGGGTCGCCAACGTCGTAATGGTCAAAAAGAAAAACGAGAAGTGGCGGATGTGTGTAGATTTCACCGAACTAAACAAAGCATGTCCAAACGACTCATTCCCGCTACCCCACATCGACCAGCTGATAGATGAACGGCAGGACATTAACTGCTAAGCTTCCTTGATGCGTATTCTGGCTACAATCAGATCATGTTGGCCCAGTAGGATCAGGAGAAGACAATTTTAATCACCCACCAAGGAACGTATTGCTATTAGGTAATGCCCTTCGGGCTTAATAACGCAGGGGCCACTTACCAAAGGCTGGTGACCACAATGTTCAAAGAACAACTCGCTAAGACAATGGAGGTCTACATCGACGACATGTTGGTCAAGTCATCAAAAAAGGAAGACCACCTCACCCACCTGAAGGAGGCTTTCGAAATATTAAAGAGGTACGACATGAAACTGAATCCCGAAAAATGTGTTTTTGGAGTAGCCTCGGGAAAGTTCCTGGGATTTCTGGTATCACAAAGGGGTATCGAAGTCAACCCTGACCAGATCAAGGCCATAGAAGCCATCCCAAAAATGCTAAGCAGCAAAAAGTAGGTGCAGAAGTTGATGGGACGGATAGCCGCCCTCTCCAGGTTCATCTCATGCTCCTCCGATAGGTGCCACAAGTTCTTTGGTGTATTGAAGAAAGACCAGGGACTGCAGTGGAACGAAGAATGTGTAGAAGCCCTGAAGAACCTGAAAGCATACTTATCATCACCACCCCTACTAGTTAAAGCCAACCCAGGCGAGCTATTGCTGATATATTTGGCCGTATCAGAAGTCGCAGTCAGCGCCGTCCCGGTGCGCGAAAATAAAGGTACACAATCTCCTATTTATTATATTAGAAAAACTTTAGTAGGCACCGAAATCCGGTACCCCCACCTTGAGAGACTAGCGTTAGCACTCGTAGTAGCTTCACGAAAGCTACAACCATATTTCCAGTGACATCCCATAAGGGTAGTAACGACCTTCCCTCTAAGGAGTGTCCTATACAAACCCGAACTCTCAGGGCGACTCGCCAGATGGGCCGTCGAGCTCAGCGAGCATGATATTACGTACCTCCCAAGGACCGCCATCAAGTCACAAGTCTTAACTGACTTTATCACCTACTTCAACACAGAAGTCCTGCCAACAGCAGAACTCGAAGCACAACGTGCATCCTCCCCAAACGACCTATGGGTCCTTTATACGGATGACGCCGCCAATGCATCGAGATCAAGACGGGGACTCGTTCTTGAGGTCCCCACAGGTAAAACAATTCGCTAGTCCATACGATTCCCTGAAATGACTAACAATCAGGCCGAGTACGAAGCCGTTATTGCAATTATGAAACTGGCCACCAAGTATGAGGCTCGCCGAATTCTCCTCCACTGCGACTCCCAACTTGTGGTAAAAAACAGATCACTGGGACTTATCAAATCAAAGAACAGAGGTTACAAAAATACCAGTCAGAAATCCACAAACTGATGGCTACATTCGACGAATGTCGCTTCGAACAAATTCCCAGAGCACGAAATGTCGAAGCGGACGACCTGGCAAAATTGACTGCCGCCACCAAAAACATCAACAAAGAAAGTGTGGTCACACACCTCCACTCAACTATTGATCACATCGAGGTACTTTTCTTAAACTTGACTTGGGACTGGCGCAACCAGTTCATATCTTATTTGCAGGATGGAATACTACCCCCCGATAAAACAGAGGAAAAAAAGCGTCGCATACAGGCCGCCATATATTGCATATCAACAACGACCTTTATAAGAGGACGTTCGGTGGCCTCTTAGCCAAATGCTTAGGGTCGCAACAAACAAGACCGATACTCGAAGAAGTTCACGAAGGCCATTGCGGCGCCCATACTGGCAACTATGCCCTCGTGAGGTGCATCATACGCGCCGGCTACTACTGGCCCACCATGAAGAAAGAGGCAGCTGAGTAAGTCCGCCGATGTGAGCAATGCCAAAAGTTCGCCCCAATGATACACCAACCAGGAGAACCTCCTCCGTCCATTCATCAAGTGGGGAATGGATATAGACGGTCCACTACCCTCAGGACGAGGAAAGGTACGATTTTTACTTATTTTAACTGACTATTTCTCCAAGTGGGTGGAAGCAGGTACTTGCGCGCAAATACGCGAACAATAAGTCATCACCTTTATATGGAGGAACATCATATGTCGTTTCGGCATCCCCAAAGGAATCAGTTGCGATACCGGGCACCAGTTCATTGGTTAGAAAACGACCAAGTTCTTCGAAAAATGGCGCATCAAAAGGATGCTGTCCACGCCATACCACCCCACCGCCAACGGTCAAGCGGAGTCTTCCAATAAAACAATTCTAAACATACTAAAAAAGAAGCCCGAAGATGCCAAGGGGCTATGGCCAGAACTACTACCCAAAGTCTTGTGGGCGCACAGAACCACACCCAAGTCCAGCACCGAGGAAACCCCCTACTCTCTGGTTTATGGAACCGACGTAGTCATACCCGTAAAAGTGGGCGAACCCAGCGTAAGGTATTCACACACCAGCGGGACAGAAAATGATATCAACAGACTCCAAGACCTTGATGAAGTCGAAGAAAGAAGAGAAATGGCCCACATCAGGATGGTAGCCAAAAAACAACAAGTCGAAAGATATTACAACAAAAGGGCAAAAATAAGGCCACTCAAAGTAGGGGATTACGTCCTCAAAGCCAAGACTTTGGCCTCAAAAGACCCAAGTGAAGGGAAATTGGGCACAAACTGGGATGGACCCTACAAAATCACGGCGGCGGCCAGGAAATGAGCATTCCAGCTAGAGACAATGGAAGGAAAGACACTCCAGAACAACTGGAACGTCGCTCACCTCAAACATTTACACTTCTAAAAATGTGTCACCTGAATCGTACTCTTTTTCCCTTACCCGAGTTAGACATCATGTCCGCCTCTCCATGCGCTCTCCAAGCCCGACATGATACACGGACTAGATTAGTGTCATCTCCAGATGTATAGAAAGGCTACGACCATCTCCAGATGTATAGAAAGGCTACGACCATCTCCAGATGTATAGAAAGGCTACGACCATCTCCAAATGAATGAAAAGGCTACGACCATCTCCAAATGAATGAAAAGGCTACGACCATCTCCAAATGAATGAAATGGTTATGGCCATCTCCAAATGAATGAAAAGGCTAAGTCCATCTCCAAATGAATGAAAAGGCTATGACCATCTCCAAATAAATGAAAAGGCTACGGCCATCTCCAAGTAAATGAGAAGGCTATGGCCATCTCCAAATGAATGAAAAGGCTACGACCATCATTTTATATGGCTAAGGCCATCATCCTACGACCATTATTTTACATGGCTATGGACATTGTTTTCACAAGGCTACAACCATCATTTTATATGGCTAAGGCCACCAGGATACGACCATTGTTTTACATGGCTATGGCCATCGTTTTCATAAGGCTACGACCATCATTTTATATGGCTAAAGCCATCAGGCTACGACCATTATTTTACATGGCTATGACCATCGTTTTCATAAGGCTACGACCATCATGTTATATGGCTAAGGCCATCAGGCTATGACCATTATTTTACATGGCTATGGCCATCGTTTTCATAAGTTTACGACCATCATTTTATATGGCTAAGGCCATCAGGCTATGACCATTATTTTACATGGCTATGGCCATCGTTTTCATACGGCTACAACCATCATTTTATATGGCTAAGGCCATTATTTTACATGGCTATGTCCATCGTTTTCATAAGGCTACGACCATCATTTTATATGGCTAAGGCCATTATTTTACATGGCTATGGCCATCGTTTTCATAAGGCTGCGGACATCATTCTATATGGTTAAGACCATCAGGCTACGACCCTTATTTACATGGCTGTGGCCATCGTTCTCATAAGGCTACGACCATCATTTCATATGGATAAGTCCATCAGGCTACGACCATTATTTTACATGGCTATGGCCGTCGTTTTTATAAGGCTACGACCATTGTTTTACATGGCTAAGGCCATCATGTTTAAATGACCAAGGTCATCGAATTTTATAAGGCTAAGGCCATCATTTCTACACGGTTAGGGCCATCGAATTATGAAAAGCTACGCCCGTTGTTTTACGCGGCTATGGCCGTCTAGTTATACACAGCTACAGTAAAAAAATATAACAACGTGCCAAAAAGAATAGAAAAGAAAGATTACTTACAACAAAAATTATATGTCTTTATCAAATGGGTCAAACACCCATGACACAAAAATCAATATTTATAGGCGTATTTACAAGGATTATAAAAGTCGACTACTTATCCTGCCCGACCTGACTTTCAGGTGGCCCGTCCTCATTTCCAGGAGGGTACGTCTTGGAAATCCAAGAGCTGGAGTCCAAACGATTAACGCCTGCGGAGTTTCCCCTCTCCCGGCCGGCGATTCGGGACTATAACCAGCCGCTTCGCGAGCGGCTCTGACCAAATGGCGCTGGCTCTCAACTTCTGCTTCAAATGCTCGACCAGCCACCAGAAATTCCTCAAGCACCACCAGCCTGGCCTCCGGGTATACCCACATCTTGTGTGCTTCACGAGACGTATCGGCCTATGCAAGAGCTTTCTTGAGCTCCGCGACCTTGGCCTTCGTGGTATCAAGTTCTGCCGTCAAAGCCGCAACCCGGGTGCAATATTCTGCCGCCTCCTCCGCCACTACACGGCCAAGCTGCAGTTCCTCGTCCTTGGCCTGAATAAGGACCTCCATCTTCGCGGCCCGAGCAACATCGGTCATGGGCTCTTCATCAACTTTCTCCAGCTCAGCCACTTTTTTCTTCAACTGCTCCTCGGACTCCACGAGGCCCTCACAAACCACCCTAAAGTTAGGGTCTTGCTTGCCAGGGTCCGGTGTGCCTTGCGCGTCTTGTTATATTTCTGCACCAGCCTATTGTATCTGTCTGCCTTCTCCTTCTGGCGTTGATCCCTCTCCGCCTCTAGGACAAGAGTCTAGAAATGAAACCAAGTAAGTACGAGGAAAATCATCCTCCACTAACACAAAATAAAAGTCATCGATCAAGGCAAATGCATACCTGTAAGGCCGCACCTGCCACCCTTAGGGCTAAGACCTTGTCGCTAAGTTCCGCTAGGGTCACACGCTTGGCACCAGCGCACAAGAGCGTCATACTGGTGGCTGCCTCCTCGCAATTTTCCAACAAATTATAGTGACTTGGAATCACTATGCGACGAGAAGACTGGCCGGCCACCATCTCCACCCAGTCCAAGGACCCACCTCTTCTGTCCGCGTCCTCCGTGGCGGCCCCCGCCCGCCACATCCACACGTTCGCTCCTTCTCTCCGTGGCCTCCCACCTAAGAGCGGACCTCCCTGAGCGAATGGTCTCTGCCATAAAAACCGGCCTTGATTCAGGGCGGGATGGCTTAACCTTCTCTGTCTGAGTGGACACAGTCTTGCCGGTAAGGATCTGACGCTGCCTCATCTCTAATGTCTCCTCCTCTTCACGGTCCTCCTACGTGGGATGCAGAGCGAGCTCAGAGGGAGCGGTCCAGCAGTGGACGTCCCTATGGGGGCGATCTCAAGAATGTTATCAGGCACCACCGCTGGTACCTCCATCGGTGTTGTCTTAGGCACGACCCCAGGCACAACCTCATGTACTGTCTCTGGAGCCGCTTCTAAAGCGACCTTTTGCCTTGAGGGGGGGGGGGGAGAAGTACTGCCCCTGGACGTGCCAACAAGGATCAAATCCTCCTTAGGGTCGGATACCGCCCTAGAAGGGCCGGCCACGGTCTTCTTCATCTTCTTCTTCTTCTTCTTCTTCTTCTTCTTCTTCTTCTTCTTCTTCTTCTTCTTCTTCTGCTTCTTCTTATTCTGCGCCCTTTTAGAGGCGTCCCGACCTGCCAAAGCATGTATGAGACGGGCAAGAAAATTATGGGGGAACCCCGAACCATAACAAAAATTAGGTAAGGCCGTTACCTGCCGGGCCATAGAGCCTAAGGAATTCAGGCCAAGAATGACATTCTTCTGCAAACGGTATCAACGCTTGCACCCATGACCTAATGTCGTCAACCCTTCTAGGAGGGCGAGCTGTCACTGCATGAAAGCAAAAGGAAATTTTCAATGGACAAAACCAGCAAGATGAGGTCGCCATAGTAAAAGTTATGCACGGTAATACTTACATGCATCGTTCCACGCCTATGGAAACCCTTCAGAGTTGGACACAAGGTGCTCGGTACGCACGTAGAAAAATATCATCCAGAATTTGCGATTGGCCTTGTCGTCCACCTGCGACACAAAGATTTTCTTGCCCCGACTCCTTAACTGGAGCATCGAGCCTCTCATAAAGACCGCATTAAACATTTGTAGAAGGTGATGAACGATAACCTCTTTCCCAGCCTTTGCCGCGTAGATGGTGAGCACCCTACACACCTTGAACGCGTACAGAGTAAGTTGGGCCGGGCACGCCCCGAACCAGCGACAAAGCTCTTCCGCCAAAGGGTAAAGTGGGAGGCTGTACTCGATGCGAAAGGCGTACTCATATAAAGCACAATACCCGGGCTTGTGCACATTAGCATGGTCTAGCTCTTCAGGGACCATCTAAACGCAACCAGGGATATTATACAATTTCCTGAGAGTGGCCAAGTGAGACGGCATCAGATCACTGTGCTCCAAAGGAGGGAGTTTACACTTATTCTTAAAGTCACTCCTCTTACCCATATCTAGTGGGAGTAAGTTAGCTGTTGATAGCGAAACAAAAACTTCCTCGGCCTCCCATCATCTAAGGATGACGAAGCCCTAGAGTAAGCAACGTCCTTGGTCCTGGTATCATTATGAAGATGCTTAGCCATAGCGAAAGTTATAAGAAAAAGGTGTTTCCGGTCACGAGTTTGATTCCTCAAAATGAAAATTTCAGAGAAGAAAGAACAACGAGCACCAGAAAAAGATAGGGAAAAGATTGGGAAAATACTCTCAGAAAAGGTTCGAAAGATGAATCAAGTTCAACTCTCGCTCTATTTGTAAGAAAGGGTACACGAAAATTGAAAGGGCATGATTTGAAAATCGGCACAGGAAACCCAAAAATCACGTCATAACCTGAACCGCCTCGGGAGCAGAAGTAATGATCAGCACGTGATCGATGATGCCATCTTAAAAAGGAACCCTAAAAAGGAGGTAATATGTCAACGGCTGGACCTCTTCACATATGAACACGTCTCTTAAAGGGGTATCAACAGGAACGACCAAATTTCCAGAAGTGTCGAGCGTGTATGTCCATCCATTGGAGACGCCTCTCGACTACGTGTCCAATAAATGGAGGGACCATCTTTATTGGGAAAATTTGGTTCCTTACGTCTCTACACTATCTACATACGTCCTCGGTGAAGAAAGCGGCTTAATCATGGTCGACTCAAGGAAGGCCAGCCTCAGATAGTAGACGGGCCAAGTGACATGACTCACTGCGACGTCGTTTCGAGCTCTGACACTCGTACACTAAGGCCACCAACCCTTGTACTTTTCTTTGATTATTTTGAGGAAGGTCCCTTAGTATATAAAGGGGACCTTCCCTTTGTAAAGATTCATGTGTGTATTTTTACTATTGAAAATATACAACTCTCTCTCTCTATCTAATTCTCTCTCTCTCTTTTGAAAAGTTTATTACTTCTCTTATTTCCCTTGTATCTCGAATTATTCTTACTATAACCACAGATCTTGGTCATTTTATTCTCCCTAGATCATATTACTTTTGATTCCGATTAATCCATATTATTTTTGATTGTTTTAGAGCTATTTAAGTACTCAAATAACTTTTTAGCAAAACACATGAGCCAAACATTAGAAGCCTGTTTGACCATGCGGATCTATTCGCTTTCTCTCATGCAGATATGCCAGGAATTCCATGAGAAATCGCCTACCACAAACTCAACGTCGACCCATTACACCCGCCCGTGCGACAAATGAGAAGGAAATTCAACGCCGCCATTAACGAAGCAGTGACCAAAGAAGTGGACAAGCTGCTAGACAATGGCTCAATCAGGGAATCCAAGTACCCGGAATGGGTAGCCAACGTCGTAATGGTCAAGAAGAAAAACGGGAAGTGGCGGATGTGTGTAGATTTCACTGATCTAAATAAGGCTTGTCCAAAGGAATCTTTCCCTCTCCCCCACATCGACCAGCTAATAGATGCGACAGCAGGGCATGAGCTTCTAAGCTTCCTTGATGCATATTCCGGCTACAATCAGATCATGATGGCAGAAGAGGATCAGCAAAAAAACAACTTTCATCACTCATCAAGGGACATACTGCTATAAGGTAATGCTCTTCGGGCTCAAGAACGCAGGGGCCACTTACCAAAGACTGGTAACAGCAATGTTCAAATAACAGCTCGGAAAAACCATGGAAGTCTACATCGACAACATGCTGGTCAAATCATAAAAAAGGAAGACCATCTCACCCACCTGAAGGAAGCCTTCAAAATATTAAGGAAATATGGCATGAAGCAAAATCCTGAAAAATGCGCTTTAGGAGTAGCCTTGGGAAATTTTCTAGGATTTCTGGTATCACAAAGGGGGATCGAAGTCAACCCCGCCCAAATCAAGGCCATAGAAGCCATCCCAGAAACGCTAAACAGCAAAAAGCAAGTGCAAAAACTGACATGTCGGATAGCCGCCCTCTCCAAATTCATTTCGTGCTCCTCCGATAGATGCCACAAATTCTTCGGTGTATTGAAGAAAGACCAGGGACTGCAGTGGAACACAGAGTGTGTAGAAGCTCTGAAAACCTTGAAAGCATACTTGTCATCATCGCCCCTGCTGGTGAAAGCCAACCAAGGTGAACCGCTACTGGTATATTTGGCTGTATCAAAAGTTGCAGTCAGCGCCGTCCTGGTGCGCGAAAATAAAGGTACACAATCTCCATTTGATTATATTAGCAAAACCTTAGTGGATGCTGAAACCCGGTATCCCCACCTTGAGAGGCTAGCGTTAGCACTCGTAGTAGCTTCACAAAAGCTACGACCATATTTCCAATGCCACCCTAGAATGGTAGTAACGACCTTCCCCCTAACAAGCATCCTACACAAACCCGAAATCTCAGGGCGACTCGCCAGATGGGCTGTTGAGCTCAGCGAGCATGATATTACATACCTCCCTAGGACCGCCATCAAGTCGCAAGTCCTAACTGACTTTATCGCCGACTTCAGCGCGGAAATCCTGCCAAAGGAAGAACTCGAAGCACAACGCGCATCCTCCGAAAACGACCTATGGGTACTTTACAAGGCCACCGCCGCCAATGCATCGGGATCGGGTCTGGGACTCGTACTTGAGGTCCCCACGGGTGAAACAATTCGCCAGTCCATACGATGCCCGAAAATAACTAACAACGAGGCCGAGTATGAGGCCGTTATTGGAGGCATTAAACTGTTCATCAAGTACGGAGCCCGCCGAATTCTCTTCCATTATGATTCCCAGCTTGTAGTGAACCAAGTCACTGGGACTTATCAAATCAAAGAACAGAGGCTACAAAAGTACTAGTCCGAAATCCACAGACCGATGGCTACATTCGACGAATGCCGCTTCGATTAAATTCCTAGAGCACGGAATATCAAAGCGGACGGCCTAGCAAAGCTGGTTGCCGCCACCAAAAACTTCAACAAAGAAAGTGTGGTCACACTCCTCCACTCGGCTATCAATCACACCAAGGTACTTTCCCTAAACGTGACTTGGGACTGGCGCAACCAGTTCATATCTTATTTGCAGGATGAGGTATTACCCCTGATAAAAAAGAAGCGAAGAAGCTTCGCATACAGGTCGCCCGGTACTACATGGTCAATGGCGACCTTTATAAAAGGACATTCGGTGGCCCCTTAGCCAAGTGCTTAGGGCCGCAACAAACAATGCCGGTACTCGAAGAAGTACACGAAGGCCATTGCGGCACCCACACTAGCGACCGCGCCCTCGTAAGATGCATTATACGCGCTGGCTACTATTGGCCCACCATGAAGAGAGAGGCAGCTGAGTATGTCCGACGGTGCGAGCAGTGCCAGAAGTTCGCCCCAATGATACACCAACCAGGAGAACCCCTCCATTCCGTCACCTCCCCATGCCATTCATCAAATGGGGAATGTACATAGTCGGCCCACTACCCTCAGGACGTGGAAAGGTACAATTTCTACTTGTTTTAGCTAATTATTTTTCTAAGTGGGTGGAAGCAGGAGCGTATGCACAAATACGCGAACAAGAAGTTATTTCCTTTATTTGGAAGAACATCATATGCCGTTTTTGAATCCCCAAGGAAATCAGCTGCAATAATGGGCGCCCGTTCATTGGTCAGAAAACGATCGAGTTCTTCGAAAAATGGCGCATCGAAAGGATACTTTCCACGCTAATACCACCCGCTGCCAACGGTCAAGAGGAGTTTCCAACAAAAATACTAAATATACTTAAAAAGAAGCTCGAAGATGACAAGGGGATATGGCCCGAACTACTACCCGAAGTCTTGTGGGCGTACAGAACCACGCCCAAATCCAGCACCGGGGAAACCCCATACTCACTGGTTTATGGAACCGACGCGGTCATACCCGTCGAAGTGGGCAAACCCAGCTTAAGGTACTCACACACCAGCGGAATAGAAAACGACATCAGCAGGCTCCAAGACCTTGATGAAGCCGAAGAAAGAAGAGAAATGGCCTACATTAGGATGGTAGCCCAAAGAAAACAGGTCGAAAGGTATTACAACAGGAAGGAAAAAATGAGGCCACTCAAAGTAGGGGACTACGTCCTCAAAACCAAGACTAGCCTCAAAAGACCCAAGTGAAGGAAAGTTGGGCACGAATTGGGACGGACCCAACAAGATAATGACGATGACCGGTACAGGAGCGTTCCAGCTAGAGACAATGCAAAGAAAGATTCTCCAGAACAACTAGAACGCCACTAACCTCAAACGTTTCCACTTCTAAAAAGGTGTCACCTGAGTCGTACTCTTTTTCCCTAACCCGAGTTTTGTCCCAATTGGGTTTTCTCGGGAAGGTTTTTAACGAGGCGGCGAAGGGATCACCTGGAGATGTTTGTAGCGCAAGTGCATCATGTCCGCCTCTCCGTGAACTCTCCAAGCCAGACATGATACAGGGACTGGACTAGTATCATCTCCAAATGAGTGTAAAGGCTGCGTCCATCTCCAAATGAATGTAAAGGTTACGTCCATCTCCAGATGAATGTAAAGGCTACGACCATCTCCAAATGAATGTAAAGGCTACGACCATCGCCAAATGAATGTAAAGGCTACAACCATCTCCAAATGAATGAAAAGGCTATAGCCATCTCCAGATGAATGAAAAAGGCTACGACCATCTCCAGATGAATGAAAAGGCTACGGCCATCTCCAAATGAATGATCATGCTACGACATTTATTTTACATGGCTATGGCCATCGTTTATATGGCCAAGGCCATCAGGCTACGACCTTTATTTTACATGCCTATGGCCATCGTTTACATGGGAAAGGCCATCATGCTACAACCTTTATTTTACATGGCTATGGCCATCGTTTACATGGCTAAGGCCATCAGGCTACGGCCTTTATTTTACATGGCTATGGCCATCATTTATATGGCTAAGGCCATCAGGCTATGACCTTTTTTACATGGCTATGACCATCGTTTATATGGATGAAAGCCATCAGGCTACGACCTTTATTTTACATGACTATGGCTATCGTTCGTATGGCTAAAGCCATTAGGCTATGGCCTTCATTTTACGTGGTTACGACCATTATTTTATACGGCTAAGGCCATTAGTCCGCGGCTTTTATTTTACATAGCTATGGCCATCATTCTCATCAGGCTACGGCCTCTATCTGTACATGGCCAAAGCCATCACATTCACAAGGCTACGGCCGCCTATTTTATACAGCTAAATCCATCAAGCTAACTTTACACCACTATGGCCGACAAATTCCATGCGGCTACGGTAAAATAAAAGTACGACGACATGCCAAAAGGTAGAAAACTTACTTACCAAAAAAATTACATGTTTTCATCAAGGGGAACAAACACCCATGATACAAAAATCAGTATAAACAAGTATATTTACAAGGATCCTAAGAAACCGCTACTTATCTAGCCTGGCCTTGCCCTCACGTGGCCCGTCCTCATTTTCGGGAGGGTACGCCCTGGAAATCCAAGAGCTGGATTCCAAGCGATTGATATATGCTAAGTTTCCCCCCTCCCGGGGTGGTGACTCAGGACCATAGCCCGCCGCCTCACGAGCGACTCTGACCGACCGGCGCTGGCTCTCAACTTCCTCTTCAAACGCTCGGTCAGCCTCCAGGAACTCCTCAAGCACGACCAAACTAGCCTCGACATAAACCCACATCTCGTGTGCTTCACGAGAGATATCAGCTTGCGCAAGAGCTCATTTGAGCTCCTCGACCTTGGCCTTTGTGGCGTCCAGATCCGCAGTTAAAGATGCGACCCGGGTTCGTAGTTCTGCCGCTTCCTCCGCCACCACGCGGCCAAGCTGAAACTCCTCATCCTTGGCCTGAAGAAGGACCTCCATCTCCGTGGCCCGAGCAACGGCGACCATGAGCTGTTCATCAACTTTCTCTAGCTCGGCCACTCGTTTCTTTAACTATTCCTCGGACTCAACAAGACCCTCACGAACCACCCTAAAGATAGGGTCCTGCTTATACATGTCGGCCAAGGTCCGGTGCACCTCGCGCTTTCTATCATACTTCTACACCAGCCTATTCTATCTGGCCATCTTCTCCTTCCGACGCCGTTCCCTCCCCACCTCCAAAACAAGAGTCTAGAAAAGAAACCAAGTAAGTACGAGAAAAATCACCCTCCACCAAACGCAAAGAGAAAAGTCATCGAGCAAGACAAAGGCATACCTGTAAGGCCGCACCTGCTACCCGTTGGGCCAAAACTTTGCCGCTGAGTTCCGCCAGGGTCTCACGCTCGGCGCCAACACACAAAAGCATCATACTAGAGGCCACCTCCTCACAGTTCTACAGCAAATTATAGTGACTTGGAATCACTATACAACGAGAAGATCGACCACCCGCCATTTCAACCCGATCCAAGGACCCACCTCCTCTATTTGCGCCTCTGAGGTCGCTCCCGGACCCACCGTGTTCGCGCCCTCATCTCTTCTCTCAGCGACCTCTCTCCCAAGAACGAACCTCCCTACTCGAAGGGCCTCCACCATAAAAACCGGCCTTGATTCAGGGCGGGGTGGCATAACCTTCTTCACTTGAGTAGCCACGGCCTTGCCAGTGATAATCCGACGCCTCCTTGCCTCCAAAGTCCTCTCCTTTCACGGCCACCCTCCGCGGAATGCAGAGCGGGCTCAAAAGGGGTTGGTACATCGGTAGACGTCCCTACGGGGAAAATTTCAGGAACAGTCGATGGCGCCTCCACGGGTGTTGCCTCAGGTATGACCTCCATCACAGCCCTAGGCATTAGATTTGGAGCCGCTTCCAACAAAATCTCCTGTCTTGAAAGGGGAGAAGTACTGCCCCTAGACGTGTCGACAAAGACCAGATCCTCCTTAGGATCAGATGTCGTCCTAGAAGGACTGGCCACAGTCTTCATCTTCTTCTGTTTCTTTTTATTGTGTGCCTTCTTGGAGGAATCCCGTCCTGCCCAAAACACGCACGAGACGGGCACGAAAGTTGTGGGAACCCCCTAACCACAACGCAAATTATTTAAGGCTGTTACCTGTCGGGCCGTAGAGCCTGAGGAATGCACTCCAAGAACGGCTCTCTTCTGCAAATGGTATCAACGCTTGCACCCACGATCTAACATCGTCAACCCTATGAGGAGGGCGAGCCGCCACTGCATGGAAATGAAACGAAATTCTCGATGGTGAAAACAAGCAAAGTGAGATCGAAATAGTAAAAGTTGCTCACATCAATACTCACATGCATCGTTCCACACCTACGGGAACCATTCAGGGTTGGACACGAGGTGCTCGGTACGCACGTAGAAGAACCGCGTCCAGAATTTACGATTGGCCTTATCGTCCACCTGCGACACGAAGCTCTTTGTTCGCCGTTTCCTCAGCTGGAGCATCGAATCACTCATAAAAACAGCGTTGAACATCCGCAGAAGGTGATGGACAGTCAAATCATTCCCCGCCTTCGCCGCATAGACGGACAAAACCCGGCACACCTTCAAGGTATACAGAGTAAGCTGGGCTGGGCATGCCCGAAACCAGCGACACAACTCTTCCACCAAAGGGTAAAGCGGGAGGGTGTATCCAATTCAGAAGGGATATTTGTAAACGACACAGTACCCAGGCATGGGCACATTGGCATGGTTTAGCCCCGCAGAAATCATGTCGACGTGATCAGGAATGTTATATGATTTCCTGAGGGAGGCTAAGTGGGATGGCTTCAACTCACTATGCTCCCAAGGAGGGAGTTTGCACTTGTTTTCGAAGTCCGTCCTTTTGTTCATTTTACGTTGGAGTAAGTTGGTCGTCGACAATGGGACAAAAACTTCCTCGCCATCTTAAGATGACGAAGCCCTAACGGAAGCAACGTCTTTGGTTCTAGTATCGTCATGATGACGTTTGGCCATAATGGAATTTATAGGGAAAAAGTATCCCGGGTCACGAGTTTCAATTACTAAGAATGAGAATCTCAGAGAAGAAAGGGAACCGGGAAAAGATAGAAGAAAGATAGGAAATACTCTCAGAAAAGGTTCGAATGTTGAATCTATCCAACTCTCCCTCTATTTATAATAAAAGGTACAGGGAAATCGAAAGGGCATGGTTCAAAAAACCAGCGCAGGAAACCCAAACGTCACGTCACAACCTAAACCGCCTCGGGGGCAGAAGTAATGATCACGCACGTGATCGATGACGTCACCTAGAAAAAAAACTCCGAAAAAAGGGAGTAATATGTCAACGGTTCGACCTCTCCATGCAAGAGCACGTCTCTTAACAAGGGGTACCAACGGGAACGGCCAAATTTCCATAGGCGTAGGATGTAAGTCCGTTCATTGGAAACACCCTTCAACTGCGTCCCCAATAAATGGAGGGACTATCTGTATTAGACAAATTTGGCTCCTCACGCCTATACACTATTTGCACACGGCTCCGCCAAGGAAAGCGGCCTTGGTGAGGTTGGCCCAAGCAAGGCCGGCCTCAGTCGACAAACGGACTGAGTGACATGACTTGCTGTAACGTCACATCAAGCTCTGACACTCGTATATCGAGGCCACCAACTCTTGTACTTTCTTTGTATTATTTCGAGAAAGGTGCCTTAGTATATAAAGGGGACCTTCCCTTTGTAAAGACTCATGTGTATTTCATTACTGATAATATACAACTCTCTTTTTCTGATTCTCTCTATCTCCCTTGTGCTAAGTCTACTATTTATCTTATTGTTCTTATACCTTAGTCATTCCATAATCTCTAGACCATATTACGTTTGATTCCGATTGACTCAAATTATTTTTGATTATTTTTAGAGCTATATAAGTGTTCGAATAACATTTTAACCAAACACATGTCAAAAAGATCCAAAACAAATGTAATAAAGAAGAGGGAACTACTTAACATATTTGAAGCCGTCGAAATTTTCAAAAAAAGAACCAGCTTCAAAACTCATGTACTGCGTTGGAATATCACTTCCAATATCATTAGTACTTTCAGTAACGTTCCTCTCAGTATTATTAGCATCTCTATTCCAATTCCACGACGAAAAGAACGTATTATCAACTTCAAGAAAAGATAAAAAGTTGGGAGTAGAAGCTAAAGAATTCCATAAAGTCTGATCATACGACTGTAGCAGTAGTAGTAATTCCTGTTGGAGTTGTTCTCGTTGCTGTAAATAACACAGCAGTTGACAGTTTTCGCATTCACACACTGCTGTAAAATTGTACAAATCAGACATATTATTATCTGCATCAAATTCCACATTCTCTAATTCTTCAGAATTCAGTTCTGTCATATGTTCAATATTCAATGATGTGTTAGAGTTGTGTGTGTGTATATATAATGCTCCTTGGTATTATTTGAATAGGATAGGATTTGACTCGAATTAGTACTCGTAGATAACTAAGAGACTAAGTAATTAGCTCCTACTTCTACCTTGCTATGGTTTTTCGAGTGTTATAATTATAGTGTATTTAGGATTTGGATTACGTTAAACTCTTATCCAGAATTTACGGTACCATGTCAGAAACTATTTTCTTTTTGTTTAATTATATTATTCTTATTAGTTTCTTTAATTTGTTCTTTTGATAAATAAAAATGGAAAAAGAGATTGCGTACATAAGGATCATGGAAAATCATAATAGTAGGAAAGTGAAAACATACCAGAACTAATTATCCAGCACTATCAGTTGTCACTTTTAAAAGTATATTTTTTGTTTAAGGAATTATACCTTTATTATTTATAGGAAAATACACGATCAATAAACGTAAATCATAAAACAAGCAATTATATATAACTGTAACCATAAAATAGCTAATACTCCAGCATTGGCATCTTGATGGTCACTCCTTCCCATCAGAAAAGGGCTGAAACACCATAGTAAGGAGACAAATATATAGTAGTTTTTTTAATTTAAATTTTAATTAGATGATAATAGTTCAGTAACATCTGGGTTCAACTTTTACTGTCGCGGATAAATAAAATATTGTTTACATATTCAGGCTGATTGGGATAGGTATGTTGCTGATCTACATATAATAAATAGCTGAAATGAAACTGCAGATGGTGAGAGTTTCTACACATTTAAGAATAGAAAATCTTAGACATAATTGACAATGGAAGCATCTCAGTGGCTTTTGCAATTGGTGTCGCCCTTAATTCGTTGCCTTCAGATGAGGTATCTTCAGTATGTCTCGAGAAGAAGTGTTGGCTTAGAAGGGCAATTCTTGCGAAATTCTAAATATCTTTATGGATCATGGAATTTTAACTTATTTCAATTTCAGTATTATGACAAGAAATGTATATTCTAATGCAGATAGAGCATGAAGGCAGCTCTCTTGCTAATAGTGGCTTAACTATACTATCCGAAAATATCTTGTGATGTGCATGAGAATTGAGAAATAGAACTCAGGGGAAAAAAAAGAGGTAGACAAGTCATAATTCCATATGGATATATTATGTAATTTTAAATTTTTCTGGTTGGCTGCTTCAATTTATTCGTGAGAGCTAAGTTATTTTTTTCACAAAAAATGATAGCTCATTATTCTTTGAATAAGTGGTAAAACTGTATTAGTATTTAGAAATTGTAGTTCATATTGGGTCGACTGAGATAGAAACAAAAATAACAGTTGAGATATCAGACTATTCTCATGCAGGGCTGAAATTAAAACCTTCCACACACTCAAAAAGAAAGTAAAAGGCATGTCTCCCTGCATATCTCTACTTGAGATTTGGTTCTTTTTCCTAGATTCTGAATTGCTATGATTCAAAGATAATGTAGCTTACATTTGCTTATTTCCTCCCACTTATGACTGCGCTTATAGGAAGTAGCTACTTATTTTGGGATTTTGAGATGTTGGGATACTGGAAAAGAATACTTTTTGGTGTTTTGATATGCTAGTCAAGAAAATAAACAGGACTTCGTTTCACTTTATTTTCTTTTTCCAAAAGTAACCTGACTAACAATTTTTGAAAAAAAATTATCTTTTTTTTTAAATAAAAAAATCAAAAAAATAAGAATTTCCTGTCAAAAGGACCTAAAAGTATTTATTATTATTGTTACTTAATTGATATCCTCTCTTTTTTCTTTAAATCCTGACGTTAGTCTGTTGGATCAACATTTTTCTCCTTTAAAATGCAGATAAAATAGCATGAACTATCTCAGGTACAAGGACTAAATAGACATTTGGACAAGCATGCCCACAAGGATACAGCACCAATACCAGCCCTACTATATCATTACACTAATCATCCAAGAAATACTCTCTCCATCTGCAGGAGACAATTTATTTCATCCTCTCATGTACTTGTGGTTCTTCAAAGATAACAAGGCTAAAAATATATACATTTATGCTAAAATTTTCTCTTAATATATGTACATCTTCGAGTTCACTGTTTCAGTAGCATTAGCTGTATATGTTATTTTTGAGATGACAAGGTCCTGAACAAGAAGATACCTATACCGCCAATAGCAACAGTAAGAAGCAGAGGAACACCAATTGATTCAATAACTTCAGCCATTCCTTCGGTCCTATCCATTCTTCCTTGGCGAGATCTTTCTCCATTGAGTTCACGGAGGATATTACTCAGATTGTCTATCTGGTGCATGATCTGACGCTGTGATCTCCCAATGAGAAGTACCTGCTCGCAAGATGGTTTGCATCAGAAGCATAATTTTCTAAATCTACTACCCCCTCAATCCCAAATTGTCCATTTTCCCGATCTTGAGACAATTCCATTAAACTTGGATTATGGTTCTTGTTAGAGAATCTTTTAGTACTAGGAAACATAAGTCATTTAACTTTCAGTGCTATCTCTAGAAGTATTATTTTCAAATGACGAATTATTCCACAATCGAGTTTACTCTAAAATTTGGTCAAATAGATCAGAAGGCAAGATTTGGACAACAATTGTCTTAGAAAGTATATCAAAGCACCCACATGGCCACAATGCCTTCTTTTGTCTCTGCTTAGTGTCAAAGATGAGCAGAAGATAATCGTAAAATACCTCTTCCATAAGAGAAGATTCCCGTGCCAATTGGGAAGCAGATGATGAATGAGGTACAAGAGAACCAGTCAATGAGCCATTTCCTAACCCAGCCACAAAAAGAGAAGTGGGTGCAGATCCATTGCAAGCCTCAGCGTGCACTGCCAAATTTTGTTGGCTGGCAGA
The DNA here is from genome assembly GCA_034376525.1 of Nicotiana benthamiana. Lineage (NCBI taxonomy): Eukaryota > Viridiplantae > Streptophyta > Magnoliopsida > Solanales > Solanaceae > Nicotiana > Nicotiana benthamiana. The sequence continues at coordinate 106,794,022 of CM067335.1, read as the reverse complement.
AACTTTATTGACAGATATTTTTGAGTTTAGCTCTTCCATCCGAGATGTAAACTCATCCATTCGCTCACTCAGCGTGGAAATTTGTTCTGAAAGTTGAGAAATAACTCCCTGAAAAAAAGCAATTCTTGAGTGATCGAGAGAGGAAAATGCAAGATTGAGTTATTACAAACTATTCAGCATAAGTGGGAGGTACTGGTAGCAATTAACTACTCTTCTGGTGTATGAGAAACGATGAAATTAAGCAGGAAGATGGAAAAGGAAAAACACATTTGCAATATACTACTTCCGGTGCACAGTCTCGAGCACCAAGTTCTCCATATAGGCGTCATGAACTCTTATCTTCTTACAAAACGAATGGATCCTTGTATGACTAAAAAAAAGATTTATAGGTATAGGACTTGAATAAAAGTCTATTATGAAGATCAAAATAAACCAGATATGCTTTTTATAAATCTATATGAACAATTGTAAATCATAAAAATAGACTCTCTTGCTGTTCTACATGACTATAAAAGGGATCCATCAGTTATTTGCAGGTATTTCCAGCCACCAATGCCCAGGCTTGCCAGGAGATCATTATTTGGCTTGCTTTTCTAAAGCTATAAAGTCAATTTTCCTCTGGCGATTCTCAAAACCACAAAATCCAACTGTGTGCCTCTTTAACTCCTAATGGAGGACTCACTTCCTTCTCCTGATATGAAATCTTTCCAAAGGTTATGTTGGTTCTAGTTATGCCATAAGGAATATTTGAATTATAAGAAAAATTAACAGCCTATAACTTTGGTCAATGGTTGGGCTATGAGACATGGTGGTAGCCCCTAAGAGGAAAGAGTAGGAAAGGGTGAATATATTCTCAAGTGTCGATAACAACAATTAAGGATCAATCAATGGTGATATTCACTAACCTCAGAGGTATTTCATAGTCAATGCCCTCTAAGATTACTGAAGTGCTCACTAGTTGGGATGAAGCTAGAACTGGAAGCAGAGATAGAGGATTGTCCCCTCATGTATATGGTGGACAATATGGAAGGAGAGGAACTCTAGATATTTTGAGGATAGTAGCAATTCAATACAAAAGATCAAAAAGAATTGTGTCCTACTTTTTTTGTTTTTGGTGTAAGCAAAAGTGGCTAGAAGATACTGTATCGATCCTAGAAGTCCTAGAATACTGCTAGGATTGTAGCTCAATAGTCTAGCTTTTTGCATATTGTATATGGTTTCAGTACAACCTATGTACTGTTATATATCAATACACACAAATGTTATTGTAGGCATGTAAAAATTAATTGAATTCAAATTCAATAAATAATTTAGATTATATTTTAAATATATTAGTCCGAATAAATATTTTGGGCTAATATAATTGGATTAATTGTACAAGTCCAATATTATTCGGCTAGCCCATTTAATTGCGCCAAAGTGATGAACCCGCTTCATTAAGCCCAAGATGCCATCTTCCTAAAGGCCCAGTTTGGTGCCACGTGGCAAATGACGTGGCGCATCAAATCAAACGGAAGAGCCAATAGGATCATGCGACGTGTCAAAATGACAACGCATGCCAAGTCACACTAAAAGGCCAATGAAATCGCGCCACGTGTGCAACATGTTCTGGCCAATCAAATGCGGCCATGTCACACTTCAATTTGATTGGTCGGAAAGAGTTTGTTCTTATCATGACTCCTCCCTTCCACAACTATAAATAGGGGTCTTCATAACTCAGAAAAGACACCAGAAGTTATAACAAGAAGCAAAAAGAGCTCGTGGATCAAACGCTTCAAATTCCTCCACAGTTTCAAGCTTCAAGTTCAATTTCAAGAAATCGAGTTCAAGCTCAAGAACAAACAACAAATCAAGTTCAAGCTCAAGAACGAACAACAAATCAAGTTCAAGCTCAAGAACGAAGACCAAATCAAGTTCAAGTCCAAGCAATCTAAGTTCAAGCTCAAGAACAACATCATCGTTCGTGGCAACAAATACATAATCAAGATCAAGCTCAAAGGCCCTCGGATTTATTTATCATTGAAAAGAAGAATCAGAGGAATCATAGAGATTGTAACACTCAAATATTTAAAATAAAATACTACGATTGTTGCGATATTTCAGTCTTGATTTTATTTTCTTGACGCAATTTATTGTCTACAATTCTGGCACGCCCAGTGAGACTATCTCTACCTCTCATCTCAACTTTTCAATTACCAAAGTTCAAAAACATTGAAATGGCTTCAAAGAAAATCAACTCCGTTTCAACTTCCACCAAGGCTGCTAACTCCAGGTTCTATGCTGATGTGGAAAGCATTCTCGATGTCACCTTTGGAAGCTTCGGACCAGTTACGAGGAGCAAAGAAAGCTCTTTAGGACAACAAGCACCCCAAGTGTCGTCCGCATCAACCCTTGTTTTCGGATCTTCATCCTCAAAAAGAGCAAGATCTGCCACAAATGCATCTGAAGGAGGAAGTGATGTTGCTGAAAAAACCAAGAAAACTCTTGCTCTGCTTGACCTCTCCGGCTCCCAGTACTTTGCTATGAAGGAAGATGATGATGCTTCAAGTGATGGATCCTCCCCACTTACACCACATAGCGTGAGCCAATCAAGGATCAATCTGTGTTATCCTTCATCTATGGATGAGCAGTTGAAAAACTTGACGGAAGCAATTGTTGGCTTGACTAAATGCATGCAAAATCAAGAGGCTAGAATTGACAAGCTAACAGACAGGGTGGGAATTTTGATGGAAGAAGAATCTACCCATGCACCAGCAAGCTCCCAAAAGTTCTAAAGAGTGACTTTCCCCAAGACAAGTACCATCCACTAAGGCTATCCCTGTTTCTTTTGAAGGAATGATTCCAATCGATCAACTAAAGGAGTTCATTGAAGGAACCATTAAGAACAAATATGAAGTTGCTACCAAATCCTCCCTTATGTATGCAAAGCCGTACACTTCAAGGGTCGATATGTTGAAGATGCCTTCTGGCTATAAACCTCCAAAGTTTCAACAATTTGATGGTAAAGGTAACCCAAAGCAACATGTGGCTCACTTCGTGGATATGTGCAACAATGCTGGGACTTATGGAGATTACCTCATCAAGCAATTTGTCCGCTAGCTAAAAGGAAATGCTTTTGAATGGTACACAGACCTCGAGGCTGGATCTATCGATAGCTGGGATCAGCTAGAGCAAGAGTTCCTCAATCGCTTTTATAGTACGAGATGTACTGTGAGTATGATAGAACTTACAAATACTCGTCAACGAAAGGGGGAACCAGTTATCGACTTTACCAATCGTTGGAGGAATGCAAGCCTCAACTGCAAAGACAGGCTTAGTGAAGCTTCAGGCATAGAGATATCTGTGCATCCAACACATGTATTGGGGATTGCGCTACATCTTGCAAGGTATCAAGCCTAGCACATTTGAAGAACTTGCAACTCGTGCCCATGACATGGATTCAAGCATGGCCTTCGCCGGAAATGAAAGACTGCCCATCTATGAACCTCGCAAGGGAATACAAGCAAGAAATCAGGAAGTGGGGCAAGTTCGTACCCAAGTCTGAAAAACAAAGAAGCTATGAATGTCAATACATCACCTATGAAGTTCACGACGAAGGTGAGCAAGAAGCAGAGTATGAAATCCACTTCTTTTCAAGACAAGCCAAGTGGAAAACTGACTCTAAAAGAAATGCAGGAGAAAGAGTATCCATTCCTGGATTCTGATATGCCAACCATTTTTCGAAGAACTCCTCGAGTTAAATCTCATTGAGCTTCAGGAGATGAAGCGACCAAATGAAGTCGGGAAAACAAATGACCCAAATTACTGTAAATATCACCGACTTGTAAGCCACCATTTGGAGAAGTGCTTTGTCTTCAAGGATAAAGTCATGAACTTGGCTCGCAAAAAGAAGATCGTGCTTGAAGATGAGAAAGCAAGCGCAAACCAAGTCTCTATCACCTTTGGCTCATTCAGTACGGATGAATTATGTGGTTTTAAAGAAAGTAAATATGAAGAATTACTGGAGAGCGACAAAGTTGAAGTCAACCAGCCTGATGATGATGAAGGATGGACGTTGGTGACTCGTCGTAGGCGCCACAAAACGAGCCCACGAAAAGAATCAATAGAACAACCAACAAGGAAGATAATGGTAAAAGACCAATGAAAAAGAATCCAATTAGGCATTTGAAGAAAGCAAAAGTGAAGATGCACCACCCTCAAAAGCCACGAAATCCAGTAACCTATGAGGAATTTTTACCAAGTTGGTTCTGCGCGAAGATTTCCCATGAGGGCATTGACACCTCTTGTTGCCATGCTGACAAAGGGAAAGAAAAGAGTGATGACCTACCGTTGGCACCATCTTCGAAAAAGCCCATCGAGTCCACTCCTCAAGAAGTTAATGCTTGTAAGGAAAAGCTCCCGCTCACAAATAACGATCTTTTGCTAGGTGACACTCCTCATAACAGCCCATTGTACCTGGTTGGCTATATGCGCGATGAAAGGGTAAATCGGATTTTGGTTGATAGAGGATCCTCAATGAACATTTTGCTAATCCACACTGTGAAAAAACTTGGTATTCCTATGAACGAACTCTCAGAAAGTCGAGTCATGATCCAAGGATTCAACTAAGGCGGGCAAAGAGCCATAGGAGCGATCAGGCTGGGAATTGAAGATATGCAATCAAGTGCATGGCTGCATGTGATCGACGCGAAGACTTCATACAATGTTTTGCTTGGGAGGCCTTGGATACATGAGAATAAAGTAGTTCCAACTACCTACCATCAATGTTTAAAAGACTACGAGGGTGAAGTCGAAAAGAAGATAGTTGCTAATGATGAGCCATTCAACGAGGCAGAGTCACATTTCGCCGATGCAAAGTTCTACTTGACGAACCGCATTGTGAAGGAGCTGAAAGCTGATGATGGCATGGAAAGCAAGAATAAAGAGCCCTCAATTAAAAGAGAAGAGGTGACTGCTAGTGAAGCCAAAGCTGTTAATAAGGAGGTACAACCCAACACGAATCAGTGTTTTGGAGAGCGCAAAGCGCAAAAAAGCGACAAGGGCTTGCCTCGCTTCAAAGCGCAAAGCGCAAAGAAGCGCACGCTTTTTGAAGTGAAGCGCAATCCTTAAAAAACATAATGTAAAATTATAAATAATCAAAAACATCAATTTAAATACTTAAAAGTAGGTACTAGGTACCATCAAATCATCCACAAACCATCCACAAATCATAGGACAAGCAAAATCAAAGGTACTAAATTAATAGAACTTTGAGACATTAAATAATCAATAAACTGAAAATACATATAATATATATAATAATTAATGATATAAAGTTATAAACTGAAATATACATTTAAAAAATGACATCAACTAAAAATAATACATATATATACATATATATAAAATTTTATATGCTGAAATAAAATGATAAATAAAATTTATATAATAATTAAATATATATATGCTCAAAATATAATAATATTTTATATGTTGAAATAAAATAATAAATGAAATACAATAATTAAATATATATATATATATATATGCTGAAAATATAATAATAATTTTATAATTTATATGCTGAAATAAAATAATAAATGCTAAATTAAGATACAATAATTTTAATTAAGATACAATAATTAAATATACAATTATATATATGCTACATAACTGAAAAGGAAAAAAGAAGAGGAAAAAGTTGACTGCTAGTCGAGCCTTCGAGGTCGACATGGTCTGAAACAGAGAGAGAGAAAGAAGAAGAAAAAAATGAAGAAGCAGAAGAAGAAGATCGACGGTCGACTGGTCTGAAGAAGAAGAAAGAAAAAAGAAAAAAACGAGATGAAAGGGGAAGAAAATACCTGGAACCCTAGTTTCCGGCGACCGAAGAAGAAGAAGAGAGATCGGTCCAGCTCTGTTTTTGACCAAATTAGGTATTTCTGAGACCAATTGTTTTTTTAATCTCAGACCCAAGAAAAGCGATCGACTCGTCGCTTCTGTCGCCTCAGTCGATTTTTTCTCTGAGGCGTGCGCTTCTCCTGTTCGCATCGCCTTAGGCACAGAAAATCGACACTCCATTGCAAAGCGACGAAGCGCACGCTTTTCCAAACACTGACACGAATAAATCTTATAGAGGGAATATTACGTCTTATGGCAAGAAATTAAGTCTGGCGCTCCAATTATATACCCTAAAAGGAATAAAGATGAAGGTGAATCATCTAATCGCCAAGCTAACATGCTAAAGGAGTTAACTCTTCCGGTCAAACGAATTGAGGCAGCAAAGTCGTCCTCAATGCCGCTTCCAGGGTTTATAGCCCAAAATTGTTTGCAAAATGTGGGACTCCCTACAAAAGCGAATAGATGAAGGTTTTGATCCTAACGCTTACAAGCTATTTACAAAAGTTGGATACAATCCCAATTAGCCGTCAAAGTTAGGGAAGCTCCCATCAGAAGATGCAACGAGGCAACCACGTGAAGGTCTAGGATACAAGCAACCGTCACCAGTGCACATCACAATAAGAAGGGCGAGTAGCAATTATATCAGTGTAGAAGACGAATAACAGGCCTTCTGTCTTTGATCGACTTGGAAAATCAACTCTGAGAACTTTCGTATTTGAGAGATTTGGTCCATTAAAGAAGGGGAATAAGTTCCAGCGAAACTATAGAAATACAAGAACACCCGCTTCACCCAAAATTCAGGAGATCTCTAAGGATTTTCAAAGTTTGGTTCCTTCTAGAATGAGGCGACAAACAAAACTTGTGATTTCATGTAAAGAAGTACTGAAGGTAAAGCCATATATTGTGGTCTATACTAAGGAACGTGATGAAGACGAAGAAAGTGTAGGTTCTTCGTATCATGTTACTGGACAAATCAAGAATGGCATTCCATCTTCGATGGAAGATAATGCGGAATTGGATTATGTTTCGCCGTGATATCACATATCCTTCCGTGATGGGGGCCCTCAAGAAGATGAAGATGCAAAAGATGCTCCACCTGAACTTGAAGAAGGAGTGAAGACGACAGTTGATGCCTTAAAAGAAGTTAACCTTGGCACCGATGAAGAACCAAGACCCACCTACCTAAGTGCTTTGCTAGAAGATGATGAAGAAAGCACTTATATTGAGTTACTCAAAGAGTTCAGGGATGTCTTTGCTTGGAGTTACAGAGAGATGCCTGGCTTGGACCCGAAAGTAGCAATCCATCACCTTGCAGTCAAAAATGGTGCTCGCCATGTTAAACAAGCTCAAAGGCGCTTTAGGCCGGACTTGGTTCCCCTGATCGAAACTGAAGTTAACAAACTCATTGAAGCTGAATTTATTTGGGAAGTTAAGTATCCAACATGGGTTTCAAGTATTGTCCCTGTAAGGAAGAAGAATGGCCAGATTCGAGTATGCGTTGACTTAAGGGACCTCAATAATGCGTGTCCCAAAGATGAATTCCTGCTTCCTATTCCAGACCCGATAACCGATGTTACTACTGGTTACAAGGCAATGTCTTTCATGGACGGTTCGTCGGGCTATAACCAAATTCGCATGGCACCAAAAGATGAAGAGCTTACTGCGTTCGGCACTCCCAAGGACATTTATTACTACAAGATAATGCCTTGAAGAATGATGGTGCTACTTACCAAAGGGCTATGCAAAATATTTTCGACATCTTCTCCACAAGAATGTCGAATGCTATGTTGACGACGTGGTGGTAAAATCAAGAGAGAAGGGCGACCACAAGAAAGACTAGAGGATGGTATTTGAATTGCTCCGGAGGTACCGACTTAGGATGAATCCATTGAAATGTGTCTTTGGAGTTACTTCTGGAAGTTCCTTGGTTTCATTGTCCGACATCGAAGGATCGAAATTGATTAAGCCAAAGTGATGCCATTTTGAAAATGCCTGAGCCTCGAGATATCCATGAATTGAAAAGTCTACAAGGAAAGCTAGCGTACCTTAGGAGATTCATCTCGAACCTAGCTGGGAGGTCAACCATTCAATCGCCTTATGAATAAAGGTGTTTCTTTCAAGTGGGACCAAGCTTGTAGCAGTGCCTTCGAAAGTATCAAAACCTACTTGATGAAGCCTCCAGTTTTAGCAGCTCCTATACCTAGAAAGACATTGATACTATACATTGCGGTGCAGGAAAGGTCTGTTGGAGCACTGTTGGCCCAAAAAAATAGTGAAGGGAAAGAAAACTCTCTTTACTACTTGAGCAGGATGATGACACCTAACGAGTTGAATTATTCGCCAATTGAAAAGTTGTGTTTGGCTCCAGTCTTCTCAATTCAAAAGCTGAAGCACTACTTTCAAGCTCATGTTGTCCGTCTTGTTTCTAAAGCAAATCCCATCAAGTTAGTGATGTCAAAACCTGTTCTTAGTGATCGACTAGCGAGATGGTACCTCCAATTTCAACAATTCAAAATTTTGTAAATCCCTCAAAAGGCTATAAAGGGACAAGCATTGGCAGACTTCTTGGCAGATCATCCGATACCTGATGACTGGGAGTTAACTGATGAACTACCTGATGAAGACGCAATGATCATTGAAGTTCAACCTCCATGGAAGATGTACTTTGATGGTGTTGCGCATCGTCGGGGAGCCTGGACTGGCGTAATATTTGTCACTCCCCGAGGTTAAGTCTTGCCCTACTCATACACCTTGAAACAACTATGTTGCTGAATATCAAGCATTAATACTTGGGCTTGAAATGGCCGTTGATATGAAGCAATTGCAATTGCAAGTCTTTGGTGACTCCAAGCTAGTGGTCAATCAGCTATTGGGTAGTTACGAGGTCAAGAAGCCTGAAATATGCCCATATCATGATTACGTTAAAAAGTTGATGGGATGGCTCGGTGATGTGACTATTCAGCATGTGCCAAGGAAAGAAAATAAGAAGACTGGTGCTTTAGCTGCTCTTGCTTCATCATTAGCTCTGCCTGACCAAGCGCAAGTTACTGTCTGCCAAAAATGGGTAGTACCGCCGCCAAATGAGGCTGAAGGGGAAGAAAACGAATTCAAGCATCTCGTTGTTGTTTATGAAGTTGAGAAAGAAGAATGGCGACAACCCATTATCGACTACTTATGCTATGAGATACTTCTAGATAAAAGGAATGAAATCCGTCGTCGTGCATCTCGCTTCCTTTACTACAAGGATACTCTATACAGAAGGTCGTTCGAGGGAGTACTCTTACGATGCCTAGGAGAAGAAGAAGCTCTCCAAGATTTGCAAGAGGCACATTCTGGGGTATGTGGCTCACACCAGTCCGGACCAAAGCTCCACTTTCATATTAAAAGGATGGGATATTATTGGTTGTTCCTCTACATCTTTGGTCCCAGAAAATCTTCAAGCTAATTGGGGATAAATGTGGGGGACAGATTGAAACAGAGGAGGAAACTTCTCTTAGGAATCATTTAAAAAGGGCTCGAATCAAAGTGAAGGGCCCACTCGATAGAATCCCAAGAGTCATAGAGGTGGAGAAAATGGCATACTTTTCTCTGTGCCGATATGGTGTGTATCGCCGGCGACCTAGTGCAGTGCTGAAAGTACATAAGAGAAATTTGAAATTTCTAGGGCTCCTAACCCTAGAAATACAGCTATGGGTCTGGAAAGTAAGAGGCACGTGGCTCAAGAGTCATGTGACATTGAGGTGGGGCCTTCTTTTAAAAATGGTTCAAATGATATTGCTGAGTCATCTAATGGGCCCAGCAAAATTCAAAGTCCCCCCCTATTTCTTTTACTAATAAGCCCATCCCCACTATTAGTAAAAGCCCAGATCTGGGAATAAAAAACAGATATTCAGTACTTTACCCAGGGGACAGACCCGACCCAATGTTGGAAGAACTCTATGCAATTCATAACTCAATGGACATCAGACGATCCATCTGAAACAGAAGACCCACCACGTCTCTAAGATGCAATAGAGAATTTGGCTTTGCATGTTGGATTTGAAGAAGAAGTCCTAGCTTTAGGGGGTGGCGAAATCATTCCCTTCTCTCCTCTACCGAAGAATTCCCTACAATTGTCAGAATATGAAGATCCAGAGGCATGGTCGGTTGATGAAGCATAACCCTTGGACTCTTAATTTCTAGAGGCGGAGATGGAAGCTTCTTTATGGGTGCACAAAAATGTTTTGAAGATGAGCAAAGCATACGGAGTAAACTTTCATGGGTGCGAGGGAGAAGCTCTGTCCCTCTTCATGAAAATTGATAAGCGCAGATCAAAGATAAGAGAAGAAGCTGCTTTAAAGATAGTGTCGACTCCAAAAAAGAAGGGGAGCAGGGAAGTTCAGAATCTGGTGTTCAACATGAACTTCCCAGAGTCCAGTTGAAGAAGCAGGGGAAATCTACCTTCAATTGTTATCAATGAAGGTAAAAATTATTTCTTGGAACGTGAGGGGATTGAACAGATGGGATAAAAGATCTATTATCAAGTCTCTATTTGAGATCTGGAAGGCCGATATCTACTGCTTACAAGAATCGAAATTGGAAGGAGATGTGCAGAGTTTTGTGAAACAAATTTGGGGGTTTAGATAGGTCAAATTCAGCTGTCTGGAAGCTAGTGGCAGCAGAGGGTGTATCTTGGTTCTTTGGGACAGTAGATCCTGGAGAGGGAAGTGATTAATGTAGGAAGCTATTCTATCACTGTTAAGTTTGATGCTCAGGGCTATAATTTCTCTTGGCACTTGACTGGAGTTTACGCTCCGCATTGTAGACTTGAAAGAAGGAATGTTTGGTGGGAAGTTGCTGCTTCCGGGGGATCTTTCGATGGTCCATGGGTTGTTTGCGGAGATTTCAATGTCACTAGGTTTATGGAGGAAAGAAGGGACAGCAACATCATATCAAGAGCCATGACTGAGTTCTCCAATTTCATTGAGGACCTTGAGCTCCTCGACCCTCCGCTTTTAGGGGGAGTGTTTACATGGACCAGGAGCAACAATTCTTATATTGCTTCTAGATTGGATAGATTTTTGTTCTCCTCTGATAAGGATGAGAGCTTCAGGAACATAAGGCAATCAGTGCTTCCCAAACCTGTCTGTGACCACACCCCCATTTTGCTTAATTGCGGTGTCTGTGAGGCCTCTAAATCTTATTTCAAGTTTCAGAATTGGTGGTTGGGAGTCGAGGGCTTTAAGGACATAGTTGCGTAGTGGTGGTCTTCCTTCAATGTACAGGGGAGACCCGACTTTATTCTTGCTCAGAAACTCAAGCTCTTAAAAGGCAAATTACAAGATTGGAGCTTAACTCAAGGAGGAAACTTGTCAGCTATGAAATCTGATTGTCTTAATTATATCCTGGTACTTCAAATTGCCCAGGAGACTAGGGACCTTACCGAAGATGAACTGTTACAGATGGCAAGCCTTACTATGGACCTAGAAGAAATTGCAAAGAACGAGGAGTTATCGTGGAGACAAAAATCAAGAGCACAATGGTTGAAACAGGGGGACAAACACAAAGTTCTTCCACAAGGTGGCAAATGCTAATAGAAGGTTCAATGCATTGATAGACTCACAATCAATGGGGTTCAAGTTGAGGATTTAACTGCAATCAAAAGTGAGATCCTAGATTTTTACCTGCATCTATATAGCAGTCCGAATCATGGAGGCCTGAGTTCAACTATTGTCAATTCCCTCAACTAAATAACTCAGAAGTGGAGTGGCTACAGCGGGATTTTGACGAGCAAGAAATCTTGGATGGGCTTAAAGCATGTGCAGCTGACAAAGCTACTGGACCGAACGGATATACCATGGGTTTCTTCTTACACTGTTGGGATGTCCTAAAAGAAGATCTGGTGAATACTTTTCGGAATTTTCACTCACAAGAATATTTTGAGAAAAGTTTCAATGCTACCTACACTGTTGGGATGTCCTAAAAGAAGATCTGGTGAATACTTTTCGGAATTTTCACTCACAAGAATATTTTGAGAAAAGTTTCAATGCTACCTACATAGCTTTGATTCCTGAGAAGGTTGGTGCATCTGAGCTGAAGGATTTTAGACCTATTAGTCTGATTGGCAGTGTCTACAAGATCATTTCAAAGGTGTTGACTGAAAGACTAAAGAAGGTGGTCTGTAAACTTGTGGACTCTCAACAGATGGCATTCATCAAAGGCAGGCAAATCATGGATGCAGCTTTAATAGCTAATGAATGTGTTGACTCCAGAATTAGGGGGAAAGATGCAGGGGTGTTGTGCAAACTTGATACTGAAAAAGCTTTCGATCACGTAAATTGGAACTACCTTATCAAGCTTTTGAAAGATATGGGTTTCGGCTGCAAATGGATTAAGTGGATTCACTTCTACATTAGTACTGTTAGATTCTCCATTCTTGTGAATGGCACTCCAGAGGGATTCTTTCCATCTCAAAGAGGATTAAGGCAAGGAGACCCACTCTCACCTTTCATCTTCATTGTTGTCATGGAAGGTTTGAATAGCATGATCAAGAAAGCCAAACTTGAAGGTTGGCTGAGAGGCTTCAGGGTGCTCAATAATGACATAAGTAATCTGGAAATTACTCACCTTCTATATGCTGATGATTCACTGGTTTTCTGTGATGCCGAAGTAGAGCAAATTACACACTTGAGGTTGATTCTGACTGTGTTTGAAGCTGTGTCAGGTTTACATGTAAACGGGAGAAAATCCCATTTGTTCACTGTGAACGAGGTTCCAAACATTCAAAGACTAGCAGTCTCTTTGTGCTGTGAGGTAGGGACTCTACCTACAACATATCTGGGGTTACCTCTGGGGGCTAAAAATAAGTCTCAACAGATATGGAATGGAATTGTGGAAAGATGTGGAAAAAAACTATCTAATTGGAAAAGCAATTACTTGTCCCTGGGAGGTAGGGTTGTCCTGGTTAATAGTGTTCTAGATGCACTTCCCACCTACATGATGTCTCTCTTTCCCATGCCAGTCAAGGTTGAGAAGAGAATCGACGCTCTGAGGAGGAATTTCATTTGGCAAAACAAGGAGAAGAAAAGTTACCACTTGGTCAAGTGGGAAGCTCTCACACGCAACAAGAAGGAAGGGGACTTGGGTATTAGAAACCTAAGGCAACATAACAAGAGTCTTTTAATGAAGTGGTTGTGGAGATTCCCTCTGGGAGGCCAAGCCCTATGGAGGAAGGTGATCAATGAAAAAATATGGGATTGTGGGGGAGTGGTGCACAAGTCCTGTTACCTGCCCATATAAAGTGAGTGTTTGGAAATCAATAAGAGCCCTATGGCAAGATTTTTCTTCCAACATCAGCTTCAAAACTGGGAATGGCATGAAGATCTCCTTCTGGAATGATGATTGGATAGGAAATGGTCCCCTCAAGGAGAGTTTTCCAGATATTTTCAGCTTAGTACAACAACCTGATGCAACTCTAGCTGAAACTTGGAGCATACAAGGGTGGAACCTAACCTTTAGAAGATTTCTCAATGACTGGGAAGTGAGTAGAGTGACTGATTTCTTCGGTCTTCTACAGAACTTCAGGGGAACTACTGAACAAGAAGACAAGCTGGTGCGGGTTGGAAGCAACACTGGCATCTTTACAGTAAATTCAGCATACAGGATTTTAAATAGAAGTGACCAGAGCTACGGCCTCGGGCATTGGAAACATATTTGGAAGGCAAAAGTTCCCCTAAAGGTGACAATTTTTTGCTGGTTAGTAGTCAAACAGGCTGTTTTAACTCATGAAAATTTGATGAAGAGAGGAATACAACTATGCTCAAGATGTTTTTTGTGCCGCAATGAGAATGAGACAATCGGTCATTTGTTCATTCACTGCCAGGTGACTAGTAGATTGTGGCAGTTGTTCATGAGCATAAAAGGCCTAAGCTGGACAATGCCTAGGAGAACTGATGAGATGATGGCAAGCTGGAATGGCTCCGAGATAATCACAAGCCAAAAGAAGTGGTGGAACATTGTCCCATCATGTATTTGGTGGACCATTTGGAAGGAAAGAAACTCGGGATGTTTTGAAGATGTGGCAAGCCACGAACAAAGAATTAAGATGAATTGAATATCTTTATTTTATTTTTGGTGTAAAGAAGCACTAGTACAAGATGTAGAATCTCTAGTAGATCTCATAGGCTCCTTGTAGATGTTACAAGATTGGTTTTTGTCTATTTTGAGTCTAGTAACATGTTACTCCTTAGCACAATCTTTGTGCTAGGGACAAATTTTATCAATATATTGGAATCTGTTACCTTTTCAAAAAAAAGATTGCTTGGACTACGCTCGAAAATGCAAGGCTTGTCAACTCCATGCGAATTTATTCATCAACCTCCTGAAGTGTTGCACCCGACTGTTGCATCATGGCCATTTGATGCTTGGGTATTGGATATTGTTGGACCACTACCAAAGTCCTCTGGTGGGCACCTATACATCTTGGTTGCAACGGACTACTTTTCAAAATGGGCTGAAGCTGTTGCTCTTAAGTAAAGAAAGAAAATGTTGCAAGTTTCATCCGAGTAAACATTATTTATCGCTTTGGCATTCCTCGTTACATAATAACGGATAATGGAAAGTCATTTGATAATAGGTTGATGAACAAGATTTGTGAACTATTTGGCTTCAAGCAACGTAACTCGCATTCAACAAGACTCTATGCAACTTGTCTCCAAATCCAAACGAGATTGGAATGACCGTATGGAAAAAGCTCTATGGGCATATAGGGCGACTCACCGCATGCCAACACAAGCGATTCCTTATTCACTCGTTTATGGAGTTGAAGCCGCCTTGCCACTTGAGCGTCAAATACCTTCGTTACGACTGGCTATTCAAAACGGGATCACTGATGAAGAAAATGCTCGACTTCGGTTAGCAGAGTTGGAAGCTCTTGATGAAAAGAGATTGGAAGCTCAACAGAGTCTTGAATGTTATCAAGCTCGATTATCTCGCGCCTTCTATAAAAGAGTTCGCCCGAGATCCTTTCAAGTGGGAGATCAAGTCCTTGCCATCCGAAGACCCATAATTACTTCCCATAAACCTGTAGGGAAGTTCACTTCAAAATGAGATGGGCCATATGTCGAACAAGAAGCTTACTCAAGTGGGGCTTACAACCTGGTTGATGCAGATGGTACGAGGATCAGCCCTATCAATGGCAAGTTTTTGAAGAAGTATTATCCTTGAAGTTGCAACGCTCCTCGACGTACGAGCCTAAACTGCAAGTCATGGCGCTCCTTGACGCACGAGCCTAAACTGCATGCTGGAGTTCTGGTGCATTTGTGTACGAACTCCAACATATTATGCTGGACCGGTACAGTTTGCTAACTCCTGCAAAATTTGCGGGAGACTGGACCACCAGTGCTCCAAACTTCAGTATAATATACTGGACAACTATACTTGCTGGAACTCCAGTAAAATTTGCGGGAGTTCCAGCATAATTATGCTTGAACTCCCGTAAAATTTGCAGGAGTTCCAGCATAGTTATCCTATTTTATGGGAGTTCAACCATAGTTATCCTGGAACTCCCGTAAAATTTACGGGAGTTTAAGCATACTTATGCTGGAACTCCCATAAAATTTACGGGCGTATTTTTCCGGATTTTGAACACTGTTTTCCCTCAGATTTAAAGTGGCTAAATTGCGATGACTTTTGAAACTTGGCTATTTTTCAACGACCAATGGTAAATCTGGCTATTTTTAAATTTCTCGCAAAAAAGTCCGCTAGGTTGAAAATCTCGAAAGAGGCGACCTAGGCAAAAGTTAGGACGTAAAATAAAAATCTACCCAACCTGAATTACGGTATGACTTGATCATCTTCACCGAAGTACGTAGGCAGCTTAGAGTTTCATTCTAAGTTCAGTCGCATAAGTTCAAAGTTGAAATATTTAGGCACTCCAAATCTCAAAGTTGAAGTCTTAAAGTCCGTCGGTCTTCAAGTTGAAGTCTTCAAATCCGTTGATCTTCACGTTGAAATATTTAGGCCCTCCAAGTCTCAAAGTTGAAGTCTTCAACTCCGTCCGTCTTCAAGATGAAGTCCTCAAATTCGCTGATCTTCAAGATGAATATTTAGGCCCTCCAAGTCTCAAAGTTGAAGTCATCTTCAAGTTGAAATATTTAGGCCCTCCAAGTCTCAAAGTTGAAGTCTCCATCGGTCTTCAAGTTTTAGTATTCAAATTCGTCAGTCTTAAAGTTGAATTGTTTAAGCCCTCCGAATCTTCCAGTTGATCTGTAAAGTCCGCCAAATCTCCAATGTTTTCCAAGTGTTCAAGTTGATGTCGTCTTCAAGTGGAAGCTTTATAACTTTCCAATCTTCAGGTGGACATATAAGTCCCTTTGCACCTTAAGCTGGCCTATTTGCGGGTTTGTCCTTAAAAGGAACTGTAACTTTCCAATCTTAAGGTGAACATATAAGTCCCTTTGCACCTTAAGTTGGCCTCTTCGTGGGTTGTCCGTAAAAGGAACTATAATTTTCCAATCTTAAGGTGGACATATGAGTCCCTTTGCGCCTTAAGTTGGCCACTTCGTGGGTTTGTCCTTAAAAGGAACTATAATTTTTCAATCTTAAGGTGGACATTTAAGTCCCTTTGTACCATAAGTTGGCCTCTTTATGAATTTGGCCTTCTATATGGTGATGTGGATTTATCCGTCTATATGGTAATGTAGGTGTGTCTATTTATATGTTGATGCGGATTTGTCCGCCTATATGTTGATGTGGATTTGTCCGACTATATATTGAGGTGGATATGTCCATCTATATGTTGATGTTAATTTGTCCGTCTATGTGTTAATATGGATTTCTTCGTCTATATGTTGATGTGAATTTGTCCGTCTATATGTTGATGTGGATTTATCCATCTATATGTTGATGTGGATTTGTCTGTTTATATATTGATGTCAATTTGGCCATCTGTATGCTGATGTGAATTTGTCCGTCTATATGTTGAGGTGGATTTTTCCGTCTATATGTTGGTGTGGATTTGTCGCCTATATAATAAGATGTATTTGTCCTTCTATATGTTGCGAGAGATTTGGCCTTCTATATGTTGTTGTAGATTTGATCATCTATATAACGTAATGAATTTATCCTTATATGGGAAGTCATAGAGTTGCTCGTCAACTTGGCACTCAACCAACTTTTTTTTGGCCTACAAAAAAAAAGAGAAAAATGCAGATAAAGTAAAAGGATCACCCGTCGAAGATGGACTCGAAACAAGCTTGAAACCGAGGCAAATTGCTACAAGGAAATGAGGGAATGTGCTGCTACATATAGATATGGGAGCAGCTGACCAATATGTTTTCTCGATGTGGGATAGGTCCTAATTCACTTGAAGACGTAGCTACTGTCCTTCTCCGACTGAAGTTCGAGTGTGACTTGGTAACTTATCAATATTTTACCAAGTTAAATTGAAGTGGTACTCACAGTTTTCTATTCCCAAGTGATATTGGAATCTACATATGCAATATCATATGTTGCCTACGTGGGATTTGTCTTGCAAAGATGTTCCGGTAATATAACAAATATAAATTTTTCTCCAATACTTCAAGACTAGTCTCTACAATTCTTGAAGTAGGTGGCATTTGTAGGCATGTAAAAATTTATTGAATTCAAATTCAACAAATAATTTGGATTATATTTTAAATACGGAAAAGGGTCAGAACTGCCCCTAACGTATTGACGCCAGTTTAAAAATGCCCTCCGTTAACCTATTTTGAAAAAAATGCCCCTTCCGTTAAAATTCTGGCATATTTGTGCCCCTAACGTATTGACTCCAGTTTAAAAATGCCCCTACCGTTAACCTATTTTGAAAAAAAAGCCCCTACCGTTTTAAATATAAGTACAGTCAGTTGTTAGACTTAGGGGCACAAATATGTCACATTTTTAACGGTAGGGGCATTTTCTTCAAAATAGGTTAACGAAGGGCATTTTTAACCTGTAATCAATACATTAGGAGCAGTTCTGACCCTTTTCCCTTTTAAATATATTAGTCCGAATAAATATTTTGGACTAATATAATTGGATTAATTGTATAAGTCGAATATTATTGGGCTAGCACATTTAATTACGCCAAAGTGATGAGCCACTTTATTAAGCCCAAGATATCATCTTCCTAGAGGCCCAGTTTGGTGCCACGTGGCAAATGACGTGGCACATCAAGTCAAACAGAAGAGCCAATAGGATCATGCCAAGTCAAATGCGGAACTGACATGTTCAAGTAGAAGAGCCAATAGGAGCATGCCAAGTCACACTAAAAGGCCAATGAAATCGAGCCACGTGCGTAAGTGACATGTTCTGGCCAATCAAATGCGGTCATGTCACACTTTAATTTGATTGGTCGGAAAGAGTTTGTTCTTATCATGACTCCTCCCTTCCACAACTATAAATAGGGGTCTTCATAACTCAGAAAAGATACCAGAAGTTATAACAAGAAGCAAGAAAGAGCTCGTGGATCAAACGCTGCAAATTCCTCCACAAGTTTCAAGCTTCAAGTTCAATCTCAAGAAATCAAATTCAAGCTCAATAGCGAAGAATAAATCAAGTTCAAGCTCAAGAACGAAGAACAAATCAAGTTCAAGCTCAAGAACGAAGACCAAATCAAGTTCAAGTCCAAGCAATCAAGTTCAAGCTCAAGAACAAGATCATCGTTCGTGGCAACAAATACATAATCAAGATCAAGCTCAAAGACCCTTGAATTTATTTATCATTGAAAAGAAGAATCTGAGGAATCATAGAGATTGTAACACTCAAATATTTGAAATAAAATACTACGATTGTTGCAATATTTTCAGTCTTGATTTTATTTTCTTGACGCAATTTATTGTCTTCTGTTACCTTCTCAAAAAAAAAAAAGGAAAATACATTCTAAAAGAAATTTCACAGAACACCAAGAGCAAAAAAACTGGAAATCAGTTCACACACCAAAAATGCCTTCAATCTGTAGCAAAAATAATGGAGACATTAAATTCTCACAAAAACATGAACTTATTTCTCAGAAGAGTTACCTGGTTAGCCACTGGTGCTGGAGAATCTGGAATTCTTCCCTCATATCTTCTACTATTAACCGCAAGTTTTGTCAACTTGGACAGGTGTTTTTCTCGTTGTATTGAGTATGTATGTGGGATTCCACTGCCAATAGTTACAGGCAAACAGATGAAGATTTTTTCAGTCCATGACTTTTGCAGAAATAAGTAGGTGGTGGTCGTTTCCAGACAGGGTAAAAACATCAAAATAATGGTGCAATACGTATAGACTACTTTGAGTAGTAGTTAAGATAATAATTTAGCCTATGACCTACCGATTAAGAAATTTCGTTCTCCTATCTGCCGATGCTCGGGATAAAGCTTCTCTAGGGCTTGAGACCAAATCATCGTCTATGCTCAGCTTTGTCTTCAGATCATCTGGCAATGCCTGCACAGTTTGTGATACTCAAAAACCAGGAACATTGGAAAAGTTTGTATTTAGTTAAAATTGCTCTTACCATAACATCGTTTAAAAGCTTCTCCAGCTGAATTTGTTCAATGTAAGTGCGAGGAATATATGAACCATCCAAACCCAGAGATTCAGCAATAAATTTTACATATAATCGATCTCTTCCTTGCACCTTCATAAGAAAAAAATGGAAATAATAATAGCAATTAACTTCAGGCCAAATGACTGAACTGAGGAAGAGGAAACTCATTTCTAACAGACTTCACTATTTTCCTCAAGTCGTCGGCGATTAGGAAGTTTAAAACTGAACTCACATATTCACCATAAAACTTTCTTCTACATTGATATTTGTTAAAATTTCTTCAACTGAAGTTTTAAGGAACTCCTCTTCCCCCTTTTTCATCATTTTCAGCATGCTTCATGTCACGTTTATAATTTATTAAATAAAAATAAAAAAATTTAATGTAAACACTCAAATGATAGTGATGAATGATGATCAAGCAAGTATCCAAACTGGATAACTCTCCTTAATACTATTCTTACAATTGTCTCAACCCCAGAAATCAATGTTGCTTCCAGTAGATTAATATAATGAAAAGTTAGTCACTTGTGCCATGCCAAGACTCAAACCATTCAATAATTCATGGCTTAGCCGCATTCTAAGTCTATGCATTGGCTGGGTAAAGCCTTACAGAGATTCTCTAGGAGGTTAACGACACACATCTTCACCTGAATTCCAGATAAAATAAAATAAACCCAAATGCTCAAAACAGGAGACAGATAAAAGGACGAAAAAAAAGAATAAATAAATTCTACCTTGCGATTCATGATTCAAAACATTTAAAAGAAAAATCAACATATGATAAGGGTGACTTAGTAATTTGTGACTATCATACCTGAATATACCGACGATTAAGTTGCTCCAACCAATCTGTTTTCACACAAACCTTGTCATCAGAGAAGATGTGGCTGCTCCTTTTCAAAATGGTCGCAATTGAATATCCTAACGCCATCAAACCACCAAGAAGTCGTACACTGACCTCAAAGGTGATTCTTGGTGATATAATGAAAGGACTATCTGTCACCCATTCCTGAAAGAAGTACATGAAAATCCTCAGATGATACAAGATTACTATTTCTTGACATTCCGCACAATACCTTCAACAATTCAATAGATACCTATAATGTACCCAAAATAGGAAACACAGAAATAAGTTCCAAAGTTGACAGTTTTTACCAGCTCATTTATAGCAATCTCGCAAACAGAATAACAAGCTAAAGCGCAGCATTTGAGTTTTGGTCACAGGTGAACTTGGATTCTCCTTCGAAGCATCTTCCTTATAAGTGAGTCATGTGTCATCCATATTAGAATGACAAATACGATCTTATTTATCTACTATTTTGGTACTACAACATCTTGTTTTCATTGTAAAAACAAGGTGCAAAAATGCTCTATCAGGGGAAGACAGATGCAAATAGAGCAAGATGGAGAGAGATTAGATTATGACAAGTCATATCAGCAAAATGTTAAAATGAAGTTAGTCACACAATAGACTGTATTCTATTTAGCCTCTACCTATCTATGTCAGAACAGTAGGGTTCTACTTAAAAAGCCTTAATCTGTATTAGATTGATTGCTATATTTCTTCTGTCTGTATGATATGGGACAACTAAGGCCAGATTTTTCCAGCGAGCTCTATAACCATTAAAACCTAGAATTTAGAAGGTAGTTCATTCAGCATACACAGGATGACCGGCAGTACATGCTAACAGCATTCTTGCTACTTCACTAATGGAATATATGCAATCTCAATCAAATAGATCATATGAAGGATCCAAGAAGCTTAACCAATATCAAGCAAATTTACCATCTGCAAATGACAAGACAAAAAAGGTGACAAGTAGTCCAACTATTAATAAATGATATGCTCAGCATATAAACAAGGAATTTATCGGTCACACCTCAAACATAAGAGTGTACTTTCCATCCTTGCTCCTCATCCTAAGATATGATTGGCAAGCTTCAGGATCTTCACCAGGAGGTAGGAGATAAATATCATAAGTTTCCTCTGTAATTTCCTTGTGCTCATTTGGAAACACAGCCTTGATCTGGTCTACAGTCACAGTTTTTGTTGACTGTAATATATTTAAAACGCATCAGTCTCAAAAGTTGTGCTTGCAGTTCACAAGTAACCTTTTAGTCACAATTTAAATGGAACGTAAAAAAAAGGTCAAAATGTTAGACCTTTAAAACATACGTTGGGTTCTGAAATCCAGCAAACGGGTTAAACTTGTTGATAATTTTGATATGAGCTGTCTGTAGATCAGGCTCAATAAAGGCTTTGTACATAGGATAGACCTGTTGGAAGAATGACATAAGGTTCATTGTACTTGGTTGCCAAACTAAATGTATAAAGAAATTTGAAACAGATATGTCTTGCAATATATTATTAAAATAACAGAAACGGAACCGTTTCCGAGATTTGTTGGATTATCTCTTCGGGCTCTTGTCCAGCACGTTGAATGTCCCTGAGAACCCGTTTCACTAAGTCAAAGTGCACTCCACCCGTGACAGACACACGGAGATCTAGTAATGGCCTCAACTTTTCACTCAAAGCATATATCCCTTCAATTATAACAATTTGAGAGCTTGGAGCTTCGAGTGTTCTGTCAAATCAAAGGTCAGAAAAAGTAATGGGAACAGAAAGAAGTAGAAAACGAGTGTTTTACATTGCCAAGTAAGAAAATGAAACATTTTGTATGGAACTGGTTCTTGATTATAAATTTCAGATGTTCTTCTAGTAATGTCAGCTAGATAAAGCTCTTAATTGTATTTTGATAGGTCTCTCTGAATCTCTCCACTCTTTACACCATTCTCTTCTTGTTTCCTCTTTTCTCTCTGAACTTGTTCGATAGTGTATATATCAGGTAATGAATGTAACTAAAAACCACGTGGGGTGCGGGGGGACTGGGATGGCTGATAAACAAATCACAACTCCCTGTCTTCTTCACCAAGTAAATCCAATAAATGATGAGCAGAATTTCGGTCAAAAAGTTAATGGATATTATGAAGGTCTGGATTAAGAATGATGTGCAATATCATTCATGGGCTTCAATCAAATGTTACATACAAACAGTAGAAATAAAATAGACGTCTTAATGTCTTTCAAATATAAAAGTGGTTAATGAGCAGTACAATATTTTTTTGGTAAACCCTACCGCAGATACCTCCTTCCCCTGCACGACAAGTACTTTTCTTCAATCCCTCTCCTTGAACTCCAACATATAAAAAAGAAAAAGAAGAAAAATCCTAGCACCAAGGAACAATCTAAAGAGGAAAAGAACTCGAAGAAAGAGAAGGATCCATAGAAAAGGCAGTGTGTTGTCAGGAATAGTAAACAACGGGCTAGCAGAAACAGTGAAGAGAAGAATGATAACCTACCTATAACCCACGCGAGCGCTCGATTTAAAATCGTATATAGGAACTTGAACAGGCTTCCCCGCTTTCAGCCCATGTATATTCTCAAGCAACGTCTCATAGTCTGTCAAGCGCGGATCTGTTTCAACAATACCAGGAGATAAAAGTCATTGAAAATCTTCACTTAAATTCAATCATTCGTCACAACATAGCTTCTACTCTCCTTGGTAATAAGGTGGCAAAGAACATTAAAAACTAAAGCAGAATAAAATCGACTATGCTGAGTGCTGAAATGATCCAAAAGTAAAATATGGCCTAACCATTTCCGCAAGACCACATGCTGGAAGTAACATCTCAAAATGCAAGAACACTCAATCGATTTTTTTTCTATTAAAAAATAAGTGCATTGTTTTCTTCAACAATCCTTTGTGGCATTTTACAGGAACACCTTATGCTCAAGGCGTTGTTAGCCTGATATACACAGCTATATCAAGATTTTTCAAGATTTGTTTATAATCAAGGATTTTAAAACTCTAGCTCTTAACTTTCTGTCAGCTGAAAAAAGTTGAACCAAAAAACTCGTCTGTTATATCCTTCCTGATAAAGATGTGAAAAAAGCATTAGGAGTTGCATACTGTGACATAATTTCACTTATGACACAAATTCCAGAACTTCTAGCAACATTTATTTGATGATGATGATTGGTTCCCAAACTCAGCACCATAGAATCAAGAGAGATTTAGACTCATGAACAGTCTTCACATAAAAAAGAACAAATTGAAAAACTAAATTAAGTAGGGGTGACAGCTGTACACATCAATCATCCGTGAAAGAAAGGAGCAATAAGACTGCAAATTAAGAAACTGGCTAACAGCCACTATTTATTCATTAATTCAAGAAGACTAGATACTTTTGCATTTTCAATATTTTTCCTTATATCAACAGCGGTCATGCTCTAGCTATGAAAATAGTATTCCTTGTTGGTATTTTACTCTAATCATTCATCAGCACATTACCCAGCTGCAAATGCAGCCTGAAAATTCTTAATATGATTTGACTTTTAGAATATTCATAAATCAAGAATGCCATGAAGTCAGGAGGTATCAGTCAGCCATACTGTTGCAGGCCTAAAATAAATAAATAGGTGGCTCCCTTCTTTGCCAACTTTAACTTTTAGATGAAGCAGTAGCAGCAAGGTATAAAGGGTTTAAGCTACATTCTTCAGCATAGATATATACTTTGTCTTGCAGTGTGCTTTACTGAACTGTACAAAGTATCTGTTCAAATGATGTCTTCATCTTTCATGTGCATATATGCATATATTTATGTGTGTGTGTATATATATATCAGGGATGAATTTATAGAAGTGTTAAAACTACTAGTTCTGGAGCTTTTTTTTCCTTTTTTGATAACATAGAAATCTCCAAGGGGTCAGTAGTGCACGACAAAACTCGGTGGAGAATGGGCCCGCCCCTCTATCCTTCTCCACTTAAATACTAGGCTTTCATCTGTGGAAGGATTTTAAACCCGTGATGTGCGCCTAACACCCACACATCACGTGTTGCACTCAAACCTCTAGACCAAAGCCTAGGGTAAACTACGGGTCATGGAAAACATATGATGAATTCCTTAACCCGAAATGCAAACAGCTTCTATGTTCTCCATGTGGACTCCCTAACAGTATAATCAACTGCTCTCAAGATTTTTGGCTTTTCTAGGTAGTATAGACTAAATAATTCACTCGGACTGATAACTGGGCGAGCGTTATTTTACTAGAAAATTTCATAAACAAGATATTCAGCTCAAATTGTTCTCCTCAAGGACATGATTTTATTATATAATCACTAAGCCAAAATAAAGTTACCATGTCTTATCTATTGTAGATGATAAAAGTTGGAAATACTTTATCAGAGTAAAGGAAAAAAATTATGATAAATAGATGCAGAATGTTTCCCTTATAACATATATTAGAATATTTCCTCAAAGCTTATTTGATTTTTAACATGCTGCTATACGTACTTCGATGAAGATTGTGGAAGATGGATAAAGACAATGCCCGTGCAATAATCATCTTCTTAGAAGAATCCACACTTCATGACCGTTGTACTTTGTGATTACTCTTTATTAATTGTTCTGTAAGGACGTCTATGCTCAGGACAATGTATCCAGATGGATGACTTGGATGGTAACATACTCTCCTATATTAGTACTTTAATTACTTTCAAGGCAGCCAAGTTAACAAAAAGAGAATTACCATCAGAATCATCTCTCAAAATTCTCTCTCTTCAGCAAAGGAGCGGTACAGCAGAAACACGTAATAAGTGTATTAGATATATATCCCCAATTCAATATTCTGTGAAACAGAGTGTTTGTGCATGCTTCTCTATGAATTCGTTCCACATATATCATTCAAATCCTAGTGTTTGCAATCTCCTTCCCCATATGGAGTGATATCAACATATCCCGCAGTAAGAGAAGTCTGCAGGTTGCTATTTGAAGATGATGCAAATAATCAAACAAATGCTACATAAGGTCACTAGAAGAATAAATCATAGACAACAAATTATCTCATGTTATAACCTATCAGAAAGACCGAAAGCAGGACTACCATCGAAGTTTCCATCAATGATACGACTGGGATCATTGTAGTTGTCCATGTTTATGATAGCAATACTAGGCATAACATTCAGGATCTTTTCTGTGAACACGGTCTTTCCTGCCCCTGAAGGACCAGCGACTCCCACCAGTACAATTCCTTCATTCTTCTGAACCAACAACTGGCATGCACGGATAACTATAAAGAAACCCTTCTCAAATGATAGTTGATCTTGAATTGGGACTATCTCATAACGAGCAGAGTTGCTTCTTTTAACCAATTGAACTTGATCTCTTAATAGGCCAGACCTTCTTCGAGGTGAATCGGCACTCGAAAGAGTATCCTGGGCCATTAAATAGCTCGAAAACGCTGCAAATTAAGATGCAAATAAGGGATTTAAATTAAAACAACAATCCAAACATTACAATAGTCTATGGCCCCCAAAACGACGTCATTGGTGGGGGGGGGAGGGGGGGTATACGACATCATCTGCAAGAAAATAAGAAAAAGTTTCAAATTCTGTATTTGCTTGGCATGCTTTAAACAAAAATTTAATCTCTGCACATATCAGGTAAGTTTCTTGAAAGGATACTGATCATGAGAAAATGAGGTCTCAAACCAGCTCTTGATGAATCAAAGCAAAAGAGAAAAACCATATATGTGCATACGCATGTGTTGGAAGAATACATGCTAGTATATCTAATCACGAACAAAGTGGTTGGACGTAATGCATGTTACAACAAATAGCAACAACAGCGAGTCTACATCTCACTATGCAGCTTGCAGTTCAGAAAATTGGAGATACTCCAGCAGCGCATATCAAACCACTAATTGGCCACTCACTCTATCCCAAGATGGTCGTTACATTTTGCATCCCCATAGTAAACAACATAGTGTTTGTCTAACTCCACTAGGTCGCAAAGTGTAGCAGGTCTCAACACTAGTTAAAGGAAAAGTTGTAGTAGGCTGACGGCGTAAAAATGATTTAACCTTGATAAATATTTGAAAATGGATACAAGCCAACCTCACTAATTTGCGATTGACGCGAAATTAATGGATATTTAATATTCTAATGTCATTTTGATATGAAAAGAATCGCAGTTTAGAGTAACGTTTGTATAGTTTAAAAATATCTAAAGTTCACTTTCAATTGTCAATTAATAGGCGACTGATTTTAGCACTCAAAATTGATCAAATTAACCCTAAGAAGTGAAAGTGAGAAAAAACTCCGAATGAGAAACAATAATTTCTCTGAATAGATTTCGAATAAGAGTTTAAGCTAGCTACCTTACTTAAGAGCACAATCAAACGATTTAAGCTAGCTACCTTACATAAGAGCACAATCAAATGATTTAAACGGCAAACGAGGTCCTGAAAACTAAAGAAACTGAAATTGAATATCTAAAGGGGAGGAGGAAGAATGCCTCCAAAATTATATAGTATAGTAACTAATAGTAAGAATGTGAAAGAAAAAGAAGAAGAAGAAGAAGAAGAAGAAGAAGAAGAAGAAGAAGAAGAAGAAGAGGAAATATGAATAAAAGACTGTACGAAGAAACTACTCGTGGTATATATGATCCAGTAAGCACTATATAAATTTTAGTCAACCACCGACGAATTTCAAGATTATCGACATTCAAGCAGATGAAAGAATCCGTACAATTTAATTGTTGGTATTAATTGATAAAGTGAACTACTAATTTCAAAGATCAACCAGAAAGTACAACTTTGAGATAACAGAAGGCTCAATCACAAATTCAATCAAAACCCAAATAATTTGGAACTGCATGCAAAACCAAACAATTTATACCAAAAACATTGAATTAAAGACCATTGATTAACAGACCTTGAAAGTTGGGGCAAATCCTTGTACCACTGATCAAATGAGAAGACACGTATATATTAGAGAGGATATGAAATTAGCTCGAATTTTTGGTTCTTGGTGTTGTCCAAGTGAACTGACTGCTATTGGGTTTTAACTCGGAGAAGTTACTGAGTTAGTTGGATATTTTGTCTTCGGCCGTCGCTGTAGGACAGGGGAAAAGAAACATGTGGACTTCTTAGATAAAGATGAGAAAAAGGAGGGAAACAAAAAAGAAAACCGTAGGCCGTATCGTTGCGTAGAATTGATTAGGGGTTGTTTGGTTCATAAATAGTACGGCGTACTTTTCCTAGTTATGGAAATATCATAATGGATGAATTCTGCAGTAATTATGAAGAAGGAATTGTTGACTTATTACTTATAAATATGCCCTACATTCAATATCATATTTAATTAGTAAATATATTTTCATAAATTTTATTTTTAATATAAAATATATGACAATTAATATTCTCTTACATAATTATTATTAATTATTTGATTAATTTAATAAGGTCTTTGATTAAATTTTAAGATTTGTCATCATGATAGAGATCATGATAATAAGAGTAAAGTCTCTTATAGTTTAATCTTCGTATGATTATTAGTTTGGACATTTTTGCAATCTGGTTAGATATATACTCTTGCGTTACTTTGTACCTTTGTGAGCCTAGTTCGGCGGGTTTTTGTCTAAGATAGCTAGGGGCAATATCGTGTTTTACTATGAGTCTAGTTCGGTGGGTCTTTGTCTAAGATAGCTAAGGGCAATGTCCTATTTTATTTTTTCTATTTTCAATACAGGATCCATTTACAAACCATCGTTTTTGCTTTGAATTATTTTTTTTTCTTTCCTGCTTTCTATGTTCCTTTTTACCATATAATTTCCGCGGTGAATCTAATACTCTCTTCTTTTGTCTTTTTATTATCTTGAGCCGAGGGTTTTTCGGAAACAACCTCTCTACCCCTTCGGGATAGGGGTAAGGTTTGCGTACACACTACCCTCTCCAGATCTCACTTGTGGGATTTTACTGGGTTGTTGTTGTTGTTGTTGTTTCTTTATGGGATAAAGATTGGTTGATCTCATTAACAAATATTACATAGATAGATGATGGAAATCATTGAATCGATTCACAGGGTAACTCCTAATGGTTAGAATTACCATAAATTATCAATAGAATATTCTATTGAAGAATGTGATGTTAAAGTTTTCTTTGACCTGAGATCGTAATAGTAATTGACAACTTATTTATTGTGCTTTGATACTACACATCTATGTTCCTAGGGTGATAGTTGAAAGGATATTAGGCACGATTAAATACTTGTAAAATTAGTAATTGATCAAGATGGAGTATGTCAAATCTTGGTAATGAGTTTAAGCTTCATGTTGTCATGAATTATAAACGACCAACTTAGGACATTAGCTAGAGCAAGTGAATGAAAGAAGAGGGTTTCTTAGGTCACTCAATGGTCGTTTATATTTGACATGTACACATAGTTGTACGCCTGTTAGAATTTGATAGTTGAACCATATCCTATGATGACCCAGAGATATAAGGGCAGAAGTAATTACTACATTATTCCTCTACTGGTTCTTAAGAGTAAATTGTATATTTTATTCTATCTGTCTGATTAAGGAGTGTTGCTAGACGTTACGTTTGATTAGTCTACTGATGTGATCAATTTGCTAGCGGATTAGTATTGGGCTCGCACACTAACGAGTGTTGTTATCTTTACTAAATGATTAATTAACTCATTACTTGACAATTGAATTAAAATTTTAATTAGTCAAATAAATAAAGTCATTAGTCAAAATTAAATATTATTATATTATTTGCTAGCACATATGATATAATTAATATTGTGAACAAATTAAAATTTTTTATTTGGAATAGAAAATTAAATTACATCTTTTGGTTAAAACATATATGTAAGATATATGAAATAAATTAATATTGATTTATATAAAGGTTATGTATATCATATTTATTTATTCTTACCAATTTGAAATTGAAATTAAACAGTCCATAAAGGACGTATATGTTAAATCCAATGTTGAATTGGAGTGGCGTGAAACCCTAGGGATATTCGGCATAGTGTGTTTGGCCAAGCTATACAAATTAGCTTATTTAGAGAAGTATTTTTTTTCAAAACTATTTTTGATGAGAAGTAGTTTGTATTTGGCTAATAATTTGAAAAATACTTATGAGCAGCAATTGGTGCTTGGCCAAACTTTTAAAAACTGCTTCTAAGTGTATTTTTCTCAAAAGTGATTTTCAAAGAAGAGCTTTTGGAGAGAAGTTACTTTTTTCTGCTTCTCCAAAACTGCTTCTACTTATTCTCAAAAGCAACTTTTTTTCTTCCAAATGTTTGGCCAAACACTTCAACTTTGAAAAATAAATACTTTTTTTTTGTTTTGAAAATAATATTTTTAGGATTGGAGAAGCTTCGCCCAATAGGTTGTTAAACCCATTTGGAATGGGATTATACTTTCAGTAGGAAAATATTAACAAAAAGCTATGCATCCCGGGATTCTCTCCATCTCATAAGTGGATTCCCCTGCAAGGGTACTTGAGTATGACTACGGCTATGAAAAGCTTATCGAAAGAGGAAGAAAATAAATTAGTATCCAACTTAGAATTGGCTTATAGAAGTCCATAAGGACTAGTTACAGCACAGTGATGAAACTCTGATGAATTGACAATAGAAGCCCTAATTTGATTCTGCAATAGCTAAACATAAGAGAGAGAAGAAGAAGTAGAGTATTGTATAGAAAGGAAAATGGAAACGTGTACTGTTACAATGAAATAACCATACATATGTAGACATCTCAACTTCCACTAACTACCTAACTAATATTTTACGTGTACATTTATTCATAACTAACTAACTGAATAATGAGCTTTCACTATTCTACAGTAAGGCATCATGTAATCACTATTTCATCACTCCCCCCTCAAGCTGGAGGGTACAAAGACATTGAGTACACCCAGCTTGCCAACTTGATACTAATGTTGTGGCTTCCCAAGCATTTAGTTAGAACGTATGCTAGATGATCTTTTGAACAAATCTATTGAGTCTTCACCAGGCCTTCCTGAATCTTATGTCTAATAAAATGACAGTTAATTTTTATGTGCTTTGTTCTTTCATGAAATACTGGATTTGCTGCTATTTGTATTGCAACTTTGTTGTCACTATACACATATACTGGTAGCTTTACTTTTTTTCCCAACTCCTTCAGCAATGCTGCTAGCCAAACAATTTCTGAAACTGCACTGGCCATGTTTTTGTACTCAGCTTCAACTGAGCTTTTAGAGATGATGTTTTGCTTTTTGGATTTTCATGAAACTGGGGATTCTCTATACTAATTAAATACATTGACATTGACTTTCAAGTATTAGGACATGAAGCCCAATCAGCATCAGAGAAAATATTAAGCTCATTTGAACTTTGACTGCTCAATAAGATCCCTAGTCCTGGCTCCCATTTAATGTACTTCACTATTATTATAGATGCATCCCAATGAGACTTTTTTGGATGTTGCATAAATCATCTAAGAGTCTATACTGAGATTGCAATATCTTGCCTGGACATGGTCAGATACAACAGTTTTTTAATGAGTTTCTAATATTGACCTGCATCTTCCAAAAATTAATCTTCTGTTATGTCAACTAATTTGTCAAGTTTTTGAACTATCAGCTTTACATTTTCCTCCAATGGTATCCAGGCTGGTTTTGCTCCTCCTAACACCAAATCTGATATTATTTCTAGTTCATACTTTCTTTGGTTGTTCAAAATACCCTTATTGGACTTGCTGAATTCCATTCCAATGAATAATTACAATTCACCAAAGTCTTTGATCTTGAAAGCTTGTTATAAGGAGACTTTCATGGTTTCAATCAAATGTAAGTTATTTCCTGCAACATATCTGTTCCATTCCTTTTAATGAACAATTAGTGATCTAAGTTGCTCTGTTTGAACTCAAACTGCACCAGGGCTTCTGTTATTTTTAGGTTCCATTGTCTACTTTCATGTTTCAGACCATAGAGAGATTTTACAAGTCTACATATTATCCCAGACACCTATGACTTGTAAATTTTGTGATTGCATATAGACTTCATCATATAAGTCACCATACAGAAATACGTTATATACATCTAGTTGATGGACTGGCTAGTTGTGCATCTACTAAGGAAAGAACAGTTCTCGCAGTAGTTATCTTAACTACATGAGAAAAAGTCTAATTGTAATCAAGACCCTCTCTTTGATTGTAGCCTTTAACTACTAACCTAGCTTTGAATCTCTTCTCATATCCATTAGCCTTGAGTTTAACTTTGTACACTCATTTGCAACCTATTGATGTCTTCTCTTGAGGTAAAGAAACTAGTTCCCAAGTCTTATCGTCCTGCAAGGCTTGAATCTTAACTTGCATAGCTTCAACCCATCTCACATCCTTAGAAGCTTCCTGAAAGTTTTTGGGCTACATAATTAAAGCAAACATACGTAAATAGGCATGATGAGAAGAAGAGAGATGATAATAGAAGTCATAGTTTTGGATTGGATATATCACATGGTTAACTGATTTCTTTGTGGTGACATAATTTGTCAGCCAAACAGGTTCTAGATTCCCTCTTTGATCTTCTTAAGAGGCTAGGAGTTGTGCCTATAGCAGGAGGATAAGGGAAGTATGTGACAACCTCAAGATCACTTATTTTAGGAGGAGAGATTTCTATGTTAACATAAGGTGGATCTTCAGCATCATGCGAGGATGCAGTGCTATCTGAGGCATTCATATGCTCAGAAGCATAAATAGTATCATCTGCATTGCTATCTAAGACATATAGCTGCTCAGATGTAGAATTAGTATCTTCTGCATTTGTAACTTCAATTCCAAAATCAGTATTAGTAGTGTTGTGAATATAGTGATAGAGTGGCTTCCTTAAGGAATCACTTTGAACTTGAAAGGAAAATATAGACTCCCTGAAAACTGTATCTCTATTGATAAAGAACATGTGTTATCTAAATCATATAGAATGTACCCTTTTATAATACTAGAATATCCCATAAATGCTGCCTTGCAGCTCTACTTGCAAACTTATCAGGCTAATTAGGTAAGCCACTTGCAAAGCATAAACACCCTAGTATTTTAGATGAGAAACAGAAGGCTTCTTTCCAGAAAATAACTCATATGGCGACTTCCATGTAAAACTGCATCTCTAGAAGACATAGTTTCTTTATAAGATTTAGGATTATCTTTCACGTGAAGAATAATTAGAATTGTTCCCACAACTGTATCTCTATTACCTTCTACAAGATTAAAGAAATATGTTGAGAGTCAACATCATCTGATCCAAGTATTTTAGCTTTTAGAACTCTAGTGCTTCTCCTTTGTTCACAAGGTTGATCATTAACCTCATGCGAACTAGATTGCTCAATAATCCTTTGGGAATGTTACATCAGCCGATGAAGATTAAAATCTTCTAACCTTAAAACCTTCTACCTAAGGTTAGAAGATATTCAAAAAATTACACATCTCTAGATTCAACATTGATGTTCGTCTCTAAATTAAGAAATCGATAATCTTTGATATTTGAAGCATAACCTATAAATGCACACTTGATCCCTATAGGTCCCAACTTGGTCCGAACTGAATCATTATTTTGCAATATGCAAGACAACCCCACACTTTAAAATACCATATATTAGGTTGTCTTCCCTTCCACAATTTATATGGAATAATTTAATTTTTCTTCATAGGAATCTAATCAAATATGTGACATGTAGTAAGAAGTGCTTCTCCCCACAAAATTAAATGATAATTCAGCATATAACAACAAGCATTAACCGCTTCTAGATAAGGTATATCTATTCTTTTTGCTAAACCGTTCTATTGCGGAGTGCAAGGAGTAAAACATTCATGAATAATGTCATTTTCTTCATAAAAAGTATTAAATTCTTCACGAAAATATTTTCATCCTATATCAATCCTTAAAACTTTAATTTTTTTCCCGAATTGATTCTCCACTTCAACCTTATAATTTTTAAAAGTATTAGAGGGTTCATTTTTGTGTCTCAACAAATATACATAAGTATATCTAGAACTATCGTCAATTAAAGTTATAAATATCTATTGCCGCCTCTAGTTAGTATGACATTTAACTCATATATATCATAATGCATTAAATCTAACAAGTTTGTATTTCTTTCAACACTTTTAAAAGGTTTCTGAGTCAATTTAAATATAACACACAATTCACATTTTTTGAATTCTTTTAAGTCGCAAGAAATCAGTCCATTTTTAACCATTCTTTTCATAGTACTTAGACCAATATGTGCTAATTTATAACGCTATAAAAAAATTAAATCCAACATATAAACATAAACATCATTCTTATTATTAATAATAAAATCGTCAGTTACAGACAATTTGACCATTTCATCAGTAAAATATTTTCAAACAAAGACACCATTTAGGGATAAAATTAATTTTCCCAATTCAAATGCATATTTAATACCCAGTTTGTCCAAAAGTACCCACTAACAAGATTTCGATTCATATCGAAACATGTAAGACATTGGTGTGAGTAACCATCTTGTCCGAAGTAAATGCAAGTTCAATATTTTCCGTGCCAAAAACTTCGGACCTTCCTTCATTTTCCATTTGAACCTCTTGTTTATTAGTCACTTCTCTGTAATTCTTGAAGAGGGACTTGTCGTAGCAAACATGAACTGTGGCACAAGTATCATACCACCAACCAGAAATTTTACCTTGTATGGCATAGATTTTTCTCACGTTTGCAACGATCTCTTCATTTATTTTTTTTTGTTTAATTCACTTCTGGTTTTTGTGTCTTTTTAAATCTGAAATCTCTAGCATAATGTCCACCCATTCCACACACAAAGTAACCACTTTGTTTATACTTTTTGAGTTTCTTTTGATCTTTTTTAGGATCAAGATAAATTCCTTGGCTTTGATTTTCTTTGTTGAATTTGTCTGAGGGCTTATTCAAAATACTGGCTTTATTATTAAAATTATAATAACGTTCATTTTTGTCTCTCTCCCTCGATTCCTCTTCGATTCGAACGTGCTTTTGAATTTCTTCCAAAGAAAATTCTTTAGAATGATGGAGAATTTTCTTCCTATATCCTTTCCAGGATGGTGGCAATTTTGTATAATTGCACCAACTTGGAAAGATTCAGAAAGTTCAATTCCCATCCCGTAACCCTCAATTGATTAATATAACATGTAGTTCATGCACTTGTGCTAAACTAGGAATATTATCAATAAACTTGAACTTAAAATACTTAGAAACCAGAAACTTTGTGGGACCTTCTTCCTTGGCTTTATACTTGAATTCCAAGGCATTCTATATCTTCTTTGCGGAAGGTTCGACAATGTAGAGGTTATAAAGGTGATTTGAAAGTGCGTTGAGAATGCGGCCTATACACATGATTTCATACTCCCTTGAGTTCTTCGGCATCATCATCCATTGGTAAAGAAACTGTAGAAAGACTTGGATCAAGCACATAAAAGATCTTTAAAGCAGTGAGTATAAACTTCAATTTGTCCCTTCATCTTGTGAAATGTGCGCCATCAAATCGATCAAGATGTACAAAATCTTGGTTCATGATTTGGTTGTATCAGTATCTATGATAAGTTAATAGACAACAACTTCCTTTTTAATTTTAGACCCATAAATACTAAATGTTGGGACCAAAAACACACGCAAGTATACGTGGTCGTCAAGTAATAAAGTGACTCAAAAGTTGATGTCGAACCCACTGAGACTTAAATTGATCGTTAACTAAGGAAACTAAAATCAATTAGTTGTCCAAGATAATCAAGAGTGATTCTTTTTCATTAATCTACTATTGCAAAAATTAAATAAGTAACAATTAAATCAACAAGAATGCAAATGGGTGTGATGAGACTTTAATTCAGAGGAGATGAAGATTCCAGGGTTGTGGCTGGTTTATCAATTCTATTTAGTTCAATACTCACACTCGTTAATCCAAATTATCTATGGTTGTTAGTTGACCGGATTGTTTATATAAATAGCATATTTCCACAGTACTATCTGCCTAACCATAATATATCAACCCTATATTCCTATGGTATTGAATCTATCATGAACGAATGTAATATGACATTCAACTAAGCCAGACCGTTAGGTATGTTCCTATCACAAGTCCG
Source organism: Nicotiana benthamiana (assembly GCA_034376525.1). Lineage (NCBI taxonomy): Eukaryota > Viridiplantae > Streptophyta > Magnoliopsida > Solanales > Solanaceae > Nicotiana > Nicotiana benthamiana. The sequence continues at coordinate 106,758,636 of CM067335.1, read as the reverse complement.
AAATCTTTCCCCGAGCTACAGGTTCATAAACAAACTCTCTTTAATTCTACTCTAGTATAAATATGGATATCCCAAGCATAGCATAGATAGTATGGTGAATTGGTAGCTGCAATAATTTACAAGTTAAAACTAAAATTCAAGAAACAACCACAAGATGATAATCTGAATTAACAAAGATATAATTAATAAACATTAATAATCATGTCAACTACAACATTAGAAATTAAAGTTCTTAGCCACTCATGTTCGTAGCAACAATTTTTCAAGTATTTTGCACAAACAAATTACAAAGAAAAAATGAAGGAATGAAGAACTCTATAATTTTCTCCTCTAAAAGTTATTTCACGTGATGCTTTTGCCTCCAAATAATGTTCCCAAAGTGTTCTCCCCTTCCAAAGTAGTGTCTTCCCCTCAAAAGCACGTTTTTTTGATGTATTTAAAGAGGCTATGGTTTTTTAGGTAGAATTGGGCTTCTCCTAATTTGGCTAGATACTGAATTTTTTTGCTTTGGTCCCGATCTCGCGAAGTAAACCTAGCTTCACTGTCCGGGACTTTTTTGATTTCTTCTGTTCCGATCCCGGTCTGACGAAGTGAACCTCACTCCGCTATTCGAGACCTGGGCACTAAACTTATACTTTCTCCAGATTCTTCATTGTTTTACTTCACTTGGCATGAAAACTTTCCAAATCACTTTCAATTGACTCCTACACCTATAAATAACATTATTAAGCTTGAGTCACAAATATTCACACATAAATTAAGAAAATCGAGGTATAATGCAAGCTAAATTACATGAAAAAAACATGGATTTTTAGCTAAACATCACCACCGCACATTTAAGCTCTTGTCCATCCTCGAGCAATCAAACTACACTCTACATAGACACGACCTCATTAAACAATTCTCCTAACTCATCATACCAAGAATATTTTGAAATAGTCTAAGCACAAGAGTGTAACATCTTCACCTAAAGATTTGACTCACAAGTAACATGGATTATTCACAACTTGCCCACTTACTCTAATATAGAGGTCACTGACATTACATTTCCTTCATGAATCAAGTTTCCTCACACAACAAAAGAGAGTAGTTCCACACACAATAAAACTTAAGCAAAATTAGGAACTTAAGATAGAAAGAATTCACTAACTGTGAGAAATAACATTCATATGCCACAAGAAATGTACCATAGGCTTACCCGTAGTATACTACTCTACTAATCGAGATCATTCAGTCTAGGATCAATTATGACTTGATGTGATTGTAATGTGGGCCATAAGATGGGTAGGATATATATGGATATAAGAGTGACTACAATTCCCTAAGCACTTTATACATACACTTTAATATTCAAACATCATACTTATGTCAATCCATAATTCCACCTTCACATTAATATATATTAACTCCATACTTCTTTAAGCACAATTACATCAAGAGTCAGCACTATTAAAAAATGCTTTTCATAACAACACCACTGTTTCTTTTTCTTTTTTCAATTCAAGTGGCTCTTACTTTTTCAAAACAGTGCATCTTTCTCCTTATTTCATTAGTTCCACTCAAAAGTCAAACCAACAACCCCATACTTTAACTTTTACAAAGTTTGTAACAATTCAAGTGCTCATGAAAGCTGAAAAGATTCAAATAGATAGTTAATTCAAATAAATGGGTAATGCTTGTAATGTGATTGCCAAAGAAACAGTAATATAGGCTCAAAGGAGTTAACTACATTACAATACAATTAGGCGGTAAACTATATATATCTAGCTCAACAAAGAAATACCTTTATCACTTCTAAGACTAAACAAAACTACTATTTCGCTTTGCAAACACACAAGGCAAGCTCTGGACATTAAATGCAATGCACAGAATAACATACAATCTCACACACACATGGCACATAACTCACTCAGGATTAGGTTCATTAAGATACCCTAGTCAAAGCAGTTAAGCAAATTTAAGATCATACAATTTAAGGTACTTATACAACAGTAAAAAACTGAGCTAAGTGTCACAACTAAAGTACTCACTATTCTCAAGGCATAATAAAGTCAAGAGATATTGTTTCAATTCAATTTATAGTACAATGGCTCCTACTCCTAAAAAAATAAAACTAACTACACATGGTTCAAGCAATATCCTTGGAAGAGAACCGCGGCACAAAAACAAAATCAAGGGGTAATTACTACACTACCTACAAAGAAAATCTTTTTGTCCTTTTTCTTTAAACTTAAATCCCTCAAAACTGTCTAGGAGATCCAGAGTCGGGAAAAGTCCAATTTTTCTGTTTTATTTAATAAAAAATAATAATGAGTACTACAAATAAGCTAAAATAGCACAGAAACTCACACGAACAATCTGCTCGTCCCACACTTAAAATTGTGCAATGTCCTCAATGCACACTATAAATAATAAGAGGGTAAGAGAGACTCCTTGGTAGGCCAAAGGCATAGCGATTCATGAGGTACTCAAATTTCCCCCGGGCATGGTCCTTTGTGCGGGCACCCCATACTTAGTTTTTACCATTTAGCTCGCTTTTTCACACTTCCATTGGCTCTGCTTCCTATGCTCAAAATCCTACAAAATCAAAATAGACACTAAATAAAACAATAATAAGAAAAACAGAAACTCAGAAAGCAGTAACGTTGGGTTTCCTCCCCACAAGTGTCTGATTTAACATCGCAACACGACTCGGAATCTCGTCTAGTCATTGGCAAGTAACATCTTTGACTTCTGACGATTAAAGTCACCTCCATAACAGTTCTTTATTCTTTGTCCATTCACTAAGAACATTCTCTCGCCTCTTAAGACGTGCAACTCATTTGCACCATGTGGAGTGACTCCCACTACCTCAAATGGGTCGGGCCATCTCGATTCGAGTTTCGCTCGAAAAGGGTCTTAAACTAAATTGAACAAGAGAGCCAATTTGCCCGGTTTGAACTTGCGATGGTGGATCTGCTTATCATTCCAGAGCTTGGTCTTTTCCTTATATAACTTAGCATTCTCATATGCATGCAAGCAAAACTCATGAAGCTCATTTAATTGCATCAACCACTTTCTATCCGCTAAGTTTGCATTAAAGTTCAGCTTCTTTATTGCCCAATAGGCCTTGTGCTCAAGTTCCACCTATAAATGGAATGCTTTCCCATAAACCATCTTGTAAGTTGAGGTTCCGTTTGGAGTTATGTAGGAGTACGGTATGCCCGTAAGGCATCATCAATCTTTACAGCCCAATATTTTCCATTTGCACTAACCGTCTTCTCTAGGATCTATTTTATCTCTCTATTTGAGACTTCAGCTTTCCCACTAGTCTAAGGATGGTAAGTAGTTGAAGTCTTATGTTTGACCGCGTATTGCGCTAAGACATTGTCCAAGAGCTTGTTACAGAAATGGGGTTCCCCTATCGCTTATCATCACTCTCGGAGTGCCGGACCTTGTAAAGATATGATTTTCACAAACCTGACCACAACCTTGGCATCATTGGTAGGAAGAGATATGGCCTACACCCACTTCGACACAAAGTATTACACATCAAAATCAATTCCCCGCACATTAAAAATTTCAACCTCCATAATATCGTGCAATGGAATCTCATGACTTTTCGTAATTGTTCATGTTCTTTGGCACCTATCACATCTCCTCATGAACTCATGAGCATCTTTAAGCACCCTAGGTCAATAGAAACCTGATTGCAATACCTTAAATACTATTTTGTCACCCATATGATGGCCATCATAAGGCGATGCATGACATTCATGTAAGATAGCATTTATCTCATATTCGTGCACACATCTTCTCATTAACTAATCAATACAAGATTTTAACATAAACGGCTCATCCCAATAATATAACCTCACATCCTTGCAAGAACTTATTTTTAGCATGAGGTTCAAGATAAGGCGGCATCTCTCCACTTGTCAGATGGTTTACAACATCTGAATACCATGGCACCTCCCCAGCAGTAATGGCCAACAATTGCTCATCCGAGAACGTTTCCTTGATAACATCTCCGTCAGCTACATGATTACAAGTTTCTACCTTAGACAAGTGATCATTCACTTCTTTCTATGTTCCTTTACAGTCTCGGATCTCGAAGTCAACTCCCTACACGAGTAAAACCCAACGGATTAGCCTTGGTTTATCATCTTTCTTTTAAAAATATACCGGATGGCTGCATAGTCGGTGTAAACGATGACTTGACGCCAACCAAATAGGCCCAAAATTTATTGAACGCCCACACTATAACAAGAAATTCCTTTTCTATCACAATATAATTTATTTGAGTGAGAGTGAGAGTCTTTCTTGGATAGTAAATATAGTGAAATATTTTTCTTCTCGTCTGGCCCAATACAGTCCCAATTACACTATCACTGGCGTCACACATCATCTCAAATGGCTCGTTCCAGTCAGGAGCCACTATGATTGGTGCGCACTCACTAACTTCTTTTTCAGATCCTTGAATGCTTTCAGACAAGAATCGTCAAACTTGAACGACACATCTTTCTCTAACAACCTGCACAAAGGAGAGGAAACTTTTGACAAATCCTTTATAAATCGGTGATAAAAACCTGCATGTCCCAAAAATCTCCTAACTCCTTTCATTGAAATCTGTGGTGGCAACTTTTCAATTGCTTCCACCTTAGCCTCGTCAACTTCCAGTCCATCTTTGGACACCTAATGTCCCAACACTATACCTTCACATATCATAAAATGGTACTTTTCCCAATTCAGTACCATATTAGTCTCCTCACACCTGGAAATCAGTTTAGCAAGATTGGTCAAGCATTCATCAAAAGAAAGACCAAAAATAGAAAAATCATTCATAAAATCATCCACAAATTATTCCACCATATCGGTAAAAATAGCCATCATACACCTTTGAAAAGTCACAGGTGCATTACACAACCCAATGACATTCTCTTAAATGCATAAGTGCCATAAGGGAATGTAAAAGTGGTATTTGTTGATCATCTGGTGAAATAGCAATCGATCATCTAGGGCAATAGAAATCTGACTATACCCCGAATATCCGTCAAGGAAACAATAGCATTGGCTAACCTGTCAAGCATTTGATCAATAAGGGGGAGAAGGAAGTGATTTTTTTGTGTAGAATTATTCAACTTCCTATAATCTATGCATATTCGCCAACTAGTCACAATCTTAGTTGGGATTAATTTATTTTGTTCATCCACTACAACAGTCATACGTATGTACACATTGAACATGGATTACCCACTTACTATCGGAATAGGAAATACTATACATGTGTAGAGCCACTTAATTACTTCTTTTCTTACTACCTCTTTCATGATTGTATTTAGGCGGAATTTTACGTTGCTGCTTCATGCTATGATTGTATCCCTCCGCCATGAGTATTTTGTGCATGCAAAATGCCTGGCTTATACCTTTTATGTCAACATTGTCCAACCAATGGCATGCTTGTGCTCCCTCAGTACCCTTAAGGGCTTTTCTTCTTGCAATTCAGATAAATGAGAAGAAACAATCATAGATAAAGTCTTAGAATTTCCCAAATATGCATAATGAAGATAAGATAGTAAGGGTTCAAGTTTAAGTTTAGGGCCTCAGAGGTGGGCTGATTTGCCTATCCAGAGGCTCAAACTGAGATCTTTCTCTTATGTATTCACAAGATGCATCCAGAATCTACAACATCTCATCAACCTCTTCTTCAGGTTCCAAGTGATTGAACAACATCAATGCCTTCTCTAGTGCATATTCTTTAAATGCACCTGGCTCTACGACTGGTTCATTTATCTCCACCGTAGAAATCATGGCCAGGTCCTCGTAATAATGAGGCAGGTGAATAGCTCGATACACATTAAAAACTACTTCATTGTCCACCCTCACGATCATATTACCTTCTCGGACTTTGATAATTACATCTCCAGTGGCCAAAAGAGGTCGCCCCAAGATGATATGAACTAACCTATTAGCCTCATAGTCTAGGATGATAAAATCTGCAAGGAAAATAAACTTCCCAATTTGCAGCAAGATGTCCTCAATCACCTCCCCCCCCAGTATAAACATAAGATCTATCAGCTAACTGTAGCATTATCGTAGTGGTTCTTGGAACTCCTAAGCCGAATTGTTTGAACACTGAAAATGACATCAGATTGATACTTTCACCCAAATCACATAAGGATCTACTCACATCAATTTCACTCATATTCACGGGGATGGTAAAACTACCGGGGTCCTTAAGCTTTTGTGGAAGTTGAATCCTGGAAGTGCACTCTTCAGTAAGTGCGATAGTCTCAAACTGAGTTAACCTCCTCTTATTTGCCACTATATCCTTAATATATTTTGCATATTTTGGTACCTTACGAAGCATGTCCACCAAAGGGATGATCAAGTGTATCTACTTCAGCATATCTAGAAATTTACATGTAGTCATCATTGTTCTTTCTTAATCTTTTAGGAAAATGGGGTGGCACCCTCTCTGATACGCGCTCAAACTCTATTTTGTTTATCTCATCTACCCCAACATGTTTTGTTACTCTTTCTTCTTCGAGCCCAGACTGCTCATTTTTTCTTTGGCACTTCTACCAACTCTCTCCCATTTCTCAACGTCAGTGCATTGACTTAAGGATTTTTCTCTGTATCATTTGGGAGAGCTCCAGCAGGTGTAGTATTATGAGTATTAGCCATTTGCCCAAACTGCCTCTCTAGATTTCTGAACTTTATGCGCAATTGTTGGTTGTCAGCCAGAACTTTTTGGTTGTCCATCAAGAGTCATTTCATCATGTCAATTAAAATCTCTTCTACTTGCTGTAGGGGTTTAGGTGGCTGATTGTAATTAGCTGGAGGCCTGATATTATGATTTTCGCCCTAACAGAAATTAGGATGATTCCTCCAGTTCGAATTGTATATGTTACCGTATAGAGCATTTTGATTCATTGGCCCTCTAGATTGTTGCCCACATAGTAGATGTATTCAGGATTCACGGGGCATATGTCACTTGTGTGATCTTTACCACAAAACTCGCAGCAAGTAGACATCTATTGCACGCGTTGCATCTGTTGTCCTTAGTACATTGTTATTTTGTTCATCCGTTTTACTAATATCGCTATATCTGCCCTCAGAGCTAAGAGATCATCAAGCTCAATCACACCTGATGTATTTTGTTTAGGTGCTCTTCGTGGTTTCTCATTTCCCCTTGCCAATTATTATCAGCAGCAGTAAAATTATTTAACAGGATCTGGATCTCACTGTATGGTCTTGCCATGCAATTAACCCCACATGCTTAGTCAAGATTCATCTTCGAAGCCTCGTCCAACCCATCAACGAAAGTGTGACCCAACACCTCACTAGTCTGACAATGATATGGGAAATCTTTGAGTAGCTTCTTGTATCTTTTCCAAGCTTGACGAAGAGTCTCACCTTCTCGTTGTTGAAACCCAAGAATCTAGCTCCTCAGCGACTTTGTCTTCTTAGTGGGAAAAACGTTGATTAAGAATATCCTTGCTAGATCATCCCAAATGTTGATTGAGTTTGCGGACTCCTTTTGCAACCATTCCTTAGCTTCCCCCAACAATGAAAAGGGAAAAAGTGTCAGCATGACACAGTCATTGGAAAAGTTCGGATAATTGTAAGTATCTATAATTTCTAGGAAGTTCTGAATTCCTGAGATCGGTGGATTGAATCAGTTGTACCACATATTGTCTGAATTCCAGATAATAAATGGATCTTCATGAGATAGACCCACATATTGTCCCATGGATTGAATCAGTTGTACCATATATTGTTTGAGTTCAAAGTGACCCATGATACCAGGCTTCACAATAGCCTGTGGCATATTAGGAAGATTGGGCCTTGCAACTTCTATCACAGGACGCTCTTCATCACCTGCCATCTCTATTAGTTGTGGTTGAACTACGATATCTAACTCTCTTTCTATTCCATTTCTAGCTTCGACTTCCCTACTTAATCTGTGAAATGTTCTTTCGATTTCAAGATCAAGATGAATGAGATTATTTGTGCTTCCACTCCTCAAAATTCAAGAGAAGAGCATGCGTTATCGTAAATAAAGCAACTAAAAATTTATAACTTGAACAAATAACGAATAAAAGCTTAACTAAAATAAAAATCCAATAGCTAAGTCCCCGACAATAGCGCCAAAAACTTGTTGAGACCGAACACACATGCAAGTATACATGGTCACCAAGTAATAAGTGACTCAAAAGTCAGATGTAGAACACACAAAGGCTTAGATTGATCGTAAACTAAGCAAACTAAAATCAATAGTGATATTTTTCTCTTAATTTAAAAATTAAACAAGTAACAACTAAATCAACAAGAATGCAAATGGGTGTGATGAGACTTTAATTAAGAGGAGATGAAGATTCTGGGGTTGTAGGTTGTTTATCAATCCTATTAAGTTCAATAATCACAATTAATCGAGATTATCTATGGTTGCTAGTTGACTGGATCATTTATATAAATAACACGTTTCCATAATACTATCCGTCTATGCATAATGTATCAACCCTATATTCCTATGGTATTGAACCTATCATGAACGAATGTAATACGACATTCAACTAAGCCAGACCGTTATGTATATTCTTATCCTAACCGCAAAATCTTTCCCAAACCACGGGTTCAGAAACAAGCTCTCTTTAATTCTACTCTAATCTAAATATGATTTTCTCAAGCATAACATAGATAGTAGGGTGAATTGGTAGCTACAACAATTCACAAATTAAAAAAATAACCACAAGATTGTAATCCGAATTAATGAAGATGTAATTAATAAACGTTAATATTCTGTCAACCATAACCCTAAAATTAGAGCGCTTAGCCACTCATGTTCGTAGCAATAAATTTTCAAGTATTTTGCATAAATAAATTATATAGAAAAGATGAAATAATGGAGAACTCGATGATTTTCTCCTCCGAAAGTTATTCCACGTGATGTTCTTGCCTCCAAATAATGTTCCTAAAGTGTTCTCCCCTTCCAAAGTAGTGTCTCCCCCTCAAAAGCATGTTTTTCTTGATGTATTTATGGAGGCTAGGGTTTGTTGGGGCGAATTGGGCTTTTTCTGATTCGTCTAGGAGAAGCTGAAATTTTCTACTTCAGTCCCGGTCTCGCGAAGTGACCCTCGCTTCACTGTCTGGGGACTTTTCTAATTTCTTTTGTTCCGGTCCTGGTCTCGCGAAGTGAACCTCGCTTCGCTGTCCAGAAATAGAATGAGTGGGAAATGGAGGAAAATAAAATTTTTGAGTGAAATTTCAAGTTTCCCCTAGGCATATGGACATTGTCCCATATTGGAAGAGGAAGAGATTTTTTATGGGTTTATAAACAATTGTTCTTCTTCCAGTACTTAAAGTGTTGAGAAGAAATCAAGCCTCGCGTTGTCGTTGTCGTCGTCGCTCGGCTCGGCTCGGCTTTTGATTCGGATTCGGATTCGGCTTCGGATTCGGGTTCAAATTCGGATTGGTCAATTGATTGATTAACTTTTTGGACCAAATTTATTTGTTAATAATAAAATATTAATAGAAAATGTTATTAAATATTTGTTAATAACATAATATTAATATTAAATTCAATTCATTTTTTTATTTTTGTAATAGAAAATTAACTACCCATCAATTTTTTTCTCTTTATTTTCCCTCTTTATTATTGAGTAAATAGCCATTTATGTAATGGCATTTATACTGTGGCAGTTTTGCAGAAATCCATTCTGAAGAGTTGCACCTCTTCAGATTCTAATACAAATTTTGGCTATAAATACAACACTATTCTGTTCATAATTTCACTATGAATTTCTGAGTTTTCTCTCCTTCTGCTGCATACTTTTAGCATACAACAAAGCAAAAAGTAAGTGTGATTTGCTACTGATCTTTGTGTTCGCTGAAACACTACCGTTTGGAGTACCACTATACCAATGTGTAATTCGTTCTATCCTGGGGGGAAATAATCCATAACCTTTGGTGCTAGAAGGGGATTAAATTCCTTAAGGAGACGCTGTGAATTCAGTAGGCTCGAATTGTTTATGATCATTTCAGTTTATCATAATTTCTTCTTATATTAATTTATATTTCCAGAATTGTTTTACAAATGTAGTTTACTAACAAGCTTAAGGAATTTAATATATTTCTGTATTTGTATTATTGTTTCTGGATAGTAAAACCTTTGTGGTTTTGTTCTCTATTAAAATCTACGTGATTTTAACTTTGGTGTCATTATTTTACAAAAAATACTAATGGAAATGAGAACCAAGTTGTTCCAATGGTGTCAGCCAATGCATCAACATGCTGAACGACACCGGCTGCTTTGGCACCGGCGGAGAAACCTGAAAAATTTTCGGGATTGATTTCAACGCTGGAAGCAAAATATGTACTTCTATTTGACTACCTTAAGTCTTCAAAAGTTCATCAAGGAAGATGTTCCTGTGCTGGCCGATGAAACTTATGATAATGAACGCTTTCTCGTGACTGAGGCGTGGAAGCATTCAGATTTCTTGTGCAAGAGTTTTATTCTTAGCGGGTTGGAGGATGTGTTGTATAATGTCTACAGTGGCGTGGAAATGTCAAAAGAACTATGAAATGTTCTTGAAAAGAAATACAAAACTGAAGATGCCGGGTTGAAAAAGTTCGTGGCTGCAAAGTTTTTGGACTATAAAATGGTAGATAGTAATTTTGTTATTACTCAAGTCCAAGAAATGCAAGTGATTATTCATGATCTTCTTACTGAATGTATGAATCAAATTACTATTAATGTTGAAAGTAGTAATCTTAGTATTCTTACTGACGAAAATTTCATTGAAGGTCTTGTCATCAATGAAGCATTCCAAGTAGCAGCAATGATTGAGAAGTTGCCTCCTTTGTGGAAGGACTTCCAAAACTACTTGAAACACAAACGCAAGGCAATGTCCCTTGAAGATCTCATTGTTCGATTGAGAATTGAAGAGGACAACAAAGCTGCTTAAAAGAGAGGCTGTGGAAGTTCAAAATAATGGGAGCAAATATTGTTGAAGAGAACAAGAAGAGGAAGAAGGCTTCTGCTCCGAAAGACAAACCAAGTAAGAAGTGGTTCAATGGAAACTTCTACAACTGCGGAAAAGTCGGACACAAATCTATGGAGTGACGTGCTCCGAAGAAAGACAAGAAAAAGTTTCAAGAAAACATGGTAGAAAAGCACGATGATGTTGATGACTTATGCGCCATGCTTTTCGAATGCAACTTGGTGGGCAATCCTAAAGAGTGGTGGATTGATTCTGGAGCCACTCTCCATGTTTGTGCTGTCAAGGAGGCTTTTTATACTTATGCTCCTGTTGGACCCGATGAGACAATTTCCATGGGAAATGCTGCAAAGTCCAAGATTGAAGGATGTGGAAAGATTTTTCTCAAAATGACTTCCGACAAAGTGGTGACTTTGAATAATGTCCTTCATGTTCCCGAAATTAGGAAAACTTTAGTCTCTACTGGACTTCTTGTTAAGAATGGATTTAAGTGTGTTTTTGTTTCCGATAAGGTTGTAATAAGAAAGAATAAAATGTTTGTAGGAAAAAGTTACCTCACTGAGGGCCTTTTCAAGCTGAATGTAATGGTTGTGGAGAATAATAATAAAATTTCAGCTTTGTCTTACTTGCTTGAGCCAAATGAATTGTGGCATATACGTTTGGGACATGTTAATTATAAAACCTTACAAAAATTATTAATTTAGAAGTATTGCCTAAATTTGAATGTGACAAATCAAAATATCAAGTATGTGTGGAATCTAAGTATGTTAAACATCCTTATAAGTCGGTTGAAAGGAATTCAAATCCTTTAGACTTAATTCACATAGATATTTGTGACATGAAGTAGATACCATCTCGCGGTGGAAAGAACTATTTCATAACTTTGACGATAGTACTAGATATTGCTATGTTTACTAAATTAATAGTAAAGATGAAGCAATAGACGCATTCAAGCAATACAAAAATAAAGTTGAAACACAACTTAGCAAGAAAATCAAATGATAAGAAGTGATAGGGGTGATGAATATGAATCTCCTTTTGAACAAATATGTTTAGAATATGGAATTATTCATCAAACAACGGCCCCTTACACGCTCCAATCCAATGTAATTGCAGAAAGAAAGAATCGTTCACTAAGGGAGATGATGAACACATTATTGATAAGTTCTGGTTTGGCACAGAACTTGTAGGGGGAAGCCATTCTTACGACTAGCTGAATACAAAATCGAGTACCTCACAGCAAAACACAATCAATTCCATATGAAAAATGGAATAGTAAAAATATGACCGAAAACCGTTGATTGTGTTTTCATAGGATATGCAACTAATAGTAAAGCACATCGATTTCTGGTTTATAAATCAGAAAATCCCGACATTCATAATAATATGGTTATAGAATCAGATAGTGTTGAGTTCTTTGAAAATATATATCCATATAAAAGGAATGTGAGTCGGTTGGTGAAGGATCTAAACGACCTCAGGAAGAAACAAAAGAAAGTTCATACAACCAGGAGGATCTAAAACGTAGTAAACGTCAAAGAACGTCTACTTCATTTGGACCAGATTTTGTGACTTTTTTATTGAAAAATGAGCCTCAAACATTTAATGAAGATATGTCTTCTTCGGAATCATTGTTATGGAAAGAGGCAGTCAATAGTGAAATTGAATCCATACTAAACAACCATATATGGGAATTGGTTGATCTTCCTCCTGGAAATAAATCGTTGGGTTCTAAATGAATCTTTAAGAGGAAAACTAAAGATGATGGCACTATCTACAAATATAAGGCAAGACTTGTGTTCAAAGGGTATAGACATTGAGAAGGTCTTGACTATTTTGATACATACTCTCCAGTTACAAGAACTACGTCCATATGAAAGTTGGTAGCATTAGCTGTAATTTATGGTCTTGAAATTCATCAAATGGATGTTAAGATGGACTTCTTAAATGGAGAGTTGGAGGAAGAAATTTACACGGAACAACTTGATGGGTTAGTGGTTCCAGGTAAAGAAAAGAAGGTCTGCAGACTTGTTAAGTCCCTTTACGGACTAAAACAAGCACTCAAACAATGACATGCGAAATTTGACCAAACAATATTGTCAAATGGGTTTAAGAAAAATGAATGTAATGAATGTGTGTACATTAAAAATGTTCCAAATCACATAGTCATTTTTTGCTTATATATATGTGGATGATATGCTCATAATGAGTAATGACATTTCAAACATAAATGATACTAAGCGTATACTAACTAGCAAGTTTGATATGTAAGACTTGGGAGTTGTTGATTTAATTCTGGGAATTAAGATACATAAGACTTCTCAAGGTCTGACATTGTCACAATCTCATTATATTAAGACAGTACTTGAAAAATTCAAGCACTTGGGCTTTAAAGTTGCAAAGACTCCAATTGACATGAATCTTGCATTAGCAAAGAACAAAGGCTAAAACATATCACAATTAGATTATGCTCGTGTGTTGGGATTCTTAATGTACATCATGAATTGTACACGACCAGATATAGCTTGTGCTATAAGTAAATTGAGTTGATATACGAGCAATCCAGATCAATCTCATTGGATGGCCATGAAACGAGTGTTGGGGTATTTAGTACATACCTAGGACTTTGCTTCGCACTACAGTAAATATCCTGCAGTCATTGAGGGATACCGTGATGCAAATTAAATTTCCAAATTAAATAATTTCAAGTCCACAAGTGGATATGTATTCACTATTGGTAGAGGAGCGGTATCTTGGAAGTCGTGCAAACAAACTTGTATTGCCCGTTCTACAATGGAGGCTGAGTTTATAGCCTTGGATAAATCCGGTGAAGAAGTTGAATGGCTCCGGAATTTCTTGGAAGATATTTCATTTTGGCCCAAACCATTGGCACCAATATGCATACACTGTGATAGTCAAGCGGCAGTTGGAAGGGCTGGGAGCATTATGTATCACGGTAAATCTCCTCATGTACGACAAAGACATAAACCGTTAGACAATTACTCTCTAGAGGAATCATCACGATTGCCTATGTAAAGGCAAGTGATAATGTGTCGGATCCACTTACAAAAGGCCTAACTAGAGAGGTAGTTGAAAACTCATCAAAGGGAATGAGATTGTGGCCGAGAATAAGTCATAGTGGCGGTAACTCTACCTAGAAGACTGGAGATCCCAAGATCTAGGTTCAAGGAGATCAAACAAAGTCATTTTTGACGGTTCAACATTGTCAACTAAACTTTTGGTCTATTCTCGTGATGAGACAATGTTTAGTACAAAGGATAAGGCATTAAGGCTTTTTAATATTTCTAAGTTTGATGGGGTATATCAAATAGTGTATCTACGGGATGACACGTTTAGGAATCACCTATGTAAGTGTGAAGTGTTAGCCGCTTCAAGGAGAACTTTGTAAGGCAGTTCTCTACAAACTTATGAAACCAGGCGGCGTTCATGGCTGAAACGAACACAACAATGAGAACCAAAGACGGTTAAGGGTTGGTTGTAGGCTTGTGGTTGTCTAGGTATGCACAAAAGTTCGACGATTCAAAGATATCAAATCTACCGATTGATCGAGTATATCCGACATAAGTTCACTGCGGAAGTTTAAAGGGAAACCTACTTATCCAGTTGCAGTTTATCCTTACTTGCGAATCACACAATTTTTCATGCATACTTCTGTGATATAGTCATTCCCCATTCATGGGGGTGATTGTTGGGGTTTTAAGGTACTTAATTAATATATTAAATACTTCAAAGAGGGTGAATGGGAAATGGAGGGAAATGAAATTTTTGAGTGACATTTCAAGTTTCCCCTCTTGGCATATGGACATTGTCCCATATTGGAAGAGCAAGAGATTTTTATAGGTGTATAAGCAATTGCTCTTCTTCTAGCTCTTAAAGAGTTGAGAAGAAAGCAAGTCTCGCGCTGTCGTCGTTGTTGCTCGCTCGGCTTCGGCTTCGAATTTGGTCAATTGATTGATTAACTTTTTGGACCAAATTTATTCGTTAATAGTAAAATATTAACAGAAATGTATTATTAAATATTTGTTAATAACAGAATATTAATATTAAATATTAATATTAGATCCAATCCATTTTTCTATTTTTGTAACAGAAAATTAACTACCAGTCAATTTTTCCTCTTTATTTTCCCTCTTTATAATTAAGTAATGGCATTTATGCTGTGGCAGTTTTTCAGAAACAACAATTCTGAAGAGTTGCACCTCTTCAGATTCCAACCCAAATTTGGATATAAATACAACACTATTCTGCTCAGAATTTCACTACGAATTTATGAGTTTTCTCTCCTTCTGTATACTTTTAGTATACAAACAAAGCAAAAGTAAGTGCGATTTGCTACTGATATTTGTGTTCGTTGAAACACCGGCGTTTGGAATACCACTACACCAGTGTGTAGTTCGTTCTATCCTGGGAGAAAATAATCGATAACATTGGGTGCTAGAAGGAGATTAAATTCCTTAAGAAGACACTGTGAATTCAGTGGGCTCGAATTGTTTATGATCATTTATATTTATCATAATTTCTGCTTATATTAATTTATATTTCCAGAATTGTTTGCAAATACAGTTTACTAACAAAACTTATACTTTCTCCAGATTCTTCCTTGTTTTACTTCACATGAAAACTTCTCAAATCACTTTCAGTTAACTCCTACATATATAAATAATATTATTAAGTTCGAGTCACTACATACAAACTAACAAAATCGAGGTATAATATAAGAAGAATTACATGCAAAAATTAGATTTTTAGCCAAACAACACTAAACTTGGGTTTGATGAGTAACTGCCGCAAAGAAAAAAAAAATAAAAAGCAGAATTGTAGATTCAAAATCTAACCAGCGAAACCAAAAGAGAACCAAGAGATCTTGATCAACAAACTGGAGATTAAATTATATCTGGTGAAGCCAAAGTTGTAAACAAGGCAGCGAAAATTTCTTCTACTTTAGAAGATAAGAACATCACCAGACTTCAAGAAAGTAAAACTGTCCAATAACCCCCAAAACCAGAATAGAAATATCATATCGTTTTTAGATTGTAATAAAATATGAACCAAGATCACAGGATTGGAGGCTTGAAACACGTACGAAACGCTTTCCTAAAAACGATATTTCGACCATCTCCTCTGCGATATTGCTATGAAACTATTGGCAAATAGCTTTAGTGGATATGACAAGCCTACGAATTTCAAATACTAAACAAACAGTGGAGAAATTCTATTGAAAAGAAAAGACTATGGAACTTAGATCTTTAAAATAGGAAGTTGGAGAAGGAAAAGTATTTTACGCAAGGTTGCAAAGGAGGACTCTGTTTAACCAAAAAATGTAATTTGGTCAAATCTTGAATTTTAGAAAGAAGAAATCAGGAATGATCAAAGCAACCAAAATATAATTGGTTTCAAATAATAAGAATAAAGTAATAAGAACTTGTTATTTTAATATGATATCAAGAGTGTTATGCGTCCCTACAAATGATAAATCTTCCTCCTTTTATAGTTGACAAGGAGTAACTGATTAATCTAAATAATAAAGGATCACTTAATGAGACGTTACATAATTATTGCTATTAAATATTGAATAACTAACGTATCAGGTATTTAATAAACAATGTAGACTACTTTTTGTCATTAGATTCTTGTCTTCAATCCCCTTTTTATCCGTTGATATTGAATGACTTGAATAGACACGAGATTCGTATATAAGATTCCCTCTCGTGTTTGTTTTCTTTTCTTCTATTGTGTCTGTTGTCTTCTGTTCATTTTAATCATTTATTTCTCTTTGACTATTTGACAAATCCACGTGTCATGCCACGTTATCTTTAATTCAAACTCAATTTTCTCCAATACAGATAGTCTCCCCACTTTTCATTTATTTATCAATTAAATAATTGGGAAGTGGATCCTGAAAAAGAACTTTTGTCACAATTAATACATGTGTCAGTATAGACATCTCATCTGTCTCTCTCATTTAATGTTATATACACGTGTCATCTTCTAATTGAATCTGCACTTTTGTTCCCATTTTTCTAAGCCTGTTCAACTTTCTCTGTTTACGAAGTGATGGTTATCTTTAATATAGGCTTTCCATCATTGCTTCTCTTAATTTTGACGGTTGTTCTCGTATAAACCTTTAATTCACACTTTCCTTGTTCTCTTCTTCATCAATTTCCATCAAGCATTCGTATTTCCTTTCTTTCTTTCGCTTATATTTACTTCAAAATTATCTTTCAATGGCATCTCCAAACCCTAACCCCAGAAAGGTTTTACTTCTCGATCAATTCCCTAATGCACCTACTCTTATCAAACATTCAAGAGGCAGAGGAAGAAGACTCCGAAGTATGGGATCTACACGTGGTGGCTCAACTGGTTCTGTACTTCCTTCTTCTAGTTCTGGAATCAAAGGCTCCTCTTCCAAAACTCAATCTTCAAAAGGTAAAGAAATTTCAGACCCTTCTACAGAACCCACAGTCGAAGAAATTATACCAAATGATTTATCTTTTGCAAGTGATAAAGCATCCCTTCAAAAACATATTGGAAAATTGGAAAAACTGATCATTATCCTTCTCTTATAACTGAACTCACAATCCCCACGATTAAGAAAGATTGCAACTGGAAGGAGAGCGTTCGTTTATCAATCCCTTCTATAAACCATAGAATTTCATCTTATAGGAATGAGTATCCTATGTTTATACCTACCCCTTCACTTTGGGGTTTAAGCCTGCCATAGATCCAATTATTATTGATTTTTGTAGATTTTTCAACATTTGCTTAGCCCAGATTGGACATTTAGTTTGGAGGGCTGTAGCTTGTTTAAGGTTTTTGTCCAATAAGGCAAAAGTTACTTTTACCTTTTCCCATCTTATCCACTTATACCACCCTAGTTTATTACGCAATGGGGTTTTTACCTTAACTGCAAGGAACAAAAGAGTTTTGGTAAATGCCGATGACGATAAAGATCGTGGGTGGTATCTTCATTACATTGGTGTTTGCACAGTGGATTTACTGGGAGAAGCGAACATTCCCTTCCCCGAGATGTGGAATTTTGCACGTAAGTTTCCGTTTTACGTTTCCCGTACATGTTTTATGAGATTTTGATTTTCTCTTTAAATTTATCCCCTTTTTGGTTTTTTGTAGCAAGCATGGGAGATGTGGAAACCGTTCCCAATTT
This sequence comes from Nicotiana benthamiana, assembly GCA_034376525.1. Taxonomy (NCBI): domain Eukaryota; kingdom Viridiplantae; phylum Streptophyta; class Magnoliopsida; order Solanales; family Solanaceae; genus Nicotiana; species Nicotiana benthamiana. The sequence continues at coordinate 106,740,471 of CM067335.1, read as the reverse complement.
CCGTGGTTAGGTAGACTTAATTTTGAAAGTTGCTCCTAAGGAAGGTAGGACTTGGGAATCTATCTCCTCCTTACATGGGTGGACAGTGAAAACACATGGTATATATTTCTTTTCATGTATGCTTTCTATATATGTGTACTAAATTTTGATGATGAACTCAAATCCTTCTTTTTATCAGGATTTGGAATAAAAGGAAGGGCAGCGGACGTTGCTATAGCCATGCGTACTACTGCCAACATCGCCCTTGGCTTGGACAAGGCTAAAGCACTTTTAGCCAAAAGAAAAGCTATGATAATGAAGACTGATAATGAAGAAGAAGATAATACCTCTTTGGTATCTAGACCAATAGCTAGGAGACGTGTTGTTATGGATGAGGAAATTGAAGATTCTCCTACCCGTACCTCTGCTGCAATTACTTCTTCTTCAGTTACTTCCATTACCGAGCCTGTCTTAATCCAATCCGATGAAGATCTTGCTCTTAGAGACACGAATGAATCTGTTCAACGTCTCTTCGAGAGTGGTTTTGAAAGTGGCGATCTTGGCCCCGTTCTCAATGAAATTCCCTTATTTACTTCCATTCCTATTTCTCCAGTTTCTTCTATTTCTCCTTCAACCGTACCTGTTTCTTCTCCTTTGACATCTTCCACTATTCTTACAACTTCTTCTCCTGTTCCTTTTTAGCCCCCGTGCCTATTCCCTCAGCTTCTGTTCTGGTTTCTACCGTTCCTATTGTTTTCACCTCCTATACTACTCCTCTTTCCACAATTCCTTCCTCCTCTGTTCCTCACTCTGAACCAGGACCAAACAACAGAGGTATGGCTATGAGAAAGGTTACTCTTGAAGTACCTGCTACTCATAGTCTTTTAAGGAAGACAGGTGGAGCGGATGTATGGCTCGAGCCTCTTATCGGAGATGTGAAAATAACAAAGATGCAGAGCCACAACTGCTACACCTTGATGAATGACATAGTTCATTCAACACTGACGGTACATTCGTTATGAGTGATTATTTACTTTTCCTTGGCCTTAAGTTTTTATCTTCATGCTTTATGTTTGTAGGCAAATTTGATCGGAACTGAGTTGATGTGGAGGATATCTATTTTAGAGAAAATGGCACGTGAATCTACTAAGGCTGCTGAGGATGCTAAAAGAATATCTGAAGAAGACCAGTTTGAGGCTCAAAATTGGAAGGAACAAATCGAAGGTACTTTAGGGAGCATTGAAGAATTGCAGTCTTCTAAGTTTCAACTTGAACAGCAAAATCTCGGAATTAGGGATTGCCACGGCTTCTATGAGCCAAGCAAAAAAAGGATAAAGAGATTTTGAAGGATTCTTTGTCAAAGGCTAATGAAGATATCAAAGAACTCAAAGCACTAATGGAGAAAAAAGAAGAAATCCCAAAGAACTAGTGCAATCTTTGAACCAGACTCGGGCTGATTTGAGGATTTCTTCAAATAAGGTTCATGTGTTGGAGAGTTCTTATGACAACCTTCAATCTTCCCTTGATTCCCACTTAGCTGAGCATGAAACAATGAAGAACACCTTAGCTACGTGGGAAGGTATTATGAAAACCCGGAGAAGGATTACAATTTCTTAGCTAAAAATTTTAATTATGAGGTTAACCGGGCTTTCTTGAAATCTTGTCGTGATGCTTTAATCGAGGCTTCTCAAGAAAATTTTGACTTGCAACCTGAGTTGGCCAAAGTATTAGACATGATTGAGAAGAATGAGCAACCTACTGAAACTCCTTCTCCTGATCAGGTAATTGACATCTCCTCTCCAACAGTTGAAACTCCCGGGGTTGAAGAGCATTTGAACTTAGAGTCAGCAGCTGAAGTTATTGAAGTTATAGTTCCACTGACCGAGGGTAACTTATCTACAACACAGTCTTTGGGAATGAATATCCCCGTGTCTACTTCTTCTCTCGAATATGTCGATACTTCAATTTCAGCTGAGACCACCTCTATTGTTGCTCCTTTGGAAGTTTCTACCGAGCCTAATGAGGCTGTGACTTCTAACGTTCCAATTTCCTCAGTGGCAAGTGAAAATGTTTTTTTTATGATGTAATTAAGTCCCCAGTTTCTATAATGGGGCATCTATTTTTTTATAAAAACAAATGTATTGTAATAGCTAAGTTTTTTCCCTTAGCTTTTTATGTTGAGAAGCTTGTATAATACTTCTTCATTTTATCTTTGTCTATTCACTGTTCTAGACTTTGCAGAATAGTTTTATTTTTACCTTACTCTTGCCTATTGCCTATTTTTCTTTTTAGGACTTAGAGAATAAGTTAGCATTTTTATCCTTTTCAGAAAATGCTTTCATAATTCTTCTCATGTGTTATCATCATGAGGAAAAATAAAAGAGGACCCTTTTATTTATCTACACTTTATGAAGAAGACATCTCAACTTCATAATGGTGTTATTATACGATGAAAGAAATAGGAACATACATGTTTCATATAAAACAACTTTTGTAAAGTTTTTGTTCATGAACTTTGATAAGTTTCTTGAATATTACATGTATTGAAGCACATCTACAACTTTCTCGCAACTTTTTCTTTTAACATATTTATAAAATATACAAGGTAAGGTTTTTTATAACCTGTTTCTGATAAATAGTCATGTCCCTGCCTTTACATACTTAAGAAAGGTTTATGTAGTGACTTCATCGTTCTAAGAAAGAAAGAACACTATGATGAGTGTTTTTATATTGATACTTGAATTCTCGTAACTTGATTTGATTTGTAAATCTTGAATTCTGTTATCTCGTATCTATTTCTTTCTCTTTCGTATCTATTTCTGCACATACTCGTGTGTATATAGTATAGTCCCCCAAGTGTTTGGCTGGTGAAGTATGAAGCCTCGAACACTTGTGTATTTGCTCCCAATTTTTGGTCCTTTTCCTGAAACAGAAAAATATACGGGACTCGGAGGTGCGATTATAGATGAAGACTGCCTAGCTCGTGTGTATTTCCATCAGATAAATGTAACCACGGGCTAGGAATTTAATAGTATTCTAATTTGCCTTGCAAGTTGTGACTCATCATTTGGCACGAGTTAGGATTTTACCTAGCATCTAAAATCGTTAGTATAATATTAACAATTCAAAGGAAAAAAATTAACATGGTGATACCTGACCGTGGGCACTTCCTTAACAGTAATACCTCTTCAAATGAACGGCATTCCAATGTGAAGGTAAAACCTTGCCATCAATTGTTTCTAGCTCGTATGCTCCTTTCCCCGCAATTTAACGAATTCGATAAGGTCATTCCCATGTTGGACTTAACTTTCCTGTATTAGCTGACTTTGTAGATTGGAAACCTTTTTTAAACACGAAGTCCCCAACTTTAAAAAACTTGAGGCGTGCTTTCCTATTGTAATATCGGTCAATTACTTGCTTTTGAGCCGCCATCCTTATCAACGCATCTTCTCTTCTCCCTTCAAGTAAATCAAGATTTACTCGTAACTCTTCGTTGTTCGAGTTTTCCTCTGCTTGAACACTTTGTGTACTAGGTTTACCTATCTCAACTGGTATCAAAGCTTCCGCAACATAAACCATTAAAATAGTGTTTCTCCTGTACTCGTTTTTGCCGTCATTCGATATGCCCATAACACCGTTGGTAATTCATCATGCCAATTCCCTTTTGATTCTTGTAACCTTTTCTTTAGGTTATTGATAATTACATTGTTTGTAGACTCTGCTTTCCCATTATCGACTGGATGATACGGTGTTGACGTAATTATTTTGATTTGCCAACTTTGAAAGAATTCTGTGATTTGAGCCCCTATAAACTCTGGTCCATTATCACACACTATCTCCTTTGGAACACCAAAGTGGCAAATTATATTTCTCCAAATGAAGTCCTTAACTTCTTTATCTCGTACCTGTTTAAACGCTCTTGCTTCTACCCGTTTAGTGAAATAATCAGTAAGTATGAGTAGAAACTTTACCTGACCTTTTGCTTGAGGTAATGGCCCTACGATGTCCATTTCCCATTTCATGAAGGGCCACGGAGATATGATAGGATGTAATAACTCAGCTGGTCTATACATTTTATTTCCATACCTTTGACTTTTATCACACTTAGATACAAAATCATTCGCTTCTTCTTCCATTTTAGGCCAGTAATATCCCGCTAGAATCAATGTTTTTACAAGTGATCTTCCTCCTGCATGATTTCAACAATGCCCCTCTGGTACTTCTCTCATCACATATTCTGTTTGAGAAGGTCCGAGACACCGAGCTAATGGTCCACCAAACATTTTACGGTAAAGGTTTCCTTGATATAAGAAGTAACGAACGACTTTCTTTCTTAGTGCATGAGCATTCACCTTGTTTTCAGGTACGATTCCATGCTGCAAAAAAGACACGATTTTGTTTCTCCAATCCCAAATTAAGTGATTAAAGTTTACCTCATTTTTATCAGAGTCAATAGCGGAATGGAACAAATGTATAATTGAGGCATTCACGTCTTTTGCTATATCGACTGCAGATGCAAGGTTGGCTAAGGCGTCTGCTTCCAAATTCTCTTCTCTTGGTATTTGCATCACCTTCCAAGTTTGGAACTATCTTATTAACTCCCGTACCTTTTCGAGATACTCTTGCATTCGAGTTTCTCTAGCCACGTAAGTCCCCAGTATTTGATTGACTACAAGTTGTGAATCGCTTTTGATTACGATTTGCATGATACCAAGTTCTAATGCTAACTCCAAACCTGCAATCACAGCTTCATACTCTGCTTCGTTATTAGTTACGGGGTGACACTTTATAGCTTGTCTAATTGTTTCACCCGTAGGTGGTATAAGAACAATTCCTAAACCCGCCCCCTTTACATTAGATGAACCATCAGTGAATAATAGCCAAGTCCACAGATTAGCACCATTAAAAACTTGTAATTCTTTTTCTGCTTTCTAAGTGTATGCTTTGACTAAAATCAGCTACGAAATCGGCGAGTACTTGAGATTTAATAGCAGTTCGAGGTTGGTAAATTATTTCGTACTCACTTAGTTCTATAGCTCATTTTGCTAATCTCCCTGATAGTTCATGTTTATGCAACATATTTCGTAAAGCAAAAGCAGTAACAACAACAATAGGATTGCATTGAAAATAAGATCGTAGTTTTCTAAATGCCATGATGAAAGCTAATGCTAACTTTTCTAGTTGTGGATATCTTGTTTCTGCATCTAATAGAATTTTACTCACATAATAAATTGGAGATTGCTTATCTTGGTCTTCACGTATTAAAATGGCAATTACTTCTGATATTGCTAGATAAATGAGTAGCTTTTCACTTTCTTTAGGTTTCACCAGTAAAGGAGGATTTGATAAATAAACCTTCAAGTCCATCATGCCTTGTTGACAATGTTCATTCTACTCAAAACGATTTTGCTTTTTGAGCAAAGAGAAAAATTTGAAGCATTTTTCTGAAGATTTAATAAATCTCCCTAAGGCCGCTATCCTTCGCGTTAGCCTCTAAACTTCCTTTTTACTGGTAAGGACATCAGGTATTTCTTCAATTTCTTTAATCTGGGAATGATTTACTTCAATTCCACGGTTAGAGACAAGAAAACCTAAAAATTTACCAGAAGCAATTCCAAATGCACATTTTTCAGGATTGAGTTTCATATTGAATTTTCGCAATTCAAAGGTAACAGTTAAATGGGAAATATGGTCATGGGAATGCTGGGTTTTGACGAGCATGTTGTCTATATATACCTCAATTATTTTTCCCAAATGTTCTTCAAAAATTTTGGTGACTAACCTTTGATAGGTTGCTCCAATATTTTTTAGACCGAATGGCATTACTTTGTAACAGTAAGTCCCCCGGTCTGTGATGAAAGAAGTCTTTTCCTCATCACCGGGGTCCATTTTAATTTGGTTGTACCCTGAATATGCATCTAAAAAACTTAAAAGTTCATGACATGCAGTTGCATCAATTAATTGATCAATATGGGGTAAAGGAAAAGAATTTTTTGGGCAAGCTTTGTTTAGATCAGTGTAATCTACACGAACTCGCCACTTAATTCTTCTTTAGTACGACCACCGTGTTAGCTAACCAATCAGGATTTTTTACCTCACGAATTGACCCGATTTTCAACAACTTTTGGACCTCATCTTGAATTACTTGATTTTTGAAAGCTCCTTGATTTCTTTTCTTTTGCTTAATTGGAGTGAAAGATGGATATTCGTTAAGCTTGTGAGTCATCACATCCGGTGGAATACCTGTCATATCAGCATGGGACCAGGCAAAACAATCTACGTTAGCTTTTAAAATTCAATTAACATATCTTTAAGAAATTCTTCTCTGGCCATTGTTCAAATAACACCACAACCTCGAGTTCTTCTATTGTCGTTTTAATATTCTCGTTTTCTTTAGGTTCTTGAATTACATCAGGCCTCTAATTTAAATATGTTATTTCGATTGAAGTTTGGTTGTTGACACCTTCAACTGTTTCCAGTAATTGCTATTTCTCTTTACTTGCTGTGCTCGTATATGTTATTGCGTTGATACTCTTGGCTATTTGTTGATCCCCTCGAATTTGACATATTCCCCAGGGTGATGGAAATTTAATAACTTGATGTAAGGTTGACGGAACAACATTCATATCATGGATCCATGGTCTCCCCATGATTATATTGTATGCTATTTCCAAATCAACTACCTGAAACTTAGTTTCTTTAACAACACCTGCAACATAAGTTATCAGAGTTACCTCTCCTTTTGTTACCACATGTCGAAGCCTGATAAAACATGCGCCTTTGGTATCATTTTATCTTCATCTTGTATCTCCCGCAACACTCTTAATATAATGATATTTACAGAGCTACCTGGATCAATCAAATCTCTTTTTACATCAGTGTCATATATAATTAATGATATTACCAGAGCGTCGTTATGATGGGTAGTCACTCATTCCGTATCTGCATCATCGAAACTTATACTTTCATGTTCTAAGGTTTGCCTTACCCGCTTGCCGTGTGTGATTGTCATTTTGGAAACTTTGTTTGAAGTTGTGTACGTTACTCCGTATGTATCTTCCCCTCCATTGATGACATTTACTACCCTCTTAGGTGAAGGTGGTTTCGGTGGCTCTTGCCTATTTTTCATGTAAGCTTGCTCACTGAACAACTCTGTGAGATATCCATGCTTCAATAAATGATTCACCTCACTCTGTAGAAATCTGCATTCTGAGGTTTTATGTCCATGGTCGTTGTGAAATTCGCACCAATGGTCTGGGTTACGTCTATTTGGGTTCGACTGCATATCTTTTGGCCACCGTACCTTATCTCTCATACTCCTTAGAACAACTACGAGCTCGGAATTAGTTACATTGAAACTATGACCATCAAATCGTGCCATTAAATCTCTATCATCATCTCGTGACTCTTGGTTATTTCGATCGCCTCTGAACCTGGATGAAGATCCGGTTCTCCTGTCTCTCGCCCTTTGATCATAATGTTGATTATTCTGTCTAGAACGTGGGTCTTTTCCTACAGGTCCCATATATGGATCGTACCTGTTCTTACCTGTCCTTTTGTCGGCTTCAGATCTTCTGGACCCGCTTCTATCTTCTTGTTGAGGTTGAGATACGGTATCCTCTTCAATTCTGAGCTTCGTACAGTACCTGTTATAAATATCGTTCCAAGTAGTTGCTGGAAATTCACAGAGTCTTTCTTTAAGTCTTCTCGTGGCTTCTGAACTTTTATCATTCAAATTACTGGCAAAAGCTATTGCAGCCCAATTATCCGGTACACGGGGCAGCATCATTCTTTCACGTTGGAATCTATCAACGAAATCTCCGAGCAATTCAGTGTTCCCTTATTTGATTTTGAAGATATCCGCCATTCTCTTCTCCACCTTCTGAGCTCCCGAGTGTGCTTTTATGAAAGAATCTGCAAGCTCAGCAAAAGAATTTATAGAATTTCCAGGTAAAAGAGAATATCAGGTTAATGTTCCCTTGGTGAGTGTCTCTCCAAACTTTTTAACCAATACTGACTCAATTTCCTGTTTGGTTAAATCGTTGCCTTTCACTCATGTTGTAAATACGGTTACATGGTCACGGAGGTCCGTTGTACCAACATATTTTGGGATGTCAGGCATTTTGAATTTCTTTGGAATTGGTAAAGGAGCAGCACTTGGTTTCCACAGTTGTTGTGAATATTTATCCACATCCACTCCTTTTATCACAGGCGGAACTCCAGGGATTTGCTCAATTCGTTCGTTCTGCTCCTTGAGTTGTTTCTGCAATGTTAATACCAAATTTTGAAGATGAGAATTACCTACATTGCCCGGTTCTCCATCTTGTGAGTCACTGGGAGTTGCTCCATTGCCATAATCAACTAGACCAAAGCGAGGGTTTTCCAACGTGTTATTTTTTGGTGTTGCTGGTGAAGCAGACAATTGACTAACTAGGGCTCGCAAAGCTTTGTCAATCCGTGAGTCAATTATTTTCTTTAAAAGGTCATCTCTTGTTTCAGCTCCTCCGTCAACATGTCCGGACATATCATTTGGAGTTCCTTCACGAGATCCACGTGGAGAAGTTTGAAGGTTAGCGTTGTTGAGTTCATTACCATCAATTTGATGGTTCAGATTTTCCTGGTTATTGTTGCCATTGTTGTTCGACATACTGACAATATGTTGAATTTAATTTAGAAAGAACAGATTATCAGATTCCCGGTAACAGAACCAATTTGTTTAACCAAAAAAAATAATTTGGTCAAAGCTTGAATTTTGAGAGAGAAGAAATCGGGTTACTGATAATCAAAGAGACCGAAATATAATTGGCTTTCAAAGAATAAGAATAAAGTAATAAGAACTTTTAATTCAATATGATATCAAGAGTGTTCTGTGTCCGTACAAATGATAAATCTTCCTCCTTTTATAGTTGACAAGGAGTAACAGATTAATCTAAATAATAAATGAGCATTTAATGAGACGTTACATAATCATTGCTATTAAATACTGAATAACTAACGTATCAGGTATTTAATAATGAATGTAGACTACTTTTTGTCATCAGATTCTTGTCTTCAATCCCTTTTTATCCGTTGATATTAAATGACTTGAATAGACACGAGATTCGTATCTAAGATTCTCTCTCGTGTCTGTTTTCTTTTCCTCTACCTTGACTGTTGTCTTCCGTACCTTTTAATCATTTATTATTTTTCGACTGTTTGACCAATCCACGTATAATGCCCCGTCATCTTTAATTCAAACTAAATTTTCCCCCAATATAGACTCTATAATGTAATGTTATTTGATTTAATTGAGTTTGAAGAGAAGATAAATTTTTTTATATAGAGAAAAAAAACTATTCCCTCTAAAGCACGAACTTATACAAATAGTACATTCTGTTTCTAAATATTAAATAAGCCGAACCTAGATTCTAAATATTTTCAGTATAATCTTCTTAGCATTATAGAGTTAACCGTAAAAGGTGATTTTACATAACAAAAACTACAATGCCTGGAAATATCAACAACCATTTGAATGGCTAATTACAATATACTACCAAAATTACATTATCCATTCTGCATTTTAATCTTCGTTCATAATCCAATACTACTATTTAATTGCGTACTGTTACGAATTCAACCGGGTGAAATTCAAAATTTGCCTGATTTACAATTGGTCGTTCAAAAATAGCTCAGTTTCAAAAGTAACCAAAATTTAGTCATTTTTATATAAAGATAAATTTGGGCGAAAACACTGTTCAAAACCTAAAAAATATGCCAGTATATTATGCTGGAGTTCCAGCATAAATATACTTGAACTCCAGCATATTATAATGGAGTTACAGGATAAGTACGATGGAACTCCAGCATAATATGATGGAGTTCCAGTATAAGTATACTAAAACTCTAGCATAATATGATGGAGTTCCAGTATAAGTATACTAATATTCCAGCATAATATATTGGAGTTCGATCAAGTATACCGGTCCAGCATAATATACTAAAGTTTGAAGCACCGGTATTTCAATATTCAGTATATTATACTAGAGCCAACAAAGTATACCGGTCCATCATAATATGCTGGAGTTCATGCATATTTACCGAACTCCAGTATATTATGTTGGACCAATCTGTGTTGCAGCAAAATAGTGATTACTTTTTATTGATTTGGTTAACGCGTGCTATTTTTCAATGACCAGTCCGAAAACTGGCTATACCGTGCTCTCTTTACAATTCAACCATAACTTGACCTGACCTTCCGTTTACCTTCGACCAAACGCCAATGGGAATGCACCAGTGCACCCTGAGCAAGCAGCAAGTCAACCGGGTAAAGTGAACTAGTAGAGTAATTAGAACTCAATCAATACGAATACAGGTGGTGGATCCGAGAGAGACGAAAACGGAAATAAAGAAAAAAAGAAGAGAGAGAAAGGGAAAGTGTGAGATCTAGGGAGACAGAGATAGAGAGATAGAGAGGGAGCTGACCCATAACTCAGGCAGTTGATCCGAAAAGAGATGGGGTGCTCGTTCTCGGGGTTGAATGCTTTATACGACGCCGTTAATGGGGGTGGGGATGTTTGGATCAATGAGAATCGCTTCAGAATCGTGAGACAGCTCGGGGAGGGCGGTTTCGCTTACGTTTTCCTCGTGAAGGAGGTCATTTCTGACACTTCTAACCCTGGCCTTTCAAACAAATTCAAGGACTCTTCTCACCTCTCCGGTACACACATACACGCTCTCTCTCTCTCTCTCTCTCTCTCTCTCTCTCTCTCTCTATTTTTTAGCTAAAGATTCATACTTTACTTGTGGTCTGACAATTGGGTTAGCTTAGTGCATAATGAGTTTTGTTCCTTTTCTCCAATTGTATGCGATTTGCTTTCGTTTTCGTTACTAATAGTTACTACTGCAAGTCAATATCATCAATTGCTTATATGATCTTTCCACACATTCTTATGGTTGCACTCGGCGATGAGGAACTGGGATTGACGTGATTGCTCTAATTTGCTCTGTACCCCAACCTCCATGCTTTTCTATTTCTTGAATCTCTCTCTGTGTGTGTATAGGTTGATCATCTTTCAAATTTGGATTTTTGTTTTTTGATTCACTGATGTTTCTGTGGTTTAGATATCTAAAAAATGATGTTAGAGTGGTTTGGCAAATATTGCTCAAATTCTCTATTTACTAGAGGCGTATTTTACTCCAAAATGTGCTTCTTCCCTGTGTACCTGCAGTTATATTGATTGCTGCATTGACCTGACCTAAATTCTGTAGGTTTTGTAGATATTCCTCTCTACCCCAACTTTTCCATTCAGAGAAGAAGTAAAGTACGAAGAAAAATGAACTCTATTATACATGTTTTTAAGCATCAGGAATATTAGGAGCTTTTGGGTTTCCTAGTCTTTCTTTTTCTTTCTCTGATTGGCTTTTTTTCCAAATGATATTTTCACTAGAAGTAGTTCTTCAACTCTTTTTAGCAGTTAGTGGGTCAGACTTCAGTGGTTATTGGCCCAGTTTACTCTGATTCATGAAATCTTTCTCTTTGGAAAGGGAAGTGCAAAGATTAAGCTTTGTCTTTAAACCTTGGTGTGCAGTTATTGTATTCATGTTCTTTTATTCTGTAACAAAACAATTGAAAAACTCTCTTAATGTACAGATGATGGAACTTATGCTATGAAGAAGGTTCTTATTCAGAACACTGAACAGTTGGAGTTGGTGAAAGAGGAGATTCGTGTTTCATCTCTATTTAGTCATCGCAATCTGCTTCCTCTCCTTGATCATGCAATCATCGCAGTCAAGGTAATTTCCGCAGGCACCGTGCCCCCCCACCCGAAAAAAAGTAAAAAAGCAACAACTCTGTATTCTGATCTCTTTTGTTAGTAATACACTGATGTCCTATATCAAGGCTTTGTGTGAACGAGAAGGCTCTGCACAATTAGGTGGTGGAAAAATTAAATTGAGTTTGCAATATCATCCATGATAGATTAGCTTATGCCGTTCCAGGAACTCTTAGATGTACTCCGAGGAGCTGAATTCTCTAAAGATGTACTGCTCACACTTCAGTCTTAAAATGATGGTTGAATTCTAAATAATACAAAATTCTAACGATCATGTGGAGTGTCAAACTAGTTTTCTCTGCAGTACTTTCTTTGAGAACCCAAACTCTTTTTTTGGGGTGGGGTGGGGGGGTGCGGGGTTGAGGGGGTTGGGGGGTTGGGGTTGGGGGAGGGAGGATGGCAAACAATCATATAAATTGAAGAGATATTGCTCTTCGAACATTCTCTGCTTATTTGGCATGGAGTTTGAGTAACTCTCAGTTGTCATTTATGAAAAGGCAAGTTATAATCATGTTATAGCTGTACTCCACACTATATGCCTGCTGATATGTGTATTCCTTGTACCCTTTCCTCTACTACATGTTCAGTATAAATATCTTACTCTGTTGGATAGGCCGTGCCAGATCAGTCCTGGAAGCATGAAGCTTACTTGTTGTTTCCGGTACATTTGGATGGGACATTACTGGATAATGCCACGGCCATGAAAGCTAAGAAAGAATTCTTTTCCACTTCGGATGTTCTTCAAATATTTCGTCAGGTAAACTAAGGATCTGTATTTTTGCAAATGTGCATTTTATTTGTGAGAATATAAGAGGAGGACATCATCAATTTTGGAGCCTAGAATGTATTTTAAGAAACATTATTATGCAGCTTTGTGCAGGACTCAAGCATATGCATAGCTTTGATCCTCCTTATGCACATAATGATGTCAAACCGGGTAATGTCCTTTTAACTCATAGGAAAGGACAGCCACCTCTTGCAGTATTAATGGATTTTGGAAGTACACGTCCTGCAAGAAGGCAAATCCGCTCTCGTTCAGAGGCCTTGCAGCTGCAGGTACTTTCATTTCCTTTTTTAAATGTATGCATATTTTCTTCTGTTTATATGCCTGTAAATTTCTAATAGGTTCCTTCTTTTGAACAAGTTTGGGCTGAATGTTTTCACCAATACTGCTACCTTTATATGCAAATTGCAAGTAGTAGTTAATTCATATTGTGTTCTTGGTTGATTCCCATTTCTTACATAGTACACCTTAACTCATCCTGTTGCATTTTCCTTAATGTGCTGTCTTTTGTGGTGCTGATAATGTAGGAATGGGCATCTGAGCATGTTTCCGCACCCTTCCGAGCACCTGAATTATGGGATTGCCCAAGCCAATGTGATATTGACGAAAGAACTGATATCTGGTCATTAGGTTGTACATTATATGCAATAATGTAAGAATCCTCTCAACTCTTTCTAATACCAGAAGCTCTCTCCATGCAAGAGAGAGTGAAATTCTATGTCCCGTATACAGCTGATAGTTGCAACAAGATTGTCCAAAAGTTGGCTCAACTATTCTATTTGTTGCACCTGTTGCACATGTACGTAGCATTAGTAGTTTGGTGCGTGTACTATGTTGCAGTCTTGTGCAAATGGCTCTTCTTTGGAGCTGGTATCCCAAAGTAGCATCAGTGGGAAAATCAGATATTAAATGCTAACGAGTTTTGTCAAAAAAACGTGGTTGGTCTTACACTGCAAATAGCGCTCCCTACTTTTACACTGAGACTGCTTTATCATGCCCTTATTTCTCATCATGGTAGATACCAAGTTTAGTTTTCATACCCTTTTTTTTAGACTAAGTATTGAATTGTTTCCCACCTTTGGCATTTCAAAGGATAGAGATATCTCTTGACCATGAAAGTGGTTTCTATGCGGTGTGTATATGAATAAGAAGTAACCAATCTTTTCTTCATCTCTATTGCAGGTATGGAGTATCTCCATTTGAGTATGCACTTGGGGAATCTGGTGGAAGTCTGCAGTTGGCTATTGTAAATGCACAGATAAAATGGCCAGCCGGGCCTAAACCTCCATTTCCGGAAGCCCTTCATCAATTTGTGACATGGATGCTTCAACCTCAGGGGACAGTTCGACCTCGCATAGATGATATCATAATTCATGTTGACAAATTGATATCAAAGTTTTCCCATTGAAAGGATAGGACAAGGTTTGTTGGGTTAGTTTACAGATGAATCATCTTATAACGTCTTTTAGATTATTACATAACTTGCTGCAAGTTACTATTCTTAACTTTTCCCTGTTAAAATGTGAGAGAAGCAGCAATAGTTTGCTATTGTTTGGATTGCATTCCACGGCAAGAGGCTTTAGCAGTCATACGTTTTTATTTATAATTGTTGAGTGGTGAATCAGGGTGTCTACTACTTCTCTTCTTCTCTCTCTCTCCTCACTTTAGCAGTACATCTCACAACGGTAACAACCGTCTTCTCCGGCAACTCATCGGCAAACCAGTGCCGCCGGTTCTGGTCCAGGTAAGTCCCACTCCTCTTTCTCTCTCCTCTCTCTCTCCCCGCGTCCCCTCCTCTCACTCTCCGTTTTTTTTCTTCTCCTTTCTCTCTCCTCCTACCTCTTTCTTCGACACCTCCTACACCACCGAGACATACACCGTCAGGCGCACAACCCCTGCGAATTTCGTCGCCGGAAGCAGCCTCACGCGCCGCCGACGACCACCCACGCGCCGCCACCGACAGCCATGCACCACGCGCGTGACCACTGTTCCGGCAACTTTTTCAACTGGCTCCTTTTGGACAGTATTTCCCCCCCTCAATTCCGACCAACTCGGTGCTTCCGGAATATTCCCCTGCTCACTTTCATTTTATACTGTCCACTTAGCTACCTCATTTTTCTCACTACTTACCACAACAGATCCCGGGCTGCCCAGAGGTCTGGGATTTTTGTTCTCGTCGGAAATTTTTCTGGCAAACCCCTGCACTTTTCCTTTTATTCTCCCCTCTGCTTTTGTGGGTGTATTTTGTTTTCTTGGACATGTGCCTATTTCACCGGCGAGGATCTCCGGCAACTCTCGTTCAGACTCGCGGCAGGACGCAATAGAGCCGCACACTCTGCTAAGATTTAGGAAAACTTGGGCGCAGCAAAGCACACTTTCAGGTTTTTCCACCGGGAGTTGGTACCTCCCTCTCTCTTGTTTACTTTGTGCACCTTTTTACGTATTTTAGCTAGCATTTCGAGTGTGGTCTATTCTGTTGTGATCTAGTTTGCTACATTTGCGTTTTTCGCTATAGCGCGTGTGTGTGCCATTGTACCCCTTATCGGTTGGTGGGATAGTGGCCGCGGCGGGGGATGATAGCGTAAGGTCATGTCCTCAGGGGGTGGGGGTGGTCGCGGGGGTAAGTAGGGGAGCAGGGGTTGGTCCTACGGGAAGGGCGGGAGGTAAGGGTGGGAAGAGGGCAGCGGACGCCCATAGATTAAGGATTGGGTCATGGAACATAGGCACTCTGACGGGTAAGTCCATTGAGTTGGCGAAGGCTCTTCAGCGGAAGAGGGTTAACATAGCGTGCGTCCAGGAGACTAGGTGGATAGGGACAAAGGCGCGGGATGCTGATGGGTTTAAGCTGTGGTACTCTGGGCTCGTGAGGGGTAAGAATGGAGTGGGCATCTTGGTTGATAGGGACCTAAGGGAGTCCGTGGTCGAGGTTAGGCGAGTGAATGATAGGTTAATGTCTATTAAGCTGGTTATTGGGGGTGGCGTTCTCAACGTCATCAGCGCTTACGCGCCGCAAGCAGGCTTAGACGAGGAGGCTAAAAGGCGCTTTTGGGAGGACTTGGATGATCTGGTGGGGAGTATTCCCCAATCTGAGAAGTTAGTTATTGGAGAGGACTTTAATGGTCATATTGGGGCTGAGGCTGGTGGCTATGATGAGGTGCACGGTGGCTTTGGCTTTGGGCCAGGAACGGAGGAGGCACTTCGCTGCTTGATTTCGCCAGGGCTTCCGAGCTACTGATTGCGAACTCGACATTCCAGAAGAGGGAGGAGCATTTGGTCACCTTCAAGAGTTCGGCGGCGAGGACTCAGATTGATTACATCCTCATCAGAAGGAGCGATAGGGGTTTGTGCAAGGACTGCAAGGTTATTTCGGGAGAGTCTCTTTCAACTCTTCATAGACTACTTGTGATGGATGTCGATCTCTGGGTGAAGAAGAAGAGGAGGGGCGCCTGGGGTCAGCCGCGTATTAGATGGGGAGCTTTGTCTAAGGAGAAAGCACAGGAGTTGGAAAGGAGGTTAGTGAAGGGCGGAGCTTGGAGAAGTTATGGGGAAGCGGACGCTATGTGGACAGTGACGACGAACTTGGTTAGGGGGGTAGCACGGGACGTGCTCGGGGTAGCCAAGGGATATTCAGGCAGACATCAGGGTGATTGGTGGTGGAACGAGGTAGTCAAAGGAAAGGTGGAGGTGAAGAAGGCGGCGTTCGCTAGGTTGGCAGGGAGCACAAGCGAGGAGGAGCGGAGAGCGAACATGTTGATCTACAAGGAGGCGAGAAGAGAAGCTAAGATGGCAGTCACAGAAGCTAAAAACGCGGCGTTCGGTCGCATGTATGAGGAACTAGGGGAGAGAGGTGGGGATAAGAAGTTATTCCGGTTGGCTAAAGCAAGGGAAAGGAAGGCACGTGATCTAGACCAAGTCAGGTGTATCAAGGACGAGGATGGTAGAGTTCTGATGGGGGAATCGCAAATCAAACAGAGGTGGCAGGCGTACTTTTGGGACCTCCTTAACGAGGAGGGGGATCGGAGCATAGAGCTAGGGGAGTTGGGGCATTCAGAGCGTCATAGAGACCTTGGGTACTGCAGGCGCATTAGGGTGGAGGAGGTCTTAGGAGCGTTGCGTAGGATGAGTAGGGGTCGAGCGACCGGGCCTGACGAGATCCCGATAGAGTTCTGGAAGTGCATGGGTAAATCTGGAGGGGAGTGGCTCTCTAGGCTGTTCAATGCGATCTTCAACACTAAAAGGATGCCGGATGAGTGGAGGTGGAGTATAGTGGTGCCCTTGTACAAGAACAAAGGGGACATCCAGTGCTGCAACAACTATAGGGCTATCAAATTAATAAGCCACACGATGAAGGTTTGGGAGAGGGTGATTGAGGCGCGGGTGAGGGAGGCGACAACTATATCTGGGAACCAGTTCGGTTTCATGCTGGGCCGCTCCACCACAGAGGCTATTACCTAGTCAGGCGGCTGGCGGAACAATTCAGGGATAAGAAGAAGGACCTTCATATGGTGCTTATCGACTTGGAGAAGGCGTATGACAAGGTCCCGAGGGAGGTGCTATGGAGGTGCTTGGAGGTGAAGAGTGTGCCAGAAGCCTATATCAGAGTAATCAAGGATATGTACAATGGAGCTAAGACTAGGGTTAGGACGGTGGGTGGCGAATCAGACCATTTTCCTGTGGTAATGGGGCTCCATCAAGGATCGGCGCTGAGCCCCCTGTTGTTCGCCTTAGTGATAGATGCTCTAACCCGACATATCCAAGGGGATGTGCCTTGGTGTATGCTCTTTGCTGATGATATAATATTGATAGACGAGACGAGGGCCGGTGTTAGTGAAAGGTTAGAGGTATGGAGACAGACCCTCGAGTCTAAGAGTTTCAAAATAAGCAGATCTAAGACACAATATCTGGAGTGCAAGTTTGGCGACGAGCCGAGTGGGGTTGGCAGGGAAGTGATGCTTGGTTCAGGCCATCGCTAAGAGGGACAGTGTCCGATATCTTGGGTCTGTGATTCAGGGGGACGGAGAGATTGACGGGGACGTCACCCATCGGATAGGAGCGGGGTGGTCAAAGTGGAGGCTTGCTTCAGGGGTCCTGTGCGACAAGAAAATTCCACACAAACTCAAGGGGAAATTCTACAGAGCCGTGGTTAGACCTGCGATGTTGTATGGGGCGGAGTGCTGGCCCGTGAAGAACTCTCATGTTCAGAGAATGAAGGTTGCGGAGATGAGGATGCTTAGGTGGATGTGTGGGCACACCAGGCTGGATAAGATTAAGAATGAAGTTATTCGTCAGAAGGTAGGGGTGGCCCCGGTGGACGAGAAGATGCGGGAAGCGAGGCTGAGGTGGTTCGGGCATGTACGGAGGAGGGGTCCCGATGCCCCGGTGAGGAGCTGCGAGCGACTGGTGATTGTTGGTGGTCGGCGTGGGAGAGGGAGGCCTAAGAAGTATTGGGGAGAGGTGATTAGGCAGGACATGACTAGAATGCAGGTTACGGAGGACATGACCCTTGATAGGGGAGTCTGGAGGTCTAGTATGAGGGTTGGAGGCTAAGGGCTCATAGAGTTCTTCGTACGCCTCTCTCGGGGCTGGGTGTGGGATAGTAGGGTTACCCATAGATGATTAGTGTTTTAGCTTATGTCCCCTTATGGTTGTTAGTATGGTAGTTACTGCTTGTTATTATTGCATGCGACTTTATTTATGTTTCCTATGTTTTCATAATTATTTACGTTATCTCTGCGGGATTACTTATGCTTTATTATTTTGTTTTGTTTTGCTTTTGTTTTTAATTTTGTCTTTGTTTTGATGCAGCTCTTCATTTTAGCCTATGCGCCGAGGGTCGATTGGAAACAGCCTCTCTGCCCTTTCGGGTAGGGGTAAGGCTCGTCTACATATTACCTTCTCCAGACCCCACCTGGTGGGAATATACTGGGTACTTGTTGTTGTTGAATGGTGAATCATCCACTCTATAGTTGTTACGCCAAAAGAATCTTTTGCCTTACATGGCCAAGTTGCATTTATTTTTGTCAGCCCTTTCCTCTGCCGCGCCGTCCTTTATGCTATTCTCGTTACTGAAATCTCAGCTATCTGTGGTGCCTATTTTTCCAGAAGCTTTTTTCGACGACCGCGCACTGGTACACCTTTATCATGATTGGCAAAACTCTTTTTACGTTTCCAAAGACTTAATATTGCTTTCAATGGCTTTGTTGAAGTACTTCGTGCATTCTTTGTTCGACATTCATATTTATATCTGGGAGCAAAATTCATGTATATTGTTTTCTTAAATTTTCATAAATCCCTGCTGAAATATGCAGCGAATTTAGCTGTTTACAGTTGAAACAGTTGAAAGACAACCTGGTGCACTAAGCTCTCGCTATGCGTTGAGTTCGGGAAAGGGCCGAACCACTAGGGTCTATTGTACGCAGCCTTATCCTGCATTTCTGCAAGAGATTGTTTCCATGGCTCAAACCGATGACCTCCGGATTACATGGCAATAAATTTACTAGTTACACTAAGGCCCCCCTCTCCTATTTCGGGGGGGGGGGGGGGGGGGGGGCAACAATTGAAACAAATTAAATTGAAAGATCATCCGTAGAGCTCATTATTCCAATAATGAAACTCGTTTTATACATATACACGTGATTGGAACTCCGAATAAAGGGCCTGGCTGTAATTTTCCTAGTTTAATTGTTCATCAACATCAGCAACGCCTATAATCCATGCTTCTTTTTAATATTAATAATCTTAGTTACTGGAGGATTAGTCTTTGTGCTCATCATCGGATTCAGAATCTGCAAATCATTTATAGAAATGCAGTGTAAAATCACAAGCTGTCATGCTGGAAGTATACACGATAAATGAAGCAAAGCTTATTTACCTGATCGGACATCATCAGAAATGTGGCCTTTTGTTATGAGATCGTTAACCATACGTAATATGAGTCTCATCCAAAAGATGTGCAGAACAAGCAAGCACACCAGCAGTGAATTGAACAAAAAGTAAAGTATGGTTCCTTCAGTCCGGTTCTTCTGTGTGTCCACTATGAAAAGAATTTCGTAGCTGCAGATTTGGAAAAAAAAAGCTCATGCCATGGTATGATAGTACATAGAAAATGAACCAACAGAAAACAACAAGCTCAATTATAAATAAACTTTGGGCTAATTTTCTTTACTGCTAAATAAATACTACCAGGTGTGGATCTAGTAAGGCCTGAAGGGGGTACGCCACCCGCAAACTTCGGTCGAAACAATCTCTCTCGTATATGCATTTAAAATTTAACATCATGTCAAGCTTTCAATCATTCGATGTATTTCGTTCTCTTTTTTCTTCTTTCGTAATTATTGTTAACTATCTTACTTTATTTGTTCACTTTTGATTTTTTGTGTATTTTAGTAGCTAAATATTTGCTTTTTTTCACACAAAATTAAAATAACATTTTCTTTCGTAAATTTTCGCTCTATCATAACTATAGTACTATATATTTTCATTCAATTGATTCATATTATATACTAAAAAAATAAGTAGCCGAACCAAAGTCTAAAGTTGCTCAAATTGATAAAATATTTATTCTATCTCAGTGTATAAATAGCAACACATGGACATTCAAAGCTACGTGGCACCCTAAAGCTCCAAATTATAAATCTGCCTCGAATACTACTTCTTGTGCTTCGGCGTAGAATGATATATAAATTGAGACAGAGGAAGTGTGGCAATAATTTAAAACTTCTTTGGCCAAGTGTTTAGGCCTTCTAGAAATTAAGATACTTGGCAAGATGCATGCAAAGTGCCTCGACAAATGGCAAAGAGCCTGACAAATGGCAAGACAAATCTTGAGTCTTTTGCCTATAAATTGGTCTTTCCACAAGACAATTTAATCATCAAAACACACCTCTCATACGTCTCTCTCTTCTTGCTTCCAATTCAATTTTTATAATATTTAATTAACATTATACATTAATTGGTCTTTCTTTTTCCTTCTAGCTGGATTTGTGTATTATTTAATTTTATTGATTCATGTATCGTCCCTAATAGAGGTATGCTTGTTTAATCATGGAGAAACATTTCACATTTCTAAAATAATTTCTTAGGACAGTGCCTAACACGACTCAAGTCAGTCAGTGTATACGTTCATAAATACTATTATTGTCGTATTATTATTATTATCATTAATTTCCGGTGTAATTTACCTACAGGAAGTAGTATGTTACTATGAGCACAGTGGTAATGGTTGATTAATTGAAGTGAACTCACCATGTGCTTCGGAGTATCCAGAAAGGAAAGCAGATTATACGAAGTGATGCAAAAAACACTGCGAAAATAATGAAGAAAATATCAGCAATCCTTTGGAAGCCACTATATCTTGACATCTTAGCAATCTCCATAAATACATCACTTCCGTCATGAATTGCTAGAACCACTGATCCAACACGCGTTAACCTGGAAAAACCGAATGCTCAAAACACTCTCCGTTTCAATTTAGATGACACAATTTTCTTATTAGTCCACACATTTCTATTGCGAGTCAAACTATCTTATCTAAATTAAAACTGAGGGAGTAGTAGTACTCGAAAAAGGTGATTATAAGTATACCCGAAAATGTAAGACAGCACAATGAGTGACACTGTTGTTATGTGATGAACCATTTGGGCAGCAAAATCCTTGCGTCTTGTTTCCCAGAAGAGCAATGCAAATATGGAGTATAAGTAGAATCCTCCAGCATACATGTACAACCCTTTCAGCTTTAATCTGAAATAATTAAATTAACCTGGTTATAAAATAAACATTATGTTCCTGATACAGATATGATTATAAAATCTTAGAAGATGTTAAGAATATAATCTCACTTCATTTTTAAATCAGGCCAAACCAGATCTCCAGGTCCTGACCAAAAATATCGAGTATTTGTGAACCAAGGCTCATTACAAGTAATAACAAGTGCCAATATCTCAGCAGATAGAAAATATACTAATTTCCATGCTGACTCTTTGAATTTGTTGATCCTCCTCCTCCTTCTACCGCCATTGATATTTACTAACTTTTGCTTATTTCCAAAGATCATGCGCGTAGCCAATGCCTAGCATCACGATACACCACAACAACAATTACTCAGTGTATTCCCATCAGGTGGGGTCTGGGGAGGATAATATGTAGACGAGCCTTACCCCTACCCGACAGGGCAGGGAGGCTGTTTCCAATCGACCCTCGGCTCATAGGGTTAGGTGAAAAACAACAGTAAAACAAACAGAAACAAAACAAAAAAGAAACAGTATATCATTAGTGCAATAGAAATTCCAGCATAAATAGCGTTAGAAATAATCTGAACAAAGGAAACAAAATACCAAAATACAATAACAAGTAATATAAAAATATTGCCGAGATCAAATGATCAATCTCAGATTTTCAAGAGAAAAAAAACATTAGAGAAAGCAAACGCAGATTTTTGTTTAATTACCTCAAAAACAGATCTGTCGAGTATGAAGCGAACGATGGGGAAGAAAAGAGCGAAAATGATAAGAAAATTCAAATCTTTGTACTCAGGGTAAGACTCTTTCTCCCAATTAACTGAAACAGCAGCTTGATACAATTTCTTCATCTCGGTCTTCTTTTCGAATCAATGGAAACTAACTGTGTAACAGACACTAATTAGTATATCATGTTTGACCAAAAAAGGAAATGAACTTTGTGTTTGTTAGAATGAATTACCAAAAGTGCTAAAATATTAGTAGCAAAGTCATATTCTCATTGTGATACGTCCTGGAAGTTTCGTTGAGGAATTTTAGTTGAAAAAAATCAAATCTGGCGGGTCGACTGTTTGATTGAATGTAACTTTTAGTCCCAATTGGGTGGAAAGGACAAGAACCCCGACATTATTGATAAGAAAAGAATCAAAAGCTGACAAACATTTCTTTCCATTTGAAATACAGAAAAATAATAAAATTTTCTATGCAAGATAGTAAGTACTATTTTTCTTGGAGGTTACTCCATGTTAAACCCTAACTCACATCTGTATAAAGAGAAATATATTCCTTAAAAGAGATCTCAAAAGTCCTATAAACTCATCGAATACTCATAAAGAGATCGAAATATGAACTTCTTGACAATGAAATAGTTCAAGAAGCCGGAGATCAAATACATCCAGGAGGTCTACATCATCCTTACATTCAAGAAATATACTGCTTCAGCCCTCGAATCATGGAGATTATTAGGAGACAATTTACAAGGGAAAAACAGGATTGTACCCGCATCATTTTACCAATAAAATTATGTTTCTTCATATTATAGGGCTAAATTTAGCTCATCACGTCCCCGCGCCAGGTGGGCACGCCCCTCATAATAAGGGCGGCCCAAGCAAGTTACGACCCAAACCAGGAACGACGTCGTTTAGCATCTGACTCCCTTTGTTGAGTGGAAACCACCAACTTCTGTACTTTTCTTTTCGTGTATTTCGAGAAAAAGTCTCCTAATATATAAAGGAGACCTTCACCTTGTAATATGGCAGATTGATAATTCTGAATATACCAACTCTCTACTTTCTCTCTCTACTATTATCGAGAAATCATCTTTATATCTCTTTATCTCCTTTTTATAGCAAGATTTATCTATTATCTTCTATGCTTTAATGATCTACTAAGATCCTAGCAAAATAACCTCTTCTAGGACTCATTATACTTGATTACGATTTACCCTCATATCTTTATGATTGTTTTTTAGCTTATAAAGTGTGTATATCTTTGAGCAAAATAATTTGGCGCCGTCTGTGGGGATTTCGAGAATCAAAGCTATAGTTTGTTCCTAGAAAACTACTAACAACCATCCCTTGCATCACACAAACAAGTATGGCTGACAACTGTGCGAAAATGAAAGCGATAGATGGGGTTGGGGTCAACCTCATGGATTCGCTCAATGAGGAGGGTGAAAATAATCTCTTGAACGCAACCCCTAGCACCATGATGAGTGGAGAAACCCCACCTCCTCCAACTGGAAACCCGATGGAACCACGAGAAAGGGGAACTTCTACATCTACATCTAAGGAAGCACCTCTGGAAGTCAAGGAGCTACTGAAAGAATGGCTCACAAACACTCTAAACGACTCGGTTGAAAAACCACCTCAACGTGGCGTACGACGCATGCAAGTGACGGATCTCACCGTGATAAAAGATGAACTTGAGGTCGCGCAAGCAAATAATGTGCTCACCGACACTCAGACCAACAACGATGCGATCACAACCATCCTTGGAAAGATGGAAGAAATGGAGCACGAAAACAAGTCGCTCCACGACCAAATAAAGGAAAATCAAGGAAGAGTAGACAAGATCTCGGACGCTCCTAAACTACTACCAAAGCGCGACGTAGGGAGGTTCATGGAACAACCTTACACAGAGGAGGCCGCACCATACTCCATCCCAAAGACCTTCAAAATGCCTCCCTATCTGAGGGTATACGATGGGACTACCAATCCCGAGGACCATCTGATCCACTACGTCACAGCCGTGAAAAGAAACGATTTAGTGAAGGAACAGGTACCATCAGTGCTTCTAAAGACGTTCGGCGAGACGCTAACTGGTGGGGCGTTGATATGGTACTCCCAGCTACCGGCTAAGGGTATCTCCATGTTCTAGGAAATGTTTGACAAATTCGTCACAGCACATGCAGGAGCAAAGAAAGCGGAGGCAAGAGTCAACGACATCTTCGCCATTCGGCAAACCTTGGGAGAAGGGCTTATGTACTTCCTAGACAGATTCAATAAGGTCAAAATGAGCCTGCTGAACGTATCGGAGGGCATGGCGGTTGTCGCTTTCCAGAACGGGCTAAATAGGGACTGCTCGAGGGCAACCAAGAAGCTGCTAATTCACCTCATGAAGTACCCCTTTCTACATGGGAAGAAATCCACAACGCATACTACGCCGAGGTACGTGCGGATGAGGACGACCTTAACGGTCCAACCGGCGACTAACTAAAATATTTCCAGAGATCAGGAGGGACCGACACAACGAGGAGCGATGAGAGCAAATCTCGAGCCCCAATAGGGAAAGGCATCAACCATATACCAGATCGTTCCATCCGCCACCGCCAAGGCATGCGGACGCACTACAGCGACACTTCGCCCCCTACTAAACAAACGAGGTATGCCTCATTTACTATCTGCACATAGCTTTTGTGTTTCTCCTTCAGAGGTAGTGTACGCACTAGAAAAGATGGGCAACAAGGTACAATGGCCGGCAAAGATGAAGTGAGACCCTACTGCCCGAAAATCAAACGCCATGTGCGAGTTCCATCAGGAGCAACATAAGATCGAGGAATGCATAGGCCAACGACAGGAAGTGGTCAGAATGCTGAACCAAGGGTTCCTAAGGGAACTACTTAGCGATAAAGGGAAACTCAACTTTGCACGAGAGCGGGATCAACCCAACGGGCCACCAAGGCCGCCCTTGCCAATGATCATCGGGGACGATAATGACTCGACAATCAATCACATCAAATTTACCATCACTCACAAGTTGAAGCAAACTATCGCTCACGAATGGTATTACGACTTCGAAAATAATATTACCTTCGATAAGTCTGATACCGACGGTTTGTCTTTTTCTCATTACAACGCTTTAGTTATTACTTTACTCATTGTGGATACGACGTTAAGAGAATTATGATTGACAATGGTAGCGACACTTGTATTATCCACCCAAGGGTCTTTGCACTTATGGGACTCGAGGATAAGATATACTGCGCTGTATTACGCTGACTGGATTTAACAATGCAGTAGAAAGAACATCCAAATAAATAACGCTGCCTGTCTTGGCGGGAGGAGTCACGTTAGAAACCACCTTCCACGTGATGAACCAGGAAACAACGTACAATGCCATCATTGGACAGCCATGGATACATGCCATGAGAGCAGTCCCCTCTATCTTCTAACAGATGATCAAATTCCCTATCCCATGGGGGGTATTCAGCATACGAGGTGAACCCCACATCGCCCATGAATGCTACAAAATAGCTCAAGACCATACCCACACCAAACAACTCCAAGGGGAAAGCGCGGAAGCATAACAATCAGCTCTGTCGGGGACTAAGGTTCTACCGACAAAGGATGCCATCAAATATCTGGATATCATAGAAGCCAGCAAAGCTACGGTCGAGGACCTCGATCCCGTACAACTAGCCGATGACAACCTCACAAAGAAGGCCTACATCGGGCACGGCCTTTCGAATCCAAGTAAGTATCGTGAATTTTTATCTAACCATGTAGGCTTGTTCGCCTTTTCTGATTTAGATATGCCTGGGATACCGCGGGACATCGCTGCACACAAATTGAACGTTAATCCACTACACCCGGCTGTGAGGCAAATGAGGAGAAAATTCAATGCCTCCATCAACGAAGCCATGAGTGAAGAAGTAGACAAACTGTTGGCAAATGGTTCCATCAGAGAATCCAAATACCCCGAGTGGGTTTCCAACGTTTTCATGGTCAAGAAGAAAAACGAAAAGTGGCGAATGTGTGTGGATTTCACGGACTTGAACAAAGCGTGCCCAAAAGATTCATTCCCACTTCCCCACATCGATCAGCTGATAGATGCGACGACTAGACACAAACTCTTGAGATTCCTAGATGCATATTCCAGCTACAATCAAATCATGATAGCCGAAAAAGATCAGGAGAAGACGACTTTCATCACTCACCAAGGGACGTACTACTACAAAGTGATGCCCTTCGGTCTCAAAAACGCGGGAGCAACGTACCAAAGATTGGTGACAGAGATGTTCAAGGAACAACTTGGTAAAACAATGAAAGTCTACATTGACAACATGTTGGTAAAGTCGTCCAGAAAGAAGGATCACCTTAACCATCTGAAAGATGCCTTAGAAATATTGAGAAGGTACGAGGTGAAACTGAATTCCAAAAAGTGCGCCTTCGGTGTGGCATCAGGAATATTCATGGGATTCCTTGTATCTCAGAGGGGTATCGAAGTCAATCCAGATCAGATCAAAGCAATAGACGCAATTCCGGAAGTGCTAAGCAGCAAAAAACATGTGCAAAAGTTGACAGGTCAGATAGCCGCCCTATCCAGGTTTATCTCGCGGTCCTCTGACAGGTGCCATAAGTTCTTCAGTGTGTTGAAGAAAGATCAGGGGCTCCAGTGGAACGAAGAATGCGCCGAAGCCCTAAGAAATCTGAAGACGTACCTATCTTCACCACCCCTACTATCCAAAGCAAGTCTAGGAGAACCACTTCTAGTGTAACTAGCCGTGTCTGAGGTTTCCGTCAGCGCTGTACTGGTACGTGAGAACAAAGGTACGCAATCTCCCATCTATTATATTAGCAAAACAGTAGTGGACGCTGAAACTCGGTGCCCATACTTTGAAAAGCTAGCATTAGCACTAGACGTAGCTTCACGAAAGCTACGACCTTATTTTCAGTGCCATCCCATAAGAGTATTAACGACCTTCCCACTAAGGAGTGTCTTACATAAGCCCGAGCTATCAAGACGACTCGCGAAATGGGCCATTGAGCTCAGCGAGCACAATATCTCGTACCTTCCCAGAAACGCCATCAGGTCTCAAGTCCTAGCTGACTTCATAGCCGACTTCAGGATGGAAATACTGCCTAAGGCAGAGCTCGAGGCCCAACACGGTCCCCCCACCAACGACCTATGGGTCCTCCACACTGATGGCGCCGCCAATGCTTCGGGGTCGGGACTGGGACTCGTCCTCGAGGTCCCCATAGGTGAACCAGTCCATAGGATGCCCCGAAATGACTAACAACGAGGCCGAGTATGAGGCTGTTATTGCAGGTATGAAATTAGCCATCAAATACAGAGCCATCCTTCTCCATTGCGATTTGCATAACGTGGTGAACCAGATCGCTGGGACTTACCAGATCAAAGAATAGAGGCTAAAAAAATACCAGAAAGAAATATGCAGGCTAATGGCCGAGTTCCACGAGATCACGGAACATCGAAGCAGACGACTTGGCGAAACTGGCCGCGGCCACCAAAAACATCAACAAGCAAAGCGTGGTCACCCTCATCCATTCAGCCATCGATCATACCGAGGTATTTTCATTAAATCTAAATTGGGACTAGCACAACCAGTTCATGTCCTATCTACAGGACGGAACACTGCCGCACAACAAAAAAGAGGCAAAGAAACTCCACATGCAAGTCGTGCGGTACTGCCCGTTCAACAACGACCTCTACAAGAAAACGTTTGGCGGACCCTTGGCCAAGTGACTAGGTCCCACCAAACAAGACTAGTACTCGAAGAGGTAACGAGGGTCACTGTGGCGCCCATACAGGCAACCGCACCCTCGTACGATGCATCATCCGCGCCGGCTACTACTGGCCCACCATAAATAAAAAAGCGATTGAATATGTCCACCTATGCGAATAATGCCAAAAGTATGCCCCAATGATCCAACAGCCAGGGGAACCCCTACACTCAGTCACCTCTTCATGGACCTTCATCAAATGGGGAATGGACATAGTCGGCCCCCTACCCACAGGACCGTGAAAGGTACAATTTTTGCTTGTTTTGACTGACTATTTTTCCAAGTGAGTGGAAACAGGTGCGTACGCACAGATATGCAAACAGGAGGTCATCGACAATGGACGACAGTTCATCTGTCAAAAAACGACCGAATTCTTTGAGAAATGGAGCATCAAGAGAATCCTCTCCACGCCATATCACCCCGCCGCCAACGGTCAAGCAGAATCCTCCAACAAAACCATACTAAACATACTGAAGAAAAAGCTTGAAGACGCTAAAGGGCTGTGTCCTGAACTGTTGCCAAAGTGTTGTGGGCGCACAGGACTACACCCAAGTCCAGCACAGGGGACACTTCATACTCGTTGGTCTACGGAATCGACGCAGTCATACCCGTCGAAGTAGGCAAACCAAGCCTGAGGTATTCACACACCAGTGGAAAAGAAAACGACGCAAACAGGCTCCAAGACCTTGATGAACCCGGGGAAAGAAAAGAAATGGCCCATATAATAATGGTGGCCCAAAAGCAGCAAGTCGAAAGGTACTACAACAAAAGGGCAAAAATAAGGCCGCTCAAAGTTGGGGACTACATCCTCAAAGGCACAAACTGGGACGGATCATACAAAATCACTGCAGTAGCAAACAAAAGGGCATTTCAACTGGAAACAATGGAAGGAAAAACACTCCAGAACATCTAGAATGTCACCCACCTCAAATATTTCCATTTCTAAGTCGCACTCTTTTTACCTCACCCGACTTCTGTCCCAATTGGGTTTTCTCGGGGAGGTTTATAATGAGGCAACGAAGGGGACACCTGGAGATGTTTGTGAAACAAGTGTATCACTCCCGGCTCTTCATACACTCTCTAGCCGGACCTGATACAAGGACTGAACCAACGACATCTCCAATATGTAAAAGGCTACGACCGTCTCCAATAAATGAAAAGGCTACGGCCATCTCCAATATGTAAAAGGCTACGGCCATCTCCAATGAATGAAAAGGTTACAACCATCTCCAATATGTAAAAGGCTACGACCATCTCTAACGTGAAAAAAGGCCATCAGTTCAATCATGGCCAAGGCCATCGATTATATTATGTCTAAGGCCATCCTCACCAACGGTCGGCCAAAGATTTGACTACGGTGAATAAACGTATCGACAACAGTCGAAGTCGCCTACATGGCTAAGGCCATCAGTTCAATCATGGCCAAGGTCACCAATTACGTTATGGCCAAGGCCATCCTCACCAACGGTTGGCCCAAGATTCGACTACGGTGAATAAACGACTCGAAAACAGTAGAAGTTGCCTACATGGATAAGGCCATCAGTTCAATCATGTCCAAGGCCATCGATTACATTATGGCTAAGGCCATCCTTGCCAACGGTCGACCCAAGATTTGACTGAGGTGAATAAACGACTCAACAACAGTCGAAGTCGCCTACATGGCTAAGGCCATCAGTTCAATCATGGCCAAGGCCATCGATTAAACGACTCGACAACAGTCGAAGTCGCCTACATGGCTAAGGCCATCAGTTCAATCATGGCCAAGGCAATCGATACAGTATGGCTAAGGCCATCCGGACCAAAGGTCGGCCCAAGATTCAACTACGGTGAATAAACGACTCGACAACAGTCGAAGTCGCCTACATGGCTAAGGCCATCAGTTCAATCATGGTCAAGGCCATCGATAACATTGTGGCTAAGGCCATCCTCACCAACGGTCGGCCCAAGATTCGACTGTGGTGAATAAACGACTCGACAACAGTCGAAGTCGCCTACATGGCCAAGGCCATCAGTTCAATCGTGGCCAAGGACATCAGTTCAATCGTGGCCAAGGCCATCAATTAAATGACTCGACAACAGTCGAAGTTTACATGGCTAAGGCCATCGCTTCAATCATGGCCAAAGCCATCCTCACCAACGGTCGGCCGAATATTCGACTACGGTGAATAAACGACTCGACAACAGTCGAAGTCGCCTACATGGCTAAGGCCATCAGTTCAATCCTGGCCAAGGTCATCGATTAACCAACTCAACAGCAGTTGAAGTCGCCTACATGGATAAGGCCATCAGTCCAATCACTGCCAAGGCCATCGATTACATTATGTCCAAGGCCATCCTCACCAACAGTCGGCCCAAGATTAGACTACGGTGAGTAAACGACTCGACAACAGTCAAAGTCGCCTACATGGCTAAGGCCATCAGTTTAGTCATGGCCAAGGCCATCGATTACGTTATGGCTAAGGCCATCCTTACCAATAGTTGGTCTAAGACTCGACCGCGGGGAATAAGCGACCCAACAACACTCAAGATCGCCTACATGGTAAGGAACGTTAATCCTATTACGGCCAAAACCGTCAATCTAAAATTCGATCGAAGTGGCCAACACCGACGATCAACAAAGTACACAACAAAAGCTCTAAAGAACAAAAAAAGAAAAACGGCTAGAAGAAGGAAGAAAAATTATATTTCATTCATCCAAAATATATATACACAACAAGTTCTACAAAAATTACATCTGCAAAAGGTTCATATACAAGCCCTAAAGGCCGTCACCTCCCCTGCCATCATGACCCACCTGGTCGCCATCAGGACCGCTGCCGCCCCCATGTTGGTAAGCGGTGGATATCCATGAGCTGGACTCAAGGAGGTTGACATCCTCATAATTATAGCCCTCCCTACCAGGTGAGTCGGATCTATAACCGGCCGCTATACGGGCAATGCGACTTAAGTACCGCTGCCTCTCTACCTCCGCTTTGGAGACTCGGCCCGCCACCAAAAGCTCCTCAAAGACGACCAATATGGCATCGTGATACACCCACATCTCGTGCGCCTCATGGTGCACGACATCTTGTGGGGGCAATCGCCTAAAGAGCTCCACTTCGACCGTCCTGGCATCTAGCTCAGCTCTAAGGGCAATGACTTGAGCCCATAACTCTGAAGCCTCGGCCGCTATCCCACGCTAATCTCCAAATCATCCTCCCTTGACCGGAGGAGAGTTTCCAGCTCACCATTTCGGGCCAAAGCAACCATCAAATGTCCATCCAAATCCTTTAGCTCCGCCGCCTTTTTCATCAAAAGAGCCTCTAACTCATTAAGGCCCTCGCGGAACGTCCGGAACTGGGGGTCCTGCTCAAACATGTCCGCCAATGACCGATGCTTGGAACAGACCTCTCTGTACTTCTTTGCTATCTTGGAGAAGGTGTCCGTTCTCTTTTGCTCACGCCGCCTCCTCTCTACCTCCAAAACGAGGGTCTGTAAAAGAAGAAAAGAAACACGTCAATTCAGATCGCAGTCATTTTACACGACAAAATAAAGGAAGGGCGTCGAAAGCTACCTGTAAAGCTGAACCAGCTACGCACCTTCACAAGCCCCCATTGCTGACACCCCTTAGCGACTCGAATTTCGCAGCCGCGCATAATAGGGTCATGTCTGCCGCAACCTTCTCACTATCCTCCAACAAGTTATATCCCCAGGGATCACAATGCGGCGAGTAGATCAGCCCGCTCGCATCTCTACACGGGCCGAGCTGCCCGACGCCTCCTAGAGAGCGGCTTCAAAGCCCGTCCTCTCAGCCTCCACGGCCGCCACGTTAGCAGCTGAGGATGACTCGCCTCCTGATGCACGAGCCAAACGGGCGGCAGCTTCCCCCTGAGCACGAATAGCCTCGGCCGTAAGGGTCGACCTTGACACTTGGCGAGGCTCACTGGGCCTCCTCACGTCTTCGGCAGCAATACATTTGCCAGTGATCAGGCACCGCCTCTTTTTCTCAAGCGTCTCCTCTCCTTCGGAAGCCGCCTCCATGGGAGCGACTTCCGGTGCCAGCACAGGGGCATTTTCTATTGCCGCCACCGCCGAAACCTCTGGTACCTTCCCAGAAGTAGCCTCAGGCACCGCCTCCGATATGACTGCCGATGTAATCCCTTGGTAGGAAATCAAAGGGGGGCCGCCCATGGGCAAGATGCCCACAAATATATCTTCGAAGTCAGACTCCACTCTGGCCGGACAGACTTCAGTCCTTTTCTTCTTTGTCCTTAAGGAAACACCCTGACCTGACAAATGACAAGCACGTCAGGTAGTAAGGTCTCTGAGCTAAGATAGAATGCGAAAAATGTATATATGAGGGAGTTTGTTACCAGTTGGGCCGTACAACCTACGGAATTCAGGACAGGTGCGGCATTTATCCGCATGTGGTATCAACCTCGCCACCCACGACCTAATGTCACCGACGAGGCGGGGTAAACAAGCCACCACTACAAACAAAAGAGAAGAAGAAGGAAAGTAAGTTTGGATTTAAGACATTCAAGACAGAACGTTGCAAAACTACATGCGAAGGTACTTACATCCTGCATTCCAAGCCTCCAGAAACCCTTCAGGATTGGACACTAAATGGCTCATCCTGACGAAGAAGAATCTACGCCAGAACTCGCAGTTAGCTTTTTTTTCAGCCCTCATGACAAAGCTCTTCTTGCCACGACTCCTCAGTTGGAGCATGGTACCCCTCATATAACTAGGGCTGAACATCTATTGCAGATGATTAACATAAACGATGGCCCCGGCCTCACCCGCAAGCGTAGTCAGGATCCGTCACACCTTTAGGGCGTAAGGTTTAATCTGGGGCAGACATACATTAAAAAATCGGCACAACTCTTTCGCCAAAGAGTTAAGCGGGAAGCTGTACCCGAACTTAAGTGCGTATTCATAAAAAGCACAAAAGCCGGCTTATGTACATTGGCGTGGTCCATCCCGGACGGAACCATCTCAATATGATCAGGAATGTTGAACCTGGTCCTGAGGGTGTCCAAGTGAGACTGAAGTAAATCGCTCTCCTCCCAAGGTTTAGAGGGGCTTGCCGTGTTGAAATCTTTTCTCGCATTCAAATCCTTCGGCAAAATGTTATCTACCATTAACGAAACTAGGGTTTTTTCCGCTCCCTGCCCTTCACCATCAGAAGAGGGTGGAACCCTAAAACTGGCATTACTCTTAGCCTTTTTACTTTCTCGGCGTTTTTCCATAATATGCAGTGAAGAACGAAATATTGGTGGTGAATAAAATAATTCTCAGGGAAGGTGTCTCTTAGAAAGCGATACAACTGTTAAAAGGAAGAAGGATGAAGAAAGAAGCAAAGGAAAACTTTCTAAAGGATCGAAAGGCGAAACCCTTTGAACCACTCTCCTATTAATTGGAGAACAGCGCATGAAAATCGAAGAGGCGCAGTTCTGAAACCGGCGCCCGAAGACAAAACGTCGCATCATATTCTGAAAAAGTCTCGGGAACAGGTGTAATGATGACACATGTGATTGTTGGCGTCACCTTAAAAATGGTAAGTCACACGCCAACGGCCAACCAATGGCATCACAACCATATTCTGCAAAGAAGGCGCCTAGAGGCACGACTAAATTCTGTAAAAAAACGAACCGTGTATGTCCGTCCATTGAAGACAATCACCAAGTACGTCTCCATAGAACGGAGGGACTAAATGTATAGGGCTAAATTTGACTCATCACGTCCCCGCGCCAGGTGGGCACGCCCCTCATTAAGGCTGTATCCGGTTCCGGTTCTGGGTCTATTTGGGTCTGTGATTCTGGTTCTGGCGGTTCTGGTTCTGGCGGTTCCGGAGCCGGAACCGCTACCATACGGTTCTGGAACCGTCCGGTTCCGGTTCTGGCGGTTCCGGAACCGCGGTTCTGGCGGTTCCCAGCGGTTCTGTTTATTATTTTTTTTTTAAATCAATGTCTTGTATTGTAGTCATTAGTATATTGTAGAATATATTTTAAATGGTGTACTATGTTATTACTATAATATATATTGTGTTTGGTAATTAGAATATATTGTGTATAAGTAGTGTATATTTTGTATATAAGTAGTATATATTGTAATTAAGTAGTATATATTGTATATAAATAGTGTATATTGTGTTGTAGACTTGTAGTTAGTAATTAGTATAAATTGTATATAAGTAGTATATATTGATAAAAGAATATTGTCATTAGTATATTGTGTTGTATGTTATATATTGTATGTTATATAAATATTCAAGGATTGATATAGAATTAAAGACAAAGAAATATTGAGACAAAAGATATTCAAGGATATGATAAAGAGCATATTTATTGACCAAAATGGCATATCTTTTTTTTATTCTTCCTTCCCCCAATGGAATGAGCACAACATCGTACTAATACCACCATTAAAAGGAAAAAAAACTAAAAGAAGACATGCCAATGTGCAAGTTACATCATAGTTTATGTATTATTTCTAACAAATCTCATAAAACCTTCAAGGTTTGGAGGTGGTTGTATTGGCGGTGGTGGAAATGAAGATTGTTCATCACCACTTCCGGGTGAAGATGTTTCCTGAGCAAGTTACGCTAGCATTTCTTCATAGCACTCATCTATTTCTGGTTGTGATTCAGCTAGCCCAAAGTTCCTTCTTTCTGCGCGGATCCAATCTCGAAAAAGCACTGATTTTTCCAAGCTGTCCCGCATCGACGCCCTGTGATCACCTATTTGTAGTCTTGCTTGACTAAAGGCACTCTCCGATGCAACAGTTGACGCTTGAATCGACAGAACATCCCGAGCCATCCTTGCAAGAATGGGAAAATGTTTTTCCCTTGCCTTCCACCAATCCAAAAGGTCGAAACAGCCATTTGGATTCTCATTCTCTAGTCCCTGCGACAAATAAACTTGAAGCTCATTTAGATGGGAAAAATCATCTACATTTTCACCTTGAGTACCCCTGAACTCCGTCCACGATTTAAGAGCTGTTAAGCCAGCAGCTCTTAGGCGCCTGTGATGTGGACGAAGTAGGGGTTGGAATATTAGGCCTAGCATGCTCTAACGCCTGTTTATAAGCATTATAAACAGTTTGAGCATTCACTGTAATTGATGCTTTCGCATCAGATAGTGTAGCCATTTCTTCTTCTTCAAGATCTAAAGCTTGATAAATAGTAGAATACCAAAAGTTAGGACCTCCTACTTTCATAGTAGGATTTAACATAGCAGGCACACCAAATATAGGAGGGATTGGAAAAAAATATTTTTTGAACTTCTTTTTCATTTCAGTAATTGCAATTTCATAAATTTCTCCTCCCTCGTTAAAATCAACAAACAAATTAGCAAGTGCGGCAATATAAACTAAACAGTTAGAAATAATTGGATAATATTGGCCAGATAAAGCAGTTGTAGCCACATGAAAATATTCTAAAAAATCTAAAAGAATTTTAACGTTAGTCCAAGTTAGCATGTCATTATCTTCCTCCCCACAATCACGAGAATTATAAGTAGCGTTAATTGGGTTTCTATATTCGTACGCCACTACTAAACTTTCGTACATGTAGTTCCACATAGTTGGGCAAGGTTTAGGAACTTTTCTTTCTCTAAGGCCATATTCGTCACATTTTTTAAAATATATTCTAAGTCTACTTCTACGGTTAGAATAAAAAATCCAATTAAGAGAGAATTTAACCTTTTCAATTTCTATGTTTAAAATTCTCATACCATCACCAATAATTAAATGATAAATATGACATATACATCTAACATGGAAAATATTAGTAAAAGCAGGATTAAGTGTTCTAGTTAACATACCTATTGCACTAGTGTTGCTACTAGCGTTATCCATGGAAATTGACATTATTTTATCACTAAAACAAAAATATCTACATACATCTGAAACAGTGTTAGCAATAAACTTACCCCTGTGCCGTGAATTAATTATTCTATATGCAATAATGCGTTTTTGCATTGTCCAGTCTTCGTCTATCCAATGACTGGTTAGGTTTGATAATCACAATCATTTCCACTTCTACCAATATCAGTTGTAATAGACATACGATTACTTATATGGGTAAATAAATAACGCAAGTATTATTCATATTCATGCTTGTATTTATAAATGTCGGCCTTAACTGTGGCGCGAGGCCAACCTTTATACGTAGGATTAAATACTCGTCTAATATAATGAATCCAAGCAGGATTAGAAGCAAAAGAATAAGGCAAACACATAACAATAATCATTTTAGCTAATTCTTCACGATCCCTATTTGGATCGTAATACAATATACCTCCGGTGACTGTGTTTATTCCTGGTTGAACTAGATTTGAACCAGTACTTGGGTTAACTGTTGTTTCAGGACTTGTCCTCCCCTCTTGTTGCGCTTTCAATTGGAAATATCTAGCATTATCGCTAGGGTGTAATTTTATATGTTTAACTAAACTACCTGTGCCGCTACGATCTCCAGTATACCTATGCACAAGTAATTTCCCACAAGATTTACACTCAGCCTTATTTTGTTCTCTTAGTTGAATAAAAAATTGCCAAACTAATGAAGTTTCTGAACATTTAGGAGGTTGTCTACTAAAAGTGGGAGTTTGTACGGGTGGGTGTTCCGGTTCATTAGTAGCAGGACTAGTAGGTGTATCATCTAAATCTACCGGAGCTTGGGTTTCGTCATCATCATCATCCTCATTTCCCTCTAAGATAGGTGCATTAGGATAAAGCATATTCATAATATCAT
The DNA here is from genome assembly GCA_034376525.1 of Nicotiana benthamiana. NCBI lineage: Eukaryota > Viridiplantae > Streptophyta > Magnoliopsida > Solanales > Solanaceae > Nicotiana > Nicotiana benthamiana. The sequence goes on along the minus strand of CM067335.1, from coordinate 106,703,905 downwards.
CGTCTATTCTATCACCAACTGCTACATCATGTAGAAAATCAACATCGCTAAATTGAAAACACGGGTGATCACTATCAAGGATTCCGAAGGTTTCATTAGTATTTCTAGATTGGCTACTACTTTGAACTTGTTTATCTTTTCTAGGTCGGGGAGCGGGGGAGGGGTAGTATTTTGGCGACTACTTTCACCGGTTTTAGATTTTCTTTTTCCGAACATATTTTTCAATGAAAATGCCATAATAATTATAATTAAACAAAATAACAACGCACAAAAATATTCTTAGCACGTAAGAGTTGAAACGAGTTTACCGGATTGACGAACAACTTCTTGAAAATTGAAAATCGTTGAAATTGAACACTTGAAAACTTCAATTCAACAACTTCACAATGTTTCACGAATTTGCAACAATTAATTAAGCACTTGCACTAGAAAGATTGAAAGAGAGCTTGAGAGAGATTGAGAGAGATTGAGAGATATTGATGAATTGGTGAATTAAAATGAAAGAATGAGGGGGTATTTATAGTTGAGAAATGGGAAATTGTGTAATTATATAAAGTTTGGGGGCCAAATGGCTATTTTTGAAAATTCCAAACGGCTAATTTTGAAAAAGAGCCGTTTGGAAATTTTAATTTTTTTTTTAATTTTAAAATCGGACCGTTGCGGAACCGGCTGGAACCGTTTGGAACCGCTTGAACCAGTCCGGTTCCGGTTCCGCGGTTCCAAAGGGTGGAACCGCCCCATCAAGGTTCCGGGGAACTGCCGGAACCGGAACCGCCGAAACCGGCAGAACCGCCAGAACCGCGGTTCCGGTCCGGTTCCGGTTCAGAACCGCGATTTTTACAGCCTTACCCCTCATAATAACGGCGACCCAAAGCAAGGGTACAGACCAAACCAAGGGTACAGACCAAACCAGGAACGACGTCGTTTAGCATCCGGTACCCTTTGTTGAGTGGAAACCAATTTTTGTACTTTTCTTTTTGTGTATTTCGAGAAAAGGCCTCATAATATATAAAGGATACGTTCACCTTGTAACAGGGGAGATTGATAATTCTGAATATACCAACTCTCTACTTTCTATCTCTATTATTATCGAGCAATCATCTGTATATCTCTTTATCTCTTTCTGATAGCAAGATTTCTCTATTATCTTCAATGCTTTAATGATCTACTAAGATCCTAGTAAAATAACCTCTTCTAGGACTCATTATACTTGATTACAATTTACCCTCATATCTTTTTGATTGTTTTTTAGCTTATAAAGTGTGTATATCTTTTGAGCAAAACAATATTTATTTTGTGATTGCAATTTATTTTTGTATCACATATAATTTGTTGCAAACAAATACATATTAGAAGTTTCGTGGTAATAAAACCTTAAATCTCAAGCGTGGCTGCGCGACAGTGGCAGATCTAGAGCATATACATGGAAAACATAGTAATTTTTGTATAGCTCTTGTATTTAAATTAAAAAATTATGCAATATTTATAAATATCTAATTGTGAGCCCAATTATTATTACATGTTAATTTGAGATTACTGTTGTAACTCATAAATTTTAAATTTTGAGTTCGTCTTTCTTGGGCAGTGGTTGATGGAACAATTTCACCATCATTCTTTTCTCCGTGATTTTATTCTTAATTAACATTGAGTTGACTAAAATGCATCTCTTCAATAGATAAAAGTTTAGGTTTGAATATCGTATTCAACGTAAACGTAGGTTCCTCGTGTTTCCCTGTTAGTGATTTAAAGAAGTTTCTACTAAGACCATCTCGAACAACATTTTATTTTTTGCATCAAATTTATATTTGGTGTAAGAAATAAAATAAAATAGCTCCAATGATACTTCATTTGTTGCTGCACTATTATAGAATATGAACAATATTGCACCAAAATTGGTACAACTCTATTCATTATTCTATATTTAATTTAATAATATTTTATTCATTTGGTATAAAATAAATAGAAAATAAAAGAGAGAAATAGAGTGGTTGGAGTAGAAGATAATAATATAATATAGAAAAAAAAATTAATATAAAAAATTATGTAATAGTTAAAGTAAATTTGATATTATACTATTTTAAAGTAAAAATTAGTGCAAAAAATAGAGTCATTTTTTGAAATGCACTAACAAGAGAATCTCATTCTAGTGGTGTCAAAGTTGGTTTAAATTTACACGATCTGTCCCAGTGGATGAGTCATGAGTGACATAAGCATGTTGAATGAATTGAATCGAATATATATAGATAGTATAAGGTTTGTAGCGAGCTAAGGAGGGCGGATGCCGCAATATTGGGGTCTAAAGTCAAATTTTCATAAGAGGCTCATAACTTTTTTACTAAAAAAACTCCCCCCTCTCAATATATATGTATATATATACACACACATAATTTTCTAGTATTTCGAGATGCAAAATTATAAATAATTATTTATAATCAATTTCTTCAAATATTTTTCTTTCAATTGATAATATAATTAAATCATTCAATCACTCTTAAGCCATGGTTGATTTTAAGTAAGATTTTATTAATTTTAATTTTAAAATACTTCTTTTAAATTTCTAGTTTATGATCGAGGGCGGTCAGAGACAACTATTATTGGAACTGTTATCATCATTCTATAAGCAATATAAGTATTTGAAAAAGAATCAAGTATTTTTATATGATTGAGTATATCGATTGGAGTACTATCATTTTTGCCTTTTGGGTTTATATAAGAGATTCAACTTTTTTTCTTATATTTTGAATAATCGACTCATACTTTCTATTTGATATATTTAAATTTCAATAAATACTAAAACGATAATATATGCGTATATATTGAAAATATCAAGAAAAATAAATGTTAGATAAAAACTAATACTAAAAGTTGGAATAGAGGAACATGATTCATTAAGTTTATGTAAAAACAAATATTTGTTGTGTTCAATATACTTCTTATAGCTTAGCTTGATAGAAGAAAAGTGCAGGACAATAGGATCTCTGGAATACATAAAGAAAAAAATATAATAGTATTAATATTTGCTAAAAAATGAGAAATATATAAAAAAGAAAATTAAATATTATGGAAAAAAAGTGAAAGAAAGTAAAAAGGTTTATATAATATTTAACGAGAAAAAGAATAAAGATAAAAAGAATAATTACTTTATTTATTCCATAAATTTTGTATTTACATTTTAGGAGCCCATTTTTAAGGAGCAGACATATTTGTCCTTTTCAATTTTTACCAAAAAATATAATATGAATAAAAATACTTGAGTAAAAAAATATTATAAAGTAAAAAGTGGGGGCCCATGAAATTGGGAGAGGGCTTTAATGGCTTTACCCAAAAATCGGCCCTCTAAGGAGTCAAAGTCATAATTTCCTACCAACTTATAAGTTTGATCACATTGACAATATTCTTTGAGAATAAAGTTTTTGTAGAGAAGATATACTACAACTATTATTGAGAATGTGTTGATATTAAATGCTTTAATGTCTTGTACATATATATAGGTGACGTATTTATCTTTTTTCTCTTCTTTGTAAACCTTTTATCCTTATTTTCTTAATTGGAGGTTAATTTTATTTCTACCTTATTTATTGTATTTTATTAAATATTAATAAGAAAATATTTAATTTCATCAGCTATAAGATGTCCTTTGGTTTATTTGATATTCAAAAAACATATTTCTAACAATCTCAAGTAATCATTCAAAATCTACAAATAAATAAATAAAATTAAAATACACGTGCAATACACGTATAATGTATGTGCCCGGAAACTAGTAAAAGAAATAACAATAAGGAAATAAAATAAATAGTTACCCAACTATAATAAAAAGTTATATTAAAATCAAACAAAAAAATTTATTTTTATTAAAAGTAAGAAAGAACTCACACGCTTAACAATACAGTTGTCCGGATGCTCAAGGCACGACCTTACTAAGTGGCTCCAAACTATTTCAATTTTATTTTGCCCTAATCTTTCTTACTTTTTAGTTGTACTTAGTTTCAAGATTTGATTTTTGTAGTTCTTTCTAACAAACCAACAAATTTGGACACCAAATCTAAATTATTTAAGATACTTAAATGACTTAACAGTACTCGTCAAAGCTCATCTTTTTTGAAAATCGAGAAAAAACTCTTCCATAGAAATAAGAAAGAAATCGCACGTGTAACTTATAGTAAGTACACTTGTTTACGTGCTCAAGGTATGTGGCCTCACGAAAATATAAAATAAGGTAATTAAACGACCGAATGCTGAGATACATCAATATTGCGTCTTTTTTGAAAATCTAAAAAAAAAAAAATTTCCGTTAAAACTAAAATAGAACTTACACGTTGTTATAAATACACTTCTATTTAAGGTGAATGTCTTTAATTAGAGAGATTCTAGAGTTCTATTCTTGGTAGCTAAATCATCCTCCTCCCTATAAATAGAGGTGCCCTCTACCATTGTAAATCACTCCTAACATTCTCTAAGTATCAATAAGAAGAACTCTCTCTACTCTTCTCTCTATTGCTCTTGTTCTTGCATTATTGTTCTTGTCTTTTATATTATTTCATAACACGTTATCAGCACGAGTCTCTAACCAATTGAAATTTTCGATTGTCTTAACTTTTGTTTGTGTAGGGTTTTGCTTCAAAGAAAGAATGAAGAAAGAAAAAAAAAGAGGAGAGGAACGTAATGAAAAGAAGGAAGCAAAAGGGAACGAAAAGAAAGGAACAGAAACAATTGTTCAAGTAAGAAAGAGGAGAGTCGGAGGTGTCGATCAAAAGAGAAAAGAAACGAAAAACAAAGAAAAAAAAGGAAACAGAAACGGAAGAGAGAAAAGGAAGAAAACATTGAAAATTTAATTGGTATACCTTAAAGATAAGTAATTTACTTTTCCCTTTCAAATTCTTTGAATTCTATAATTTGATTTTATATACAAACATAGACAACAAAGTTTGATTATAACTCTAATGGAGTTTGCAAGAAATTATAACCACATGAAGTGGTAATATCTCTATGTCCTGCCATGATTAAATTCATGTATGATTGTGGGCAAAGAATTGAAAATCCGTCCCATTGAATTTGCTCCATTCCCTTTAGAGAATGTGGAAGCAGTATATGATAAGTCTGAAAGATGACAAAATTATTACCATGAAGGTATCAATGAATGTGGACGTGGCAAAGAATTCCGTCCAATTGAATTTGCTCCATTCCCTTTAGAGAATGTGGTAGCAGTATGTGATAAGTCTGAAAGAAGACTAATTACCGTAAAGGTATCAATGGATGTGGACATGGCAATAGACGAAGTTATAATCGTCATTATTGTGGTAATGAGAACAATAAGGATTCTCAAAATAATCTTTCACTTTATGAAAGTAATATTTGACATGAGATTGTGTAAAGCACATGATTTTGATCCATTCCCTGAAGTGAATGTGATAATTGTAATAGAACCCGTAAGTATGAACACGCTCTTGATGTAATTGTGTCATATGTCTGACAATATGAAAAGAAAGTTCGTTGCCCTCGAAATTTCGGGCAAGAACTATATGACATGGGTGTTGGATGCTGAAATCCACTTAGATGCTATGGGTCTTGGAGACGCCATTAAAGATAGAGATAAAGCATCCACCCAAGACTGTGCTAAGGCCTTGATTTTCTTACGCCATCACCTTGATGAATGTTTGAAGATTGAATATCTCACCGTCAAGGATCCACTCATCTTGTGACAGTTGTGATTATAGTACGTAAAAAAAAAACGTGCATCTGTAGACAGTGTAAATGATTGTTAGAAATATTATTGTGCAAATGTAGATCATGTGAAATTGAGTACATTGTAATATACATGAATGATTACCTAAGGTATATTGTGGTTGTCATTATTTAAATAATAATAAACAGCACTATCATGTATGATCACCACAATTGATTGATAATTAACTATGGTATAATTACTAGACGCTAGCAGTGGTGAAAATATAGTAATATATAAGTGATGATTATATAATGTACTGTGATGAAAATAATTATGCAACATAAAGGTACATTATTTGTACCATGGAACACATATGAACGGTAATATATGTTATAAACGAATAAATTCACAGCATGATTTACTACAGGTTTAATTCTGAGAAGTGAAATATTAGGTTAAGAATATGATAATATATAGATAGTTGATCACAGGTATGTAAGCACGTCCAATTGTAAAAATATCTGTTTAATTGATTCATGTATCACACATACGATATTCAAAGAGAAGAAATATTTCTCCCATTTAAGTATGTGTAAGGCAGATGTTATTACAATTTCTGGTAGTAGTAAATTGATTGAAGGCTCCGGAAGAGCAACTGTAACTCTGCCCAAAGGCACGATGTTTATCTTAGAGAATGCAATATTCTCCTCCAAGTCTAAGAAGAACTTGTTGAGTTTTAATGATACCAATCAAAATGTTCTCCTCCAAGTCTAAAAGGAACTTGTTGAGTTTTAAAGATATCATTCAAAATGGATATCAGATTGAGACAATACATGAGTATACTCTTGAATACCCCATTCACTCATGAAAACGTGGCTGCCCACTTCGGCTTGGGGTCACGCCATTTTGCATGCAGCAATGCTAGTTTGTCGGCTGCCCGCTTCGGCTTGGGGTCACGCCATTTTGCATGCAGCAATGCTAGTTTGTCGGCTGCCCGCTTCGGCTTGGGGTCACGCCATCTTGCATGCAGCAATGCTAGTTTGTCGGCTGCCCGCTTCGGCTTGGGGTCACGCCATTTTGCATGCAGCAATGCTAGTTCGTCTCTGACTGACGAATTATCACAAATATTCCCCGTTGCAATTGGTTTTGGGTCATGAACCCAATATATCCCATTTAAGAATCTTTGGATGCGCAGTATATGTGCCTGTAGCACCGCCATCCCGCACCAAAATGGGTCTGCAAAGAAGGTTAGGAATATATGTTGAGGTTGAATCGCCCTCCATTATTCGCTACCTCGAAACATTGACAGGACATTTGTTCACTGCACGATTTGCAGACTGTCAATTTGATGAGACACTTTTCCCAAAATTAGGGGGAGAAGTTGGTGAAACCAAACGGGAAATTTTGTGGAAAAATGCATCATTATCTCATCTTGATCCACATACCTCTATTTGTGAAAGAGGCACAAAAGATTATCCATTTGCAAAGAATAGCAAATCAAATGCCTGACGCATTTATAGATTTGAAAAGGATAACAAAATCACATATCCCCGAAGTGAATGTGACAACATCTGATTCACGAATACATATTCATTATTGGAAGAATATGAACATGAAATTGGTATTAAATATACCACACTCACCCCTAGAAGGAGGTTTGAGATGATATATGGCATGAATGATCGTTGGTCACGTACCTATTGTACGCCAAAGTATTTTGGAAATATGACTATTAAAGGACAACGATAATGCAAGAAATATATCTTGCATATAAGTTTGACATGACCATACTGGTATAACTTTCTCTTTAAGAAAGATATTCACCACATGGATGTTGATGAATCTGTGGTAGTACAAAATTAATTGAGAGCTCTAGAAGAGCCAATTATTACTATGTTGGAGAAACACAATTGAGTATTGTGTTGTAGTAAGTCTCAAAGAAACTTATTCAGTTTCCAAAGTACACGCGAAAGCGATTGATTATATTGAGACTATAAATAAAGGAAGGCTTTGATATCTCCTATTACTACAACTTGTAGCGGGTTAAAAGCTACCCGCTTTGTTCTCCAGTTTGTACTACACAAACGAAAGAATGTCACAATAAAGTGGATATCTATTGGTATAAAAACCCATGTCAAAATAAACCTGAAGTTTATTGATAAGTGCACATGTCATGGTGTAAATTTGAAGTTTACCAATATTGATAATTTATTCAATTGACATTCGTGTTAGCCATCTCATTTTAAGTATGATGTGCAAATTCACATAGGTGAATATTAAAGAACTAGAAAGTTCTTTATGAATTCTCTTGTATCACTTGTTCTCATTAATGAACTGACCAACTAAAGAGTTCGGGTTGAAGCCCATAAATTCTGGAAATATCAAAGGTGAATATGGGCCCATTCACCTGCCATGTATACCACATATGATGCATCTATGAAATGGTTACATGCGCAATTGTTATTAACCCGCAGCGTGGCCGGTGCTTGCGAGGTAAATTGCTCAGTAATCTAACTTCGAGCATAATTTCCAGATTCTCTACTCAAGATAGTTCATCTTGATAAGTTGGTTTATATCAAAGTTGGTTTAGCAAGATAATTATTGAGTGCTTCCACTTAATAGCTAAACTGTTTCTTATGAGAACAAAGTTATATATATCAGTTTGATATACGTTGTATACGAGAGTATATTATATTCTCCCCTCACAAGTGGTTCAGGATCAGGAACCAAATAATTTCATCTTATTATTAATGTGCCGTGTATATTGACATGATAATGCACAAAGATGATTTCCCAAAATTGAGGAAACAAGTTAGCTTTACTAACACGAGGGGGAGACATGATAAACACTTGAGAAAAGGTTACATGGGATGAATTATCATTTGTATATGTATATCCCCGAATATCATGATATGAACCTGAAGTTCATAAAAGGGATAATTCAATTGCAACATATTGCAAAGCATGCTATACGCATTTGCTGACCCAAAGAAAGTAACCAAATGGAAGAGATACAATTCAAGAAGAATTGATTCCATATGAAAGACATGTAGTTTTGAACCTATAGTTCAAATGCTTGAAAGTATAAAGTCAAAGGTATGTATAATCAGTTTTCGATATCTTATTTGTCTAGCATGACATGAAAAACTTGATATGCATCTAAAGTCTATTATATGGCTTATATGACTTAACTTGAAAGATTTAAGTTGCTTGAAGCATATGCAATTCTTGGTCCTGAAGTACCACATCCATAGTACAATTTGTGTACATATGAATCTTGCTATAACTATAAGCATGATGGCATTGAGAATACATCTATGAAGATATTGAAGAGTCGTTCCACGACATTATATGAAGATGTTCATATCTATCAAGAATGATGATTTCAAGGTGCGGAATATTTATTCAAGTCAATATGGTTGATTTGTCAAACGTCTACCAAAGATCGTTTTGAAGATGATGCACAAGATTGGAATGCAAATGCTCAAGGATATAAATTGATGTACTCATTAGGGGGAGTCAATGCGCGTTGCACTCTTTTTCCCTTACAAGGTTTTTTTCCCACTGGGTTTTCCTTGCAAGGTTTTTAACGAGGCAACCAATAGGCGCATATTCAAACATGTGTACTCTTTTTTCTTTCTTTAATTTTTCCCATTGGGTTTTGGTTTTAAGGTTTTAACGAGGCACATCATTGAATAGACATTCAAGAGGGAGTGTTATAAATACACTTCTATTTAAGGTGAATGTCTTTAATTAGAGAGATTCTAGAGTTCTATTCTTGGTAGCTAAATCATCCTCCTCCCTATAAATAGAGGTGCCCTCTACCATTGTAAATCACTCCTAACATTCTCTAAGTATCAATAAGAAGAACTCTCTCTACTCTTCTCTCTATTGCTCTTGTTCTTGCATTATTGTTCTTGTCTTTTATATTATTTCATAACACACGTGTATTTATTAACAAGTACATTTGTCCGCATGATCAAGGTACGTGGCCTCACTAAGTAGCTCCAACTAATTTATTTTCGTTTTGCCCTTCGCTGTTCTTCTATCTTCAGCGGATTACAATATAGATAGACAAATCAAATAATTTTTTTAAATTTTTTTTATATAAAATATTCCTCAACATATATTTCTTTTAAAAAGATGAAGTGATGAACTGATTATGAAGATATTTTTATAAATAAATAACTTTTTAGAAATTATATAATTTTTTAATACATCAGACAAAACAATAAATAAACAATATATTAAAATAACTAATACAAGCATAACTAATACCATCATTACTAATATACCATATTCAATATTATTCTTATGCACCTTACCAAACGACCCCTTAGTTTCATGATTTAGTTTGTAGTTCTTTCTAACAATTTTGGACACCAAATCTAAATTACTTAGGCTAACTAAATGACTTAAATGCTACACGTCAAAATTCGTCTTTATTGAAAATTTAAAAGAAGTACTTATTAGAATATAATTGTGTGTATCTTTTTATTATTGGTAGAATATTCTTTTATTATTGTATAGTTATATAGTTGGTAGGATTTGATTTCCTTCATTATTGTACAGTCCTATAGTTGGTAGGATTTGATACCCCCTCTGTAATCTATATATACTTTTATGAGCAATACGAGAAAACTAATTCTCCCAAAACTCTCTACTAGTATCATACGCCAGTGGCTTATCGCCAAAGAAACCCTAATTCTACCCTACCCGTGCCGCTGCCCGCGCTGCATTAATCGGCAGCCCCCCGCCGCCGACCTTCTCGGTCCACTGCCTCTCTCCGGCGTCTTGCCGCGCCGCCGCTGCACTAACCGGCATCCCTCTCGCTCTCGCCGTCGTTCAGCGCCTCCTCTCCTTTGCCTCGCGCTTCATGGCCGCTACGACTTCAAACGATCTTCTCCAGCCGATTGCCATCAATGCATCGGCTCAGATTCCACTAAAATTAGATTCCACGATTACCTGGCATGGAAATTCCAATTTCGAACCCTTCTTACGGGTTACGACGTCCTCGGCTTCTTGGACGGATCGAAGCCGTGCCCACCAGCCACTATTGTCGACAAGGAGGTAACTCCCCCCAATCCAGCATACCCTTACTGGATTCGCCAGGATAATCTTATTCTTAGTGCTATCATCTCGTCGATCATACCGACGATCATCTCCTTTATTGCCGCTGCGGAAACCTCTAATGAGGCCTAGGACATCCTCGCGCGCACTTACGGCACTGCTTCTCGTGGTCGTATCATGGCTCTCAAACAGCAACTCCATAATCCGGTAAAAGGTTCTAAATCTATTATTGATTTTATGCACGGTATTCGCGTGATTGTGGATGAGTTATCTCTCCTGGGTGTTACTGTTGATTGTGAGGATCTTGTTATTAAGGTTCTCAATGGTCTTGATGATCCGTATATGGATCTCTCTCATGCTATCCAAGCCCGTGAATCTCCAATATCTTTTGCTGAATTACATGACAAGCTGTTAAGTATGGAGGCTCAAATTACTGCTCGTGCGCCTGCCTCCTCCGCCGCATCTGATTTGGCTCCGTCGGGTACAATGGGAAGTGCCAGCTGTGCAGTGAATTTGGCCACTCCGCGCGCCGCTGTCCGTCCTATCCTATTTCCGGCGCCGATTAGCCCCTTTACGGTGGACCACTGCCGCGGCCAGCATACGCTCCGTCATCTTATCCGGCTGCTCATACAGCCCATCACTCACCGACAATTCCCTCTACATCTGATTGGATCTTGGACTCTGGTGCCTTTCATCACATAACCAATGATCTTGCCAACATGTCTCTTTCACAGTCCTTACACTGATCTCGATGATGTGGTTATTGGTAACGGTGAAGGTTTAATAATTACACATACTGGACAACTTTTCAGTTATTCCTCTCTTTTATTGCCTGGGGCTCTCTGTGTTCCACATATTCGTTAAAATTTGATTTCAGTTGCTCAATTATGTCGTCACAATAATGTTAATGTTGTTTTTCTGATACTGATTCAGGTGAAGGATCGTCGCACGTGGGCAACCCTCGTCAGCGGCCCACGTCGGGACGATGCCTATTACTGGCCGGCGGCTTCCCGTCTATCGTCCGCCCTCACGGCACAAAAGCCCCCTGCGTCACTGTGGCATTCTCGGTTTGGTCATCCGTCAGCTAAAACCCTGCGTCATTTAGTGTCTTCTAGCAGTATAGCGTCCAGTAGTGTGTCTGATTTTGCTTGTGTCTCTTGCAAGCTTCATATGTGTCATAAGTTACCTTTTTCTGAGTCAAGTTTATCTTCTACTGCTCCGCTGGAGCTTATTTTTTCTGATGTATGGACCTCTCCAATTATTTCTAATGAAGGATTTAAATATTATGTCATTTTTGTTGATCATTTTTCTAAGTACGTTTGATTTTTTCCTTTACGCCGTAAATCTGATGTCTTACAAACCTTCACCACTTTTAAGTCCATTGTAGAAAAATATTTCTCTGCTAAAATCATTACTCTGTATACTGATAATGGGGGTGAATTCCTAGCCTTACGCTCTTTTCTTGCCTCCCATGGCATCTCAGATCTCACTTCACCTCCTCATACACCTCAACACAATGGCTATGCTGAACGCCGTCACCGTCATATTGTCGATACTGGTCTCACTCTCCTTCATTATGCCTCTGTCCCTCTTATTTACTAGCCTTATGCTTTTGCCACAGCAGTCTATCTCATTAATCGTCTTCCCAAGACAAATCTCTCGATGCTCTCCTCCTTTGAGTCTCTCTTCCATAGGAGCCTCAACCTTGCCAAACTTGTGTGTCTTCGGCTGTCAATGCTTCCCTTGGCTTCGGCCCTACACCTCACACAAAATGGAACCCAGATCTCGTGCCTGTGTCCTCTTCGGCTACTCATCTACTCAAAAGCGCATATCAATGCTTTGATCCCTCAACGTCTAAAGTCTTCGTCTCGCGTCATGTCACCTTCCATGAAGATATCTTTCCGTTCTCCAAGTTGTCTAACCCCGAGTCTCCACCCGTACCCATTCCGGTCACCCTAGAAGTCCTTCCGCTGCCTCCGCCAGTACCTGCCGCCACTCCCTCAAGCGATCCTTCACCGGACGCACCGCCGGCACCATCGTCCGAGTCACCAACGCCTCTTACGGCACCGCCAGGGGGCCCCCGCCGCCGCTACACCCACTATGCCGCCACCACACCCACTATGCCGCCACCTTCATCCTCTCAGGGTGGTCATCACATGCAAACTCGCAGCAAAAATAACATCTTTACGCCCAACAGGAAGTTTGGTATGTCTGTTGTAACATCTCCAGCTGTTACAGAACCTAAGACTTTGTCTAGTGCTATGTCTGATGAGCGCTGGCGCACTGCTATGTCATTGGAGTTTGATGCTCTGCTACGGAATGGCACCTGGGATCTTGTTCCACCTGATTCTTCATAGAATGTTGTGGGCTGTAAGTGGGTTTATCGTATCAAACGAAAGCCTGACGACACTCTGGATAAGTTCAAAGCTCGACTTGTTGCGAAAGGCTTTCATCAGCGACCAGGTGTCGACTTCCAGGAGACTTTTAGTCCGGTCATTAAGCCGGCAACTGTGCGTTTGGTTCTCAGTCTAGCTGTATCCAAGGGCTGGCCACTTCGTCAAATGGAAGTGAACATTGCCTTTCTTCACGGGAGGCTTACAGATGATGTCTATATGGCACAACCACCGGGTTTTGTTGACAAAGCCTATCCATCTTATGTCTGCAAGTTACAGAAAGCTATTTATGGTCTCAAACAGGCACCCCGGGCATGGTACAGTGAGCTCCGCCAATGCCTTTTGGCCATGGGTTTCGTCAACACTACCTCTGACACTTTGCTCTTCGTCTTTCAGCATTCTGGTATTACAGCCTATTTTTTGGTATATGTTGATGATCTCATATTGACTGGTAATGAATCTTCCTTCTTAAACCGTGTGATTGACGCTCTTGGGACTAAATTTTCTCTTAAAGACATGGGTGATCTAAGCTACTTTCTTGGTGTTGAGGTTCTGCGCAGCTCCAAGGGGTGTTTTCTTTCTCAGCGTAAGTATGTTGTTGATCTTTTGACTCGTCATAATATGCTGGAATCCAACCCTGTTCAGACGCCAACAGCGGCATCCACCCGCCTTCATCTGGCCGACGGCTCGGCTCCTGCCAATGCATCCGCCTATTGACAGGCCCTTAGGGGCCTCCGGTATCTCTCCTTCACTCGTCCTGATATCTCCTTTGCTGTGAATAAACTCTCACAGTTCATGCACGCTCCTACTGTCATTCATTGGGGTGCAGTTAAGCGCCTCTTCCAGCATTTGAATGGGACGCGTGACTTCGGAGTCTGGCTGCGTCCTTCATCTGCTATACCTCTGCATTGTTTCTCTGATGCTGATTGGGGTAGAAACTGTGATGACCGCTCCTCTACTGGTGCCTATGTTGTCTTTCTGGGGCCTGATCCTGTTTCCTGGAGCTCCAAAAAGCAGCGTTCCGTTGCACGGTCTTCTAGTGAGGCTGAATATCGTGCCATTGCTTCTGCTGCCGCCGGAGTTTGTTGGTTTCATTCCCTGCTGCGCGAGCTTCATGTCCCTCTTCCGGCTGCTCCTGTTATTTACAGCGACAACATTGGCGCCACTTACCTCTGTGCCAACCCTGTGTTTCATTCTCGCATGAAACACATCTCCATTGATTATCACTTTGTTCGTCATTTGGTTCAGAATGGGTCTCTTCGTGTTGCTCACGTGTCCTTTGCTGATCAGCTTGCTGATGCTCTCACAAAGCACTTATCTCGTCCTCGGCTTCTTTTGCTGATGTCCAAGATTGGCGTATCCTCCGGCCCTCCATCTTGAGGGGGCGTATTACAATATAATTGTGTGTATCTTTTTATATTGGTAGAATATTCTCTCATTATTGTACAGTCCTATAGTTGGTAGGATTTGATTTCCTTCATTATTGTACAGTCCTATAATTGGTAGGATTCGATACCCCTTTATACTCTATATATACTTTTATAAGCAATACGAGAAAATTAATTCTCTCAAAACTCTCTCCGGTGCTTGCGATGAAATAAGAAAGACTCACACGCGTAGCTCTTAACAAGTACACTAGTCTGCATGGTCAAGGTAGTGTCCTGAATCACCCTGAGATACACGTCAAAACTCGTCTTTATTTAAAATCTAAAAGAAGTATTTTCGATAAAAATAAGAAAGACTCACACACGTAGCTTTTAACAAATACATTTGTCTGCATGATCAAGGTACGTGCCATCGCTAAAATTTAAATTAAGGTAACTAATGACTTGACCCTGAGATACACATCAAAACTCGTCTTTATTATTGAAGAAAAAAGAATTCGTTAGAAATAGGGAAGAACTTACACGCGTAACTATTAACAAGTACACTTGTCCGTGGCCACACTAAGTGACCCCAATTAATTCATTTTCGTTTCAATCTTCGCCTTTCTTACTTCTTCAGCTGACTGCAAATCTCCAAGCATCAAACCTGGGGCCTGAGCAGAGTTAGCTTCAAGAATCAAGATTGAGCTTCAGGTTGACATCATCATTATGTTGTAGCTTCTCAAAAAGTTGAAGGACTAAGGTTCTTACTCTTTATATATACTAATACAATGGTTAGTACTCTTTAATATCAAACAGATCTAAATTTATGTTACTTATTCAGTTTCTGTTGAACGTTTTTTTTGTTACTTATAATTGTGTATCAATTTTCATAACATACAATATCAAGGGTGTGTTTGGTACGAAGGAAAATGTTTTCATCAAAAATATTGAGTGGCTTTACCACTTATTTTTCCTTATTTGGTTAGTGAGTAGTAAAAAATATTTTCCCGAAAAGATTTTCTAGTACAAAGTAGAAAAATAAAATTTAGGAATTTTTTTTTATGCTACAACCCGGAAACATTTTATATCATTTTTGGAAACCTTTATTCTCACAAGTAGTTACAAAAATCAGCAGTTAATGTTTTGATTTGAACAAACTCAATACAAAGTTCCATTTGAAATAAATGAAATATAGCATGTATAATCGTGATGTTGTACTGCAGCCACAACTTTATATTGTTAATTTAATTTGTTCCTAATTTCTTTTTGATTTTTCTTAAACAGGATATCACGGAGTAACACAAACAAGCAAAGAGAGTCACTGTCAAAATTCAACAGAAAAAGGAAAGAGTTCCTGTTTTTGTTTCCCACATGATTTGATTCTGCCTAATATTTCCCTTTTGGGAAAGTCCCATTGTCTTTTCCTTTCCAAATTAAACTTGCACTTAAACATTACGAGATTCTATAACATCTGCTATTTTTTCAACATTTTTTGGCATTTAAATCAGCTACTTTAAAAGTTAAATGTCCTTGCTTACATAACAAAATTCAACAAACAATTTTAACATATACCTATGGCCTATACTGAAGAAATTACCTCTGCACCAAACACTAAAATAACCCACATTGCCAATGGTTGCCTTATGGTTTTCTTCGGGTTCATGGTTTTTGTATGCCTGCTCAAATGCTGCTGCTCTAAAAGCGAGGAATTTTAACCAGATTTACAAAGGCAAAGCACAGAAAAGCGGCATGAACAGCCATCAACTACAGCAGCTGATCAAGAAGATCATAGTATGGTTGTGATCATGCCTGGGGACCGTACTCCGACCTGCTTAGCAATGCCTATCTGATTCTAAATAGCTTGGGATTGAGACATTGTTGTTGTCAGTATTATATTGTTCTGGTTACCACGCAAGAAGACTAAGCGTGGCTTTTCTAATCTCCTCTTATTTATTTATTTTATTTATTTTTTCTCTTGTAGATAATTTACAATTCGCAATAAAATCATCAGTCATATCTTGGAGTGGCAAGTATGCACGTCGGATCGATATAGGCGGGTCGATAATGGGTAATGAAAAAATAAATATATTATTCGATGCGAATCGTATTTAATACGGATAAATCGAGTAAATTTGCGGATAATATGGATATTTCAAATTTGAGGCTTTACAAATGTATCCATACTTATCCATTATTTCTTGAATATATGATCACTTTTGAGAGAATATTGTAGTCTCCTAAATTTGAGGAGCTTCCAACTTGAGGTTAAACTTATTAATTTTTAATTGGTTATTCATTTTCTAAGTAGATAATATGGTTCTTGTTGAGTTGTCCCATATCGGAGGGATTTGAGGTCGTTGGTCTCCTTATATGGCTTGGGCAATCTTTACCTCATAGGTTGAGTTAGGCCTAAGGTCTATTTTTATCATGGTATCAGAGCCAGACCCATTTCAATTATTGTTATCGATGTTGCGCTCCTATTTATGTTGTCTACGTTCTAGAGATCTGGGCGTGAAGGGAGCGTTGAGTTGTCCCATATCGAAGGGATTTGAGGTCCTCGGTCACCTTATATGGCTTGGTCAATCCTCATTTCATAAGCTAGCTTTGGGGGTTGAGTTAGGCCCAATGTCCATTCTTATTATGATATTCATATTTGACTCATTTTTAAAAAGTTCATTATCCAACATATTTTTTAGTGAATAATATAGGCGAATAACTATTTTTTTTTGCGAACCATTTTGCCACCACTAACCATATCATTTTATCTTTAATTCTTATCGTAATGTTTTTGTAACCTGGTCATTACTAGCTTAATATTACTGGTAAATAATTAATGTGAAAGTAAGACGCTATTTGTAGATTCTGTTCTCCGTTACTTTATTAAGACGCTATTTGTAGGTTCCTTTACTTTAAGTCTATTCATTTTGTTTTATAAATGAGATTTTAAATTGCAGGAATTTTCTATTCCTCAACTTGTAAGAACACTGTTAAATATATATACTCTCTAATGGATAAGTTCAACAAAAGTATGAATGACAACAGTGTAACTAATTAGTACAGTATTTGATAAGAGTCATTAAAGGAACTAGAAAATTCTCAGGGTTAAATAATACACCCATTGTTTTAGTTTATGTGTAATTATTATTTTTTGTCCGTTCTAAAAAGAAATTCATTTTTAAATTTAGTAACAATATATCTTAAACTTATAATTCTATCATTAATGAGAAGCTTTTATAACCATTCAAATATTCTGTGCTTCTTTTTGACTTATTTAGGATCATAAATTTCAAAAGTTTTTTTTTAAACTTCGTATCTCGTTAAACAAGTTGAGCAAACTTCACTTATGGTCCATCGGTAGAAACTAATAGCATCTGGTAGCCCAATAATTGACCTATACAAGTCATAGCCTAAAAATAAGAATAAGGGCTAGCCGAAAAATTCACTGAACCAATTCCAGTTAGGGGTGTTCATCGGGCGGATTGGGCGGCTTTTACTCTTAACGGTTTGGCTTAACGGTTATCGGCTTTTAAATGTATTAATCCGTTAGCCACCCGATAAGATATCGGGCGGATTGGTATCGGGTTAGCTCTTATAGGGCGGTTAATGGGCGGTTTAGCGGCCTAACATACATGTTCACTAAATATTTCTTATTCTCTTCATCTTAGAAATAATGAATTGCCATAAAAAATAATATTTTAGAGGCAATATGATGCATTCAATTTTCTTTGCCAGAGTCACTCAATTTGATTTTCGTGATTAGGAAATAAGCTTTACCATCTCCGGCATGTTGCCAAACAGGAGGATTACAACCAAAAATAAATTAAAGATAGAACCAAAGTTTCTAGATCCCGAGAATAAGAATGCTTAGAAGTAGAAATAAACTTTTGTTAATCATTTTCAAGGATTTTAGTTTTTTATATTTAATATATATAAATAAAAATAAATTATATATATATATATATAAATATATATATATTATATTTATATTCTTAACGGGTTAACGGATTAGCCGTTAAGAAAATTGAATAATCCATCCCCAAACCGATAAGCCGTTAATAAAAAAATTCAATCCGTTCCCCGTCCGTTAAGCCGTTAAGCCATTACCAGTAAGCCGTTAAGCTTCGGTTTGGATCGATTTTCGCTTTCGGATCGGTTTTAAACACCCCTAATTCCAGTGCCGCCGTTAGTACTAGTCACAGGCAAAGAGCAAACTTTTGCCTTCTCCGTTACTTCCGATCCCAAAATCCTCACATATACGAACACAAAGCTAAAGTCTTCAAAATATTCTCTTTCTTCTCTCTCTCCTAGAAAAAATTGAACCTTTTTAGCTAGATTCTAGTTTTTATGAACAAATATTGTATGATTTAGACCTTTTTTAAATCTTGGGGTTTTAAATTTTTTGTAGTATTACATTCAAGTTGACCCTTTTTAAATCTTGGGGTTTGCAATTTCTGTAGTATTACATTCGAGTTGTTGTGACTGAGAAGGGTTGGATCTGCTGGTTTTGGCCCAATGGTGAAGTTTTAGGAAATAGTATACCCTGTTTGATTTGGGTTTTCCTCCTTTTTTGTTTTTTCTTCTTCAGTATTGGGTATGGTCAATGATGGATGATCTATTTTTGTTGATAGACCAATCTCATTTCTTGTAATCAAAGTGCTTTAAGTGAATGCATATAAACATAAATAGATTCGATTGATACTTAATCTGTATGGTACTGCAACAGGGTGGGAAAATATGGGTGGTGGGGTGACTCAACTGCTTATGCCGTTACTCCGATCTTCCTGTTTGTTCTTCACCATTATTACAAAAGCAAAAGGTGAAATATAGGCATGTCCTTTGACTTCCCCCAAGAAAAATGCTAGAGATAATCTGAAAGACTCTTAAATGTTTCAAATGGTTCGTTTGAAAGAGAAACTCCTCTAGGTATACAAAAAGTTGAAATATCTACAATATAAATTGGTATTATACAAAATAGATTGTCGCTATACAAAAAATATACAAAATAGATGTAACTATACGAAATATATACAAAATAGATTTAACTATACAAAATATATACAAATTAGATTGTCACTATACAAAAAATATACAAAATATATGTTACTATACAAAATACAGACAAAAAGATTGTCACTATACAAAAATACATGATACACTCCAAAATATTAGAAAATACACATTATATACAATTTTGATACATTGTTTAGACAGATTATATATTCACAATACAAAATATATTTGGGGTACACAAATATATACACTTTAGATACACAAGCACAGTTGAGATATGCTCAATATACACTGTCGAACTTAGGATACAATATTTATACATTGCAAAAAAGATTTTCTCCATTGCGCTAGGTAGGGGTCGAACCTGAAACAGGTGCCGTATCCACTGAGCTACAAGCACTTGTGTTGTCATACTCATTCCGTTCGGCTACTTTATGCAATATGTTTGGGCCGAAAGACCATTTTTTAAAAGTGTGTCAAAACATGGGCTATTAAAATTTTGAAAAGCTATAGAAGGTAGTTTTCTCAAACAAGTTCACGTAAATTGAAACAGAGGAAGTAGTAAAGAGAATATTAAAATTCTGATAGAAATATATATTAAACCGCATGAGAATATTAGGCATCATAGTTATTCATACATAGATTCATTATTTGTTTCCTAATAATAGAATTTTTTTTTCCTTTTTAGTGATGCATCTTTTTCCCTATTGCTAGGTTAGAGAATCGGAACCTAATCCGTTAACTTCACCATTAAATTCGAGAATTGTATCACATGAGTAACTAGCTTGAAGGCTGATAACAGAATCGTTTATGCAGATGTAACTTCCGGCCAATAACATATCTTCCCTTTCAATATTTCCAAAAGAAGTATTTTTTAAATAATTTAAAATTGAAATTTAAATATGATTCTTCTTTTTTCTGATGACAGTTAAATCTTATGAGATTGGGGGAATATATCAAGGAGGAGAATCATATCATCCAAATAAGTGCAATATCCACAATTAGCTAATCGTCAAGTGTGTCTATATAAACCTTTCATTTACCTGATTTCATGCAAAACATAAGCAAAAATAACACACAAAAACAAAGGCAAAGCTAGAATGAATACAACAGGAATTTCTGCTGAATATTGGCAATGGAATTCACCAGTTCCATACCTATATTCTGGTTTTGGAATCGTTTTCGGTACCATAGCTTTTGCATTAATCTATCTCTTTTGCTGTCGCCAAAAATCCAATTCATCAGAGAATTTTATAGACAAAGATAATAATGAGGAAAAGAAAAGGTATTCACTACATCCTCTAGATCCAGAGCCTAAAATTGTGGTAGTCTTTTCTGGAAATGATAAAATTTTGTATTTTGCAAAACCTATTACTTATTCTCCATATGCTGCACAACAAGTCTAGTATAGCAGCTATTCCTTTTTTAGTTTTTTTTTTTGGTTTTTTGGTTAAAGAATCCTAATTACTGGCTCGAGTAATCCAGATTAGTAGGTCGACTAATTAAAGGGGTAAACGTTTCCTACCAAGAAATTCTCCAACAAATGCACAACATCGGGTTGTTTTTTCTTTCTTTTTCTCCTTGTAACATGTTCTCCTTTCTGGTAATTAGCCAATTAGGTGTACAGTTATGAATGGTTTCTTTTTTATGATATGCCAAATTTCAGTGGACTTTACATCTATGCATCTGTTCAATGAACACATTACTTAAGAGTTCAAGAAATTGGCACAAACTAAGGTGACGCTCTTAAAACAGTTTTCATGGCAAACCGCCCTTCCAGGATAGAGGTAAGACCGGGAGCGAATTCAGTTTAACAGCTATGGATTTTAGTGAATTCAGTAACTTTTGTCTAAAACTTGTATTTGTATTGAAAAATTCATTAAATTTATAAGAATATATAGCTTAGAACCCAATATGTTTATCCGGTTAGTATTGTATATTAACTCAAGATTTCTGTAGGAACCTATAAACTTATAATCCTGAATTCGCCTCTGAATAAGGCTGCATATATCCTACCTTTCCCATACCCACTCGTAAGAATTCACTAAGTGTTGTTGTTTGTTCATGAAACAGTTTTGATCTCTATAAAAGAAACTGTAATTCTATGATGATAATCAAGGGTGGAGCCATATAGAGTGTCGGAAGCGATTTCGGTCGAACTCAGTAATTTTGATTTGAACCCTGTATTTATTTTAAAAAATCCATTAATCATATACTATAAATTAGTATTAATTTAAAATCCAGTAACTAAAAAATTAAAACAATTATAATTTCGGACCCATAAACTTAAAATTCTGCTTACGCCTCCAATAATAATTCCCTACTTCATGGTGGTCGAACCTAAAACCAGGATAATAGAATACAACTACGATAAAGTATATATAAAAAAAGTAAATTAGGGAATTAAATAAATTAAAAGGAAATTACAACATTTCTAATGTGAACGACAAAGATTTGTCATATCTAAGTTTGACTTGAATACATACAAAGAATTATCTTATGATTCAAAATTATACTCTGGCACTCAACACCACATTTAAATGCAAAGGCAAAAAAGAAGGGGGAAGTGTGTAATTAGATTGGATCTTTCCAGCCTTGGGAAATTTGTCCTATTATCAAAAAGAAATTAGAAAAGAACATCTTCACTTCATCACATGGAGCCCAAGACAAGTGCAATACAAGGATATGATCTCCCAAAAGGACAAACAACAAGAATAATACATGGGCCTTGTCTGTCTAGCATTTCCTTATAATAAGCCATGCCTTAGGATTACAAAGTGAGGAACAACTAAAAAGGCATTTAAAAGTTATGTTGCTCTCGTTCTTCGAAAATATTGCCGGATGCATATCGAATTCTTTAAAATAATATATTTTTAAAGGTTTCGAGAGAGTTCGTGCAACATAATTTAAAAGTAAGGCATGTCCCGTATATCTTCAATGGGTTAAAACTCTTCTGCTCCTTCCCTTAAAATCTAGGAATAATGACCCCCTCCCCCCACCGCACCCCCACCAATAAGCCTAGAATTCTAACATGAATGCTTACAAAACTGTCATAATTAGTAACTATCCTAAATTCTGGATCTAACTATATTCTATATCATAATTTGACAATGACAGTAACATTATTAGTATATAGTAGTTGTATGACAAAATGGAAAGTAAAAGGCTTTAGCTTCACAATTATTAATCATGAGTGAAAGATTGTAGGATCATAGGTTGTAGTGGGATGAATAAAAACCTTCCGTTCTTAAACAATCGGATTATATTGGCACCCTACGAATGGAGAAACTGTTGTATATAAGGATAATAATTTCGGGATAAAATTTATGATTAACTTTATTGTATTTTTGACTTTGGGATATCAGCTAATCTTGAGATAACTTTTACACTAAGGGCTCTTTTGGTACGAGGAATAAGGGATATTAATCCTGGGATTAAATTTGAAATAAGTATATCCCACATTTGCTTGAGATAAAATCACGATATAACTAATCCCGGTATTAGTTATCTCAAAATTATAGTATTATTTTTATTCCTACATATGGAAGGGCGGGAAAATTAATCTTGGAATAATTTATTTCCCGACCAAATGACCCCTAAAGTAATGGGATTAATTATTTCATATAAAAGGTGAGATATTCTATCATTGTACCAAACGAACCTTTAGCATGCCCTATACGATGTGAATCTGGATTAGTCCGGCCAGTAAATTTCGAATACCAGATATTTTAAAAGGTTGTAGGGGAACAATAGGTATATCTCGTATACTTGTGTATATACTGGCCAGAAAAACAGGGGAAAAAGCAATAATAAAAGATGAACTTAACTGCTTGAGAAGACTACTACAAGAAGACAACTCCAGTTGGCTTACCTTCATTTTTTCACAGAAGAAAAAGCTGCATAATTTATTTACTCCCGACCTCTTGTTTTTATTTGACATGACATAGAAATCAAGTAGTGGAAAATAAATGAGAGAGGTCCTTTTGTAGCTAGCCTCATTAACAACAAAAAGTAGCAAGCAGTAGTAGTAGTATATATTTTTAAGAGTATATAGCATATAGGCTGTGCACAACTTCTCTTCTGTATATTGCATTCAAAGCGCGCAGCTGAGTCACGTTCAGAATACAGAGAGAAGTAAACCAAATTCTGTGCTTTGGTATTTACTCAAGGGTCGTATTTTGTGCCTTTTGTTAAAAAAAAAGAGTCAAGTTTCTCTATCATCTTTGACAGCTTCTACCTGTCCCTCTGTCAATGTAAAGTTATGGCGATGTACATATCCAGGTGGTGAAATTTAATCCAAGATTTTCAAAACAAATAAAGGCGAATATAGAGAAATAAATATCGTGTTTTAGGGTTGCTTTCATAAGTACTATAAGTTTGGGCTTATTTGTTCTTTGTGCGTGAGAGAGCTGTATTGGTCCAGAGCGGAAAAGAAACGCATATAGCTGTTTTGATTCAGCTTTCTTTTGCCTTTTAACATATAACCAAACTCCCACTTTTCTGTCTTTTACATCATTTCAATATTAATGAAGCCAGCTTCTCAAAATTTTAATGAGGAGGAAGAATGTCACAGCAGTGAATCTGGCTGGACAATGTACATTGGCTCTCCTTCAAATGGTACTGAAGATGATAAGCTGATCAACGTAGCGGATTTTGAGGAAGAAGATGATGTAAGAGATCAAAAGAATGAAAGAAATCAAGAAGAAGAAGATGATGACACTGATGATTCTATGGCTTCTGATGCATCTTCTGGTCCAAGTCATATGAGAGAGCACTTTGTTAGAAATGCAAAGATTACTACAGGTGCTCGTTATGTGAATTCAAAGGAAAACGGTAATAATGGAAAAGGTTGCTCTAACAACAAAACCAACACAAAGAATGGTATTAAGAATCAAGAAAAGGGAGAGTCTGTGTTTTCTGCAAAAGGAGCTAAAGTTCCCTCCAATGGTGGAAAGGTAAGGAAAAGTATTTGGAAGGGTAAAGGAAAATAATACACTGTAAAAATTTACTAGAGTATTATATTTAATTTCCTCGCTTGTTATGTTACTACTATTAATTTATATCTCTTGTGTTAGTAATTATTAGTGCATGTTAAACTTTGACTAAGGATGTTTTGCGATTAGAAATGAATCAATTTTTTGTTCCCTCTTGTTTGTTACTGGATACATCAAATGTAAGAGGGTCGAGAAGTTTTATTTTGTGTCTCTCGTACAACTTATACACTAGTTGAATGAGCAGGAGCGGGTCCAGAGAATGAAGACCGGGTTCATCCAAACCCAGTAGCTTTTGTTCATACCTTGTATATATACTAAGAAATTCATTAAATATCTATAAATATTATATTGTGAACCCATAAGCAACCTCCACTTCCAACCGAGAGGTTGTGAGTTCGAGTCTCCCCAAGAGCAAGGTGGAAAATTCTTGGAGGGAAGGATGCCGGGGGTCTATTTGAAAACAACCTCTCTACCCCAGGGTAGGGGTAAGGTCTGCGTACATACTACCCTCGCCAGACCTCACTAAGTGGGATTATACTGGGTTGTTGTTATTGTTGTTGTTGTTGTTGAACCCATAAACTATTGTATATTAACTTGATATTGTTGTAGGAACCCACTAACTATAAATCTTGGATCCGTCTTTGTGTATAAGGCTCTTTTTTTTTTGTCTCATAAATTTGTGGACACAATCTTACACTTCTGGGTCCATAAAATCGTAAGACAAAAAAATTACCTTATATAATTAATTTCAGTTGTATGAGACATAAAATAAAAATTTTTGTCCAAGACATGTATTCAGTTATATAGCAGCTTCATAACTCTCCTAATACGTGTCATGCCTAAGTACTCACAAAAAAATGTTATGTCTAAGTACTCACAAAAAAACATGTGCGTAGTATATATTTTTTGGTTCATGCATTATTCGATACCTTCTTTAATATGGAGTCCCGATTAATTTGATTTCGCTTTCGTTCTTAGGTTCGAATTCAAGACCTATGCATGCCTAGTACTTAATTAAAACTAATTAGTGCCAAGAAAATGAAGTATCAATATTTAGACACGTACCATGATGTTTCTTATCTAGTACATCGTTATTTGATCAACTAGAATTATTATGCTTGAGAAGTTTTATTTTGTGTCTCATGTAACTAACATTAATGGTACGAGGTTCATTTTTATTTTACAAATTCGTGACCCTAATCTTACACTTCTGGATCTACAAAACTGTGAGATAAAAAAATTGCCTCATAAAACTAGTGTCAGTTGTACAGTTATACGAGAAACAAAATAAAATTTTCCAATATGCTTTATTGGGACAAGTTCACCTAGGCAGTAAGGGGCCAGTAACTAATAAGGCAACCACCTGCATAATAACTTGTACATTCTTCATTAATTCTCCCAAAGTACATCCGCTGATCTCTATAAAACATGTTCTGAACAATTATCTTTATGTCATGGGTTCAATGGTATATGCACGTACCAAAAAAAGACTAATGTATAAACATTAACAATGCCTAAAATTGCTTTATTTGGAGAGGTTGCATCGGTTGGAGAACTGCTCAAACAAATGAAACTGCTAAAAATAATACTTTGTCAGTATATATATATATATATATATATATATATATATATATATATATATATATATATATATATATATATATATATATATCAAAATGTTTAATCAGTCCAACAGACACAAGATCCGCGAAAGGCCTTTCTTCATAAACTGAAGTATATGGGAGTACATGAAATTCTAGTCACTTGCGCATGCAAAATAAAGAGCAGCAAGTCAATGAAATATATACCCACATGGCTACACATATAATACATATATAATACTCTCGATATATACCCACATGGCTACTGTAGTATATTATCCTTATTTAGTTGGCAGAAAAAGCATTATATAATACTCTCGATATACAAAGTATATGTGAAACATGAATATATAGAGGAGTGGTTGACAGAACAGTTCATGTACGGTGGCGATTTTCTAAAGGTGTTTAAACTCGAAGGAAGTAAAAAAAAATTTGATAAAAGATATTCAATATATATTATATATCTCTAAAATCTAATATTTTACTTAGTGTAATTTTTCGACAAAGCAACAACTCTTACAAGAGCGTAACTTCGTGTATAGCAAGTTTGAGGTGTATTAAGTTGTTATATATTAAAATGCATACATATAATAAGATTACATTAATTCTGAAGACTTAAGGAAAAAATAATAAAGGAAGAAGGTGTTGGGAAGTTGAGAGTAAGGTTATGCACAAATCAGATCGGATTTAGCACATTTCGGATTCGAATTTAAGATTTTGAATTCTAGAAAATGCAATCCGATCTGAATTATATCGGATTGATTCGGATTTTAAAGTTTGGATCGGATCGGATTTCGGATCGTATTTACACCTCATAGTTAAACTAATATGTATATTTCTTTGTAAAAGAGGCAATACATGAAGAAAAATTCATGTTTACGCAATTATGAGACTATCAATATAGCTAAATCTAGCAATTGTAAGGTAATAACTTGGAGGTTGGTGTAAAAGAAGTACTGACTATCCGAAATTAAAAAAGTAGTATTTATACATGCCATAATAATTTCGGATTTTGGATCGGATTGGATTAAAAGATACCAATCCGAATCCGATCCGAAATCTGAAATTTTAAAAGGGATTTCCCTTCCTATACCATATATGAAATCTTATTACTAAAAATGTGCATATTTTGTAAATTACCCTCCCTGTGTACTGTTTTTCTATAATTTTTATACCATTCATTAATTAGTAAATAATAGTAGTTGAATCTTCCTAATATGGCGCGCTAAAAATCAAGAAAAGAATATCCTAATTGATTTAGCGACCTTCAATTCAAATTTGAACGCGAATCTTTATCTGATCTCTCTCGATTTTTTTTCGTAATTTAAAAAAAGACGAAAATCTTCAACAAACTGAAAACAAATTGTAGAAATCAATTCGTCGAGTTTCTGTAGAGAGTTTTGGGAGAATTGTTTGGTTTAAGGCTTCTCACAGAATATATTGCTTACAAAAGTATATATAGAGTACAGAGAGAAACCAAATCCTACCAACTATAGGACTGTACAATAAACCAAATCCTACCAAGTATAGGACTGTACAATAATAAAGGAAATCAAATCCTACCAACTATAGGACTGTACAATATATTCTAATACGCCCTCTCAAGATGGATGGCCGGAGGACACGCCAATCTTGGACATCAACAGAAGAAGTCAAGGAGGTCGTAACCCGTAAGAAGGGTTCGGAATTGGAATTTCCACGCCAGGTAATTAGTGAAATCCAATTTAAGTGGGATCTGAGCCGATGCATTGATGGCAATCGGCTGGAGAAGATCGTTGGATGTCGTAGCGGCCATGAAGCACGAGGCAAAGGAGAGGAGGCGCTGAACGACGTCGAGAGAGAGAGGGCTGCCGGTTAGTGCAGCGCCTGCGCGGCAAGATGCCGGAGAGAGGCGGTGGGCCGAGAAGGTCGGCATTGGCTGGCTGTCGATTAGTGCAGCGGCGGCGCACCAATATGCCGGAGAGAGGTTTGCTTCTAGAGACGAAGCCTCCATTGTTGTTGTAGAATTACAAAGTAAAAAAAATATTGATAGGAAAAAAAAAGGAATAATTTTCTGAATTTAGAAGAAATATCTTGCTAGTGCCGATTATGTAGAAGGTCGGCGGCGGCGGGCTGCCGATTAGTGCAGCCGCCGCGGGTAGGGGAAAAAAATTAGGGTTTGTTTGGCGATAAGCCATTGGCATATGATACCATGTAGAGAGTTTTAGGAGAAGTTCATTGGTTTGATGCTTCTCACAAAATATATTGCTTACAAAGGTATATATAGAGTACAGAGAGAAACCAAATCCTACCAACTATAGGACTGTACAATAAACCAAATCCTACCAACTATAGGACTGTACAATAATAAAGAAAATCAAATCCTACCAACAATAGGACTGTACAATATATTCTAATAGTTTCTTCCTCAATCCAGACATCAAAAAGGCGACCATTTATTCAGCAAAATCAAGTCAAATTGTAGAAACTAATACTGCCGATACTCTTAAGAGTATCTACAAAATTACTACATTTATACTATAATTAAACTATAATTTATGTTGAAAAAAAATGTTGATACAAAATTTTCTCTTCACCTACAAAATTTCTACAAAAAACTTGACTAAAAGTTGAATCTTTGAATCAAAGTCAGAAGAAGGGGTAGGGATTGATTGATTTCAGGTGTGATTTGAAGGTAAATATTGTATAGAATTTTGAGATGGACATCAACATTTGACTCGCGTGAGGCTGGGCTTATGTTTCTCTTCTCCAACGGCAGTAGCTTTATGTCGTGAAACCATAAGAATATGATTTTGAATCCGAAAAAATAGGAAAGCGTGGTCCCTACTACTTCGTACGTAATAAATTTGCAATTTCCATCTCTGTATTTTTTGAGAAGAAAAAGGAATGGAGAAGAGGAAGAAAGGGAAGAGGAAAAACGACGCAGGTCTTAGTAATTAGGGGGATAGACAAACGTGTGATATATGAACACCTTTAATTAAGGAATAAAAACTGCCCATTAATTATACCATTAATTAATATGGTATATAATTAATAATTTAGTATACTAAGTGTAATTAAATCACACTTTAAACATTGAGTAATAAGGTTTCCTATGTGGCATAGGAATGTCAAAATCTCATTTTAAAAAATACAATCCGAAATTCAATCCAATCCAAAATCTGAAATTAATGGATCGATTTGAATTTAAGAGATCCAATCCGAATGAACAGCCCTACGTAAGAGGGTGACCTCATCGTGCAGGAATACATATGGGATATATAGCAGGTACAAATTAACGTCGTCCGGCATGCGTCTGATTTGAAATATAAAAATTAAATGTAAAGAGCTTTACAATTGAACGTTACATTGCAAACGATTCCTAACGGACCCCCAACCTGTCAACAGACTGGATAACGTGTGTGTCATTTGTGTACGCGGACAAAGGAAGAAACAATTAACCTACTCACATTTTTTTAAATCCCTCCCAAATTAGGAGAATACATGGTGTTTTCATACTTCTCCCTGGTGACTCGAATTCAAGACCCAACGGTTGTAGGTGGAGGTGCTTTACCCACTGAGAAAGCCTCACTTGTCCCTATTCACTTTTTTGTTTTTCCAAACATGATGTTTCTGCTCGCTTTCACTCTCTACTTTTCGGTTTGGTAATTTATACGTACATTGTATGTAGCTGTTGTAAGATATATGGACTTATATCTACATACATATGAACAATATATGAATAAATTATATGTTATGTGCTATCTTTTGGTTTTGCCTAATTTTGTAGTCTTATGGACATTATGTTAAGGGGGCCAATGTATTGTCATAAAAAGTGTAGGACTAATGTGTAGATACCCAAAAGGGTAACCTTAGTTAACCTTAGTTAATGATGGGCTAACTAAGGTTACATATATGTAACCATGATTACATGCTTGTGACTTTTGAGTTTTGTAACTCATGAGTTATAAAGGGGGGTTATGGTTCCCACATTATTGCAAGACATAATCTCTTCTTCCTCCCATTGAATCAAGAGAAAAACTCCATTGTTGTCTTGCAAATTCTTGTGGAAAGTCATACACCAATTTGGTTATTGTCATATTATTGTTGTTGTGAAACCATTCACATATTTTAGTCTTGTGAGGAATTCTTGTGGAAACATCTACTTCAAGACAATCTTGAAGGAAGGATCAAGGAGCAATCTTCATAAGGACATTTGGACAATCATCAAAGGAGGTTCAAAGATTTCCACAAATGGATTCAAGTAAGCTTCCGCTCATGTAGTTGTAATTCCGAATTATTCGATATGAAGGATATTGTATTTTAATTGGAATCATTATTCTCACAATTGGTATCAGAGCCACCTTCATATTTGGGTAATTTGGATGTTCATAAGATTCATGTTATGTTAGGTTCATGTTCAAGTAAAGTTAGAATTTTATTTTTGAAATTCTAGTACCATGAAGTAGCATGATTTTATGAATGTTATGGTTTTTTGATGAAATTTGATATTTTAATATCATGTTATCTTTACCTGATTTAAAACATTGAATTTAGCATAATTTTGGTTGATGAACAACATGTTTTCTTGTTTAAGATTCTTGTTGAAAGACTGCCAGAATAATCGATTATCTGTTTAAGATAATCGATTATCCTGGACCAGTAAGGTTGAAACGTTTTTTTTAATGCCAGAATAATCGATTATCCTGGACCAGTAAGGTTGAAACGTTTTTTAATGCCAGAATAGTCGATTATCTGTTTAAGATAATCGATTATCCTGGACCAGTAAGATTGAAACGTTTTTTTTTTAAATTAATAAAACGTTTCAAGTCTTTTAAGTTTCAGATTTTAATTGAATATTAATAATATGTCAATTAACATTAAGTTTTTAATATTATTAATGTATTATACATTAATATTTAAGTTTTGAATATTAATTGTTTTAGTCCATCAATTTTCAGATTTTGGAATTGTCCAACTAAGAATATAACAATTAATATTCAGTTATTGCATGTCAAAACATGCAATATATTAAGTTAAGATTCATAATATGGCTTAAGAAACTAAAGTTTTTAGCATCTAATATTTTAAATTAGTCAATTGAAGCATTATGTTGCCAAAGTAACCTCTATTGTGTAGATTGATTGATCTTGAAATATAAGATGACTGTGGATGTTAGTCTTCCATGCGTTTAACACCGGCCCAAAGGAAGGTTGTTATTTGGCAGGAATGCGAACATGCTTGTGGTGATAAATATGAGACAATTATTTGGTTTTCCATGTGAATATTAAGTCGGCCCAAAGGAAGGCTAGATATTTGACAGGAGTTTATTGTCTATATTTGATCACTACACCAAGAGTACCACTTACAAGTTGATTTTCTCTCCAAAGACTAAAATCAATGTTGTGCAAGGTATCTTGTAATGGGATTTGCCTATTTTGAATCTATAAAGTAAAGTTAAAGTCCAAGTAATCGTAAGCATGTATTCAGTAATCCTTTTGTTCTATTTTCAGTTAATTCTTCTGCTGCTTCGATATCCGCCAACATCAATAGCATCCCTGTGCTTAACGGCACAAACTTTAAGGAATGGAAAGAGAACATCATGATCGTTCTCGGTTGCATGGATCTTGACCTTGCACTTCGGAATAAGCAACCTGCTTCTCTTGAGGATACATCCTCTCCTGATGAAAGGAGGGAGATGGAGAAGTGGGAACGCTCGAATCGCATGAGTCTAATGATCATGAAGCGTGCAATTCCAGAATCATTCAGGGGCACTATGAATGATGAAGCTATTGCCAAAGTTTTCCTTGAAAACCTTGAAAAGCGTTTTATGCAAAAGGAAAAGGCGGAAACAAGTACACTATTGAGTAAACTTGTTTCCATGAGGTATAAGGGCAAGGGAAACATTAGGGAGTATATTTTGGAAATGTCTCATCTTACTTCGAAACTTAAGTCACTCAAGCTAGTATTACCTGAGGAACTGCTTGTGTACTTTGTTTTGATATCTCTTCCTACACACTTTAATCAGTTTAAGGTCAGTTACAACTGCCTGAAAGAGAAAGGACTCTTAATGAGCTCATTTCACATTGTGTGCAAGAAGAGGAAAGGATAAAGCAAGATAAGACTGAAAGTGCTCATTTGGTATCCTCTTCTAAGGAAACTAAGAAGAGGAAAGGTAAGGAAGTTGGGGTTGCAAGGCCCAAGATTAAGCAACATAAGGAACCTAAGGTTGAAATTACTGAATTAGGTTGCTTTTTCTGTAAGGGGACTAATCATGTGAAGAAAGATTGTACCAAGTACCATGCCTGGCGTGCGAAAAAAGGGTTGCCTGAACTGCCGAAAACCAAATGATGGTGAAAGATACATCTATGTGGGTGACGGCAAGAAGGTGCCAGTTGAGGCTATTGGCAAATTTAGGCTGTTGTTTAAGACCGGTTTTCATTTAGATTTGGATGAGACTTTTGTTGTACCGTCTTTTAGACGGAATTTAATTTATGTTCCCAAATTGGACATATCCGGTTATTCATGTTCTTTTGGTGATAATAAAGTTAGTCTCTTTTAGAATTCAAATCTTATTGGTACTGGTCTTTTATCAACATTTGATAGCCTATATTTGGTTGACATAATAACCTCACATAATGAAACCTTGCATACAAGTTTAAGTGGTACCAAAAGAAAATTAACTAATGAGAATTCTATATCACTCTGGCATAAACGTTTGGGTCACATATCCATTCAAAGAATTCAGAAACTCGTGTCAGATGGAATTCTTGATTCTCTTGATTCCTCAAATTCGGATATTTCTGTTGAGTGTATCAAGGGTAAACAAAAAAACAAGACGAGATTAGGTGCTAAGAGAGCTTCGGCTTAGAATTGATACATACGGATATTTGTGGGCCATTTCCTACTCCTTGTAGGAATGGTCAACAATACTTTATCACATTCATAGACGTTTACTCTCGTTATGGGTACCTATATCTTATTCATGAAAAGTCCCAATCCATAGACATGTTCAGATCATTTAAGGCTGAAGTTGAAAATCAACTAAGCAAAAGAATTTAATCCGTTAGATCTGACCGTGGTGGTGAATACTATGGTCGATATGATGGTTCAGGTGAACAACGTCCAGGGCCATTTGCTAAATTCCTAGATGAGTGTGGGATCTTCCCTCAGTATACTATGCCAGGAAGTCCTACGATGAACGGTGTAGCTGAGAGACGAAATCGGACCCTTAAGGATATGGTAAGAAGTATGATTTGTCGTACTACTTTGCCAGACTCACTCTGGGGTGAAGCATTAAAAACCGCAGCTTATATTCTTAATAGAGTTCCAACTAAAGCTACAATCAAAACTCCATATGAACTTTGGACTGGGCATAAACCCAGTATTAGGCATTTACACATTTGGGGTTGTCCAGCTGAGGCAAGGCCTTATAGGCCGAATGAAAGGAAACTGGATGCTAAGATGGTTAGTAGCTATTTTGTTGGATACTCTGAAAGGTCCAGGGGTTTTAAGTTTTATGATCCCACTTCTAGAACTAATTTTGAGACGGGTAATGCTAGTTTTTTGAGGATATTGAGTTTGGGGGGTGGGGAGATAAAGTTGTTAAAGATTTTGTCTTTGAGGAAGAACATGTGTCTTTCCCTCAAGTTGTTGATCTTGGTCAGGGTGTTATCATTCCTGACACGGATCATACAACTCCAGTTCAAGACAATCTCGAAAATCTCCCCAATCAGGATCCTGAAATTACTAATGAAAATCAAACTCAACAACCTCAAGAAACTGAAATGCCATTAAGGAGATCCACTAGAGAGAGGAGAAATGCAATTCCGGATGATTATGTTGTATTTCTCCAAGAACAAGAAAGTGATATTGGACTTGAGGAAGATGATCCAATCAACTTCCGTCAAGTCATTAAGGGTTCTAACTCTCAAAAGTGGATTGATGCCATGAATGATGAGATGAAGTCTATGAGCGATAATGACGTTTGGGAGCTTGTTACATTGCCCGAAGGTATTAAACCTATTGGTTGTAAATGGATTTTTAAAACCAAAAGGGATTCAGGGGGCAATGTTATTAAGTATAAAGCTCGTCTTGTCGCAAAAGGCTACACTCAGAAGGAAGGCATTGATTATAAAGAGATTTTCTCTCTAGTTTCATCGAAAGACTCTTTCAGGACTATAATGGCATTAGTAGCACATTTTGATCTTGAGCTTCATCAGATGGATGTTAAGACAATGTTTCTCAATGGTGACATTGAGGAAACAATTTATATGGTGCAACCTGAAAAATTTGTTTCGGATGAATAAGAGAAAAAGGTTTGCAAATTAAAGAAATCCATCTATGGGCTCAAGCAGGCTTCCCGTCAATGGTATTATAAGTTTCATGCAGTCATTGCATCTTTTGGTTTTGAACCGAATATTGCTGATGATTGTATATACCATAAGTTCAGTGGGAGTAAGTATATTTTTCTGGTTTTATATGTTGATGACATACTGCTTGCCTGTAATGATATAGCATTATTGCATGAAACTAAGAAATTTCTTTCAAAGAAATTTGAAATGAAAGATCTTGGTGAAGCTTCTTTTGTATTAAGAATTCAGATACAACGAGATCGCTCCAAAGGTGTTCTCGGTCTGTCACAAAAGGGCTATATCGATAAGGTTCTGATAAGATTTGGCATGCAGGATTGTAAACCAGGCAACACCCCTGTTGCTAAGGGAGACAAGTTTAGTCTCAAACAGTGCCCAAATAATAATTATGAAATTTTAGAAATGCAGAAGACGCCTTATGCTTCGGCTGTCAGTAGTCTGATGTATGCTCAGGTATGTACACGACCTGATATAGCATACATTGTTGGGATGTTAGGCAGATATCTAAGCAATCCGGGAATGGACCATTGGAAGGCAGCCAAACGGGTCATGAGGTACTTGCAGAGAACAAAGGATTACATGCTTACATATCGGAAATCGGACCAGCTTGAGATCATTGGGTATACCGATTCCGATTTTGCTGGATGTCAGGATAGTTGAAGTCTACTTCAGGCTATATTTTCATGCTTGCTGGCGGTGCTATCTCTTGGAGAAGCATCAAGCAAACTCTTACGGTCACTTCCACCATGGAAGCGGAATTTATGGCATGTTATGAAGCATCCAATGAGGCATTATGGCTGCAGAATTTTATTGGTGGACTGCGCGTTGTTGATAGCATTAAAAAGCCACCTAGGCTATTATGTGATAACAGATCGGCAGTCCTTTATGCTAATAACAACAGTAGTTTAACGAAAGCAAAACATATGGACGTCAAATTTCAGGTTGTTAAAGAAAGAGTACAAAATGGACAGTTGTGCATTGAGTACATTAGTACAAACTCCATGCACCAAAAGTATTTCATGAGCATATTGCTTGTATGGGTGTCAAATCAGATAAGGATTATGTATTTTAGTGGGAGTTTGTATTATACAATTATGTATTGTCCATTATATTCAGAAATTCAGTAATTCAGTTATATTTGCAGATATTTAGTTTTAAAGTTTTTGTACTCTTACAGTTTATGATTGATCTCAATAAAGAGAACCAGTTGGAAATAGACATTCTATTGACCACACTTTATGTTATGTCCATACTACATACCTACACTTGATCCATGTCGTTGGTTATATTGATATACGTGATCTATGTTGGTTCTAGTTACGAATGAGTAACGAAGAGCTCTTAGTTCCTATGTTGGTATGATTGATGGACCGGATTGTTCATGATAATTTTTTTGTGATAGCAATTTTGAGCTCCTAAGGTTATATTGTAACATATAATGCTAAGGTTTGTACATATGTATGTGTATCTCGTCCAAGTGGGAGATTGTAAGATATATGGACTTATATCTACATACATATGAACAATATATGGATAAATTATATGTTATGTGCTATCTTTTGGTTTGGCCTAATTTTGTGGTCTTATGGACATTATGTTAAGTGGGCCAATGTATTGTCATAAAAAGTGTAGGATTAATGTGTAGATACCCAAAAGGGTAACCTTAGTTAATGATGGGCTAACTAAGGTTACATATATGTAACCATGGTTACATGCTTGTGACTCTTGAGTTTTGTAACTCATGAGTTATAAAGTGGGGGTTATGGTTCCCACATTATTGCAAGACATAATCTCTTCTTCCTCCCATTGAATCAAGAGAAAAACTCCATTGTTGTCTTGCAAATTCCTGTGGAAAGCCATACACCAATTTGGTTATTGTCATATTATTATTGTTGTGAAACCATTCACATATTTTAGTCTTGTGAGGAATTCTTGTGGAAACATCAACTTCAAGACAATCTTGAAGGAAGGATCAAGGAGCAATCTTCATAAGGACATTTGGACAATCATCAAAGGAGGTTCAAAGATTTCCACAAATGGATTCAAGTAAGCTTCCGCTCATATAGTTGTAATTCCGAATTATTCGATATGAAGAATATTGTATTTTAATTGGAATCATTATTCTCACAGCTGTTTCTTTTATAAAAATTTATTATTATCCGACGGTCTTTACAAATAAAATTGTCAAAGGAACCATCCTATACTCTTCCAAACACATAATAAAACGTGTCAACATGATGATGAGTTAAGCTGGCAATATACTTCCCCTCACATGTTACAAGAGTCCCTAGTTTAAATCATGCAAAAAAAGTAAAACTTAATACTAATACAATATTTAAAAAAATACAAGTTCTGTGCAACGATATTGTATACCATTAGGTTTAGTTGGGGTTGGTGACTTTTTACAGAAAGCATGACAATAACCTATAAAATAGAGTAATACTTATTATGCTATGATTAGTTAAATAGTAATTGGAACCGTAAAAATTATTATACTCTCAACTATATGTATATGTTTCACATTAATGAACTCAAAATCCTCCTTTCCACTCACATTTTATAAGTATGGCGGCTTGACCATATATGTTGCACCTACAGTCGGCCTTAAAAGACGATTGACCTTTTAAAATTCACAAAATATAGCTACTTTTATAAAATAAAGACTTAAAGTAAAAAAATCAAAGACAAGTAGAGAGAAATATTTATTATTCGAATTTCAAACTGATATACATTATGAACTGAAAACTTCTCTATTTATAGAAGAAAAGAAGCAGTTGCAAGGCAGAAATAGTTGCATGGCGAAGCAGGAAGCAGCTGCAAGGCTGAAGCAACTGCAAGGCGGAAGCAGCTGCAAGGCTAAAGCAACTGCAAGGCGGAAGCAGCTGCAAGGCAGAAGCAGCTGCATGGCGGAAGCAGGAAGCAGCTGCAAGGCAAAAGTAGCTGCAAGGCGGAAGTAACTGCAAGCATGAAGCAGCTGCAAGGCTTCTCAGGAAGCAGCTGCAAGGCTTATTCTTCAGCTACTTGTCAGTTGTCTGCATAAGCTGTTTGTAGATACTTCAATGGAATACTAAATGGATAATCTTTTTCAGGAAGATTATCTATAACGGAGTATTAAATGAACATCCGCAATATTATTTTCATAACACTCCCCCTTGGATGTTCATTGAAAAGATATTGTGCCTCATTGAAACCTTACTAGGAAAAATTCAGTGGGAAAAATCCTAGTGAAGGAAAAAGAGTGCACATATTTAATAATACGCATTTCTAACTGCCTCATTAAAAACCTCATGGAAAAACCTTAGTAAGGGGAAAAGAGTACAGCGCGTATTCACTCCCCCATATTTGAAAATCCTATTTCAAATATTTAAGTCTCCATATTCCAATCTTGTATACCATCTTTTCACAAGTTGAAGTTGGCAAAGATTTAGTGAACAAATCTGTTGGATTGTGAGTTGAACGAATTTGTTGAATATAACCATTTTTCTGAAGATCATATGTGTAGAATAATTGTGGTGAAATGTACTTCGTTCTATCACCTTTTATAAATCCTCCCTTCAATTGGTCTATGCATGCAGCATTGTCTTTGTAGAAAATTGTGGATCTCTTATCATATTCCAAACCACATTTTTCTCGAATAAAGTGAATCATTGATCTCAACCATACGCATTTTCTACTTGCTTCGTGAATAGCTATTATCTCAGCATGGTTTGAAGAAGTAGCAACAATAGATTGCTTTGTAGAGCGCCATGATATGACAGTACCTCCATATGTAAATACGTACCCGGTTTGAGATCGAGCTTTTATGGGGATCAGATGAATAACTTGCATCTGCATAACCAACAAGATCTGCACTATATTTGTTAGCATAAAATAAACCCATGTCAAGAGTTCCCTTTAAATATCGCAATATATGCTTAATCCCGTTTCAATATCTCCCTGTAGGAGAAGAACTATATCTTGCTAGTAAATTAACAGAAAATGCTATGTCAGGCCTTGTAGCATTAGCAAGATATATTAGTGCACCAATTGCACTGAGATAGGGTACTTCGGGACCAAGG
Organism: Nicotiana benthamiana; assembly: GCA_034376525.1. Taxonomy (NCBI): domain Eukaryota; kingdom Viridiplantae; phylum Streptophyta; class Magnoliopsida; order Solanales; family Solanaceae; genus Nicotiana; species Nicotiana benthamiana. The sequence goes on along the minus strand of CM067335.1, from coordinate 106,665,393 downwards.
AGTTCCTCATCCTCTTCTGGAGGTCGGAACAAATCTTTATTCACTTCAAGTGATCGAACAACCATTGGTGGACTCAATAGATGCGTTTTGTCCATGTAAAAGCGTTTTAAGAACCTTGCTATATAGGCAGATTAATGGATAAAAATTTCGCTGCTAAATGTTCAATTTGCAGAGCAAGACAAACTTTTGTCTTCCAAAGATCTTTCATCTCAAATTCTTAAGATATTTCATTGCCTTTTGGAGCTCTTCTGGAGTTTCAACAAGATTTATGTCATCAATATAAACAGCAAGTATAACAAATCCTGATGCCATTTTCTTTATAAAAATACATGGACAAATAACATCACTTATGTAACCTTCTTTCACCAAATATTCACTGAGGCGATTATACCATATGCGCCCAAATTACTTTAAGCGGTATAATGACCTTTGTAATCTGATCGGGTACATTTCTCGATACTTTTGAACTATATGCTTCAGGCATTTTAAATCCTTCAGGGATATTCATATAGATTTAATCAAATAATCAATATAGGTTATGAATGGCATGACATCTTCAGGTGTCTGGACTGCAGGTCTGATCCTCACAATCTTTTACAATATTGTATCAAATATATCATCGACGATAATTTTTGTATCGGTTTGCAAGCGACATAACTTGTTGAGATCTCATTACTTTAATTATTTTCAGGTACATCAACTTCTTCTGGAGTTTCATAAAATGTTATGTCGTGAGCTCTTCTAGAGCTCATTTCCTCCTTATTATGATCACTTTGATCATTAGCTCCTTACCATTTTTCAAGGGTTGTTACCTTCGGAACCGATTGATCTACCACGCTTCATGCGTACAGTAAACTCTATCCTTCAGGGACTTTAATTTTAATAGGAGCATTTGCAGCTGAAATATGATATGTAATATTGGATCGGCAAATGCTTCTGGCATTTTACTTGAATTATCTTCTGAGTGAGGATCATATTGATGATAACTCGATTCATATAGCATATTTTTAGCTGTCTATTCCATCTCATAAATGCTAGAAAACTAACATATATTCTCAATCTTCTTTGGAAACATATCTTTGTGCATTGTGGTAGACAAATTAATCATATACCACAGATTAAAAGATAGAAAAAATCTTTGGTTTCTGATCCTAAACCAATTGTGAGGGGAGGACTTATCATATATTGTTGGTCTGATGCATACAAATGCTATTGTATGCAATTTAGAATATCTTAGACCAACATATGGAGCTTTATTTTCACAAGCAATAGTTTAGCCATTCATAGGAGGAATTCATTGCTAAACCAGCTTGGATATAAACCAGCATTATCAAGTGAACTATCTTGATCTCATCATCTGAAAGTTATGCTCTTAATTGAGAAAAGCAATCTCAAATGTCAAACTGCAGGTTGACATAAACATACATGTAACCATCTTATATATGCATCTATAAGTGGTTCACATGACAGGTGAATGGGCCCATATTCACCTTATATATATTTCAGAATCATGGGCCTTAATCCCAATTTTAGCTGGTCGAATCCATTTATTATGCGAACAAGCAACACAGGAGAATTCTTGAAGAATCTTCTAGTTCTTCAGTATATGCTTATCTGATTTCTCAAATAGCTCATTTAAAAATGGCAAATGAAAACTTCAAATTTATCATGGCATGTGCTATCTTTTAGTAAACTGCTGGTTTACTATGGCATAAACTTTTGTATAAGTAAATTTTTGATTTACTATAGTTGTTTTTGCATTAGTAAACTTCTGATTTACTGTGGTTAATTTTGTATAAGTAAATTTCTAATTTACTGTAGTTGCTTTTGCATTAGTAAACTTCTGGTTTACTGTGATACATGATGTATTACAAATTAAAGAATAAGGCGGGTAACTTCTCACATACATATTTACCCCTATGATCGTGGAAATATGAAGATTTTTAATTTTTTAATTATTTGTAGTCTCAGTATGATTGCCATTTGTATTAGTAAATTTCAAGTTTACTACTACATATGTTTTGACCAAAATCATATAATATGAATGACATATTATATATAAGCTCTTCAAGAGCCTTCATTCATTATCCACAATCTAATATTGATCGGACACTACTGGTGTCATACATCTTCTAGACAAACGGATAGCTCTTCAGGAGCTTTTGATAATTTTTGTACTACCAAATATTGCTCAAACACTTCTGGGGTCATGAGAGAAAATCATAATCAAATAGACAATACAAAGCCAATTCTAAATTTGTAAATGACAAAAATCAAGAATTTTAATATTCTACTACTAATTTCGTGACAAACATCTCCTTCAGGGAGAAACTCTATTATCAAAGCGGCAACCACATAATCATTACATCCTTCAGGGAAAGATACATGAGTTGTTATTTCCTTCGGGGAACTCAATAACTAACCATAATATATTATTGTGGTTGTAGCAGAAAACATTCTACAAGAATGCTTTTGCGTTAGAATGATATTTAATAAAATTTTCCAAGATATTTTACGTGCAACAGGTACGTGCGACAATGATCTTTATGCCACAAAAACAAGATTTATATCATTTTTTATTCTATCTCTTCAGGAGGTGAGTCGTGGTATTTCTTCATTTACTCCAGGAAATGAAAATGCGCTTTAAAAATAACTTTGAATAGCTTATTATTTTGTTGAAGCACAGAAAGACACAGTTTCATAATATTTTCCTACTTCAGGAGAAAATTTCAGTTGTGTTACTTCTTCAGGAGCAAATTTAAAATACGAAATATTGAGTATACATTCCATCAATCATATTACCTCTTCTGGAGGTAAATTATAATATAATCATATCAAAAGCGCGTTCATATTTACGAGCATTATTAATATTGTCATATTCACTTCGGGGAATGGATTAATATTTATCAAAAGATCTCATCTTTCAGGGAACATACCAAATCGTGTGATGCTTCAACCTCTTTTAAGATAATGCTACTTCAGGAGCAAATCGAAGCATGTGAGTAATATAAAGAAATTTTCTCTAGCTTATCTCCAATTGTAACCATAGAAAATCTAAATTATCAGTTCTGGTGGTTAAAGGCATTTACCACTTTTGGTGGTTAACAAAATTTAGCTAGATATACAAAACATAACCACTTCTGGTGGTTATATATTTCTTGCAAACTCTGCTGGAGTTTAAATGGATCTAACAATGTTATCCACTTTGTAATCTTTTATTAAGACAATAAGGATGAAAACGAATACCAAAATAGGTACTATATACGTAGCATATAATCAAGCAAGCGATAATATATTAAACCAAATATAAGCAAAAAGCTCAAATTACTTTACACAAATTTGGCCGCTCCAGAAGCAAGTGATATCCACATCACTATTGCCACGAAGAAAAGCTCATCACCTAAAGGATATAACCTGCCCTATGATGCTTGGAATGAACAAGATCTAACCACGGAAGTCGCCTTACATCAGAGATGAACACTGAAATAGAAATTAGATTCGCAGTAAGTGCTCAAAATGGCAGAGTCCTGTGCTGATAACGTGTTATACAATAAAGACTTAAAGTAAAGAAACCAAAGACAAGTAGAGAGAGAGAGAGATTTATTATTCGAATTTCAAACTGATGTACATTATGAACTGAAAACTTCTCTATGTATAGAAGAAAAGAAGCAGCTGCAAGGCAGAAAAAGTTGCATGGCGGAAGCAGGAAGCAGCTGCAAGGCAGAAGCAGCTGCAACGCAGAAGCAGTTGCAAGGCGCAAGCAGTTGCAAGGCAGAAGCAGCTGCAAGGCGGAAGCAACTGCAAGGCTGAAGCAACTGCATGGCGGAAGCAGGAAGCAGCTGCAAGGCAAAAGTAGCTGCAAGGCGGAAGCAGCTGCAAGGCTTATTCTTCAGCTGCAAGGCTGAAGCAGCTGCAAGGCTCATTTTTCAGCTGCTTGTTAGCTGTCTGCATGAGTTTTTTGTAGATAAACTTCAATGGAAAACTAAATGGATAATCTTCTTTAGGAAGATTATCTACAACGGAGTATTAAATGAACATCCACAATATTATTTTCATAACAGGTACATGTTTCTCAAAGATATATACCAACTAGTCAACTAACAATGGACAATGCAACTCTTGATGAAGAAAAAAAAAGACAAAAGGTTATTAAGGTTAAATCAATAACAAGAACAATAAAATTCCACTAATAAGGTCTGAGGAGGGTAGAATGTACACAAACCTTATCCATATCCCAAAGACATAAAGAGGCTATTTGCGAGGAACCCTCGGCTTAGAGATAAAAGATATGTAACAACAATAAAAGCCAGAAATTTAAGGTTAAATCAACGTGGAAGGGGAAAGGGCAAAAAATAAAGTCACCGCTAATTAAGCAGTGTGTATTATATATCAAGATTAGGTTAATTTGATTTAGTTAGGTTGTTATTTGACCAAAAAGTATTAAGCCTTTTAGTTAAACTAATTAGATGAGAAGATAGATGGTAAATCCTAGTTAAACATAATAAATCCTACATCTAAAATTGGTTGATGCAAATAATGTATAATTACATTTTATCCAATTTAATGCATATGGGGTGTTAAATATTATTGTTATGAGTTTGTGGGAGAAAAATAATAAGCAATAAATATATTAAATGGCAATAAATATAAATAGAGAAAATGATTCACTCAAATATTGAGCTAGTGGATGATTCTACCTTTCAAAATGATGTAAGGTAAACAAACATGGGAATATATGAAGCTTTCTTGGATCTGATGCGAGACAGTTGGATGATCAACAAATCGAATCTTTACATAAAGACAATATTTGAAATTTACTTGAGAGTCAAATTTTCATGAGAGAACTTATCATATAAAATATTACATGCCTTTTGCCTTTCTTTCTTCTAGGGCTGGGCATATATAGGGTAAAATCGATAATCCAAACCGTCAATTATTTATTGGGTTATTGGTATCGAATTATTGGGTTAACGGTTCGGTAACGGGTTAGAATTTTTTCACTATCGGGTTATCGGATTGGGCCTCGATTTATCAATTTTGTTAATGGGTTTGCCCATACCCTATAAGAATTAATGAAATTACGACTTTACATTTAAGTATATACATATAGGTTTCAGTCCATTCTTTCCTATTATTTCTCAGTCGCAGTCTTCAGTTGCTTCTTCATTCTTCGTAGACGTTACTAGTTACTCCTAGTGTAAGCCTTTAATCTTATACATTAGGCTTTTAATTTCTATAATAAAATTTATCTTCATATATGGATTTTTGATTATTAAAGATTCTTTATTTTTTTATTTTCGTTTCTCAATTTTGTGAGCTCACGTTGTGCAGCTTATACCTACTACTAGTTTCTTTTTTCAAGTTAGACGTTTGACAAATAATATCCAGTTTATTTTGGACTGTTTGAGCCTTTGAGGGCTTCAACGCTTGTGGAAGTGCATGTATTGTGTGAGTACTATATGTTTGACTAGTTAATTTAAGGTAAAATTACTACTACTTTGTTGTATTATTAATGTATTTGGATAATTATTGTTGAAGAATTAGTACTATTCCAGTTTGGCACTGGACAGAACGCAAAAATGGGTAGTATACTATGTGTGAATTCTTCTCTTTTTTGCTTAACTCCAGTGAATTATCTTCTCTTTTTTTCTTAACTCTAGATTGAGTTATCATATCGGGTAAACCGATAACCGAACCGATGATGATCAATAACCAATTAACTTATACCCGATAACCGATATCTTATCGATTTGATTATCGATTTTTCAAAGTTATAAACCTATAACCGATATGTCGAACCAATAAAATTCATAGCCGAACTGAATCGACCGATGCCCACCCCTACTTTCTTCTACTAGTGGGATATTCCCAAAAACCCTAAAAAAAATACAATAGAAGGAATATTTAGTGGAATATTCATGTTGAAAGCTCCAAAGTTATACTAGCCGTTACTTCTTTTCCTACCGTTCAACCTTGCCCCTAATGGCTTACTCTACCATTCATTATTGTCAACCCTCGATCGACCTTGACCTATTCGTCCACGATGAGACACAGTTCTCACACTTGATCACCTTTTCATATCGATTTTTTTTAGTCGGATTTTGATTCATACAGTTGCTATTTTGTAAAATAGTCGTAGTATTATTTAGACGTAATATTATTTGAAATTGAGGCGTAATCGTCGTCCTTGTTAAGAAGTGATAGTAGTATTATTTAGGGTTAGAAACGACAAAGAGCAGAATATCTGCTAAAAAAATAAGAAGGTGCAGTAACAAATTACTACTAACAATCAGACCAGCGTAGAAGAGGACCTGCACCATATGCAGTCAGCAGCGAAACTCAATTAATTATAAATGCCAGAAGAACCTGGAAAGGAGCAGTGACTGCAACACTCCATGTCATGGGACAGATCTTAATTGTTCATTCATTCACTCACAACTCAACAGTATTATTGGACAAAAACTAGGAAAGGGCCGCCGAGTACTTTCCTACTTGCCTTGCATGTGACCTTACTTTGTTCATATATCATTATGCTAGACGCTAGCTGGCTCTTTAATAAGAGACGAATTCAGAATTTAAATTTGACGGTTTTATTTTTTAAGTTCGTACTCTTGAAGTGATTTTTGAAATTATGGATTTAAAATTTAATATTTTTTTAAAAAAATATGATTTTTACATGTATATCTATATTTTATATCAAAATATTGGATTCAGTTGAATCCGTTAATTATATGGTGCATCTGATGGATTATAATAAGCAGCAAAGTAATCTCAGTATCAAAATCACATGTAATCTAGACAACTAGCATAAACGAGATTTCACGGGTTACCTCTTGAAGCGTGAACATATCTTTTCTACCACGTGAGCCTTCAGTTCCATAACTTCTCAATGGAATCTCCATCACCCGCACAATCGTGATCCTCGAACGTTCCACGGTCTTCTACTGTGTTACCCAAATAATACAGGAAATAGCAATTTTGTGTGGGCGAAATTTCTAGGAAAACTTGGCTGAAAATTTCAGCCACCATATCTTTTTTTTCTAGGTGCAAAACCTTATGTATTTATAGCACAAGTTTCAATGGTTAAGACCCTTTTCCAAAACCTGTTGAGTTTTCTTTTCCACCAGAAAAAGAATTTCTTTATTTCCTATTATTTAGGTAAAGTAGGGATCACAAAATTTAATTAACAATGCTTCCAATTATGGAATTAATTTATAATTTTCAAAATTAATATCTACCATAATTAATTACGAATTATTCCACTAAAAATTCATAATTGCACTCCTTATTCAATTTCGAAATTCATCCATTAAATCTTATTTAACTCCCCATGTTAAGATTCAGATACGAATCAATTAAATTAAATTACTGACGATTTAGTTTATTGATTATTTCCTTTAGACTTTCGCTTAACTTATTTCATGTGTCGGATACAAAATCCACCGGCCGGGTTTACACATGAAAACTTATAAGCATAAAGGTGTATCATCAATCTCTAAACCGAGTCATGGATTCCATCAACTAACTATTACTTAGCCAATGTACATTATCATTATCCAATTACCAGGCATATTGACCCACGAAAGAATATCGCCTTTTAATAAATCAAAACAACAATACTATACACAGTTAATAATAATTATATCAAGACTAAGAGTATAAGTACATTTAATGGCTAGAGAGTTTATTTTATTAAGTCAGTATAAAATACTTATCTACTTGGTCCGTTCAATACATACAAAATATACTAGCACAAGAAGTTGGAATTAAATCATTCCCATAATCAAGATAAATTATATTTAATCTTGTGTTACAATCATTCCTGATGGATTGTCCAATTCCATCACTAGATTGTGAACTCAAACTTTATACTTATAAGAACCGATGATTTAATCTTCCGTGTATAAGCTAAACTCTATACACTAAATCATCTACTATATAAGCAAATGACACAAACTATTATATGATCTATTTAAAACTTTATTAAAAGTGAATAAACAATTATTTCATAATAAATACTATAGCTAAATCAAACACATAATTAGTAGTATATAACCCAACAGCATCTTCCGCCGGCTATTTCTAGTCTTTTTCCTAGTCTCTTTTCTCATCACATTATTATTCATTGGCTCAGAGTTAGTGGATAGTGGGGGGAGAATGGCACTGGGGTTGGCAGGGGACACAGATTGTGAAACCCCGTTTGGGTTTTAGGGGCTATTGGAATCCATGTTCCCTGTTGAGAATGACTTCACCCATTTGTGTCACAACATCCCTTGTGTATACTGTACCCACCGAGGACCCGTTCCAACGGTTCATGGTTCTTTTTGGCAATGATTTGGAATAAAGGCAGATCTGAAATTTAAAATTTATGGGTTTCTGTCGTAATTTTAAATTAATATATCATACAATTAAGTTAATTATTAGATATTTATAAATATTTAATAAAAATATATAGTCTATGCAAAAGTTATTAGGTTTCCGAAAACCTATACACTATACTCTAAATATGCCCCTAACTGGGAAATTAGCACTCATTAATTACCAATATCTTTCAAACCTTAATTTGTTATTCATCTTGCTTTCATTTTATTAATTTTCTCTAGTGTATTAGCACTCATTGCTTTCATGGACCACTAATTGTGAGTGTATTCTCTTGAGTGATTGTATATCATTAATTTCCTCTAAAACGCAAATACTCTTGTAAGACCCTTTGAAATAGGAAAGTGTAATGTGTTAGAATAAAATCACAAAAAGAAAAAAACTCAAAATGAAATAAAACAATAGAACGAAGCTTAAGGCATATGAATAATTTAATGGCACGTTAGGGGGAATTAACTTGGGTTGCGGCTCAATCTTATATGCGCGAGCCTAATTTTTTTTTACTTGTTTTTTACAACCCAATCCAATATACAATAAAGAACAAACTGATCTCTTTTAAGATGCACACTATTTTTCGACAATCAACTATATCTCTCTAAATTGATATATGTATGAGGTAAAATCCGACTCGTCCCGTCCCCGTCTAAGCGGACATATCTTTCATGACAAAGTCGCCCTTGAGTCGTATCGACCCAGACAAGGACGGCCCGAGCAAGGACATCCCGATTAACTAGATGGAGAAACGACGTCGTTTCGGGCTTGGCTTCCTCCGTATGAGGAAGCCACCAACTTTTGTACTTTTCTTTTGATTGTTTCGAAAAAGGTCTCCTAATATATAAAGAAGACTTTTACCTTGTAATAGAGTATGTGCGTTATTCTGAGTAATACCATCACTGTAATCCCTCTCTCTTATATTTGCAAGCAAGCTTCTCTCTGTCATTCTTCGATACTAAAACTCACCATAACCTTTTATATTTTCAGATTTGCTACAATCTCAGCTAGATAACCTTTTTCTAGGGCTTATTATACTTGATTACGATTTACCCGTATACTTTATTGATCGTTTATAAGCTTACAAATTGTATATATCTTTTGAGCCAAACAATTTGACGCCTCCCTAGGGATTTTGAGAATCAAAGTTATAGTTTGTGCCTAGAAAACCACTGACAACCATACCCTACATCGCATGAACAAGCATGGCTAACAACTGTGCAAAAAAAATGATAAACGAGGTTGGGGTCAACCTCATGGATTCTCTCAACGAAGCAGGTGAAGATAACATCTTGAACGAAACCCCCAGCACCACGATGAGTGGAGGAACCTCACCTCCTCCACCTAGAGACCCACGAGAAAGGGGAGCTTCCACATCTACATCTAAGTAAGCACCCCCAGAAGTCAAGGAGCTACTGAAAGAGTGGCTAACAAGAACTCTAAACGAACTGGTCGAAAAGTCACCACAACATGGCGTAAGATGCACGCCAGTAATGGACCTCACTGCAGTCAAAGATGAACCCGAGATCCCGCGAGCAAACAATATGCTCACTGACACTCAAACCAATATGCTCACTGCGCTCACAGCCATCCTCAGAAAGATGGAGGAGATGGAACACGAAAATAAGTCGCTCTGTGACCAAATGAAGGAACATCAAGAAAGGGTAGACAAGATCCAGGGTGCTCCTAAACTGCTGCCAAAGCGCGACGTAGGTAGGTTTGTGGAACAACCTTACACAGAGGAGGCCGCACCATACTCTATCTGAAAGACCTTCAAAATGCCTCCCTATTTGAGGGTATACGGCGGGACTACGGATCCCCATGACCATCTAATCCATTATGTCACATATGTGAAAGGTAACAACTTGGCAAAAGAACATGTACCGTCCGTGATTCTGAAGAAGTTCGGCGAAACATTGACAGGTGGAGCTTTGACATGGTACTCTCAGCTACCGGCTAAGGGCATCTCCACATTCGAGGAAATGGCGGATAAGTTTGTCACTGCACATGCATGAGCAAATCAAGCGGAGGTGAGATTCAACAACATCTTAGCTGTTCGGCAAACCGTGGGAGAAGGGCTCAGGGACTTCCTGGCCAGATTCAACAAGGTAAAAATAAGCCTACCAAACGTATCAGAAGGTATGGCCGCCGCCGCTTTCCAGAACGGGCTAGCAGGGACGGCTCGAGGGCGACCAAAAATTGTTAAGTTGCCTCGTGAAGTACCCTCGCACCACATGGGAAGACATTCACAATGCCTACTGTGTCGAGGTACGTGCAGATGAGGACGACATTAACGGCCCTACCCAGCGACTAACGATGATACTCCCAAAGATTAGGAGGGACCGACGCAATGAAGGGCGACGGGAAAAAATCCCGTGTCCCAACAGGGAAAGGCATCAACCATACGTCAGATCATCTCATCCGCCGTAACCAAGGCATACGGGCGCAGTATAGCGATATGTCGCCCCCTACGAAACGAGCGAGGTATTCCCCATTTATTATCTGCACATAACTTTTGTGTTTCTCCATTAGAGGTAGTGTACGCACTAGAGAAGCTGGGCAACAAGGTACAATGGCCACCAAAGATGAAGTCGGGCCCTACCACCCGAAAGTCAAATGCCCTATACGAGTTCCACCAAGAACGAGGGCATAAAACTGAAGACTACATAGGTCTACGGCATGAGGTGGTCAGGATTATGAACTAAGGGTTCTTGAAATAACTACTCAGCGATAAAGGAAAACTCAACTTTGCACGAGGACGGGAACAACCCAATAGGCCACCAAGGGCGCCATCACCGACACGCACAATCAACATGATCATCGGGGATGGCAATGACTCGGTGATCAATCACGTCAAATTCACCACCACTCATAAGTTAAAGCGAACCATCGCCCACGAATGGTATGACGACTTCGATGATAGTATCACCTTCGATATGTCTGATACCGACAATTGGTCTTTTCCTCATTACAATGCCTTAGTCATTACTTTTTGTAGATGTAGATGTTAGGAGAATTATGGTTGACGATGGTAGCGGCGCCTGTATTATCCACCCAAGGGTCCTTGCACTTATGGGACTCGAGGATAAGATAATACCGCGCTGCATAATCCTAACTGGTTTTAACAATAAAGTGGAAAGAACCTCCGGTGAAGTAACACTACCCGTCCTGGAGGGGGAGTCACGCTGGAAACCACTTTCCACGTGATGAACCAAGAAACGGTATACAACGCCATCATTGGACGTCTGTGGATACATTGCATGCGAGCAGTCCCCTCCAGCTTTTATCAAGTGACCAAATTTCCTACCCCATGGGGGGTGTTCAGCATACGAGGTGAACCTCACACCGCCTAGGAATGCTACCAAAAAGCTAAATACTACACCCATGTTAGATTAGATTTTAATGATGCAATTAATACATGTGCAGATACTCAAGGAAGGAAGCAGAACCACTGAAACTAATGAAGCAAAGCTAAAAGGCAAGTGGCCACTATATCCAATCATGGACGCGAGAGTGAATCATCAAATAAGGAAGGAAATTCTCGTTAAATGAAGTCGTTGGCGCACAAGGAAAAGATATACTTCCCATCGGCAAATCAGGACCTCTCCCATGTTTTTCGGGAAATCATATCCAGCCAGATGCATCAACAAAATCAACGCAAATCACTAAAGATTCTCCATAACGGCAGACTTGAATGAAAGGCATGACTGGAAGGCGCGCCATCTCCTTCAATTATATCTCCAGAAAAAAAAAAGGAAAGAGATCTTCATCAAGGCAACGACCAGTGCATTATTCTTGGAAAGAATCAACACTTTCCAAGGATCAAATTCCTTGGGTTGACAAGCCTCCACCATAACCAAACTGTATAAATTCCATAGGGCCTTGTATCAACCACATACTTTGATCACACCAATATAGCCTTCTTTGTTTTACTGCAAACAAACATAGTAGTCTAGTTAGATTCACTGTGTAATAGTCGTAAATAGAAAGAGAGTTCTCAACTGGTGCGGCGTTGCATCAAACGAGTAAAAGAAGACTGTGCGAAAATCATCACTACTGTAGTCGAAAGGAAGCTATTGATCTGAAGAGAAATCTCTTGCAACCCAAGGGGACTAGATTATGATTCACATTGAATCTGAACCAGTATAAAATTCTGGGTGTCATTACATTTCTGCATTTACTTTCAGCATACTTTTATTTAGATACTTTCGTCTGGTGCACTATCACATTAAGTCAACTAATTAAGTTTTAAGTTGACTCATTTACAATTAAGTTTAAATAATTAACAATTCCCCCCCCCCCCCTTCTTGTACTTTCAACCCATACCAAACAACTCGAAGGGCGAGCGCAGAAGTATAGCAATAAGCCCTGTCGGGGACCAAAGTCCATCCGGAAGAGGACGCTATCAAAGATCATGATATCATAGAAACCAGCAAAGCCACGGTAGAGAACCTCGACCCCATTCAACTAGACAACGACCTTACAAATAAGGCCTGCATCGGCTACGGCCTTTCAAACCCAAGTAAGTATCGTTGATTTTTATCTAACCATGTAGACCTGTTCGCTTTTTCCCATCCAGATATTCCAGAGATTCCGCGAGAAATCGCCACCCACAAACTGAACATTGATCCACTACACCCCCCTCCCACGCGGAAAATGAGGAGAAAATTCAACGCCGCCATCAACGAAGCGGTGAGTGAGTAAGTAGACAAACTACTGGCAAATGGTTCCATCAGGGAATCCAAGTACCCTGAGTGGGTCCCCAACGTTGTTATGGTCAAGAAGAAAAATGGGAAGTGGTGAATGTGCGTGGACTTCACCGACTTGAACAAGGCATGCCCAAAAGATTTGTTCCCACTACCCCACATCGACCAACTAATAGACGCAACAGCTGGACACGAACTATTGAGCTTCCTGGATGCATATTCGAAGTCAATCCAGATTAGATCAAAGCAGTAGATGCAATCCCAGAAGTGCTAAGCAGCAAAAAACAAGTACAGATGCTGACGGGCCGGATAACCGCCCTCTCCAGGTTCATCTCACAATCCTCCAACATGTGCCATATATTATTTAGTGTGTTGAAGAAAGACCATGGGCTACAATGGAACGAGGAATGCGTCGAAGCCCTAAAGAATTTGAAGGCGTACCTATCCTCGCCGCCTCTGCTAGTCAAAGCAAGCCCAGGTGAACCACTTCTGGTGTATCTGGCCGTGTCTGAGGTCGCCGTCAGTTCCGTCCTGGTGCGCAAAAAAAAGGTACGCAGTCTCCTATCTATTACATTAGCAAAACACTAGTGGACTCTGAAACTCGGTACCCACACCTTGAGAAACTAGCGCTAGCACTGGTAGTAGCTTCACAGAAGCTACGACCTTATTTCCAGTGCCATCCCATAGAAGTGGTAACGACCTTCCCATTGAGGAGCATCTTACAAAAGCCTGAACTATCAGGCCGGCTCGCAAGATGGGCCATGCAGCTCAGCGAGCACGACATCTCATACGTTCAGAGAAAAGCCATCAAGTCTCAAGTTTTACCTGACTTTATAGCTGACTTCAGCGTGGAAATCCTGCCGAAGGCAGGACTCAAGGCTCGACACGCCTCCCCTAGTAACGACCTATGGGTCCTCCACACTAATGGCGCTGCCAATGCATTGGGATCGGGATTGGGACTCGTTCTCGAGGTCCCCATTCACTAGTCCATACGATGCCCCAAACTGACTAACAATGAGGCCGAGTATGAGGTCGTTATTGCACGTATGAAACTAGCCATCAAATATGGGGCTCGATAGATCGTATTCCATTGCGATTCTCAACTCGTGGTGAACTAGGTCACTGGTACTTACCAGATCATGGAACAAAGGCTACAAAAGTACCAGACAGAAATCCGCAGGCTAATGGCTGCATTCCATGAATGCCACTTTGGACAAATTTCAAGGGCACGGAACATCGAAGCGGACGGCCTGGCAAAATTGGGCGCAGCCACCAAAAACATCAACAAGGCAAGCGTGGTCACCCTCATCCATTCAGACACCGACCATACTGAGGTATTTTCTTTAAATCTAACTTAGGACTGTTGCAACCAGTTCGTGTCCTATCTACAAGATGAAACACTGCCGCATGACAAGAAATAGGCGAAGAAACTCCGCGTGCAAGCCGCCCGGTACTGTCTGATCAACAACGACCTCTATAAGAGAACGTTTTGCGGACCCCTGGACAAGTGCCTAGGCCCGAACCAAACAAGGCCAGTACTCGAAGAGGTACATGACGGTCACTGTGGCGCCCATACAAGTAATCGCGCCCTTGTACTGTGCATCATACGTGTCGGCTACTACTGGCCCACCATGAAGAAAGAAGCGGCAAAATACATCTGCCGATGTGAACAATTCCAAAAATATGCCCCAACAATATACCAGCCAGGGGAACCCCTACACTCAGTCACCTCTCCCTGTCCCTTCACAAATGGGGAATGGACATAGTCGACCCCCTACCCGCAGGACGAGGAAAGGTACGATTTTTACTTGTTTTAACTGACTATTTCTCCAAGTGGGTAGAAGCAGGTGCGTACGCACAAATACGCGAACAGGAAGTCATCGCCTTCATATTGACGAACATTATATGCCGCTTCGGTATTCCAAAAGAGATTAGTTGTGACAACGGACAACAGTTCATCGGTCAAAAAATGTCCGAATTTTTTGAAAAATGGAGCATCAAGAGGATACTCTCCACGCCATACCACCCCGCTGCTAACGGCCAAGCAGAATCCTCTAATAAAACAATACTGAACATACTGAAGAAGAAGCTTGAAGACACCAAAGGTCTATGGCCCGAACTACTACCCGAAGTGTTGTAGGCACACATGACCACACCCAAGTCCAGCAAAGGGAAAACTCCATACTCATTGGTTTATGGAACCGACGCGGTCATGCCTGTCGAAGTAGGTGAACCAAGCCTAAGGTATTCACACACTAGTGGGACAGAAAACGACACAAAAGCTCCAAGATCTTGATGAAGTCGGGGAAAGAAGAGAAATGGCCCACATAAGAATGGTGGCCAAAAACAGCAAGTCAAAATGTACAATAACAAAAGTAGGAGACTACGTCCTCAAAGCCAAGACATTGGCCTCCAAAGACCTAAGTGAAGGAAAGTTGGGCACAAACTGGGAAGGACCTTACAATATCATCGCAACAGCTCGCAAAAGGCTGGAAACAATGGAAGGAAAAACACTCTAGAACAACTGAAAAGTCGCCCACCTCAAACATTTTCATTATTAAAAGGCGTCCCCCAAGTCATACTCTTTTTCCCTCACCCTAGTTTTGTCCCAACTGGGTTTTCTCGGGGAGGTTTTCAACGAGGTGACGAAGGGAACACCTGGAGATATTTGCGGAACAAGAGTATCACGTCAGCCTCTCCATACGCTCTTCAGCCCGACCTGATACAGGGACTTGGCCAGTGACATCTCCAATGTGTAAAAGGCCACGGCCATCTTCATCTCCAATGTAAAAAAGGCTTTGGCCATCTCCGATGAATGAAAATATTGCGGCTATCTCCAATGAATGAAAAGGCTACGGCCATCTCCAATGAATGAAAAGGCTACAGCCATCTCCAATGAACGAAAAGGCTACGGCCATCTCCAATGAACGAAAAGGCTAAGGACCTCAACATCATCATGGCTAAGGCCATTGATTCAACATGGCTAAGGCCATCGCCGTTAATAGTCGACCCAATGTCAGCTACGGCAGAATGAAAGACACGACGACAATCGAAGTCAATTACATGGCTAAGGCCATCAACATCATCATGGCTAAGGCCATTGATTTAACATGGCTAAGGCCATCGCCGCTAACAGTCGACCCAATGTCGACTACGGCAGAACAAAAGACTTGGCGACAGTCAAAGTCAATTACATGGATAAGGCCATTAACATCATCATGGCTAAGGCCATCACCGCTAAGAATTGACTTAATATCGACTATGGCAGAATGAAAGACTCAACGACACTAGAAGTCAATTACATGGGTAAGGCCATTGATTCAACATGGCTAAGGTCATCGCCGCTAACAGTCAACCCAATGTCGACTAAGGTAAAATGAAAGACCCGACGACAGTCGAATTCAATTACATGGCTAAGGCCATCAACATCATCATGGCCAAGGCCATTGATTCAACATGGATAAGTCCATCGCCGCTAACAGTCCACCCAATGTCGATTACGGTAGAACAAAGACTCGACGACAATATAAGTTAATTATATGGCTAAGGCCATCAACATCCTCATGAATAAGGTCATAGATTCAACATGGCTAAGGCCATCGCCGCTAGCAGTCAACCCAATGTCGACTACGACAAAACGAAAGACTAGACGACAGTTGAGCTAAGCTCAAACTACAATTTCAAACACGACAGAAGTTCCAAGGAACAAAAGAAGAAGAACAACAGGAAAATGCATGAAAGAGGAATAACAACAGTAAAAAGGCATGTACTATTATCTCCAAAAGAATATACACACGTCCGACCTCAGAATAAGGTCCCATTTACAACCAAAAAGGGGGGGTACAAATGCAAAACCCTAAGAACCCTCATCGCCCTGGCCGGCACAACTAGCACTCAGACCATCCCCACCCCCTGGCGGGTAGTCCCTAGAAATCCAAGAATAAAAATCCAAGCGGTTAACATCCTCGTAGTTATATCTCTCTCTAACAGGCGAGTCAGAGAGGTAACCGGCCCCCTCATGAGCAACGTGGGTTAGACACCGTTGCATGTCTACTTCCGCCTCGGAGACTCCACCAGCTTCCAAATGCTCTTCAAACACGACCAACCGGGCATATGATACACCCGCATGTCATGCGCATCACGACGCTCAGCATCCTATGGGCCGGTCCGAGTAAGGGCCTCAATCTCAGCCTTCTTAGCTCTAAGCTCAGCGGTTAAGGCCACAACCCGGGCCCGTAGTTCAGCGGCCTCCACCGCTACCGCATGGCCAATCTGTAACTCATCATCCTTCGCCCGAAGGAGAGCCTCCAGCTCAGTGTTTCATACAACCGCGGCCAGGAGCTACTCATCGGCCCTCTCCAGCTCGTCCAGTCGCTTCTTTAATTGTTCCTCCGTTTGCTTAAGGCCCTTACGGAACAACCTGAATATAGGGTCCTGTTTGTATACATCAGCCAGCGTCTGATGTGCCTCATGAACCCGATTGTACCTCAGCAACAGTTTTTAATGGGCGGCCTTCCTCTTCGCCGAGCGCCAACCCCTCTCCACTTATAAGACGAGAATATGAAAAACATCAAAGTATGAGTTAGTACGTGGGCGGACCACCCCTGCAACACCAATAGGAAAGAGATTCAAATTTACCTAAAAGACCGCGCCTGCTACCCATAAGACAAGCCCTTGTCGTTGACTTCCGCCAATGCCTCACCTTCAGCGCCCGCACAAAAGCGGTCATATCCACAGCTGCCTCCTCACAATTCTCCAAGAGATTATAGCCGCTAAGAATCACGATACGGCGAGTAGACCTACCGGTTGTCATTTTAATACGAGCCTGGGAACTCCTTCTTCTGTTCATTCTCTCAGCGGCATCCTCAAGGCCCGCCCTCTCTACGGTCGCACCTATCCTTGTTGCCGCGCCGACGAGCCGTCCTCCCGAGCGGAAGGCAGACCACCCTCGACATCAGCCCTCCTCCGAGGAGCAGTCCTCCATAAGCGGATTCCATCATCCATAAACAGCCTCCCCGACTCACGACGAGGTAGTTTTACCCTCTCATCCCTGGTAGTTATCCCCTTGCAGGCGACCAGCCAACGCCTCCTCTTTTCGAGAGGCTACTCATCTTCAGAAGCCGCCTCCTCTAGCGGCAAAGGCAAACATGAAGGAAGCGCCTCATTAACACACATGACCTTTGTCCCCCTCGCGGGCACGACCTCGGGTGCCACCGCCAGAACCTCCTCCGACGCCACATCTGTCATCTTTTCATATACCGCCTCGGACATTGCTTCTGGCGTGACCTCCTGCTGAGAGGCCGAAAGCGCACTATGTTAGGGCAAACCCCCCACAGGCACATCCTCATATTCAGAGCTCAGCTTCGCCCTAGACGGGCCGGTATCAGTTTTCCTCCTCTTCGCCTTCTTAGAATTGCCCTGACCTGCCGAGAAAAAGGTATGTCAAACAAAGGAACCCTCGAATCAAGTCAAGGAAAATGGAAAGAACAAGGGAAGGCCCTTACCAGTAGGGCCATACATACTGCATAATTAAGCCCAGGTACGGCACTCCTCTACATGTGGTATCAGCCTCTCCACCCACGACCTGATGTCGTCCCCACAAGAAAGGGACGAAGAATCTACAGGCATACGAGCCGTCACTACAAACAAAAGACAAAAGATCCGTAAGAGGTTAAGCCATCATAACTAAAAGACTGGAGAGAGCACAAAGGGATACATACACTCTGGGTTCCACACCTCCGGAAACCCTTCAAGGTTAGACACCAAATGCTCCATCCGGACATAGATAGATCTCTTCCAATAGTCGCGATTGGCCTTATCATCGGACTGTACCACGAAGATCTTCTTGTCGCGGCGTGTCAAATGTAACATTGAACCCCTCAGGTAACTTGCATTAAACATTTGTAAAAGACGGTATATCGTGACCGCACACCCGACTTTTTCTGCGTTTGTGGTAAGTACCCTACACACCTTCAAAGTGTAGGGGTTAGTTGAGCCGAGCACGCACTAAAGAAGCGGAAAAGTTCCTACGCTAGAGGGTTGAGCGGGAAACTGTATGCAATTCGGAATGCATACTCATAGAACGTACAGAACCCGGGCCTGTGCACATTGGCATTGCCCCTTCCGGCGGGAACTATCTCAGTATGATCCGGGAATCCGTACACCATCCTAAGGGCATCCAAATGAGATAGCGTTAATTTGTTGTGTCCCTGGGTGGAGGTGAGATTTTGTGACTGAAGTCATTCCTTTTACTCATGTTCTTCGGAAGAACGTCAGCCATTGATAGAGGAACGATGGCCTCTCAAACCTCCTCCGCCTCACCGTCGAAAGAAGGTGAAACCCTAGAAGGGGTGTTATTTTTGGACCTTTTGATGCCTTGATGACGTTTCACCATGACATAGTTTGCAAAGAACGGTGTTTTAGCAATACAAGGTTCCATCTTTAGAAACAGCAGTTCTCAAGTAAAGCAGTGGCTCCCGGAAAACGGGATAAAAGAAAGGGAGAAATGTCCTTTAAAGGTTCGAATGGTGAATTATTTTAAACCGCTCTGTTGTTTATAGGGGCAAGGTACATGGATATCGAAGCGGCATCATTCGGAAGCTAGCGCGGGAAACCCAAACGTCACGTCAGGCTCTGAACCATCTCGGGAGAAAAAATAATAATGGCGCACGTGATCGGCAATTCACTCTAAAAAGGAGTCGAACGTCAACGGCTTTATGTTGTCACATAAGCATACATCCCTCGCAAGGAAGCATCTAGGGACGCGGTCAAATTTCCTATAAAGTAAAAGAATACATATCCGTCCATCGAGCACGCCTCCAATGGACAGAGGGACTAATTGTATAAGGTAAAATTTAGCTTGCCCCATCCCTGTCTAAGCGGACACGTCTTTCATGATAAAGCATCCCTTGAGTCGTGTCGACCCAGGCAAGGACGGCCCAAGCAAGGACGTCCCAATTAACTAGATGGAGGAACAACATCGTTTAGGGCTTGGCTTCATCCATAAGAAGAAGCCACCAAATTTTGTACTTTTCTTTTGATTGTTTCGAGAATTGTCTCCTAATATATAAATGAGACTTTTACCTTGTAATAGGGTATGCACATTATTCTGAGTAATACCATCACTCTACTTTCTCTCTCTACTATTTGCAAGCAAGCTTCTCTATATCTTTCTTCGATACTAAAACTCACTATAACCTTTTACATTTTCAGATCGGCTACAATCTCATCTAGATAACCTTTTTCTAGGGCTTATTATACTTGATTACGATTTACTCGTATACTTTATTGATTGTTTTTAAGCTTACAAAGTGTACATATTTTTTGAGCCAAACAATATACTTAAACATTAAGTAAGAAAATATGTGTTTGACAAAAAAAAGTATGAAACCTTTTTTGTTAAACTAACTAAATAAGAAGATGGAGGATAAATCCTAGTTAAAGATAATTAATTCTAGATACGAGATGAATAATATGAATAGATAAAAAGAGCTGAATATGAATGCTGAAAGTGATTATGGCCTGACTTAATGGCACAAAGAAATATGCATTAAGTAATATTAAATGGTAATAAAATGCTAAAAAAGAAAAAGATTCAACCAATCTTATCCCCTCCCATTTGATAAAAATGAATGATAAACAAAGACAAGAACCTTAGGACCCTTTTTGGATCTCATGAAAGTCTGCGATCACCGATCCCCTAATCTCTTTAGAGAGGAGTGTTTATATATTTTCTAGAGAGAGGAGGACAGAGAGAGAGAGAGCCCTTTTTGGAAAATCCTCTCTTCCTATTTATAAGTAGTATCTTAGAGAATTCCAAAGCAAACTAGTTGTTTTATCGCTGCCCGACGTCGACCTTATTGATGGTTGTCCGACCTCGGACTACCCGACATTGGCCTTATTGATGATTGTCCGACCTCGGCCTTATTGATGACTACCCGAACTTGGGCTTATTGATGATCATTCGACCTTGGACTGCCCGACCTCGACCTTATTGATGACCGTCCGTCCTCAGCCTTATGTCTGCACGTGCCGAATTTCTCTGATCTAATTTTGACACATACAGTTAGTCCATCCGCTTATCGAGATCGTCTATTGGTCAATCTCGATGAGCGGACTTTATTAATCACAGTTCGAGAAATTCGGATGGGGAGGTCGACTAGTATGGATCGCGACCGAGGGTGCCGATCTTTCGGTCAAAGTTAGGGGTGTCAATGGATATTCGAAAACCAACCGAACCATACTGACCGAACTGATTTGTAGGTTTCTTTTTAAGAAACCGTAGGTTTTTATATAAATCTATAACTGCACCGATAATTAGGGTAGATTTTTTATTTCATAAAAATAAATCAAAAAAATATCGAACCGTACCGAATAAAATTTTGCATGTAGAAAATATATTTATTTAGTAAGTTTAAAGTAATAATGCATAAAATTTTCTTTGGGTCTTGGAATTATGAAAACTATTATAGGCCAACAAGTAACTAAACTCAAAATACTATTTTCGAAAACTCATTGTGCTACTTTTACTTAAACTAAGTTATTTCAAGTATCTTTATTAGCAAGACACAAAGTATTCTAGCGTTTATGAGTAGCAAACTACAATTTATTGAATATGTTTTCTTTCATATAATTTTGTATTTATCTTTTTGAATATTTAATCTTCTATAGACTTTATTCTTGAGTCCCACCTTGGTATATCTTTTAACTCGTGTGATTTATATTTTATTTGCCTTTGTTTGATTTATTTTATGCTGTTGTAGAATAGTCGATGGATCTATACTCTAGCCATATCTTATTATTTTTTTAATTTATCACCCGTTAAACAGTAAAAATGTTTAGAGAGTTTTGCTAAGTTCTATAAAAGAACGTATGTTATTGCATTCTACTTTTAATGGTGAATTTTATATGATATAAAAAAATACCGAAAATTAACCGAATCGTATCGATACCGAAGAAAAACCGACATGATTAGGACGGTTTCGAAAAGTCTAATTTTGGTTATACATAATAGAATAACCAAAAAATTGGTATGATACAAATTTTAAAAAATAACCGACCGAACCGAAACTTTAACTAGGAGGCCATAGTTAAGCCATAATGTCTCAAAACGAGGAGGCCATAGAGAAACCTTCTTTTATTCCTTTCTTTGAACTTCGTGAAGAACTCCATTTTATCTCTCCCTCGTTACGAACAAAAATTGGGGATGTGCCCCAGTTACACACTCTCTTCATTCTACGAACCATTGTTGATTCTGAACTTCGTTCGCAAAGGAACCGGACTTTTGACAGGCCAAC
Source organism: Nicotiana benthamiana (assembly GCA_034376525.1). Taxonomy (NCBI): domain Eukaryota; kingdom Viridiplantae; phylum Streptophyta; class Magnoliopsida; order Solanales; family Solanaceae; genus Nicotiana; species Nicotiana benthamiana. Next base: position 106,643,021 of record CM067335.1, on the reverse strand, counting down.
CCTTTTCTATGCACCGCTTTACCCTTAAAGTAAAATGAGCTTTGCTCCTCTGGGCGCTAGGCGCTCCCGTGGTTTGCGAGAGCGCCTCCTAGTCAAAGTAGTATTCCCGCGGGCTGAACTTTAGCAAAGTTCGATTATGGACAATCACTCGAGTGATGAGTCGATCGAGAAGATGGTAGAGTTGGAGAAGGCCGCCGAGGCCAGAATGGCGTCTTTGGCAAAGATTGCGGCATCGGGGGAGGTCATTCGCTGAGGTCGCCGAATGTGAATTTGGGCGAGGTCGATGAATGTAAATTCGAGCGAGGAGACCGAATGTGAATTCGGGCGAGGAACCCAATGTGAATTCGGGCGAGGTCGCCTACTGTGAATTTGGATGAGGCCGAAGGTTGAAATTTTGACGAGGCCGAAAGTTGTAATTTGGAAGAGGCAGAAGGTTGTAATTCGGACGAAGCCGGAGGTTGATTCGGACAAGGCCGGAGGTTGATTCGGATGAGGCCGAAGGTTGATTCAAATGAGGCCGAATGTTGATTTGAACGAGGGCGAATATTGATTCGGATGAGGCCGAATGTTGATTCAGACGAGGCCGAAGTTTGATTCTTACGAGGCCGAAGGTTGTAATTTGGACGAGGCTGAAGGTTGATTCGGACGAGGATGAAGGTTGTAATTGGGACGAGGCCGTAGGTTGATTTAGATGAGGCCGAAGGTTGACTCAAACGAGGCCGAAGTTTGATTCGGATGAGGCCGAATATTGATGCGGATGAGGCTAAATGTTGATTCGGACGAGACCAAAGGTTGTGATTCGGACGAGGACGAAGGTTGATTCGAACGAGGCCGAAGGTTGATTCGGACGAGGCCGAAGGTTGTAATTCGAGCGAGGTCAAATTTTTCTTTTTGCCGATGGCCCTTGACCGTGGGGGTGTTATTTTGAGCTAAGGCTGAAATATTAACCCGTCATAGTTTGAACGAGGTCGAACTCTTCTTTTTGGAGATGGCCCTTGACTGTAGGGGTATTATTTCAAGCTGGTCAAAATGTTAACCCCTCGTGGTTGAAACGGGGTCGAACTCTTCTTTTTTGGCGATGGCCATTGGCCGTAGGGGTGTTATTTCGAGCTGGTCGAAATTTTAACCCGTCGTGGTTCGAACGAGGTCGAACTCTTCTTTTTTGGCAATGGACCTTGGTCGTAGGGGAGTTATTTCGAGCTGGTCGAAATGTCAACCCGTCGTGGTTCCAACGAAGTCGAACTCTTCTTTTTTGGTGATGGTCCTTGACCGTAAGGGTGTTATTTTGATCTGGTTGAAATGTTAACCCGTCGTGCTTCAAACTATGTCGAACTCTTCTTTTTTGGCGATGCCCCTTGACCGTAGGGGTGTTATTTCGAGCTGGTCCAAATGTTAACCCGTCGTGGTTCGAATGAGGTCGAACTCTTATTTTTTGGCGATGGCCCTTGGCCGTAGGTTTATTATTTCGAGCTGGTCAGAATGTTAACTCGTCGTGAGTTCCACTTTTTGGAGAGTTTCGGGTGTCCTCTAGGCGAGTCCCAGTGCTAAATTTTTCTTGCACTTAGGAGTATGACGTATTTCCTGGGTGATTGCTCCTGCTTCTATTTCACTTAGAGAAATAGTCAGTTAAAACAAAATGAAAGCGTTCGTTACCTCGATTTGATCGGTCGGTGAGTGGAGAGGAGTGACCATGCTCTCTTCTCCGGTTATGCATTCAATGGCCGCTACCATTTAGCGTGGCTGTCCGTTTTAGTAAAGTTATATGTCAACGGTAAAAGTTTTGAGCAATGAATTCCGATGAAAGTTTTGAGCAGTGAACTCCGGTGAAAGTTTTGATCTTTTCCGACGACCCATATATTCTCCGATGCCGGAAATATCTTTTTTTCTCTTCATAACTACTCTATTTTCATATACATGTTTACTTTCGGATAACAGACCCCGCTCCCTGTTCTCATTACTTTATCTTCGTCCCAGATCCTCACGTCCGTCCTCGACGATGCTTGATTTGTGCCCTTTATTACTAGAATCTTCTATTCATCAAGTATGAGGTTCGATTTTCAACAAATTCTTCTAGTCTCGTCTTCGGTGCCTGTTACTCAAAGAGCCAAAAAGAAACTCTTTTTTCGTGCTTTTGTTACAACAATATATGTCAATAAGAATTTAATTACATTGGTGATTCTTAGTCTAATAATGAATAAGAAGCTGGAGTTTTCACATAATATAACTAAAGTTGTTTAAGTAGAAACAAGGGAAAGAGTAAGGGGTAGTTGTTGTTCTGTTCCTCCAATTTTATTTTTACCTGCCTTAATTTATTTTGAACAGAACATAACTAGCACGAATGAAGATTTAGCACGTAACTAGTATGAATCAAGATATGTGGTAAATCATACTTATAAACAGAACGTGGAACTAGAATTGAATTCTAGATCAAAAGAAAATTAAAATTTTAACTAGAAAATTTTCAGAGAAGGCGCCAAATTGCTTGACCAAAAAAAAGTATGAAACCTTTTTTGTTAAACTAATTAAATAAGAAGATAGAGGGTGAATCCTAGTTAAAAATAGTTAATTCTAAATACGAGATGAATAATATGAATAGAAAAAAAGAGCTGAGTATGAATGCTGACAGTGATTATTATAGACTTAATAGCATAAAGAAAAATGTATTAAGTAATATTAAATGGCAATAAAATACAAATAAAAAGAGATTTACCCAATCTTGAGTGAGAGATATCCTCTTCCATTTGATAAAGATGAATGATAAACAAAGACAAGAACCTTACGGCCTTTTTTGGATCTCATGTAGGTCTGGGATCACACATATCCTAATCTCTTTAGAGAGGAGTGTTTACATATTTTTTAGAGAGAGAGAGAGTCCCCCTTTTTGGGAAGTCTTCTCTTCCTATTTATAAGGGGTATCCATAGAAAATCCTAAAAAAGTAAAATTAGGGGAAATATTCAGTAGAATATTTTCTTTGAGGATTCCAAAGCAAACTAGTTGTTTCATCACTACCCAATCTCGACCTTATTGATGGTTGTCCAGCCTCGGTTTGTCCGACCTCGGCATTATTGATGACTGTCCAACCTTAATCTTATTGATAATCATCCGATCTCGGCCTATCTCTATGTGCCGAATTTCTCTGATCTAATTTTAAAGATGGGTACCATAGGTCTCCTTGACCCATAGTCATTAGCATAGGATGATGCATTGTTCACTATTTCTTTGTTGGATACAGGAACTGACTAGTTAATATGCCTAGAAGAACACATCAAGTGCAATCCAAACTTGCATATCTTTCTTATCTCTTATAGGTAATTGATAATTCTTTTACGCCTTAATTTTCTGTAAAACTTTGTTTTCCCCTTCCATTACTAGGAATTGAAAGGGTTAGAAATTAGAAGAATTTTTTATTTTTAAGGAGAAACTAAAAATGTTACATCATAACATTTTTTTTGTTCTAAAATAATATAAAATAAAATTATGTGATGTAATTTATTTTAGTTTGTCCTTGAAAAAATAATACTATTTTTCGTATTTAAAATAATTTAATTTTATCCTTAATAAATAAAACCTAAATATTTATTGCTTGATGTAGATCATAAGTTTTTTCTTTTTTAATTTCTTAAAATTCGTGCGCGTCAATTATATCAGAAAAATAAGATGGGGGGAGTAGTTAATTTAGAGTCGACAGTCCATGAAAAGTCTTAAGCGTTCTATATATAGTTAATACGAGATTAATGTTATAAATACACTTCTATTTAATGTGAATGTCTTTAATTAGAGAGATTCTAGAGTTCTATTCTTGGTAGATAAATCATCCTCCTCCCTATAAATAGAGGTGCCCTCTACCATTGTAAATCACTCCTAACATTCTCTAAGTATCAATAAGAAGAACTCTCTCTACTCTTCTCTCTATTTGCTCTTGTTCTTGAGTTATTGTTATTGTCTTTTATATTATTTCATAACACGTTATCAGCACGAGACTCTACCGTCTCAAGAACCATTCTCGAAAAATCTAAGCAAATATGGATATCTCACAAAGCGAACTTGGCTCAACGTCCAACTGTAAAAGTATTTGCCTAGTTGATTCATGTACTACACATACAATACTCAAAGAAAGGAAGTATTTCTCTCAACTGAATATGTGTAAGGCAAACGTTACTACAATCTCTGGAAATAGTAAATTGATTGAAGGCTCCGGAAGAGCAATTGTAACTCTGCCCAAAGGCACGACGTTAATCATAGAGAATGCAATGTTCTCCTCCAAGTCTATGAGAAACTTGTTGAGTTTTAAAGATGTACGCCGGAATGGCTATCATATTGAGACAATGGATGAAGATAATCTTGAATATCTCGTCATCACAAAGAATGTCTCCGGCCAAAAGAGGGTTATTGAGAAATTCCCTTCTTTATCTTGTGGCCTGTATTGGACAAGAATTAGTGCAATTGAGGCACATTCAACAGTAAACCAAAGGGTTACTGATTCCAATACCTTTGTACTTTGGCATGATCGATTGGGACACCCAGGATCGGTCATGATGAGACGGATTATAGAAAGCTCATATGGGCATCCGTTAAAGAATTTCAAAATTCTTTCGAATAATGAATATCCTTGCACTTCGTGTTATCAAGGCAAGTTGATTATCAGGCCATCACCAACAAAGGTTGGGACTGAGTCACCCACGTTTCTGGAACGTATACAAGGGGACATTTGTGGACCTATTCACCCACCTAGTGGGTCGTTTAGGTATTTCATGGTCTTGATAGACGCATCCTGTAGATGGTCTCATGTGTGCCTGTTGTCATCACGCAACCTTGCGTTTGCGAAATTAATGGCACAAATAATTCGACTACGAGCACAATTTCCAGATAATCCAATCAAGTCCATTAGACTGGATAATGCTGCTGAGTTTACATCCCAAGCATTTAATGATTATTGCTTATCAATCGGGATAAAAGTTGAACATTCTGTAGCTCATGTTCACACTCAAAACGGTCTTGCAGAATCGTTAATTAAACGCCTGCAGTTGATTGCAAGGCCATTACTTATGAGAACGAGGCTGCCCACTTCGGTATGGGGTCACGCCATCTTACATGCAGCAATGCTAATTCGTCTCACACCGACGAATTACCACAAGTATTCCCCGTTGCAATTGGTTTTGGGTCATGAACCCAATATATCCCATTTAAGAATTTTTGGATGCGCAGTATATGTGCCTATAGCACCGCCATCCCGCACCAAAATGGGTCCGCAAAGAAGGTTAGGAATATATGTTGGGTTTGAATCGCCCTCCATCATTCGCTACCTCGAAACATTGACAGGCGACTTGTTTACTGCACGATTTGCAGACTGTCGATTTGATGAGACACTTTTCCCAAAATTAGGGGGAGAAGTTGGTGAAACCAAACGGGAAATTTTGTGGAAAAATGCATCATTATCTCATCTTGATCCACATACCTCTATTTGTGAAAGAGAGGTACAAAAGATTATCCATTTGCAAAGAATAGCAAATCAAATGCCTGACGCATTTACGGACTTGAAGAGGATAACGAAATCCCACATTCCCGCGGAAAATGTTCCAATCCGTATTGATGTCCCTGTTGGAAAATCATCTAGTGTCATATCCAATGAGTCAAATGCACGCCTGAAGCGTGGCAGACCATTAGGTTCCAAAGATCGAAATCCTAGAAAGAGGAAAAAGAACGATCAAAATGACACCACGAAAGAATCTCATGATTTAACAAATTCTGAGATTCATGAAGAATCCATTGAGCCCGAGACTCTGGAAAATACGGAACTATCCCTAAATTCAATTAATATTGAGGCAAATATTAATCGAGTGGATATTGGTGGATAATGCCTTTGCTTATAATGTAGCATCTAGCATTATGCAAGAATGTGAGGATCTCGAACCTCAATCTGTTGAAGAATGTCGAAAAAGACAGGATTGGCCAAAGTGGCAAGAAGCAATTCAATCAGAATTGAATTCGCTGGCAAAACGTGAAGTTTTTGGCCCTATAGTTGAAACACCTAATGGTGTTAAGCCTGTCGGCTATAAATGGGTCTTTGTACGCAAAAGAAATGAGAAAAACGAGGTACAAAGATATAAGGCACGCCTTGTTATACAAGGTTTTTCTCAAAGGCCTGGTGTCGATTATGAAGAGACATATTCGCCTGTAATGGATGCGATAACCTTTCGTTATCTCATAAGTTTTGCTGTCCATGAAAAGCTTGACATGCACTTAATGGATGTGGTTACTGCATATCTTTATGGCTCACTTGATAATGAGATATACATGAAAATTCCCGATGGACTCAAGATGCCAAACGCGCATAATTCAAAATCTCGGGAAATGTTCTCAATTAAATTGCAAAGATCCTTGTATGGTCTAAAGCAATCTGGACGAATGTGGTATAATCGTCTTAGTGAGTACTTGTTAAAAGAAGGCTATATAATGACGCCATTTGCCCGTGTGTTTTTATAAAGAAAACAACATCGGAATTTGTTGTACTTGCCGTATATGTCGATGACATAAACCTTATTGGAACCCCTATAGAACTCCAAAAGGCAATTGATTATCTAAAGGATGAATTCGAGATGAAAGATCTCGGAAAGACTAAACTATGACTTGGTTTGCAAATTGAATATTTGGCAAACGGAATTTTTGTTCATCAATCTACCTATACAGAAAAGGTACTGAAACAGTTTTACATGGATGAAGCACATCCTTTAAGTACACCGATGGTGGTTCGATCACTTGATGTGAACAAAGATCCATTCCGACCACAAGAAAGGAATGAAGAGCTACTTGGTCCTGAAGTACCATATCTTAGCGCAATTGGCGCACTAATGTATCTTGCAAATACTACAAGACCTGACATATCCTTTTCAGTTAATGTCTTAGCAAGATTTAGCTCGGCTCCTACGAGGAGACATTGGAATGGGATCAAACACATATTGCGGTACCTAAAGGGAACTACCGATATGGGCTTATTTTATGGCAAGAATTGCACCCCGGATCTTGTTGGTTATGCTGATGCTGGATATTTGTCCGACCCACACAAGGCTCGATCTCAAACGGGTTATGTGTTTACCTGTGGAGAAACCGCCATATCTTGGCGATCGACTAAGCAATCAATTGTGGCTACTTCATCTAATCATGCCGAGATAATTGCTATTCATGAAGCAAGTCGGGAGTGTGTGTGGTTAAGGTCGATAATACATCATATCCAAGACAAATGTGGTTTGAAGTGTGATAAACTACCCACAACTTTGTATGAAGACAATGCAGCATGTATAGCTCAATTGAAGGGAGGATTCATAAAAGGAGATAGAACGAAGTATATTTCACCAAAGTTATTCTTCACACATGATCTTCAAAAGAATGGTGATATCAATGTTCAACAGATTCGTTCAAGCGACAATATGGCTGATTTGTTCACAAAATCTCTACCAAAGTTAACCTTCAAGAAGCTAGTTCACAAGATCGGGATGCGAAGACTTAAGGACATAAATTGATGTTCTTATCAGGGGGAGTTAATGCGCGTTGCACTCTTTTTCGCTTACAAGGTTTTGTCCCACCGGGTTTTCCTTGCGAGGTTTTTAACGAGGCAACCAATAGGCGCATATTCAAACATGTGTACTCTTTTTCCTTTCTTTAATTTTTCCCATTGGGTTTTGTTTTAAGGTTTTAACGAGGCACATCATTGAATAGACATTCAAGGGGGAGTGTTATAAATACACTTCTATTTAAGGTGAATGTCTTTAATTAGAGAGATTCTAGAGTTCTATTCTTGGTAGATAAATCATCCTCCTCCCTATAAATAGAGGTGCCCTCTACCATTGTAAATCACTCCTAACATTCTCTAAGTATCAATAAGAAGAACTCTCTCTACTCTTCTCTCTATTTGCTCTTGTTCTTGAGTTATTGTTATTGTCTTTTATATTATTTCATAACAATTAAGACCTTTTTAAAAATAAAAATATTTAACCAAAGATCAAAAGCGTTCATTTTTAACAAATTCAGAGGACTAGAACTACTTATGAGTATATCTAAGGTACCATTTTCAAATCAACCCAAACCTAAGGGATCATATTTGCCATTTTCCTTTAATTGCTTTCCCTCGTCTCAGCTGGCTGCTCCTCTTGAGGTTTCGGTCCGCCGTTTTCGTTTGTGTTTCTCGGCGCTGTATGTTCTGTTCGTGAATCTTTGACAGAAAAGTGGTTGTTACTTCATTAAATCAATTGTAAAATGTCATCATTCAAGAATGCTATTCCTAGACGAGCTCATAAGGAGCGAGCTCAGCCGTAAGTGATATTACTTACATAACTTAATTCTGTGTTTTTGAGTTGCTTTAGGTTAATCTGTTTCTTGATTTTGTTGTCTATTATATCAGACAAGCTCGGAAAAAATTTGGATTGCTCGAGAAACACAAAGATTATGTTGTGCGGGCGACAGCATTCCACAAAAAGGAGCAAGCTTTACAGGTAATTTTCTTTCTTCTTTTTGTTTTATTCTACTTGGAATTGAAAGAGTTAGAAGTTAGAAGATAGTATTGGATACGAAATTAGTTAAATAGACCAGGCAGTCCATGAAGAATCGAAGTATTTTGTAGCTTAATACGGGATTGAGACATGAATAAGTTAGGGTTGTGTGATATTTGCTGCAAGAAAGTCAGCTTGCGGCAATGGGGCTTTTATAGTTTAACTGTATTAAAAGATCATAATTACAGCAGAGGCAAACAACACTTGGTGATTTCTCGCAATCAGCCTAGCGTTGGGGCAGAACTATGTGGTACCCAGTGCGGGTGAGAAATAGCAAGTACCCGGTGAAATAGTCTATGTGCATGCTACTGAGCAGGGACGCCACCGGTATTAAAAAAAGGGATCAGAATTTAGTACCATTGGTTGTGTTTTGCAATTAGTCAATTTGAAGGGATCCTTGAGTGTTCTTTATTTTTCTTTGGTGGTGGTACCGTATCTCTGTCGATACTGATCTTTTACATTTTATATGATCAGATTTGTGAAATTATATTTGTTATTTGCTTCACAGAAACTCAAGGAAAAGGCAGCATTTCGAAATCCAGATGAGTTCTACTTCAAGATGGTTAAAACAAAAACTATGGATGGAGTTCATAGATTGGAGTAAGATATGAATATTCAAATATGTTGGGTTGAGCTAATTCCTTCCTCATTCTTGGTTGACCTGACTTGCTGGACACCGTTTCAATGTTTCCAGGAGTCAAGTAAATAGATACACTCCAGAGGAACTCATGTTAATGAATACTCAGGATATAGGTTATATTTTACAAAAAGTTCAGACTGAGAAAAAGGTTTAGTTTTGCATAATGTGGTTCATGTTTTATTCTCTCCCTCGCTCTTTTTGAGCCGAACGATTGAAAAACTTCTTATGCTTCCTTCTTGTCAATAACTCTTATGCAGAAAATTGAAAAGTTGACTGCCACACTGCACTCTCTAGATAATCAGCCATCAAATAGATGTGTCTACTATGCCGAAGACAGGTTAGAAATAAGACTCCTCTTGAATTCTGTATCCCTCTTTAGACTTTCCGTACAATACATTGAAATAACTTAGCTTTACAATCCTGTTTTAATTTGCCTATGCACTCAATACACAATCACGTTTGGAGATATCAACTTGATTGTTATTGACCTGACTGATTGCATTCAATATTTAGCTTTCTTTTCATGGGTTGAACCTCATTATTCAGGAAATGGTTGCCTTTACCATACGACTAAATGACTCATTTGGAGTTATCTACTTATAATGACCTGACAAACTTCCATTCAGTGTTTAGCTTTCTTCGTGAGTTGAAACCTCATCACTTGACTTGATCTAGGTTGACTTTTACCATATGACAATTGAGCGATGTCTATGGAGGACTACGACTCCCTCCTGTTTTATTAGTGTTATCTCTAATGTATGCACAAGCTTTATTCACAAATAATCTCCTCGCATTACTTGCTTCTGGTTTCATTTGTCCTAATTATACACAACCATAGCAGGCGTCTTTCTAAATAAATTTAGTGGCACTCGCGTATGAACCACTCAAGAGCCTGAATTAATGTTGTACCCTTGAAACTAAACTCAACTTTGGGCTCTTTGAAAAAGAATAAAAAACAAATATAATAATAAAAGAATTACTCGATAGCTGAAACTGTTAGAGGATCTCAGTGTCAAGCTTGAATCATGCAGCGGGGTTTCCGCCTCTCTGGACTTGTATTTTCAATTATGTTTTCCTTTTTTCCCGTTTTTAAGTTAGTTTATTAGCCTAAAACAGTCAAAGTATACCACTTCTTTTAACTTTTATCAATTTTTGGCTTCTCTTCTTAATGCCCCACATTTTTTGAGAAAAGGATCACGCGGTGCCATATAAGGAACTGCCAAGAGCTTTACTTGAATCTATTACTATCGTTTTGGACAACTAGAAAAGTATTTGATTTAGAGGGTGTTTGGATTGACTTTTAAGCACTTTTATAGTTTGTGTGGTGTTTGGCAATGATAAAAAGTGCTTAAAAGCACTTACTTTTAGGCATAAAAAGTATAAAAATAAGCCAAAAGTTGGGTATTACCAATTTATGACTTTTGGCTTTTAGCTTAAAAAGCTACTTTTTATAAGTCAATCCAAATACCCTCTTAATCTATCATACACCTTGTTTTTTGTTTTTGGTGTTTCCATTTGAATATAGTTGCTATGTGTCTTTTAATCCTTGGATTATGACTGCGGATTCTTATCAGAACAACTACCCAGTATACTCCCACCAGGTGGGGTCTGGGGAAGGTAATATGTAGACAGCCTTACCCCTACCCAAAAGGGCAGAGAGGCATATTTTGTAGCATTTCTTGTTGTTGTTGTTCCTCCCTCTGCCTCTATGTATATATCACTTTAAATTTGCGTTTCTGTTAAAACATCTTCTTTATGCTGCAGTTTCCTTTCAAATTCCTTACTTTCTTTGTTTTGCTTATTTACAGGGAGGAGGCAGAAGAGCTAGCATCTAAAGCGTCAGAACGCAGTAATTTGGCTGCTTCTGAGAACTTGCCTAGTAGTATTAGAAGGTACTATCAGTTTATTCCATTTATATTGTAGTGCCGATTAATATATCATGTTTTGAACTCTTTAATAATCAAAACACAATTATGTTTGAACTCGTATAAGGTTTAAACTTTTAGCATTTGATTTAGATTTTGTCAACCATTTTCGGATGTAGGAACTTGCTAGTTTAGTGATGTCTAGAAGAATAAATCAATTGCAATCCAAACTTTCTTCTTATCCCTTATAGCTGATAAATTTTTTTTATTATTTTTTGAAATGGTTGAGTCCTTTTTATACCAGAAAGATGGTCTTCTACATTTTGTTATTGTAGGCTCACTAATGAGACTCGAGAGGAGCTAAAAGTTCAGTCACATCATAAAATACCTTGTTTTTCTGTTAAAACTGGACGAGTTTATTTTTTAAGCTGAGGATAGTTTGTTTCTTACTTCCCTTTCCCTTCAATTCAACCCCAATTGAGCACTTTTGTAACTGCAGGGAGGTAGGAGTGCAATTGAAAGAGAAAAGTATCCATTGGGGATATGCCTGAAAAGAACTTTAATATGTTAAGTTTACTTGAATTTTAAGTGTTGGTTTTTTTGAAGCTTTTGCAAATTGTTCTTGGAAATCAGTTGTTACAAGTTCTATTCTTGGTTCTTAAGGAAATTACTAATGCTTTATTTGATAAGAGAATTGCGTTAACCCTTTATTTTTTAGTATTCCTTTAAGCTGGGGTAAGGGTAGATTCTTGAATGTGTACACTAATTTCTGCCGGTACGAGACCGAAATTTGTCAACTTGTTCATTGTTGGAATCCCCTGCGCAGGAAGACAGCTGCCTCCTATAGAGAGTTGGAAGCAAGAAAGGGCAGAGTGAGAGATCTAGAAAAACTGTACATGGATATGACCATTCAGAAAGAATTACAGGTGTTTATACATTTCAGTTGTTATGTTCATCTTCAAGATCTTGAACTGTGACTCCAGAATAACTCTTTTCTTGTTACCAGAAATCGGGAAGGAAACGCAAGCTTCGTGAAGAGGAGCTTGTGAACCCAACAACTAAACCTGTCTACAAGTGGAGACAAGAACGAAAACGATGAGAAAGTCGATACTATAATACAAGTACGAGGAAGTGTTTTGGATGGTCATATCAAGAATTCAGTGAAAGTCAATAGAACAGCTGCCTACTTGGCTTCATTGGGTATTGAAGTTCTGCAATTTTTTTGGTTGCTATTGTCTGGGTGAATTAAACTTTAGATAGAACTCATGCATCACTTCGTGGAACAAAAGTGGATGGTTCCAGTTGGTGCTTAAGAGGCTTTGGCTGTGTGTAAAATGACAATTTAATGTGAGAATGATAGCTTCTTCACAATTACAGGATTTGCTTCTAGCAGCTGGTGCGTACAGGTGCAAATGCATGTGAAATTTTCTCCTACTAACCTCAGTTTTCTGAATTCCATTTTCTGATCCTGCAGTTCCTAATACTTTGAGGCGGATAACATTTGAACAGCAGTGAAACAACAAAATGCGTAGTTGAAACAAGCTATGCCCAAATGATTGTGGTTTTGTTTGAGAAAACACACACAAAGAGAAGCGATTTATTTAGCTGATAATGAAGTTTGCAATAGAAATATTGATCATGATTTTCCGACAGAAGTCAAGAGACTTGATAAGATGATACAGTGTAACGTCCCGACAAGCTAAAGACACTAATGTATTTTCTTTGTTCCTCAAGTCACTAGCAAACGTACAATGATAAAACATTTCTATGGCCATAGAGTTCTTCAATTCAAACCTGAAACTTCAGGATGTTCAAATACCAATTCAGCGTGAGAACAGGAATCTCATATTATTTCAGTAATTTAGCTGCAACATGCTCCGCAATAGCCATACTGGAAGTTAGGCCTGGTGATTCAATCCCAAACAAGTTAACTAAACCAGATATACCATGAATGTCCTCTCCCTGCAAAGTGTGTGTTTTAGAGACTGTCAAAGTTAGCAGATGGAACGAAAATTGAAATCTAACAAAAAAACATGAAACATGAAAGGTAACCAAAATGTCAATGCATCAGGTGTTACGATAATTCTGGTCTGATAAGCATGGGAAGAAGACCCAATCAGGGTATTTCCAATAATTTGGTCATGCAGAAAAAACGCATACCATTAATTTTGTAGGGATTCGTTAAAATTTCATCAGTTGGACCAGATGTGCTTAATTTTGTTAAATTTAAAGAACTATATGTGATCAAAGTAATATAATAGGAATGAAAACATATCAGCTCCTAAACTTCAGGGAGCATTTGGGTTAAAATCCCAGAACAAGTAAGATATTACCTGAACTACAAAATCTGTAGGCCCCTCTTCTGGACCAGAAAGCTTTGGTCTGATGCCTGCATAACCAGGCTCCAAAGATCCATCCTTCAGAGCAGGGTAGTATTTTCTTATCGCTGGGTAGAATTGCTTTGCACGGTCTTCACGCACAGAATAATCAAACCTAGAATATCATAAGCATATATCATAAAGGAGAATTGTCTTCTAATGCAAGAAGACTAACCATTTCCAGCACTAAACAGTTATTTTGACAGTTCTGCAATTCTATTTCCTTATTAAGCGTAAAGAACGTAACTCATCTTACCTTCAGATAAAATTATCTGTCCACGAACTCATCATTGCTGTGCATAGACAATTACAAGTTCTGAAACGGTTAGCTTTTGACTTAATGTTGGTACCTTTTGTTTTCAAGACCTTGTTGCATCTCTCAATACAAGGAGTCCAGTCCACAAAATTTTGAGCATCAGGCAGCACACACAAAGATGAATTGACAATTCTATAGCTTGAAGACCACCATCCAGAGAAAATAACAAAGACATAACAGAACTTCCTACAGTTAATTACAGCTCTTGCATCCTGAATCATATGCGAATGCTTGCTGAATAAAGTTATCAAGGAACATTTTGAAGAAGGTTGAAAACTTCTAAAATGTTAAAGCCCCCAAGTCTCCTAACTGAAAAATACAATCTCTGAGACAAATCTTGATGCAATCTAAATAAATTTGAACTATCAGAGCTAAAACTAAAACTAGTTCAGCATTCAGGTTACTTCTGAGACTAGTGACTCGTCTGAACATGAACAACAAATTTGGGTATTCATGGGAAAATAGAGAACTTTTAAGGATCTAAACATAGAAAGGTGCAAAGTATGTTAAAACAACTGATAATAGAATTAGCTAGTTTAGAAACCATCATAGTCAAATTTATCCACATAACACTGTCTTTAAAAAACTGATGAGAGTTATTATTATGTGGGTTCAATGAGGACTTACATGTTGAGGAAGCTCGGAATATCATGAATTCCTCCTATCCATTCAACATCAGGACCAAATTTGACTTGGCCATTCAAATCCAAGGTCACATGCACTCCAAGGCCACCAACCTCAGGTATAGGATAAATCAAATGCTTGAAAGGGGATTTGATGTTTGACAAGGTGAAGTAGCAACCACGAGCATAGTGAGAAGCAGGAATAATACCGTCAGGTAGGCCCTTCATTCGTTTTGCAATGGCTGGAGCACTTAAGCCTGCAGAATTCACTACAAGCTTGGGAATAAGAACTAGTTCAGAGTCCAATTCGGACCTCCCATTCCAGTTTGCAATAGCATTGCTCCCCCAAACATGAATTTGAATTTGATTTCCTTCAATATGACCGCCAATAACCGCAGTATTGTAAGAGAAAGTCGTCCCGTGACTTTCAGCTTCGCCCTAAACCCACAGTATGGTCATAGTCCTGTCAATATCATATCAATGGTTCTAAAAGGTAAATAAATAATAAAAAATCGATCTCTTCTAAGTAATGAGAAAACTTCTCTTCCTAAGTTCTAAAGGATTAGCTCTTCGAATGTTGATTAGCTAGCAGACAATATGACAAAATAGTTGGAGACTGAATGGCGAGAAGCAATACCACCAACGATAGCATCAATGAATGGCTATCAACTATTCCTGAGGAAGGTGACCATAAGGCTTTAAGACATTGCAATTCAGGCTCCAGTGTCATAGCTTCATAACCCTCCATCATCCTCAGACCCTCAACCCCGTTTTGAATTCCTCGAGTCATGAGAGCACTCAACTTTGGAATCTCTGATAAACCATTAGCAACTATAAGCTTTCCTATCTGCTTGTATGGAACTTCATGATCTTTGCAATAGTTGTAGAGCAATTCTTTCCCTCTAACACAGAAAAATGCCTGCGATGCAGTTTGAAAGTTAAAGCTCATCCGTGGGAGCTCCACGCAGTAGAGCTGCTTATGATAGTGTTATTTACAGAACTATTACATTCCACATTCCATAAAGGCGCTCACTCCTTTACAATTTCAAGACAAGATATCCGTACAAGTAAGATAATAGTTTGCATTGAACTGAGAAAAGATAAGAATGAGTATTGTCAAGCCAACTAGCACTAATTTGCATAGTATTGTACATCTAATATCCATACAGCATATGTGCAAATATGAGTATTGTACATCGAGTATTCAAAATAATTTTCAGGGTTAGCTCGAAATATAGCACTCGGTTTGCAGTCATGATAATCAACTATAAGATCAAGCTTGAACTCAAATTGAAATTCAGACACCAGATAGATTAACTATAATCACGTTAAGAGAACTAGTTTCTCCATGCTGCGTCCAATTGTATTCCCAGTTGCAGATGTAAAAGAGGAGGAGCAATGCATAACCAGTCAGTTGGACACTCAACTTTTACCACCAAAGCTTAACAGATGCCACTAACTTATCCTCTTCTACTAGGAACACTCATTTGACTGATTAGCTTTATCAAAATTCAACTTCTCTTCATGCTTAATGAATGATGTTTAGAAGCAAGATTGCAGCAGAAGAGAAGAGACATGTATGATTAGCAGAATCAAATCCAAACTTCCAGTTCATGCTTAATTGGGAATGTTTAGAAACAAGATTACATAAGAAGAATACGAGAAAGTGGATCAATTAGCAGTATCAAAATTCGAACTCTCAGCTTAAATGGCAATGTATAGAGAAAAGATTATAGTAAAAAAAAGCCGATTCACTAGCAGTATCGAAATTCAACCTTCTAGTTCATGCTTAATGGTGGATAGTTCTAGAAAAAAAGACGATAAGCTCACTAATTAGCAGTATCAAAATTCAAACTACTAGTTCATGCATAATGGTGGATAGTTCTAGAAGAAAAAAAAAAGACGATAAGCTCACTGATTAGCAGTATCAAAATTCAAACTACTAGTTCATGCTTAATAGGGGAATGCTCAAAACAATGTTACAGTAGAAAAGAAGACAACAAAGTGGACTGATTACCAGTATCAAAAAACTTCAAATTCATGCTTAATTGGGAGTATTTAACAAGAAGATTACAGTGTAAGAAAAAACAAGAAACTCGATTGATCGACTTTATCATTCAAATTTTTAAGCTAATGCTTAATGGGGTATGCATAGAGAGAGAAAAATCGCGTTAAAAAATTAATGGGGAGGAGAACCTTGAGAGAATTAGGAGGGTAATAAATGCCAGCATGAATAACTTCACTATTGCGAGAACTAGTACCAGTCCCAAAAGTTGGGGCAGAATCAACCACCAAAACTTCTCTACCATGCTTCACGCTAAGTTCTTTAGCCACTGCTATGCCCACTACACCTGCCCCTATTACCAAACAATCCACCTTCTCCTTTGGAATTGATGATGAGGATAATGGGGTTCTGCTGATATTCTTGAGTTTATGGGATACTGCTTTTGCGATTGAGTTTGTGGGTTTCATCGTCCCTAACATCGACTTCTATATGGCGCTGCGCGGGGAACCTGAAATGAAGCTGTCAAGTGCCAACCTATTCGCTACTCATCAGTCATCTCAAAATAGGTGGATGTGAGATGATAAATCTTCCCTTTTTGTTTTTCTTTCTTATGAAAAACAAACTTTAGGTCTGTACATTTCTGCTACTCCTACATATTTGTTTGACCCAAATTTTAGATCCGATTCAACCAATTAGATTTAAATAAAGTAGACTCAACTTAGCTAATATTAATACCCCAAAGATAAGATAATCGATTTTATGGTAAATAATATGTGTATAAGTGGCAATAAATATGAACAACACTAATAATATGCAATGACCCAACACTAATAATAATAAGTAGCAATAAATGACATTTAAGTAAATAAGAACATGCGAGTCATTCAAGAAAGGGTGAAATTTGTAAATATTCTTTCTAACAGTGATGAATGATTGATGAGCCTTCTATTATTCAAGTAGTTCTGGGATCAAATTAAAATGTTATACAAGAATCTTAAGGAAAAGGTATTTCTCGTGTGCTTGCAATAAAGTCATATTCTTTATATAAAGTCAATGTGTTTTTTTACAAGTAAATATATTATGTCCCATATCCTTGTATTTCTTTCTATTTATAGGGAATATATACGTAGAATATCCTAATAGTGCAGGTACTCCTCTAATGTCTTGTCCTAAAAAATTACTCCCTCTGTTTCAGTATATGTGAACATATTTCCTTTTAGTCCATTCCAAAAAGAACGAACCCTTTCTAAATTTGGTAACAATTTAGGTTAAACTTACAATTATACCCTTAATGAGAAGCTTTTATAACCATACATATACTCTGGGGCCATTTGGACTTGTTTAAGACCACAAATTCAAAAAGTCTTCATTGTTTCTTAAACTCCGTACCCAATCAAACAGGTTCACATAAATTAAAACGGGGGAGTAGTTGTTATTGATCTTGTTTACTACGAGTGCTCGACCTCGATCCTAATCTTCGTTGAAGCTTCGATCTCGATCTTTATTGACTTTTCGACTTTGGTCCTTACTAGATTTATCGGCCCTGCCCTTCACTTCTTAAGAGATTGCTTCGACATCGGACAAGCCTTTATTAAAGTCGTACTGACCACATGGCAGTCTGCGAGTGCGTCTTTAATGTTAACGTACTTTGATAATGTCAAAGGTAATTTTTGACTCGTACAATATTCATGTATGAGCAAACAAATGCTAAACTAATTAGTATCAAATTAACAGGATGAATCTTAGTTGAATTTAATAATCTCTAGATCAAACGCAGCAAAACTCTTGTACGATGAAAGGTTAGTTTATAAGAATTAAATAGGACTTAATATGCTATGACAAACAAGATGTGAAATATCTATGTAAGGAATAACAAGAAATGCAACATAAAAAGAATAGTCATCCAATGATTTATATGATTGGATATTTTCTTCTTTGCCGATGCGGAATGGAAAGCAGTTGATATCTTTGTGGGATCTTAAGATTATAGCTAAATAATGAACAATATGTATACTGATGAAGTGAATGAGACAGCTTTCTCATGTATCCTTTCTTTTCAGTCTTACAATATCTTTCAGTTTTCCAAAGGGCAGACCTCTTTCTTGTTTACTATCTCCTCATATTTATAAGGGGCATTCCCCAAAACACCCTAAAAAGTACTGCACAAAGAATATTCCAATAGTATTTTCTTTCTATCTCTTTTGGAGTTGAAATTACCCAACCTACTTCACTTCGGCTGATCGCCTCTAGTCGTCATCATCTGCCACAACAGCCGTCAGTCGTCATATTGTAATGACTTTGTTCTCTAACCTCGCTTATCCTCGTCATGGTAACCAAATTTAGACCAATACAGTTAGTACCTTCGCTTGTTGTGGCCGTGCCCTAAACGTCCTCGATGAACGGATATCATTCATTCTCGTTGCCAAATTTGGCTATTGAGTCATGCCGCTACGGCCGAGGTTAAGAGGTTGACCCATCCTATGGAACCTTAATTGATATAATTATTAGGATGTGACGTCACTCCCACGCGCGTCATCATTATGCACATTACCTAGACAACGTCTGATTGCTTATCTTTTTGGTATTAGTGCCACTAGCGGTCTTCCGCTTCGATTCTCATGCCATCCAACCGTATAAATAGGTGAAGGTTTTGGTTCTTCAGAAACTTTAGCCACTTCTTTGTGTATCCATTTCCAGCACTAATCATATTCCTCGATTCTTCAGCTCAGTATTCGTGATTTCACTTCTCATTTTTCTTCTTATTTAATCATCGTTCCTCATTTTAAGTTTTACCAACACACCCTATATCACCATGATGCCTAGAACACACTGAACACATAAAGAAGTTTCTGATGCCACTCCGTTATCCATGGCTCCTTCTTTCGGTGGCGAAGATTGGCGGTTGAGGAGGGGTAGTTTCCCCACCGTAGCGGAGATACTACCAAGAAACCCTATGTCCAGGAATGATTTCCACAATAAAACCGCCCCTCCTGTTTCGGTGGTCTCTAAAACTGGGCCGGATCACATAAATGAACTCCGGTATACGTACAATATTCCCCGTCATGTCGAGATGGTTCCGGTTGGGAGGGACCTCGTAGAGGTTCATGGACTGGGATATTGTGCTTTCTACGTGTACCTTCTGTGATTGGTCACAATCTCCCTCTTCTTCCATTGGTGGAGGAATTTTGTCGGTACTATGAGGTCTGCCGGGCACATCTATCTTCGTATACGTATAAAATCTTTCTAGTGTTGACGAAGTATGTAGAGTTGGTTGGTTCTGAAGTTAGCCTTCATCACCTTTTATATTTATTTTCCCCGAGTTTTTATAGAGGCACCATGATACACATGCGGTATCACGGGACCAAGGGGTTGGCGGTCAGAAGGGATGATCAGGTGAGCAGCAAATTTGGCACGAGTACCTTTTCGTCAAGACTGAGTACCTGGTGTCGGACCATACTGAATTTCCTGAACGATGGAATCACAATCGTAGGTGTTGGCACCACTTATTTACTTCCGTTCTTTCTAATTTGTTTCGTTTGTGACTTTTTTGTACAGCCAAGAGACGTGCACCTCTTCCTATTACCAGTATCGAGGACTGCGTAGCTCGCGTACTACCTTATACAGTGGGGACTCGATATTGGCCCACCTTACTCAAATGCTTTCGGCTGAAATTTTCATCTGGTAAGTGTTTCCTCTGCTTTGGCCTTTGACTGTTTGTTGTCATTTGCTGACACAATCTCTTTGTGGTGATAGGTCTTAGGCACTCTAAGAAGAAGTTCCGCAGTCCCGGCATTTCGCCAGATTGTTGCATCGACGAGGATGCAATTTATCTTAGCTGAGTCCGTCCAAGAAGGCCGCGCTCAGACTCTACTGGCCATGGACTCTTCTCATGACGTCATTGTACGGGACAAGATCTCCTCTCGACCCATCTACCACCTCATGGATGAGCCCTCCAATAAGGATGAATCACCGTCGAGGAAAAGGAAGAGGGTAGTGCTTGGGAAGGTCGTTGTTGCCTATATTGGAAAGAAAAGAATTGTTGCTTCAGGAGTGGCGTCTTTGCCTGGGTCAGGCACATGTCCAGTTCTTATAGCGAATTCCTTTTTGGCGAGGAGGTCCCTCGGAGCCTAAGGAATATATGCAGGGGGATTTGTACGGTCTGCCGAGGGTGGCACGTCTTCTACTGTCGGAAGAGGTGGAGTTGTGCATGCCGAGGATGACAATGTAGGTTTGGACGCCGACCCCGGAGATGTACGAGTTTTCTTGGAGCGATATACTCGTGTGTAAGTGAGGACAGAGGGTCCTGATCGCCGCATAGTTATCCATGTGGATTAAGACTTATTTGCGAATTGCAAGCACGAAATATCGATGTTTTTCCCTTTATGCGCTACTTCTGAGAACGCGGTGCTTAAGGCGATGAGTGATGTAGAGCTGTCGTGGATCATTTCCAGCATGGCTTTGCGGGTAAATGCTTTCCTGTTTTCTTTTCATTTTGGATTCGTTTTGCGTACCTAAACCACTCCTCGTTTGAATTTTCTTTGCATGCCAGATCCTCATCATGAAGATTGAGCGTGATCGGAGGGATAGGCGGAAGACAGTCATTTTTGGGAGAATGGCCTCCAAATACAAGGAGTACCACACAAAGCATCATGCACTGGCCTACCTCTTTACTCAGGATAGCAATTTTCAATTCTTCCATGACGGGCTCAAGCAGAAATAGAAACAGCTGGCGCAAAAGGTTGAAGATCTGAAAGAGAAGGATGAAGATCTGATGAATGACATTGCCCGATGTAGTGAACTTGAGGCAGCTCTTAAGGTCAAGAAAGATGAACTTGAATTGAGAAAGGGGGTGATGGCCGAGAACTCCGAACTTCAAGCATGAATGGCTATCTTAGCTGTTGAGCTTGATAGGGGGGCTACAGAGGTTGCCGGCCTGATAGGCAAGCTGAGTGTGAAGGCTGATGGATTGGCTCGTGCTGAAAAGGATAGGGTGACAGCCGTCTCTGAGTAGTGATTTTTGAAGATGCCCTTCACGTTTGTAAATCTGAACGAGAAAATGAGGTAGAGACGTCTCCGCTCAAGGTAGCAAGGTTTGAGGAACGTGTCCAATATTTGGAGGCATAGTTGTCCAAGTTGAACAAACAAGTTGCTACTTTGAAGATGGAGGATGCGCGATGGCAGTTGCAACCCTCTAAATCTCATGCTTCTGCTGATCTTTCCGTACCATGGGGACTTATATGAGATGTGGGTCCACGTAGAAGCTCAACTTGATGTGTCCAAGTCCCTTCATGCTGAAGGGAAAGTGCATAAGAAAAGACTTCGGGATGTACGTGTTAAAGCACATACAGCTCGTGAGGCTTGTGGTTATGACCCCGGCACGGCTAGCGGGGACAATGTTGATTATGATGATACGGACAAGCTTGCCTCCGACTCTTGGTACAATGAGCAGTATGCCATGGGGGACGATGTAGTGTAGAGCTTTGTAGTATTCATTTTTGCTTTGTGTTTTTGTAAGGGCGTTCTTGAGCCCTTTGTTAAAAAGGAAATTTTGTAATCTATTAGTTCTAATGGAACAATTACTTTTTGTTGTGTTCCTCTAACTTTTTTTTTTGTTGGGAGTGGGGAGGGGAGGGCCTCGGACTTTCTGACCGCGCATGATGTTTTATCGCAAGTGATTAAGGAATTGAATAACTCGAACAAAGTTGTATAAAGAGATTCGGGCAACGTCGGATGACAAGTAAACCATGCGATATCGAGTATTAAAAGATTAACGAGATCGAATTCTTGTTTTTGGCGATGGCCCTTGGTCGTATGGGTGTTACTTTGAGTTAGTCGAAATGTTAACCCTTTGTGGTTCGAATGAGTTTGAACTCTTTTTTTAGCGATGGCCCTTGGCCATAGGGGTGTTATTTCGAGCTGGTCAAAATGTTAACTCGCCATGGTTCGAATGAGGTCAAACTCTTCTTTTTGGCGATGGCCCTTGGCCGTAGAGGTGTTATTTTGAGATGGTCAGAATGTTAACTCGTCGTTGTTCGAACGAGGTCGAACTCTTCTTTTTTGACGATGGCCCTTGGTCGTAGGGGTTTTATTTCGAGCTTGTCGAAATGTTAACTCGCCGTAGTTCGAACGAGGTCAAACCCGTATTTTTTGGTGATGGCCCTTGGGCGTAGGGGTGTTATTTTGAGCTGGTCGAAATGTTAACCCATTGTGGTACGAATGAGGTTGAACTATTATTTTGTGGCAATGGCCCTTGGTCGAAGGGGTATTATTTCAAGCTGGTCGAAATGTTAACCCATTGTTTTTCGAACGAGGAATAACTCTTCTTTTTGGAAATTGCCTTTGGTCTTAGGGGTGTTATTTTAAGTTGTTCGAAATGTTAACCCATTGTGGTTCAAACGAGGTCGAACTCTTCTTTTTTGGCAATGGCCCTTGGTCGTAGGGGTTTTATTTTGAGTTGATCGAAATGTTAACTCGTCGTGGTTCGAACCATTCTTTTTTGGTGATGGCCCTTGGCCGTAGGGGTTTTATTTTGAGCTGGTCGAAATGTTAACCCGTTGTGGTTCAAATGAGGTTGAACTCTTCTTTTTTGGCAATGGCCCTTGTCTGTACGGGTGTAATTTCGAGCTGGTCAAAATGTTAACCCGTTGTGGTTCGAACGAGGTCGAACTCTTCTTTTTTGGCAATGCCCCTTGGTCGTAGGGGTTTTATTTTGAGCTGGTCGAATTTTATACCGTTGTGGTTCGAATGAGGTCGAACTCTTCTTTTTAGCAATGACCCTTGGTGGTAGAGGTTTTATTCTAGTTGGTTGAAATGTTAACCCGTCGTGGTTCGAACGAGGTCGAACTTTTTTTTTTGCGATGGCCCTTGGCCGTAGGGGTGTTATCTTGAGTTGGTCAAAAATTTAAACTGTTGTGGTTCGAACAAGGTCGAACTCTTCTTTTTTGGCAATGGACCTTGGTCGTATGGATTTTATTTCTCGCTGGTCGAAATGTTAACCCGTTATGGTTCGAACGAGGTCAAACTCTTCTTTTTTGGAAATGGCCCTTGGTCGTACGGGTGTTATTTCAAACTGGTCAATATGTTAACCCGTTGTGGTTCGAATGAGATCAAACTATTCTTTTTTGGCAATGGATCTTGGTCATAGGGGTTTTATTTTGAGCTGGTCGAAATGTTAATCTGTATTGTTTCGAAGGAGGTCTAACTCTTCTTTTCTGGCGATGGACCTTGGCTGTAGGGGTGTTATTTCGAGTTGGCCGAAATGTTAACCCCTTGTGGTTCGAACGAGGTCGAACTCTTCTTTTTTGGCGATGGCCCTTGGCCATAGGGGTGTTATTTCAAGCTGGTCGAAATGTTAACCCGTTGTGGTTCGAACGAGGTCTAACTCTTCTTTTTTGGCGATGGCTTTTAGCCGTAGGGGTGAGCTAGTCGAAATGTTAACCTGTTGTGGTTCGAACGAGGTCGAATTCTTCTTTTTTAGCAACTAACCTTGGTCGTAGGGGTGTTATTTTGAGCTGGTTGAAATGTTAACCCATTATGGTTCGAATGCGGTTGAACTCTTCTTTGTGAATGGAGATCAATGGTGAGTAAAATGTTTCTTTATTTCCTTTATTGGAGTACTGTACATGTCAGTTTTATACACATTGGAGAAGTTTCCTTGTATCTATTCCCTTCATCATTTGGCTTGGAGATATCATCGGCATGCGGGGCGAAGAATTATACTTTGAACTTTGAGGCTCCCCCCTTGTTGCCATGTTAAAAACCTCCCAGGGAAAACTCAATTGGGCCAAAACTCGGATGAGGGAAAAAGAGTATGACTCGGGTGGCGTCATCTTTCAGAAGTGGAAGTATTTTAGGTGGGCGACGTTCCAGTTGTTTTCTAATAACTTTTCCTCCATTGTTTCTAGTTCGAATGCCCATTTGCTTGCCGCTGCTGAGATTTTATACAGTCCATCCCAGGTTGTTACCAGTTTTCCTTCTTTTGGGTCATAATCTCTCTTGAGGATGTAGTCCCCGACTTTGAGTGGTCGTATTTTGGCCTTCTTGTTGTAGTACCTTTTCGCCTGTTGTTTTTGGTCTACTATTCTTGCATGAGCCTTATCCGTCCGTTCTTCTATTTCGTCGAGGTCCTGTAATCTATTCTCGTTATTGTTTGGTCTACTTTCATTGGAGTATCTCAGGCTGGGTTCTCCGACTTTAATGGGTATGACGACGTCAGTCCCGTAGATTAATGAATATGGTGTTTCGCATGTGCTGTTTTTTGGCGTGGTGCGGTAGGGCCATAATACCTCCGGTAGAGGTTTTGGCAATAACCCTTTGGCGTCCTCAAGATTTTTATTTAGTATGTCCAATATTGTTTTGTTGGAGGGTTTTGCCTGACCATTGCCAGTAGCATGATATGGTGTGGAGAGTATTCACCTTATGTGCCATTTGTAAAAGAACTCGGTCGTCTTTATTCCAATGAACCGAGATCATTTGTCACTTCTAATTTCTGTGGGGATGCCTAAGCGGCATATGACATTTTTTCATATGAAGGTGATGACTTCCTGTTTGCGCATTTGGGCGAATGCACCTGCTTCCACCTATTTGGAAAAGTAGTCAGTTAAAAGTAAAAGGAAGCGTGTCTTATCTTGACCTGTTGGGAGGGTTCCGACGATGTCTATTTCCCATTTGATTAACGGCAATGGTGAAGTGACGGAGTGCAAGAGTTTGCCCTTTTGGTGTATCATTGGTGCGCACTTTTGGCATTGCTCACACTTTTTGACGTAATCCGATGCTTCCCTTTTCATAGTGGGCCAGTAGTATCCTGCCCAAATGAGGCATTTGACGAGGGCTCAGTTGCTTGTATGGGAACCGTATTGACCTTAATGTACTTCTTCGAGCACACGCCTTTTTTGATTTGGTCCTAGGTATTTAGCCAAAGGTCCGTCAAACGTCCTTTTGTAAAGATCGTTGTTTATGAGGTTGTACCTGATCACATGTATTTGAAGCTTTTTGGCTCCCTTTTTGCCTTATGAGAGTGTTCATTCCTGCAAATATGTAATGATACGGTTGTACCAATACCAAGTTAAATTTATAGAATGTACCTCTACTTGGTCTATTAATGAGTGGAGGAGGGTGACCACATTCTCCTTGGTGATATTTTTGGTAACTGCTGCTAGTTTGGTGAGGCTGTATGCTTCAACGTTTTGCGCCTATAGTATCTGATCGAGTCGGCATTCATCGAATTCTGGCAGTAGCTTATGAATTTTTGCGCGGTACTTCTGTAGCCTTTGTTCCTTAATTTGGAAAGTCCTAGTAATTTGGTTGATGACGAATTGTGTATCACACTTGAGGATAACTCGTCATGCACCGTATTTGAGGGCTAGTTTCAATCCTGCAATTACGGCCTCATACTCGGCCTCAATGTTAATCATATCGGGGCACCGTATGGACTGACGATCTATTGGGATTTCAAGTACGAGCCCTAGTCCAGATCCCGTCGCATTAGATGGCCATCATTGTAGAGGACCCAGAGGTAGAGTCGCCCAGAGGAGGCGCGAAGCGCTTCTTGCTCGACTTTACGCAATATTTCGGCGCTGAAGTTGGCGTCAAAGTCATCAAGTGCCTGCGACTTTATCGCCGTTCGCGGCTAATAGGTGATATCATGATCGCTTAATTCTATGGCCCACTTGGCCAATCTTCCCGACAGCTCAGGCTTATGTAAGATGCTTCTGAGGGGAAAAGTCATCACCATCGATATGGGGTGACATTGAAAATATGGTCTAAGCTTTCGTAAACCTACGACCAATGCCAGAGCCAGTTTCTCGGGGTGGGGATACCTCATTTCAGCGTTAATCAAGGTTTTGCTGGTATAATAAATTGGGGATTGCATAACTTTGTTTTCGCGGACCAGAACTGCACTCACCGCGACTTCCGAGATGGCCAGGTAGATCTGGAGACGTTCGCTGGGATCTGCTTTAGCGAGTAGTGGCGGTGAGGACAAGTACACTTATAATTTTCTCAGGGCCTTGATGCAATCCGAATTCCTTAGAATGTTAAAAAATTTATGGCACTGTCGGACTACCGCGAGATAAACCTCGACAGGGCGGCTATCTGGCCTGTTAGTGTTTGTACCTGTTTTTGCTGGTCAGTATTTCAGTTATTCCTTCGATGGATTTGATCTGGTCTGGGTGACCTCGATGCCTTTTTCTGATACCAAGAAACAGAGGAATTTGCTTGAGGTTACGTCGAAGACGCACTTTTCGGGATTTAGCTTCATTCCATACCGCTTTAACATGTGATCGATGTAAAACTCCATCATCTTGCCGAGGTGGTTTTTAAACATTTTGGTGACCAACCTTTGGTATGTTCCTCCCGCTTTCTTTAATCCGAACGGCATGACTTTGTAGCAGTAAGTTCCCTAATGGGTAATGAAATTAGTTTTTTATGGTCTTCCTCCTCCACGAGGATTTGGTCTTAACCCGAGTACGCATCCAAAAAACTCAGTAGTTCATGCCCTGTTGTTGCATCGATGAGCTAGTCGATATGGGTCAGTGGAAAGGAATCTTTCAGGCATACCTTGGTTAGGTCTGTGAAATCAACGCACATCCGCCATTTCCCATTTTTCCTTTTTACCATGACCACATTCGCGACCCACTGGGGATATTTTGATTCTCGGATAGAACCATTAACGAGTAGCTTATCAACTTCAACGCTGACGACCTCGTTTATCGTGACACTGAACTTTTTCCTCATCTGTCGCACTATTGGATATAGTGGGTGGGCGTGTAGCTTATGCATAGCGATGCCTTTCGGAATGGCTAGCATATCTGAACAGGAGAAGGTAAACAAGTCAGCATTGTCAGTTAAGAATTTATGAAATATACCTGGTTCTGACAGATATGCTGATATAGGCCTTTTTTGTGCTGTTGTTGCTGTCTAGTTGGACAGGGTCAAGATCTTCTATGGTTGACTCAACGGCCTCTACAATATTAGGTTTTTTGGTAATGTTTGTTTGTGCATCGGGTTTGGTTCTCGGCGATGTTAATTACTATGCTTCCGCGTGTGCTCCCTTTAGTCGTTGGGTGTGCGTGCAATCCTGGGCAATGCGATAACATTCTTGCATGGTGCGTTATTCACCGCGTATATTGAATATTCCCAATGGAGTGGGGAACTTGATTATTTGTAGACACTTGACGGGATGGCTCGCATGGCGTGTATCCACGGTCGCCCTATGATGGCGTTGTAGGTCGTGTCTTGCTCCATGATGTGAAACATTATTTAGGGTGACTCCTCCTGCTAAACATGTAGCACTATTTCTCCATAAGTTTTCTCGACTGCATTACCAAAACATGTTGGTATTATGCAACGCGGTATGATTTTATCTTTGAGCCCCATCTGTACTAGGACTCGAGGATGGATAATACACGAGCCGCTTCCGTCATCCACTATTATTCTTTTCACATCAGTATCCACAACACCTAAAGTAATAACTAGAGCATCATAGTGAGGGAAAGATAAACCGTCGGCATATGACATATTGAAGACGATACTATTTTCGAGGTCATCATACCGTTCGTGAGTGATCGACCGTTTGAGTTTGTGTGTAGTGGTGAATTTTACATGTTGATTGTTATTGTCACGACCCCAAACCCGGTCATGATGGCGCCTTGTCGCGAGAAACACGACTCAATTAAGGAGACATGGCAACTTTTAACAACAAGCTCCCAATCACTGAAAACGGTAAATGTACGAATAGAAAACCACAACTGAACAAGTATTCCCAAGACTTGGAGTCACGGGTATAGTGCCTCTAACAAAACCAAGTAGCAGTCTGAAAGATGAAATACATGTGTCTGAATAACAAGAAATAACTGATACGATAAGAACAGAGCAATCGGTCATGCGGACGCTGGCAGCTACCTCAATGCTCTGGCAACTGGATAATCAGCAGCAGCAACGCTAAACCTCGGAAGCATATGGATCTGCATACAAGGTTCATGGAGTATGGGGTGAGTCTACGACCTCAGCAAGTAATAAGCATGTATAAAAACCCGAAGATGGGAAATCCACAATAAGGCACAGAGTAAAGCTATCTAACAGAGCTGTACAGTTTAAACCTCAAAGGTATGCATATAAGGCAAAAATAATCAATGCATGAGATGCAATGCAATGCATGACCACTGCGAAGCGTGTAGTCTGATCCATTTGGGTACCCGCGCTCACTGTGGGGTTCAGACTCCGGAGGGGCTCCTACAGCCCAAGAGCAATATCATAGTAACATACGTTGTGACGCACAACCCGATCCACTATCAGTACAACTACATGCACGCAAGCCTCACAGGCACATATATCTTACCATTTTTAGTTCAGTTTATTAGAAAACATAGAATTAGGTGTCAAACCTCAATATATTTACCAAATTATGTTAAACAGTGTTCTAGTGCAGGACTGATGTCATGAAAACATGCTATAATGCATAGGAACAGTGATAACGATCCTCACGGGATCCAAATAACCGTCACGCAGCCTAAATATATTCATAGCCATCCAAGTAGGAGGTTTACCGGCTCATCTATAGCCAACAACACAGTATAATGCCACTCGGACGGACCAAGCCATAGTTCCCAATCATAATCGACCCCGCATTCGCAGTAGAGTACGTGTCTCGCCTCAATACAGCGTCACAATGTGATATACCGGGGTTTCGCACCCTCGGGTCATCATCTATACCCATTACTCACCTCAAGACGGCCGCAAACTAGCTCGCAATGCCTTTCCCTCGAGAATCGACCTCCGCGTATGCCAAATCTGCTCAAAACCAATAGGAATACGTCAAAGTAGGCTAATGAAACATAACCCAATCGAAATATCCTGAAATACACCAAAAAACACACGAAGTTGGCAAAACCTGAGCCCCGGGACCACTTCTCAGAAAATTATGAAATTCACATTTTCGAAATCCTCTTCTCGCCACGAGTCCATACATAGCAAATTTACAAGAATCAGGGTCCATTTGACCCCTCAAATCAACACTTTAAGATTCACTTTGGTTTCAAGCCCTAAGCACCATTTTTGACATTAAAGACCTTGATTTCTAAGTGTTTAATTCATGATTTTGCGCCATAATCACATATTCGAGGTCTAAGAGATCATACATGAAGAATCCCCTCGAACATCTTCCCAAAACCTCTCTCAATCGCCTCAGCCTGAAGTTCTATTGTTCTTCTCCTTTTCAAAGTATTAAACCCTCAGTTATCACTAAAACTGGACGATTTCCGCTTCTGCGGTATTTTTCCGCTTCAGCGGTCCTTGCTTCTGCGGTCAGACCATTTCCTCAGCGACCGCTTATGCGATCGATCTTCCGCTTTCGCGACTACCGCGAACACGGTCCCTTTGACCGCTTTTGCGTTCTCTGACTTCTTATTGGCCGCTTCTGCGACTCATTGTCCGCTTCTGTGGACACCGCTTAAGCGGTCTCCCAGCCGCTTCCGCGAAAATACCAGAAGCAGTAGTCTTTAATCATGCTTAACTCCAAAAATTCCTCGTTTAACCATCTGACATCACCCCGAGGCCCCGGGCCTCCACCAAAAGCACCAACTTGACTTAATATTTCATTCAAACTTGCTCGGGCCGTAAGAACGTTATCATTAACATCAAAATCACCAAAATCATTGAATTTCATCCTAAGTTAAACTAGAACTTTCTGAATCCGCTTTTATTCCAAAACCCAACCAAACGACGCTCAAATGACCTCAAAATTTGCAGACATATCTAAAATCACCCAACAAAACTACTGCAACTCTCGGAATTCCATTTCGACCCCCTGCTCAAAATTCCACCTATCAATCAAAATTCGCCGAAATTCAACTTTAGCCAATTTAATCCTAATTCAGCACCGGACCTCCGAATTCATTTCCGTTTCCACTCCTAAGTCATAAATCACCATTCAAAACTAGTTGAATCATCAGAAATCCCTTCCAAACCCTCTAACTCATAAGTAAATGTCAGATTGACCTTTCCAACTTAAGCTTTCCTTAATGAGACTACAACAACAACAACTACCCAGTATAGTCCCACAAAGTGCGGTCTGGGGATGGTAATATGTAGACGAGCCTTACCCCTACACGAAAGGGCAGAGAGGCTGTTTCTAATAGACCCTCGGCTCAGTGAAGGAAAGGGAGAAACAAAAACAAAAACAAAAGAGCATTAGTAAGTCCAGCAGAAATAGCGTAAATAATTATCTAAACATAAGAACCATAAATAAAATAGCGTGCAATAGTATCATACAGTAACTACCATAAGGGAGACACAATCCAAAACACAAATCATTTATGGATAGCCCTGCCAAGCCTCACCCAACCCCGGGTGAGGAGTACGGAAAACTCTAGGGACCCCTATCCTACAACCCTGATACTAGACCTCCAGGCTTTCCTATCAAGGGCCATGTCCTCGGAAACCCGCATACTAGCCATGCCATTCCTAATCACCTCTTCCCAATACCTCTTAGGCCTCCCTCTGCCTCGCCGAACACTGACCATCGTCAGCCGTTCACAACTCCTCACCGGGGCATCAGGACTTCTCCACCGCATATGCCGAACCACCTCAGCCTCGCTTCTCGCATCTTCTCATCTACTGGGGCCACCCCCACCTTCTCTCGAATAACTTCATTCTTAATCTTATCTAACCTAGTAAGCCCGCACATCCACCTGAGCATCCTCATCTCCGCAACCTTCATTCTCTGAACATGAGAGTTCTTTACTGGCCAATACTCCGCCCCATACAACATTGCAGGTCTAACCACAACTCTATAAAATTTCCCTTGAGTTTCTGTGGAACTTTCTTGTCACACAGGACTCCTGATGCAAGCCTCCACTTTGACCACCCCGCTCCTATACGATGTGTGACGTCCCCGTCAACCTCTCCATCCCCCTGAATCACCGACCCAAGATATCTAACACTGTCCCTCTTGGCGATGACCTGAGATCCAATCATCACGTCTCTGCCTACTTCGCTCGTCTCGGCACTAAACTTGCACTCCAGGTATTCTGTCTTAGATCTGCTAATTTTGAAACCCTTAGACTCGAGAGTCTGTCTCCATACCTCTAACCTCTCTATAACACCGACCCTCGTCTCGTCTATCAAGACTATGTCATCAGCAAATAGCATTCACCAAGGCACATTCCCTTAAATATGTCGGGTCAGAGAATCCATCACCAAGGCAAACAAGGAAGGGCTAAGCGCCGATCCTTGATGGAGCCCCATAACCACTGGAAAATGATCTGAGTCGCCACCCACCGTCCTAACCCTAGTCTTAGCTCCATCATACATGTCCTTGATTACTCTGATGTAGGCTTCCGGCACGCTTTTCGCCTCCAAGCACCTCCATAGCACCTCCCTTGGGACCTTTTCATACGCCTTC
Organism: Nicotiana benthamiana; assembly: GCA_034376525.1. Taxonomy (NCBI): domain Eukaryota; kingdom Viridiplantae; phylum Streptophyta; class Magnoliopsida; order Solanales; family Solanaceae; genus Nicotiana; species Nicotiana benthamiana. The sequence goes on along the minus strand of CM067335.1, from coordinate 106,611,250 downwards.
TCCAAGTCAATAAGCACCATGTGCAGGTCCTTCTTCTTATCCCTGAACTGTTCCACCAGCCTCCTGACAAGGTGGATTGCTTCTGTAGTGGAGCGACCCGGCATGAAACTGAACTGGTTCGCAGATATAGATGTCATCTCCCTCACCCTCGTCTCGATCACCCGCTCCCAGACCTTCATGGTATGACTTATTAATTTGATACCCATATAGTTGTTGCAGCACTGGATGTCCCCTTTGTTCTTGTACAAGGGCACCACTGTACTCCACCTCCACTCATCCGGCATCCTTTTGGTCCTGAAGATCGCATTGAACAACCTGGAGAGCCACTCCACTCCTGACCTACCCATGCACTTCTGGAACTCCACCGGGATCTCGTCAGGCCCGGTCACTCGACCCCTACTCATCTTATGCAAAGCCTCCATGACTTCCTCCGCCCTAATGCGCCTGCAGTATCCAAGGACTCTATGTTGCTCTGAATGCCCCAACTCCCCTAGCTCTATGTTACGACCCCCTCCTCGTTAAGTAAGTCTCGAAAGTACGCTTTCCTTAATGAGACTATTTACCTCATTTCTATCCAATTTCAACCCAAATCTCTTCAAACTCACCAAGCACGTATATCAACACACGAGGAAACATATAATGGGGATAACGGGGCTGAAATACAAGAAATGATGGGTCGGGTCATTACAGTTATCCCGTCACCTACACCAATGATCATTTGTATGGTATGTGCGGGAGTGGGCGGTTTTGGAGGTCCCTCGGTCGCTCATCAATTGTCTCAAGTGTCCCTAATTTACCATTATCACTACCTCATGCTGCAGACCTATACAGTCCTCGGTTTTATGACCCCGTTCCTAGTGAAATTCACACAGGGCATTTGATTTTCAAGTGCCTGGATCGAACTTTATCTTTTACAGCCATTGTACCTTCGTGCCGAGCTTCTCTGGCGCGTACACTATTTTTGAAAGAGAAACACAAAAATTGTAAGCAGATAAGAGTGAAGGCATACTTCTTTCGTTTCGTGGTGTTGTGGTATGTCGAGGAGGGCCATCCATATGCCGCGGGGGATATGGGATGGCCGTTCTGATGTAGGGCTGATGTCTCTTTCGACCAAGACAGGGGCCCAACTGATCTCTTTGATCGTCATTAGATCGATCCTTCCTTACTTCTGCTTGTAATGATGTCAGCAGTTGGATTAGGCCATTGAGATCGTCCTCGCTGGCTCTTACCTTGGCGCAATAGGCATTGTAAATTTCTTCCCAAGTGGTGGGACGGTATTTCATGAGCATGCTTACTAGCTTTCTGGTTGCTCTTGACCCGTTTCTGCTTAATCTGTTCTAGAAGGCCGCTACCGCCATCCTTTCTAACATATTTGGCAGGCTCATTCTCACCCTGTTAAATCTGGCTAGGAAGTCCCTGAGTCCCTCGCTATGTGTATGCCTAACGACGAATATTCGTTTACCCTAGCTTCCACCTTTTTAGCCTCTGCATGACCGGTGACAAACTTGTCCGCCATCTCTTCGAACGTTGCTATTGACCGTGTCGGCAGTTGTAAGTACCAGGTTAAGGCTTCTCTTGTTAGGGTTTCGCCAAATTTTTTCAGTAGCACTGATGGTACTTGTTCTCTCGAAAGATCGTTGCTTTTTACCACTGTGACGTAGTTAATGATATGATTTTCTAGGTCCGTAGTACCGTCATATATCTTTAGGTACAATGGTATTTTGAAGGTTTTAGGAATGGCATGGTGGGTTGCTTCCTTGTTCTATGGTTGTTCGATGAATCGACCAAGGTCCCATTTCGGTAACAGCTTTGGGGCGCCTGGTATTTTATCGACCCTTTCTTGACGCTCCTTCATCTGGTCGCGGAGCGCCTTATTTTTGTTTTCCATTTTCTTTAGAATGGATGTGAGTGCGTCACTACTTGCATCAACAGTAATGTGAGTATTACCAGCTCGTGGGGCATCTTGTTCGCCGGTGGTTGGCGTGATTTCTATGTGTGTAGCGTCCCTGTTCTCCCTTTGGGTGGATTTATCAAGTATGTTTTTCAGAGTGCTTGTTAACCATTTCTCCAGTAGCCTTTTTACCACCGGTGACATTTCTTCCGTTATTGACGTGGAGGCTTTTCCCTGCCATTATTAGTTGGTGCAAACAAAGAAGAGTTCTTTTATGATCTAGAAATAACTATAACTTCAACTAAAAAATCCCTCACAGACAACGTCAAATTGTTTGAGCAAATAAATCTAAACTAATTAGTATCAAATTAAGAAGATGAATCTCAGCTGAATTTAATAATCTCTAGATCAAACGGAGCAAAACTCTTGTACGATGAGAGGTTAGATTATGCATTAAATAGGACTTAATATGCTATGACTGACAAGATGTACAACATCATAAGAGTGTGATAAACGTAAGGGATAACAAGAAATGCAACAGAAAAAAATAGTCATCAATGATTTGTATGATTGGATGTTTCCTTTCTTTGCCGATGCGGAATAGGAAGCAGCTGATATCTCTGTGGGATCTTAAGATTATAGCTAAATAATGAACAATATGTATACCAATGAAATGAATGAGACAACTTTCTCGTGTATGCTTTCTTTCCAGTCTTGTAATATCTTCTGTTCTCCAAAAGGGGCAGACCCTTTCTTGTTTGCTATCTCCTCCTATTTATAAGGGGCATTCCCCAAAACAACCTAAAAAGTACAACACAAAAAATATTCCAAGAGTATATTCTTTCTATCTCTTTTGGAGTTGATAGTACCGACCCTATTTCACTTCGGCTGCTCGCCTCTGGTCGTCATCCTTTGCCACAACGGCCGCCAGTCGTCATATTGTAATGACTCCGTTCCCTAATCTCGCTTATCCGCCGTGGTGGTAACCAAATTTGGACCAATACTATTCCTATTCACAAAATATTAAGTGTTGATGTAGATGGTATTGTAAAAGTTATTTATTTGATGTACAATATTCTAATTAAATAGTTAGTGTGTCAGAACATATGTTGCGCGGACTCTCCAAAATACTGCCGTACCTATATCGAATTTTCAAAATTACATTGTTTTAGGAGAATCCGACACGCATTCGGTGACATTTTCGGAGAGTCCGAGCAACCTAGGTTAGAACTCCAGTCAACATATATCTTCTTTAGTCCGACAATCATTTACGATGTCATTTGTTTAGAAGAATTGAAAAATTAATTTTGATATAATTAGTGTATTTGAGATAGTTTAAAAATACCGTTTTTTAATATTTGCAAACTTATTTGTACAACGATCATAAAAACTCCGTTATTTCTTCGGCCCCGCTCAAATACTTTATTATATACCTAAACGATGACATGTAAATTAATCAAAGTTAATACGTGATGATATAGTTCATAATTTCTCCATTGGAGCATATTAGGAATTAGGAAAGAAATAATAAAGGGGAAAAGGCGATGTGTACTTGTGTAGTAATGTACACGACGACGTGGCATTTAGCGAACCGTGTTCCAAGACTCGGGCATCCTTTTTCTGAGACTCTTTTAAGTTCTCCACTTCAGCCCGAAAGCGTGGGAAAATAGAGAGAGAGAGAGAGAATGGCGAAGCTTTTATCCACACCTCGTCTCACCTCCATTCACCTCCGCACAGTTACTTCCACTCTCTCCAAAACTTCTTCTTCTCCAATTCATTCTTCTCCCGCTCGCTCTCTCATCTCTCTTCACTACAGTACTTGTCTCCTCAATCTTCCATCTGTCGACAATCGTTGCCGCATTCATCGGAATTTCTCCGTTTCAGCTTTCGACACAAAAAACGACGACGTATCGTCGTCTTCCAAAGATGAAACAAAGGAAGAGCTTGGTTCTGAAATCAACGGAGATGATGATAGCGCGAAAAGTAATTCTACCAAGGAAGATCAATATCCGAGCGGAGAATTTGAATTTGAGGAGTACGGTGCTTGGAAAAGCTTAGTAGTGAAGTTCAGAATGCTATTTGCATTTCCTTGGGAGCGCGTCCGCAAAGGCAGTGTTCTCACTATGAAATTGCGCGGCCAGGTTAACTTCGAAATTTTAATTAATCATATTGACAATATCCACTCGATTTTGTCATAATAATCATAAGTAACATTTTTTTTCGAAGAAAGTTATTTTCCTGATTAGTTCTGGAGTTCAATTGGATATAGAGTTTGTGGGAAGTGAATCAACTTCTAAATGTTGCTAAGTAGAGAGACGAAGGGTGGGGAAGTCACACATTTATTGATTGGTATAGAATACTTTTATTCTGCTAATGCTTATTTAGTTATTTCTTTTCTGTTTAGTTGAAGTAGTTGAAACTCTTTTACTGTTTGTCATGTCAGATATCTGATCAGTTACAGAGCCGTTTCTCTTCAGGATTATCTCTACCTCAAATTTGTGAGAACTTTATAAAGGCAGCGTATGATCCTCGAATCTCTGGTGTTTATCTCCACATTGAGCCTTTGAGTTGTGGCTGGGGCAAAGTTGAAGAAATTCGGAGGCATATACTGGACTTCAGGAAATCAGGTAAGGTTTCGTCGTTATACCTTATGGAATGGTGAAAGCTGTACAATGTTCATGTGCTTGTCACTTGATTATATAACTTACTTGGGAAAGAGGAAAAAGATGACATTTAGTTACATCTGTCGCCGTAAGCTTTTATGGGTTAAATTTGAACCAAGGAAGAGAAATATTTTAATCCAAGTACAACAACAACAATAACAACAACTACCCAGTATACTCCCACCAGGTGGGGTCTGGGGAGGGTAATATGTAGACAAGCCTTACCCCTACCCGAAAGGGCAGAGAGGCTGTTTCCAATCGACCCCCGGCTCATAGGATAAAAGGAAAAACAGCAGTAAAACAAAAACAAAGACAAAAACAAAAACAATAGAGCATTAGTAACTCCAGCAGAAATAGCGTAAATAATTATCTAAACATACGAAACATAAATACAATCGCATGCAATAATATCATACAGTAACTACCATAACTAACAGCAATAGGGGGGACATAAGCTAAAATACAAATCATCTATGGGTAACCCTGCTGACCCACACCCAACCCCGGATGAGGTGTACGAAAAACTCTAGGAGCCCCTATCCTACAACCCTGATTCTAGACCTCCAAACTTTCCTATCAAGGGTCATGTCCTCGGAAACCTGCATTCTAGTCATGTCCTGCCTAATCCAAGTAGGAACAAAAAAATCTAGGACATAATGAATAGATGAAGGTATTCGTAGATATAAGTCTTTAGTACTATAGGAACTTTTAGGTTGAGGGACTGGAAGGGAGGAAATATTCTTTGCCCTCTTGGACCACGACCACAAAATAAGATAAGTGACTATTGGAGATCAATGTCAAAAGTTGTTGTGAACTAATTTGAGAGGTGATGGAAATTTCAAGGTCCCCGAGAGTTGTTTTATCTGGACATTAGCCGAATTATGTAAGATCCAACATACTAGACTCTAAGGCAAGTACCCCTTTCAGTCTTTGTTTATCGCTTTGAAGAACAATAAAGTCACAACGTTTTCCACGTTCGCTATGATTGACTACAAGAAGTGGTGGGTGATTTCCTCATCTTATCCGTGTGCCTACTAGTCCCAGTTTCTCAATGCAAATGAATGGAAAATTCTTGTGCTCATTCTGTACGTTTCATATGTGATGAAATTTTCAAGTATGTCCGGCATCTTGAAGTAAGTGCGTATTTCAGTGCTTCCTATGTTTTGAGATTTGAGTAATGCCATGTCTCAGGTGAGATGAATATCAGACTAGAAACTATCTTATAAGAAATCTAAACTTTCAAGACACTTTTGAAGAGAAAATATTATCAATGATTGACTGATTAAGTAGCAATGCTAGAAAATAATCTTTCTTACCTTCCCTGTAAAAAAAAAATGCTAAAAGAATAACAATATTGCTACCTTATCAAGTCTTAGCATTATTTGTACATCTCTTTATTTTTGATCATTATGTAGAAGTATTTTCTTCATAGTAGCATCTGAGGTAACTGATTGCGCAACAAGTCTAAATTTAAAATGAGTATAATGTTGCATAGACTGAAAAGTTACTTGGATTAGTTAAACTTCTCATGTTGAAAGAGTTCAATATGAGATACTTTTTCTGGAATTAGGAAAAAGAAAGTAAAGAAGAGCATTAATCTTTGTTATTTTTCAGGTAAATTCGTAGTTGGCTATGCACCTGCTTGTGGTGAAAAGGAATATTACATCGGCTGTGCTTGTCAAGAGCTTTATGCCCCTCCAAGTGCTTACTTTGCCTTGTATGGTCTATCAGTTCAAGCATCATTTTTGGGAGGTTAGTTCTTTAGCTCCCAGCTGATACAAATAGAATCTTGGCGGGACAAGTTTCCCTTAACTATCTCGGAAGTGCTAAATTCTTACTGATCCTTGGATGTATGGAATGCTGGCTGAGGTTCATTTTGGCATATTGAGTTATTCATCATTGCAATAATACTTTTTTTTTGTATTCCAATTTATGCAAAAGTGCAAAAAGTAAAAACCTAATTAACTCCAGAGTTACTGGAATTTGCTAGCCATTGTTATTGGGGTTTCAGTGAGTGGGTGAATGCAGACTTAATTGTTTAACAAAAGTGCAAATGTGATCTTAAATTGCTTATGATCACCCCTTAACTGCAGCAAATATGTTGCTCTGCAGGTGTCTTTGAGAAAGTTGGAATTGAGCCACAAGTGCAAAGAATTGGTAGATATAAGAGTGCTGGAGATCAACTAATGCGCACAAGTATATCTGATGAAAATCGGGAGATGCTAACTGCATTACTTGATAATATCTATGGAAATTGGCTCGAAAAAGTTGCTCTCACTAAAGGTTCAGATTTGAAGTTCATAAATGGAGATATAAAGCTTTTCCCGTGGGGATTTTCATGATCTGATTTTCTTACTTAGGGAAGAAAAAAGAAGACATTGAACATTTCGTCAATGACGGAGTTTACCAAGTTGAAAGGCTAAAGGAAGAGAGCTGGATAACAGATATAAAGTACGATGATGAGGTACAGTAAGTTGCTAGGTGTCTTGAGGCATTACTTGAGAGAAACAGTTCTGTGATTATTTGTAAGTTCAACTGATTTAATGGCTGAGTTTTTCCTTTTATTTTTTTTGGGTGGGGTTTCTTTCAAATAAATTGGTAATGGTAATGGATATACTTCTTTTCCACGGAAAGTCGATTCTTAAGATATCGTGAAAGGAAAAATATAGTCAACCACTAGTATGTGCCATTTAATTGACCATTCTGGTGTAGGTGATTCTAGGATGATTTACCTCTTTCTGCATTAGAAATTAAATCAAGAATTCAGCATTTATATATATATATATATATATATATATATATATATAAATGTTTTGTTCATTGAATGTTGAGATATTCTCACATTAAATAATTGCTAGGTGTCTTGAGGCATTACTTGAGAGAAACAGTTCTGTGATTATTTGTAAGTTCAACTGATTTAATGGCTGAGTTTTTCCTTTTATTTTTTGTGGGTGGGGGTTCTTTTCAAATAAATTGGGAATGGTAATGGATTTACTTCTTTTCCACGGAAAGTCGATTCTTAAGATATCTTGAAAGGAAAAAAATATAGTCAACTACTAGTATGTGCCATTTAATTGACCATTCTGGTGTAGGTGATTCTAGGATGATTTACCTCTTTCCGCATTAGAAATTAAATCAAGAATTCAGCTTTTATATATATATATATATATATATAAATGTTTTGTTCATTGAATGTTGAGATATTCTCACATTAAATAATACTCCCTCTATTCCAGTTTATATGACACTATTTTTTTTATGTGATCAAACATCTTTTTCTTTGACCACAAAAGTTTCATATATTTTTCAAATGTTTTTATTTATAAAAAAAGTCGTAATTATAGTATTTCTTTATCTAGTTTACATTTGTTGCAAATTTTAGCTTAAAAAGATTAAGAAATCAATGTCGGAATTGAGATTTGACATTTTGACTCTCATACTCTGAACCCTTCACTCTTTTTGTAGCAGAGGGAGTAATCTATTAAACTTTTTCAACATTGTGTCTTCTCTCTTTGCTTGCCAAACTAGGCCTCTGTATGATTTCAACTTTATCGGGTGTACCCGAAGGGACCTCGCAAAAGCAGGTCTTCTAATGTGGGACTGGAAATGAAAGCTTAGGATATACCAAACTTTTATGAGGACTGAATTTTATATACAAAATGTGATAGCTTCACAGGTTATCGTAATCTCTGTACTCTTTTACAGTCTTGTGATGAGCAGATCTCAGTATCCAATGTTTTCACCCTTTTCTTCTATTATTTTTAGCTTATGAAAAGAAGAAAAATGGGGCAGAGTAGTGCACTAAGCTCCCGCTATGTGGGGAGTCCAGGGAAGGGATGGACCACAAGGGTCTATCATACTGCATTTCTGCTTAGAGGCTGATTCCACGTAACATGGCAGCAACTTTATCAGTTAGCTTATGCCAGTGATGAAATCTTGGAAATCAGTTTCATTGACTTCTAGTTAGAAAATCATGTAATAAGTAAACAGTCAGTATTCGTCAGACAACATACGTATAGCAGGTCTATGTGTGATTATAAGGAGAGCAACTAAGTTGTACATCGGTTTCGTTGAATTCTAGTTAAAAAATTATTCTAATAAGTAACCAGTCCGTATTCATCAGATGACATACGTATTGCAGGTCTATGTGTGATTATAAGGAGAGCAACTAAGTTGTATACTAGCATTGTTGCCTAGAAAACAAGACTGGCACACACTGTAATCTCTTTTATTGTACTAAGCTGGCGAAGCTGATACAGGCTGCATCATTTATACATCTGGCCATCTGAATTTAGTCACTCTGCATAAAAATGTTCAAATTGCTTCATGAACTTGACATGTGCATAAGAACTTAATAATTACTTTTTTCCCATGGTTAATGAAGGGATCACTGATTGTTCAACACTCAGGTAATGTCAATGTTGAAAGAGCGTTTGGAAATTCCGAAGGACAAAAATCTCCCTGCAGTCGACTACAGGTTTTTTCCTTTTTGAATTTCAAGTCACCTGGATATGTTTTTCTCAGGATTGCTTTTTTTGCACCAATATTTCGTACGTTTTCTTTTCATGAGATGATAATTGATGATCTTTATTAATTGAAGTGAAGAATGCAATATTTTGGAATTTGGCCTTGCACTTTACTGCAAGTTTAGCGCCGAGCCGAGCGAAGTAGGCAGGGACGTGATGATTGGATCTCAGGTCATCGCCAAGAGGGATAGTGTCAGATATCTTGGGTCGGTGATCAGGGGGACAAAGAGATTGACGGGGACGTCACTCATCGTATAGGAGCGGGGTGGTCAAAGTGGAGGCTTGCATCAGGAGTCTTGTGTGACAAGAAAGTTCCACATAAACTCAAGGGGAAATTTTATAGAGCTGTGGTTAGACCTGCAATGTTGCATGGGGCGGAGTGCTGGTCCGTGAAGAACTCTCATGTTCAGAGAATGAAGGTTGCGGAGATGAGGATGCTCAGGTGGATGTGCAGGCTCACCAGGTTAGGTAAGATTAAGAATGAAATTATTCGAGAGAAGGTGGGGGAGGCCCCGGTGGATGAGAAGATGCGAGAAGCGAGGCTGAGGTGGTTCGGGCATGTGCGGAGGAGAAGTCCTGATGCCCCTGTGAGGAGTTGTGAGCGGCTGGCGATTGTCGGCGTTCGGCGAAGCAGAGGAAGGCCTAAGAAGTATTGGGGAGAGGTGATTAGGCATGACATGGTTAGAATGCGGGTTTCCGAGGACATGACCCTTGATAGGAAAGTCTGGAGGTCTAGTATCAGGGTTGTAGGATAGGGGCTCCTAGAGTTTTTCGTACTCCTCACCCGGGGTTGGGTGAGGCTTGGCAGGGCTATCCATAGATGATTTGTGTTTTGCCTTGTGTCTCCCTTATGGTAGTTATTTATGGTAGTTACTGTATGATATTATTGCATGCTATTTTATTTATGTTTTTTATGTTTAGATAATTATTTACGCTATTTCTGCTGGAGTTACTAATGCTCTTTTGTTTTTGTTTTTGTTTTTGTTTTTGTTTTTGTTTTTATTTTTGTTTTTGTTTTTTTTCTTTCCTTCACTGAGCCGAGGGTCGATTGGAAACAACCTTTCTACCCTTTCGGGTAGGGGTAAGGCTCGTCTACATATTACCCTCCCCAGACCCCACTTTGTGGGACTATACTGGGTAGTTGTTGTTGTTGTTGCCTTGCACTTTACTGTTGTTTTTACACTAATCTATGGCCCTTGAATTTTCAGAGTATAAAAACTAAGGGAAAAAAAATATTATTTTGTGTAATTCTGCAAAATATCCCGGGTGGCTAATGCGAAGCAGGGAATGTGTAACTTGTTTCAATTCGACTTGGGATTTCATCTACCATCAATTGTCTTGTATTTTAGTATCCTCTCTCCAAATTTCTTTGTTTCATCTGTTATGCACTATTTTCCTTTTGTATTTAAAATCATTTTGTGGTTATTATATTCTGACACAGGAAGTATTCAAGAGTTAGGAGATGGACTCTTGGTCTGACAGGTTATAAAGAACAGATAGCTGTGATTCGAGCCTCTGGGAGCATTAGTCGCACACGTGGTCGATTTAGTTCATCCAGTTCAGGAATTGTAGCAGAGCAGTTAATTGAGAAAATTCGCAGTGTACGAGGTATGAGTTGTCCTTATATGTGCACAATTCGTGAATGATTCATTATTTGGTCAAGATATGTGAAAACAGTTGGTCGTTACACAGTGAATCTCGATTAGCCATAAATCATGAATACCAAGTTTTTAGCCTCAAAAAGACACTTTGCAGAAACAAGGACCACTCTGTACAGTTCGGGCTACCTTTTTTTTCCTTTTCCTATTTCTTAGTGCTCTTTCCTCTCTTTCCAACTTAGATTTTGGAGAGACTTGTATTTTTGAAAAGCATTTGCTAAGTATGAAGGAGAAAAATTCTTGCTAGAACTGTGTTAGTGTTACATCGCTAGTGGTGTACTTGATTAATCAAAGTGCTACACTTCATATTCGATGTTTCTTCTTTTTCAGCCTTTAATAGTGAACCTTAAAGATTGTAAGGCCAGCTTGGTTATTGTTAGTTGCAGGCTTATTTTTTCATGTAATGCATGAAGTTGCTATCAGCTATGAAAGTTATTTTGGAAGAACGGTATATAAAATTTTCCGTTAACCAGTAGGAAGTCAATGAAGATGTCCTTTAAGGCTCATGCATGTGTTGTAAACTGTATGCATGCTTGCTTTGAGCTGAGGGTCTATCGAAACCAGCCTCTCTGCCTGCACAAAGTAGAGGTAAGGTTGTGTACATACTACCCTCCCCGGAACCTACTTGTGGGATTATATTGGGTATATTGTTGATGTTGTTGTTGATGCATGTGTTGTAAACTCTCTAAATTGCAGCAGATTTGGATGCTTCATATGTGCTGATTTAAGATGAATGGAGGAAAAAGCTTGATAGGTTTAGGCGATTGCGTGCTTATTTTGGCTTCTTTCTTCTGGTTGTCAATTTTTCTTCTTTCTTTTGTATTTCATGTGTGGCTATCCTATGCAGAGTCGAAAAGGTATAAAGCTGTCGTCCTTCGAATTGATAGTCCTGGAGGTGATGCTCTTGCTTCTGATCTGTAAGTCCTGTTATATGGTGCTCTTTCCTTTGTATGCACTATGTTAGGAGCCACTTGGCTGACTGAATCTTTTCCTTTAACTTCTATAATGTTGCATTTACATTCTTCCATTTTTTTTATAGGCAAAGTAAAACATAAAATCCTAACTGCTTAATTGATTGTCTCGTACAATGGAAACCTCAACACTTATTTTCATTTAATCTCCTGTTTTGACTTTTGAGTCTTCGATGACACTTCAGCTAAATCACTTGTAAAATAGAGTGTGATATTGTTCTGCCCTTCTTCAAAGCAGTCAATATATTTTCCACATATAAAAGCTCCTGTACTAGACTCTGACGAACATTATTTTATTTTTTTCAAACCAAGTTCTCTGTTGATTGATTAGGATCTTTTTTCCATAGAATGTGGAGAGAAATCAGACTGCTGGCAGAAACTAAGCCTGTTATAGCATCCATGGCTGATGTGGCAGCCAGTGGAGGATATTATATGGCAATGGCTACACAAGCTATTGTGGCGGAGAATCTTACACTGACAGGTTCAATAGGTGTGGTGACAGGTAAATCTAGCTGCTAGAATAAATTTTAGCTCCTTATGAACTGTGATTGAGTGGCAAACTAAATTTGGGGGCTAATGTCAGAGCTGGAATAATTTTCCGGAGAAGTTTATGCTTCACAAGTGTGTGTATTGTGTTTTAGAACGTGTACTTTGTACTAGCAAGATAAATTTCTGGGCAGGTGTATCAGCTCCCAAAAGTTTGTAACTGATTAAGAGATATCTTGAAATACAGTTACTGTTGCATATCTTGATCCAAATATAATTCAGGAACCGAAATGTAGGTAATATTTACCATCCACCTTTAGGAATTAGAAATAGTTTCCAACCGGTTGAAAGCATCACCATGCAGGTGAACTATGTTCCCCGTGATGGTTAGACAGTGGTTTTACTTAAGTTGGAATGACCTGTGCTCTTCAGAAACTCCTTAATCCTAGTTGTTTTAGAAGAAAAATCATAAAACCCAATTGGTTACTATGCAATCAATATTGCTTTTGCTTGTCCGTAATCCTTTGGCCTTATAATTTTATGTTTGTTGAATTATTCATCATTAGTTGGTCCGAGTGCTTTTAGTTTGCCTGTAGGTTACCTAATAAACTTTTACATTATCAAAAGAGAAAAAGTAAAAAGTAAAACGTTTCATCTGTCTGTGGGCTGAGGGATACACTTTAGGTGCAGAAGCATGGATTGGTAATTGATTGACCAGATTTATTTATACCTCCAAATTGACAAAGGTTTCTACTCATGTTAGTTAGACCCAGTTGAACTATCCACTCTCTTTTACCTTTTAAAGGAAGATACAACAACAACCCAGTATAATTCCACTTAGTGGGGTCTGGGGAGGGTAGTGTCTACGCAGACCTTACCCCTATCCTTGGGTAGAGAGGCTGTTTCCAAATAGACCCCCGGCATCCTTCCCTCCAAGACTTCTCACCTTGCTCTTGGGGAGACTCGAACTCACAACCTCTCGGTTGGAAGTGGGGGTTGCTTACCATCAGAGCAATCCCTCTTCTCTTAAATGCCAGGAATGCCAGGAGTTTTTCCTTGTGTGGTACAATGGTTTGAAGCCTTTGTGCTGCTTTGCTAGAAATGCATGATTGGTCAATGTCTCAATGATTCCTCGCATAAACGGATCTTGTCTAATTCCAAGATCTTTCTTATACCATCTTCACCGGAGGATAAATCAAAATCAAAATGTTCTCTCTTTGAATGCCATCCATTGGAGTAATCAGTCCCAACTACAAGGAAAGCTCAGAGCACATGCCTGCTGTATGTTCTTGTATCAGTTTTGGTGCTCTTACAAGGTTGATTGTACTGATATTCTTTTTAATTTTTTATGCCCTCCAGATTAGGCCATAGAACTGGATTGTGAGGGAGCAAGATTCCTTTAATTGTCCCAAGAGTCTGTCTTTCACAATGTATGCCAAATTTAGTTCCATTACTTACCATCTCAGAATATATTGAAGTGTAACTAGACAGTTCAATATTGAATGGAATAGCCGAATTTTTTCCAAGCTTTGGATTTGGAGAAAGTATTTGGAGTTAAGTCCAGCTATAGAATTAAATATCATTCGGGTTGAGGCTATGTTAGTGCTTTGTCCATCTAACAAGCCTGATGTGGAAATTAAAGATTTTTTCCGCAAAATAACATGAATAACCAAAATTTAAGATGGAGGATAAATTGTATCTTACAGATAGGTTATGTAGTTAGAGATGGTAGTTCACAGGTAGAGGCTAGAGCCCTTGTGTTCTATCTCTTCACTAGGCCCTCCCCTTCCCTTATCCTAACTCGGTCATTCACCCACCGGTTGCTCCCAATCCTTTTAGAACACTGGCAATTTGAGCTTGGACTAATAGTAGTAAAATTGGGATGACAACTCTCTTTGGTGTGTGTGTGGGGGTTGAGGCAATTATGCCGGTCCATGTATTTGCTGCCACACGAGTGTCAATCCTTTATACTTTCAATTTTCCGTTCCTTGGTTCCTCTGAGTTTTCCTTTGCTATCCATACTGTTCTGGAAGTCTTTCGTTCTGCCATCGCATGCCCCCTCATATTTTGTTTCTTTGGTCCTTAATGTTCACAAAATTTACTTGTACGAGGTCTTCCATAGTGGAATTGGCTTTATGAGCTTGGACTCCCATTTCACATATATCCCCGTGCAAAAATTTTAATCAGATTCAATATGTTAAAATTACATGTTTTTGGCAGGAAAATTCAACTTGGGAAACTTATATGAAAAAATTGGCTTCAATAAGGAGATAATATCAAGGGGAAGATATGCAGAGCTTACTGCGGCTGAACAGCGACCATTCAGGTGAAATTTTTTTGTCTTCCTTGAGGCTATACATGTCACTGGGTGGTCCGTTACACCTTGAACCCCATCTATAAGAACATAACCTTAATTCGTGAATTTTACGTTACATCCTTCTGTTCTTACTGCTTCATTTTTGGTGCCTCTATAAGCCAGCTGAAGTTTTCTGTAAAAAGTAGGATAGCTTCTGTACTTGCGCAGAACACCAAAATCAGAACTTCCACTTCTGTACTTGTGGATTTTGAGCTTAGCTGCTGTTTTAAATGCCTACTAGTGGAAATCCAACTATTGTCTTGTATTTTGATTTAGTATATTATCAGATAGAACTTCATCTGCAGGCCTGAGGAAGCTGAGCTGTTTGCCAAATCTGCACAGCATGCATATACCCAATTCCGGGACAAGGCTGCCCTTTCGAGATCAATGACGGTATGCTACTGGTGAACAGTACAGCTTAGAATGGAACAGTCACTACTTTACTTATAGTTGATTGAAAATATGAAGCACTGCATTTTAGGTGGATAAAATGGAGGAGGTTGCTCAAGGGAGAGTCTGGACTGGAAATGATGCTCTTTCACGAGGTCTAGTTGATGCTATCGGTGGTCTCTCTCGTGCTGTCGCAATTGCAAAACAGAAGGCCAATATACCTCAGGAAAAACAGGTGCGTCATAAGCAAGTCTTATTTTGCTGGTAAAAACAGCTATTTCAAGTTTGAGCACATAGATTGTAGTGCTGTGCTTTCTGAGGCATGATTCTCAAGTCTTTATTTCAGTTTATGCTTGGATCTTTCTCAACTGTCATTCTAGTTAAATTCTGAACTCTCTTGGGAACCTCAGGATCTGAATCTCTTGATCTTCTAATAGAGAGCTAGTGAATTTTCCTTCCAAAACCGGGTTCGAGATCATCTCAGTTGCTTCTTTCATCAATAGTTTCCACAACTTTGCGATAAAAAGAAGTCAAATATGTAGCAAAAGGGAATAGCTTGACAAAGGCTCACTACATCCTAGGCGCGGTCTGCTCTAACTTTCTTGCAAGATACTTTAATGTGTGCTGCTGTCGAGCAGCAGATTTAGCTTTGTTTTTGTGCAATCTGAGCCACCTTCATTGTTGCCAAATTATAATGGGCTTAGGATAGCATTTTTGGGAAATCTAAACAGTAGTTATTGTTTTCATTAGTCAGCTGTGAACCATGATGAGATGTAGGAACTGAGTTTTTGGAAGATTCCTGGATATGGAATTGAAATAATCGTAAGGATCAAGATGTGACCACTACACATTCTTTGTGCTTCTTTTGTTTATAAAATGCTCACATATAAAATAAGAAAAAAGAAATACATTATGATGTTTGATGCCCAACTAGCTTAGTGTTACTAATACCTAACAAAACTTGGAAGCTGCTTTCTACTATTAGTAACTGAAAACGTGGTCAGAGGCGAGAAACTTTGACTGGAAAAGCAAAAATGCTTTTTGAAGAGTAGAAACTACCTCGTGAGTTAATTTCCTCCTTTTTATTTGTACTTCTCTCTCTTTCTCTGTCACTTTGATGTAATGGAGATGGATTTCTTAGTCTTCCTAATAAGTTGTTAAAACTGCAGGTTTCTGTTGTTGAGCTGTCAAGGCCATCTGCATCCTTACCGGAAGTTTTAAGCGGCATAGGGACCTCTTTAGCAGGAGCAGATAGAACTTTAAAAGAGTTGCTAAATGATGTGGCATCATCTGATGGAATCCAAGCCCGTATGGACGGGGTCATGTTTGAGAAACTGGGAGGAGCCGCTTACACCAATCCCTTGTTTATGTTGATAAAAGATTGCTTCAGTTCATTCTAAAGTCAAAAGGATGTATACTGTTGTATCAGAAATATCTCACTTTATTATGTGCTGGAGCAAAACATTCATACATGGATCTTACTTTTTGTCGGGGATGCGGAATTTGGGAACATTAGTGCTCTGCTTCCTTTCGGAAAGTAAAAGATCAAGTAATTGCCTCTATTCCTTGTATGTAGTATAGACCTTTCCATTTGTTTTAGTTTTAGGTGTTCAGTTTGTGAGAAAGTGAAACAAATGGATAGGTGGTAAAAAATAGATTCAATTTCCTCAAATGAAATTACTTCCTTAAAGTCGATAGTGCTGAAATAGGAGTATTTGATTCTTGTAAAAAATAATATTTGATGTATTTAAAACAAAGTTACAGTGGTTGCAGGTTCAAATATATGAGCTCTTGCTGATTTGAATTCAGGTTGAGCAGTTTCTGGGTTTCAACTTTCAAATTCCTTGTCACATATAAGGGTATGGAGATACCACTCGAATTGGTATCTTGACATTCTATTATAACTACTGTAACTTCGAAAAGGTTCCACTTTGTAATTCCTGTTCCGTATGATTCATCATGTCCGTACAGACAGATCCATGGGGTGGTCAACGGCCATGTGTAAAATACAGATGTATTACGATTTAGTAGAGGATTATTCTCATGATCTCTTTCCCAACTTTCTTTCTTTTGGGATGCGAACTATTGTTGCTTCAATAAGGCTCAAGCTTTATGCTTACAGGTAAAGCTCGGTTATTATAGTATAACAAGTCGGGTACCAATTCAAGCACATCTTCGTGAATTAATAGAAACTGGAAAGCTTTCATAGCATGACAAAAGATAACCGTCCTCCCATCTCCCCGCTTCACGTTGAAGAAAAAAAAAAGAGAAAAGAGAAAACAACAGTCACCTCCTAGGGCTTGCTCACTTTTTACCCGAGAAGATGACAACAACAATAACAACCCAGTATAATCCCACTTAGTGGGATCTGGGTAGGGTAGTGTGTACGCAGACCTTACCCCTATCCTTGGGTAGAGAGTCTGTTTCCAAATAGACCCCCGGCATCCTTCCCTCCAAGAACTTCCCACCTTGCTCTTGGGAAGACTCGAACTCACAACCTCTCGGTTGGAAGTGGGGGTTGCTTACCGTCAGAGCAACCCCTCTTGTTGTTGCAGTAAAAGAAGCAGGTAGAAGCTGTTACCCGAGAAGATGACAAAGGTTAATAATATGTTTGCAGGAGTTGTCTACTGCTTTCAAGGACTAAGCTCTTTTATAAATTTTACTAACTACTTTCTTGAACTAAAAATCAGTTACCTCTTGTTTTGTACTTATAAAGATTCTTGAACGTCACTTTTACAGTTCTACATATAAATATAAAGAGTACTAAACTTACAAAAGCTTAATAAGTTTACCATTTTTTGGCCCTCCACTATTATGCAGTTTAAATTCCTAGGTACTTGGTAAATTAAATTAACACAGAGTTGAAATGAGACGAAGATATTAGAAGTACTGAAATTATCCATACACAAACTACAGCTTCTACCTGCTTCTTTTACTGCAACGGCAAAGTCAATTCGGCCGGGTAGGGGGAAAATGTTGGGTTCATTTGCAATAAAAAGTTCCTTTCTGTGAAGTGGTACGAGAATTGACTGCAAGTTGACTTTCTGTTATGTGAAAGTATTTTTTCTATTTATTTTCTTTTTACGTATGAGACTATATAAGTTTTGGATAAGATTTACTGAATGAGATTGAACTGACAATGGCCATATGTTTGCTACTCTGCTACAAAATTAAATTCGATAGGATAAGGGATGCGAAGACTTAGCTTTGCTATGCGCGTTTGATGTTCACACTGGCGAGCTTCTCCATGGCTCTGGCGCCGCCACCGCTGATCTCATGCTGTCACCACCAATGCCATCGACAGCCCCATTTTCAGACCGTTATTTTCCGTCCAAAAACCAACAAAGGCACGTTTGCAACTACCTCTCTTTCAAAATCGGCAGGTTCGCTTTGTACTCCAACACCTGATGAAGGTTCTATAACTATAACACACCTTTTAGAGAATCAGATTAAGAATCCGTTAACACTGTCCGAAGAAATTGCGCAACTCTCCGAATCCAAAACCTTGTCGGAAGTTTTACCTACATTTCAAGATTACATAAACAGTGGCTTTTACCACTCGTCTGAAAAAGCCGAGGCTTTAGGCGTACTCTTACATGCCTGTGGTAAACAAAAGGACATTGAAACAGGCCGTAAAGTCCATGAGATGGTTTGCTCATTGACTCAATTCAAAGATGACTCTGTACTCCGTATGCGGCTCATCACAATGTACTCAATGTGTGGGTATCCCTCTGATTCTCGCTCTGTTTTCGATCAGTTAGAAAGCAAAAACCTGTACCAATGGAATGCTCTTATTAGTGGGTACACAAAGAATGAGCTTTGGTTTGATGTTATTTGTTTATTTATTGAGCTAATAACTTCATCCCAGGATAGGCCCGATAATTTTACGTTTCCTTGTGCTATTAAGGCTTGTGGAGGGCTTGTTGATGTTGGTTTAGGGGAAGCCATTCATGGGATGGCATCAAAAATGGGTTTAGTTAGGGATGTATTTGTAAACAATGCGTTAATTTCTATGTATGGCAAATTTGGTCTTATTGAAGAAGCTATGAAAGTGTTTGATGATATGCCTGAGAGGAACTTGGTTTCGTGGAATTCAATGATTTCTGGGTTCTCTTCAAATGGGTATATTGAACAAAGTTTTGATCTTTTCAGAAATATATTTACAGGGGATGAAGTTCTTGTTCCAGACGCAACTACCATGGTTATTATGCTGCCAATATGTGCAGCAAAAGAGGAAGTGGAGTTTGGTAAGATTATTCATGGTCTAACTGAAAAGCGAGGACTGGCGAACGAGTTAACGGTGATTAATTCTTTAGTGGATATGTATTGCAAAGTTGGGTTCTTTGCTGATGCCCAAATTCTGTTTGAGAAAAATGAGAGCAAAAATGTGGTCTCTTGGAATTCAATTATCGGGGGTTATTCAGGAGAAGGAGATGTTAGAGGAACATTTCATCTTATGCGAAGGATGCAAAGTGCCAGTGAGTATGTGAAGGCAAATGAAGTCACTCTGTTGAATGTTTTGCCCGTGTGCTTAACAGAATCAGAGCAGTTGATAGTGAAAGAACTGCATGGCTACTCGCTTAGAAATGGTCTTGAATACCATGAGTTGTTAACAAATGCTTTCATAGCCGCCTATGCAAAGTGTGCATTACTCAGATATGCTGAGCTTGTATTCTGTGGAGTGACAAATAAGACGGTAAGCTCTTGGAATGCACTGATAAGTGGCTATGCTCAGAGCGAGGATCCATCCAAGGCTTTGACTCTATCCTCCGAAATTATGGTTTCTGGTTTGTTTCCTGACTGGTTCACTATTGGTAGCCTTCTTTTTGCTTGTTCCCGCTTAAAACAGCTACTGTGTGGTACACAAATTCATGGTTTTGTGCTTAGAAATGGTCTAGAAAAAGATATGTCTACAGTGGTTTCCCTAGTTTCATTTTACATGAATTGTGGAAAACCTGAACTGGCACAACTTCTATTTGACAGGATAGAAGATAAAAATAGTGTATCCTGGAATGTGATGATAGCTGGTTACTTGCAGAATGCACTACCAGATAAAGCCTTATTTTTGTTTCATGATATGGTATCTCTTAGATTCCAACCTGAAGAAATTTCTGTTACAAGTGTCTTGGGGGCTTGTTCAACATTGTCTGCTGTCAAGCTGGGGAAAGAAGTTCATTGCTTTGCACTAAAAAATCGCCTTATAGAGGATACTTTTGTCCATTGCTCAATCATAGACATGTACGCAAAATCTGGATTCATAGGAATGTCCAAGTATGTTTTTGACCATATTCCGCTCAAAGATATAGCATCATGGACAGCTATGGTTACAGGATATGCAGTTCATGGACTTGGAATGGAGGCCATCAAGCTATTTCAGGAAATGCAAAAATCGGACTTCACGCCTTCGAGCTTGACATATGTCTCTATTTTAATGGCATGTAACCATGCCGGGCTCATTGAAGAAGGTCAACAGTATTTTAGAGAGATGCAGATCTTGCATGGTCTAAAACCTGAAGTGGAACATTATGCATGTGTAATTGACATGCTGGGTCGTGCTGGACAGTTTGATGATGCCTTAAATCTTATGGCTGAGATGCCTATGCAGCCAGATACTCAAATTTGGAGCTCGTTGCTCAGTTCATCTATGGTTCATGCCCACTTAAATCTTGGGAAGAAATGTGCTGAGAAGTTACTGGAATTAGAGCCAAAAAGAGCAGAAATATATGTTTTAGTATCCAATTTTTTTGCTAGATATGGGGACTGGGATTCTGTTAGACAATTGAGGCAAAAGATGAAGGAGTTAAGCTTGCAAAAAGAAATTGGTTGCAGTCGGATTGAAATAGGAGGAAAAAGCTATAACTTTGCCGTTGGCAATATGCTTTCCAAACCGTAAGAGCTATAATGAGGGTAAATATGACCAAGGGAAAGAAGTGAGCTGGTGATTACCTAAGATGATTTGGTGCTTCAGCATTTGAACAGAGAGGGTAAAGGATAAATTGAGGTAGGTCAGCAAGAAACCTTTCGGATTCTATTTCCTGGTACCATGACCAAAATCAACTGCTGCCTCCATCATCCAGCACAAGAGAAGGAAGGACAAGTTAGATACACACTGTTGCATGATAGAATGACCTTTCCCTCTTATGGAAGTTGTTATCTCGCTCGGCATATTCCCTGGAGTTTCTTTACTGGCAGATGACATTGGGATTACAAAACACGATTAATCACTTGACTCACGTTCGTCTTGTTGACGACTCAAGGTTTTCCTCAAGGAAAGCAGTTCACTAATTACCGCGATTTGCTTTAAGTTAGTGCCCAAATCATTGTTAGGGAGATAATCACAAGGATTGGAGTAGAGGCACTCTCACAATTTTTAAAGACGATTCTCCTGATGAATGATACAAGGATGGAGTCAATTTGACCTGCTTTTGTTTAGCCTCCCAAGTTGTTCAGATGTAAATATTAGGCAGAATCATATTCCCTATTCTGTACTTTGGCTTCTGTTTTAATAGCAAACAGTGTTTGATATCAAGACCGACTCACTCCATGAAGATGTTTTACTTTTCAAAATTTGAAGAGCAGTGTGGCAGAAGATGTTTTGAAACTTTAGTTCAGCATGGAATTTCAGTTCCTAAAAATGATGAGCGACATGAGGCTGGAAGTCCCAAGGGTCAATTCTGCGCAGTCTAAGAAAATTTGCCCCTGGCCTTCTACATTTTTGTAGTAGAGAGAAAAATTGGTCATTGATTTTAGGTGCTTGGTAAGTGTATTGGGCAAATTTGGTTCCACGTTCCTACTATATCTATGTACGTCCTCAGTAAAAAGAGCGGCCAAATTATGGTCGACTCGAGTAAGGCCGGCCTTAGTTAGTAGACAGATCGAGTGACGTGACTCACTGCGACGTCGTTTCGAGCTCTGACACTCGTACGCTGAGGCCACCAACCTTTGTATTTTTCTTTGATTATTTCGAGGTAGGTCCCTTAGTATATGAAGAAAGACTCATATATATTGGACTATTGAAAATATATAACTCTCTCTCTCCCCCTCTCTCTCTATCTAATTCTTTATCTCTCTCTTGTGCAAAGTTTACTACTTACTGTTGTTGTATCTCGAATTATTTACACGATAATCACAGATCTCGGTCACACTATACTCTCTAGTTCATATTACTTTTGATTCCGATTAACCCATATTATTTTTGATTGTTTTAGAGCTTATTAAGTACCTATATAACTTTTTAGCCAAACAATTTGGCGCCGTCTGTTGGGATTTTGAGAATCAAAGCTGTAGTTTGCCTCTAGAGATCCTTCAAAAAATCACTCCCGACGACCTAAAATGGCTGAGAACAACGCAAGAATGAAAGCCATCTTGGATGTTAGAACAGATCTCACAGGCCCTTTCAATACGGCTGCTGAAGGGGATGCCCTGCACGCAACCCCCAGTACCTTGATAAGCGTGGAAAACCTACCTTCCCCATCGGAAGATCTGGTGGTTCCACGAGAAAGAGAGGCTTCAACATCAACAAATAAAGAAGCGCTCCCGTAGGTAAAAAGGTTACTGGAAGAGTGGCTGACAAACACTCTGAGCAGTCTACCCAAAAAGCCTCCTCAAAATGATAGATGCACCCCAGCAACAGATCATGTTGCAGCCGAAGATGAACTCGAGGTCACGAGAACGAACAACGTGCCCGTCGATGCTCAAGCTAACGGCGGCGCACTCACAATTATCCTAAAAAAGATGGAAGAAATGGAAAACGAGAATAGGTCGCTTCGCGACCAGATGAAGGAGCACCAAGAAAGGGTGGATAAAATCCCAGGTGCGCTTAAGTTACTGCCAAAGCAAGACGTGTGGAGGTTCGTTGAACAACCCTACACGGGAAGGAGCTGCGCCATATCCCATCTCGAAGACCTTCAAAATGCCCCCTTACTTGAAGGAATATGACGGGACCACATATCCCGAGGACCACCTGATTCACTATGTTACAACCGTTAAAGGCAAGATCTATCAAAAGAGCAGGTACCATCCGTACTTCTGAAGAAGTTCGGCGAAACGCTAACAGGAGGAGCCCTAACGTGGTACTCACAGCTACCTGCCAAAAGCATCTCCACATTCGAGGAAATGGCAGATAAATTTGCCACCGCCCACACAGGAGCAAGGAAGGCGCAAGTACGCGTCAATAACATTTTTGCTGTACGACAGACCCCAGGAGAAGGACTCAGGGAGTTCTTGGCTAGGTTCAATAGGGTCAGAATGAGCCTACCAAACGTGTCCGAAGGCATGGCAGTCGCAGCCTTTCAGAACGGACTCAGCAGAAACGGCTCAAGGGCAACCAAGAAACTACTCAGCCGTCTCCTGAAATATCCCCCCACCACCTGGGAAGAAATACACAATGCCTACTGTGCTGAGGTACGTGGAGATGACGACGACCTCAACGGCCCAACCCGGCGATTGACGACGGTGCACCCAGAAATCCGAAGGGACCGACACAACGAGGGACGACGGGAACAAGTCCCACGCCTCAACAGGGAAGGACACCAACTATACAGCAGATCCTCGCATCCGCCACCGCCAAGGCACGCAGACGCCTTACAAAGACATATCGCCCCATTGAGGAATGATAGAGGTATGCCCCCTTCATTATCTGCACATAACTTTTGTGTATCTCCTTCAGAAGTAGTGTACGCACTGGAAAAGCTGGGCAACAAAGTACAATGGCCAAGAAAGATGAAGTCCAACCCCGCCACCAGAAATTCAAACGCCCTATGTGAGTTCCACCAGGAACGGGGGCACAGAACAGAAGACTACATAGGCCTCCGACATGAGGTGGTCCGGATTCTAAACCAAGGGTCCTTGAAAGAACTACTCAGCGACAAAGGGAAGCTCAACTTCGCACGCGGGCGGGAACAACCTCACGGCCTGCCAAGGCTGCCCTCACCAACACGCACCATCAACATGATCATCTGGGACGGGAATAACTCATCGATCAACCACGTCAAATTCACCACCACTCACAAGTTAAAGCGAACCATCGCTCACGAACAGTATGAAGACTTCGAAGATAGTATCATTTTTGATAAGTCCGATACCGACGGTTTGTGTTTTCTTCATTATGATGCCTTAGTTATTACTTTACGCATAGTAGATACTGATGTTAAAAGAATCATGGTTGACGACGGTAGCGGCGCATGTATCATTCATCCAAGAGTCCTTGCACTTATGGGACTCGAGGATAAGATAATTCCACGCTGCGTAACACTAACTAGTTTTAATAATGCAGTGGAAAGAACCTCTGGCGAGGTAACGCTGCCCGTTCCTGCAGGAGGAGTTACGATGGAAACCACTTTCCACGTAATGAACCAAGAAACGGCATACAACGCCCATTATAGGACGCCCGTGGATACATGCCATGAGGGCCGTCCCCTCCAGTTTCTACCAAGTATCAAATTTCCAACCCCATGGGAAGTGCACAGCATACGAGGCGAGCCGCGCACCGCCCAAGAGTGCTATAAAATAGCTCAGGATTACACGCACACCCAACAACCCAAGGGAGCAAGTGTTGAAGCATAGCAATCAGCCCTGTCGGGGACTAAGGTCCGCCCGACAGAGAATGCCATCAAAGATCCCGATGACATCGAGGCTAGCAAGGCTACGGTCGAAGACATCGACCCCATCCTATTAAGAAACAGTGACCCCGCGAAGAAAGCTAACATAGGTCACGGCTTATCGAATCCAGGTAAGTACCGTGAATTTTTATCTAACCATGTGGACCTATTTGCTTTTTCCCATGCAGATATGCCAGGAATTCTACAAGAAATTGCCTCCCACAAACTGAACGTCGACCCATTACACCCGCCCGTGCGGCAGGCAAGAAGAAAATTCAACGCAGCCATCAACAAAGCGGTGAGTAAAGAAGTAGAAAAGCTGCTAAGTAATGGCTCCATTAGGGAGTCCAAGTACCGGAATGGGTCGCCAATGTCGTAATGGTCAAAAAGAAAAACGGGAAGTGGCGGATGTGTGTAGACTTCATCGATCTAAACAAAGCATGTCCAAAAGACTCATTCCCACTACCCCACATCGACCAACTGATAGACGCAACGGCAGGACATGAGCTGCTGAGCTTCCTTGATGCATACTTCGGCTACAATCAGATCATGATGGCCGAGGAGGATCAGGAGAAAACAACTTTAATCACTCACCAGGGGTCATATTACTATACGGTAATGCCCTTCGGGCTTAAGAACGCAGGAGCCACTTACTAAAGGCTGGTGACTACGATATTCAAAGAACAACTCGGCAAGACAATGGAGGCCTACATCGATGACATGCTGGTCAAGTCACCACAAAAGGAAGCCCACCTCACCCACCTGAAAGGAGCCTTCAAAATATTAAGGAGGTACAGTATGAAAATGAATCCCGAAAAATGCGCTTTTGGCGTAGCCTCAGGAAAGTTCCTAGGATTTCTGGTATCACAAAGAGGCATCGAAGTCAACCCTGACTAGATTAAGGTTATAGAATCTATCCCATAAACCCTACGCAGCAAAAAACAAGTGCAGAAGCTAACAGGTCGGATAGCCGCCCTCTCCAGGTTCATCTCACGCTCCTCCGACAGGTGCCACAAATTCTTCGGTGTATTGAAGAAAGACCAGGGACTACAGTGGAACGAAGAATGTGTAGAGGCCCTGAAGAACTTGAAAGCATATTTGTCATCACCGCCCCTACTAGTGAAAGCCAACCCAGGCGAGCCGCTGTTGGTGTATTTGGCCGTATCAAAAGTCGCAGTCAGCGCCGTCCTAGTGCGCGAAAATAAAGGTACGCAATCTCCTATTTAATATAAGAGCAAAACTTTGGCGGACACCGAAACCCGGTACCCCCACCTAGAGAGGCTAGCATTGGCACTCGTAGTAGCTCACGAAAGCTACGACCCTATTTCCAATGCCATCCCATAAGGGTAGTAACAACCTTCCGTTTAAGGAGCGTCCTACATAAGCCCGAACTCTTAGGGCGACTCGCCAGATGGGCCGTTGAGCTCAGCAAGCATGATGTCACGTACCTTCCAAGGACCGCTATCAAATCGCAAGTTATAGCTGACTTTATCGCGGAAGTCCTACTAAAGGCAGAACTCGAGGCACAACGCGCATTCTCCGAAAACGACCTATGGGTCCTTTATACGGATGTGGCCGCCAATGCATCGGGATCGGGACTAGGACTCATTCTTGAGGTCCCCACGGGCAATTCGCCAGTCCATACGATGCCCGAAAATGACTAACAACGAGCCCGAGTATGAGGCCGTTATTGCAGGCATAAAACAGGTCACCACGTATGGGGCTCGCCGGATACTCCTCCACTGCGACTCCCAACTCGTGGTAAACCCAGTCATTGGGACTTACCAAATCAAATAGCAGAGGCTGCAAAAGTATCAGATAGAAATACGCAAACTAATGGCCACATTCGACAAATGTCGCTTCGAACAAATTCCCAAATCACGGAACATCGAACATGACGGCCTGACAAAGTTGGTCGCTGCTACCACAAACATCAACAAAGAAAGTGTGGTCACACTCCTCCACTCAGCCATTGATCACACCGAGGTACTTTCCTTAAACCTGACTTGGGACTGGCGCAACCAGTTCATATCTTATTTGCAGGATGGAACACTACCCCCCAATAAAAAAGAGGTGAAAAAGCTTCGCATACAGGCCGCCCGATACTGCATGATCAACAATGACCTTTATAAAATAACGTTCGGTGTCCCATAAGCCAAGTGCTTAGGGCTGCAACAAACAAGGCCGGTACTCGAAGAAGTACACGAAGGCCATTGCGATGCCCACACTGGCAATCGCTCCTTTGTGCGATACATCATACGCGCCGACTGCTACTAGTCCACCATGAAGAAAGAGGCAGCTGAATATGTCCGCCGATGCGAGTAATGCCAAAAGTACGCCCCAATGATACACCAACCAGGAGAACCCCTCCATTCTGTCACCTCCCCTGGCCATTCATAAAGTGGGGAATGGATATAGTTGACATGCTACCCGCAGGACGAGGAAAGGTAAGATTTTTACTTGTTTTAACTGACTATTTCTCCAAGTGGGTGGAAGCAGGTGCCTACGCGCAAATAAGCAAACAAGAGCTCATCACCTTCATATGGAGAAACATCATATGCCGCTTCGGCATCCCAAAAGAAATTAGCTGCGACAACGGGTGCCAGTTGACCGGTCAGAAAACGATTGATTTCTTCGAGAAATGGCGCATCAAAAGGATACTATCCATGCCATACCACCCCGCCGCCAACGGCCAAGCGGAGTCCTCCAACAAAATAATTTTAAACATATTAAAAAAGAAGCTCGAAGATGACAAAGGGCTATGGCCCGAACTACTACCCGAAGTCTTGTGAGCGCACAGAACCACACCCAAGTCCAGCACCAGGGAAACCCCATACTCACTGGTTTACAGAACCGACGCGGTCATACCCGTTTAAGTGGCCGAACCCAACCTAAGATATTCACACAGCAGCGGAACAAAAAATGACATCAACAGACTCCAAGACCTTGATGAAGCCGAAGAAAGAAGCGAAATGGCCCACATCAGGATGGTAGCCCAAAAACAGCAAGTCGAAAGATATTACAACAAGAGGACAAAAATAAGACCACTCAAAGTAGGCGACTACGTCCTCAAAGCCAATACATTGGCCTCAAAAGACCCAAGTGAAGGAAAACTGGGCACAAACTGGGATGGACCCTACAAAATCACGGCGACAGCCCGGAAAGGAGCATTCCAGCTAGAGACAATGGAAGGAAAGACACTCCAGAACAAGTGGAATGTCACCCACCTAAAACATTTCCACTTCTAAAAGGTGTCACATGAGTCGTACTCTTTTTCCTGTTTTGTCCCAATTGGGTTTTCTCGAGAAGGTTTTTAACGAGGCGTCAAAGGGGACACCTGGAGATGTTTTGCAGCACAAGTGCATCATATCAGCCTCTCGGTTTACTCTCCAAGCCCGACATGATGCAGGGACTCGATTAGTGTCATCTCCAGATGAATAGAATGACTACGGCCATCTCCAGATGTATAGAAAGGCTACGGCCATCTCCAGATGTACAAAAAGGCTACGGCCATCTCCAGATGAATAGAAAGGCTACGACCATCTCCAGATGTATAGAAAGGCTACGACCATCTCCAAATGAATGAAAAGGCTACGACCATCTCCAAATGAATGAAAAGGCTACGGCCATCCCAA
Organism: Nicotiana benthamiana; assembly: GCA_034376525.1. NCBI lineage: Eukaryota > Viridiplantae > Streptophyta > Magnoliopsida > Solanales > Solanaceae > Nicotiana > Nicotiana benthamiana. The sequence goes on along the minus strand of CM067335.1, from coordinate 106,583,075 downwards.
ATGAATGAAAATGCTAAGGCCATCTCCAAATGAATGAAAAGGCTACGGACACCTCCAAATGAATAAAAAGGCTACGACCATCATTTTCACGTGGCTAAGGCCATCGTTTTTATAAGGCTAAAGCCATCATGTTCGAATGGCTAAGGCCGTCACTTTTATAAGGCTACGGCCATCATGTTTACATGGCTAAGGTCATCGTTTCTATGAGGATACGACCGTTATTTTTACATGGCTAGGGCCATCATTTTATAAGGCTACGGCCATCATGTTTACATGGCTAAGGCCATCATTTTTATAAGGCTACAACCATCATGTTTACATGGCTAAGGCCATGGTTTTTATAAGGCTACGACCGTCACTTTTACATGGCTAAGTCCATCAGGCTACGACCGTCATTTTTACATGCCTAAGGCCATCATGCTACGGCCGTCATTTTAACATGGCTAAGGCCATCAGGCTACGACCGTCATTTTTACATGGCTAAGGCCATCAGGCTACGACTGTCATTTATACATGGCTAAGGCCATCAGGCTACGACCGTCATTTTTACATGGCTAGGGCCATCATTTTTACGTGGCTACGACCATCATTTTTTCATGGCTCAGGCCATCAAGCTACGACCCTCATTTTTACATGGCTAAGGCCATCAGGCTACGACCGTCATTTTAACATGGCTATGGCCATCAGGCTATGACCGTCATTTTTACATGGCTAGGGCCATCGTTTTTACGTGGCTATGGCCATAATTTTTTCATGGCCAAGGCCATCACAATACGGCCGTCATTTTTACATGGATAAGGCCATCAAGCTACAACCATCATTTTAACATGGCTAAGGCCATCAGGCTACGACCGTCATTTTTACATGGCTAGGGCCATCGTTTTTACGTGGCTACGACCATCATTTTTACGTGGCTAAGGCCATTGTCTTAACTCGGCGAAGGTAGCCGAATGTTACTAGGCCACGACCATTGTTTCTGCATGGCTACAATCATCACTTTTATACGGTTAAGACCGCCGAATCCTCATGGCTATGGCCATCATTTTAACACAGCTAAGGTCGTCAAATTTCACAAGGTTACGACCATTGTTTTACGCGGCTATGGCCATCGTTTCTACACGGCTAAGGCCGTCGAAGTTTTACACAACTACGGCAAAAAACACAACAACATGCCAAAAGAATAGAAAAGATTACCTACAGCAAAAATCGTATATCTTTATCTAAAGGGTCAACACCCATGATACAAAAATCAGTATCTACAAACATATTTACAAGGATCCTAAGGTCCTCTACTCATCCTGTCCCGCTTGGCCTTCATGTGGCCCGTCCTCGTTCCCAGGAGGGTGCGCCTTGGAGATCCAAGAGCTGGATTCCAAGCGATTAACATCTGCAGAATTGCCCCCCTCCCGGGCTAGCGATTCAGGACTGTAGCCGGCCGCTTCATGAGCAACCCTAACCAACTGGCGCTGACTCTCAACCTCTGCCTCGAATGCTCGACCAGCCACCAAAAACTCTTCAAGCACGACCAGCCTGGCCTCCGCATACACCCACATCTCGTGTGCCTCACGAGACACGTCAGCCTAAGCAAGAGCTCTCTAGAGGTCCTCATCTTCGCTCTTCTTGGCATCAAGTTCAGCCGTTAAGGCCGCAACCCGGGTGCACAATTCTGCCGCCTCCTCCACCAATACGCGGCCGAGCTGCTATTCTTCATCCTTAGCTTGAAGGAGGACCTCCATTTCTGCAGTTCGAGTAACAACAACCATGAGTTGTTCATCGACTTTCTCCAGCTCAACCACCCGCTTCTTCAACAGCTGCTCGGATTGCACGAGGCCCTCACGGACCACCCTGAAATTAGGGTACTGTTTATGCATATCAGCCAAGGTCTGGTGCGCCTCACGCGTCCTATTGTACTTATGCACCAACCCGTTGTACTTGGCCACCTTCTCCTTCTGGCGTCGACCCCTCTCCGCCTCTAAGATAAGAGTCTGGAAAAGAAACCAAAAAGTAGGTATGAGGAAAATCACCCTCCACTAATGAAAAATAAAGATCACCGATCAAGCCAAAGACATACCTGCAAGGCCGCACCCGCCACCCTTCGGGCCAAGACCTTGTCGCTGAGTTCCGCCAGGGTCGTGCGCTCAGCATAGTCACACAAAAGTGTCATACTGGTGGCCGCCTTCTCGAAATTCTCCAGCAAGTTGTAGTGGCTTGGAATCACTATGCGATGGGAAGACAGGCCGGCCACCATCTCCACTTGGTCCAAAGACCCGCTTTCTCTCCCCACGTCCTCTGTGGTGACCTCCGGGCCTGCCATATCCACACTTTTGCTCCTCCTTTCCATGGCCTCCTTCCTAAGGGCAGTCCTCTCCAAGCGGATGGCCTCGGCCTAGATTCAGGACGAGATGGCTTAACCTTCTATGTTTGAGCGGCCACAGCCTTGCCGGTAAGAATTCAACGCTTCCTCATCTCCAATGTCTCATCCTCTTCACGGTCCCCCTCTGTAGGACGTAGGACGAGCTCAGATGGAGTCGTTTTGGCAGTGGTCATCCCTATGGGCCAACCCCAGGAACATTCTCAAGAACAACCGCCGGTATCTCCATAGGCGTCGTTTCAAGTACGGCCCCCCAGCATTGCCTCAGACGTTAGCTCTGGAGCCGCCTCTGATGCGACCTCTTGTCTTGAGGGGGGTGAAACGCTGCCCCTAGACATGCCAACGAGGATCATATCCTCCTCAAGGTTAGATACTACTCCAGAAGGGTCGGCCACAGTTTTCTTCTTTTCTTCTTCTTCTTCTGCGCCTTCTTAGGGGCGTTCCGACCTACCAAAACATGTATGATACGGGCAAGAAAATTATGGGGAACCCCCAAACCATAACAGAAGGAAAAACTAGGCAAGACCGTTACCTGTCGGGACATAGAGCCTAAGGAATTCAGGCTAGGAACGACATTCTTCTGCAAACGGTATCAACGCTTGCACCCATGACCTAATGTCGTCAACCCTTAGAGGAGGGCGAGTTTTCACTGCACGAAGGCAAAGGGAAATTTACGATGGTGAAAACCAGCAAAGTAAGGTTTCCGTAGTAAATGTTACGCACAGTAATACTTACATGCATTGTTCCACACCTCTGGAAACATTTCAGGGTTGGACATAAGGTACTCGGTACGCATGTAGAAAAATATCTTCCAAAATTTGCGGTTGGACTTGTCCGTCCACTTGTGACACAAAGCTCTTCTTGCCCCGACTCTTTAACTGGATCATCTTGGATCTCTCATAAAGCTCGCACCGAACATTTGTAGGAGGATGAACAGTAACCTCTTTCTCGGCCTTCGCTGCATATGTTGTGAGGATCCTACACACCTTCAACGCATACGGAGTGAGTTGGGCCGGACATGCCCCGTACCAGAGACAGAGCTCTTCCGCCAAAGTGTAAAGTGGGAGGCTATACCCGACTCGAAAGGCATATTCGTAAAATGCACAGTACCCGGGCTTGTGCACATTGGCATAGCTCATCCCGGGGGGGGGGGCCATCTCAACATAGTCAGGAATATTACACGACTCCTGAGAGCAACCAAGTGAGACGGCATCAGATCACTGTCTTCCCAAGGAGCGAGTTTACACTTATTCTTAAAGTCCTTCCTTGTATCCATATCCACTGGGAGCAAGTTAGCCAATGATAAAGGAACGAAAACTTCTTCGGCCTCCCCATCATCTGAGGATGACGAAGCCCTAGAGGGAGCATCGTCCTTGGTCCTGGTATCATCATGACGATGCTGGAAATGATGAGAAAAAGGCACTTCTGGGCGCGGGTTCGATCCCTAAGAACGAGAGTTTCAGAAAAGAAAGAGCAATGAGCACCAGAAAAAGATAAGGAAAATATTGGGAGAATACTTTCAGAAAAAGTTCGAAAGATGGATCAAGTTCAAATTTTCCTCTATTTGTAAGAACGGGTTTGAGCACGTGATTTTTGCCCTATAGGAGAATTACTCCCAAAATTCAAAATAAAATATTTTTTATTTTTGTTGTGTGTGATTTTGCGGATTTCGTGTTATTTTTCGTATTTGTTTTTATTTTTCTGTGCGGGTTTATTAGTCGAATTAATATAAAATACAAAATACGTTGCATTTTCATTTAGGATTTATTAGGAGAAATTAAAGTTTTATTTCACAAAATCACAAAAATAATACGCTTAACATTTTAGCATTTAAAGACCTAGATGCGTGATTTATTTTAATTAATATTTAATTGTGCGCGTTAATTGTTATTAGAAGTTAATTGGTATTTTATAAGTTAATTTGATTTTGTAATATGATTTAGAATTTTGGCTTTTAATTATTTTAGGAATTAAAATGAAGAAAAGAAATGAAAATAAAGAGAAAATCGAATTGGGTCATCCCAGTTTAACCAAAATGAGACCCACAACCCTTATCCCTACCCGGTCCAATTAACCATAGCCTCACGGACATGCCAAACGACGTCGTTCTGGCATGCCCCATTCCAACTGTTGATCTCACTTGATCAACGGTCCAGATCGTCCAACCTTTACCTACATCCGACCCGATCCATTACCATCCACCAAACCCGCCCTATTACTACCCCCAAACGACCACGTTGTGACCCCTCATCTAATCTAAACCGTTGAATTTGTGTAATCCAACGGCTCAGAATGGTCATGGCATTTTAATTTATCAAAGACCCCCCCCCCACATTCACCCGTTCCATTCCCAAACCCTTCCCCTTTCGTCTCCCTCAACGAACTAAACAAGACACCCACCGAACCCTAGCCGCCCTCCTCACCCCTTCACCAGAAACCCAGCGGCAATGACGCCGCCGGCCACCCAAACAACACACATGAACCACCTAACTCCCCTCTCCACGAATCTACAACCTATTTGGCTTGAATCAACCCCGAACTTCTCAAATATTTAATCAAAGATTCGAGCCAGACATGAATCAACCGCAACCGTCCCCAAATTGATACCAAACATTCCCCTGACCTCCCTCATACCTAAACCAACAAGTGTTTGGTTCAAATCCGCGTAAAACTCGTCGAATGGCGGATCTAGGTTTCAGCGGTTCAACCGATGTGGAGTCGTCTGAGTCAAAGTGTTTTCTAGTTAATATTATAGGCTCGGACGAAGTAGGCCTATAATACTAGCTGGAAAACAATTTCTGAAGAAAATGTGTTTGAAGTCCGAAAAATGTGAGTTTTACTAATTTCCTTTTCTTTTTCTATATGTTTGTTTGTATGGTTAATTTTGTATCTTTCTTTAATTTATTTCTCGTCGATATTGTTCAGCATCTTTCTCCTTCTTCATCAAACCTTTTATTTGGTCTAAATTTTCTTCTATCCATTGTCAAGAACATGTTTTAAGTTGTACAGTCGATTTGAAAACTTCGTTGAAAAGTTAGTTTATAAGGTCTTTGTTTTCTGCCAATACAACTCGAGTCACCTTGTTGGTCTATTTCTATTCTGCTCGTTTGTTGTTAACTGTCATATGTTATAATGTGTATAATCAATTGCATAATTGTCGTCAATTAGTTCGCTTAAAAACTGGAAGCATGAATGTAGTCTATTTTTTTAGTATGTTATCCATTTTGCTCGCATTATCAATTCCGTCTGATTCATACCATTTTGATTGGTTCTGTGCTTATGCATTTGAATTGGTGTGAATTTGAATAGGAACAATCATAGCTGTTATAGTTGGGAATTTAGCAATCGGTTTTGGCTTAGACTTGTGGATTTTAAATAACAGGTCGATGAGTCTTGGTTTAAGGTAGTAATTTCAAGGGATTTCAGGGGTGATTTGGGGATAAAATAGTTAGGATAATGATGTAATGATAGTGTCTTGTTAGTGGGGTATTAATTATAAATAATCTAATGAGTAGTGGGGAACAAGGAGTAATTTAAGGGGGACTGTGGGGTTTCTGTTTGTCTACTTTTGGGTTATTTGGAATTAAGAATGGTAAATAATGACAAAATGTAAAAAAAGAGACATAGGAGGGAATATTTGCGGGGGCTGAAATTAAAGAAGGGGTAGGGATAATTAGAAAGGGTAATAATAAAAGGATGTTGGAATAATAGTGAGAAAGGGAGAAGAGAGTCTTGGTTTTAGATATATAAGGATTCATTTCAACACTTAAAAAAGAGGACGAATGGGTTAAGCAAGAGGGGAGGAGAAATAGAGTTGAGTTAAAAACTATTAGCTTTCTAATCCAAAGAATTCAGTGAGTTTAGAGTGGAAATAGGCTAATTTTCAATCTGAAAGAGTGAGTATTTTGAGAGTTCAGAAACTAAAATGAGGTCCTTTTGCCATCTAAAAAGTCAGTATTAGTTTGTGATTTGAAGCTACAAGCTTCTGTTTGGACTGTTAAAAAATGAAATCACTATTCCATTAGGCATTTGTAGTTCATCCTCAAGTTTAGTTGCTAGTTTGTTCCTGTTAGCTTAGGATTTGATTGCTGGGGAGCATCCGGAGTGTGTACTGTTTTTTTGAAAGTTCTGGTTCAATTTCAAGGTCGAATGAGATTATTTGAGCTGCTTGCGGTTGAATATTTTGGTTTGGTCATCTTGAGTTTGTTTGTTCCCGGGTCTTACTGGTTTTCTATCTGTTCTGAATTGAGGGCGGGACTACTGGTTGTTTTCTGCCTATTATTGCTGGTTACTGCTATTGTTTGCTATTTGCTGTTGTGGCTGATTTCTTCTATTTCATTTCTACTCCAATTTCAGGTACACATTTGAATCTTGTATTGCTACAACTTGGAAGTTGAAAAATGACTCAATAAAATCTCCTGTTTATCTCCTTTTGGAAATTTACATTCAAGTTGTCATAATAGTATAATTGGCAGATGATTTATATTTGTTGAGTTCTATTTATATTTGTGTTATATTGGACTATATGTCAAAAACCAGAATCATTTAAACAATGAATATTAGATATAGTTAATTGTAGTTAGATTTCTGTAGTAAACATTAGGCTTGTTGGATTATTAAATTAATTTGAATAATGACACTATTTAAATTGCTGTCCGAAGTTCATGTTATTTCTGCCCGTTCTAAAGCGGTCTTGTCTATTTGAAAGCTTGAATAATCAGACCGTTAGTGTAGTTCCAATAATTAGTTTCACTAGCTATAATTAATATTCTGGGATTTGATTTCAAATTCAACTTCGGTGGGTGTTAAAAAAAATCGAATTGTAGTAATAATACGGCTAAACTATTTTTAGATGTATGAGTTAGCTCAAAACCCGCAGTAGTAATATATTCAAACCTGTTGGATACAATCGTGGCTATCTATGATGTTGAAATAAATTTATAAATGGAAGTTCAAGCTCTCATTTGGGTTAATCATTATCGAATCCCATTGCTGTTGGGGATGTGCGGTTATTTCAAATAATCTTAATGTGTTTTCCTTATAATTGGTGGAGTTCTTTAATAAATCATCTAACTAGTGGTTGGGTCTCGCTTTGGACCCAAGTTTTCTCAAATAATTCTGGGCATGTTTAATTTTTTTTAGCCTTAAGTCATGTATTTAATTAGGATCTTTTCTCTTTCAATTTAGAGACGAACTTAATAGAAAAAATGTAGTCACTTTAGGATTGCCCTTTTAAAATATATGAGGCGAGCCTTTCCAAATAAATAAATTGTGGGTCCCTCAGTAAAAATCTAAAGATATCTAAAAAAATTAGAAAGGGTCGTTTAGCGAATTTCACGTCCTCCCAAAAGATTACAACTTGCTAGACTCTCTTTTGGACGCGCCTCAATTAATCTTACCTCCCTAAACTGGGCGTGCATTTATGCGACCCAAATCCAAATCTCGACAGGGTCGAAATGTGTCGACGACCACGGGTACACTGGCTGTGACATGGTCCGAGATATGTTTTCACAATGCTGCAATTCTTTGTAAATAATAACAATAATAATAATAATTAAAAGCGGTTAAAAGTTAAAATTGGCACATAGAAAAGTTAAATTTAGCCATTACAATAATTTAAGCGGCCGTGCTAGAACCACGGGATTCGGGGGTGCCTAACACCTTCCCTCGGGTCAACAGAATTCCTTACTTAGAATTTTCGGTTCGCAGACTTCACTTGGGAAGTCGAATATTTTCCTCGAATTAGGATTCAAGATAAACCGGTGACTTGGGATACCAAAAGCCAAACCTATCCCAAGTGGCAACTCTGGAATAAATAAATAATCCCATTTCGAATATTGTCACTTAAATTGGAAAAAATCCCTTACGCATCTATCCCTTGGGCTGGGCGCGCAAAAAGGAGGTGTGATAACGGGTACACGAAAATTGAAAAGGCGTGACTCGAAAACCCGTGCAGGAAACTCAAACGTCACGTCATGGCCTGAACCGTCTCGGGAACAGAGGTAATGATCACACACGTGATCGATGATGTAATCTTAAAAAGGAGCCCCTAAAGGGGGGTAATATGTCAATGACATAATATCTTCACAGGTGGGCACGCCCTTTCCGACAGTATTCACTGGAACGACCAAATTTCTGGAAACGTTAAGCATATATGTCCGTTCGCTGAAGACGTCTCTCGTCTACGTCCCCAACAAACGGAGGGACTATTTGTATTGGGCAAATTTGGTTCCCTACGTTCCTACGATATCTACGTACGTCCTCAGTAAAGAGAGCGGCCAAATTATGGTCGACTCGAGTAAGCCCGGCCTTAGTTAGTTGACGGACCGTGTGACGTGACTCACTGCGACGTCGTTTCGAGCTCTGACACTCGTACACTGAGGCCACCAACCCTTGTACTTTTCTTTGATTATTTCGAGGAAGATCCCTTAGTATACAAAAGGGGACCTTCCCTTTGTAAAGCCTCTTGTATATCGGACTATTGAAAATATACAACTTTCTATCTCTCCCTCTCTCTATCTGACTCTTTATCTCTCTCTCTCTCTTGTACAAAGTTTACTACTTACTGTTCTTGTATCTCGAATTATTTACACGATAATCACAGATCTCGGTTATACTATACTCTCTAGTTCATATTACTCTTGATTCCGATCAACACATATTATTTTTGATTGTTTTAGAGCTTATTAAGTACTTGCATAACTTTTTAGCCAAATAGTAAGCAACCTCCGCTTCCAACCAAGAGGTTGTGAATTCGAGTCTCCTCAAGAGCAAGGTGGGAAGTTTTTGGAAGGAAGGATGCCGGGGGTCTATTTGGAAATAGTCTCTCTACCCAGAGTAAGGGCAAGGTTTACGTACACACTACCCTCCCAGACCCCACTGAATGAGATTATATTAGGTTATTGTTGTTGGTGGTTATCGCGTGCTGGAATCCCCTTGGTGCTTCTCAGCATTGTGCGCTGTATGTAAAACTTCGTTGTGTTGAGTGTAATTGGAAGAGTGGAAGTAAATATGGAGGGATATGTTATTTTGTGTAACTTTAACACGCAAAATTAGCCTAACGGACATATGACTCCACAATAATTGATAGTATACTACTTTAACAGTAGTTTGGATGTCGTTTATCAATTTATATTGACTGGTCACTAATTGATTATTTAAACTTAAACATAATTAATGTGTATTAGCTAGTTGATATGTTATTAATGTGGTTGAGTTAAACTTCATGCAGAAACAGAAAAACAAGACCCAATCTATGCAACATTTCCGCCAGCCAAAGCTACAGACTTTGGGTACTTGTTGATCAGAATACATGTAACAAAGTTTTGTCTTGATCCTTGGGGTAACATATTAGAGAGTGACAACGTTTTTCCCTAAGTTTCAATATATACTAGTAGCTATTTTATGACTGTAAATTTTATTTCTATAAGACTAAGAAAGGGTCTTCCAATGCATACAAAGAACGATGAGATATGTTTCCAAATAATAGAGATCAATTGTGGCATCTTGAACCCGAGAAAGCTTAACAAGTTTACCTGGATTAATGGATATTTTCTCTAACTTATATATATTGAAAGTGTAAATGATATATATATATATATATATATATATATATATATGTTATAGTAATAGGTAACTGTCTTATTTTGTTTTCATATTACTAATTTTATTTATTGATGATTATGCATAGGAAAATAATTTGTATGCTCACTTACCATTTAAATAAAAGAAAATGACCGATCGTATGCGTTACAACAACAACAATCCAGTGAGATTTTACAAGTGGAATTTGGGGAGAATAGTGTGTACGCAGACCTTATCCGTACTCCGAAGGAGTAGAGATATTGTTTCCGGTAAATCCTCGGTACAAGAAAGAAAGAGATAGTGTATCAGTAACAATAAATGAATCCAGAAAGATAACACAAGATCTTATGCATTAGTAAAACAAATTATCCGTAATTATTATTTTTTTTGAATACCCCCAATTATATTAACTTATCTTTTAACTAAGCTAATAAGGTCTCAAGTTAAATTAAGTTAGTGTTACTAGTTTCGGATCTTAGTGACTGTTAGACCAAGCTTTTTGGAGGTCAACCTTTTCGAAAAATTAAGGTGTTTGGCTAAAAAAGTACTTTCGAGCAGTTGCAGAAGCAGTTTTCTGCTTTTGGGGAGAAGCCACTAATTCTAACTTCTTCTAATAAGAAGAAACATAAGCATAAAACTAATTTGTTCAAGATAAAAATAACCTTAGAATAAATTTATATTTTTCATATTATCCCTCATTAATTTAATATTTTTTTCCTTTTCCTCTTTCTTTTTATTTCTACTATACATTCTTCACTTTTTTTGTTATATTTTTATACTCTTTCTCCTATTCCTACGAGTAGATTTTAAATTAATATTTAATGATGTATTTTAATATATTTAAGTTATCATGTAAGCAATTAGTAACATTAAACACTCAATGTTATTGTTTTGGATAACCTATACTTTATATTGATTAGGTTTTTTAATTTATATGTTACTTTACATTTTATATTTTAAGTGAATTCTTTTATGATAAATATTAAAATTAATTTTTCTTTTTAAAATAATACTAATTGCAAATTGAACCTTTACTGTCTTTTTTCGTAATTTATAATTCATAAAAGTACATCATTAAAAGATTGACCAAACACACTAAGCTTACAAAAAATACTATTCAAACAAATTGGATAGACGCAAATTACTATTTTGTAAAGGAAAACTTATAGAAATGTCCCATATAAGTTTTAACTTACCAACCTCTAGCTAATATTCCAAAAATCGAAACAAACAAGGATTTTTTTAATGGGTATAGTCCAAATTCATTGAAAACATATAGATAAGTCAATATATAAAATTTGAGGAAGATTGGATGCGATTTGGACTGGTTTTGTATCAAAAAATTCATAATTAAATCAATGTCAAAAAATTCTTCTGTGACACATGTATCAAACATGTATCACGCATGTATCTCACACACAGATATACTTGTGATACATAATCGATACAAATATGATACATATGTAATACATAGTGTGATACACGTATCATTTTTTTTCATATTTAATTTTTACTTCGAATTTTCAATTCGGACCACCTCAAAACTTCACCAAATCATCCCAAAACTGAGATTCAAGCTCCTTAAGATATACCCAATCTATTCTAATAGCACCAATTCACAAGAAAGTAAAATTTTAATATTTTTTTTGCTACAAATAGCTAATTGATTTTTTTGACTAATATTAGTAATAAATTATTAATTGATCAATTTTTATATTAAACTACCTCTAAATGGACATAGCTTGTAATTTCCCTTTTGTAAGAAGTACTTTTTCAAAAAATGCTTACTTTCTAAAATAAACAATTTTTTACGGTTTGGCCAAAAGCTGGCTTAATTACTGATTTACTTGTGTTTACCTTTCACCCGTTTCTCTCTACTTTCAGCCCTGCCAAATAGCGGCTCGTCAACCAAATAATAAAAAGGAAAAGATTAATTATTTAAAAAATAGGAAGGAAGAAAGCGGTTGTTTTACAGGAAAGATTGGAGAAGTGAGAAGACAAGTGGAATGAAGAATGGAATTGAAAGGGCGTTTCTCGTTGATGCTGCTGCTCACAACCTCCGTTTACCTTCAACTACCGTACGTCTCAGGTACCATCCCTCTGCTCTTTCTAATTCTAGCTCGTGCACAACCATTAAGTCTAGCCCTAGGTGCAAATTGTAAACAAACCCCTTATTGATGATTTTCTCTAAAATCCTAATTCACCTTTTATTTAATCTTGTTCAGATTATTTTGTTGAATTGATGTTCTCTACTCTCTAAGAAAACATGAGATAAATGAATGATTGTGGTAAGCGAATCCTATTCTTTTAGTAATTAGGCAGCTAATTTGCCGATTGAGCTATACTGGCTTGTGATTCATTTGATAATCTAATTAAATTTTGGATATATTTACCTCTGGTTTACAGCGGTGGATCAGTCAGTAAAAGTGTATTAACTGAGTAGAATGTAGAGTGTGAATGTTTCTCGAAAAGAAGATCTTGACGAGTAGCAAAGTCAGGATTTTCACAAAGAGAATTCAAAATATAAAGAAGTATACCCACAAAGAAGCCAAGGGGATTCAATATATAATATATACACAAACAAAATTTGACCTATCTACATAGTTTATTTTTTCAGCTAAGGTGTGTCAGTTGACTCCCCTGGGAAAGGGTAGCTCTGCCCTGATCTTGACGCTCTTATCACTGGTTCTCCTTTTCCGCCCTTGAATCACTGATTTACTCTTAACGAGTATTTAGTTCTAGGATAAATGTTTCTCTTTCTTTTTGATAAAATAAAATATTAAATGCTTCTCTTTTCCTTTCCGAAAGAAACTTCTTTTTCCTTTTTCGTTGTTCATCGTTCTAGTATATTTGTGTTTACTAGGGATGCAGGTGTTTAGCTGTTCATGTTACACCTCTAATAAGTGCCCGGGCGCAAGAACTGAACTTGGAATATGGGGCTCAAGCTTGGATGAGCCTCCCATAGTGTATCTTGCTCAAATTCAATCTATAGTTTAACTGTGTGAGCTTGATTTGGTTTAGCATGTGAATATGATAGTCAAATAAAAAGTACATGTCTGAACATTAGTTTTCACCTTTGTAAACACATCAGAATGCTAACATAGTAAATTCTTTTCTCATGTGACATACCGCTATAGTGATCTACAAAACTACCAAACTCACAAGATTCAAGTTTTAGATGCCATTCATATTATTATTAGCGAATTAGAAAGAAATGCCTAGTGTTTGGAAGTGTTTTGTGTTGTTATCGTGGTCCTAGATCACGTGATAATTCGATAATGGCGTTAAAGAAGTCTTGTACTAACCTGATTAAGGCATCACATAAAGTGGGAATTTCCCATCATGCTGGGGTCAGATGGGTAATGGTAGTTGTGACAATGTCCAGAAATGTTGGGTAGAGGAGAGAGGTTGCGAATGCATTCTACGAGTTAGAGGTTATATTTTCAGCTAACTGGATTGCTTTTAAGTGAGAATTTACGTGAAATTTGAATCACATGTCTTGTTTTTAGGTAAGATGCTTGTTATAAGCATCAATAAAGACAGTGCTTAGCTTTGCAAAGGAAATATTCAAGACCTTTTGTTGGAAAGGATACCAAAAGTATATCTGCAGTTTAAAAGATGCCCCCGCATCTTGTATTATTGATAATAAGGAGGTTTTTTGGGCAGAAATTTGGGGCTAACATATCAGCATCACCAAACTTATCTAATACAAGTGCTGCAATTCAGCTGTCCTCCGAAAGAAAGAAGCACTAGTGGGTTATGTTAGTTGCCAGAACCACATTTGGTTTGGGAAAAGGGTGTGGATTAGCGTGGGCATGAATATGCTCATTCCTCAAAAGATTGGTATTATCATCTGTAGATCTAGGTATCTGTTTTGTACTGAGCTATCGAAACATCAAAAAAACTGATTTTAGCCTACAAACTGGTTCTTTATTTACTGGGATGATGCTTATAACACTACTTGCTCAATTCCTTTTCTTAACCTTCTAATTTCCAGTTTACCAAGAGATTTCAAAGAAAATTTTAACACCAGACTAGCCTGAAGAGCAAAGATATCACAACATATATTCTGTAACTTGATTATAAGAACTTACTATACGTGTGGAAAAGAAAACCACACTATTATGATTCAATTACTACTATGAGAGAACAACAACAACATACCCAGTAAAATCCCACAAGTGGGATCTGGGGAGGGTAGGATGTACGCAGACCTTACCCCTAACCCGGGAGGATTAATAAGCTGTTTCCGGGAGACCCTCTGCTCAACAGAAGAGATAATTATTTCAGAAAAGAAACGAAAGAAGAGATATGTAACAACAAAAGAAGCAAGAGAAGTGATAATAATATCTTAAAATAGACCAAATAAGTGAATGCGAGTGCAATAATATAATCATATGCAAAATAACAAAGTAGTGTGAACATAACATTTACCGCTACCAGATAGAGGCAAAAATCTATCAGACTACCCGGTACGAAGAGGGAAAAACTATGAATTACCCTAGCCTACAACCCTAATGCTCGACCTCCACGCTTTCCTATCAAGAGCCATGTCCTTGAAAATCTGGAGTCGCGTCATGTCTTGCCTGATCACCTTGCCCCAATTCTTCTTAGGCCGCCCTCTGCCTCTTCTCGTACCTGCCAAAGCCAACCGCTCGCACCTCCTAATCGGGGAATCTATGGTTCTCCTTCGCACGTGTCCAAACCACCTAAGCCTCGCTTTTCGCATCTTGTCATTTACAGGAGCAAAGCCTACCTTTTCCCTAATAACCTCATTCCTTATCTTATCCAGTTTAGTATGCCTGCACATCCATCTCAACATCCTCATCTCGGCTACTTTCATCATCTGGATATGTGAATTCTTAACTGGCCAACACTTACCCCATATAACATAGCCAGCCTAACTACCGCTCTGTAGAACTTACCTTTGAGTTTCAATAGTACCCTCTTGTCACACAGGACTGCAGATGCTAACCGCTGTTTCATCCATCCCACCCAAATGCTGTGCATGACATCCCGTCGATCTCCCCATCTCCCTGGATAATAGACCCTAGGTACTTGAAACGTTCTCTCTTGGGGATGACTTGTGAGTCTAGCCTCACCACCCCATTCGCTTCCACCGACACGCTGCCGAACTTACACTTCAGATATTCCGTCTTGGTCCTACTCAACTTGAAACCTTTGGACTCCAGAGCCTCCCTCCAAACCTCCAATATCTCATTAACACCGCTACGCGACTCATCGGTCAATACTATATCATCAGCGAACAACATACACCATGGCACCTTCCCTTGAATATGGTGTGTCAAGGCATCCATCGTCAGAGCAAATAAGAAAGGGCTAAGTACAGATCCTTGGTGTAACCCCATAAATCACCGGAAAAAGCTCGGTGTCACCTCCTGCAGTCCTAGCCCGAGTCTTAGCTCCATCATACATATCTTTTATCGATTCAATGTATGCTACCGGCCTACTCTGTGAGAGTATTATTGAATTTAACAATGGTCGGGCCTTAGGAATACAAATCATCCCCAGAATTTTAGACCAGAGATTCGAGGAAAAAGTTTAGACTTCTAAACTTAATCTAACACTGTGTTAGCCACAGATTTTAAGAAATATTAATATAAAGCATCCGCGACTCAAGTATTCAATGTATAAGTACGTTCTTTTACTTTAAAATATCATATAAAGTTAGAAGTCACGTGAGAAACTTCACAGTTAAATAAGCAGATTATTGTCCTTTTCTAATACAAAACTTTATAATGATCATATAAGAAAAAAATGTCTAGAGCAAAGCCAGAAAGCCAGCTCGCCAGCCTTGAAGAGTATTCAACTACTATTTTTTGTTCTTTTGCGGGTATGTAAATAAAGGAATCTTCCATAAAAGAAAAAAAGAAAAAAAGTATTTTTAGACATTAAAAAGCTACTAAAACAAAGATTTTTGCCTTAACAATAGCCTGCCCAGTGTAATAATATTAATGGATCTGAGGAGATTATTGTATGCACAGACTTTATTCCTACACTGTAAAGATAGAAAGGCTGTTAGACTAAACTCAAGAAAAGCAAAGTTACTGTAATTTTTGCCTTGTGGGATGTAAAGCTTATGCAAGTTTTCTGTTTGGTATCAATTGGGATTGTGGTAGACTAATAATACCTCTTCATTCTAAAATTAGTGGTTTCGAGTTTGAATTCGAAATAATTTATTTGGACCTCAATAGAAATATAAAAAAAATATAGGAAACAACTGCTTCTTAAGGACTTTAAGACTTTCTATGAGGTCTCAAAAGAAAGGACTCTTAAGACTATTGAAGTTACTCCTTTCCTCACCGAGATATGAAGTTACTCATTTCCTCACCCAGATATGAGAACATTCTTTGACGATAAAAGTCAATTGTTGTAGCAACATCCTTATGAGACTATTAGTTATAACATAGGAGAAAAGCATGCATAATTTGTTAATTCATCTCTGAACTCTTCTATACATTTATGAATTGATGATATATAGTTAGTCTAGGCAGCATTTTGTGGCTATGAGCTAGAAGAATATTTGGACCTTGTTGAAAATCTGCTCTGTTAAGTTTCATAGGTGACTCCTATGTAACCCATAGAAATATGCACAATCGAAGAAAAAGATCCATATAGCAATGCCAATTAATTTGAATTATGTCTTTAAAAAAATACTTACTTTAAAGCAGATGCTGGCTAGGAGTCTTTTATTTTCTTTAGAGTATTTATGTATCAATAGCAAATGTTGAAAGTCTAAGTTATAAAATATGGATTGAGACAGGTCTAAATGGAGCGAGATGAATACTGAGGATTTGTATAGTGACCCCGGGGTAGGAGTAAGGTTGTGTACATCTTACCCTCCCCAGATCCCACTTGTGGGAATTAACTGGGTGGTTGTTGTTGTATAGCCAACCCCAACTAGCATGAGATTGAAGCATAGTTGTAGGGAATAGGGATATCATCAAACTTTTGATTGATTGTAGATTCGTGAAAAGATTATAATTTCTTTGATAATGGGGTGCTCAAGGCATTGTGCTCTAACATCTACTTTTCTACTAATGAGTCACCAAATCATTTAAATACAGGTAAAGATAATGGAGTTTGCATTTCACCTGGTGGTCGCTTTCCTCGATTTTCAAATGAAGGAAAACCTCCAAGAAAAGTAAAAAAGGGCCCAAGAGATTTGAACCTCTGCAGGATATTTTGCGGAAAAACATGCTGCGATGTAACGCAGACGCATCCTGCTTTGCTATCCATTAGGAAGCTTGCTTCAACTGGAGAGGCAAGCCAAGATTGCTTGCACTTATGGGAAATGTTAGAATGCTCAATCTGTGATCCACGTGTTGGTGTGCAGGCGGGACCCCCTGTTTTATGCACCTCTTTCTGTAACAAAGTATACCAAGCTTGCTCCAACGCGTACTTCTCCATGGATGCTAAGACACAGGTTTGTTTGAGTTCAGTTTGTTAACAGATTTTTCAGATGAGTTATTCAGCAATGGTGTATCAAAATTCACCAAACAATAAGCTTGCATTGGATGTTATGATTTGTATCTTGGATCGTATTGGCTGTGTGTCTCAATGAAGATGCTTTTGGACCCTTTGGTTGAGCTCAATGCCAACAGCCTCAATTATTTTCTCATCATGTTTGTACTGAATCAGTTATTGACATATCTCATATCTGATTAGAAATTACATGTCAGGTTCTAGCACCCTGTGGTGTAAACGACTTTGTTTGTGGTAGAGCATCCCAATGGATCTCTAATGGGACAGAGCTCTGCCGCGTTGCAGGTTTTTCCGTGAAGTCTTTGTCTGATGATCCAGAAGAAGTTTCTTGCTATGGTGGAAAATCTAGTGTGGATTTTATTGCTGATTCATGGAGGGCTTCACAATCCAAGGTGCAAGAAAAAACGGACAGTTCTGGATTCATTGAAGATTTCAAACAATGGGTGGAGGACATGACATTTAAAGAGAGAATATCTTGGGCAGTAGGAGGCATGGTTCTTACAGCAGGACTTATGTTTACCAGGTGAGGCCACTCTCTTTTAGTAATTATAAAATAAAGAGAATCTTATTTGAAGCTTCATGAACTCTCCGGTGTGGCATGTAGTCTTAAAATGCTGTTACTTTCCAAGTTCCAGCTGTACAATCACGTGGAATGATTCTTAGCCCATTAGAGTGATCATCAATGTATTTGGATGTTTGATAATGTATGCATGCTTAATGATATCATACTTCATCAATGTAAATTTACTTTACTATGCAGTCAAAGGAAAAGCCATAGGCGACGTCAGAAACTAGCAGCCCTCCAACGCACAGCCAGGAGATTGGGAGGAAATGGGAATCCGAGATCTCCTACAAGTCAAGGGAGCGAAGGGTAGTTAAAGATGAATATCTCCTTACTTGAGAGGAATTTCATCTTGCTACGTGTTCCCAGTCAAAGTTAGCGATGGCCGATGAGTACAGGTTTACTTGTTATTGCACTTCAAGTGTAATTCAGTGAAAGTTTTTGTGCAACTCTCTTTCAGTTTATACAACATATTTTACTTTTAAATTCGTTTTAAATAGAATGGCACACTTTAAATTAGAAACAATTAACTTTACACTTTTCTTTTATCACATAAATATTATCTCATGTATAATACCATGAATTTTAAAAAAAATTATAGCTACACAAATGTTATAACATGTTTAAGATTACAAATTTTAATTTTTTTTTAATTTTTTTCTTTCCGTCAAAATAAATATCATCGCAATCATTGGAGTTTGGAAAATATTTTTCTATGCCTGAGAGAGGAGTTTGGAATATATCTTTCTATGCCTGAGAAACCAGGAAACAAAACAAAGAAAATGATAGCAATACTGTAACTTTTGGTGCCTGAATTTTTATCAATTTAGGGGCTCATGAAATAAAAATAATAACTTAGATCCAAACAAGGATTCTTTCCTTCTTTTTACTGATTAGGTTTTTCTTTCCTCGTGTCCTTATGGAGCTGAACTTGTAACTATTTAACATACAACTTCAATCTCTTGACATTTGCTAGGCTTGTACTACACCTAAATTGCAAGCGTTAACCGTCCAAATTCAAATTTAAATGACTGGAAAGAGGAGACGTCTTGTCTATGATGCTCCATTGGGTTATGAACTACACATTTAGTGTTCCTTTCACTTAACCCATCAACATCATTGGGTGAGCTAAAATTTGCTGATGGCTCTACTACTACCGTTGTTGGGAGTAGTACTATGAAAAAGTAGTTTCAATCGAAATTTCGTTGATTGTAGCTCCTGCCTGGATCGGTAGTTATTCCACACGCAACTACCATGGTTGTTATGCTACCATTATGTGCAGCAAAAGAGGAAGTGGGGTTGGAAAAGATTATTCATGGTTTAACTGAAAAGCTAGAACTGGCGAACGAGTTAACATTGACTAATTCTTTATTGGATATGTATTGCAAAGTTGGGTACTTTGCTGATGCCCCAATTCTGTTTGAAAAAATGAGAGCAAAAATGTGGTCTCTTGGAATTCCATTATTGGGGGTTATTCAGGAGAAGGAGATGTTAGAGGAACATTTCATCTTGTGTGAAGGATGCAAAGTGCCAGTGAATATGTCAAGGCAATGATGTCACTCTGTTGAATGTTTTGCCTGTGTGCTTAACAGAATCAGCGCAGTTGATAGTGAAAGAACTACATGACTACTCGCTTA
The DNA here is from genome assembly GCA_034376525.1 of Nicotiana benthamiana. NCBI lineage: Eukaryota > Viridiplantae > Streptophyta > Magnoliopsida > Solanales > Solanaceae > Nicotiana > Nicotiana benthamiana. Next base: position 106,563,415 of record CM067335.1, on the reverse strand, counting down.
GAAATGGTCTTGAATACCATGAGTTCTTCCAACCTGAATTTTTTTGTGTTGTAACTGTACTGGGGGCTTGTTCAGCATTGTCTGCTGTCAGGCTGGGGAAAGAAGTTCATTGCTTTGCACTAAAAACTCACTTTATAGAGGATACTTTTTTCCATTGCTCAATCATAGACATGTACGCAAAATCTGGATTTATAAGAATGTCCAAGTATGTATTTGGCCATATTCCGCTCAAAGATATTGCATCATGGACAGCTATGATTACAGGATATGCAGTTCATGGACTTGGAATGGAGGCCATCAAGATATTTCAGGAAATGCAAAAATCAGGCTTCACGCCGACGAGCTTGACATACATCTCTATTTTAGTGGCATGTAACCATGGCGGGCTCATTGAAGAAGGTCGACAATATGTTTGAGAGATGCAGGTCCATGGTCTAAAACCTGAATTGGAACATTATGCATGTGTAATTGACATGTTGGGTCGTGCTGGACAGTTTGATGATGCCTTAAATCTTATGGCTGAGATGCCTATGCAGCCAGATACTCAAATTTGGAGCTCGTTGCTCAGGTCATCTATGGTTCATGCCAACTTAAATCTTGGGAAGAAATGTGCTGAGAAGTTACTGGAATTAGAGCCAAAAAGAGCAGAAATATATGTTTTAGTATCCAAACTTTTTGCTAGATATGGGGGCTGGGATTCTGTTAGACAATTGAGGCAAAAGATTAGTTAGGCTTGCAAAAAGAAATTGCCTGCAGTCAGATTGAAATAGGAGGTAAAAGCTATAACTTCGCTGTTGGTGATATGCTTTCCAAGCCGTAAGAGCTATAGTGAGGATAGATATGACTAAAGGGAACAAGTTGAGTTGGTTAGTACCTGAGAAGATTTGGTGCTTCAGCAATTGAAGAGAGGGTTAGGAGTAAATTGAGGTAGCTCAGCAAGAAACTCTAGGATTCTATTTCCTAGTACCATGACCAAGAGGAACTCCTGCCTCCATCATCTAGCGCACGAGAAGGAAGGACGAGTTAGATGAATACTATTGCATGACGGAATGACCTCTCCCTCTTACGGAAGCCATTATCTCGCATATTTTAAATAGTAGCGTTGTTTCTCTATGGGTACATGGGATTCTAAAACACAGTTGTTGTCCCTTGACTCAGGTTCTTGTTGTTGATAACTGAAGGTTTTTCTATAGGATAGCACTTCACAGATTACCACAATATGCTTTAGTTGGTTCCAACAATGATTGTAAGGGAGATAGTCAGAATGATTGGAGAAGAGGCACTCTCACCATTTTAAAGGTGGTTTCTCCTGATAGATGATACAAGGATGGAGTCACTTTGACCTGCTTTTGTGCCTCCCAAATTGTTCAGATGTACAGATAAGGCAGAATCATATTCCTTATTCTGTAATTTGGCTTCTGTTTTAATAGCAAATGGTGTTTGCTATCAAGAACTTCTTAAGTTCAGAAGAATTTTTGGAACTTAAGTTCAGCTTGGAATTTCAGTTCTTAAAAATGATGAGCGACATGAAGCTGGAATTCCAAGGGTCAGTTCTGTCATCTGTGGTAGTCAAAAGAAATTTTCCCCGGACCTCGTACATTGTTTTGTTGTACAGAGAGGAATCAGTCGTTGATTTTAGGTGCTTGGTATCGCAAGCTGGAATCCCCTTGGTGCTTCTCAGCATTGTAAGCTGTTCTATGTAAAACTTCGTTTTGTTGAGCGTAAAGAGAAGTTCCAAGAGTGGAATTAAATATGGAGGAATAAAGGTTGTTTTAAGTTAGGGAAGTACAAAGGATGTAAGATATATAGTAAAGGAGTTTACTTTAAGGAGTTGGATACTTCTTCATGTCGACTTTCAATCTTTCTAGAACTAGTCGTACGTAGTAGGGGTGATAATTTGAGCCCAAAATCATCCAACTCGTCCAAAGATTAATGGGTTGGACGACAAATATTTGAGGCATTTACATCTATACTTGTTTTTTGTGCCACATTTTAACTTGTGCTCGCTTTGCAAAAAAAAATGCAAGCGTGCCTGCTTTTTCACATAACTTCAGCCCACGGGGGTGAGGTTTTTCTTTTGTACTGGATTTTAAAGCCGATATATGAACTTTCGATTTTTTCACTTTAACACTTCAACTCGACCGATTACTTATAAGTGAACACCTCTGACCGTTGACTATGCTTATGTGGCAATAGGACAGCTGACGTGGTCAAAATGTGTGCTAATCACACAAAAAAAGAGCGTGACTCGAATTACTGCATTTAAAAATATTAAATCTGAATAAGAAAAAGAAAAGTAAATAAAAAAAAATTTTAAATCCCAAATCATCCCTCTCGTGCCCCTATGTTATCTTCTTCCTTACAACCCCCTCCCCCTCACTCACTCCTTCCCGACCCTCCAATTTCTTTCTCCCCAAAGTTTCTCCACGTACCCTCATCAATTTTCTCCCCCCCCCCTCAATTTCTTTTTCCCCCAAATTTGTTCTCGTTCTCCCCAAAGCTAGGGTGGTTACAGTGTTTCCAGCTGTTTATTTGGCAAGTTGATACTACGAAATTACTGAAAACTTTCAGGAAGTAAGATGTTATCAAGGAGGTCTGTTGGTTTTGATTTTGATGAATATTACCGAGATTCCATTTTTTCCGATGAAAATCTTGTCGGAATGGTTTTGATATTTTTCGAGAAGATCTGATGGTTCGTTTGAATTAATTTCTAGACTGAAATTTGGTTAAGGTATATATTAGGATATGAATTGATCATATTTGAATTTTTACTATTGGAAATAGTGGCTGGACAAGGGATGATTTTGGTGGAGAAGAAAGGAAATAGAAAAAAGAGAAAGAGCTATGGTCGATTTTGCGTAAATGGGTAGCGGGGAAGATGGAAGCAAGATGGAGGGTGATAGGGGTGGTGGGGACGAAGGTGGAGAGAGAAAGAAAAAGAAATAAAAATTTAAAGATTAAAATTTTTTATAATAATATAGGACCCACAAATCCATATGTCATATAATAAAGACCAAATATCTGACATGGCATTCATGTTTGAGCGATTGGCGGACACGTTCAACAGAAAGTATTTATTAGTATTCATTCCGGCAAGTTGAAGTGTTCAAATGGGAAAAATATAAGTTCATGTATCGGCTTTACAAACCGATACAAGTTTAAGTGGCAAGGAACCAATTACGCCAAATAAAAACTTAAGCTCTAGAGCTTAGGCGAAATGTCTTCCTGGCCACTCAAACTTGTGGCCGATTTTAAAGTCGATACACGAACTTTGCATTTTTTCATTTGAACACTCAAACTTAACAAAATAAGTACTAATAAACACTTTTGACCGTTGACTATGTCTATGTGGAACCACTGCAGATGACATGGCAAACTGTGCTCAAATCACGCTGCCAAGGCACGTGAATAATATTGTTAATAATAAAAAAAATTAAAATTAGAATAAAATATAAAAAAAAATTTAAAAAGAAAAAAAAACATTTTTCCCTTCCTTTTCTCTCTCCTCCCCCTCCAATTATTTCGTCTTCCCTAAAACACTTCACCGACGACTATCCATCCATGTCCACCTCTCTTATATAGCACCCAAATACAATTCAAATACTAATCAAACATCTGAAATTAAATCTATAGAAAACTAAATTTGTTCCCTGCAGATCGTTCCTTCGGCCAACTCCACTAAAACGATATGCCCCCTTGAAGCTTCGTCACTCTGCACCTCTCCTCTCCGCTCCGCCACTCCTCATCTCCTCACGTCGCCGCAATAGAACACGTACGAACCCACCCCGTCAGCTCATCTATTTCAACAACCACAGCTGCATCTGCTCACCCCAAGTCCATCTTCAGTCAGTGACACCTCCAGCCCTTTCCGCCATGAGCTAGCCGAAATTAGTGGCCTATCAATCTTCTTTCCTTATTTTTGTTTTAATTTGAACTCCAAAAAGAAAGATACATTAAAATGTTTCTGTTTTTTGTGTTAACTAAGGCACTTCGGGTTTTCAGTTATTCTTCTAATTTTCAATCTTTTGGTCCTCAAAACAGAAAAATCAAAGAAGTAGATCTTTGTTTCTTCAATTTCATTTCGTATTCTTGTTCCAAAAAAAAATTTAGCTGTTGTATATTCATTAACTCTAGGAATATTGATGGTTCTGATTCAAATACTATTCTTGAGATTGCTTTGAAAAAGATTGTTTTTGGGGATGTAACTGTTGAAGAAAAAGTGAGTAGTAATTCAAAGAACAAATGTAATGTTCCGGATTATAAACTGAAGCTGATTATAAAAACTGAGCCTTTGATTAAAGAAGAACCTAAGAAACCATGGATTACACTAAAGAAGAATGCACAGAAAGTACTTTTTTCATGGCTGATATAAGTTTTAAGCCGAGGTATGTGTATTAAAGTGAGTAAATTATTTTTTTTAAAAGTGGGACCCATAAATTACACATGGGAATTAATAAGAGGATAAGTATGTACATGTCATTTGTGTAATAGCGCTTGCAGACCACGCACAATCACATGTGTTTATTAGTTATAGGTTTCAGGAGTTTGCGTGTTCAAATGGGAAAATGCAAAGTTCGTATATCGGCTTTATAATCGACTGGAAGTTTGAGTGGCCAGGAAGCCATTTCGCCTAGAGCTTAAGTTTTCCAGTTATAAAATAAAAACTTAAGCTCTTCAGTTATAAAATGAAATCTTAAGCTCCAGTTATAAAATAAAAATTTATCCTCTAGAGCTTAAGTTTTCCAGTTATAAAATAAAAACTTAAGCTCTAGAGCTTAAGTTTTTGGAGGAGAAGGGGAGGAGAAAGGGAAGCTGAAGTTTTTTAAAAAGTGGGTACGGGTGCAAACAAAAAGACAAAGCGGCTACAGGTTAAAAAGGCCCCCTAATAGGGCGCCTCGTGCAACTTTTACCAATTATTTTAGCTCATAGGTCTATTTGCGCAGAGACCAAGTTAGCCCATTATTTTATATAGCTCCATTAAGCAACCCAAATACAATCCATGAAACTCATCCATAACAAAGGGATCTCAATCTAACTTATTTAGAAATTTACTTAGTTGTCCCAATTTTACTTTTATTTATTTATTTCTAGTTTTCTATTTTTTTGTTTATCTGCACACCCATCCCCCAATTCGCTAATCCCCAATTTTTTTTAACGTTTTTTAATATTTTTAATTTTTTTTATTTTTCTGCACCACCCTACCCTCTATCCCCACCCTGCACAAACCCCTCAAAGGAATTTTCATTTTTTATTTTTATTTTTCTGCACCATCCATCCTACACCCTACCCCCTACCTCCTTCCCCCGCGCTAACCCCCTTAAATTTTTTTTTTCACTCTATTTTATAATTTTAATTCTTTGTTATTTTATTTTTTTGCACCATCACCCACCTTACCCTACCCCCCTCCCCGCGCTAACCCTCTCAATTTTATTCTTTTACCTTTTTTTGTATTTTTAATTTTCTATTTTTTTGTTTTTCTGCATCACCCACCTACTCAAGCCACCTTCCCCCGGGCAAACCCTATCAATTTTTTTTACTTTTTATATTGTGTTTTCATTTTTTTTTTATTTTTTTGTTTTTATTTACCAACCCCCACCCGCAAAATATTTTTCAACCTACACATTTTAAGATAAAAGGCTTCTTTATGTAAGATGAACATGATTTTAAAATATGAATCAAGTTGGACGGGTAGGGCTATGACCAATTGTTTAGCCTACTTAGCCCAATTATATTTTGAGCTGGGTTAAACAATAATCCATTCATTGAACTAATCTATTTTGATATGTCCAAATTCAGCCACCCTATTTGCCACCCCTAATAGTAGAGAATGAAGTACAGGAGTATTACTTTTACTCTTCTTCCAACCATGCCAACTAGAAGTAAAATCCGTTAGTATTTCAGCTAAGTGAAATGAGAATAATATAATAATACATCCTGGACCGTCCCTTCCATTCCCAAGAATTTGTAGTCCAAATATCCAACAGTATTCTCCGCCCATTTGACATCAATGGGAGGAGCAAAGGTATAACTTGTCAACTAGTTCCATGAGGGAAAATGTGCAAACAAAACTACATGTTCAAATTTCGCAAATAAATTTTACATTAATCTGATTTCTATTTGATTCATCTCAATCCACCCACTACAAGACTGTAACCTAACACACAAAATTAGTCTGACGGTCATATGGCTACAGAATAATTAATAGTACTGCTATAACAATTGTTTGATTGTCGTTTATCAATTTATATTGAAGGTAACTATTTGAGTTTTCTGTGCCGAGGGTCTATTGGAAACAGCATATCTATCTGAATTAGATAGACGTAAGTTCTACGTACAGACTACCTTCCCCAAATTCCACTTGTTAGAATCAAACTGGATTTGTTGTTGTTGTAACTACTTGAGTTTGAAGTTAAACATAATTAGTGTGTATTAGCTAAATTAATGTTATTAATGAGGTTGAGGTTAAACTTCATGTAGAAACAGAAAAACAAGACCCCATTCTATGCAACATTTCTTTTGTGCCATTGAATCTCTGGAGCAACAATTCTTCGTCACTTACGCTCGCCAAAGCTACAGCTGTTTAGCTCAAAAATTATATTCGTATTTTGTAAGCCTAAACAATCAAAAATATAGAAGGGTAAATCGTAATCAAATATAATAAGCCCAAGAGATGATTATCGCTTCGAAAGTTTTTGTAGATCTGTCAATGAGTAGTAAAAATAGACTTAGCTTAAGAAGGAAGCAATGGTTAGGAGCTCGAGAGAAAAATAGAGATAGAGAAAGAGATTGTATTATTCGAGAATAATCATGATGCCTATTACAATGGGAAGGAAGCAAAAGTTGGTAGCTTCCACTTAGTAGAAGGGTCAGGTGCTAAACTGCGTCACTTCTTCTTTACCGATTTGAGTCGCATCGTTGCTTGGGTCGCTCTTATCATGGGGGACGAGCCCACCTGGCGTAGGGATGTTATAAGCCAAATTTAACCCCATACAGTTAATCCCTCCGTTCGTTGGAGACATACACGAAGATCGTCTTCAATGGACGAACATGCACGATTTGCTTTTTACGGAAATTTGGCCATGCCCATAGGCGCCTCCTTCATAGAGCACGAGCGTGGACAGCATTTGTTGGGCCGTCGATGTGCAACTCAACCGCCTTTTTAAGGTGACGTCAACAGTCACATGCGTCATCATTATACCTATTCCCGAAACTGTTCAGAACACAACGTGTTCGGTTTCCAGCGCCGGTTTCAGAACTGAGCATCTTCGATTTCCGTGTGCCTTACTCCTATAAATAGAATAGTGGTTTAAAGAGTTTCATCTTTCAAACCTTTGGAGAGTTTCCCTTTGATTCTTTCTTCATCCTTCTTTCTTGCAATAGTTACATCGTTTTCAAAGAGATACCATTCCTGAGAATTGTCTCACTCATCACTAACACTTTATTCTCTTAGTGTATTATGGTAAAACGCCAAGGAAGCAAAAAGGCTAAGGACATAACTCCTTCTAGGGTTCCGCCCTCTTCCGATGGTGAAGGGGAGGAAGCGGAAAAAACCCTCGTTCCTTTGACGGTAACAATGTTTTACCGAAAGATTTGAGTGTAAGGAAAGACTTCAATACGACATGCCCTCTCATCCCTGGGAGGAGAGCGATTTACTCTAGTCTCACCTGGACGTTATCAGAACTAGATACAACATTCCTGATCAGGTCGAAATAGCTCCGTCGGGACGGACTAAGCCAATATACATAGGCCCCGTTTTTGTACATTCTATGAATATGCTAGTAGGATCGGGTATAGCTTTCCGCTTAACCTTCCGGCGGAAGAGCTCTGCCGCTTATATCACGTATGTCAGGCTCAGCTCACACCTTACTCCCTGAAGGTATGTCGAATCCTTACCACGCTTGCAGGTAAGGCCGGTACCGTTGTTTCCATTCACCACCTGCTACAGATGTTCAACACAGTTATATGAGGGGTACCATGCTCCAACTGAGGAGCCGTGGTAAGAAGAGCTTTGTCGTGAGGGATGACGACAAATCTAACCGTGAGTTCTGGCGTAAATTCTTTTACGTTAGGACGAGCCATCTAGTATCCGATCCTGAAGGATTTCCAAAGACGTGGAATACAGGATGTAAGTATCTTCGCATGTAATTTTGCGATGCCCTATTTTGACCGACCAATCTTTTTTGACTTACCTTTTCCCTTTTTGTAGTGGTGGCTCGCTCACCCCATCCCGTCGATGACATTAGGTCATGGGTGGCGGGGTTGATACTGCAACGGCCCAACTGGTAACTACCTTCCCTGTCTTCTTTTGTTTTGCTTTGGCTTGGAGATATTCTTACCTGATGTGCTTTTCGTTTGGAAGGTCGGGGTGCTTCTACAAAGACAAAGAAGAACAAAACCAACACCAGCCCGTCTAGGGCGGAGTCTGACTCTGTTGGGGGAGACATACATGTGGGCGTTTCTCCTAGAGATAGCTTTCGACTCCTAAGCAAGGGGCTACTTCGGTAGCTGCGTCGGAGGCGATGCTTGAGGCTGCTTTTGTGGAGATACTAGAGGCCATGGCAATAACAGCGCCTGAAACCGTTCCCGTGCCAGTACCTAAAGTCGCTCCAGTGGAGGTGAATTCTGAAGGAGAGGAGACACCTGAGAGAAAGAGGCGGCGACTGATTACTGGTAAAGGGATTGCTGTTGAGGGCGTCAGAAGACCTAGAGAGCCCCGTCAAGTGCCGAGGTCAACCTTTATGGCCGAGGCCATTTGTTCTAAGCGAATGGATCCTCACAGAACAACTACCACCGTCCGTTCAGTTCATGCCCCAGGGGGCGAGTCGTCTTCCGCTGTTAACGAAGCGGTTGTGGAGATTGAGAGGACGGGCTCTGAAGCCGCTCTCGGGGAAGCACTGGGCAGCTCGGCTCGTGTGGAGATAAGGGAGGGCAGGTCTACTCGCCGCATTGTGATCCCTGGTGGATACAATTTATTAGAAGATAGCGAGCAGGGCGCGATGGACATGACCCTGCTGTGTTGTCACGACCTAAAATCCCAACCCGGTCATGATGGCACCTCTCGTGAGGACAAGGCCAGCCATTCAACCAAAATAATTCATCTCTTGTATTTACTTAACAAGAATAAGTCTAAATCGTAGGCAATATAGTTTTAAATACGAGATAAACGTGATAGAACAGAGAAACCATCCCCAACTCATCCCGGAATCGAGGTGCCACAAGTCATGAGCTACTACAAAATTCGCTAAAGAACTACAAGTCTGGATATGGGAAACAAATTCTGAAATTAATATGAACAAAATAAAATAAGGGAGAAGATCTTGTGCCGCGGACACTAGCGGTCACTTGGCTCAGCTACGATAATAAATCTTCGATCCGCAATTAACCCGCTACCGGGCGAATAATACCTGCAACTATACGCGAGGTGCAGGGAGTAAAATGAGTACTTCTAACTCAGTGGTAATAAAAATAAACAACGACTGAAAGCATGAAATCTCATAAAGGAACAAATAACGCTATCTCAAGCAGTAAAATCAATTGTATAGAAAAACCGTGGTGTATCAGATAATTCTCTTTTTAAAATAGTGAATGCCACAATTTCAACAGTAAGTATTAATCAAAGCTTGCCCCTCGGACTCAATATGAAAATCACAGTACAGTATCAGTCCCACGGGCTCACTCCCAACTCACCAGCACACAACATCAGCCCCTCGAGCTCACTCCCAACTCACCACACACAAACAACGGCCTCTCGGGCCCACTCCCAACTCACCTGGGTACCCTGCGCTCACTGGGGTGTGTACAGACTCCTGAGGGGCTCCTACAGCCCAAGCTCAATATCAATAGGCCTGAAAGCCTTCACACATCACACACGAGGCTTTAAAGCCTCCTCACATAACACTCCAGGCCTGAAAGCCTCCTCACATAACAGATAAGGCCTGAAAGCCTCCTCACATCACTCAACATATCCTCACGTATGGCCCTCGGCCTCAATCAGTCTAGAAAATAATCATAAGCCTCTTGGGCATCAGTAAAACAATAGTGCTCAGCTCAATAACATTATAAATATCATTAAGTCTCGAATTGAGAATGTAGTTGAGTTCACATAATAACATAATTCAATTGGACTGATTTCAAATAATATTTCAATTCGTGAGGAAAATAGTGATGTAAATTCACAAAATATTTTATATAATTGGCACGAATCCCAAATATGGCAATAAGCCCCAATCATAGTGAAAAACAATAAATCTTTATCAAATATGTGGTAAAAATATCAACTGGGATGGAACAAGTCACAATTCCCAATAGTAAATGACCCCGCACTCGTCATACAACGCGTGTCTCATCTCAACATAGAAGTATGTTGTGCAATCTGGGGTTTCAAACCCTCAGTGCATTATTTAATATCATTACTCACCTCGAACCGGCGAATTCTCTAGCCCGCGACACTCTTGCTCCTCAAATCGACCTCCACGCGTGTCGAATCTATCCAAATCAGAGCGAATACATTACGATAGGCTAAGGGAATATAACCCACTCGAAAAATATCGAAAATCATGAAATTTGCAAAACGCGAGCCCCGAGCCCACGTCTCGAAATCCAGAAACTTTTACATCAATACGATCCTATCTCGCCACGATTCTATACATACCAAATTCACATAAATCGGAGTTCATTTGACCCCTCAAATCACCATTTCTATCCAAGAGGGTTTTCTAACCTTTTCAACAAAATTTCTCAAATTAAATACCAAAACTTGCAATAGATTCGAGTTATAAAACCAAAATTGAGTCAAGAACACTTACCTTGTTGTTCTCTAAGAAAATCTGTCCGAAAATCGCCCAAACCGAGCTCCAAATTGCTAAAAATGGAAAATGGGATGAAGTCCCATTTTCAGAACTTAACATTATGTCCATCACTATTCACGTTACTGTTCACGGGCACTGTTCACGGGCACTTTTCAGAGGTACTGTTCATGGGTACTGTTCACAATAGAATTTTTTTGCAATTTCTGCATATTTTTTTAAGTCCGGAATTACTCCGAGACACCTCCGAAACACTCCCGAGCCCTCGGGGATCCAAACCAAATATGCACATTGACTCTAAAACATCACACGAACTTGCTCGAGCGATCAAATCGCCAAAATAACATCAAAATCAATGATTTGAGCCTTAAATCCAAGAATTCTTTCAAATTTCACATCTGATGCTGAAACACATCAAAACTAGTCTGAATGACCTCAAATTTTGCAGACAAGTCCAAAATGATATAGCGAAGCTAGAGCAACTCTCGGAATTCCATTCCGACCCTCAGATCAAAATCTCACATGTCAACCGGAATTCGCCAAAATACTAACTTTGCCAATTAAAGCTTAATTCTACACCGGTCATCACAAAAATATTCCGAACACACTCCTAAGTCCAAAATCACCTAACGAAGCTATCCAAACCATAAAATTTGCATTTCGAGCCCTCTAACACATAAGTCAATATCCGATTGACTTTTCCAACTTAAGCTTCCCTAAAAGAGACTAAGTGTCTCAAAGCTTACCAAAATCATTCCGGAATGACTTCAAATTTTGTACACAAGTCACATTCGACATTAAGGACTTGCCTCAACTTTCAGAATCGCATTCCGACCCCGATATCAAAATTTCCACTTCCGGTCGAATTTTCTCAAAAACCTTCAAATTTTTATATTTAGCCAAATGACATTAAAATGACCTACGAACCTCCGAATTCACTTTCGATCATGCTCCCAAATCCAGAATCACCATACGGAGCTATTCCTAGTCTCAGAATCCCAAACGGACATTGGACATTAATAACACTAAAATGCATTTTAAGCCAAACGGATGCCATTTCTTCTAAAATGCTATCTTCCACAATAGTTGCCAAAACGCTCCCAGGTTATTCAAAACCCCATCCGGGCATACGCCCAAGTCCGAAATCATAATTCAAACCTGCTGGAACTTTAGGATCCCGATTCCGAGGTCACTTACTCAAAATTCCAATCCTAGTTCATTTCTATAACTTTAAGCTTTCAAAATGAGAATTTCCATTCAGATTTGACTCCAAACTTCCTGAATTTTAATTCTGACCATACACACAAGTCAATATACCTGAGATGAAGACGAGCTCAAAACGACCGGCCGGGTCGTTACAATCTTCCCCACTTAAACATACGTTCGTCCTCGAACGTGCTGAGAACTACAATGATGTAGTCTGAAATAACTTGTTTAACACATCATGCACCTTCCCGTGCTACCACTACTCATTTGTGCACATTAGCTCGATAATTCTGTAGATATAATTCTTTATTAGAGCAAATAAGCCATTATGCCAAATTCCAACATCTTGAATTTCCTGCCAAGTTTGTTTCCATCATACGACCACCATATCAATCTCCACACGCTGTACCCAAACATTAATGCATAACTTTGTTGAATTCACACTTTGCATCACTTTACTCATAGGACCAATATAACATTCTTTAAACATAATACTGGAAATTCCCCAAATCTGATGCTCCTATTGCATCTCATGACCTACACAGGTCTTACTCTAGGTTTTACAACAACGATACGACTGAAGAGATGTGCCGAAATTCACAACCAACTGTTGAATCAACTATTATTGGATCCATACTCTTGATGAGTTCTATTACCTTGTCCCAAACCAAAGAATGATCTTTGCTCTATAATATACTTCATATAATCAGTCTGCACTGACCCCAAATCTAGTAGCCTCGTCTCACCTAGTACGAACTGCTCAGGCAATAAGCCACCTTAGACATAATCAAAAATCCCACAAGACGCCAAAATGTGCCAGTATGGTATCAATTCGAACGCGATACAAAAGGAAGGCGAACTCTGGGAGGAAATACTCAACTCGCACACTAACATAGACTTCCTCAGAAAACATGGAAATAGAACACACAAAAGCAAATATGGGGGAATGTACTGAACATCGTACTGTTGCGGCGCGCAACTCGATCCAAACAAGTTACCCATGGTACCGTGCCACCCGATCCACATATAGAACTCACATAAGGAGATATACGTCGAACTGAAAAGCTCATCACATCAAAACACTGGATATCGGTCATTAACACACTAAGGTGCATAATACCATTCCCAAAGAAACATATAGCTCTATAGGCTACAAACTCAAGCACAACTGAGGGCGATATATTATCTAAGTCTCAAGAGCCATCTTGCTCATATAATATCACTGCTGAGCGGAACCTCAACCCATAAGGAATTTACCAAGCCATCTCACAACTCATATGCTGCAATATATCTTTACATAAATTAGCTGACCACGAAATAAGATCGTGATTATCCTTTCATAAAGAGCGCACAGCTGAAATAAACACAATTAGCATGACGTAAGGCTCACTTCCACATTTAAATCTATCCACCAACCTCAAGTCGATTTTGATCGTGCCAAGCTAGGCCAATAATATTTCACAGGTCCATAACCCAATAAGTAGAGTGTTTTCCAAGCATAAATTCTCAAATGGATGATATTACCAAAATCCTCATACTTGGTTTAAATTTCTAATTAATCAAGTGACTACATGTCACACTTATACAATATTCCTGTGGGACAAGCTCCTACCATCTTCCAAAATAATTAACGGGTCTGCACATTCAAACCACCGGCTGCACTAATGCTGAAAAGTGATCAAGAATCCCTAACCAGGATGCAAAACCTTTCTCACATATCATCGATTTCAGGTGATACTGACGTCAATACCAATCTTACTCAAAATACTGAAACTCATATCCTGCTCATATAATATCGTGACATCATAGTCATTTACCAAACTGCAACCTTGGTCCTTAATTCAAATTCCATACCACTCACTGCACCTCACGTGCTAATATACGATAGACGCGATTTCCATCACAACTCCGGATCCGTCGATAGGCTAATACTTCATCACATAAGACTTTCCATTTAACTCACTTCAGGAGAACAATAGCAACATACATGCGAATTCTCATAATCGTCGAATATGCCAATCTCTAAGTAGTTGTCCAAGCCACCATTACACTTTCTGGGATCCACCTACTCAATAATAGGCCCTAACAAAAGAATGCTTCAGAATAATATCAATCACTGCGGCGGACAAGCCTCACATGCACTGCCACAAACACATTCATAACTCGATCACGCTGAATGAACCGATCACTGACACCAATATGCCAACTCAACTATAGCTAATCAATCTTCTTCCTTCCAATTTATCCTTGATTGCCTTAGAAATAATAATATCTTCCTTTAACACCTAACTTATTTCAACCGCACTCACCTCGAGTGACCTTAAATCACGAGACCATGCTGTCTCAAATACCATGACAAGTCAAAACATCATAGAACATCCAGTGCCTTTCTTCATAAGCTGCTTCAAAAGCTTGACTCTTAACCATACTTACAGACTCAAAATCATTAGGCACCACACTTTACCTCTTGAATTAACTAGGACCGCTATTGAGAGCCACCCAGCTCTAACTTGGCCTCGAATGCAACCAACTCTACTGAAATTTATAACATATGAATACCATCTCGATAAAGCACCCAACAGAATCACTTCTCTCGAAGCCTGCACCAATACAAGGCATAAATCATGAATCTTCCCTCAATTCTAAACATGAGCCAATAAGGCTAACCATAACATGCATCCAACAATTCATTTACTCAAATTACCATGCATGGTCCTTTTACGTAGCTGCAATAACCCTCAATACGCCAATAACCAGAATTCACACAGGTTATTAACCATGCAACCCAATCATAAGTGGTGGGACTCCCCCGCTTAGCTCAAAGCCACTATTACACGACTCTCGAACACATTAGAACCATTCTCTCGAGTCATTTACTCTTATTCAAACTGCAATTCACCTGATCCAAGGAACATAACCACCTTGCCTCATTAACACTCTAACACCGCAGGATATGACATCATTCCAATACAACCAAACACCTTCCTGCTCCATGAACCGAGCATTTTCTACCAACGACAGCTCAAGACATACTGTGATTCTCACACTTCTATGAAGCACCATGTAGTCTTTGTCAAAGTTCTCCCTCACCTGTTCCATCTTCGGACAAATTTCCGCAACAAGAGCTGATTCACCAGCATGCCTCAAACCGGGACCAACATAGCACATGACCGTGCAATTATCTAATCAATAGCAGACTCCCCAACTGGGCTCGAAGCCATAGATCACAACACATATACTTTATTGCTGCCGTAATACCATGGTGAGATTATACTCACTCCTTCATAAGCTTGTGGAAACACGAACAATCAGAAAGTTTAACTCTTCTGCCCACTCTTTAGGCGATAAAATTTTTACTAAGTCCCAAAATTTTCAAAAATTTCGGCAGAGTTCCCTTGTAATTGGGCCTATCCACATGCCAGAAGATCACCAAAAAAATCCTAACAACACGTCCACAACTTGGAAAAGCATCACAATGTATATCAACAACATTAATCTCAATACTATATGTATTATATTATCAAAATCCATACATGGACATGCATTGCACCTACTCAAATCATAAGACATAGAAAACTGCATTTCAATCCTCCATTATTGGGTTGTTCAATTGAGTAAGAACATATTCTTTCTTTAATATTTTCGACCTTCAAGGTGGCCTCCTCAACTTAATGATTTCGTCATAATATATTTACAAAAGCGATCTAAGCCCCTAGACTTATTTACCTAGTATGACAAATAGCTTCCCTTCATAAGCTAATTACCCATTAGCTTTACCTTTAGTTAATATTTTTGTATGCCCTCCAGTGTCATACACATTACACATCACGTGGATATTCATCTGCCATTCCGCCTAAAAGGACAATAATGAACATATGAGTTCAAAGCACTTGCTCACAAAATCAGCACTTCGGTGCTCAAACAATTGGCAAAGATTCGGCCTCAAGTCCTCCAGACTGGACTAATTCAACTCACGGAGATTACACTTCCCCCCTCGATCGGGGAATCAAAATCCATCGAGGCACATCTGGTACTGAGCGCCCGTTCGTGCACACGATCACGCGGAAGAAATTTCAAGAGTTTCCTTTCAAGATGAATCAAGGACGCACGATAAGAATTCAAGAATGTAAAGATTTTCCAAAGGTTCTGCTTCCTCTCGAGGATAAATACAGACGTGTCCGTACCGATCCGTGAGACTCTACTAAACCTGCTCATGACTCGTGAGACCTAGTAACCTAGGCTCTAATACCAACTTGTCACGACCCAAAATCCTAACCCGATCGTGATGGCACCTATCCTAAGGACAAGGCCAGCCATTCAACTAAAATAATTCATCTGTTGTATTTACTTAGAAACAATAAGTCTAAATCGTAGGCAATATAGTTTTAAATACGAGATAAACGTGATAGAACAGAGAAACCATACCCAACTCATCCCGGAATCGGGGTGTCACAAGTCATGAGCTACTACAAAATTCGCTAAAGAACTACAACTCTGGATATGGGAAACAAATTATGAAATTAGTATGAACAAAATAAAATAAGGGAGAAGACCGGTGCCGCGGACGCTAGCGGTAACCTGGCTCAACTACGATAATAAATCTTTGATCCGCAATTAACCCGCTACCGAGCGCACAATACCTGCAACTGCAGGCGAGGTGCAGGGAGTAAAGTGAGTACTTCCAACTCAGTGGTAATAATGATAAATAACGACTGAAAGCATGAAATCCCATAAAGGCACAAATAACGCTATCTCAAGCAGTAAAATAAATTGTATAGAAAAACCGTGGTGTATCAGATAATTCTCTTTTTAAAACAGTGAAAGCCACAATTTCAACAGTAAGTATTAATCAAAGCTTGCCCCTCGGGCTCAATATGAAAATCACAGTACAGTATCAGCCCCACGGGCTCACTCCCAACTCACCAGCACACAACATCAGCCCCTCGAGCTCACTCCCAACTCACCACACACAAACAACGGGCTCTCGGGGCCACTCCTAACTCACCTGGGTACCCTGCGCTCACTGGGGTGTGTACAGACTCCGGAGGGGCTCCTACAGCCCAAGCTCAATATCATTAGGCCTGAAAGCCTTCACACATCACACACGAGGCTTTAAAGCCTCCTCACATAACACTCCAGGCCTGAAAGCCTCCTTACATAACAGTTAAGGCCTCAAAGCCTCCTCATATCACTCAACATATCCTCACGTATGGCCCTCGGCCTCTATCAGTCTAGAAAATAATCATAAGCCTCTTGGGCATCAGTAAAACTATAGTGCTCAGCTCAATAACATTATAAATATCATTAAGTTTCGAGTTGAGAATGTAGTTGAGTCACATAATATAATTCAATTGGACTAAGTTCAAATACTATTTCAATTCGTGAGGAAAATAGTGATGTAAATTCAAAAAATATTTTATATAATTGGCACGAAGCCCAAATATGGCAATAAGTCCCAATCATAGTGAAAATCAATAAATCTTTATCAAAACGCGGTAAAAATATCAACTGGGATGGACCAAGTCAAAATTTCCAATAATAAATGACCCCGCACTCGTTATACAACGCGTGTCTCATCTCAACATAGCAGTATGTTGTGAAATCCGGATTTTCAAACCCTCACTGCATCATTTGAAATCATTACTCATCTCGAACCGGCAAATTCTCTAGCCCGCGACGCTCTTGCTCCTCAAGTCGACCTCTACGTGCGTCGAATCTATCCAAATTCATAGCGAATACAATACAATTGGCTAAGGGAATATAACCCAATCTAAAAGACTCGAAAAATATCGAAAATCCTGAAATTTGCAATACCCGAGCCCCGGGCCCACGTCTCGAAATCCAGAAATTTTTACGTATTCTTATATCGCCACGAGTCTATACATACCAAATTCACATAAATCGGAGTTTATTTGACCCCTCAAATCACCATTTCTATCCAAGAGGATTTTCTACCCTTTTCAACAAAAATTCTCAAATTAAACACCAAAACTTGCAAGAGATTCGAGTTATACAATCAAAATTGAGTTAACACTTACCCCGTTCTCTAAGAAAATATGTCTGAAAATCACCCAAACTGAGCTCCAAACTATGTCTGAACTTAACATTTTGTCCATCACTATTCACTTTACTGCATTTACTTCTAAGTCCGAAATTACTTCGAGACACCTCCGAAACACTCCCGAACCCTCGGCGCTCCAAACCAAATATGCACACTTACTCTAAAATATCACACGAACTTGCTCGAGCGATCAAATTGCCAAAATAACATCAAAATCAATGATTTGAGACTTATATCCAAGAATTCTTTCAAATTTCACATCCGATGCCGAAACACATCAAAACTAGTGATATGACGAAGCTACATCAACTCTCGGAATTCCATTCCGACCCTCTGATCGAAATCTCACCTATCAATCGAAATTCCCCAAAATATTAACTTTGCCAATTCAAGCTTAATTCTACACCGGTCATCACAAAAATATTCCGGACACACTCCTAAGTACCAAGTCACCTAAAGAAGCTATCCGAACCATAAAATTTGCATTTTGAGCCCTTGAACATATAAGTCAATATCCGGTTGACTTTTTCAAATTAAGCTTCCTTAAAAGAGACTGTCTCAAGCCTTACTAAAATTATTCCGGAATGACTTCAAATTTTGTACACAAGTCACATTAGTCATTACGGACTAGCCCCAACTTTCGAAATCACATTCCGACCCCGATATCAAAATTTCCACTTTCGGTCGAATTTTCTCAAAATCCTTCAAATTTCTATATTTAGCCAAATGACTTCAAAATGACCTACGAACCTCCGAATTCACTTCCGATCGCGCTCCCGAATCCAGAATCACCATACAGAGCTACTCCCAGTCTCAGAATCCCAATCGAACATTAATAACACTGAAATGCATTTTAAGCCAAACTGATGCAATTTCTTCTAAAATGCTATCTTCCACGATAGTCGCCAAAATGCTCCCGGGTTATTCAAAACCCAATCCCGGCATACGCCCAAGTCCGAAATTATCATACGAACATGCTGGAACCTTTGGATCCCGATTCCGAGGTCATTTACTCAAAACCAATCCTAGTTTATTTCTTCAACTTTACGCTTTCAAAATGAGAATTTCCATTCAGATTTGACTCCAAGCTTCCTGAATTTTAATTCTGGCCATACAGACAAGTCAATATACCTGAGATGAAGCTGCTCATGGCCTCAAAGTGGTGAATGACGCGCAAGAGCTCAAAACGATCGGTCGGGTCGTTACATGTGTGCGGCTGTAGAGCATGAGTCACTGAGAAGTGTTAGCAACAGGGACTTATCGAGGAGGGTAGTAGGCTCAGCTTTGCAGGTAGATTTCAGCCTTTTTTTTGTTTTGTCGTACAAAGCAACTGTGGTACGTACTGATGTGTTTCTTCTCTTCTTTTCAGACCCTCATCTTGGAGGTAGTGAGAAGGTGGTGTGAGCAAAAGAAGGTGGCAACCTTCACCAAAATGGTGAAGAAGTACAAAGAGGTTCGTGCCAAGCATCAGGCGTTGGCAGACATGATTAAGCAGGATCCCCAGTTTTGGATGTTCATGAGGGCCTTGAGGAATCAAAGGATCTTTTGGAGAAGAGGGCAGCTGAGCTGAAGGATATGGATGAGTAGTTGATGGCTGCTTTGGCTCGAAATAACAAAATGGAAACCTCCTTCATTCAAAAGAGGAGAACTTGGAGATCAGCCATGGGGTGATGGCCGAGGGTGCGAAATTACGGGCTCAGGTTACTGCCCTTACATCTGAGCTTGATGCCAGGACGGCCGAAACTGAGGCCCTCAGGTAAACGGCCATATAGGATTCCGTGCACCGTGAAGCGCACGAGATGTGGGTGTATCATGATGCCATATTGGTCTTTTTTTAAGGAGCTTTTTGCGGCGGGTCGAGCTTCCTAGGTGGACGTATAAAAGCAACGAAACTTGACTCTTGTTTCCCGTGAAGCGGCCAGTTATAGCTCCAACTCGCCGGGTAGGGAGGGCTGTAATTCTGAGGATATTAACCATCTAGACTCCAGATCGTGGATTTTTAGGGCTTATCAATCTAGAGACGGCAACAGACCAGATGGCGACCATGCGTGTTGCGACTGGAGGGGTGGTGAAGGCCCTTAGAGCTTGTATGTGTGAATATTTTTTGTGTAGATGGGGCCTTTTCTAAGGCTAGTTGTATGTATATTTTTTGGAGATAAATGGAATATGAACTCTCTTCCCTCCTTTTGTCACTACTTTTCTTTCGTTCTTTGGAGCTTTTGTTGCGCTCTTTGTAGACCGTCGGCGTTGGCGGCCCTGGTCGAACTTAGATCGACGATTGTAGTCGTAATGGAATCAATGACCTTAGCCATAATGGCGACTTTGACTGTCTTCGAGTCGTTTGCTATCTGTAGTCGAATCTAGGTCGACTATTAGCGACGATGGCCTTAGCCATAATGTAGTTGATGGCCTTAGCCATGTAGGTGACTTCGACTTTTGTCGGGTCATTTTCTCACCGTAGTTGTATCTTGGTCGACCGTTGATGGCGATGGCCTTAGCATGATATAATCGATGGCCTTAGCCATGATAGAACTGATGGCCTTATCCAAGTAGGAGACTTCGACTGTCATCAAGTCATTTAATCACCGTAGTAGAATCTAGGTCGATCGTTGGTGGTGATGGCCTTAGCCATGATATAATTGGTGGCCTTAGCCATGTATGCTACTTCGACTGTCGTCGAGTCATTTACTCACTGTAGTCGAATCTAGGTCGACCGTTGGTGGCGATGGCCTTATCCATGATATAATTGGTGGCCTTATCCATGTAGTCCACTTCAATTGTCGTCGAGTCGTTTACTTGAGAGATGCCTTTTAGAAGTGGAAATACTTGAGGTGAGTAACGTTCCAGTTGTTTTGGAGCGTTTTCCCTTCCATTGTTTCCAACTGGAATGCGCCTTTGCTGGCTACTGCTGTGATTTTCCTTCCCAGTTGGTACCTAGTTTTCCTTCAGTTGGGTCTTTGGATAACAATGTCTTGGTCTTGAGGACATAATCCCCCACCTTGATTGTTCTTATTTTGGCCCTCTTGTTGTAGTATATTTTGACTTGTTGCTTTTGGGCCACTAATCTGATATGGGCCATCTCTCTCCTTTCATCAGCTTCATCAAGGTCTTGGAGTCTGTTGGCGTCGTTTTCTATTCCACTCGTGTGTGAATATCTTAGGCTTGGTTCGCCGACCTCGACAGGTATGACCGCATCATTCCATAGACCAGAGAGTACGGTGTTTTTCATGTGCTGGATTTGGGTGTGGTCCGGTGTGCCCAAACACTTCGGGTAGCAACTCGGGCCATAGCCCATTAGCGTCCTTGAGTTTCTTCTTCGGTAAGCTTAATATTGTTTTGTTGGAGGATTCTGCTTGGCCGTTGGCGGCAGGGTGATATGGCATGGAAAGTATCCTCTTGATGCGCCATTTCTCGAAGAATTCGGACATTTTATGACCGATTAACTGTCGTCCATTGTCACAACTGATTTCTTTGGGGATGCCGAAGCGGCATATAATATTTCTCCATATGAAGGTGATTACCTCCGATTCATGTATTTGTGCGTACGCACCTACTTCTACCCACTTAGAAAAATGGTCAGTTAATACTAATAAGAATCGTACCTTTCCCCATCCTGCGGGTAGAGGGCCGACTATGTCCATTCCCCATTTGATGAAAGGCCATGGGGAGGTAACTGAATGGAAGGGATCTCCTGTTTGGTGTATCATGGGGGCGTATTTTTGGCATTGTTCGCATCGGCGGACGTATTCTGTCGCCTCCTTCTTCCTGGTGGGCCAGTAATAACCGGCCCGTATGATGCATCGTACGAGGGCACGATCGACTGAATGGGAACCACAATGACCCTCGTGTACTTCTTCGAGTACCGGCCTTGTTTGGTGTGGCGCTAGGCACTTGTCCAAGGGTCCGCCAAATGTTCTTTTGTAAAGGTTGTTATTTATTAAACAATATCGAGCGGCTTGCGTGGCGGAGTTTCTTCACCTCTTTCTTGTCGGATGGCTCCTGTAGATAAGATACAAACTGGTTGCGCCAGCCCCAAGTCAATTTAAAAGAGAATACCTTAGTGTGATCAATGGCGAAGTAGAGGAGGGTGACTACGCTTTCTTTGCTGAAGTTATTAGTGGCCGTAGCCAGTTTTGCTAAACCGTCTGCTTTGATATTTTGTGCCCTTAGAATCTGTTCCAGGCGGCATTCGTCTAACTCAGCTATTAACCTGCAAATTTCTGGCTGGCATTTTTGCAGTCTCTGTTTTTTTATCTGGTAAGTCATAATGACTTGGTTTACCATGAGTTGGGAATCACATTGGAGGATGAGTCGGCGGGTCTCTTATTTTATGGCCAGTTTCATGTCTGCAATAACGGCCTCATACTCGGCCTCACTGTTAGTCATTTCAGGGCATCGTATGGACTAGCGAATTGTTTCTCCTGTGGGGACCTCAAGGACGAGTCCCAGTCCCGATCCCGATACATTGGCGGCGCCATCAGTGTAGAGGACCTATAGGTCATTATTGGGGGAGGCATGTTGTGCCTCAAGTTCTGCTTTTGGCTGGATTTCTGCAATAAAGTTGACGATAAAATTGGCCAGAACTTGCGACTTAATGGCGGTTCTTGGAAGATATGAGATGTCATGCTCGCTGAGCTTAATGGCCCATCTTGCGAGCCGGTTCGATAATTGGGGCTTGCGTAGGACGCTTCTTAATGGGAAGGTCGTTATCACTTTTATGGGGTGGCATTGGAAATAGGGCCATAGCTTTCGTGAAGCTACGACCAGTGCCAATGCTAATCTCTCGAGGTGTAGGTACCGAGTTTCGGCGACCATTAATGTTTTGCTAATGTAGTAGATAGGGGATTGCATACCTTTGTTCTCGCGGACTATGACAGCGCTGACAGCGATCTCAGACTCGGCCAAATATGCAAGAAGGGGTTTGCCCGACTTGCCTTGACCAGTAAGGCTGGCGAAGACAAGTATGCTTTCAGCTTTCTCAGGGCTTCGACGCATTCCTCTCTCCATTATAATCCTTGATTCTTTTTCAGTACGTTTAAAAATTTATGGCATCAAATAGATGAGCATGAGATGAACCTGGACAGGGCGGCTATACGCCCCGTCAGCTTTTGTACCTGTTTCTTGCTACTCAGCAACTCAGCTATTGCATCTATTGCCTTGATCTGGTCTGGGTTGAACTTGATGCCTCGTTGTGATAATAGGAATTCTAAGAATTTTTCTACAGCTTCCCCGGAGGCGCATTTCTTGGGGTTCAACTTCATCCCGTACCTCCTCAGTATCTCGAAGGCCTCTTTTAGGTGGTCGATATGGTCCTCTTTCTTTGCCGATTTCACCAGCATATCGTCGATGTAGACTTTAATGTTCTTACCGAGTTGCTCTTTGAACATTTTGGTGACCATCCTTTAGTACGTGGCTCCTGCATTCTTGATCCTGAAGGGCATTACCTTGTACCAGTATGTTCCCCAGTGTGTGATGAAAGACATTTTTTCCCGGTCCTCTTCGGCCATCATGATTTGATTGTAACTGGAGTATGCATCTAGGAAACTTAGCAGCTCATGCCTCGCGGTCGCGTCTATTATCTGGTCAATGTAGGGCAGTGGGAACGAATCTTTTGGGCATGCTTTATTCAAGTCGGTAAAGTCTACACACATTCTCCACTTCCCATTATTCTTCTTAACCTCGACGATATTGGAGACCCATTAGGGGTTCTTTGATTCCCTGATGGAGCCGTTGGCCAGAAGTTTGTCCACTTCCTCGCTGACTGCTTCTTTGATTGCGGCATTGAATTTCCTTCTTATTTGTCGCATGGGCGGGTGTAACGGGTCGACGTTCAGCTTGTGATTGGCGATTTCTCGCGGGATCCCCAGCATATCTGAATGGGAAAAAGCAAATAGGTCTATATGATTAGATTAAAATTTACGATACTTACTTGGATTTGAGAGGCCGTGTCGGATGTAAGCCTTCTTCGTAGGGTCGTTGTTATCTATGTAGACTGGGGAGAGATATTCGACCGTAGCCTTACTGGCTTATATGACATCAGGGTCTTTAATGGCGTTCTTTGTCGGGTGGACCTTAGTCCCTGACATATCTGATTGTTATGCGTCTGCGCTCGCCCCTTTTATGTTGTTTGGTGTGGTGCAGTCTTGAGCTATCCCCGAATAATGAATATTCCCCACAGGGTGGGAAATTTGACCATTTGGTAAAAGCTCGAAGGAACCACTCTCATGGCGTGTATCCATGGTGGTCTGATGATAATATTGTATGCTGTTTCCTCTTCATTACGTGGAAAGTTATTTCCAGCGTGACCCCCCCCCCCCCCCGCCAGAACGGGTAGCGATATTTCTCCGGAGGTTCGTTCTACTGCATTATTGAAATCGGTTAGTGTAATGCAGTGCAGTATTATCTTATCCTCGAGTCCCATTAGTACGAGGACCCTCGGGTGGATAATACAGGCGCAACTATCATCATCAACCATAATTCTTTTAACATCCATATCTGCGAAATGTAAATTGATAACTAAAGCATCATAATGAGGGAAAGAAAAACCGTCGGCATCGGACTTATCGAATGTGATACTATCTTCGAAGTCATCATACCGTTCGTGGGCGATAGTTCGCTTCAGCTTGTGCGTAGTGGTGAACTTGACGTGGTTGATTGCTGAGTCGTTGCTGTTTCCAATGATCATGCTGATCGTGCATGCTGGTCACTGAGCAACTCTCTCAGGAACCCTTGGTTCAACATCTTGACCACTTCTTGCCTTAGACCTATACAGTCTTCGATTTTATGCCCCCGTTCCTGGTGGAACTCGCACAAGGCGTTTGATTTTCTGGTGACGGGGTCCGACTTCATCTTTGCCGGCCATTGTACCTTGTTGCCCAGATTCTCAAGTGTGTACACTATCTCTGAAGGGGACACACAAAAATTATGGGCAGATAATAAAGGGGGCATACCTCTGTCGTTTCGTAGTGGAGTGACATATCGTTATTGCGCGTCCGTGTGCCTAGGTGGCGGTGGGTGAGAGGATCAGATGTAGGGTTGGTGTCTCTCCCTATTGGTACGTGGGACTTGTTCTCGCCTCCCTTTATTGCATCGATCCCTTCTGATTTATGGATGTGTTGTTGTTGGATGGTGGGTCAGCCCGTTGTGTTCGTCCTCATCTGCACGCACCTCAGCGCAATAAGCGTTGTGAATCTCTTCCCATGTGGTGGGCAGGTACTTCATGAGGCAGCTGAGTAGTTTTTTGGTTTCCCTTGAACCATCCCTGCTCAACCCGTTTTGGAAAGAAGCGACCGCCATGCCTTCCGACACGTTGGGTAGGCTCATCCATACCCTTTTAAACCTAGCTAGGAAGCCCCTGAGTCCTTCCCCTGCAGTTTGCCGAACGTCGAAGATGTTGTTGATCCTCGCTTCTGCTTTCCTTGCTCCTGCATTGGCGGTGACAAACTTGTCCACCATCTCCTCGAACGTGGAAATTATTCTGGCCGGTAGCTGGGCATACCAGGTCAGTGCTCCTCCTGTCAGTGTTTCGCTGAATTTCTTCAGCAGCATAGACGGTACTTGTTCTTTTGATAGGTCGTTACCTTTTACACCAGTGACGTAACGGATCAAGTGGTCATCGGGGTCTGTAGTGCCGTCGTACACTCTCAAGTAAGGTGGCATTTTGACAGTTTTCGGAATGGAGTATGGTGCAGCCTCTTCCGTGTAGGGTTGTTCGACAAACCTCCCTACGTCACGTTTTGGCAGTAGTTTGGGGGCATGAGGGATCTTATCCACCCTCTCCTGATGTTCCTTCATCTGGTCACGGAGTGACCTGTTTTCGTTTTCCATTTCCTCCATCTTCTTGAGGATGGCTGTGAGTGTGCCACCGTTGGCTTGAGTATCGAGGAGCGTGTTGTTTGCTCGTGCGATCTCGGGTTCACCTCCGACTGTAGCAAGATCTGCGGTCAGCCTGCATCTAACATTGTTTTGAGGTGACTTCTCAACCAAACTGCTTAGAGTGCTTATTAACCATTCTTCCAATAGTTTCCTGACCTTTGGGGTACTTCTTTATATGCGAATGTGGAAGCGCCTTTTTCCCGCAAGATCATTAGATCTGCGGGTGGTGGAGGTAGGATTTCTCCGCTTAAGGTGGCACTAGGGGTTGTAATCAAAACCCCATCTTCACCAGCTTCGTTGAGAGGACCTATGAGATTTGTTGCAACATTTTCTATTGTTTTCATTCTTGCGTTGTTGTCAGCCATTTTTTGTCTTTGTTTTGTAAAGAAGGGTTTTCAATGGTTCTCTAGGTGCATACTATGGTTTTGATTCTCGAAATCCCCACACACGGCGCCAAATTGTTTAGCTCAAAAAGTGTATTCGTATTTTGTTAGCCTAAAAACAATCAAAAATATAGAGGGGTAAATCGTAATCAAATATAATAAGCCCAAGAGATGATTATCGCTTCGATAATTTTGATAGATTTGTCAATGAGCTGTAAAAATAGACTTAGCTTAAGAAGGAAGCAACGGTTAGGAGCTCAAGAGAAAAATAGAGATAGAGAAAGAGATTGTATTATTCGAGAATAATCATGATGCCTATTACAATGGGAAGGTTTCTTTTATATAATAGAAAACCTTGCTCGAAATCATAAAAAAGTACAAAAGTTGGTGGCTTTCACTCGGTGGAAGGGTCATGTGCTAAACAAAGTCACTTCTTCTTCACCGATTTGGACCATGCCCTTGCTTGGGTCGCCCTTATCATGTGGGACGATCCCACTTGGTGTAAGGACGTTATCAGCCAAAATTAACCTCATACAATAGCCTTTGAGTACTTGTTGATCAGAATACATGTAACAAAGTTTTTGACAGTGGTTTCAATCCTTGGAGTAACTTATTATGGAGTGAAAACGTTTTTTCCTTAGTTTCAGTATATAATTTTTGTCATTATGTAAATTCTATTTCTATAAGACTAAGAAAGGATCTTCCAATGCATATAAAAAGTGATTATTTGATTCGTTTACCCCCAACTGCATCATTTGTTAATTGTCTGGGAATAGATGAGACATTTTTTGTAAAAAAAAGTTCTAATTTTTTTCATCATTCTTATGAATAGATGAGACATGTTTTCCGCATTAATAGGGATCAATTGTGGCATCTTGAGCCACGGAAGCTTAACACGTTTAAATAAAAGTAAAATGACCGATCTTCTGAGTTATTAAAACAAAATATCCGCAATTATTTTTTTCCTTGAATATCCCCAAGTATATTAGGCAAAATAGCATCTCGGTCACCTAAACTTGCACTAAATTTCAAAGCCATTATATGAACTTTTGATTTTTCTCATTTTAGTACATCAACTTAATCGATTACTTATAATAAACTCATCCCTTAGAGCATGTATCTCAATTGCCTGACATGAATACCACGTAAGATACTAGAACATTTATTATTTGACATTTGTAATTTTTGAGCCCCGCCTTTTTTAAAATCAATTTATCAAATTTTTAATTTTTCTTCTTTTTCCTTTCTTCTTCACCATAGTTGTAGCCACTCTTTCCAATAGTAAAAATTCAAAGCTGGTCAATTTATATCTTAGCATATCTTAACCAAATCTCAGTCTAGAAATTAGTTCAAACAAGTCATCAGATCTTCTCAAAAAATATCAAAATCAATCCGACAAGGTTTCCCTCGAAAGAATAGCATTTCGAAGACACTTGTCAAAATAAAAACTAACAGTCCTCCTTAAGCACCTATTACTTCCACCCCTAAAAATTTCAATTAATTTCATCTTCTCAACCGGCTAAAGAAGATCGTTGAAGATGTTGTCACTACCATACCTTTGTTATCCTGAAAAGTGAGGTAGACCAACAATCCCAAAACGATTAGTTTGTGGAGGGCCTGTATGGGTCGAAATCTGATCACACGAGAATCAGCACACAAAAAAACGGTGAGGGATCGATTAAGCTGTGGTTGTATTCATAAGGCACCGTGACGACGAGCATCTTGACCACGACCGAGGTTGAACCATCAGAAAGCATGTATGATAAAATTACACGCCATGATACTTAGGGAAGTCGACCTAAAGTGCAGTTGGCAGATTAGGGTATCCTGGCTAAGGGCCATTGGGTAAAGGAAAATACCTATTATATATATACTAGGTAAGAGAAGGTAAATGAGGACTTTTCTTCCTCTCTAAACAATAGAAGAATGGTGTCGTCCAAATCCACTACTCAATAGCAATAGGTACAATCGATTACAATATAATTTACCCAACTAAGAGTCGGGGTCGAATCCACAGGGACAATGTGTGGGCGACTAGGAAATAAGAGAATTGTCGCTTATGGTGCAAAGGCAAACGGGTTAAAGAAATGTTTTTGGAATTATATTGATTTAATTGCGGAAATATAAACTATTCCAGAAAGCAAGTAAAATGATCAATGGCTACAAGTATGAATGCATCGGGAACTACACATCAAATAACGATCCAACGTATTTTATATCCCTTCCAACAATGGTCACAAAGGTATACTTAATCGCTCTTATCAATCGTGAACTCTCTACTTATCAGAAATCTCTCTTGAGCAATTATAATAGTTTACTAGACGCACTCTCTCGAACTACACTAGCTAGATTCACAAAACGGTTCACTAAGATTGCACCCGAGGTATCGCTATCTCTAATCCAACCTCTAAACCCTCAGTTATGACTCTCATCTATACTCCGGGAGTGATGTTGTTCAACAAATACCTAAATATGTATTCTCTCTCGATTAGATACACACTAATTAGGCATATTAATTGAAATCTCTTTCAATTAACTAACAATAAGTATGTAGTTGAACAAATAAAGATTCAACAAGCAAACCTATATTAGCAATACAAGAACTTCAATTAATACATAAGCACAACAAGGTATTACATCCACACTTTAATTATGAATATTTCCATAAACAAGATTAAGTGTTGGAAATAAATACTACACACTTAGATTTACAATACAAAGCAAGAAATGAAGAAATAGACATAAATGGATAAGAAAATCTTAACCACAAGCTTCAATCTTTAAGACCCAAATGTGTTTGTGCAAGAACCCTAGCTTTCTCCTTGTTCTCTCTATTCTCTAGACTTCAAATAAGCCAAAAGATGCGTACAAAATGAATTGATTTGGGTATCAAAGGATTTAGGGTCAAAATTGTGAAATTCCATAACTGCCCTTGATTCCCAGGCAATTAAGCCTTCGCGTTCGCGATGGCTCTACGCGTTCGCGATGAAATGTTAACTTCTGACCTTCGCATTCGCGGTTTGACCACGTGTTCGCGAAGTGTTGACTCTGCTCCTTAACTTTCTGTCCATCGCCTTCGCGTTTGACCTACGCGTTCGTGAAGGACACTATTCTTCTTCAACGCGTTCGTGTTGCTTGTACGTGTTCACGAAGCTTGTCTGGGCCTGACTCATCGCCTTCACGATACTACTTCGCGTTCGCGAAGAGCAATTAACTAGGCAGCTTCATTTTCCCCATTTTAATTCCGTTTTGGCTTGTTTCACTTGGTTCCTTCACCATCACTTCTAACTCACATACAACCTGTAAAATAGAGGTAAACGACATTAAAAAGCATGATTTTATCACTCAACACATCAAAAGTATAGGTTTAATAACAAGATAAGTGGGTATTTTACCCACTTATCAAAGAACGGGAGAATGTTTCTGCGGAAAAACAAGAGAATGTTTAGAACTTGGTTGCACTTGTTTGTAATCATGGAATAAATAAAAATATATCTCACAGTTGTTAATGGTGCACCTTCTTTTTCTTCCTTATTTTACATTATAGAATAGCGACATCAAGAATGCAAGCCCGTCATCTACATTTGATATCTTTTATAATCTTAAAGGTTTCATGAGTGTAATCATATCCTATTTTTCCTACTTAATATTATTTTATCTAGAGCTAACTATCCTTGACTAGGATTTATCCTCTATTTTCTTATTAATTCATTTTGCGAAAGGGTTTAACACTTTTTTTGTAAAATAATTTGTCATCGTATGTGGAAATTTTCTAGCCAAAATTTTAGTTTCCTCTAGATATAAAGTCAACCAGAGTTTCACTTTCCGGTTGTCATAGCCTCACCATCTCATTATAAATACCAACTTAAGAAAGTTGTACGCAAGTTTCTAAAATAACCGAACCAACCAAGGTCGGATCTTTGCATGAAATCAAAATTATGTCTGATATAAATACAAAATCCACATCTTGTTGTAGCGATGGATTTGGTACATAGCGAGTATGAGTTGTCAAAGCGGGATTATGTCCACTACGCATTGAGCACGTCCGCAATCATATTGCTATATTAACAATAGATAGAGATCTATACTTCGTGCACATCGCCCCCTCTCTCTTAGGAAGGGACGATAGTCTATTGTGTGATTCTTTGAAATAAGAAGCTTGTCCTGCCTTATTTTTGTACCCGTATGTACATAGTATAACTTATGTACGGAGTATAACTTTTTTCCCTTCTTTTTGTGCACCTAGAACGGGATCGGACCGGGACTCGAGCTCGAGATCCCAGAAGAAAAAGTAATTTATCAACACATAAGAAGCCTTGGCTAACGACGAATCTAAATATGAGGGTATCAAACCTAAGGCCGTCATTCGAGTACGGGACGAAATGAGTCGTTCTACAGCGTACATCCCCTCTCGCCGACCAATCAGGCCAAGGTAATAGACGATTTTGTTTGGGTTTAAATTGTTATTTTTCTTTTTTGGATTGGGATAGGAACTTGAGCCTTCTCCTAGGTGTGCTAACAAAGAAAAAATGCTACCAAAATGACACACTAGAAAAACGTTCCACCCATATCATCGAGCAGGCGACGGTCGAGCAAACCCCCCCCCCCCCCCACACACACATTGTACCATACTGCAAATAAAAGAACAAGCCGGCATTATTAAGAAATAATCTCCATAACCCGAGACTGGGCGATGATCCCATAGAACATACAGTCTCTCCAACATAGGCAGAACACGAACATGAAGAGTTTACATGTATGCTCTCCATGGCAATCCTATGCTAGTTTCGCCGACTAAGTATTATGAATCACGTCCAAACTTTATTGGAATTAATCAAGTCCCAGGGTGCCCAAAAGCCCTGGCAATAAGTTCATCGCCCGTCCCGTCAACGGTCTCCCCAGGCCAAACTATGAAGGGAATAGTGTTGGAAATAATTGATACCTTTGATATGTGTTCTTTGGTTGTATTAGCATGATTTCTAAGTATAGGTTTTGATGAATGACAAACAATGAAGTCAACTGTCAAACAATGATATTGTATGACAAACAATGAAGATGCATTAGCAAACAATCAAGATGGTTGACAAATCAATGATGATGAATCAAACAATCAAGATTGAATGCCAAGAAGCATATTGATGAAGGGATTGCATAGACAAGCCAAGACGAGCTAAAAGTTCAAGACCGAAGACCCAAGGCGTAGGTCGTTAGGTAGAACCAATGTAAGAGCAACGTTTAAGTTATCTCGTCTTTTGGCTCAACATAGGTCATCATTAATATGCATAAAATAATTTTATCAAATCATAAATATCATAAACATTTTTGATATACTTCAAACAAAATGATTTTAACGTTTTCATTTTAACCAAAATGGTTTTTGAAGCAAGTCTTCTCTTTTGGATAGAATGGCCACATAATCGATTATCTATATGTGATAATCGATTATCTTGAGTTTCCAGCCAAAACTGGAAATTCCAGAATGGCCACATAATCGATTATCACATTTAGATAATCGATTATCTTTAATTCCAGCTTAAAACTGGAAGTCCAGAAAGGTAAGATAATCGATTATGCTATTGTGATAATCGATTATTCTACTATCCGTTGCCATCCAACGACTAGTTTTTGGACCGTTAAAAAGATAATCGATTATGTACTTAAAATAATCGATTATGCTTCCTTAAAATCAGCATTAGTGATTGACTATTAAGCAACAGACATATAACCTCCACACCCTATAAATAGAGGTCTTTGGAGCTTATTTTAGAACAACAACATCTCTCATTATTCATTAACATATTGATAATATTTGTGCATCACATTTAGAGCTTTTGTTGAGCCATTTGAGAGACAACTTTGTGTTGTTCATAGAGCTTATATTGTATCTCTTTATCTACTCTTCCTAGAGAGTTCTTGTTGTAAAAGAGAAAGGTTCTTGAGAAGACCATATCTTCTCATTGAGCATTGGGTTTGCTAAGCACCCTCAATCTTAGTGTGTGAAGTCTTGAGGTGAGGAATCCTTGAGCGGAAGTCTCGTGGTGCGGTATCCACGAGCAAGGTGAAGTCTTGTAGAGCGTACATCTACGAGCAAGTGTAAAGGTTTGTTGAGCACCCGTAAGCTTAACGGAATTAGTTGAAACTCCAGAGAGTCTCTCGAGAGATTGGACGTAACCACACGTTGTGGCGAACCAGTATATTTCGGTGTGTCCTCTCCTTACACTTTTACTTTCTGCACTTACTTTACTCCTGCAATTTTAATTCCGCAAAATTTACCGACATTCTCGTGCCTCACTATTCACCCCCCCCCCCCCTCTAGTGAAGGGAATAAATCCTAACAAATAGATGTACTGGGACTCACTCCGACGCATAGATTAATTGTGCAGCAATGAGTAATATTCTCCAATAGAAGCAACGTAGCATGCAACATTCTTACCACTCTACCGAGACAGCACATCGCCAAGCGAAAGTAAAATTTGACCTCTCGAATTGACAAACTAACGGTTGACCTCGCTCGAACTTATCACGGGTCACAATTCGACCTCATTCAAATTCACACCCATACAGCCCCCCTCCATCGCCAAGCAAAAGTAAATTCGACCTCGTTTGAATTAACAAATCAACATTCGACCTTGCTCGAAGTTATCACGGGTCATAATTTCACCTTGTTGGAATTAACATCCATACGGCCCCCGGCCATCGCCAAGCGAAAGTAAAATTCAACCTTGTTTGAACTAACAAGTCAACGTTTGCCCTCGCTCGAACTTATCATAGGTCACAATTCAACCTTGTTCAAATTCACACCCATGCGACCCCCGACTGTCACGACCCAAAATCCACTAAGGGTTGTGGTGGCGTCGGACACCCTGTCAGGCCAGCCATCTCAAATATTAAAATTTAGTCTCGTTTTAACACTTTTGGAAATACAGGATTTTTCCTACTTTTTTTTTTAGAAATTTTAAAGGATATATTTTAAAATCAATTTTAAAAGTTAAGCAATGAATACAACACTTCAAACCATCCCAGAACCTGGTGTCACAAGTGCATGGGCATCTACTGATAAGAGAAATATAATACAACATCTGCCCGGGATACAGTAGACGAAAAGTAAATACAGTATAAAGGAAGGGACTACTCTAGCTACGGCCATCTCGAATGATGCAGCTTACCTAGTCCTAGAATCATTCGTGATGCTATTCCTAGTAAGCCACTAGTCACATATACATGTGCAACAAAATGCACAACAAATGTAGTATGAGTCTAAAAACAACATGTAACCAATAAGTATCCCGCCTAATCCCGAAGGGATAGAGACGAGATGGTCAACTTTGACACTCTCTAGTGGCCCAATAATTATTCATCCTTAATAAATATATTAATTAGTGGCTTTATTTTACAAACATAATTTAATCCTGATAGAGGAAATAAGTAAACACATAATTCTTTCATTGGAATCTTTCAGAAGTCCTCTTTATTATTAACAAATAAATCTCGAGCTAGGGTGAGGCAGTGACAACTTAAATAAGTTCAAGACAACAGCATAAACATGCGCAAATCATGCCCAGGTCGACCACCCGCTCCAACAGAAACGTAAATCGTGCATTACCGAGAGTCGAGCGGCCCGTATCATAGATGGATCTATTTAATCTGCCGAGGCGTTCAGCCCGTTCCATAAATAAACACATACCCTGCTCGCGAATCATGCATGCAATGCAGGTACACATAAGAATACATGCTCAATCAGTCAAATAAGAGCTTATCGGGGAATATTTATTCAATCGAAATCAATTCTCCTTTAACAAATTTTAAGAAATGAACCTTAATCCCTTTGAAATTCATTTACTAATTTAATGTGATTTAGGCAATTCAAGCCATCAATGGGTTCACAAATAATCCAAGTATAACATGCTTTTAGGTCCTAGATTACCCGGGCAATAGCATAATAGTAGCTACGCGTGGACTCTCGTCACCTCGTGCATACGTAGCCGCCACAAATAGGAACACATAACCAATTTATCTCACCTATGGGATAAATTCCCCCTCACAAGATTAGAAAGCAGACTCACCTCGCTCCGAAGATCCACAACCGGCGTTTTACATTCTTCATAAAAATTGCACCAACGTACAATGCTCCAAAACTTGCCAACGATCATACAAATCCATAAATTTATGCTCAATTATACTTTACAACCCAATTTATAACATTTGCTAACCCCGAATGAAAAGTTGACAAAAATTCCTTCGGACCCACGTGCCCGGAATCCAAAAATTTTCGAAGATAAACTTTGCCCACGACCTTAGGAAATCAAATATATAATTTCCTCTTAATTCCATACGCAAAATCGTGGCTAAATTCCAAGAATTAAATTTCTAGGTTTTCTTCCAAAAATCCATGGTTTTCCCACAATTTTCATGTCTAATTCCATAGTATAATCTTGTATTTAACTTGATAAAAAGTAGGAGTAGCTTACCTTAACCTTGATGATGAAATCCCTCCTTGAAGCTCTCCAAATATCATCCAATGAAGTGAAGAAAATGAGAGAAATGGCAAAACATCCGATTTTAAAACAATGCTTCTGCCCTAGCTATTTCCGCTTCTGCGTAATTATTCCCGCTTAAGCGGTTCCGCTTTTGCGGTCAAAAGCCGCTTCTGCGGTCTTGGGCTCAGCCCCCTTTTCGCTTCTGCGATACCCTCT
This sequence comes from Nicotiana benthamiana, assembly GCA_034376525.1. Classification (NCBI taxonomy): domain Eukaryota; kingdom Viridiplantae; phylum Streptophyta; class Magnoliopsida; order Solanales; family Solanaceae; genus Nicotiana; species Nicotiana benthamiana. The sequence continues at coordinate 106,528,392 of CM067335.1, read as the reverse complement.
TCCCAAGATGTGGTCACGCTTCTGCCAAACCTTGACCGCATCTATGATCCACGAACCCTTGAATCAATCCGTTTCTGCGGCTCCATCAACCGCTTCTGCGGGGTCGCTTCTCGGTCCCATTTCCGCGGAAGCGAAAACACCAGCTACCAGATCCTTCGGCCTTCTTCAAAATTCCATTTTTGATCCGTTAACCAGCCAGAATCCACCCGAGGCCCCCGGAACTTCAACCAAACCTACCAACCAATCCCAAAATACATTATGGACTTTCCTGAAATCATATCAAATAATTCTAAAATCATCAATCGACCTCCAATCCAAGCTTTATGAACTTTGAACTTTCCAACTTCTACTTCCGATGTTTGAACCTACCACATCATGTCCGATTGACCTCAAATTTTGCACACAAGTCATATTTGACATTACGGACCTGCTCCAACTTCCGAAATATAATTCCGACCCTGATATCAAAAAGTCCACTTCCAGTCAAACTTCTTAAAAATCTTCAAATTCTATCTTTAGCCAAATGACTTCAAAATGACCCACGGACCTCCGAATTCACTTCCGATCGCTCTCCCAACTTCATAATCAGTATACGGATCTACTTCCAGTCTGGGAATCCCAATCGAACATCGATAACACTGAAATGTACTTCAAGCCAAACTTAAGAAATTTCTTCCAAAATGCTAGCTTCCATACTAAGCGCCAAAACGCTCCCATGTTATCCAAAACCCAAACCGGGCATACACCCAAGTCCGAAATCATCATACAAATCTTCTGGAACCTTTAGATCCCGATTCCGAGGTTGCTTACTCAAAATCTCAATCTTAGTCATTTTCTTCTACTTAAGGCTTTTAAAATGAGAATTTTTATTTAAATTTAACTCTGATCTGCCTGATTTCAATTACGATCATGCGTACAAGTCATAATACCTGAAACGAAGTTGGTGATGGCCTCAGACTGTTGAACGATGCGCTAGAGCTCAAAACGACCGGTCGGGTCATTACATTCTCTCCCACTTAAGCATACGTTCGTCCTGGAACGTGCTGAGAATTATACCGAAGTAGTCTGAAATCATTGTTTAGTACCTTTTGCACCTTCTCGTGCTGCCACAACTTAGCTGAGCACATGAGCTTGATATATTCTGAAGATATTTCCTTTTATACAAGAAAATAAGCCATAGAGCCCGATTCCAACATCCGAAATTCTACGCCAGGCCTGTTCCCAGCATATGATCACCATATCAATCACTACACGATGTACTCAAAGATTACTGCATAATTTTGCTGGATTCTTACTTTGCAACACTTAATCCACAGGACCACAATAATATTTTCTGATCAACTTAGCCAAAATTCAACGAATCAGATGCTCCTATTGCACCTTATGACACATGCAAGTCTTACTCTAACTCTTACAATACCGCCACAACGGATGAGATGTGCCGAAATTCATATTCAACTGCCGAGTCAACCAATTATTGAGTCTATACTTCTAAAAAGAAACATTACCACATTCTGAACCAAATAATGATCTTTACTACTTAATATACTCCATATAATCAGATTGCACTGATCCTAAATCCTACAATCTCGTCTCACCCAGTACGAACTGCTCAGGCGATAAGCTAATCCGAATGCAATCCAAAAGTCTCATATGATGCCACAATGTGCCAATAGGCCACCAATCCGATCACAACATAAACAGGAATTCGAACTCTGGAAGGATTTACCTAACCCCCGCACTAATACGGACTTTCCTTAGAAGATAGGAAGTGAAACACACAAAAATAGTACATAGAAAAACCATACTCGACATCACACTATTACGGCGCGCAACCCTATCGAAATAACATACCTATGGCAGCGTGCCACCTGATCCACACATAGATCTCACATAAGGAGATTGTACTTCGAGCTAAATCTGCTCACTAAAAAAATATCGAATATATATCGCAAGCACTCTAGGTGCATAATACCATCCCTGATAAAACACATAGCGCCATAGGCTACAAAACTCAAGCACAACTGAGGTACGATACAAGATCTGAATCTCAAGAGGCACTCTGCTCACATAACATCATCGCCAAGCAGAACCTCAACACATAAGAATTTACCAAGTCGTTTCACAACTCATACGGCACAATTCATCATTAACTGGAATAGATGATGACAAAATAACACCCCGACTATTCCTCCATAGGGAACGCTCGCTGAAACGAGCACAACTGGCCTGATATAAAGCCCTGTTCACAAATAAATCAATCTACTGCTCTCAAGTCGATTTCTGAATGCGCCAACTTGGCTAATGACCTTCAAAGGTACATAATAACTTCCTTTTGCCTCATAACACGTAAAAACAACCATCATAACTGGAGCAACCTCCTTAGTTCATAACCCAATAAACAAAGTGCCCTCCAGGCATAAATTCTCAAACTAATGATATTGCCACAATCCTCATACTTGGTTTAAATCATTAGCCAATCAAATGACTACATGTCACACTTATACAATCTTTTCGTGGGACACTCTCCCACAATCTTCCAAATAAATAACGGGTCCGCATATCTAAACCATTGGATGCATTAACGGTGAAAAGCGATCCAGAATCCTTAACCAGGATGCAAAACCTCTTCCACAACACATCGATCTTAGGTGACGCTGAAGACAATACTAATTTACTCTAATCGTTCAACCCATTCCTTGCTCATCCGAGCACGTGACATCCTTGTCAACGCCGAACTACAACCTTGATCGTCGCTTCGAATTTCCATGCTACTCACTGCACCCAACGTGCCAATATACAATAGAACACGATTTTCATCATAACTCTGAAACCATTATTATTTTAACACTTCACCATATAAGAACTTGCACTTAACTCACTTCAGGAGAATCATAGCAACACACGGGTAAATTCCCATAACTGTAGAATATGCAAATCTGCAAGTAGTGGTCCAAGCCACCATAGCCCTTCTGGAATCCGCTTCCACTTAACAAGTCTTAACAAAGAATGCTTCTGAATACCATCAATTACGGCGTCCGACAAGCCTCACACATACCGCCACAAATCATACACATAACTTGATCACACGGAATGAACTGATAGCTGGCCCCAATGTACCAATTCAACTATGGCTAATTAATTTACCTTCTTCCAATTAATCCTTGCTTGCCTTAGAAATAAGATTAACTCCATTCAACACATAACATACTCAATCTACACTCGCCCCCCGAGTGACCTTGAATCACGAGGCCAGGTTGTCCCAATTCCCATGAACTATTTATATCACTCAAATGCTACATCACAAGTCAAAATATCATAGAACATTCTGAGCACCTTCTCATAAGCTGTTACAAAGCTTGATTCTTAATTGTACTCATAGACTCGAAATCATTGGGCACCACACTTTAACTTCTAAATTCACTAGGACCATTATTGAGATCCACCCACTCTGACTTGGTCCCGAATACAATTCACTCCATAAATCTTATAACACACGAATACTCTCTCAGCGAAGCATCCGGCGAAATCACTTTCTCTAAAACCTGCATCTATACATGGCATAAATCCTGAATCTTTTCCAGGTTCGAACATGAGCCAATAAGCCCAGCCGTAGCATGCTCCAACTATTCCTTTGCTCGAATTACCACTTATGGTCTTTTCTCATAGCTAAATTAATCCATCAATATGCTAATAACCAAAAATCACGCAAGTAGTTAATCATACAGCCCAATCATAAGCGGTGGGACTCTCTCACTTAGCTTGAAGCCATCATTTCACAATTCTTGAGTTCGTGCGACCTCTTCACCTCTTATTAGCATAACCTCGCACCATAAATTATCAAAATTTCTCGGAATCTTCCTGTAAATTCCCATCTTTCATATTTTGAATCATCATCAACATTCGCATGACCGATCTCCTTGTTGAACAACCAATATAATTCCTCGCAGAAGCTTCGCCAACCACGCGACCGCCAAACTGCTCACAGGGAATAACCCACCTAGGGGAATCACCTCCCATCATCATCCCACGTCGTTGCATGGAATACATTCGCTATGACATCAATGGCCCATCCTGAGTCCGAGCTCACCTTCCAGTTGCAAAAGTCCATTCTCCCCTCGCGAAAATAAATTAAATGTGCGGCAACAGCCTCCAATTCAGGGTTATGTTGCACCCTCTTCTATTTCAAGCAGCTCATTTTCACCATATTAATCTTCTGCCACATAATAGCCCATACTTCATATCATGCTCGCGGGCTTCAATCACCAATCATTAAAATCCCCAATTCGATCCAACCTCTCCTTTAGGCATGTGGTCATCCTAGTACCCAGCCCATATGCGACACCCGCCACTCTCCACTTTGGCGGAACTCACCTTTTTTATTAACTACTCAACCTTGCTCCTCATACTTGGCGTTCTAGAAGTTATGAACACTGCCTGACACTTCCCACATGTCCTTCCTCATACTTCGCTGCTCAATTGTTGCCTTAAATGAAGTCTATCTCTGTGGCACTTAAATCCACCATTGCCACTAACTTTAGAACCTATCCAAAAGGACATCTTTATCGATCTGTCAACACTAGAAATTCTTATTCGATCATAAACCACCGCATCATTTGAGATCTGACAGATATACCTCCAATATTATTTCACAATATCCTACCATAAAGGCGATTGTAGCAGATTATAATAGCAACAACTTAGTACGTTCAATCAGGACCACAACAACCTCTCATAAAAGAAAGCTCAACTACGCTTGCGAATACCAAGCCTCATTACTTCCACCGGCCCACACCTGACCATTCTTAGTCCGACTAACTTTTCCCCTGCCGAGAATAAATACTGAATCCCTTAATTACACGTTGAGTAAACCTCCCTTCAATTTATTCACTGCCCCGACACATGGGCAAACATCCAACCATCACAACAACACTGCAGAATAATCGCTCATAAGCATCATGGCAATTTGTGCCTAGCCACAAGGTTCTTAGAAGTTTTGTTACTGAGCTGAAACAGTAGAATATCCCTCTATAATTCGACTATCATAGTCCAATCAACTATATCCGGAAAAATCATCCCGCACCACATTTGTAGTGCCATTTCCATTCGTCAAATTCTCGATTTCTAACAAGCGCTCGCGTCGCGTACGATTGAGTATGAAGGAATCAAAGGCATAAACCTCAAAGGAATCAAACCGTACGATAATGAAATCAAGAAGGGAAGTACTCCTAACAACCCTGTAGCCTCCTGAGGATAAGTACAGACGTCTCTGTACCAATTCCCGATACTGTACTAGACTTGCTCATGACTCGTAAGACCGACGGGAACCTAGTGTTCTAATACCATGTTATCACGACACAAAATCCACTAAGGGTCGTGGTGGCGCTGGACACCGTTGTCAGGCCAACCATCTCAAATACTAAAATTTAATCTCGTTTTAACACTTTTCGAAATACAAGATTTTCCTACATTTTTTTATAGAAATTTTAAAGGATATATTATCAAATCAATTTCAAAAGTTAAGCAATAAATACGATACTTAAAACCATCCCAGAACCCGGTGTCACAAATGCATGAACATCTACTAATAAGAGAAATAAAATACAATATTTGCCCGGGATACAGTGGACGGAAAGTAAATACGGTACAAAGGAAGGGACTACTCTAGCTGCGGCCGTCTTGAATGATGCAGCTCACCTAGTCCAAGAATCATTCGTGATGCTATGCCTAGTAAGCCACTAGAGTCACATATACCTGCAACAACATGCACAGTAAGTGTAGTATGAGTACAAAAATAACGTGTACCCAATGAGTATCCCGCGTAATCCCGAAGAGGTAGAAATGAGATGGTCAACTTTGACACTCTCTAGTGTGTCCAATAATTATTCATCCTTAATAAATATATTAAACAGTGGCTTTATTTTATAAACATAATTTTAATCCAGATAGAGGAAACAAGTAAACACGTAATTCTTTCATAGGAATTTCCAGAAGTCCTCTTTATTATAACAAATAAATCTCGAGCTAGGGTGAGGTAGTGACAACTTAAATAAAATCAAGACAATAGTACAAACATGCGCAAATCATGCCGAGGTCGGCGGCCTGCTCCAACAGAAATGTAAATTATGCAATGCCGAGGGTCGAGCAGCCTGTACCATAGATGCATCTATTTAATCTGCCGAGGCGTTCGGCCCGTTCCAGAAATAAACACATACCATGCTCATGAATCATGCATGTGACGCATGTACAAATAAGAATACATGCTCAATCAGTCAAATAAGAGCTTATCGGGGAATATTTATTCAATCGAAATCAATTCTCCTTTAACAAATTTTAAGAAATGAACCTTAATCCCTTTGAAATTCATTTACTAATTTAATGTGATAGTAAGGCTGTAAGTTTTACGGTTCAGGACCGGAACCGGATTGGAACCGCGGTTCTGCCGGTTCCGCGGTTCCGGCGGTCCCCCGGAACCGTGATGTCGCGGTTCTACCCGTTGGAACCGCGGAACCGGAACTGCCAGAATCGGAACCGGATCGGTTCTGGCGGTTCCAAACGGTTCCAAACGGTTCTGTAACGATAATTTTTTTAAAAAAAAAAATTCAAACGGTTCCAAACGTCTCTCTTTCAAAACTAGCCGTTTGGAAGTTTAAAAAATAGCCATTTGGCCCCAAACTTTAATTTAACCCCAAACTTTATATAATTACATTATTTCCCATTTCTCAACTATAAATACCCCCTCATTCTTTCAAGCCATCAATGGGCTCACAAATAATCCAAGTATAACATGCTTTTGGGCCCTAGATTACCCAGGCAATAGCATAATAGCAGCTACGCATGGACTCTCGTCACCTCGTGCATACGTAGCCGCCACAAATAGGAACACATAACCAAGTTACTCACCTATGGGATAAATTCCCCCTCACAAGATTAGAAAGGAAACTCACCTCGCTCCGAAGATCCACAACCGGCATTTTACATTCTTCAGAAGAATTGCACCAACGTACAATGCTCCAAAACTTGCCAACGATCATACAAATCCATAAATTTATGCTCAATTATACTTTACAACCCAATTTATAACAATTTCTAACCCCGAATGAAAAGTTGACAAAAATTCCCTCAATCTCACGTGCCCGGAATTCGAAATTTCTCGAAGATAAACTTTGCCCATGACATTAGGAACTCAAATATATAATTTTCTCTTAATTCCATACACAAAATCGTAGCTAAATTCCAAGAACTAAATTTTTAGGCTTTCTTCCAAAAATCCCAATTTTCCCACAATTTTCATGTCTAATTCCATGGTATAATCTTGTATTTAACTTGAAAATAAGTAGGAGTAGCTTACCTTAACTTTGATGATGAAATCCCTCCATGAAGCTCTCCAAATATCGCCCAATGATGTGAAGAAAATGAGAGAAATGGCCAAACATCCGATTTTAAAACAATGCTTCTGCCCCAGCTGTTTTCGCTTTTGCATAATTATTCCCACTTAAACGGTTCCGCTTTTGTGGTCAAATGCCGCTTCTGCGCTCCTGGGATCAGCCCCCTTTTTTTCGCTTCTGCAGATGCGGTCCCGCTTCTGCGGAACCTTGACCGCATCTGCGGTCCATAAACCCTTGAACCAATCCGCTTCTGCGGCTACCTCAACCAATTTTGTGGGGCCGCTTCTCGGTCCCATTTTCGTAGAAGCGAAAACACCAGCAACCAGATCCTTCAGCCTTCTTCAAATTCCATTTCGATATTTTAACTACCCGGAATCCACCCGAGGCCCCGCGGGACCTCAACCAAACCTACCAACCAATCCCAAAACACATTTTGGACTTGCTCGAGGCCTTAAATCATATCAAACAACGCAAAAATCATCAATCGACCTCCGATCCAAGCTTTATGAACTTTGAACTTTCCAACTTCTACTTCTGATGTTTAAACCTATCAAATCATGTCCGATTGACCTCAAATTTTGCACACAAGTCATATTTGACATTACGGACCTACTCCAACTTCCGGAATTAGATTCCGACCCCGATATCAAAAAGTACACTTCCGGTCAAACTTCTCAAAAACCTTGAAATTATATCTTTAGCCAAATGGCTTCAAAATGACCCACGGACCTTCGAATTCACTTTTGATCATGCTCCCAACTCCATAATTACCATAAGGAGCTACTCCCAGCCCGGAAATCCCAATCGGACATCGATAACGTTGAAATGCACTTCAAGACAAACTTAAGAAATTTCTTCCAAAATGCTAACTTCCATATTAAGCGCCAAAATGCTCCCAGATTATCCAAAATCCGAACCGGGCATGCGCCCAAGTCCGAAATCATCATATAAACCAGCTGAAACCTTAGTATCCTGATTCCAAATTGCATACTTGAAATTCCAATCTTAGTTATTTTCTCCAACATATGGCTTCTGAAATGAGAATTTTTATTTAAATTTAACTTCCATCTTCCTGAATTTTAATTCCGACCATGTGTAGAAGTCATAACACTTGAAATGAAGTTGTTCATGGACTAGACTACTGAACGACACGCTAGGGCTCAAAACGATCGTTCGGGTTGTTACACCAGCCATCGTCAAGCGAAAGTAAAGTTCAACCTCGTTCGAATTAACAAATCAACGTTTGACCTCGCTCGAACTTATCACGTGTCACAATTCGAACTTGTTTGAATTCACACCCGTGCAGCCCACGTCCATCGCCAAACGAAAGTAAAATTGGACCTTGTTTGAAATAACAAGTCCAAAGTGACCTTGCCCAAGTTGGCGAGATAAACTTCTACGTAGTAATGACCCGACTGGTCGTTCGGCTTTCTAGAAGCTCATTCCCCTAAATAAGACATTCATTCTTAATTTACTGATTTATGACTTGCGGGAATGATTGGTTTGAGATTTGGAAGAGTTTCGGTTGAAATCTGAATATTTGGTTCCTTATGGTTGGCTTAAAAGGCCAAGTTTTACTTCGATCAACATTTTGAATAAACAACCTCTGAAATGGGATTTGAATGTTCCAACAGGTTCGTATGATGATTTCGGAGTTGAAGGTATGTCTGGATCCGGTTTTGGATGATCTAGGAGCGCTTTGGTGCCTAATAGTGAAAGTTGATTCTATAAGGATTTTGAAGTTCTTTAAATTTGGTTTGGAACGGCTTTTTATGATATCGAGGTTCGAATGGAATTTCGAGATCAGGAATAGTTTCATAATGTCATTTAAGATTTGCACGCAAAATTTGGTATCATTCTGATTAGTATAAGTACATTTCGACACATTGGAAGTAGATTGAAGAACTTGAAGTTCATAAGTTTGATTCACTCGGTTTTAGGGTGTGATTCTTAGTTTTAGTGTTGTTTCAGGCGTTCCAAGGGTTCGAGCGAGTCTGTTTTATGATCAAAACTTATCGGTATGTTCGGGCAGGGCTCCGAAGGTCCCGAGCGTTAATCAGATGAGGCTCGAACTAAGTTGAAAATTTGAGAAGGAGTTGAAGCTCCAGTTGATGTCATAATCGCACAAGCGGTTGGCCAGCCGCAGGTGCGAGCCCGCAAATGCGGCTGAAGTGTAACACCTCATACTTTAGATAGAATTTCACATCGGCAAAACACAATAGGGATGCTAGGTATATAAGTTAATAAGTCTTATACCCTCGTAACGTATTTTAAACCCATGAAGGACTAGGCCCAAAGTGGATAATATCACTAGCGAGATGGGCTATTACAGATGGTATCAGAGCCTCTTTTGTATTAGCCATGCTGATGGTGGACCATAGTTCAAATGAGTTTAGGCAAATTTTGGTTAGATGTGGCAAACTTCAGTATTGAGTCTAGGTAAATCCCATGAGGTGGGGCAAACCGCAGCGAGGGCGCTGAGTCCATAAGAGGAGGTGTATGTTTCACCTCAGACTTTAGACATATCGGCCAAAAACAATAGGGATGCTGGGTATATAATTAACAAGTCTTTAATCCTAGTAACACATTTTAAACTCGTGAAGGCCTAGGCCCAAAACGAAAAATATCACAAGCGGACTGTGCTAATACAAATGATATCAGAGCCTCTCTTGTGTCAGCCATACCGATAATGGGTCAGAGTTCAACTGAGTTTAGGCAAATCCCAATTAGGTGGTACAAACTTCAGTGTTGAGTCTAGGCAAATCCCATGCGGTTGGACAAACCTCAGCGAGGACGCTGAGTCCATAAAGGGGGTATATGTAACACCTCAAACTTTAGACATAATCCCACATCGGCAAAATACGGGTAGGATGCTGGGTATATAAGTTAACAAGCCTTAAATCTTAGTAACACATTTTAAACACGTGAAGGCCTAGGTCTAAAGCGAACAATATCACTAGCGGGATGGATTATTACTAGGGACTAACTGTATAGGTCGAAATCTGACCACATGAGAATCGACACAAAAGGAATGGCAAGGGGTCGATTAAGTCGTGGTTGTATTCATAAGGCACCATGACGACAAGCATCTCGGGCACGGCCGAGGTCCACTACTAGAAATACAAATTTTTCCCACGAAAGAATCGGTGGGAAATTTCAAATTCCCAGGTGAGACGCTCAGTGGGAAAATGGCTGGTGGGAAAATAGTTTCCCACGGCATTCGTGGGTAATTCCCAGGGAGTTTCCCGTGTGGGAAGTATTAAAAATAATTTAAATATTTTTTTTTATTACACCCATGGAAGTAGTGGGAAATATTCATAATCTGAAAATAAACATATGAACATTCCCACAAAAATTAGTGGGAAATATTGAAAACCAAGAAAAAAAATGCATAAAATTCCTCCATAGTCCATGGGAAATCCAGAAAATATTTTCATGGCCAAATCTATTTTTAAAATTACACCACCTACCAAACAGAAAGTACAACCAACAATACAAGACTAAATACAATTAAGCATTCAAATACCAAATTCAACATGCAATCCAATTTATTTCGCAAACAACCACTAATCAATCCATTTCATTAATCCAACTCATCCAAAAGTGGAACAAGAACTCAAAAAATCCAACATTCAATATTCAACAACTAAGTACCATCCAAGACAAGCTAATAAAAGAAACTACTTCTTAGTTATCGTCAAATGCTGGAAAACGAGGCACGGGAAATGCACCAGATGCTAAGAGAGAGTTTACAGTGACAAGTCTCAATGTATCGTCCTTTTGCCTCATTTCTTCGTCCTTTTGCCTCATTTCTACCTCCTTTTGCCTTTGCTTTTCCTCTCTTCGCCTATCTTCTTCCTCCCTTCGCCTATCTTCTTCCTCCCTTCGCTTTGCCTCTTCTTCCCTTTCCCTTTCTTGAAGATACAACTCAGTAATCTTCGCTACCTTCCTATTCAATTCCTCAAACTCATCCAGATCAACCGAGCAATGTGAGGAAGAATAAGAACCAAACAATCCATAAGTACGATGACCGAGACTAAACACTCTTGCACCCAATCAGTCTTCACCACCATTATATTCTTTAAATTCTGCAGATATACACATTTTTAGAAATTAATGTGTACCACCTCATGCAGCAAAAGATCAAAATAAAAAAAAAGCATCTTACTCTTTATTTCTTTCAAAATGCTATGGCCATAATCACGAACAGCCCAAGCTAGTAAATTTTCAACGAGAAATAATAAGCCGTAAATATATCTAGACATCCAAGGATTAGAGCCATGTCGAAATTGGTCTAACCAGTAACTTATGTGATTATAAGGAATTGCAGCTTGATCAGTTAATTATGGTGAAGTCCCAACAATATAGGCCACTTCAAATACAAAAGTGCATGTTGTTCTTTCCCCTCCCTCAAACCACAAACAAGAAACATTTACTAACTCCATTTGATTGGCTGCTATCAGTGTGGTTCATGTTCATGAAAATAGATTCAATTCCTTCATGAAACCAAAACACACTACAGAAAGAAGGAACAATTCGAATCCAACCAAGGAAGAAAGAAAAATTGTGATTTCCAATTATAAATTTTAAAATGAGTTGATTCAACAAAAAAGCATGCTTCGGTTGCATACAAAAAAGTAAAGAAAACAGAAGTTAGACAAAATGGGTATTTACATATCCACTGCATCTTTTGAGTTTCATGAATATCCAAAATGTGCCTACTCTTACTAACACCAAGTTAAAAAATAGTTTGATGCAGCTGAAGCAAAAAGAATAAGGAATTGCGGTGGAAGAGTGTTGCTAACACTGAAAAAAAGACGTGACTAAACAAAAAGACGAGTGTATTAACATAAACATATATACCTTGTAGTCTACACACGAGGCGATGATAGTTGCCCTCAGAGGAAAGGCCGTATGCTCTAGATAAGTCTTAATCATCCCCTTATTTTGGCTTAATAACTTAGCATGATCAACAAACTAACCAACGCCTTTGTATAAAATCATCTCTTAAACCTCGCCGATTAGGAAGATTCCTTTTCGTCTATCCACATAGGATGATCCATCTACATATACAAACAACAAATTTATTATTCTTACTCATTTAATATTATAACAATTACACCAGAAAACAAAATTTGAATGTATTCTACCCTATTTCAATCATGAACACAAACTCCTATATGAGACATACCAATATCACATGATATGTATCATACACAACATACTAAAATGGCACCAGCATCATAATCCTAAGTCCAAACAAGCAATAATATCACAAACAAATCTCAAGAGTAAGGTCTATAGTGTAATTAGTGAATAAAGGTGGTATACTGCTATATTTCAAGTCTTTGTAAACTCATTTCTAATAGTACAGTGTGATACTTCGAGGAATATACTGTATTTTTATGCAATATCAGCACCTCATACAATGCCTTCATGAGTACTTTAAAATGAAGCCTACTATGCACTTTGTAATTTGTATACTTGTCTTATTAAGAATTATTTCCACTTAGCAGGTGATTGATGCTAAGGATTTACCAACTATTGAGTATGTGCTAGATTACAATTTACCAACTATCTTCTCAACACTAACAACGCACATGAATCTACAGGGGAATCATCACAATTGCATAAAAGATGTGTTCATTTGATTTTGCCATTCTAATTCACTCTAAGGATGGATATATACACGTTATACCACTGTTTCATAGTTTTATTCATGAAACAGAGTATATATAATTCCAATGGTTAAGGTCAATGCAATTTAACTAATTGAGTATTCATAATCGTACCTATTCTCGGACACCTTCTGTTTCGATGGCTGGTTGGGAGGAAGAGAGAGACGATGTGCACTCCATGAAAGAAAACTGGAAAATTAGAAAGAAAAAAAATTAAAAATGAGAGAACACAAATGTGCACTCCACGAATCTAACCAAGATTTCTAATGTTCTCCACGAATCTTTTCCCCATACTAGTACTACTACTTCATTCAAAGCAAGATTTCTAACCAACACTTGAGCTCTCAGTATTTTAAATTCCTCTAAATAATTTAGAAAATAATAGAGAAAATGGCAAACAATATGCAACCATTGAAAGAAGCAGCAACAACCTAAACAAAATTGGGACAAAAATCTAAAAGAAGCAGCAACAATCGAAACGAAATTGGGAGATAAAAGAAAAATTACATGTCCCTCGGGTTGGTTGTCGCTGGGGAGCGGAGGAAGGGAGAGACGATGGCTGGTCGGAAAGAGGAAGAGAGACGATGGGTGAAGGTTGGTCACCATTAGAGGGAGGAAAAGAGAAAGGAGGGAGAAAAAGACAAAGAAGGGAAAAAAAGAAAAAATGACTAAGGCTAGGGTTTCTTCTACCCGACATTGCATCGAGTGGTACAAGCTAACATATATAAGCATTTGTTATAAATACACTTCTATTTAAGGTGAATGTCTTTAATTAAAGAGATTCTAGAGTCCTATTAATGGTAGCTAAATCATCCTCCTCCCTATAAATAGAGGTGCCCTCTACCATTGTAAATCACTCCTAACATTCTCTAAGTATCAATAAGAAGAACTCTCTCTCTACTCTTCTCTCTATTGCTCTTGTTCTTGCATTATTGTTCTTGTCTTTTATATTATTTCATAACATGTTATCAGCACGAGACTCTACCGTCTCAAGAACCATTCTCGAAAAATCTAAGGTATTTCCCTCTTCCTAATTTAATTTTCGATTATGTCTGACATTACGAAAAGAAAGTTCGTTGCCCTTGAAATTTCGGGCAAGAACTATATGACATGGGTGTTGGATGCTGAAATCCACTTAGATGCTATGGGTCTCGGAGACACCATCAAAGATAGAGAAAAAGCATCCACCCAAGAATGTGCGAAGGCCTTGATTTTCTTGCGACATCACCTTGATGAAGGTTTGAAGATTGAATATCTCACCGTCAAGGATCCACTCATCTTGTGGAACGGCTTAAAGGAGAGATATGACAACCTGAAGTTGGTCACTCTGCCACAAGCACGATATGATTGGGCTCATCTGAGGCTCCAGGACTTTAAGTCCGTTTCTGAATATAATTCTGCAATGTTCAGAATTACTTCTAAATTGAAGCTATGCGGGGATAATATCTCCGATTATGATATGCTTGAGAAAACGTTTACAACGTTTCATGCCTCCAATATAGTACTGCAACAACAGTACAGAGAGAAAGGCATTACAAAGTACTCTGAACTGATTTCTCTTCTACTAGTGGCTGAGCGAAATAATGACCTGCTCATGAGAAATCACGAAAAAATCGACCCACTGGGTCTACACCACTGCCTGAAGCAGATAAGGTGCACTCTCATTATGCCAAACATGAAAAAGGCCATGGTCATGGTCATAAACGGGGTCATAGCCAGGGACGTAGACAAGGAAGAAATTCCAATGAAGTCCGTCAACCCCCAAGGAGAGATAACCGCCGAAAGCAAAAACGGGGTCATGAAGATCCTAAGGCAAATGGTTCAGAAACTATATGTTATCGTTGCGGTGGGAAAGGGCACTGGTCAAAGACTTGCCGTATACCAAGACACTTGGTTGGCCTTTATCAAGCATCTCGAAAGAGAAAAGGCCCTGAAACAAATTTTGTCTATGACGACAATGAGGACATCACCCACCTGGATGTGGCAGACTTCTTTGAGCAACCCGAGGGAAAATAGACCACCTAATCGGCGATGGGTCCGTGATGAAAGAAGATGGAGTTATTTGATTTTGTTCTACTTATTTGTATTAGTTAGTGAATAAACTAATAGTCATTAGTATTAGCTCGTATTAGTTAGTTCATGATGCAATATTAACAGTAGTTCTTTAGAATATCTTCAATATGCTCAAATATCAATAATATTTTTATTTTCCAGTAGGGGTAATCGACTAGCCTGAAAAACTAGTCGATTATCTACTATTTTCGCATTAAAGCTGAAAAACAATTGATCAACAATCGATTGTCTTTGTCTAACAATCGATTGTCGTCAAGACAGTGTAATCTGGAATTTTTCAAAAATCATCCACAATCGATTGTCTTTGTCTAACAATCGATTGTCGTTAAGACAGTGTACTCTGGAATTTTTCAAAAATCATCCACAATCAATTGTCTTTGTCTAACAATCGATTATCGTTAAGACAGTGTAATCTGGAATTTTTCAAAAATCATCCACAATCGATTGTCTATGCCTAACAATCGATTGTCGTTATAACAGTGTAATCTGGAATTTTTCAAAATAGCCAACAATCGATTGTCTATGCATAACAATCGATTGTCTTAAGACAGTGTGCTCTGGAATTTTTCAAAATAGCCAACAATCGATTGTCTATACTTAACAATCGATTGTCTTAAAACAGTGTGCTCTGGAATTTTTCAAAATAGCCAACAATCGATTGTCTATGCATAACAATCGATTGTCTTAAGACAGTGTGATCTGAAGTTTTTCAAATAGCAAATAATCGATTGTGTGTGTTTAAAAATCGATTGTCAATGTTCAACAATCGATTGTTTGTGTTTAACAATCGATTGTTTGAAGAAAATGTTTAAACTGAAATTTTCAAACTGCAAAATAATCAATTATGGATAACAGATCTGATTTTGTTAGTCAACTGTTAGCAGCAGATTTTGAAAATATTATGTGACACAAACGAATTGAACTTATTTATTCTTATGTTCATGTATCTCTTTTGTATGTCAAACTATGGGATAGCAAATATGGATATCTCACAAAGCGAACTTGGATCAACGTCCAACTGTAAAAGTATTTGCCTAGTTGATTCATGTACTACACATACAATACTCAAAGAAAGGAAATATTTCTCTCAACTAAATATGTGTAAGGCAAACGTTACTACAATCTCTGGAAGTAGTAAATTGATTGAAGGCTCCGGAAGAGCAATTGTAACTCTGCCCAAAGGCACGACGTTAATCATAGAGAATGCAATGTTCTCCTCCAAGTCTAAAAGAAACTTGTTGAGTTTTAAAGATGTACGCCGGAATGGCTATCATATTGAGACAATGGATGAAGATAATCTTGAATATCTCGTCATCACAAAGAATGTCTCCGGCCAAAAGAGGGTTATTGAGAAATTCCCGTCTTTATCTTGTGGCCTGTATTGGACAAGAATTAGTGCAATTGAGGCACATTCAACAGTAAACCAAAGGGTTACTGATTCCAATACCTTTGTACTTTGGCATGATCGATTGGGACACCCAGGATCGGTCATGATGAGATGGATTATAGAAAGCTCATATGGGCATCCGTTAAAGAATTTCAAAATTCTTTCGAATAATGAATATCCTTGCACTTCGTGTTATCAAGACAAGTTGATTATCATGCCATCACCAACAAAGGTTGGGACTGAGTCACCCACGTTTCTGGAACGTATACAAGGGGACATTTGTGGACCTATTCACCCACCTAGTGGGTCGTTTAGGTATTTCATGGTCTTGATAGACGCATCCTGTAGATGGTCTCATGTGTGCCTGTTGTCATCACGCAACCTTGCGTTTGCGAAATTAATGGCACAAATAATTCGACTACGAGCACAATTTCCAGATAATCCAATCAAGTCCATTAGACTGGATAATGCTGCTGAGTTTACATCCCAAGCATTTAATGATTATTGCTTATCAATCGGGATAAAAGTTGAACATTCTGTAGCTCATGTTCACACTCAAAACAGTCTTGCAGAATCGTTAATTAAACGCCTGCAGTTGATTGCAAGGCGAACGAGGCTGCCCACTTCGGTATGGGGTCACGCCATCTTACATGCAGCAATGCTAATTCGTCTCAGACCGACGAATTACCACAAGTATTCCCCGTTGCAATTGGTTTTGGGTCATGAACCCAATATATCCCATTTAAGAAATTTTGGATGCGCAGTATATGTGCCTATAGCACCGCCATCCCGCACCAAAATGGGTCCGCAAAGAAGGTTAGGAATATATGTTGGGTTTGAATCGCCCTCCATCATTTGCTACCTCGAAACATTGACAGGCGACTTGTTTACTGCACGATTTGCAGACTGTCGATTTGATGAGACACTTTTCCCAAAATTAGGGGGAGAAGTTGGTGAAACCAAACGGGAAATTTTGTGGAAAAATGCATCATTATATCATCTTGATCCACATACCTCTATTTGTGAAAGAGAGGTACAAAAGATTATCCATTTGCAAAGAATAGAAAATCAAATGCCTGACACATTTACGGACTTGAAGAGGATAATGAAATCCCACATTCCTGCGGAAAATGTTCCAATCCGTATTGATGTCCCTGTTAGACAATCATCAAGTGTCATATCCAATGAGTCAAATGCACGCCTGAAGCGTGGCAGACCATTAGGTTCCAAAGATCGAAATCCTAGAAAAAGGAAAAAGAACGATCGAGATGACACTACGAAAGAATCTCATGAGGAAATCCATGATTTGACAAATTCTGAGATTCATGAAGAATCCATTGAGCCCGAGACTCTGGAAAATACGGAACTATCCCTAAATCCAATTAATATTGAGGCAAATATTAATCGAGTGGATATTGTGGTGGATAATGCCTTTGCTTATAATGTCGCATCTAGCATTATGCAAGAATGTGAGGATCTCGAACCTCAATCTGTTGAAGAATGTCGAAAAAGACAGGATTGGCCAAAGTGGCAAGAAGCAATTCAATCAGAATTGAATTCGCTGGCAAAACGTGAAGTTTTTGGCCCTATAGTTAAAACACCTAATGGTGTTAAGCCTGTCGGCTATAAATGGGTCTTTGTACGCAAAAGAAATGAGAAAAACGAGGTACAAAGATATAAGGCACGCCTTGTTGCACAAGGTTTTTCTCAAAGGCCTGGTGTCGATTATGAAGAGACATATTCGCCTGTAATGGATGTGATAACCTTTCGTTATCTCATAAGTTTTGCTGTCCATGAAAAGCTTGACATGCACTTAATGGATGTAGTTACTGCCTATCTTTATGGCTCACTTGATAATGAGATATATATGAAAATTCCCGATGGACTCAAGATGCCAAACGCGCATAATTCAAAATCTCGGGAAATGTTCTCAATTAAATTGCAAAGATCCTTGTATGGTCTAAAGCAATTTGGACGAATGTGGTATAATCGTCTTAGTGAGTACTTGTTAAAAGAAGGCTATATAAATGACGTCATTTGCCCGTGTGTTTTTATAAAGAAAACAACATCGGAATTTGTTGTACTTGCCGTATATGTCGATGACATAAACCTTATTGGAACCCCTATAGAACTCCAAAAGGCAATTGATTATCTAAAGGATGAATTCGAGATGAAAGATCTCGGAAAGACTAAACTATGTCTTGGTTTGCAAATTGAATATTTGGCAAACGGAATTTTTGTTCATCAATCTACCTATACAGAAAAGGTACTGAAACGGTTTTACATGGATGAAGCACATCCTTTAAGTACACCGATGGTTGTTCGATCACTTGATGTGAACAAAGATCCATTCCGACCACAAGAAAGGAATGAAGAGCTACTTGGTCCTGAAGTACCATATCTTAGCGCAATTGGCGCACTAATGTATCTTGCAAATACTACAAGACCTGACATATCCTTTTCAGTTAATGTCTTAGCAAGATTTAGCTCGGCTCCTACGAGGAGACATTGGAATGGGATCAAACACATATTGCGGTACCTAAAGGGAACTACCGATATGGGCTTATTTTATGGCAAGAATTGCAGCCCGGATCTTATTGGTTATGCTGATGCTGGATATTTGTCCGACCCACACAAGGCTCGATCTCAAACGGGTTATGTGTTTACCTGTGGAGAAACTGCCATATCTTGGCGATCGACTAAGCAATCAATTGTGGCTACTTCATCTAATCATGCCGAGATAATTGCTATTCATGAAGCAAGTCGGGAGTGTGTGTGGTTGAGGTCTATAATACATCATATCCAAGACAAATGTGGTTTGAAGTGTGATAAACTACCCACAACTTTGTATGAAGACAATGCAGCATGTATAGCTCAATTGAAGGGAGGATTCATAAAGGGAGATAGAACGAAGCATATTTCACCAAAGTTATTCTTCACACATGATCTTCAAAAGAATGGTGATATCAATGTTCAACAGATTCGTTCAAGCGACAATATGGCTGATTTGTTCACAAAATCTCTACCAAAGTCAACCTTCAAGAAGCTAGTTCACAAGATCGGGATGCGAAGACTTAAGGACATAAATTGATGTTCTTATCAGGGGGAGTTAAATGCGCGTTGCACTCTTTTTCCCTTACAAGGTTTTGTCCCACCGGGTTTTCCTTGCGAGGTTTTTAACGAGGCAACCAATAAGCGCATATTCAAACATGTGTACTCTTTTTCCTTACTTTAATTTTTCCCATTGGGTTTTGTTTTAAGGTTTTAACGAGGCACATCATTGAATAGACATTCAAGGGGGAGTGTTATAAATACACTTCTATTTAAGGTGAATATCTTTAATTAGAGAGATTCTAGAGTCCTATTAATGGTAGCTAAATCATCCTCCTCCCTATAAATAGAGGTGCCTTCTACCATTGTAAATCACTCCTAACATTCTCTAAGTATCAATAAGAAGAACTCTCTCTCTACTCTTCTCTCTATTGCTCTTGTTCTTGCATTATTGTTCTTGTCTTTTATATTATTTCATAACAGTATTATTATTATAAAATATTAAATGGCGGGGAGTAGGGTTTTTTTGGGATATTTTAGGAGGGAAGTTTTGCAAAATATATTTTTCTCTCTTTTTGAAATGTGAAAGTAGTAATTTTCTTTTTACCAAGAAAAAAAGTATTAATTTGTTTACATTTATTATAAATATCACTAACTAAATATCATTTTATTACTGATTATGTGACATTTAAATCAAATGTCACAATATTTTTGTTGTTTTTAATTAAATATCAATATTTTGTGACATTTTCTAACAAATGTCAATAAATTATCTGTTTTGAAATAATATAAAAGACAAGAACAATAATGCAAGAACAAGAGCAATAGAGAGAAGAGTAGAGAGAGAGTTCTTCTTATTGATACTTAGAGAATGTTAGGAGTGATTTACAATGGTAAAGGGCACCTCTATTTATAGGGAGGAGGATGATTTAGCTACCATTAATAGGACTCTAGAATCTCTCTAATTAAAGATATTCACCTTAAATAGAAGTGTATTTATAACACTCCCCCTTGAATGTCTATTCAATGATGTGCCTCGTTAAAACCTTAAAACAAAACCCAATGGGAAAAATTAAAGTAAGGAAAAAGAGTACACATGTTTGAATATGCGCCTATTGGTTGCCTCGTTAAAAACCTCGCAAGGAAAACCCGGTGGGACAAAACCTTGTAAGGGAAAAAGAGTGCAACGCGCATTTAACTCCCCCTGATAAGAAGATCAATTTATGTCCTTAAGTCTTCGCATCCCGATCTTGTGAACTAGCTTCTTGAAGGTTGACTTTGGTAGAGATTTTGTGAACAAATCATCCATATTGTCGCTTGAACGAATCTGTTGAACATTGATATCACCATTCTTTTGAAGATCATGTGTGAAGAATAACTTTGGTGAAATATGCTTCGTTCTATCTCCCTTTATGAATCCTCCCTTCAATTGAGCTATACATGCTGCATTGTCTTCATACAAAGTTGTGGGTAGTTTATCACACTTCAAACCACATTTGTCTTGGATATGATGTATTATAGACCTCAACCACACACACTCCCGACTTGCTTCATGAATAGCAATTATCTCGGCATGATTAGATGAAGTAGCCACAATTGATTGCTTAGTCGATCGCCAAGATATGGCGGTTTCTCCACAGGTAAACACATAACCCGTTTGAGATCGAGCCTTGTGTGGGTCGGACAAATATCCAGCATCAGCATAACCAACAAGATCCGGGCTGCAATTCTTGCCATAAAATAAGCCCATATCGGTAGTTCCCTTTAGGTACCGCAATATGTGTTTGATCCCATTCCAATGTCTCCTCGTAGGAGCCGAGCTAAATCTTGCTAAGACATTAACTGAAAAGGATATGTCAGGTCTTGTAGTATTTGCAAGATACATTAGTGCGCCAATTGCGCTAAGATATGCTACTTCAGGACCAAGTAGCTCTTCATTCCTTTCTTGTGGTCGGAATGGATCTTTGTTCACATCAAGTGATCGAACAACCATCGGTGTACTTAAAGGATGTGCTTCATCCATGTAAAACCGTTTCAGTACCTTTTCTGTATAGGTAGATTGATGAACAAAAATTCCGTTTGCCAAATATTCAATTTGCAAACCAAGACATAGTTTAGTCTTTCCGAGATCTTTCATCTCGAATTCATCCTTTAGATAATCAATTGCCTTTTGGAGTTCTATAGGGGTTCCAATAAGGTTTATGTCATCGACATATACGGCAAGTACAACAAATTCCGATGTTGTTTTCTTTATAAAAACACACGGGCAAATGGCGTCATTTATATAGCCTTCTTTTAACAAGTACTCACTAAGACGATTATACCACATTCGTCCAGATTGCTTTAGACCATACAAGGATCTTTGCAATTTAATTGAGAACATTTCCCGAGATTTTGAATTATGCGCGTTTGGCATCTTGAGTCCATCGGGAATTTTCATATATATCTCATTATCAAGTGAGCCATAAAGATAGGCAGTAACTACATCCATTAAGTGCATGTCAAGCTTTTCATGGACAGCAAAACTTATGAGATAACGAAAGGTTATCGCATCCATTACAGGCGAATATGTCTCTTCATAATCGACACCAGGCCTTTGAGAAAAACCTTGTGCAACAAGGCGTGCCTTATATCTTTGTACCTCGTTTTTCTCATTTCTTTTGCGTACAAAGACCCATTTATAGCCGACCGGCTTAACACCATTAGGTGTTTTAACTATAGGGCCAAAAACTTCACGTTTTGCCAGCGAATTCAATTCTGATTGAATTGCTTCTTGCCACTTTGGCCAATCCTGTCTTTTTCGACATTCTTCAACAGATTGAGGTTCGAGATCCTCACATTCTTGCATAATGCTAGATGCGACATTATAAGCAAAGGCATTATCCACCACAATATCCACTCGATTAATATTTGCCTCAATATTAATTGGATTTAGGGATAGTTCCATATTTTCCAGAGTTTCGGGCTCAATGGATTCTTCATGAATCTCAGAATTTGTTAAATCATGAATTTCCTCATGAGATTCTTTCGTGGTGTCATTTTGATCATTCTTTTTCCTCTTTCTAGGATTTCGATCTTTGGAACCTAATGGTCTGCCACGCTTCAGGCGTGCATTCGACTCATTGGATATGACACTAGATGATTGTCCAACAGGGACATCAATACGGATTGGAACATTTTCCACCGGAATGTGGGATTTCGTTATCCTTTTCAAGTCCGTAAATGCGTCAGGCATTTGATTTGCTATTCTTTGCAAATGGATAATCTTTTGTACCTCTCTTTCACAAATAGAGGTATGTGGATCAAGATGAGATAATGATGCATTTTTCCACAAAATTTCCCGTTTGGTTTCACCAACTTCTCCCCCTAATTTTGGGAAAAGTGTCTCATCAAATCGACAGTCTGCAAATCGTGCAGTAAACAAGTCGCCTGTCAATGTTTCGAGGTAGCGAATGATGGAGGGCGATTCAAACCCAACATATATTCCTAACCTTCTTTGCGGACCCATTTTGGTGCGGGATGGCGGTGCAATAGGCACATATACTGCGCATCCAAAAATTCTTAAATGGGATATATTGGGTTCATGAGCCAAAACCAATTGCAACGGGGAATACTTGTGGTAATTCGTCGGTCTGAGACGAATTAGCATTGCTGCATGTAAGATGGCGTGACCCCATACCGAAGTGGGCAGCCTCGTTCTCATAAGTAATGGCCTTGCAATCAACTGCAGACGTTTAATTAACGATTCTGCAAGACCGTTTTGAGTGTGAACATGAGCTACAGAATGTTCAACTTTTATCCCGATTGATAAGCAATAATCATTAAATGCTTGGGATGTAAACTCAGCAGCATTATCCAGTCTAATGGACTTGAATTGATTATCTGGAAATTGTGCTCGTAGTCGAATTATTTGTGCCATTAATTTCGCAAACGCAAGGTTGCGTGATGACAACAGGCACACATGAGACCATCTACAGGATGCGTCTATCAAGACCATGAAATACCTAAACGACTCACTAGGTGGGTGAATAGGTCCACAAATGTCCCCTTGTATACGTTCCAGAAACGTGGGTGACTTAGTCCCAACCTTTGTTGGTGATGGCCTGATAATCAACTTGCCTTGATAACACGAAGTGCAAGGCTATTCATTATTTGAAAGAATTTTGAAATTCTTTAACGGATGCCCATATGAGCTTTCAATAATCCGTCTCATCATGACCGATCCTGGGTGTCCCAATCGATCATGCCAAAGTACAAAGGTATTGGAATCAGTAACCCTTTGGTTTACTGTTGAATGTGCCTCAATTGCACTAATTCTTGTCCAATACAGGCCACAAGATAAAGACGGGAATTTCTCAATAACCCTCTTTTGGCCAGAGACATTCTTTGTGATGACGAGATATTCAAGATTATCTTCATCCATTGTCTCAATATGATAGCCATTCCGGCGTACATCTTTAAAACTCAACAAGTTTCTCTTAGACTTGGAGGAGAACATTGCATTCTCTATGATTAACGTCGTGCCTTTGGGCAGAGTTACAATTGCTCTTCCAGAGCCTTCAATCAATTTACTACTTCCAGAGATTGAAGTAACGTTTGCCTTACACATATGTAGTTGAGAGAAATATTTCCTTTCTTTGAGTATTGTATGTGTAGTACATGAATCAACTAGGCAAATACTTTTACAGTTGGACGTTGATCCAAGTTCGCTTTGTGAGATATCCATATTTGCTATCCCATAGTTTGACATACAAAAGAGATACATGAACATAAGAATAAACAAGTTCAATTCGTTTGTGTCACATAATATTTTCAAAATCTGCTGCTAACAGTTGACTAACAAAATCAGATCTGTTATCCATAATTGATTACTTTGCAGTTTGAAAATTTCAGTTTAAACATTTTCTTCAAACAATCGATTGTTAAACACAAACAATCGATTGTTGAACATTGACAATCGATTGTTAAACACACACAATCGATTATTTGCTATTTTGAAAAACTTCAGATCACTGTCTTAAGACAATCGATTGTTATGCATAGACAATCGATTGTTGGCTATTTTGAAAAATTCCAGAGCACTGTTTTAAGACAATCGATTGTTAAGTATAGACAATCGATTGTTGGCTATTTTGAAAAATTCCAGAGCACTGTCTTAAGACAATCGATTGTTATGCATAGACAATCGATTGTTGACTATTTTGAAAAATTCCAGAGCACTGTCTTAAGACAATCGATTGTTATGCATAGACAATCAATTGTTGGCTATTTTGAAAAATTCCAGATTACACTGTTATAACGACAATCGATTGTTAGGCATAGACAATCGATTGTGGATGATTTTTGAAAAATTCCAGATTACACTGTCTTAACGACAATCGATCGTTAGACAAAGACAATCGATTGTGGATGATTTTTGAAAAATTCCAGATTACACTGTCTTAACGACAATCGATTGTTAGACAAAGACAATCGATTGTGGATGATTTTTGAAAAATTCCAGATTACACTGTCTTGACGACAATCGATTGTTAGACAAAGACAATCGATTGTTGATCAATTGTTTTTCAGCTTTAATGCGAAAATAGTAGATAATCGACTAGTTTTTCAGGCTAGTCGATTACCCCTACTGGAAAATAAAAATATTATTGATATTTGAGCATATTGAAGATATTCTAAAGAACTACTGTTAACATTGCATCATGAACTAACTAATACGAGCTAATACTAATGACTATTAGTTTATTCACTAACTAATACAAATAAGTAGAACAAAATCAAATAACCCCATCTTCTTTCATCACGGACCCATCGCCGATTAGGTGGTTATTTTCCCTTCGGGTTGCTCAAAGAAGTCTGCCACATTCAGGTGGGTGATGTCCTCATTGTCGTCATAGACAAAATTTGTTTCAGGGCCTTTTCTCTTTCGAGATGCTTGATAAAGGTCAACCAAGTGTCTTGGTATACGGCAAGTCTTTGACCAGTGCCCTTTCCCACCGCAACGATAACATATAGTTTCTGAACCATTTGCCTTAGGATCTTCATGACCCCGTTTCTGCTTTCGGCGGTTATCTCTCCTTGGGGGTTGACGGACTTCATTGGAATTTCTTCCTTGTCTACGTCCCTGGCTATGACCCCGTTTATGACCATGACCATGGCCCTTTTCATGTTTGGCATAATGAGAGTGCACCTTATCTGCTTCAGGCAGTGGTGTAGACCCAGTGGGTCTATTTTCATGATTTCTCATGAGCAGGTCATTATTTCGCTCAGCCACTAGTAGAAGAGAATTCAGTTCAGAGTACTTTGTAAAGCCTTTCTCTCTGTACTGTTGTTGCAGTACCATATTGGAGGCATGAAACGTTGTAAACGTTTTCTCAAGCATATCATAATCGGAGATTTTATCTCCGCATAGCTTCAATTTAGAAGTAATTCTGAACATTGCAGAATTATATTCAGAAACGGACTTAAAGTCCTGGAGCCTCAGATGAGCCCAATCATATCGTGCTTGTGGCAGAGTGACCAACTTCAGGTTGTCATATCTCTCCTTTAAGCCGTTCCACAAGATGAGTGGATCCTTGACGGTGAGATATTCAATCTTCAAACCTTCATCAAGGTGATGGCGCAAGAAAATCAAGGCCTTCGCACAGTCTTGGGTGGATGCTTTTTCTCTATCTTTGATGGTGTCTCCGAGACCCATAGCATATAAGTGGATTTCAGCATCCAACACCCATGTCATATAGTTCTTGCCCGAAATTTCAAGGGCAACGAACTTTCTTTTCGTAATGTCAGACATAATCGAAAATTAAATTAGGAAGAGGGAAATACCTTAGATTTTTCGAGAATGGTTCTTGAGACGGTAGAGTCTCGTGCTGATAACGTGATATGAAATAATATAAAAGACAAGAACAATAATGCAAGAACAAGAGCAATAGAGAGAAGAGTAGAGAGAGAGTTCTTCTTATTGATACTTAGAGAATGTTAGGAGTGATTTACAATGGTAGAGGGCACCTCTATTTATAGTGAGGAGGATGATTTAGCTACCATTAATAGGACTCTAGAATCTCTCTAATTAAAGACATTCACCTTAAATAGAAGTGTATTTATAACATTATCTTTTTTCTAACATTTATTATAAAGCTCACTAATTAAATGTCGATGTGGCTCATATTTATTGTACTGGATAAAACAAAGAATAGACTGATAGAAAACTAAAAGTTTATGTGAATAATAATAAAACTTTCCCACTACTTCCGTGGGAAACTATTTTCAAAACGCACAAATATTCAAAAAATTTGTTCATACGGAATATGTGGGAATATTTTTAAAAAATGGCTTTTATTTTCCCACTACTTTTTCTGGGAATATTTTTTAGTTCTATATAATTAATTTTTTAATAGCTTTTCCCACCGAATCAGAGGGAACTAAATGATGCGCATTTTTGAGCAAAAACTTTCCCACGGATTGTCAATGGGAAACATCATTATTTATTCATGGAAAAAAAATTTCACTTTTCCCATTGAATTTCGATGGGAATTGCCACTAATAATTTTTTAGTGGGAAATTGTTGTGGGAAACTGCTGTGTTTCTAGTAGTGGTCCAACCATCAGAAAGCTTGTATGGCAAAGTATACGCCATGACACTCAGGGAGGTCGATCTAAAGTGTAGACCGTTGGGTAAAAGGGGAATATCTATTTTATATATATATATATATATATATATATATATATATACTAGGTAAGGGAAGATAAATGAGGATTTTTCTTCGTCTTATAACAACAGAAGAACGGGAGAATATTTCTGAGGAAAAATAAGAGAAGGTTTAGAACTCGGATGCAAATTTTTATAATTATCATTATGGAACCAATAAAGATAGATCTCGTAGCTGTTAATAGTGCACATTCTTTTTTCTTCCTTGTTTTACATTACGGAATAGCAACGTCAACAATGTAAGTCCGTCATCTACATTTGATATCTTTTATAATTTTAAAGGGTTCATGAGTTTAATCATATCATATTTTTCCTAATTAATATTCTTTGTCTAGAGTTAATTATTCTTAGCTAGGATTTATCATTTGCTAGGATTTATCCTCTATTTTCTTATTAATTCGTTTTAAGAAAGGATTTAATACCTTTTTGGTAAAACAGGGCCAAGGATTGTTCAAAGTTGCAATGCAGAAAAAGGAGGTGAAGTGGAGGAACGGAAAGAAACTGTGGGGAGAAACAAAATTGTTGGGAGGGAAGGGTAAGGAAGAAGATAATAAGCGGGGTTACGAGAGGGATTTAGGATTTAGGAATTTTTTTATTTTTTTGCTTATTTGTCTTTTATTTAATTTGTTTTTTCTTATTCAGATTTAATATTTCTAAAAATAGTAATTCAAATCACGCACATTTTTTTGCGTGATTTGCATGCACTTTGAGATCACGTTAGTTGTGTTATTTTACCATATAAGCCTAGGCCAAAGTTAGAGATGTTCACTTATAAGTAATTAATTGAGTTGAGGTGCTAAAATGGTAAAATCAAAAGTTCATATACTGAATTTAAAATTCGGTGCAAGTTACTATTTTGCCATTATATTAACTTGTCTTTTAAATGAGCTAATAGTTTCTTCCGAGTTAAACCCAGATAGTATTACTAGTTTCTGTTCCGCACCCTGATTATTACTTCCCTTTACCTTCACCTGTTTCTCTTACTTTCAGTAGCCGCTCGTCTCTCCGCTAATACATGTGGATAGTATCCCTTCTCTGTTCTACTTTATCTAATACCCCCAACACTAAATTCCCCCTCTTTCGCTCTGCATGCTTTCCTCTTCAATTTATTTGTTATTAGCTTTAGAAATCTGAATCCAAGAACTCAAAGCTTTATTTAATGCTTACAGTGCCTGATCCTCTGCTTCCATTTCCCTTCTTTTATTGTTCAATTCAATTAGGGATTAAAGTAGACATTACATATCCAGTACATGGAATCTTGAGGTAACAACACTTATTAATAGAATGCCGTTATATTTCAATTAATTACTGCGGGATTCAGCCATAGCTACGGTTTGAAAATTGGCAGAGCTCAAGATTTGTAAGAAATACTCTCATTGGAAAAATGGAAACTTCAGCTTCAAATTCAGTTACAAACTCCCCTATTTCCTTCGCTGCTCGCTCTCCTCCCCCTCCACAACATCAGGTCTCTTTCCCGTACCTAACTGCCTCCTTCATTTTCTTACGGCTTAACCTAAGTTGCTCTCTTTTTTGTTTTTTTTTTTCTCTTGCTCAATTTTTGTTCCTTTTTCTGTAGGAGGTCGCAAGCCCCACTGTTCCTGAAGAGTCAAAGGAGAAAGTGGTCAAAAATCCTCTTGAGTAAGTGTATAACTAGGCTTTCTTGTATAACTGCTATTTTCTTGTGATATTTTAGCTGAGAGTGTAGGGTCAGCCTTTGCTTTTAATTTTGGTCTCCAGCTCTTTGGGTAATCATGGTCTTAAGTGTAATTTTAGTTTGACAGCGTTTAAAAGATTTCTTGCTTTTAATTTGTTCATATAAGAATGCCTTTTTAGAGAATAGACTCGTTAGGAATTACTTTTATCTATGGGAATAAGAAGTAGAATTTACACATGGCTGATAGTCCTTTTTTCAAATAATTTTCTGTTTTCTGTCGTTAGTCTACTAATCACTGTTGCCCTTTTTATCTATCACAATGTTATAGAAAATACTGATATGGGAGTTGCTGGAAGCTTAGCAGAGAAAGAAGCCTTTTCTGTTAATTCCTCCTTTCCTCCACAAAGTCCAAATTCGAATAGATTGATCCTGAGGAAAGAAAACATGAAAATTTATTAACGTGATAGTTAGGATTCAGCTAGTAGATACGCTAATAAAGGAAATGTACCGTTACAGACTTCCGGTAATGATAGTCATTAATGGAGGGTGTTTAGCAAATTTGATCAATGCAAGTATGCTTCGGCTGTTAAGGTAGGGGGGAATAACAGTCCCCGAGGTTCATTGTGAATCCTTTGGAGCCCATCTGAAGTTATGTTGACTTTCTTGTGAGTACAACCTATAATTATATCTGGCATCATGTGCAGCAATTGGATTTGAAAGCATAAGACGTGTAAATGATTTTTCGTAAAGTAATTGAAAAGCAAGGTCCATTGGCTACTCTGTTATCTCCTCTCAAGTTAATATCTCCCCTTATATTTGCGAAGTGAATTTGGAGTTTTAAACTAAGATGTTAGGTGAATCCTCAGAGTACATGCTCTGTATTTAATGACAGAATTTAGGACACTTTGACTGAAATAGCAAAAGCTGCTTGTCTTGGTATCTTCTAAGTCCATGCTTATCACTTATCGGAGATTCTCTTGTATTATCCATTTAAATTGGTAAGCACAAAGATACTCTCTCTGTTTACGAATCATATAATGAATGTACTGTTCTATTATTTCCACTAGTCTACGTTTGTAGGGCATGGAGGCTATGTTGCTCGGACTTTCCGAAAATGTTGCCGGGTGAGTGTCGGATCCTTCAAAAGTAGTATATTTTTGGAGGATCCGACACAAGTGCGACGGCATTTTGGAGAGTCCGCGCAACATAGCCTGGAGATGACTGTTTGATCCACTATGTACAGTTTTGTCCCAACTTGCTTCGAATTAAGGAATAGTTATTGTCGGTTGTGGTGGAATAATTTTTGTCCAAATTTTCCATTTTGAAACCTACTTAGAAAGATCAAAACCACGAGGAAAAGGAAAATCAAAGGGACAAAATAGAGGGCTAAAAAGGGTAATACATGAGGATTTATGGGATCCACTGGTTGCCAATCTACCATATTTGTTTACCCACATAATCTTGTTAAGTTGCATTAAGTAAACTAGGAGTTTTCGAATTTCCAATCGTGCCAAACTAGCAAAGCTTCGTAGGAAGAGTATAATCATGTTCCATTGCAGAAGTTATTGAAACGGAAGAGAACAAGAACCAAACAAGGAGGAACCAACAACAACTACCCAGTATTGTCCCACAAAGTGGGATATGGGGAGGGTAATATGTAGACAGGCCTTACCCCAGCCCGAAAGGACAGAGAGGTTGTTTCCAATCGACCTCGGCTCAGGGAAGGAAAGGAAAAGCAAAAACAATAACAAAAGAGCATTAGTGATTGCAGCAGAAATAACATAAATAATTGTCTAAACATAAGAACCCTAAATAAAATGGCATGCAATAATATCAAACAGTAACTACGATAAATAACTACCATAAGGGGACACAGTACAATATACGAATCATCTATGGAGAGCCCCACCTAACCCCGGGAAATGAGTACGAAAATTCTAGAAACCCCTATCCTACAACCCTGATGCTAGACCTCCAGACTTCCCTATCAAGGGCCATGTCCTCAGAAATTTGCATACTAGCCATGTCCTGCCTAATCAACTTTCCCCAATACCTCTTAGGCCTCCCTCTGCTTCGCCTCACGCCGACCACCGCCAGCCGCTCACAACTTCTCACAGGGGCATCAGGGTTTCTCCTCCGCACATGCCCGAACCACCTGAGTCTCGCTTCTCGCATCTTCTCATCTACTGGGGCCACCCCCACCTTCTCTTGAATAACCTCATTCTTAATCTTATCTAACCTGGTGAGCCCGCACATCCACCTGAGCATCCTCATCTCCGCAACCTTCATCCCCTGAACATGAGAGTTCTTTACCGGCCAGTACTCCGCCCCATACAACATGGCAGGTCTAACCACAGCTCTATAAAACTTCCCCTTGAGTTTCTATGGCACTTTCTTGTCACACAGGACTCCTGATGCAAGTCTCCACTTCGACCATCCCGCTCTTATACGGTGAGTGACATCCACGTCTATCTCTCCTTCTCCCTGAATCACCGACCTAAGATATCTGGAACAGTCCCTCCTGACGATGACCTGAGATACAATCTTCACGTCCCTGCCTACTTCGCTCGACTCCGATCTAAACTTGCATTCCAGGTATTCTGTCTTAGACCTGCTTAGTTTTAAGCCCTTAGACTCGAGAGTCTGTCTCCATACCTCTAGCCTCTCGTTAAGACCGACCCTCGTCTCGTCTATCAAGACTATGTCATCAGCAAATAGCATACACCAAGGGACATTCACTTAGATATGTCGGGTTAGAGCATCCATCACCAAGGAAAACAAGAGAGGGCTAAGCGTCGTTCCTTGATGGAGCCCTATAACTACCGGGAAATGGTCCGAGGAACCAAGACGAGTAGAATATTTTTAGCACAGGAAGTTTCTTTGGATTGACATTATCGAAGTAATAATCTCGTTGCGGGCAGAAGTTTCACTTTATTTTGACTTCTCTTCTAATTAAAAACATAACCTACTAGCCTTTTACTCTGTATATTGGGAAAAGATCATCTTACTTTTCATTCTTGTCTATTAACAATAATAATAATAAAGTTTCCCTCCATTGAAACAGACTTCATTCGCTATCATTATCTCTATAATACCATAAAAAAGTTACAGCTACCTTATTTGGACCCCACTTTTCTGGTAACCACAGTAATTTCAACGGTACCCTTCTTGTCTATGCTTAATCAACTAAAAATGGTTAATTTTGGAGTGGAGTATAGGAAAACAATTAAAACTTTTTTGGTCTCGACTAACACGTCGAAATTTTCATGTTAGGCCATCGCTAGTTGGATTTTGTCCGTCCTATTCATAATTTTTTTAATCTTCTCGGGATGCTGCTATTTTTGTAGTCCGTCCTATTCATAATTTTTTTAATCTTCTCAGGATGCTGCTATTTTTGTAATTAAGTGTGCCTTTCATCTTTTGCAGTTAGTATCTTTAAAACAGCTGTCTTGGTGATAACTAAGCTCAATGCTAGTAGTTTGTACACTCTTGCAAGATCTGTGGTATTGTGACCATTAGTCTGAGCATCTTAACACTCTATCCCTGGTGGCCTAAAATTTCTACTTATTGGACCGGGCTCTTGGTGGGCCTAGTGGGGAAGTATCTTTGCTGGGCCATTTACTAGAAACGATTGTTGAGCCCAATCAAAATTCACTTGAAGATTCCTATTAGCTGTTCCACATGTTCAAATATTAAATGTCTTTGCGTATTTGTTTTTTTTTTTAGTATTATCACAATCTACTAAAATAATCCTACTTTTCCATTTATTCACTAGCAGTACATAATGATTTTAGACTGGGAGAATAGGTTTCATTTCTATGTTCATATTTCCAAACTCTTGGAAACCTCAGTGAGTGCCGTATTTGCAATTTTCTGAACTCTTTTTTCGAAAGAAGACTTTCTGAACTTCAACAAATACCTATCATCTTAGTTGAATGTGTCTATGAAGTTTTGGGAGTCTGATCAATTGGAGAGGTTGCTCTTTTCCATTAGTTTTCCTATACTTGTTTGCTGGTTTATTCTGTGATTATGAATTAGCTCTTGCAGACTAGTCATTCTTGTATAGATTTGCATGTCTTATTATCTGCAATCTGCCTGGATACAAGGTCCCATGGTTTTGTGCAGATTGAATGTTGTTGTGTCAGTGAATATTCCTTGCAATTCCAATTTTGATTTTTGTGGGGATATAATAAATCTGTATTTACCTTTTTATGGAAGTATCTTTTGCCAAATTTAACGTTCAGCCAGCAATTAATTGATACCTTCTTCGGATGGGACCTTGGGTACTGCAGGCCCATTAGGGTGGAGGAGGTCATGGGGGCTTTGCGTAGGATGAGTAGGGGTCGAGCGACCGTGCCTGACGAGATCCCGGTGGAGTTCTGGAAGTGCATGGGTAAGTCAGGAGGGGAGTGGCTCTCTAGGTTGTTCAATGCGATCTTCAGGACCAAAAGGATGCCGGATGAGTGGAGGTGGAGTACAGTGGTGCCCCTGTACAAGAACAAAGGGGACATCCAGTGCTGCAACAACTATAGAGGTATCAAATTAATAAGTCACACGATGAAGGTTTGGGAGAGGGTGATTGAGGCGCGGGTGAGGGAGGTGACATCTATATCTGGGAACCAGTTCGGTTTCATGCCGGACCGCTCCACCACAGAGGCTATCCACCTTGTCAGGCCGCTGGCGGAGCAATTCAGGGATAAGAAGAAGGACATCCACATGGTGCTTATCGACTTGGAGAAGGCGTATGACAAGGTCTCAAGGGAGGTGCTATGGAGGTGCTTGGAGGCGAAGAGCGTGCCGGAAGCCTACATCAGAGTAATCAAGGACATGTACAATGGAGCTAGGACTAGGGTTAGGACGGTGGGTGGCGAATCAGACCATTTTCCAGTGGTTATAGGGCTCCATCAAGGATCGGCGCTGAGCCCCCAGCAGATCTAAGACAGAATACCTGGAGTGCAAGTTTGGCGCCGAGCCGAGCGAGGTAGGCAGGGACGTGATGATTGGTTCTCAGGCCATCGCCAAGAGGGATAGCGTCCGATATCTTGGGTCTGTGATTCAAGGGGACGGTGAGATTGACGGGGACGTCACCCATCGTA
Organism: Nicotiana benthamiana; assembly: GCA_034376525.1. Classification (NCBI taxonomy): domain Eukaryota; kingdom Viridiplantae; phylum Streptophyta; class Magnoliopsida; order Solanales; family Solanaceae; genus Nicotiana; species Nicotiana benthamiana. The sequence goes on along the minus strand of CM067335.1, from coordinate 106,494,358 downwards.
TAGGAGCGGGGTGGTCAAAGTGGAGGCGTGCATCAGGGGTCCTGTGTGACAAGAAAGTTCCACACAAACTCAAGGGGAAATTCTATAGAGCCGTGGTTAGACCTGTGATGTTGTATGGGGCGGAGTGCTGGCCCGTGAAGAACTCTCATGTTCAGAGAATGAAGGTTGCGGAGATGAGGATGCTTAGGTGGATGTGCGGGCACACCAGGCTAGATAAGATTAAGAATGAAGTTATTCGAGAGAAGGTAGGGGTGGCCCCGGTGGATGAGAAGATGCGAGAAGCGAGGCTGAGGTGGTTCGGGCATGTACGGAGGAGGGGTCCCGATGCCCCAGTGAGGAGTTGCGAGCGGCTGGAGATTGTTGGCGGTCGGCGAGGCAGAGGGAGGCCTAAGAAGCATTTGGGAGAGGTGATTAGGCAGGACATGACTAGAATGCAGGTTTCCGAGGACATGACCCTTGATAGGAGAGTCTGGAGGTCTAGAATCAGGGTTGTAGGTTAGGGGCTCCTAGAGTTTTTCGTACGCCTCACCCGGGGTTGGGTGTGGGTCAGCAGGGTTACCCATAGATGATTTGTGTTTTAGCTTATGTCCCACTTATGGTTGTTAGTTATGGTAGTTACTGTATGATATTATTGCATGCGATTGTATTTATGTTTCTTGATTAGATAATTATTTATGTTATTGCTGCGGGAGTTACTAATGCTCTATTATTTTTGTTTTTGTCTTTGCTTTTGTTTTACTGCTGTTTTTTCTTTTATCCTATGAGCCGAGGGTCGATTGGAAACAGCCTCTCTGCCTTTTCGGGTAGGGGTAAGGCTCGTCTACATATTACCCTCCCCAGACCCCACCTGGTGGGAGTATACTGGGTAGTTGTTGTTGTTGTATACAAAATCTTAGACAGGGTAAAGGGCTCTGTTTATTTGCCCCAAAAATATAAATCCTGTCTATGCATTTGCATCTGTTGAATTCAAGAAACTTGTTATATAATTCCCTACTAGCAATTTAATGGTGTACCACTGTATCAGTTTTTAAATTTGCTGCAGCAGGCATGAAAAATCGTAATATTGAAAGAAAGGTTTTTTTCGTTTGCTTTTATCAAGTGTTCTTTGTTTTCAATCTTAATTCTGTAGTACTGATCCTGCTACAGCCCTAATTCCAAGTTTTGTGCAAGTCTTCTATCTATATAAATGTAATCTGAACTTGATGGAGGTCCTAATACCTAACCGTTTTCATGCTATCATGTAGTGATATAGAGAGCCGACTGATTGAGAAGTTCAAGAGGTACGAGGTTGAGTCCAGCAGATATTTAATGTCCAAGTACTTCTCAGACAAGACAATTTTTGGAGGTAAATATTCTCACAGAAACACTATCATTGGTTCGCCCATCGTCCCTTGCCCAATTTAAGTCTCTTTTTTCTATAATTAAGAAATTATATTTACAGGGGAAAAATATACATACATTACAGCAAAATCAAACTAAGAAAAACCAACTAACTTGTATTGGACAGAAGGCCCAACATCAGATAACACCATAGCTACCTGACCTACACCTAGCTTCAGTATAAAAAGTTCAACTGTGCTAATCTTCCTGCTAGCTTTGCCTTCATCTGACCCCTGTAAAACACTTTTTCTATCTCCTGCTTTACTAATTTCTGCAAAAGACACAATTCTGATCACCCACTAAACCCCATTTATGCAGCCTATTCTTCATAGGAAGCTTACCATTTACGGTTAATTCAGAGTGAATAACTACCCAGGAGAGCCAAGATTATTACAAAACAGTTCTGTCCAGTGGATTTTTGGAAATACACCTCTCAGCTTCTGATACATAATCTTGTTGGAGAAGGATTCCAAGTGTCTTTTTTTTTTATCAATCATTATGTTCTCATTTTAGTTGCAGCGCTTAAATTTAAATACATTTGGCCTTGAGAAGCAATTGTTCTAAACTAATCCGAAACATGATTTAAGGGGTTTGCAACAATGTTAGACATTTTCTTTTCATAAGATGTAAATCAAAATTGTTGGAAGACTGGTGGTTTACCAGTGCGTCTTCAATTATTTTAGTTGTGTCGTTTCACTTTGCATCTGCTTTTTAGCATAGCAGAGCTACCAGTTACCGGGAGTCCGGGACACAGACTAACCACTGGTGAACCAAGTGCCTCGCCATCCCTTAATTATTAGTGTTGAACCAATTTCTTCTTTTTTTATTTAACTTCTTCTGACCTATGGCCTTTGTAAATGAGTGATATTGAGAACTCAGAAGTGGCATGTCTGGATGACCTCTCGCCGAAGGTATGGGTTGTGAACATGCTACCTCTTTTGAGTTATAAGAGTATATAATAAAGTTCATATTTTGGTCAATAGCGGTCAATGCTTTAGTAATGTGTTTTAGTTTTAGGTTGGCACTGGTTGGCTAAGATTTGTTTCTGTTGAAAGCATTAATTCTTTTATGCTTTCCTGAAGTAGCAAGGTGATTAGTTCATTGACATGATCAACTTCACTGGCAATTGTTTGCAGGAAACATCTTTGACGTAAAAATGACGATAAACGGAGAGCAAATAAAAGTAAGCAGGTATGTATAGAAGATATATACAGCATGTTGATTGAATTGGATGTCTTGTTGCCTCAATATCTTCCAGACCCTACCTGTGGGATTATACTGGGTTGTTGTTGTTGTTGTTGTTGCCTCAATATCTTCTTTTGCCAGATTCCCTGGGTACCAGTCATATGCAGATCCTGCTAATTTTAACGATGATAGCAGTAGCGACACAATTTCTACAGTGGAAACTACACCACTGAGTGCTAATGGACAGCAACCTTCCAACAAAGGCTACTAATCTTAGAATTTCTTTCCTTTACCATCCTCTTGACCTGTAGAAATCTCCTGCACTTGTAATAAATCTGAATTTTTTTTAGTAGATCATCTAGCAACGCCAAGAAGCTTATATAATTTTTAGCAATATCTGAGGACAAAAATACTAATTTGCTTGGAATTGAGGCGTAGTTATAATTGTTATTGTTATTATATTCTGAGGACAACGATAAGAAATTGGACCGCTCGTTGGTTGTTTGTCCCTAGGGGTGGCAAAATGGTTAAAAGAAAAACAGTAACCACTCATATTATCTACTAGAAAATGGGCTGGATAATGAACTTTCTAAAAACGGGTCAAATATGGATAAGAACCATATTATCCATTTAGAAAATCGATAACCAATGGGCAACCAATGGATAACCATATTTATTTACCAAATTCATTTTGTTAAGTTGCATTAAGCACATTAGGAGTATTCAACGTTCCAGTTATATCAAACTGATAAAGCTTAGCAGTAAGAGTATAATATGAATCAATTGGAGAAGTTATTGAAACAGAAAAGAACAAGAGAGGGACAATGAGGAACCAAGAGGGCTAGAACATTTTGAGCACAAGAAGTTTCTTGGCTTGACATTAAAAAAGAGCAGTAATTATGGGCAGAAGTTTCCCTTTATTTTGACTTCTCTTCTGCAACGAAAATGTACATCCAGTAGCCCGTCAAAGCTTATAAAATTTGTTCTGCAAAATTTGGGAAACTTTTACCAATAATGTAATCTTCTATTTTCTTATAAATAGATGGTTAAGTTTTTACCCATAACATAATCTTATTAATCTCCGTCTATCATGTTTGGAGAAATTTAAAAATAGCCAGATTTACCACTGGTCGTTGAAAAATAGCCAAGTTTCAATAGTTATCAAAATTTAGCCACTTTTTATGTAAAGATAAATCTGACCGAAAACACTGTTCGAAATTCAGAAAATACGCCCACAAATTTTACGGGAATTCCAGCATAAGTATGCTTGAACTCCCGTAAATTTTACGGGAGTTCCAGGATAACTATGCTGGAACTCCCGCAAATTTTACAGGAATTCAAGCATAATTATGCTAGAACTCCCGCATATTTTACGGGAGTTCCAGCAAGTATGAATGTCCAGTATTATATACTGGAGTTTGGAGTACTGGTGCTCGAGTCTCCCGCAAATTTTACAGGAGTTAGCAAAGTATACCAGTCCAGTATAATATGCTGGAGTTCGTACACAAATGCACCAGAACTCCCATACATTACACTGGACCGGTCTATGTTGCAGCAAAATAGTGTCTATTTTTCCAAACCAAACCAATTGTATGGGGTTATTAAATTTAAAGACCAAACCAAACCAATAAAACTCGGGTTTTTCAATATCGATTTTTCTCGGGTTTCCGAATTATCCGGGTTTTTTTTCGGATTTTTTTCGGTAAAATCTTCGTAGAACAAAACGTATAACATATGCACAAAATATTTCTTTAATCCTAGAAAGATATAACTATATAAAGTATTTTTCAAGAAATAATACAAAATATGAGATTTGTGATATCCTAAAATATTCAACTGTAAAGATAATAAAATTATGTAATATAAATATTAATAATTAAAAAGCCATAATAAAAATAAACATAATCTAAAAGTACAAAGTCATGCTAAAATAAATAAACTAATAAGGAAGTATTAATTACATGACTAACGCTAAAGGGAAAAAAATATGCATTTTATCGAAATTATTGCAAAACAAAAAAATAAATATTCAATATATTATCGTTCGTAATATTGAATTGAATGTCTTTTGTTAGCATTAGTATTGATTTTATTTTGGTTTTGGCTTTTGTTAGCATTATTTAATTTACTAATATTAATGGCAATAAAACTTATTGGAGCATTCAAAAGTTCTATGTTCAAACTTGAAATAATACCTTAAAAGATAAAAAAAAAAATTAAGAAATATAATAAATTACTTCACAATATGCATATTTATATATTAATAAATATATCTAAAAATTTTAATATATGTAATGTCGGGTTGGTTTGTTTCGGTTTGACTTTCTTTAGTTAAACCAAACCAAACCAATTATGGTAGGGTTTTTTTCCAACACCAAACCATAATCGCATTATTTTTCTCGGTTTAACTCGGATTATCGGGTTGGTACATTTTGTCGGTTTCCGTTGTACACCCCTAAAAGAAACATATCTCACGCCAAATATATATATATATATATATATATATATATATATATATATATATATATATATATATATATATATATATATATATATATATATATATATATATATATATATATATATATATATATATGGAAAATTCTTTTCAAATTAAGAGTCTGTTTGGACATAAAAAAAGAATTCCAATTTTTTTTTGTTTTTTTCCGACATCACTATTTGTTCATAAAATTTTCAATTTTGATGGAAAGATGCATTTTGGAAATTTTTGAAAATTTGAAAAACTCCAAAAAGTTATTTTTTAAAATTTCACTCAAATCACTTACAAAACTTCAAAAACAACCCAGAATTATATTCATGTCCAAACACAACTCTAAATTTCAAATATCATTTTCACTTTGAAAAAAATTTCACCTTTTTTTGAAATTTTACAATTCTTTTGTCCAAACGCTCACTAAGTTCACAACTATTAATAGTAGTACTACCACTTTTTTAACTTACACTATGTTTGGATCATACTTACCCATTGTTTTATAATGTATTGTACTGTACTGTATTGTATTGTATTGTATTGTATTGTATTGTATTGTGTTATGGATACAACGTTGAATAGATTGTACCGTTTGTTGTTGTTAAATAACATTTTATTGTTTGGTCTGACTGTATCGTACTCTACTGTAACTGATAAGTTCACTAAAATACCCCCAATTATTTTAAATAAAATTTATCAAGAATCACACATAAAAATAATTTAAGACAACCTCTTTATACTAATTTATCATTAATTACATAGCTTGAAAACAAGAGCAAAAATCTAGGAAAAAAAAGGTTAACTAATATTAGCAACAACAAAAAGAAAAAATTAAAACGATGAAAAGAGACGAAAAATTGAATGGAGACTTGGATAAAAAGAACTGGCAAACCAACTCTAGAAAAGACGGAAGAAGACGTTGCTCTGCCTCCACCTCCTATGGTCAACATGATTCCTCAGGTCCAGCCCCCAACTCCTCCAATGCCACAGATGCCCGGGCAGCAAAATCTCATGGTGAATCATCCACCGATGAGTATGAATTCACATAATCTTCCTGTTCCGCCACCTCCTGGATTACAGTTTGTCGTTGGGAGCACCTCAACCTTTTGTACCCCTCACAATGTCCCAGCTCGGAATGCCTATGGTCCCACCTCCTATATCCCAAGGAATGCCGCCACCACCTCCAGCAGAGGAAGCCCCTCCTCTTCCTGAAGAGCCAAAGAGGTAAAAGCTTCATGAGTCTGTTCTCATTCCTGAAGAGCAATTTTTGGCTCAGAACTCGGGACCTGCAAAGATCAACGTATCTGTGCCAAATACAGAGGAAGGTAATCTCAAAGGACAAGTTCTGGAAATCACAGTGCAATCTCTGTCCGAAACCAGTCTAAAAGAGAAGATCTCTAGGGAGATCCAGCTTCCTGCAAACAAACAGAAGCTGAGTGGAAAAGCATGTTTTCTCAAGGACAACTTGTCTCTTGCATACTATAAATGTTGCATCTGCGGAAACACTCACTCTCTCTCTGAGAGAAAGGGGTGGCAGAAAGAGATGAATGGAGTCATTTGGCATGGCCTTCAGAGGTTTTTCTTTGGAACTGTCAGCATTAGCTAATCCCTGTTGTTAATTCAATGGATTCTCCATACTTTTTTGTGTGATTTTGGAGATCATATTGGTTTTACTTCTAGCATTTCTTTCTCCAAATAAATCAACTTTATTCTTCAATAAATGCTAGTATATATAAATGATTTAGGGCCACTGACAATTGATTCAACTCTTGCAAGACCGAGTGCTGCATTTGCAATTTTCTTAACTCATTTTTGAGAGAAGAATGTTCTGAACTTTGAAAAGTAGCAATTTCATGTTAGTTTAATGTGTATGTAAAGTTCTAGTGGCCTGATCAATTGGAGAGGTTGCTTCAGGAATTAGTCCTTTAACCATTTAACGACCCTTGATGGTATAAGAACATAATTCGTTTGCCACATTGACGCTAGAGGGGGTTTAACCTTACTGATGTAGGAAAGAGAGGAAATGGACATCTTTGTTCATCTTCGTTTTTTTCCAAGAGAAAGTTAAACATGTGGTGTCGATGTGAATATGCATGGTATAACACATTGCAATATCATTAATTTTCACCATCAAAGTAGAAATTCAAGAACGATAATGTACAAGTTGACAAGACTATCACTTTGGTCACAGATTGCCTTAAAATACATTGCACGACACTCTGACTTTCCACGTTTTAGCCTACAACTAACAAGCTCCATCTGAAAAACTTCCCCATGATCTGCAACTTCATAATTTCACTCTTAAAAATATAAACATACAGAAAAGTCTTATTTCTTTTGATACCGGAGGATGGGATAAATGTTCCCTTCGATTCAGAACAAAGGTTTAGTTATCCAAACAAAGTTCCACTAAACTCTCTCCAACCTTGACCGACTAGCTCACCACCCTTGTTGGCCATACACTCTCTTGATCTACCAATCCATTTACATCCTGATGGCATAGGGAGGAGGTACACTCTAATTGCAAGGAGTCATGGTCCCACTGAGAAATCTGCTTTTGCCTTGCCAAGCTGTGAAGCGGCTGATAACTATTCGTGATGAACCAGGCCTACTATACCCTGAAAAGGGAATATGAGTTAAATTCCATGCACCAATGATGACATACAATCTTCAGATCACATTCAAATATCATCCGGTTGCAGTAAAATGTGGTCCTAAATAGTACTTGAATTGTCCAATGAACTTGACCCAATGTCTCAATAGCAACAAAAAAAACATGGACAAAACAGAAATGCAGAGCACAAACACATGCTTAAGTTGAACTAGTGTTAGTTTCAATCCTGATTTGGCCATCAATGGCCTCATTATTACTACTCTCGACTCAGAAATTATCATGAAATATTGAGAAGCTTGCTCATACATTCTCTCAGGTCTAACACACTTAAACTGCAGGTGCTGTTAGGACCTGTTTATGCATATGACTAGCAGGATAGACTATTTCGCAAATATGATAAGATGTGCTTAACTCTCAAATATTTGACAAAACCCAATTCCCCTAACAAGTGTCTGACTTTGTTGTCTATCAAAGCAATTGCTGCTTTACTTATGCTCAACTTTTAAGCAAAGGTTCTCACTACCAATGACTCCTTGGACATCAATTTCCAAATATTCAGTCTTGTGTGACATTGGAAGAGTCCATGATCAAAAGAAGCAAGAACACCCCATCTTAAACATCTGTAAAAAAGTGGAAAACTTCTTCCCTCCAAACTTGAAATAACTTTCACATGGTGCATTGAATATAAGAGCTATCGAGAACTCATTGATGAATATCAATGAGTCTTATAATCTGTGAGCTTTATACAATCTATAAGGTGTAATAGTAAATTTACCAAGAAAACTCAAATTAAATATACAATTCATTCCTTCTACTGAACTTGCTTAATATACAAAGTTTTCAACATATAATAGTCAAGGCAATAAAACATCCGCAGAGTACTAACATCAAAATCATCTAATATATTAACAATCTTAATCCAAGGAAACCAACAACTAATTCCAACAGCAGATCAACAAAGAGCAGATGCATTGCTCAAAGGGTTGATGCTGTCAAGCCATCAACCCAAATGCAAAAAGTATACCTTCAATCAAGTTGACCAACTCTCCGAGTCGCGACCATTCTCCTCCTCTCATAATCAGGATCATCAGTGGGCAACTCATGTCGACAAACTGGACAAGTATTCCTAATCCCAAGCCAAGGCACAATACAGTCGCCATGATACCTATGAGCACACGGTAACTGTCTAGCCCTTTCCCCCAGATTCATCTCATCCTTGCAAATTGCACAAGTAGCATCGTTCTTCTCTATATCATCTTTACTCAAAGCCACAGTCGGAAGGTTTCCAATAACAGTTTTAGAAGCTGGTGGTTTTCCAACTAAACCATTCTCGCCCTCTGCAAACTGTCCAAATAACAGCTCATGTTCAGCAGTGTAATTGTAATCATCTTGATCAATATGTCGAGCTAAATCAAATTCCACATATCCACTTTCAGGGTCAGGCTCCAAAGTGTGAACATTCAACAGAAACTCCCACTCCAAATTATCCAACTCTCTGGCCCTATCCTCTAGGGCAGGAGCAGATTCGGATATTTCCTCATCGTCTAAAAACATGCTAAGAATCTCTCTCTCATCAACTCTTCCATCAATTTCTTCCCACTCAAAGTCCTCATTATTCACATCCCTATGATCATCCTCCAATTGGAATGAGTCCCAACACAGCCTAAGTTCATCACTCTCGTTATCATGAATATTCTCCTCATCGTCATCACAATCACCTTCATCCACATTGAAAAGTCTGCCCATAACGCAATTCTCATCAGGATCCGAATACGATCCAATATCCACAACCTGTAGCCCACTAACGAACTGCTCTGGGCCATCACAGTCTTCAACGTGGAAACCAGAATTATCGGTGTCCCCACAAAAACCTAACCCTAGCCCAAAATCTAGGTCTAAGCTACTCAAGCCCATAACATCATTCCCTTCAATCACACCGAAACTGGCCTCTAACTCCGGCTCCGAAATATGAAGCAAATCAGGGTCTGAAATCACTCGGGTCGAAGATTGGGCTTGTTCTACGCGTTGCTGAAACAGGTCCATGACAAAGTTTACTTGGTTCTCCCGGTCCAAAAGATCCATTGTGGTGATAACCGAATCGGGTTCTGAAACGTCGTCGCTTAAGGGAAAATTCGTGCGCCGTTGACGGGTCAAAGAGATTTGGGGGCGTGTAGGAAAATCGGAGAGATCTGGGGCAGTGAAAACGTTGAAGCTTTCACCGAAATCGTGAGCCCAGTAAGGAGAAGAGTCGAGGTCTTCAATAACGGCGTTTGGATGTCCGTTAACGTCGTCTTCGCCTTCGTTGAGGAAATTAAGCAGCGAGATTGAGACCTGAGCCATTGCTGAAGGTGAAGAAATACGCTATTTTTAATGAAGGACTCCGTTTTTGGCGTTGGGTTTCCTTGTATTGATGGTTTTCTGGTAGGGGTGTGTGTGTGTGTAAGAGTAAGCAGTTGATTTTCTTGGCGTGTGAAATTATTAAAACATCAATATATCTGTTTCTTTCCCCTTTTGTTTGGACCAGCTGTGTGTGAAATTTAAATTGAGTCCTTGGGTATCCTTTATTCTGGATTATTTAATCCCTCGTCAAATTTTGGCGGAGAGTGATGTATCCCATATTTCTGTTAAAATATAACGGTCTAGCTAGTTTTTAAATCGATTATTTAAAAATAATCAATACTTGTTAAGTTAATAAAAAATAATTATTATTATAAAGATCGATCTAATATAATATACTGGAGTTCAGTGCACATGTGTATGAACTTTTAAAATATTATGTTGTACCGGCATGTTTTGCTGACTCCGGTATAATATACTGAAAACTGAAGCACCGGTGCTCCAAACTCCAGTGTATTATGCAGGATCGGTATATTATAACATTATACTGGAACTTCAATATATTAGACTGGAGTCTAGTATAATATATTGAAACTCCAGTATATTGTGCTGGGGTATTTTTTCGAATTTTGAATAGTATTTTCGTTCAGATTTATCTTTAGATAAAAAGTGACTAAATTTCAATTACTTTTAAAACTGTGGCTATTTTTGAACTCACTTGTAAATCTTGCTATTTTTTAATTTCTTCCCATGTTCCTGGTCTCGTATGCTTGCGGTCACTTTTTGCATAATGCTTTATCAGCTAATTATTGTTAAATTAATGCGATTAAGTGAAAATAACATATGTGAGCAAGTTTTTTTCCTATACTTAAAATCTTGTGGTCTTCTACATGCTAATTAAGAACATTGAAGTGTTAAAATATATTTAAAGATATCCTATAAGATTTACTTTTCTTCTAATTTAGGATCTACAGAGATATGCTACAATAATTATAGACTTTTAGTTTGAAATCTATAAGAAAAATAATATATCCACTTTATTTTATTTCCTTTTGTAATCCTTCTTCCTATTTTAAATTTAACGCAATGCACTATAATTCATCCTCTAGATGATTTTTCTAACACGAAGGCATAAGTGAGTTTTCCTTCCTATATAATATTTGAAATTTATTTACTAAAATTATTTTATTTTGAATATTATCCGTCCTAAATAAGGACTACTTATAAATTATATATAATATATTATTAGTGCCTTAAATTAGAGAATTCAGTTACTATCTTTTTTCTCTCCATTCCTCTTTTAGTAAGATTTCTTCCAGTTGTATATTATATATTTTAAGCCATAACAAACGAAGTTTCAATTACAAAAATAAAAACAAATACGCTACAATATGACAACTGTTATGAAATAGAAGATTTTTACACTTCTATTTAAGGTGAATGTCTTTAATGTATTTAATTAGAGAGATTTTAGAGTCCTATTATTGGTAGCAAGATCTTCCTCCTCCCTATAAATAGAGGTGCTCTCTACCATTGTAATTCACCCCTCTCAACTCAATAAGAAGAACTCTCTCTACTCTTCTCTCTATTGCTATTGTTCTTGTTCTATTGTTCTTGTCTTTTGCTTTAGTTTATAACACGTTATCAGCACGAGACTCTACCGTCTCAAGTACCATTCTCGAAAATCCAAGGTATTTTCCCTCTTCCTAATTTAATTTTCGAGTATGTCTGACATTATGAAAAGAAAGTTCGTTGCCCTTGAAATTTCGGGCAAGAACTATATGACATGGGTGTTGGATGCTGAAATCCACCTAGATGCTATGGGTCTCGGAGACACCCTCAAAGATAAAGAAAAAGCATCCACCCAAGATTGTGCGAAGGCCTTGATTTTCTTGCGCCACCACCTTGACGAAGGTTTGAAGATTGAATATCTCACCGTCAAGGATCCACTCGTTTTGTGGAACAGCTTAAAGGAGAGATATGACAACCTGAAGTTGGTCACTCTGCCACAAGCACGATATGATTGGGCCCATCTGAGGCTACAGGACTTTAAGTCCGTTTCTGAATATAATTCTGCTATGTTCAGAATTACTTCTAAACTGAAGCTATGTGGAGATAACATCTCCGATTACGATATGCTTGAGAAAACATTTACAATGTTTCATGCCTCCAATATGGTACTGCAGCAACAGTACCGAGAGAAAGGCTTTACGAAGTACTCTAAACTGATTTCTCTCTTACTAGTGGCTGAGCGAAATAATGAACTGCTCATGAGAAATCACGAAAATAGACCAACTGGGTCTACACCACTGCCTGAAGTAGATATGGTGCACTCTCATTATGCCAAACATAAAAGGGACCATGGTCATGGTCATAAACGGGGTCAAAGCCAAGGACGTGGACAAGGAAGAAATTCCAAAGAAGTCCGTCACCCCACAAAGAGAGATAACCACCGAAAGCAGAAACGGGATCCCGAAGATCCTAAGACAAATAGTTCAGAAACTATATGTTATCGTTGCGGTGGAAACGGGCACTGGTCTAAGACTTGCCGAATACCAAGACACTTGGTTGACCTTTATCAAGCATCTCGAAAGAGAAAACGCCCTGAAACAAATTTTGTCTCTGATGACAACTTTGACTTCACCCACCTGGATGTGGCAGACTTCTTTGAGCAACCCGAGGGAAAGATAGACCACCTAATCAGTGATGGAACCATGATGAAAGAAGATGGAGCTGTTTGATTCTACTTGTATTAGTCAATGAATAAATTAATAGTCATTAGCATTAGCTCGTATTAGTTAATTCATGATATGATGTTAGTATTAGCCCTTTAGAATGTTTCAATATGCTCAAATATTTTTATTGTACAGTAGAGGTAATCGACTAACCTAAAAACTAGTCGATCGTCTAATATTTAGCAATAAAACGAACTTTTTTCCGCCAGGCCAGATATTCGAATATCAGAGTCTGATATTCGAATATCTGGGCCAGATATTCGAATATCAGAATTCCTATATTCGAATATCTGGCAAGATATTAGAATATGTGCTTAAATATTCGAATATCTAATATTTTTCGCATTAAAGTATTATTTTTTCCGCAAGGCATTATATTCGAATATTAGAATACAATATTCGAATATCCTAAATAACTGCTTCCCAAAACGCTGTTTAAACGCGAAACAAAAGAATTGAAGTTGTTTATACTTATATTTATGTATTTTTTTTGTATGTCAAACTATGGGATAGCAAATATGGTTATCTCACAAAGCGAACTTGGATCAACGTCCAACTGTAAAAGTATTTGCCTAGTTGATTCATGTACTACACATACAATACTCAAAGAAAAGAAGAGTAATTGTGTAAGGCAAACATTACTACAATCTATGGAAGTAGTAAATTGATTGAAGGCTCCGGAAGAGCAACTGTAACTCTGCCCAAAGGCATGACGTTTATCTTAGAGAATGCAATATTCTCCTCCAAGTCTAAGAAGAACTTGTTGAGTTTTAAAGATATCATTCAAAATGAATATCCTTGCACTTCGTGTTATCAAGGCAAGCTGATTATCAGACCATCCCCAACAAAGGTTGGGACTGAGTCACCCCAGTTTCTGGAACGTATACAAGGGGACATTTGTGGACCTATTCACCCACCTAGTGGGTAGTTTAGGTATTTCATGGTCTTGATAGACGCATCCTGTAGATGGTCTAATGTGTGCTTGTTGCCATCACGCAACCTTGCGTTTGCAAAGTTAATGGATAATAGATGAGAATAATCTTGAATTCTTCATGAAAACGAGGCTGCCCATTTCGGTTTGGGTTCACGCCATTTTGCATGCAACAATACTAGTTTGTCGGCTGCCCACTTCGGTTTGGGGTCACGCCATTTTGCATGCAACAATACTAGTTTGTCGGCTGCCCACTTCGGTTTGGGGTCACGCCATTTTGCGTGAAGCAATGCTAGTTCGTCGGCTGCCCACTTCGGTTTGGGGTCACGCCATGTTGCATGCAGCAATGTTAGTTCGTCTCTGACTGACGAATTGACACAAATATTCCCTATTGCAATTGGTTTTGGGTCATGAACCCAATATATCCCATTTAAGAAGCTTTGGATGCGCAGTATAGGTGCCTGTAGCACCGCCATCCCGCACCAAAATGGGTTTGCAAAGAAGGTTAGGAATATATGTTGAGTATGAATCGTCCTCCATTATTCGCTACCTCGAAACATTGACAGGAGATTTGTTCACTGCACTATTTGCAGACTGTCAATTTGATGAGACACTTTTCCCAAAATTAGGGGGAGAAGTCGGTGAAACCAAATGGGAAATTTTGTGGAAAAATGTATCATTATCTCATCTTGATCCACATACCTCTATTTGAAAGAAAGAGGTACAAAAGACTATCCATTTGCAAAGAATAGCAAATCAAATGCCTGACGCATTTACGGACTTGAAGAGGATAACGAAATCCCACATTCACGCGGAAAATGTTCCGATCCGTATTGAAGTCCCTATTGGACAAATATCTGGTGTCATATCCAATGAGTCAAATGCACGCCAGAAGCGTGGCAGACCATTAGGTTCCAAAGATCGAAATCCTAGAAAGAGGAAAAAGAACGATCTAAATGACACTATGAAAGAATCACATGAGGACGCTCATGATTTGATTAATTCCGAGATTCACGAAGAATCTATTGAGCCTGAGACTCTTGAAAATACGGAATGCAAGAATGTGAGGATCTCGAACCTCAGTCTGTGGTAGTACAAAATTAATTGAGAGCTCTCGAAGAGCCAATTATTACTATGTTGGAGAAACACAATTGAGTATTGTGCTGTAGTAAGTCTCAAAGAAACTTATTCAGTTTCCAAAGTACACGCGAAAGCGATTGATTATATTGAGACTATAAATAAAGGAAGGCTTTGATTCTCCTATTACTACAACTTGTAGCGGGGTAATTTGTATATGAAAAGCTACCCGCTTTGTTCTCCAGTTTGTACTACACAAACGAAAGAATGCCACAATAAAGTGGATATCTATTGGTATAAAACCCATGTCATAATAAACCCGAAGTTTATTGATAAGTGCACATGTCATGGTGTAAATTTGAAGTTTACCAATATTGATAATTTATTCAGTTGACATTCGTGTTAGCCATCTCATTTGAAGTATGATGTGCAAATTCACATAGGTGAATATCAAAGAACTAGAAGTTCTTGTTCTCAGTAATGAACTGACCAACTAAAGAGTTCGGGTTGAAGCCCCTTGATTCTGGAAATATCAAAGGTGAATATGGGCCCATTCACCTGCCATGTATACCACATATGATGCATCTATGATATGGTTACATGCGCCATTGTTATTAACCCGCAGCCTGGCAGTGCTTGCGAGGTAAATCGCTCAGTAATCTAACTTCGAGCATAGTTTCCAGATTCTCTACTCAAGACAGTTCATCTTGATAAGTTGGTTTATATTAAAGTTGGTTTAGCAAGATAATTATTGAGTGCTTCCACTTAATAGCTAAACTGTTTCTTATGAGAACTAAGTTATATATATATCAGTTTGATATAAGTTGTATACGAGAGTATATTCTCCCCTCAAAAGTGGTTCAGGGTCAGGAACCAAATAATTTCATCTTATTATTAAGGTGCTATGTATATTGACATAATGCACAAAGATGATTTCCCAAAGTTGAGGAAACATGTTAGCTTTACTAACATGAGGGGGAGACATGATAAACACTTGAGAAAAGGTTACATGGGATGAATTATCATTTGTATATGTAAATCCCCGAATATCATGATATGAACCTGAAGTTCATAAAAGGGATAATTCAATTGCAACATATTGCAAAGCATGCTATACGCATTTGCTGACTCAAAGAAAGTAACTAAATGGAAGAGATACAATTCAAGAAGAATTGATTCCATATGAAAGACATGAAGTTTTGAACCTATAGTTCAAATGCTTGAAAGTATAAAGTCAAAGGTATGTATAGTCAGTTTTCGATATCTTATTTGTTTAGTATCACTAATGAAAGCTTGATATGCAGCTAAAGTCTATTATGCGACTTATATGACTTAACTTGAAAGATTTAAGTTGCTTGAAGCATATGCAATTCTTGGTCCTGAAGTACCGCATCCCAAGTACAATTTGTGTACATATGAATCTTGCTATAACTATAAGCATGATGGCATTGAGAATGCATCTATGGAGATTTTGAAGAGCTATTCCACGACATTATATGAAGATGTTTATATCTATCAAGAATGATGATTTCAAGGTGCGGAATACTTATTCAAGTCAATATGGTTAATTTGTCAAATCTCTATTAAAGATCGTTTTGAAGATGATGCACAAGATTGGGATGCAAATGCTCAAGGATTTAAATTGATGTACTCATTAGGGGGAGTCAATGCGCGTTGCACTCTTTTTCCCTTACAAGGTTTTGTCCCACTGGGTTTTCCTTGCAAGGTTTTTAACGAGGCAACCAATAGGCGCATATTCAAACATGTGTACTCTTTCCTTACTTTAATTTTTCCCATTGGGTTTTGTTTTAAGGTTTTAACGAGGCACATCATTGAATAGACATTCAAGGGGGAGTGTTATGAAATAGAAGATTCTTACACTTCTATTTAAGGTGAATGTCTTTAATGTATTTAATTAGAGAGATTTTAGAGTCCTATTATTGGTAGCAAGATCTTCCTCCTCCCTATAAATAGAGGTGCTCTCTACCATTGTAATTCACCCCTCTCAACTCAATAAGAAGAACTCTCTCTACTCTTCTCTCTATTGCTATTGTTCTTGTTCTATTGTTCTTGTCTTTTGTTTTAGTTTATAACAACAACAGCTTTGAACGCAAGTATCGTCAAAATTTATCCTTGTCTACGATTGCTCTATTCTGCTTTTATTGAATAATTTTTTAATAGCATTGTCAAATTACAGCACCAATCGCAGTTGAATCAAAAAGCATAATTGAGCAGATTTAAAGTTTTAGCGGATTTCATATTAAATTCAGTCGCCTCCAAACTTCGAATTTAACTTTGTATTAGTATTTGCAATAGAATCTATGCTACCCAGTTAATTTCTCAAACAAAATTCAAATCTCACATAAAACTCAGTTTCTCTGAAGTGCGGCGATGACGCTTTTAATGTGAAAACTCGAATTTTTCCATCCAAATCATTCAATTTCCATCTATATTCAAGTTCTTCCGTTCAAACAAATATGAATTTGTGCACATGAGTTGATTTGGAATTCATTCTCCACTTTTCTTTCTTTAACAAATTAACAAAGAAAAGAACAATGTATGGTACATCAACATACAAATTTAAAATAAAATTCGTACAAATTTAATACAAATTTGAATCTACAATAATATATACATAGTAAAAATAAATTTCATCCAACTTATTCGGTTAAATATAACTACAACATCACACAACTTAAATATAATTTTCATACAAATTTTATACAATATCTTTTGCGTGTATTTTGTATATGAGTTGTATTTATTTTGTATATGGTGTGTTCTTCTTCCTCTTTGAAATTTCAGTCAAAACCTCTTCTCTTAAGACAATTTTGATAGATATCAAAAACTTTATGTAAAATATAGTATTTATAACTTAAATACAAATTTCATACAACGATTCATACATTATATGTCACGACCAAAAATCCACTAAGGGTCATGATGGCGCCGAACACTGCTGTCAAGCAAGCCAACCAGATTACTTAATCAAATCTCGTTTTAATACTTTTGGAAATACATGGTTTCTCTTCCATATTTAGAAATTTTTGAAAAATATATAGTTTCAAGTCATGTTTAAGAGTTAAACAATTAATACAATATATCAAACCATCCCAGAACCCGGAGTCACAAGTGCATGAGCATCTACTAATAATAGGAATAAAAATTACAACATCCGTCCAGAATACAGTGGACGGAAAGTCAATACAGTGTTGGAAAGGGGCTACCCTAGCTGCGGCCGTCTCGAGTGATGCAACTCACCTAGTCCCAGAATCATCTGTGCTGCTACGTCCAATAGATAGGTGGAATCACATATACCTGTGTAACAAAATGCACAGCAAGTATAGTATGAGTACAAAAATAACGCGTACCCAATGAGTGTCCCGCCTAATCCCGAAGGAGTAGAGACGAGATGGTTGGTAACTGTGAATTATACATGTTTTATGCCCCTTCTTACCTTAGCTTTGTGCATAAATTTCCCTTGATTAGTCCTGAATTACTTGCAAGTTGCACTTGATTGCAGGTTTTAGCGACAAGATGATGAAAATCACAAATCGGCTCAAGAAGGAGTGAAATCTGCCAAGTGTCAAGAAGATGACATAAAATGGGAATTAAGAGGCCTACGCGGACCGCACTGTTCTGGTATGCGGCCGCGTAGGAAGGTTCTGAGACTGATCAATCACCAATGCCACATGCGAGGACCGCCTGATTTTGTGGTGCGGCCGCATGGAAATAGTTCAAAGACTTGACAACTTTGAGGGAAACCCACGCGGGCCGCATCCATTTCTACGTGGTCCGCATTGATGAAGATTCAGAGGCTAACATATTCAAGGCACAAGACCCATGCGGCCGCGCACCAAAAGCAGGCGGTCCACGTGGGCACAATCAGAGAACCAGCTATTTTGAAAGTCCTTCTATGCGGTCCCGCATCATTTCCATGCGGTCCGCCTGACTCGACCTACGCGGCCGCAGTGTATTTCCATACGGTCCGCCTGTCTCGATCTACGCAGCCGTGGTGCATTTCTATGCAGTCCGCATCCCTTATCCAGAGGCGACTGAAGTGAAGACACATTGCCCTAAGCGGCCCCACGCCATTTCTATGCGGACCGCACCAGACCCCAGGGGTATTTTTGTCCGGTTTTTCCTATATAAATAGAACACTTTACTTTTTTTAGGTTAAGTTGGATGTTCTGAACAATATACCCGCTCGTGATATTTTATATTAGCCTATTTTAACCAACTTTCTCTTGTAATTAACGTGGATTCAAGTAGATTTAGCATATAATTAATGATTATGTTCATCTCTTCTATTATTTCTGCTTTTTCTACTTCTTCTATGTCTAGCTAAATCCATTAGCTAGGGTTGTGACTCAATCCTAGTATGGGTAATTAATGGGTGTTTTTGCCTAATACTTGAATGTTGTTGGGTGTTTGGTATTTGGGTTGTTTGTAAGTTTTCACTTTGATTTGGTAGTTGCAAACACTAAGTCAAGCTTAGTGTGTCTTGACTCTTCGTGAGTAAGAGATTCTATGACCTCACATCACCCCAACAAGGATTTGGGATGGACCCATGAGAATGGTAGTCCCAAGTAACGGGTTAAATCTCGAGAGAGTAATTACCCCACTTGAACCTTGTGTTGATCGGGCAAATTGGCCTACCCAATTGATCCCGAGAGAGTCACTTGGGCAAAATCGTTCTCTCTACTGTGAGGTGTGAGAGAGAGTGCTAAAAGTGCAACGGTTATCCATATTCCCCATAATTAGCATCCTTGTGTTAGAATTCTATACCCGTTTATTAGCCACCTAGGTGTGTGTCACGACCCTAGTGCTCTTCTCTTATTTCTTAAATCTAGCATCAATCATCTTAGCATAACTTTAGATGATAATGGTAGTTGATAATAGTAGTTGATAACTATATAAAAACCCAAAAGTGATAGAAGATCAATTTGAAGCTAGAACACTTCTCTAGGCCATACAATTACTCATCCCCAACTTGAAGATCCCTGAGGAATTATCGGCCCTGATACACTATTGGGTTATTAGTATTCGTGCCCACTCATACTTAGGTGTGAGTCCGCATCGATCACTTTTTGGCGCCGTTGCCGGGGAGCTTTACGGTGTCTGACTATTTGTTGGCTAGTATTGTGTTTTTGCTTCTCTTTCCTTCTTTTTACTTATTTTGTTTGATAATTTCACCCAGGTACCAATGGCTTTAAATGCAAATGAGCCTCTTAATGTTGGAGTGGAGGAGGTGGAAGATGTGGAACAAGATGAGATTTTACCCCAAGCTCAAAGGAGGGGTATAAATGCTAATATAAATGCTAATGACAATATACCAGACCCTCCTCCACCTCCACCAAGGGTTGCTCCACGAGTTATACCCAATCAAGGGTACGCAAGTGCAATAGTCCCTCCCTGAATCCGGGCGGGTAACTTCTAAATCACCAATGTCATGCTTACTTTGCTCGAACAACGAGGGTATTTTACAAGCGCTTCGGACCAAAATGCCTACAAACATTTGAAAGGGTTTATGGATACATGTTGGGATTTTTCCTTTCTCACTTGGGGGGAGGCGTTAGATTGGTTGGAGAGTTTGCCAAACCATTTCATCACTACTTGGGATGAGTTGGCGGATAAATTCATTGCGAAGTTCTTCTCGCCTAGTCATATGGCAGCTCTTAGAGATGAGATCCTAGCTTTCAAGCAAGAGCTGACGGAGCCCTTACATGAGATATGGGAGAGATTTCGTACAATGGTGAAAGAGTTCCCCAACAACGATATGAATGATGGGATGATCCAACAAACGTTCTATCGGGGTATAAATACAACAAACCAATGCATTGTTAATCAATTGGCCGGTGGTAATTTTATGAAGCTTCCATACAACGAAGCTTGTGATGTTCTTTACGAAATGGCCGACACTTCTTCGGCATGGCAAAGCAGGGCTAATGTTCCTCAAGGTGATCCCAATGTTATACACTTGCATAAGGAGTTTCATGATCACGGTCAAGCCATCGCCGAACTTACAACAACAATGAAGCAATTGTCTAAGGTGCAACTTCAACAAGTTCAAAATCCGCGCCAATTCAATTCCATAGAGGGAGTGAGTATGATGAAAAGAAGGCAAAAAAGGCAACAACAACAACCCCCGGAAAATTTTTACAACTTCGATGATGGGAATGTTGGTTATTCAAATGAGTGTTATGATGACCAAAGTGAAGAGGTCCAATATGTGAATAACTACCAAGGTAATAGAGGAAATCCAGGGAATCAACAATGGCGCTCTCAAGACAACCAAGGCAATTGGGGGAACCAACAAAATAGTGGAAATTGGAACAACAATTGGGGTAATCAAGGCAACCAAGGCAATTGGGGGAACCAACAAAATAGTGTAAATTGAAACAACAATTGGGGTAATCAAGGCAATCAAGGCAATTTGGGCGGAAACAATAATAATTGGAGCAACAACAATAATGGTGGGTGGAATAATAATCAAGGAGGCAATCGAGGGCAAGGTTTTTAAAGGGCCCCGATGTTTTAACAGCCGAACAATCCTCCCCCATTCCAATCTCAAGGGTCGAGTTCTTCGGGTCAAGATATGGGTAGAATTGAGAACGTGTTTGAACAAATGATGAAGAGGAATCACGACTCGGATGCCCAATTAGCCTCCCACAACACTTCAATCCGGAACTTAGAGGTGCAACTTGGACAAATATCACAATCTCTCTACACTCGCCCGAAGGGTGCACTACCAAGTGATACGGTGGTGAACCCCAAGGATGGGCACAACAATCATGTCATGGCGGTGAAAACGTGTAGCGGGAGAGGGGGTGATGTACAAGAATGTCAAGCTAGAGTCGATGATGATGAGTTGCGGGAAGATGATGTCCCATTTGTGGTTGAAGCTATTGATGAACCAATTGTGAGGAAGGAAGTGGGAATAGATATTGATGAGGGTGAGGAGGAGACCCAAGAGGCTGTGAACCCATCTAGGGAACACGTTATTGACATGCCGGAACCTATGCTGCCAAAAGCCAAGGCACCTTTACCTAGGCCTCCTCCGCCATATCCTCAAAGATTGGCAAAGCAAAAGGGTGACAATCAATTTAAAAAGTTCATTGAGATGATGAAGTGTTTGACTATCAATGTGCCTTTGGTGGAGGCACTTGAACAAATGCCGGGATATGCAAAGTTCATGAAGGACTTGGTTACCAAGAAGAGATCTATGGAGTGCGAAACCATCAAGATGACACATAAAGTGAGATCCATTGTGCACTCCATGGCTCCAAAGCTAGAGGATCCCGGTGCCTTCACAATACCATGCACCGTTGGAAGCGCAGATTTTGCAAAGGCCCTATGTGACTTGGGGGCAAGTATCAATCTAATGACTTATTCGGTGTTCAAAACTTTGGGGATCCGTCTACCTCACCCGACTTCTATGAGGCTTCAAATAGCAGACCGATCTATGAAGCGGCCCTTGGGTATTATTGATGATGTCCTCGTTTGTGTTGACAAGTTTATATTGCTGGCGGACTTCGTTATCTTGGATTGCGAGGTGGATTTCCAGGTGCCTATTATTCTTGGAAGGCCTTTCCTAGATACAAGGAAGGCCTCGGTTGATGTATAGGCAGGAGAATTGACTTTCCGCGTTGGTGATGAAAAAGTGGTCTTCCATGTATGCAAGTCTATGCGCCAACCAAATAGCACCGAAGTATGTTCGTTTGTTGACATTGTCACGGCGGTGATAGTGGATGACACAAGCGCAATGGAAAATATTGAGGACCCACTCGAGGCCGTGATCTTAAACATAGAGGTTGATGATATTCCGGAGAGGGTGGAGTGTGTGAATGCACTTCATGGCATGGGCTCATATTCCTATGAGCCAAGGAAGCGATCTCTTGATCTTGAAAATCGCAAGACTCCACCCACCAAACCATCCATTGAGGAGCCACCGGTATTAAAGTTGAAACCACTTCCTCCTCACCTCAGGTATGAGTTTCTTGGTCCTAATTCCACTTTTCCAGTTATTCTTTCTTCTTGCTTGACTAACGTGTAGGTGGACGCCACTTTGGTGGTTCTTCAAAAGTGCAAGCGGGCGATTGGATGGACCTTGGCGGATATTCGGTGTATTAGCCCCGCATTTTGCATGCACAAGATAATATTGGAGGAGGATGCTAGGCCATCTCTTGAACATAAAAGGAGACTCAATGAGTCCATGCAAGAGGTGGTTAAAAAGGAAATCATCAAGTGGCTTGACGTCGGTATGGTATATCCAATTTCTGATAGTTCATGGACCTCTCCAGTTCAGTATGTGCCAAGAAGGGAGGAATGACGATAGTGACCAATGATAATAATAAGTTGATTGCGACTCGTACTGTGACTGGTTGAAGGGTATGCATGGACTACCGAAAACTAAACAAGGTTACAAGAAAAGACCATTTTCCATTGCCATTCTTGGATCAGATTCTTGACTGTCTAGCAGGTCGGGCGTTCTATTGTTTTCTAGATGGGTACTCTGGCTATAACCAGATCCTCATCGCCCCAAAGGACCAGGAAAAGACAACCTTCACATGTCAGTATGGCACATTCGCATTCTCGCGTATGCCATTTGGACTATGTAATGCTCCAGCGACCTTTCAGAGATGTACGATGGCAATCTTCACCGATATGGTGGAGGACATATTGGAGGTCTTCATAGATGATTTTAGTGTGGTCAGGGATTCATTTGGTGAATGTTTGCAAAATCTTGATCGTGTATTGGCCCGATGTGAAGACACAAATTTGGTGCTAAATTGGGAGAAATGCCACTTTATGGTGGAAGAAGGAATTGTGTTGGGTCATAAAATTTCGAAAAGGGGGATCGAGGTCGACAAAGCGAAAATCGAGGTGATCTCAAGACTTCCTCCCCCTATCTATGTCAAAGGGGTGAGGAGTTTTCTAGGACACGCGGGCTTCTACCGGAGATTCATCAAGGATTTTTCTAAGGTGGTGTTGTGTAAGTTGTTGGAGAAGGATGCAAAATATGTGTTTGATGACAAGTGTATGGAGGCCTTCGAGCTTCTAAAACAAAAGTTGATGACTACCCCTATCATAACCGCACCCAATTGGAGCTTACCCTTTGAGCTCATGTGTGACGCTAGTGATATTGCGGTGGGGGCGGTCTTGGGCCAGAAAATTAACAAATTATTCCATCTGATGTATTATGCTAGAAAAACGATGAATGAGGCGCAAAGAAATTACACAGTTTCCGAGAAGGAATTGCTTTCCATTGTATTTGCCATGGAGAAGTTTCGCCCGTACCTTATGGGGGCCAAAGTGATTATTCATACCGATCACGCCGCCTTTAGGTACTTGATGACTAAAAAGGACTGAAAAGCAAGATTGATGAGATGGGTGCTTCTTCTACAAGAGTTTGACTTGGAGATGGTGGATAGAAAGGGTAGTAAAAACCAAGTTGCGGACCAATTTTCTCGTTTGTAGGAGGAAGGAAGGCCTTTGGATGGCCTTGAGATATATGATTCTTTCCCAGATGAGCAACTCCTCTCAGTTTCTATGCGTGACATGTCATGGTTTTCCAACATTGCATATTATTTGGTTACCGGTGTGGTCCTGTGTGAGCTCTCTTCTAACCAAAGGAAGAAGCTCAAACGGTATGCTTTGGACTTATATTGGGATGAGCCTTATCTCTTCAAAATTTGCACCGATGGTGTAGTTCTCCAGTGTGTTTTCGAAGAATAAAAACTAAGTATTGTGGAAGTTTGTCATTCTTCGCCCTATGGTGGCCATCATGGCGGGGCAAGGACAGCGTCTAAAGTGTTGAGTTGTGGGTTCTGTTGGCCTTCATTAATCAAGGATGCCGGTGACTTTGTAAAAATATGTGATGAGTGTCAACGTGCGGGAGGAATTTCAAAGAAAGACGAGATTCCCCTTAACACGATTCTTGATGTCGACATTTTTTATGTTTGGGGGATAGACTTCATGGGACATTTTGTGAGTTCTCGTGGCAACATCTATATTTTGGTAGCGGTTGACTATGTGTCGAAATGGGTTGAGGTCGTCGGCTTGCCCAACGTTGAAGCTCGTATTGTGGTGGCTTTCTTGAAGAAGAGCATTTTTACTAGATTTGGCACACCCCGAGCCATTATTAGTGATGGCGGTTCTCATTTTTGCAACCGGGCTTTCGATTCTTTGCTCACCAAGTATGGGGTAAACCACAAAGTGACCACTCCTTATCATCCTCAAGCGAGTGGCCAAGTTGAGGTTTCGAACCAGGAAATCAAGAGTATACTTTCCAAAACTGTCAATGCAAATAGGACCGACTGGTCAAAGAAATTGGATGATGCTCTGTGGGCTTATCGTACAGCTTTCAAGACTCCGATTGGTATGTCGCCATATCAGTTGGTTTTTGGTAAGGCATGTCATCTTCTGGTGGAGTTGTAACATAAAGCAATGTGGGCCTTGAGAAAGTTGAACTTAGAGTGGGATGTAGCAGCCAATCTCCGGGCTGAACAATTGAATGAGCTTGATGAGTTCCGGTTTCATGCATATTCTTGCTCATCTTTGTACAAGGATAAAATGAAGTATCTCCATGACAAGTATGCCAGGGGAAAAGAGTTCAAGGTCGGTGATATGGTTCTTCTCTTCAATTCTCGGTTAAGGTTGTTTCCGGGAAAGTTGAAATCCTAGTGGAGCGGTCCTTTTGAAGTGGTTGGTGTTACTCCTTTTGGTGCTATTGACCTTAACAACAAGAATGGTGAAGTGTTCCAGGTAAATGGGCATAGGGTCAATCACTATTTGGTAAAATTTTATTATAGCCATGTGGTGGCACTTCTTCACTTGAAATGATCATGATGACACGAGTCGTGCCACGACGTTAAATCAGGCGCTTCTTGGGAGGCAACCCATGTGTTTTTATTTTCTTTGTTTTTCTTTTGTAGAGTAGGATTTCTGAGCTGATAGTTTGTGGATTGTTGCAGCGATAGGATTAAATCAGTGTAAGGAAAAAAATGGAAAATGCACAGTCCCTGTCTAGTGCCTATGCGGCCGCACCACAAATAGTGCGGTTCGCATGGGCTTGATTGACTGCAGGAATAAGCTTAAGGGAATCTCACGCGGCCGCATGGAACTTTTTTGCGGTCCGCATGGGCGAGGTGAAAGATGGCCATTCTCTGATAAAATTTTCATGCGGCCGCGGACAAAACTAGGCGGTCCGCGTGAAAGTGGCTAGAAATGTCAAGTCTCTGAATATTACCCACGCGGCCACGGACAAAACCAGGCGGTCTGCGTGAAATTGGCCAGAATTTTCAAGTCTCTGAAGATTACCCACGCGGCCGCGGACAAAACCAGGCGGTCCGCGTGAGTAGTGTGCATCAAGTACAAGGAGGAAACCTTGCGCGGTCCGCATGCCACTTTTGTGCGGTCCCGCAGGTAGGTGAGTACTGGGCCCCATGTGTGTCTATAAATAGACGCCTAAGGCCTCCTTCAATCCTTTTAGAAAATTTTCCATCTGAAGCTAATATTCCACTGTTCATCCACTCAATTGTGCACTTCATCTCCTTCTCACTATTTCCTGGTAACACTCCATGATTTTTGTTGATTCTTAGTTAATTTCTTAATTATTTTCATTACATTTTTCTAGCTTAACTTCTTAATTTCTATTAGTTAATCGATTAGGGTAGTTCTTCCTATTTTTATTGTTGAATCTTGGCCATAAGCCGGTATTGACCACCAGAGTAGGGACAAACTAGGATAGCTCCTTTTAAAATTTGAACTTAAGTGCAAAAATGTCCTACCCAGTGCGTCTGCCCTACACGGCCGCACACCAATTTTGTGCGGCCGCGTGAGTTTACTTAACTCATGAGAAACCCTCTGTCGCGCCCGCGTGACCACTTCTGTGCGGTCTGCGTGGTTCCTTGTGCGGCCACGGTCCAATTCAGGCGGACCGCATGGCTGGCTTATTAGAGAGATTGAAATTCTTGAAAATGTCTTATGCGGCCACGGTCCAAATTTATGCGGACCGCGTGAATTTTTGAATCTGACTTGTGCGGACCACGACCAATTCTGTGCGGTCCGCGTTTATCCTGTGCGGCCGCGAGCCCTAATGATGCGGTCCGCATGACCTGTTCTAAGTACTGAATGCTGAGGTTGCTTTGTGTGTGCGGACCGCGTGACCTTTTTGTGCGGTCCGCCTTAGCTATGTTTGCAACACAAGGTATGTCAATTGTTTGATCTTTCAATATGTATTTCTTCTGTGCTTTCACTAACAATGTTAGATGTGGCTCTTTTGCAGACAATGCCTCCAAAGGGTAAGCAAAAACAACATGGGGTTAAGGACAAAAAATCGGCGAGGGGTGGGTCCTCCAAAGTAAAGACAGTTCGAATAGCAATCAAATTCACTGCTAAGGAAAAGGAGAACATCAAGAAGACCAGAAAGATTATACGGGAGGCAGACAAGGCTGCCTCTCATTCTACTGACAGTGAGCACGCCCCCTCTCGGAGTTTGACTCCAGAGTTCGTGCTCTCACGTATGTCCATAGAGGTCCCAGTGCCGGTGTCATCATCTTCTAAGCATGAGCAGACAAATGTGGCTACTTCTAAGAGGATAACAGGATAGTCTCGAATTCGTCTGATGAGTCCGGGGCTGAAAAAGAAGCTGATGAACAATATTCCACCTCCCCCAACATATCATCATCAGGGGAGGGTGAAGGTTGTGAGCTGCAGATTGGGGGGCTCGAGAGAACTAGAAAAAAGGAAGTGTGGGAAGACAGATTTGTAAATGAGGTCGCCTTCCACTTGTACAGAACATGGTGGCCCAAAAGGAAGCTGACAGTAGAACAGAGATTCATTGTGGATGATTTGCTCCCTCACAACCCTCACGTACAAGCTTAGTTACATACCAGAGAGGGTTGGGGATTATTCACAGAGAGAGTGGATATCGGCTAACGAGCACATGGTGAAAAAATTCTACAGCATTGTTCACCATATGGTTAAGGGTTCCACAACTACGAAGGTGAGGGACAAGGTGATACTGTTTGATAGGAAGACTCTAAATGTCTTGTTGGGGTTTTCTGAGGAGGACGAGTCTCAGTACCTAGAGAAACTAGCACTTAAAGAAGAAGTTCGCCCGTGGTTAGCCGGGATTAGTGCAGCTCCAGGTACAGTTCCTAAATGGCTAAATTCACCGGTGAGAATTTTCAAAAACACCCTGAACTTTGAAGAAAAAGGGTGGTTATCATTTTTGTGCAACACACTTGACCCGTCCACTCATGAAAACTCTATGCCAATTGAGCGTGATGTTCTCGTTGCCTCCATTATGGCGAGTTTCCCGTTAAATGTGGGTAACATCATGCAGAGAGTGATTTCCAAAGTTGGGAACGATACTCAGCAAACTTATCCATTCCCCAACACACTGACCATGTACTTCAATGATATGAAAGTGAAGAAGAAGAAGAAGAATTATGATATTGAGGTGCCTCCGGTGGGTTCCTACTCATGGTATGAACAAAAGGGTCTGGAAACCCTAGAGCACCAAGAAGGGTCAAGCCTCGACCTCTACTACAGCTGGACAGTCTGAAGAGCCAGCTGCAACTAAGCAGCCGTTAGATCCCACCACCAAGGCATTGCAGCCAGGCTCATCTTCAGCTCCTCCTTCCACTTTTGCGGAGCCGGTGATCCCGATGTCCAAGATTCATAGATTCACAGCTCATCAGCTGTCTTAGTATCTTGTTAGTTTGAACAACTGGGAGTCGGCTACGACATCCAAGTTGTCAATATTGACTACGGCTGGTGAGGCTCAGAGGGCACCAGTGACGGTTGAGGTCCCTACTTCGATCGAGGAGACTTTGAAGAAAATCTTGGAAAACCAAGTAGCTATGATGAAGAAGCAGGATCAGCTGGAGAAAGCAGTCGGGGAGCACAGCAAGGCACTGAAAGAATTGGCCAAGGAGGACATAAAGATTAGAAAAGATAGAGCCTCAAAGGAGTCAGTGAAGGAGCTGCAGAACAATGTTGACAGGCTCCGTGTCGATTAGATGCCCCTGGATTTGCTATTTTGGGATCCTATTGCTGAGACAGAAGCAGCACAACCACGGGTGGAGGAGAGCATACCTAGGAAGAAGAGGAAGCTCCCAAGCACAGAGGGAGTGGTGATTGAGATAGCACCAGCTCTGGAGGGCCCATCCGGTATTGCAGGCATTGAGCCTCCTGCAGCACCAGCAGGAGATGAGCCACCCCAAGAGCATACATCTGATGTCCCAGTACCACAGCAGCAACAGGCCGGGGACCAGTATGAGGTCCCCGCCAATACAGAGGACACAGGATCTATTGACCAGTAGAGACTTGCTGATGAGGCTTGAGGGGCTGCTTCTATATCCTTTACCCCTATTTTTATTCTTTAGTTGATAGTTAGCATTGGGGACAATGCTAGCTTTTATTCTTGGGGGTGTGGCCCTACTTTTTGATTTGGATGACTGTACATATACTATTTGCTATTTACTTTTAGCACATTCATAGATTAGATGTTTTGTATATAATTTTAGATATAATTTTGGATTTTGAACTCCCTTAGTTGTATATTATAATCCCCTTATGTATATATTCATTTGGTGCTCATATGAGCTTTCTTGTTATTTTCGTAAAAATTTTTGTTTTAGCGCAAAGTTAGGCTCGTAGCCACTTTTTTGTTTTGGTTGATGTTGCAATTAACCCTTGGTTTTCTTAATGTCATGGTTCTTTCGAAGGGTAGAATGTTGTGTGAACCGGGTGATACTTCCCAATGATAGATAGCATGACAACTTTCTTAAAGGTTGAGTCAGATTTTTTTGTATTGTGTCTTTTTGATTTTCAAGCTTTTTGTAGTTAAGAGTACCTCAGGCAAAGTTTCACTTGGGCCTAACCTATTTGTCTTTGATCTTATGGTCAAATACATCAAGTTGTTTTAGGAGGGTGAAAGTCGTGGCCTTGAGACTCTTTTTTTGACCAAGCAATCGTCATATGGCCGTGTGGGGCCATTATGTGTTTTAATTGTATCTAAGGTCGATGTGGGCTCTCGACTCTGTCTTTGGCAATCGTTGAGTATATGTGTGGTGAGAACTGATTTGTGAGCCCAATGCCGAGCCGATAGTCTAGTACTTGCCCCGAATGTTTGTTGAGGCAAAATTACAGGTCGAACTTGATTTGAGAAATTATTGTAGCCTCTCCTTGATCCTAAAATGATATCTTGATTAATCTAATGACCTACCAATAGAATGATCTCTAGTTCACCCTTTTGAGCCTAAATCCTTGTTTTTTCAGAAACCAAGTTACAAACATATACCCGTTCTAAATTAGACCTTCTCTTGGCACCCAAAATCTTCCCTTGGTTTTTGGCAATTTCATAAGTTTCGGGGGAGAGACAATAAAGGAAACAAAGTGGTATAAGGAACAAAAGGAAAAGAAAAGGAAGGCAATGAAAAAGAGAAAAAGACAAAAAGGAATTCAAAAAGAGAATAAGAATCAAAAAGGGAATCAAAGTACAACAAAAAGGTAGAAAAAAGTAGAAAAAGGAGAAAAACACTTGATTTGCAAAAGAAAGAGTAACAATGTGTCTCTCTACCCCCTTTGAAGAGGTGAATTGCCTACTTGAGTCAAGAAAGTGTGACAAAACGAAACTAAAGAAGCGCTTAAGGGAAGATTGAACCCATATAAACAAATCCACATCTTACCTTTACACAAAAGCCTTCACAATGACTCCTCAAAAGCCCTACATGATCTTGAATTAAGAAAAACCCTACATTAGTGGATAATTACATGAAGGGCAATCATATGGTACTTAGAGCCGGACTTAGGGTCTCTTCTTTGTGAGTGCTGAGTGAGAGAGTCTTCCACCTCGATTTGTGTGCATATATTAAAAAACAACGTGAGATTCACTTAGGGAGAGTCGAGGATGTGCGAGTTTGGGTTCCACAATGACCAAAGTACTTGAGAAAAAGCTCCATGATGAAATTTGGTAACTTTTGAGGCTCTTGTGTCACACTTGATCCTAAAGTTTGCAAAGTTTTAAATGTGTTAATGATGCATTTGCATTGGAGACAATTGCTAGTCCTAATTGAGACTTGTTGAGATTACTCTAGGGCAAACAGGAATTACTGGGTTGTTTTCTATTGAGGGATGTGTTTCATTTTAGTTCCTTGAGGACAAGAACATGTCTTATGCCCATTATTACCTTAGCTTTGTGCATAAATTACCCTTGATTAGTCCTGAATTACTTACAAGTTATACTTGATTGCAGGTATTAGCGACAAGATGATGAAAATCACAAATCGGCTCAAGAAAGAGTGAAATATGCCAAGTGTCAAGAAGATGACATAAAATGGGAATTAAGAGACCTACGCGGACCGCACTGTTCTGGTATGCGGCCGCGTAGCGAGGTTCGGAGACTGATCAATCACCAATGCCACATGTGCGGACCGCCTGATTTTGTGGTGCGGCCGCATGGAAATAAGTCAGAGACTTGACAACTTTGAGGGAAACCCACGCGGGCCGCATCCATTTCTACGCGGTTCGCATTGATGAAGATTCAGAGGCTCACATATTCAAGGCACAAGACCCACACGGTCGTGTACAAAATGCAGGCGGTCCACGTGGGCACAATCAGAGAACCAACTATTTGGCAAGTCCTTCTGTGCGGCCGTGCATCATTTCCATGCGGTCCGCCTGACTCGACCTACGCGGTCGCGGTGCATTTCCATGTAGTCCGCATGTATCGACCTACGCGGCCGCGGTGAATTTATGTGCGGTCCGCATCCCTTATCCAGAGGTGACTAAAGTGAAGACACATTGCCCTAAGCGGCCGCACGCTATTTCGAGTGACGGAAAGTAAATACAGTGTTGGAAAGGGGCTACCCTAGCTGTGGACGTCTCGAGTGATGCAAATCACCTAGTCCCAGAATCATCTATGCTGATACGTCCAATAGATCACTGGAATCACATATACATGTGTAGCAAAATGCACAGCAAGTATAGTATGAGTACAAAAACAACGTGTACCCAATGAGTGTCCCGCCTAATCCCGAAGAAGTAGAGACGAGATGGTTGGTAACTGTGAATTATACATGTTTTATGCCCCTTCTTGCCTTAGCTTTGTGCATAAAATGCCCTTGATTAGTCCTGAATTACTTACAAGTTGCACTTGATTGCAGGTTTTAGCGACAAAATGATGAAAATCACAAATCGGCTCAAGAAGGAGTGAAATCTGCCAAGTGTCAAGAAGATGACATAAAATGGGAATTAAGAGGCCTATGCGGACCGCACTGTTCTGGTATGCGACCGCGTAGGAAGGTTCAGAGACTGATCAATCACCAATGCCACATGCGCGGACCGCCTGATTTTGTGGTGCGGCCGCATGAAAATAGTTCAAAGACTTGACAACTTTGAGGGAAACCCACGCGGGCCGCATCCATTTCTACGCGGTCCGCATTGATGAAGATTCAAAGGCTAACATATTCAAGGCACAAGACCCATGTGGCCGCGCACCAAAAGCAGGCGGTCCACGTGGGCACAATCAAAGAACCAGCTATTTGGCAAGTCCTTCTTGCGGTCCCACATCATTTCCATGCGGTCTACCTGACTCGACCTACGCGGCCACAGTGCATTTCCATACCGTCCTCCTGTCTTGATCTACTCAGCCGTGGTGCATTTCTATGGGGTCCGCATCCCTTATCCAGAGGCGACTAAAGTGAAGACACATTGCCCTAAGAGGCCGCACGCCATTTCTGTGCGGACCGCACCAGACCCCAGGGGTATTTTTCTCTGGTTTTTTCTGTGTAATATAAATCGAACACTTTAATTTTTTTAGGTTAAGTTGGATGTTATGAACAGTAGTTGCGCTCGTGATATTTTATATTAGCCTTTTTTAGGCAACTTTCTCTTGTAATTAACGTGGATTCAAATAGATTTAGCATATAGTTAATGATTATGTTCATCTCTTCTATTATTTCTGCTTTTTCTACTTCTTCCATGTCTACCTAAACCCATTAGCTAGGGTTGTGACTCAACCCTAGTATGGGTAATTACTGGGTGTTTTTGACTAATACTTAGATGTTGTTGGGTGTTTGGTATTTGGGTTTTTTGTATGTTTTCACTTTGATTTGATGGTTGCAAACACTAAGTCCGGCTTAGTAGGTCTTGACTCTTCTTGAGAAAGAGAGTTTATGACCTCACATTCAATCCAACAAGGATTTCGGATGGACCTATGAGAATGGTAGTCCCAAGTAACGGGTTAAATCTCGAGAGAGTCATTACCCCACTTGAACCTTGTGTTGCCTGGGAAAATTGGCCTACCCAATTGATCTAGAGAGAGTCACTTGGGCAAAATCGTTCTCTCTACCTAGAGGTGTGAGAGCGAGTGCTAAAAGTGCAACGGTTATCCATATTCCCCATAATTAGCATCCTTGTGTTAGAATTCTATACCCGCTAATTAGCCAACTATGTGAGTGTTACGGCCCTAGTACTCTTATCTTATTGCTTAAATCTAGCATCAATCATCTTAGCATAACTTTAGATCATAATAGTAGTTGATAACTATATAAAAACCCAAAAATGATAGAAGATCAATTTGAAGCTAGAACACATATCTAGGCCATACAATTACTCATCTCCAACTTGAAGCTCCCTGAGGAATTATCGACCCGGTACACTATTAGGTTATTAGTATTTGTGCCCACTCATACTTAGGTGTGAGTCCGCATCGATCAATGGTCAACTCTGACACTCACTAGCAGTCTAATGACTATTTATCCTTAATAAATATATTCAAACAGTAGGACTTGTTTTATAAATATGTTTCTAATTCAAATACAGGGAACAACTAAACTCATAATTCTTTTATGGAAAATTTCCTTTGACTTCTTGTTATTAGTAACAGTATAAATCTCGAGCCATAGTGTGGCATAAAACGACTCAAATGAGTCCATGCAGAAATACAAGCATGTGCAAATCATACCGTGGCGATGGCCGGATCCAACAGAAATAAATGTCCACTTGCCGAGGGTTGATGGCGCGCCTATAGATGCATCTATTAATCTGCCGAGGTGTATGGCCCGTTCAAAAATAAACCCTTCAAAAATAAACATACACAAACAGACAATTAGTCAAACAGTCAACATGGAGCAAATATCCAAGAAAGGTCAATTCTCTTTAATAATTTGAGAAAACAAAGCCTAAATTTTTCCTTTTTAAATCCATTTATAAATTTAATATGATTTAAGCAATTCAAGCCATCAATTGGTTCACAAATGATCCAAGTTTAACATGTTTTTAGGTCCTAGACTACCCGGATAATAGCAAAATAGTTACTACGCACAGACTCTCGTCACCTCGTGCATACGTAACCCCCACAAATAGGAGCACATAATCAGTTTAACTCAACTATACGGTAATTCCCCTCATAGGATTAGAAAGGAGACTCACATCGCTCCGAAGCATTCCTTCAATAACACAAATAGGCTCCAGCCTTAATTCGAAGTCGAACGAGAACCAACTAGTTAAATTAAGGAAGAACTAGTCAATAAGTGCTCACAAAGTCGAATTCCAACTAATTAAATGATTTCCCAACCTTTCCCACAAGTTTTTCTAAATTCCGATCCCGGACCCATGTCCCCAGATTCCAAGATTTTTCAAAGGAAATTACTCTCTATAACCTAAGGATTACTAATATATGGTTTTTAGTTCATTACATAGCTAATTAGGTGGTTAAATATTATTTTTATCAAAACCCTAGTTCTAGATCCTTGATTTTATTTGATTATTAGTGTTAAATCTATCTAATGTTCATGTATTTAAGCTAATGGTGAGTGGGGATTACTTATCTTGTGATGTTATGAAGAAACTCTCTCTTTGGAACCTCCAAAATCGCCCAAGGGTGAAAGAAAGGGGAGATAAATGAGCTTGGGTTCGTATTTAATGAACCCTTACTGCCCTACTGATTTTTGCATATGCGAAATATTTATCGCATATGCAGTATCTGCTTCAGCGGAAAAACAACCGCTTTTTCGGTATGGAAGCACTGTAGACCGGACCGCTTCTGCGGTTGAATTCTCGCACATTCGGGACCGCTTTTGAGATCCCATGGCCGCTTCTATGGTCTCTTCCCATTCTTGACCTTCCGCGTCTGCGATTAGGTGGCCGCTTATGCGGTCACCGCTTCTGCGGTCAAATAGTCGCAGAAGCGGTTTTGGCAGAAGCAGCAAACTTGCCTCTTTAGAAAATCCGATTTCGCTCAAACCTCGACCATCTGACGCTCGGGGCTCCCTCCCGTTCCTCGCTGAACATACGGACAAGTCTGAAATCACGAGGCGGACCTAGTCGAACCCCGAAACACTCAAAACAATGTTAAATCGAAGAATCAAACCCCAAAACCAATTGGTTCAACTTAATGAACTTCAAGTTCTTTATTTCCTATCAATGGGTCAAAATTCCCTTAAACTATTAAGTTTGACACCAAATTTTACGGGTTGGTCTTGTATGATTTTTCGAACCTCTACCAAGTTTCAGAACCAGAATCTGAAACTGATACCTTGGTTTTTAATGAATATTTAGATTCTTTAATTCCTTATAACTTTATTTTAACAATTTTACATATAAATTCCGTACTCGGGCTAGGGACCTCGAAATTTGATTCTGAGATACGCCCAGGTCCGATATTTTCCACGAACCTTTCGGGACCGTCAAATCACGAATACGGGTCTGTTTCCCAAGAAAGTTGTCTGAAGTCAAATTTGGCCTTTTAAGAAAACCTTAAGGAAATAATTGGTTTTATTATCACTCAAAACTCTCCTAACTTCCGAACTAATCGCCCCCGCAAATCGTAATTTAGCTAAAGAAATCGTGGGAAGTTTTATTTAAGGAAACAGGGTTCTAAATACTAAACGACCAATCGAGTCGTTACATTCTCTCCCACTTAAACATATATTCGTCCTCAAACGTGCTGAGTGTTGAAACACGTTCTCAAGGCACTAAACTAAACGTGTGTTCATATTTGTAGGTTTTGATAAATGACAAACGACGCGCAATTGACATATGACGAGGTCCAAGCACAAGCGCGCAATTGACACATAACGAGGTTCAAGCACAAGACGAACAAAGATCATGATCAAGCAAAGAAATAAAGTTATACATGAGTCATTCTTTAATTGTGATCTTGATCCGACAATTAACTCAAGACTTGGCTTCTCTCGTAAAATCATTTTTATCAAATCATGCATATTTAATTTAAAACAAAATGATTTTCAAACATTTTTAGCCAATATGATTTTTAAACATGCCTCTCAAATCTGGACAAAGATAATCGATTATGTACTTTATGATAATCGATTATGTTAAGACAATGTACACCAGATTTACAAAGCTGAACAATAATCGATTATGTACCTTATGATAATCGATTATGTTAAGGCAGTGTACATTAGATTTTTCAAAGCTACAAGATAATCGATTATGTACCTTATGATAATCGATTATGTTGAGGCAGTGTCCGTCAGATTTTTCAAAGCTATAAAATAATCGATGATGCACATTATGATAATCGATTATGTTGAGGCAGTGTCTATCAAATTTTACAAAACTGTAAAATAATCGATTATGTACTTTATGATAATCGATTATGTTAAGACAGTGTAGTCCGAAGTTTTCAAAATATAAAAGATAATCGATTATCCTTATAGCATAATAGATTATGCAAATGACCGTTGCCAAAGTATTTTTAAACTCTGAAAGATAATCGATTATGCACAATCTGATAATCGATTATGCTAAGTAAAATTTGCATATGATTTTTTGAACGTTGTCAGGTAATCGATTATACACAATCTGATAATCAATTATGTTAAGTAAAATCTGAATATGATTTTTTGAACGTTGTCAGGTAATAGATTATACGATTTGGATAATCGATTATTCTGCTTAAAATCTGGGAATGATTTTTGAACGATTGGAAAATAATCGATTATGCAAATCAGATAATCGATTATCTTAGCACAAAATCAGCAATTCTTGATAGGCAATTAGGCAACGGTTGTGGGGTTTTTGAACACTATAAATACAACTCAAAATCAGTCTTCTAAGTACAACAGCTGATTATATTCTTGCTAAAGCTTGCATACTCTCATATTCATCATTTTCTATTCATTTAATAAGTTTTTGAGAGCCAAACTCTTGACGAAAGTTGTTGTGTTCTTGAGCGTATTTATTTTACTCATATCTATTCTTAAAGAGAGTCTTGTCTTGAGTGCTAAGTGTTTGTATACACTTGAAGGGAAGTGTTAATCCCTTGTGGTTGTAAGAAGGAACGTTTTCATTCCTTCGGTTGAAGTCTTGAAGTGTGGTATCTTCGAGCAAAGGTTGTTGAGGCTTGTGTGACTCAAGTTCTCAGTTTGTAACGGTTTGTTAAGCACACGTAAGCTTAACGAAGTTAGTGGAATCTCGAGAGAGTCTCTCGGGGACTGGACTAGCCACAGGTTGTGGTGAACGAGGATAATTTCGGTGCGTTCGTTCCTTATTATTTACTTACCGCACTTATTTCAATCCTGCAATTTTTTATTCCTCAAGTTTATATTGTATTTTATTATAACGCTATTCACCCCCCCCCCCTCTAGCGTTAAATGTATATTCTAACAATTGGTATCAGAGCCCAACTCTCTGAAAGACTTAACCGTTTGAGAGAAACAATCCATGGCTTCTACTCGTGACTTTAATGCAGGAATAGGTGAAGGACAATGCTCCACCAGACCACCACTGTTCGACGGCACAAACTATACGTACTGGAAGGAGAGGATGAGAATATTCATCCAATCGAATAATTTTCATCTATGGAAGGTTATAACGAAGGGTGAACAAATTCCAACCAAAAAGGTTGAAAATGAATGGGTTCCAAAATCCGAAGATGAATACGATGCGGATGATATCCGAAAAGTGCAGAACAACGCTAGAGCCATCAACTTATTATATTGTTCTGTAAATGCTGATGATTACAGAAAAATATCATGTTGCACAATGACTAAGAAAATGTGGGATAAGCTGGAAATCACGTACGAAGGTACGGACCAGGTAAGAGAAGCTAAAATTGATTTTCTAACCCATGCATATGAACTATTTCACATGAAGGAAAGCGAGAGGATCGATGACATGTTCGAACGATTTTCAAAAATCTTCAATGACCTACATGCTCTTCAGAAGACCTTCACGGATAAGGAACTTGTCCGAAAAATTCTCCGAAGTCTCACTCCGGAATGGCGCTCCAAGGCTGACGCGATTCAAGAGTCTATCGGCGTTTCAAATGTCACCATCGACGGACTAAGAGGTAATCTTAAAACCTATGAATCTACTATACTTAACCCTCCGTTTAATGATCAAAGGAAACAAAGAATCGCCCTCAAGGCAAGCACGGCTCAACATCAAAATGATGAGGACTCAAACAACGGAGATAACGAGTTCGGACTCGTTATTAAGAGGTTTCAAAAGTTCATGCGAAAAGAGTATGAACGAAAAGGCAAACAACAAGGAGATCAAGTAAAGTGCTATGGATGCGGAGAAATCGGGCACATTAAATCAAATTGCCCAAATGTCAAAAAGGAGAAGAAACCCTTCAAGAAACAACGAGCATACATATCTTGGGGAGGTGACTCCGGAGACGAATCAAGCGACGATGAAGAAGACGAAGCCGCAAATCTATGTCTCATGGCACACGAAGACAATCAAGAAGAGGTATGTCAAACTTCTTCAAAAAATTTCTTTTCTCTTGAGGAAATGCAAAATGCTTTTGATGAATTGTATAGTGAATTCATTAGAGCTTCCGAAACTGTTAGAGACGTAAAGAAAAATTCCTCTTTGAAAGAAAACGATTTTGAAAAACAACTCTCATTGAAAGAAAAAGATTTGGAAAAATTGATTTTGGAAAACTAGAAGTTGAAAGAAGAAAACAAATTTTTCGGCAAGAGAAGCGCCGACAAACCCGAGAGTTCTAGTAAAAATTGTATTTCTTGCATGCATCTAAAAGATGAAGTAGAAAGACTTAAGGTCACCCTAGATAAGTTCAATTCTTCTCATAAAAATTTGAATGATGTTCTTGTCAATTTAAAATCGACCAAACATGGCATAGGCTTCAAAAATGAGCCTAATGAAAAAGTTGAAACCATCCCCCAACAACCCAAGGCTCAACCTAGGATAAATAAAATAAATATTCATCCTAGAAATAACCATCCTATAATCAACATGCATCCTAGACCAAACACTAGAAGAAACTTTGAACATTTTAGAACGCCTAGAAATGGCCTTCAACAATCGCAACCTAGACATACTCGACCTAGAAACAATTATTGTAGAAACGCTGCATATCCTAGAACAAACAGTAGGAGAAATGATTTTCAAGGATTGCGCAATAGCCATATGGTCAAAAATAGAGCAAACGATTTTCGTACCTCCAACTACTACCAACCTAGAAGAATGCATAATCCTAATGTCATTTGTCACTATTGTAGTCGAATAGGACATATTGCTCCTGCTTGTTTTACTAGACACAGACACTTAACTGCATGTCAAGCACAACAGCATTTTACACCTAACTCTCAAGGACCCAAAACAGCTTGGGTACCAAAAACTCATTGAATTGTCTTGTAGGTATGTTTGAAGGGATCAAGTGTACTTTGGTACCTTGATAGTGGATGCTCCAAACACATGACCGGAGACGCATCCAAGTTCCTTCAACTAGAACACAAGGAAGGAGGAAACGTTATTTTTGGAGATAACAACAAGGGAAAAATTATCGGCATTGGCTCGGTCGGTAAGAATGAATCTTCTTCCATTAAGCATATATTGCTAGTTAAAGGTCTAAAACATAATCTCTTGAGCATAAGTCAATTATGTGACAAGGGAAATCTTGTTTTGTTTGATTCGGAAGAATGCTTAGTTTTTCGTCGTAGTGATTTTTGAAATTATTCTTCGTGGTTTTAGAATTGATAACATCTATATGGTTGATCTTGAAAACTCTTCATCAGAGTATGTGAATTGTCTTATGAGTAAAGAAGACGATATGTGGTTATGGCATCGTAGAGTAGCTCATATCAACATGCATCTTTTAAACAAATTGGTTTCACAAAATTTAGTTATTGGTCTTCCAAATTTGAAATTTGAAAATGACACTATTTGTGATTCTTGTCAAAAAGGGAAGCAAACAAAAGCATCTTTTAAATCTAAGAATATTTTTTCAACTACAAGACCTTTGCAACTTCTTCACATGGATCTCTTTGGACCATCTCGCATTGAAAGTCTTGGTAGAAATCGTTATGCTTTTGTTATTGTTGATGATTATTATAGATTTACATGGACACTATTTCTTGCTCACAAAAGTGAGGCTTTTCAAAATTTTAAATGTTTTCTTAAACGTGTTCAAAATGAAAGGAACACAACCGTCACTTCCATAAGAAGTGATCATGGGGGAGAGTTCGATCACAATCTCTTCACGGACTTTTGTGACGAACTCAGTATTGAGCACACCTTCTCTGCTCCACGTACACCACAACAAAATGGAGTGGTGGAACGGAAAAATAGGTGTCTTGAAGAGATGGCTAGAACCATGCTCGATGAGGCTAAGATTCCCAAACAATTTTGGGCAGATGCCGTGAGTACCGCATGCTACGTTTTAAACAGAGTAGTCATAAGGCCAATACTCATGAAAACTCTCTATGAACTCTATAAGGGAAGGAAACCTAATCTCTCCCATCTTAGAGTATTCGGTTGTAAATGCTTTATTCATAACAACGGAAAAGATAATTTGGGAAAATTTGATGCCAAATCGGATGAAGGAATTTTTCTTGGTTATTCATCACGTAGCAAAGCATATAGAATATTCAATAATAGAACCGAAACTATTGAGGAATCCCCTCATATTGTGTTTTCCGAAAATAATGCTCGCTTGGCGAGAAAGGATTCTGGTTATGATCTTGCAGGTATCTTAAACACAATAAGTCCTCAAGACAAAGTACAAGAGGAAAACCCAAAGGAAATTCAAGATGAAATCTTGGAACAATCATCGGAGGAAGCGCCACCACTGGAGAAAGAAACGAAACTGCCCAATGCGTGGAGGACAATCAAAGACCATCCTCTCGACAAGGTAATTGGCGACATTGAACAAAAGGTAAGTACTCGAAACAATCTTAAGAACACCTTAGGACATACTGCTTTCGTTTCTCAAATTGAACCCTCAACCATTTCTGAAGCAATTGAGGATGAGCATTGGACCTTGGCAATGCAAGAGGAGCTTAACCAATTCAAACGAAATGACGTTTGGGAATTGGTGCCAAGACTCGACAATCATACCATAATTGGTACGAAATGGTTTTTTCGAAATAAATTAGATGAAAATGGTATAATCACTAGAAACAAAGCTAGGCTTGTAGCAAAAGGTTACAATCAAGAAGAAGGAATTGACTATGAAGAAACGTATGCACTCGTAGCAAGGTTAGAAGCTATTCGTTTATTACTTGCTTTTACCTCTTCTATGAATTTCAATTTATATCAAATGGATGTAAAGAGTGCTTTTCTAAATGGTTTTATTCAAGAAGAAGTTTATGTTGAACAACCCCCGGGCTTTGAAGATTTTAAATCTCCCGATCATGTTTTCAAACTTAAGAAAGCCCTTTACGGTCTTAAACAAGCTCCCCGAGCTTGGTATGAACGATTGAGCAAATTTCTTTTGGACAATGAGTTCATTAGGGGGAAAGTTGACACCACACTATTTATTAAGCATAAAAACAATAATATTTTATTAGTTCAAATCTATGTGGATGATATTATTTTTGGTGCTACTAACAATGCTTTGTGCAAGGAATTTTCTGATTTAATGACAAGCGAATTTGAGATGTCTATGATGGGTGAGCTAACCTTCTTCTTGGGGTTGCAAGTGAAACAAATGAAAGAAGGAACTTTCATTTGTCAATCTAAATATTGCAAAAAGTAGCTAAAACGATTTGAAATGAGCAACGCCAAAGCAAGGGCCACTCCAATGAGCACATCCGATCATCTTGACAACGATGAGAAAGGTAAGGAAGTCGACACCAAGAATTATCGAGGTATGATCGGATCCCTTCTTTATCTTACTGCTAGTAGACCGGACATAATGTTTAGCGTATGTTTATGCGCTCGATATCAATCATGTCCGAAGGAGTCGCACCTAACTGCGGTTAAGCGGATAATGAAGTATCTTGTTGGTACTATAAATGTGGGACTATGGTATCCCAAAGGTTCTTCATGCCAACTTGTTGGCTATTCCGACTCTGATTTTGCGGGTTGCAAATTGGACCGCAAGAGCACTAGTGGCACTTGCCATTTGCTCGGTAGCTCTCTTGTCTCTTGGTTTAGCAAGAAACAGGTAAGTGTTGCGTTGTCCACAACCGAGGCTGAATATGTAGCCGGGGGGAGTTGTTGTGCTCAAATCCTTTGGATGAAACAACAACTCTCGGACTATGGACTAAGTATCGATCATATCCCTCTTAGATGTGATAATACTAGCGCCATAAGCTTGACGAAGAACCCCGTTCTTCATTCAAGAACAAAACACATTGAAATTAGGCACCACTTTATAAGAGATCACGTTCTCAAAGGTGATGTCGAAATTGAGTTTGTTGAAACCAAATCTCAATTGGCGACATTTTCACAAAGCCTTTTGAGAAAGAGTCCTTTTTCCGAATTCGTAGTGAACTCGGGATTCTTGACTCCACGTTGATCTAATTCATGCATTGCATTTTTTTTTTCATTACTAACTTGAGCGTCGGAGGCGCCTAATTCTGTTTTGCAGGCATCGCCCCAAAGACATGGGGAATTATAAAGCACTGGTGCAGAAAAATCGATCTCTTTTGAGAATAATCGATTTCTCTTAAGTACATAATCGATTATCAAGTATCAATAATCGATTATGTTGACATTATATTGTCCCTTTTATAATTGCGATTTTTGGTTAATCAATAAACAAGTTATTTACTAATGTTTTGTTTGCTAATGTCAAAAGGGGGAAGAATAAGGGCTATGCACTTAATATTTATTGGCATAAATTGAGGGGGAATTCATATGTTGAGGGGGAACTAATTGCATATCCATATACTTGTCCTGGATCGTCATTATGAATTATCTAATATGCATATCCCGATATTGGTTTGC
Source organism: Nicotiana benthamiana (assembly GCA_034376525.1). NCBI lineage: Eukaryota > Viridiplantae > Streptophyta > Magnoliopsida > Solanales > Solanaceae > Nicotiana > Nicotiana benthamiana. Next base: position 106,451,426 of record CM067335.1, on the reverse strand, counting down.
CATTATCAAAAAGGGGGAAATTGTTGAAACACGTTCTCAAGGCACTAAACTAAACGTGTGTTCATATTTGTAGGTTTTGATAAATGACAAACGACGCGCAATTGACATATGACGAGGTCCAAGCACAAGCGCCCAATTGACACATAACGAGGTTCAAGCACAAGACGAACAAAGATCATGATCAAGCAAAGAAATAAAGTTAGACATGAGTCGTTCTTTAATTGTGATCTTGATCCGACAATTAACTCAAGACTTGGCTTCTCTCGTAAAATCATTTTTATCAAATCATGCATATTTAATTTAAAGCAAAATGATTTTCAAATATTTTTAGCCAAAATGATTTTTAAACATGCCTCTCAAATCTGGACAAAGATAATCGATTATGTACTTTATGATAATCGATTATGTTAAGACAATGTACACCAGATTTACAAAGCTGAACAATAATCGATTATGTACCTTATGATAATCGATTATGTTAAGGCAGTGTACATTAGATTTTTCAAAGCTACAAGATAATCGATTATGTACCTTATGATAATCGATTATGTTGAGGCAGTGTCCGTCAGATTTTTCAAAGCTATAAAATAATCGATTATGCACATTATGATAATCGATTATGTTGAGGCAGTGTCTATCAAATTTTACAAAACTGTAAAATAATCGATTATGTACTTTATGATAATCGATTATGTTAAGACAGTGTAGTCCGAAGTTTTCAAAATATAAAAGATAATCGATTATCCTTATAGCATAATCGATTATGCAAATGACCGTTGCCAAAGTATTTTTAAACTCTGAAAGATAATCGATTATACACAATCTGATAATCGATTATGCTAAGTAAAATCTGCATATAATATTTTGAACGTTGTCAGGTAATCGATTATACACAATCTGATAATCGATTATGTTAAGTAAAATCTGAATATGATTTTTTGAACGTTGTCAGGTAATCGATTATACGATTTGGATAATCGATTATTCTGCTTAAAATCTGGGAATGATTTTTGAACGATTGGAAAATAATCGATTATGCAAATCAGATAATCGATTATCTTAGCACAAAATCAACAATTCTTGATTGGCAATTAGGCAACGGTTGTGGGGGTTTTGAACACTATAAATACAACTCAAAATCAGTCTTCTAAGTACAACAGCTGATTATATTCTTGCTAAAGCTTGCATACTCTCATATTCATCATTTTCTATTCATTTAATAAGTTTTTGAGAGCCAAACTCTTGACGAAAGTTGTTGTGTTCTTGAGCGTTTATTTTACTCATATCTACCCTTAAAGAGAGTCTTGTCTTGAGTGCTAAGTGTTTGTATACACTTGAAGGGAAGTGTTAATCCCTTGTGGTTGTAAGAAGGAACGTTTTCATTCCTTCGGTTGAAGTCTTGAAGTGTGGTATCTTCGAGCAAAGGTTGTTGAGGCTTGTGTGACTCAAGTTATCAGTTTGTAACGGTTTGTTAAGCACCCGTAAGCTTAACGAAGTTAGTGGAATCTCGAGAGAGTCTCTCGGGGACTGGACTAGCCACAGGTTGTGGTGAACCAGGATAATTTCGGTGCGTTCGTTCCTTATTATTTACTTACTGCACTTATTCCAATCCTGCAATTTTTAATTCCGCAAGTTTATATTGTATTTTATTATAACGCTATTCACCCCCCCTCTAGCGTTAAGCGTATATTCTAACACTGAGAACTATACTGAAGTAGCCTAAAATAATGTTTAGCACCTCACGCACCTTCATGTGCTACCACGACATAGTTGAGAACATTAGCTTGATATATTCAGAAGATATTTCCGGTTTACTCAAGCAAATAAGCCTTAGAGCCCAATTCCAACATCCGGAATTCTATGTCAGGCCCGTATTCATCATAATATCACAAAATCATTAACCACACAATGTGCCTAACATGACTGCTTAACTTTTTTGAATCCACTCTTTGCGTGACTTTACTTATAGGACCGCTGAGTCCACCCTTTGCATCACTTTACTCATAGGACCACAACAACATTTTCTAATCAATTTAGCCAAAATTCGACGAATTATATGCTCACATTGCACCTCATGACCTACATAGGTCTTACCCTAACTTTGATAACACTAACATGGCAGAAGAGATGCACCGAAATTCACAACCAACCGCTGAATCAACAAATCATTGAGTCCATACCCCTGACAAGAGTCATTGCCTCTTCCTGAACCCTATAATGGTCTTAGCTCCATAATACACTTCATATAATCAAATTGCACTAATCCTATATCCCATAATCTTGTCTCACCCAGTACGAACTGCTCGGCAATAAGCCACTCAGAATGCGATCAAAAGTCTCATATGACGCCACAATGTGCCAAAAGGCCACCAATCCGAACACAACATAACCAGGAAGTCAAACTCTGGAAGGTATTATCTAACCCCCGCACTAATACAGACTTCCCTAGAATATGGGAAACAAAACACACAAGATAGCATATAGGAAACCAAACTCGAGGTTACACTGCAGCGGCGCGCAACCCGACCCGAATAATAATATCACTCAATAAAGGAGATGGATATCGATCTAGATTTCTCATTACAACAAAATACTAAATATCGGTCATAGACACGCTAAGGTGTATAATGCCATCCCTAAGGACACATATAGCGCTACAGGCTACAAAACTCAAGCACAACTGAGGTGAAATACATGATCTATATCTCGAGAGCCATCCTGCTCAAATGACATTACCGCTGAGCGGACCCTCAACACATATGAAGTTATCAAGCAGTCTCACAATTTATACGGCGCAATATATCGCTACATGAAATAGCTGACCACGAAATGGCACCGCGCCTACTCTTCCATCAAGAGCGCATTGCTGAAATGAACACAACTGGCCTGACCTAAGGCTCACTTCCATGTTTAAATCCATCTACCGACCTCAAGTCGATCCAGATCGGGCCCAATTAGGCCAATGACCTTTCAAAGGTCCATGCTAACATCCCTCTTCTCATAACACACAAGAACATCCATCACAACTGGAGCAACCTCCTCGGTTCATAATCTAATAACCAGAGTGCCCTTCAGGCATAAATTCTCAAATTAATGATATTACCAAAATCCTCATACTTGGCTTAAATCTCTACTTAATCAAGTGACTACATGTCACACTTATACAATATTCCTGGGAGACACGCTCCCACAACCTTCCGAATAATTTACGGGTCTGCACATCTAACTACCGGTTGCACCAACACTAAAAAGTGATCAAGAATCCTTAACCAGGACGCATAGCCTTTATCACAAAGCACTGATCTCGGGTGAAACTGACGACAACACCAACTTACTTAATACACTGAAACTCCCTTCCTGTTAATCCAAGCTCGTGACATCATAGTCATTGGTGAACTGTAATCCTGTTCTTACTTCAAATTCCATACCACTTATTGCGCCCAACGGGGTGATATATGATAGACACGATTTTCATCACAACTCTGGGACCACTTGATAGACTAACATTTCCTCGTATAAAAATTTTCATTTAAATCACTTCAGGAGAACTATAGCAACATACGGGCGAATTCTCATAACCATCGAATATCCCAATCTCTAAGTAGTGGTCGAAGCCACCATAACACTTCAAGGCTCTGCCTACTCATAACAGGCCATAACAAAAGAATGCTTCTAAATAACATCAATCACTGCAGCCGACAAGCATCACAGACACCGCCACAATCACATGCATGACTTGATCACGCTGGATGAACTGATTACCACTACCAATATGCCAAGTTAACCATGGCTAACCAATCTACTTCCTTTCACTGAATCGCTGATTGCCTTAAAAATAATACTTCTTCATTCAACATATAACATACTCTATATGAACTCCTCCCGAGTGACCTTGAATCACGAGACCATGCTGCCTCAAGTCCCATGAACCATTTCGTATTCCTCAAATGCTACATCACGAGTCAAAATATCACAGAACATTCTGGGCACCTTTTCATAAGCTGCTACAAAGCGTGATCCTTAACTGTACCCATAGGCTCGAAACTACTTAGCACCACACTTAAACTCCTGAATTCACTAGGACCATTATTGAGAGCCACCCACTCAGTCTTGGTCCCGAATATAACTCACTCCAAGATCTTATAACTTACGAATACTCTCTCGGTGAAGCATTCGGCGAAATCACTTCCCCTAAAACCTGCATCTATACGAGGCATAAATCTTGAATCTTTTTCCATGTCCGAACATGAGCCAATAAGGCCAACCATCGCATGCCTCCAACAACTCATTTGCTCGAATTACCACTTATGGTCTTTTCTCATAGCTAAAATAACCCATAAATATACTAATAACCATAAATCATGCAAGTAGTTAATCATACATCCCAATCTTAGGCGGTGGGGCTCTCCCACTTAGCTTGAAGCCATCATTTCACAATTCTTGAGTTCGCCTGATCTTTATACCTCTTATTGACATAACCTTGCGCCATAAATTATCAAATTTCGCAGAATCTTTCTGTAAATCCCCATCTTTTATGTTCGGAATCATCATCTATATTCGCACGACCAATCTCTTTGTTGAACAACCAATATAATTCCTTGTAGAAGTTTCACCAACCACACGACGGCTAACCTGCTTGCAGGGAATATCCGACCTAGAGAAATTACCTCCTGACATCTTCCCACGCTGTTGCATGGGGTACATTTACTATTACATCATTAGCCCATCCTGAGTCCGAGCTCACTTTCCAGCTGCACAAGTCCATTCGCCTCTCGCGAACATCAATTAAATATGCGGCAACATCCTTCAAATTCCGGGGTTATGTTGTACCCTTCTCCATTTTAAACAGCTCATTTCCGCCATATCAATCTTCTGCCGCATAATAGCCCATACTTCACATCATACCCGTAGGCTTCAATCACCAATCATTAGAATCCCCAATCCGATCCAAACTCTCCTTATGGCGCGTAGTCTTCCTACTACCAAGCCCATATGCAACCCCCGCCTCTCTCCCACTTTGGCGGAACTCATCTCCTTAATCGATCGCTCGACCTTGCTTCTCATACTCGGCCTTCTATAAATTTTAAACACCTCCTGACACTTCCCACATGTCCTTTCTCATACTTTGCTGCTCAAATGTTGCTTTAAATAATATCTATCTTCGTGTCACTTGAATCCACCATCGCTGCTAACTTTTGAACATTTCCAAAGGTCACCCATATCGATCCATCAACATAAAAAACTTCTGATTAGATTTTAAACCACCAAACTATGCAATATCTAACAGTTGTATCTCCAATAATATTCATCATATCCTGCCATAGAGGCGAATTCTAGCAGATTATACATCGACGAACTTGGTACGTTCCATTAGGGCCACAATACCCCATTGTAGAAGAAAGCTCCACCACGCTTGCAATTTCCGGGTCTCATTACTTTCACCAACCTAAATCTGACCATCCTTAGCCCGACTTCCTTCCCCTTACCGAGAATAAAATATTGGATCCCTTGATTACACACCGAGTAAACTTCTCTTCAATTCCTCCACTGCCCCGACACGTGGGCAAGCATCATACCATCACAACAACACTGCGAAAACAATTGCTCATAAGCCTCACGGCGACCTGTGCCTAGCCTCAAGGCTTTTAGAAATCCCATTACTGAGATGAATAATAGCATATCCTTCCATAAGGCGACTATAATAGTCCAATCAATTATACCGGGAAAATCATCCCGCACCACATTTGTAGTGCCAATTGAAGTCTTCAAATTCTCGATTTCTAATAAACGCTCGCGTTGTGTAAGATTGAGTAGGAGGGAATCGAAGGCATAAGCCTCAAAGGAATCAAACCACACGATAAGGAAATCAAGAAGGGAAAAACTCCTAACAGCCCTGTAGCCTCCTGAGGATAAGTACAAACGTCTCCGTACCGATCCGCGAGACTCTACTAGACTTGCTCATGACTCGTGAGACCGACGGGAACCTAGTGATCTGATACCATATTGTCACGACCCAAAATAGGCTAAGCGTCGTGATGGCGCCGGACACTATTGTCAGGCAAGCCAACCAGATTACTTAATCAAGTCTCATTTTAACATTTTTAGAAATACATGATTTCTATTCCATATTTAGAAATTTTTGAAAAATATATAGTTTCAAGTCACGTTTAAGAGCTAAATAATTAATACCATATATCAAACCATCCCAAAAACCGGAGTCACAAGTGGATGAGCATCTAATGATAAAAGGAATAAAATACAACATACATCTAGAATACAGTGGATGGAAATTAAATACAAAGCTGGAAAGGGGCTACCCTAGCTGCGGCCGTCTCGAGTGATGCAGCTCACCTAGTCCCAGAATAATCTGTTCTGCTACGTCCAATAGACCACTGGAATCACATATATCTGTGCAATAAAATGCACAGCAAGTGTAGTACGAGTACAAAAACAACATGTACCCAAATGAGTGTCCCGCCTAATCACGAAGGAGTAGAGACGAGATATTCAACTCTGACACTCACTAGCAGTCCACTGACTATTTATCCATAAGATATATATTCAAACAGTATGATTTATTATATAAATATGTTTCTAATCTAAATAGAGGGAACAAGTAATCACATAATTTTTTTATGAAAACTTTCCTTAGACTTCTTGTTATTAATAACAGTATAAATCCCGAGCCATAGTGTGACATAAAACGACTCAAATTAGTCTAGGCAGCAATACAAGCATGCGCAAATCATACCGTAGCGACGGCCCAATCCAACAAAAATAAATGTGAACTTGCCGAGGGTCGACGGCGCGCCTATAGATGCATCTATTAAACTGTCGAGGCTTACGGCCCATTCCAAAATAAACATACACATACAGACAATCAGTCAAACAGTCAACATGGAGAAAATATCCAAGAAAGGTCAATGCTCTTTAATAATTTGAGAAAACAAAGCTTAAGTATTTCCTTTTGAAATCTATTTATAAATTTGATATAATTTAAGCAATTCGAGCCATCAATGGATTCACAAATGATACAAGTATAACATGTTTTTGGGTCCTAGACTGCCCGGACAATAGCATAATAGTATCTACGCACAGACTCCCATCACCTCGTGCGTACGTAGCCCCCACAAATAGGAGCACATAATCAGTTTAACTCACATATGGGGTAATCCCCCCTCACAAGATTAGAAAGGAGACTCATCTCGCTCCGAAGCATTCCTTCTATTACAAGAATAGGCTTCAGCCTTAATTCGAAGTCGGACGAGCACCAACTAGTTAAATAAAACAAGAATTAGTCAAAAAGTGCTCACAAAGTTGAATTCCAACTAATTAAATAATTTCTCAACCTTTTCCGCAAGTTTTTCTAAATTCTGACCCCAAGCCCACGTGCCCGGATTCCGAGATTTTTCGAAGGAAATTACTCTCTATAACCTAAGGATTATAATATATGGTTTTTCGTTCATTACATAGCTAATTAGGTGATTAAATCTTAATTTTATCAAAACCCTAGGTCTAGCTCTAACCCTTGATTTTATTTAATTATTAGTGTTAAATCTATCTAATATTCATGTATTTAAGCTAAGGGTGGGTGGGGATTACTTACCCTATGATGTTATGAAGAAACTCTCTCTTTGGAACCTCCAAAATCGCCCAAGGGTGGAAGAAATGAGAGATAAATGAGCTTGGGTTCGTACTTAATGAACCCTTACTGCCCCAGCGATTTTTGCATATGCGGACAATTTATCGCATATGCGGTGTCCGCTTCTGCGGGAAAATAATTGCTTTTGCGGTTTGGAAGCACTGTGGATCGGACCGCTTCTGTGGTCGAATTATCGCACATGCGGGACCGCTTCTGTGGTCCTAGGTCCGCTTATGAGGTTACCGCTTCTGCGGTCAAAGATCCGCAGAAGCGGTTTTGACAGAAGGAGCAAACTTGCCTCTTTCAAAAATCCGACTTCGCTCAAACCTCGACCATTTGACGGTCGGGGCTCCCGTGCCCGCCTGAACATACCGACAAGTCTGAAATCATGAGGTAGACCTAGTCGAACCCTCGAAACACTCAAAAAATGCTAAGTCAAAGAATCGAACCCCAAAATCAATTGGGTCAACTTAATGAACTTCAAGTTCTTTATTTCCTATCAATGGGTCAAAACGCCCTTAAACTATTCAGATTGATACCAAATTTTACGGGTAGGTATACATGATATTTCGAACTTGTACCAAGTTTCTGAACCAGAATCTGAACCTGATACCTGGGTTTTTAATGAATATTTAGTTTCTTTAATTCCTTAAAACTTTGTTTTAACAATTTTACATAAAAATTTCGTACTCGGGCTAGGGACCTCGGAATTCGATTCCGAGAATACGCTCAGGTCCCATATATTTCCACGGACCTTCCACGACCGTCAAATCATGAATCCGGATTCGTTTCCCAAGAAAGTTAACTAAAATCAAATTTGGCCTTTTAAGAAAACCTTAAGGAAATAAATATTTTATTTTTACTCAAAACTCTCCTAACTTCCGAACTAATCGCCCTCGTGAATCATAATATAGCTAAAGAAATTGGGGAAAGTTTTTTTTAAGAGAACAAGGTTCTAAATAGTCAAACGACCAGTCATGTCGTTTGATTATACAATTATTTTTTGAATTTCATGCAACACTCAAATAAAAATATATATATAATTACAACATAATACAACGTATATAATTTTGTAAGTATATTGTATGTCATGTGTTCGTCTTCTTCTTTTTCAAGTTTCATCAACCAAAATCAAGTTTTTCACTAAACAACTCCCAAAATTAAGATATAAACTCCAAAGAATATTTCTAATTATTTGCAACAACAACCAATCCAAATAAACAATACTTTTTGAAAACTCAAATTCGAATTCAAAGCTTCGAACTTTTTAATGGCTGTCAATGGTGGAGAATCAAATACCTTCAATTTATTGATTGACAATTTCAATTCGAACACTAATTGTGCAATATGAAAAGGACATTGCTAAGTTAAAACTTTATATTGTAAAAATTGAAATTCATTGATGAATTATCGGGGGGAGGGGAAGGGGGGAAGGTGGGAGGATGAAGAGTAGCGAAAAATGAAGGAAGAAATTGGAGAAAGAATAGGGAAGGAGAGAAAAAGAGAGAGACGGGAGAGTGCGGGAATGCGGATTATCTATTCAATTTCTACTATAAAGAGATACTCATTTTAAATTATTTTGTATATAATTAGTAAATTGTATATGTCCATGTAATTAAGTTAAAACTTAATGAGAAATTTTCATAAAGCACTATCTTTTGGTAGTAATTAGTCATCTATAGATACTATTTGCTATATTACGAATTATAGATACCTTTTGTGTAGTTATAAGATGTATTTGATGTATTTAAGTTATTGTACTCATAAATACAGCAGCAAAAATAGGCGTGAATCAGAGAAGTCCAGCTAATCAGTTGTTAATTCGAGTGTATTCGACTGTATTCATGGAGTGAAATATGGGATTACAATTGGACAAATTATTGTATTCATGGAGTGGCTCTCCAGGTTGTTCAATGCGATCTTCAGGACCAAAAAGATGCCGGAGGAGTGGAGGTGGAGTATAGTGGTGCCCTTGTACAAGAACAAAGGTGACATCCAGTGCTGCAACAACTATAGGGGTATCAAATTAATAAGTCATATCATGAAGGTCTGGGAGCGGGTGATTGGAGCAAGGGTGAGGGGGATGACATCTATATCTGTGAACCAATTTGGTTTCATGTTGGGTCGCTCCACTGCATAAGCTATCCACCTTGTCAGGAGGCTGGTGGAGCAGTTCAGGGATAAGAAGAAGGACCTGCACATGGTGCTTATCGACTTGGAAAAGGCGTATGACAAGGTCCCAAGGGAGGTGCTATGGAGGTGCTTGGAGGCGAAGAGCATGCCAGAAGCCTACATCAGAGTCATTAGGGACATGTACGATGGAGCTAAGACTAGGGTTAGGACGGTGGGTGCTGACTCAGACCATTTTCCAGTGGTTATGGGGCTCCATCAAGGATCGGCGCTTAGCCCTCTCTTGTTTTCCTTGGTGATGGATGCTCTTACTCAACATATTCAAGGGGATGTGCCTTGGTGTATGCTATTTGCGATGACATAGTCTTGATAGACGAGACGAGGGATGGTGTTAATGAGAGGTTAGAGGTATGGAGATAGGCTCTCGAGTCTAAAGGTTTCAAAATAAGCAGATCTAAGACAGAATACCTGGAGTGCATGTTTAGTGCCGAGCCGAGCGAAGTTGGAAGGGACGTGATGATTGGATCTCAAGTCATCACCAAGAGGGACAGTGTCAGATATCTTGGGTCGGTGATTCAGGGGGGACGGAGAGATTGACGAGGACGTCACTCATCGTATAGGATCAGGGTGGTAAAAGTGGAGGCTTGCATCAGGAGTCCTGTGTGACAAGAAAGTTCCACAGAAACTCAAGGGGAAATTTTATGGAGCAGTGGTTAGACTGGCTATGTTGTATGGGGCGGAGTGCTGGCCAGTGAAGAACTCTCATGTTCAGAGGATGAAGGTTGCGGAGATGAGGATGCTCAGGTGGATGTGCGGGCTCACCAGGTTAGATAAGATTAAGAATGAAGTTATTCGAGAGAAGGTAGGGGTGGCCCCGGTTGATGAGAAGATGCGAGAAGCAAGGCTGAGGTGATTCGGGAATGTACGGAGGAGAAGTCTTGATGCCCCGATGAGGAGTTGTGAGTGGCTGGAGATGGTCGGCGCACGGCGAGGCAGAGGGAGGCCTAAGAGGTATTGGGGAGAGGTGATTAGGTATGACATGGCTAGAATCCGGGTTTCTGAGGACATGGCCCTTGATAGGAAAGTCTGGAGGTCTAGTATCAGGGTTGTAGGATAGGGGCCCCTAGAGTTTTTCGTACTCCTCACCCGGGCTTGGGTGAGGCTTGGCAGGGCTATCCATAGAGGATTTGTGTATTTGATTGTGTCTCCCTGATGTTAGTTATTTATGTTAGTTACTGTCTGATATTATTGCATGCTATTTTATTTATGGTTCTTATGTTTAGATAATTATTTATGCTATTTCTGCTGGACTCACTAATTCTCTTTTGTTTTTGTTTTTATTTTTGTTTTTCCTCTCCTTCACTGAGCCGAGGGTCGACTGGAAACAGCCTCTCTACCCTTATGGGTAGGGGTAAGGCTCGTATACATATTACCCTCCCCAGACCCTACCTTGTGGGACATTACTGGGTAGCTGTTGTTGTTGTAACTGTATTCACGGTGTGAAATAGGGGATTACACTGTTTGTAAAACGGAAAGTGAATCAATTAACATAATATACTCCTAATATAACTCAACAAACTCAATTATAACATACAAATTTTATTATTTCAGTTAAAAAGGATTCTCAACAGAAAAATACCCCAAAAATATAGCAATCTTCAGAAAAATTATATAATACATCTTAATACATAAATTGTTTTAATTAAAAAATATATGAATATATTAATGGCATATAGCGAGACAATTAATATAATAAAACACATATAATACAAGGATACATTGAAATGCAATGAAAAAAAAAGACAGGGAACACAATGAAATACATGGAATACAACGAGATACAATGAATTACAATGAAAAACCCTAATACCCTAATGGATCCATTCAAGCAACCTGCAGCAAAGCGGCTAAAACGGGCCATCTTCCGCTGACAACTTCATTTTCAGTGCCTTGTCATCTTCATTGTCAGGTAAAGACGGCGGCAACAAAGACCCCAAAGATACAATGCTCACGTCCGATCAAAAGTCGAGAATGGAGTTTAATAAATCGCTTGCAAAGGCCAAAATGAACCTCAAACTATGCTCTGATAAAATCTCCAATTTAAACGCAAATGGTGATGGCGTAGGATATGTGAAGTTAGAGGAACTGTTAGTTGAGGAGACATGGTTGGAAGCACGCCAGGGGAATTTCAGAAGCCCTATGCAAAGAACTTGTGCAGATTTGTTGAAAAAGATTTGATTTTGGACCAAATCCAACTTCGTTTTCCGATCAGAATCAGTATGTGTTTTTTCCCTTTAATGCATATACATTTGTTGAGAGAGAGGAGATAACCTTGGAGGAATACTGGCGTTGGAAGAGAGGGAGAGGGTGAAAAAAAATTTGAAAGAATGAGAGAGAAAAATAATACAAAAAGTATTTTATGGCGTAAGAGTAAAATTAACCATAAATAGATATTTGGCTAGGGATGGCTTTTGGGTAAAGCTTCTAAAGCCCAAGCTTTGGGCCCCCAATTTTAGGAGCCCCCATTTTTTACTCTATACTTTTTTTAATTAAGTATTTTTACTCTTATTACATATTTTGATAGAAAATATAAAGATATTTTTGTTTCTTAAAAATGGGCGTCAAACGTATAAATACAAAATGTATGGAAGAAATCAAGTGATTATTCTTTTATCTTTAGTCTTTTTCTCATTTATATTATGTAAACCATTTCCACTTTCTTTTTTTATTTGCATAATATTCAATTTTCTCTTTTAATCTTTCTTAGTTCTCATCAAATGTTATTACTATTATATTTTTTTCTTTGTGCCTCCAAGAGATCATATTGTTTCGTATTTTTTGTCAATCAAGCTAAAATCAATCAGAGAAGTATATTGAAAGCAACAAATATTTATTTTCTCATCAAATTAATGAATCAGATTCTTTTATTCCAATTTTTAGTACCCATTTTCATCTACATTTGTTTTTCTTGATATTTCAATACGTGCGCATATATTATCCTTTTAGTATTTACTAAAATTAAATATGCCAAATATAAAATATGAATTTGGTTATTCAAAGCTTAAGGGAAAGTAGTTGAGTCTTTGATACAATCCCAAAAAAGAAGAAATGCTAGTACTCTAATTGATATACTCAATCCAATGAAAAGACTTGATTCTTTTTAAAATGCTTATATTACATATAGAATAATTGTAACAGTTCCTGTAACTGTTGTCTCGGGTTGTCCTCGATCACAAACTAGAAATTTGAAAGAAGTTTTTTAAATTAAAATTCATAAAATCTTACTTAAGAGCAACCATGGCGCAAGAGGTTAAATGGATTAACTATGTTATCAATTAAAAAAATAATTATTAGAAGAAATTGATTATAAAATAAATATTCATAATTTTGCATCTAAAATAGCTAGAAAATTATATTTCAAATAAATAATATATATGAAAAAATAATTATTATAAAAAAATAATTAAAATGCCTCTTATGGAAGTTTGGCTTTAGCCCACCAAAAGTATTGAGCCGCCCTTATATTTGGTTATAAAAATCAAAAGGTATTTGTAGAATATAATATTTTTAAAGAATATTTATTTAAAATAAATAAGATATCAACTTTTATTATAGGGGGTTAAAATTCTAAACTTACAGGAAAATTTCATGAATATAGTATATAAGAAGATAAAAGTCCGAAGACGTAATATTGCAAAAGCCCAAAATCTCACAGAAGTCACGTTCGAATTCTTCGACTTCACTAATTCATCTAACTCCAGCCCACGAACAAAACAAGGAAGAGAATCACATTGACAGTGAATAACAGGCAATATGATGTATATTATAAATAATTACTTAAGCATAAAGATGCAAACTGAAAATACATGTACTCTTCGACATCAATGGATGCCAGCAACCTAATGGTACAAGTGGATACTAATTTCCGCATTATTGCGGATTATCCAATACAACTTGTATTGCTTTAATAGATAACAAGGGCTACCAAAAAACCTAATGTTATATGATCATATACAACTTTCTCTATTACAAGCAACTTTTGGATAACGTTCCAGTCTTTTCAGTTACAAATGCATCATCTGTCAGTTTTCACCTTTTTCTTGAGGGAATCAAACAAGGATGCACTTTGTTTCTTGTTCGATGATTTTGCAAACGGATTAGAGGGGCGTTGTGTTGTTACCTTACTGGCTTCTCCATTCTTATCTTCTCCATCTTCCAGTTTGTTTGCATTCTCTAATTTTCTTGCATCTTTCACTTCATCGACCTTATCCTTTTCATCCTTCAATTTTTTAGCATTCTTCAAATCAAATGCATTTTTGAACTCCCTTGCCATTTCCAATTTTCTGGCTCTAGCATTTTCTGTATCCATATTTACATCCTTGGTTGGTTCCTCCAATGACCGTTTTTTCGTGAGAGAAGGAGCTAACAAATTTTGAGAGGGGGAACTCTCTAGTTCCAATCTTTTGCTGCTTTCAGCCATAAAATGGGACTTGGTTAATGCAGCCTGAGCATTAAAGGAGGTATCGCATTTCAACTCGGTGGATGCAGGAATTGTGCTACCAGTTGTTTCTTTATTCAATCTTTCCTGTAGAAATACAAATTCACAAGATTAAGAAACCCAAATAATCGAAGTAATTAATATCTGACAATCAAATGCTTCCGCTGAGGTACCGCCCCTACCTCCAATATGGCATTAAAGCGCTCTGCCAAATTTGGTAGTTTGAGGGCTGTAACAAGCTTTATAGCACCTTTGACTGATTTTTCCAAAGCCAGAAGCTTTACAAGTTCAGTAGCTCTCACTAGCTTATCACCTGATAAGAGAAGGGAAAAAAAAACAATACCAAATAAAGAAAACATAGTGGAAAAGTAGGATAGTAAGGTATTGTAGACTTGCTGCATCCAGCTTTACAGAAAACTGACCATTGCAGCAGGATGCAATGAGCCTCAGGATGCATCTATCAAGAGCAGCTTCAGTGTTAAAAGCCTCATCATCAAGCAAACTGGAGTCCTCACCAGCAGCTTCCATTTCTTCAATTGTGCTCTGAATCTGAATGCAAATCCAGCAACCGGCAAAACTATCTATCAGCGTAAATTCCCTTGATTTTTTGGCAACTGTAAGGAAATCTGAACATATACATACCCTATGGAGATGCATATTACTCATTATAAATTCATTCTCCAGGTTTTCTGCTCCAAGGTCAGATGAAGCAAGAGGAAATGAAAGATCCAACAGAGTGAGAACAGGTTTCGGAGTGGCCTGAAAATACAGCCAGAGGATAAGAAAGGTGTGATAGTATGTATGACAAGAAACACGCTGCAACAAAGCACCATACCTCTGGGAAGGAGTCCGGAGATTTGCAAATGACACAGAACAACTTGCTTGTGTTTAACCCAACAACCCAATAGTTTTCTTCTGGCTTCTTCAATTTGCTGGCACTGAAATTTCTAATTTGTAAAGGAACAAGTATCTGTAACATCTATATAGTTACTAGTGGACAAGTGGGGCGGTAGTTATACCTGAAAAGTGGAAGCCAACTGCCGCCATATTGATTAGTAAATACCCTTAGCACACCCTATATTTGCAGTTAAGAAACCAACTTCAAATTTAGCAATCTTAAGAATAATCTCTGGTCTCTGATTTAATGGTCAATGATTTCTCACCTTAGAGTCAAAAGAACTAAGATAGCCTTCTTCACTAAAACCAAACCATGATAAACATGAACCAGGAGTCAATGGAAGTCTTACTCCGCGAATTTGTGTTCCATTACGAGTATTGAAGACTCTAAATTCAAGAATCTGTATGGAATTTCAGTTAGTTCTATGATCAATACACCAATCCACCTCTTCTCCAATCATCATCAATCGATCAGTCCAAAAAGTATATCTAAATTTAAATATAAAATCCGAGTCCAGGGAACTGAAGAAAAACAACTATATATTCAACCAAATCAGATCGAAACCTGTTATCTCTAATCAACATGAATAGTTATGATCTGCCCTGGTTATAAGCAAAGTTTAAGTAGGCCCTAAATTGTTAGTCATGAGTAGGGGTGGCAAAATGGTTTAAAAGAAAACAGTTAACTACCCATATTATACACAAAAAAATGGGTTGGATAATGAACTTTTTAAAAACAGATCAAATATGGATAAGAACTATATTATTCATTTAGAAAATGGATAAACAATGGTATCAACTTTTACATTTATAAAGCCCCAAATTGGGGTTACTTAAATTAGGGAGAATAATAGCATGTTTGGCCAAAATTTATTTTTTGCCAAAAGTGTTTTTTTTTGCCAAAAGCACTTTTGGCCGAAAATTGAGGTGTTTGGCCAAGCTTCTGGAAGAAAAAAAAGTGCTTTTGAGGAGAAGCAGAAGCAATTTTCGAGAAGCAAAAAAAAGTAGCTTCTCTCCAAAAGCACCTTTTTGAGAAGCACTTTTGAGAAAAATACACTTAGAAGCAATTTTTTAAAGTTTGTCAAACACTAATTGCTGCTCAGAAGTGTTTTTCAAACTAATTAGCCAAACACAAACTGCTTCTCACCAAAAGCACTTCTCAAAATAAGCTGATTTTTGCAGATTGGCCAAACGTGCTATAAGAATTCTACATCATATACAAAAAGTCATGGATAATATGGTTACCCATATTATCCGCCGGTTAACCCCTTTTTATCCGTATTAAATATGGTGGGGTCAGATAATTTATACGTTTTTCCATTATCCATTAGTTACTCAAACCATATCCAACTCAACCCGCCTGTTTGCCGCTCCTAGTCTTGAGTTCCATCCATTTCATTTTGAAATGAATTTATTTTCTTCAGACCAAGTCAAAAATATATGGAAGGGTAAGACAAGCTTAGCATGCATGTCACAGGCATAAGCCTAGACAATGGTTAGAATTAATTAAATTCTTTGTTTAAGAAAGAAGTATTGGTCAGTCGCGCTTTGAGTGATCATTCGGGCAGATTGAAATCTGATCAGCGCACACCATGAACAAGGACGTTTGAATAATAAGTTGTAAAGATCTACTGTGACACAACTTTTTATAAATAATCTACTGTGAAACATTGTCAAAATTGACCTAATATCTCCTTTTATTAAGCAGCCAATGTGAAATTAGTTCTTAATATTCTGATAACCGCTCATAGGAATTTACAAGGCATCAAAACATGAAATAAAAGAATTTAATCACATGATGTAACAATGAACTGTACCTGTTCGTTAGAGGGAAGAGGGGGAGATGCATGTGTGACAACTGCAAGTTCATCCTTATAGCCTACTGCAGTAACCACTGGTCCGTCGAGGGAAAGAATGTGTCTCTTGTATTTCAATCCAAAAAAGAAAGGAACTGTCTCAGAATCTTTTCCAGAATAATCAAAAGATTGACTACGACATTTGAAATACTCCATCTATCTCATGTTGATCGCCATAGGTCTATTTCGGATACTGCTAAAACAATGACCAATTTCACAACTTATCTTATTACCAAAGGTATAAAATAAACCAATAACCAGACCACCATTAACTAGAGACCCTTGTCAATAAGTAACACAAATTCAAAGGGTCTGGGGAGGGTAATATGTAGACAGGCCTTACCCCTACCCGAAAGGGCAGAGAAAATGGATAAGAGATGAAAGATATAGAAGAGGGATTCGAACACCGGACCTAGGGGTCAATGGTGTACAAAACTCAAACTGCACCTCCATTAACTATTACGAGTGAATGTTATTTTCTTACAATTACATAAAGTCAAAAAAAATATTCAATTTGAAACCAACAACAACCCAGTATAATCCCACTTAATGGGGTCTGGGGAAGGTAGTGTGTACGCAGACCTCCAAGGGAGATTATTTTTGAAGGCACGAACAGAACCAACTTACAAACCCTAAGCATAAAATATCTGAATATATATACCTGCAGGCCACCCTCAGTGAAGATGCGAAGAAAATTACAACTTGTAACAGCAGCTACCCAACCAATTCCTAGTGCAACTGCTCTTACTTCTTCCTCTTCAAATCGCATAGACCACTAATGTTACATAATTAAATCAGAGTTAGCCACGTCAGAAGTAACAAGTTTCATAACACCAGACTTCTGAAACATTTTGATGTACGGATTAGTTGGAATCAAAGATTAAATCATTAACCTCACTGTTATTAGCCCAGCTACTGAAAGGACGATACATGAGTGTACTCATATTCTTCTCACCCTTGCATGGATTTGCAAATACACTTCCATTTTCATTTAAAGAAGCCATTGTGAAACCAAAATAATCAGTCATTGCAGGGACTCGGGGACCACTGCTTGTGTCATGAAAATCAATCTGCATAGAAGTTATCATGTTAGTTGAATAACTCATTCATACGTAGATCTATGTTAAACATGAGATGAATTGCCCACTCAACGTGGCTTGCATTATCGGTAGGCCTTTTTTTCCCTGGTTAGTTCTGGATGACAAGTTAAAGATCACAGTTTCTAGCCATGAAACAATTAAAAGCAAATCATTTGAAATAAAGATGTGTTGAAACATGTTCAATGTTCAACTTTGTATAGTAAGAATAAAAATAGCATAAAAAGTTTTCAAATAGATATAAAGACAAAGATACAAAAACAAACAAGCTGCAATACCTCTATGTGAGAGTATCCATCATGCTCCATCGCGGTTATACTGCCAAGCATACTGTAACATAGAAAACGTCTTTTGCCAGGCAGCTGTGGAGTTGTGCCTGGCTGAAAAGCTTCTTGCATTTTTTGTCCTGCAGAAATTGGGACACTCTTGAGCTCATTTTTTTTATTATCTGAACTATCTCTGTGACTGTGAGGAGCCTTCTTACGAGGTTCAGCTTTTGGAAGCAACCCAAACTCTTCTTTAGCATCTTCTTCCCAACCATCATCAAAACTATGCTGTTTTCGTAATCTTTTTCTGCTAAATGGCTCAGATTCACCATGGCTATCTTCTCCAAGGTCGCTTAAACTTCCAGATGCACTTGGGTTTTCTTCCTCTTCATCAAAGAAGAGAAGACCATGACCATTTTTAGAACCTAAAACAGGAACATTTTCTGTGGGAGATCTCATTGAAGAAGGTACAGCTGATTCCCAGATACCATACTTTCCCATGATGTCAATTACTGCCACTGCATTGCCAATTGGTTTCCACGCCATACAAGTTACCCTATTATCAAATTTCTGCCGATCAATATCTTGTTTCTTATCAACATCCCATATCAAAACTTGTCTATCTAGTCCAGAAGTAGCCATATACTTTCCATTTGGTGACCAAGACAAAAAGCAAATGGGCTGTACATGATCCCCTCTAAGTGAAAACAGTTTTTCTGCAGTGTCTCTGTCATACATCACCACATCATTTTTCAAGCCAGGAACAGCTAATAGCTCCCCATCAGGACTCCAGCCAACTATGTTCATCGAAGAAAAATCAGACCCAATGACCGGAGCTATTCCTTTTAAAACGTGAATTGTTTTCCCTGACTGGAGTTCCCAGATCATGACAGTCCCTATTGAATCAACTGAAGCCAGGTATTCACTTTTGGGATCAAAAGCTATGCCAGTGATGGACCCTCTATGTCCTTTAAGAACTCTTGCAATCGAGCCATCAATGGTATTTATAAGTTTAATGCCTTCATCATCACCAGCAGCTGCCAGCATTGTTCCAGATCTGTTGAAAGCAAGTGTCCTTATAGGCAAGGTAAATCTGGTAATATTTGTCTCAAACTCCCCTCCTGATGCAAATAATCAAAACAACCAACAAATCAAGATGGCAATCAGTAAACAGCAATTTTTTCTTATAAGGATGGCAATCAGTAAACAGCAATTGATGAGCAGCTGGACTACCAAATCAGATATTCCACAATTAGCATAAAAAAGCAAGTTAGTTTATGCCTCCTGTGAGAAAGCACGGGAGAAGAATATAACTCTTGATATTAAACATGATACAATGAGCCCTATATATAATACACATAACCTAATCTACTCCTAATACAGTTTGGACTAGAGTTCTACTATAATTAGACTTCTAACACTCCCCCTCAAGCTGGTGCATATAAATCATATGTACCGAGCTTGTTACATATGTAGTTAATACGAGGACCAGTGAGGGACTTGGTGAAAATGTCTGCAAGCTGATCATTTGACTTTACAAACTTTGTAGCAATATCTCCCGAGAGTATCTTTTCTCTGATAAAGTGACAGTCAATCTCAATGTGCTTAGTTCTCTCATGGAACACTAGATTTGACGCATTATGAAGAGCAGCTTGATTATTACACACAAGTCCCATCCGACTAACGTCACCAAATTTCAGCTCTTTGAGCAACTATTTGACCCAAACTAGCTCACATGTCGCCATAGCCATTGCTCGATATTCTGCTTCTGCACTAGACCGAGCGACCACATTCTGTTTCTTGCTTTTCCAAGATACCAAATTTCCTTCTACTAAGACACAATATCCAGAAGTAGAACGTCTGTCAGAAGGCGATCCTGCCCAATCAGCATCGGAGTATCCAACAATCTGCTCATGGAGTGATCAGCTTCACTCCGAGTCATGCCAAAGTCCTGGATAACAGTGCTAAACTTACCAAATCAGGCTCGAGGAGACTGCTTTAGACCATAAAGTGACCGGCGCAAGCGACATACAAGGCCACGAGACTCCCCCTGAGCAACAAACCCAGGTGGTTGCTCCATATAAACTTCATCCTCAAGGTCACCGTGTAAAAATGCATTTTTAATGTCCAGCTGATACAGGGGCCAATGGCGAACAGCAGCCATAGAGAGAAAAAGGCGGACTGATGCTATCTTAGCCACGGGAGAGAAGGTATCACTGTAATCAAGCCCAAATATCTGAGTATATCCTTTGGCTACAAGACGAGCCTTAAGACGATCAACCTTACCATCTGGACCAACCTTGACTGCATACACCCAACGACAACCAACAGTAGATTTACCTGAAGGAAGAGGGACGAGCTCCCAAGTACCACTCGTATGTAAAGCAGACATCTCGTCAGTCATAGCATGTCGTCACCCTGGATGAGACAATGCTTCACCTGTAGACTTAGGGATGGCAACAGAGGACAGAGAAGATAGAAAAGCATAATAGGGTGATGACAAACGATGATAACTTAAACCGATATAATGGGGATTAGGATTAAGGGTGTTCCGTATACCTTTCCGTAGTGCAATCAGAAGAGACAAGTCCGCAGTAGGAGCAGGGTCAGGTGCAGGAAGTGAATCAGCCGGGCCGGATGCTGGGCGAGGACGACGATGATATGTCAAGAGTGGAGTGTCTTGTGCAGGGAGTCTAGGAGGAGCCACAGTAGATGGTCCAGCGTTTGGAATGGGTAAGACTTCTGTAGCAGAAGGTGAAGGAGGAGATATAGTACACTCCCTAAAGGCCGGTATGGGTAAAACCTCAGATATATCCAGATGGTCAGAATGGTCAGAAGAGGTAAAGAAAGGTTTAGACTCAAAAAAGGTGACATCGGTCGACATAAGATACCAACGAAGATCAGGTGAATAACAACGATAGCCATTCTGAGCACGAGAATAACCAAGAAAGACACACTTAAGAGCACGAGGAGCTAACTTATCTTTCCCAGGAGCTAAGTTATGAACGAAACAAGTGCTCCCAAAAACACGAGGGGGAACAGAGTATAAGGGTGACTGGGGAAACAATACCTCATGCGGAATCTGATTCTGGATGGGAGATGAAGGCATCCGATTAACCAAATAACAAGATGTGAGAACTGCATTGCCCCAAAAACGCAGCGGAACATGAGATTCAATGAGAAGTGTGCGAGCAGTCTCAATAATGTGCCTATTCTTTCTCTCTGCAACCCCATTTTGCTGAGGGGAATAAGGACAAGAGGTCTGATGAATAATTCCATGAGAAGACATAAACTGCTGAAATTGAGAGGATAAATATTCTAAGGCATTATCACTGCGAAGGGTGCGAATAGAAACACCAAATTGATTTTTAATTTCAGCACAAAAATTTTGGAATATAGAAAACAACTCAGAACGATCTTTCATTAAGAAAATCCAAGTACATCTTGAATGATCATCAATGAAACTAACAAAATAACGAAATCCCAAGGTTGAACATACTCTACTAGGACCCCATATATTTGAATGAACTAAAGAAAAAACAGACTCTGCACGACTCTCAATACTACGAGGAAAGGAGGCGCGGGTATGTTTCCCGAGCTGACATGACTCACACTCTAATGTGGATAAACTGGACAAACGAGGCACCATTTTCTGAAGTTTGGACAAGCTAGGATGTCCTAAACGACTGTGAAGTAGGTCTGAAGGATCTGCAATTACACAGGCCTTAGAGGATGTAAGTGAGTTAAGGTAGTAGAGGCCGTCTGATTCAAGTCCTGTTCCAATCGTCTATCCCGTACTGCGGTCCTGCATAATAAAAGAGTCATCAATAAAATATATTCCGCAATGGAGGGCACGAGTCAAACGACTCACAGATGCAAGATTAAAGGACAGCCAGGGACATAAAGAACGGAATCTAGAGTGACAGAGGGTAGAGGAGTTGCTTGTCCAACTCCTTTTGCTTTAGTTTGAGACCCATTAGCTAAAGTAACGTTGGGAAGAAACTGTGAATACGTAATATCTGACAAAAGGGATTTATTACCAGAGATATGATCAGAAGCAGCTGAGTCCACAACCCATTGTTCAAGAGGACTAGACTGGGAAACACAAGCAAAAGAATTACCAGCAACAAAAGTATCAGGCTGAGCAACAGTGGCTACTTGGGGAGACGTCTGCTTACTTGCTCGATATTTAAGGAACTCATTATACTCCCTTTCAGATACAGAAAATCCCTAGTTACCTGTAGGCTCGGTCTGAGCAACATAAGCATTTTTTGTTGGTCGACCATGTAAAGAATGGCACACATCACGAGTGTGACCAAGTTTATAACAATAAGAACACTTGGGTCTAGATCTTCCAAAACGACCTCCTCCTCGTCTATACTCCATAGTATGAGAAGCCCGATTGTCCACAGTTTGGGAGACGAGGATAGATGAATCAAGTGTCTGTGATGAGCTCACTGGGTGACTTGGTGCTGCAGCAAGGCGAAGTAAGCGAGAAAATAATTCATCAACTGTGGGGACAGTCGGACTAGCCAAAATCTGATCGCGTACTGAGTCAAGAACATTAGGAAGCCCAGCAAGAGTAAGAACTAGAAACAGCTTTTGTCGTTGCTCTTGCTGCTTTGCAACGCTAGCAGAGACTGGCATCAACGTCTCAAATTCCTCCATAACTGCCTGCACTTGACCCAAGTAAGTAGACATATCCAATTCCTGTTTCTTTAAATTTGTCATCCGCGATATCACATCATAGAAACGAGATATGTCATTGGTGTATAAAGTACGAGCATTTTCCCCAACCAAATAACATGTTTGGAATGGACGAAACAAGGGCATCAACTTGGAATCAATAGATCGCCACAAAATACTGCATAATTGAGCATCAATCTTCTCCCTATGTGCTTTAGCTTTTTCATCTCTGTCACTAGACTCCTTGGTTAGATGATCCTGAACACCTTGGCTTTTACACCACAACTCGACAGACGAAGCCCAAGCTAGGTAGTTTGAACCTCCCATTAAAGGTTCTGAGGTAATCATAATACCGGAATTGTTAGAACCCTGGTTTCTAGGCCCGAAAGCATCTAGTCCCAAAGACATCGTTGGATTATTAACTGAAAACTCGCTGAAACTAAAACAGAGGACTGAAAACTGGCGCTGCCGGAAAACAGGAACACTGTAGCTGCCGGAAAAACACTGTAGCTGCCGGAAAAATTCAAAGTTGTCGGAATTGAAAAGTAAAAATATGGATAGGGTCGGAATTCAAGGGTGAGCAAACTGTCCTGAAGAAATTCTGGCCGGAAAGTACTGTAGCTGCCGGAAAAGTCACTGTAGGTTGCCGGAAAAAATCAAAGTTGTCGGAATAGAACAAAAAATGGATGGGTAGGGTCGGAATTATATTCCGACTAAACTGTCCTTCTGGAGCGATCGGAAAAAGTGGCCGGAAAGGCTCTCACGTGCCGGCGCGTGGGCTTCACGCGCCGAGGGTCCTGCCGCGCGTGGGGGCGCGTGAAGCGTCGGTTTCCGGTGATTTTTTCTGGGGTTGGTCGGAATTCTCTCCCGAACCTCGTGGTGGTCTCGGATTTTGCACAACACCAACAGAAAAGGTAGTTTAGGTTACGGACAACCTGTTAAGTCGCCGGAAAATTGCGCGGCGACGACGTCTTCTTCCCGGAAATAGCTGGAATGATGCACAGCTATACTATTCTCACCAAAGCTCTGATACCATGTGAGAAAGCACGGGAGAAGAATATAACTCTTGATATTAAACATGATACAATGAGCCCTATATATAATACACATAACTTAATCTACTCCTAATACAGTTTGGACTAGAGTTCTACTATAATTAGACTTCTAACACCTCCATTTCAATCAATATGGCAGTCTTTCCATTTCGAGACATCTCAAAATGTTTGACAGCATTCCATATTTATTCTAGTTTTACAACTTTTAAGAATTCAAATTCATTGAACTATTCAACCTTTTAAGCTTAGATGTGATGTTTCCCCTATCCAACTAACTTTTCAACCATTATGTTACTATTTTTTTCCACTATCACTAGTATAATAAATAAGTCAAACCAATATCTTAAACTCCATACAATCCAAATATCATTACAACAACAACAACTACCCAGTATAGTCCCACAAAGTGGGGTCTGGGGAGGGATCCAAATATCATTAAATAAAACGAAATGGATTTAGTAATTATTAAGGCATTATTAAAGAACTATATCTCCAGATCAGTTCTGTTAATTAGCTAGCAACAATGCCTACGCTGTTAGACACATACTAGTGGATGAAAGGAACCAAATCAAGGAAAAGAATTCACAAGGCAAAAAACAATTAAGATGATCAGAAACAAATGAAAAGGTTGAGGTATATTTTTACCTTTTTCTTTTTTTCCTTTTTCTTCCTCTTTCTCCTCTTTTTTAATAATTGTAGTGTTTGCAGACACCTCAACAAATTCACGGGGTACCAGCTATCTCCCACTGGCATAGGCACTAACTCTATTTACAAACGGTCCTATTTCTACTTTTATGTAAAGGGGTGGAGAGGTGTGAATGGGGCAAGATATGCAGACAACCTTTTCACTTCAACCAGCACAAGAAAGGTTGCTGGGAAGTTGCCAATCTCTCATAACTTAGTTCAGGAGTTCGCGGCATTTGATTCAAGTATTCAGCCCTTAAAATTGATGTCAAGAAAAATAGTTCAAAAGGAAAAGCTTTGTATGAGCCAAATGAAGACGGACATTAATTCACTCTTAATTTTACTTTTTATCATACTATCTAAAAATTCCACATCATACTTAGCAGCTGCAAAATGTAGGAAAACAAAAGAAAGGATCAGCACAACTTCTCAAACCAACACTTTAGTCCAGCTTGAAGTGACGCTAACAAATAATGCAGTCTCATGTAGGTCGTGAACTGAAAGAGTGTTGGGATGCAAACAGAAAGCTCCACACCGGAAGAAAAGAGAAAAAGAGACCAACATATATATGATTACCCAATCCCATTAGTATGAGGCCTTATGGGAGATGCCCAAAAACAAATCAGTAAGGGCTTGGCCCAGAGCGGACAATATCATACTAATGCGGGGTTGGAGTGAGGTATGCGCTGTCCCATCAAGTGGTATTAAAGCCCAGGTTCGAAGAACGGAGTAGCGGACCGACGCGTGCGGAGATCTCGACGGTGTGCCAAACTGGACCAGAGGTGATCACCGGGCTAGCGAGGTAAGATGTATGCGGAAATGCCTTGTGTCGAAAGTCTTCCCGACAGAAACAGATGGTCGGGCGGTGGGTCCCGCGGTAGTTGCGGCGGTGCAAGATGGGTGGCAGATCAGAAATGGATATTCGCTGGAGGGGAGTCACGGGATTGTGTGGTCGTTTGTTTGAGGGGAGGTTTGTTGGGATGCAAATAAAAAGCTCCCACACCGGAAGAAAAGAAAAAAAGAGACCAACATATATATGATTACCCAACCACATTAGTATGGGGCCTTTTGGGAGATGCCCAAAAACAAATCTGTGAGGGCTTGGCCCAGAGCGGACAATATCTTACTAATGCGGGGTTGGAGTGAGGGTACGCGCGGTCCCATCAAAGAGTGTCCTAACTAAATTATAGTAGAAAATCCATCCTTATGAGAGAAACGCAAGTAATTGGTGTATACAATATTGTTTGGTTAGCGGTTTCATGAACCAGTGGTCACAGGGAATTCTTATGAAGGGACCAACTTATATGAGACAAGATTGTCAATTTTTTGGTAGAATAGCAACAGGAAGAAAATACTATTTTTCAAGGTAAGTGATGCAATATTTGAGATGTTCGGATAACAGCACACCTCCCTCCAACTCCCCAAGAGTCTGGCTGTTCAAACAATTAATCTTAAATTATTAAGATTGACCACTTGTCCAGAACCTTCGTTTTCTGGAAATAAAAGCTTGAAAAAACAACACAAAATTCAGGAATATAGATGATACAAAAAAAATTAAAATTACAAAATTTACAGAAATATTATGCACGCCTAATTCCTTTTTCGGTCAACTTAGAGCTTCATTAATCATTTCGCCTACAACAGGAAACTGAGAAGCAGAAAACTAGATGAATTAAACAAACTCCTTATCCCATAATTGAAATTACTCTACTTTCCATTTCGACGGGGGACACAAACTACTTGAGATGAGAGAAAAACGAGCATATACCAGGAAATTTGTAGAGTTTGACGGAATGGTCAACAGATCCGGAGGCCAGACAGGTGAAATTAGGGCTGAGAGCCAAAGCGGTAACGCCATCTCTATGATGTCGAACAATTTTAGCGGGATTAGCTGGCAAAAAAGCATCTTGAATGCAAATTGAAGAATCAGAAGAAGACGCAGTGACGATGTGTTCGCCTTGCTGATCCCATAAAACCGAGCAAAACGACCCAACGCCATTGCTGCTCTTGTGAGCTTCTCGCATCTTAATGGATCTGATCTTCATCGTCGATCAAGGTTTTGTTGCTCTCTTCCTTCCTCTGATTTAGATGTTACTTTTACTTGGTTTCCATTTGTTAGGGTTTGGATAAAAGTAGTAAAACGCTTTGGATTTGGCGGGAAATGGGTTTGTGAAATGCGATTGAGAGAGCGGGAAAGGAAAACAGAATTGGAATTGTATGTTTGGTTTTTGCTATAAAAATAGCACGCTCTTCGGATTGGTCAATAACCATCGTTTACTAAGTCACTAAAAAATAGCCAATATTATATTACAACAGACACCGATCCAACATAATATACTAGAATTCGGTGCACCTATATATGAACTTCCAACATATTATGCTGGAACTCCAACACACGGAAAGTTCCAGCATAATATACTAAAGATTCGAGCACTTACGTATGAACTTCTAGCATATTATACTAGATCGGTATACTTTGTTGAAATTTCAGTATATTATGCTGGAGTTCTAGTGTACTTATGCTCTAACTCCATCATAATAATATTATGTTGGAGTTCCAACATACTTATCCTGAAACTCTAGCATAATATGATGGAGTTAAGATATACTTATGTTGGAACTCTATCATAATATACTGATGCATTTTTTTTATTTTGAACAGTATTTTCGCTCAAATTTATCTTTACATAAAAAATAACTAAATTTCAATTACTTTTAAAATTGGACTATTTTTGAACAATAACTTATAAATCTGCTATTTTAAATTTTTCTCCCCTTTTTGCGCCATTGTGTGGGTCTCACACCGACCCAAGTAGTTGTTATTGGGCCAAATTGTTGCACAAGTCAATGACTCATTTTATTACTGGGCCTACCTAGATCGACTCTACAAATTACCGGGAGAAGTTCAAAAATGCTCATATAAGGGTGCAAATGGCTCGGGCTTGAACCGGGACCGAACCGGGACCGCGATCCTGGCGGTCTTGTCGGTCCTGGTGGGCCGGTCCTGGCGGTCCCGGGCCTGCCGGTCCATTAAGCCTGTGATGGGGTCGGTCCATTTGCTTCGAACCGCTAGGCCCGGGACCGCCAGGCAGGCCAGGGCCGGTCCTGGCAGGCCCGGGCGGGCCTGGACCGGTCCTGACAGGCCCAGACGGGCCCAACGGCTCTTTTAAAAAAAACTTAAATTCAGTAACGGCTCTTTTCAAAAATAGCCGTTTGGAACTTTGTAAAATAGCCATTTGGTCCTCAAACTTTATATAATTACAATTTTTTCCATATCTCAACTATAAATACCCCCTCATTCTTTCATTTTTATTCACCAATTCATCAATAACTCTCACTCTCTCTCAATCTCTCTTTCAATCTTTCTACTACAATTGCTTGATTTATTGTTAAAAATTCGTGAAAATTTGTGAAGTTGTTGAATTGAAGTTTTCAAGTATTCAACGATTTTCAATTTTCAAGAAGTTATTCGGCAATTCGGTAATCTCGTTTCAACTCTTACGTTTTAATAATATATTTCTGTGTTGTTTAGTTTGCATAGTTCTAATTAGTATGGCATTTTCTTTGAAAAAAATGCTCGGTAAAGGAAAAGGTAAAATCGGTGAAAGTAGTGGCCATAATACTACCCTTCCCCCGCTCCCCGACCTACAAAAAGATAAACAAGTTGAAAGTAAACGCCAACCTAGACGTCCTACTCCGCCTCCCGTAATGCTTGATAGTGATCACGCTTATTTTCAATTTACCGGTAGTGAATTTCTACATGATGCTGCAGTAGGTGGTAGATTAGATGATGAAATTATGAATGCTCTTTATCCTAATGAACCTATCTTAGAAGAAAATGAGGATGATAATAATGATGATGAAACCCAAGCACCAAATTTAGATGATACACCTACTAGTCCCGTTCATAACTCAAGTAATGCATCGGCACACCCACCTGTAGAAACTCCAACTTTTAGTAGACAACATGCTAAACGTGCATAAACATCATTAGTTTGACATTTTTTTACTCAAGTAATAGAATAAAATAAGGCTAAGTGTAAAACTTGTGGGAAATTACTTGTTCATAAATTTACTGGAGACCGTAGCGGCACAGGTAGTTTGGTTAGGCACATAAAAATACACCCTACATATAGGGCTAGATTTTTTCAAATGCAAGCGCAGCAAGAGGGGACAAGTGTAGATTCTGCGGTTAACCCTAGTACAGGTTCAAATCTAGTTCAACCAGGAACTAACACTATCACCGGAGGTATTTTATATTACAATCCAAATAGAGATCGTGAAGAATTAGCAAAGATGATTACTGTTATGTGCTTACCTTATACTTTTGCTTCTAATCCTAATTGGGTTCATTATATTAGAAGAGTTTTTAATCTTACTTATAAAGGTTGGCCTCGCGCAACAGTTAAGGCCGATATTTATAAATTCAAACATGAATATGAACAATTTTGCGCTATTTATTTACTCATATACCTAATCAGATTTCTATTACTACTGATATTGGTATAAGTAATAATGTCTGTGATTATCTAACTGTTACAAGTCATTAGATAGATGAGGACTGGACAATGCAAAAACGTATAATTGCATATAAAATAATTAATTCACGTCACACGGGTAGGTTTATGGCTAACACTGTTTCAGATATTTGTAGATATTTTTGTTGTAGCGATAAAATAATGGAAATTTCTATGGATAATGCTTCTAGTAACACTAGTGCAATAGGCATGATTACAACAACACTAAATCCTGCATTTAGTAATATTTTCATGTTAGATGTATTTGTCATATTTATCATTTAATTGTTGGTGATGGTATGCGAATTTTAAACATAGAAATTGAAAAGGTTCGAATAGCTCTTAATTGACTATTTTATTCAAACCGTAGAACTAGACTTAGAGAATATTTTAAAAATGTGATGAATATGACCTTAGAGAAAGAAAGGTTCCTAAACCTTGCCCGACTATGTGGGATTGTATGTACGAAAGTTTAGTAGTTGCGTATGAATATAGAAACCTAATTAATGCAACGTTTAATTATCGGGTAGGTGGTGAGAATGATGATGAAATGCTTACTACCCAAGATTGGACGAATGTTAAAATTCTTTTAGATTTATTAGAACATTTTCAAGTTGCTACAAATGCATTTTCTGGGCAATAATATCCTACTATTTCAAACTGTTTAGTTTATATTGCCGCACTAGCTGTTTTGTTTGTTGAATTTGGCGAGGGTGGGGATATTTATGAACTTGGTATAAATGAAATGAAACAAAAATTTAAAAAATATTTTTTCCCTATCCCTCCTATTTTTTGTGTAGGTGCAATGTTAAATCCTACAATGAATTGGGAGGTCCTCCTTTTTGGTATTATAATATTCCTTAGGCTTTAGATCTTTCAGACGAGGAAATTGCTTCACTTGCTGATGCAAAAGCATCAATTAAAATTAATGCTCAAACTGTTTATAATGCTTATAAAGTTGCGTTAGAGCATGCTAGGCCAAATATTCCAACCCCTACTTCGTCTAGCTCACAATCGTCTAAAAGAACTACGGGTTTAACATCTCTTAAATCTTGGACGGAGTTTCGGGGTTCTCAAGGTGATAATTATGATGAAATTTCACATCTAAATGAGCTTCAAGTTTACTTGTCTCAGGGACTTGAAAAGGAGAATTTCGGTTCTTGCAAGGATGGCTCGGGATGTTTTATCAATTCAAGCTTCAACTGTTGCATCGGAGAGCGCTTTCAGTCAAGCAAGACTACAAATCGGTGACCATAGAGCGGCGATGAGGGAGAGCTTGGAAAAATCGGTGCTTTTTAGAGATTGGATCCGCGCGGAAAGAAGAAACTTTATTAAAGATACAATGTAGATTAATATGTAACTTGTACATTAGCACATCTTCCTTTAGTTTTTTTTTCCTTTTAATGGTGGTATTAGTACCTTGTTGTGTTCATTCCATTGGGGGAAGGAAGACTAAAAAAGATATGCCATTTTGGTCAATAAAAATTATAAGACATATCCTTGAATATTTTTTTCTCAATATTTCTTTGTATTTACTTCGATATGTTATCCTTGAATATATATATATAACAACAATATATAACATACAATATATACTACAATAAAATATATACATAACGTACAACCTAAACTACAAGAAAATATATTAGTAATAACATATATACATAATATACAATATATATAAGAGAATATATATACATTATACATAAGAGATATAATGTATATACAATATATACTAATTAGTACAACACAATATACTAATTACTACAACACAATATATACATTATATACAATATATACATAATATATATCAATATATACATAATATACAATATATACTAATTACTACAACACACTATATACAATATATACTAACTACTGCAACACAATATGTACATAATATACAATATATATTAATTGCTACAACACAAAATACATTGAAATATATATTATATATAATATACTAATAACTTAGTACACCATGTAAAATATATTCTACACTATACTAATAACTACTATACAAGATATTGCCTTAAAAAAAACCCGCCAGGCCCGGTCCGTCAGGCCCAGGACCACTGTGGGCTTAGGCCCGTCACTGGCCGGTCTCAACCTCCAGGACCGCCAGGCCCGGCACCACGAAGCCCGGCCCGTCAGGCCCGTTTAGGCCCGGGCCCGGGCTAGAATACACCTTTATGCTCATATCTATAAGTGGTCATTCAAAAATAGCCACAGTTTCAAAATTAATTGAATTTTAGCCATTTTTTTTGTGCAGATAAATTTGAACGAAAATACTATTTAAAATCCGAAAAAATTCTCATGTTGGACTTCAGAATATTATACTGAAACTTTTCGCATGTTGGAGTTCCATCATAATATTCTGGAAGTTCATATACATGTACATCGATCTCCAGTATATTATGTTAGAACTTTTCGTGTTGCAGTAAAATAGTGGCAACTTTTCAATGACTTTACAAATGCTGGCTATTTTTGAATGATCAGTCTGAAAACTGGCTAGCCCGTGTATTTTTACCAAATTACCGAATCAGTTATTTTCTATTTACAATAAATAAAATGAGAAATTTTCGTAAATCACTATAGTTTAGAGCCTAATAAATATAATTTGCCTGATTACTACTCTTAACTATTATTTGATTGCCACTAACTTGTACACTTGTATTCAAATGAGCAACGAATACAACTTATGCCAATTGTATTCGTTCGCGCAACAAATGCAATATGTAGCAATTGTATTTGTTCGCACAATTGTATTCATTCGTTCAACCAATACAATATGTACCAACGATATAGCCAATGCAAAATATAAGGGTATATAAGGGTACAATTTGTATCGACCGTAATGGATATAATATGTATGACTATATTTGTCCGCACAATGGATACAACTAAAGCAAACTATCAAATAAAAAAAATATTCTTGTTGAGAGTCAAACTCAAGGCATCCACTAACTAAGCAGGTGCATTAACTAACTAAGCTACGGTCACTACTAGAAATTCAGTAATTAACGACCGCAAAAACCGACCAACGTTGGTCGGTTTTGGCAAATTACCGACCAAAACACGTCTAAACACGTTTGGTCGCGATTTTGGTAGTCATTTTAGTATACCGACCAAGGTTGGTCGCAAAGGTATAAGGACCAAGGTTGGTTGCCAAAAAAAAAACCGACCAAAGTTGGTCGGTATTTTAATTATGTAATAAAAAGATTCACCATCTAGGAATTGAACATAGGTGTGTACTGTGGCAGGATACTATTCTACCATTAAACCATTAGTGCATTTTGTTTTAAGATTATTTTATATTTTATTTATACTCTTTAATTGTATTTTCGCACGAAAATAACCGACCAAAGTTGGTCGATTTTTTAAAATGGCCGGCCGAATTTACCGACCAAAGTTAGTTGGTTTCTTGAAAATTAAATTTCACGGGGCTCAAAACTAGTTTTTCGCATTTTTGCGCCAAAGAAAACCGACCAAAGCTGGTCGGGTTTTCTTGGTTTATTTTTACCGATTTTCTAGTAGTGAATAGTTTATTACTCTCTTATTTTAGTTCAAAATAATTAATCCCTTATTTTATGAATTTACTATAAAATTCAAATATAGCTACGAATAGTAAATTTGCTGTGAGTATAACTACAGTGATAAATATAATGTAAATGTTTGACGTGCCACGTAATTTTCCCAAATAAAATTTTTATGCTAAACACATAAATAATTTCTTAAAGTACTATTATATACACTTTTTTTAACTAACTGAAAATTACACTTCCAAAACCACTGTTTATGTCATGTATTATGACGTAGTCATATTTTAAGTGTTTCTACTAATTGACATTTCTGCATTTTCTATTCCTTAACAATTTAAATACGTATAAACTTGACATCCAATTTCTTATTATTTCAGGTTTTAGATTAAAATAAAAAGATTCTCACATATGAAATATGAATTCTTTTCCAAGGTCCAAAAATTCCCATTTTTCTACCCCAACAAAAAAAGTAAATAAAGAATATGTATAGAAAACCATATACTAAGAAAGTATCTATATTATATTAAAAACACGAGCCCTTAACGAAATGTCGTTTGCCTATTTTACCCTTTAAAACATAGAGTTCTCGTAGGACAATATAGTAATTTAAGTATTTCATAAATATTTAAAAATATTCACTTAATTTGTTTAGTTTTCGAATTTTGGTAAATATTTCTTCAATTATTTGTTATTAAACTTTTCCTCAATTAACTAGTTAAACTTTGTCACGTTCTTACCTAATAGGGAAACTTAACAAAAAAAAAAATTCTAAACTTTTACTCTCATTAAATTTTATCACTTTTCTTACATAAGGAAGCTTAACACAAAAATTTTTACTTTGCCTTAATTAATTAGTTAAACTTTGTAACGTTTTTTACCTAAGGAAACCTAACAAAAAAAAAAATTTGTAACGTTTCTTTGCACACTTAAAATTTTGATTTCTAATATTTATGACTTTTCTTACTTGAATTAGGTAAAAAGATCTAACTTTAAATTTAATATAGTTGTCATATTAACTATGCAACTAATGGTCTTCGATAATAAATAATTATTTTGGAAATAAAGTTTACAAATATTTCCATCACTATTTAAATGTATCCGGATCAAAATTGAATAAACAAAAAGAAAAAAGCTATAAAATATACTCGCCTAACCAGATTAAAATGAGAAACATAATTAAGTAAAGTTTCACTTAATTAATTTAGTTTTTTGATTTTTTTGGTAAATTTTTTTTTCAATTATTTGTTATTAAACTTTTCCTTAATTAATGATTAAACTTTATCACGTTCTTACCTAATAAGGTAACTTAACCAAAATAAATTTCTAAACTTTTACTCTCATTAAATTTTGTCACGTTTCTTACGTAAAGAAGCTTAACATAATTGTGTACCATAATATTTCTATAAAAGAAGCTTAACGTCACAATTTAATCATCAAAGTTTGCCTTATTCCAGCATAGCGGAATATCAACATCTTTTGCTACTTCATATTTTGCAAGCACGTTTACATCCACCAGATTTTAGTGTTGTTTCAATAATTTATTTTTATTGTTGCATCAATTATTTTTATTATATACTTTTTTTTTTCATATTTCCGAATAATGGCTAATTTTACATCTCATGTAATTTACAAATTTATTACATGCTATTAAAGAATTGCAATTCATCAAAAAAATCGATTAGATATTCGATCTAAGTCTTATCACTTAAATATTAGTATTATTTATTTCCTTTGTTGTATAATTAATAATACTTATAATTGCTATGCCAGCTCAAGTTGCTTGTTTTTAGAAAGAATTAAAAATTAGACTATCTCCTTTAACTTGTGTTATATTAATACTACATGATTTGCGTTATTGCAATTTCCATGCTTGAATCACTCAGATTTCAACAAATACGTCCGTTCAGATAAACAATCTTCCTTATATCATAAAATAACCAATTATTGAATTTATCACTTTGATAACTTATAAAACTCTTATGCATGCTTTATTTTAGGTACACTTGCTATGGCTAGTGAAAAAGAATTGTTAGACCAATGTGTCCCAATTAATAGTCTAAGAGTATCTAAGTCATCTTGGATAATAGTGTTAGTGTTTGGGAGTGGAATCGTAAAAGAGTTCAACAATAAAACAAATCAAAGCACCCGAAAAATTGTGACATTTAGTTGACGAAGAGGTAATTGTTATTTTATTTTATGTCTTTTCATATTATAGTTTTAACCATCAGATTAACTTACAGTGAAATCTCTTTAATTATATGTTTGAATATTGAAACCGGAAAGAAGAATGATAATATTTGAATTTGGAGAGATTAATTTATAAAACTAAAATATTTTTATAATTGAATATATTAACAAAATCAATATTTATCATTTTCAGAAGCATATACTTTTATTTTATAAAATAAATGGAGTATAAAATTTTGATATTCTTTTTTTTAATTGAGATAATGTACACGTGCAACAGGCGTATCATATGACTAGAGATTTTTTGAATATTTTAGAGATTGCAGGTAATTATTTTTTGTGTGAATGGTATTTTTTGTTTTGATTTTTTCTATAATTTCTAAAATATTCTCTTTGTTACATTCTACGTAACTGTCAAGGAAATAAAGACAGAGTAATATACTGCATATTGTGACTATAAGGTGCATTTGACCAACCCATTAAAATTAAAAATTATGAGCCATGAACTTATATGACATCGTATAAGTCTCTACAAACAGCGACGGTCTTTAAAACTGGTGACTCTTGATTGTCTTGGTGAAAATTATCGTATCTTATCTATGCAAGTAACTTATAGGACATTATGAGTTCTTGGTATATTATACTCCTTGTGTACCTTTTTATATTCAAAATCAACCAAAAAATGGACATCATGGGTGAATAATTCTAAACATCTTGGATGCTTGCAAAGCAACTAAAGCAATTAAAAAAGAAAAAAAATGACAAAAAGAGTATTATGAAATCATTTGGATGATAACCTGATTTCTGCTTGTTATGTTTAATGAGATTATTTGTTGTTTGACAGGTTGGTTTTAAAGAAAAATGCTCTGATCACGATATTAAAAAATTTGGACCTAGCAAATAGCTTATGTAATGGTACAAGAATGATATGTAGAGGCTTTGACAATAACGCCATCCATGCAGAAATAATGACGGGCAAAAATGCTTCCAAACATGTGTTTATTCCTAGAATTCAACTTTCGCCTCCAGAAAATGAAGGTTACCCTTCCAAATTCATCAGAAAATAATTTCCAGTATGGCTTTGCTTTTCGATGACAATAAATAAAGCACAAGGACAAACAATACCCAATGTGGGATTGTACTTAACGCAACACGTATTTTCACATGGACAACTATATGTTGCACTTTCAAGGGGAATATCTATGTCAACAACAAAGGTTTTGATCTTGACCGAGCAGCCGAAGCGAAAAAAAGGAACATATACCAAGAACATCGTCTATAAAGAGATATTAGGTAAGATTTGCCACCATAACATAGCATATATCATAGAAACATAATTGTATGATGATCTTTGTTATTCTTCAAGCAATATTTTTTTTTTATGAAACTTCCTCAACTATACACAATTTAATTTGTTGTATCATGAATTACCTTTATACTTAATTCCTTTTCTTCTTATCATTCTTTGGCGGAGGACAATCCACTGCCTTATGCCTAGTTTTTCCACAGTTGTGGCAGTTACCCTTAAACTTCTTCTTGCTTGGGAAATTCTTTGGTCCAGAAGCCTTTTTTCTCTCCTTATTTTGTGGTGCCTCCTCAACAATGTTTGCCCCCACAATTGTCGAGTTTTCACGTGACTTCTTTTCAGCATTTTTGTTGTCTTCTTCTATCCTTCGACGAACAATCAAATCTTTTAGTGTCATTTTCTTACGCTTGTGTTTAAGATAGTTCTTAAAATCCTTCCACAATGGAGGTAATTTCTCAATAAAAGCAGTGACTTGAAAGGCCTCATTTATGACCATACCTTCAATAACAAACTCATAACTAGTAAAAAGATAAATCTTATTAATAAAATTATTGACTCGGGTCATACCTTCAGCAAGGAGGTCATGTACAATGACTTTTAGTTTTTGGACTTGAGTTATGACCGACCTAGTGTCAATCATCTTGAAATCCAAGAATCTTGCAGCCACGAACTTCTTAAGTTCGGCATCCTCAGTCTTGTACTTCATCCCAAGCGCATTCCATAACGCTTTTGAAGTTTCCATGACACTATAGACATTGTACAAGCCATCTTCCAAACAACTCAAAATGTAGTTTCTGCAAAAAAAATCAGAATATTTTCATGCTTCAGTTACAACAATTCGTTCATCATCCGGAGTATTTTCTGCCAAGACCGGAGGATCCTCCTTGATGAAACATTGCAAACTCAACGTAGTAAGATTGAAGAGCATATTTATTTGCCAGCGTTTGAAGTCAATACCGAAAAACTTTCCGGGTTTTTCTGCTGGTGCCATAACATGTGCAGGAGTAGAACGGCTTGACGATGCAGCATCACTCGTAACAGTAGCACCCATTCCCGCAAAAATTCCATTAGTTTGGTTTTCATTCGCCATATTTCTGTAAAGTTGAAACAATACAGAGCTTTGTTAAATCAGTGAAGTTTTGATATCTTCAAACTGAATACCAAATCAAACATACAATACGTACCAATTGTGAAGCTTTTATATACTTCAATCTCGTACCTCTATTGTTCCGGCAAAGTTTTTATGTACTTTAAACCACACAGAAACAATTATTGGAGTAAAAAGCAACAAGGCATTAGTCTCCAATAAAGTATATAAAAAACAGTTTAATAATCAACACTGAAACGTTAGTAATATATAAAATTCCTTAAGCTTGTGAGTGTTACTATGTTAAACCAAAAATCAGAAAAAACTGTTAGAAGAATTAAAGATTAGAAAATAGTAGAGAATCAGAAATATTCCGAGTCCACAAGTTTCTTGTGTGTCCTTAAGGAATTTTAGCCCCCTCACACGTTGCCAAGGTAATGGATTAAATTCTCCCAGGATAAAATGAAATCAACCTTCCTGCAACAACGGCAATACAAACTGCAGGATACCAACGAACTCAAAGAACGAAGCAAAATCACACTTACGAATTTGAGAGAGAGAGACTGCGAATTAGGATGCAGTATATTCAGAAAGAAAGAAGTTCTTGAGTATTTTTCCTATATAGAAGATGTAGCCTTGCATCAGAATTTATAGGCAAATATTTGAAGAGGTGTCTGGAAAGGTGCCTCGCGACAGAACCGCGGCCAGAGAGGCTCTCTGAATCTGATTGCTGGCTTTGAATCTGACTGCCGTGGTCGCGACAAGCAATGCCCTCTAAACTTTCAGCAAGGTTTAATTTTTGTCCAAAAATAATCTTATCGATCGAACAAATCCAAATTCAAATCCGAAGCCGAGTGAGCGAGCGACGACGGCACGATGGTTCATTTTCTTCAACTCCTTTTAAGAGCTTTAAAAAGTGATTCTATATATAAGCCCACGAATATGGTTGTCCCTCACTAATGAGGGACAAAGTGCAAGACAAAAGTTCACCTTTTCAAATTGTTATTTTCCCTTCATTTTTAATTCACACTTCTTTTACTTTTAAGCCAAATGGCTTAAAGTCTCTAACATACGGTAAAATGCATGTTTTTCAAAAGTACAAGCAAAGCAAGCTTTGGCTTATTTTTTTAGGTAAATGCAAGTTTCCAAACCGGTAATACGCTTTTTGTTATTGTCAAAAACTTTGTCCTAGCATGAAGGATAAGTCCCAAAAACGAGGAATGATCAGCGACACCCACGGCGGTCATACCCAAGCTGATAAGCATTCCTCTAATGGCTTTCATGTGCCCATTTCTTGAAAACACAAACATCATTTTCCCTTTTCCCAAATCCCAGAGTTTGAAAACTAGTTGATCATGCAATCAAAAGGAAAGGAGGAACAAAAGGGCATCTGATATATATAAGTAGACAGAGGTATAATGAAATCAAAGTAATTTTAGTAGATTATCAAAAGGAGAGGACGTGAGAAGTTGGTAATTTCCTAAAGCAAAATAAAAGGCTTTTTTTTTTTTTTTTTTGGTAACAATAAACCCTTCCCTGAAATAATTCAGTTTTAGATACAATCAAGGACGGATCTAAAATATAAGTATGGGTTCCCAGGAACTCAGTAGCTTTTGGCTAGATTTTGTATTTGTATTAAAAGAATTATATAACATTTAAGAATATTAAGTTGGAAATCCAGTTCTTTAATATACAGTTACTATAGTATATTAATTTAAAGTCGATGTATAAATCTATATATTTAAAATCCTGAATCCGCCTTTAGATACAATCTTTGAACTTTTGAATGATACACGCCCACGTATACAACGAAAATCGCACATAAATATAGTTTGAATAATATTTTATTTTACAAGGGTGTTAAGGGTTATATATTTTGAAAAGTAGGAGTTATATCAGTAATTAAGTATGTTAATATGAAAAAGCTAATAGGCCAACAAAAGTTTAGAAATAGAAAGTTCTTATACAGTCCATTTTACAAAATTTTAAGAAATTTGGGATTACCTTAATTTCTATTAAGTTTACAATTAGGTCTCCAAGGGAATTAGTCAACGAGGAATGGTGGAGCAAAGAGCAAAAGTTACCTTCATAGTTTCACACTTTGTCTCGACGCTTTTGTCTCTCTTCTTTAATTTGTTCGAAATTTACTTTACAGCTTTTCTCTAAGCATACTTAGTCAACTGGTTTCAAGACTCTATCATCCTCGGTTCTAGTATTTTTAGCTGTAATTTCTGACTCTATTACCACATTTTCATTGTCGATCCCCTTAGTACTATTTTACAACAATACAATAACAACCCAGTATAATTCCATTTAGTGGGGTCTGGGATGGATAGTATGTACGCAGACCTTAGCCCTACGTTGGGGTAAAGAGGCTGTTTCCAAATAGACCCCCGGCATCCTTCCATCCAAGAAATTCCCACCTTGCTCTTGGGGAGACTCGAACTCACAACCTCTCGGTTGGAAGTGGGGGTTGCTTACCTTCAGAGCAACCCTCTTGTCTTCATTAGTACTATTTTAGGCTGCAAAATTAATCACCAATCATAATGAAT
The DNA here is from genome assembly GCA_034376525.1 of Nicotiana benthamiana. Lineage (NCBI taxonomy): Eukaryota > Viridiplantae > Streptophyta > Magnoliopsida > Solanales > Solanaceae > Nicotiana > Nicotiana benthamiana. The sequence continues at coordinate 106,411,424 of CM067335.1, read as the reverse complement.
TAAAAGATACTTTGCCAGCCTAAACAAAATAGTAGTAATTCCTTAAGTTATACTTATAGTAGTTTATTTGGTCATGCTTCTCAGACTCTCAGTATTTTGTTCGAAAAAAAACTTTTTTTTTCAAATAAGTGATTGGCCAAGCTTTTGAAAGAAAAAAATATTTTTGATCGGAGAAGTAGATGAAGTTCTAGAAAATAACTTTTCTCCAAAAGTCATTTATTGAAAAATACTTTTGAGAAAATATACTTATAACATTTTTAGCCAAGCTACTTTTTGGCCAATTTTTTTTCTTTCCAAAAAGCACTTTTGGACAAAAATTGAGGTGCTTGACCAAGATTTTAGAAGGAAAAAAATGCTTTTGTGGTGAAGCAGAAACAGAAAAAAATATCTTCTCTTCAGAAGCACTTTTTGGGGAAATACTTTTTGAAAAAAGTATACTTAGATGTAGTTTTTTAAAGCTTGTCAGACACTAATTGCTGCTCAGAAATGCTTTTCAAACTAATTAGTCAAACACAAACTGCTTCTCACCAAAATTACTTTTGAGAAAAGCACTTTCGAAAAAAATAATTCTCACAATAAGCTGATTTTTATAGCTTGGCCAAACAGGCTAGTAGAATCGTTTTAAAAGTTTGGCCAAATACTAATGATAGCTTAGAAGGCCTATTCAAATTAATTAGCCAAATACAAATTACTTTTCACCAAAAATACTTTTAAAAAAATCAGTTATCAAAATAAAGTTGATTTTTGCAATTAAGCCAAACACAGGCTATTAAACATTTGATTGCTTCAGTTTCACTTGGGAGTAAAAAAGCAACCTGCTAAATCTCATTTTTCTATTGATGTACTAGTAGCTTATTAATTTTTAGTTAGTCGGTTCACCCTCGACACGAAAACAATTTCCAATAGTAGGCAACAAATTGATGGTTTGATACTCTCACGAGAGGGGTTGCTTTGATGGTAAGCAACCTCATTTCCAATTGAGAGGTTGTGAGTTCGATTCTTCCCAAGAGCAAGGTGGGAAGTTCTTAGAGGGAAGGATGCCGGGGGTCTATTTGAAAACAACCCCTCTACAAAAGAGTAGGGGTAAGATCTGCGTACATACTATCTCCCCAGACCCCACTAAATGAGATTATACTGAGTTGGTGTTGTTGTTGATTCTCTCACAAACTGTGTGTTTACACCTCAAGGTAAATGACTGTGGATTAAGTAAAACTTTATGAGCTGGACATGGTAATTACTTTCTCAGAGAACTGTTTGTTTACCCCTCAAAGCCAAATGACTGATTGGAATTAGAGCTGAAGACACTAAAGAACAAGCTGCACCCACTGATAAAAAATGGGAGGACGAGCCCTAGTGTTCTGGAATTGTTTGTTAAAACCTAACTGTAAAGTTAAAGAATGATTATATTATAATACGCTGAGTGATTCAAGGCAGTTTTATTTTACCACTTGCCCATGTTCTTCTCCTTCCTCTTCAACAATATTTTGGTTCTAACTCCTTGGGAACTCTGCTCGCTAATCACCATGCTTATTATATTAAGTATACTTATATTTTATAAATATAGTAGTGAATTACTACACTGAAGCATACCTGAGAGAATTCACTAATCATGTGCGTTTAATATTTGACCAGAACCGACAGGCTTCTAAATCCTAGAGTTAGGCTCACCGTTTTACCAAGAATTAATTATAATAATGATGTACTAGTACTACTAAATTAAACTTTTAGTAGTATAAATTACACTGTTGAAGTACGCCTCAAGTTTTCCATGACCCTCCCAAAAGCCCCATTCACAAATGACCAAGTAGCCTAGAAGAAATATTAACTTTATGAAAGAAAGGCAACAAACAACATAGAGATAGAGTGCTCGAATTAATAATACTTTAGAGGAAATGCCAAAAAAAAAAAGAACAGGAAAAATTAAATATAATGATACCCAAAAAAACGTAGTCCACAGAAATGAGCTAGGTTGATAACCTAAAAGGCAATATAAAAACTACTTTTATAAAATGATGAACGGTTAATCAGAGGCGTATCTAAATGTTATGGTATGGATTTACGTGAATCCATATTTTTTCTCATAAATTATATATAATAATATTATATTTTTCGAGAATTACTTAATTATATATGTGTGAATTCATACTCAAAGACTTTTATGGTGCAATAATTATTGGGTGCACCTCTACGAGTGAAATTGGTGGTTAAATACCACTCCGGACGGTCTTATTTTCATCACGGATAGATATATACGTAAAAACACTAAAAAATTTTTTAAAAAATATATAGTTTTGAACCTATAATTTTAAAAATCTAGTGAGTATATTGTCGATATTAAAGTTAAACTTATCAAATAAATTTTAAATTCGCATTTTCATAATAATACATCCATCTTCTTGAAATCCTGGATCCCGCTCTACTATTAATGGTCAGTCAATAGACAGATCTTGAGACAGGAGAGAGTGTGATTACAACCTAATTAAAGTGTGAAACGGTTAGTTAAAGGTGTGTATATATATATATATATATATATAGGCCAACAAAACAAACTAATCCTCGTAGCATGCATGGCGACAGACAACTGTATCTTTCATTCCACGCTATCATAGCCCTTTTCCTTAACATCCTCATGAATTAATCAACCAAGAAAAGACCATCTTCCACTTCTTTATTGTTTTATATATTTTGTTCACTGCTCCTTTTCTATTAGTCTTTTGAGTTTTCCCAGGTACTTTTTGTGCTCAGTATGTATACCATTTTTTAAAGCAATGACAAAAAGTTAGTTGTTCTAACCCTAGCTTTGACTTAGGTTTGGAATTTGGGCTTTCTATAAATCTCCCACTTTCCTTTCATGTGCATCCTCTCCTTTGTTGCAGAGTAACAGAAATACCCTTAACCAAAAGAAAGAGTCAAAATGGTCTCCTTAAATTTTACTTCTTTTATGCTTGTTCTCTTGTTCATTTTCCTAACCTTAAAGGTTTCAATTACTCGTAGTGATCAAGGTACGTACTACATTTTTCTTTTTCCTAGTCCTCAGTATGTTTAATTTTTCTTTCTTTCTAAATTAACAGATTAATTAGTTCCTTCTTTTTTATGGAAACAACTTTTTTATCTGAAATAGGTAGGGGTGTAAGATTTGCGTATAGACTACCTTAGTTTTCCCAGACCCCACTTGTTGGAATCAAACTGGGTTTGTTATTGTTGTTGTAATTAGTTCCTTCTTTTTCCAATATGAAAATTAAAAGTTGGCTCTTCTACAGCTAAGCAAACATATGTTGTGGTCCATGAAGCAGAGAATGGTTTTGCCATGGAACTAGCTGGGAATTATCAGAGTGTGGAGAAGGTACTAAATTAGCTAAAGCTGAATTGATTTCACATTTAATTACAGTATATTCGAATTTTGTCAGTTTCATATTTAAAAATGAAAATTATTACGACAAACTCTGAAGGAAGTTAATGAAAATTCAGGAAGCTTTGGGTGGTGTAGCAGCAGCTGCTGTACTCAGTACTAATGGAAGAATAGGAGGAAGAAAAATGATGACAGAAAGAAGGAATATGAAGAAAAACATGAAGCAAGTGGAAGGTAGCATCAAGACAGAGGAAAATTCAAAGAATTCAGGTGCAAATGCAACCCATTCTGTTGGAAATTTAAACCAAAAAGGGGAAGGGAAGTTGAGAGTAATGTCAAGTAAATTGAATACTAGCCATTCAGTGTCGAAGGTCAATACAGGAAGTTTCGTGGCTCTAAATGCTGATTATCACATGGCAAGACCGCACCCTCCTAAGAATAACTGAGAGAAAACTCAAGAGAAATTAACTTTTTGGCCGTTTTATATCTTATCAGATGTCTTTTTCTTTGTAGTTAGATGTTCCTGTGAAAAGGACCAAGTATACTTGTATGTATCCAATAGAAAATCAAGAAAATTTCAGAATGTTCAAGAGTATCGCATTTCTTGTAGTGCATCTATTCTTTTTACGAGCAAAGTACAACAACAATAATCCAGAGTAATCTTATTTAATGAGTTTGGGAAGGGTAGTATATATGCAGATCTTACCCCTACCCTTAGATAGAGAGATTGTTTCCAAATAGAAACTCGGTATCATTCCCTCCAAGAACTTCCGACCTTGCTCTCGGGGTGTTCGAATTCACAACCTCTTGATTGGAAGTGGGGATTGCTTACCGTCAGAGCAACCCCTCTTGTCTGAGTGGAGATATCTTTTCTTTTATGTTTTTCTTTTTTCTTTTTTGGGCTTATTTCTTCATCTCTCCTGCCTCGTTCCATTAAGTGTCAATTCTCAATCAGTCTATTTAAATTGCATTTAGTGAAACTAGCTAGTTCGCAAGAAATTACTAAGGAATGGTAAAACAAAGGAATGACCTCTGAATTTGTGTATTTTCTCATTTACAATGCAGGAAACAACAATGGTTCAGCCAATCTCTTTGGTAACTCGCGAAAAAACTTACATCATCAGGATCAGGTTACTGTTCTTGATCCTCCTGTTAATTATGCGTAATAACAGTACTTACTATTTAATTGTTTGAGAATATAACAACAACAACCCAGTATAATCCTATTTAATGGGGTCTGGAAGGGTAGTGTGTACGCAGACATTACTCCTACCTTTGGGTAGAGAGCCTGTTTCCAAATAGACTTTCGGCATCTTTCCCTCCAATAATTTCTCACCTTGCTCCTGGGAGACTTGAACTCAAAAACTCTTGTCTAATTGTTTGAGACTAGTTTGACTAATTTCCAGGTTATTATTTTCTCTTAATTTTCGTTCCATTTAATTTCAAGATGCAGTCATGTTATGAGAGCACTAGGAGCAAAAATTCAAGAAAACCAGCAAATGGAAGCAGCTCGGGGAATTCACTCAATAAGTTAGGTTCAACAGAACAAACTGATAATAGCAAGTCTTTTCAGAAGCTTGAATCAGAGAAACTTCTGGAAGATGCAACTGAGGTTTTAAACATGATGAACAAGGATTATAGTGGAGGTCCAGTATCAGGAAGCAAACCCCGTCATAAACCTCCAATTAATAATTACCAGCCTTTCCACGGATCAAATCCATGAAAACAATGCAAATTTTTTGTTTTAGCTCCACAATTTTGGCCATAGAAACTAGATACTAACGCAGTTTTGCTTTGTGTAACATGTGCCTTGTATTAACATCGACATATTGTAATAGTTTTTGTCTTTTCTAGCTCGTAGGATGTACTAATATGTAGTTAATAAAATGCTAGTATCAGTGTTTTGATTAGTTAATATTCTAAATAGTTGCACTGGTCAAAACAGGAAGACCACATCTTTTTAACAATATATATGCTTCTCCAGAGAATCCCAGAGTGACATTATTTTATGATTAAAGTTTAATATGGCGCTGATGAAACACTGTAACATCACATGGTCTCAACTCTCACCGCTGCAATAATTTTTACCGCAAAAATTCATGCATGCATGATCAATAGTAAACTTCTGGATTTTCATTGCAACTTTTTTTCTTTTTGGCTGAAATTACAGTAATTGAGTTTTATACTTACTCTATCTTGAGACAGTTTAGTTTGGTGACTTTTTATTGTAAACGATAATTAATTAAAAAGTAAAAGAAATATTATTCCTGTTATACCATTAACACTCTTGAGGGTTATCCTTCTTCTTAGATATGACAATTGACCATTCATTTCTTTTGGTAGTAAAACTCCTATCTGTTCTTTCATAGGCGTTTCACTTAATTAGTTTACATGTATACAACTATCAGCGAAGTAATTAAAGTTTTATTTCTAGATTTAAATGGATCCAAGAATGGAAGTAATTTTTTGGGTCCTGTGACTCCCTTTAGTGCCTTCATTTTAGTTTAACTAGTCTTATAGTATTCACATTGCGCGTATATCCCATACTAATGAGAACAAATTCATGAAATATAACATAAATATTCAAAAGATATATTTGTGTTACAAAATAAAAATTTGTAAAAAATAATTATAATTCAAAAATGATAAATATTAATCATGTTTAAGAGTTTGGATCAATTTCAATGGTTCTCTCTTCTTTTTTCACAGTCTTGATTCGATTCTAAAGTCAAAGAAATTGATGGCTCGCACTCTTAATTAATGAGGACAACTAACGTTGGATAAATCATACAAGAAGTTAAAACAATTCCTATAAGTAATTGAAATTCTACTTTGGTAGTTAAATTTACAATACGTTTAATTCTGTAGTCAATTAAATCTAATTAGGTTACTTTGATAGCTTTCTAGCTTGCTAATTCATGATGTAAGTTAGGTATACAAATTTATATTCTCACAACGCAATCTATCTATGTAGCCATATGCTTCGTAGTCCGTAAAATAGTATTAATATTTATAATAAATTCTAAATTTGCACAAATATTTGTAAATTTGTATGTAATATATAAAAATTCGTATGATCAAATATGCTTGAATATTCTTGGTCTATTAATTTACATCGTGGATTAGTGCGATTGCTGGACATATTATTGGTGATTTTTGTACTAATTTTAGCTAAGCTCAAATAACTTGAAGCTCGCATATTACACGAGGAAAAATAATATAGAAAAACATTACTTCTTCCAAATATAAAATTGAAATTATTGTTGCTAGCGGATTCATACTAATTATTCTTACATATGTTGTGTAAAATAATGATTCATGGTTAAATAGCGAGGAAAACTTACAGGTGCAATTAAATGTTGCATTCACACTCACCTTTCAAAATCCTTTATAGGAAAAGTATTATAAAATAAATTAGAATTATGTTATAGAGTTTAATAAAGAAAGAGTTTATATAATGCAATATTTTATTTAATTTTTAATGTCTTAGATTTTTTGATTTGTGAAATAATTTAAATAAGGGAAGATTTATATTAGCTTTAATTATTCAAATTTAGAGGTATTCAGAGAAAGTGGGTTCTTATTAGTTATGCATGATTATGTTTAATATATTTAATTTAATCTTATTTCTGTATAAAATGAGTTTAAGAAAGGTTATATATATAAATTAATAAAGGATAGAAGCTTTAAATAGAGCTCTCGTAATTATTCCGTTTGAAAACTTGAATACATGAATGATCAAATTAAAGGGACAAAAAACTTTAAATAAGAAAAAGATTTATATAAGGTAACTTTTATTTAATTTTAAAGTCTTAAACAAGATTTCTTACATAATTTTAATAAGAAAGATATATAAAATAAAATTTTAATTGATTTTAAATCCTAAATAATAGAAAAATAATTAAATGACTATTTTGTCCAGTATTAAATTAGTTTTTAAAAGGTAAAAAAGACTTTTCGCCTTCGTGCTTTTAATATAGTACTAGCTTTTATGTACGTGCATTGCATCTAAATCTTTAATCTATCATTTATATAAAGGAATAATATATTAAATTTACGGGAAAAATATATACAAAAATTAATGAATAAAGCCATTAATGTGGGGAAAATACAATAGTATCGCCAATGGGAATTTGTTTCAACAGTTATCTTTGTAGAAAAATGACACATTTAATTTTATACCCTCATTAATATTATGAATACACTTGTTTGATCTTTAAAATAGAAACTAATAAAGAGCACGAAAAGTTACTGCTAGCCATTAAATTTTGTTATGGACATTAACTCTATTCTAGTTCCAGAATAACTCAAGAAGAATTTTAAGTGTAACATTGAAAGACGCTCTTTAGTTTTTAATAGTATAAATCGATGTCTCTTATCAGATCACAAGACCAAAAGAACTATAATGCCCATACAACTCCCTACTTATGTTTACAATTTGCTTTGTATGTGTAAACGTTAGAACTTTTCACCACCCAAATATCTCTTACCTCTTGAAATGGATACTTTTCTTTTAGAGCTTCACAATTATAAGTTTATCAATTATCTACTGCAAGCCTAATTATTTCTTGTTTTCAGTTAATTCGACAAACTAGAACAAAAACCATTGCTGCTGGTTATCGGACAGAAAAACCAAAGTAACTCTTTTTTGCCAACATCAATGTAGAATGTAAGCAAGCTAAAAGGCAATTTTTTTTTATATTTTAGGCAAAGCTTTTCTGTAAACAAGCATTTAAGTCGTGGTTTTGGCATTGGAGTTCTACTACAAATAGGACCGTTAGTTTAGTACTTTAGTTTTCAAAGACATGAGTTCTACAACCAATGTACCGTTTTTACGTTTTTGGACATTAATGTTGAAGACATAATTTAAATATGAAAGGTAAAAAAGTCTGTCAAAATTTTGGGGATATTTTTGCCGGTCAATATTTATTATGAAATACTCGTGCTTTTATAATAATATAGATAAACATAGATTACCGCCAAACGGACATACCCTACCGTTTATCACGCTTGTTAAACCATGGCAATGTATCACTCTTGCTACAATGTAATTGGGCTCTAACTTGTGTAGCCGAATATAGCGTAAAAATAGCATTGTGTAGCCAGTTTTCGACTGGTTATTCAAAAATAGTTAGCGATTACTTAGTCAATAAAAAATAACTATTATTTTGCTGAAATAGAGAACGGTCCAACATAATATACTACAGTTCGGTGCACCTGTGTGTGAACTCCAGCATATTATGCTGGATCGGTATACTTTGCTAGCTCTAGTTAGGGGTGTTCATGGTTCGGTTTGGATAGATTTTTTCCTAAAAAGAAACCAAACCAATTAAGTCAGTTTTTCAAATATTAAAACCCAACCAAACCAATTAAGTCGGGTTTTTCTCGTTTCGATTTATGGGTTATGTCGGTTATTCGATTTTTCGATTATTTGTCGATTTTTTCTTAAATATAAGACATACACTACCAAACACATATTTCGGTGACTACATTTTCAATGTAACAATATAAAATCAATTGCCCTTTGACAAATCTATTGTTTAGTAAAAATATTCATGATGATTGAATCAAATAGTGATGAATAATTTAAGGACTCAATTAATTATTTTTTTTAACAAGAAATGGACTCTTATACTTAACAAAAGAAAACTACCAATCAAACTAGAATATAAAGTTAAAAAAATATACTAAAAATGCAAAGGATTAACATTTACCATAAAAATTTGGAACTTTGTATATATATATATATATATATACATACATATATATATAATATATATATATATACATACATATATATATATATATACATACATATATATATATACATACATACATATATATATATATACATATATATATATATATATATAGATATATATATATATATAGATATATATATATATATATATATATATATATATATATATATATATATATATATATATGCATAATAATAAATTTGAAATAGCTACTCCTATAGTCGGTTTAGTTTTTTCGGTTATTTTTTATTAAAATCAAAACCAAACCAAATTTAATTGGTTTTTAAAATTCAAAATCAAAACCAAAGCAAACCAGAAACTATCGATTTTTTTGGCAGCTTTGATTTGATTTTCGATTTGGTTTGATTTTTCGAATTTTTATGAACATCCCTAGCTCTTGTATAATATACTAGAGACTGGAGCACCGACGCTCCAAACTCCAATATATTATGCTGGATCGGTATACTTGCTGGAACTCCATTATATGGCTGGAGTTCTAGTGTACTTGTGCTGGAACTCCATCATATTATGCAGGAGTTCTAACATACTTATCATGGAACTCCAATATAATATGCTAGAGTTCAAGTATACTTATGCTAGAACTCTAGCATAATATACTGGTGTATTTTCCGGGTTTTAATTAGTATTTTCGCTCAAATTTATTTTTACATAAAAGTGGCTAAAATTTGATTACTTTTAAAATTGGGTTAATTTTAAACGACCAGTTGTAAATCTGGCTAATTTTGAATTTCACCCGAATATAGCGGAAGACAAAATATAATGGGCCGAACGACCAGATTCTCTTTTGATGGAGTCCAAGTACCAAGCCTAACTATCACAGATCCAAGTTGATCAATTTGTATTGGCTCACTAATGTTTGGGCCTCATTTTTCATTTAGAGACCCAGCCCTTGTCCGATTTTAATTATGCACACTTGTAAATAACTATAAGGGACTATTCTGTAATTCTTCCAATTAATGAGACTTTCATTTTATTTAGCACAAATCTCAACCAACTCCCTCATTCTCTCTAAGACTAGGGTTTTCTTCTCCTTGATTTTCATTTCAATGGTAGAATCTTAGGTTAACATGGTATAAGAGCAGATATCTGCATAGGCCTCGTGGTCTTCTATCAATTTAACGGTTCAATTTCTCATTTTGGACGAGTTTTCATTTTGTTGACGACGGACTGTTCGAGCTTCGATTTTCGGTTGAAAGTGGAATCTTCCTTGAAAGATCAATGCACAAGCTTTTCTCCTCGGATTAACCGACTTAAAGCCGGTAATATCTTCCATTTCTTCAAGATTTTTTCTTCAATGTTGTGTCGTGTGCCCTAGCTTGAAATCATATGACACTATCTGCTGATTTAGGAGTCGTGTTGAGATTTGAAATTAGATGCATATGTATTTCTCCAGTTATTTCTTGAGAGATTCATTTAATTGGTAGTTGAACTATAAGATTGGTTCGTAGATATGAGTACTAATGGAACTAGTTATGTGTCCTGGAAGAAGAATATTCTTATTGCATTGTGTGCAAAGAACAAAGCTGGGTTGATCAATGGAAGAATCTCCCAGCCATCACCCGATTCCCCTCTATATGACATTGGGTGAGATGCGATAACATGGTGTTTGCATGGTTAAGGAATTCCTTGTCTAAGGATATTGTTGATAGTGTCTTACATTGTGACACAACAAGAGAGGCTTGGAGAGACATAGAAGACAGGTATGGGCAGTCTAATGCTAGTAGGTACTATCAGATTCAAAGAGAGATTGCTGATGTCTCTCAAGGATCTTATGACATTGCTAGTCACTATACCAAGCTTAGGAAGCTGTGGGATGAGTTGAAAACTGCCTCTTTTGGTCCATCTTGCACATGTGGGTTGAGCCACAATGTAGTGAAGGCCAGAAACTGATCCATTTCCTAACATGGCTGAATGATACTTACTCTAATGTCAGAAGCAATATCTTAATGATGTCTCGTGTAACTACTCCGGGAAAGGCTTATTCTATGCTCCTTAATGACGAGAATCAAAGAGAACTTCAGTCTTCAGAAGCAAACTTCCTTTCAGAGTCTGCCTTTTTTTTTTCTGTCAAGACCTCTCCTGCTCCACATGTTGTTTCCCAGCATAATAAAACTAATAGAATCTACACTCAGAAGGTGAATTTTGATAACAAGAGGGTGACAAGTGTTTGTAAATATTGCAAGAATCCTGGACATTCAGCTGACAAGTGCTACAGGCTCATGGGTTCCCAATGGATTTCAAATTCACTAAAGGGAAAAGGTCAGCAGCTTGTGTTCAAGTTGATGAACTTAGAGTAGATTCAAAATCCTCTTCTGAAAATGTGATGCCTGCTTATGATCATGGTTTCACCAAGGAGCAATACCAACACTTGATGAATCTCTTTCAACAATCTCACATGGCATCACTAAGCCAGGAAGCTCCCACTAGCAGTACTGCCATGTGTGCCTTTGCAAGTGTGTTCTGCAGCGTTGCTGTTTATTCTCTTGCCTTGTGCAGTGTTTCAGAATTAAAAGTAAACATTTGGATTTTAGATTCAGTTACGACACATCATATGACACCTCACAAACATCTCTTACTCAATATTCAACTTTTACCCGTCTCGTTCCCGGTAACACTACCAAATGGCTATAAAGTAAAAGTAACTTGCACTGATTCTCTAAATCTTTGTGCTGATTTTACTTTGTCTAATGTTCTTCTAGTTCCTTCTTTTCAGTTCAATCTCATCTCTGTTCCTCAATTAGTTTCTCAATTCAGTTGTACAACCCTCTTTACCAATTTTTCTTGTCTCATACATGGCCTTTCTCTGAAGAGTCCATTGGAAATTGGTAGAGCACCAAATGGGTTGTATGTCATTCAGTCTTCTTCTAACCTTGATGCATTTATAAATACTATTTCATCTATTCCTTCTTTGCCTAAGTGAGTACAGTGCTTGTACCAACTCATGTAATTATGTTACTTTAGGTAATACAGCTGATTTTTTTTGGCATCAAAGATTAGGACGCATGCCTTTTTCTAATATGAAATCTATTTCCAGTTTGTCTGATAAATTGTATTCTAAGCAGTATTTTATATATTCTGTATGTCCTTTAGCTAGACAACAAAGACTCCCCTTCCCAGATAGTTCAATCAAATCTACTTATCCTTTTTAACTTGTTCATGTTGATCTGTGGGGTCCCTATCACACTAGAAAATATCTTTGTTTCAAATATTTTTAATCATTGTAGATGATTACTCTAGATTCACCTGGACTCATTTAATTTCCTGTAAACCAATGCATTCAACATCATTAAAGCATTTACCCTTGTGACCAATATTCATTTTCACACTTCTTTTCAAACACTTAGATCAGACAACTCATTTGAACTCGGATCAAGTTCTCAGGCTACTTCTTATTTTGCTGAGTTTGGTATCATACATCAATCTACAATACCTCACACTCCATAACAGAATATGGTAGTTGAATGGAAACACAAAAACCTTTTAGAAACCTCTAGATCATTGCTTTTTCAATCAAAACTTCCTGTCAAGTAGTGGGGTGATTGTGTCCTAACAGCCACATACCTCATTAATAGGTTCCCTTCCCCTGTTATTCAGAATCCATATCCCTATGAGAAGTTACATGGTCACCCTCCCATTTATGCTCATTTGAGGACCTTTGGATGTTTATGTTATGCCACCATACCAAAGATACAGAAAGACAAATTTCAACCTAGAGCTTCTCCATGTGTTTTTTAGGGTATCCATTGGGCAAAAAAGAGTTATAAACTCTTTAACTTAGACAATCATTCAATCATTTTTCCAGGGATGTTATTTTCATGAACACATATTTCCCAATCATTCTTCTTCTCCTTCTGTAGTTCCTACATCTTTCCCAGTATCCACATCTACTCCTGATTTCTTTGATGATCCACCACTTCCTGTTTCCCCTACTCCTTCTTATTACTTACTTCAACTTCTTCTACTTCTACTCCTCCCATTGCTCCTTCTACTCTTTCTCCTCCTACTGAATTACCTCATGTTCCTTCTGTTTCTGCACCTTCTAAATCATGTACCTCTTAGACACTCCACTAGAACCATAAATCCCCCACCTACCTTAAAGATTACATCTGCACCTCTTCCAGCTCTGCTGCTCCTTCCAAATTGTCCACAACTATTTCTCCTTTTCACGTACCTCATTATTTTCAACAAGTTGCAGCTCACTCTATCTGACAATTAGCTATGGTAAAGGAATTCTAATCCTTGGATGCAAATCCCACTTGGGATGTTGTTCCTCTCCCACCTCGCAAGAAAGCCATTCCTTGCAAATAGGTGTATAAGGTAAAACAGAAAAGTGATGGATCTATTGAAAGATACAAAGCTAGATTGGTTATTAGAGGAGACTCTCAACAGGAAGGCATTGATTATACTTAAACTTTCAGTCGTGTTGTCAAAATTACAACCATCAAATGCCTTCTCACTTTTGCTATCAAAAACAATTGGGATGTTCATCAATTAGATGTCAAAAAGGCATTCTTGCGTGTTGAGCTTCATGAAGAAGTTTACATAAAGATTCCCTTGGGCCTCACTGTCAATACCACTTCTTCTAATCCTCTCTTGGCTTGTAGATTGAGAAAATCCTTATATGGCCTCAAACAAGCATCTAGGCAATGGTTTGCCAAGTTGTCAACTTCTCCAAGGTTTCTGCTTCCTCCATCATCCTTTTGGAAATCTATGTGGATGATATTCTCTTGGCTGGTAATGATTTTGATGAAATGGCTGCCTTGAAATCATTTCTAGATAAAGATAAAGGATCTTGGTTCTGTTCACTATTTTCTTGGTTTTGAAGTCACCAAGATGCCCCAAGGCTATATTGTCAATCAATACAAGTATACCAGGAATATCCTCCAAGAATTTTACTGCCTTGATGTGAAACCCGTCCTCACTCCACTTGATCCTTATGCCAATCTCACCTCTGAAGTTGGAGATCCTCTTCCGGATCCATCTTTATATAGGCGACTCATTGGCAAGTTGAATTTTCTTCAACATACCAAGCTGGATATCTCATTCTCAAAGCAACATCTTAGTTAGTTCTTAGTTTCTCCTAAGGTGCCTCACATGTTGATTGCTCTCCATGTCCTTAGATATCTTCTCAATGCCCATTCTCAGGGTATTCTTCTCAACAACACAACTGATTTCTCCTTACAGGCTTACTCAGATTCAGATTGGGCTGCTAGCCAACTTTCCAGGAAGTCTATAACCGGCTATTTCATTGTTCTGGGGGGCTCTCCTACCTCTTGGAAATCTAAGAAACATCAGATTGTTTCTTTGTCTTCTGATGAATCAGAATATCGAGCCCTCAGGGAGGTTGTTGCAGAGGTAACATGGTTGATTCAGTTATTGTGTGATATGGGGTTGGTGATCAACTCTCCCATCCCCGTGCATTGTGATAGTCAGGCTTCCCTTCACATTGCTAAGAATCTGGTATTTCATGAGCGCACCAGACATATAAAAATTGATTGCCATTACATTCGTGATGTATTTTCCAATGGTTTAATCTCTCTTCATCTTATCTCCACATCTAACTAGCTTGCTTATGTGTTAACTAAGACTTTGACAGGTGTTCCTCATCACAGGCTATTGTCCAAGCTGGGTGTGTTCCCGCCCTCCAGCTTGGGGGGGGGGGGTGGGGGTGGGGGTGATAGACTTCAAGTACCAAGCCCAACTATCACAAATCTAGGCTGATCAATTTGTACTGGGATCACTAATATTTGGGCCTCATTTTTCATTTAAGGATTCGGCCCTTGTCCGGTTTTAATTATGCACACTTGTAAATAAGTATAAGGGACTATTCTATAACTCTTCTAATTAGTGAGACTTTCATTTTATTTAGCACAAGTCTCAACCGTCTCTCTCGTTCTCTCTAAGACTAGGGTTTTCTTCTCCTTGATTTTCATTTCGATCGCAGTATCTTAGGTTAACATCTTTTGACCCAAGTCCGTTGATACATAGTCTAGATAAACTTGCGCAATATTCAGTCGTTTGGTTTACGAGTCTGCAACTAAGCGTTCGTGAATGATGACTATAATGTGATGACTTTAAGGAGGAAGTGAGGATAATTGAACATCGGGACGTGTGCATTTCCTTTTGCATTTTTTATATCTGCAGGGCGACTGAGAGGGCTAAGAATTGATAACTCTTGTGCGATATTTAAAACGAGGGGAAAGATAATTAGTTTTGTAACTTTTTACAAATATATTTTTAATTTTAATTTTTTATTACACGAGTTTTTTTTATGAGAGATCTTAAAGTAACATATCATTAATTTTCACAAAGTCCTTTTCTTCTATTCAGATTGTAAGTGAACATAGAAGATAGATGGTGAAGAGATATTATGGAATCGGTTATCATAACGGATTGAAAGCGAAGGTTTCATTAAGGTGATCTAGTAAAGCAGGTAAATTTCTATCATATGCCAAATTTAATTCTATTGAACATTGTATTGGTCGAAATCTGACCACCACGACCAAGTCGTCCACTAATCTCACCTAGTAGGAAGGAGATACATAACAACAGAGCCCACTCCACTTTTCTCCTCTAAGATGTCCAACAAATCGGGGATGGTAGCACCTAACTTAAACGGTCGAGACGTATCAACGACGGTGAAACTTCAGCTCAACTCACAAGGATAGAGGTCTCGACTATATATATAAAGGGAAGTTCTTCCAAATAGAAGGGGGGCGGCTCTCGAAAAAGAAAAATAGAAGGACCAAGAGTCCTCTCCGGGAGAGGAATGTAATGCTACCTTCTCATCAAATTAATGAGAAGGATGATATTCAATATTAATAAGATCGATTATACGCCCTCCATCTGACGTGTTTTCTTTATTAATTTCATTTGATGTTTTGATTCGGAAATGATTGTGTTTGGCTAAGAGTTACCCCTTTTTCTTCTTTTAATTGATTTGTTCAAAGGGATTTGTCGACGCCCCCTTTTTCCTCCCTAAAAGGAAGGAGATCGGGTTTACTACATTATGGGCAAAACAACTCTTATTCGCTTGCGAGAATCGGGTTATGGAAAGAGTCACCACCTAATGATTATAGTGCATTAGGACACTTTAAAGAGAAGAAGGAGATTTGGAAAGAAAAACCTGAGTTCGGGTAAGGGCTTGAGATTATCTCGAGGGAAGGTGTTAGGCACCCCTCAAGATCCACTAGTGTGGTTCCCGCCCATGCTTAATTGTAACTTTAAAAGGAGTATAAGAAAGCAAATAAAGTTCACACATAAGAATTCACAAATAAATTTGAAAGGTTTAAAAAGTAGAAAGGGACATAAACGAATTTGGAAAAGGAGAAGATTCATTTAGAAGAAAACATAATTTAAGAAATAGAACATTTTTGCAAATAAAGAAAGAGAGAAAGGGGTCCTAGGTTTATATGAAATATGGATCACATAAAGCAATACCCAACAATCACTCCTCAAAAGAGGGGTCGCAACAGATATTAGCGCACCAGTCATCATATCCATATTCTACCCTTCCCACCCCGTAGGTTATTTAAACGTGTGGATTAGTCACGAATGCTTATTGCTTTCTATTACCCGCCCCGTCCTATAAGTCTTAGAAGGTATTTAGGACCACTTATTTCTATAAGGTAAGGACTAGGTTGAACCCTTAGGTTTAAAGGTCAAAGTACTAGGCGACATACATAACAAGTAGGACTTCACATAAAGGAATCATACAAAGGCAGATAAAAGACTCAAAACTCCCTTCATAAATCAACATGTAATTAGCACGTCTCAAACACATTTAAAGTCTAAAAATGAGAGTTTAAAAGCAGGAATGTCGAAGATAGGTTTAAGTGGAAGCAGAAATTTTAATCAAAGTTTAAGAAGTGAAACTAAAGATGGCAGTAAGTATATAGTAGTTTAGGAATTAGTAAGAAACACGTTGAAACATACTTTGAAAATATAGTAGAGGTATTAAAGATGCAGTATCTTGATAAGTCATAGAAAAGTAGCACGGTTCTGGACATGACAAATAACATAGTAGAAAATATGATAGAACAGATGAAAGATTATGTGATTATCTCAAAATAGGGCGGAAGTTTAGTAGAGAAACAAAGAAAACTTCAAGGAGGCAAACGAGAAACATATTTCAGAAAGTTAAAAGAGGTTGAGTAGTCTGAAATTGGTAAAACATGATTAGTCGATTTTTATTGGGCCTAAAGCTTGCGTAGGCATCGTATGTATTACTTACTTATCTTAAAGGTGAGCATGCACATTAAGCCCAGTTTTAACATAACACAGTTAACCAGACTTGTACTATTAGATTAAACATATTGGCGAGGCGTTCAACAAATTACAACTCGAACAAAAATAAAGACCCTAAGTAACACAGTGTCTAATGCACATAAAAGTCCTAAAACATGGTATCTAAATGCCAGTGAGAATGCACCAGTTATTTTAACAGTTATTCGTTAGTCATTAGCTAGTCATGACTATGAAATGAGTGACAACAAGCTGAAAGTAGAGAGTCTAAAATATGATTACTAATATATGAGGTGCATGTCCTATACATGATATCTATTGCACAAAGAAGTAAGTAAAGCCTTATAAGCATGTTTTCTACCCATTATTTAAACTAAATATGCATAACCCACCATTTTTCACTATGACCCCGATCATTCATTATAAATTATTACAAACCAAGATAGTTAAATTACAGTAATAAAGTATAAAAATAAGAAGTTATTCTATAGGGAGCCTTCAACCAGGCCTAATATTCCAATCTCACTTCTTTCGAGTTTCATAGCCTTTTACCATGGTTTGGATGCGGCAAAGCTCCCTAAGGACCCATTGGGGTCCTTGGCCAATATGAAGCACCTAAACAATATCAAACATTGAAAAAGTGCAGTGTGGAATTACCAGCCTTGTGCATCAAAGTTTGGTGCGCACTCCCAAGGTGCTCAAAGCAATTCTTACACGAAGGATGTAGAACCTAAGGGAAAGATAGAGCTTAAAGATGATCCGTATAGAATCAGTTAATGACAGAAAACAACAGAAGAGTGTGATAGCTCTGGTAAGAAGGTGAGTAAGACAATATCAGATTAGAGTATCACACATGGTTTAGGGAAGACAAACACAAACAGGGGAAAGGGGAATGAGGACAAGTAGTTCACATGTAAGAGCACAGTTGCAAATACATAGTTACCAGAGATTGGTATTTCAAAACTTAGGCAGTCACATTTTACCAGAAGTGGTTCAGGTTTACATGCTGATAGTTGTACTGGGGTTAGGGGGTAAGAAAGAACATGCATAAGACATATAAAGGAAGTAGTAGGCATGCTATATTAAGGGAAAGATACACATATCAATTAACATAGAGGTATGCTAATTGCAATAAGAACAACGTAAGCACAAATAAACGCATAGAAGAAACAGAATAAAGTGCAGAATGTATAAAAACATGTTGTTTTGAGAGCTGTAAATCAAATGGAGGGCATACGAGTCGAGGATGAGATAATATAGAGTAGTAGTGAGTAATAATATGGAGATAAGTGAGCAGGAGTATGCAGAGAAGTGAGCAACAATAGGCAGATCAAAGTAGGTAGCAACGTAAAGAACAGTAGAGTAGTAAAGCATCTTACATCACTCAACCTTGGTTATAAGTCGAATGAGTAATCAGTAGTCACAAAGAAAGTGAGAGAGGTTGTGTAGAAATAAGAGAGAACACTGAATATGTTTTTGTGTAAGAGAGATAGTTCAGAACAATGAATTTTGTTTGATGTCTTAATGAAAGCATGAGGGTATTTATAGCTTTAAAAATAAGGGAATAAAATAAGGTAACAAGTATTGACTGATCACAATTTTAGAAATAGTACCAACTAGAATCAATTAAGGACTCGAACTCCCTTCAATTGGGGAGTCACAGTTCAAATGGATATAAGTTGTATCAAATAAGGAAAATAATTCTTGGCAAGACTGGTATTTCCCTAATAGGAATAGTAACTGAATGATGCATGTAATAGGGACTAAGCACAGATTTTTTTCAAGTAAGGAAAGTATAATAACAGTATATTGTGCACCTAAACAGAGAGATTACAAAATTGATTTTGAAAAAATTAGTTCTGCGGATGAGATTGGAAAATCAGATGGAGTCAGTACTAAGTAAGGAAAACATCTCACAAATAAGGAGGTGATTCCAAATCAGCGTAAAACTTCTAACGAAAACATATACAAATCAGGGATTCGAAGAGATGCATAAAATCAACAGAATATTTGGTAAACAATGAAAAATTAGACCTATAAAACTCAATAGGCATGAAAATCAGAGAACCCTGATCAATAAAATCACAGAATCAATAGAAGACTGGAACCCTAATAGAAAACTTAAAGCATGGAACTCGGAGAGTAACCAGAAGATCATACAAACAAGCACATAACACAAACATAAACACATAATACTAAAAAAAGTCAGAAGATATAGTGATTTCGAAAAAGGGTCGGAAACCCTAGCTTTTGAGAAAAAGAACAAAACATTGAAAGCTGGAGTAATCGAGGAAATCAAATAGAGGGTACTGTAAAACACAAAAGAATAAGTTAAAAAATCACTTTAAAAGACATAGATTGGGAGACTTAGGCAGAAATTAGGGTTTCGCAATAAATCAGTGAGAGAAAAGGAACCTGGGTTTGAAACTCATTAATAATGGGATTCGTAGTACCATCTGACCAAAAACCATCGGAGAAAGGCCGGAGAGAAGCCAGGCAAGGCCTCCGGCAACCATCTTGCATGGTGGAAGCCTCTGGAGTCTCGAAGCTAGAGAGAATCAACGAGATACAGTTCCATGGTAACTGGTGGTCGAGAGAAGTGAGGGTGCAGGTGGCTGGAGTGGCGGTGGATTCATCGGAGATGAGAGAGAGAACCAGAAGGTTCTAGAGAGAAGGGAGAGCAAATGTTAGCATATATATATATATACATATATATATAGACAGAGATCGTTTTATAATGAGGGGTTTGGGGGGTGGTAATTGGGATTTAATTTAGGAAATTAAATATGGGCCGTTGATCTCATTTGATCAACGACTCAGATCGAATCAAGGCTGGACCGGGGTAGTTGAATAAGGTGTGGGTCGGGTTTAATTGGAATTGGGCTGGTATGAAATTGGGTTAATAAGGAGATCAATTTGGGCTATAATTGAAATAATAATGGGTCAGATTGTAAATAGCCAAGGTCAGATTGTAAATAGCCAACTTTCCTTTTTTATTTTATAAAAATAGTGAAGAATATTTTAAAACAAGTTAAAAAAATACCAAACTAACTAATAATATATAAATATTAATCTAAAAATATTGGACATGATTTTATAATTATAAAATGAGACTAACTGTAAAATAGGTTATAATTGCAATTTTATGCAATATAGTTTAAAAATGCCAAATAAATTTGTGAAAATATGCAAAAATTACCTTAATATTTTTTTGGTGTGAATATAAGGATGAAATAAGTTATTCACCAGCATGATAATTTTTGGAATAATTTTGGATTTTGTACTGTTAAAATATATAATAAACTGATTTTAAAAAATCTTAGAAATATTGGAAAAATACCAAACATTTTGGGCGTGCTTATAGATGCCTACATATGCTATTTTGAAAGTGTTTTGAGTATAAAAATACATAGGAAAAGATTGGGTATCAACAAGATTCCTATATCTTTTGTCTCAAACAATTTGGCGCTATATGTGGAGATTTCTTAGCGAAGATTTTCCCAGATCAAAACAAAAAGGCCATTCACTCCTCAGAAGGAGCATGGAGGAAAAACCCAGCCAGCACAAAACCCGAGAGCAGCATAGGGAAGAAAGAGGAGCCGAACAAGAATAGCCGAGCTCAAAGATCTTCACCCCATCGGTTGCCGATGCACTAATCGAAAACGAGCAAGGCCATCAACCTGCATCCTCATGCGAGACCTGAACCAAGTGCATACCATCCTCGCCTCCCACTCTATTGATGTAATCACGTAAGCCTCACGCAGGCTAATGCGTACAAAAAGATTCACTTGAAAGGCAGGATAACCTCAACACAAATAAAGCATTCCCTGCCGGCAAACTCACCGAGGAAGATGATAGGCAGGCTAAAAGATGGTAATACATACACCACACACGCCAAGGAACAAAGCGCAAGACATACAAAGAAGTTTGGGACTCCCACGAACAACACCTAACCCTCCATGAGCCGGTACGCCTACAGGAAGCTATTTCGATAAGTTTGAAATAACGCCCTTTAAGGATGACAACCTTCGTCAAATAAGAAGAAGAGTTCGACCTCGATCGAACGACAATGGGCCGCTATTTCGATCAGTTTGAAATATCACCTTTTAAAGCTAAGACCCTTTGCGAAATAAGTAGAGTTCGACCTCAATCTAATGACGACAAGCTGTTATTTCGATAAGTTCGAAATAACACCCTTTAAGGCGAAGAGACTTTGCCAAATAATATGAAGAGTCCGAACTCAATCGAACAACGAGGGGCTGCTATTTTGATTAGTTTGAAATAGTGCCCTTTGAGGCTAACAGCCTTCGCCAAATAAGAAGAGTTCATCCTCGATCAAACGACGACAGGACACTATTTCGATAAGTTTGAAATAATGCCCTTTAAGGCTACGAGCCTTCGCCAAATAACAAGAAGAGGTCGACCTCGATCGAACAACGACGGGCCAATATTTCGATAAGTTCTAAATAACACCCTTTAAAGCTAAGAGACTTTGCCAAATAAAAAGAAGAGTTCGACCTCGATTGGAAGATGATGGACCGTTATTTCAATAAGTTCAAAATAATGCCCTTTAAGGCTAAGAGCCTTCGCCAAATAAGAATAGTTCAACCGCGATCGAATGACGATGGGATGCTATTTCAGTAAGTTTGAAATAACGCCCTTTAAGGGTAAGAGTCTTCGCCAAATAAAAAGAGTTCCACCTCAATCGAATGACGACGGGACACTATTTTGATAAGTTCGAAATAACGCCCTTTAAGGCTAAGAGCTTTCACCAAATAAGAAGAGTTCGACCTTGATCGAATGACGACAGGACGTTATTTCGATAAGTTTGAAATAACACCCTTTAAGACTAAGAGCCTTCGCCAAATAAAAAGAAGAGTTCAACCTCGATCCGACGATGATGTTCCGCTATTTCGATAAGTTAAAGATAACGCCCTTTAAGGATAAGAGTTTTCACCAAATAAGAAGAGTTCGATCGCGATCGAACGACAATGGGACCCTATTTCGATAAGTTTGAAATAACGACCTTTAAGGCTAAGAGCCTTCGCCAAATAAAAAGAAGAGTTCGACCTCGATTGAGCGACGACGAGCCTCTATTTCAATAAGTTCGAAATAACACCCTTTAACGCTAAGATCCTTCGCCAAAAAATAATAATTGTTCAACCACAATTGAACGACGACAAGCCGTTATTTCGATTAGTTCGAAATAACACCCTTTAAGGCTAAGAGCCTTCGCCAAATAAGAAGAGTTCGACCTCACTCGAACAACGACAGGCTGCTATTTCAATAAGTTCGAAATAACGCCCTTTAAGGCTAAGATCCTTCGCCAAATAAAAAGAAGAGTTCGACCTCGATTGGACAATTATGGGCCACTATTTCGATAAGTTTGAAATAACGCCCTTTATGGCTAAGAGCCATCGCCAAATAAGAAGAGTTCGACCTTAAATGACGACGAGCCGTTATTTTGATAAGTTCGAAATAACACCCTTTAAGGCTAAGAGCCTTCGCCAAATAAAAAGAGTTCGACCTCGATCTAACGATGACAGTTAGCTATTTCGATAAGTTGAAATATTTCCCTTTAAGTCTAAGAGCCTTCGCCAAATAAAAAGAAGAGTTCGACCTCGATCGAATGACGATGGGCCACTATTTTGATAACTTCAAAATAATACCTTTTAAGTCTAAGAGCCTTCGCTAAATAAGAAGAGTTTGACCTTGGTCAAATGACGACGGGCTGCTATTTCGATAAGTCCGAAATAACGCCCTTTAAGGCTAAGAGCCTTCTCCAAATAAAAAGAAGAAATCGACCTTGATCAAATGACGACGGGCTGCTATTTAAATAAGTTCGAAATAACGCCCTTTAAGGCTAATAGCCTTTGCCAAATAAAAAGAAGAGTTTGACCTGCATCGAACGACGATGGGCCACTTTTTCAATAATTTCGAAATAACGCCCTTTAAGGCTATGAGTCTTCGCCAAATAAAAATAAGAATTCGACCTCTATCGAACGACAACGGGCCGATATTCCAACAATCGAAATAACACATATGAACACTGGGATCGCCAGGCGAAACCTCTGTCTTACATTAAAATCCAGAACGGGAGAAATGGAGAGTGATGAACAAAGCAAATGACGGGAAAAATACCCTTATTTCATGCAAAGTCACAGCTCGAGCTTGAGCCGTTTGCATACGTCCTAGGACAATTTTAAAAAAAAAGAAAGTAAAGGAAGCAAATGAACAAACAACAGTAAGTGAAAAGGAACTACAAAGAAAATAAGAGGGCCACATCTCTCATTCGGTGTCACCACTGTCGTCACCATCACTACTATCATTTCCATCGCCAAGAGGATACCCATCATCGTCATCATCATCTCCGCCAGCTTTAGGAGTTGTTGCATCGTACCCACAGTTGGCACGAGCCTTTTGAGCCTTTGCTCGATCTTCTTCATAAACCGCCTCAGCCATAGTACCCGCCTCCCACATATTCTTGAAAATGTCCCGGTGAGCCTCATCATAAACCCAGAGGTCGTGCATCTGGTGAGGAATGGCCGCAGATACGCTGCAGCTTGAGCCCGTAAATGCTCATTTTCTGCTTCCAAGGCCGTGTCCCCATACCTCATAGCCGAGGCCTCCTAATCAATCACGCCTATGTGCTCATCATGCCTCGCCTCCCTGAGGGTAGCCGTCGCCCTTTCTGATTCATGTTTAGACTGAAGCACACTGATAGTATCCTCCAGGGCTATCGCCCTGGCCAAAGAATCTGACAAGGCCCTTTCGATGTTTTCCAAACCAGCGACCTTGCCATCTATTGTGTAGAATTTCCTCATCCACTCCGCGCTCATCGTATCAACCCTGACCAAATTCTAGTCCATCTCCAACTGCATCAACCTCAATTTGCCCTTCAAGTGCTCGCACTCCACGACAATCCCCTTTCCTAGATCGAGCTCCTCATCCTTAATACGAAGCTGCTCCTCGAGTTTGCTCTTACTGCTAATGGTCTACATAAGATCCTGGCCCCTTCTCTCCAACTCCTCACCAAGAGCCCGGTTGCGGGGATCCGTCCTCAACCGCTCATGCATCTCGCGACATCTGACACAGCAACGATGGTATTTTTCCAACATCTTCAGGAAAACCCTCACCGAATGTTGGCCCTACGAATACTCTCGACTTCTATCAAGTACATCTGGGAAATACAAAGCATGGATTAAATAGATATCTTGAGAACAAGGGGGCTAAAGCATAAAATGAAAACAAAACATAACGTACCCTGAAGCCCATGACGACCACCTCATCCTTCAACTCACATCTGGAATATCCCGAAGGGATTCGTTCTTAGCCTCGGAGCATTAAAAACTGAACTACTGCACCAACTCTTTCCCTTCCGCCAATATGTTAACATCGTACGGAATCTGAAGAATGCGGGCCGAGCCTTCCGCGGTAACCACTAACCGAGTAAGACCATTCTCAAATATCCTGACATAATCAGGGTCCAAGTCTTACTCTGGCTCATAGTCATCAACCATCACGCATTTTCCCCTATATGCTGCTGAAGAGGAGGGCACGTCCAAGGTCATAACGACGACTGTAGAGGTCTGGTTCTCTACCGCAAAGAGATTCTGATTATCAGCAATGACATGGACTTCTGGTTGGGCCAATATGGCAGCAGTAGTTTCCGGCTGGTGATCCCCGACACCACCAACTCCAATAGATTGCTCCACCCTCGTAGGAGGAGCCACTATAACACCATCCTCGGATCGTGTTGAGGGTGAATCGTCCAGCTGAATCACCATCGGGGGCACTGTTTCAAATTCTACTCTTCGTCTCTTCGATTGTACTTCTTCCTCTACAGTATATGAAAATTCATCTGTTGGGTGAGCAACATTATTAGGAACCTCATCCCAGGAAATGACCCTCGTAGGAATATGTAAGGCAGCAGACTCGACTGAAGCAGCCCTTGAGAACGCTCGTGCAGTGGATACCGAAATAGGGCGAGCCGACGTGGCCAGTTGGAAAAGGCTAACTGAGGGGGCCTTGCTCTCTGCACCCTCCGTGGCATCGACACACGACACATCAGAGGAAATAAAAAAAATATATAGTAATAAGGAAAGAAGAACAGTATACGAACGCGTGTAGCACCTGTAAAGGGCCTGCGCCCCAAACTCTCATGAAAGGTCGACCATGTGCGGATCCATGCGATATGAGGAAGAATGGACTACAACCATTCACGGTTCCCTTCGACCGGCGGCGAAGGTAATTTCTCAGCTACGAACACAAGACAAGTTTAGTACTCATGAAAAGCGGTCAGACGTTTTATCGTCTAAAGAAATAAGCTTACGTGCAATGTTCCATCTCTCGGGGAACCCCATCGGATTTGCCACTAGGTGTTCGGTCCATACATAAAAAAAATTCTCGTAAAAATGATGATTGGTGCGGTCGTCCATCATGACTATCAGTCCCTTCCCCGAGGACGATTACGAATCATCGAGCCGCGAATCAATTGAGGAGCTAAAATGCTAAGTATATGATTTAGCTCGACCTCATGACCAGCAAGCTCCGCATATTTGAGCAGCATCATAATCAGTTTGTATAAATAAGGCGAAATATGTACGGGGCACACTTCATAGAAACGACAAAAATCTACCACTAGGATGGGAAGAGGCAAGGTGTACCCTACAATAAAAGGGTAGGCGTAAAGTACACAATACCTGAGACGATCGAACTAAACTAGGTTGTCCTTCTCCACCAGCCGCATATCGACATAACAAGGAATTCCCCATATCTCTTTTAGTTCTATGATCCCCCTCTCATTTACGACAGAACAAACAGGTTCCGACTAAGCCCCACCGCTAATACTGAAGTCGATCACCTCCCCCTTCCCCCTCCCCAGCCCCTTGAGGCGGGGCAAGATCTCTTCTAGCGAAGGAAATTCTTCGTCCTCCACCATACCCTCCCCTCCGACGACCTGAACACAACACTCCGGTAATGGGTTGACGGTGGGAAGGTTGTCTTTAAGATATTCACCAGCCATTCTTCTCGATTAAAGATTGCTCCAAAGGAAGTAATAAGTAGAAGTGATAGATAAAGTGAATCCGTCAAATGGCCAATCCCATATATTTATACGAGACATATATTCTCTTAGCACAAAACCCAAGAGTCGCCATTTGAACATAATAGATCACGAAGCATTTTGATCTCACAGAAACGTGTGTGATAATGATGGTGGACACGATCCAACGCTTTGGTTCCAATCGACGCTTTAATACTGAAACAATAGCAAAAGTCCACAAAGATAAAAAAAAAAATTCCCGACTCACCTTCGACACACAAAATGCGGCTAAGGATTCAAAGTCGCGAGTGAGATATATTTCGATCTTGTAGCGCACATGGTCCGTCTATCGGGTATGACATAAAATGATCACGATAAATGGAGGGACTAACTGTATTGATCAAAATCTGACCACCATAACCAAGTCGCCCACTACTCCGACCTAGTAGGTAGGAGATATATAACAATAGAGCCTACTCCATTTTTCTCCTCTAAGATGTCGAACGAATCGGGAATGGTAGAACCTAAGTTAAATGGTCGAGACATATCAACGGCGGTGAAATATCAGGTCAAGTCACAAGGACAGAGGTCTCGACTATACATATAAAAGGGAAGTTCTTCCAAAGAGAAGGGGAGACTCCCGAAAAAAATAGAAGGACCAAGAGTCCTCTCTGGGAGAGGAGTGTAAAGCTACATTCTCATCAAATTAATGAGAAGGATGATATTCAATATTAATTAGATCGATTATATTCCCTCCACCTGATGTGCTTTCTTTATTAATTTCATTTGATGTTTTGATTCGAAAATGATTGCGTTTGGATAAGATTTACCTTTACTTCTTTTTCTTCTTTTAATTGATTTGTTCAAAGGGATTCCTATGTCTTTTGTCTCAAACAAACATAACATAAATCACTTAGTACAATCCGTTAAAATGCACAATGGTGTATAATATTTTAGAGTAACTTGTCATGACCCGCCATATCATCATGCCACGTAGGTGCCACTTGGCATATATTTTTACCATATGGAAGGGTTACATAATTTTGTGACTAAATCTTGGTAGAATATTTTAGAACTATGGAGAGTTTCCTTGGAAAGCTCTAGATATTTATGCACTTCTAGGAAGGTTCTAGAGAAATATGGAGATTTCTCATGGAATATGTTAGAATCCTATGGATTTTCTAGGAAAGTCCTTGGAATCTTCTAGGCTTGTAGAATATTCTAGAGAATGGACATATTTATAAATATGAAGGGACTTTTAGAACAATTATTATTTGCAATCTAGCCCCTAGGTAATTAGTATAAATAGGGGGCATTCATTTGTAATTCATCAACCAAGCAAACAATTCAAGTTCTCTCTAATACAAAGCTTCCTTTAACAATTCTCTTGTGTTCTTTCTTTCATTCTCTTAGCGGTTTTGAGTGTAGTAAGACTTACTTAGCATAGCAAGAACGTGATCAAGTTGTGCAAGATCGAGAGCAAGTTGCCAATTGCCGCATGTTCTCTTAGTTTAAGACTAAGGATGTGACAACGTGGTATCAGAGCAAAGGTTATGACTAAGTAATGTTAGAAAGATTACAAGAGATTGCTGGAATGAAGATTTGTAGGAAACCATTGCCAGAATCAAGGGCTTGGTACTTGCAGAAGGGATCAACGTCAAGGTCCCTAAGAGAAAATGTATGGTGGTACACGGGATGTACGCAAGGCATCAGACTTACTTTGGAGGATGGACAAGTACTTTGAGATAGACAAGGAGGATGACGAAGTTGTTAAGGTACGCCACACATCAATGTACTTGACCGAGGTTGTCATGCTGCGGTGGCGTCATAAGTGTGCCAATATGGAAAGTGGCTATGCAAAATTGAGAGTGCAGTTGAAGAAGGAGTTGAAAAGCAATTCTACTCGATAAATGTGGTGTATGAAGGTAGGTGGAAGCTAAGGGAGCTCCGATAGATGGCCACAACTTGGGAGTATGTGCGCGAATTCACTACCTTAATGCTGCAAATCTCGTCATTAGATTTCCTCTTCTACTTCAAGGATAGGTTGCAAAATTGGGCAAAGCATAAGTTAAGAAGACATTAAATAGCTAATGTGAACGAGGCCATCGGAGTAGCATAGTCACTTTTTGACTTCAAGATGAAGCCTGCCAAGTCCAAAGAAGGCAACGCCGAGAGGGATGTGGGAGATCATGATGAGGACAACGAAAAATGCATAGCTGAGGTATACAAGGGTAATTGTAATGATATGACCAGTCGTTTTGAGTTCTAGCATGTCATTCAGCAGTTAGAGGCCATGAGCAGCTTCATTTTAGGTATTATGACTTGCATGCGTGATCAAAATCTAATTTCGGGAAGTTCACAATTTATTTGGAAAGAGAATTATCATTTCAGAAGCTTAAAGTTGAAAGAATTCACTAAGATTGGATTTTTAAGTAAACGACATCGGAATCAGGATGTGAAGGTTCCAACAGGTTCGTATGATGATTTTGGACTTGGGCATATGCCCGGATCGAGTTTTGGCTGACCCGAGAGTGTTTTGGCTCCCATTACGGAAGTTAGCATTTTGGAAGAAATTTCACAAGTTTGCTTGAAATGCATTTCAGTGTTATCGATGTTTGTTTAGCTCAAAGTTCTCATACACTTTATAAGCATAAATCAATTAAAATCAACGGAGGGCCAATCATAGCGGGTCGTAATAAATCAAAAGACCAGAAGAATGAAATGTAAGAGACAATAGTTATGGATAAAGGGGAGAGAGATCTTTCATTAATGATATCGGTTTGGTCTCCCTCTCCATTGAGAGGTTCATAGTCTTAAAAAAATGTATATTCTCTTCTCTTAGAAGTAGATGTAGATAAGAAGCAGAAGAAGAAGCCCCCTTTTAGGGTTCTTTTTCTTAGTATTTATAGCTATGAGACCTGCCAGCTGGCACTGAGTGGTTGTGGCATTATTGAGAGGACGCCCTCGTAAGGACTCCAGGACGTAACCTTAGTTGTCAAATCGGATAGTTGCCCGAGAGCATTACCAATAGATGGCCATACCATTTATTGATCGCAAATAGACTTTAATAAATGCATCAATCCCATTAATTAACACGAAGTCAAGTTTTGACCCATACAGATAGTCCCTCCGCTTATTGAGGTCGGGACTCGGCCGAGCTTGATGAGCGGATGTTGCCGATAGCCATCACAGTTATTCTTTGAAGATGGCCATAGTCATTTATTTCTGTGAAGATGGTCGTAGCCATTTATTCTTTGGAGATGGTCGTAGCCATTTAATCTGTGAAGATGGTCGTATCCATTTATTCTGTGAAGATGGCCGTAGCCATTTATTCGGTGAAGATGGTTGTAGCCATTTATTCTATGGATATGGTCGTAGCCATTTGGCACGTACATTCCTTGACTGCAATGGAGTTGTTAATGAAGTGAGTTCACAAATGACGACTTTAGTCGTAACCCTTTGTTTAGTTTTCAAATGAGCGACCAGCCATAGCCGTTCGCATATCTGAGATGGCCGTGGCCACTTATTTGCATGTACTCTTCATTTGGTAGGAGGTCGTGGTCGCCTTATTGCCAAGGGAAGGCAATGGCCTGTTGTTTTGAGATGGCCATAGCCGTCCTTATTTTGGGAGTGGCCGTAGCCGTTTTGTATTGAGGAAACGGTCGTGGCCAACATTATTTTGAAGAAGGTCATAGCCACTGATGGTTTATAGATGGCCGTAGCCGATTTCACATGCCTGGGGAGGATGTGATCATGCTTACCGCGTACAAGGAAGACGTCATATGCACGGTGACGCATGGGGCGTACTCTTGGTATCTTGGGGCCGTTACAACCATTTCACGGACGACGTGCTGATTGACGGGTGAATGACCATTCCATGGTATCTGTCATAATGATGCCCGCTATTGTAGGCCTGAATCGTTTTGCGGTTGGTCGGGTAGTTAATGGTGACCTTTGGGATTTGTGAGAGTCATTTATGCTTTGTCTATTGACGAGGTGTTGTATCGTTTAGTTCTTACTTCTCCGATATTCGTTTAAGTGAAGTTGTGAGAGAGTTATCTCTTCTTGTTCTCACATTAATTTTTTTTTGCTCCTCGTCACTTCATTCTTTATCTTTCACCGTTAGATCTTCGTGTTCTCTTGCTTTTCCGGTGAATATTGCATACTTTCTTTCGTTATATCAACAATGGAGAGCAGCTCTCGTTCTGATATTGCTCCGGTGGTGGCTGCGGCGGATGAGGGTCCGTCTACGACGGTGAGAACCACTGATTCAGCGAATATTGACACGTCGACCCCGTTGGTGACTGACATTCTTTCTCTGCCCGGCAGTCCAACAACTGATTTCTCCGACCCCGAGGGAGAGGACCAAGTGGATGAGGCTCTATTGATGGGGGAGGTTGGCATCGCCCAACTGAAGGACCAGTGTGATATTCCCTGCTTCGCCGACATCATCCTTGCTAGGAGCAAAGAAAGGGTAAACGTCGACCACCGAGGGTATTGCGTCTTTTATGCCTACCTTTCAAGCTAGGATTCAGACTTCCCCTCCCAATGCTGGTAGTGGACTTTTGTCGCTACTACAGGGTGTGCCCTGGTCAACTCTTCCCTTCCTGCTACAAGTTATTGGAGATGCTGATCAAATATGCACAGTCGGAACGGAGAGAGATTACTCTCGGGCACGTGCTAACTCTCTATGCCTCCCAGAGGGTACGTGGCTCCATGATTCGGTTGGTCCCGTATGAGGTCAACGGCTTAACTACGGAGCTTGATGACGACTTCTCTTCCCGTCTTTACGAGCCCTTTTTCTACATCAGGACTGAGCACCTGGTGGCTTGCGCTACTGACTTCCGGAGGAGTGGAACCATGCACGTAAGTTTCTTTTACACTGGTATTGATTTCTTTCAGTTACATGCCCTGCTTTATGTTCGTATGTACTGATCTTCTTCTGGCGCCGTAGTGGGAGGTACCACCGACGCTGTTTTCTGGCATCCGCGAGTGGGTTGAGGCCGTGCTGCTATTACAGCGGGGATCCACATGTGGGCGTATTTCTGGGAGGTCCATGGACGTAGGCTGGCTGCTGGTAAGAATATGACTTGCTGCATTGTTCTTCTTTCATAGTTCTTAGCCCCCTTTCCCTGACCCTTCTTCTTTTGCTGGCTAGAGCAACCATGTCGCAGGAGGGCTCCTAAACCTACTTTCCGCAGACCGAGAGCGACTGCCCGCTTGATTACAATGCCGGTGCCTCACCCAGTCCCTAGGGCGACCTCAGTAGAATCCTTGATGACTCACTCTCCGATACAGTCTGTGCCTCGAGTTAAAGAATCTCCAGGGGTCGTGCATTCCAGGGTGGAGCTGCCGCCGAATGAATACGAGGAATAATACGGGAGGCCGCTGGTTTGGCGCAGGGTGGCGTTCACCCCGGTCCTTCCGGTGGTGATTAGTTTGGATTCTTCGCCATCGGAAGTGGAGGGGGACGCAAAGGATCTTGCCATAGAGGGCGAGCACTCAGTGGGTGTTGCCACGGTTGGCTCAGGCCAACGTGACACGATCGCTTCGGAGATTCAAATATTAGCTCATGTTGCTGAGAGTGAAGGTAGTTCCTCAGCAACGTTTTTGGCGGCAGATACAGGCGCCAATATTTTGGTGAATGCGGATGCTTCAACATCCCGAGCGACGGAAGCCTTGACTTCTAGGGCACAGTAATGAAGGGGCGCCTCAGGATAGGGGGATGATTCAGAGTCTAAAATGGATCCTGAGGACGTCTGTCTGTTTCAGGAGGGTTACACCCGCCCAGCGGTGCAGGCCGAAGAGGATTATAGTTATTTGGAGATTCCCAACGACCTGAACCTGCTGCTCGAGGATGAGAATTTGGTGACGCTGTTCAGGGTTCTCTGCTCGGAGGCGGAGAGCGCGTCCTTGAGGGGCATCTCAGACATCGGGTTGATGGGCGAGGTGGCCGCTCAGAGTATAAAGGTACGTTTGATACCCTGATCTGTTTCTTTCCTTAGTACGTCTTCTTGTATTAACTGTTGCTTTGTTTGATGTAGTCATTTATATTAGAGGTGGAGAATATTCGGTGTACTAACGTCCGCTCGGCGGTCTTTGTGCGGTTGTTGGAGAAGTACCACCACTATCGTGACCAGTGCCGTGATTTGAGTGAACGCTTAACGAACGACCCGCGGAACCGGGAGCTAGTAGAAGAGCTGGAGTGGAGGGAGCTTCATATGCAACAGACCCTTATCAGGGTAATTGCTCTTTAGGGGCAGCTCCGTCAAAAGGGCGAGGAGATGGACAATGAAATAAGGGCGGCTACTGAGAGAGAGCGCCAAAATCATACTGCGGCAGCAGAGGCCGCTGAAGCTTTGACTAGGCAGGTGTCCGCCTTAGAGACGGAGACCGCCTCTTTAAGAAAGTAGGCGGAGGATGCCCTGACGAGGGTTGAAGCATTGCAGGCGACCAACCGTGCCCAAGAAAGGGAGTGCGGATCAGAGAGGGCTGTTGCTGATTTCCGAAAGAGGTCATTGGAGGAGTGTATTGCAGTCTTTGAGCAGGGTGCCCATGCTGTGGCGGACCGAATTGCGGCCTTGGAGGCCGAGAACCAGCGCTTGAGGGATCATGCTGCTTCTTTTGGTCCTGCTCGTGAGCTTTGGACGTACGTCGAGGCCTAGCTCGATGTCTGCAGAAGGTTGTGGGAAGCTGGCGTTGTGTCTGAGGCCACTTATGACGAGGCACGCCAAAAGGCCCGTGATGCTCACCTCGACTGCGATTTTGACCCGTCTACGCCCGGGGGTGATGATAGCGCCCAAGGCACTGACAACGTTGAAGAGGGAGCTTGGGGCGCCGAGTGAACAAATGAAAAAAATTTGTAATATCTCTTTAATTTTTATTTTTTTTTTCTCTTTTATTTTTTGTTGTCGTTTGGCTGTTTCTTTTTCTTTGCCGGCCTTGGGCCAGTGTAATTGGGGGTAACCCGGTGTAAATATTGTAAATATACTTTCTTCCTTTCTATTTGTTTTATATCAATTTCGTGCGATTCTTTTTTGTTCTCGTTTGAGATGGCCTTGCATTAGAGTTTCTCTAGTGAGCATATTAATAGTTAGGTGATTTCGACCATAGTTTAATCGTGTTAGAAACTACGCTTTACGCTAGAGGGGGGTGAATAGCGTATTAATAGAATTTAGCGTTTTCTTGCGGAATTTAAACTTTGCAGGAAGTAAAATAAATGCAGAAAAATAAACTTACACAAAGATGTATACTGGTTGGCCACCAACGTGGTTAGTCCAGTCCCCGAGAGACTCTCTCGAGATTTTTCACTATCTTGTTAAGCTTAAGGGTGCTCAACAAACCGTTACACACTTGAGGACACAAGCCTCAAACAGTTGCTCGGAGATCGCAATCTCAAAGACTTCACCCAAGGAAACGCAAGTTCCTTGAAACAAGAGAATCGCAATTCTCTTACAAGTATATCAAATACTTGGACACTCACTTAACTAAAGTACTCCTTATTGAGTAGATATGAGTAAAAGAATATGTTCAAGATCACAACAACTTTAAGCAATAATATGGCTCTCAAAAGCTTTATGAAATGAGTAGAAAATGAAGAACAATTGAATGAAAGCTTATAGCAATGTAATGATCAGTTTATGTATGTTGTTGTTGTTAAAACACTGAAATGAAGCTGTATTTATAGTTGAAAAAGTTGGTTCAACTGTTGTCTAATTGCCAATTAAGAGTTGCTGAAATTACTCAGTGATAATCGATTATTAAGACCAAACAATTGATTATCTGCCAGTCAGTTTAAAAATCAATCCCGGATTTAACGCTTCACAATCGATTATACATAATCTATAATCGATTACTGGCAATATTCAAAATTAGATAATCGATTACACTAAGTTCATAATCGATTACTTTAGCAACGTTCTAAAAATCATTTCCAGATTTTAAGCAAAACATCGATTATATAAAATCAATAATCGATTACTTCAGCAACGTTCTAAAAATCATTTCCAGATTTTAAGCAGAACATCGATTATATAAAATCAATAATCGATTACTTCAGCAACGTTCTAAAAATCATTTCCAAATTTTAAGCAGAACATCGATTATCTAGAATCAATAATCGATTACCTTATGGTATTTGAAAATCATTTGACAACGGCCAGCTTCAACAATCGATTGTCCTTTGCAACAATTGATTACTTGTTATTTTCTGAAAATCATAAAACTTACTGTCTCAGTGATAATCGATTATTTAAAGACATAATCGATTACTTAATTAAATTTAAAATCACTGGAAGACATCAACTCAACACAATCGATCACCATTAGTTCATAATCGATTATTTTGAGTATTGAAAAACTTTACCTCAACAACAATCGATTGTCATTTGTTCACAATCGATTATCATGCAGATTTGGAAAAAGCTGATGTTCACTGTCTTACTCACAATCGATTACCATTAATTCATAATCGATTGTCATGCAGTCTTGGCTCAGAAACAATCGATTATCATAAGTACATAATCGATTATTTTAGCCCAGATTTTTGAGGCATGTTTAGAAAACATTTTGTCTAATGTAAATATGCATGATTTAAAATCTTTTTGACACAGAATTAAATATGCATGATTTTGGAAAATAGTTTTATGAGAGAGGCCATACTATGAGTCAAGTTATAGGATCGAGATTACAATTTAGAACAACTCAATAACAATTAAAAGCTATATCTTGAACTTCAATCTTATTCGCAACCATTGTGCGCTTGTACTTGAATTCCGTCATATATAAATTTTTGCTTCGTTTGTCATTCATCAAAACCTACAAAAGAGTACACGTTTAGTATATTGCATTGAGAACGTGTTTCTAACAAATCGCTCTTTTGTCCTAAGGGACAATTAGTGTAGACGGCCTTGACCGCTGATAGACGCTTTTGGTCGTCACCTTCCTCCACTTGACGGGAGTTGGTTATATCCGCGTTTGGGCAGTGGCGGCACATAGCCTTAGTCCTAGTTTGGGCTTAGTTGAACTACTGGCCGTGGTAACGAAAAACGCAGCCTTGTAGTTCGGCTTGGGCCGAACTCTACGCGGGTTGAAACTTTAGCTTTGAGTCAGTCGTACCTACTTGAATGGTGGGGGCGTTTAGCCTCTCCTAATTGCGGCCCGGATCATGGCCATGGGGACGTATGTTCTTAGCTGTGATTCGTCAGTGGTTGAGTTTGTGACTTTTGTGTCGAAGGCACATAGTCTGAGTCCCGGTTCAACCGTAGTCGAATATTTTTTGGTGAAGGCATGTAGCCTGAACTGCCGTTCAACCTTAGTTGAACCTTTGTTATTTTTGAAGTTGAAGTCACATAGCCTGAGTCCCGGTTCAACCGTAGTTGAATGTTTTGGTGAATGCACATAGCCTGAACTGCCATTCAACCGTAGTTGAACCTTTTGGTGGAGGCACGTAGCCTCAACTGCCGTTCAATCGTAGTTGAACCTCTGTAATTTTTGAAGTCGACGGCACATAGCCTAAGTCCCGGTTCAACCGCAGTTGATTCTTTTGGTGAAGGCACGTAGCCAGAACTGCCGTTCAACCGTAGTTGAACCTTTTGGTGGAGGCACGGAGCCTGAAATGCCATTCAACCGTAGTTGAACCTTTATAATTTTTGAAGTTGAAGGCACATAGCCTGAGTCCCGGTTTAACCGTAGCTGAACCTTTTGGTGAAGGCACGTAGGCTAAACTGTCGTTCAACCGTAGTTGAACCTATTGGTGGAGGCACGTAGCCTGGACTGACGTTCAACCGTAGTTGAACCTTTGTAATTTTTGAAGTCGAAGGCACATAGCGTGATTCCCGGTTCAACCATAGTTGAACCTTTGTTATTTTTGAAGTCGTAGGCACATAGCCTGAGTCCCGGTTCAACTGTAGTTGAACCTTTTGGTGTAGGCACGTAACCTGAACTGCCGTTCAATCGTAGTTGAACCTTTGTAATTTTTGAAGTCGAAGGCATATAGCCTAAGTCCCGGTTCAACTGTAGTTGAACCTTTGTGATTTTTGAAGCCGAAGGCACATAGCCTGAGTCCCGGTTCAACCATAGTTGAACCTTTTGGTGAAGGCACGTCGCCTGGGCTTCCATTCAACCATAGTTGAACCTTTTGGTGGAGGCACGTAGCCTGAACTGTCGTTCAACCGTAGTTGAACCTTTGTAATTATTGAAGTTGAAGGCACATAGCCTGAGTCCCGGTTCAATCGTAGTTGAACATTGTGATTTTTGAAGTCGAAGGAACATGGCCTGAGTCCCGGTTCAACCGTAGTTAAACCTTTTGGTGAAGACACGTAGCCTGAACTGCCGTTCAACCGTAGTTGAACCTTTTGGTGGAGGCACGTTGCCTGAACTGCCGTTCAACCGTAGTTGAAACTTTGTAATTTTTGAATTCGAAGGCATATATCCTGAGTCCCGGTTCAACCGTAGTTGAACCTTTGTGATTTTTTACGAAGTCACATAGCCTGAGTCTTGGTTCAACCGTAGTTGAACATTTTGGTGAAGGCAGGTAGCCTGAACTGCCGTTCAACTGTAGTTGAACCTTTGTTATTTTTGAAGTCGAAGGCACATAGCCTCCCGGTTCAACCGTAGTTGAACCTTTGATATTCCGCACAACCCGCTTCGTGTCGAGCGTTGGGATTTGTTTCTGGTTTCGGATCTTGACTAACTCGTTCTTGTAGTCTTATCGACTGATTTGCGCAGGTTACCCCGTTACGGATCTTGGTTCTAGATGCTTTTGTGCTCTCCTTCTCTTTGGCTGGGTTCCGTGTGAAAAGGGGAGCGAGGTACCTTATGCGCATTTTTCCCATAGGGATGGAGAATCTACTTCTTCTTCTTTTGCTTGCTTGGAATCATGGGATGTGGAAGCAAGCTCGTCGCGAGGCTTTTGACTTGTTTTTATTTGATGTGCCGTTTCGGCTTGCTCGAGCTGGGTTGTTTTCTTCCCTTGCTTGGTCTAAGGATAAACTACGCGATTCTACTATGAGAACCCCACAGACGGCGCCAAATTTTTTAGCTCAAAGATCTCATACACCTAATAAGCATAAAAAAATTAAAATCAATGGAGGGCCAATCATAGCAGATCGTAATAAATCAAAAGACTAGAAGAATGAAATGTAAGAGACAATAGTTATGGATAAACGGGAGGAGGGTAGAGATCTTTCATTAATGATATCGATTTGGTCTGCCTCTCCATGGAGAGGTTCAGAGCCTTACAATAGCATATATTCTCTTCTCTTAGAAGTAGATGTCAAGAAGAAGCAGAAGAAGCCCCCCTTTAGAGTTCTTTTTCGTAGTATTTATAGCTATGAGACCTGCCAACTGGCATCGCGTGGTTGCGGCATTATTGAGAGGACGCCCTCGTAAGGACGGCCAGGCCATAACCTTAGTTGTCCAATCGGATAGTTGCCCGAGAGCATTACCAATAGATGGCCATGCCATTTATAAATCGCAAATAGACTTTAATAAATGCATCAGTCCCATTAATTAACACAAAGTCAAGTTTTGACCCATACAATGTCTGTATGGAATTCCGAGTGTGGGAGCAGCTTCGTATGGTGATTCTGAAGTTGGGAGCATGATCAGAAGTGAATTCGGAGGTCCGTATGTCATTTTGGAGCCATTTGGCTAAAGATAGAAATTTGAAGGCTTTTGAGAAGTTTGACCGGAAGTGGACTTTTTGATATCAGGGTAGGAATCCGATTCTGAAAGCTGGACTAGGTCCGTAAAGACAAATATGACTTGTGTGCAAAATATGAGGTCAATCGGATATGATTTGATAGGTTTCAACATCGAATGTAGAAGTTTGAAATTCTAAAGTTCATAAGGCTTGGATTGGAGGTTGATTCATGATTTTAGCATTATTTGATGTGATTAGAGGCCTCGAGCAAGTATGTAATGTGTTAAGGAACTGGTTGGTAAGTTTGGTTGAGGTCCCGGGGTCCTCGGCTTGATTCCTGGTGATTAACGGATCAAAATTTGAAATATTTTGATAACTGAAGGATCTGGTTGCTGGAATAACCGCATTTGCGGTGGGTTAACCACAGAAACGGCCCCATAGAAGCGGGAAAGGGAGCCACAAGAGCGGATTTTTGATCAGGGGCTTGTGGACCCCATATGCGGTCAAGATTTCACAGAAGCGGGACCGCATCTGTGGAAGGTCATCGCAGAAGCAAAAAAGGGCGGCCTAGGGAAGACCACATAAGCGGCATCTTAACCGCACATGCGGAACCGCAGAAGCGGTCAATGGACCGCATGTGTGGAAATTACTAAGGCAGTGAGGTCTTTTAAGACCCGGGGTTGGGTTCACTTCAATCACATTTTCTTCCATTGGAGCCGATGGGGAGCAACTATGGAGTGTCATTTTCGTCACCAAGCATGAGGTAAGTGATTTCTACTAGTTTTGAATATATACAAGGTTTATGTATGGATTTAGACTTGAAAAATTGTAGAAAACTTGGGGTTTGAGGGAAAACCTAGAAAATTAGTATTCTTGGAATTTGACCACGATTTTGGGTATGGAATTTAGAGAAAATAATATATTTGAGTTTGTGAGGCTATGGGTAATCTTTATCTTCGAAAAATTTCAGATTCCAGGCACGTGGGCCTGAGGGCATTTTTGTCAACTTTTTCGATCGGAGTTAGTAATTGTTATAAATTGGATTATAATGAGTATCTTAGCATATATTAATGGATTTACATAATTATTGGCTAGATTTGGAGCGTTGTGCATCTATTCGAGTCTTCAAAAGGGCGTGGAATGCCGGTTATGGACCTTCGGAGCGAGGTGAGTCTCCTTTCTAACCTTGTAAGAGGGAATTGTTCCCACATGTGAGTTAATTGGTTATGTCCTCGTATATTGGGGGGCTACGTACGAACAAGGTGACGAGCGTCCGTGCGTAGCTACTATTATGCTATTGTCCGAGTAGTCTAGGACCCAAAAACATGCTATACTTGGATTAATTGTAAACTTATTTACAACTTGGATAGCTTAAGTCACATTGAATTAGTAAATGAATTTTTCTAAAAAGATTTAAACTTTATTTTCTCAAATTGTTAAAAGAGAAGTAGCTTTTCTTTGAATAATTGTTCCATGCTGGCTTCTTGATTGACTGTCTGTATGTGTTTATTTTTGGAGTGGGCAGAATGCCTTCAATATTAAATAGTTGCATCTATGGTTCACGTCGTTCGACCCTTGGCAGTGCACATTTTATATTTTTGTTGGAGCGGGCCGTCGACCTCGGCATGATTTGCGCACGCTTGTATTGCTTGCCTTGAAACTTATTGAAGCTGTTGCCGACTCTTTTTGCTTAAGAATATATGTATAAATGATGAAAAGGAATGATTTTTTCTAGAAGAAAGAATTGTTTATTCGCTTCAAACCATTGAATTATAATCATGTTTATAAAAATCCACGAGTTAATATATTAGGGATGTATCATCTTTGGACTATTAGTAAGTGTCGAAATCGACCATCTCGTCTCTACTTCTTCAAGATTAGACGGGATGCTCATTGGACACACGTTATTTTCGTACTCATACTATACTTCTGTATATTTTTGTTGCACAGGCGTATGCATCTCTAGTGGCCTCCTGGGCGTAGCAGCACGGTTGATACTGAGACTTAGGTGAGCTGCACTTCTCGATGCGACTCGCAGCCAGCATAGTCTCTTTAAGTTTTCTATATTTATTTCTGTCCAATATCGTATTCCGGATGATTGTTATATTACACTATTTCTTAAAAATTGCTCATGCACTTGTGACACTGGGTTATGGGAGAATTTAGGATTATTAAATGTTAAGTTTTTGTTAAAGACTTCGCAATTATTTCTGTAAATTTTATTATTCGTTATTTAATGTATAAAGAAAAAAATAATTTTAGACAATACAAAAATTTAAATGTAATTAAGTATTTTGGTTTAGGGGTGGGCGTTCGGGCAGTACATATTGCATATGAAATTTCGAATTGGATTTTCAGTTTTCGGATTGACAAAATGACAATCCAAATTCAATCCTAATAAGTTCCGATTGGATCAAATTTTTTAAGTTCGGTTTCGGATTAGTCGATTTGGATATTTTGGATTTTGAGCTTATAACTTGAGATGTTTCTTCTTTTTACAAAAATGAATATCCAAATAAAGTACTCATGTTAAACTACCTGAAAAGTTCTTTATTTCCACCTCTATCATCTAAATAAAATATTAAAGTAATGAAATTATCATATAAAAAATAAAAAAAATACAATAGAGACGTTAATACGACAGAGAAGAAGTAGAAATAATATAACCATGTCCAAATAGAAAGTATTCTCATAATAACTTAGTAATTAATATTGAATATATATGATAATATCTAATGCGTAGGAGATTGAACTTATTACTATTGACATATGAATAATGGACTAAATATAAAGTAAGAATTTTGGATTTTCGGATATCCAATAATTCAAAGTAGCAAATCCAATATCCAATCCGAAATCCAAAAAATTTAAAAATTAAATCCAAAATCTAATCCGTAATCCGAAAATTCAAACCAAAAATTCAAGAAATTCGAATTTCGGTCTGGATTTCAGGTTTGCCCAAAGTATGCCCACCCCTATTTTAGTTGGCTTGCCTGACAGCGGTGTCCGGCGTCACCATGACCCTTAGTGGATTTGGGTCGTGACAGTAATGGCAAGGGGCCATCCCATAACGGACAAGGGTCCAAGAGAGACGACAAGAGGCCAGAAAATGGTAGGGAGTAAGTGCTTAAAGAAGGGTGCAACTTCTGTAAAGGGCCACATCGAGCAAGTAAATGCCCAGTATAGGGGAAGCCTGCAACAACGACAGGGAACTTTGCTCAAGCAGATAAGGATGACACAAGAGAAACCGCCTACATTTGAGGGATGCGCTAGGAGTCTAAGCCGAAAGTAAGGGATTCCAAAGCCTATCTTGGCACCATGCAAATGGAGCATGGTAGCAACAAGAAAAGTGGGACGGACGTAGTTGAAGAGGATGGCGAACTACAAAGTGATGGCATGCTATCAAACTCTGACGATGCACCAAGCAGATGGTTCATGTTTGCCAGTAAGGCTGGACCACAGAGGGAAGCTAAATAGGGAGTGGAAGCATGAACTCAATGATTGAGAAACTGCTAGACTTGGTTGAGTCATGGGAAGATTCAGGACAAGAGCAAGGAGGGGCATCCAATGGGCGGAGGATGGAGGCCACCATTGCTAGCTGCCCAAAGTACAAACGGCGTAAGAAAAAATGTTGCAAGTACCTTGTGAAATGGGAAGGAGAACCGCTTCATAGGGCATCATGGCTAATGGACAAAGTTTTTCGACAACGCCAAGGTGATGTGCGTGTGTACGTGTCGATGCTTTGTGCCGAGGGCGGCACAAAATTGGGTGGGGGGGGGGGGGAGTCATGATCCGCCACATCATCATGCCACATAGGTGCCACTTGGCATATATTTTTTTCATATGAAAGGGTTACATAAGTTTGACACTAAATCTTAGTAGAATATTCTAGAACTATGGAGAATTTCCTTGGAAAGCTCTAAATATTTATGCACTTGTAGGAAGGTTGTAGAGAAATATGGAGATTTCTCATGGAAGACTTTAGAATCCTATGCATTTTATAGGAACGTTCTTGGAATATTTTAGGCTTATAGGATATTCTAGAGAATGGACTTATTTGTAAATATGGAAGGACTTGTAGAACAATTATTATTTGCGTACTAGCCTCTAGGTGATTAGTATAAATAGGGGGTATTCACTTATAATTCATCAATCAAACAAACAATTCAAACTCTCTCTAATACAAAACTTCCTTTAACAATTCTCTTAGCGATCTTGAGTATTGTAAGGCTGATTTGGTATAGTAAAAACATAAGCAAATTGTGCAAGATCGTAAAGGAATTGTCAAATGCCATACGTACGCTTAATTTAAGACTAAGAACGTGACAAATCGATTAAAAATTGTTATTTATGATTAGAAACCCGGACTATCATGTCAGCTAAGTAGAAATGATTGTGCTAGACCCCATTAAAGTAGGCAGTCTTTGATCGGCCTCTACCAACTCTCCAAGACTCCAACTACCAAGATGTTACACTAACTTTGCAATGATTCTTCCAACTTCATTGAAAAATATTTTTTCCTTGACCCATCCCCGTCACTCAAAATAAAAGACAAGCGATGAAGATTAAATAATAATAAGTGACCCTTTTTTTTTTATGTTGGTCCAAAATTAAGTGTTTTATTTATATAATCAAAAAATAATTTAATTTATTTTTCTTAAATTACCTTATGTACGTATTCTTAAAAAAAATTTTACTCCTTATATTAATTATAATGTATTATCATATTAACTATTTTTATTTAAAATTTATTATTTTTTTAATGAGTGTGCTCAAAGTAAATTGGTCCGTTATTGTGGACCTAAGGGAGTATGTAAGATGTATGTCATTGAAGATGCAAAACGCTAATGGAAAATAATAGGGGGACCAAAAATTCCTGACTAAAAATTTCTAGTATAACCAGGGAAAAATAAGAAATATTGATCACTATTCACTAGTTGGGTAAGTTTACAATAACTTTTTGACTTCTATAGTGGTTTGAAAAATATAAAATGCTTATAAATAAATGTTTAAGGGCTTATAAAAATTGTTAGTTTGTTCAATCTTTTTATAATTTTATATGTAACATCGTTTGTATTTCTGAAATATTCTTTCAAAATAAAACTTCTAAATTTTTTATCATTCCATTTTCAACGTTTGTCCATCTTCTTGTAATACTAAAATATATAATTAATTACCTTTACAAGCATTTTAGTCCTTTAAAAGAAAAATCGAGACTAGTTTGGTAGAATTTTTGTTTAAGGTAGCTAGTGTCAATGCTATAGTTACGGTGCAAGACCTATTCACTACCTATCTGTTTTACTTTGCATCTTCCTTCCGGATGTTATGTTCTTATTTTTCTTATGATTTATGTGGTGATACTAACATTGCCTAGCTTTGTCTTTTTGTTCTTTTGAGCCGGGGGTCTTTCGAAAACAAGTTCTCTATCCTTTCGGGGTAGGGGTAAGGTCTGCGTACTTACTATTCTCCTCATACCCCACAAGTAAAATTTTACTGAGCTATTGTTGTTGTAAGTACATTAAATTGAATACTCTCATTCAATATGCAACTACTTATTCATAAAATCAATACGTAACAACATATTATAAAATTTATTTCAACATGTAGACATACTTTCCAACACTTAATATTAATCTAAGTCAAATAGGCTCTATATCATTATAACTTATCGAACCGATAATCTGAATGGTGTGTTGTGGGCCTGTGGCACACCAAACTTTTTGGATTTTTATTTGCCTATCGACATCTTAAGGCCGAAAAGTTTGTTTTACCTTTTGATTTTTGTAGCCTCCTCACTCAAATGCTTTACGAACATTTCCAAATTCTTGAATGAGTTCCCACCTTCTTTAATTCCATTCAATGCAGCTTTTCGTAGCTCAGACGCTTGTTCCTTCGTTCAACTCCTTTCCCTTCAACAGCTTCTGCTAATAACTTAGCCAACTCATCCGAATTCGGTATTGTTTTGCACCTTCACTAGCTCTAGTTGCTACTTTATGCTCGTCTACTAAAAGGTTCGCATTTGCAAATTGGTCAGCGCCCATTGGCCATGTTAACACTGGTGCACCAGCTACTAAGTCTTCCAGCGTCGAGTTCCAACCACAATGAGTCAAGAACGCGCCAACGGCTCGGTGCTTTAGGATCAGGCCTTGAGGGGCCCAATCTCTTATCACTAAACCCCTGCAGGCTACCTTTTCCTCAAACCAAGATGGAATCATGCCTTAATCGGTCGACGCGTGTCCTTTTGCGGCCCTTTTAGCTGACCAAGTGAACTTAACACCACTTTTCTCCAACGCTATTGCTTACTCTTCCATTTGCTTGTTTGTTAACACAGCTTGACCGAAACAAACGTACACAACTGAATTATCTTCTCACGTGTCGAGCCATGCTAATATTTCAGAGCTCGAACCACCTCTGTTCGATGAACCAAAATTATTAGTATTATTATCCTCGTCTGGAGGCAGTACTGGACCCACAGCCCAAACCCTGTCGTGGCCCAAATCTTTCATCAGATGATCCAAATACACACTTTCCAACTCCGTGAACGTGTTGACAACGAGCCCGTGACTCGCTATATCAGCGATATAACTATTTCTGATGAATTCTGAATTTGGGTCTCCTTTAATATAGCTGCGAAAAATAGGAGATAACTGCCACCAAGGGAATTTAGGGCAATTCGGAATATTAGGGAGTTCAAAAATCTCGTTCTCATCGTTGGTATTTTTCCTTTGAGGCATTTCACTCCAAAGTGAATAAACAACTGATAAAGCCAACGCGCCG
Source organism: Nicotiana benthamiana (assembly GCA_034376525.1). Classification (NCBI taxonomy): domain Eukaryota; kingdom Viridiplantae; phylum Streptophyta; class Magnoliopsida; order Solanales; family Solanaceae; genus Nicotiana; species Nicotiana benthamiana. Next base: position 106,366,584 of record CM067335.1, on the reverse strand, counting down.
GAGGTGGAGAACACGTACCGGCGAATACCGAGCTGGATAGCAATTTCGTTAGTGAACCCCAAAAACATATCGGAAATTATGGCGGACGGCGGCGAAGGGTGGTTGTTTAACCAGTCCAAGATGGGATCTTGAAGTTTACCTAGATTATACATCACAGAAAGGAACCCATCGGCGGGAAGATCCTTGACGTTCTCAACGCCGTCGGGAATTGAAGGGTGAGAAGGGAAAGGCAAACTAAGAGTATTAATTGATGGGTGCCTAGAGAGAAGTGGGTTTAAAATAGGGAGATTTTTGGGTGTGACTAAAATAGTAATAGCTATAGCACGAATGAATAACTGATGAGTAAAGTCTAAAAGAGGCAGCATATGACCTTGAGCTGGATAAGGGAAGATGAGAAGACGACACTACTATTAACCATGAGTTTGGTTTAGAAATAATATTTATTATAAAATGACTGTTTATTCAGTTTTAATAAAATTTTAAATAGATTATATATAATATGTGTCCTTTATTTATATAGTAGATGATTTGGTATATTGAATTTAGCTTATACACAGAAGATTAAATTATCGGTTCTTATAAGTATAAAGTTTGAGTTCACAATCTAATCATGGAGTTGGACAAACCATCAGGAATGGTTGTAGCACAAGATTAAATATAATTTATCTTGATTATGGGAATGGTTTAATTCCAACTTCTTGTGCTAGTACATTTTCTATATATTGAACGGAATAGGTAGAGATAAATATTTTATACTAACTTAATAAAATAAACTCTCTAACCACTAAATATAGTTATACTCTTAATCTTGATATAATTATTATTAGCTGTATATATTATATTATTTTGATTTATTAAGAGGCGAGATTCTTTCGTGGGTAAATATGCATGGTAAATTGGATAATAATAATGTACATTGGCGAAGTAATAATTAGTTGATGAAACCATGTTTCGATTTAGAGATTGATGATACACCTTTATGAAAGCTTATAAGTTTTCGTGTGTAAACGCGGCCAGTGAATTTTGTATCCGACATATGAAATAAGTTAAGCGAAAGTCTAAAGAAAATAATCAATAAATGAAATCGTCAGTAATTTAATTTATTTTATTAGTATATGAGTCTTAACATAGGGAGTTAAATAAGATTTAATGGATGAATTTCGAAATTGGATAAGGAATGCAGTTACGGATTTTTAGTGGAATAACTCGTAATTAATTATGGTAGATATTAATTTCGAAAATTAGAAATTAAGTCCATAATATGAGCCTTGATAATTAAATTATGTGGTCCCTACTGTGCCTAAATAATAGGAAATAAAGGAATCCTTTTTCTAGTGGAAGAGAAAACCTAACAGGTTTTGTAAAATGGTCTTAACCCATAAAACTTGTGCTATAAATACATAAGGTTTTCCATTTAGGGAGAGAAGAAGATGGTGGCTGAAATTTTCAGCCAAGTTTTCCTAGAAATTTCGCCCACACGAAATTGCTATTTCCGATATTATTTGGGTAACACAGTAGAAGACCGTGGAACGTTCGAGGATCACGATTGTAAGGGTGATGGAGATTCCATTGAGAAGTTATGGAACTAAGGGCTCACGTGGTAGAAGAGATATGTTCACGCTTCAAGAAGTAACCCGTGAAATCTCGTTTATGTTAGTTGTCTATATTACATGTGATTTTGATACTGGGATTGCTTCCGCTGCTTATTATAATCCATCAATTGGTATCAGAGCCCACTCACATCTAATTAGATAACTAAGTTTTTCATGAAACAAGAATATGGTGTTTATGTGCGTTTTTTGAATTACATATCTATGTGATTTTTTGAAAAACTGCACTGCTGTTTTGTGAAGTAACTATGTAAAATTTTTGAATTATTCTTGTAATCATGAGATATCTATTTTCTTATTGATATTTGATTGAGATTATCTAAAGTTTTTGGGGTAAACCCTAGAAAAACGTAAAATCTATTTTTGACCGAATAGCTGGTATTTTCGGAGGTCAGCGAACTTTACAGACTCTAATTGAGCTGAAATTTGGTGGGTCCATCGAAAACGACGTAGTGAGAAAAAATCACTGCTTTATGAGGTCGTTTGGACTGTGTTTTGAACGTTTTTCTATTTTCTGAAATTATTTCTTAATAATTTTAATTTTTTTTATTCAATGGTGGTGGGGTTGACTCCCTATGGTCCCCATGATTAAGTACTAGTCATATGATAGGTTTACACATTGGCTATTAGGAAATAGACGTGTTGTTGTATTAAATTCAATAATAAATGTACATGATTTTAATTGACTAGGTCTTACAAGGTATAATTGATATTGTGTGATGATATAATTATTTTGTAAGAAATTAAATTTCTCTATTTGATATCCTGGATGACTAATGATTGGAGCGTTTTGGCATATTTGTGCATAAAAAAAATCTCAAATTTAAGTTTATGTTTTCATGCCCTACGTAATTACTAGTTTGGTTTTTCGATGAAGAATTGTTCTCTGATTGGAGGTTCTAATTAAGTGAAATATGACGGTATTTTGTATAAGTTTTATATTGTTGGTATAGAATTTTTAAGCTATGGTCTACCATAAAATAATTTTATGAGCTAAATATATATTCACTTGTAAATTGAGAATTTTATGAGTAATAAATAGTTACCGCTGAAGTGGTTTATTTATTTGAACTCATGAAAAATTCTTAGTAAATTTGTACATGTGAAATTATATCTATTCATGGATTGAGCATTATGATTAATAAGTAGGATCAACAAAATGGTCTATTTGTTTGAGTCATTGAAATATGTTTAATATACCATGTGAAAATTAGCCTTGAAAAATCTACGTTAATGGTGGGGGTTCTTAACTAGAAAAAGAGTTTTATCTTTGGGTACTAGTGAAACTAACTCCACCATGAGAAGAAATATTGGGGTTTTCATCGTACGGGAGAAAATAATATATCTCAGGTTCTTATGTGTTTAATAAAAGGATAATTTATTGCAAAAAGAGATATTACATATCCTAGAAATAGGAAGAACATAATATATGCCTTGAGCTCATAGTGTAATTATAAGGAGAATGAAAATCAATATCATATTTATTTTAATTCATGAGACTACTTAAAACGGTTATTCTCCGAGTTTGGTTACAGGCTGGTAGTCATGAATTTGACGGACTCTGATTGACCTGAAACTTGGTGGGTTCATTGAAAACGATATAATGAGAAAAACTCACTGTTGTGCAGTGAATCATGTTAATTTTTGGCATTTTGAGGTCGTTTAGATGGGTTTTCAAGCAGTTTATTAAATTGAATTTGTTATAAATATGAAAAATTATTCTTTATATATAGGCTATATTTGTGTTAAATCTGAAACATATGATTTAACTTGATATGATATATATGAAGAACGCAAATTACATGAGTTTAATCCTAACTACGCCAAAAATAATTTATTCGAATTTGGTCCAGTTTTGGCAATCATGAATTTTATGATCTCAAAATGACTTGAAATTCGATGGGATCATCGGAAACGGTTATTTAAGAAGAACTCAATACTATGCAGTGAATCACATCGTATTTTGACGATTCGGGATCGTTTAGATGAGTTTTTTGGAGGTTTGACGGATTAAAATATGATTTATATATGAAAAATTATTCTTTCTATCATTTTATTTATGTCTAATCTGGAACATGATAACACATATTGATTTGACATGAATTTATATATGATAAAAAAATAGAGGTCATATTTTAAATTCTTAAAAAATGCTTAAAATGATAATTTTTCAAATTTGGTCGCAACTTTTGGAGATCGTGACTTTAACTATCTCCGATTGATATGAAATTTGGTAGATTTATCAAAAATAGTTCAATAAACAATAATCACTGCTATGCAGTGTAAAATATTTATTTTAGTATTTTAAGAATGTTTAAATGGAGTATTGAGCATTTTTTTAAATTGTGGAACTTAATACTCAGAGAGAAGTTTGTACTTGGGATAAAGTGGTGATAGGAATTAACCCATATGGTCTTCATATTTTTATTTATAGTGAGATAGTAAATTTATGCGTTGACGTTAGGTCTTTCTCCATATCGGATAAATTTATTATGAACTCACTGGATATAGTTACCAGTTATTGATAACCTATGTTAGCTCTCCATCCGAGTATAAGGGTTAAATCAATTTTGTAACTAAAATACAATCATGATTAAATAGTGATAGAATTATATTTCTATGGTCTTTCACTATTAATTTCAAGTGAGTAATAAATTTACGCGTTGACTTTAGGTCTTCCTCCATATCGGATAAATTTATTATAAGCTCACTAGGTGAAATACTAGTAATTGATATCGTGTGCTTACTCTCCATCTGAGTATAATTGTTGGATCAATGGAACTAGAGCTATTAAAAATGATGTTCACTTGACTTAAATTAATAGTATACTCTCCATCTGAGTTGGGTCTGTTTTAATTATTAGAGTGAATAATCTGGCATTGCATATGTATGTTGCATGAGTAGTTCTTTTCCCATCGAAATTGCTATTCAAGATGCATGACATTTATGTGTAGTGTGTTTAAAATTTTTGTATTAGAAAGTTATATGCAATTGACTGAAAATAATAGTATGCTCTCCATCTGAGTTGGTTCTATTTATTTTTAGATTGTATAATTCTTGCATTATATAATATCCTCTGCATGAATGGTTCTTTTCCCATCGAAATTTATTATTCCAAATGCATGTATGTATATAAATATTGAACGCGGTTTGAATTTTACTATTCAATGTTATGACTTATTATGATCTATTTAATATTTTTATATCAACTCCACAATAATTTTATTCAACTGATCGTAGTACTTGTTAAAATTTTTTAGTGATAAGATATTAATTTTAAGGATGCAATATATGTACATTTGTTAGAAGGAATTTAATTCCAGTTTCTGGGCAAAATAAGAGATGAATATTTGTTTTATTTTTCGAATAACTCTTGAGTTATTGAGCTTAATAAACATTTTATCTCTTGTGGTACATGAATGCATGACCTTGTTGTTGTATATTGATGTCTCTTCTGAACAGAACAATATTAGTCTACCTCATAAGAGAATATGTTCTTCAAAATTGAGTAAAACTTATCTGTGCACTTTTGTCTAAGTCATATTAATCTGGATAGGATTTCAAGTTGGTCAAGGATGGACCTTAAGATTCATTGAAAGTAGAGGCACTACCAACTTATGGATCCTATTTGGAAGGAAATTTGACTAAAAGATGTTTCCTTTTAAAAGGAAATAAAACTAGTGATAAGTTAGAATGAATCCTTTCTGATTTGGATGGTTAAATAAACATGCTCGTAAGGGATAGATTTTGAGTATTTTGTGACGTTCATAAATGATTACTCAAAATATTAATATATTTATTTGATGCACTGTAAGTCTTAATGAATTAAGTGATTCAAGATTTTTAAGACTTGAAACGGAGAAGCATCAAAGAAATATATTAAGTTACTACAATTTGATTGTAGTGGCGAGCACATATCTAAAAAGTTATTTTGTTACATATCAGAATAATGGATTACAACTCGATTGACTACCTATAAACTCCATAATAGAGTGGTGTAGTAGAAAGACGAAATAAGTCTCTTTTGGATATGAATAGACTAATGGTATGTTATTCAGATTTGCCTTATTTGTTTTTGGAATATTTTCTGAAAACTACAAATTATATTCTGAATTTAGTTCCTTCTAAGCTAGTACATGGGACATCTATAGAACTGTGGACTGAATGTAAGCTTGGTCTGTGGCATGTTCAGATATAGGATAGTCTCGCATATGTGCTGAAAGGGAAAGCAGATATGTAAGTTGGAACTAAGAATTGATATGTGCATGTTTATCGAATATACAAAAAAAAAAAAAACGAATGGAGCTTTATTTTATTGTTCTAAAGAAAATAAGGCAATTGTTAAAATAATTATATTTTCTTGATAAGGACTGTTTCATAAAATACGTTCCTATAAGTAAACTATTTTTACAGGAACTGGGCAAAGAAATAACTAGATGTTCTAGAACATCAAAACTCATACGTCAGAATTGACGTTCCATTGCATTTAAGTAGCGGGAGAACGTTAATAGACATGATATGCCTTTATCAAGTGGAGTGATGTTTGAATATTGAACATTATAGTAAGAAGTCACTAATATTTCAATGTCGTGAGGTAATGAAGGTAATATCAGTAGTCTTCGTCATAGTGGGAGAAAATTAAAGAAAATCATAGTTCGGTGTACATTATTGGGATAGTTTCGGTAATAGGATCCCTGAAGGGTTTAATACCAAACTAGATAGTTACTACAAAGAACTACATGACAAATATTGCATCAGATATAACTTGGCAAGATTCTTTAACAAAACCTTATTTGGTGAAGACTTTTAATAGTCATGTAACAGAATGCGTGAGAAAGTTGTAGATGCATGGTTATGAGTCTAAGTGAGAGATTGTTGGGGCATATACTATTAACCATGCATTTGGCTATAGATATTCTAATAATTATCATGGTTAAAAGTCTAAGTGGGAGATTGTTGGGATATATACTATTAACCATGAGTTTGGTTTAGATATAGTATTTATTATGAAACGACTATTTATTCAGTTTTAATAAAGTTTTAAATAGATCATATATTAGTCCGTGTCCTTTGCTTATATAATAGATGATTTAGTGTATAGAGTTTAGCTTATACACGGAAGATTAAATCATTGATTCTTATAAGTATAAAGTTTGAGTTCACAATCTAATCTTGGAGCTGGACAAACCATCATGAATGTAGCACAAGATTAAATATAATTTATCTTGATTATGGGAGTGGTTTAATTCCAACTTCTTGTGCTAGTACATTTTATATGTATTGAACGGACCAGGTAGACATAAATATTTTATACTGACTTAATAAAATAAACTTTCTAGTCATTAAATGTACTTATACTCTTAATCTTGATATAATTATTATTAGCTGTGTATATTAATATTTGTATTGATTTATTAAAAGGCGAGATTCTTTCGTGGGTCAATATGCCTGGTAAATTGATAATAATAATAATGTACATTGGCAAAGTAATAATTAGTTGATGAAATCCATGTCTCGGTTTAGAGATTGATGATACACCTTTATGAAAGCTTATAAGTTTTCATGTGTAAACCCGGCCGGTGAATTTTGTATCCGACACATGAAATAAGTTAAGCGAAAGTCTAAAGAAAATAATCAATAAATTAAATCGTCAGTAATTTAATTTATTTGATTAGTATATGAGTCTTAACATGGGGAGTTAAATAAGATGTAATAGATGAATTTCGAAATTGGATAAGGAGTGCAATTACGAATTTTTAGTTGAATAATTCGTAATTAATTATGGTAGATGTTAATTTTAAAAATTAGAAATTAATTCCATAATTGGTGCCTTGTTAATTATATTTTGTGGTCCCTACTATGCCTAAATAATAGGAAATAAAGGAATCATTTTTCTAGTGGAAGAGAAAATCCAACAGGTTTTGGAAAGGGTCTTAACCCTTAAAATTTGTGCTATAAATACATAAGGTTTTCCATTTAGGGAGAGAAAAAGATGGTGGCTGAAATTTTCAGCCAAGTTTTCCTAGAAATTTCGCGCACACAAAATTACTATTTCCGATATTATTTGGGTAACACAGTAGAAGACCGTGGAACGTTCGAGAATCACGATTGTATGGGTAGATTCCATTGAGAAGTTATAGAACTGAAGGCTCACGTGGTAGAAGAGATATGTTCACGCTTCAAAAAATAACCCGTAAACTAGTTGCTTAGATTTCATGTAATTTCGATACTGAATTGCTTCCGTTGCTTATTATAATCCATCACTCTCTCGATATTGCAGATGAAGAGGAAAGGGGAAAGTGGTTCAACTTTCAAGGGCAAGAACAAAATGTATGGTCTTTTGGGATTTCTTTTTTCTTTTTTCTGCTTTATGAAGTGGGGGGAAATTATCCTACTGTTATCTTTTTCTTTGTGCCTTTTTTATATAGATTTTGGGGGAGACAATGGTTTGACTTGATAGGCTATTAGTTGACCGATCATATTTAATTAATTATATTTAGGGGTGTTCACAAAAATTTGAAAACCAAAATTAAATCGACCAAAAAATTTATACTTTTTGGTTTGGATTAGTTTTGGTTTTGAAATTTAAAAATCGATAAAATTTGATTTGGTTTTGATTTTAATAAAAAAAATCGACCCAAATCGAATATAGAAGTAGCTATTTTAAATTTATTATTACACCTATATATATATGTATACTTTTATACAAAGTTTCAAAAATTTTATAGTAAATGTTAATCGTTTGCACTTTTAGTACAAGTCTTTACCTTTACATTCTAGTTTGATTGGTAGTTTTCTTTTTATTAAGTGTAAGAACCTATTTCATGTTAAAAATATACATTTTTAATTGAGTCCTTAAATTATTCATCACTATTTGATATCATCAATATATCTTGGTAAATAATAAATTTCTCAAAGTGCAATTGATTTGATAGTATTACGTTGAAAATGTGGTCGCCCAAATATGTATTTGGTAGTGTTTGTCTTATATTTAAGAAAAAACTGAAAAAAAATCAAAAAACCGACTTAATTGGTTTGGTTTAGTTCTAATATTTGAAAATACATAAACCGAATTAAGAAAAAACCGACTTAATTGGTTTGATTTGGTTCTAATATTTATAAAAATAATTAACTTTGTTGGATTTTTTTAAGAAAAAAATCGATCCAAACTGAACTATAAACTAACTCTAACTATACTTATTTTCTCCACTGTTGACTACTGTATTTTGTGAATATGTTGCAATAATTTTTTTCTCTAATAAGGAAAAAAAGATTGCTTAGAAAGGAAAAATTACTACTTACCTACCATAAAAGATTCTCACCATTCACAGTTAAAAACAAAACATTACATTGATATCTTTTCCATGACTGTATTTGGTATCAAAGTTAAGTTAGCAATCTTTCATGTATCAATCTGACGTGTCTTTTTTTTTTTTTTTTTTTACTTATGAGGAGAGTATTATGGAAATTTTACAGATATGAATGGATAGTGCACTTTTTGCAATAATCATTTTCTCTATTAAGGAAAAAATGATATTATTGCTTAAATTTTTAAATTTGAACGATGAAAGGATAATGAACTTTTTGCAATAATCCTTTTCTCTGTTAAGGAAAAAAGTTATTATTTCTTAAAGTGAAAAATCTACTAATTACATTCCATAAAAGATTCTCATCGTTCATAGCTATATCTCTGAGAAAGATTACATACACTACTATATTTTCCATGACTATATTTGACATCAAGGTTAAGTGTGCAATCTTTCTTGTGTCAATCCAACCTGTCATTTTTATTTTTTACTTTTGAGGAGTTATCGTTACGGAATTTACAAATTTGGAACCTACATTCTAAAATTTGAACGATGAAATGATATTTTTAGCCTGTTTGGTCAAGCTTATTTTTGGCCAAAAGTATTTTTTCTTTTTTGGCCAAAAGTATTTTTGGCAAAAAATTGAGGTGTTTGGCCAAGCATTTAAAAAGGAGAAAAATTGCTTTTGATGAGAAACAGAAGCAGTTTTGGAGAAACAGAAAAAAGTAGTTTCTCTCTAAAAATACTTTTTTGATCAGCACTTTTGAGAATTAGAAGTAGTTTTTTAGAGCTTAGCCAAATACTAATTGCTGCTAAGAAGTGCTTTTCAAATTAATTAGCCAAACACAAACTGCTTCTCACCAAAAAGTACTTTTGAGAAAAGCACTTTTAAAAAAAACATTTCTCAAAATAAGCTGATTTTTGTAGCTTGGCCGAATAGACTATTTGTCTAACTCAAGATTTTGCTCGTAACTTTCGGAATAACTGAAAATTGATGCAGTTTGAAATCACTTTGAAATTTATGTGAAATTACTTAGGCCTCTTTTTTTTTTAAGATTAAGACGTGTGAATCTCAATACACATCTAAATATTAAGATGTGTATTAAGATTAAAGTATCCGAATCTGAATACACATATGAATATATGAAGATGTGTATTCAGATTTGAATATTAAAAATTAAGACTGTTTGATTGTTAACATCTGAATGCATAAAATTTATCTTTATTTGAAAAATAATAAACATAAAATTCAAATAAAAATACTAACTAATTTAATATTCTATCAATAATATATATATATATATATATATATATATATATATATATATATATATATATATATATATATATATATATATATATATATATATATATATATATATATATATATATATATATATATATATATATTTTTAAATATGATAGTGTTGTTGGTGGTGATGACTAACCGGTGAATGTCGACTAGAGGCGGTGGTTGGTGGTAGTTTTGGTTGATGATGGTGGTTCATGCTAGTAGCTAGTAGTGATTGGTAGTGGTGACGATTATGATTGAGGATGATGGTACGGGGTGGTGATAGTTAATCATGACGGATGATAGTTTGTGATGGAGGAAGGTGGTGGTAGGTTATAATGATGGGAGGTGGTGGCTGTGGTTGTTAATGGTGATGGAGTGGTTGGTTGTGGTAGTTAAGGTGGGTAAGTGTTGACTGGAGAATGATGGTGGTCGGAGTGCTGGGGATGGTGGATGGTGATGGTCGATAATGGTGATGGCTATGATTGAGGATGATGGTGGTAGTGGTGGTTGTTGTCTATGTTGGTGGTGGTGGTGGTTGATTATGGTAGTGGTGGTGGTAGTGTTTATTATGGTAATGGCGATTGACTATGGTGGTGGTGGTGGTGTCATGATGGTAATTGATAATGGTAGGCAGTGGCGGCAGTTAATAATGAACATGTGATAGCATCTTAATGAAATTAAGTCTCTATTATAGATCTTAATCATACATATATATTCAGACCTATTAAGTGGTTGTGAGCTCCCGCGAAGCGAATGAAGGGAAGCTCTTCGAGCTTCCGAGTGAGCTTACGCTTACTCTCAGCCTCTTTGATTGGTAGGCGGGCGGGCTAAGCCCCCTACTTAAGATTCAATTCATAAGGCTAATTTTATGTTGTCGTGAGGCTTTGGTTAGGCCGACTACTATAGGCTAGCTACTTCTAGCTTCTATATTGGCCCTTCCGGTAAAAAAACAAACATACTTAATGATTAAGATCTGAATAATTAAGATTCAGACTTTAAAAACAAACGCACTTAATATGTAAAATCTAAATGATTAAGATTCAGACATCCATTAAGTGCAGACAAATTACTCTTAAAAATTCAAAAAAAAACCAAAATTATATTCAAATCCAAACAAAACTCTAATTTTTAAATACCATTTTTACTTGAATTTTATTTCCACTTTTTTTCAGAATTTTACAATTCTTTTGTCCAAACGCCCACTTATTTGTACCCACCATGTAGGCAGTTGCGCAAATATTGGTGAATATAACTGTAGGAGTGTCTTTAGTTCAAAAAGTTGTTTTATGGACAACAAAAACCAAATTGATTATAGATTAGCATTAATAACAATAGGTTACTACTATTATTTAACATTTCATTTTATTAATACTAGTATAAGTACCCGTGCGGCAGGCGGACAAAAATCATATCAAATTGTGAAATAAGTTGTTTGAATCATGCACGAATAACCTTAAAATATAAACCTAGAGATAAAAATTATATAACATTAGATGTTAATTATGAACCAGGTAACCTTAATTCTTGTTTTTTTTTTGGTTCTTTTCTTATAGCCAGTAATGACTGCAAACAAGTGGTACTCAGAAGCACTGAGTCCAACAATTACTGTAATTCTTTACTCAAAACAACGGCAAAAGCGTAAGATTTGATGCAAATTTATGGAAGTCAACTCCCAAAGCTGGATTTGTAAGTTTTTTAATCATGAAATCGGAAAAATCGCAAGTCTTTTCAATTTTTGTGATTGTTTCTTGATTTCTATGGACGAAGATAACCAACTGGCATTAGTTTTGAAAGAGTTTACAGTTAATCTTGAAAGTATGTCCCTCAATCTGACTATTGAGAGTGATGAACTATCCTGCTGTGTACTCTCTAATTCAAACTTTGGAGCTATTCCAAAGTCGTTACTAGTTACCCAACTTTGGTCCATGGTTAGGAGCCACAAACGCGCGGTGCTGCTCCTAAACGCACATACAAGTATATGAGATCGTACAAGTAATAAAATGATAAATCGAATGTCGAACCCACAAAAACTTAGATCAACAACTCACTAATATGCAAATATCGTTATTGCGCCAAGCTAATTTCAAATTCAAGAGTTCAATTATGCTAATTGTAATTTTGAATGACAACTAAATTATCAGGTATATATCAAGTTGATTGTTGTAAAATTAATCGAGACAAATATTCCAGGGTTGTGATTAATTCACCAATTATATTGTATTGTAATTAACTCGTCTTTTCATATAATTCACTCATGGTTGTTAATTAATCAATAAATGCTCTCATAGCCTTCTCCCGAAGTACTACTCATCTATTCTCAATAGATTAACGTCTATATTTCTATGAAATCAATCTATTAAAAACGCATTGCGATCACGATATTTAATTAAGTAAGGTGATTAGGTATATTCCTATCCTACCACAAATATGCTCCCCTTAAGGGTTAAGATCATGCTTTCTTCCTTCTCTAATCTAAACATGGCTTTTCCAAGCATAGCATAGATAATAAATAAAACCCAACGGCTTGCCAAACATAACATAGAATTGAAGAAACAACTATAGATGGATGAATTATAATCAAGATCAAGTTAATCTCAAACAACAATATTCATGGCTAAATCACAACCCCAGAACAATAGGTGTTTTAGCCACTCATGATCATACAAAATTCACAATAAAACTCTTAAACATATTATGAACAAGCAACTAGAAGAAGGTTAGAAAGAACTCTTTTAATTCTTGATCCAAGGTAGTATTTTTCTTCTTTCTCCTTGCTTCAAGATGAATCTTCAACGGCTTCTCTCCAAAAATGAATAGTACCTTTCCACTCTTCTCTCCAAAAATCTAATGATGATTCATAATGGAACTTTTGCTTTTTGATAATTTAGTGGACTACTTTTTCAAATGACCAATTAATCCCTCAATAGTTGCCCTTTCCGGACAGGACTAGCGCGGGAGCGCATGACTAGCGCATGTCCCGCGCTACTGTGGTTTCATTCTGCCCAAGTGTAATATGTTGCTGCTCAACTTTTCTTCCTTTGATTCCAATTTTCACATGTTTTTCATCATAAATCCTCATTAAGTTATTGAATTCATGTGAGACATTAAAGTCATGATTATAGCCAATTTTTACATTATTTGAACATTTACAATGGGTAAAACATCCTTACGTTGAGCTAAAACATAGGCTATATCGAACAATTTAGCTATTATCAACACCCCACACTTAGCTTATTGCTAGTCCTCGAGCAATCCACTATATTCTTTTTAGAGAATTCTCCATTTCAACCATTTCTCTTCACGCATTACTCCTAGAATATTGTACATACATAATGCCTAGTGGTGAACAATCCTAGCCAAGTTGTCTCTCAAGTGCTATGCAATATTCAACTTCCTCAACTTACTCTTCATAGAAGTCAAGATTTGCTTTTCTATCACAAGTCATATGCCCTCCCATCATGCCAAAGATTAATATTTGGGAATTACTCCGCACATTCAAGTCATATATTTGTAATAATCAATTAAAGCACCCACTCTCACAATAGAAGTCACATGCATACAATGTGTACCATAATCTTTCCCGTAATGTAAACCACTACTAATTTAGGTTAGCTCGACTAAAAATCAATTAGGTCTTTTTCAAGGTTGTAATGTAGGCTAAGGGATATGTAGGATACATTTAGGAATAGTGACTAACTCCCCTAAGTACTTTAACACATCATATGTACCATTCATTTTTCCAACCCATTTTTCATTCACAAACAATATATCATTCCAAATATTCCCTTCTTTTTTACACACTCTGTCAATTTATACCCACTAGCTGGAACAAAGCATCATGTATTTATTTATTCATTTTCCGCCAGTGCTGTATATGTTACAAAACAAGTGTACTGTATAATTTTTCATTGGCTTCACTCAAAAGCCACCCCACACTTAATTTCTTCTTAACTATTTTAGCAATCTTCTAGCACTTAAAGTGCTTTAAGAAGAAAAATGGTTCAAACAAGCTCAATTAAGAACAAAAAGGGTATCAACTTGTAACGTGGTTGCCAAAGAAAAGTCTATAAGCTCAAAAGGGTTACTAGGGATAAATTTTATTTGTGATTAGCAATTAAGCTCAAAAAGTTCAAAGAAAGCCTAAGATCATATTTATAAATCGAGCATCACCTAGTATTTCGCTTTAATTCACATACCGGGCAAGTTCTAGATAAAAATACAATGCATGGACTATAAAATTCTCAACCCACATAGTATATGGCTTATTCAGATTAGCTAATCAAGACGCTCCATTATGAGCAGTGATAAACATACAAATCAATGCACTTTCTGTGAGATTCGATAATTAGTACTAGTTGTAACACTCTAAGGTTTAATGTGTTCAGGTGGGTCAGCGCTAAGGGTTTTCTTCATTATCTTGTATCACTCATTTTAAATTACAAATGCAAATGAAAATAGAGATTAAAATATACCTATGCCTGATTCAAGATAATCCCTTGGAAAAGAGTCGTGGCTTGAAATAAAACCAAGGGTGTTTTGTTACACTTATCTAAAAAAATAGTAATAAGAAATAAAAATAATTTTTTTTGTTATTTTTTATAAGCTCAGTCCCTCAAGAATTCCTTTTTAAAAGAATCTGTCATCCGCCAATATTCTAATCAAACCAATACTACACAACAAAACATTTACTCTAAAGTGAAATAGTTAAGCGATCCAAAACGTTATATAATTCACCAAACTACTAAAACAGTTCAACAACCCAAGATAAATGAACAACCTCAAACGAAATCATCAAAATCATCAACTTACTAGTTTAATCAAACCGCAACCATACAAAACAACACTACAACAGTTAAATATATTGCCAAGGGAATCCTTCCACCCCACACTTAAAGTGAGATATGTCCCCATGTCTTTATTATAAACAGAGATGAGGTAAAAATACTTCCCCAAAGAGTCAATCCTGGTCGGAGACTGAACCAGCATCTACATTGCATGCCCAACCCAATGCACGAAGCCAACCCATGATTCGGTCTTCAATTTTCTTCTGTTGCTCTTGCATTGTATCAACACGTCTTCCCAGATCGATCACTGAAGTTTTTATTTCTGTTATTTCCTGCTCCATGCGTTCTATTTGCTGTCTCCGATTGGCTCTCGACGGACCTGCAGCATCAAAAGATTGTGGTTGTGCTGGTGGTTCATCCTCCTCCATCTCTACATTGTCAGCTCCTTCTTGTTGGTCATCTCCTTCCTCATCATCATTGTTATCAGAAGTGTTACCAATCCAGCAGGATGTACAACCTACTTACCTGTTGTGACCAGCTTAGCCGTGAATGGACTGACTTTAGCAAGTATTCCATCTATTGTAAGGTTGTATGGTACATTAGCTTGCAGGCACAGTAGGGTGACAAGATATGGGTAGTACAACCTGTAGCGTTGAATTCTAACCCTCTGGAACATTTCTTTATGTATCAATAATGGCACATCAAACCATGCTTTATTCATGAAACACCAAAACCATGCTTTATTCGTGAAACACCATATTAAGGAAGCTCGAGAGATGTTTACTTCCGACAGATTCTTGGAAGGCAAGAGACGACTGTTGATGAAGTACAACCAACACTTCGCCTCAAACTTAAATGCATTGGCGTGGAACTTGTTCCCATATTTATACCATTGGAGCTCTGCATCTGGGCGAAAAATTACGTCAGTGAATGTGGACCATGGTATTAGATTGCTATTGTCTGCTTGGAACATGTCCATGTAATCTTCTTCCACTGGGGATAGTCTATACACAGCCCGAATTGTTTCAATAGATGAATTGACTTGGCATTTTTGGACTATAACTGTGTAATTATCATGCTCTGGAAGGTTGGCATAATACTCCCTCACTAGCATGACATTTACTGTGATTGGCTCCTCGAAGAAGATTTCAAGCCCACGTCGCCTTAATTCATTTGGGATGCTGGGACAAGTCATAGACAAAGCATTGACGTCCATTTCTTGTTCCGGAACTATTGTTTTATCTTCCTTTTTGTTGAATCTATCTTGTGCCTTAGCTGACACAAACTTTTCACTATTGAATGGCCTAGTATCAGTTCATTTTCGGGGTCGTCCACCCACATTTGATGTAGTTGGGCTTTTGGATGAGGAACTTGATGCATGGCGTTTACGAGGGGCCATGGTTCCTGCAAGTAGTTTAGAGTTAAGCTTATTCAATTGGGTGACCAAACTGGGCTACTTAGACTTCACCACTTAGTTGGCCATATCACTTCCTCCAAGAGGCATTTTGCCAAAATCATTGTGAGCACATTAAGTTTCAAGCTTGAACCAACCCTATTCCACAATATATCATCAACCAACCCAATTACTACTTTATACCACCATATTCATGCTTTTGCGATTCCTCAGCCCAACCAAACAACAATTTATGTTTAACTCCTCGATTGATACTACACCATAATGCCAAGTAAGAAAAATATAAGAAACTATTCTAATTTCAAATGTTACATAGTAATGTTGGTAGTGAATACATATATATATATATATATATATATATATATATATATATATATATATATGTATATATATATATATACATATATATATATATATATATATATATACATATATATATATATATATATCTATATATATATATATGTATATATACAAACTTGACAACCATATAATAATGTCACATAATAATTCTAAACAAGAAAAATAATGAAGACATTACTCTAAATATATGCAAAGAAATTGAAAATCAAACAAAAATACATTGTTAAAACTACTGTTGCCATAAATTGAAATTATTCTGAAAATAAAGTAAAGAAAATTAACTAAAACTAAATAACAAGAAGAAGAGGAAGAAAACAAACCTTAGAGGAGATGGGGTATGGGTTGAATGATTGGCGTGGAAGATATGTTGAAGAAGATGAAGATGAAAGAAATTAGGGTTTAGTTTGGGGAGGGAATTTTTCATTTGTTTTGGGTGTTTTGAGAAGAAAGAGAATGTTTTGGGGTTGAGTTAAAAGGTTAAAGAGAACGGAAAAGTAAAAAATATTAAAATGAAATAAAAATATCGGATACTTACATGGACTAGCGCGGGTCGCGCGCTAGCCATGCGCTCCCGCTAGTTGAAATATGGGGAGGCAGACTAAAACCCAACTAGCGCGGGTCATGCGCTAGACGTGCGCTCCCGCGCTAGTGGCTGAACGTTTATACTATATTTGTTTTAGTTAGCCTCTCAAAAAGGCCACGTTTTAAACTTCTTAATTACAATCTATATTTACAAAATACTTGTGGGTTTCCTCCCACACAGCGCCTGACTTAATATCGTGGCATGACCCAGAATTCGCTCACTCATTAGCAAGCGCAAAATTGGTTTTCTCCCTATTAAACATACCTCCCCAATAGTGCTCTATGACCCTTCACCAAGAATGCTCCGTTGCCATTTACAGCTCGCACCTCGATTGCACCATAAGGCGTGAATCTTACCACTTCAAATGGACCGGACCACCTCGACTTTAGCTTTCCAGGGAAAAGCCGCAGTCTAGAGTTGAATAGCAATACCTGTTGGCCTGGTTCAAAATGACGCGACTCTATATGCTTGTCATGCCATCGTTTTGTTTTCTCTTTGTATAGCTTGCATTCTCATAAGATTGCAGTCTAAATTCATCTAGTTCATTCAACTGCATCAGTTTTTTCTCACATGCGGCTTCGAGGTCCATGTTGAGCTTCTTGATGGCCCAATGCGCTTTGTGGTCTAGCTCGACTGGTAGGTGGCATGCGTTCCCATAGACTAGCTTATAAGGGGATGCTCCAATTGGCGTCTTGTAAGCAGTTCTGTATGCCCATAGAGAATCAACCAGCTTGGCAGCCCAATCCTTTCTCTTCACACTCACAGTTTTCTCCAGTATTTGCTTAATTTCCCTGGTTGAGACCTCAGCTTGCCTACTTATCTGCGGGTGGTATGCTGTTGCGACTCTGTGGTGAACTCCATATTTAGCTAGAAGGTTATTCAACAATCGATTACAAAAATGAGTACCTTCATCACTAATTAAGGCACATGGAGTCCCAAATCTTGAGAATATGTTCTTCTTCACAAATGCAGCTACCACCATGGCATCATTTGTTGGCAAAACAATTGCCTCCACCTATTTTGACACATAGTCAACAGCTAACAAAATGTATTTGTTCTTTTTGGAGGGTGGAAATGGCCCCATAAAATCTATCCCCCAAACATCGAAAAGCTCAACTTCTAGGATGTTATTTAAAGGCATCTCATGCCTTCTGGTGATTGTTCCTGTTCTCTGACATTGATCACACTTCTTTACGAATGCATGGGCGTCCTTGAATAAAGTCGTCCAAAAGAGACGGGATTGTAGCACTTTTGCAGCTGTTCTATCCCCTCCATGATGGCCCCCATAAAGTGATGCATGACAGTCATACAACACTAATTCTACTTCCTTTTCAAGAATGCATCTCCTCATCATCTGGTCAACACATTGCTTGTACACATAAGGTTCATCCCAGTAGTAGAATTTCACATCATGTAGAAATCTCTTTCTTGCTTCAGATTTCATTTCAGGAGAAAGAACCCCACTCACAAGGTAATTCATGTAGTCTCCAGACCATGGTGGAGGGTCTTGGATTATAGTAAAGAGTTGCTCATCTGGAAACACCTCTTTAATTTGGCCGCCCTCTTCCATGTGATCATGATTTTCCAGTCTTGATAAGTTGTCAGCTACTTGGTTTTCTGTACCTTTTTGATCTCGTATTTCTATACCAAATTCCTGTAGCAACAAAACCCAGCGCATCAACCTGGCCTTAGACTCCTTTTTTTGTGAACAAATACCGTATTGTTGCATGATCGGTATGGACTATGAATTTTGTTCCTACCAAGTATGCTCGGAATTTCTCAAAAGCCTAAGCCACAACTAACTATTCCTTCTTAGTGGTGGTGTAATTCAGTTGTGCATCATTAAGGGTTTTACTCACATAATATATGGAATAAAACACCTTGTTCTTCCTTTGACCCAGTACTTCCCCAATAGCAAGATCACTTGCATCACACATGAGTTCAAATGGTACAAACCAATCAGGTGCTACAATAATGGGGGAAATCACCAACTTCTTTTTAAGTTCTTCAAATTCTTGGAGGCAAGCATCATCAAATTTGAATTTCACATCTTTTTCCAGCAGCTTGCACATAGGGGTGGCAATTTTTGAAAAATCATTAATAAAGCGTCGATAGAAATCTGCGTGTCCCAAGAAACTCCGGACACCCTTTACTGACATGGGTGGAGGTAATTTTTTAACCGCCTCTACCTTTGCTTTATCAACTTCAATGCCGCTCCTTGACACTTTGTGACCCAACAGGATGCCTTCTCGTACCATAAAATGGCACTTTTCCCAATTAAGTATCAAATTTGTTTCTTCACAATGGGTGAGTACCTTGCTTAGATTCTTCAAGCAAGCATCATAATATGACCCAAAAACTAAAAAGTCGTCCATAAATATTTCCACAAATTTTTCCACCATGTCGGTGAAAATAGCCATCATACATCTCTGGAAAGTGGCTGGAGCATTACAAAGACCAAATGGCATTCGCTTGAATGCAAAAGCGCCATAAGGACAAGTAAACATAGTCTTCTCCTGATCTTCTGGACATATGACAATTTGATTGTATCCTGAATAAGCATCAAGGAAGAAATAATACTCATGCCCGGCTAACCTGTCTAGCATTTGATTAAGGAACGGAAGTGGAAAGTGATCCTTGCGAGTTGCCTTATTTAATCTTCTGTAACCAATGCATACTCTCCATCCCGTAATAGTGCGAGTGGGGATCAGCTCATTCTTTTCGTTCTCAATCACAGTCATTCCTCCCTTTTTGGGCACACATTGAATCGGGCTCACCTAGTTGCTATCAGAAATGGGAAAAATGATACCTGCATCGAGCAACTTGACCACTTCCTTTTTCACTACCTCCTTCATGATGATTTAATCTCCTTTGATGCTCTATACTGAGATGGTGTCCATCCTCTAAAAAGATTTTGTGCATGCAAAACAATGGACTAATTCCCTTGATGTCAGCTATAGTCCACCCAATGGCCCTTTTATTCTCGTGGAGGACTCTAAGCAATTTTTCTTCTTGAGTGCTAGTCATGCTGGATGAAATAATTACAGGCAGAGTGTCAGAGTTCCCTAAATAAGCATAGCGTAAATGTGCTGGAAGGGGCTTGAGTTCTAGCTTTGAAGCTTCTTAAATAGATGGCTTGGGCACAGTCCGAGTTATAGGCCTGTCAAGCTCTTCAAATTTCCTAAACTCATATACATAACTGCAGGACATATCCAACACTTGCTCTATTTCTCTTATTCTGTCATCCTCACTATCTTCTGCATCCCCAATCAGAACTCGTTCAACAGGATCTGAAGAGCTCATATAGGGTGCTAACGATGTAACATCGTTCTCCACCACAGATGTCATGGATAACTCTTCGTAATGGGTTGGCAACTTCAGTTCTCTATAAACATTGAATACATCCACTTGGTCTCCTACTCTCGTTGTCATCTTTCCTTCGCAAACATCAATAATAGCTCGGCATGTGGCTAAGAAAGGACGCCCCAAAATAAATGGGACTTCCTGATCAGGCTCGTAATCTAGGATAATGAAATCAACAGGAAATATGAAAGAACCCACTTGAACTAGCACATCTTCAATTACTCCCTCGGGATGAGCAAGGGAACGATCAGCTAACTGCGAGATAATTGTTGTTGGGCGTGGTTCACCCAATACCAACTGTCTGAACACAGATAGCGACATCAAATTTATGCTCGCTCCAAGATCACATAAAGCTCGCCCAACATCATGTTTACCAATGGCAATGTGGATAGTGAAGCTACCTGGATCCTTCAATTTCTGAGGTAGCTTGCCTTGAATTCTGGAGCTGCACTCCTCAGTGAGTGCCACAGTCTCAAACTCGGTCAACCTCCTTTTATTTGCCACAATCTCCTTGATGTACTTTGCATATTTGGGTACTTCTTGCAAGATGTCAACCAATGGAATATTAATCTGTACCTGTTTCAAGATGTCAAGGAACTCTTTATATGCAGCATTATCCTTTACTTTCTGCAATCTTTGAGGGAATTGAGGTGGTGGCCTTGAAACCAATTGTGGAGATTTCTCAGCTACCATCTGGCTCCTTGATTTCTCTAATGTTGATTCAATAGTGGATGGCCTTTCTTCAAAAGTCACGTGTTTCCTCTTTTTAGAAGGAAATTCTTCTAGTTGTCTCCCATTTCTTAACGACACGACATTAACTGGTGCCTTAGGATTTGCTTCAGTGTCACTTGGAAGAGATCCAGTTGGTCTAGAGTTTTGAGCATTAGTAAGCTGTCCCATTTGACGCTCCAAATTTCTCATTGTTGTGGTAAGGGTTTGTTGTTCAATCATCATCTTTTTAAACATTTCTTCAAGGTGACTTGTAGAACTTGTTTGCTGTTCAACCTGAGGTGGTTGTGAGTACGCGATTTTTGCACTATATATGAATTATTCCCATAAAAATCAAAACAAAAATCCACTTTGAAAGAGAGATAAAATGCAAAATTAGAAATAATTGAATTTTCAATCCTCTTTAGTAAACAACGTCGTTTGGTTTTAAGCCCATTTGATCGCAACCGTCCACGCCCTTAATCCAACGGCGATACGTGATCGCACATTTGGATTTAACTGTCTGAGAATTATACTAACCCTAGAGACACAAGCAGTCTTCTTCCTCGTACAGACCCTTTCAGCCTCGCCGGAATCCCTCGCCAGCGGGAAACGCCATCTATGCCAACGAGCCCCAAATTTACTCCACTAGTTCGCCTCGTTCCCCTCTTCCCATTCCCACCATTACTATCCCTCAAATATTTCCCAAACTCGTCGAATATTCAATCGAAGTTTGCCGGCGAAAACCCTAACTCGTCCAAACGGGTCCAAATTCACAATACCAGACCTTCTCCTCCGCCTCATCACCAATCCGTCAAGAGTTTCCTTCAAATCAGTTTGCAATGCCTCGAACTCTCAATCAAAAATGGCATTACAGTCTTAGGGTCCTCTGTTTGGTCTCAAATTAACACGCCAAGGTCGCCTCGTCTCCTCGTCTCCTCGTGAAGAATCGACCCTTGGTGAGGTTCGAGTATTGCCAAGTCCGCTTAAATTCTAATTCAATTTTTCAAGCAATGAGTTTTTCTTTTAATTTCTTTAGTTCTGTTTTTCTATGTGTGCATCTGTGACGCAATCGTTTAGTTTTACTTCTATTGTGGTTTGAGTTTAGACTTAGCTCGTTTAAATTTTCGGATTTGTTTGTCCTGTTAATTGGTACTTATTAGTTTAATTTTTTATTTTTTTTTGGTCTTGGTTAGTTTAATTGTTAAATGTTAGCTTAATTCCAATAAGTTTAAATTATCAGTTTAGTTGAAATTTCTTTAGTTTAACCTTGATTCAGTTTGGTTTTAGTTTAATTTTACTTTAGTGCTCATTTGCAATTTAATTAGGCTTAAGGTTGGATATAGCTTAGCAGTTAGCTTTCTTGTAATCATGGTTGATTTTGTTGACTAAGGTAAAAAGGGTTTGGTTGGTCAGTAATTTTAGGGGCTTTTCAAGGGTAGTTTGGGCATCGAAAAAGGGTAGTTTTATTAAGATTGGCACTTTCAAAACAGGGGTAAGGGTAGTATACTATTGTATGGCTAAAAGAACCTTCCAAGGAATTTCAATTGGAGCTTTGGTGTAAGTTTTAGTAAGATTGAGGTACTTTCTTGGACAACAAGTTAGAAATAAATGGGGTAAATCTGAAAATAAGTAGGGACTAGGAAGAAAACTGAAAATCTGATTTGCATTTCCCTTTGCCTATAAAAAGACATTCCCTTCCTTAATAATGAAGTTGGGAGCCTCACAAAAATTCCCCCATTCCCCACATATTTCAGATCTGAAATCTGAAATCTAAACTCCAAATCTTCAAAAAAAAAATAAGAAAAAACAATAGGAATTGGCAGAAAAAACAAAAAGGGTACTGTTCTATTAGTGAAGCTTATTTGGAATTCAGAATGACTTGAACTTCTCTGTTTTCTGTTGATACTAGAATATGAAAAGTAATTTGAGTCATAGGAGCATTAGGCATAATTGGGTCAAATCGATTGAGGTTTAAATGTGAATTGAAATTGGTTTATTAGGATTAAGTCTGGTTTGCTGAAGGAGTAAGGGTTTTTGGGTTCCTTGGGAGGTCATTTGAGTCAATTGGAGTCATCTGTGGTCGAATTTTTCTTTGGTTTGATTGTGGATTTCACTGAAGATTTGTTGGAGTCTTCCCTGGCCGTGATTCGATGTTTGTTTGCCATGTTACTGAATTTGTTGCTGTTTATTGCTGCTATGCTTGGCTGACTCCTTCTTCTTCTGTTTTGGAATTTCAATCCCCAGGTACACAGTTTGAACTCATCCTGATGTAATTTCAATTTCGAGTGAAATAAAGTCCAATTACGGATTCGTGCTTTTTTGAATGCCTGTAGTTGTAACAAGTCGATTGATGTGTATTTGTTAGTTTAATTTGATTAATCGGTATTAATTCAGAGACTTATTTTGTTCTGAACTTTAGATCTGTGATGAACTTTGGATGGTAAAAGTTGGAGGTGTTAGATAATACGCTTAACGCTAGAGGGGGGTGAATAGCGTTATAATAAAAATTAGCGTAAACTTGCGGAATTTAAAAATTGCAGGAAATAAATAAGTGCGATAAGTAAATAAATTAGAACAAACGCATCGATGTATCCTGGTTCACCACAACCCGTGGCTAGTCCAGTCCCCGAGAGACTCTCTCGAGATTTCCACTAACTTGTTAAGCTTACGGGTGCTCAACAAACCGATACAACTTGAGGACACAAGCCTCAACAACCTTTGCTCGGAGATACAACACTCCAAGACTTCAACCAAGGAAACACAAGTTCCTTCTTACAACACAAGGGACTAACACTTCCCTTCAAGTGTACAAAAACACTTAGCACTCAATCAAGACACTCATTTAAGAGTAGATATGAGTAAAAAGAATACGCTCAAGATCGCAACAACTTTCGACAAGAATTTGGCTCTCAAAAGCTTATGTAATGAATATAAAATGATAAGCAATAAAGTATGCAAGCTTTAGCAATCGTATGATCAGTTGTTGTGTGTTGTTTTTCTTAAAAGACTGATTTGAAGCTGTATTTATAGCTGAAAAACCTTGTATTATCGTTGCCTAATTGCCAATTAAGAATTGCTGATTTCACTCTGTGACAATCCATTGTCAAATTACCACAATCGATTGTTTGCCAATCGTTCCAAAAATCAATCCCAGATTTTATGCTTAACAATCGATTGTTTAAGACTCACAATCAATTACTGGCAACGTTCAAAAAATCATTTCCAGATTTTACGTAAAACAATCGATTGTCAGAAATCTACAATCGATTACTCAGCAACGTTCAAAAAATCCTTTCCAGATTTTAATTAAAACAATCGATTATAAGAAATCAATAATCGATTACTCAGCAACATTCAAAAAATCCTTTCCAGATTTTAATTAAAACAATCGATTACCTGACGGTATTTGAAAACATTTTGGCAACGGTCAGTTATAAAATCGATTATACTAAGTTAACAATCAATTATATATCAGTCTTGAAAAATCAATGTAGACACTGCCTCTTGACAATCGATTATTATAGGTTCACAATCGATTATTTAATAACTTTGAAAAAGTCTGGAAGACACTACCTCAACACAATCGATTGTCATAAGTTCACAATCGATTATTTTGTGACTTTGAAAAATCTGATGGACACTGTCTCTTCACAATCGATTGTCATTAGCTTCACAATCGATTATTTAGAGCTTTGAAAAACTTTGATGGACACTGCCTCATCACAATCGATTGTCATTAGCTTCACAATCGTTTGTCATGCAGATTTGAAAAATCTGATGCTCACTGCCTTAACACAATCGATTGTCATAAGTTCACAATCGATTGTCAAGTAGCTGACTTAAACATAATCGATTATCATAAGTACATAATCGATTATCTTAGTCCAGATTTTAGAGGCATGTTTAAAAATCATTTTGACTAAAGTAAATATGCATTTTTTAAAATCATTTTGCTCTAAATTAAATATGCATGATTTGTTAAAAATATTTTTACGAGAGAAGCCAAGTCTTGAGTTTAAGTTGTCGGATCAAGATCACAAATAAATACCGACTCATATAAAACTTAATCTCGATCTTTGTCTTGTGCTTGAGTCTCGTTATATATCAATTTTGCGCTTGTGCTTGGACCTCGTCATATGTCAATTTGCGCATAGTTTGTCATTCATCAAAACCTACAAATATGAACACACGTTTAGTATAATGCCTTGAGAACGTGTTTCCAACAATTTCCCCCTTTTTGATAATGGCAAACTTTAAGCAGGATATGCATATTAGGCAATTTATAATGACGATTCAAGACAAGTAAAGATATGCAACAAGTATATAGATATGCAATTTGTTCCCCCTCAATATATGAATTCCCCCTCAATTTATGCCGATAAGTATTGAGAGTGCATACCAGTTATCTTCCCCCTTTTGCCATTAGCAAAAAAATATAAAATAATAAAAGACTTGTTTATTTATTAAATCTGCAATTTCAGACATAATAACGCAAATAATGTCAAGACAATCGATTATTGATACTGGATAATCGATTATATAAAAGAGAAATCGATTGTTCTGTGCGTCAAGATTTATAATTCCCCCTGCCTTTAGGGGTATACCTGCAAAAATACGTTAGATGTCTCCGACGCTCAAGTTAGAAAACATGTGAAAGGGAAAATGCAATGCATGACTTAGATCAACGCAGAGTCAAGGATCCCGAGTTCACTACGAATTCGGAAGAAAGACTCTTTCTCTAAGGGCTTTGCAAAGATGTCGGCCAATTGATCTTTGGTTTCAACAAATTCAATTTCGACATCGCCCTTGAGAACGTGATCTCTTATAAAATGATGCTAATTTCAATGTGTTTTGTTCGCGAATGAAGAATGGGGTTCTTCGTCAAGCATATGGCACTAGTATTATCACATCTAAGTGGGATATGATCAAGACTTAGGCCATAGTCCAAGAGTTGTTGTTTCATCCAAAGGATTTGAGCGCAACAACTCCCCGCGGCTACATATTCAGCCTCGGTTGTGGACAACGCAACACTTACTTGTTTCTTGCTAAACCAAAAAACGAGAGAGCTACCGAGCAAATGGCAAGTGCCACTAGTGCTCTTCCGGTCCAATTTGCATCCAGCAAAATCAGAATCGGAATAGCCAACAAGTTGGCATGAAGAACCTTTGGGGTACCATAGACCCACATTTACAGTACCAACAAGATACTTCAATATCCGTTTCACCGCAGTTAGGTGAGACTCCTTCGGACACGATTGATAACGAGCGCATAAGCACACGCTAAACATGATGTCCGGACGACTAGCAGTAAGATAAAGGAGAGAGCCAATCATACCTCGATACTTTTTGATGTCGACTTCCTTACCTTTCTCATCTTTGTCTAGATGATCGGATGTGCTCATGGGGGTTGCCATTGCTTTTGCATTGGTCATTTCAAATCGTTTCAGCAATTCTTTGCAATATTTCGCTTGGCAAATGAACGTACCTTCCTTCATTTGCTTTACTTGTAATCCCAAAAAGAATGTTAACTCACCCATCATAGACATCTCAAATTCTCTTGTCATTAAATCGGAAAATTCCTTGCACAAAACATTGTTAGTAGCACCAAATATAATATCATCCACATAGATTTGAACTAATAAAATATCATTGTTTTTATGCTTAACAAACAGAGTGTCAACTTTCCCCCTAATGAAATCATTTTCCAATAGAAATTTTCTCAATCTTTCATACCAAGCTCGGGGAGCTTGTTTTAAACCATAAAGAGCCTTTTTGAGTTTGAAAAAATGATCGGGAGATTTAAAATCTTCAAAACCGGGGGGTTGTTCAACATAAACTTCTTCTTGAATAACACCATTTAGAAAAGCACTTTTCACATCCATTTGATATAAATTGAAATTCATAGAAGAGGCAAAAGCAAGCAATAAACGAATAGCTTCTAATCTAGCTACGGGAGCATATGTTTCTTCATAGTCAATACCCTCTTCTTGATTATAGCCTTTTGCTACAAGCCTAGCTTTGTTTCTAGTGATTACACCATTTTCATCTAGTTTGTTTCGAAAAACCCATTTCGTACCAATTATGGTATGATTTTCGGGTCTTGGCACCAAATCCCAAACGTCATTCCGTTTGAATTGGTTAAGCTCCTCTTGCATTGCCAAGATCCAAAATTCATCCCCAATTGCTTCGGAGATGGTTGTTGGTTCATTTTGAGAAACAAAAGCAGTATGTCCTAAGGTGTTCTTAAGGGAGTTTCGGGTACTAACCTTTTCTCCGACGTCGCCAATTACCTGTTCGAGAGGGTGATCTTTGATTGTCCTCCACTCGTTAGGCATTTTCGTTTCTTTCTCCAATTGTGGCGTTCCCTCCGTTGATTGTTCCAAGATTTCATTTTGAATTTCCTTAGGAGTTTCCTCTTGTACTTTGTCTTTTAAACTATTTAAAATACCTGCAAGATCAGAACAAGAATCCTTTCTCGCCAAGCGAGCATTATTTTCGAAAAACACAATATGAGGGGATTCCTCCACAGTTTGGGTTCTATTATTAAATACCCTATATGCTTTGCTACGTGAAGAATACCCAATAAAAATTCCCTCATCGGATTTGGCATCAAATTTTCCCAATTGATCTTTTCCATTGTTATGAATAAAACATTTACAACCGAATACTCTAAAATGGGAGATATTTGGTTTCCTTCCCTTGTAGAGTTCATAAGGGGTTTTCATGAGTATTGGCCTTATGACTACTCTATTCAAAACGTAGCATGCGGTACTCACGGCATCCGCCCAAAAATGTTTGGGAATCTTAGCCTCTTCGAGCATGGTTCTAGCCATCTCTTCGAGACACCTATTTTTCCTTTCCACCACCCCATTTTGTTGTGGTGTTCGTGGAGCGGAAAAGGTATGCTTGATACCGAGTTCGTCACAAATGTCCGCAAAGAGATTGTGATCAAACTCTCCCCCATGATCACTTCTAATTGAAGTGACGGTTGTTTCCTTTTCGTTTTGAACACGTTTAAGAAAATATTTAATATTCTGAAAAGCATCACTTTTATGGGCAAGAAATAAAGTCCAAGTAAATCTGGAATAATCATCAACAATAACAAAAGCATAACGATTTCTACCAAGACTTTCAATGCGAGATGGTCCAAACAAATCCATGTGAAGCAATTGCAATGGTCTAGAGTTGAAACAATGTTTTTCGATTTAAAAGATGCTTTTGTTTGCTTCCCTTTTTGACAAGAATCACAAATAGAGTCATTTTCAAATTTCAAATTTGGAAGACCAACAACTAAATTTTGTGAAACCAATTTGTTCAAAAGATGCATGTTGATGTGAGTTACTCTACGATGCCATAACCAAGAATCATCCTCTTTGCTCATTAAATAATTCACATATTCGGGTGAAGAATTTGCAAGATCAACCATATAAATGTTATCCATTCTAAAACCACGAAGGATAATTTTAAAATCGCTACGTCTAAAAACTAAGCATTCATCCGAATCAAATAAAACAAGATTTCCCTTGTCACATAATTGACTTATGCTCAAGAGATTATGTTTTAAACCTTTCACAAGTAATATATGCTTAATGGAAGAAATTTCATCCTTACCGACCGATCCGATGCCGATAATCTTTCCTTTGTTGTTATCACCAAAAATAACACTTCCCCCTTCCTTGTGTTCTAGTTGAAGGAATTTGGATTCGTCTCCCGTCATGTGCTTGGAGCATCCACTATCAAGGTACCATAGTACACTTGATCCTTTCAAACATACCTACAAAACAGATTAATGAGTTTTAGGTACCCATGCCATTTTTGGTCCTTGGGGGTTAGGCAAATCATAGTGATGTGATTGAGTGTTATGTCTATGTCGTGTAAAACAAGCAGGAGCAATATGTCCAATTCGTCTACAATAATGACAAGTCACGTTAGGATTATGCATCCTTCTAGGTTGATAAAAATTGGACGGAAGAAATTCATTTACTCTATTCTTGACAATATAACTATTGCGCAAATCATGAAAATTATTTCTCCTACCATTTGTTCTAGGATATGCATCATTTCTAGAATAGTTGTTCTAGGTTGGAAGTCATTTCTAGGTATTCTAAAAGGTTCAAAATTCCTTCTAGTGTTTGGCCTAGAATGTGCATTATTTCTAGCATGATTATTTCTAGGTTGCGATTGATGAAAACTATTTCTAGGTTTGTTGTATCTAGGATGAACATTTGTTTTATTTATCCTAGGTTGAGCCTTAGGTGGTTGGGGGTTGGCTTCAACTTTCTCTTTAGGCTCGTTTCTAAAACCTATGCCATGCTTGGTCGACTTCAAATTAACAAGCACTTCATTCAAATTTTTATGAGAAGAGTTAAACTTATCTAAGGTGCCCTTAAGCCTTTCTACTTCATTTTTGAGATGCATGCAAGAAGTACAATTTCTAGAACTCTCGGGCTTGTCGGCGCTTCTCTTGCCAAAAAATTTGTTTTCCTCTTTCAACTTCTCATTTTCTAAAATCAGTTTTTCCAATTCCTTTTCTTTGAAAGAGAGTTGTTTTTGAAAATCTTTTTCTTTTAAAGAAGCATTTTCTTTTATACTCTTAACAGTTTTTGAAGCTTTAATAAATTCGCTATAAAACTCATCAAAAGCATTTTGCATTAAAGAAATTTTTGGAAGAAATTTGACATACCTCTTCTTTGTTGTCTTCTTGTGCCATAAGATAAAGATTTGCGGCTTCGTCTTCTTCTTCCTCACTTGACTCGTCACCGGAGTCGCCTCCCCAAGATATGTATGCTCGTTGCTTCTTGAAGGGTTTCTTCTCCTTTTTAGCATTTGGGCAATTTGATTTAATGTGCCCGGTTTCTCCGCACTCATAGCACTTTATTTGATCTCCTTGCTTTTTGCCCTTTCGTTCATACGCTTTGCGCATGAACTTTTGAAATCTCTTGATAACGAGTCCGAACTCGTTGTCTCCGTCCTCATCATTTTGAGGTTGGCTTGTGCTTGCCTTGAGAGCGATCTTTGCTTCCTTTGATCATCAACAAGAGGGTTAAGTATAGTAGATTCATAAGTTTTAAGATTAACTCTTAATGCGTCGATGGTGACATTTGAAATGCCAATGGATTCTTGAATCGCGTCGGCCTTGGATTGCCATTCTGGAGTGAGACTTCGGAGAATTTTTCGGACAAGTTCCTTATCCGTGAAGGTCTTCTTAAGAGCATGTAAGTCATTTACGATTTTTGAAAATCGTTCAAACATCTCATCGACCTTTTCGCCTTCCTTCATGTGAAACAATTCATATGCATGGGTTAGGAAATCAATTTTGGCTTCCCTTACCTGGTCCGTACCTTCGTACGTAATTTCCAGCTTTCCCACATTTGCTTCGCCGTTGTGCAAAAAGATATCTTCCTGTAATCATCAGCATTTACAGCACAATATAATAAATTAAAAGCTTTAGCATTATTTTGCACCTTTCGGATATCATCTGCATCGTATTCATCTTCGGACTTTGGGACCCATTCATTTTCAACCTTCTTGATTGGAATTTGTTCTCCATTCATTATGACCTTCCAAATATGAAAACTATTTGATTGTACAAATATTCTCATCCTCTCCTTCCAGTATGTATAATTTGTACCATCGAATAGCGGTGGTCGGGTGGAGCACTGTCCTTCACCTATTCCTGCAAAAGAATCACGAGTAGAGCCATGGATGTTTCTCTCAAACGGTTAAGTCTTCAGAGAGTTGGGCTCTGATACCAATTGTTAGATAATACGCTTAACGCTAGGGGGGGGGGGGCGAATAGCGTTATAATAAAAATTAGCGTAAACTTGAGGAATTTAAAAATTGCAGGAAATAAATAAGTGCGATAAGTAAATAAATTAGAACAAACGCACCGATGTATCCTGGTTCACCACAACCCGTGGCTAGTCCAGTCCCCGAGAGACTCTCTCGAGATTTCCACTAACTTGTTAAGCTTACGGGTGCTCAACAAACCGTTACAACTTGAGGACACAAGCCTCAACAACCTTTGCTCGGAGATACAACACTCCAAGACTTCAACCAAGGAAACACAAGTTCCTTCTTACAACACAAGGGACTAACACTTCCCTTCAAGTGTACAAAAACACTTAGCACTCAAACAAGACACTCCTTTAAGAGTAGATAAAAGAATACGCTCAAGATCGCAACAACTTTCGACAAGAATTTGGCTCTCAAAAGCTTATGTAATGAATATAAAATGATAAGCAATAAAGTATGCAAGCTTTAACAATTGTATGATCAGTTGTTGTGTGTTGTTTTTCTTAAAAGACTGATTTGAAGCTGTATTTATAGCTGAAAAACCTTGTATTACCGTTGCCTAATTGCCAATTAAGAATTGCTGATTTTACTCTGTGACAATCGATTGTCAAATTACCACAATCGATTGTTTTCCAATCGTTCCAAAAATCAATCCCAGATTTTACGCTTAACAATCGATTGTTTAAGACTCACAATCGATTACTGGCAACGTTCAAAAAATCATTTCCAGATTTTACGTAAAACAATCAATTGTCAGAAATCTACAATCGATTAATCAGAAACGTTCAAAAAATCCTTTCCAGATTTTAATTAAAACAATCGATTATTAGAAATCAATAATCGATTACTCAGCAACGTTCAAAAAATCCTTTCCAGATTTTAATTAAAACAATCGATTATAAGAAATCAATAATCGATTACCTGACGGTATTTGAAAACATTTTGGCAACGGTCAGTTATAAAATCGATTATACTAAGTTAACAATCGATTATATATCAGTCTTGAAAAATCAATGTAGACACTGCCTCTTGACAATCGATTGTTATAGGTTCACAATCGATTATTTAATAACTTTGAAAAAGTCTGGAAGATACTACCTCAACACAATCGATTGTCATAAGTTCACAATCGATTATTTTGTGACTTTGAAAAATCTGATGGACACTGTCTCTTCACAATCGATTGTCATTAGCTTCACAATCGATTATTTTGAGCTTTGAAAAACTTTGATGGACACTGCCTCATCACAATCGATTGTCATAAGGTTCACAATCGATTGTCATGCAGATTTGAAAAATCTGATGCTCACTGCCTTAACACAATCGATTGTCATAAGTTCACAATCGATTGTCAAGCAGCTGACTTAAACATAATCGATTATCATAAGTACATAATCGATTATCTTAGTCCAGATTTTAGAGGCATGTTTAAAAATCATTTTGAATAAAGTAAATATGCATTATTTAAAATCATTTTGCTCTAAATTAAATATGCATGATTTGTTAAAAATATTTTTACGAGAGAAGCCAAGTCTCGAGTTTAAGTTGTCGGATCAAGATCACAATTAAATACCGACTCATATAAAACTTAATCTCGATCTTTGTCTTGTGCTTGAGTCTCGTTATATATCAATTTTGCGCTTGTGCTTGGACCTCGTCATATGTCAATTTGCGCATAGTTTGTCATTCATCAAAACCTACAAATATGAACACACGTTTAGTATAATGCCTTGAGAACGTGTTTCCAACAATTTCCCCCTTTTTGATAATGGCAAACTTTAAGCGGGATATGCATATTAGGCAATTTATAATGACGATTCAAGACAAGTAAAGATATGCAACAAGTATATAGATATGCAATTTGTTCCCCCTCAATATATGAATTCCCCCTCAATTTATGCCGATAAGTATTGAGAGTGCATACCCGTTATCTTCCCCCTTTTGCCATTAGCAAAAAAATATAAAATAATAAAAGACTTGTTTATTTATTAAATCTGCAATTTCAGACATAATAACGCAAATAATGTCAAGACAATCGATTATTGATACTGGATAATCGATTATATAAAAGAGAAATCGATTGTTCTGTGCGTCAAGCTTTATAACTCCCCCTGCCTTTAGGGGTATACCTCCAAAAATACGTTAGACGTCTCCGACGCTCAAGTTAGAAAACATGTGAAATGGAAAATGCAATGCATGACTTAGATCAACGTGGAGTCAAGGATCCCGAGTTCACTACGAATTCGGAAGAAGGACTCTTTCTCTAAGGGCTTTGTAAAGATGTCGGCCAATTGATCTTTGGTTTCAACAAATTCAATTTCGACATCGCCCTTGAGAACGTGATCTCTTATAAAATGATGTCTAATTTCAATGTGTTTTGTTCGAGAATGAAGAATGGGGTTCTTCGTCAAGCATATGGCCTAGTATTATCACATCTAAGAGGGATATGATCAAGACTTAGGCCATAGTCCAAGAGTTGTTGTTTCATCCAAAGGATTTGAGCGCAACAACTCCCCGCGGCTACATATTCAGCCTCGGTTGTGGACAACGCAACACTTACTTGTTTCTTGCTAAACCAAGAAACGAGAGAGCTACCGAGCAAATGGCAAGTGCCACTAGTGCTCTTCCGGTCCAATTTGCATCCAGCAAAATCAGAATCGGAATAGCCAACAAGTTGGCATGAAGAACCTTTGGGGTACCATAGACCCACATTTACAGTACCAACAAGATACTTCAATATCCGTTTCACCGCAGTTAGGTGAGACTCCTTCGGACACGATTGATAACGAGCGCATAAGCACACGCTAAACATGATGTCCGGACGACTAGCAGTAAGATAAAGGAGAGAGCCAATCATACCTCGATACTTTTTGATGTCGACTTCCTTACCTTTCTCATCTTTGTCTAGATGATCGGATGTGCTCATGGGGGTTGCCATTGCTTTTGCATTGGTCATTTCAAATCGTTTCAGCAATTCTTTGCAATATTTCGCTTGGCAAATGAACGTACGTTCTTTCATTTGCTTTACTTGTAATCCCAAAAAGAATGTTAACTCACCCATCATAGACATCTCAAATTCTCTTGTCATTAAATCGGAAAATTCCTTGCACAAAACATTGTTAGTAGCACCAAATATAATATCATCCACATAGATTTGAACTAATAAAATATCATTGTTTTTATGCTTAACAAAAAGAGTGGTGTCAACTTTCCCCCTAATGAAATCATTTTCCAATAGAAATTTTCTCAATCTTTCATACCAAGCTCGGGGAGCTTGTTTCAAACCATAAAGAGCCTTTTTGAGTTTGAAAAAATGATCGGGAGATTTAAAATCTTCAAAACCGGGGGGTTGTTCAACATAAACTTCTTCTTGAATAACACCATTTAGAAAAGCACTTTTCACATCCATTTGATATAAATTGAAATTCATAGAAGAGGCAAAAGCAAGCAATAAACGAATAGCTTCTAATCTAGCTACGGGAGCATATGTTTCTTCATAGTCAATACCCTCTTCTTGATTATAGCCTTTTGCTACAAGCCTAGCTTTGTTTCTAGTGATTACACCATTTTCATCTAGTTTGTTTCGAAAAACCCATTTCGTACCAATTATGGTATGATTTTCGGGTCTTGGCACCAAATCCCAAACGTCATTCCGTTTGAATTGGTTAAGCTCCTCTTGCATTGCCAAGGTCCAAAATTCATCCCCAATTGCTTCGGAGATGGTTGTTGGTTCAATTTGAGAAACAAAAGCAGTATGTCCTAAGGTGTTCTTATGGGAGTTTCGTGTACTTACCTTTTCTCCGACGTCGCCAATTACCTGTTCGAGAGGGTGATCTTTGATTGTCCTCCACTCGTTAGGCATTTTCGTTTCTTTCTCCAATTGTGGCGTTTCCTCCGTTGATTGTTCCAAGATTTCATCTTGAATTTCCTTAGGAGTTTCCTTTTGTACTTTGTCTTTTAAACTATTTAAAATACCTGCAAGATCAGAACAAGAATCCTTTCTCGCCAAGCGAGCATTATTTTCGGAAAACACAATATGAGGGGATTCCTCCACAGTTTGGGTTCTATTATTAAATACCCTATATGCTTTGCTACGTGAAGAATACCCAATAAAAATTCCCTCATCGGATTTGGCATCAAATTTTCCCAATTGATCTTTTCCATTGTTATGAATAAAACATTTACAACCGAATACTCTATAATGGGAGATATTTGGTTTCCTTCCCTTGTAGAGTTCATAAGGGGTTTTCATGAGTATTGGCCTTATGACTACTCTATTCAAAACGTAGCATGCGGTACTCACGGCATCCGCCCAAAAATGTTTGGGAATCTTAGCCTCTTCGAGCATGGTTCTAGCCATCTCTTCGAGACACCTATATTTCCTTTCCACCACCCCATTTTGTTGTGGTGTTCGTGGAGCGGAAAAGGTATGCTTGATACCGAGTTCGTCACAAATGTCCGCAAAGAGATTGTGATCAAACTCTCCCCCATGATCACTTCTAATTGAAGTGACGGTTGTTTCCTTTTCGTTTTGAACACGTTTAAGAAAATATTTAATATTCTGAAAAGCATCACTTTTATGGGCAAGAAATAAAGTCCAAGTAAATCTGGAATAATCATCAACAATAACAAAAGCATAACGATTTCTACCAAGACTTTCAATGCGAGATGGTCCAAACAAATCCATGTGAAGCAATTGCAATGGTCTAGTAGTTGAAACAATGTTTTTAGATTTAAAAGATGCTTTTGTTTGCTTCCCTTTTTGACAAGAATCACAAATAGAGTCATTTTCAAATTTCAAATTTGGAAGACCAACAACTAAATTTTGTGAAACCAATTTGTTCAAAAGATGCATGTTGATGTGAGTTACTCTACGATGCCATAACCAAGAATCATCCTCTTTGCTCATTAAATAATTCACATATTCGGGTGAAGAATTTGCAAGATCAACCATATAAATGTTATCCATTCTAAAACCACGAAGGATAATTTTAAAATCGCTACGTCTAAAAACTAAGCATTCATCCGAATCAAATAAAACAAGATTTCCCTTGTCACATAATTGACTTATGCTCAAGAGATTATGTTTTAAACCTTTCACAAGTAATATATGCTTAATGGAAGAAATTTCATCCTTACCGACCGATCCGATGCCGATAATCTTTCCTTTGTTGTTATCACCAAAAATAACACTTCCCCCTTCCTTGTGTTCTAGTTGAAGGAATTTGGATTCGTCTCCCGTCATGTGCTTGGAGCATCCACTATCAAGGTACCATAGTACACTTGATCCCTTCAAACATACCTACAAAACAGATTAATGAGTTTTAGGTACCCATGCCATTTTTGGTCCTTGGGGGTTAGGCAAATCATAGTGATGTGATTGAGTGTTATGTCTATGTCGTGTAAAACAAGCAGGAGCAATATGTCCAATTCGTCTACAATAATGACAAGTCACGTTAGGATTATGCATCCTTCTAGGTTGATAAAAATTGGACGGAAGAAATTCATTTACTCTATTCTTGACAATATAACTATTGCGCAAATCATGAAAATTATTTCTCCTACCATTTGTTCTAGGATATGCATCATTTCTAGAATAGTTGTTCTAGGTTGGAAGTCATTTCTAGGTATTCTAAAAGGTTCAAAATTCCTTCTAGTGTTTGGCCTAGAATGTGCATTATTTCTAGCATGATTATTTCTAGGTTGCGATTGATGAAAACTATTTCTAGGTTTGTTGTATCTAGGATGAACATTTGTTTTATTTATCCTAGGTTGAGCCTTAGGTGGTTGGGGGTTGGCTTCAACTTTCTCTTTAGGCTCGTTTCTAAAACCTATGCCATGCTTGGTCGACTTCAAATTAACAAGCACTTCATTCAAATTTTTATGAGAAGAGTTAAACTTATCTAAGGTGCCCTTAAGCCTTTCTACTTCATTTTTGAGATGCATGCAAGAAGTACAATTTCTAGAACTCTCGGGCTTGTCGGCGCTTCTCTTGCCAAAAAATTTGTTTCCTCTTTCAACTTCTCATTTTCTAAAATCAGTTTTTCCAATTCCTTTTCTTTGAAAGAGAGTTGTTTTTGAAAATCTTTTTCTTTTAAAGAAGCATTTTCTTTTATACTCTTAACAGTTTTTGAAGCTTTAATAAATTCGCTATAAAACTCATCAAAAGCATTTTGCATTAAAGAAATTTTTGGAAGAAATTTGACATACCTCTTCTTTGTTGTCTTCTTGTGCCATAAGACAAAGATTTGCGGCTTCGTCTTCTTCTTCCTCACTTGACTCGTCACCGGAGTCGCCTCCCCAAGATATGTATGCTCGTTGCTTCTTGAAGGGTTTCTTCTCCTTTTTAGCATTTGGGCAATTTGATTTAATGTGTCCGGTTTCTCCGCACTCATAGCACTTTATTTGATCTCCTTGCTTTTTGCCCTTTCGTTCATACGCTTTTCGCATGAACTTTTGAAATCTCTTGATAACGAGTCCGAACTCGTTGTCTCCGTCCTCATCATTTTGAGGTTGGCTTGTGCTTGCCTTGAGAGCGATTCTTTGCTTCCTTTGATCATCAACAAGAGGGTTAAGTATAGTAGATTCATAAGTTTTAAGATTAACTCTTAATGCGTCGATGGTGACATTTGAAATGCCAATGGATTCTTGAATCGCGTCGGCCTTGGATTGCCATTCCGGAGTGAGACTTCGGAGAATTTTTCGGACAAGTTCCTTATCCGTGAAGGTCTTCTTAAGAGCATGTAAGTCATTTACGATTTTTGAAAATCGTTCAAACATCTCATCGACCTTTTCGCCTTCCTTCATGTGAAACAATTCATATGCATGGGTTAGGAAATAAATTTTGGCTTCCCTTACCTGGTCCGTACCTTCGTACGTAATTTCCAGCTTATCCCACATTTGCTTCGCCGTTGTGCAACAAGATATCTTCCTGTAATCATCAGCATTTACAGCACAATATAATAAATTAAAAGCTTTAGCATTATTTTGCACCTTTCGGATATCATCTGCATCGTATTCATCTTCGGACTTTGGGACCCATTCATTTTCAACCTTCTTGGTTGGAATTTGTTCTCCATTCATTATGACCTTCCAAATATGAAAACTATTTGATTGTACAAATATTCTCATCCTCTCCTTCCAGTATGTATAATTTGTACCATCGAATAGCGGTGGTCGGGTGGAGCACTGTCCTTCACCTATTCCTGCAAAAGAATCACGAGTAGAGCCATAGATGTTTCTCTCAAACGGTTAAGTCTTCAGAGAGTTGGGCTCTGATACCAATTGTTAGATAATACGCTTAACGCTAGAGGGGGAGGGGGGTGAATAGCGTTATAATAAAAATTAGCGTAAACTTGCGGAATTTAAAAATTGCAGGAAATAAATAAGTGCGATAAGTAAATAAATTAGAACAAACGCACCGATGTATCCCGGTTCACCACAACCCGTGGCTAGTCCAGTCCCCGAGAGACTCTCTCGAGATTTCCACTAACTTGTTAAGCTTACGGGTGCTCAACAAACCGTTACAACTTGAGGACACAAGCCTCAACAACCTTTGCTCGGAGATACAACACTCCAAGACTTCAACCAAGGAAACACAAGTTCCTTCTTACAACACAAGGGACTAACACTTCCCTTCAAGTGTAAAAAAACACTTAGCACTCAAACAAGACACTCCTTTAAGAGTAGATAAAAGAATACGCTCAAGATCGCAACAACTTTCGACAAGAATTTGGCTCTCAAAAGCTTATGTAATGAATATAAAATGATAAGCAATAAAGTATGCAAGCTTTAGCAATTGTATGATCAGTTGTTGTGTGTTGTTTTTCTTAAAAGACTGATTTGAAGCTGTATTTATAGCTGAAAAACCTTGTATTACCGTTGCCTAATTGTCAATTAAGAATTGCTGATTTTACTCTGTGACAATCGATTGTCAAATTACCACAATCGATTGTTTGTCAATCGTTCCAAAAATCAATCCCAGATTTTACGCTTAACAGTTGATTGTTTAAGACTCACAATCGATTACTGGCAACGTTCAAAAATCATTTCCAGATTTTACGTAAAACAATCGATTGTCAGAAATCTACAATCGATTACTCAGCAACGTTCAAAAAATCCTTTCCAGATTTTAATTAAAACAATCGATTATAAGAAATCAATAATCGATTACTCAGCAACGTTCAAAAAATCCTTTCCAGATTTTAATTAAAACAATCGATTATAAGAAATCAATAATCGATTACCTGACGGTATTTGAAAATATTTTGGCAACGGTCAGTTATAAAATCGATTATACTAAGTTAACAATCGATTATATATCAGTCTTGAAAAATCAATGTAGACACTGCCTCTTGACAATCGATTGTTATAGGTTCACAATCGATTATTTAATAACTTTGAAAAAGTCTGGAATACTACCTCAACACAATCGATTGTCATAAGTTCACAATCGATTATTTTGTGACTTTGAAAAATCTGATGGACACTGTCTCTTCACAATCGATTGTCATTAGCTTCACAATCGATTATTTTGAGCTTTGAAAAACTTTGATGGACACTGCCTCATCACAATCGATTGTCATAAGGTTCACAATCGATTGTCATGCAGATTTGAAAAATCTGATGCTCACTGCCTTAACACAATCGATTGTCATAAGTTCACAATCGATTGTCAAGCAGCTGACTTAAACATAATCGATTATCATAAGTACATAATCGATTATCTTAGTCCAGATTTTAGAGGCATGTTTAAAAATTATTTTGACTAAAGTAAATATGCATTATTTAAAATCATTTTGCTCTAAATTAAATATGCATGATTTGTTAAAAATATTTTTACGAGAGAAGCCAAGTCTCGAGTTTAAGTTGTCGGATCAAGATCACAATTAAATATCGACTCATATAAAACTTAATCTCGATCTTTGTCTTGTGCTTGAGTCTCGTTATATATCAATTTTGCGCTTGTGCTTGGACCTCGTCATATGTCAATTTGCGCATAGTTTGTCATTCATCAAAACCTACAAATATTAACACACGTTTAGTATAATGCCTTGAACGTGTTTCCAACAGGAGGCTGTTAATCTGAATTGCCCAAGCTCGTTATTTCTGATTTTATTTTTGTTTTTTGTCTGAGACTGCTTTGTTTCAATAGTTGTAAGTGTGAGTTCTTAATAAAGCGATAAAGATTCGTATGGGCTCAAATTTGTTTCAGTCAAGCATGATGTATCTGTGAAGAAATGAGAGGAATTAGTTTTGAGTCATTTGTTTGTTGATTTAATGGCTACAACTTTGTATCCATAAGGATCGAGTAGTTATTGGTTTCTTTCGTTTTGTCGTCATTATGTTAAAACCAAAAGTTAAAAATAAAAAAGTAAGAGATGCAGTACTTCGAAGTGGGCAGCTTATTTGTTTGAAGGCCTTGTGGTAAGGAAATGGACTTGAGGTCTATATTTATATTTGAATGCTACATAAGTTTGAAGTGTACGTTCTTCCTTTTTATGTCTTCAATTGGACTAGCATGTTCATTTAGTTAGTAGTAAAACTTTATAGTTTTGTATGTAGATCTGATATAAGCTTTTACATATAAATGACAGACAATAGAATCAGTAAGAGCAATGTTTGTATTTTGCTCATAGAAGTGACGCTACGGAGGCTCGATCGAGTACCTCGCCGGCCAGTCACTGTTTAATTGGGCCTATTTGGCGTGGTGTGTTGATTTGTCTTAGAAAGGTCCAAAACATGGATTGATTAGAAAACATGTGCTCACAAGCACTTATTTAACTGAACTGATCTTCAAGAATTGCTTTGATTGATAGGATGCTTTCTTCTTTTAGAGACGAATAATAAATAGATAATCGTAGTAACTTTTAGTTTGGCCTTTTGATAAATGTTGAGACGAGCCTCGCCAAACAAAAACAATTGCGGAGCCCTCAATAAAGGTTGAGAATATTAAGAATTCGGGATGGCCGCTTAGCGAATTTCACGGCCTTCCCCAAA
This sequence comes from Nicotiana benthamiana, assembly GCA_034376525.1. NCBI lineage: Eukaryota > Viridiplantae > Streptophyta > Magnoliopsida > Solanales > Solanaceae > Nicotiana > Nicotiana benthamiana. The sequence goes on along the minus strand of CM067335.1, from coordinate 106,325,362 downwards.
TAATAACACGTTAGAATCTTTAGACGCGTTTAATTAAAATACCTTCTTAAACTCGGGTGTGCATTAATGTAACCCAAATCTAAATCTCGACGAAGTCGAAATGTGTTAATAACCACGGGTGCCTTGATCGCGACGGGGTTAGATACGCGTTTTCATGACGTCGTAATTCTTATAAACAAATAATGATTGAAAATGAGTTAAAAAATGGAGACGAGCCTCACTGAACAAAAATAAACGTGGGGCCCTCAATAATTGATTATTAAAAATGATTAGAATTCGGAGGGGCCGTTTAGCGAATTTCAACGGCCTTTCCCAAACGATATTACGTTAGAACCTTTAAGTGCGATTAAACTAAATTACTTTCTTAAACTCTGGTGCGCATTGATGCGACCCAAATCCAAATCTCGACAAAGTCGAGACGTGTTGACGAACATGGGTGCCTTGATGGCGACGTGGTCGAAGACGCGTTTTCACGACGTCGCAAGTCTTTAAAATAAATAATGGTAAAAGCAGTTTGTAAATAAAAGACACATAAGTTAGCACGTATTAGAATCAGATAAAATCAAATACAACAGTTAAGCAACCGTGCTAGAACCACAGAACTCGAGAACGCCTAACACCTTCTCCCGGGTTAACAGAATTCCTTACTCGGATTTCTGATTCGCATACTGCAACAGAGTCATATTTTTCCTCGGTTCGGGATTCATATCGGTGACTTTGGACACCATTAATCTCCCAAGTGGCGACTCTGAATAAATAATAACCAAATCCCGTTTCGATTGTCCTTTAAGTGGAAAAACTCCTTTACGCCCCTTTTGCGGGGGTGTATAGCGAAAAAAGGAGGTGTGACAGTGGTCTATACTATTGTTGAGGTGCTTGAGGCATGTATTGATTCTGAGTGCCCTGGTTTCCACCCCAAGAGAAGTTTGGGTGGTTCCTCCAGTTGGGATTGTAAGTGTTCTCATATTGATTTGGTTGGCCCATGTTCGAGTTACCCACGAAACAGACAGACTCAGGTTTTGCAGGACATATGTCACTCGTGTGCCCTTCGCCACATATTTCACAAAAAAGCTTGAACCTGTTGTACATGTTGCTTGTTGATGCCCAAGTTCATTTGGCTGAATTGATTTGTCAGTACAGAAATCTGTGATGATAATGCAGAGATGACATCTAATTCTAGAACCCCTGCAGATTTTTGCACTATGTCTCTGCTACTCTCTCCCTGCCAATCTGGATTGCTCTTGGAAAATTTGTTCAACAATGCATATATTTCATCAAAACTTTTCTCCAATACCTGACCTCCAACTGCAGCATCTACCACCATTTTTGTTTCAGTATGTAGCCCTTCTATGAAAGTGTGGGCTAAAACTTCATTCGTCTGATTGTTACGAGGACAATCTCTGAGTAGCCCCTTGAACCTTTCCCAAGCTGAATATAAAGATTCTCCTGCTTTTTGTTTGACGGCAACTATTTCACTTCGGATCTTTGCTGTTTTTCCGGAAGGAAAGAACCTTGCCAAAAATTTTCTTGCCAAATCATTCCATGATGTAATGGAATTAGCTGGTTCTGACTTTAGCCATCTCTTAGCTTCGCCCAACATAGAAAATGAGAAGAGTGTGAGCCTTACATAATCTGGAGTGACTCCGTTAGTGATATAAGTATCACTAATCTCCAAGAAGTTTAGAATATGCTGATGTGGATCCTCGTGTGGAAGACCCATGAATTGCCCGTTTGCATGAAGCAACTGAATCATGATTTGTTTTAGTTCAAAGTGCCCAGTGATCCTTGGCTTCACTATACTGGAGGTGACATTAGCAATGCTTGGCATCTCCACCTCCTGAACAACCATGGGTTGCTCTTCGGCCATGTCCACAGGAAGTTGAACAAGGGCCTGAATATTATTCGAATCCCTTGCTTCCCTCAACCTCCTACAAAATGTTCTCTCAGGTTCCGGATCAAAGCCTTGAAGTCTGTCCTAACTTCGGACCCTACGCATTCAATCAAAGTTCTTGAGATTTGAGCAACAACCGAGTAAAATTAGACTCGACGAAATAGACAATTAAAGCATAAACTAGCAAGTAGCTATTATTAAGTTCCCCGGCAGCGGCGCCAAAAACTTATTGCTCCCAAATACACACGCAAGTATACGTGGTCATACAAGTAATAAAATGATAAGTCGAGTGTCGAACCCACATAAACTTATATCAACAACTCACTAATATGCCAATATCGTTATTACGCCAAGCTAATTTCAAATTCAAGAGTTTAATTATGCTAATTGTAATTTTGAATGACAGCTAAATTATCATGTATATATCAAGTTGATTGTCGTAAAATTAGTAGAGACAAATATTCCAGGGTTGTGATTAATTCACCAATTATATTGTGTTGTAATTAACTCGTCTTTTCAATAATTCAGTCATGGTTGTTAAATTAATCGATAAATGCTCTCATAGCCTTCTCCCGAAGTACTACTCATCTATTCTCAATAGATTAACGTCTATATTCCTATGAAATCAATCTATTAAGAACACATTACGATCACGATATTTAATTAAGCAAGGTTATTAGGTATATTCCTATCCTAACCACAAATCTGCTCCCCTTAAGGGTTAAGATCACGCTGTCTTCAATCCTTCTCTAATCTAAACATGGCTTTTCCAAGCATAGCATAGATAATAAATAAAATCCAACTGTTGGCCAAACAATTAAGCAATTAAACATAGAATTGAAGAAACAACCATATATGGATGAATTATAATCAAGATCAAGTTAATCTCAAACAACAATATTCATGGCTAAATCACAACCCCAGAACAATGTGTGTTTTAGCCACTCATGATCATACAAAATTCACAATAAAAGTCTTAAACATATTATGAACAAGCAACTAGAAGAAGGTTAAAAAGAACTCTTTTTTAATTCTTGATCCAAAGTACTATTTTTCTTCTTTCTCCTTGCTTCAAGATAAATCTTCAATGGCTTCTCTCCAAAAATGAATAGTACCTTTCCACTCTTCTCTCCAAAAATCTGATGATGAGTCATAATGGAACTTTTGCTTTTTGATAATTTAGTGGACTACTTCTCCAAATGACCAATTAATCCCTCAATAATTGCCCTTTCCGGACAGGACTAGCGCGGGAGCGCATAACTAGCGCATGTCACGCGCTGGTGGGGTTTCATTCTGCCCAAGTGCAATATGCTGCTGCTCAACTTTTCTTCCTTTGACTCCAATTTTCACATGTTTTTCATCATAAATCCTCATTAAGTTATTGAATTCCTATGAGACATTAAAGTCATGATTAGAGCCAATTTTTACATTATTTGAACATTTACAATGGGTAAAACATCCTTACGTTGAGCTAAAACATAGGCTATATCGAACAATTAGCCTATTATCAGGCGGGTCGGGTCGAAAACAAATAATGAAAAAAAGGATCAATTATCCGCCGGCCCATTTTGAATACGGATAAAAAACGAATTAACATGTGAATAATATGAGTAACCATATTATCCATGAATTAGTGCATATGATCACTTTGAATTCTTAGCTAGCGTTTGGCCATAGATTCCAAATTTATTTTGAAAAATCTTATTTGGGTGAAGTTTAATTTGAAGATGAAAATGTATTTCGACATATTTTTTCAAAACATATTTCCCAAGTTTTGGGATTTTGGCCCAAAATCAGCAATTGGGGTAATTTTGGGATTTGGGGCTTGGGATTTGAGATCTTGCCAAAATGTAGGCAAAATTTATGGCCAAACATGATTTTGAAAATAAATCCCCACATTTATTTTGGCAAAACTCATGGTCAAACGGGGCCTTAGTCTCCCTTACTTGAGTAACCCCCAATTTGAGGCTTTACAAAGGTAAAAGTTAACCCCATTGGCTATCCATTAGTTACTCATTGGTTATTCATTTTCTAAATGAATAATATGGTTCTTATCTATATTTGAGCTATTTTTAAAAAGTTCATTATCCAATCTATTTTTAGTGGATAATATGGGTGATTAACTGTTTTTGTTTAACCATTTGCCACCCCTATCCATGAACTGGAGAGATTATTGACTCTGTTCGAGCTAGTGCAGGATATTTTCAATATATTCTTGTAAACACTAGCCACCAGAAACATGAATTTGAAAAAAATTAAAAACTTCGACTTGAGGTAGACTAGACTGATATTCAATCTCATGTGAAGGTAAATGCTAAGTATGATTGTTATTTTGAGCTATAGTTAGCAGCATAGATCACATCATTTCATTTAACAGTAAACTAGTAATGCAGCATAGATTTCCCTCACATTTTTCACAAATTCCCACCCGCTTCCCGGACAATAGCTTCGACACTCTCAGCTCTACACAGTTGTCACCAACACAGCTCTATCTAACATAAATGGCAGCCCAGTCCCAGTGTATTAAGCTCTCGCTATGCACATGGTTCGGGGAATTACCGAGCCACAAGGGTCTGTCATACACAACCTTACCCTGCATTTCTGCAAGAGACTGTTTCCACGACTCGAACCCGTGACCTCCTGATCACATGGCATGATCTTTACTCTTTACGTCAAGGCTCCCTTTCACGGCTATATCTAACATGTTAAATTAAATCCGCTAGCCTAAATGCAATGAACTTCCAGTCACATATAAATAGAAAAATCAACAACTTGGCGGAACAACAACAACAACTACCCAGTATATTCCCACCAGGTGGGGTCTGGGGAGGGTAATATGTAGACGAGCCTTACCCCTACCCGAAAGGGCAGAGAGGCTGTTTCCAATCGACCCTCGGCGCATAGGATAAAATGGAAAGCAGCATTAAAACAAAAACAAAGACAAAATTAGAAACAAAAACAAAACAAAACAAAACAATAAAGCATTAGTAAATCCCGCAGAAATAACGTAAATAATTATGTAAACGTAAGAAACATAAATACAATCGCATGCAATAATAACAAACGGTAACTACCATACTAACAACCATAAGGGGGACATAAGCTAAAACACAAATCATCTATGGGTAACCTTGCTGTCCCACACCCAACCCCGGAAGAGGCGTACGAAGCACTCTATGAGCCCCTAGCCTACAACACTGATTCTAGACCTCCAGGCTCCCCTATCAAGGATCATGTCCTCGGAAACCTGCATTCTAGTCATGTCCTGCCTAATCACCTCTCCCAATGCTTCTTAGGCCTCCCTCTGCCTCGCCAACCGCCAACAATCTCCAGCCGCTCGCAGCTCCTCACCGGGGCATCGGGACCCCTCCTCCGTACATGCCCGAACCACCTCAGCCTCGCTTCCCGCATCTTCTCATCCACCGGAGCCACCCCTACCTTCTGTCGAATAACTTCATTCTTAATCTTATCTAGCCTGGTGTGCCCACACATCCACCGAAGCATCCTCATCTCCGCAACCTTCATTCTCTGAACATGGGAGTTCTTCACGGGCCAGCACTCCGCCCCATACAACATCGCAGGTCTAACCACGGCTCTGTAGAATTTCCCCTTGAGTTTGTGTGAAATTTTCTTGTCACACAGGACCCCTGAAGCAAGCCTCCACTTTGACCACCCCGCTCCTATTCGATGGGTGACGTCCCCGTCAATCTCTCCGTCCCCCTGAATCACAGACCTAAGATATCGGACACTGTCCCTCTTGGCGATGGCCTGAGAACCAATCATCACGTCCCTGCCTACGTCGCTCAGCTCGTCGCCAAACTTACACTCCAGGTATTCTGTCTTAGATCTGCTTATTTTGAAACCTTTAGACTCGAGGGTCTGTCTCCATACCCCTAACCTTTCACTAACACCGACCCTCGTCTCGTCTATCAATACAATATCATCAAAAAAAAGCATACACCAAGGCACATTCCCTTGGATATGTCGGGTTAGAGCATCTATCACTAAGGCAAACAAGAGGGGGCTCAGCGCCGATCCTTGATGGAGCCCCATTACCACAGGAAAATGATCTGATTCGCTACCCACCGTCCTAACCCTAGTCTTAGCTCCATTATACATGTCCTTGATTACTCTGATATAGGCTTCCGGCACGCTCTTCGCCTCCAAGCACCTCCATAGCACCTCCCTCGGGACCTTGTCATACGCCTTCTCCAAGTCGATAAGAACTATGTGAAGGTCCTTCTTCTTATCCCTGAATTGCTCCGCCAGCCGCCTGACTAGGTGAATAGCCTCTGTGGTTGAGCGGCCCGGCATGAAACCGAACTGGTTCCTAGATATAGATGTCGCCTCCCTCACCCGCGCCTTAATCACCCTCTCCCAAACCTTCATCGTATAGTTGTTGCAGCACTGGATGTCCCCTTTGTTCTTGTACAAGGGCACCACTGTACTCCACCTCCACTCATCCGGCATCCTTTTAGTCTTGAAGATCGCATTGAACAGCCTAGAGAGCCACTCCCCTCCAGACTTACCCATGCACTTCCAGAACTCCACCGGGATCTCGTCAGGCCCGGTCGCTCGACCCCTACTCATCCTACGCAACGCCCCTAAGACCTCCTCCACCCTAATGCGCCTGCAGTACCCAAGGTCTCTATGTTGCTCTGAATGCCCTAACTCCCCTAGCTCTATGCTTCGATCCCCCTCTTCGTTAAGAAGGTCCCGAAAGTACGCCTGCCCCCTCTGTTTGATTTGAGATTCCCCCATCAGAACTCTACCATCCTCGTCCTTGATACAACTAACTTGGTCTAAATAGAAAAATCACATATAAATAGAAAAATCAACAACTTGGCGGAAATATTTCTATAATGCAGCATAGATTTTCCTCACATTTTTCACAAATTCCCACCCGCTTCACTGACAATTGCTTAGACACTCTCAGTTCTACACACAGTTGTCACCAACACAGCTATGCCGAACATGTGAAATTAAATCCGCTAGCCTAAATACAATGAACTTCCCAGTCACGTGTAAATAGAAAAATCAACAACTTGTGGAAATAAGAAAACTAAAATAATCTCAAGCAAAGACTGAAACTTACATGAGTACAAAAGATTCCCACCGAAACATCCAAGTTCAATCTGCTAAATTTACCACATTGAAGGCTGCAGTAAGAATGAGCACAAAACAAAAGAAGAGAATTCATACAGAGTTCTCGCAGCTTAGTCCAGCAATTTTGAAGTTCAACCAAAATAAAAAGGATACTGATTCATAGACTTGGAAACCCAAAAACTACATCCCAACTGACATGCCAAGAGTTCTAGTTTACAAGAGTCAGAAATAAGCACCAAGTTCATCCGAACTAGTCAATACTCAAAGGCGCTCCTGGATATTCTAAAAGAAAAACCAATTAACATATAAAACAATACAAAAAAAAAAGAATCAAATTCATTAAGAATAAACTATGTAAATACCTTCTTTAACTTGCTCAATTTTCTGAACTTCCTCTAAAAGGGCCTAAAACTTGCATTCTTCGGAAGGTGACCGTATCCATTGTTGAGTGCAAATAAAAACTTATGCCGTCTTTGGTGATAAAGAGCTCCAATAAGAATCAAGAATTCGACCACCGGGACTGAAAGCTCACTCAGATGCAATGGTAGAAATAGGAATATAAAGAACATCCCTTGCCATTTTTGAAACAATTGGATATCTACTAGATGAAGCTTTCCACCAAGCCAAGATATTTAAATCCTTGGTCTTCTCTATATTATCCATCAAGTATTTCTCAAGCTCAGATTTTTTCTCAACATTTTCTTCCTCTTCCAAATGTTTCTCCCGTTGAGATTGCAATATATCACCAGCTTCACTCATCATGCTAGTATCACTCCCAAGATCGTCATTAGAAGCTTCCGACAATGAATCGTTGTAGTGATCATATAAGCAAGTCAAAACACCTGCCACCTGATCCAATTTCAATCTTTTCGACAAAGAATCATATGATTTGCTAAGAATAAAGTTCACATACTTCATCTTATATCTCGGATCCAACACAACGGCAATGACCAATAGCATGTTCAAATTCTCAAAATTACCCCAATATTTATCAAACCTACTTTTCATCCTTTTAGCCATATCAATCAAAATAAGATCTCCACTATGAGAATACTTAATAATAGCATTTCGAACATTAAAAAATTCATGCAAGAATGAATTTGAAGTGGCATATAAGCTTCCTGAAAACTTCAAAGTGGTCTGGTGGAAAATATTAAGGAACTTGATAAGAACTTTCACAGTCTTCCAATCATCTATAGATGGATGTCCTTTTAGTCCACTCATCTCTCGAAAATATTGTTGGTACATATAGTCATCCATGTGCATTCTTGTAAATGCCTTTTCAAACCTCACAGTTGTATCTAACATAGTATATGTCGAGTTCCACCTATTTTCAACATCAAGACTCAAAAGATCATGAGTATCTATCTTAACCTTCTCAACATATGACTTGAATGAAGCAAACCTTGAAGGTGAAGACTTGACATATTTCACTGCATTCCTTATACGAGAAATGGGCTCCATTTGTTCATCTAACTCATCTTTTACGATAAAGTTCAAAATACGAGCATTACATCTAACATGTAAAAACTCATTTCCCAATATGACCCCTTACTAATCATCAATATATGTTTTCAAATGTTTAATGGAAACATCATTAGCACTTGCATTATGCAGGGTCACCATAAACAAGTTCTCAATCCCCCAATCTAACAAGCATGCCTCAATACCTTGAGCAATAGTCTCACCCTTGTGATTCGGTGTTTGGAAAAAGTTAAGAATCTTCTTTTGTAAATTCCAATCATCATCAATCCAATAGGCAGTTACATCCATATAAGTCAAGTTATGGAGTGATGTCCATGTATCACTAGTAAGACATACACGTTGGTTCTTGATAAGTTTTTCAAGCTTTTCTTTCTCCTCTTGATAAATCTCCAAACAATGTGTAGCCACAGTTACAGGACAAGGTAATTCAAAGCTAGGCAAGATTTTAGCTATTAATTTCTTAAATCCTTCCCCCTCAACAACTTTAAGTGGTTGCCCATCAATTATAACAAATTCGACAATTGCCCTCCTAATATCCTCCACATTACACCACCCTTTCACTAGAACTTGTATCAGTTTCTTGTCCCTCTTCTTTGGTAGGCGTAAGTTTCGATGTTGTTTGCTTCGTGTTAATAAATCTAAAGGGATATTTAAGACACTTCTCAAGTAAATGTTTCCATAATGCAGAAGTTCCATTCGTTGTGGTATCAGAAGCAAAGTGTTTTATGCAATAATTGCATTTTGCTCTATGTTTATCTCCTTTATCAATAAATTTGGTAAAGTGATCCTAAATTTCAGACGTTTCTCTTCCAGTATTACCAGTTCTTTTTTGCTTTTTAAGAGGAGGGACTGTATGAGGAGCGCTTTTACCTTTCTTTTGAGGTACCACTGGCATAGTCGGATGATTGTTGACAATCATCTCCACCTTTATTCCGGTTGAAGATTCCATCTATTAAGAGAAACCCTGCACACAATGGAGTGGGGAATATTTGATCATTTAAACAGGACAAGTTTAAAACAAGAAAAAAAAAACATTTTGACAGTTTTTTTGCCCTAACAGAATTACTAACGGCAGGCGGTACACTAAGCTCCTGCTATGCGCACGTTGAAAGGGTCGTACCATAAGGATATATTGTACGCAGTCTTACCATGCATGCAAGAGGTTGTTTTCACGGCTTCCTAGTCACGCGGAGGAGGCAACTTTACCGGTCCCAAGAATTATTAAGTGGATACAAAAACGAAAAAGAAAATCAATGGTATAACTTAACCACAACAGTAGGGAATACATTTCTTACGACAGTGTTGGTTCATTATTAACTCAACTACTTTAGCAAAGTAAATGGAAAAAAAAAAATCAGTACTACATTTCTACCAACATTGAATGGGACAAATGAACATAATAAATGGGTTTAATCAAACACTTTGGCTTACCAGACTATATTTAAACAGTGCTACTGGCAGCAGCAGCGACCGGTGAGTTCCAGTGAGAGTGAGGACTGAAGAGAAGAGTTTCGATTATTTTGGAAAGTGATAGAAAACTTTATTTTGTCTATTCGGTTTTAGATTCGGGTCATGTTACTACTTACTGGATAGTGAGCTTTTACAAGCCCAAACCTGATAAAATGTGTCAAAAACTCAATAACGAGACATTTATATTTATACCCGCTTTTTGTGTCACGTTTTAACTTGTATTTATTTTGTAAAAAAAAAAAAATTACAAGTACGGTGGGCATACCTTGGGCAAAACCGAAATTCGAATTTTTTGGATTTTTTGATTACGGGTTGGATTTTGGATTTTGAATTGGATATTGGATTTGGTACTTCGAATTTATAGATATCCGAAAATCTGAAATTTTTATACTTTATATTTAGTCTGTTATCCATATGTCAATAGTAATAAGTTCAATACCCTATCCATTAGAGATTATCATATATATTCAATATTAGTTACTAAGTTACAACGAGAATACTTTTTATTTGGATATGGTTTTACTATATTCACTTCTTATCTATCTTAATAACGTCTCTATTGTATTTTTTATATTTTTATATAATAATTTTATTACTTTAATATTTCATTTGGATGATTGTGGTGAGAATGTAGAACTTTTCAGGCAATTTAACATGCGTACTTCATTTGGATATTCATTTTTGTAAAAAGAATATACATCTCAACTTACAAGCTCAAAACCGAAAATCCAAAATATCCAAATCGATTAGTCTGAAACTGAACTTAAGAAATCTGATCCAATCCGAACTTACTTGGATTGGATTTCGAATTTTCATTTCGTCAATCCGAAAATTGAAAATCCAAACCGAAATTTCATATGCAATGCGAACTGCACGAATACCCACCCCTAAGTATACTTGCTTTTTCGCATAACTTCATCATATGGGACTGAAGTAGCAAAGGAAATCACGTAAAACTTCAGCATTTTAGTAGTCGGGCATGAAGTTCAACTCTAGAGTTGAAGTTTTTGTTTTGTAATTATTACTTTATAACTGACAAACTTCAGCTCTAGAGCTAAAGTTTTTATCTTGTAACTAGAAAATTTCATCTCTATAGCTGAAGTTTTATTCTTTGTAACCGGAAAAACTTCAACTTTAAAGCTAAAGTTATTGTCTTTGTAATCGGAACACTTCAGCTATAAAGTGTTCAATATAGCAACATGAATAACATTGTATCCATTGTTGTTAAGCATTTCTGAGCAGTCTGTGCAGTGCTTTAATAGCTCATTTACCATGATTTCATCGCTCTCATTGGTTGCAGTGTGAATTGTTGTCGTCTAGTCATATTCACTACCCGTTGGAAGGTAATCTAAGGATTTCTTCAACTACGACATCTCAGAAACTACTTTTTTCAATCTTATATTGAACTATTGCACCTTTTAACAATATATATATATATATATATATATATCCAGATAATCTTTTTCTAGGGTATTAGATTAGTAGACTAGATAGAAAATAGCATGAGAAGATAGTAGTAGTAGTAGAAGAAGAATAAGAAGAAGAAAGTGAAGAAGGAGAAGAAGGAGCAAAAATGGGGCTGAAGTTTTAATAAATGAGTACAAATTAAAAGTTTTTTAAAAATGGGTATAGGTTAAATGGAGGAGACCAAATAGGGAGCCCCGTATAATTTTACATCAATAACATTGAAAATTGTAGAATAATTGAGAAATACTTACAAATTAAAAATTGCAAGCGTATCCGCTTTTTCACATAGTTTCAGTCCCCGGGGCTGAAGCGTTTCTTTTGTACTGGAAAACTTCAACTGAAGTTTTACTTAAGCTCTAGAGATTAAGTTTACTTAAATCGTTTCCAGATTAAGTTGTCCAATTATAAAATAAATACTTAAGCTGTTTCGAGCTTAAGTTGTCCAGTTATAAAATAAACACTTAAGTCGTTTCCAGCTTAAGTTCTCCAGTAATAAAATAAATAATTAAGCCGTTTTCAGCTTAAGTTGTCTAATAATAAAATAAATACTTAAGCTATTTTCAGTTTAAGTCGTCCAATTATAAAATAAATACTTAAACCGTTTTAAAAAAAATAAATCGTATAATAAAAAAATAAAATGGCTACATGTTAAATTGGGCGCTCCGTACAATCGGTACGATGACAGTTTCGGGCATGGAAGATGGGCTAGTTAGAAAGAAGCCCAAAGCATCAAAAGTATCCGATCAAGTATTTGTGTAAAGATCCAAATATTAGAAAAATTGAAAAAAGAGAGACAGATGTTGGAAGAATTGTGGGGCTACGCTAGTGCAATAAGGACCAGGGGAAAAGCACGAGATATCGAGCACGTGACAGTTACACGTCAGCAAGAATATCAAATGTGGACCCATAAACGACAGGTCACTTCGGAAAGGAGGTGCACATGCCCCCACTTGAGTAAAAGAAACTTTTATTACACCCAAAAAAATTGATTGCTTTTGCTTTTCCATTTTCTTGGTGAATGGGTGGGGAGAAAAGTGGGACCCGCAATCCTAATCTTACGCCCACGTGACAGCGTCACGAGAATGAGAGCGACGCACCGCAAAAGGGAGAGCAGAAGCACGTGCTATCACGTATGCTAATTGGGTAGTTTGATGGTGTTATGTTGTTTTAGATGTATCCTCAAATTATGTCCATAATACTCCTCCTTACCCTTCCCTCATGCCCCTCACATTGTTTTCTTTTTATATTTTAATTATTAAATATTTAATTGTTAGACATGATCTCCTACGATCGTATTAACAATAATAATAAATTCAATATAATCTTATAAGTACGGTCTATCAAAGATAGTATGTATACTCACAAGATAGAAGATTATTTCTGATAAATCATCGACTAAAAAACAGAAGAAAAAAACAATAAAAAGATAAGATGATAAGATAACTAAAATAAAAAAAATAACAAATAATAATAAATATCTAAGAATAGAATGATATAAAATTAGTACTAATATTGTTGTTATACGAAAAAAATACGATTGACTACCTACTAACATATTAACCTTATATCCTATGATCATGTTACAATATAAAGAATTATCAAATATATTTATTGTGTTTTATTTAGCAATTTCCTTCAAAAGAAATATTTAAAATAATATAATATTTTTAATCATCATATCTTTCAATTCTCTAGTCTAAAATTTTGAATTCAATAACTTTTATTAAGAGTTGAGAGGTTCAATTATGTCACCATATTGGTGGTTCGCATGCCCTTTTCCTTTTCTTCTATCTTCCACAGGTTTATGTGTGATTCCAAAAGTAACCCTACCATCATAGGACCTACACCTGAGGTCATGAATAATGCCACTACTGATATACTTGAGCTATTACTACACTTCATATGTTTGAGCCCGGAATCAGGTTATTTTGGACTCAAGATACATTAATAAATATCAAAAAAAAAGTAATCGAAATATATATAAAGCTATAAGTTGTGGCGCTGTACAATCACTTTATCTGACACTTCTGTATGACGCCATCAAATGTGGTGCTATGTCAGCTTTTTCTGCCACGGACATGTATGGTGCCATCAATTGTGGCGCCATACCCCTTTCGTTTTTTTTAAACGTATTAACGTATTTTGAGTCCAATATAATCATGACACGATTATGGTAAGACAATATAATTTTATGTGAATTGTTATGTAGTTTTTTATATTATTTGGTATGGTAAAACAATAACTTAAACTTAACTTCCACTAAAATTAAAGTAAAATTTAGTACAACAAACAAGAAAAACATTACTACAGCACAAACACAAACATTACAGACTAAAGTAATAAAAAGACATGAAATAAACTAAACACATGCAATATAAAAATGACACTTAACACATACACGCTAATATTTAGTCCTAGACGCCATTTATTCTTCGCTCCAACCACTTAAATCATTTTTTCATTTGTTCTTTTTCTTCTTCTAACTCTTTCACTCTCGACTTCACCTTCCGCAAGTTCCCGTTCATACTTTTCGCTACGTTCCTTGTATGTTTGACAATTCCATTATGCTATCCAATTTTTATCTTCCAACTCCTTCAGTTTCTCCCTCATTTCTGTAATAATTCTATCTCCCTCCTTTTGCATTCTCTCAATGAATAACCACATACCATGAAGATCCTGTAATCTCTTCCTGTAACTTTCCTGAAAACATGGTTTCTCAGCCCATTCATCAAATTTACAAGTAGGTTCATCAGCCCCTTCCCACATACAGTCAGTCATGCATGGTTTTCCACAGAAGTAAATTGGTGGACGACCAGGTTAAGCCATTTGTGAAATATTTGCTTATAATAAAAAAAACCTTACTTACTTTTAATGAAATATTTCTAGGGGAAATTTTGAGCACACAGAAAAACTATAATGACCCCATTATTTATAGGCGAAGCAACACACATATAGCACCATATGTAATAGCGCCATATCTTATGGTGTCATATCGTGATGTTGACAAGATGATTTTATGTCAGCCGATCCGCTTTTCAGTTTAACAAGACAACACACACATAGCGCCATATATAATGGCGCTATATTTTGCGTATTAAATATCGTGATGTTGACAATACGACTTTATGTAAGTCGGTCAGCTTTTTCAGTTCGACAAGACAACACACACATAATAAATATGCCGATAATTATATTAAATTTTTATTTAAATAGGAAAAATGGGAAAGTACAAATCATAATTAACAAACAAGTAAATTTTATTTCATAAATATTTCAAACAGATACACAACAACTAATTATTACAACATGAACTCATGGGTAGTTAGGTACAATAGAAGAACACCTGCCCTGAGCTTGATTACTGTTTCCACCCAAAGGACATTTTCTACGACCGTGTCCTGTTTGCGAGCATATACCACATTTGCGCGCATATACGGTACCACTAACATCCATTTGGTTCCATATACGCGTTCTCTTCTGTACCTGTCTTTTACGCAAATAGGACTTGTTACACACCATTTTAAATGGTTGTGGGGGCGAGTAATGCTCAGCACTCACTGGCTGCAACTGACCACTATATGTGTGTAGGTACTTGGAAACACTATATTGTTGATCAATATAGTTGGTCTCTGCATAACCAACACGCTGAAAACACTTGATGGCATGTGAGCAAGGCATGTGGTAGATTGACTATTTCCCACATGAGCATAACCTTGTAGATTCATTCACAGTATGTATATTGTTACCCAGGTTATTATGGGTAGCGGTTTGAACTTCAAAAATACCTCGTCCGTTATCATATTGCAAAAAGGAATGCCAATGTGCTAGCCGTCTGTATTTCTCTAATCTTTTTATAGGCACTGGCATAAATTGAACACCCCTTTCCATCAACTCCGTTGCAGCTGCAGATCGTTGCACAAACCTCTCCGCCATCTGCTTGAACGACATACGCACCATGGCTGTGATGGGCAATCCTCTTGCCGACTTCAACAACCAGTTGAAGGACTCTGACACATTTGTAGTAAGAATTCCCCATCGTCTGCCACCGTCTGCATGCAACGTCCACTTTTCAGGGTCATGTCGCATTAACCAACGATATGCTGCCTCGTCTTCTTGCCTGATAGCATCCATATGGCGTCAGAATTTATGTTATTGGTGGTATGTTTCTGCCATGCACATCAAATCGTGTAGATCCTTTTTGGGATGTGCCTTCTGGAAATTGGTCTTCAAGTGCCTCACACAGTAACAGTGGTATGCATAAGGTTCTTGCCATGCAGGAAGGTTCTCCACAGAACTTAATATACCCCCGTGCCGATAAGATATTAGACAAATACCTGCACGCTGTTAGACAACGTGCTCTTTCAGATGGTTCAAAAACATTGTCCACGTCTCTATGCTTTCATTGGCACAAATAGCAAAGGCTAGAGGAAATATCTGTCCATTGGCATCCACTGCCACGGCTATCAATAGCTTGATATCGTACTTTCCATAGACATGAGTTCCGTCTATGGATATTACGGGCCGGCAATACGAAAAACCATCAATTGTTGGCTTAAACGCCCAGAACACGTAATTGAATATATATTCTGGTTTACTCGGACTCCTCTCAAGATTCCATTCAACAACTGTTCCGGGGTTAAACTGCTGCAGTGCAGCCATGTACCTAGGCAGATCCGCAAATGACTTATCTCAGTTACCATAGACTATTTCAAACGCTCTTTTGCGCCCAAGATATGCCTTTCTATTAGTAATTGTGTGGCCATGTTTTTGGTGGACTGCTGTAATGCACTCTTTGATTTTATACCTTATTGGTGCTTCGATGTGCGGAATAAGTACAAGAGATATCAAGTCAATATCCAAGTTGAAGTGATTCCCGTTGAATGTGTCCATTTTGCATGTGTGGGTGGGAATGTATTTACCCACATTCCACATACCTGTCTTCTTCTTCGGCGCACGCAACATCCAGTCACATGGCCAAAACCACCTGCAACAAATAGTTTTGTATACCGTCAGACTTGACTCCGATACCTTCATCTCACGACACTCTTTAACATTGTGCATTTTACAAGCCCTGCTTACACGTGCTTTATCAGGAAAAAGTATCCCCGTTGCAAGCACCATTGGTCTAGACTCATCCCACATTGCTGTCCGATTTCATCAAAATCCCTTGTGAGAGCTTCCACATCCGGCACGGCTTGCAAGTTGTCAATATACAGAATCTCCTTTGAATGAAATGGCACTTCAGACTCGTACACTTTTCGTCTAGGGGGGGAGCTCTCTTCTAATCGGGTCCTTCCTCCTCATCCTCTCCATCACCATCCTCACGAGCAAATGGTGTCTCGTCTCCCGATTCATTGGCATTGTTATCGTACTCGCTGTTCTCTTCCTCACTTTGTGCATCTGCCAGATCCTTATGTAATACGTCATTTTCGGACAATTGAGTGAGTACGGTAGTTCAACTTGCTCGTTTTCACTGCACATTTCAACAAAAATATAAGCTACTAAATTAATAAATGCTTTACATATGGCTATATCATTTCACTTACAAGTCGTAATGTGATGGCATTCCATGACGGACGTTTTTCATTAGGTGATGACTACCGGATGGGCCACTTGTAAAGTTCATATCCGGCCGGTACCACCTGTTAAATAAATGAGTGTTAATAAAAATTCAATACGCCAAAAATTATACATAATTAACTCAAATTAAAATTGAAGTTTACCACTCTTCTTATGAATTATGGAAAGCAGGGTATAAATTATTTTCTCGCTGCTCATTCACCGACGGTGATAATTTTAAATCAAGAAAAAGACTTTCATCCGGAACATGTCAGGCAAAAACTGATCCAGAATAACCACCCGATGACTGGGGGTTATCTCTACTACGCACAACCTCATTTTTTCGAACGTTTTCGACCTTCACGTACATCTCCAACATTGTGATTACAAGAAATTCCCGGCATTTGTCCGGAGTCCTCAGGAAATCATTCAAAGTGTCATCATCGTCGATGTTAAACTCTAAGTAAAAAGCAACCCCTTGCGGCGTAACAGAATACGGATATCTTCTGTTATTTTGAGTATCACTGAACGTTTTCTCACACTCATTTTTTTGCATAACAACGATATCAATGTTTCATACTCCATTGAAAGTGGCAATTTAACAGTACACTTAGCAGGTAAACTATAGCCCACAGAGTTATTCTCCATCACAACCTCACCCCCCCCCCCCCCCCCCCCAATATAATGATACACTTATTCTACGTTCTTCATACATAATGAAAAAATTGCAGGAGAATTTAACAATAATACAAACCTACAAGAGTTAAAGAAAATTTTTGAATGAAGATATGCCATTATTACGATGTTTATATATGAGATGGCTAGCCGGAAAGGTTTGTTTTTATGTATATAGCGCCACATTTGGTGGCTTCGTATGCTTTTGAATTATTGCCCACCAATTATTGGTGGGGTCAGGGAAATAAGGGGTATGGCGCCATAGGTGATGGCACCATACATGTCCGTGGCAGAAAAAGCTGACGTAGCGCCACATTTGGTGGCGCCATACAGATGTGTCAGATAAAGTGACTGTATGGCGCCACAACTGATGGCTTTATATATATATTTCGGTCACTCTTTTTTTACACTTATTAACGTATTTTCAGTCCAAAATAACCGCATTTTGGTTCCGGACTCCATATGTTTCATGATCCTTTTGTCAAGTGATTTTACTGTGTGTCTACACAACTTATATTATTTATATGAGACATTTTTTTATTTTATATATCTATGAATCCATATTTTACCATAAAATTCTGAAACCACACAGTTGTGAAGCACAAAATAAAATTTTTCTCCTTTCATCCATTGACTAGGCACCATTGTTTGCCGTTAGCTTCTCTTTTTTTTGCGTATTTATTTTATAAACTTTTTTTCATCTCAAAAAAATGGTTAGATGGATTGAAGGAATTTCACTGCTATTAATTTTCCTACTCTAGCTGAAAGACAGTATAAAGCTTCCTTAATTACACTTGAGAAGAGGTAAATATATTTACCGTTGGTTAGTGTTTGGCTAAAAAGTTATTCGAATACTTAACTAGTTTTAAAACAATCAATAATGATATGGGTCAATTGTAATCAAGGGTAATGTGATAGAGAATGTTCGATGATAAAAATCAGAGATTTATAATATATAGATCGAGATGTAAAAGCAGTAAGATGTATAACAGGTTTTCTTGCACAAGGGAGAGAGAGAGAGAGTTGTATATTTTCAGTAAGGAAATACACGTAAGTCTTTACAAAAGGAGAAGGTCCCCTTTTATATACTAAGGGACCTTCCTCGAAATAATACAAAAAAAGTACAAGAGTTGGTGGCCTCGATATACGAATGTCAGAGCTTGATGTGATGTTACAACGAGTCAAATCACTTGATCCGTTTATTGACTGGGGCCGGACTTACTTAGGTCGACCAAGATAAGGTCGCCTTCTTTAGTGAGGCCGTTTGTGGATAATATGTGGACGTGGGGAACCAAATATGCCCAATACAGATAGTCCCTCCATTTATTGGGGGTGCAGTCGAAAGGCGTTTCCAATGGACGGACATGCGTGCTTAACGCCTATGGAAATTTGGTCGTTCCTGTTGATACCTTTGTGAGGGACGCGTTCGTGTGTGAAAAGGTCATGCCGTTGACATGTTACCTCCTTTTTGGAATTTCTTTTTGAGGTGACATCATCGATCACATGCGTGATCATTACTTCTGCTCCCGAGGTGGTTCAGGTTATGACGTGACGTTTGGGTTTCCTGCGCCGATTTTTTGAATCATGCCCTTTCGATTTCTGTGTACCTTTTCTTATAAATAGAAGGAGAGTTGGACTAGTTTCTTCTTTCAATCCTTTTCGGAGAGTATTTTCTCACTCTTTTCCCTATCTTTTTCTGGTGTTTGCTATTCTTTCTTCTCTGAAATTCTCATTCTCATGAATCGAACTTGCAGCTCATAATACCTTTTCCTTACATCATTCACTATGGCTAAATGTAGGCGTGATGATACCAAAACCAGGGACGTTGCTTCTATCAGGGCTTCGCCATCCTCGGACGGCGAGGAGGACGAGGAAGTTTTGGTTCCTCTATCAAAGGGCAACCTGCTCCCACGCGATATGAGCAAAAAGAGTGACTTTCTGAATACGCGTAAATTCCTCCCTTGGAAGCACAATGAGATGACGCTGTACCACTTGGCCTCTCTCAGGGAGACGTATGATATTCTAGATCACGCTGACATGGTTCCCACGGGGCTAGATTACGCTAACGTGCCTAGGATCGGGTACTGTGCCTTCTACAAATACGCCTCCCGAATTGGATACATCCTTCCGATTTACCCTTTAGCGTAGGAGTTGTGTTGCTGGTTTGGAGCATGTCCGGCCCAGCTTACTCTGTATGCCTTGAAGGTGCGCAGGGTAGTATCCGTTTATGCAGCGAAGGCCGGAAAAGAGGTGACCGTTCATCACCTTTTGCAAATGTTCAATGTGGTTTTCATGAAAGGCTCGATGCTCCAGTTGAGGAGTAGGGGCAAGAAAAGCTTCGTGGCGCAGGTGGATGACAAGGCCAACCGTAAATTTTGGACGAGGTTTTTCTATGTCTGTATCGAACACCTTGTGTCCAACCCTGATGGGTTTCCAGAAGTGTGGAATGACGCATGTAAGTATTGTCGTGCGTGATGTTTATTGTTTTGACCTTACTTTGCTGGTTCTCACTGTCGAAAATTTTCCTTTGTTTTCATGCAGTGGCTGCTCGCCCTCTTCGTAGTGTTGACGACATTAGGTCGTGGGTGCAAGCGCTGATACCGTTTGCAGAGGAAAGCCATTCTTGTATTGAATTCCTTAGGCTCCACGGCCCGGCTGGTAACGGCTTTACCTAATCTTTGTTACAGTTTGCAGGCCCATATAATTTCCTTACCCGTCTCACATGTGTTTTGGTAGGTCGGGGTGCCTCTAACAAGGCGAGGAAGAAGAAGCAGCATAAGAAGAAGAAGACTGCGGCCGGTCCTTCTAGGGCGGTATCTGATCCTGAGGAGGATCTGGTCTTCGTAGGCACGTCCAGGGGTAGTTCTTAGCCCCCTGTAACATAGGAGGGTACGTTAGAAGCGGCCCAAGAGATAGAATTTGAGGCCGTGATGGGGGTCGTACCTGAGACTATGCCCATGGAGGTGCTGGTGGTTGTTCCTGGATTGCCCCCGTAAAAACACCTTCTGCCGTGCCGACCTCCTCTGAGCCCGCTCTACACCCTGCGGAGGGGGACTGTGAAGAGGAGGAGACGTTGGTCCATAGGAGTCAGCGTCGGATTCTCACTAGCAAGGTCGTGACCACCCAGTCGGGAAAGGCTAGGTCACCTTGCCCTGTATCAAGGCCGGCCTTTTATGGCGGAGGCTATTCGCTCAGGAAGAGCTGATCTTAGGAGGGAGGCCCAACTATGAGAAGCGAAGTCATGTGGCGGGCTCGGGGGCAGCCACGGAGGGCGCAAATAGAGGAAGCAGGTCCTGTGACCGGGTGGAGATGATGGCCGGCCAATCTTCTCATCGTATAGTGATCTCAAGTCACTATAATTTGTTGGAGAACTGTGAGGAGGCGGCCTCCAGCATGACGCTCTTATGCGCTGGTGCCGAGCGTGTGACCCTGGTGGAGCTTAGTGATAAAGTCTTGGCCCAAAGTGTTGCAGGTGCGACCCTACAGGTATGCGTCTTCCTTGTTTGATGACCTTTCTTTATGCAGGGTTATGATTTTACCGTACTTACTTGGTTTCTTTTCCAGAATCTTGTCTTGGAGGTGGAGAGGGATCGGCGCCGGAAAGAGAAGATGGCCAAATACAACAGGCTGGAGCAGAAGTACAATAAGGCGTGCAAGGCGCATCGAATCCTGGCCGATATGTACAAGCAGGACCCCAGCTTTAAAGTGGTTCGCGAGGGCCTAGTGGAGTCCGAGGCACAATTGAAGAAAAGAGTAGCCGAGCTGGAAAAGGTTGATGAACAGCTCATGGCCGCTGTTGCTCGGGCCACGGAGATGGAGGTCCTTATCTAGGACAAGGACGAGGAGCTGCAACTCGGTCGTGTTGTGGCGGAGGCGGAGGCAGAACTGCACACCCGGGTGGCGGATATAATGGAGGAACTCAAAGCTACGAAGGCCGCGGTCGAGGAGCTTAAGCTAGCTCTTGCACAAGCCGATATGCCTCGTGAGACGCATGAGATATGGGTGTATGCGGAGTCCAGGCTGGTCACTTGAGGAATTCCTAGCGGCTGGCCGAGTGTTTGAAGCGGAGGTTGAGAACCAGCGCCAACTAGTTATAGTCGCTCACGAGACAGCAGGCTATGGTCCTGAATCACCGTCCCGTGAGGGGGCAACAACAGATATCGATCGCTTGAAATCCACCTCTTGGATTCCCAGGGCGTACCCTCTCGGAAATGAGGACGGGCCACTTGAGGGCCAGGCCGGGCTAGATAAGTAGTGGTTTCTTAGGGTCTTTGTAAATATGATTGTTCATACTGATTTTTGTATCAGGGTGTTTGTTCCCCTGGTGAAAACATATAATTTTTGTTGTAAGTAATCTTTTCTCCCTTTTGGCATGTCGTCGTAATTTTCTTTACCGTAGCTGCTTGGAATTTGTCGGCCATAGCTGTGTAAAGTTAGCCTGATGGCTTTAGCCATACAAAATAGGCGGCCGTAGCCTTGTGAATACGATGGCTCTAGCCATGTACAGATAAAGGTCGTAACCCGATGAAAATGACGGCCATAGACATGTAAAATAAAAGTCGCGGCCTGATGGCCTTAGCCATATAAAATTATGGCCATAGCCATGTGGAATAAAGGCCGTAGCCTGATAGCCTTAACCATATAAATCGATGGCCATAGCCATGTGAAATAAAGGTCGTAGCATGATGGCCTTAGCCATATAAAATGATGGCCATAGCCATGTGAAATAAAGGCCTTAGCCATGCAAATCGATGGCCATAGCCATGGGGATTAAAGACCCTATACTGATGGCCTTAGCCACATAAAACGATGGCCGTAGCCATGTAAAATAAAAGTCGCGGCCTGATGGCCTTAGCCATATAAAATGACGGCCATAGCCATGTGGAATAAAGGCCATAGCCTGATGGCCTTAGCCATATAAAACGATGGTCATAGCCATGTGAAATAAAGGTCGTAGCGTGATGGCCTTAGCCATATAAAAGTATGGCCATAGCCATGTGAAATAAAGGCCGTGGTCTGATGGCCTTAGCCATATAAAATGATGGCCATAGCCATGTGAAATAAAGACCGTAGCTTGATGGCCTTTGCCATATAAAATGATGGCCATAGCCATGTAAAATGAAGGACGTAGCCTGATGGCCTTAGCCATGAAAATCGATGGCCATATCCTTTTCATTCATTTGGAGATGGCCGTAGCCTTTTCATTCACTTGGAGATGGCCGTAGCCTGATGGCCTTAGCCATATAAAATGATGGCCATAGCCATGTAAAATGAAGGCCGTAGCCTAATGGCCTTAGCCATGCAAATCGATGGCCATAGCCTTTTCATTCATTTGGAGATGGTCGTAGCCTTTTCATTCACTTGGAGATGGCTGCAGCCTTTTTATTCATTTGGAGATGACCGTAGCCTTTCTATTCATTTGGAGATGGCCGTAGCCTATATAGACACTTGGAGGTGGCCGTAGCCTTTCTATACACTTGGAGGTGGTCGTAGCCTTTCTATACATTTGGAGGTGGCCGTAGCCTTTCTATATATCTGGAGATGACACTAATCCAGTCTTTGTATATTGTCGGGCTTGGAGAGTACATGCAGAGGTGGACATGATGCACTTGCGCTACAAATATCTCCAGGTGACCCCTTTGCCGCCTCGTTAAAAACCTTCCCGAGAAAACCCAATTGGGACAAAACTCGGGTAAGGGAAAAAGAGTATGACTTAGGTGTCACCTTTTTAGAAGTGGAAACGTTTGAGGTGAGTGACGTTCGAGTTGTTTTGGAGTGTCTTTCCTTCCATTGTCTCCAGCTGGAATGCTCCTTTCCCGGCCGCCGCCATGATTTTATAGGGTCCATCCCAGTTTGTGCCCAATTTCCCTTCACTTGAGTCTTTTGAGGCCAGAGTCTTGGCTTTGAGGACGTAATCCCCTACTTTGAGCGGCTTTATTTTTGCCCTTCTGTTGTTGTATGTTTCGACTTGTTGTTTTTGGGCTACCATTCTGACGTGCGCCATTTCTCTTCTTTCTTCGGCTTCATCAAGATCTTGGAGCCTACTGTTGTCATTTTCTGATCCGCTGGTGTGTGAGTACCTTAAGCTGGGTTCGCCCACTTTGACAGGTATGACCGTGTCGGTTTCCATGAACCAGTGAGTATGGGGTTTCTACGGTGCTGGATTTGAGCGTGGTTCTGTGCGCCCACAAGACTTCGGGTAGTTTTTCGGGCCATAGTCCCTTAGCATCTTCGAGCTTCTTTTTGGGTATGTTCAAGATTGTTTTGTTGGAGGACTTCGCTTGACCGTTGGTGGCGGGGTGGTATGGCGTGGATAATATTCTCTTGATGCGCCATTTTTCGAAGAACTCAGTTGTTTTCTGACTGACTGACTGGCGCCCATTATCGAAGCTGATTTCTTTAGGGATGCCAAAACGGCATATGATGTTCTTCCAAATAAAGGTGATGACTTCTTGCTCGCGTATTTGTGTGTGTGCACCTGCTTCCACCCACTTATAAAAATAGTCAGCTAAAACAAGTAAAAATCGTACCTTTCCTCGTCCTGGGGGTATCGGGCCGACTATGTCCATCCCCCACTTGATGAATGGCCAGGGGGATGTGACGGAATGGAGGGGTTCTTCTGGTTGGTGTATCATTGGGGAGAACTTTTGGCACTGCTGGCATCGGCGGACGTACTCCGTTGCCTCTTTCTTCATGGTGGGCCAATAGTAGCCGGCGCGAATGATGCACCTAACGAGGGCGCAGTTGCCAGTATGGGCGCCACAATGTCCTTCGTGTACTTCTTCGAGTACAGGTCTTGCTTTTTGTTGTCCTAAGCACTTGGCTAGGGGACCGCCGAACATCCTTTTATAAAGGTCGTCGTTGATCATGCAGTATTAGGCGCCCTGTATGCGGAGCTTTTTTGCTTTTTTTCTATCAATGGGGAGTATCCCATCCTGCAAGTAAGATATGAACTGGTTGCGCCAGTCCAAGTTAGGTTTAAGGAAAGTACCTCGGTGTGATCGATAGCTGAGTGGAGGAGCGTGACCACACTCTCTTTGTTGACGCTTTTGGTGGCGGCAGCCTATTTCGCCAGGCCGTCCGCTCCGTTATTCCGTGCTCTGGGAATTTGTTCGAAGCGGTATTCGTTGAATGTAGTCATCAGCCTATGGACTCTGACTGGTACTTTTGTAGCCTCTGTTCTTTGATTTGATAAGTCCCACTGATCTGATTTACCACAAGCTGGGAGTCACAGTGGAGGAGAATTCAGCGAGCTCCATACTTGGTGGCCAGCTTCATGCCCCCAATTACTGTCTCGTACTCAGCCTCGTTGTTAATTATTTATGGGCATCGTATGGACTGGTGAATTGTTTCGCCCGTGGGGATTTCGAGAATGCGTCCCAATCCCGATGCATTGGCGGCTCCATCCCTATAAAGGACCCATAGATCATTTTTGGAGGATGCGCGTTGTGCCTCAAGTTCCGCCTTTGGCAGGACTTCAGCGCTGAAGTTGGCGTTGAAGTCAGCTAAGACTTGTGACTTGATGGCGGTTCTTGGGAGGTATGTAATATCATGCTCGCTGAGCTCGACGGCCCATCTGGCGAGTCGCCTTGAGAGTTTGGGTTTGTGCAGGATGCTCCTTAGAGGGAAGGTCGTCACCACCCGTATGGGATGGCACTAGAATACGGTTGTAGCTTTCGTGAAGCTACTACAAGTGCTAAGGCTAATCTCTCTAGGTGGGGATACCGGGTTTCGGCGTCCACTAAAGTTTTGTTGATATAATAAATAGGAGATTGCATACCTTTGTTTTCGCGCACTAGGACGGTGCTGACTGCGACCTCTGACACGGCCAAATATACCAGCAATGGTTCTCCGGGGTTGGCTTTAACCAGTAAGGGCGGTGATGATAAATATGCATTTAAGTTCCTCAGAGCTTCTACGCATTCTTCGTTCCATTGTAGTCCCTGGCCTTTTTTCAGTACACCAAAGAACTTGTGGCATATGTCGGAGGAGCGTGAGATGAACTGGGAGAGGGCGGCTATTCGGCCTATTAATTTCTGCAACTGCTTCTTAGTGTTTTTGGGATGGCCTCTATGGCTTTGATCTGGTTAGGGTTGACTTCGATGCCCCTTTGTGATACCAGAAATCCCGGGAACTTTCCCGACGCTACTCCAAAAGCACACTTCTCGGGGTTTAGTTTCATGTCGTACTTCCTTAGTATTTTTAAGGTCTCCTTTAAGTAGGTGAGGTGATCCTCCTTTTTCGATTATTTGACTAATATGTCGTGATGTAGACCTCCATTGTTTTGCCGAGTTATTCTTTGAACATTGTCATCACTAGCCTCTGGTAGGTAGCCCCTTCGTTCTTGAGCCCGAAGGGCATTACTTTATAGCAATACGTCCCCTGATGGGTGATAAAATTTGTCTTCTCCTGATCTTCTTCGTCCATTATGATTTGATTGTAGCCGGAATACGCATCAAGGAAGCTTAGCAGCTCATGGCATGCTGTTGCGTCTATCAGCTAGTCGATGTGGGGCAGCGGAAAAAGTCCTTCGGGCACGCTTTATTTAGATTCGTGAAATCTACGCATATCTGCCACTTCCCGTTCTTCTTTTTGACCATTACGACGTTGGCGACCCATTTCGGGTACTTGGATTCCCTGATGGAGCCATTGGCTAGCAATTCCACTTCTTTGCTCATTGCTTCGTTAATGGCGGCGTTGAATTTTCTTCTTATTTGCCGCACGGGCAAGTTCAATGGGTCGACATTGTTTTTGTGAGAGGCAATTTCTCGTGGAATTCCTGGCATATCTGCATGACAAAAAGCGAACAGATCCGCATGGTTAGATAAAAATTCACGGTACTGACCTAGATTTGATAGGCCGTGGCCTATGTATGCTTTCTTTGTAGGGTCGCTGCTGTTTATCTGAATGGGGTCGAGGTCTTTGACCATAGCCTTGCTAGCCTCGACCTCCTCGGGATCTTCGATGGCGTTCTTTGTCGGATGGACCTTAGTCCCCGACATGGCTGATTGCTATGCTTCCGCGCTTGCTCCTTGGAGCTGTTTGGTATGTGTGTAATCCTGGGATATCTTATAGCATTCTTGGGCGGTGCAGGAATCTCCCTGTATGCAGTGCACTCCCCATGGGGTTGGGAATTTTATTACTTGGTAGAAGCTGGAGGGGACGACTCTCATGACGTGTATCCACGGGCGTCCGATAATGGCATTGTATGTTGTTTCTTGGTTCATCACGTGGAAGGTGGTTTCCATCGTGACTCCACCTGCAAGGATGGGCAGCGTCACCTCGCCTGAGGTTCTTTCCACTGCATTATTAAAGCCTGTTAGTGTTATGCATTGCGTGATTATTTTATCCTCGAGTCCTATAGCAAGGAATCTCGGATGAATGATACATGCGCCGCTTCCATCGTTGACCATAATCCTTTTAACATCAGTATCTAGTATGCATAAAGTAATAACTAAGGCATCCTAATGAGGAAAACACAAACCGTCGGCATCAGACTTATCGAAAGTGATACTATCTTCGAGGTCATCATACCTTTCCTGGGCGATAGTTCGCTTCAGCTTGTGGGTGGTGGTGAACTTTATGTGATTGATTGCCGAATCATTGCCGTCTCCAATGATCATGCTGATGGTGCGCGTTGGTGAGGGCAGCCTCGGTGGGCCATGGTGTGGTTCCCGCCCTCGTGCGAAGTTGAGCTTTCCTTTGTCGCTGAGCCGTTTTTTAAGAACCCTTGGTTCAGCATTCGGACTACCTCCTATATGAGACCTATGCAGTCCTGCGTTCTGTGCCCTCGTTCTTGGTGGAACTCGCACAGGGCGTTTGACTTTCTGGTGGCGGGGTCGGACTTCATCTTTGCTGGCCATTGTACTTTTTTGCGCAACTTATCTAGTGCGTACACTACCTCTAAAGGAGACACACAAAAGTTATATACAGATAATGGAGGGCGCATACCTCTGTCGTTCCTTAGCGGATCAATATGTCATTACAAGGCGTCTGCATGCCTTGGTGGTGGCGGGTGTGAGGACCTGATGCATGGTTGATGTCTTTCCCTGTTGAGGCGTGGGATTTGTTGCCGCCTTCCCTCGTTGCGCCGGTCCCTTCGGATTTCTCGGTGTACCGTTGTCAACCTTTGGGTCGGGCCGTTAAGGTCGTCATCATCCTCACGTACCTCGGCGCAATAGGCGTTGTGTATTTCTTCTCAGGTGGTGGGGGGATATTTCAAGAGATGGCTGAGTAGCTTCTTGGTCGCCTTCGAGCCATTTTTGCTGAGCTCGTTCTGAAGCCATGCCTTTGGATACGTTCGGTAGGCTCATTCTGACTCTGTTGAATCTGGCTAGGAACTCCTTGAGTCCTTCTCCCGGGGTTTGACGCACAACAAAAATGTAGTTGACCCGTGCTTCCGCTTTCCTCCCCCCCGCATGGGCGCTAGCGAATTTATCAGCCATCTCCTCAAAGGTTGAGATGCTTTTGGCCGGTAGTTGTGAGTACCACGTTAGGGCCCCTCCCGTCAGTGTCTCACCGAACTTCTTCAGAAGTACGGATGGTACCTGTTCTTTCGATAAGTCGTTGCCTTTGACGGCTGTAACATAGTGTATCAGGTGGTTCTCGGGGTCGGTGGTCCCGTTATATACTTTCAAGTAGGGGCATTTTGAAGGTTTTTGGGATGGGGTATGGCGCGACTCCTTCCGTGTAGGGTTGTTCGACGAACCTCTCTATGTCTCGCTTCGGCAGCAACTTAGGTGCGCCTGGGATCTTATCCACCCTTTCTTGGTGTTCCTTCATCTGGTCGCGAAGCGATCTTCCATCTTGTTGAGGATGGCTGCGAGTGTTCCATCGTTAGCTTGGACATCGACGGGAACGTTGTTTGTTCTTGTGACCTCGAGCTCATCCTCGGTTGCGACATGATCTGCTGCTGGGGTGCATCTATCATTTTGAGGTGGTTTCTTGGCTAGACTGCTTAGAGTGCTTGTCAACCACTCTTCTAGTAATTTCTTTATTTCTGGGGGTGCTTCCTTAGTGGTAGATGTTGAAGCTTCTCTTTCTCGTGGCACCACCAGGTCTTCTGATGAGGAGGGTAAGGCTTCCACGCCTATCGAAGTACTGGGAGTTGTGTGTAGGGCATCTCCTTCGGCAGCCGCGTTGAGAGTGCCCGTGAGGTCTGTTCTAATCTCCAAGATAGCCTTCATTCTAGCATTGTCCTCAGCCATTCTAGGTTGTAGAGGGTGACTTTTCGAAGGATCTCTAGAAACAAACTACAGCTTTTATTCTCGAAATCCCCACAGACTGCGCAAAATTGTTTGACTAAAAAGTTATTCGAACACTTAACTAGATTTAAAACAATAAAAAATGATATGGGTCAATCGGAATCAAGGGTAATGTGATCTAGAGAATGTTCGATGATAAAAATCGGAGATTTATAATATATAGAGATGTAAAAGCAGTAAGATGTATAACAGGTTTTCTTGCACGAGAGAGAGAGAGAGAGAGAGAGAGAGAGAGAGAGAGAGAGAGAGAGAGAGAGAGAGAGAGAGAGAGAGAGAGAGAGAGAGAGAGAGAGAGAGAGAGAGAGAGAGAGAGAGAGAATTGTATATTTTCAGTAAGGAAATACACATAAGTCTTTACAAAGGGAGAAAGTCCCCTTTATATACTAAGGGACCTTCCTCGAAATAATACAAAGAAAGTACAAGAGTTAGTGACCTCGATATACGAATGTCAGAGCTAGATGTAACGTTACAGCGAGTCACATCCCTGATCTGTTTATTTATTGGGGCCGGCCTTACTTAAGGCGACTAAGATAAGGCCGCCTTCTTTAGTGAGGCCGTATGTGGATAATATGTGGACGTGGGTTAAATTTGCTCAGTACAGTTAGCCAGAAAGAAACAATCATGTGATAATCACGTAATTAAATTAAATAACCAAGACTTCTACTGATCTATATTACACCAATTTTTTTATTTTTTATTTTGGTTGAGAAATTTGGCCGAATTTTAAGAAATGAAAATCAATTGGCAATCAGATTTGCAATCAGATTTTTATAGAATGGAACTTATATATATGAAAATAATACGCTAAAATTACAAAGGAAAATTTGTTATAAAAAAGGGATACGTCATACGAGTAAATAATAATAGGACTGTTGCAATTTTTGGATCTGAGAATGAATACATTTAAGCTCATCTGGAAACTATTAGGTCAAATTAGATATGATTACTACATTAACGAAACACATGAATCTCGTATTATTGATGGCAATAATTAGATACAATTTTTTTTAAATATGTTGGTAGCGGATAACAATTGACCTCTGAATTAATAAGAAATAAAGAGGGTCTTTGTCCTTTAATTTAATTTGTGACGTATGTTTGACTCAAAAGTTATCGAACACTTTCTAAGCAAATACAATAAAAAAAAGAAGAAGGGGTAAATCATAGTTAAACGTAATTATTACTAAATCGAAAAATAGAATTGAAAACCGAAAAAATGGACAGTAACAATATGAGGGAGATTTTATTCATTATAGAGATTTATCCTGCCTCTCCTTGAAAAGGTTCGGGAAATTACAATTGTGTTCTCCCTGGCCCCATTTTTTTGGGTACCTTTCCCTATTTATAGTTGAACAACTTTTATAATTGTCCTCCCCCCCCCCCCCCCCCCTCCTTTCTGGGGATGTTTGACCACAACACTTGTATCAAAAGTAACATTGATTGGTTGAAGCTGAGTTCGTTGGCTACTTTTAGATTAGAACGAGGTTGTTGCCCTTGTGGTCGCATGGTCATATTTTTACCAATACAATGTACTATTGTTATGAGCTTCTCAAAAGGGTAACTAAATTTTTCCCTACATTAAGGAAAAGTTGATTTCATTTACAAATTACCAGAAGAATAAACTTGTAAAAATGGAGTAAAAGGCACCCCGAGCGTATGACCTAGCACTTAATAAGAGTGAAGTCATACAAGAACATTGGTTCAAATTCATTATATCAAAAAGAAAAAAATGTAGGTAATTTATGTCTAAAGACTAAACATTAAAGTCATTAATGGACAGAGTGATCCATACTGTAGGTATCAAGTAATATAGTTGGTTGTGCTCAAGTTAGGAACACCGCTATTATAAAAACTAAAAAGAGTAAACAAAGTTGATTGAAATGTATTAAATCAACACGATCTAATATGTTCAAACAAGCCTGATCATAAATTTAACTAATTAATACTTTTTAATATTGCCACTACTAGTTTGAATTAAGGTCATTGGATCCTGAACAGAATTATTGAGACGGATAACAATTTTCACGTACAATATTTGTTGCTACTAAGGGATATAATCTTTTTCGTATTCACAGGTTTTTTCATAGTACTCGAAAAAGTAATTTTTTTGATTTCTTACCCGGTATTCAGTAGTGGCGAAGCCAAGAATTATATAAAGGGATGACGAAAAAAAAAATTGATACTATGGGGAATGAAACTTGCAACCTTCTGTAATTTTTGATACCCCTTAACAATTGCACTAAAAGTTTGTCTTGTGTCAACCCCTTCTAAACGTTCAATTTTAAGAAAAAAATACCTAAAATACCTATCTACACAGTGCCTGCGAAGGAGTGTCAACCGGGTAAGGGTGGCTCCGCCACTGGTATCCGGTACTCGCATTTGAGCCGATTATATCCGGATTCGCACCACATAAGGCCCCATTCGAGGGAAATTATTTCCTACTAAAACATTCTTTATATTCAAAATTTGAACTCGAAAGCTCTTATTAAGGAAAGAACAGTTTCATCCACTGCACCGTAACTTTAGTAAGGGAGAACTAAAGACATCTGAACGAACCATAACGACTTCACTAAAAATCCGTAGCAGTCACGTATAACTTAACGCCGATAAACGCCGTTCCGTAGAGAAATAAAAGAGGTGGTCCCCACCGCACCAAGGTGCGAAGCACGGCAAGGTATGGGCGCACGTGAGAGGATGGACACTCTCTCAGCTCACGTGTGATATTTTACCATCCCACGTATTCACCTTAATTCTACATCACAATTTCGGCCCTTCCCTTTTTGGTACGGGGCCCACTTCATCTTTATGGGCCCATCTACTTCAGTCCAGTCTTTATTAGTGTGTATCCAACATACGTCTATTTCCTTACCCCCTATTCATTAGTCATTTATGAAATATTTTGTTTGAAAAATAATATTCTTTTAAAGGGAATTTTTTTTTCTTATGCGTTCAAAGAGGTTCTCATTGTTTTTCTCTAATAGGGGATTATTGGAAATAGATCTTAAAAAATTATAGAAACTGTTCAATAAAGAGACAAAGTATCTTTTGGAAAATATTTTTCAGGTAATAATTCATTCATTACGTACCACACCCTTAATCTACTATTAGGTTTTGGTTTTTCTTCTTATTGCTATGTATTTCTCCCACGTTATATTGTTGGCCGGATATTACACTAGCACATATATTATACTTAATCCGTTCTAATTTATGTGAACTTGTTTGATTGTGCATAGAGTTTAAGAGAAAATAAAAACTTTTGAAATGTGTGATCTTAAATAAGTCAAAAAGAGTCCAAAGTATTTGTATAGTTATAAAAGCTTCTCATTAACGGCAGAATTGAAAGTTTAAAATATTTTTTTTTAAATTTAAAAAGGAGTCATTCTTTTTAGAACGGATCAAAAAGAAAATACATAAATGAACTGGAACACATGAAGTATCATATCTACATTTTGAGTCCTCTTTTCATGTCGTAGAGTCTGTTAATAACAACAACAACAACAACAAGACAAATACCCAGTAAAGTCCCACATAGTGGGTTTGGGGAGGGTAATGTGCACGCAGACCTTACCCCTGCCCCGATAGGGGCAGAGAGACTGTTTCCAATAGACCCTCGGCTCAAAAGGACAAAACTAAAGTAAGAAAAAACAAGATAAGAGAAATCATTAGTAGCTCCATTGGAAATCGTAATAATAATAGAAACATAAAAACCGAAAGATGAATGACATGCAATAACAATAACCATAATCTAAGGCCCAAGGCTAAGACAAACAACAAGAATAGTGTGGGTCCAACATAAACTGCAAGCCATCTATGACCAACCCTAATCCAACCCCGCCTTACCCCCAGAACGAAGTAAGGAACGCTTTACTGCCCCTTACAACCCTAATGCGTGAACTCCAGGCCTTCCTATCAAGGTTCATGTCCTCGGAAATGTGCAGTCGTGCCATGTCCTGTCTGATCACCTCTCTCCAATACTTCTTAGGTATCCATTTACCTCTTCTCGTACCCATCACAGCTAACCGCTCACACCTCCTCACCGATGCATCGAGGCTTCTCCTTTGCACGTGCCCGAACCATCTGAGTCTCGGTTCCCGCATCTTGTCATCCACAGGGGCGACGTCCACCTTCTTCCAAATATCTTCATTCCTAATCTTGTCTATCCTAGTGTGCCCGCACATCCACCTCAACATCCGCTTCTCTGCTACTTTTATCCTCTGGATATGAGAGTTCTTAACCGACCAACACTCTGCCCCATATATACAACATGGCCGGTCTAACTACAACTCTATAAAACTTACCTTTGAGTATTGGTGGCACTTCCTTGTCACACAAACTCCTGATGCAAGCCTCCATTTCATCCAGCCCACCCATATGCGGTGAGTGACGTCCTCGTCGATCTCTCCGCCTCCCTGAATCATCGACCCAAGGTACCTGAAGCTATCTCTCTTGGGGATGACCTGTGGACCAAGCCTCACGTCCCCGCCTACATCCTTCTACTCAGCGCTAAACTTGCATTCCAGGCACTCTGTCTTAGACCTGCTCAATTTGAAACCCTTAGACTCGAGAGTATGTCTCCGAACCTCCAATTGCTCTTTAACACTGGCCCTCATCTCGTCAAATAGAACTATGTCGTCAGCAAATAACATACACCATGACACCTCCCCTTGAATATGGTGTGTCAAAGCATCCATCACCAAGCAAACAAGAACGGGCTAAGCGATGAGCCTTGTGTAATCCCATAGTAACCGGAAAATGCTCTGAGTCGCCTCCCACCGTCCTAACCTTAGTCTTAGCCCCATCATACATGTCCTTGATTGCTCGTATGTAGGCTACCGGCATGCCCTTCGCCTCAAGACATCTTCAGAGCACCTCATCCTTCTTCTTATCCCTGTACTGTTCCACCAACCTCCTCATAAGGTTAATAACTTCCGTAGTGGAGCGGCCCGACGTGAACCCAAACGATCGTCGGATATAGACAAAAACGAAATTCATATAAGATAAGAATATATAATTTTAGAATTCACATAAAAAAGAAATTAGGCCTACCATGCCAATTAATATATCAGTAATACTGTCGTTAGAAAGTTAGATAACCATATTTTTTCTGCTCTTTTGATAGCAGAAACTAGAGAAGAATGAGTAGTACATTTTGAGTACTGCATATTTTTTTGCATGAATAACAATGTGATGAGTTTTTTTAAATTATATTAATCTTGTCATGTAGAAGTTGAAAATTCAATTCCAGATACAAATTTAAAAATATATTTAATGTCACGCAATATTTGTTTTCTTGCGCATTTGTTATCATCCTTTTTTTAAAAATAAAAACCTTTTCTTTTGAGAGAAATAGACTCGTGAATGGTAGAAGGAAAGATATTTAAGAAAAATTATAATATGATTTAAATTCTTTTAAATGGTGTAAGATTGGAATCATAACAAACTACTGCAATACTGCATTAATCTTTTGTCCTCCGGCTCTGGAAACCAATTATCTAACAATTACTCGCATATTTGTGTCTTTTGTTGCAAATAAACTTACACAATTTACGAGCGAAGCAAGTTTAAATACATCATTTTCCCCTGATTAGTTTGTATTCATAATTTGGATGAGAAAACGACTTAAGTTATCCACAATAAAATTATAAATATCTCTTAATAACATCAACAAATTTAAATATTTATATAAAAGTGTCATAATCGTTTAATCAAATTATCAGTTAGCACTTTATAATTAGTGCATATAGCATAAATTCATTAAAAAAAATAGACACATCAATTAATATTTAAACAAACAAGCGAAGGAATCCCCTCACCATTAGTTATAATTAAATATAAATATGCTACAATTTAGGAAAAAAATTTAATACAATATTATTCAGAAAAGCTTTTTGAATTATTATTCAAAATAAAAGAAGTAAAATACCCAATGTAATATTAAAAAAATAACACCGGATTATCTTATAATAGTATTAAATTAGTACAATAATGAAAAGAAATTAGATCCCGTATAATGGGTGGGGACCACCACATCACTGCGTGAGTTGGCCACGTGATTTGGGAGGCGGACGATATTTTTAAATCACGTGACTCTACCGAATTCACGGTAAGACTGCCACATGTCATGTAATGGCCAACTTTTATATTTTTTAATTATCCCAGATCAAAGTTTTATTCAAAATCCCACAAATTATTAAACACAAATGGAGAATAAGAAAAGGAGAAAGTTACATATACATTATCCTAATCCTCCAGACACAATAAAATGTTATTTAACCGATCCCTATAATGATACCTTAAGTAGAGAATGTCCACGCTACAGCCTACAGGGAAGCTTCTTCTTTACAATTAGCGGATTATTTCAAAGAAAAAAAATAATATAGTAGAAACAAGTCTTTATTGTAGACTAAAATTTATGGCATATCATAACTCCCGATCATAAATAATATAATCTGAAATATACTGGATAGTTATTATTGTTGAAAGTAAGGATTCTAACAAAAAGCAAAATTTAACGATATATATGGACTCATATCCTCTTTCAATAGTTTTAGGTGATGTTAAATTCTCATATGGGGATGAAAGTAATGTAAAATAATGATCTACTTCCTGTGAACTTTTAACTGGATGTAATGTAACGATATTTACAAAGAGCAAAAACTTAACGATATATCTGTATTCAAGTACAAACTCAATAAGTAGACCAATTCATATATAATGCATAATTTTACAAATGAACAGATCATTTTAACCAAAAGAAAATTTCAAAAGTTTAACCATACACAACTTATAAACGTTTAACCAATTCATATATAATGCAATCAAGACGTTTTATTTTATGAATAAATAACTGCTCCAGCCTTTGGTTAAAATATACTGATAACCTTAAATACATACATTGAAAAGGTTATGAAAAACTCATCTGTTAAATCCAAAAGCCCAACCTATAAATTTGCGACTTAGCAACTGTAACACTTAGTTTTTTAACAGAATCGCATAAATTTTTAGTATATGTAACATAAGTAATAACTCGACTCATGATTGATAAAGAAAATATGAAGTTGCATAGGTAGAGTCATTTCACCATATAACATATAAATGCAGAACACTGAAGCGACAGAAGCACAAAATATATAAATGTACAGCTAGACGCATTACAGTAAAACCAATAAGGGATTATTTTCTTTCTTTATGACCTTGCGAACCTTGTTGCTAGATAGCTGAGAATTGAAGTCAAAATCTGGTACTGCTGTTAATGCCTTATTAGGGGATCTAGTCTTCTTGCCATACGTCTTCAATGACATATTTTTACATTGCAAGCATCACCATCTTCTAACACCGATGATCCACTTTTTGATACGCTTTTATCGATGGGAGTTTGCACAATATACTGCTGACTTTTGGCCATTACATCCTTCCAACAACCAGAAAATTTAATACCAGTTGTAGAGCTAAAAAGTTGTTACTTGCATAATGAATATAATTGTTAAACAAATGAATAATGATATTAAACCATAAAATTTCATGGAATTTACCCTGAAAAGCTTATCATCACTTGAGCTTTGTCCATAAAAAATTTTTGAATCCTGTAAAAAGAAATTAAATAGAACATTCATTCAATGAGTGGAAAAGTATATGTACTTAAATTTTGTGTTAGGAGTTATGTGAGGTAAAAATATTTATGCTGATATTCTCTTCGAATAAACTGTGACTATATTCCTTTAAAAGGTCATTATCATCACTAAGCTTAAGAACTTTGTAAACTTCGACCAGAGACTCAATATTCTCTTGTTTAATAATAACCTTGAACATTAATGTTTTGTAAAGAATAGCGTCCAGTTCACTTGGATAAGAACAGTCAGCATCCGCAAGTGAATTCTATACTAAAATTCATAGGTTAAAAGTATTTTTATAGTTAATCAAAATAAGTTTTGTATTGTACCTCAAGGGAGCTTTCCTTAAGTTCTTTTGCGGATAATCATATAAGCTGTATAGCCTCTCGATTCCAAAGCAACAATGAGATAAAAGTGGTTTCATCCATAACTCGTACTTGAATCCTATACCTGCAACTCAATTTTGATTAAACTTATGATATTTTTTTTAATATATAAAAGTTTAAATAAACATAGATACTAATTACCTGTGAGTACATGAAAATTGATCTTCATTGCATTTCTTACAAATGTACTTATTTCTAATTTTATCAACCTTTCGACTACACTTGTTGCATGCCAAGTATGAGCATCCTCGGTCAAGTTCCAAACTTACCAATCCTGGAGCAATCCAACATGTACTTTCCTATTTAAAAAAAATAAAATTTTATTGTAAATGCAAAACAGAAAACATCAAGTACATAAAGTTGACATAGTTAATTAAACTTACTTGCGTGCACTGAACTAAATCCCTAATAGTTTTGAACTCTATTATTCCTTTGTGTAACTCATTACTATTAAAGTAACTTTGTTGAGAACTTGTGATTCGCTCAATATTTGACGGACCTGCTGCAAGTAACCTACATAAGTAAAAAAATAGTTATTTATAAATAGTATTTTTATATTTTGTGTGCATAATGAAAAGGAATATAGACATGACAAACCTCGATTTAAATTCAGTAGACTATGGCAACATAAAATTTATCCATATCTTTGTCTGAAACCAACAGCTACGCATAGAGTAATTGCCTATGTATGAAATGAAAAGTAAGTAGTGAATCTGAGCGGGAGCTTACTTAAAAATCAAGCTTTGGTTAAAGGTTTGTAAAAATTGAGTATTGTTAAAAAATATAGTAGGCATAAAAATATTTATTCTGTTAGCGTGGAAAAAAATATTATCTATTGTAAACCTCGATATTTATGAGGTTTCATATGCTGAAAAACAACCATCAACGGCTCATCGGTCGATTCATTCAAGTAATGTTGAATTTGATCCACATGTTCGCTCCATAAGGTTGCCACAATCCTGTTCCTCCTATACGTTGCATAGTAAGGTTAATATAGACATATATATAAGATATCCATAAAAAAGTATTTAAAATTTTCAGTTACTCACTGATCATCTACGGGCACAATATTAGTAAACACACTTTTGTCGCCTTCTTGTTTGTAGGTCTTAACATCTTTATAGGTCACAACCTGACCGACAAATATATATATATATATATATATATATATATATATATATATATATATATATATATATATATATATATATATATATATATATATATATGTGTGTGTGTGTGTGTGTATGTGTGTGTGTGTGTGTGTGTGTGTGTGTGTGTGTGTGTGTGTGTGTGTGTTTATTGAGAGAGAGAGAGAGAGAGAGAGAGAGAGAGAAAACGTGAGTAACATGGTTTACCAATACCATTAATTCGTTAAAAATGAAAAGAAGAATTATCACATAATTTTGTCTCATCGACATCTTGTTGATTTGTTACTTAGTCAAAAGGGCGCAAGTTAAAGATGTTCATATGAAATGAAGGATCATTTGTTTCCTCAACAAATGCCATTTGAGTAAATATTAGCCTCAGGTGATGTGTCATAGTCCTCAGCTTCAGATTATTTGGCCCAACAACAAAGTAGTTCATGCGATATAAGCGAATTTCATGTATCTCGTTCCTAAAAAACTTGAGAACATATTTTCCGATTGAAGCATATATACTATCACCCTACAAAATTAGATTCATTATTATCACGCAATTATAAGCTCGTATATAGCGGAGATCACTGAAAACTACTTTCAACAAAAAATGTATTTTACTATTTGTAACTTTATAAGCATGCACAAAATATCACATTAAAGAAGCGCAAACAAACCAAATTGTTTCATGGCACTGAATAATGCGCTAAAAGCACATAAATTGAGGACTCACATAGTTGCCAAACCGCTCGTTATTATATAGAATGCGAAAACATTACTAAGTTTGGAAGTATGACAAAGTTTGATATATTACCTTAGAATCCTGTAAAACCAATTCAATTGAATAAGGTATTTTCGGCTTAAAGCGATCCGGCATTACCCACATCCGAAGGACTCTAACTTTAAGGTTTCATTGTATTGAGTTGCCTGAAATTTGCTTGATATCATGAATTTGGATCGCCATATTTGAAAGTAAATTAATCAGAATGGTATATTGAGCAAATAAAATATGAAAATAAAAAGGTTCTGAAAATGTAAAGCACATAAATCCGATACATATAGATGTACATAATTTTTTTTTTTTTTGAATTGGAAGCCCACGTTTGGGAGGTAAATAAATGGTGGGATAATGGCTAAGTTTTTGGAAGCCCACATCCGGATCATCCCTTAATGCAAAATGTGGGAGTTGGGGTTATATGCATATTATGGAAACAGTTTTCTACGGACAACTCTCTAGTTGGAAGCCCACGTTTGGGAGTAAAGTGGGAAGCCAACGGTTGGGATCCTAGTTGGAAGCACATGTTTTGGAATTTCTGTATTTGGTAATTAATAGTTTTAAAACTTTTTTTATTAGACATAATAAAAGCCGATGGTTGCAAACCTTTTTGGAAGTAGACATTTTGAATTTTTTTTATTTGGTAATTATTAATTTTAAATCTTTTTTTTAGACATAATAATATTTTTAAATTTCAAAACTTTTGGAGCTTTGTCCTAAAGGAGTTCCACTTGGCACAATAATATAGCTTTTCTTTTTCTATTCTATATAGATAGATTATTAATTAATTTAGTTTTACTTTTATTTTAGAAGAATTAATGCTAAAACTAATGATTGAAGCTTGAATGTTTCTGCGTTGTTCTCCCTTCTCTACTCTCTACATTTACATCTATATATACTTAAAAGTAAAAGACAAAAGCCTCTCATGAGCCAAGTGAAATAATACTAAACTAACACTTGGCCCATTCAGACATGGCTCCAACATTTTAGGAAGTTCAATTTTTTTTATTATTAGGATTAGGATTGTTGCTTTATTTTAATTCCTCAAAAATATTTGCAAAATCGTGCGCACATAATAACTGCTCCACCTTCACTTAATGAATGTGGGGGAATTTGAAAATATTATTATATATATAAAAAAGTCTAAAACAAATAATAACAAAATAGAGAAAAACCTAAGTTAATCTCTAAATCACGTACCCACTTCCCAATTCCACCCCCATTTCGCTGGCATCTCTGCACGTCCACACAATCAATTCCACGCCTCCCATTTGTGATAATGTGTTAAATGAATTTTAGTTCTAAAAGGAAACAAAACCAAAAAAAAAAAAATCAGTTAAGTTAACGTAATTTTTCCAAAAGATTAGTAATAAACTTTAGAAAAAAAAAGAGATTTCAACTTCCCCACTTTGCACGTCTCTCACTCACGTTGCACACACACTCATGTTCCATTAATACACGTTCTCACATCCTTCAAAGGAACTAATTTTCTTGCACTATTTATAGTTCACGCAACTGGGATATTTTCTCTTTGACTGTTTTTCTTTCTTAATAAATCCTACCATAGAAACAATTCCAAAACGATCTCTGTAAATAAGTCCGTCAACCATCATCAAAGTAGTATTTTCAGCCATGAAAAACAAGTGAAACTCCATGAAACCTAGTCCCGAATACGCCTCAAAACAGTTTGTTTCCACAATTATTGCAGCCCAGTTGGAGTTCAAAATTGAGAGGTTTGTTCGAGTTGAGGGTATCAATCGAGTCACTGGATTATTGGTTCTTTTTCTTAACTATAATCCCACGTTGGGAGATTCTTTATTAACTGAAAGAAAATTTTCCTCATTAAGGTCCGTTTTCTTAATCACCATTCTTTTTCCATCTCTTTACAACTAGCTTAATAAATGCTTTTGTATGACATATCTTTCTTCTGTGATTAGGTTGATTATTTATTCATTTTTCCTGAAGAACTTTATCTCATTGTTTTGTTTTGTGATAATAAAATGAATAAATTGATCATCTTTTGGACTCCAAATGGAAGTAGGCTATATCATAGTCTATTCTTTTTTTTTTCCCTACGTAATTATTGTTTGATGAAGTGCTTCATTAATTATTTTTTGTTATTTTATTTTCTTAACTAAATGGAATGAATAATACTTAAATTAGTTTTGTTAGTTTGTTTATATATAGTTGATTGGCAAATATCAAAATTGAGAAAATATATTCAATATTTATTAATAAGGATAGGAACATTAATAAAGACGTAGACATACTCTTGCGGCATAACTTTGGATAAGTCAACCTTAAAATCTTACTAATCTTAAAATACTTAGTATCATGATAACCATAGTAGATCATACCTTTTCTTCTTTATAAACTCCATAACTCTCGGCGTCACTACAATCTCAAATTTAGGAAAGAAACAAATTATCAATACACTAGTAAGTCTTTAGATGTATACTTTAAATATTAGCTTATGTGTTCATACCCAAACCTTAAATTGATATGCTTAAGTACTAAAAGGGTCATGTACGCATCCCGCAATCTCGACGCCTTTAAATTAAAAATAATTGTGTTATAATTATGTGTATATTCCGTACCGTGGTTTATCATTTAATTTCAACGAAGTACCTTGTGTGCGTTTTGCATCTTGGCGAACATAATTAATAAATAGCCGAACATTAGTCAATGAAAGTGACCGTTCTAGAAACACGAGACTCGAGGGATTTACACCTTCCTCTCAGTCAACAGAATTCCTTACTCAGTTTTCTATTTTCGTAGACCATGAATTAGGAGTCAAATATTCCTTTTGATAAGGGATTCTATAAAAGGTGATTTGGAACACCAAAACTCAATTCCAAGTGGCGACTCTAAATAATAAATAATCTCTTTTCAAAACGTCACTTTAATTGGAAAAAACTCTTCCAACTCAGTCACGTAGTAGGGTTGCATGGGAAAAAAGAGGTGTGACAACTATATAAAACAAAAATTTTTGGTTATTATTTTTGAATTTAAATATATATATATATATATATATATATATATATATATATATATATATATATATATATATATATATATATATGTGTGTGTGTGTGTGTGTGTGTGTGTGTGTGAGAGAGAGAGAGAGAGAGAGAGAGAGAGAGAGAGAGAGAGAGTTTTTATTTGGCCACTTTATGTGAATTAATAAATATCGATATCTTATAATTAATTATAATCTAAAAACAAAAAGTAAATATATAAAATAATAACTACCCATTCAAATTGGGTGGGAGTAGTTTCAATTTGGAGTTTATAAATTATCTTATAATAAAAAAAATAAAAAAAATTTAGCTATAACAAACGAAAGAAAGAGATTATATATATATATATATATATATATATATATATATATATATATATATATATATATATATATATATATATATATATATATATATATATATATATATTGGCTACTTTATTTGAATTAATAAATATAGATATCTTATAATTAAGTATAATTTAAAAACAAAAAATAAATATATAAAATAATAACTAACCATTCAAATTGGGTGGGAGTAGTTTCAAGTTAGAGTTTATAAATTATCTTAAAATAAAAAAGCGAAAAGAAAACTTTAGCTATAAAAAAACGAAAGAAAGAGAAGAAAACCTACTCATTCAAATCGGGATTTATTTTCAATTTGGGGTTTTAAAATAAAAAATAAAAATAAAAAAATAATAAATTACCAATTCAAATTGGGGATTAGAGTCAAGTTGGAGTTGTAAAATTATTTTAAAATAAATAAAAGGAAAATAAAGACATAAAAAACTTTCAGAGAAAAATATTTATTAAATTAATATGCTAATGAAACTTTCTATTATCAATGTAATAATATTAAATATTAGATGATATTTAATAAAGAAAAATTTTATATAAAAAAATATCCAGTGCGCTCCCTGTATAAGTCCCATTAGTTTAACATATTTTGTTCATTAAAATTAAGATAATATTATTAAGAACAATAGAATAAAATTTAAAATAAAAAATATTTCAATAGTAATAAATTATAAATCTTCTCATATATGATAAAAAAAAAGCGAATATTAAATATTGGTTAATATAATACAAAAATATAGAACAAAAAAGTTATTCATTAACTATATAAATACCTTTGATTTAATAGAGATTTCATTATTGGGTATATCGTATTGACAAGTAAGATGATAATTGAATTTTATTATAGCAATGCAATCTAATAGAATCAAACAAGTTCGATCATAATTTAATTTAATTAATATTTTTTAATACTGACCGCGCATCGTATGGGTACCACTACTAGTTTTTCTTTAAAAAGTCCAATACAATGTTAGTAATAAATAAGATATCTTTCCCCTAGAATTAAAACTAAAAAATGCATAAAATTAGCGACTTTTATTCTTTTCATTTTCTATCTTGATGTGTCTGCACAGTTTGTTTTCTGAAATTATTAACCTTGTGTTACTATGATAAATAATTCATCACTTCTTGTTGAGTATTTTTGTTTTGATATGCTAATGACACTATAACTTTCTTGTAGATCTAATTTTAGGACACTTTTTTTTGGTTTCTCATTCGGTATTCGGTATTCGTATGGGAGTCTGACTATATTCGAATTCGCGTAACGTAGGGCCCCATTTACGGAGAAGCGCTCCCTACTAAAAAGTTTTTCTATACTTAAGCCTCGAATTCGAGACGTCTGATTAAAGGAGAAGCAATCTCATCTACTGCACCACATCCTTTGATGGTAATTTTTTAGGGCACTTTTAATTATTTGAGAGAGGACTAAAGCAAGCTATATATAGGACCTACGTGAATAAGTATTGTTATCTTATTTGATCCTTGACAAGCAACGCCAACTATATAAAAAAAATTAAGCAACTGAAGTTGTGTTATGAACCTTGTATGCGGTCTTTGCGTAATGTAGGAATCTTCTCTTTTTCGTTAAACTAATATTGTAAGCTTTGTTTGACTTAAAAAGTTTTAATTCTTTTCAAGCAAATCAATTAAAGATGAAGGGATAAATCATAGTTAAAGATAATTAACTCTAAATCTCAGATGAGTAAAAGGAATAGAAAAACATAGTCGAGTATAAATGATGATGGCGATTATGATTAGATTTAATAGCATAAATGAAGATGCATTAAGTAACATTAAATGGCGATAAAATATAAATAAAGGAAAAGATTCACCCGATCTTGAGCGAGGCGGATCCTCTTTCATTTGATAAAGATAAAGATAAATGATAGACAAATACACAAATCTTAGGATCCTTTTTGGATCTCATGAAGTTTCGGGATCATAGATCCTCTTTTTCTCTTTTAAGAGATCTGTTTACACATTTTCTAGAGACAAGGAGAGGGAGAAGGATAGAGAGAGA
The DNA here is from genome assembly GCA_034376525.1 of Nicotiana benthamiana. Lineage (NCBI taxonomy): Eukaryota > Viridiplantae > Streptophyta > Magnoliopsida > Solanales > Solanaceae > Nicotiana > Nicotiana benthamiana. Next base: position 106,281,139 of record CM067335.1, on the reverse strand, counting down.
GCCCCCTTTTTGGAAAGTTCTCCCTCCTATTTATAAGGGGAGTATCCATAGAAAATCCAAAAAAAATTACAATTTAGAAGGGATATTCGGTAGAATATTCCTTTTGAGTATTCCAAAGCAAACTAGTTGTTTAACGACGGTCCGACCTTGCCTTTATTAATAACGGCCCGACCTTGACCTGTTCGACCTCAGCCTGTCTGACCTCGGCTTTATTGATGACGGTCTGACCTTGGCTACTGATGACGGTCCGACCTTGGTCTGTCTGACCACGACCTTATGTCTCCGCATGTCGAATTTTTCCAATATAATTTGACCAATACAATTAGTCCTCCGCTTATTGAGGTCGTCTCTTAGTCGAGCTCGATGAGCGGACTTCATTAATCGTAGTTTGAGAAATTTGGATAGTGCCGATCAGGGCCAATGACTCGGGTGATGAGTTGATTGAGAAGACGGTAGAGTTAGAGAAGGCCGTCAGGCCGGGATGGTGGTTTTGGTAAGGATGGCGGCATCGTTGGAGGTCATCCGTGTCCTTGGATCTGGATGGGCGAGTAGGTCAAATGTTATTTCAGTCAAGGCTGAAGGTTGATTCGTGTTGGAACATATGTATATGTTCATATTTATATGTTTTGATAATTGACAAACCGATTTAAATGGAAAATAATATATGCCAAATAAATGTGAGTTATTATTGAATACACTTTAATTGATATTTAACTAAAGTGTATTTATTTTGTAGATATGCAAAAACATACAAGGGGGAAGATAAAGAATTGATATGCAAAGTTACAATGCGCATAGAGGAAGAAAAGGATATGCGACATTATTTTAAGTGGACAAGAATTGAAGTCTAAGAAGTTCAAGATAAGATCAAGAGAAGATATGAAGCAATGAAAATAAATGAAGATCTTTTGTTGAGTCTTATTTATATTGTCTTTATTGTGATCTTGATCCGACTTTAAGTTTGAGTCTTGGCTTCTCTCATAAAATGATTTTACAATGCATATCATAAAATGATTTTACAATATATGCATATCATAAATGATTTTACTATATAGGCATATCATAATCATTTTTACAATATATGCATATCACAAATGGTTTTACAATATATGCATATCATAAATATTTTTATTGCATTTAAAACAAGTTGGTTTTAAATGTTATATAATAAATAGTTTAAATACATTTAAAACAAAATGATTTTAAATGTGTTTATTGATCCGGAATGGTCATTACAATTGTTTTTCATGTTTAAGATATTTATAATATTTAATATCTTCAAACAAAGCTTTGAAAAATATTTTATAACTTATTTTCAATAAGTTAGTTGTTTTAAAAACGGACCATTTCCGCAAGGCAAGATAGTCGAATATCTAATATTGGATAGTCGACTATCCTGATGACCGTTGACAAGATAGTCGAATATCCATATCAGATAGTCGACTATCCTGATGACCGTTGCCTAGATAGTCGAATATCCTCAAGATAGTCGACTATCTAACAGATTTTCAGAATCTGTCTTTATGACTTTTGCAACGGCTAGGAGTGATTTTGGAGCTATAAATACACCCCAAAATCACTCATTAAACACACAACTTCTGATCAAAACATTCATAAGCTTTCAAATACTTTCAATATCATTTTTGATCATCTTTATCACATTTTGAGAGCCAATTCTTTGAATTTATTGTTGTGTTCTTGAGCGTACTTGTTTACTCATATCTACTCTATTAAGAGAGTCTTGTTTAAGTGAGTATTAAGTGTTTTTATACACTTGAAGGGAAGTTTATAATCCCTTGTTGTAAGAAGGAATATTTTATTCCTTCGTGTGAAGTCTTGGAGTTTTGTATCTTCGAGCAAGGTTGTATGAGACTTGTGTGACTCAAGCTCTCAAGTTGTAACGGTTTGTTAGGCACCCATAAGCTTAACAGTGAAGTCCTGGGGTGAGGTACCCTCGAGCAAGTGAAGTCTTAAGGTGCGGTATCCTTGAGCAAGTGTAACGGTTTGTTAAGCACCCGTAAGCTTAACGAAGTTAGTGGAAATCTCGAGAGAGTCTCTCGGGGACTGGACTAGCCACGGGTTGTGGTGAACCAGGATACATCGGTGCGTTCGTTCTTATTTATTTACTTATCGCACTTATTTATTTCCTGCAATTTTTAAATTCCGCAAGTTTACGCTAATTTTTTTTATAACGCTATTCACCCCCCCTCTAGCGTTAAGCGTATTTTCTAACAATTGGTATCAGAGCCTAACTCTCTGAAAGACTTAACAGTTTGAGAGAATCTTTCTATGGCTTCTACTAGTAGTGCTTTTGCAGGAATAGGTGAAGGTCACTCTACCTTTTTGCCTCCAATATTTGATGGAAGCAATTACACATATTGGAAAGATCGGATGAGAATCTTCATCAAATCAAGCAATTTTCTTCTATGGCAAATCATCAAGTATGGTGAGCAAATGACGACTAAAGTTGGGGAAGCCATGGTAGTAAATACAATACCAAGGCAATCAATATGTTGTATAGCGCTTTGAATGACGAGAACTATCAGAAAATTTTTCCCTGCAAAACGGCTAAAGAAATGTGGGATAAGCTTGAGGACACTTATGAAAGTACACCTCAAGAAGCGGACAGCTCATGTGATGAACCTACCGCCGCATTGTGTCTCGTGGCAAACGAAGAAGAGGTAAGTACATCTAACTCTCACTTGTTTGAAGAATTACAAAATGCCTATGATGAATGGTATGGTGAATTTGTTAATGCTTCCAAAATGATAAAAGATTTGAAGAAAACACTTTCTTTGCAGAAAACACTTTCTTTGCAGAAAACACTTTCTTTGCAAGAAACAGATTTTCAGAAAACACTTTCTTTACAAGAAATAGATTTTGAAAAATTGACTAATGAAAATGGTGTTCTTAAAAATAAAATTGAAGTTTTAGAAAAAGAAAATAAATTTTTGGAAAATGACAGTGTTGTTTTTAAAAATAAGATCAAGGAATTGAATGAAGCTTCTTCAATTGATAAATGTTCTATTTGCTTATCTTGTGATTCCTTGAAATTAGAGAATTTGGAACTTAGGAACACTCTAGAAAAACGTAGTATAAATGCTCCAAAAATAGTTGAAGTGATTAAGAAGAAAATGCCTAAGAAAAATAAAAGAAGTAAAAAGAATAAGAATCCTGTTAGAAAGTATGATGCACCACCTAGAAATAATTCTAGGATTTGTTCAAGTGAGCCTAGAAATAATCATCTAAGGCAACCTGGAAATAATTCTAGGAATGAGTCTAGAATTAACCATTTTAGACCACCTAGAAACAATACTAGGTTTTTTAATGAGTCTAAAAATAATCTCTTTAGACCACCTAGAAACGATTCTAGGAACTGTGCAAATGAATCTAGAAATAATTATTCTAGACCGCCTAGAAATAACTCTAGGAATTTCAACGCTCCTAGGAATGATGACTTTAGATCACCTAGAACGTATTTGGCACAACCTAGGCATATGCACAACCCGAATGTTGTATGTCACTACTGCAACCGGGTAGGACACATAGCACCCACATGTTTTGCAAAATATAGGGATTTATCTTTTGGCTATGATTATTACTTGCCTAACCCCCAAGGACCCAAAAGTGTTTGGGTACCAAAAACCTATTTTTAGGTACTTTTGCAGGTGTGCTTGAAGACTACAATATTGTAGTAGATGCACCAAGCACGAAACCTCATTGCATCAAGGGGGAATTTCGGTTAGTTATCCTTTTTGATAAAAACCGAATTGTTGATATGTGCAAGCAACCGATATTAACATATTTGTTGTTATTTTGGTTCTTATATTGTTGAAATGTTTGATGTGCTTAATCGTAATAGTTGATATGTATTAACAATTGAGATATCCTTGGTAACAATTAATATCAATTATCTTCGTTGATTCATATGTTGAAAATTTGTTGTTAAACAACAATTGATATCAATTATAAAATAATTGATCCTTGTTAGTTATTTTTTTGTTAAGAATCTAATTGTTGATAAGTGTTAATAATTAGTATCCTTTTTATAAAAATAACCTTTGAAATGTTTGTGCAACAATTGATATGTATTAACTGTTAGCATATTTCTTTGTCCAAAAAAAAAAAAACTTTTCACTCATGTTTTTGATGAATGTTTTTTTTGGTCTGAAAAATAATTGATATATTCCTGAAATAATTGATTCATGCTTTTAACAATTGATAAAAGTATTTCTGTTAAAAATCGACTCTTGATGAATATATCTTTTGGTCTGAATAATGGTTGATATATTTTTCAAAATTTGATTTATGGTTTTAATAAAACTGTTGATTTGTTATATATTAACAGTTGACATTTTTTTAGGTAATTTGTTTTACTAAAAATAGCAAATTAGTATCACTGTTAATAAAATAACATTTGATACATTTGTTATGTTTTCCAACAAATGGTTTTATCATTGTTTTATAACAATTGGTATATCCATGTTTTGTTGGTATGTCTTAATAATTCTTATTGATGATATTATGTTTGGAGCAACTAATAAATTTGTATGCAAGGAGTTTGAAAATTCATGACTAGCAAAATTTGAGATGTCAATGATGGACGAGCTAAATTTCAACTTGAGGTTGCAAGTGAAACAAATAAAAGAGGGAACTGTCATTTGTCAAAATTGCAATGAGCTGCTAAATCTATTTGAAATAAGCAACACCAAAGCAATGGCCACTTGAATTCATATGACTGTCTTGACAGAAATGTGAAAGGTAAGGAGAGCAATACCAAGAATCACAAAGGTATGATCGTTCCTTACTTTACCTTATTGCTAGTAGACTTGATATAGTATTTAGCGTTTATTGATATGCTAGATATAAATCATGTCCAATGAAGTATCTAATGCGGTTAAACGTTGATCTAAATGCATACATCTTAGGTTGCACTTATATTTTGAATATTACTGACTTGAGCGTCGGAGACGCGTATCTTCTTTTGCAGGTATCGCCCTAAAGACAGGGGGAACCAAGATAAAGTTTTAATTCAAGTCAATATTATTTTTTGCTTGGCTTGTGAATTTGGAAATGGCATATTTGTTTTGATAAAATTATGTTCATAAAATTATGATATATATTTTTACCAAAAATATAGTTTATTTTTAAATAAACGAATTCCATAAAATGAAAATTATTTTTCCAATATTTTCTGCTTAAACGATTTTTCAAAATCGTCGAAGTTAATCAACTAACTAGAAGTTATTCGAATAACTTGATTATCCAGAAAATCAAGCTATTTCTCCAGATATTCGACTAACCAGAAGTTATTTGAGTATATCTGTTTCCAGATATTCGACTATCCCAGAAGATATTCGAATAAAGTTCCCAGATAGTCGACTATCTAATAAGATATTCGACTATCCTTGGTCAAATTTAAAAAAACTGACCGTTTTATAGCCGTTCCAATCAGTCCAAAAATCTGATTTTTGTCATTCAATGCTATGTTTTCTTGAACTCTATAAATAGGAATAGTGTGTACTCTTTGTTTCACACCAAAATCATTCTTGTTCAAGAATTCTCTTCAAAAATTCTATTCCAAATTTCTTCCAAAAGTTCTTCTTGCCTACAATCTCAATGGCAAATAGAAGTTCTAAACGTTCTCGTGCCGGAAAAAATATCCCTTCTTCTTCAAATCCTCCTCCATCTCTACATTGTTATGATGATGGATCCGTTCTTTGGTTTGAACAAGAAAATGAGCTTCAACGTTTTATTAGAAACTTTGAAAATCGAGATATTCTTCCACCTCGATTCACAACCGCAAGATATCTAGCGAATTCTAATCATTCCAATATACTTCTACAAAGTTCAATCATTGACTTTGTTTATTTGAAGTATGATTTCATTCATCCTCTTTTGATTCAAGCCTTCTATTCGAATCTTATGAAAGATGAAGATGGAGTTCTCTCTACCAAAGTTAATGGTATTCCTATTCTTCTAAGTGAAGAAAATATTCAAGCTATCACAAATCTTCCTCGTGATGGCCAAGACATCGAACAATTTACCGGTGTCGAAGGAATACTCTATGATGAAAACGTCCTCTTCAACCTTATTGGAATTGGACAATTTGAATTTACTCAAGAGCAAAAGAGAGCTCCTATTAAAGGAATTTTTCCGGAATTTCGTTTGATTCTTTATGTTGTCACTCGGATTCTTAAACCGAGAAAAAGCAATCACACGACAATTGGCCGTGAAGATGCAAAAATCATGCATGCTATTATTTCCAAAGCACGCATAAATTGGTGTAAATTTGTTCTTACACATATGTTTGATTCAATAGGAAGTGACAAACCTCTTCCTTATGCATTACTTATAATGCATCTTCTTGAAGCATCTCAAGTCAACACCAATGTTGGTATCAAGAAAACTCGTACCAAATATTGGAAAATTCAAGAGACCTCTTTTCATGGCCATAATCAATCACATGATAAAATTCAAAATTCTCCTCCTCCAATTCAAGCTCGTCGTCCTCGTGCTCAACCGGATATGTCTCAAGCCATCTTGGATCAACTTGCCTCTCTATCGACTTCAATTAATCGAATCGATAGTAATGTGTCTCGCACGGAAAGAAATGTGCGTAGGCTTAGTGACGAAATCCACGGATATTTTGACCATGTCAATTATTCGTATTCTCACGTCTATTCCGCAGGTACTTCTAGCGATGATGATGATTTCGACGACGATGAAAATTCTTGATTTGTATTTTCATTATTTGAATTGTATTTTCATTATTTGAAACGTATTTTCATTTATTGTAATGTATTTTCAATTACTCTTATTGTAATTTTCCTTCTTCATTAATAAAATTATCCTTTTTGTTAATGTCACAAGGGGGAAGATTAAGGGTATATGCATATTTATCCTTTCTTTCATGCTTTTGGGAAGATAAAGGGTATATTTATTTTCCATGCATTGGGGAAGTTAAGGGTATATGCATACTTATTTATTTATTTGTTTTAAATATTTATTGCATAAATTGAGGGGGAACTCAATAATAACTTGTCTTATATTTGGCATAGTTTTTATAAAGGGTATATGCATATTCCCATGAAGGTTTGCCATTATCAAAAAGGGGGAAATTGTTGGAACATATGTATATGTTCATATTTATATGTTTTGATAATTGACAAACCGATTTAAATGGAAAATAATATATGCCAAATAAATGTGAGTTATTATTGAATACACTTTAATTGATATTTAACTAAAGTGTATTTATTTTGTAGACATGCAAAAGCATACAAGGGGGAAGATAAAGAATTGATATGCAAAGTTACAATGCGCATAGAGGAAGAAAAGGATATGCGACATTATTTTAAGTGGACAAGAATTGAAGTCTAAGAAGTTCAAGATAAGATCAAGAGAAGATATGAAGCAATGAAAATAAATGAAGATCTTTTGTTGAGTCTTATTTATATTGTCTTTATTGTGATCTTGATCCGACTTTAAGTTTGAGTCTTGGCTTCTCTCATAAAATGATTTTACAATGCATATCATAAAATGATTTTACAATATATGCATATCATAAATGATTTACTATATAGGCATATCATAATCATTTTTACAATATATGCATATCACAAATGGTTTTACAATATATGCATATCATAAATATTTTTATTGCATTTAAAACAAGTTGGTTTTAAATGTTATATAATAAATAGTTTAAATACATTTAAAACAAAATGATTTTAAATGTGTTTATTGATCCGGAATGGTCATTACAATTGTTTTTCATGTTTAAGATATTTATAATATTTAATATCTTCAAACAAAGCTTTGAAAAATATTTTATAACTTATTTTCAATAAGTTAGTTGTTTTAAAAACGGACCATTTCCGCAAGGCAAGATAGTCGAATATCTAATATTGGATAGTCGACTATCCTGATGACCGTTGCCAAGATAGTCGAATATCCATATCAGATAGTCGACTATCCTGATGACCGTTGCCTAGATAGTCGAATATCCTCAAGATAGTCGACTATCTAACAGATTTTCAGAATCTGTCTTTATGACTTTTGCAACGGCTAGGAGTGATTTTGGAGCTATAAATACACCCCAAAATCACTCATTAAGCACACAACTTCTGATCAAAACATTCATAAGCTTTCAAATACTTTCAATATCATTTTTGATCATCTTTATCACATTTTGAGAGCCAATTCTTTGAATTTATTGTTGTGTTCTTGAGCGTACTTGTTTACTCATATCTACTCTATTAAGAGAGTCTTGTTTAAGTGAGTATTAAGTGTTTTTATACACTTGAAGGGAAGTTTATAATCCCTTGTTGTAAGAAGGAATATTTTATTCCTTCGTGTGAAGTCTTGGAGTTTTGTATCTTCGAGCAAGGTTGTATGAGACTTGTGTGACTCAAGCTCTCAAGTTGTAACGGTTTGTTAGGCACCCGTAAGCTTAACAGTGAAGTCCTGGGGTGAGGTACCCTCGAGCAAGTGAAGTCTTAAGGTGTGGTATCCTTGAGCAAGTGTAACGGTTTGTTAAGCACCCGTAAGCTTAACGAAGTTAGTGGAAATCTCGAGAGAGTCTCTCAGGGACTGGACTAGCCACGGGTTGTGGTGACCAGGATACATCGGTGCGTTCGTTCTTATTTATTTACTTATCGCACTTATTTATTTCCTGCAATTTTTAAATTCCGCAAGTTTACGCTAATTTTTTTTGTAACGCTATTCACCCCCCCTCTAGCGTTAAGCGTATTTTCTAACAATTCGAACAAAGCTGAATGTTATTTATGTCGAGGCCGAATTCTTTTTGGCGATGGCCCTTGGCCGTTGGGGTCGACCTCCTCTTTTTTGGTGATGGCCGTTGGCCATAATGGTCGACCCCCTCTTTTTTGGCGATGACGCTTGGCCGTTGGGGTCGATCCCCTCTTTTTTAGTGATGGCCCTTGGCCATAATGGTCAACCCCTTCGTTTTTGGCGACGACCTTTGGCCTTTGAGTTGATTTGGATGAGGCCGAATGTTGAATCGAACAAGGTCGAATGTTGTTTTGGTCAAGGTCGAAAGTTATTTCGGTCGAGGCCAAATTCTTTTTGGTGATGGCCCTTGGCCGTTGGGGTCGACCTCCTCTTTTTTTGTGATGGCCATTGGCCATATGGGTCGATCCTCCCTTTTTTGGCGACCACCTTTGGTCGTTGGGGTCGACCCCCTCTTTTTTGGTGATGTCCTTGACCATAAAGGTCGACCCCTTCTTTTTTGGTGACGGCCCTTGGCTGTTAGGTTGATTCAGACGAGGTCGAATGTTATTTTGGATGAGGCCAAATGTTCTTTCGGTCGAGGCTGAATGTTGATTCAGACAAGGCCAAATGTTGTTTTGGTCGAGGCCAAATTCTTTTTGGCGATGGCCCTTGGCCGTTGGGGTCGACCTCCTCTTTTTTGGTGATGGCCCTTGGCCATAAAGGCCGACCCCCTCTTTTTTGTCGACGACCCTTGGCCGTTGGGGTCGACCCCCTCTTTTTTGGTGATGGCCCTTGGCCATAAGGGTTGACCCCTTCTTTTTTGGCGATGGCCCTTGGTCGTTGGGTTGATTCAGACGAGGCCAAATATTGTTTCAGTCGAGGACGAATGTTGATTCGGACGAGGTCAAATGTTATTTCAGTCGAGGCCGAATTCTTTTTGACGATGGCCGTTGGGGTCGACCACATCTTTTTTTATGATGACCCTTGGCCATAAGGGTCAACCCCTTTTTTGGAGATGGCCTTTGGCCTTAAAGGGTGTTAGTTCGAACTTATCAAAATGTTAACCCGTCGTCATTCGATCAAAGTCGAACTCTTCTTCTTTGGCGAAGGACTTTAGCCTTAAAGGGTGTTATTTCGAACTTATCAAAATGTTAACCCGTCGTCATTCGATTAAGATTGAACTCTTATTCTTTAGTGAAGGCCCTTAGCCTTAAAGGGTATTATTTCGAACTTTTCAAAATGTTAACCCATTGTCGTTTGATCAAGGTCGAACTCTTCTTCTTTGGAGAAGGCCTTTAGCCTTTAAGGGTGCTATTTCGAACTTATCGAAATGTTAACCCATCACCGTTGATCAAGGTCGAACTCTTCTTCTTTGGCGAAGGCCCTTAGCCTTAAAGAGTGTTATTTCAAACTTATCAAAATTTTAACCTGTGGTCGTTCGATCAAGGTCAAACTCTTCTTCTTTGGGGATTGCCCTTAGCCTTAATGGGTCTTCCCCGGGGGAGTCCCAATTTGCTTAATTTTGCTTAAATTGGAGAATATGACGTATTTCCTGGGGGAGTCCCAGTTTGCTTAATTTCGCCTTAATTGGAGAATATGATGTATTCTCCTTGGTGATTGCTCCTGCTTCTATACAACTTAGAGAAATAGTTAGTTAAAACGAAATTAAAGCATTTGCTACCTCAATTTGATCTAGTGCAAAGAAATGCTTTGGGGGGGGGGGGGGGCAAGCATAATTAGCAGGAAGAGGCGACGCTGAAATAAAGTCGAGCCTCTCCTAAATTCACCAGTGTTTCTTATTCTTGTGTTGATCATCATCATCATCTATTGTTTGAGTGGTGGGCTCTAGGTGCTCATCATTAGCAGCAGTTTTGTTACATCTCCCGTATTGACAAGGAGGGAGTTTTGCCAGGATTCAACTGCTACAAATTGGCCAGATTTATTCATGACTTCAAGACCACTGACGTTTTCATCATCCCTTATTATAGTGAGAATATATGTGTCTGTGTGTGAAGGAACCCCAGTGGAACCTATAGTTTCCAGCGTGAAGCTTTACTTGTTAAACCTAAACTGGCAAAGCCATCCCTCAAAAGACACATTATTTAAAACCCAACCCTTCACTAATTTTGTGCGCCATGTCCATGAATAGTTCATGAATAGCAGCAAATACTTCATAATTGTCTCTCAGTTTACAGTTATAATCAAACATTGTTAAGCATTAGTGTCTTAGAGGAACAATATTTTTGAATTTAATTGGTTCAGTATGAGACGTATATATGTACGTAGACTGATTTTACATTTTTGGAGAACTCCAAATAGATACGGTCTTCTAGTTTTGAATGACGTGAGAAACTACTTTAGTAGATAACAGAACATTTGCTTAAAATTTACACTAGTGTATGTGTATATATGCCCAAAACGATAAACCACTTGTTCGTGCTTTTTTGCTTGTCAGCCATGGACTGACCAAAAGCATAGATCATGCTTCTCTCTTATTGCAAACAACAAAAGGCAGAGAGAGAAATACAGACTTCACTTTATGCTTTGGTTTGGGTAAAGGATTTTTTCAGAAAGCTTTGACATGTGATGCATGAAGATTTTATTGATCATTAGCAAGCAAAAGCTGTGGTAAATTTATGTGCTGTAAAAGCTAAAGAACTCGCTAGGACTGAATTTTAGATCTAGGGAAATCTATAATTTTAACTAGAAAATCCCCATATATGGAGCCAAATTGTTTGACTTAAAAGATTTTAAACCCTTTTAAGCAAATCAATCAAAGATGAAGGGGTAAATTCTAGTTAAAGATAATTAACTCTAGATCTGAGATGAGTAAGAAGAATAGAAAAACATAGTCGAGTATAACTGTTGATGGCGATTATGATAAGATTTAATAGAATAAATAAAGATGCATTAAGTAGCATTAAGTGGCGATAAAATGTAAATAAAGGAAAGGATTCACCCGATCCTGAGCTAGGCGGATGTGACGACCAGACCGTTGTCTCATGTGTTGCCACCCCATTTTCCCCCATGTTATTCTTCTTCGTGTTTTATTATCGGCATTCAGTGGGTTAGAGTTGATCTGGATTGGTTTTGGTAGGAAATGAGACACTTCGTCTCTTTAAGGAAGGTTTGGTTTGGAAAAGTCAACCGGATGTTGACTTATGAGTTAGAAGGCTCGGATGTGATTTTCGGCAATTCGGATAGTTGCAGTGGATGATTTGAGACTTAATAGCGTGGCCGAAAATGATTTTGGAGGTTCGGTGTAGAAGTTAGCCTATTTTGGCGAAGTTAGGATATTGGCGGAATCTGTTTGGTAGGTGTGATTTTGATCCGAGGATCGGAATGGGATTCCAAGAGTTGCAGTAGCTTCGTTAGATGATTTGGTATGTGTGTGAAAAATAATAGTTGATTCGGAGGTTTTAGGTCAGGTTTTTGATCGAATGCGAGTTTCGGAAGTTATGGTTGAACTTAGGCTTGAATCCGGTGATAATTGGTGATTTTTGTGTTGTTGGATGTATTTTTATGATTGGAACAAGTTTGTATGATATTTTAGGTTATGTTGGAACTTTTGGTTGAGGTCCCGGTGGCCTCGGGGTGATTTCGGTTGGCTAAACGAAAGATTTTTAGACTTCGGGTATTGCAGAAAATGCACAGCAGCTGCAGACAGAATTTGGTGTTCGCGTTCGTGGGGATTGACCACGTTCGCGTATGGTTGAGGTTCATGTACTTCGCGTTAGCGGTGGGGACCCCGTGTTCGCGTAGAAGAATATTTGCGGTTCCCTGGTCCTTGTGCTTCGCGTTCGCGACCATGGGGTACGTTCGCGTAGGAAGAGCAGCAGGAGCATCGCGTTCGCGGTCTAGGGGACGCGTTCGCGTAGTGGAACCTGATGAAGCTTCGCGTTGGCGGGATGGGCTCCACATTTGCGAAGAGGGAATTGGCCCAGTGGAATTTTTTTATGTTCGCGAACGCGAGAAGAACCTCACGTTCGCATAGAGTAAAGCGTCTGGGCAGAAGGGTTTTATTATATCATTTCATCCGCGAACCAAGTCTAATTTCCTCCATTGTTGAGAAACCTTGAGAGTTTTTGACGAGAATTTAAGAGGGTTTTGACTGGGAATCGATTGGAGGTAATTCCTATGGCCTAGAACATTATTTAATTATGATTTCAACACTTAAATTCATGAAAATTTGATTAAAAAGGGAAGAACTAAGGCTTGATGTAAAAATTGGGATTTAGGGGAGAAATTGATCTCCGATTCTTGTGATTTTGATATTTATAGACTCGTGGCTACACAAGAAGTCCGTTGATATTAAATTTTTTGACTTTTGAGAAGTAAGCCTGGGGCTCGGGTTTTGCAAATTTTGTGAATAGGCTTAGCCTATTGTAACGTATTTGTTGTGGTTTTGGTCACATTCGAAGCGCCAGGAGGTCGATTCGAAAGGAAAGGGCATCATGAGCTAGTCTTTGGCTGGCTAGAGGTGAGTAATAGATGTAAATGCTGTTATGAGGGTTTCAAACCTCTGACTTTCACATCGTAATGCTATATGGAGGCGTGACACGCACTCTATGACGAGTGTGGGGTCGTTTGCCATTGGGGATTGTGACTTGGTCCATCCAGAGTGATACTTTTACTATATTGGTGACTGAGACACATACTATATTACTGTGAATTGGGCTAATTGCCATATTTGGGGCCTTGTGCCAACCTGTACAATCCTTCGGGGATTGATATTACTGTTTTTAGCATATTTTGCATATTATTTGGTCTCAGTCCAAGGGTTTAAATGCTATTTTGCAAACTCAGCAATTCTGCTAAGTTTTGGAAACTCAAATAATATTTTAAATGATATCTCGGGCTGAGAACTACTGTTTTATAAATATCCAAGGGGCTTATGATAATTTCTGGACTGAGTATGGATCTGGTTGCGTGCCACTGCACTGTTACATTGTTATTGAGGCTGAGAGCCTGGTTGGTTACATTGATATGGAGGCTGAGAGCCTCGTTGATTATACTGATATTTACATGAGGTCGAGGGCCTATATTTGATGCCACTAGATCGCTTGATATTGCGCTTGGGCCGTAGGAGCTCCTGCGGAGTATGTACACACCTTTAGTGAACACCGTTGACGATAAATAAATGTGGATGGCTCGGGCTGTACGCCGCAGTGGGTATTGGAATGTACCATCATATGCATTGCATTCATGCATTTGTATCATTAGTTGTTTTTTCGGTTGTTAATTTCCTACATTTCTGTATTATGGAATTATAGTTTACCTTGTGTATTTCTGTGTTTTCTTACTTTCAGTATGTATTTATGTTTATTACTCACTGGGTCGAAGTAGTCACTTTATTCCCTGCACCTTGCATGCATATTCAGGTCCTATCCAGGCTAAGTGAGTTTTGATCAGCTGAGTAGAGGCATTCTCCGGGAGTATCGAGGTAGCTGCACGGCGTTCGCAGTCTTAGATCTCACCCTTCTATCCTTATCTCTTATTTCCTTATTTCTGCTTTTACACAGACTCTGTAGTAGGTTAGAATTTTGTATTTAGAGGCTCAAATTTGCGACACCGGGTCCTGGATGGAACTATGTTTATTATTTCATGTTAATTTCCGCACTTTATCAGTAATTCTAGACTTTTAATATAATGTGTTAGTATCTTTCCCTGTATTATTTATGTGGAATTTTCTTAAGCATTGAGAATTGTTGAAACAAGGTCAGGCTTGCCTAGTAGTGTGCTGGGCGCCATCATGACCGGGTTGGGTCGTGACATGAATCCTCTTTCATTTGATAAAAATAAAGATGAACGATACACAAATACACAAATCTTAGGATCCTTTTTGGATCTCATGAAGTTTCTGGATTATAGATCCTCTTTTTCTCTTTTAAGAGATGTGTTTACACATTTTCTAGAGAGAAGGAGAGGGAGAGGAATCGAGAGAGAGCTCCCTTTTTGGGAAGTCCTACCCTCCTATTTATAAGGGAAGTATCCATAGAAAATCCTAAAAAAAGATACAATTTAGAAGTTATATTCGGTTGAATATTTCTTTTGAGTATTCCAAAGCAAACTAGTCGTTTAATGATGGTCCGACCTAAGCTTGTCCAACCTTAGCTTTTGATGAAGGTCCGACCTCGGCATATCCGACCTCAGACTGTCCGACGTCGGCTTTATTGATGACGGTCCGACCTTGGCCTGTCTGACCACGACCTTATGTATCCGCATGCCGAATTACTCTGATATAATTTTTATCCATACAAGCTTCACCTCCACGTTACTTAGTAACATCATGTGTTAACTTAATGTATTTTCATTGACTAACAAAAAATGTCCAAATCATTTGTCAGTCTTAAATTGAATGAGATTATAGGGAGAGGGGGTGTTTGCAAGTAATAGCGAAGCCATAAAATTCAATAACACCCTTTGCTAATAAGATATTCAAGAATGTTCAAAATCTATTTTTTAATCAATAAGAAGTAATATTTTATCTTATACAACAATAATAACAACCCAATAAAATTCACGAATGAGTTTCGCCCTGTTTGCAAGATTGCCCATTTTTTTAGTTTTGCAAGAATAAATAACTAGATTTTTAATGAATTTTATGCATACAGATGCACAGTGGCGGAGCCAGTATTTTAATTAAAGGGAGTCAAAATATAAATAAGTAAGCACACAAAGAAATCAAAGGGAGTCAAACATATAGTATATACACATAAAATTGAGAATTTAACGTATTTAAAAAGTGTAGCTTTTTGACAAAGGGGTATCAATTGACTCCTTTCGCCAATTAGTGGCTCCGCCAATGCGAATGCGAATCAATCGAAACCTTAAGACAAGTTGAAGAAACGATGTGAAAAAACAAAAAATAAAACTAATTGAAATATCGGTAGTTTAGATAAATGAGATATATTACTCCTTCCGGCTCATAATAAGTGACCAATTTGCTTTTGGCACGCCCATTAGAAAATACTAAATGCTATACAAAATACCTATTATGATTAAACTACCCCTAATTAAACATTTAATGTGAGGAATAAGAAATTTTTTTAGGGCTATGTATAGAAATGTTATTATATAAAAACAAATTAAATTATTTCTTAATTATATAATTAGATATTTATTTTCAATTAAAATAAATAAGTAAATAATTAGTTATTGTAAAGCGAAAGAATTACGTGATTTGTTTAATTTGGTGGGAAAAGTTGAGCTAAGGGAAGGTCCAACAGAAAAGTGTAAATGGGGTCCGGTGGGAGCGTAGTTAGACATCATCTGTGGTTAGTTGGAGTGTCGTATATATGTCCCAACTCCCAAGCAGTAGAACTGTAGAAGTGGCAGAGTACCATTCTGAACAAGTAGCTCCTGCTTTTGTCGTGTTGTGGAATAGCACGTGAGTTGCAGTATTTAAGTTGCAGTGTTTAACTCACATGCCCCCACCCCTTTTCTTATTATACATGGCCATATTTTACGTACGTATTTGACTGTGGAAGTACTGCCCTACTTTCCTGTTACTACTACGTTTTATTTCCGTGAATAGGGAATAAAACAGAAGAGGAAAGTTAACAGATACAGTAAATCAGGGGGTTTTAGGCTTTCATGGCTTTTTATATATTAAATTTTAAAAAATATTTGTTTGTTCAAAAGTTGTTATATACTTGATGAGTGTGAAACAATACACATAAATTAAGGGAAAATTATAGCAATCCATAATAATCTATCGGACCAAACGAAAGAAGCGAAAATAAATACTCAGAATTAGGAGAGGAAACTGTATTGGGAAAAAATTGAGTTTTTATTAAAGACGACATGGCATGACACGTGTATTGGTCAAACAGTCAAAGAACAATAAATGATTAAAAGGCACGGAAGACAACATGCACGATGAGAGAAAAGAAAATAGACACGAGAGGGAATCTTAGATACGATTCTCATGTCTATCCAAGTCATTCAATATCAATGGATAAAAAAGGCATTGAAGACAAAAATCTGATGACAAAAGTAGTCTATATTCATTATTAAATACCTATACATTAGTTATTCAATATTTAATAGCAATGATTACGTAACGTCTCATTAAATGCTCTTTATTATTTAGATTAATCCGTTACTCCTTGTCAACTATAAAAGGAGGAAGTTCTGTCATTTGTAGACACACAGAACATTCTTGATATCATAGTGGAATACAACTTTCTTATTGTCTTATTCTTATTCTTTGAAAGCCAATTATATTTCGGTCTCTTTGATTATCAGTAACCCGATTTCTTCTCTCTAAAATTAAAGCTTTGACCAAATTACATTTTTTTGGTTAAAAAAATTGGTTCCGTCACCGGGAATCTGATAATCTGTTCTTTCTAAATTAACATTCAACCTATTGTTAGTATGTTGAACAACAATGACAACAACAACCAGGCAAATCTGAACCATCAAATTGATGATGAGGAACTCAACAACACTAACCTTCAAGCTTTTCCACGTGGATCTCGTGAAGGAACTCCAAACGATATGTCTGAACATGATGACGGAGGAGCTGAAACAAGAGACGAAGTGTTAAAGAAAATA
This sequence comes from Nicotiana benthamiana, assembly GCA_034376525.1. NCBI lineage: Eukaryota > Viridiplantae > Streptophyta > Magnoliopsida > Solanales > Solanaceae > Nicotiana > Nicotiana benthamiana. The sequence goes on along the minus strand of CM067335.1, from coordinate 106,263,844 downwards.
ATCGACTCACGAATTGACAAAGCCTTGCGAGCCTTAGTTAATCAATTGCCTGCTGCGCCAGCAACACCAAACAACAACACGTTGGAAAACCCTCACTCTGGTCTAGTTGATTCTGGTAACGGAGAAATTCCTAGTGACTCACAAGACGAAGAACCAGGTAATGCAGGTAACTCTCATCTACAAAATTTGGTGCTAACCTTGCAGAAATAACTCAAGGAGCAGAAAGCGCGTATCGAGCAAATCCCTGGAGTTCTACGGTGATAAAAGGAGTGGATGTGGATAAATACTCGCAACAACCATGAAAACCAAGTGCTGCTCCTTTACCAATACCAAAGAAATTCAAAATGCCTGATATCCCAAAATATGATGGTACAACGGATCCGCTTGATCACGTAACTGCATTTACAACGGGGGTGAAAGGCAACGATTTGACCAAACAAGAAATTGAATCAGTGTTGGTTAAAAAGTTTGGAGAGACATTCACCAATGGAGCACTAACCTGGTATTCTCTTTTACCTGAAATTCTATAAATTCCTTTGGTGAGCTAGATTCTTTCATAAAAGCACACTCGGGAGCTCAAATGGTGGAGAAGAGAATGGAGGATATCTTCAAAATCAAACAAGGGAACACTGAATGACAAAAGTTCAGAAGCCACGAGAAGACTTAAAGAAAGCCTTCGTGAATTTACCTCAACTACTTGGAACGATGTTTATAACAGGTACAGTACGAAGCTCAGAATTGAAGAAGATACCGTATCTCAACCTTAACGAGAAGATAGAAGCGGGCCCAGAAGGTCTGAAGCCGACAAAAGGTCAGGTAAGAACATGTACGATCCATATATGGGACCTACATGAAGAGACCCACGTTCTAGGCAGAATAATCAACATTATGATCAGAGGTCGAGAGATAGGGGAACCGGCTCTTCATCCAGGTTCAAAGGTGATCGAAACAACCAAGAGTCACGGGATGATGATAGAAATTTAATGGCGCGATTTGCTGGTCATAGTTTCAAAAACTAATTCCGAGCTCGTAGCTGTTCTAAGGAGTATAGGGGATAGGGTACGGTGGCCAAAGGAAATGCGGTCGAATCCAAACAGACGTAACCCAGACTATTGGTGCGAATTTCACAACGACCATGGGCATAAAACTTCAGTATGCAGGTTTTTACAAAGTGAAGTAGATCATTTGTTGAAGCAAAGGCTACCTCACGGAGCTGTTCTGTTAAAAGGGAAAGCAAGCCTACATGAAAAATAGGCAGGAGCCACCGAAACCACCTTCACCTAAGAGGATAGTAAATGTCATCAGTGAAGGAGAAGATATTTACGGATTAACATATACGACTTTGAACAAAAGTTCCAAAATGGCGATCACACATGGCAAGCGAGTACGGCAAACTTTAGAACAGGAGAGTATAAGCTTCGATGATGCAGATACGGAAGGAGTGACTACACCCTATAACGATGTTCTGGTAATATCTTTAATTATATATGGCACTGATGTAAAAGGAGTTTTGATTGATCCAGGTAGCTCTGTAAATATTATTCTACTAAGAGTGCTGCGGGAAATTCAAGCCGAAGACAAGATGATACCAAAAGCGCATGCTTTGTCAGTTTTCGACAATTCAAGCGTGGTAACAAAAGGTGAGGCAACTCCGACAACTTATGCTGCAAGTGTTGTTAAAGAAACTAAGTTTCAGGTAGTGGATTTGGAAATAGCATACAATGTAATCATGGGGAGACCTTGGATCCATGATATGGATGCTATTCCATCAAATTTACATCAAGTCATTAAATTTCCATCACTTTGGGGAATATGTCAAATTCGAGAGGATCAACAAATAGCCAAGAGTATCAACGGAATAACAGATACGAGCATCGCAAGTAAAGAGAAATAGCGATTATCGAAAATAGTTGAAGGTGTCAGCAACCAAACTTCAACTGAAACAACAGATTTAGATTCGAGGCCCGATGTAATTCAAGAACCTGAAGAAAACGAGAACATCAAAACGACAATTGAAGAACTCGAGGCTGTGGTGTTATTTGAACAATGGCAAGAGAAAACGTTTACGTAGGAGCCAATCTAAATCCCGGCATGCGAGGTAAGTTTATTGAATTTTTAAAAGCTAACGTAGATTGTTTTGCCTGGTCTCATGCTGATATGAAATGTATTCCACCGGATGTGATGACTCATAAGCTTAACGAAGACCCATATTTCACCCCAATTAAGCAAAAGAAAAGAAAGTAAGGAGCTTTCAAAAATCAAGTAATTCAATAAGAGGTTCAAAAGTTGTTGAAAATCGGGTTAATTCGTGAGGTAAAATATCCTGATTGGTTAGCTAACACGGTGGATCGTACCTAAGAAGAATGGTAAGTGGCGAGTTTGTGTAGATTACACTGATCTAAACAAAGCTTGACAAAAGATTCTTTTCCTTTACCTCATATAGATCAATTGATTGATGCAACCGCATGTTATGAACTTTTAAGTTTTTTAGATGCATATTCGGGGCACAACCAAATTAAAATGGACCACGGTGATGAAGAAAAGACTTCTTTCATCACAGACTGGGGGACTTACTGTTACAAAGTAATGCCCTTAGGTCTAAAAAATGCTGGAGCAACCTATCAATGGTTAGTTACCAAATGTTTCAAGAACATTTGGGAAAAACAATGGAGGTATATATAGACGACATACTCGTCAAAACCCAGCATTCCCATGACCATATTTCTCATGTAACTGTTACCTTTTGAAATTTTTGCGAAAATTTAATATGAAACTCAATCCTGAAAAATGTGCATTTGGAGTTGTTTCTGGTAAATTTTTAGGCTTTCTTGTCTCTAACCGTGGAATTGAAGTGAATCCTTCCCAGATTAAAGCAATTGAAGAAATATCTGATGTCCTTACTAGTAAAAAGGAAGTTCAGAGGTTAACAGGAAGGATAGCAGCCTTAGGGAGGTTTATTTCAAAATCATCAGAAAAATGCTTCAAATTTTTCTCTGTGCTCAAAAAGCAAGACCATTTTGAGTGGAATGAAGATTGTCAACAAGCACTGAGGGACTTGAAAGTTTATTTATCAAATCATCCTTTACTGGCTAAACCTAAAGAAGGTGAAAAGTTACTCATCTATCTAGCAGTATCAGAAGTAGCGTTAAGTGTCGTTTTAGTACGAGAAGATCAAGGTAAGAAATCCTCGATTTATTATGTAAGTAAAACTTTATTAGATGTAGAGACAAGGTATCCATAACTAGAAAAATTAGCATTAGCTCTCATCATGGCATCTAGAAAACTACGACCTTATTTTCAATGCCATCCTATTGTTGTTGTTACTGCTTTTCCTTTAAGAAATATATTGCATAAACATAAACTATCAGGAAGATTAGAAAATTGGGCTATAGAACTAAGTGAGTACGAAATAATTTACCAACCTTGAACTGCTATTAAATATCAAGTACTCGCCGATTTCGTAGCTGATTTTAGTCAAAGCATACATCTAGAAGCAGAAAAAGAATTACAAGTTTTTAATAGAGCTAATCCAGGCACTTGGCTATTATTTACTGATTGTTCATCTTATGTAAAGGGGGCAGGTTTAGGAATTGTACTTATACCACCTACGGGTGAAACAATTAGACAAGCTATAAAATTTCACCCTATAACTAATGACGAAGCAGAGTATGAAGCTGTGATTGCAGGTTTGGAGCTAGCATTAGAACTTGGTATCATGAAAATTGTAATCAAAAGTGATTCACAGCTCGTAGTCAATCAAATACTGGGGACTTACGTGGCTAGAGAAACTCGAATGCAAGAGTATCTCGGAAAGGTATGGGAGTTAATAAAACAGTTCCAATCTTGGAAAGTGATGCAAATACCAAGAGAAGAGAATTTGGAAGCAGACGCCTTAGCTAACCTCGCACCTGTAGCAGATATAGCAAAAGATGCGAATGCCTCAATTATACATTTGTTCCATTCCGTTCTTGACCCTGATAAAAATGAGGTAAAAATTAATCACTTAACTTGGGATTGGAGAAACGAAATCGTGTCTTTTTTGCAGCACGGAATCGTAATTGAAGACGGGGTGAAGGCTCATGCACTAAGAAAAAAAGCCTCTCGTTACTGCTTATATCAAGGAAACCTTTACCGTAAAATGTTTGGTGGACCATTAGCTAGGTGTCTTGGACCTTTTTCAAACAGAATATGTGATGAGAGAAGTACATGAGGGGCATTGTGGAAATCACGCATGAGGCATATCACTTGTTAAAACATTTATTCGAGCGGAATATTACTGGCCTAAAATGGAAGAAGAAGCGAATGATTTCATATCTAAATGTGATAAATGTCAAAGGTATGAAAATAACATGCATAGACCAGCAGAGTTATTACATCATGTCATAGCTCCGTGGCCCTTCATGAAATGGGGTCTGGACATCGTAGGACCATTACCTCAGGCAAAAGGTCAGGTAAAGTTTCTACTCGTACTTACTGATTATTTCACTAATTGGGTAGAAACAGGAGTGTTTAAACAGGTATGAGAGAAAGAAGTTAAGGACTTCATTTGGAGAAATATAATTTGCCGCTTTGGTGTTCCAAAGGAGATAGTGTGTGATAAAGGACCACAATTCATAGGAGCTCAAATCACAGAATTCTTTCAAAGTTACGTCAACACCGTATCATCCAGTAGGTAATGGGAAAGCAGAGTCTACAAACAAGGTGATTATCAACAACCTAACGAAAAGGTTACAAGAATCAAAAGGCAATTGTCCTGATGTATTACCAGTGGTATTATGGGCATATCGAACGACAACAAAGACAAGTACATGAGAAACACCATTCAATGGTTTATGGTGCGGAAGCTTTGATACCAGTTAAGATAGGTGAACCTAGTACACGAGTGTTCAAACAGAGGAAAACTCAAACAATGAAGAGTTACGAGTAAATCTTGATTTATTTGAAGGGAGAAGAGAAGCTGCGTTGATAAGGATGGCGGCTCAAAAGCAAGTAATTGAGCGATATTACAATAGGAAAGCGCGCCTAAGTTTTTTTAAACTTGGGGACTTTGTGTTGAAAAAGGTTTTTCAATCTACAAAGTCAGCTAATTCAGGAAATCTAAGTCCAACATGGGAAGGACCTTATCGAATTCGGAAATTGCGAGCAAAGGAGCATACGAGCTAGAGACAATGGAGGGCAAGGTTTTACCTTCACATTGGAATGCTGTTCATTTAAGGAGGTATTACTTCTAAGGATAGTACCCACGGTCAGGTATCGCATGTTAAATTTTTTCTTTTGATTGTTAAAATTATACTAACGATTTCAGATGCTAGGCAAAAAACCTAACTCGTGCCAAATGATGAGTCACGGCCTGCACGGAAAATTGGAATACTATTAAATTCCTAGCCCAGGGTTACAACACACGAGTTAGATAGTCTTCATCTACAATCGCACCTCCAAGTCCCGTATATTTTTCTGTTTCAGGAAAATGACCAAAAATTGGGAGCAAATACACAAGTGTTCGAGGCTTCATACTTCACATCTCAAACACTTGGGGGACTGTACTATATACACAAGAGTATGTGCAGAAATAGATACGAGAGAGCAAAATTCAAGATTTACAAATCAAATCAAGTTACGAGAATTCAAGTATCAATCTAAAAACACTCATCATAGTGTTTTCTCCTTTTTAGAACAATAAAGTCATTGCTTAAACCCTTCCTAAGTATGTAAAGGCAGGGATATGATTATGTATCAGAACAGGTTATGAAAAAACCTTGTATATTTTGTAAATCTGTTAAAAGAAAACAGTTGCGAGAAAGTTAAAGATGTACTTCAATACATGTAATACTCAAGAAACTTATCAAAGTTCATGAATAAAAGCTTTACAAAATTCGTTTTATGCGAAAACATGTATGTTCCTATTTATTTCATCGTATGATAACACCATTATGAAGTTGAGATGTCTTCTTCATTAAGTGTCGATAAATAAAAGGGCCCTCTTTTATTTTTACTCATGATGAAAACACATGAGAAGAATTATGAAAGCATTTTCTGAAAAGGATAAAAATGCTAACTTATTCTCTAAGTCCTAAAAAAAATATAGGCAAGAGTAAGGTAAAAATAAAATTATTCTGCAAAGACTAAATCAGTAAATAGACAAAATGAAGAAGTATTATGCAAACTTCTCAACATAAAAATCTAAGGGAAAAACTTAGCTATAACAATACATTTGTTTTTCTAAAACAGATTCCCCATTATAGAAACTGGGGACTTCATTAATTACATCATATAAAACAAACAAAAGAGGTAAGGTTAAACATTCTCATTAGGCTCGGTAGGAACTTCTAAAGAAGCAACAATAGAGGATGTCTCAGCTGAAATTGAAGTAATAACATTTTCGGGAGAAGCAGTATACACGAGGATTTCCATTCCTAAAGGTTGTGTTGTAGGTAAATTACCCTTGGTACTGGAACTATAACTTCAATAGCTTCAACTGTTAACTCTAAGTTCAAAGGCTCTTCAACCTCGGGAGTTTCCACTGTTGGGGAAGAGATGTCAATTACCTGATCAGGAGAAGGAGTTTCAGTAGGTTGCTCATTCTTCTCAATCGCGTCTAAAACTTTTGCCAACTCAGATTGCAAGTCAACTTTTCCTGAGAAGCTTCCGTTAAAGCATCACGACGAGATTTCAAGAAGGCCCAATTAACCTCATAATTGAAATTCTCAACTAAGGAATTGTAATCCTTCTCCAGGTTTTCGTAATCTCTTCCCCACGTAGCTAAAGTGTTCTTCATTGTTTCATGCTCAGCTAAGTGAACAGCAAGGGAATATTTAAGGTTGACACAAGAACTCTCCAACATACGAACGTTATCAGTGGAAATCCTCAAATCATTCTGAGTAAAAGACATGTTCTCTGTTAATTCCCTTGCATATTCCTCCTTTTTCTCCAAAAGAGTCTTGAACTCATTAACCTCATCATTAGCTTTAGATAAAGAGCCTTCCAAAATCTCTCTATCCTTTTTAAGTTGACCCCATGAAGCGTTAGCAATTCCTAACTTTGAAGATAAGCTATGATTCTGTTGCTCCAAATGAACTTTGTTTTCCTGTAACTCTTCTATAATTCCTTGAGCACTCTTATATTGGTCCTTCCAATTTTCTGCTTCAAGTAATGCATCCTCATCTATTTTCCTAGCTTCGGAGATAGCCTTTCTAGACTCACGATCCTTTTTCTCCAATAAAGAAATTCGCCGCATTAGCTCAGTCCCAATGAAATTTGCCTACAATTATGAAACATGAAAGTCAGGATTCAAAATAAAAAAAGAGAGGAAAATATTTTTCAAGGTCAAGAAAGTTACCTTTAAAGTTGAATGAACTATGTCATTCATCAAGGTGTATCAGCTCTGGCTTTGCATCTTATTCTTCTCAATATCCCCAATAAGAGGCTCGAGCCACGTATCTGCACCTCCAGATTTTCTTAAAAGGCTTTGAGTGGCTGGAACTTCAAGAGTAACACTTCTCATAGCCACACCTTTACTACTAGAGCTAACTTCTACTGGAAGGGCAGATGAAGACGGAACATCAGAGAGAGGCGTAGTAGAAAAAGTAAATACTATAGGGGTCGTTGAAGTTGAGGCATGAAGGGAAGGAGAAGCTATAGAAAATGATTCAGGAACAGGAATGGAAGTATTCACAACTGGCAAAGGAAAACATACAATTGGCAAAGGAATGGAAGGAGAAGGAACAGATGAAGAAAGATGAGCTTCATCAAAAACAGGTCCGAGCTCGCCACTCCAAAAACCACTATCTAAGGGAGGTTGAGTTGGTTCACTCGTGGCTATTGTCAAGGTCTCCTCATCGAATTGGATTAAAACAGGCTCGGTAATGGAAGTAATTGTAGAAGAAGTGATTGCAGCAGAGGTACGAACAGGAGAATATTCAATCTCTTCATCCAAAACGACACGTCTCCTAGCTCTTGGTCTAGATACCAAAGAGGTATTATCTTCTTCTTCGTTTTCAGCTTCCATTACCAAAGCTTTTCTTTTGGATAAAAGTACTTTAGCCTTGTCCAAACCAAGGGAAGAGTTGGCAGTTGTACGCATGGCTATAGCAACCTCTTCGTCATCCCTTTTATTCCAAATCCTGATAAAAAGAAGGATTTGAGTTCATCATCAAAATTTGATATACGTATATAGAAGGTATACATGATAAGAAATATGTACTGTGTGTTTTTACTGTCCACCCCTGTAAGGAAGAGATAGATTTCCAAGTCCTATCTTCCTTAGAAGCAACCTTCAAAATTGAGTCTACCCAACCACGAAAATTGGGAATGGGTTCCACATCTCCCATGGTTGCTACAGAAAACCAAAAACAGGATAAATTTAGAGAGAAAATCAGAATCTCATAAAATAGGTACGAGAAAAGTTAAACAGAAACTTACGTGCAAAATTCCACATCTCGGGGAAGGGAATGTTTGATTCTCCCAATAAATCTACTGTACAAACACCAATGTAAAATCGGCGTTTACCAAAACTCTTTTACTCCTTGCAGTCAGGTAAAAACCCCATGGCGTAACAAACTAGGGTGGTATAAGTGGATGAGATGGGGGAAGGTGAAAGTAACTTTTGCCTTATTAGACAAAAATCTTCAACAAGCTACAGCCCATAAACTAAAGATCCAATCTGGGTTAAGCAAATGTTGAAAAATCTACAAAAATCGATGATAACTGGATTTATGGCAGGATTAAACCCCAAAATGAAGGGGTAGGAATAAACATAGGAATATCCATTTCTATAAGTCGAAATTCTATGGCTTATGGAAGCAATTGATAAACGAACGACGCCCTCTTTCTAGTTGCAATATTTCCTAACGGTGGGGATATTAAGTTCATCTATAAGAGAGGGATAAGCATCGGTCTTTTCCAATTTTGCAATTTGCTTTTGAAGAGACGCTCTGTCACTTGCAAAAGACAAACCACTTGGTATAATTTCTTCAACTGTGGGTTCTAGAGAGGGCTTTGAAATTTCTTTATATTTTGAAGATTGAGTTTTATAAGAGGAACCTTTAATTCCAGAACCAGTTGAGCCTCCACGTGTAGATCCCATACTTTGGAGTCTTCCTCCTCTGCCTCTTGAATGTTTGACAGGAGCAGGTACATTAGGAAATTGATCGAGAAGTAAAACCTTTCTGGGGTTACTTTAAGATAGTTTTGAAGAAAGTATAAGCATTTTTATTCATTATTAAATACCTGATACGCTAGTTATCAATGGATAAAAAAGGCATTGAAGACAAGAATCTGATGACAAAAAGTAGTCTACATTCATTATTAAATACCTGATACATTAGTTATTCAGTATTTAATAGAAATGATTATGTAACGTCTCATTAAATGCTCTTTATTATTTAGATTAATCCATTACTCCTTGTAAACTATAAAAGGAGGAAGTTCTATCATTTGTAGACACACAGAACATTCTTGATATCATAGTGGAATACAACTTTCTTATTGTCTTATTATTATTCTTTGAAAGCCAATTATCTTTCGGTCTCTTTGATTATCAGTAACCCAATTTCTTCTCTCTAAAATTCAAGCTTTGACCAAATTACATTTTTTTGGTTAAACAGAAACATTAAAAGCTTTTATTGATAATAATGATTTGGTCTGACTCTCCATGGAGAGGTTCAGAGCCTTACAATGATGTTCCACTTTCCCATAATATGGGTATCGTTGTATCTTTTCTCTCTGTCGTGAATAGTGGCAAAAAGAAGCCACCCCTCCCCCCTTTTTAGGGTTTCCTTTCTTGGTATTTATAGTTGTGAGCTTCATGAGCTGGTAATAAGTAACCCTGACTACGTTGTGGATTCGCCTTCATGATGGTGAATAGGCCTTTACTTATTGGTCGAATCAAATAAGAGTTAAAACCATTGGTCCTCAGTGATCATACACATTATTAATCATGAATTAGCTTAAACCGGGATTAACTTCGTTAATCATCGTGGGGTCGAATTCCAACCCAGACAATATCTTTTCTAGATCTTTTATATGTACAAAGTAAATCTCTTATGTGTAAAAATAAATTTTCGTGTATAAAAAAAGTTCATAAAGTTTAATATAAATTTGTAATGGGCCACAAAACCAAATGACCCGTAAATCATTGAGTAAATCTTTAGACGAATCTTATATCCACCTATACTGTTATATTATTATTTTCTAACAGGATTGGTAAAAATGTTAGGGAGCTAAGGGTAGCTGACGGGCCAGTCCAACATGCGAAGGCACTAAAAACTTATTATTTACCCTAAAAAATTGATAACAATTGAATTTATATGCGATTTTAAGGATATGTGGACATGTTCAATATAAGTGATTTATGATGCTAGATAAGCAAATAAAAGATCGAGTAAATATTTAAACCAATGATGATAGTGAATCTGAGCTCAGTTAAAGGCTTAACAAGCCTGACTTCGGTTCCGAGCCAACACTTATGAAGAACTTATGAACGAAAGCAAGAACTTTGAATAATTTTTAGAAGTACAGGGAACAAATGTACATTGCCTTGATATGCGTGGTACAATTTGTCCAATGAATAATCAGCTTCCCCTTTATATGGTAGGGGAGTTTTACCCTAAGTACAACTTTAAGAAAGATAAAAATCTTCCTCTTTTCTAATTACTGATCCACCGTTATACGAGCCGAAATTCATGCTGTGACATACAGTCGGACATAGATATCAGAGACCTTTGTTAATCATGTGTGGTCATTCAGCAATGCTCTCCAAGGTGTCAGAACTCGAACCGGACCCAGGGGGAGCAGTTTAAATGACTCCGAGGGCAGGTGTTTTACTCAGGCCTTGATGCGAGAGGCTCTTGTCTTCGAATCCTATTCCCTACAGTCATGTCCTTGCTTCGATGCCTCTCGGGAAATCGGGGTGCTCACTACCCCCGGTTTTATTGTCACGACCCAAAATCCACTATGGGTCCTGGTGGCGCCGAACACTGATGTCAGGCAAACCAACCCAATTACCTAATCAAATCTCGTTTTAACAATTTTTGAAATACATGAATTTTCTTTCATATTTAAATTTTTTTAAAGAATATAAATTTTCTAATCAAATTTAAAAGTTAAGCCAGCAACACAATATTTCAAACCATCTCAGAACCCGGAATCACAAGTACATGAGCATCTACTATTAAGAGAATAAAAATACAACAATTGCCCGGAATACAACGGACGGAAAGTAAATACAGTGCAAAGGAAGGGACTACTCTAGCTGCGGTGGCCTCGAATGATGCAACTCACATAGTCCCCGAATCATCCATGCTGCTATGCCTAGCAGACCGCTGAGATCACATATACCCGTGCAATAAAATGCACAATAAGTGTAGTATGAGTACAAAAATAACGGGTACCCAATGAGTGTCCTGCCTAATCCCGAAGGTGTAGACGAGATGGTCAACCTTGACACTCACTAGCACTCCAATGATTATTTATCTTTTTAATAAATATATTAAACAATGAATTTATTATATAAACATGTTTCTAATACAGATAGAGTGAACAAGTAAACACATAATTCTTTCATGGAAAATTCCCTTAGACATCTTGTTATTATTAACTGTATAAATCTCGAGCCATAGTGTGGCATAAAATGACTCAAATGAGTCCAGGAGCGATACAAGCATGCACAAATCATACCATGGCGACGGCCCGATCCAACAGAAATAAATGTGCACTTGCCGAGGGTCGACGACGCGCCTATAGATGCATCTATTAATCTGCCGAGGCGTACGGCCCGTTCCAAAATAAACATATGCAGACAGACAATCGGCCAAACAGTCAACATGGAGCAAATATCCAAGAAAGGTCAATTCTCTTTAATAATTTGAGAAAACAAAGCTTACGTCTTTCTTTTTGAAATTCATTTATAAACTTAGTATGATTTAAGCAATTCAAGCCATCAATGGGTTTCACAATTAATCCAAGTAAACATGCTTATGAGTCCTAGACTACCCGGACAATAGCATAATAGTAGCTATGAACGAACTCTCGTAACCTCGTGCGTACGTAGCCCCCATAAATAGGAGCACATAATCAGTTTATCTCACCTATGGGGTAATTTTCCCTTCGCGATATTAGAAGGGAGACTCACCTCGCTCCGAAGATCCACAACCGGCATTCGACATTCTTTCGAAGACTTGCACCCGCGCACAATACTCCAAAACTAGTCAATGGTCATTCATATTTATTAATATATGTTTATTTATACTTCACAACCCAATTTATAACAATTCCTAGCCCCAAACGATAAGTTGGCAAAAATGCCATCGGGCCCATGTGCCCAGAATCTGAAATTTCTCGAAGATAAACTTTGCCCATGACCTTAGGAACTCATATATATAATTTTCTCTTAATTCCGTACTCAAAATCATGATCAAATTCCAAGAACACCATATTTCTAGGTCTCTCTCTAACCCTAAATTTTCTACCCATTTACATACTAAAATCCATATATAATCAATGTATTTAACTCATAATGGGTGAGGATAACATACCTTATCGTTGATGATGAAAACCCCCTCTTGAAGCTCCCCAAAAAACATCCAAGTCATGAAAATATGAGAGAAATGAGCCAAAATCCGATTTTTAAAACAACCCCTCTGCCCCAGCTCTTTCCACTTCTGGGGAATTAATTCCGCCTATGCGGTTCCACTTTTGCGGTAAAAAATGCCGCTTCTGCGGCCTGGGCTCCAGCCCCTCTTCCGCTTCTGCGACCATCCACCAGCTGATGCAGTCTCGATTCTGCGGAACCTTGGCCTCATCTAATCTCTTGACCAATGCCGCTTCTGTGGCTTCCTTTACCGCTTTCGCGGGGCCGCTTTTGCGGTCCCATCTTCGCAGAAGCGAAAATACCAGCAACCAGATAGATCAGCCCTTCCAAAAATCCCTTTTTTGATCCGTTAACCATACAGAATTCACCCGAGGTTCCCGGGACCTCAACCAAACCTACCAACCAATCTAAAAACATATTGGCGGACCTGCTCGAGGCCTCAAATCACATCAAACAATGCTAAAATCATTGATCGACCTCTAATATAAACTTTCTGAACTTTCCAACTTCTACTTTTGATGCTTAATCCTATCAAATCACGTCCGATTGACTTCAAATTTTGCACACAAGTCATATTCAACATTACAGTCCTACTCCAACTTCCGGAATCGGATTCCGACCTCGTTATAAAAAATTCCACTTCCGGTCAAACTTCTCAAAAACCTTTAAATTTCTATCTTTAGCCAAGTGGCTTCAAAATGACCTACGGACCTCTGAATTCACTTTCGAACGCGCTCCCAACTCTAGAATCACCATACAGAGCCACTCCCAATCTCAGAATCCCAAACAGACATTGATAACGTTGAACTGCACTTCAAGCCAAACTTAAGAAATTTATTCCAAAATGTTAACTTCCACAATGGGCACCAAAGCGCTTCGTGGTTACCCAAAACCCGCACCGGGCATAAGCCCAAGTTTGAAATCATCATACAAACCTGCTGGAACCTTCAGATCACGATTCTGAGGTCGTTTACTCAAAAATCCAGTCGTAGTTCATTCTTTCAACTTAAAGCTTCTGAAATGGAAATTTTCATTTAAATTTAACTGCGATCTTCCTGAATTTCAATTCCGACCACACGAACAAGTCATAGCACCTGGAATGAAGCTGCTCATGGCCTCATACTGCTGAACAATGTGCTAGGGCTCAAAACGACAGATCGGGTCGTTACACTCTCTCGCACTTAAACATACGTTCATCCTCGAACGTGCTGAGAACTATGCCGAAGTAGTCTGAAATCACTTGTTTAACACCTTATGCACCTTACCGTGATGTCACAACTCAGCTGAGCACATTAGCCCGATGTATTCTGAAGATATTTCATTTTATTCAAGCAACTAAGCCTTAAAGCCCAATTTCAACATACGAAATACAATAACAGGCCTGTTTTTCATAAAAAAATCACCAAATCATTCACCGCACACTGTACCCAATGTGACTACATAACTTCACTGAATTCACACTTTGCATCACTGTACTCATAGGACCAAAATAACATTTTCTGATTAATTTAGCCAAAATTCAATGAATAAATCCCGGCAAGGGAAAAATACCAAATTTCTTCTTTAGCTTATTTACTTCTCAACTATCACTTCATAGTTCATATAATAGGTAATTAACACAATTGTTCACTTCTTTCGAATTTGTAGAAGCAATTATGACTTACGGTCATGCTAGACTCGGGCGCATAGGTAACCGTCATCATACCTATACACCAACTCCACATAGCACATAGCAAATATTATTCTAATCCTATTCGCTCAAGCCAAAGTTAGATCAAACACTTACCTCGAATCCGAAAATAGCAACTCAAAGCTCAACAATCGCCTTTCCTCTAGAATTCGACCCCAAACCAATGATATCTAACATAAATCGATTCAATATTATGAATAACACCACAAGGATACAATTTCATAGCTTAGAAATGCAATTTCTAACTTTCTTTCAAAACTACCAAAATCCGACATCGGGCCCACATGGTCCAAACTCGAGGCTCGGACCAAATTTCGATTACCATAACCCCACGAGTCCAAATATATGATTTGTGTTAAGATTCGACCCAAAATCTAGGTTGAATCGCCCAAAATTCTCAAAAATCTAACTCTACCCAAAAGCCCTAATTTCTACCACGATTTCATGTTTTAGGTTAGAAAATTGATGTTTAGATGAAGGAAGAAAGAAGAAATGAAGTTAGGATTACTTATCCAATGAACTATGAAGTCATGGAAGCTTAAATTTTGTCCAATGGAGGATTTTAGGAAGAGCTCGTGTAAGAATTTGGGAAGAAATCCCGTCTCTGTTCTGTTTTTAGTCTTTGAAAATAACAGGGTGAATTTGGTCTATGCGGTTGCGGGGCAACTGATGCGATCACATAGGGGAGTGGGAAGCTAGCTTATGCGATCTCATAAATGGTCATGCCAGCGCATAGAAGAGAGGGAAGCCAGAGTTCCAGGTGGGGCTTAATGCTGTGCGATCGCGTAGAAGGGGATGTGATCGCATTGAAGCGGCTGCCCAAGCTATGCGATTGCGTACTAGGAATGCGATCGCATTGAACAAAGTGGGAGGGCTGATAAGGGAATCTATGCGATCACAAACAAGCCTATATGATCGCATAGAGGAAAAGATCTGTGCAAAATTGCAGAAAATTTGCTAAGTTTTTCAAGAACAAAACACCACGAACCACCCCCGAAATCACTCCTGAGCCCTCGGGGCTCCCAACCAACCACACATACTAACTCAATATCATCCTACGAACTAGCTCGGGCGATCTAATCACCAAAGTAACATCAATATCAAAGAACCAACCTCTAAAACTCATGATTTTCATTTCAAAGTTCAAAACTTCCAATTTTTCCACTTTTAGTCTGAAACACGTCAAATGACATCCATTTTCAACCAAACTTTACAAATAGCGCTTAATGCTCAATTAAGGCTTGTACTGGGCATTGAAACCAAACTAAGAGCCCGATACCATTACTTTTGATCAAATCTCATTTTTATTTTTCCTTAAGCATTTTTCAGAAAATAATTTCACGGAAAAATTCTGTACTCAGGCCTTGGACCTCGGATTTCGATTCCAGGAATACGCCCGGGTCCCATATTTTCCTATGGACCCTCCGGGACCGTCACATCATGGGTCTGAGTCAGTTTACCTAAAATGTTGACCAAAGTCAACTATAGCTATATTATTATCAAAATTCATAGTTTTTAACACAGAATTCAAATATTTCCACATAAAAGTTTTCTGGCTTCGCGCTCGGACTACACACGCAAATTGAGACAACCAAATAAGAGGTTTTCAAGGCCTCGAAAGCACAAAGAAGGGAGAATTATGGTGATAACCCTTTGGGTCATCACATCCTCCACCTCTAAAACAACCATTCGTTCTCGAACGTACAAAAGAAAGGAGTACCTGGGTCGGGGAACAGATGGGGATAACAGCTCCGCATATCAGACTCAAACTCCCAAGTCGGTACCTCAGGAGGCTGACCTCTCCACTAAACACGCACTGAAGGAAAACTACGCGACCTCAACTGTCAAACATGCCGGTCTAAAATAGCCACCGGCTCCTCCTCATATGACAGATCCTTGTCTAATTGGACAATGCTGAAATCTAATACGTGAGCGGGATCACCGTGATACTTCCGAAGCATGGATACATGAAAACCGGATGCACGGATGACAAGCTAGGCGTCAAGGCAAGTCTATAAGCCGCCTTCCCCACACGATCAAGAATATCAAATCGGCCAATAAACCTAGGGCTAAGCTTGCCCTTCATCCCGAATCTCATCACGCCCTTCATAGGCGATACACGGAGCAATAATCGCTCACCAACCATGAAAGCAACATCCTTAACCTTACGATATGCATATATCTTCTGCCTAGACTAAGCTGACCAAAGTTTGTCTTGAATGATTTTGACCTTATCCAAGGCCTCATGTACCAAATCTATACCCAATAACCGAGCCTCTCCCGGCTCAAACCATCCGACTGGGGATCGACACCACCTACCATACAATGCCTCATACAGAGCCATCTGAATACTGGACTGGTAGTCGTTGTTGTAGGCAAACTCTCCTAAAGGCAAGAACTGGTCCCACGAGCCTCCAAAATCAATAACACAGGCTTGGAGCATATCCTCAAGAATTTGAATGGTCCTCTCGGACTGGCCGTCCGTCTGGGGGTGGAATGCTGTACTCAACTGGACCTAGGTGCCCAAGTCATGCTGTACCACTCTCTAGAAATGCGAGGCAAACTGCGGACCCCTGTCCAAAATAATAGATATGGGAACCTCATGAAGGCGAACGATCTCTCTGATATAAATCTCAGCATATCTCTTGGATGAATAGGTGGTGGCAACCGGAATAAAATGCACTGACTTGGTCAGCCTAACAACAATGACCCATATAGCATCAAACTTCTTCCGAGTTATCGGAAGGCCAGTAAAAAAACCCATGGTGATTCTCTCCCACTTCCGCTCGGGAAGCTCAATCCTCTGAAATAACCCACCGGGCCTCTGATGCTCGTACTTAACCTGTTGAAAATTCAGACAACGAGCCACATATGCAACAATGTATTTCTTCATTCTTCGCCACCAATAATGCTGTCTTAAATCCTGATACATCTTCGCGGCATCCAGATGAATAGAATACCGAGAACTGTGGGCCTCCGCTAAGATCGACTCTCGAGTACCATCAACATTGGGCACACAAACTTGCCCCTACAACCTCAATATGCCATCATCTCCCAAAGTCATCTCCCTGGCACTTCCCTGCTACACCGTGTCTCTCAAGACACACAAATGGGGATCATCAAACTGCCGCTCTTGGATACGCTCCATCAATGACGAGCGAACAACCATGCAAGCTAACACCCTGCATGGCTCAGAAATATCCAATCTCACAAATCTATTGGCCAAGGCCTGGAAATCTAAGGCAAGCGGTCTCTGGCTCACCGGAATATAGGAAAGACTACCCATACTGGCGGACTTTCTACTCAATGCATCGACCACCACATTGGCCTTCCCTGATTGGTATAAGATAGAAACGTCATAGTCCATTAACAACTCCAACCACCTCCGCTATCTTAAATTCAACTCCTTTTGATTGAACAAGTACTGAAGGCTCTTGTGATGCTTGTACACCTCACATATCACACCATGCAAATAATGCCTCCAGATCTTTAAAGGATGAACAATGGATGCCAACTCTAGGTCATGAATTGGATAATTTTTCTCGTGGATCTTCAACTGCCTCGAAGCATATGCTATGACCTTGCCATTATGTATCAACACTACGCCAAGGCCGATGCGGGAAGCATTAGAATACACAGTATAAGGCCCAAATCCCGTGGGAAAAAACAATACTAGTGTTGTAGTCAGGGCTGCTTTGAGCTTATGAAAACTCGCCTCACACTCATTTGACCACCTAAATTGGGCACTCTTCTGAGTCAATTTATTCATCAGGGCTGCGATGGATGAAAACCCCTCCACAAAACGTCTGTAATAACTATCTAGCCCCTGGAAGCTCCGGATCTCTGTTGTTGAAGCTGGTCGAGGCCAGTTCTTGACTGCCTCCATCTTCTTCGGGTCCACTTGAATACCTTCTGCTGATACGACATGACCCAGGAATGCTACTGAACTCAAGCAAAACTCGCACTTCGAGAACTTGGCGTACAACTGACTATCTTTCAGAGTCTGAAGAACCACTCTGAGGTGTTGCTCATGCTCCTCCTGACTGCGAGAGTGTATCAAGATGTCGTCAATGAATACAATCACCAATAAGTCCAAATAGGGCCTGAACACTCAGTTCATCAACTCCATGAATGTTGTCGGGGCATTGGTCAACCCAAACGAGATGACCAAAAACCCATAATACCCATACCGAGTACGAAATGCCGTCTTTGGGCATCAGACGCCCTAATCCTCAGTTGATGATAACCAGACCTTAAATCTATCTTCGAGAACACCCTAGCACCCTGAAGCTGGTCAAACAAATTGTCAATCCTCGGCTGTGGATACTTGTTCTTTATCGTCGCCTTGTTCAACTGCCGGTAATATATGCACATCCTCATCGACCCGTCCTTTTTCTTCACAAACAACACTAGTGCACCCTAAGGTGATATATTGGGTCTAATGAAACCCTTATGAAGCAAGTCCTGAAGCTGCTCCTTCAACTCTTTCAACTCTGGCGGGGCAATGCGAAACGAGAGAATGTAAATAGACTGAGTACTAGGAGCCAGATCAATACAAAAATCAATATCCATGTCGGGCGGCATACCTGGCAGGTCGGAAGGAAAAACCTCGGGGAACTCCCGAACAATAGGAACAGAGTCGATAGATGGAACCTCTGTACTGGAGTCGCGAACATACGCCAAATATGCTAGACACTCGTTTTCAACCATACGTCGAGCCTTGACATACGAAATAACACTACGGGTGGCATGACCTGGGGTTCCCCTCCACTCAAGTTGGGGTAAATCTGGCAAGGCCAAAGTCACGGTCTTGGCGTGACAATCCAAAATAGAATGATACGGGGACAACCAGTCCATCCCCAATATAACGTCAAAGTCCACCATGTCTAAAAGCAATAAGTCGACACAGGTCTCAAGACCCTCAAATACCACCACACAAGAACGATGCACTCGGTCGACCACGATAGAATCACCAACCGGTGTGGACACATATACAGGAATACCCAAAGCCTCACTAGGAATGATCAAATAGGATGCAAAATAGGACGGCACATAAGAATACGTAGATCCTAGATCAAATAATATTGAATCACCTCTATCACAGACCAGTATAGTACCTGTAATCACAACATCAGATGACTCGGCCTCCGGCCTGGTTGGCAATGAACAACAACGAGACTGGCCCCCTCCTCCCTAAGCTGTATCTCTAGGATGATCTGTTGTAGGCTTACCCCTGCCTATGGCTCTCCGGGCTCCACCTCTACAGTCTCTCCCTCCACCTCTATGTTCCCTACCCCTCTCTAGCTGGCTGGGCGACCTGTGGATCATATGCTACCTGAATCGTAGGGCGAGGACCCTGCTGTTGAGAATTACTCAAGGCTCGAGGGAAAAACCTGACAATATGACCTGGGTCACCACAACCATAACATGCCCTCGCCGGCTGAGACTGTTGTCCCTGTCGACCGGTATGTCCTCCCCTGATGCTCTGAAGTGGCGATGCACTGATGGGAGCTGGTGGTGAGCTGTAAGTCTGCTGGTCTGAATAATAGTGCTGAGGACCACCACCGCCTGGAGTACCATGAGAAACCTAAAGTGCCGACTGTAAGGGCCTTGGGGAATGGCCTCTGTCATAGGAATCCCTACCTCCAGATGAGGTACCACTAAATCTAATATAATGTCGAGGCCTCTTGTCTGAACCCTAACTACCTCCTCGAACTAGTGTCATCTCTACCCGGCGGGCCGCATTGGCCGCTCCTGAAAGAAAATATCATTGCCAACTCCCATATCCATAGGAAGGTGAATCGGCTGAATTAATCCATCAATGAACCTCCGGACCCTCTCTTGCTCTGTAGGGAGTATCACGACTGTATGGCATGCCAAATCAATAAATCTAGTCTCATACTGGGCAACTGTCATGGAGCCCTGCTGGGGGCACTCCAACTATATACGAAGTGCCTCCCGGTGAGTGACGGGGAGAAACTTCTCCAAAAATAACTCTGAAACTGATCCCATGCCAAAGCTGGAGACCTTGCAGGTCTAGATAGGCAATAATCTATCCACCAAGTCTTGGCGGATCCTGCAAGTTTGAGGATGCAAAAATTGACCCCATTGGTCTCCATTATACCCATAGTCCTGAGGAGCTCATGACAACTGAGTAGGAAATCCTGGGGATCCTCCGATGAAGCACCACTGAAAGTGGTGGTGAAAAGCTTGGAGAACCGATCAAGTCTCCACAAAGAATCCAAAGACATGGTCGTCCCATCTCCGACCTAAACTGTAATACATGTCTGAGCTGCCACTGCGGGATGAACCGCTGGAACCTGAGTCTGGGGAGCTACCTGCTCCAGAGTACGTGTAGCAGGAGTCTGAACTCCTCCTCCAGCCTGAGAAGTTGCTGGTGCCTCCGGCAGTAAACCCGCTCTAGCGACATTGTCCATAAAGCCTACTATACGGACGAGAGCATCCTGGAGATCCGAGAAAAACATCACCCCTCCTGGGACCTGAGATGGGCCCACTGGAACGGTGGAGCTGGAACCTTCTCATCAAAGTCAACATGAGGCTCCACCTCTGGAGCTGCTGCCTGGGGTTGAGCTCTGCCCCTTCCATGGCCCTGCCTCTCGCAGGAGCTGCTGCTGGGGGCTCGGGTTGCTGCGCAGAATAAGAAAACGCATGTGTTCTCGCCATCTGCGAAAGAATAGAGTAGAACGATAGTCTATATTTGAGAAACAGAATTGCACGACAAGAAAGAACAAAGTGAAATTTTTCCTAACAATGTAGCCTTTGAGGGATAAATACAGACGTCTCCGTACCGATCCCTCAGACTCTACCGAGCTTGTCCGTAAGTTGTGAGACCCAAGTAACCTAGTGCTCTGATACCGACTTGTCACGACCCGAATTTTCCCTCATCGGTAGTCATGATGGCGCCTACTGTCGGAGCTAGGCAAGCCAACCCTTTTTAAACATTTTCACAAAACCCTAATCTAAAACAATATAAATACTGAAATAATTAATTAAAACCACGCGGAAGACTTTTAGCAAAAAAAAAAACCAATAGTAAAATGCGGAAATTTATAACATGCCTTCACCCAGTATCTGGTGTCACTACTCACAAACTACTAAAAGAGTACTAATAACATCAGTCTCAAAGAAAATATATAACAAGTCTGTTTTGATACAATGAAAACAAACAGGATGAAATAGATGAGACTCAGGGCCCGCGAACGCCATCGAACTACCTCGGAGTCTCTGGACCAGAGGCTCGCTCCCTAGCTACTGCTGCGGTCCGTAAGCTGTATCCTGACCTGTGCACAAAAGGGCACAGAAGTATAGTATTAGCAAAACCGACCCCATGTGCTGCTAAGTGCCCGGCCTAACCCGGAGAGGTAGTGACGAGGCTAAACAAGACCTACCATAATCAACCTGTACAGATATATGTGCAATGGCGTAAAGATAACAAAATTTCAACAGATAATGGGAAGGGGACATGTTGGGGTATAACAGTTCAATTATAAGTCCAACGAACAAGAAATGGAAACTGAATATTTAACATCAAATAAAGAAAGCCAGTGAATCAACAACTACACGGCATCACCCTTCGTGCTTTTACTCTCAAATATATTGCACGACATCACCCTTCGTGCTTTCCTCACCAAAACTGTCAAATATAGTGCACGACATCACCATTCGTGCGTTTCCTCTCAAATGTAGTACACGACATCACCCTTCGTGCTTTCCTCACATAACTATCACATCAAGGCACGGAATGACCCTACGTGCTCAAATAATCAAGAACATGGCACGGGAAGACCCTTAGTGCATAATTATCAAAACATGGCACGGAAAGACCCTTCGTGCATAATCTCTCTCTTCCTCACCCAATCAACGGTCTCAACCAAACGGGGAAAGGAATATACAACAATATCAAATATCCCGGCAAGGGAGAACAACTCAACAATAAGTCCCGACAAGGGAGAATAACTCAACAATAAGTCCCGGCAAGGGAGAATATACCAACAATAAGTCCCGGCATGGGAAAAATACCAAAATTCCTTTATTAGCTCATTTACTTCTCACCTATCACTTCATATTTCATATAATAGGTAATTAACACAATTGTTCACTTCTTTCAAATTTTTAAAAGCAATTATGACTCATGGTCATGCTAGACTCCAGCGCATAGTAGCCGTCACCATACCTATATACCGACTCCACATAGCACATAGAAAATATTATCCTAATCCTATTCTCTCAAGCCAAAGTTAGATCAAACACTTACCTCGAATTCGAAAATAGCAACTCAAAGCTCAACAATCACCTTTCCTCTAGAATTCGACCCCGAACCAACGATATCTAACATAAATCGATTCAATACTATCAATAATAGCACAATGATACAATTTCCTAGCTTAGAAATGAAATTTCAAACTTTCTTCCAAAAATACCAAAATCTGACACCGGGACACATGGTCCAAACTCGAGGCTCAGACCAAATTTCGATTACCCACCCCCACGAGTCCAAATATATGATTTGTTTTAAGATTCGACCCCAAATTGAGGTTGAATCGCCAAAATTCTCAAAAACCTAACTCTACCCAAAAGCCCTAATTTCTACCACGATTTCATATTTTAGGTTAGATAATTGATGTTTAGATGAAGGAATCAAGAAGAAATGAAGTTAAGATTACTTACCCAGTGAACTCTAAAGAAATGGGAGCTTGAATTTTGTCCAATGGAGGATTTTAGGAAGAGCTCGTGTGAGAATTTGGGAAGAAATCCCGTCACTATTCTGTTTTAGGCTTTTAAAATCACTGGGCGAATTTGGTCTATGCGATCGCGGGGCAACTGATGCGATCGCATAGGGGAGTGGGAAGCTAGCTTATGCAATCGCATACAAGGTCATGCGAACACATAGAAGAGAGGGAAGCCAGAGTTCTAGGTGGGTCTTAATGTTGTGCGATCGCGTAGAAGGGGATGAGACCGCATAGAAGAGGCCGGTCAAGCTATGCGATCGCGTACAAGGTAATGCGATCGCATTGAAAAAAGTGGGCGGGCTAATAAGCAATTCAATACGATCGCAGGCAAGCCTATGCGATCGCATAATGGAAAGATCTGTGCAAAAATTGCAGAAAATCTGCTAAGTTTTTCAAGAAAAAAAACACCCCGAACCACCCCCGAAATCATTCCCGAGCCCTCGGGGCTCCCAAACAACCACACACACTATCTCAATATCATCATACGAACTTGCTCGGGCAATCAACTCACCAAAATAACATCAAAATCAAAGAATCAACCTGCAAAACTCATGATTTTCATTTCATAGTTCAAAACTTCCAAATTTTCCACTTTTAGTCCGAAACACGTCAACTGACGTCCATTTTCAACCAAACTTTACAGATAGTGGTTAATGCTTATTTAAGACTTGTACTGGGCGTCGGAACCAAAATACAAGCCCGATACCATTACTTTTGATCAAATCTCAGTTTTATTTTTCCTTAAGCATTTTCAGAAAACCATTTCACAGAAAAATTCTGTACTCGGGCCTGGGACCTCGGATTTCGATTTCGGGAATACGTCCGGGTCCCATATTTTCCTACGGACCCTCCGGGACTGTCACATCACGAGTCTTGGTCCGTTTACCCAAAATGTTGACCAAAGTCAACTATAGTAATATTATTATCAAAATTCATAGTTTTTAACACAAAAGTCAAACATTTTCATATAAATATTTTCTGGTTGCGCGCCCGGACTGCGCATGCAAATTGAGGCAACCAAATAAAGAGGTTTTCAAGGCCTCGGAATCACAAAGAAAGGGAAAATTAAGGTGATGACCCTTTGGGCCGTCACAACATAGGTCTTGTCCTAACTTATACAACATCGACACGATGGAAGAGATGTGCCGAAATTCATAACCAACTGTTGAATCAACAAATCATTGGGTCTATACTCCTGACAAGCATCATCTCCTCGTCATGAACCATCTAATGGTATTAGCTCCTTAATATACTTCGTATTATCAAATTACACCGATTCTACATCCCATAATCTCATCTCACCCAATACGAACTGCTCCGGAAATAAGCCATCTTGGGCATAAACAAAAGCCTCATATGATGCCACAATGTACCACTAGGCCACCAATCATAAGCCAACACAAACATGAAATCAAACCCTGGAAGGAATTACCTATCCCTGCACTACTACGTACTTTCCGTAGAACATAGGAAACAAAACACGTAAAATAGCATATAGGAAACCAGACTCGACATCACACTGCTGCGGCGCGCAACCTGATTCGAGTTATAATAATACTCAATAAAGAAGATGCATATCGAGTTAGATTGCTCATTACAACAAAATACCGAATATCGGTCATAGACACGCCAAGGTGTATAATACCATCCTCGAGGACACATATAGCGTTATAGGCTACAAAACTCAAGCACAGCTGAAGTGCAATACATGATCTAAATCTCAAGAGCCATCCTGCTCATATGACATTACCGCCGAGCGGAACCTCAACATATAAGAAGTTACCAAGCTGCCTCACAACTCATACAACGCAATATATCGCTATATGAAATAGCTGACCACGAAATAACATCGCGACTACTCTTCCATCAAGAGCGAATCAACGAGATGAACACAACTGGTCTGACGTAAGGCTCACTTCCACATTTAAATCTATCCACCGACCTCAAGTCGATCATGATCGGGCCCAATTAGGCCAATGACCTTTCAAAGGTACATGATAACTTACCTCTCTTCATAACACACAAGAACATCCATAACAACTGAAGCAACCTCCTCAGTTCATAATTTAATAAACAGAGTGCCCTTCAGTCATGCATTCTCAAATTAATGATATTACCAAAATCCTCATACTTGGTTTAATCTCTTACTCAATCAAGTGACTACATGTCACACTTATACAATCTTCAGGTGGAACAAGCTCCCACAAATCTTCTGAACTAATTAACTGGTCTGCACATTCAAACCACTGGCTGCACTAATGCTGAAAAGAGACCAAGAATCCCTAACCAAGATGCAAAGCCTTTCTCACAAAATAGAGATCTTAAGTGATACTAACGAGAATATCAATCTTACTCAAAACACTGAAACTCCTCTCCTGCTCATCTGAGCTCGTGACATCACAGTTATTTACGAAATTGCAACCTTAGTTCTCACTTCAAGTTCCATACCACTCACTGCACCCAATGTGCTGGTATATGATAGACACGATTTCCATCACAACTCTGGAACCACTGATAGACTAACAGTTCATCATATAAAACTTTTTATTTAACTCACTTCAGGAGAACTATTGCAACATACATGCGATTTCTCATGACCATCGAATATGCCAACCTCTAAGTAGTGGTCCAAGCCATCGTAACCTTTTCGGGATCCGCCTACTCATAAAAGGCCATAACAGAAGAATGCTTCTGAATAGAATCAATCAATGCGGCCGACAAGCATCACACGCACCGCTACAAATCACATGCATGACTTGATCACGCTGGATGAACTGATCACCACTACCAATATGCCAAGTTAACCATGGCTAATCAATCTACTTCCTTCCACTGAATCCCTGGTTGCCTTAGAAATAATACTTATCTATTCAACACATAACATACTCCATATGAACTCATTCCGAGTGACCTTGAATCACGAGACCATGCTGCCTGGAATCTCACGAACCATTTCGTATTCCTCAAATGCTAAATCATGAGTCAACATATCATAGAATATTCTGGGAACCTTCTCATAAGCTACTATAAAGCTTGATTATAAACTGTACCCATACGCTCGAAATTATCGAGCACCACACTTAAACTCCTGAATTTACTAGGATCATTATTGAAAGACACCCGCTCTGTCTTGGTCCTAAATATAAATCACTCCATAGATCTAATAACACACGAACACTCCCTTGGAAACCTGTATCTATACGAGGCGTAAATCTTTAACTTTTCTCCAAGTTCGAACATGAGCCAATAAGGCTAACCGTAGCATGCCTCCAACAATTCCGTTGCTTGAATTACCACTTATGGTCTATTCTCATAGCTGAAGTAATCCATAAATATGCTAATAACCAGAAATCACACAAGTAGTTAACAATACAACCCAATCATAAGCGGTGGGATTCTCCCACTTAGATTTAAGCCATCATTTTACAATTCTTGAGTTCGCCCGTTCTTTTTACCTGTTATTGACATAACCTTGTGCCATAAATTATCTAATTCCTCGGAATCTTTCTGTAAACCCCCATCTTTCATATTTTTAATCATCATCCACATTCGCATGACCGATCTCTTTGATCAACAATCCATATAATTCCTGGCAGAAACTTCGCCAACCACGCGACTGCTAACCTGCTTACATGGAATATCCCACCTAGAGAAATTACCTCCAGCATCTTCCCACGCTACTGCACGTGGTACATTTACTATTACACCATTAGCCCATCCTGAGTCTGAGCTCACCTTCCAGTTGCACAAGTCCATTCACCCCTCGCGGACATCAATTAAATGTGCGGCAATATCCTCCCAATTCAGAGTTATGCTACATCCTCCTTCACGTCAAGCAACTCCTTTCCGCTATATCAAATCTTCTTCCGTATAATGGTCTATGCTTTAAGTTTGCTCCGTAGGCCCCAATCACTAATCTCTGAAATTATCCGACCATTCCAAACTCTCCTCAAGGCGCGTAGTACCCCTACTACCAAGCCCATATGCAACCCCCGCCACTCTCCCACTTTGGCAGAACTCATCTCTTAATCGACAACTCGGCCTTGCTCCTCATACTTGTCCTTCTAGAGGTTTTAAACACCGCCTAATACTTTCCACATGTCCCTCCTCATACCTTGTTGCTCAGGTTCTGCTTTAAACAGAATCTATCGTGGCACTTGAATCCACCATTGCTGCTAACTTTAGAACCTTTCAAAAGGTCATCCTTATCGATCTATCAACATTAAAAATTCTTATTCGATCTTAAACCACCGCACCATGCGATTTCTGACAGTTGTATCTCCAATATTATTTCACCATATCCTGCCATAAAGTCGAATTCTGGAAGATTATAGCATCAACGAACTTAGTACGTTCTATTAGGACCACGACACCCCATCATAGAATAAAAGCTCCACCACGCTTGCAAATACCAGGTCTCATTACTTCCACCAGCCCAAATCTAACCATCCTTAGTCCAACTGCCTTTCCCTTGCCGGGAAAAAAATATTGGATCCCTTGTTTACACACTGAGTAAACTTCCCTTCAATTCATCTACTACCCCAACACGAGGGCAAATATCCTACCATTACAAAAACACTACAGAAGCATTATGGCAACATATGCCTAGCCTTAAGGCTCTTAGAAGTCTTGTTACTGAATTGAATAATAGTATACCCTTCCATAAAGAGACTATAATACTCCGATCAACTATACCGGGAAAAATCATCTCGCATAACATTTGTAATGCCATTCAATGCTTGATCGATTTCTAGCAAGCGCTCGCATCGCGTAAGATTAATTAGAAAAGAATCAAAGGCATAAGACTCAAAGGAATCGAACCGCACGATAAGGAAATCAAGAAGGGAAGTACTCCTAACAACCCTGTAGCCTCCTGAGGATAAGTACAGACGTCTCCGTACCAATTTGCGAGACTCTTCTAGACTTACTCATGACTCGTAAGACCAACGAGAACCTAGTGAACTGATACCATGTTGTCACGACCCAAAATCCACTAAGGGTCATGGTGGCGCCGAACACTGCTGTCAAGCAAGCCAACCCAGTTACTTAATCAAATCGCGTTTTAACAATTTTTGAAATACATGCTTTTTCTTCCATATTTAATTTTTTATAGAATATAAATTTTCTAATCAAATTTAAAAGTTAAGCCAGCAACACAGTATTTCAAACCATCCTAGAACCCGGAGTCACAAGTACATGAGCATCTACTGATAAGAGAATGAAAATACAACATCCACCCAGAATACAATGGATGAAAAGTAAATACAGTGCAAAGGAAGGGACTACTCTAGCTGCGGCCACCGCGAATGATGCAACTCACCTAGTCCCCAAATCATCCATGCTACTATGCCTAGCAGACTGCTGGGGTCACATATACATGTGCAACAAAATGCACAAAAAGTGTAGTATGAGTACAAAAATAACAAGTACCCAATGAGTGTCCCGCCTAATCCCGAAGGGGTAGAGATGAGACCTTGACACTCACTAGCAGTCCAATGATTATTTATCTTTAATAAATATATTACAGTAGATTTATTTTATAAACATGTTTCTAATCCAGATAGAGGGAACAAGTAAGCATATAATTCTTTCATGAAAAATTCCCTTCGACTTCTTGTTATAATAAACAGTATAAATCTCGAGCCATAGTGTGGCATAAAACAATTCAAATGAGTCCAGGCAGCAATATAAGTATGCGCAAATCATACAGTGGTGACGGCCCGATCCAACAGAAATAAAGGTGCACTTGTCGAGGGTCAACGACGCTCCTATAGATGCATCTATTAATATGCCGAGGCATACGACCCGTTCAAAAATAAACATACGCAGAAAGACAATCGGTCAAACAGTCAACATGGAGCAAATATCCAAGAAATGTCAATTCTCTTTAATAAGTTGAGAAAACAAAGCTTAATGTCATAAATATATTGTATTATGGATGTTCATTTGGTACTCCGTTGTAAATAAGCTTCCTGAAGAAGCTTATCACTTCGGTACCCGGTTATGGATAAACATTACCCCCGATAGAAGATTATCCATATCTGGTACAGTAGCAGCTTACATAGCAGCTTGTAGCAGCTTACACAGCAGCTTGCAGTAGCAGCTTACACAACAGCTTGTAGTAGCTTACACAACAAATTCTTTTATTCTATAAATAGAAGATAGTTCAGTTCATTATGTACATCAGTTTGAATTCAAATAATATATCAGTTTCTCTCTATACTTGTTTTACTTTAGTGTCTTTATTTTATAACACGCTATCAGCACGAGACTCTGCTATCTCGAGCAAATACTTTGGAAGTATCTAAGGTACGAACTTTCTTTTTTTATATAATGTCAAATCTCTCTAAACTTGAATTTGTAGCCCTGGATATATCGGGAAAAAGCTACATTTCTTGGGTGCTTGATGCTGAAATTCATCTTGATGCGATGGGTCTGACAGACACCATCAAAGATAAAAATCAAGCATCAAACCATGACCGTGCCAAAGCAATGATATTCCTATGCCATCACCTTGATGAGGGCCTTAAAATGGAATATCTTACTGCTAAAGATCCAGTCATACTGTGGAATAATTTGAAAGATAGATATGACCACCTGAAGATGGTCGTTCTTCCATAGGCACGATATGATTCGACTCATCTAAGGCTATAAGATTTTAAATCTATAAGTGAGTATAACTCTGCTATGTTTAGAATTATATCTCAATTAAAAGTATGTGGTGATAATATTACTGATCATGATATGTTGGAGAAAACTTTCACCACTTTTCATGCCTCGAATATGCTCCTGCAGCAACAATTTCGAGAGATGAGATTTAAAAAGTATTCTGAAATTATCTCACATCTTCTTGTGTCCGAGCAACATAATGGGATATTAATGAAAAACCATGAGAGCAGGACTACTGGTTCTTGTCCATTCCCTGAAGTGAATGAGACGAATTTCCACCAAGCCAAACGTGGAAGAGGTCGTGGCCCCAGTCGGGGTCATGGCCGTGGTGGGGGAAGAAACCCCAATCATGGTAATAATAATGCACCAAAGAACCCTCCTAACCACTAGCAGTGGAAAAGGAAGGAACAAAAGCATGAAGCAGTGCAAGCCAAAAATGTAGAAACTGCATGCTATAGATGTGGAGGAAAAGGGCATTGGTCACGTACCTGTCGTACGCCAAAGCACCTGGTTGAGCTTTATCAAGCCTCTCTAAAGAAGACAAAGAAAAATACTGAAGCAAATTTGATTTCTGAAGATAATATTGACTTCATGCATTTGGATGTAGCAGATTACTTTGCACTCCCAGAAGGAGAAACAAGTCATGTGATCGCTGATGCATTTGTAGAAATTTTAATTTCTATTGTTTGTATTAGTTAGAGTAGTTATGCAAAAATATATGATTTGATAATAATATTTATTATAATATTTATTTTGAATAATATGGCTAATGCTCAAATTATGTTTGGATCAAATACGAATCATGAAGATATTTGTGTAATTGATAGTGGAACAACTCATGCCATATTCAAGAATCAGAAATATTTTTCATACTTGCATAAGGAAAAAAGCAATTGTTTCAACACTTTCTGGTAATATAAGTTTGATTGAAGGCTCCGGAAGAACCATTATATTTTCTCTAATGTAACAAAACTGATTATTGATAATGCATTGTTCTCCTCCAAGTCCCCAAGAAACTTGTTGAGTTTTCTCGATATCCGTCGAAATGGGTATCATGTTGAGACAATCAATGAAATAAACATGGAATATATTTGTATTACAAATAATATTTCCGGCCAGAAATTCATTGTAGAAAAATTACCAACTTTATCTTCTGGCTTATACTATTCAAAAATCAGTACAGTTGAAGCACACTCTATCGTAAACAAGAAGTTTATGGATTCAAGTACTCTTGTGCTTTAGCATGGTCGTTTGGGCCATCCTAGATCAATAATGATGAGACAAATTACTTAAAATTCGTGTGGGCATCCATTAAAGAACCTGAAGATTCTTACAAGTGACGAATTTTCTTGTGATGCTTGTTATCAAGGTAAAATGATTAACCAGACCATCACCAATGAAGGTTGGCATTGAATCCCCTGCCTTTCTAGAGCGTATACATGGGAATATATGCGGACCTATTCACCCACCAAGTGGGTTGTTCAGATATTTTATCGTCCTAATAGATGCATCTTCAAGATGGTCTCATGTATGCCTACTATCATTTCGCAACCTGGCATTTGAAAAGCTATTAGCCAAATAATTCGATTAAGGGCACAATTCCTAGATTATCCTATAAAGGCTATTCGCCTTGATAACGCTGGAGAATTCTCATCGCAAGCTTTTGATGAATATTGTCTATCAGTTGGGATAAAAGTTGAACATCCTGTAGCTTATGTTCATACTCAAAATGGCCTTGCAGAGTCATTTATTAAACGCCTGCAATTGATAGCAAGACCACTACTTATGAAAACAAAATTGCCCACTACTGTTTGGGGCCATGCTATCTTTCATGTAGCATCACTTATCCGTCTCAGACCGACACACTATAATAAATATTCTCCCTCACAATTGGTTTTTGGTCATGAACCAAATATTGCCCATTTACGAATTTTTGGATGTGCTGTATATGTTCCAGTGGCACCACCACAGCGCAGTAAGATGGGACCACAGAGAAGGATAGGAATATATGTTGGGTTTGAATCACCCTCTATTATTCGCTATCTTGAACCATTGACAGGAGATTTATTTACTGCTCGATTTGCAGATTGTCGGTTTAATGAAACAAATTTCCCACAAGTAGGGGGAGAGAAAATGAAATCAAAAGAGAAATTGTGTGGAAAGTTTCACCATTATCTCACTTTGATCCACGTACCCCTATATGTAATCAGGAGGTCCAGAAGATCATCTATTTACAGAATATAGCGTATCAAATTCCAGACACATTTACCGATTTGAAAAGGATAACTAAGTCACATATCCCAGTAGGACCATCAACTAGCATGAGAGCTAGTGAACCTAAAGCATGCCTGAAGCGTGGTAGGCCTTTGGGTTCTAAGGATCGAAAAACTCGAAAAAGAAAATTGACAAATGATCAAAATGATACTATGAAGGGATCTCCTGAAGAAACCCATGATCTGATTAGTTCTAAGATTACCAAAGAAATCAATGAACCTGAAGCTCATGTAAGTGAAGAACTTTTAGTAAGTTCGACCAGTAATGGGATTAATTTAAATCTATCTGAAATAGTGGTGGATAATATTTTTGCATATAATGTTGCTCTAAATATTATGCAAGATAATGAGGATCTTGAACACCGATCTGTCGAAGAATGTTGACAAAGATCTGATTGGCCAAAATGGCTAGAGGCAATTCAATCGAAATTAAAGTCACTTGCTAAAAGAGAGGTCTTTGGACCAGTAGTCCAAACACCTACTGGTATAAAACCAGTTGGCCATAAATGGGTTTTGTGCGAAAAAGGAATGACAAAAATGAAGTTGAAAGATACAAAGCTCGCCTTGTTGCACAAGGATTCTCACAACGACCTGGACTCGATTTTGATGAAACATATTCACTTGTTATGGATGCCATAACATTTCGAAATCTCAACAGTTTAGCAATAAATGAAAAGCTTGAAATATATCTAATGGATGTAGTTATAGCTTATCTGTATGGTTCACTCGATAATGAAATTTATATGAAAATCACTGAAGGATTTAAAATGCCTGAAGCAAGATCTCAGGAAATGTATTCAATCAGATTACAAAGATCTTTGTACGGATTAAAGCAATCTGGGCGCATGTGGTATAATCGCCTTAGTGAATATTTTCTAAAAGAAGGTTACATAAATTATGTTATTTGTCCATGCATTTGTATAAATAAAATGACATCGGGATTTGTTACACTTGCTGTTTATGTTGATGACATAAATCTTGTTGGAACTCTAGAAGAGCTCCAAAAGGCACTTGAATATCTTAAGAAAAAATTTGAGATGAAAGATCTTGGAAAGACAAAACTTTGTCTTGGTCTGCAAATTGAATATTTAGCAGATAGGATCTTTATCCATCAATCTGCCTATACAAAAAAGGTCTTAAAACGCTTTTACATGGAAAAAGCGCACCCATTGAGTACACCAATGGTTGTTCCATCACTTGAAGTGAATAAGAATTTGTTCCAACCTCCAAAAGAGGACGAGGAACTCCTTGGTCCCGAAGTACCCTATCTCAGCGCGACTGGTGCACTAATGTATCTTGCTAGTGCTACAAGACCTAACATAGCATTTTCTATAAATTTACTAGCTAGATATAGTTCTTCTCATACACGGAGACATTGGAACGTGATTAAGCATATATTGCCATATTTAAAGGGAACTCTTGATCTGGGTTTATTTTATGCTAACAAAGATAGTGCAGATCTTGTTCGTTATGCAGATGCAGGTTATTTATCTGATCCCCATAAAGCTCGATCTCAAACCGGGTACGTATTTACATATGGAGGTACTGTCATATCATGGCGCTCTACAAAGCAATCTATTGTTGCTAATTCTTCAAATCATGCTGAGATAATAGCTATTCATGAAGCAAGTAGGGAATGCGTATGGTTGAGATCAATGATTCACTTTATTTCGAGAAAAATGTGGTTTGGAATGTGAGAAAAGACCCACAATTTTATATGAAGATAATGCTGCATGCATAGCCCAGTTGAAGGGAGGATTTATAAAAGGAGATAGAACGAAACACATTTCACCAAGATTATTCTACACACACGACCTTCAGAAAAATGGTGATATTGATGTGCAACAAATCCGTTCAAGTGATAATCCAGCAGATTTATTCACTAAATCTTTGCCAACTCCAACTTTTGAGAAGATGATATACAAGATTGGAATGCGGAGACTCAAGTATTTGAAACAAGGTTTTCATCAGGGGGAGTAAAATACGCGATGTACTCTTTTTTCCTTACTAAGGTTTTTTCCGTAGGGGTTTTCCTTATAAGGTTTTTAATGAGGCACATAACAATATGTATTACTAAATATGTGTACTCTTTTTCCTTCACTAGGGTTTTTCTCTCGTGGTTTTTCCTAGTAAGGTTTCAATGAGTCACGTTATCTTTAAATGAACATCCAAGGGGGAGTGTTATAAATATATTATATTATGGATGTTCATTTAGTACTCCGTTGTAAATAAGATTTCTAAAGAAGATTATCACTTCAGTACTCAGTTATGGATAAATATTACCCCCGGTAGAAGATTATCCATATCTGGTACAGTAGCAGCTTACACATCAGCTTGTAGCAGCTTACATAACAGCTTCTTTTCTACTATTAATAGAAGAGACTTCAGTTCATTATGCACATCAGTTTGAATTCAAATAATATATCAGTTTCTCTCTATATTTGTTTTTACTTTACAGTCTTTATTTTATAACACTTAGGTCTTTCTTTTTGAAATCCATTTATCAATTTAATATGATTTAATCAATTCAAGCCATCAATGGGTTCACAATTAATCCAAGTATAACATGCTTTAGGGTCCTAGACTACCCGGACAATAGCATAGTAGTAGCTACGCACGGACTCTCATCACCTCGTGTGTATGTAGCCCCCACAAATAGGAGCACATAATCAGTTTAATTCTCCTATGGGGTAATTTCCCCCTCACAAGATTAGAAACGAGACTCACCTTGCTCTGAAGATCTACAAACAACATTCGACATTCTTTCGAACACTTGCACCCGCACACAATGCTCCAAAACTAGTAAATGGTCATTCAAATTCATTAATATATGCTCATTTATACTTCAGAACCCAATTTATAACAATTCCTAACCCCAAATGATAAGTTAACAAAAATGCCCTCAGGCCCACGTGCCCGAAATCCAAAATCTCGAAGATAAAGTTTGCCCATGACCTTAGGAACTAAAATATATAATTTTCTCTTAATTCCATACTCAAAATCGTTGTCAAATTCCAAGAATACCATATTTCTAGGTCTCTCTCTAACCCTAAATTTTCTACCCATTTGCATACTAAATCCATACAGAATCAATGTATTTAACTCATAATGGGTGAGGATAACATACCTTATCATTGATGATGAAAACCCCCTCTTGAAGCTCCCAAAAATTGCCAAGTCATGAAAATATGAGAGAAATGAGCCAAAATCCGATTTTTAAAACAACCCCTCTGCCCCAGCTCTTTCCGCTTCTGCAGAATTATTTCCGCCTATGCGGTTCCAGTTTTGCAATAAAAAATGCCGCTTCTGCGATCCTGGACTCTAGCCCCTCTTCCGCTTCTGCGACCATCCACCCACA
Organism: Nicotiana benthamiana; assembly: GCA_034376525.1. Classification (NCBI taxonomy): domain Eukaryota; kingdom Viridiplantae; phylum Streptophyta; class Magnoliopsida; order Solanales; family Solanaceae; genus Nicotiana; species Nicotiana benthamiana. Next base: position 106,228,518 of record CM067335.1, on the reverse strand, counting down.
GATGCGTTCCTGCTTCAGTGAAACCTTGACCGCATCTGCAGTCCACCAGCCCTTGACCAACGCCGCTTCTGCGGCTTCCTTTATCGGTTTCACAGGGCCGCTTGTCCCATTTCCGCAGAAGCAGAAATACCAGCAATCAGATAGATAAGCCATTCCAAAAACCCCATTTTTAATCCGTTAACCACCCGGAATTCACCCGAGGTCCCCGGGACCTCAACCAAACCTACCAACCAATCCCAAAACACAGTGCGGACCTGCTCGAGGCTTCAAATCACATCAAACAACGCTAAAATCATCAATCGACCTCCGATCCAAACTTTATGAACTTTGAACTTTTCAACTTCTACTTCCGTTGCTTAAACCTATCAAATCATGTCCGATTGACTTCAAATTTTGCACACAAGTCATATTAGACATTATGGACCTACTCCAACTTCCGGAATCGGATTCCGACCCCATTATCAAAAACTCCACTTCCGGTCAAACTTTTCAAAAACCTTCAAATTTCTATCTTTAGCCAAATGCCTTCAAAATGACCTACGGACCTACGAATTCACTTCCGATCACGCTCCCAACTTTAGAAACGCCATACGTAGCCACTCCCAGTCTTGGAATCCCAAACAAACATCAATTATACTAAACTGCACTTCAAGCCAAACTTAAGAAATTTTTTCCAAAATGCTTACTTCTACAATGGGCGCCAAAACGCTCCCGGGTTACCCAAAACCCTCACGGGGCATACGCTCAAGTCCGAAATCATCATACGAACCTGCTGGAACCTTCAGATCCTGATTCCGAGGTCGTTTATGCAAAAATCCAGTCCTAGTTCATTCTTTCAACTTAAAGCTTCTGAAATAGAAATTTTCATTTAAGTTTAACTCTGATCCTCCTGAATTTCTATTCCGACCATGAGAACAAGTCGTAACACCTGGAATGAAGTTGCTCATGGCCTCAGACTGCTGAACGACGTGTTAGGGATCAAAACGACCGGTAGGGTCATTACATTTACCCGTATAAAGAAAACTCCCTTGTTTCTAAGAGAGTAGGTTAGCCGATACGATGACAAACAATAGATGTTCTCCGGTTCCTTCCTCCATACGTTATGAACAAGGAGCCAAAACGGACCATGAGTCGTGTCATTTTGACTTCGAACACGTGACTGTCTAGTTGCCCCTGAATGTGAATCATTTCTTGCTTCCCTATAAAAGCTTCCACCCTTTGTTCTTTTTCTGCTTTTTGACCAAACTTTTACTTTCTAGTCTCCTAGCTATCATCAAATTTCTTTCAAACTTTCATACTTTCATCTTTTGATTTTCAAATCTTCATAGTGATATCCAAGTTTCTACCTGGACTTCCTTTAAATGTTCATACTCACTTCTTCATCCTTCAAACTCGTTCTTCCATACCTCCATACTTGTTCATAAAATAATAAAATTTCATGTGAGAACAATGGCTAAAACATATAAATCTATTCCTCAGCAAGTTGCCTCTTCATCTTTCCAATTGGCCGCTGGTATTGAGGCGGTTGCTCCTAAAGTAGTTTCTCTCGAAACGTCTTCTCCTGAGGCGGCTGCTGATGAAACGGCTTCTGAGCCTCCCTTGAAAACTTTTATTCCAGGGAGCTACACAATTGCAGATGACTCCAAGGTCGAGAAACCTTAAAGCAACTGAACTGGGATGAATGAGCATCAAGGTACATATGCTCTGTGATCGATGATGTCCTTTCCATAGTACGAAAGGACTACAATTGGGAAAATAAGGATGTAGTAATCCCTGGGCCCGAGGACAGCCTTACTACCCATATAGAGGGGTACCTAAGTGTTTACACTTACCCCTCAGACTAGACCCGGTGTACCCGATTGTTCTGGATTTTTGCAAGAGGTATGATGTGTGCCTCGGGAAAGTCCACCCATCTCTATGAAGGATCATGATCCTTCTTCATTGTTTTGTGAACATGACCGAGACTCGTCGGCTCACCATAGATCATCTACTCCCGTTTATACAGTTCTCGAATTTTTTGAGGGACTAATCAAGCTTGCTCGCCGGACCAGGCCCTATTTTCGAGCATTGGTGAAGACGTGGACCGGGGATGGCAGGGATGCTTCGTTCTGGTGAAGACTGAATATTTGATCCCTTCCCCTTCCAGCGAGTTCATTCCATTTCCTGAGAAGTGGAACGTATCTCGTAAGTGCATTCTCTCCTTAAGCATCAATATTTTCTTCAATTTCTTTATTCTCATTAATACTTGTAGTTGTGCAGCTATCACCCGAGTTCCAAATTTAGTCCCCAATTAAAGGAATGGATCGAGGACATATGTTCATAGATGATATACTCCGAGTGGGCATGGCGGCAAAATTTCGAAGGGCTGATTGGAGGCCCATTCTAATTGTAAGGTCTTTCCTTGAATAGTTAATACCATTCTTCTAACTTTCAATATACTAAGTTTCCTTCCCCTTTGTTGTTGAAGAATTGTCTAAGACTACCAAAATTAGGCCTTCGGAAGAGGACGAGTAGCCGTTAATCCCTCTTTTACAAGAGAGCCTGGGGCTAACGTGGGAGAAAAAAAGAAGAAGAAGAAAAGAAAGGCTTCGTGCTCCCCGAGCCCCATAGTGAAGACAAAGAAAAGAGTGGCTCATAAGCCCAAGAAGATCTCCAGTTCTCGGGTGCTGGATTCGAATTCACTTCTTTGGCTCAGGATCGAGCCCGAGAAGGACGATATTTTATTGCCCATAAAGCGACACTTTTTGGGAAGCAGGTGGTAGTTGAGGGAGAGATTTGTTAGGCCGACCTCCCTAAGACTTGGGAGGTTGATGTAGACATGGGGACTGAGACCCCTCAGAACGCCGCCTTTGTTTCATAGGAACACATTTACTAATAGAAATTATAGGGACACCCTCTTACACCGAGTCCATGATCGAGGAGGCCCAAGCAGGAAAGGATAAGTCCAATGACGGGGCCCATAGCTTGGAAAATCCCCTTAATTCCTTTTTTGATGGTTTGGACTCGTTCGTTTAGGAAGATTTACTTCGCTAAATGACCTAAAGATTCCAAAAAGGACACATACTCGGAAGACAACAGGATGTGTTTTATCATGAAATTGATCAATCAATTCCTTGCTCCGTGTGTTGACCTCGGTTACAAAAGATCGATTATTCTCACTCATGGAGGATGCCCTGGTTTTTTCTGCTCAAGTGGGGATTGCCAGCTACCTTCGATGCCTAGTGCGGAAGAGGACCAGGAAAACCTGAACGAGGTGAATGTGCATTTTTAATTAAGCGCATCAGGTGCTGAACCAGTTAAGGACTCATTACGTCCCTTTGAAATTTACCAGGTCGAGGTCAATCAACTTGAGCTCGAGGTCATGCAGCTATCCCAAAAAAGGGACATGTATAAGCTTGTGAACGAGCAACAAGAAGGGGCCATTAAGAATTTTTAGGCCGAGCTAGATAGGGCTCAGAAAGAGGCGTCAGTCCTGCAGCAGGATCACACCGACGTAGTTGACAAGGTAAAGGCTTTCGAAGTTTGAAATGAGGAACTAGTCGTAGTGGCTAATGACTAAGCCTCACAGGTCCAGTAGAAGATCGACCAACTCCGAAAGGAGATGGACGAGATCCAAATCATGACCAATGGGTAGAAGAAAAAGAAAGATCTAGTGGCCTTAGAGAAAGAAACTGCCAGGAAAAACTTTCTTTGACGGAGGTCCATCTTCGGGTAGCGAAGAAGAAAACTAATAAATAGGCTCAACTAAATCAAGATCTCCGAGCTCAGCTGAGCTTGGCCATTGCAGAGTGGGACGCCCTTGGTAAAAAGTATGAAGGAACGAGTTCCAAGTTGGAGATAACTTCGGCCGATGTTGAAGAGGTGGTGGCCCAATACAAGGCCGATGTCAAAGCAGTCGAGGCCCTCATGAAGACCAATGCCGAATACATGAGGCGGCTATCTCAAAGGGAGGAACTTGAAGAGATCCATGCTAGAGGTTTTGACTTGTGTGCCGAGATTGAGGATGCAAAAAGACTTAATGCGGAGGTGAAGAAATTTTTTGAACCCGAAGGTAAAGAGGGCTCTGAAGAATCTGAAGGCTCTGATACTTATGGTGATGAAACGAGCTCCGATGAAGATCACTCTTGAATGCCTTAAGATTTTTTAGTTTTTGTATTGTGTACATAGTTTTTGTTCATTTTGAGGCCGTTTTTGTTAGGACTTTATCAAGATATTTCGAACTATATAAAATTTTCCTTCTGTATATTTCAACTTTTTTACCACCTCTTTACAATTTCCATTCTTGCAAAAACTTTTGATGCCTTAGCATCAAATGTAATAATAGGTCGTCTAACGTTAACTCGATGCAAGCTTTTATTTTCTCAAAGCTTCAAAAGCTCAGAATGGCCGGAAGTTTTTCAAAAATACTAAGTGTTCTTAAATGATACTTTTGTTGAGGTAACCTTTTGGCAGGTTTTGAATATTTATTAAAGACCTTATGTTTAGATTACGGGCTTTGGACATTTCCAAACTATATTTCAGGACGACCATAGCCTATTAGATTTAGGCACTACCTAATAGGTTTTTTTGCCACGAGGTTTTGATAATCTGAGTTGTCCGGGCTAATTTTGGACGTCAGTCCCGGAGCGGGGTGATCGCAGCAAACTCAACCTTATACATTGGTAGGAAGAGCAGGCGCTGACATCTTTTACCCAAAAAGTGGTATCGGGGTCGATTTTTTCACAGAGAGTTGGAGTGGAGTTGCGTATATGTCTAGTCTAGGATTGAGTTTGTGCTTCTAATTGAAATCCTAACATTTTTGGTTTTTATTTTATCAACTACTATTATCAACAAAGGATTATGACTAAATTATGCTAAAGGGATATCTCTAAGTTGTAATTAATATGGAAAAAACACTAGGGTCGTGACATCACTTAGGTGGCTAACTAACTGGTAGAAACAAGTAATAACCGATTGACATATTTGGGATCAATGTTATAACCATTACACAATCGTACCCACTCTCAAACCTCTCGGTATAGAGACCGATTTTTCCCAATTGACTCTCTCGAGACCAATTGGGTAGGCCAATTAGACCAAGAAACTAGGGTTCAAGTAGGGTGATCACTCTCTCGAGATTTAACCCGTTAATTGGGACTACCATTTCTCATGGGTCCATCCCAATTCCTTGTTGGGTCAATTTTGGGGTCATAGACTCTCTTTCTCAAGAAGAGTCAAGACCCACTAAGCTAGAATCAATGTTTGCAACCACCAATCCTTAATTAAACCATAAAATTAACACAAATAACAAACACCCAATATCAATCTATCATTAAGAAGCAACACCCATCAATTACCCACACTAAGGTTGAGCCACAACCCTAGCTAATGGGTTTAGCTTGACATAATTAAATAAGAAACCGAAGAAATAGATTTAAGAACTAAGCATATTAATTAATTAATAAGAAGAAATCACAAGAATCTATCGTAAAGCTAAAGCTAAAGTACCAAAAATGGCTACAATATTCGAGTCTCACAAGCTCAGCTGCTTCAGAACATAAAACTTGACCTAAAATTGGTAAAATGTTCTATTTATAGTAGGCTGGAAAACTGGAAAAAATGCCCCTGTGGGGTAAGTGCGGGCCGCACTGGATGTTTAACTTCCATTGCTTCCTTCTTTGAAGTGGCTGGCGCAGACCGCGTACTGATGTGGTGCGCGGACCGCGCAAGCAGGGGCGCGGCCGCGTGGCTGGACTTGTCCAAAACTACAAATCCTCTGAAGTTTGTGGCGTAGACCGCGTGGCAAAATTGTGTGGCCGTGCTAGATGGATGTGGGCCGCGTAAAGTCTACCGCGGCCGCATGGTTGAAGTCTCAATTTTAGACCTCTCTGAACTCTGTGGTGCGGCCGCATGCACAGTTGTGCGGTCCGCACCAAGCTTTGATTTTCATCACTTCATTGGTCTTTTGATACTTGAGTAGGTTTCACTCCGTTTTGAGCCAATCTTTAACATTTTGTCACTTTGCCGCTCAAACCTGCAATCAAGCAAAACCTGTAAGCATTTTGGGACTTTTTTTGTAGCAAGTTATACTCAAAGCATAGTCAAATATGGGCATAAAACATGTTAAAATCCTAGTTATCAGCTCCCCCAAACTTAAACCTTTAGTTGTCCTCAAGCAAACAAAATAAGACCCATCCCTCAAAGGAAGCATCCAAGTAATTCTAGCTTATCCTAAAGAACCTCAACAAGCATCAATTAAGACTGACAATTGCCCTCAATAAGAATGCATCATCAACACATTTTAATCTTGGAAAACTTGTGAATCAAGTGTGACACAAGAGCATCAGGAGTTGATATTTCATCAAGGAACTTCTCTCAATTACTTTGGTCATTGTGGAACCCAAACTCACACATCCTCAACTCTTCCTAAGCGAACTTCACCTTTTAGAGTATTGATACACAATCCGATGTTGATGGACTTTCACTCATCTCTCAGAAGAAAAAAATCACAAGTTAGGCTCTAATTACCATATGCTTGCCCCTTATGTAAGTATCCACTAATGTAGGTTCCCATCAACTCAAGATCATATAGGGCTTTTGTGGAGTCATTGTGAAGGCTCTTGGGTAAGGGCAGGATATGTTTTTTTTCAAGTGGTTTCAAAATTCCCTTAAGCACTACTTTTGATTCATTTTGGCATATTTTCTCGACTTATTAGAGTAATCACTTCTTTTTCAAGGGGGTAGAGATACACACTGTCACTCTTTCTTATGCAATTCAACTCATTTCTCATTTTTCTACTTTTTTCACAGCCTTTTTCACTTTTATTTTCTTTGAATCCCCTTTTTGTTCTTATTCACATTGGTCTTTCTTTTGGTCTTGTCTTTTCTTTCTTTTTCATTGCCTTCCTTTTCTTTTGCTTTTTACCACATTGTTTCCTTTCTAGTCTCTCCCCCAAACTTACACATTTGCCATTTACTCAAGGAAAGATTTGGGTGCCAAGAGAGGGTATCATTAAGAATATGTATAGGCTTGTAGCTTTGGTTCTTTAAAGAAGAAGGTTTGAGGATCAAAAGGGTTAACTAGGGAATCATTTCATTGGTAGGCTATGGAATGGTTCAAATTAGCATTTCGATCAAGGAGAGCCTATAGTCACTTCTCAAGTCAAACTTTACCTAGGATTTCACCTCAAAAAACATTTTGGGCAAGTTCTAGGCCATCGACTCAAGACTTGGACTCACAATTTGAATTATCACCACGCACACTCAAGGATTGCTAAGGACATTGAGTCGAGGGCCCACAACGACCTCAATAACGATTCAAGCTAACAACATTCTATCTTTGACCATGGGATCAAAGGCAAATGTGTCAGGACCAAGTGAAGCTTTGCCTGAGGTACCCTAAAACTATGAAGTATCAAAATCAAAAGATGAAAATAAAAAACGGAATTAAACCCTTAAGAATCACGCCATCTATCATTGGAAAGATCACCCGGTTCGCACAACCCTCTACCCTTGGAAAGAATCGTGGCATTAAAAAAATAGGGCTTATTGAAAATGCCAAAACCAAAACAAAAGGCTACGAGCCTATCTTCGAAGCTAAAACAAAAAATTTTAATGAAAAATAGAAAAAACCGAATGAATATGTAGAATAGGGGAGTAGAACATACAACAGATGATGAATATATATATAAAGTATAAAAGTAGCCAAAATTATATACAGCCCAACTATCAAATCTAAAAATATAAACTGAGTATCAACAATATATACAGTTATCCAAATGTAACAAATAAAAATAGTAGGGCGCACCCCCACGAATAAGAGGGTGCATTGTCCCCAATGCCAACTACCAAAATAAGCATATAAACAGATAAAGGATATAGAGGGCTCCCTAGGCCTGGTCTAACTGCATCGGATCCTCAGTGGTCCTATGGTCCTCTGTATGGGTAGGAACCTTAGACTGGTTCCTGGTCTATTGCTACTCTGCTACTGGGATAGGGTCCTGCTATTGGATTGGCAGAACATCTGGCACAACATCAGAGGGAGTATCCTGAATCTCTGAAAGCTCAATCACTACTCCCTCAGTGGTGGGCATCTTTCTCTTCTTCCTCGGTGGCCTGGGTGCCTACTCCTGCTGTGGCTTAGGTACTGATGTTGTTGCTGGAGGAGCTGACTCCCCAAATAACAAGTCAATGATAGCTGATCCGCCATTAGCTTGTCCACATCTGCTCGTAGTACCTTTACTGACTCCTTTAATGCCCTGGACTTCCTCAAATTCTTTTTCTCTCGGGCCAGCTTCTCCAAAGCTATGCTATGTGCACCAACTACCTTAGTCAATGCAGTCTGAGTCTCAATCATCTTCTCCTGGTTGGCTAGGAGAGTCTTCAATGTTTCCTCATAGACTGAGGAATCTAGACAGTGGCTGGTGCAGACTGGGCCTCAACTAAAGTGGCCAATATGGACAACTTGGATGTCGCAACTGACATCCAGTTGTTTAAACTTGCCAAGGTCATAGCTAACTGTTGGGTTGTAAATAGGTTGGTCTGGGAAGTGGTGATTGTATGGCCAACTGAAAAACTAGGACCCGCCGAGGAGGAAGGCACATCAACTAGATAGAAATAGATGGAATGGAAGGAAGCTCTGCAGAAGGCTCGATAGAAGTATCTATCTCAACTGGCTCCTTAGACTGGCCAGTCGGGGCAGAGGTGGATGATTTGCTTTTCTTGTCCCCCTTTGGGTTGTCTAGCCCGTGAACACTGAAACATGAGAACGGGGCCACTGGGTGCAATAACATATCATAGGGCTTCTTCTTCACTTTCAAGTCCCTAAAGTACATAGTCAGCGTGTTGGGGAACGGGCAGTTCCACACGCTGTCAATACCTATAGCAGTGATCACCCTACACATAACTTTCCCTATATTGATAGGGAACCCGGCCATAATGGAAGAAATGAGCACAGCCTGGGGGAGAGGGATAGTCTGGTTATGTGATGTGAGATCAAGCCTGTTGCAAACAAAGGTGAGCCACCCTCTCGCTTCGAGGTTCAAGTTCTTTCTCAAAATTTTGACCTCCGCTTGTACCTAATCTGAAACAACACCCGGATAAGCCAAATATTCTACCATCCATGGGCGAACCTCCTCCTTCAACGCCAACTTCTCCAAGTATTGGGTCTCGTCTTCATCATTGAAACCCAAGTATTCGCTAAATGTTTTTCCCGTAACACCACATTCTTGTTCCTTACTTTGGTCGCAGCGGAATCCTTTTTGGTGTAGGATACATTGGTGAAGAACTCCTTGACCATTTGCTCGGAATTATCTTATCGACTCCTTGAACAGTACTATAAGAATCGATACTGAACATCCCGCCTGTAATTGTACAGGCTCCCAAAGCAATAACATATTTTGGTTCAGGCATTTGCTCATATAATCTCACTAAAGAGGGGGCCATTTTCATTGTTACTATTCCGGCTGTTAAAATTAGATCCGCTTGTCTAGGACTCAATCTTGGTACTAGTCCATAACGATCAAAGTCGAAGCGTGAGCCTATTAGTGAAGCAAATTCAATGAAGCAACAACTAGTACCATAGAGAAGGGCCATAAACTAGAGAGTCTTGACAAATTTGAAAGATCATTTAGGCACTTTCCAGAGGTGGAATCTTCTATTTCTTCCTATTTGACCCGAAACCGATCGATCTAGCCATGAGCTGGTTGAAGAGAGCTCTAACAGTCCTTGGAGGACCGAACCCACGGATGAAAAGAGCGCTCCTAAATGAATCATTTCTCTTTTATACGATATACCGGAATCCCCTATTAGAACTCTGTCAATCCCGCACTAAATGGTAGAATTGACTAAAAGCATCGACAACACTAGTCAACTTGTGTAAACAGTCCTAATACAAATATTTGGAATAGCATAGTATTGTCCGATTCCTAAGGATAGGAATAAACCGCTTTATGCTCAAAATGAGCAGTAGTCATAAAAGGTCGTGTCATCTTTCTTCCCTCGTTAGCATTTAGAAAAGAATTGGAGGCTCACAACGAATGGTCAAAGGAATTGATGATTCGTGTTTTGTCTCCGATCTTCGCCTAGTCTTAGAACGTATTGCATCTACCAACCCATCACTAAAGCGTTCCCACCCGACTCTGGTTCGAAACTGTTCATAGACTTTAGGTAGGAATGACAATAAATCTTGGGTTATTATGCTTCTCTGTGGAATTAAATGTCTTTTGGACCACATTTCCCGGAATTTGTGGAAGGCCACTTGACTAATAGAGCGGTCCTCCCATACTTCCACTCTCCTTGTTCATTCCACACCACCAACCTCGGGTACCCTACTACCGGGGACCTCATCATCACTGTCAGCACCACCTTCTGCACTCTCCCTAGATATTGAAGCTGCGGGGGAGGTGGAGTACTCGCCGTTACCTGGTGCTGAGCCATCAGACATCTTAGACTATATAACATGTGGAGCTCAGGCTGGGACTGAGGGGGCTTGCCCCTAATTCGCTGATAAGTCCTGAAAGGGAAGGTACTCACTCCGTGACTGCTCCTCATCTCTCACAACCAATTTCCTTGTCTTTGGTTTTGGTTGGGGAGTAAGTTTGGTAAGTTTAGCATTTTTCCCTCGGAGGTTCACCCCATCCGGGTTGTTTGACACTGCGTCCTCTTTGTTTTACCATTGTTTACAAGCAAACACGTCTAACTTTGTTATTTTAGGCATATGCAGAGTATCAGAAGATGAAAAGTAGCAGCAAATAGTCCAGGTAATTCAACTGACAAAAGCAACGCGGGCCATACAAATAGGGCACGCAGGCCGCATTGACCAAATCAGGAAAAACACACCTCTTTGAACCTCATCCATGCGGTTCACGTGAAGAGGGGATGCGTCCGCGTGAGGTCTAGCACGGACCGCACAAACAGGGATGTGGCAAAGCCGGTGATGTCTTAGCTTGTAGAACAAAGGCCAGTGCAGGCCACATGATCAAAGGATGCGGCCGCGTCGTGGCCATGCAGATTGCGTCAACAAGACCGAGGTTGAGATGGGTTAACCTTCAGGGGACAATTAGGGTTTAACATTTTTTGCTCATTTCATTCAATTTTGCGCATCCTAACTTGTCCCTACTCAATTACCATCATTAAAAACATGTCCAGCATTGCAAAGAACAACAATTAACTAATCTACGCATGAAACTAAGAAGAAGAATGAAAAACAAAGAAGTTATAGCTACCGGGTCATCAACAAAATTAAAATTAGCAGCTAAATAATAATTAATGTGAGAAGAAGGTACCAGGAAAATAAAGATTCTAAGCCTTTTGATGTAAGAAGTCTTAGGTGAACAGTAAATTTTTAGTGCTTAGGGGATCGATTTTGCGTAAAGTTCTTTCTAAAGCCCTAGGGTTCTATTTATAGAAAAGCATGCAGGGACCATGACTTACCCTCCAGCACGGCTACGTGAACATGAATACAGGCCACGCTGGGACTTACCAAACCACCACTTAAGACAACAGGTCACGCGGACCGCAAAACCTAGGATGCGGCCGCATGGGTATCAAAGTGGGCCGCTCAAACAATGACGCGGCCGCGTGGTTCATTTTCAGAGACTGACCTCTCTTAGACTTAGCCGGTGCAGACCACACAAGTAGGGACGTGACCTTGGCACTGCTCAGAGACTATGCACTCTTTGCACTTTTGTTTTGCAACGGTTCAACACAAGTCCTGCAATATCTCACAAATAATTAGCTCAATAAATCCTAATCTACAATAGAAATCAAACAGAAAGAAAAAGACTTGGCTTGCCTCCCAAGAAGCGCCTGAATTAATGTCACGGCACGATGCATGTTACCATCAATATCACTTCAAAAGTAGGAGTTCCACCACGTGGCTGTCATCAAACTTCCCGAAGTAATGCTTGACAGGATGCCAATTGACCCGGAAAACTTCACCATTTTTGTTCTTGAGATCAATAACACCAAATGGGGTTACACCATTAACTTTAAATGGACCACTCCACTTAGACTTGAGCTTTCCCGGGAATAATCTCTACCGGGAATTGAAAAGAAGAACCATGTCACCAAATTTGAATTCCTTTCCCTTGGCATACTTGTCGTGAAGGTACTTCATCTTGTCCTTGTACAAATATAAGTTGGAGTAGGCATGAAATCTAAACTCGTCCAGCTTATTGAGTTACTCAACCCGGAGATTCGCAGCGACATCCCATTCTAAGTTCAACTTCCTTAAGGCCCACATGGCCTTATGCTCCAATTTAATAGGAAGATGACAAGATTTCCCAAACACCAACCGTTAGGGAGACATACCAATTGGGGTCTTATAAGCCGTCCGATAGGCCCAAAGAGCACCATCTAATTTATTCGACCAGTCGGTCCGATTGGCATTGATGGTTTTGGACAAGATACTCTTAAATCTCTAAGTTGGAAACTTCCACGTGACCACAAGCTTGAGGATGATAGGGGGTGGTCACTTTTTGATATACTCCATACTTCGCAAGCAACGAATCAAAAGCCTTGTTGTAAAAATGAGATCCCCCATCACAAATGATAGCACGGGGGGTGCCAAACCTTATGAAGATACACTTTTTCAGAAATGCCACCACACTTCAGGCCTCATTGTTGGGCAAAGCCACATCTTCAACCCACTTTGACACATAATCCATCGCCACCAAAATATACGTTTCCCACAAGAGATCACGAAAGGACCCATAAATACCCCACACAACAAAAATATCCACCTCTAGAATTGTGTTGAGAGGCATCTCATCCTTTTTAGAAATCCTACCGACTCATTGGCATTCATCACATCTCTTGAAAAAACCACTGGCATATTTAAACAAGGAAGGCTAGTAGAAACCACAACTAAGCACCTTAGAAGCCGTCCTCACCCTGCCATGATGGACACTATAGGGAGAGGAATGAAAAGCCTCCAAAACACTCAATTGTTCTTCTTCTTGGACACTCGGCGAAGCACACCATCGGTGCAAATCTTGAACAAATATGGATCATCCCAATAATAATCCAAACTATCCCGCTTGAGCTTCTTCCTTTGGTTAGAAGAGAGCTCATACGGGATTATACTGGTCACAAGATAATTAGCTATATCAGCAAACCACAGCATATCATGCATAGACACCGCAAGGAGTTGTTCATCTGGGAACACGTCATTGATCTCAAGGCCATCAGAAGGCCTCTCCTCTTCCTCCAAGCGGGACAAGTGGTCCGCCGCTTGATTTTCACTTCCTTTTAGGTCTACAATTTATATATCAAACTCTTAAAGAAGTAGCACCCATCTCATCAACCTTGCCTTGGAGTCTTTCTTGGTCATCAAATACCTAAGGGCGGCATGATCGGTATGGATAATCACTTTGGCCCCCATAAGGTATGGTCGGATCTTTTTCAGGGCAAACACAATAGCTAGCAATTCCTTATCGGTGATTGTATAACTTCTTTGAGCTTCATTCATAGTTACTTGAGTTTTACACCGGATGGAATATCTTGTTGATTCTTTGGCCCAAGACAGCCCCTACTGCAACATCACTAGCGTCGCACATGAGCTCGAAAGGCAAGCTCCAATTGGGTGAGTTAATGATAGAGGTTGTTGTCAACTTGTGTTTTGGAAGCTCGAAAGCCTCCACGCATTTTTCATCAAAGACAAGCTTGGCCTTCTTCTCTAACAACTTGCACAATGGGTTAACTACCTTAGAGAAATCTTTGATGAACCTTCGGTAGAAACCCACGTGCCCAAGAAAACTCCTCACCCCTTTGAAAGAAGTAGGGGGAGGTAGCCTTGAAATGACTTCGATCTTGGCTTTGTCAATTTCAATACCTTTCTTCGAAATCTTGTGACCCAACACTATACCCTCTTCTACCATAAAATGGCATTTTTCCCAATTGAGAACTAGGTTTGTATCTTCACATCGGGACAACACACAGTCCAAAGTTTTCAATCATTCCTCAAATGAATCCCCTACCACGCTAAAATCATCCATGAAGACCTCCAATATATCATACATTGGAAGGTCGCTGGGCATTACACAATCCAAACAGCATCCTCGAAAATACAAATGTGCCATAAGGACAAGTAAAGGTCATCTTTTCTTGGTCTTTCGGAGCGATGAGAATCTGATTGTACCCCGAATACCCATCTAAAAATTAAAAGAACGATCGACCCGCAAAACGATCAAGTATTTGGTCAAGGAACGACAACGAGAAATGATCCTTTTGAGTCACCTTGTTAAGCTTTCTATAATCCATAGAAACTCTCCATCCCATCAGCGTCCAAGTAGGAATCAACTAATTGTTAGCATTGGTCACCAGAGTCATCTTGCCCTTCTTCGGCATGCATTGCACCGGGGAAGTCCATGAGCTTTCAGAAATAGGATACACCACACCGGCGTCAAGCCACTTTATAATTTCCTTCTTAACCACTTCTTGCATAGCTTCGTTGATTGTCCTTTGTTGTTCAAACGGAGGCCTCGCATCCTCCACCAAAATAATTTTATGCTTGCAAAAGGCGGGGCTTATACCCGAATATCCGCCAATATCTATCCAATCGCCCTCTTGCGCTTTTGTAGAACCACTAATGTGGCATCAACCTGAACGTTAGTCAAGCAAGATGAAAGAATAACAGGTAAAGTGAAATTAGGGCCCAAATGTTTATACCTGAGGTGAGGAGGAAGTGGTTTCAACTCCAACACCGATGACTCCTCAATAGATGGCTTGGTTAGGGGAGTTTTGCAATTCTCAAGATCCAAGGATAAATTCCTAGGCTCATAAGAATACGAGCCCATACCATGCAAAACATTTACACATTCAGCTCTCCCGGCATCATCATTAGCATCCATGTTCAAAAGCATAGCTTCAAGTGGATCTTCAACATTAATCATTGTACTTGTGTCATCCACTATCACCGCCATGAGAATGTCAACAAATGAGCACACCTAGGTGCTATTTGGTAGCCTCATAGACTTGCACACATGGAACACCACCTTTTCATTACCAACACGGAAGGTCAACTTTCCTGCCTCGACATCTACCAAAGCTTTTCCGGTAGCTAGGAAAGGTCTTCCAAGGATAATTGGGACTTCAAAGTCCACCTCACAATCTAGTATTATGAAGTCGGTCGGCAATATGAATTTATCAACACGAACAAGGACATTATCAATTATACCCAAAGGCTATTGACCTATCCGCCATTTGAAGCCTCATTGAAGTCGGGCGAGGTTGTCCGATTCCCAAGATCTTGAAGACCAAATATGGCATTAAGTTTATACTTTCCCCAAGTCACAAAGGGCTTTTGCAAAGTCGGCACTTCCAACAGGACACGGAATAGTGAATGCACTAGGGTTCCATAAGTTTTGGATCCATAGAATGTACAATTGCGCTCACTTGATGGGTCATCTTGATTGTCTCACACTCCATTGATCTCTTTTTTGTAACCAAATCCTTCATAACCTTTGTGTACCCCGGCATTTGCTCGAGTGCCTCCACCAAAGGCACGTTGATAGTCAAACTCTTCATCATCTCAATGAATTTCTTGAATTGGTCGTCACCTTTTTACTTGGCCAACCGTTGAGGATAGGGCGGAGGAGGCCTAGGCAAGGGTGCCTTGGCTTTGGGCACCACCGGCTTGGATATATCAATCATGTGTTCCCTAGACGGGTTCACGGCCTCTTGTGCCTCCTCCTAAACCTCATGAATATGAATCCGCACATCATTGCTCACACTTGTTTCAACTACATATTCAACCACCAAAGGCATATCATCATCTCGTAACTCATCTCCATCCACCATAACTTGGTTTCCTCTTGAGGCATGCACATCAGCGCCTCTTCCACTTCGTGTTGTCACCGTCAGCACATGATTGTTGTGCCCGCCCTTAGGGTTTACTACCACATCACTTGGTAGAGCACCCTTTGGGCGAGTATTTAAAGATTGAGAAATTTGGCCAAGTTTTACTTCCAAGTTAATTTGGCCAAGTTGTACTTCCAAGTTACGGATAGAAGTGTTGTGGGAGGCCAACTGAGCATTGGAGTCTTGGTTCTTCTTCATCATTTTCTCAAAAATAACTTCAATTCTACCAAAATCATTACCCGAAGAACTAGACCCTTGAGATTTAAACGGCGAGGGGTTGTTCGGTTGTTGAAACTCGGAGGCCTTTGAAAGCCTTGCCCTCGATTTCCTTGACCACCATTTTTGTTCCATCCACCTTACCCATTGTTGTTGTTCCAAATATTGTTGTTGTTTTCGTTGCAATTCCCTTGATTACCCGAATTTTTATTCCCCCAATTTCCGCCATGGTTGTTATTATTGTTCCAATTACCACCATGTTGATTGCCCCAATTTCCTTGGGGTCTCCATTGTTGGTTCCCTTGATTACCTTTATTCCCTTGATAGTTGTTGACGTATTGGACTTCCTCACTTTGATCATCATATCATTCATTCGAATAGCCACCACCATCATCATAGTTATCAAAATTTCCTTGAGGTTTTGGCCCTCTTTTCCTCCTTCTCATCATATTCATTCCTTTCATGGCATTGACTTGGCGCGTGTTCTGGACTTGTTGTAGTTGCGACTTCGCCAATTGATTTATTGTTGTTGTAAGTTCGGTAATGGCTTGGCCATGATCATGTAACTCCTTATGCAAATATATAAAATTTGGATCACCTTGAGGAACATTAGCCCGACTTTGCCATAACAAAGATGTATAAGCCATTTCATCTAAACATCGCAAGATTCATTGTATGGAAGCTTCATAAAATTTCTTCTCGCCATTACATTCACAATACATTGGTTGGTTGTGTTAATGCCCCTATAGAACGTTTTTTGGATCATAACATCATTCATATCATTGTTAGGGCACTCTTTCACCATCGTTCTAAATCTTCCCCATATCTCATGTAACGGTTCAGTCGGCTCTAGCTTGAAGGCTAGAATCTCATCCCGTAGAGCCGCCATGTGACTTGGAGAGAAAACCTTAGCGATGAACTTGTCCGCTAACTCATCCCATGCGGTGATAGAATGATTGGGGAGCCTCTCCAACCAATCTAACTCCTTTCCCCAAAGTAAGAATGGGAAAAGTCTAAGTCTCAATGCATCGTACGAGACATTTGTCTGCTTTCTACCCCAACAAGTATCCACGAAACCTTTCAGGTGTTTATAAGCATTCTGGTAAGAGGCACCCATGAAATAAACTCGTTGTTCAAGCAAGGTGAGCATCACATTTTTAATCTGGAAGTTCCCCACCCGGATTCGGGGAGGAACTATTGCACTCGCGTACCCTTGATTAGGGAGAACTCTTAGGGCCACTATGGGTGGAGGTGAAGGAGGGTCTGTACGTTTTCATTTGCATTTGCATTGGCATTTCGACCTTGTTGGAAACACGTTCTCAATGCAATATACTAAAACGTGTGTTCTTTTGTATAGGTTTTGATGAATGACAAACGAAGCAAAAATTGATATATGACGAAGTTCAAGAAACAAGCGCACTATTGATATACAATGAGATTCAAGCTCAAGACAAAGTTTTATAGTTTAATTGAGTCATTCTTAATTGTGATCTTGATCCTACAACTTGACTCGTAACATGGCTTCTCTCATAAAATTATTTTCCAAAATCATGCATATTTAATTTAATGTCAAATGATTTTAAATCATGCATATTTACAGTAGTCAAAATAATTTTTAGACATGCCTTAAAAATCTGGACTAAGATAATCGATTATGTACTTATGATAATCGATTGTTTTAAGCCAAGACTGCATGACAATCGATTGTGAACTAATGACAATCGATTGTGAGAAAGACAGTGAGCATCAGGTTTTTCAAACCTGCATGACAATCGATTGTGAACTAATGACAATCGATTGTGACTGAGGCAGTGTCCATCAAAGTTTTTCAAAACTCAGAATAATCGATTATGAGCTAATGGTAATCGATTATGTTGAGACAGTGTCTTCCAGTGATTTTCAAATTTATTAAATAATCGATTGTTACATTGGACAATCGATTGTCAAAGAGACAGTGTCTAAAATGTTTTTCAAAAACTGATGAGTAATCGATTGTTGACTTTGTGCAATCTATTGTGAAGCTGACCGTTGTCGTAAAGTCTTCAAATACCGTCAGGTAATCGATTATTGATTCTGTATAATCGATTGTTTTGATTAAAATCCGGAAAAATTTTTTATGAACGTTATTGGGTAATCGATTATTGATTCTGTATAATCGATTGTTTTGATTAAAATCCGGAAAAGATTTTTTGAACGTTGCTGAGTAATCGATTGTTGATTCTGGACAATCGATTGTTTGTGGTAAAATCTGGAAAGGATTTTTTGAACGTTGCTAGTAATCGATTATGGATTGAAAGTAATCGATTATCAAGCGTAAAATCTGGGATTGAATTTTGATCTGACTGGCAGACAATCGATTGTTGGGGTTTGACAATCGATTGTCAGTGAGTAAAATCAGCAACTCTTAATTGGCAATTAGGCAACGGTAATGCCAAGTTTTTCAACTATAAATACAGCTTCATTTCAGTGTTTTAAACACAACAACATACTACAACTGATCATTACATTGCTATAAGCTTGCATACTTTTGTTTATCATTTTATATTCAATTTCATAAAGCTTTTAAGAGCCATATTCTTGTCCAAAGTTGTTGTGATCTAGAGCTTACTTCTTTTACTCATATCTACTCATTAAGGAGTATTTTGTTTGAGTGTTTAGTGTTTTATACACTTGTAAGAGAATTGTGATTCTCTTGTTGTAAGGAACTTGTGTTTCCTTGGTTGAAGTCTTGGAGTGTTGTATCTCCGAGCAAAGGTGTTAAGGCTTGTGTCCTTAAGTTGTAAAGGTTTGTTGAGCACCCGTAAGCTTAACAAGTTAGTGAAAAATCTCGAGAGAGTCTCTCGGGGACTGGACTAGCCACGTGTTGTGGTGAACCAGAATATATCGGTGCGTTCTTTCCTTTTTGTTTATTTAACGCACTTATTTATTTCCTGCAAATTTTAATTTCCGCAAGTTTACGCTAAATTTTATTATAACGCTATTCACCCCCCCTCTAGCGTTAAGCGTATTTTCTAACAATTGGTATCAGAGCCCAACTCTCTGAAAACTTAACAGTTTGAGAGAACCATCCATGGCTTCTACTCGTGACTCTTTTGCAGGAATAGGTGAAGGTGATTTTATCATGTTGCCCCCAATATTTGATGGAAATAATTACTTATATTGGAAAGATCAGATGAGAATTTTCATCACAGCCAACAACTTTTATCTATGGCAAATCATCAAGCATGGTGATCAAATGACAACAAAAGTTGGGAAAGCCAAGGTAAGTGAATACAACACTAATGCAATAAATATGTTGTATAGCGCCTTGAATCAGGAAGACTATCAGAAAATTTCCCACTACAAAACCGCCAAAGAGATGTGGGATAAGCTAGAGGAAATGTATGAAATCATGTCTCAAAAAGTGGACAGCTCATATGATGAGTTTGCAAAATGCTTATAATAAATTACATAGTGAGTTTGTTGATGCTTCCAAGACTATTAAAGATTTGCAGAAAACTCTGTCGTTGCAAGAAAAAGATTTTCAAAAACAACTCTCTCTAAACGAAAAAGATTTTGAAAAACTGGTTTTAGAAAATGAGAAATTGAAAGAGGAAAACAAGTTTTTCGGAAAAAGAAGCGCCAATAAGCTCGAAAGCTCTATTAGAAAGTGTACGGCTTGCTTGCATCTCAAAAATGAAGTAGAAAGGCTTAAAGGCACATTAGATAAGTTTAATTCTTCGCACAAAAATTTGAATGATGTTCTTGATAATTTGAAGTCAACAAAGCATGGCATAGGTTTTAAGAATGAGGTTAAAGAAAAGGTTGAAGCCAAACCCCAACCACCTAAGGCTCAACCTAGGACTAATAAAACAAATGCTTATCCTAGAAATAGCAATCCTAGAACCAATATGCATGCTAGACAAAATGTTGAACATTTTAGGAGACCTAGAAATGACTTACCACCTAGAAATAGTTACCCTAGAAATGATGCATATTTTAGGCCAAATGTTGAACCTTTGAGAAGACCTAGAAACGGCCTTCAACCGAGAAACAATCACTCTAGAAATGCTGCCCATCCTAGAGCTCATAGTAGGAGAAATAATTCTCATGAAATGCGAAATAGTCATAGTGTAAGAAATTTTCATCCGTCTAGTTACTATGAACCTAGAAGGATGCATAACCCAAATGTGACTTGTCATTATTGTAGACGTATTGGTCATATTGCTCCTGCATGCTTTATACGTCATAGACATATTACTCGATCGCATCATTATAATATGCCTAACCCCCAAGGACCCAAGATGGCATGGGTACCTAAAGAACATTAATTTGTTTTGTAGGTATGCTTGAAGGGATCAAGTGTACTATGGTACCTTGATAGTGTATGCTCCAAGCATATGACGGGAGATGAATCCAAATTCCTTCAATTAGAGCACAAAGAAGGAGGAAGTGTTATCTTCGGTGATAACAATAAAGGAAAGATCATCGGCATCGGCTCGGTCGGTAAGGATGAAAATTCCTCTATTAAGCATATATTACTTGTTAAAGGATTAAAGCATAATCTCTTGAGCATAAGCCAATTGTGTGACAAGGGAAATCTTGCTTTATTTGACTCGGATGAATGCTTAGTGTTCAGACGTAGTGATTTCAAAATTATCCTCCGTGGTTTTAGAGTGGATAATATTTATATGGTTGATCTTGCTAATTCCTCACCCGATTATGTTGATTGTCTAATGAGTAAAGAGGATGATACTTGGCTATGGCATCGTAGAGTAGCACATATCAATATGCATCTTTTGAACAAATTGATTTCTCAAAACTTAGTTGTTGGTCTTCCCAATTTAAAATTTGAAAATGACTCTATTTGTGACTCGTGTCAAAAGGGGAAGCAAACAAAAGCATCTTTCAAATCTAAAAACATTGTTTCAACTTCTAGACCATTGCAATTACTTCATATGGATTTATTTGGTCCCTCTCGCATTGGAAGTCTAGGAAGAAATAAATATGCTTTTGTGAGTGTTGATGATTACTCGAGATTTACTTGGACTTTATTTCTTGCCAATAAAAGTGATGCTTTTCAAAATTTTAAATATTTTCTTAATCGTGTTCAAAATGAGAAAGAAACAACCGTCACTTCAATTAGGAGTGATCATGGGGGAGAGTTTGATCACAATCTCTTTGCGGACTTTTGTGACGAACTCGGAATCGAGCATACCTTTTCCGCTCCACGGACACCACAACAAAATGGGGTGGTGGAAAGGAAAAATAGGTGTCTCGAAGAGATGGCTAGAACCATGCTCGACGAAGCTAAGATACCCAAACATTTTTGGGCGGACGCCGTGAGTACCGCTTGCTATGTTCTAAATAGAGTAGTAATTCGGCCGATACTCATGAAAACCCCCTATGAACTTTATAAGGGTAGAAAACCAAATATTTCCCATTTTAGAGTTTTTGGTTGCAAATGTTTTGTTCATAACAATGGCAAAGACCAATTGGGTAAATTTGATGCTAAGTCGGATGAAGGTATTTTCATTGGATATTCCTCACGTAGTAAAGCATATAGGGTCTTTAATAAAAGAACCCAATTTGTGGAGGAATCCCCTCATGTTGTATTTTCCGAAAATAATGCTCGCTTGGCGAGAAAGAATTCCGGTTTTGATCTTGCAGGTATCTTAGATAGCTTGAAAGACAAAATACAAGAGGAACCACCCAAGGAAAATAAAGATGAAACTGAGGAACAACCAACGGAAGAAGCGCCACAATTGGAAAAAGAAACAAAAGTGCCAAATGAGTGGAGGACGATCAAAGATCACCCTCTTGAACAGGTAATTGGCAACGTTGGAGACAAGGTAAGTACCCGAAACTCTCTCAAAAATACCTTAGAACATACTGCTTTTGTTTCTCAAATTGAACCCAAAACCATCTCAGAAGCAATTGGGGATGAATTTTGGACCTTGGCAATGCAAAAGGAGCTTAACCAATTCGAACGCAATGACGTTTGGGATTTGGTGCCAAGACCCGAAGGTCATACCATAATTGGTACGAAATGGGTTTTTCGCAATAAACTAGATGAAAATGGTATAATCATTAGAAACAAAGCTAGGCTTGTAACAAAAGGCTATAATCAAGAAGAGGGTATTGACTATGAGGAAACATATGCTCCCGTAGCTAGATTAGAAGCTATTCGCTTATTGCTTGCATTTGCCTCTTCTATGAATTTCATTTTATATCAAATGGATGTGAAAAGTGCTTTTCTAAACGGTATTATTCAAGAAGAAGTTTATGTTGAACAACCCCCCGGTTTTGAAGATTTTAAATCTCCCGATCATGTTTTCAAACTCAAAAAGGCTCTTTATGGTTTAAAACAAGCTCCCCGAGCTTGGTATGAAAGATTAAGTAAGTTTCTTTTGGAAAATGATTTCATTAGGGGGAAAGTTGACACAACTCTCTTTGTTAAGCATAAAAACAATGATATTTTGTTAGTTCAAATATATGTAGATGATATTATATTTTGTGCTACTAACAATGTTTTATGCAAGGAATTTTCCGATTTAATGACAAGCGAATTTGAGATGTCTATGATGGGTGAGTTAACATTCTTTTTGGGATTACAAGTAAAGCAAATGAAAGAAGGTACATTCATTTGTCAAACCAAATATTGCAAAGAATTGCTGAAACGATTTGAGATGAACAATGCAAAAGAAATGGCAACTCCCATGAGCACATCCGATCATCTAGACAAAGATGAGAAAGGTAAGGAAGTCGACACCAAAAAGTATCGAGGTATGATTGGCTCTCTTCTTTATCTTATTGCAGTCGTCCGGACATCATGTTTAGCGTGTGCTTATGCGCTCGTTATCAATCGTGTCCGAAGGAGTCTCACCTTACTGCGGTAAAACGGATTTTAAGGTATCTTGTTGGTACTACAAATGTGGGTCTATGGTACCCCAAAGGCTCTTCATGCCAACTTGTTGGCTATTCCGATTCCGATTTTGCTGGATGCAAATTGGACCGCAAGAGCACGAGTGGCACTTGCCATTTGCTTGGTAGCTCTCTCGTTTCTTGGTTTAGCAAGAAACAAGTAAGTGTTGCGTTGTCCACAACCGAGGCTGAATATGTAGCCGCGGGGAGTTGTTGCGCTCAAATCCTATGGATGAAACAACAACTCTTGGACTATGGCCTAAGTCTTAATCATATCCCTCTTAGATGTGATAATACTAGTGCGATATGCTTGACGAAGAGCCCCGTTCTTCATTCGCGAACGAAACACATTGAAATTAGACATCATTTTATTAGAGATCACGTTATCAAAGGCGATGTCGAAATTGAATTTGTTGAAACCAAAAACCAATTGGCAGACATCTTTACAAAGCCTTTAGAGAAAGAGTCCTTCTTCCGAATTCGCAGTGAACTCGGGATCCTTGACTCCACGTTGATCTAAGTCATGCATTGCATTTTTTTTCATGATTTCTAACTTGAGGGTCGGAGACGTCTAATTCTTTTTTGCAGGTATCGCCCTAAAAGTAGGGGGAATTATAAAGCATGACGCGCAAGAATCGAGTCTTCTTCAGAAAAATCTGTTTCCCTCATCTAATAATCGATTATCTCGTATCAATAATCAATTGTAATGCTATCATTTGAGCTATTATACTCTCTTTAAATAATCACACCTTCTTTCCAATAAATAAACAAGGTTTATTTCATCTTTGGCATCTTATTATTATTTTTGCTAATGGCAAAAGGGGGAAGATAACGGGTATGATGCACTCTCAAATTATAAGCTTAAAATGAGGGGGAATTCTCAAATTGAGGGGGAACAAATTGCATACTTGTTGCATGTATATAGTTGTCTTGAATCGTCATTATAAATTGCATGTCTTGCATATCCCGCTTAATGTTTGCCATTATCAAAAAGGGGGAAATTGTTGGAAACACGTTATCAATGCAATATACTAAAACGTGTGTTCTTTTATATAGGTTTTGATGAATGACAAACGAAGCGAAAATTGATATATGACGAAGTTCAAGAAACAAGCGCACAATTGATATACAACGAGATTCAAGCTCAAGACAAAGTTTTATAGTTTAATTGAGTCATTCTTAATTGTGATCTTGATCCTACAACTTGACTCGTAACATGGCTTCTCTCATAAAACTATTTTCCAAAATCATGCATATTTAATTTAATGTCAAATGATTTTAAATCATGCATATTTACAGTAGTCAAAGTAATTTTTAGACATGCCTTGAAAATCTGGACTAAGATAATCGATTATGTACTTATGATAATCGATTGTTTTAAGCCAAGACTGCATGACAATTGATTGTGAACTAATGACAATCGATTGTGAGTAAGACAGTGAGCATCAGGTTTTTCAAACCTGCATGACAATCGATTGCGAACTAATGACAATCGATTGTGACTGAGGCAGTGTCCATCAAAGTTTTTCAAAACTCAGAATAATCGATTATGAGCTAATGGTAGTCGATTATGTTGAGACAGTGTCTTCCAGTGATTTTCAAATTTATTAAATAATCGATTGTTACATTGGACAATCGATTGTCAAAGAGACAGTGTCTAAAATGTTTTTCAAAAACTGATAAGTAATCGATTGTTGACTTTGTGCAATCGATTGTGAAGCTGACCGTTGTCGTAAAGTCTTCAAATACCGTCAGGTAATCGATTATTTATTCTGTATAATCGATTGTTTTGATTAAAATCCGGAAAAGATTTTTTGAACGTTATTGGGTAATCGATTATTGATTCTGTATAATCGATTGTTTTGATTAAAATCCGGAAAAGATTTTTTGAACGTTGCTGAGTAATCGATTGTTGATTCTGGACAATCGATTGTTTGTGGTAAAATCTGGAAAGGATTTTTTGAACGTTGCCAGTAATCGATTATGGATTGAAAGTAATCGATTATCAAGCGTAAAATCTGGGATTGAATTTTGATCTGACTGGCAGACAATCGATTGTTGGGGTTTGACAATCGATTGTCAGTGAGAAAAATCAGCAACTCTTAATTGGCAATTAGGCAACGGTAATGCCAAGTTTTTCAACTATAAATACAGCTTCATTTCAGTGTTTTAAACACAACAACATACTACAACTGATCATTACATTGCTATAAGCTTGCATACTTTTGTTTATCATTTTATATTCAATTTCATAAAGCTTTTGAGAGCCATATTCTTGTCCAAAGTTGTTGTGATCTAGAGCTTACTTCTTTTACTCATATCTACTCATTAAGGAGTATTTTGTTTGAGTGTTTAGTGTTTTATACACTTGTAAGAGAATTGTGATTCTCTTGTTGTAAGGAACTTGTGTTTCCTTGGTTGAAGTCTTGGAGTGTTGTATCTCCGAGCAAAGGTGTTAAGGCTTGTGTCCTTAAGTTGTAAAGGTTTGTTGAGCACCCATAAGCTTAACAAGTTAGTGGAAAATCTCGAGAGAGTCTCTCGGGGACTGGACTAGCCACGTGTTGTGGTGAACCAGAATATATCGGTGCGTTCTTTCCTTTTTGTTTATTTAACGCACTTATTTATTTCCTGCAAATTTTAATTTTCGCAAGTTTACGCTAAATTTTATTATAACGCTATTCACCCCCCTCTAGCGTTAAGCGTAATTTCTAACAGACCTCACATCGTTGCTTGAGGTAATACAACTTCTTGTTCTAGGTCCTCAACCTCATTCCCCACAATCACGTTGCCAAGAGGGTTATTTGCATTTAAAGTCATATGTACCTGAGTGATTGACACAAATAAAGTTAGTAAAAAGAAGGAATGAGAAGCAAAACACAAAACTGGCTACACAAATTGTCAACACTGTAAGCTCCCCGGCAACAGCGCCAAAAAGTGATCGCAGCAAATCCGACTTTACATAGTGGTAGGAAGAGCGGGCGTTTATAGATTTTATCCGAATAGTGGTATCGGGGTTGATTTTCCACAGAGAGCTTGGAGTGGAGTTGATGTCTAGTCTAGGATTGAGATTGTGCTTGTAATTACACTCCTAACATTTTTGGTTTTCTTTTATCAACTACTATTATCAACTAAGGATTATAACTAAATTATGCTAAAGGAATATTTTATAAGTTGTAATTAATATGGAGAAACACACTAGGGTCGTGGCATCACCTAGGTAGCTAACTAACAGGTCGAAATAACTAATAATAGATTGACATATTTGGATCAATGTTATAACCGCTGCACAATTGTATCCACACTCACACCTCTCGGTAGAGAACGCGATTTTGCCCAATTGACTCTCTCGAGACCAATTGGGTAGGCCGATTAGACCAAGCAACTAGGGTTCAAGTAGGGTGATTACTCTCTCGAGATTTAACCCATTAATTGAAACTACCATTTCTCATGGGTCCATCCCAATTCCTTGTTGGATCAATCTTGGGGTCATAGACTCTCTTTCTCAAGAAGAGTCAAGACCCACTAAGCTAAAATCAATGTTTGCTACCACCAATCCTTAATTAAACCATAAAATTAACCCAAATAACAAACACCTAATATCAATCTATCATTAAGAAGCAACACCCATCGATTACCAACACTAGGGTTGAGCCACAACCCTAGCTAATGGGTTTAGCTTGACATAATTAAATAAGAAATAGAAGAAATAAAGGAAGAACTAAGCATATTAATTAATTACTAAGAAGAAATCACAAGTATCTATCGTAAAGATAAAGCTAAAGTGCCAAAAATAGCTACAATATTCGAGTCTGAAGAGCTCAGCTGCTTCAGAATATAAAACTTGACTAAAAATGGTAAAATGTTCTATTTATAGTGGGCTGGAAAAACTGAACAAAAATGCTCCTGCGGGGTCAGTGGGGGCCGCACAAACATGACCGCGGTCGCACGAGCCGTTTAACTTCCATTTCTTCCTTCTCTGAAGTGACTGGCGCCGACCACGTAATGATATGGCACGGTCGCATGAGGGTATGGCGTGGACCGCGCAAGCAGGGGCACAGCCGTGTGGCTGGATTTGTCCAAAACTACACATCCTATGAACTTTGTGGTGCGGACCGCGTGGTAAGATGGTACGGCCACGTGAGATGGATGCGGGCCGTGTAATGTCTACCTCGGTCGCGTGGTTGCAGTCTCAATTTTAGCCCTCTCTGAACTTTTTGGTGTGGCCGCATGCGAAGTTGTGCGGTCCACACCAGGCTTTGATTTTCATCACTTCATTGGTCTTTTGACACTTGAGCAGGTTTCACTCCGTTTTTAGCCAATCTTTAACATTTCGTAACTTTTTCGCTCAAACCTACAATCAAGCACAACCTGTAAGCATTTGAGTCTATTTTGTAGCAAATTATACTCAAATCCTAGGCAAGTATGGGCATAAAATATGTTAAAATCCTAATTGTCATGGGGGAAGACCTTGGGGGCTCGGATAGGGGTAGCCCTTGGGATTGATAGTCCACGGATACAATGCATGCATGATTCACTTGACCGTTTGGCCCTTACAATATATATTAACCACCGAGCATAGACGATCCAAGCACAAAGTTTCCTTCTTTCCTTGCTAAGAAGCCTGAACCCGAGGGTAATGGCCCCAGTATTCAAGGTCAATTTTGATAGGACTCAGATACTGTTATGAGACCATTGATTCTGATTTAAAACATGTCTTCGATTCTATTTTAGCACAATTCATTGTTTCCTCATTGAAAACCTTATCGAAAAACCCATTTGGGTCAAAACCAATTCAAGGGAAAAAAAGAACAGTGCGTGCTTTCAGACCTAATGGTCACATTCTCCTTTAATTTTTGTCTGCAAGTGTTAGTCTGATTAAAAATATTATAAAAAGATGAATTATATCGTACCTTAGTAGTGGTACTGCTTTAAGTGCGTCTCATTCCAGTTGTACGCCATTTCCTACTTTGATTTTTTACGGGTATTTATCGGTAATCCGGATGACTCGATATGGTCCTTCCAAATTCGGCCTCAAATTCCCCTCGTTCGGGTTTCGAGTGTGCAGTGTTACTTTTCTAAACACCCAGTGTTACGTTTCTCAACAACAAGTCCCCAATATTAAGTGTCAGAGGTTAGTTCTTCGGTTATAGTACCTTTCTATCCGTTGTTTTCGGGCGGATAAACTTGACTAGGGCGGCCTCGCGCCTTTCATCTGATAGTTCCAGGCTTGTGCTCATGGCCTCTCCGTTTGTTTCTTCGGTCACATATCGAAACTTGAGGCTCGGCTCTCCCACTTATACTGGTATTAATTCTTTGGAACCATATACCAATGAAAGCGGAGTGGCCCGGTACTAGATTTCAAGGTTGTACGGTATGCCCACAAGACTTCGGGTAGAATTTCTTTCCAATTCCCTTTGGCACTGGTCAACATATTTGCTAGGTTTTGAAGGATGGTCTTATTAGTCTATTATGCATGTCCGTTCCCGCTAGAGTGATATGGTGTTGAAATGATCTTTTTGATCTTATAATCTTCGAAAGATTTGTTTACCTTGCTACTGATGAACTGCTTTCAATTATCACATACTATCTCTCCCCATATCCCGAACCGACATATAATATGGTCCCAATTTTTCCCAGATCTTTCTAGAAGTGATTAGCAAATCATCGTCAGAGTTTTCAGACGAGGATACCTCATCTCGACCTCTCCCAATGTTCTACAAAGATAATAGATAGGAAATTACAGTCCTCTTCCCGGACTAGGACTCCACTTACCGTTACATCGGATACCTCCAAATACAAGTACAATTGTTCATCCGCCTTCAGAGAATGGAGCAAGGATGAACTCGAAAGGTACCGTTTGATATCTTCCAAAGCTTGTTGGAACTCTGGGGTCCAAGAAAAGTTATTCTTCTTCTTCATTAATGACAAGAACCGATGGCTCTTATCGGAAGACCTCGATATGAACCGGCCCAGGGCGGCTATGCACCGGTTTGCCTTTGAATGGCCTTGACACTTTCTACCATTGTGATGTCCTCTATAGCTTTGATTTTATTAAGATTGATATCGATCCCTCGGTTGGACACCATGAATCCAAGGAACGTTTCGGATTCGACCCCGAATGTGCATTTCTACGGGTTCATATTCATATTGTATTTCTTCAGTATGTCAAAGGTTTCTTGCAAATGTTTCAAATGGTCCTCTGCTCGTAGGGAGTTAACTAAAATGTCATCAATATAAACTTCCATTAATATTCCTATTTGTTCTTCAAATATCAAATTTACTAAGCGTCGATAAGTAGAACTGGCATTTTTAGTCCAAACGACATTCCGTTGTAATGATAGGTGGAAAACGTAGTGATAAAGGAAGTTTTTTCTTGATCACCCGAGTCCATTCGGATTTGTTTGTACCCGCAATACGCGTCAAGAAAGCTGAGTATCTCGATCCCGACAATCGCATCGATCATATGATCGATGTTTTTTGGCAAAGGAAAATAGTCCTTAGGTCATGCCTTATTCAAGCCTTTGTAATCTATGCACATGCTTAATTTATTTTCACTTTTAGGCACTACTACTACTACGTTAGCCAAACAATCCGGGTACTTCGTCTCTGATGAATGCGTGCTAGACTTCGGACAGAGGCCTCATCTTCTTTTTAATAGGGTGGATATTCAGATCCAAGTTTAGCTTATTAGTGGTTATTTTTGGTAGGATCCCCATATAGAGATCCCTTCTGATCGGGCAAGTGTTCGATTAATATAACTTGATCCAGCTCCTCAGCAGTTGATTTGGTGGCATTGGAATTGTCAGGGGTCATGAACGACCTAGAAACTCTGTAATCATCATCCTGCAAGCTTCAAGCTTCTCCGATTCGGTGGGGGCCGGTGTCGATAATTTCTATTTAGCTTCTCCCTTCCTAACCGGCTTCATGTTCATTGATGTCCAGAGTGCGGACACCGAGATTACATCATCGACCACAAATATTTCTTTCGCAACCGGCTGCTCTCGGTAAAAAGTCTTGATCCCTCCTAGTGTGAGTCACTTCAGTGCCTGGAGCAGCATCGAAGGTATAATCCTCATGTTGTGAATTCACGGCCTTCCGAATAGAGCATTATATTTCATATCCCCTTCAATCATATAGAATTTTGTTTCCTGAAGGGTCCCGGTGATGTTCACCAGCATGGTTATCTATTTTTTTGTAGTATCGCATACCATGTCAAATCCTTTTGAAACTCGGACTGCAGTCACTATTTGGTCTTATAGACCCAACTGCTCTACGGCCCTCGATCTGATGATATAGGCCGAGTTACCTGGATCAATTAACACACGCATAACTCGATATGAGTACATATATTACCAGTGCATCATTATTCGTTTACACGATGCCTTCAGCATCCTCATCGTTGAAAGAGATAGCCCCCCGGTATATAATCTCGTGTTCTTTTTCCCATGTGATGGACACCTTAGTGCATTTTGATAGTGGTCCCTGGGGATGTCAACTCCACCAATGATCATGTTCATTACATGCTGAGGTTTAACCTTCTCAGTCTATTGTTGGAATCCCTATTCCTGCAATATTTTTGGCTCAATCACTTAAAAATCTCGGAGATGCCCGTTATTCAATAACAGGGCCACTTCTTCTCGAAGTTGTCGGCAGTCCTCGGTTCTATGGCCATAAGCTCCATGATACTTACACATCAGGATAAAGTCTTTTGGGTAGTACTAGGATGGGGGGAAGTCCTCGTGTTGCATCCTTCTTTTTGGCAAAATTTATATCTTACTTCTTTTAATATATCGATGGTAGATATAATAAATTTATAAACGAGTTTTAAGCAATGTAAAGGAATTTTTTATTTGTTAGGGAAAAATAACCCACTTTGTGGGACATTACTGGGTAGTTGTTGTTGTTGTTGTTGTTGACCTTGCGGACTTAACATCGTTAAACTTGACATGTCACTATGCCTTGGCCTGGAAGGCGGCATCCGCAAGATGTCTAGCTGCTATGTCATCGTATGCTTAATTTATTTTCATTTTTAGGCACTACTACTACTACGTTAGCCAAACAATCCGGGTACTTCGTCTCTGATGAATGCGTTCTAGACTTCGGACTGAGGCCTCATCTTCTTATTAACAGGGTGGATATTCAGATCCAAGTTTAGCTTATTAGTGGTTATTTTTGGTAGGATCCCCATATAGAGATCCCTTCTGATCGGGCAAGTGTTCGATCAATATAACTTGATCCAGCTCCTCAGCAGTTGATTTGGTGGCATTGGAATTGTCAGGGGTCATGAACGACCTAGAAACTCTGTAATCATCATCCTGCAAGCTTCGTGCTTCTTCGATTCGATGGGGGACGGTGTCGATAATTTCTATTTAGCTTCTCCCTTCCTAACCGGCTTCATGTTCTTTGATGTCCAGAGTGCGGACACCGAGATTATATCATCGACCACAAATATTTCTTTCGCGACCGGCTGCTCTCGGTAAAAAGTCTTGATCCCTCCTAGTGTGAGTCACTTCAGTGCCTGGAGCAGCATCAAAGGTATCATCCTCATGTTGTGAATTCACGGCCTTCCGAATAGAGCATTATATTTCATATCCCCTTCAATCATATAGAACTTTGTTTCCTGAAGGGTCCCGGTGGTGTTCACCAGCATGGTTATCTATTTTTTTGTAGTATCGCATACCATGTCAAATCCTTTTGAAACTCGGACTGCAGTCACTATTTGGTCTTATAGACCCAACTGCTCTACGGCCCTCGATCTGATGATATAGGCCGAGTTACCTGGATCAATTAACACACGCATAACTCGATATGAGTACATATATTACCAGTGCATCATTATTCATTTACACGATGCCTTCAGCATCCTCATCGTTGAAAGAGATAGCCCCCCGGTATATAATCTCGTGTTCTTTTTCCCATGTGATGGACACCTTAGTGCATTTTGATATTGGTCCCTGGGGATGTCAACTCCACCAATGATCATGTTCATTACATGCTGAGGTTTAACCTTCTCAGTCTATTTGTTGGAATCCCTATTCCTGCAATATTTTTGGCTCGATCACTTAAAAATCTCGGAGATGCCCGTTATTCAATAACCGGGCCACTTCTTCTCGAAGTTGTTGGCAGTCCTCGGTTCTATGGCCATAAGCTCCATGATACTTACACATCAGGATAAAGTCTTTTGGGTAGTACTAGGATGGGGGGAAGTCCTCGTGTTGCATCCTTCTTTTTGGCAAAATTTATATCTTACTTCTTTTAATATATCGATGGTAGATATAATAAATTTATAAACGAGTTTTAAGCAATGTAAAGGAATTTTTTATTTTTTAGGGAAAAATAAAATAAGAGAAATATTTAAAAGGTAGATATTGTAAATCATGACCTTGCGGACTTATTACCGTCCCCAGACCCCACTTTGTGGGTCATTACTGGGTAGTTGTTGTTGTTGTTGTTGTTGACCTTGCGGACTTAACATCGTTAAACTTGACATGTCACTATGCCTTGGCCTCGAAGGCGGCATCCGCAAGATGTCTAGCTGCTATGTCATCGTATGCTTAATTTATTTTCATTTTTAGGCACTACTACTACTACGTTAGCCAAACAATCCGGGTACTTCGTCTCTGATGAATGCGTGCTAGACTTCGGACTGAGGCCTCATCTTCTTTTTAACAGGGTGGATATTCAGATCCAAGTTTAGCTTATTAGTGGTTGTTTTTGGTAGGATCCCCATATAGAGATCCCTTCTGATCGGGCAAGTGTTCGATCAATATAACTTGATCCAGCTCCTCAGCAGTTGATTTGGTGGCATTGGAATTGTCAGGGGTCATGAACGACCTAGAAACTCTGCAATCATCATCCTGCAAGCTTCGTGCTTCTCCGATTCGGTGGGGGCCGGTGTTGATAATTTCTATTTAGCTTCTCCCTTCCTAACCGGCTTCATGTTCATTGATGTCCAGAGTGCGGACACCGAGATTACATCATCGACCACAAATATTTCTTTCGCGACCGGCTGCTCTCGGTAAAAAGTCTTGATCCCTCCTAGTGTGAGTCACTTCAGTGCCTGGAGCAGCATCGAAGGTATCATCCTCATGTTGTGAATTCATGGCCTTCCGAATAGAGCATTATATTTCATATCCCCTTCAATCATATAGAACTTTGTTTCCTGAAGGGTCCCGGTGGTGTTCACCAGCATGGTTATCTATTTTTTTGTAGTATCGCATACCATGTCAAATCCTTTTGAAACTCGGACTGCAGTCACTATTTGGTCTTATCGACCCAACTGCTCTACGGCCCTCGATCTGATGATATAGGCCGAGTTACCTGGATCAATTAACAACGCATAACTCGATATGAGTACATATATTACCAGTGCATCATTATTCATTTACACGATGCCTTCAGCATCCTCATCGTTGAAAGAGATAGCCCCCCGGTATATAATCTTGTGTTCTTTTTCACATGTGATGGACACCTTAGTGCATTTTGATATTGGTCCCTGGGGATGTCAACTCCACCAATGATCATGTTAATTACATGCTGAGGTTTAACCTTCTCAGTCTATTTGTTGGAATCCCTATTCCTGCAATATTTTTGGCTTGATCACTTATAAATCTCGGAGATGCCCGTTATTCAATAACCGGGCCACTTCTTCTCGAAGTTGTCGGCAGTCCTCGGTTCTATGGCCATAAGTTCCATGATACTTACACATCAGGATAAAGCCTTTTGGGTAGTACTAGGATGGGGGGAAGTCCTCATGTTGCATCCTTCTTTTTGGCAAAATTTATATCTTACTTCTTTTAATATATCGATGGTAGATATAATAAATTTATAAACGAGTTTTAAGCAATGTAAAGGAATTTTTTATTTTTTAGGGAAAAATAAAATAAAAGAAATATTTAAAAGGTAGATATTGTAAATCACGACCTTGCGGACTTATTACCCTCTCCAGACCCCACTTTGTGGGATATTACTGGGTAGTTGTTGTTGTTGTTGTTGTTGTTGACCTTGCGGACATAACATCGTTAAACTTGACATGTCACTATGCCTTGGCCTCGAAGGCGGCATCCGCAAGATGTCTAGCTGCGATGTCATCGTTCCATGTGGCCTAGTGTGATAGGCATGTCGGTCCCTCTAATTATGATATAATCGTCGAGCGCGGCTTGTTGTTACTGGTCTATGCTTTTGCCTGCGAAAAATACATATGATCAAAAGAGGAATTGCATAAAATTAATAAATGAGCGTAAATACACGTCGTTTTAAGGTTTTACACTTTGGACCTAAAGCAGAAGGAGGAAAGGTAATAACGAAATTTAGAGTGCAAGGAATGTCAGATGCGATCATACCAGCACTAACGCATCGAATCCCATCAGAACTCCAAAGTTAAGCGTGGTTGGGCGAGACTAGTACTAGAATGAGGAAAGTTCTCATGTTGCATCCCTCTTTTTGGTAAAATTTTTATCTTACTTCTTTTAAAATATCGACGGTAGATATAATAAATATATAAATGAGTTTTAAGTAATGTAAAGGAAATTTTTTATTTTTTAGGGAAAAATAAAAATAAGGAAAATATTTAGATGGTAATCAGATCCTTGCGGGCTTAAAACCGTTGAACTTGACATGCCACTATGCCTTGGCCTCGAAGGAGGCATCCGTAAGATGTCCAGTTGCAATGTTGTTTTTTCATGTGGCCTAGTGTGATAGCCATGTCGAGCCCTCTAATTGTGCTATTATCATTGAGCGCAGCTTGCTGTTATTGGTCAATGCTTTTTCCCGTACAAAATACATAAGATCAAAAGAGGAATCGTGTAAAATGAATAAATGAGCGTAAATCTACGTTGATTTAAGGCTTTGCACTTTGGACGGGCTGTAATGGTCGAGGCCACTTGGTATCTTTAATGCACTCAATGGCAAACACGATCCTGGCAGAATCGACATTGAAGTTATATTCCAAGAATCTCGGTGCCTCCTTGGACGCGGTGGCCTGTCGAAACTATTTTTGTTCATGAGTCCCCGGCTATTATGTCCTCGATCATTCCTTTTTTTCATCTCTAGCAGTTTTATGCCCAAAATTGCTACTCCTTTCGATCTTTTCTATACGGTTGATATTGGTCTCAGTTCGATCTTGGTTCATGATTGATGGCTCTCTTAGGCTTGTCGTAAGTTCTGATGGGATAAACGGAACTGGAGGGAGCCTCAAGCTATTCATCCTCGACTCTGATTTCCGATTGATACCTGCTATGGATGTTGGCCAAGGTTACCATCTGTATTCTATCAAATTGTATTTCAACTGTTGTGAAGCCAATGAGCTTTGGGGGTTGAATCCCTGAGTAAATGCCTGAACATACCAATCGTCTGCAATCGTAGGCAAGTCCATCTGTTCCATTTGAAACCTCAGCACAAATTTCCTGAGCATTTCGTTATCTCTTTGTTTTTAGCATTTCATTATATCTTTACTTTATATGAAAAGGTCCGAGTTTTTGGTCTCGACCTTGATGGCCCCTATTGCGCTATAGCATCTGCAAGCATAGTAAAACAAATTAATAGAATTAGGGGGTAAATTGTGATACCATATCATTGCTCCTTTTGCAAACCGACTCTATTTTGTCATTTAAGTCATTTTCCTTGATGGCACACCTGTAGGAGGTAACGTACTCATTTCAATCCATGGTTCTGTTATACTTCAAAATTTCGGGCATATGGAACTTCTTTGAGATTGTCTTCGGTGCCGCACTCGGTTGAAGGGATTTTTGAAAAATTACTTGGAATCCAAGCCTTTCAATATCGGAGGTGCTCCTGGAATTTGATCAAGTCTTAAGTTATAGGACTCCACTTTTTAATCGTTGGCTTGAATCTTCTTCTCCTTTGATTACACCTGCTTTGTCAGTTACTCAAGCATATTTATTATTTTGGGGTTGTTCCTAGGCTCAACTTCACCCGGCCTTTCTCATGACTTTTTCATTTCTTCAGGTGTTTTTCCGGGATGGTTCAGGCTAAAATCTGCTGGGGGAGCAGCTTTGGTTTTGCAGTTGGGCTATCACCGTTTGTTGAACTTGTAACATTTTGAATATCACCCGCAGACTTATCTTGTCGCCTTCACTGTCGTGCGTACCCGAGCTGTTGATCGGGCTCCTTAACAAACGGTGTTGTTGGGGTCGGTTGGCTGGTTTGCATCGATGGCCGCATGTGAATTGGCATTGATCAGGTCCGTAATTGGGACTCTGATGGGTCGATATGGGACACCTCATTGCTAGGTACTATATTATTATTTTCGCCATGGTGGATAGACTCACATCAATGTTCAAATATGCAGATTAAGAGTTTAACATTCAAAAGTTAATGTGAAATTAAAATCTCAAAGAAAAAGCGTAAAACAGAGTTCATCATGAAAATTGGATTCAAATCATCACTATTATCCATAGCCCTACGGTAGGCGCCAAACTGTTTCTTAAAAATTGATAACAATTGAATTTATACGCGATTTTAAGACTATATGGACAGGTTCAATACAAATAATTAACAACGTTAGACAAGCAAATAAAAGATAGAGAAAATAGCCAAACTAATGATGATAGTGAGTCCGGCTCGGTTAAAGGCTTAACAAAAAACCTGCCTTCGGTTCCGAGCCAGCACATATGAAGAACTTATGAACGAAAGCAAGAACTTTGAATAACTTTTAGAAGTAGAAGCAACAAATGTGCATTGCCTTGATATACGTGTTATATTTTGTCCAATGAATAATCAGCTTCCCTTTTATATAATAGGGGAGTTTTACCCCAACTACAACTCTAAGAAAGGTAAAAATCTTCCTTGCCGCTAATCACTTATCTACCACTGATGCGGACCGAGATTCACGGCGTGACATCTGGTCGGACATGGATATCACGTCCCTTTGTTAATCGTGCATGGTCATTCGACAATGCTCTCCGAGGTCTCGAAACTCAAACCGGACCCGGGGGCATGGTCTCTATGACTCCGATGGCCGGTGTTTTGCTCGGACCTTGATGCGAGAGGCTCCTGGCTTCGAATTCTCTGCAGTCATGTCCTTTCTTCTTTTGCCTCACTAGGAAATCGGGGTGTTCACCACCCCCGGTTTTACTCGTATACACTTATGAAGCAACGAAAGAAGAAAGATAAGCATTGACATAGGCGTACATTCAAATCTTAGTTGACAAAGTTATCTAGTATTTCTATTGGTGGAAGATAACATGTTCTACTCGCATTAATCGATTGCGTGCACAAGCTTATCCAAACAACACGACTATTAAAACAAAAACATTGAGGCACACAGTATGTAGAGTCTAGAGATGCACCAAAAAGAAACGAAGCACGTTCGAAGGTAAGGTCTACTCTAGCTGTCTTAATGCCAATTCCCAGCCCATAAGTTACTTTTGAGATCACATGATTTGTTTCGACCTAGGCTTATAGTGGGACTACCATAATCCTTTGCTCTTCATTCTGAAGATATATAAGAGGCATTACACTTTAAGTACCTAAGAGCGTTGCATGTTACCCTAGGTTATAGATCAAAAGGATGTTTCCTTCCGTGAAATGAGAAAAATAATATTGTACTATATATTATCGTAGAAAGAGAAATGCATGACATAATGGATTACGGACAGTCGGACGCAAATATTGTTGTAATAGATTGTGTATTAAAATTGAATAATTAGTTAAAAGACTTATATACGTCCAAATTGGAGAAGAATATACAGTGGTACCGTACAACCTGTGAGTCATGGACACTAATTAAAGCTATTTCGAGTTTAAGAAGGAAGAAGCCATGTTCTGCAACTTTTTCAAAAGGGGAATTAATTAATTAATTAAGATGCAAAAAGAGATACAGCTTAAATTAATTGGATTGGTTAGTATATAATTAGATGATAATGACAACCTGTTCGGTTGTAGGTGTGCACCTTAATGTGAAAGCTTGCGTTGATTGTCGGAGCCAAACACCCATTTTTGAAGTATCTATGATTAATTTTTAAACTTAAAGATTCCATACCCAATCTCAAAAATACAAGAAAAGAGCTTCTTTTAAACTGATGGATTAGTTGGTGTATACTCTACTATACCTAGAAATATTGAATTTCATGTAATCTTCAAACATTTAAATATATGATTTTATTAGGAAATATTAATTAAATTGACTCGTGATAGATAATACAAATCAGGGTGAATACTCGTGAGTAGTTTTAATACTTAAAAGCTTCCTTTCTATACCTTTCAATTTTCATCGAGTAGGCCGCACGTTTTATTTTATGTGAAAATACTTAATTTGACATGAATTGCATGCTACAAGTAAATCCATATTAACTTAAGGGTATATTTTTAAAATTATTGGATTATTGAAATTGGTGTAATTACTAATATTATAATTATACAGTATTTTAATTACCATGACTTTTTTGTTTTTCATAATTTAATTACAAATATACTATTTGGTGGCACAAGTATAATTTATATTAAAATTTTAAATTTAAAGTTAATTATCCAAAAATAAAACTGAACATTCAACAAATACACTCCTTTATAAATAATATGAAAATAGACACTTAATGATAGATATTGTAACTTGAAAATATTTTAGTTACTAATTATATTTTTGTAAAAATAATTAAAATTTTGCTTTTATCATTTATAAAACTAGAAGTACATATTTTGTAAGAATATCATGCACTGCATGCTTGATAATATGATAATATTTATAAATATACTGTAATAACATCACTCAATTATTTTACTAAAAATAATCTATTAATATTTATATAAATATACTATCATGGGGTAATACTTTAGTAGCCTTGACCAGTAACCACCAAAGAATATCGTGCCGCGGATAAAATTATTTTTTCCTTAACTAAAAGTCTTAGGTTCGAGCCCTGAGTATAGAGAAATTTTTGGTAGGAAACGCTTTCCTCCGAATGGGAGCTTATGTGACGCGAATTAAATATAATCGGGATTCAATACAAGTACTAGACATCGGACAAAAATTTGTAATGTAAGACGGAGGGAGTATCAAATTATCACGACTTTCGTCTCAATTTGGTAATTAGCTTTTTTTTTTTAATTTCTACTTGATGTTCAGTATACTTGTATTGAGACGCGATTAAATTTAAATTTAAATTAAAAACTCTTATATTGGAAACTAAAGTGCACCATAACAAAAATATACCTTAACTCTCGTTGGAATTCATCTTTTCTTCGCCAATAAAAGTAAAAATCCAATTTTTGTTATAAATACACTTCTATTTAAGGTGAATGTCTTTAATTAGAGAGATTCTAGAGTCCTATTATTGGTAGCTAAATCATCCTCCTCCCTATAAATAGAGGTGCCCTCTACCATTGTAAACAATCCCTAACATTCTCTAAGTATCAATAAGAAGAACTCTCTCTACTCTTCTCTCTATTGCTCTTGTTCTTGAATTATTGTTCTTGTCTTTTTATATTATTTCATAACACGTTATCAGCACGAGACTCTACCGTCTCAAGAACAATTTTCGAAAAATCTAAGGTATTTCCCTCTTCCTAATTTAATTTTCGATTATGTCTGACATTACGAAAAGAAAGTTCGTTGCCCTTGAAATTTCGGGCAAGAACTATATGACATGGGTGTTGGATGCTGAAATCCACTTAGATGCTATGAGTCTCGGAGACACCATCAAAGATAGAGAAAAAGCATCCACCCAAGACTGTGCGAAGGCCTTGATTTTCTTGCGCCATCACCTTGATGAAGGTTTGAAGATTGAATATCTCACCGTCAAGGATCCACTCATCATGTGGAACGGCTTAAAGGAGAGATATGACAACCTGAAGTTGGTCACTCTGCCACAAGCACGATATGATTGGGCTCATCTGAGGCTCCAGGACTTTAAGTCCGTTTCTGAATATAATTCTGCAATGTTCAGAATTACTTCTAAATTGAAGCTATGCGGGGATAATATCTCCGATTATGATATGCTTGAGAAAACGTTTACAACGCTTCATGCCTCCAATATGGTACTGCAACAACAGTACAGAGAGAAAGGCTTTACAAAGTACTCTGAACTGATTTCTCTTCTACTAGTGGCTGAGCGAAATAATGACCTGCTCATGAGAAATCACGAAAATCGACCCACTGGGTCTACACCACTGCCTGAAGCAGATAAGGTGCACTCTCATTATGCCAAACATGAAAAGGGCCATGATCATTGTCGTAAACGGGGTCATAGCCAGGGACGTAGACAAGGAAGAAATTCCACTGAAGTCCGTCAACCCCCAAGGAGAGATAACCGCCGAAAGCAGAAACGGGGTCATGAAGATCCTAAGGCAAATGGTTCAGAAACTATATGTTATCGTTGCGGTGGGAAAGGGCACTGGTCAAAGACTTGCCGTATACCAAGACACTTGGTTGACCTTTATCAAGCATCTCGAAAGAGAAAAGGCCCTGAAACAAATTTTGTCTATGACAACAACTTGGACATCACCCACCTGGATGTGGCAGACTTCTTTGAGCAACCCGAGGGGAAAATAGACCACCTAATCGGCGATGGGTCCGTGATGAAAGAAGATGGAGTTATTTGATTTTGTTCTACTTATTTGTATTAGTTAGTGAATAAACTAATAGTCATTAGTATTAGCTCGTATTAGTTAGTTCATGATGCAATGTTAGCAGTAGTTCTTTAGAATATCTTCAATATGCTCAAATATCAATAATATTTTTATTTTCCAGTAGGGGTAATCGACTAGCCTGAAAAACTAGTCGATTATCTACTATTTTCGCATTAAAGCTGAAAAACAATTGATCAACAATCGATTGTCTTTGTCTAACAATCGATTGTCGTAAAGACAGTGTAATCTGGAATTTTTCAAAAATCATCCACAATCGATTGTCTTTGTCTAACAATCGATTGTCGTTAAGACAGTGTAATCTGGAATTTTTCAAAAATCATCCACAATCGATTGTCTATGCCTAACAATCGATTATCGTTATAACAGTGTGCTCTGGAATTTTTCAAAATAGCCAACAATCGATTGTCTATGCATAACAATCGATTGTCTTAAGACAGTGTGATCTGAAGTTTTTCAAAACAGCAAATAATCAATTGTGTGTGTTTAACAATCAATTGTCAATGTTCAACAATCGATTGTTCAAACAATCGATTGTTTGAAGAAAATGCTTAAACTGAAATTTTCAAACTGCAAAGTAATCAATTATGGATAACATATCTGATTTTGTTAGTCAACTGTTAGCAGCAGATTTTGAAAATATTATGTGACACAAACGAATTGAACTTGTTTATTCTTATGTTCGTGTATCTCTTTTGTATGTCAAACTATGGGATAGCAAATATGGATATCTCACAAAGCGAACTTGGATCAACGTCCAACTGTAAAAGTATTTGCCTAGTTGATTCATGTACTACACATACAATACTCAAAGAAAGGAAATATTTCTCTCAACTAAATATGTGTAAGGCAAACGTTACTACAATCTCTGGAAGTAGTAAATTGATTGAAGGCTCCGGAAGAGCAATTGTAACTCTGCCCAAAGGCACGACGTTAATCATAGAGAATGCAATGTTCTCCTCCAAGTCTAAGAGAAACTTGTTGAGTTTTAAAGATGTACGCCGGAATGGCTATCATATTGAGACAATGGATGAAGATAATCTTGAATATCTCGTCATCACAAAGAATGTCTCCGGCCAAAAGAGGGTTATTGAGAAATTCCCGTCTTTAACTTGTGGCCTGTATTGGACAAGAATTAGTGCAATTGAGGCACATTCAACAGTAAACCAAAGGGTTACTGATTCCAATACCTTTGTACTTTGGCATGATCGGTTGGGACACCCAGGATCGATCATGATGAGACGGATTATAGAAAGCTCATATGGGCATCCGTTAAAGAATTTCAAAATTCTTTCGAATAATGAATATCCTTGCACTTCGTGTTATCAAGGCAAGTTGATTATCAGGCCATCACCAACAAAGGTTGGGACCGAGTCACCCACGTTTCTGGAACGTATACAAGGGGACATTTGTGGACCTATTCACCCACCGAGTGGGTCGTTTAGGTATTTCATGGTCTTGATAGACGCATCCTGTAGATGGTCTCATGTGTGCCTGTTGTCATCACGCAACCTTGCGTTTGCGAAATTAATGGCACAAATAATTCGACTACGAGCACAATTTCCAGATAATCCAATCAAGTCCATTAGACTGGATAATGCTGCTGAGTTTACATCCCAAGCATTTAATGATTATTGCTTATCAATCGGGATAAAAGTTGAACATTCTGTAGCTCATGTTCACACTCAAAACGGTCTTGCAGAATCGTTAATTAAACGCCTGCAGTTGATTGCAAGGCCATTACTTATGAGAACGAGGCTGCCCACTTCGGTATGGGGTCACGCCATCTTACATGCAGCAATGCTAATTCCTCTCAGACCGACGAATTACCACAAGTATTCCCCGTTGCAATTGGTTTTGGGTCATGAACCCAATATATCCCATTTAAGAATTTTTGGATGCGCAGTATATGTGCCTATAGCACCGCCATCCCGCACCAAAATGGGTCCGCAAAGAAGGTTAGGAATATATGTTGGGTTTGAATCGCCCTCCATCATTCGCTACCTCGAAACATTGACAGGCGACTTGTTTACTGCACGATTTGCAGACTGTCGATTTGATGAGACACTTTTCCCAAAATTAGGGGGAGAAGTTGGTGAAACCAAACGGGAAATTTTGTGGAAAAATGCATCATTATCTCATCTTGATCCACATACCTCTATTTGTGAAAGAGAGGTACAAAAGATTATCCATTTGCAAAGAATAGCAAATCAAATGCCTGACGCATTTACGGACTTGAAGAGGATAACGAAATCCCACATTCCCGCGGAAAATGTTCCAATCCGTATTGATGTCCCTGTTGGACAATCATCTAGTGTCATATCCAATGAGTCAAATGCACGCCTGAAGCGTGGCAGACCATTAGGTTCCAAAGATCGAAATCCTAGAAAGAGGAAAAAGAACGATCGAGATGACACTACGAAAGAATCTCATGAGGAAATTCATGATTTGACAAATTCTGAGATTCATGAAGAATCCATTGAGCCCGAGACTCTGGAAAATACGGAAC
The DNA here is from genome assembly GCA_034376525.1 of Nicotiana benthamiana. Lineage (NCBI taxonomy): Eukaryota > Viridiplantae > Streptophyta > Magnoliopsida > Solanales > Solanaceae > Nicotiana > Nicotiana benthamiana. The sequence goes on along the minus strand of CM067335.1, from coordinate 106,185,446 downwards.
TATCCCTAAATCCAATTAATATTGAGGCAAATATTAATCGAGTGGATATTGTGGTAGATAATGCCTTTGCTTATAATGTAGCATCTAGCATTATGCAAGAATGTGAGGATCTCGAACCTCAATCTATTGAAAAATGTCGAAAAAGACAGGATTGGCCAAAGTGGCAAGAAGCAATTCAATCAGAATTGAATTCGCTGGCAAAACGTGAAGTTTTTGGCCCTATAGTTGAAACACCTAATGGTGTTAAGCCTGTCGGCTATAAATGGGTCTTTGTACACAAAAGAAATGAGAAAAACGAGGTACAAAGATATAAGGCACGCCTTGTTGCACAAGGTTTTTCTCAAAGGCCTGGTGTCGATTATGAAGAGACATATTCGCCTGTAATGGATGCGATAACCTTTCGTTATCTCATAAGTTTTGCTGTCCATGAAAAGCTTGACATGCACTTAATGGATGTGGTTACTGCCTATCTTTATGGCTCACTTGATAATGAGATATACATGAAAATTCCCGATGGACTCAAGATGCCAAACGCGCATAATTCAAAATCTCGGGAAATGTTCTCAATTAAATTGCAAAGATCCTTGTATGGTCTAAAGCAATCTGGACGAATGTGGTATAATCGTCTTAGTGAGTACTTGTTAAAAGAAGGCTATATAAATGACGCCATTTGCCCGTGTGTTTTTATAAAGAAAACAACATCGGAATTTGTTGTACTTGCCGTATATGTCGATGACATAAACCTTATTGGAACCCCTATAGAACTCCAAAAGGCAATTGATTATCTAAAGGATGAATTCGAGATGAAAGATCTCGGAAAGACTAAACTATGTCTTGGTTTGCAAATTGAATATTTGGCAAACGGAATTTTTGTTCATCAATCTACCTATACAGAAAAGGTACTGAAACGGTTTTACATGGATGAAGCACATCCTTTAAGTACACCGATGGTTGTTCGATCACTTGATGTGAACAAAGATCCATTCCGACCACAAGAAAGGAATGAAGAGCTACTTGGTCCTGAAGTACCATATCTTAGCGCAATTGGCGCACTAATGTATCTTGCAAATACTACAAGGCCTGACATATCCTTTTCAGTTAATGTCTTAGCAAGATTTAGCTCGGCTCCTACGAGGAGACATTGGAATGGGATCAAACACATATTGCGGTACCTAAAGGGAACTACCGATATGGGCTTATTTTATGGCAAGAATTGCAGCCCGGATCTTGTTGGTTATGCTGATGCTGGATATTTGTCCGACCCACACAAGGCTCGATCTCAAACGGGTTATGTGTTTACCTGTGGAGAAACCGCCATATATTGGCGATCGACTAAGCAATCAATTGTGGCTACTTCATCTAATCATGCCGAGATAATTGCTATTCATGAAGCAAGTCGGGAGTGTGTGTGGTTAAGGTCTATAATACATCATATCCAAGACAAATGTGGTTTGAAGTGTGATAAACTACCCACAACTTTGTATGAAGACAATGCAGCATGTATAGCTCAATTGAAGGGAGGATTCATAAAAGGAGATAGAACGAAGCATATTTCACCAAAGTTATTCTTCACACATGATCTTCAAAAGAATGGTGATATCAATGTTCAACAGATTCGTTCAAGCGACAATATGGCTGATTTGTTCACAAAATCTTTACCAAAGTCAACCTTCAAGAAGCTAGTTCACAAGATCGGGATGCGAAGACTTAAGGACATAAATTGATGTTCTTATCAGGGGGAGTTAAATGCGCGTTGCACTCTTTTTCTCTTACAAGGTTTTGTCCCACCGGGTTTTCCTTGCGAGGTTTTTAACGAGGCAACCAATAGGCGCATATTCAAACATGTGTACTCTTTTTCCTTACTTTAATTTTTCCCATTGGGTTTTGTTTTAAGGTTTTAACGAGGCACATCATTGAATAGACATTCAAGGGGGAGTGTTATAAATACACTTCTATTTAAGATGAATGTCTTTAATTAGAGAGATTCTAGAGTCCTATTATTGGTAGCTAAATCATCCTCCTCCCTATAAATAGAGGTGCCCTCTACCATTGTAAACAATCCCTAACATTCTCTAAGTATCAATAAGAAGAACTCTCTCTACTCTTCTCTCTATTGCTCTTGTTCTTGAATTATTGTTCTTGTCTTTTTATATTATTTCATAACAATTTTTTAATTATAGAAAAAAATAAATAAAGAGGCAGAGGACAAAACATCTTTGGGTGCGTGCCGAGAGAGAGAATCTGCGTTGCACATGGGAAGTAAGAGAGAGAAGGAAGGTCCCGCGTTCCCCGGTGCAATTGAAAGGCCACTCCCCACAGAGAAAGAAAGGGAGGTGGCAATCACGTGACTTTTCCTCCTCCTTACCAACATCCCTTCTCTCTCCCTCCGCTTCAGTCAATCTCCTTTTTTTTCTTTCTTTATTTCTGTACTTCACTCTGCAACTAAATTCAAAATTACTACAGTACAGTAGTAGTATAGGATAATTTACTTGCTTGGGATCTGTGCACTAATCATCGTCATTAATATCTTTAACAAGTTAATTCTGTTTTGTGAGGCCTCTCACGTGACATGCTTTTCCTAGCACTTTGTACTACACTATCACAACTAACTAGTATAGTCTCACAAAGTGAGGTATAAAAAGGATAATATATAGACAGACCTGTTTCCAATTGATCCTGGACTACACTATTGAGATCTGTAAATCCAAATTTCCATCCTTTTCACTTGGGAGAAAAAAGACGAGCTTACTGCTTACCCCACTCTAGTTCAAAGAGACTGCGCTCCTCAGGACGCTCCAATAAATCCATCAGTTCTCTCATTTTTACTTGTTGGTTGAAAAGACATTGCTGGTTTTCATAGACTTGCCTCAGTATCACTGATAACATATCAACGTAGTTCCAGACATAGATCTCAAATTTAAATTTTATGAGTTTAGATTTAAAATTAGACCATATTTTTTCTAATTTAATGATTTAAAACTTTATTATTTGTACGTAAATATATGGAGTTTTAGATGAAACTATGGCTAAATTATACTAATATTCTTTTATCATTACAAAAAAAAAAGCATATTAAACACAAAAGACGCTATGTTACAATATACTTTCTCTGTTCATTTTTATTTCGTGTGTATGCCAATGACAGATTTTTATTTTTTACTTATTATTTTACGTATGTCAAGAGAAGATAATTTTTTCTTTCTTCTGTTATATACACAATATTTATTTCTCATTTTAAATTATTTTCTCAAATTCAATAAAATATGCATCAATTAATATGGGTATAATGGTAAATTATGTACTTTATTTATTATTTTTAAGAGGCGTAAAACATCAAAACTGTATTGGTCAAAATCTAACCGTCGCGACCAAACTGACAGACGTCCCACCTAAGTAACCGGACAGCGACAGATAATATAGCCCATTCCATGTCCCCTCCCCGACCGCCAACGAGTCAGTTAGAGCGGCGTCTAAAAGCACGACTAAGATATATTAGAGGCAAGAGGACGTCAAGCCAAGAAAAGGGCAAGGGTGCCACGACTATATATAGTAAAGGAGAGCTTTCAACGAAGAGGCTGCTCATATTCCCTCTCAAAAGAAATTTAAAATAGCTCTTTCCTATGATTCCGGGAGGATAAAAATGAATTCATACAAAACATGTAAAACTCTCCTCATAAATTGATAGGAGGCATGATATTGAATCTCAATAAGATCATTTACATTCCTTTCATCTTCATATGAACCATATTACTCGTTGTTTGATATGGAATTTATTATGTCTGATTAAGATTTATGTATTGAGGAAAAATTGAATTTATATATTGAAGATGACGTGTTGTGACACGTGTATCAGTCAAACGGTCAAAGCATTATTATCATCCATGAGGCACGAGCGATAATAGATACGGGAGAAGAAACTCAAAGAGACCCGAGTTGTTATTCAAATAACACGAGGCTCGTACCTATCCAAATCATTTAAAGTTTGAGAATCAGAAGGAATTAAAGCAATGAATCTGATAGCACGGAAGAGGCCAAATTCAACATTAAATGTCAAATACGTTAGAGAATTTGTATTTAATGTAAATGATTGAGTAACGTTTTCTTTTAGTGTCATTTATTACTTATAATTACCTCATTAAGACAAAGGCATTACACTTTCTGCTAGAATTGGCTATAAAAGGAGAAGGTTTGTACATTTGGAAGGACACGAAATGCTATTGAGATCTCACTGAAATATAAAATTATTTACTGCTTTATTATTGTTCTCGAAAATCTTTTATTATTTTTGTCTTTGATTATCAATAACCCGAATTCTCTTTATTTCAAGCTTTGACCAAAGGCTTAGATTTTTGGTTAAACAAATTAGTTTTGTTACCGAGAATCTAATAATCTATTCTTTTTAAGCTATAGTCTACCTGTTGTTATCATTATGTCAAACAACAACAATAACAGTTGCAACATCTTGGGAAACCATGAAAATCAAAACCAGCAAGATCAAGGAGATTTACAAAATATTAACGTGGTTCCTTCTCCCCACGATTCGACACGACAATCTCGTGAAGGCTCTCCTGCTCCTGAATCTCGTGTTGATGAACATGAGACATCTGAACATTTTGAAGGGGTAGATGAAGCTTTGCAAAAAGTAATTGATGCACGGGTTAGCAAAGCTCTTCCGGCTCTAGTTAGTCGATTACCTGTTGCGCCACCCACACCCACACCTAACAATAATACGTTGGAAAATTCTCGTTCTGGGCTTGTTAATTCTGGAAAGGAAGGAACCCCCAGTGAACTACAGGAGGGAGAACCAGGTAATTCAAATAATTCTCATTTGCGAAATTTCGTACTAACCTTGCAGAAACAGCTTAAAGAACAAGATGAGCACATCGAGTAAATCTGTGGAGTTCCCCCTATAATCAAAGGAGTGGATATGGATAAATACTCGCAACAACCTTGGAAACTAAGTGTTGTTCCCCTTCCAATCCCTAAAAAGTTCAAAATACCTGATATACCAAAGTACGATGGCACAACAGACCCACATGATCACGTAACTGCATTTACTACACGCGTAAAAGGTAACGACTTGACCAAGCAAGAAATTGAATCAGTGTTGGTTAAGAAATTTGGAGAAACACTCACCAAGGGTGCATTAACTTGATATTCTCTTTTACCTGAAAACTACAAAACTCTTTTACTGAGCTTGGAGATTCTTTTATTAAAGCACACTCGGGAGATTAAAAGGTTGAGAAAAGAATAGAGGATATTTTCAAAATTAAACAAGGGGACTTAGAGTTTTTCAGAGATTTTGTTGATAGATTCCAAAGTGAAAGGATGACTTTACTCTGTGTACGTGATAATTGCGCTGCAAGAGCTTTTGCAAGCACCTTAAATGACAAAAGCTCAGAAGCCACGAGAAGACTAAAAGAAAGCCTTCGAGAGTTCCCTACAACTACCTGGAATGACGTTTATAATAGGTACAGTACGAAGTTGCGAATTGAGGAAGATATCATACCTCGGTACCATCATGAAGAAAGGAGCAATTCCAGGAGGTCAGAAACCGAAAAAAGATCAGATAAAAATAGGTACGATTCATACATGGGACCTGCGGGAAAAGAATGGCGCTCAAGGTTAGTTAATCAAAGGTATGATCACAAATCTAAAAATAATGATTCTAGTTCTTCATCAAAATTTAAAAACGAGCAAAACAGACAAGAGTCACGAGGTGATGACCGAAGTTTAAAGGCGGGATTCGGTGGTTATAATTTCAATTTCACTATTTCCGAGCTTGTAGCTGTTTTAAGAACATGGGAGATAAGGTACAGTGGCCAAAAGAGATGCGGTCAAATCCAAACAGGCGCAATCCAGACTATTGGTGTGAATTCCACAATGATCACGGGCACAAAACTTCATAATGTAGGTTCTTACAAAGTGAAGTGGACATCTATTGAAACAAGGGTATTTCACTGAGATATTCAGTGATAAAGGTAAGCAAGCCTATATGAAAAATAGGCAAGAGCCACCAAAGCCCCCATCACCTAGGAGAACCGTTAATGTTATAAGTGGGGGAGAAGATATTTATGGTGTAACATATTCGACTTCTAACAAGGTTTCTAAAGTAACAATTACACACGGGAAACGGGTACGGCAGGTTTTAGAAGACGAAAGTATCACTTTCGATGATGCAAACACAGAAGGAGTATCGACCCCCCACAACGATGCACTAGTAATATCTTTACTTGTACATGACACTAATGTAAACGAGTTTTGATTGATCCAGGGAGTTCAGTAAATATTATCCTACTAAGAGTGTTGTGTGAGATGCAAGCTGAAGACAGAATGATACCAAAGGCGCATACCTTATCCGGTTTTGACAACTCAAGTGTATTAACAAAAGGAGAGGTAATTCTAACAACTTTTGCTAAAGGTGTTGTTAAAGAAATCAAATTTCAGGTAGTAGATATGGAAATGGCTTACAATATGGTCATGGGGAGACCTTGGATCCATGATATGGATGATGTTACATAACCTGTACATCAAGCCAGGAATATTAATGTTGTTCCAAATTCGTGGAGATCAACATACATCCAGGAATATTAATGTTGTAACAGATACGAGCAGCGTAAATAAAGAAAAATAGCAATTACAGGAAACAGTTGAGGGTATCAAGGTTCAAACCTCAACTGAGCAAGGACTGAAAGAAGTAGACTCGAGACATGATATAATTCAAGAGCCTGGAGAGAATGAAAATTTCAAAACAACAATTTAGGAACTCGAAGCTGTAATATTATTTGAGCAATGGCCTGAACTTAAAGTTTATGTTGGAGAAAATCTAAGCTTAGACATGCGAGGTATGTTAATTGAATTTTTAAAAGCTAACGTGGATTGTTTTGCTTGGTCTCATGCTGATATGACAGGGATACCACCGGATGTGATGACTCACAAACTAAATGAAGACTCATCATTTACACCAGTAAAGCAAAAGAAAAGAAAGCAAGGAGTTTTCAAAAACCATGTGATTCAAGAAGAGGTCTAAAAACTATTAAAAATTGGGTCTATCTGTGAGGTAAAATATCCTAATTGGTTAGCTAATACAGTTGAAGTACCTAAGAAAAATAGTAAGTGGCGAGTTTGTGTAGATTATACATATCTTAACAAAGTTTGTCCAAAAAACCCTTTCCCTTTACCGCATATAGATCAGTTAATTGATGCAACTGCAGAGAATGAACTTTTAAGTTTTTTAGATGCATATTCAGGTTATAACCAAATCAAAATGGATCCAAGTGATGAAGAGAAAACTTCTTTTATCACAGACAGGGGGACTTACTGTTATAAAGTAATGCCCTTTGGTCTCAAAAATACTGGAGCAACCTATCAAAGGTTGGTCACTGAAATGTTCCAGGAACATTTAGGAAAAATCATGGAGGTATATATAGACGATACGCTCATCAAAACCCAACATTATCATGATCATATTTCTCATTTATCTGTCACATTTCAAATTTTACGAAAGTTTAATATGAAATTCAATCCATAAAAATGCTCATTTGGGGTCGCATCAGGTAATTTTTTGGGTTTTCTTGTTTCTAACTGTGGTATTGAGGTAAATCCTTCACAGACAAAGCAATAGAAGAAATCCTTGATGTACTTATGAATAAAAAAGAAGTTCAAATGCTAACGAGAAGAATTGAAACTCTTGGGAGATTTATTTCCAAGTCTTCAGAAAAATATTTTAAATTTTTCTCCGCACTCAAAAAGCAAGATCGTTTTGAATGGAACGAATATTGTCAATAAGCACTTAGGAATCTGAAAACATATTTGTCAAAATCATTGTTATTGGCAAAACCAAGAAAGGAGAAAAACTACTTATTTATTTAGCTGTATCAGAAGTCGCGCTAAGTGATGTCTTAGTCCGTGAATACCAAAGTAAATAATCTCATATCTATGTAAGCAAGTATTTGTTAGATGCAGAAACACAATATCCACAACTAGAAAAGTTATCACTTGCTTAGATCACGGCAACTAGAAAATTAAGACCTTATTTTCATGTCATCCCATTGTTGTAGTTACAGCCTTTCCATTACGAAATATTCTGCAAAAACATGAGTTGTCATGAAGGTTAGCAAAATGGGCTATAGAATTAAGTGAATACAAAATCTCTTAACAATCTAGGACTGCTATAAAATCTCAAGTATTAGCTGATTTCGTAGCTGATTCTAGTCAGGGGATGCAATTAGAAGCAGAAAAAGAATTACAAGTTTTTAATAGTGCAAACCCAGGAACTTGGATTCTATTCACTGATGGTTCATCTAGTATAAAAAGAGTAGGCATAGGGATAGTTCTAATACCGCCTACGGGTGAAACCATTAGACAGGCTATAAAATGTCATTCTATAACTAATAATGAAACGGAGTATGAAGCTGTGATTGTAGGCTTAGAATTGGCACGAGAACTTGGCATAACACAGATCATAATCTAAAGTGATTCTAAACTAGTGGTCAATCAAATACTGGGGACTTATACAGCCAGGAAAATACGAATAGAAGAATACGTAGAAATGGTACGGGAACTAATAAAGCAATTTCAAATATGGAAGGTAATGTAAATCTCAAGAAATGAAAATATGGAGGCAGATTCTTTGGCTAATCTTGCATATGCAGTGGATTAGTGAACGATGCAAATGCTTCAGTCGTGCATTTATTCCATTTCGTCCTCGAACATGATAAAAATGAGGTAAATTTTAAACATTTAACATGGGACTGGAGAAACAAAATTGTTGCTTTTTTACAGCACGTAACCATACCTGATGACAAAAGGAAAGCTCATGCACCTCGCAAAAAAACTTCTCATTATTATTTACATCAAGGAAATCTTTATCGGAAAATATTTGGTGGACGTTTAGCAGGATGTCTCGGACCTTCCTAAACGGAATACATCATGAGGGAAATACATGAAGAACATTGTAGGAATCACGTTGGAGAAAGGTCATTGGTAAAAACATTGATAAGGACAGGTTATTACTAGCCTAAGATGGAGTAGGAAGCAGAAAGTTTCGTATCTAAATGCGATAAGTGTCAAAGTTATGGCAATAATATGCATAGACCAGCGGAGCTACTATATCCAGTTATAGCACCGTGGCCCTTCATGAAATGGGAAATGGATATCATGGGACCATTACCACAGGGAAAAGGTCATGTAAAGTTTCTACTTGTACTCGCTGATTATTTCACTAAGTGGGTAGAAGCAGGAGCATTTAAGCAGGTACGAGAAAAGGAAGTCAAGGATTTCATATGGACAAATATAATATGCCGTTTTGGGGTACCAAAGGAGATTGTGTGTGATAACTGACCGCAATTAATAGGAGCCCAAATCATAGAATTTTAAAAGTTGGCAAATTAAAATGATAACATCAACACCGTATCATCCAGTAGGTAATGAACAAGTAGAATCCACAAACAAGGTCATTATCAATAACTTGAAGAAACGGTTACAAGATTCGAAAGGAAATTGGCCTGAAGTACTACCTGGGGTCTTATGGGCTTATCGTACAACAACAAAGGCAAGCACGGGAGAAACAGTATTTTCAATGGTTTATGGTGCAGAAGCCTTAATTCCAATTGAAATAGGAGAACCGAGCACACGGTATGTTCAAGCAATGAAGGAGTCAAATAATGACGAGATGCAGGTGAACCTTGATTTGCTTGAAGGCAGGAGAAAAGCTACATTAATAAGGATGAAGCACAAAAATAAGTCATAGAACGATATTACAACTGGAAAGCAGGTCTCAGATTCTTTAAAATTGGGTACTTCGTGCTTAAGAAGGTTTTTCAATCTATGGAAGCTGCTAATTCTGGAAAGCTAAGCCCAACATAGGAAGGACCCAATAGAGTTCGTGAAATTGCAGGAAAAGGAGCATACAAATTGGAGACGATGGATGGGAAAATTCTACCATCACATTGGAATGCTGTCCATCTGAAGAGATATTACTTTTGACAAAATACCCACGGTCAGGTATCTCCATGTTAAAATTTATCTTTGAATTGTTAAAATTTTACTAACAATTTTAGATGCTAGGCAAAACGCTAACCCGTACTAAATGATGAGTCACGGCCTGTAAGGCAAAATGGACTACGCATTCTCGGCCCAGGGTTATAATTAATCTGATGGAAACACAAACGGGTTAAGCAGTCTTCATCTATAATCATACCTCCGAGTCCCGTATGTTTTTCCATGTAGGAAAAGGACCAAATTTAGAAAAACAAACAAGTGCTCGAGGCTTCATACTTCATCACTCAAACACTTGGGGAACTACATATTATAATAGATACGTGTGCGTACAATTGAATGAAAATCAAACAAGATTATGCAAGATTTAAAGAGAAATCAAGCTGCAAAGAGACAAGTGTTGAGCAAAAGTTACGGAGTCACTTATCAAACTCATTAGAACAATGGAGTCACCTCTCAAACCCTTCCTAAAAAGATAGGGTATATGATTGTGCACTAAAATAGGTTATAAGAAGAAACCTTGTATGACTTATTTTACTTTTGTAAAAAATCTGTTACAAGAAAAATAGTTACGAGAAAGGTATAGATGTAATTCGAATACATGTAAAGTGTAATTCAAAAACTTGTCAAGGTTCATAAATAAAAACATGTCAAAGTTATTTCAAATAAAACATGTATTTTCCTATCTCTTTCATCGTATTATAACACCGTTATGAAGTTGAGACGTCTTCTTCATTAAGTTTAGATATATAAAAGGCCCCTCTTTTATAAACCCCATGTTAATAAGTCATGGGAATAATCATAAAGTATTTTCAAAAGATAAAAATGCTAAAATATTCTCTAAGTCCTAAGGAAATGAAAAAGGCAGGAATAGAACATGCATAAGTACTGGAAAAACTTCTCAATATAATTAAAAAGACTAAGTAAAAACTTAGTCAACAAAATATTTATACAAATGCCCCATTATGATAACTAGGGACTTTTTCCAAAAATTTCTTAAAAATTAACCAAGGGATAAACCACCATTCAAAAAAGAAAAATAAAAAAACAAGTTCAGAAACATAAACTGGTCACTGAGGTGCTGAAACGTCAGAAACTGTGATATTAACTTCACTTTCAGTAATAACCATAGGTATAGTGGCAATTTGTGAAGGAACAACAATAGGAGCGGTATCAGCCGGGCTTGAAGTGTTAGATTCCATGAGGGGAGCAAATGTCACGGAAGCTTCAACTTTTGCAGATTGAGTCATAGAAGTTTCACCATCGGGAGCTGGAATTGCAACATTTTCACCTTCAAGTGCTATAACAATGGCTTCTTCATTATAAGGTACTTCAGCCACGGGAGCTTCAATTTCCGGAGAAAGAAAGTCAAGTGGTTGTTGGGTCCTTTCAATGGATTCCAAAACTTTGGTCAACTCTGAGTTTAAATCAAAGTTTTCTTGACTGGCCTAAATTAAAGCGTCACGATGAGAGTTTAGAAAAGCCCAACTCACCTCTATATCAAATTTCTTTTCATGAAGTTCATACTCCCTCTCCCATATAGCAAGATCATTCTTTTAAACTTCATTTTCAGCAAAAGTAGAATCAAAGGAAGTTTGAAGGGAGGCATGAGAACTTTCTAAAGCATGTACCTTGTCAGAAGATATTCTTAAATCAACCTGAGCTTGAGTCAAGCTTTGTACCAATTCTCCTGCATATTCTTCTTTTTTGCTCAAAAGTGCCTTAAGTTCTCTGATCTACTACTAGACTTTGATAACTGTTCTAAAAAAGAACACTCAAGGCGCTCCTTATCCTTTTCAAATGGACTTGAAGAATCTTTGGCAACTGTTAATTCAGAGGTCACTGCTCGCTTCTGCTGTTCCAGGTGATCTCTACTCTCTTGCAATTCTTTTATAGTTCCTTGAGCATTTTCAAATTATTCCTTCCAGTTGGGCTCCCTTAGCTATTCTCTCAGCCTCGAGGATAGATTTTTTAGACTCACGGACCTTCGTTTCCAGAAGAGAAACTCTTCCCACCAATTATGTACCAATAAGGTTAGCCTACAATGGTAAAATGAAAGTAAGAATCTAAAAGTAAAAAAAAAACTTGTAAGTAAATAAAGGAAAAGTACCTTTAAAGTAGAATGAACTATGTTCTTCATCAAAGTTAAGCAGCTTTAGCTGTTCATTTTCTTCTTTTCAATATCTCCAATTAGAGGCTCGAGCCATAAATCTGCTCTGCCAGGTTTACTTAGAAGGTTGCTATTGGCAAGAATTTGATTGTCACGCTCCTCATAGCCACACTTCTACAAGTGGAACCCTCTTATGTATGATGAAGATTAGAAGAGGGAACTATGGAAGGAGGAGCTGTGGAAGAAGTGAAAATAGCAGGGGTTGAAGTTGAACACTATAAACAGGTAAAGGAGCAGATAAAGTGGGCAAAGAGGCACTTGGAGCTAAAGGAGGAACAGAAGGAATGGGAATAGAGGAAGAAAGAGGAGGTTCATCCAAAACTGGACCTAGCTCACCACTTTCGAATCCACTAACGAACAGATGATGAATGGATTCATTAGTGTCCTGGGGGACGGTCTCATCATCAAAAACTACGTGAACAGATTTGTTGAGAGAGGCATGGGCAGGAGAAACTTCAGCTTCTTCCTCAGAAATAATGCGTCTCCTAGCTCTTGGCCTAGCCACCAAAGAACTGACCTCATTTTCATCTTCCTCGGAGTCTTCTTCAACAATCTTTCTCTTTAACAACTTAGCCTTAGTTCTTTCCAAAGAGAGGGGAGTTCCAGAAGAAGCTCGAAGGGCGATAGCCACTTCAGTTGTCATTCCTCTAATAGCAAATCCTGACAAGAAGAAGGATAAAGGTTTTAAAAAAGGAAAAAGAATTTAACATATGAGAAAACCTAAGAGATGCATACCGTGAGTTTTCACTTTCCAACTATGTAAATTGGAAATTGAATTCCAAGTTCTCGCCTCCATAGGCACGGCTTTCAAGATTGAATCTACCAAACCACAAAAATTAGGAACGGGCTCCACGTCTCCCATGGTTGCTATAAAAAAGCAAGAGAGAACGAAATTAGAGAAGAAGTTAAAATTCTTAAAAATAGGTATGGTAAAAAAACTTACGTGCAAGGTTCCATTTCTCAAAAAACGAAATATTTGTTTCACCCACCAAACCAACTGTGGGTACCGCAACATAACGGGTGTACCATCCACGATCTTTATCATCTTCAGGGCTTACCAAGACCCTTTTACTTCTTGTAGTTAAGGTAAAAACATCATTGCGATATAACTTGGTGTGGTAGAGATGAATAAGATGGGGAAAGGTAAAGTCAACTTCAGCTTTGACAGATAAATACCTTAAAAAGCTATTGCTCACCCTACGAGGGGGCCAATTTCTGCCGAACAAATTTTGAAAAACTTACAGAAATCAAGTATAATTGAGTCGATAGTAGGAATAAATCCCAAAGTAAAGGGATAAAATATAAAATATAAGAAGATATTCTCTGGATTGGATTAGGAATTACTTGCGAAGGTCATCTCTCCAACGGCAATCATTTCGAACAATGAAAATCAAAGGTTCAGTAATCAAAGAATGATAAGTGCCAGCTCTATCTAAATTAGCAACTTGTTCACGAAGAGACTCTCTATCATGCTCAAAAGATAGGTCATTTGGAACTATTTCTTCAAGTAGAGGTTCTTGAAGAGGTTCAAAAGGTTCTTCCTATAGAAGAAGATTTTCGTGTGAAAGAACCTCTGGTAGCAAGGCCAGAACTAGAAGAAGGTGTAATGGAACCAGAATTACCACCACGAACAGACCCTAGGCTACGGAGTCTGTCTCCTCTACCCCTTCTATGTCTTACAGGGGTATTGGGAAAGCTATCTAGAATTGGGACTCTTCTAAGGTTAGGATTTGAAGATGACATAGTAGAAATAGATGAATTAAGGAAGAAGTAAATAAAGTTGAAGAGCAAAGCACTTAGTGAAAATTTTATGAAGAAGAAGACAAGAGAAAAAAGGGTTGAATTTATATGAGAACAACCATCAAAAACAAGAAGTGTAATGATGAAAAGTCTATAATAAAGGCAATTATATCTTCGTGAATAGTGTAGCCGTAAAAGCCTCGAAAATAGGCTAAAAAAACTGCAGAACTAGTGGGAGAATGACACGTGTGCAAAAGCATTAAATAAAAAAGACAATTGAAGCTCCAATGTAGTCATAACATTAATGATGACAGAAATTCCCTCTTTAATGAGATTCACTTCCCAAATATTTGATTGATAAATAAATGGAAAGTGCGGGGACTATCTGTATTGGGAAAACTGAATTTATATATTGAAGATGACGTGTCGTGTCACGTGTATCAGTCAAGCGGTCAAAGCATTATTATCAGCCACGAGGCATGGGCGATAATAGATACGTGAGAAGAAACTTAAAGAGACACGAGTTGTTATTCAAATAACACGAGGCTCGTACCTATCCAAATCATTTAAAGTTCGAGGATCAGAAGGAGTTAACAGAATGAATCTGATAGCACAGAAGAGGCCAATTCAACTTTAAATGTCAAATACGTTAGAGAATTTGTATTTAATGTAAATGATTGAGTAACATTTTCTTTTAATGCCATTTATTATTCATAGTTGCCTCATTAAGACAAAGGCATTACACATTCTCTTATAATTGACTATAAAGGGAGAAGATTTGTATATTTATAAGGACACGAAATACTATTGAGATATCACTGAAATACAAAATTATTTAATGTTTTACTATAGTTCTCGAAAATCTTTTATTATTTTTGTATCTTGATTATCAGTAACCCGAATTTCTATTTATTTCAAGCTTTGACCAAAAACTCAAATTTTTTGTTAAACAATTTACCCTTTCATTTTTGATTGATTTATTAAAAAGAATTTCAATATCTTTTGAGTCAAACAAAAATGTGTCAAGTAAATACAAATAAATATCCATCCGATATGCAGTGTGAAATAATTAATCATTGGGATTTTGTTATGTTGGAGTCGATCTTTTAATCATTGATCCCCACTTGGAAATTTACTTTCTTTTTATAAGTACGTGATAGATAAAACTTTTAGGTAAGAGTATAAAAGCTAAATTAGTTTCAAACGTAAATGGGTACCGAAACAGAGATTATATCGTACTATTTCTAAAATTTAAACTCTGTTCAAATGAATTTGAGAACAAAATATATACGTTTTATGTAATTATTGTAAGATAAGCCAAAATTAAAGGAATATTAGTTAATTTAAGGAAAAATACCGAAGTATGTCCGTCTCAAGATTTGCTTTAATTTGCGGATATTTCGTAAGCTTAACTTTTTGAAAGTATGTCAAACACGTAATAAAGGATGGAAACGTAAATTTAAAGTTTTCCCGGGAAACTTTTGTGGTTATAGTTGGTGAGCTAGAGTCACTTTTATTACCTTCCAATTCTATTTAGTGCCACATTAATTGTTCACTGATTCAATAGTCAATACAACTATCCCTTACAAGATATATGTATTATTTACATGAAATAAACAGGAGTTTAACTTATTAGAGCTATTTTATTTACGATAAATCTGTACATATATTAGATTAGTGTTGGGTTTGTTATGTATTTAATTAATATATTAAAAACTTAAAAGAAGATGAATGGAAAATGAAGAGAAATTGAAAATTTTCGGTGAAATTTCAAATTTTTTCCTTGGCAAATGGACATTGTCTCATATTGAAAGAGGAAGATGTTTTTATGGGTATATAAGCAATGGCTCTTCTTCTAGCTAGCTCTTAAAGAGTTTACAAGAATGCAAGTCTTGCGCCGTCGTCAACGCTTGGCTCGGATTCGAATTCAAATTCGGCTAATTAATTGATTGACTTTTGGGACCAAATTTATTTGTTAATAGTAAAATATTAACAGAAATATTATTAAATACTTATTCTAATAACATAATATTAATATTAAAATAAATATTAATATTAAATCTATTTCAGTTATCCAAATTTCAGTTTTGTATTATTGTAACAGAAAATTAACTACCATTCAATTTTCCCTCTTTATTGTTGAGTAAATAGTCATTTATGTAATGGTATTTATGCTATGGTCGTTTTGCAGAAACAACCATTTTGAAGTGTTGCACCTCTTCAGATTTCAACCCAACTTTGGCTATAAATACAACACTATTCTGCTCGGAATTTCACTACGATTTTCAGAGTTTCTTCTCTTTCTTCTGCTTACTTTTAGCATCAAACAAAGAAAAAAGTAAATGTAATTTTTACCGAACTTTATGTTCGCTGAAACACTGGGGTTTGAAGTACCATTACACCAATGTGTAATTCGTTCTATCTTGGGAGGAAATAATCCATAACATTGGGTATTAGGAGGAGATTAAATTCCTTAAAATACTGTGAATTGAGGTGGCCCGAATTAATTTTCTGTCATTTCTATTTATGTTTATATTTGTTTATATTTTCAGAATTATTTTACAAATACATTATACTAACAATTAATATATCACCTTCATAAGACAAGTGTCTTTGTCTAGCTTTCATGCTTTTCTCTAGTTCATAAATCAAACCACTGTTAATGGCCAAATAAGTAAAATAGTTTCTCGTCGTTGTAAATTAAACTGTCAGAGTTTTTTGCGACTGACACAATAACAACAACAATAATAATAATAATTGTCCAGTATTATCTTACAAAGTGGGGATGGTAATATGTAGACAGGCCTTACCCCTATCTGAAAGAACAGAGAACAAAAAACAAAAGAGTATTAGTAACTGCAGCAGAAATCGCGTAAATAATTATCTAAACACGAGAATCATAAATAAAATGTCATGCAATAATATCAAACAGTAATGACCATAAATCACTACCCTAAAAAAAACACAAATCAATACACAAATTATCTATAGATAGATATATCAAGCCTCACTAACCCTACCAAGCCTCACCCTATCTCAGAAAAAAGTACGAAAAATTCTAAAAGTCCATATCCTACGACCCTGATACTAGCAGTATATAATTTTTGACTCGGCTAAGAAGAATGCTGGAATTTGATACTACTCACTATGCCTCACATTAGAAGTTGTTCAATAAATTATCTTTAAGATCATGCGTAGGAGCCGTTTATTTTCGAAAAATGGGACAGATTAATGCATCACTGTTTGTTTAACTAAAAACACGGAGTAGTAATTTTTATCTATACTAAAAAATTTAGTCGCTAAATAATTAATATTATTACTCGGGATCGCCAAAAATATAAAAAATTCGATCAACTAGATTACCATATTTTTATAGTACTAGCAGTGAACTAAATTCCATAACACGGTGATCCGATCCGACATACACAGTCTAGTAGTAAACGGTCACTTGAACCTTTTATTGAAAAAACCGTTAAGCAATGAGCCAAACGCCGTTAATCCGCCGCAACAACGTTACTTAAACGGCGTTTTAACTTAAACGGAGTAAGCACGTAAGAGCAAAGTGCTTGGACAAATGAAAACGAAAATGAAGTACGCTGCCTTTAAAACAACCTCTCACTAAAGTAGAGAGAGAAAGAGAGAGACTTCTCTGATCTATGAGACCCATTTAATTTTCTTTTTTTGGGTATTGATGTATTAAGAAAGTAATATATATTTTCATGGGAGGTGTTAGGCAATTGAGTTTTCGTTAGACAAGACGACGAGGGCCTACCAATAATCTCAAAAGTCACTGTTTGGATCACTTCCTTATTACGCTTTGGGGAATTGAGAACTAATTGTGTTCATTTCTGTCAAAAGAATCTCATCTGAATTATGCATTATTCATCGCCAATTCTCATCTAACGTACGTATCTTCTCTTTACTTTCCTTCTGGATCTCTCATATTCTGCAATTCTTCTCTTTCTTACGTGTGTTTTCGGTTAAATTCTGCGTAATTCAGTTGAATTATGATTTATTAGCAGGTTTGGTCGATTCCCTGTTTTCCAGCGGAACTTCATTTTAGAGCTGAATTTCCAGCAAACCGAATTTTCCCAGAAAAGAAATGAAGTGAATTTTTGTCTGGAAATAATCTGCAAGTTCTGAAGTTAGTTTTACAGAAGATTGCTCTTAATGCGCCTCCAATTTTCGTTGGAGGCGGATCTGAAATTGAAAGAGTGTTGACTAAATAGAATTTTCGAGTTACGGAACAGCTTAGCGAAATTCAGTTGAATTGTGTGTAATTACTTTGATCTGGCGAACAAACAATTCAAGTACTCTGGATGGAGCTGCCTCAGCCCAGACCGTTTGGAACAGAAGGTAAAACTACTTTAGGTTCACTTTTTGAATGGAATAATCTTTAGAATATGAGTAGAATTCTGTCTAATTACGTGATTGCTGTAGGGAGGAAGACGACACATGACTTTCTTTCACTGTATTCACCTGTTCACCAAGATCCAACACCTCCCCAAGGTAAATTTTCGTGCATGCAGGATTGTCTTTTCAAACATTTTTTTTTTGGTTTTCATTTTTAATGAAGATAAAATAGTTTTTTTTTTCTTTCTCTTTCAGTTTAACTTATTAGAAAGTTTTGCCAATAATATAACTTTGAGGAAATTGGGTTTTGTAGGTTTGTGTTTGGTGTGCGTGTGCTGTTTATCTGTTATCATTGTTTAGGGGAAGGTGCAGGCCTTTATTTTTTTTATTTAATTAAATAAATAAAAATTATTCTAAAATTGAGAGTTATTAGATTTGGTTTAAGTTATTTACACTTTAATGTAAAGAAATTTTATATTTCGTTCGGTTGCATACATGATCATTATGAAGATTTTAATTCAGCTGGATTTTACATGATCTGATTATGTGAATACATTTTGCAGTGTCGTAGCAAAGAACTCAACTCGGCTTTGTTTTACTTATTTAAAAAACTTCATTTCTTTTCTTAATTTTCTGATCTTCAATTTCAAATGTAAGATGTAGAAATTTGGGCTGGTTTGTCCAAAAAAATAGTACTCCTTCGATTCACAATAATTCCTCAATTTACATTTTTATTTTGGTTTAAAATAAATATTGAATTATGTAATCAAGAAAGAAAACAAAATAAAAACAAAATTATTTTGTTTACAAAATACTTCATATGTACATATTCCTAAAAAGCTTTCTTACTCCTCATATTAAATATTTAATTTGGAGTAATTTAGTTATAATAGGTATTTTTGTATAAAATTTAATATTTTTTTAATGAATGTGTTAAAAATAAATCGAACACTTATTATGAACATGAGAGAGTAAGAATCTGGGTTTAATTTTTAAAAAATTGGGTGAGTTGTAGATGAATGGGGATTTGGGAACAGTAGAAAAAATGTGTTCTGATGTAAAATGTGGTTGGGATAGAAGGGGGAAATAACAGTCACCCACGAGTGTCGCAATTAATGCGCCCGTGATTGCTGATCTGAATGGGTATGTGGATCTGGGTCATCTTCTTCCCGGTGGGCCATCTTCTTGGATAGGGCTGATATTACTGAATCCGGTAAAAGGTTGGGTCTTGGACTAAATGCCTCCCCACTCACATCTATCTAACTTGATCCGTACGATTTTTGGACTTGATTATTCTCTGTGTTAGGGACCCAGAGATTGGTATCTGATCCTTGTTTCAACACGTATCTGTTCTTAATTTGTGAAATAATTTTCATGAGATTTTCAAGTTGAAGTGATTTAATTAACACAATAATAATTAAATTTACAGAGGAGATAAAATACTGTAATATGATGATATAATATTGATAGACGAGACGAGGGCCGGTGTTAGTGAGAGGTTAGAGGTATGGAGACAGACCCTTGAGTCTAAGGGTTTCAAAATAAGCAGATCTAAGACAGAATATCTGGAGTGCAAGTTTAACGACGAGCCGAGGGGGGTAGGCAGGGAAGTGATGTTTGGTTCTCAGGCTATCGCCAAGATGGACAGTGTCCGTTATCTTGGGTCTGTGATTCAGGGGGACGGGGAGATTGACGGGGACGTCACCCAACGGATAGGAGCAGGGTGGTCGAAGTGGAGGCTTGCTTCAGGGGTCCTGTGTGACAAGAAAATTCCACACAAACTCAAGGGGAAATTCTACAGAGCCGTGGTTAGACCTGCGATGTAATATGGGGCGGAGTGCTGGCCCGTGAAGAACTCTCATGTTCAGAGAATGAAGGTTGCGGAGATGAGGATGCTTAGGTGGATGTGTGGGCACACCATGCTAGATAAGATTAAGAACGAAGTTATTCGACAGAAGGTAGGGGTGGCCCCGGTGGACGAAAAGATGGGGGAAGCGAGGCTGAGGTGGTTCGGGCATGTACGGAGGAGGGGCCCCGATGCCCCGGTGAGGAGCTGCGAGCGGTTGGTGATTGTTGGTGGTCGGCGAGGTAGAGGGAGGCCTAAGAAGCATTGGGGAGAGGTGATTAGGCAGGACATGACTAGAATGCAGGTTACCAAGGACATGACCCTTGATAGGGGAGTCTGGAGGTCTAGAATCAGGGTTGCAGGCTAGGGGCTCTTAGATCCCTTCGTTCGCCTCACCCGGGGTTGGGTGTGGGATAGTAGGGTTACCCATAGATGACTAGTGTTTTAGCTTAGGTCCCCTTTTGGTTGTTAGTATGGTAGTTACTGCTTGTTATTATTGCATGCGACTATATTTATGTTTCTTATGTTTGCATAATTATTTACGTTATTTCTGCGGGATTACTTATGCTTTATTATTGTGTTTTGTCTTGCTTTGGTTCCTAATTTTGTCTTTGTTCCAATGCAGCTTTCCATTTTATCCTATGCGCCGAGGGTCGTTTGGAAACAGCCTCTCTGCCCTTTCGGGTAGGGGTAAGGCTCGTCTACATAATACCCTCCCCAGACCCCACCTGGTGGGAGTATACTGGGTAGTTGTTGTTGTTGTTGTTGTTGAAACTAAGTAAGTACATTATTTTAAATTGTTTAAAAATTTGAAAAGCACAACAGAACACAAGCTTCTCTGCATCTTGTTGTGACGCTTCTATCACTCATATTCTGGTGATTCATATATTCATGTAACTGATATTAGCCAATAGAATTTCACTTTTTAAGTATAACTAGCATTTATGAAATATTGTGGTAATAATGTTGTCAAATTCTTCTACACTTACATGCTATCGTTCATTTGCATTATTGTGCTTGACACTTCTTTACTGTATTCTATATTGATAATTATGTCCTCTATAGCATGCCTTGCGTTGAATCATTCCTTTCTCTATGGTTATTCTGCATACTAAAGCAGGTGGATTCCTAAAAACGCATGACTTCTTGCAACCACTGGAGCAAGCAGAGAAGGCATTAAGGAAGGAAGAAGCCAAAGTTGAGGTTGTGGCTGTAGAGAAGCCTCCAGCACCAGTAGCTTCTCCTTCAGTGGAGCATATTCTTCCTGGTGGCATAGGCACCTATAGCATTTCTTATTTGCACCAAAGGATACCAAAGCCAGAAGCAAGCTTGTTTGCTGTAGCACAGGCAACTAGTACCGACAGAAATGATGAAAACTCAAACTGCAGTTCTTACACAGGAGGGAGTGGTTTCACACTGTGGGATGAATCTGCAGTCAAGAAGGGAAAGACAGGGAAGGAGAATTCTGGGGGTGATAGACATACCCTAAGAGGTAAAAGCTTTCTTTGTTCTTCTACTTTCTTTGCGTCTTTCTGAAAACTGAAATCTGCATCCATAATCAATCTCTATGCAAAGCATACGTTAGAGACTGAAAAGTTAAGAGCATATATACAACTGTTTGTTATCTGAAGCAGTGCATTCCATGCGCTTTTAGTTATGGTGAATAACACTTTATTGCATTAGAGAACCTAAGTTAATTTAACTTCTTACACGTAAGAAGATTGAATTTGGCCAACCACTGATATTGGTTCTATAGTTTTTGCTCTGGTGTTATCAATGGAGGGTTAACCTTGAAATTCAGCTCCAATTAAAACCTTCTATTTGCTTGGCAGAAGCAGGTCTGAACACTGGAGGTGGTCAACCTACGACATCATTAGAATGGCAATCACAATCGTCGTCAAATCATAAACACAACACTACGGCCATAAGTTCGCTCTCATCCGCTCGGTCAGTGACTCTTTTGCTCCATATGAATTGCCCATTTTCCCTTGATGCTAATACTTTTAATTACACTTTCTCACTCTATGTTCACCTTGCAGACAATCATCGCCTCTTAAGACCCAGAGTTTTGTACACATGATAACATCAGCTAAGAATGCACAAGATGACGATGATGACGATGATGAAGATTTTGTGATTAAGAAAGAACCACAGTCGCACCCCAGAGGTTTGTCTTGTGTAAGTCTGATGATTCCCACTCATTGTCTACATGCGGTTGTCTTTTATAACATACAGATAGCTACCTCTTACAGGTAATTTGTCTGTAAAAGTTGATGGAGAAGGCAATGATAAAAAGCCAAACACCCCACGTTCAAAGCATTCGGCAACAGAGCAACGGAGAAGAAGCAAGATCAATGACAGGCATATCTACGACACAGTTGATAGCTTAAACATCAAAATCTTTTTGATATAGAATCCTTATATTATAGCATTTCTCCTTTGAAATATATATATATATATATATATATATATATATATATATATATATATATATATATATAAAGTAGCCTTCTCTGTGTGGAAAGAAGTTTGCTCGAGTGTCCTATTCTGTTACTGATTCCTATATAGGTTTTATGTTTGCATCTCTTCAGACTTTATTTATCTGCTGCTACTTTGATTGCATTTTAATCGAAATAAAGTGATATCTAGCTGAACATTTAAATATTTTTTTAACTCTCTTTTCAGATTTCAGATGTTGAGAGGGATCATCCCTAACAGTGATCAGAAAAGAGATAAAGCATCATTCTTGCTGGAGGTACTTGAATTGCATATTTTGTTAAGTCTCTTTGTATCAATAGAGATATATGTAATAAAAATTCAAATATTGTTTGCAGGTTATTGAATATATTCATTTCCTACAAGAGAAAGTGCACAAGTATGAGGAATCATACCAAGGCTGGGAGAATGAACCTTTGAAGTTACCATTGGTAAATCCACCTCTTGGTCTTTCACTCTCTCTCAATGTTTACCTCCTTCTTATGTCACAGCTATGTCATGCTAAAAAATTTTCAAAAATTGGCTCATCGTGTGGTATTAAGAACTGAGGCCTAAGAAGTCTATGTTGAGGATGTATCATATGGGAAGGAGTTGGTCCAATATCACGTGTAATTAAGGTGCCTAGATGGTGAAATGAATTGAAGTCTTGACATGCTTGCATATTTCCATCACTATCTTTTCCGAGTATATCAAGATACCTTAGGTTTTTGGCTCTGAAATATAGTGGATTGAAATGGTAGTCTTGATTTTGGATGCAGTTTATAGGGCAATAACATTCGGCTCTGAAATATAGTGAATTGAAATGGTAGTCTTTTGGATTTGGATGCAGTTTATAGTGCAATAACATTCAATCTTAAATGGCGACAGCTTATTTCCATGTAATCTTATATTAGCCCAAAGCTAGATACCTATACTCATAGTACATTCATTGGCAAAAACTTTTAACAGACCTTCATTCTGAAACAGAGCAAGTGCCATAGGACGACTCAAGGTACAAGCAATCATCCTCAAGGCACTATCAATGCATCAGGTGCTGACCCGACGTATGCAGTAAAGTTCGATGAGAACATAATGGGGATTTCTTCTACTAATCCTTTTAATGCACAAAAAGTGGAACTGAACATAAGCACCACAAGCTTAAAAGAAAGCAGCCTGCGGCCCGGTTTAACAAATAAGGCGACAACACCTTCTATGAGCCCAAAAACATTTCCATTTTGTGGGGCTAGTAGCACAGCAGCACTATATTCATCAAAGCTGACAGCTGATACTGCTAAGTTGGAGTCAAAGTCTCATCCTCAATTTTCGGTTAGCAGATCACATATGACTGACTATGCTATTCCAAATGCTAATTCGAAAGGCCAGGATCTGTCTATAGAAAGTGGTACCATCAGCATTTCTAGTGCCTATTCTCAAGGGTAAGAATTCTTTTAGTGCTTAAAAGATTCTGGGAATTTATCTTTTTGAAAGAAACATTGATGTTCTACTTCCACATACATATCTAAAAACATCATATATAAACTCAACTAACCTAATGCTTGTCCAAAAGGCCAATATCTGTCTATAGAAAGTGGTATCATCAGCATTTCTAGTGCCTATTCTCAAGGGTAAGAATTCTCTTAGTGCAAAAGATTCTGTAAATTTATCTGTTTGAAAGACTCATTGATGTTCTACTTCCACATACATATCTAAAAACATCATATAAACTCAAGTAACTGGGTCCTAATGATTTGAAACTAGACACAGTTGCAACAAAAAAGGCATACAAAAACATGGCAGTTAATATGCTTTGACAGAGAAAAAGTCATTTTACTACACTTTAGGCTGGGATTGAATTGCTATATATGTTTGAATCAAGTTCTGCATCAATCTTTTGTTGTTTTCTTTGAGATATAGTGCATTGTAGAAAGTTCTTGTAACAACTAAGACTATAGATAGAGTCCCACATCGGCAAAACACAAGAGGGATGTTGGGTATATAAGTTAACAAGCCTTAGACCCTAGTGACGCGTTTTATATCCGTGAGGGCCTAGGCCCAGAGCGGACAATATCACTAGCGGGATGGGCTGTTACAGATGGTATCAGAGCCACTCTTGTGTCAGCCTTGCCGATGATGGGCAAACCTCAGCGAGGACGCCGAGTCCATAAGAGGGGGTGTATGTAACACACATACACCCCAGACTATAGATAGAGTCTCACATCGGCAAAACACAAGAGGGATGCGTGAGGGTCTAGGCCCATAGAGGACAATATCACTAGCGGACTGGGTTGTTAGCCTCTTATAGATCTATTGTTTATTGCATT
This sequence comes from Nicotiana benthamiana, assembly GCA_034376525.1. Taxonomy (NCBI): domain Eukaryota; kingdom Viridiplantae; phylum Streptophyta; class Magnoliopsida; order Solanales; family Solanaceae; genus Nicotiana; species Nicotiana benthamiana. The sequence continues at coordinate 106,160,542 of CM067335.1, read as the reverse complement.
GCTTTGTTATACATGGTTCTGCACTCTGATGAAATCTCCCTCTCCTAAGTAGACTATTCTATTTGCATTTTGCTGAATATACCGGATGCTCCACTAAAGTATATACTAGTACTTGCCAGGTTGTTGAACACCTTGACACTAGCGCTGCAGAATTCTGGAGTAGATTTGTCGCAAGCCAATATCTCTGTGCAAATTGATCTTGGGAAGAGAGCAAATGGTAGACTACATTCTTCAGCTTCCGCTATTAAGGTACCTGAGCCCTTTTTAATTCCAGATACTTTATATAGTTCTAGATGTTATTATTCTCATACTTAACACCTGAGATTGAAGCCTTAAGTAATAGTAGCTTTAAAAAAATTCCAACAGGGTGATGATGTTTCCACAAGCAATCAACCAATTCCAAAATCCATAGGTACAAGCACAAGGGAGGAGTCTGACCGTGCCTTCAAAAGGCTAAAAACTAGTTAATCCTAATATAACACACTAGTGTTCTTTTTTCGCAATTTGTTAAATTTAATTGTTTTTCTTTTCCACTTCCCCTACTCCTTCCCCTTCTCAAGCAATATTGACGTCCAAACCTGGTACAGAAATTTCCCAGACGAAAGTTTCAAGCCATTGTAAATGCAATGTACTAATTTTCTGCCCCTCATTTTCCCTATTGAATTTGTTGGGCTGCACAGATTTCCTTGACTATAGTGTGATATTTATTACTTATAGTATACTATTGTATCATTATTAAGGCTTTCCGTGCTGATGATGAGAAGCAGCAGTCTCAAGTTTAAGGCTTCCATTCATTTTCATTGGATGGCTCAAGTACATTGTTCTAGTCTATTTTTTATATAAAGACATGATGAATTTCCAAAAGAAAAAGGAAACAGTGGCTCTTGGCCCGTATATGGGTTTAATTTGCAGTAGAGGGAACAGCGTTGGAGTATCCTGAGAAGGAATATGGCTTAGCATTGTTATTTTCTCTTATTTCCAGAGTAAACTTGATTAACTTTATTCAGATATAACGAGCAGCGACACATTTTATCATGCTGCGTTTTGTCGACGATCAGTAGTAGAAGTCTGGACGTTATATTGTAACTATCATTTAAATTATTACTTCATTGAAGTAGAGGATTTGAAATGAATTATGTTTAGAAACAATTTTTTTCTATATTACTTGAAATAGTGAATATGGGTGAAATAGACCTGCAATAAGTTTTTTCATCTTGAAGCTGAAATTCTCTTCAAATTTGAAGTGTAATAGAAAAGATGTTTTTGTGCTCTGTCAGATATTGTTTAGTCACAAATTGAATTGATCTAATTCAAGATCATCAAGAAGTAATATTCATTCATTGAATTTCATCATCTCTTCTATGAGATTACATCTCTTGCTGTAGTAATATTCACTCATTTAAGTAGGGGTGTACAAAAAAAATGACAAACCGTATCAACTCGATAATCTGAGTTAAACCGAGAAAAAATCTTAATTATGATTTGATTTGACTTGGTTTGGTGTTGGAAAAAAACTCGACCATAATTGATTTAGTTTGGTTTGGTTTTAACTAAAGAGAGTCAAACCGAAACCAAACCAACCCAACATTACATATATAGAAATTTTAGATATATTTAATATATAAATATACTTATTATAATGTAATTTATAAATATTTCTTAAATTTTTTATAATTTTATCTTTTAAGGTATTATTTCAAGGTTGAACTTAGAACTTTTGAATGCTCCAATAAGTTTTATAGCCATTAATATTAGTAAATTAAATAATGCTAACAATCAATACTAATGCTAACAAAAGACATTCAATTCAATATTACGAACGGGAATGTATTGAATGTCCATTATTGTTTTGTAATAATTTAGATAAAAATACATAACCTATTTTTATTTTGCTTTAGCTTTTAGTCATGTAATTAATACTCCCTTATTAGTCTATTTATTTTAGCATGACTTAGTGCTTTTAGAATATATTTATTTTTATTATGGCTTTTATTAGCAATATTTATATTATAAAAATTTATTGTCTTTATTGTTGAATATTTTAGGATAATGCCATGACACACCTTATATTTTGTATTATTTTCTTGTAAAATACTTTATATAGTTATATCTTACTAGGATTAAAGAAATATTTTAAGCATAACGTATATGTTTTATTCTACGAAGATTTTACTGGGAAAAAAGAATTCAAAAAAAACTCGAAAATCCGAGAAAAACCGATATTGAAAAATCCGAGTTTTATTGGTTTGGTTTGGTTTGGTCTTTAGATTTAATAATACGACACAATTGGTTTGGTTTGGTAATGGTAATTCATTCTTCGTTTTTGAGCTTGAAGTTGATTTCTTGAAATTGAACTTGATTGCTTGAAGCTTGAAACTTGTGGAGGAATTTGCAACGTTTGATCCACGAGCTCTTTCTTGCTTCTTGTTATAACTTCTGGTATATTTTCTAAGTTATGAAGAGTCATATTTATAGCTGTGAAAAGGAAGAGTTATGATAAGAACAAACTCTTTCCGACCAATCAAATTAAAGTGTGGCATGACCGCATGTGATTGGCCAGAACATGTTACTTGCACACGTGGCACGATTTCATTGGCCTATTAGTGTGACTTGGCAAGCCTTGTCATTTTGACACGAGGCATGATCCTATTGGTTCTTCCGTTTGACTTGGCGCGTCACGTCATTTGACAAGTGGCACCAAACTGGGCCTCTAGGAAGATATCATCTTGAGTTTAATGAAGTAGGCTCATCACCTTAGCCCAATTAAGCGGGATAGCCCAATGGATTACGATGTATTTATGTAATCCGCATATATTGGGCCTATATAATTAATATATTTATATATTAGTCCATAATATCTATTTGGACCAATATATCTTTAATTTAAAATATAGTCTAAATTAATTTATAAATTTAATTAAGTAAAATTTATATGCCTACAAATGCCCCTACATAAGACGTAGTTACTAGGCTTGAAGTACCACAGTACCACAATAATAATAATATGGCATCCATGTTTTGTTACAAAAAATATGTGTTGCTAAGCAAACCATTAATTAGAGAATTCCTCCTTAGGCGCATTGTTTAAAGGGACATTTTCATGCATATACCAAATTCAAAACTATATTACATAATATGTATATACTACCGAATTTACATCAAATATCCATAAAAATTTTTTATAAGTTCTTACATTTTGGCCCCATCAGATATTGACCGCCTAAAAAGGTGGATAGTAACAACTTTTGTGTTGTTTAAAGTGTGAACAAATTATAGTGGGTTGGCTGAAATTATGGGAATTAGGTTGAAAATGTGGAAGAAAAAATGGTGTGTATTACATTACTATAACAAAATAATTGGGAGTTATTGGGAGTGAATAATGTTGTTAATTTGCTTCCCTTAACGACACCTTCAATAAATTTAATAAACCAAAAAAGGGTAGAAGAGCTTTGAAAAAGTTCTAAAAAATTCAGAATAAAAGTATAGTTGGATAGTAGTCCTTCATCATAACAGATATTCCGTTCAGATACAACTACGGTATCATGTCAAAAATCGTTGTGATGCTACAATTCAAGGGGAAATGGGATGAACACGGAGACAGTTTTGTGTTTCACACAAGTTCCAGTTCAGAGTTAAAAAATCTAGTTTTAGAAGGTATGCCACTATGTTTGTATAAGATTTGGTTGTAGTTTGTTGTTATGTTTGTGTTTAAAATTTTTTATAGTTTGAACGTTTATGTAGTTAATGAATAGTTGAAATGTAGTTCAGGAATGTTGCATATGCTAATTTCTAATTTTGAAAATCCTTTGATACATATACATTCTTAATGATATCCTTAATTAATATATTTTGTTGTAGCTACTGGCTGGTATGTGTAGTTGAAAAATGTAAATGGCACTTCAACGCAATGTTAATTAATGATTCTGTATTGTTCAAGATTAGGAGTTTCAGCCGGCAACACACATGCTCCTTAATGGACGAATCATTCGTACATCGAAGACACACTTTAGTAGTAGTTGGAAGCATGGTCACTTCAAAATGGATGTGAGTGTTGGTAAAAAAATATTATAGAAAATTATGGGTGTGCTTGTAGGTAAGTTATAGATTTTTTGAAGATAATATATAGTTAATTTGTAGTATTATTGTTGAATAATTGTAGTTACTATATTTTGAATAATAACTTTTGAATGACTTGTATTTAATATTTTTTGGGGATTGACATAATTTGACTATGTGTCTTATAGGAATATAGGTGAGGGCTTCAACAGAGCATATACATACTGTGTTAGATGGTGTGAAGGGGTACATTGTATGTCTACAAAACAAGAATTGTAGTTGTGTCAATACCAACTTGAAGAACTTCCATGTGCACATGCTATGGCTGCATTAAGGCACAAGAATGAAACTTATAAAAACTATTGCTCTCCGTATTATACAAGGGAGAGCTTTCTATGTACGTATGAATAAGAAGTATATCCTCTTCCTGACGAAAGCAAATGGAATGTGCCGCAACATATTTTGGATGAAGTACTCAGTCCATCTGATGGAGAAAGAAGGCAACCTGGGAGACCGCAAAAGGAACGATATAAAAAAAGTGATGAAGCCAATTCGAAGAACTATAAGTTGTTGTGTGGAAATTGTGGAGGTGAAAGGCATAACAAAAAAACCTGCAAGAATGCGCCGAATAAGAAATAAATATCATGCAGTATTCAACCTTGTTAAACCTACAACTTATTTTCTTACATGAAGAGTTTGTTTTTGTATTTTGGTACTAAATTGTGAAATTATTATGAAGTTAAAATACAATGTTACGTTGTATCATTAATATGATTTTTTGTTTAGTGTAAGGCATCTATTTATTTATAACCCATATCGTTAATTTAAATGGTATTATCATTTAGGACACTTATGCGAAAAATAATTATGTTATGTTTAACTACAAAATATATGTAGTTAATTAAAAAGCTACAAATGGTTAGTGAATAAAATGGAACATAGTTGAAATGTAGTTCTGTAATAAAATATATATTATATTCGAAAGGTAGATTGGCAATTTTAAAACGGCTGAGAAAAATAACTTGAAGGTCAGTCATTAATGTGAAAAAAATTTCAAATACATAATTGGAATAAATAAGGTGATGAGTACTGTCAAAAGACAAATATAATTATCCTGCAACTACAAAATCTGACAAAACTACAAAATATATGTGTTAATTAAAAATCTGCAAATGGTTAGTGAATAAATGGGACATAGTTGAAATGTAGTTCTGTAATAAAGTGTATATTGTATTCGAAAGGTAGGTGACAATTTTAAAACGATTGACACAAATTACTTGAAGGTCGGTCATTACAGTGAAAGGATTTATAAATACATACTTGAAATAAATAAGCTGATGATTTCTGTCAAAAGACATATATAATTATTCTTCAACTACAAAATGTCACAAACTACAAATAGAACATTGATATTATTTCTTGTTTCTCTGGACCCTTGTCTTCTCCTTCAAAGGATGAGCACCCTTCCTCCCAGGAAACCTGTCAGTAACCTCACTTTCACTTATTGATCCATCTTCTAGTTTCTTGGTAGCGTAATCCTATAATAGAGCTCCATAACGTCTTCGGTGCTTGTCGATATCTGCTCTGTTGTAGATGGGATTGACAAATCTCCAAGGCTAACATACTCAGCAAATGCAGCCATAAAAACACCACAATCACTACAAAGATCAATTTAACTATATAATCCTACAATTGGATATTTAAGCAAAATTAAATAACACATGCATAACGAGATAATAGGAAATGGGGGGGGGGGGGGGGGAGACAGTAGATAACCAAAAGCAAGTATTTTTTAACAGAGATAAAGCATTGGGAGTCAGTAACTGTTTTATCTGGTAGGAAATGCTACGATCATATAGAGTGTGGAATCTAAGCACGCCGTAATTAACGTTATGTGGTGCAAAATAATTGACATTCTGCAAAACAAAAACAATAAAGAACACATAAATGGTTATAATTTAAAAGCTTCATTAATAATAACACTAGCTACATAATTCTTGATAATCAACAACCATAACTACATAATCTTTACAAGCTAACTACAACCTGTAATTATTTTATTAACAACTAGAATTAATATAAAAGTAAATACAATTTAATCACATATAGTTATGTACATGTAAAAATACCTTAATGGGAGAAAAATTACAAAAATACTACAAAATAACTCCCCTACCGCATCCCATCCACAAAATAACATAGAATCTCCACCATAATTACATAAAATTCACAATACCCCATTTGTAAACTGTATATTTAAAACCTAGCATATAACTATAAAATAAACACTTCTGAACTACACCACTACGAAGTAGATATATTTCTAAAATACAGTTAACAACTACAATTTATACACAATAGTTGGACCACAGAGGTGATTGACTTCAACTACAAGAAATAAACTGAAACTTAATATCAACTACATTTAAACTATGAAATCAAACCAAGTGATTTAATTTCAACTTAATATCAGCTATGCGTTCTACAGAAATTATAGTTTCATTAATATACACAAGAAAAAATAAAATAAGTATGTAGTTAAATATCAAACCAAATAAAACACTAAGTTTGACAATAAACAAAATACTAAAATATGAATTGAAAGCAACAAATATTCACCTTGTCATAACTTTTTGCCATTATAAACTTTGAGATGTTTTTGGATTGTTTTTTATTTTTTTATTTTGGAGAAGCCACTGGAAGGGACTTTTATTTTTTGATACTGCTTTTGGTGGGACATCATCAGGAAAATCATCATCAAGACAGAGCTCTTTACCTTTTCTTTTTAACAGATTGGCAACTGGTTTAGAGCAAAATACAAAAATCACCTCGTGCAACCTGTTTGATCTCACCTCAGCACAGATTTATCGCGAAGATGCTCGGTTAGAGGTACATTCTATTGCTTGCGATTTTGGTTGTATTTTTGTAGGAGATTTTGGTGTTGAAACCTCCAAATCAAAAGAGGGAATGTCGGGTAGTTTAGGAATTTCTTGAGGGTTTGAGGTGATTTATTGTTGTTCATTGTTTACAACGATAAATTTGCCGTAAGTTTTAACAAATTTATTAGAAGAAGAAAATAGAGTGTGGATGTAGTTGGTAAAGGATGGAGGGCACATTTATAGCGGAGTGTAGTTGGAGAAGGAGATAGGGTACGGGGTGGGGTGTAATTGGAGGAGAAAATTAGGAAAAGTGTACTTTAATTTGAAAAGTGAAAGCAAATGTCAAAAATGAATAGTAAAAAGGGGCGGATAAATTGGGGGGATTGATTTTTTAATGGGGTAGGGTTTAGTGGTTATGTTTAATTTGAAGGACCCACATAATAGTACCATAATTTTGAATTATGGTACATATATGTAATTAAAATAACATATATGTAATAAAATGAAGTTAAACATATTATGTAATATATTAGTGTATTTGGTATATATATGTAAAAATTCCTTACTCTTATATAAATAGGGGCTCTATCCACATATCGTACCATTCATCATACTATCTCTCTAGTTGATTATTTAGCATTAAGAGAATTGAGATCGGAGCTTACGACGCCTTGACTTCCAAAAGGCACTTGGTCAAGCTAGCGATTGCTTCTGTCAAGTTTTCCAGCTGCTCTTCCATAGATGAAGTGTTTATCACCATGACTTGCATTGATTGTCATGAACGACGGAGAGTAGTATGGATTTTCACACAGATTGATTCTTGATTGTGTTAGAAACACGTTCTCAATACAATATACTAAACGTGTACTCTTTTGTAGGTTTTGATGAATGACAAACGAAGCAAAAATTGATATATGACGGAATTCAAGTACAAGCGCACAATGGTTGCGAATAAGATTGAAGTTCAAGATATAGCTTTTAATTGTTATTGAGTTGTTCTAAATTGTAATCTCGATCCTATAACTTGACTCATAGTATGGCCTCTCTCATAAAACTATTTTCCAAAATCATGCATATTTAATTCTGTATCAAGAAGATTTTAAATCATGCATATTTACATTAGACAAAATATTTTCTAAACATGCCTCAAAAATCTGGGCTAAAATAATCGATTATGTACTTATGATAATCGATTGTTTCTGAGCCAAGACTGCATGACAATCGATTATGAATTAATGGTAATCGATTGTGAGTAAGACAGTGAACATCAGGTTTTTCCAAATCTGCATGATAATCGATTGTGAACAAATGACAATCGATTGTTGTTGAGGTAAAGTTTTTCAATACTCAAAATAATCGATTATGAACTAATGGTGATCGATTGTGTTGAGTTGATGTCTTCCAGTGATTTTAAATTTAATTAAGTAATCGATTATGTCTTTAGATAATCGATTATCACTGAGACAGTAAGTTTTATGATTTTCAGAAAATAACAAGTAATCGATTGTTGCAAAGGACAATCGATTGTTGAAGCTGGCCGTTGTCAAATGATTTTCAAATACCATAAGGTAATCGATTATTGATTCTATATAATCGATGTTCTGCTTAAAATCTGGAAATGATTTTTAGAACGTTGCTGAAGTAATCGATTATTGATTTTATATAATCGATGTTTTGCTTAAAATCTGGAAATGATTTTTAGAACGTTGCTAAAGTTATCGATTATGAACTTAGTGTAATCAATTATCTGATTTTGAATATTGCCAGTAATCGATTATAGATTATGTATAATCGATTGTGAAGCGTTAAATTTGGGATTGATTTTTAAACTGACTGGCAGATAATCGATTGTTTGGTCTTAATAATCGATTATCACTGAGTAATTTCAGCAACTCTTAATTGGCAATTAGACAACGGTTGAACCAACTTTTTCAACTATAAATACAGCTTCATTTCAGTGTTTTAAAAACAACAACATACACAAAACTGATCATTACATTGCTATAAACTTTCATTCAATTGTTCTTCATTTTCTACTCATTTCATAAAGCTTTTGAGAGCCATATTATTGCTTAAAGTTGTTGTGATCTTGAACATATTCTTTTACTCATATCTACTCAATAAGGAGTACTTTAGTTAAGTGAGTGTCCAAGTATTTGATATACTTGTAAGAGAATTGCGATTCTCTTGTTTCAAGGAACTTGCGTTTCCTTGGGTGAAGTCTTTGAGATTGCGATCTCCGAGCAACTGTTTGAGGCTTGTGTCCTCAAGTGTGTAACGGTTTGTTGAGCACCCTTAAGCTTAACAAGATAGTGAAAAATCTCGAGAGAGTCTCTTGGGGACTGGACTAACCACGTTGGTGGCCAACCAGTATACATCTTTGTGTAAGTTTATTTTTTTGCATTTATTTTACTTCCTGCAAAGTTTAAATTCCGCAAGAAAACGCTAAATTCTATTAATACGCTATTCATCCCCCCTCTAGCTTAAAGCGTAGTTTCTAACAATTGGTATCAGAGCCCAACTCTCTGAAAACTTAACCGTTTGAGAGAACCATCCATGGCTTCTACTCTTGACTCTTTTGCAGGAATTGAAGAAGGACAATGCTCTACACGACCTCCTCTATTCAACGGCACAAACTACTCATACTGGAAGGAGAGGATGCAAATCTTTGTGCAATCAAATAGCTTTCATTTGTGGAAAGTATTCACCAATGGAAACCAAATTCCAACCAAGAAGGTGGAAGACGAATGGGTTCCAAAGACCGAAGAGGAATATACCGCGGAGGATATTCGTAAGGTTCAAAATAATGCCAAAGCTATAAATTTATTATATTGTGCTGTTAATGCTAACGACTACAGGAAGATATCATGTTGCAAAACAGCAAAAGAAATGTGGGATAAGCTTGAAGTGACATACGAAGGAACCGACCAGGTACGAGAAGCTAAAATTGATTTCTTAACTCACTCTTATGAACTATTCCACATGAAGGAAGGAGAGAAAGTAGACGAAATGTTTGAGCGATTCTCAATGATGGTGAATGATCTACACGCCCTCAAAAAGACGTTTACGGATAGAGAACTTGTCCGGAAGATCCTCAGAAGTCTCACTCCGGCATGGCGATCAAAGGCCGATGCAATCCAAGAATCCATTGGCATCACAAATGTCACAATTGACGCATTAAGAGGTAATCTCAAAACCTATGAATCAACTATACTTAACCCGTTTGTTGATGATCAAAGAAGGCAAAGGATTGCTCTAAAGGCTAGCCAACCACAAATTGATGAGGAAGGTGACAACGAGTTTGGACTCGTTATCAAAAGGTTTCAAAAATTCATGCGCAAAGAGTATGAACGCAAGAACAAAAAGCAAGGCGATCAACTAAAATGCTATGAATGCGGAGAAACCGGGCACATAAAATCAAATTGCCCTAACATCAAAAAGGAGAAGAAACCCTTCAAAAAGCAACATGCATACATCTCTTGGGGAGGAGATTCCGGAGATGAAGCAAGCGAAGAAGAAGACGATGAAGCAGCAAATTTATGTCTCATGGCTCAAAAAGACGGCAAAGACGAGGTAAGTCAAATCTCTTCTCAAAATTTCTTTACTCTTGATGAAATGAGAAATGCTTTTGATGAACTATATGCTGAATTTATCAAAGCTTCAAAAACTGTCAAAAGTGTTAAAGAAAGCGCTTCTCTAAAAGAAAAAGATTTTCAAACACAGCTTTCATTAAAAGAAAAAGAATTAGAAAAACTGGTTTTCGAAAATGAGAAGCTAAAAGAGGAAAACAAGTTTTATGGAAAAAGAAGTGCTGATAAACCTGAAGGTTCTACTAGAAACTGTTCTTCTTGTGTGATTCTTAAGAATGAAGTAGCTAGACTTAAAGGCACATTATATAAGTTTAATTCTTCGCATAAAAACTTGAATGATGTGCTTGTTAATCTAAAATCAACTAAACATGGAATAGGATTCAAGAATGAAGAAAAGGTTGGTGCTAAACCACAACAACCTAGAGCTCAACCTAGGACTAATAACCAAAATGCTTATCCTAGAAGTAGAAATCCTAGAAATAACTTGCATGTTAGACCAAATAGTGAAAATGCTAGAAGACCTAGAAATGATGCATATTTTAGGCCAAACCTTGAACAATTTAGAAGACCAAGAAATGACCCTCCACCTAGAAATAGATATTCTAGAAATGATGCATATTTTAGACAAACTTGTGAACCTCCTAGAGCTCATAATAGGAGAAACAATGGTGTTCAAAGTAGAGTAAGCAACCTTCATTCATCTAGGTACTATGTACCTAGAAAAATGCATAATCCCAACGTGACTTGTCATTATTGTAGACGTATTGGTCATATTGCTCCCGCTTGCTTTACTCGTCATAGACATATAAATCAATTGCATCATTATAACATGCCTAACCCTCAAGGACCCAAGATGGCATGGGTACCTAAAGAACATTAATTTGTTTTGTAGGTGTGCTTGAAGGGATCAAGTGTACTATGGTACCTTGATAGTGGATGCTCCAAACACATGACGGGAGATGAATCCAAATTCCTTCAACTAGAGCACAAAGAAGGAGGAAGTGTCACATTTGGTGATAACAATAAAGGAAAAATCATCGGCATTGGTTCGGTCGGTAAGGACGAAAACTCCTCTATTAAACATATACTACTTGTGAAAGGTTTGAAGCATAATCTCTTGAGCATAAGCCAATTATGTGACAAGGGAAATCTTGCTCTATTTAATTCGGATGAATGTCTTGTATTTAGACGTAGTGATTTCAAGATCATACTTCGTGGTTTTAGAATTGATAATATCTATATGGTTGATCTTGCAAACTCCTCACCCGAATATGTTGATTGTTTAGTAAGCAAAGAGGATAACTCTTGGCTATGGCATCGTAGAGTAGCACACATGAACATGCATCTTTTGAACAAGCTTCTTTCTCAAAACTTAGTAGTTGGTCTTCCCAGTTTAAAGTTTGAAAATGATTCTATTTGCGATTCTTGTCAAAAAGGGAAGCAAACCAAAGCATCTTTTAAATCCAAGAATATTGTTTCAACGTGTAGACCTTTGCAATTACTTCACATGGACTTATTTGGTCCCTCTCGTATTGAAAGTCTTGGTAAAAATAAATATGTTTTTGTAATTGTTGATGACTTTTCTAGATTTACTTGGACTCTATTTCTTGCAAATAAAAGTGATGCTTTTCAAAATTTCAAGTATTTCCTTAAGCGTGTTCAAAACGAAAAGGAATCGACCGTCACTTCGATTAGAAGTGATCATGGGGGAGAGTTTGATCACAATCTCTTTGCGGATTTTTGTGACGAACTCGGAATCGAACACACCTTTTCCGCTCCACGGACACCACAACAAAATGGGGTGGTGGAAAGGAAAAATAGGTGTCTCGAAGAGATGGCTAGAACCATGCTCGACGAAGCTAAGATTCCCAAATACTTTTGGGCGGACGCCGTGAGTACCGCTTGCTATGTTTTAAATAGAGTAGCAATTCGGCGGATACTCATGAAAACCCCATATGAACTTTATAAGGGTAGAAAACCCAACATTTCTCATTTACGTGTTTTTGGTTGTAAATGTTTTGTTCATAATAATGGGAAGGACCAATTGGGTAAGTTTGATGCTAAATCGGATGAAGGTATTTTCATTGGTTATTCCTCAAGTAGCAAAGCATATAGGATCTTTAATAAAAGAACCCAAATTGTGGAGGAATCCCCTCATGTTGTGTTTTCCGAAGATAATACTCGCTTAGCGAGAAAGGAATCCGGTTTTGATCTTGCAGGTATCTTGGATAGCTTGAAAGATAAAATCCAAGAAGAACCTTCAAAGGAAAACAAAAATGAAATTGGGGAACAACCAACGGAAGAAGCGCCACAATTAGAAAAAGGAATAAATACGCCTAACGAGTGGAGAACGATCAAGGATCATCCTCTCGAACAGGTAATCGGCGATGTTGGAGAAAAGGTAAGTACCCGAAACTCCCTCAAAAACACTTTAGAACTTACTGCTTTTGTTTCTCAAATTGAACCTAAAACCATCTCCGAAGCAATTGGGGATGAATTTTGGACCTTGGCAATGCAAGAGGAGCTTAACCAATTCGAACGCAATAACGTTTGGGATTTGGTGCCAAGACCCGAAGGTCATTCTATAATTGGTACGAAATGGGTTTTTCACAATAAACTAGATGAAAATGGTATAATCACTAGAAACAAAGCTAGGCTTGTGGCAAAAGGCTATAGTCAAGAAAAAGGTATTGATTATGAGGAAACCTATGCTCCCGTAGCTAGATTAGAAGCTATTCGTCTATTACTTGCTTTCGCCTCTTCAATGAATTTTATTCTATATCAAATGGATGTGAAAAGTGCTTTTCTAAATGGTTTTATTGAAGAAGAAGTTTATGTCAAACAACCCCCCGGCTTTGAAGATTTTAAATATCCCGATCATGTTTTCAAACTCAAAAAGGCTCTTTATGGTTTAAAACAAGCTCCTCGAGCTTGGTATGAAAGGTTGAGTAAATTTCTTTTGGAAAATGATTTCATTAGGGGAAAAGTTGACACAACCCTCTTTGTCAAGCATAAAACAATGATATTTTATTAGTTCAAATATATGTAGACGATATTATATTTGGTGCTACTAACAATGTTTTATGCAAGGAATTTTCCGATCTAATGACTAGCGCATTTGAAATGTCTATGATGGGCGAGTTAACATTCTTTTTGGGGTTACAAGTGAAACAAATGAAAGAAGGTACATTCATATGCCAAGCCAAATATTGCAAAGAACTACTAAAACGCTTCGAGATGAACAATGCAAAAGAAATGGCTACTCCCATGAGCACATCCAATCATCTAGACAAAGATGAAAAAGGTAAGGAAGTCGACACTAAAAAGTATCGAGGTATGATTGGCTCTCTTCTTTATCTTACCGCTAGTCGTCCGGACATCATGTTTAGCGTGTGTTTATGTGCTCGCTATCAGTCATGTCCGAAGGAGTCTCACCTTACTGCGGTGAAACGGATATTAAGGTATCTCATTGGTACTACAAATGTGGGTCTATGGTACCCCAAAGGCTCTTCATGCCAACTTATTGGATATTCCGATTCCGATTTTGCTGGATGCAAATTGGACCGCAAGAGCACAAGTGGCACTTGCCATTTGCTCGGTAGCTCTCTTGTCTCTTGGTTTAGTAAGAAACAAGTAAGTGTTGCATTGTCTACCACCGAGGCTGAATATGTAGCCGCGGGGAGTTGCTGTGCTCAAATCCTATGGATGAAACAACAACTCTTGGACTATGGCCTAAGTCTTGATCACATTCCTCTTAGATGTGATAACACTAGCGCCATATGCTTGACGAAGAACCCCGTTCTTCATTCGCGAACAAAACACATCGAAATTAGACATCATTTTATTAGAGATCATGTACTCAAAGGCGATGTCGAAATTGAATTTGTTGAAACCAAAAGCCAATTGGCAGACATCTTTACCAAGCCTTTAGAGAAAGAGTCCTTCTTCCGAATTCGCAGTGAACTCGGGATCCTTGACTCCACTTTGATCTAAGTCATGCATTGCATTTTCTTTCCTACATGATTTCTAACTTGAGCGTCGGAGGCGTCTAACTTCTTTTTGCAGGTATCACCCTAGAGCTAAGAGCAATTCTTAAGCAAACCGCGAATCTGCAGCAATGTCCCTATAAAAATCGATTATCCCGTATCAATAATCGACTACCCTCTAATTTTTTTTCCAATAAATAAACCTTGTTTATTTCATCTTTTTGCATTTTTCCTTACTATTTTTTTGCTAATGGCAAAAGGGGGAAAAAACGGGATATCGGGTATGCACCACCTCTTAATTCATTGATTGCTTATAAGCTAAAATTGAGGGGGAACAAGAACAAAATTGCATAATTGTTACTTGTCTTAAATTGTCAATATCTTTTGCCTAAATTGCATATCCCGCTTAATGTTTGCCATTATCAAAAAGGGGGAAATTGTTAGAAACACGTTCTCAATGCAATATACTAAACGTGTACTCTTTTGTAGGTTTTGATGAATGACAAACGAAGCAAAAATTGATATATGACGGAATTCAAGTACAAGCGCACAATGGTTGCGAATAAGATTGAAGTTCAAGATATAGCTTTTAATTGTTATTGAGTTGTTCTAAATTGTAATCTCGATCCTATAACTTGACTCATAGTATGGCCTCTCTCATAAAACTATTTTCCAAAATCATGCATATTTAATTCTGTGTCAAAAAGATTTTAAATCATGCATATTTACATTAGACAAAATGTTTTCTAAACATGCCTCAAAAATCTGGGCTAAAATAATCGATTATGTACTTATGATAATCGGTTGTTTTTGAGCCAAGACTGCATGACAATCGATTATGAATTAATGGTAATCGATTGTGAGTAAGACAGCGAACATCAGGTTTTTCCAAATCTGCATGATAATCGATTGTGAACAAATGACAATCGATTGTTGTTGAGGTAAAGTTTTTCAATACTCAAAATAATCGATTATGAACTAATGGTGATCGATTGTGTTGAGTTGATGTCTTCCAGTGATTTTAAATTTAATTAAGTAATCGATTATGTCTTTAAATAATCGATTATCACTGAGACAGTAAGTTTTATGATTTTCAGAAAATAACAAGTAATCGATTGTTGCAAAGGACAATCGATTGTTGAAGCTGGCCGTTGTCAAATGATTTTCAAATACCATAAGGTAATCGATTATTGATTCTAGATAATCGATGTTCTGCTTAAAATCTGGAAATGATTTTTAGAACGTTGCTGAAGTAATCGATTATTGATTTTATATAATCGATGTTTTGCTTAAAATCTGGAAATGATTTTTAGAACGTTGCTAAAGTTATCGATTATGAACTTAGTGTAATCAATTATCTGATTTTTGAATATTGCCAGTAATCGATTATAGATTATGTATAATCGATTGTGAAGCGTTAAATCTGGGATTGATTTTTAAACTGACTGGCAGATAATCGATTGTTTGGTCTTAATAATCGATTATCACTGAGTAATTTCAGCAACTCTTAATTGGCAATTAGACAACGGTTGAACCAACTTTTTCAACTATAAATACAGCTTCATTTCAGTGTTTAAAAAACAACAACATACACAAAACTGATCATTACATTGCTATAAGCTTTCATTCAATTGTTCTTCATTTTCTACTCATTTCATAAAGCTTTTGAGAGCCATATTATTGCTTAAAGTTGTTGTGATCTTGAACATATTCTTTTACTCATATCTACTCAATAAGGAGTACTTTAGTTAAGTGAGTGTCCAAGTATTTGATATACTTGTAAGAGAATTGCGATTCTCATGTTTCAAGGAACTTGCGTTTCCTTGGGTGAAGTCTTTGAGATTGCGATCTCCGAGCAACTGTTTGAGGCTTGTGTCCTCAAGTGTGTAACGGTTTGTTGAGCACCCTTAAGCTTAACAAGATAGTGAAAAATCTCGAGAGAGTCTCTCGGGGACTGGACTAACCACGTTGGTGGCCAACCAGTATACATCTTTGTGTAAGTTTATTTTTCTGCATTTATTTTACTTCCTGCAAAGTTTAAATTCCGCAAGAAAACGCTAAATTCTATTAATACGCTATTCACCCCCCCCCCCCTCTAGCGTAAAGCGTAGTTTCTAACAGATTGACTCACGCTATGTGGTGTAAGTGGAGAGGATCCATCACTTGAAGCATCATCATCTTCCTTCAAAGCAGAGTGCTTGGATCCGGAGAGGTCAAGCAGAGCAAGAATTTTTTTGATCTTCAGCAACATCGTTTCCTCCTTCAAATGCGTTTGTGGGAGATCTTGGTCCTTTTGTGGATGAAGATCCGAAAACAGGGGTTGATGTAGACGGAACTCGGGGTGCTTGTTTTCCTAAAGAGCTTGCTTTGCTCCTCGTAACTGGTCCTAAGCTTCCGAAGGTAATATCGAGGATGCTTTCCACATCGGCGTAGAACCTGGAGTTAGCAGCCTTGGTAGAAGTTGAATCAGAGTTGATTTTCTTTAAAGTCATTTCAATGTTCTTGGACTTTGGTGATTAGAAGTTGAGATGAGAAGTAGAGATTGTTCCACTGGGCATGCCAGAATTTGTAGACAATAAATTTGCGTCGAAAAAATAAAATCAAGATCGAAAAATATTGCAATAATCGTAGTATTTTATTTCGAATATTTGAGTGTTACAATCTCTCTAAATCCTCTAATTCTTCTTTTCAATAGTAAATAAATTCAAGGGCCTTTGTGCTTGATCTTGAATCTATATTTGTTTCCACGAACAATGATCGTGTTCTTGAGCTTGAGCTTGATTGCTTGAACTTGAACTTGATTCGTTCTTCGTTCTTGAGCTTGAAGTTGATTTCTTGAACTTGAACTTGATTGCTTTTAGCTTGAAACTTGTGGAGGAATTTGCAGTGTTTGATCCACGAGCTCTTTCTTGCTTCTATTATAACTTCTGGTGTCTTTCTGAGTTATGAAGTCCCCTATTTATAGTTGTGGAAAGGAAGAGTTAGGATAAGAACAAACTCTTTTCGACCAATCAAATTAAAGTGTGGCATGGCCGCATGTGATTGGCCAAAATATGTCACTTACACACGTGGTGCGATTTCATTGGTCTTTTAGTGTGACTTGGCATACTTTGCCATTTTGACACGTGGCATGGTCCTATTGGTTCTTCCGTTTGACTTGGCGTGCCACGTCATTTGACAAGTGGCACCAAACTGGGCCTCTAGGAAGATGTCATCTTGGGCTTAATGAAGTGGGCTCATCACCTTAGCCTAATTGAGTGGGCTAGCCTATATATATATATATATATATATATATATTAGCCCATAATAGTTATTGAACCAATATATTTTGAATTTAAAATATAGTCCAAATTAGTTTATAGATTTAATTTAAGTAAAATTTATATGCTTATAAATGCCCCCTACTTCAAAACTTGTGGACAGGCAATTTTCGTTACTAGGCTTGAAGTACCACAAGAAAAATGTATACTTATTACTTTCTCAACCAATTAAACTTTGCATGTTTGTGTTAGATTTTGACTATTTTGATATATGAATGTCGTATGTTCTTGTTGTTGTACTTCGAGCTAAGTTTATTAATTATAGTTGTGATAAATTAGTTATACCTTATGCCAAAGTTAATGAACAATGTAGTTTACTGCTATGTCCTAATTGAGCCTTCTTATTTTATTTGGAGAATACTATTAAGGTAAGAGTTGAAATTTTATTATACTTGAAAAAGTTTCAAGTAAAAGTAATGTTTTGAAAGTCATAAATCTTTCTTCCATGAAATGTTGGGCTCAAAATAGTCGAATATTGAGAAATAATTTGAATTATGTAGAAAATAAATCTTTTTTAGACAGATGGATATTTTATTTACTTTTTATAAGAATAATATTATTTTTGAAATTGCATCAAGTCGGTGGACCTTTTTTTAAAATAAATATCTATAGAGTGCAGGAACTAAGCAGAGAAAAATGACCATATTTTTGGATAATCTAAAATATAAAAATAGAACTGAAAAGTGAAATAATTTATTTTACTTTTTTATGATTTTATTGGACGAGAACTGGATACGCTAATAGGGTGCATTTATTTGTGATAAGTAATAACTCCACAGCATGGTACCAAATTGTCTCATTTTTGTACTCTTTTCGTGGATTACTGATTTTGATGTATTTATCGACATTTTAAAATTGAAAACATTTTCAAGTTATGCAATCATGTCATTTTGTACATTGTGTGTTCTCTTACGGAAATTACTGTTCTTAGGTTGATGAGTATGACTTTTAATACCATTGCTTTTGCATATGATTATTAAATTTCGAATTTGATTTTGTGAGAAATTTTGAGTGGGTGTTATTCATATTTGTTAGAAATAGTATATCGAAGTTGTGTATAAAATTGATGTCATTTGGATTGGTTTTGAACAATAATTGCAATATAAAATTGTGGAAGAAGTTCGTCCACAGACGCTTGTATAAAGCTATATAAAAGTGCATAATAGTGTATAAGATGTGTTTATACACCCGTATACGATATTATACAAGATTATACAAAAACTGACTTCGTCTTCTTCCTTACCCTTTTTTCTGAAATTTAACTCAAATCTTACTTAAATCTATTCAAAATCACTTCAAATTTAAATTTTGAACTCCTTTTGATATTTTTAATTAATTGGAACAATACTCAATCTAAACAACTAATAAACTCAAAAAATTCTATTTTCGAAAAAGCTTTGAATGGTCTTCAATGGTGAACTTCTACTCTTCAATTTTCTTACATTGCAACCATATGACATAGAGGGAGAAGCAGTAATGGCGGACGATCACTTGAAGCATATGTAGAAGATGTGAGAAGAAGAGAGAGTGAAAGCAATGGTTGCAAGAACACAAATTTAACTGCATAGCTTTTAGAAGCATTGGTTGTAAGAATACAAATTTTGAATTTGCTAGTACTTTCAAAATATATACAATATGGGCTAGGTCGGGTAAAACTTAAAAATATGAGCCATTTTTTGTTATGGTGTAATTTGATTTTCTTGTAATTATTTCTAAATACAGTGGGTATAACAGGAAACAAAATATGACTTCTCTTGATATGCGTAAAATGACAAGTAAAAATAATAATCTATTTTAGTATATTTGCCAAGTAAAAATGAGCACATGAAGTATTATACTATGATCATTTCTATCAAATTAAATTCGTCGCTATATTACAATATCTTGCTCCTTATATAGGAGGAGTTTTTCTTGAACAATTTATATATAGCTCTACCGTCCTGATATATGTTTCTGAATCAACTATATAATAGTTTTCTATAGCTCTTTGCCTCATGCCAATTACACTGGAAATGAAATAAAAACTCTTTCTCTAAACCTTTTAAATAAAAAGTCATATTAAATAAGTAGAGGGAGTATGTTCCAGGTTCAGTTATTCAATCTATCTGATTGAATAGATTGAATTAGTGAGTGTGAAGAAGCCTATGGTGGGCGTATACTGAAAAGACTATAATTTCGAGGCTCTGATAGAGGAAAAACATGGGGCAAGTGCACATATAGCAATTCTTAAGAATGGTATTTGGAAATTAGCCAGTACTTATTTTGATTTTTTATCAGAAAATTTTAACTTTAGGATAATTTAGAATATTTTTGTCCTGAAAATTTGAACTAGAAAGTTGAAATTTAGGATGTACTTGCTAATTTTTAATAGAAGCTCTTTAAAGGGGATAAATTCAAAAATAGCCAGATTTATAAGTGGTCATTCAATAATAGCCACAGTTTCAAAAGTAATCAAAATTTAGCCACTTTTCATGTAAAGATAAATCTAAACGAAAACATTGTTCAAAATTCAGAAAAATACTTCAGTATAATATACTGGAGTTCCAGCGTAAGTTTACTGAAACTCCAGTATAATATACCGGTCTGTTGATAAGAGGCAAAATCTATGTGATTTAGCTATTGTTTATGCTTCTACTTAATTATATTCCAGTGACATATTGTAGAAAATTGATGAGAAATGTACTCTAATGGTGATTTGTATGTATTGTAGGAAGAGAAGCCGATATGAGACTAGAAGAAGGCAATTGGAATGATCTATGAGCACAAACCACCCCCACAGAGTTAAGTACGAGCACGGACGAAGCAAGAAAATGACAAGGAAATAAGCCCAGATCGCGCGAGTTTTATGCTCGCTCGCACAAAGCTCGCACGTTGAAGGAACCCAAACAGTGTACCTCGCGAACTTTGTACGAAGTTTATGCGAGCTCGCGACCTCCCAGTTCAGAAAAACGATGATCAGGGGTAAAATAGGAAATCTGGAGAGAAACCCACTTAACTTATATAAAGTCAAGCTCGCCCAAGGTCAATGGATCAAGGTTTTCATAGGCTAAAGCAAGAAATAGAGAGGCAATGAGGGATCTGGATCATCAAGTTCTTCTTTTCTTCTCTTTGTTTTTGTTAATTGTGATGAAATTGAACCTAATTGTGATGAACAATAGTATGATTGGCTAAACCCATTGTTCTAGGGTCATGGGTAAAACATGAATGTTGTTGTTTGAAGTTTAATTCAACAAAGTAGGTTTATTATATTTGGTTATTTATTTAATTCTGCTCTTAATTATTTTTGCTGAGTAGCTAACAGTGAAATACTATCTACGAATCTCTAGTTGAACTCGAAAGTGAGAACTTTAGATTGCATATAGAATTAAATAGAGCAAGTTCATGAACCCAGGCCTTGGGGAATGGATTCGCAATTGGAATAGACATATACTCAATTTCCTTTCTTGGTTGAAATACAGGAGTTGTAAATGCATTCTTGTTAATCTTGATTCCAAGATATATAGGCATTAAGTTGACTTGAATAGGCAAGTAAGAACTCGACATATTCTTGTGAGTAATATTAACCTTGTCAATCAGCAACCCAAATAAATTGATTAGTCGTTTAAAGCTAAGGATGCAACACGACTGTTAATTATGCCCGTGACCCTGGAATATTACTCTCTATTGTTTGTTACCCGAATTTGCTATTTGTTTGGTTAGCTATTTTAGCTAGATTAATTTTTTATAGTTTAGTTAGTAAAAAATCAAATCTCTCTTTTGTTAACAATCTCCTAGGTAGACAATGGAATTAGGTTTGAATCAGTCATAGGCTAATCACAAGTTTTTGTGGGAACGATACTCTACTCACTATTGTATTACTTGACGATCATGTGCACTTGTGGGGGTATTTTTGGGTTCAATAAGTTTTTGGCATCGTTGCCGGGGACTTAGAAATTAGCTACTTGAATGAATTGAGCTTTTATTATTTATTTATTCGAGTTTGACTGTTAGTTCACGTTATTTGTGCTAATACATGATTTTCTATTGAATGTGAAAAAGTAGAAGTTCAAACAACCTCCTCCCTGTCGATCACAAAATTGAATAAACACTTCACATATTGAGGAGGGGGGTGGATGCTAGAACCAGAATTGAAAGAGAGTTGGACATAGTATTTCAACAACAGCCAATTGAGATGGCAGGCAATGAGGAATGGGCGGTGATCGAATATGACTCAGGCTATTGTGAAGCCTGACATAACTGGGCACTTTGAGTTGAAACAATACATGGCGCAGCTGATCCAAAATGCAAGGTTGTTTACGGTTATGCCCCATGAAGACCCACAACGGCACATTCAGAATTTCTTGGAAATTACGGATACTTACAACTATCCAAACGTTTCCAAGGACTATGTCAGGCTGACACTATTCTCCTTTTCACCAATTGGGGACGTTAAGGAGTGGTTGAATAAAGAGCCAGCAAATTCAATCCGCACTTGGGATGATCTGGTGAGGAAATTCTTAATCAAGTTTTTCCCCAATAAAGGTGTTGAGGAGTCAAATTCTTGAGTTCGAACAACAAGCTGGTGAGACACTTCGTC
Organism: Nicotiana benthamiana; assembly: GCA_034376525.1. Taxonomy (NCBI): domain Eukaryota; kingdom Viridiplantae; phylum Streptophyta; class Magnoliopsida; order Solanales; family Solanaceae; genus Nicotiana; species Nicotiana benthamiana. The sequence continues at coordinate 106,138,135 of CM067335.1, read as the reverse complement.
AAGCATAGGAAAGATACAAGAACATGCTCAGGGACTATCCTCATCATTGTTAGAAAGATGAGGTGTTTGGTCACACGTTTGTAGACGAGTTAGATGTTGCTTCAAAGATGAACCTAGACTCAGCTTGTCGGTGTAGTTGCATGGACAGACCGTACAGTAAAATCCAAACCTTGCTGAATATTTTCACTTCTAATGATAACAACTGCCAGGGTGAGGGTGATTCACGGAGGGCAGTTAAGCATAAATCAGCTGGAGTAATTGAACTCAATGAGGTTTCAGTCATGAGAGCTGAATTAGCAAAGCTTTCCAATCAGATGGCTCGAATGGAAATGCAGCCACCACAACCAATGTAACATGTACACCAAATGGCTATCTGCTGCGAGTTATGTGGTGACAATCATATGAGCGACATGTGCCCTACCAATCCAGAATCGATCAATTATGTGGGGCAACAGAACAGAGGGCCACCAAATCAGCATGCACAGTATAGGAGTTCTTCCAATCCTAATTGGAGAAATCAGCCCAACTTCTCATGGGGTGGCAATTAATAAAATCAGAATCAGCAAAAACCCCAAGAGGGTTTCAACCAGCCTTAGAATCCACCCCAACAAATGGAAGAAAGCACCAATGATTTGTTAAAAAAGTTATTGAGTGACACACAACAAATAATGACAGAAAATCAATAGATGAGGACTGACAATCAGCAGCTCTGAACTGACTTCAGAAATATTGAGAGGCAGCTGGGACAATTGTCCACTAATCAAAACTAGACCTGCAGGCACCCTCCCTAGTGACACAGATAAGAATCCACAAGTGAATGATGTTACACTTCGAAACGGGAGAGAGCTTGAGGAAGTACCCAAGAAAAGGAGAGATAAGCATGTGCCTGAGGGAGAGTTGATTCCTAAAGTGACAAAAGAGCTAAAGACGAGTGCTGAAATTCCAGAGCCAGTGGAGGCCCCAAGGCCGCCACCACCTTTCCCCCACAGATTGCAAAAGAAAAATGATGGTCGCATGTTCAGAAAATTCCTCTCCATGTTAAGCCAGTTTCAATTGAATATTCCATTGGTTGATGTGCTTCGCGAAATTCCAAAATATACTAAGTACATAAAGTACATAGTAGCTCATAAGAGGAGGCTGACTGAGTTCGAGACGGTTGCACTTACTGAGGAGTGCTCATCCAGGGCCCAAAATAAGCTTCCTCAAAAGCTTAAGGATCCTGGCAGCTTTACGATCCCTGTGCGCATTGGTAATATTGATGTTGGTCATGCTATTTGTGATTTGGGGGCAAGAATAAATCTGATGCCCCTGTCTTTGTTCAAACAATTGGGTCTGGGAGCTCCCAGGCCAACTACTGTGATGTTGCAGCTACCTGACAGGTCAATAGCACACCATGAGGGGGTGATTGAAGATGTGTTGCTGCAGATTGGGAAATTTATCTTCCTTACTGATTTCATTATCCTCGATTATGAGGCTGATGAGCTGGTCTCAATCACATTAGGGCGACCTCTCTTGGCTACAGGTGATGCCATTATCAAGGTGAGAGAGGGAAAGATGATCTTGAGGGTAGAAAACGAGGAAGCAGTTTTCAATGTCTACAAAGCAATTTAGCTTCCCCGTCATTATGAGGAGCTCTCCATGATATCTGTTGTAGAAGATGATGAGCAAATATATGACCCCAGTGTTTATCTAGACGATTCTCTAGAGAAACCACTCATGTTGTTTGATAGTTTGGGGTTGATGAGGAGATTGAGGAGATGATGCTCATCCTTGATACATCATGTGCATACATGCAGGGGACACACCCCTTTAAACCCTTGGACAAGCAAGAGGGACCTCCTCCAAAGACATCAATTGAGGAAGAACCAAAACTGGAACTTAAACCGCTCATATCTCACATGCATTATGTTTATTTGGGTAAATCTTACACCCTAACTGTTATTGTTTCTTCTGACTTGTCTAAATTGCAGGAGGAAAAGCTGTTGAGAGTGCTGCACGAGCACAAGCGTGCACTTGGATGGACCATGTCTGACATCAAGGGCATTAGTCCAGCCTTTTACATACATAAAATCCTCACGGAGGAGGGACATAAGCCCAGTGCTTAGCAACAATGCCGACTCAATCCAATCATGAAAGAGGTGGTAATAAAAGAAGTGATTAAGTGGATTGATACATGTATTGTATTTCCCATCTCTAACATCAAATGGGTAAGTCCCGTGTAATGTGTCCCCAAGAAAGGGGGGATGATTGTGGTAGTGAATGAGAATAATGATTTAATCCCAACAAGAACTGTCACAGGGTGGAGAATATGCATTGACTATAGAAAATTGAACAATGCCACCCGGAAGGACCACTTTCCCCTCCCCTTTATTGACCAAATGCTTGATAGATTGGCTGGCCAGGAATAGTACTGCTTTTTGGATGGTTACTCGGGGTATAAACAGATTGCTATAGCCCCATAGGACCAAGAAAAATACCACGTTTATGTGTCCTTATGGCACGTATGCATTCAAGAGAATGCCATTTGGTCTTTGTAATGCACTTGCGACTTTTCAAAGGTGTATGATGGACATCTTTACTGATATGGTTGAGAGGTTTGTAGAAGTATTCATGGATGACTTTTTTGTTTTTGGATATTCGTTTGATAATTGCTTAATGAACCTCGATAAAGTACTTGCTAGGTGTGAAGAGACCAACCTAGGGCTAAACTAGGAAAAATGCCATTTCATGGTGCGTGAAGGCATAGTTTTGGGACACAAGGTGTCCAAAGATAGGTTGCAAGTGGACAAGGAAAAGGTGTAAGCGATTGAAAAATTGCCTCCACCAATATCTGTCAAAGGCATCCGCAGCTTCTTGGGCTATGCAGGTTTTTATCGTCGTTTAATTAAAGACTTCTCGAAAATTTCCTCTCCCTTGTGCAGGTTGCTTGAGAATGATGTGGTTTTCAAATTCGATGATGCATGTCTGAAGGAATTTGAGGAGCTAAAAGGAACGCTTGTGATTGCACCTATCAAAATAGCTCTATACTGGGAGCAGCCCATTGAGTTGATGTGTGATGCAAGCGACGTGGATGTTGGGGCTGTTTTGGGGTAGAAGAGAGACAAGGTTTTTACTCCATCTACTATGCGAGAAAAACTCTAAATCCAGCTCAGATGAACTACACTGTCATTGAAAAAGAGTTTTTTGCAATAGCGTGGGCGTTTGACAAGTTCAGGTCATATCTTGTGGGGACCAAAGTCATCGTCTACACTGATCACTCAGCCATCTGGTACTTATTCGAGAAAAAGGATGCCAAGCGAGATTGATTCAGTGAGTCCTACTGTTGCAAGAGTTTGATCTAGGAATCTGAGACCGCAAAGGAACAGAGAATCAAGTGGCTGATCACTTGTCCAAATTAGAAAATCGGAACCATGTGGCTGAAGGGGGTGCAATCAAAGAAACATTCCCTGACGAGCAGCTGTTGGCAATCACCTCAAGCACGACTCCGTTGTATGCTGATTATGTGAACTTCATTGCAAGTGGGGTGATCCCACCAGAATTATCACCAGACAATAGAAGAAGGTTCTTGCATGATTTGAGGCTCTACATGTGGGATGAGCCATTCTTATACAGGCTCTGTGCATATTAGTTAGTCAGGATATGTGTTCTTGAGGAGGAGTTGAACGCCATACTGTAGTTGTCACGCCTCTCCATATGGAGGCTATAACGGTGGAGACCGGATAACTCAGGAAGTGCTACAATCATGGATTTACTGGCCAAATTGTTTGAGGATGCACACGCCTATGTTAAAATTTGTGACATGTGCCAACAAACCGGAACAATCACTAAGAAGCATGAGATGCCACTGCAGAACATTCTGGTTATAGAGTTTTTTTATGTTTGGGGAATTGACTTCATGGGACCCCTCCCATATTCGAATGGTCATAGATATCTTGGTGGCGGTCGATTATGTGTCTAAGTGGGTGGAGGCCATTGCTCTTTCCTCTAATGATGCAAAGGTGGTGGTGACCTTTGTCAAGAAACATATCTTCACACGCTTTGGAACTCCTAGAATATTGATCAGCGATGGAGGTACGCACTTTTGCAACAAACTGTTGAACAATGTCCTTTCAAAGTACGGGGTCAAGCATAAGGTCTCTACTGCCTATCACCCTCATATGAGTGGCCAATTGGAGGTGTCAAACAGAGAGGTAAAGCAAATTATTGAGAAAAAAGTCAGTGATAATAGAAAAAATTGACCCGGGAAGCTAGACGATGCCTTATGGCGTATCGAACAGCATACAAAACTCCCATAGGTGCTTCTCTGTATAAATTGGTGTATGAGAAGGCATGTCACTTGCCCGTCGAACTTGAGCACAAGGCCTATTGGTAAATAAAGAAGATGATCATGGATGAGGAATTAGAGGAGAGAAGACGTTGCTACAACTTGATGAGTTCGAGGAGTTTCGATTACATGCATATGAGACTGCCAAATTGTATAAATAAAAGACTAAGAAGTGGCATGATAAGCACATTCAACACCGAGAGTTCGAGCCAAGGCAAGAAGTTCTGTTGTTCAGTTCGAGGTTGAAGCTCTTTCCCGGAAAGCTTAAATCTCATTGGTCTGGCCCTTTTGTTGTGGTAAGAGTGAAACCTAATAGAGTCGTAGAATTGAGAGATATGAGCTCAATGGTTACCTTTTTGGTGAACGATCAACGAATTAAAAATTATTTGGGTGATAACTTTTTACGTCACAAGACCTCGATGGACTTGAAGGATGCTTGATATCATATGGAGTCGTGTCGCGACGTTAAATCAGGCGCTGGATGGGAGGCAACCCATTGCAATGTTGTAACAGTCGATCCACGATGTTAAATAAGGCACTGGTTGGGAGGCAACCCAATTTTCTATTTTCAGATTTTATGATGCATGTTGTAATTCTTGCCATTATTGTAGTTGTGCTTTGTGACTTGGTACTCAATCTTGGTGAAATAAGTATGAGGTTTAGTGTGTAGTAAGTGTGGGGTGGGTAGTCTTGGTTTGGGATGTAGATAAAATTTTGTAGAAAACCATTGTGCAAGACATTTAGAAACAAGTTATGAGATCTTAATGCCCACAAGGTGTTTGTGGAAAGGTCTCACTGAGCATGATTAAGTAGTTGTGACCAATTTTGCACGTGAAGTATGAGTAACCGCACTATGTCACACTACTTTGGTTGGGTTGAGCTGATGGATTTACTTTTTGCAGGTATTATGGAACCGAGAAAACGCCGAGCCACAGGTCCATCCACCAGCAGCCAAAGGGAAGCCCATGCACGTCCATATGACAGCAACAAATTTGTTTCACCTGCAGCTCAGACCTATTTCACGGCAAAAGCAATAAAGAAGGCAGTGCCAGAGAGGGGCATTGACATCACAAAGGTCATGACCCGATGCCCCCACATGTATAGGGAGCTAATGGACCGGGGTTTATAGATGTTCATTGACCGACCCGGGGAGACTAATGTCATGGGTGTACGTGAATTCTACGCGAATCTGCCAGGGCATGTCAATCATGTGGTCAGAGTGCGCCGGAAGAGGTCGATGCATACGTAGAGGCAATACACATAGCATATCAATTACCTTCCTCTCTGCCTAAAGGTACAGATTTCTATGAGTATGGGAAAGAGCCAAACGATGCCAAGTGGAATCAGTTCTCTGATGAGATTTGCGAACCAGGAAAAGTGGTAGAGTGGCTGGACCATGGAGATAAGTTCCACTCCTCTGTGTTGACTCGAGAGGCAAAGTGCTGGTTGTTTGTGATCTATAGTCGCCTCATATCCCCCAAGAATACACGGAGGTGAATGATCCCAGAGCTGTATTAATTTAGTGTTTCATCAAGGGTATCCCCTTCGACATGGCCAAAGTGACAAGAAGATGTTAATTCGGTGCCCCCAACAATCTTATGGGTTCTTTTTCCCATATTTGGTTACTATGTTGTGCCGAAAAGTGCAAGTACCTAAAAATACTCGTGTGGATGGGCTGTTGAAGAAACCTCATAAGATCTGACATGCCGAAGACACTACAGGGGCAGCCCTAGAAGAAGCTGCAGGTGGAGTGGATGTGAGCAGCTCTGATGCATCGGAAGATGACGGGGAGGATGAGCCCAAGGATTTGGAAGGTGCAGTGGAGGCTCAGACACCCAGCGCTCCGGCTACAATCCTGCCTCGAGCAGCGTCTTCATCTAGACCTCCCATAGTGCCCTGGCAAACCATAATGGAGCGGGAGATGGCTGATCTACGCACCTCCATGACTGATTTGGGCACTCACGTGGACGCGATAGCTGACCGACAAGTTAAGTCAGAATAGAAGTTCATGGGTTGGCTGCGAGCTTTGGGGCATGCGTGCAACGTGAACTTCGACACTGTCTCCGACTAGGAATGAATATTCAGGGAAGTCTCATTTACCTCACTGGTCTGTTTAAATTTAAGCCATGAGGACATGTCTTTATCTTTAAGTGTGGGGAGGGGGATTCCCTAGATGTATGTTGTATGTAGTATATAAATGGTTGTTTTGTTTTTCTTTCTTTTTTTTTCTTTTTGTGTGGAGTGGTTGTTGACTAGTTTGTTAATTAGCTTAGATAAACGGCTCGGCCCAATGACGGATCCCTTTCAACGGGGTTCCTTTGGGAAATGAGTCGAGAATATATGAAAAAAAAGTGAAAAAAGTTGTCTCTTCCCTATGGCGGATCTTGTAAACGAGGTTCTTGATGGAAGAGTCTAAAGAAAATAAAAAAATGATTTTTTTTCTTTAGGTAGTGTAGCAACTCCCCCTTGGTTTTTTTTAGGGCGTGGTTCTTTTCCATGGGTTTATCTTGAACCAGGTATAGGTAGTTTTAATTTTTGATTATTAGATTAGGGCACTGGAAACAGCCTCTCTGCCCTTTCGGGTAGGGGTAAGGCTCCTCTATATATTACCCTCCCCAGACCCCACTTTGTGGGACATTACTGGGTAGTTGTTGTTTTTGTTGTTGTTGCAGTGGGCTACGAGCTATGAATTGAAAGAGAACCCATAGCGTTGACACACCTTAACACAATAGACCCTAGAGTGTACGCTTAGACCTCATTGTTGAATCTCATTAAAAGTGCCTTAATTAGTGTGTTTGTCACTCATTTGATTGCTTGAAATGGAGAGTGTTGATGAGTTGATCTGAATGAGTCATATGCCATGTATGGTGAGTAATTGTGTAGTCCATGCATTGTATTTATGTCTAGAACTTGCTCGGTATGTGAATTGAATCGAAATCTTAGGTGATGCATGGTTTGAAAAGTGATTTTAGGCTCTCTTTGATTTTTAGAGCTAAATTGCTAATCACAAGTAAAATTTGTCCCTAGCTTACCCTTTTGAGCCTTTAGATTTTTGTTTGGCACCCGCAATACAAGTCTGTACCCCTTTATTCTTAATTGACATAATTTTTATCCCCTATATCTTAAAGCACTTTAATATGTAAGAGAAGTACTAAAAGAAGTAAAAAGGAGATAAAGGTGGGGTAGCTTTTGAGTGGAACCAATAATAGGTTGAAAGGGCACTTGTTTTGCAAAAAAAATGCACCACTAGAAGAAGTTGAATGACAAGAAGAATAAACTGGAAAAAAAAGTGAGAGAAAGAAATTGGATTATCGTACCTTGTTCCATCTAGTGGGGGTAACTTAATGTAGTACTTAAAGAAGAAGGAAGTAGTCTTGGGATGATGACGGTTGTGAAGGTAAAGTAGATTGAAGAATTTGCACTAAAAGTTGATTATGTGATGTGTTAAAGTGCTTTGGAGGGTTAGTCACTATTCTTATATATATATATATATATATATATATATATATATATATATATATATTCTACCCGTCCCTTAGCCCACATTACAACCATGAAAACTCCTAATTGATTTTGAGCTGAGCTGGCCTACATTAGTAGAGACTTACATTAAGGGCAAGCTTATGGTACCAATTGCATTCATGTGATTTTGATTGTGAGAGTGAGTTCTTTCATTGATATATGTCAGTGTATAACTCGAATGTATGGATTGAATTCAGTTTTGTTGACATGATAGTGAGGGCATATGATTCGTGACAGAAAAGCAAGTCATGACTTCTATGTAGAGTACTTTGAGGAAGTGCAAATATTGCATGGCACTTGAGAATGGTTTTGAGGCTAAGATTGTGCACTTCTAGGTGTAATGAAAGCAAATTGTTCTAGGTGTAACGCATTTGGGAAAATAGTTGAGTGAAGAGTCTCTAAAAAATATGGTTTGATTGCTCGGGGACTAGCAATGGATTAAGTGTAGAGTGTTGATAAGAGGCGAAATCTATGTGATTTAGCTATTGTTTATGCTTCTATTTAATTATATTCCAATGACATATTGTAGATAATTGATGAGAAATGTGCTCTAATGGTGATGTGTATGTATTGTAGGAAGAGAAGCTGATATGAGACTTGAAGAAGGCAATTGGAATGATCTATGAGCACAAACCACCCTGCGGAGTTAAGTACGAGCATGGACGAAGCAAGAAAATGAGAAGGAAACGAGCCCAGATCGCGCGAGTTTTATGCGAGCTCGCGTAAAGCTCGCGCGTTGAAGGAACCCAGACAGTGTACCTCGCGAACTGTGTGCGAAGTTTATGTGAGCTCGCGACCTCCCAGTATAGAAAAATGATGGTCAGGGGTAAAATAGGAAATTTGGAGAGAAGCCCACTTAACCTATATAAAGTCAAGCTCGCCCAAGGTCAATGGATCAAGGTTTTCATAGGATAAAACAAGAAATAGAGAGGGCAAGAGGCAAGGAGGGATTTGAATTATCAAGTTCTTCTTTTCTTCTCTTTGTTTTTGTTAATTGTGATGAAATTGAACCTAATTGTGATGAAAAATAGTATGATTGGATAAACTCATTATTCTAGGGTCATGAGTAAAACATGAATGTTGTTGTTTGAAGTTTAATTCGACAAAGTCGGTTATCATATTGAGTTGTTTATTTAATTCTGCTCTTATTTATTTTGATGAGTAGCTAACAATGAAATACTATCTACGAATCTCTAGTTGAACTCGAAAGTGGGAACTTTTTAGATTGCATAAAGAATTAAATAGAGCAAGTTCTTGAACCCGGGCCTCGGGGAATGGATTCGCAATTGGGATAGACATATACCCAATTGCCTTACTTGGTTGAAATACAGGAGTTGTAAATGCATTCTTGTTAATCTTGATTCGATAGACATATAGGCATTAAGTTGACATGAATAGGCGAGCAAGAATTTGACAGATTCTTATGAGTAATATTAACCTTGTCAATCAGCAACCCAAATAAATTGATTAGTCGTTTAAAGCTAAGGACGCAATACGATTGTTAATTACGCCCGTGACCTTGGAATATTGCTCCCTATTGTTTGTTACCCAGATTTGCTATTTGTTTGATTACCTGTTTTAGCTAGATTAATTTTTTATAGTTTAGTTAGTAAACAATCAAATCTCTCTTTTGTGAACAGTCTCTCGGGTAGATAAAGGAATTGGGTTTGAATCAGTCATAAGCTAATCACAAGTCTTTGTGTGAACGATACTCTACTCACTACTTTATTACTTGACGATCACGTGCACTTGCGTGGGTAATTTTGGTTGCAACATCCATCATAATATACTGGAAATTGGAGCACCAACTTTCCGCGTGTTTATGCTGGAACTTTCCGTATTGCAACAAAATAGTGGCTGTTTTTAATGACTTTGCAGATACTAATTATTCTTGCATGATCGGTCCGAAAATTGGCTAGCCCATACTATTTTTACTCTGTAAAGTGGCTAGTTGGTGTCATTTCTACGAAAAACATTCGTAGTTGCCCATTCTGCACTTTCAGGCCTAAATTAAACAGGCAGGCCATTTCTCCTTTTAAACTCTTGGCCCACTTTGTGGTGCTATGGCAGTAGGACCCGCTTGGCCATTATATTGAAGCCGAAAGGAAAAAAAGGAAAATAGAAAAAAGAGGAGTTGATTAACTATGTATTTTTAATAAGGAAAATTGGTAAGGTTTTAAACAAAAGTTTGAAGGAAGTCCCGCTAAAAAACTACAACAAATAACAATCAATATACCCACTTAATGTTGTAACCAAAAAAAAAAAAAGAACTTTTAATGAGAGGTGTCTTTGCTTTGATTGAGAATGCTTTTTTGGAATTTCCTTGAATAAGGCAACTTTCCAATGTTTGGTTTCTTTGAATGGTGAAAAAATTATTTAAAAACAAAATAGTTCTCATGAAATGAAGAAAGTATTTCGCTAATTCATGAGTGTAAATTTTTTTCCATCACTGAAATATATATATATATACACGTACAGTCACTATTAAGTCTATACTCAAATATTATGCACCTTGTACGATTAAAATATCTCATTAATTTTTATATATTCAGACACTGATTAAAAAAATGATCCTGAATATAAATCTGCAATCTAAAACATTTTCAAGGAAAATATTATTTCAGTGAAAAAAGAAATTCTTCATACCAAATGTAACCACAATCTAAAGCTTGCAATTTCATCCTACATGACCTTTACATTCGGGAGTTGATCAAGTGTACATTATTCATTCTATTTCATGTTTGTATCTTACTGAAAAAGCTAACATATCTATATGCATGCATGCAATAATTCGTGGTAATTTTTTCGCTACACTCAAACCTAATATACAGTGCAAGTATCATTCGGACGAGGAATCGTTATCAGTTCAATCAACCTAATTTTCCTCAATGTATCATCCACCAATTAATAGATATCCTATTGATCTGGAAAATTATTAACTAAAACTAATCGTAATAGCTTAATTAAGATACTAATTAATAGCGCGGCACCCTCTTTTTTGCAAGTTAAGCGAAGCTCTAATCTCACCAAATACTATCGATAAACCTTGCTACCTAATATAAAATAATGATGAATGTATAGAGGATGAGTTGGTGACTACAATTCCTTAGAACTCAAGAAATGGCTCTATTTACACTGATTAATGTTTTTGAAGAAAATAAAGCTAAATATATATATGGAGTATTATATTCCAGGAGAAGTCAGAAACTGTAGATACTTACTTATATATTGAAGTAAGTACCTTTTAGCCGACTGTGATGTGTAACGAAAGCAACGGTAGCTAGGTGGACTTCTACATACACTATATTATATAGTGCCAAGTTATACAATGGCGAAATATGACATGAAATGACACCACTAACAACTTGTTTGGATGGTTGTTACCCATCGTTTCATAATGTAATTGTATTATATTGTATTATGTTATTTGATGAATATAGTGTTTGGATATATTATATTGTTTGTCGTTGTTTCATGATATCATACACCAGTAATATAAAGAATAAATTTACAATATTATAAAGAAAAATTATGATATATATAATTTTATTATATAAAAGGCAGGAAAAATAATAAAATAAAATAAGTTAATAATAGTGAAGGGTGAGATGAGAGAAAAAGACAAGATAATGACACAATCACACCGAATCGGTTATTACATAAAATGGCATATTTCGTCGTTATACAACGATGGATTTAACGATAAGATATAATAAAATTTAACTAACAATCAAAACAAATATCGTATTTAAATTAACAATACGATATGATATAACATTTAACGACCATCCAAACAAGCCATAAAGATTTTGGTGAGATGTAAGTAATTATTCAGTTTTAATTAGAAGTCTTCAGTTCAAGTCTTTGGAGAGCAATCAGCATTAGTACGGAGCATTTTAACCACAAAATGAAATTTTCTGACACTAATCCGAATTAGTTAGGCCTATAATATCTACTGAGTATTTTGTCGAACCAATAACAACAACAATAATAATACAATAAGAAAATTAAAAAAAAGTTAAAAAATTGAAGTGTTCTCAACTAAATTTCGGATTAATTAGATTTCAAACGGATAAACACCAAACGGAAAGTGACAGATGCATAGAGCTATAAAGAGAGAACGGTTAAGGGTCAAAACTGCCCTCAACCTATCGACTCCGGAACAAAATTGCCCTCCGTTTACCTTTGGCGAAGAAAATGCCCCCACCGTTAACTTTGTGGCCTATTTCTACCCCTAAAATCTAACAGAATCTTGAATTTCATTTTTAATCTTTTTTTTAATGCCACGTGTCACGTTTTGATTGGGACATATAAAAAACGGAAAATTGGGACATATAAAGAACGGAAAAAGGATCAAAACTGCCCTCAACGTATTGACTCCGGAACAAAATTACCCTCCGTTAACCTTTTTTGGGTCGGGTCAGTCGGGTTGGGTCGGGTTGTGTCGGAATTTGGGTGAGAATTGATTTTGGGTCAAGTTTATTTAATGGCCAATCAAAACGTGACACGTGGAATTAAAAAAATTAAAAATTAAATACAAGCATCCCGACCGACCCGACCCAAAAAACACCAAACCCTCTCTTCATCTTCCTCACAACACAACCTCTCTAACCCTAAACCACCAAACGACCTCTCATGGCTACCCCGTTGCTTCATCTTCCCCGTCCAGCCCGTCACCTTCACATCGCCGGAAAACTTCACAACCAAACAGCCCCCCTCCATCACGAACCAGGCGTCCAACCCGTCCCCCATAACCAAGCCATAAAAAACCAGCCCCCCATTGGATAGGAATGACCAATCCACTTTAACTGAAGATGAATATATGTGATATATCAAGTTCTTTACATTTGTTGGAAAGCGGAAAATCACATTACACTTCAACCCGACCGACCCGACCCAAAAAAGGTTAACGGAGGGCAATTTTGTTCCGGAGTCAATACGTTGAGGGCAGTTTTGACCCTTTTTCCGTTCTTTATATGTCCCAATTTTCCGTTCTTTATATGTTCCAATCAAAACGTGACACGTGGCATTAAAAAAAATTAAAAATAAAATTCAAGATTCTGTTAGATTTTAGGGGTAGAAATAGGCCACAAAGTTAACGGTGCGGACATTTTCTTCGTCAAAGGTAAATGGAGAGCAATTTTGTTCCGAAGTCGATAAGTTGAAGGCGGTTTTGACCCTTAGCCGAAGAGAGAAATGCACTTCAGCGTAAAAATTGAATGGATCGACACTCCTCGTTCTTCCCTCGAGAATTGGTCTTTCTTGGATCATTCAAATTATTAGATAAAATACCTATAGTTTCTTGGGATTGCCTATATTGGATTTATGATTGCGACGATTTCCATGTCCAAAAAATTCAAAGCAATGAATTATCCCATTTATGACTTTTATCAATTTGTCAATTCTTCGTTTTTTGTGTTTTAGTTTCACTTTCACCAGTGGAAATTAAAGTGAATGGTTTGAAAACAAAGGAGGATTAGGGGGCCAGTAAATTTGGGTTGTTCTATTATCATTTTAAAATTAGTTGAATAAGGCCACTGCCAGTGAATAATGTAGGAATAATACAAAGCTGAATATTGAAAGTTACTTCAAATAATGATCCTTCCAACTAGAATGGACGCACTAAATTACTAGTGATTGAAGGAATAAGTACTAACACAAGATTATTTATTGCAGATTTATATTTATTTAAGTGCTAAAAGTGGCTTATGTTTGGGCTTTTCCCCATTTTAGTCGTCTCCTCTTATTATATGATATATGAATATAATATTACAAATTTTTTCTTTTTTCCATTAAATTCAGGTATTAGCCGACCTACACGTGAATTATTGATCAGAATGATGATTTACACCTTCTCGCCAACAACCATATAATTCCATATTTCCACAACAATATATGCAATATTTTTCATGCGACGAATTAGTTTAATGTCAATACTTGAAAAGCAAAAAGAAAAGAAAGATCCGTACATCTTTACAGTTGTTTGTCATTTCTTTTTCATGTATATTTATATTATTAACAGTTTATATGTTTAAACAAGTGGATACTCTAAAAGTTATATTACTTTAAAAGAGAATGGTGGGCAACTAATGGTGTAGGACTGCAAACATGTATAAAAAATGAGCAATTTAGTATCAGAAAGGCATATATTCAGACCACTCCTCAATATCCCAAGGTTGCATTGAAAAAATTATTAATGGTGACTGGCATGCTCCCAAAACAGAAATACATCTTATCGATGGCGATGCATAGATGCTTGGCGACGGTCGACAAACTAGCTAAATGGGGAATTCACACTAATCAATCCTGCATTTTGTGTGGAAGAGATACTGAAGAAAATCACGACCATTTATTCTTTAACTGCTTATATTCCAAAACATTGTGGCAAGCTATGTTACAATGGTTGAAATATCAAAGAACGACATGCACATGGGAAACAGAAATCCAATGGCTAACAGCTAATGTTAACAGCAGAAATTCCAGGAAAACCATCCTAGGTGTGGTGTTTGCAACAGTAATATACAACATCTGGATGGAAAGGATCAACAGAAGGTTTCAACAGTCAACCAGAGACGCCAAAGACCGAGCAAAGAAGATTACAATTCAAGTGCACTTCACTGGCGTAAAGCTACCTAAATGGTCGCTCATGTTACAGAACATTAATAGCAATCCTTTGTGCGAGAATCCATAACTGTAGCAATTTATGTAATAGGATATCAGTTTAACAACAACAGTTGTAGAGTTTCAAAATGATTGTACTCTTGAGATCTGTTCTAGAATCCAAAAGAACAGATGATGTAAATTTGCCATTTAGTTGAAATAAAATCAAAATTTCTTCTAAAAAAAAAAGTAACATTTTTCAGCATTAATTTGTAGTTCAATAAGCTGCACTAACCTAACATCCTAAGTTGGTGGAGGCTTATGGTTGAGTTCGTTGGTTGATGATACATAACATCAGTGGTTAGACTAATAGTTCGAAATATTAATCAAAATACTACTCTTACATCAGAAGGAATGTGCCGAAAGCAATTACTTTCATATGCTTTTCATTTTTTAAATATATTGGATCTTCCAAGAATGAATAGGCGTATGTGTAACCTTCAATTTTATATGGCATAATACCCAATATTGACTACAAAATAATTGGTCTTTGTCCTCCCCCACTAGTCACGTCTTACCAACCGCATATACATTGAAAAATTGATAATACAATTTTCTCTCTGCCTCCTTGTATACATCCACTGTTGGCCAAAAATCATTACTGAAGTCTCATGTCTTGAGCACTCGAGAATATACAATAAGAACCATTCTGCTCACATCATCAAACTCTTTTAGCACGTAACCTAGTAAAATCAATGAAGCAAATAAAAGTTTGTAGTCCCTATAACCTGCCTAAGTAACTATACAACAACAAACAATAACCCAGTGTAATTCTATAAGTGGAGTCTAGGGAGGATAGAATGTACGCAACATTACTTCTATCCCAAAAAAACAGAGAGATTGTTTTCGATAGACTCTCAGCTAAAGAAAATAAAAGAAGCTTTGATAGCAAGTAATAGCAAAGACAATATATTTAGAAACTAAATTGAAGATAGCAATAAAGAATATGAAAGAGATACCGATAACAAGTAATAGCAAAACAATATATTCAATACCTAAGTAACTATATATATATATATATATATATATATATATATATATATATATATATATATATATTAATGTCGGGGGCACAAAAATTCGTAGAAGAGCTGGCAAAATGAGACGAATGGTGTCAAAGATAGTAGAAACACAACCAAGAAAAAAAAAATTGTAAGGGAGTGTTGAGGCAGAGAAGATTGAAGCCTAAACTAAGGTATGAGATGGGAGAAGTTCTATTATGTGCCTCACACAACTTGCATTAGTTTTGTGCGAGGCTCCTTTTTTACTCATAAATTTGTGGATCCCAAATCTTATACTTTTGGGTCCACAAAAATGTAAGATAAAAAATGACTCATACAAGTAGGTCAGTTGTGTGAGATAAAAAAGATGCCTGGTACGAGACAAAATAAAATTTTCCATGAGATGGAATCTTAAGATTGTTGGGTCCGTGCTGCCAAGTAAAAGAAATTCTATATTTCACCCCTCTGTGTACACTGCCGTAGAGTTGATGTAACACTCTGCAATGGCAGGGAAGCTTCTATACAGGAAATTTGATTATTAATTTATGTAAAAAACTTTTCAATGTACTCTCCAGCATGCTCTCGAGTCATCTCAGCCCGTCGAAGTGCACCGCTCACTGAACTTCAAGAGCTAAGCAAAATCCTGCTTTCTCACAGTTGTCTCAAGGTGTTGAGAGAACTATTTTCTCTAGATCTATCACACAACTGCATGGCTGTTTTCTTTTTCTCACCAAATGTAACCACCACCTTGAATTAAATGCTGCTACTTAGTGTTTCATCCTCATTAGATGGTTCTAGACACTCCCATGGGTTTGAATAGAAATAATCTTCTTCTTTGGGTAGGTCTGGAATAACCAACCTCTTGGTAGGGTTGCCCATACGTTCAGCATGAGCTTCCTTGACTGAGTTAGAAAACTCATCCCATGTCAATGATCCAGCATTATGTTGGTCTATCAAATCCACTAGAAGCTTTCTATCCAACAAGATCGTTTTTCTGTACCCAAGATATCTGCATAGAATGGTAGAGATTTAGATAGAACAAGTAACAGATAACACTACAACCAAATCTTTACTATGTACTAAGACCAGCAAACCAATACGAAGACACCATATGTAGCTAAAATTATACTGAATACATACTGGGCATTACTAACAATCAAAAGCATGCCAGGTAACGCAAAACAAAAGAGGACATCATTTATCTTAAGCATTTGAGCAATAAAAAAGTTCATCAGATGGAAATACACCTGCGATGTCCTTCAACAACTTTGGCCATGTTTCCATCATATGTAGGAACAAAGATATCACTCTCCAATGAAACAAGATAGTCCAATGCAGCCATTTGAGAAGAGTGATTTTGAAAGAACATAAGGTCAGAAGGTTCAAGTAGTGTCTCCTTCCTCACCTGCTCAACATAAAATAGAGCAACCTGTGAGTCTCACAAATTCAGGTAACATAAGCAGCTAAAAACTAGATTATGCACTTTCTAACTACCAGATTAGGATAAGCTGCTGTAAGACTAGCCATTCTCCTTTTTCCACCATATATCTCTCCAGCGGCAATGTAAACTTGTATGCTGGGATCAATGTCCAATGCCCTTAAAGTCAGAGCAGTTTCTTCAGGTGTCAATGGACAGAGACCATCTCTCCTTTTCAAATCTGAATTTATGATTTTTTCTTTCCACCATGGATAAGCATATCTGCAAACGAATTAAATCAGCCCAAGAGTGACAAAAACAACGAAAGACCATCACTTAATACAAGGATATAAGTTTACCTCATCCTTGTCAACTCGTCAACCTCATCTTTGTTACATCCCTGAGAACAGCCAGAGAAGGCCAGCATATCCATTTCATATCTCAGGTGCAGTACCATAAAAGGACCCTTTTGCCTGAGAAGTCGAACAACCTTTCTGCCCAGCTCTTCTATCTGCGGGGTGAATTTCAAGGCACTAAAATTTACTCTACAACGCAGTTTTTGAATTTCCATGGGTTGACCATTATTGGCAAGCCGAGCATCGGTTCTGTTTAAGTGAACAACTTTGTACTTCCGAATTAATGGGAGAATCTGTAATCAGCAAATGCCACAATTGTTATCCACAGAAGATTATGTGAGTTAACAACACTATCTAAGAAGCGTGGCCTTAACCCACAAACCTGATTATGGTAGTAAGAAATATCAGACCAACTGATAGGAGGCATGGTGTAAATCATTCCTAGCTCTACTCTCCTCTTCAATCTTGGGGGTAGCTCTCTCAATATTCGAACTTCATCTCTCAAGGATGATATAAAATGATCAACATCAAAAATATCTTGAAACTCACTGCAAGTTCAACAGTATTGTTAGTGTACGACAAATCATTATCCTTTGTTTTTTAAGGAACCAATCCATAATTAGAATCAACATGCTCAAGGAGACACACCTTGGATCAGCCCAAAATGAGGTTTTATCCAGCTCAGGAACTATGAGAGTCACATTCAAATATCTTGCAATAGCAGCCATATCACATATCTGCAACAACAAATACAAATGAATGAGGGGAGAATTGAAGAAACTTACAGCTATCAAACTCACAATCGTTACCCTTATCGGATTACATCAACACGTGCCAGTAAACTGATATTTATCTTAAGTAAAGCCACTCACCGCAGAACGCATTTGATTCAGCCCTCCATTGCATGAAACCATAAGGTAACCATTATTTTTGTAAACCCCTGAAATAAAAAATAATTATGACAACAGTCAGGACTCGGATACTCATGAGAAAACAAATATCCAAGGAAACAAATTCTCAGCAAGCTCCTTTGCTGTTTTATTTGGACCATTAGCATTGCACGAAAAGCTAGAACAGCCTGAATAGGACCTTTCGGTGACTTCAACTAAGATCTACAGGCAATATATTCAACAATTCTACCACATATTTTACAAGTAACTCAATTTATAATTAGCACCATGCCACAAAAGACTGATGATCAGAAAACACTCTTTACATGTCACCATAATATATGAAGTAACACCCAACGGCTATTTCACAATTTCACCAAAACATAGCCCATCTATGCTCTACTCTGTCACAGAATATGTTAAAAAGCTACTCACTCTTAGGTGGAAGAACTCTAGTAGGGACCTCGGGTGTCGAATTGACAACAAATGAAGCAGCAGACTCCTGTGAAAAACAAGAAGGCCAGCCTTTCAAAACCCTAGGACCCCAAGTCTCCCCTAAAGTCATCAATTGAACCACACAAGTCCACAACAGTATCGATGTTGTTGCCCTTATCATCCATAACTTCATTCTAGACCGTGACATCATTGAACTTTTCAGTTTCTCCACACGACTATCACCTAAAGACACTGCTTTGAAACCCATTATCTTCTTCCGCTCCTCTCTGTCCTCCAATTCACTCTTTTTCCCTTCTATTCTGCACATATCCCACCCATACAAACTCCCCTCTACTCAAAATTCTTACCTATTTACTCCAAAAGGGCTCACTCCTTTTTGATAATGTAGTATCCAAAATCACTCAGAAACGAAAGGAAAATTATTTTCTCTTTTAAGAAAATCCTAAGAGAAAACGGAAGCGGATCAAATCCGAGCAGCAAGAGAAAAGAGGACAGAAGTTATTCTTTCAGAAATGTGAACAAAACTTGGATTATTAGATCTTTCAGAGAAATTTTCTTTTCGAAACAGCACCAGAAACCCTAAATTTCTCGCACATTAAGGGAAAAATGGACAAAAAGTTCGATCTTTGAGTAATAACGGAAGCGAACCCTAACTGGTTATTCAGTTCTACTTTTTCTAGGGGAAGAGAAATCAATTAAAAAAGAATAAATGCGAATGTGGAGGAGATTTTGGAAGATTTTCCGGCGAGACAGTGACGTTCGCCGGAATCTGGTGCCGCCGTCGGTGGGCGATAAGAGAAGGAGGGAAAGAGAGATTGTGAATGTGAAGGGGGGAGAGAGAGAGAGAGAGAATAAGAACACGCACCGCGTGGTGAGTTTAGGGGAGTGATTTGGTGTGTGGTAATAGCGGTTATCACGTGCGGCAACTTCCACAGGTCTCTTCCTGTTATTTTTCCATTTCCCCTTTTATGTATATTTATTTTATTTTATGTTTTTTTTTCTTTTTCTACTTTGGTCTAGCACTAACATATACTCTTGTTTGATAGCAATGGTTATTATTTTTATATTCATTCTCCTTTGGGTTCATTTTCTAAACAACTAATAAATTGTGTCTTTGGATTTTATTTTTATTTTTTGGATTTAAATTGTTTGGAGGCTATCCTTGTTTGATTATGTCATATCAACTCCTAATATACAAACCATTTGAACAAATGGCACAACCTTATGAAGCACACTATAATGTGATTAATATAATGTAATAATATGCTTAGACCAATTTGTTCTTTGTGAAAATAAACCATATTTATCAATCATGTAAAATCCTCTTATCGAGACACAAGAGCCAAGATATTTGTATAATTAATAATTATAAGTTAAATATATAGACTTTTTATTATGAAAAATATAGCAATTAAAAAGGTTCAAATCAGTAATAGAAGAGCAATATCATTATTATTCACCACTATCTTTTTCTCTTCACATGATTCAAACGTGTTTATTGCAAAACAATTTGACGAATTGAAACTTGATCAAAGTTAAGATTGGACATTTTATTGCCAAATTAAGCCATTAGTTGTCACCTTTACAATGTGCAAGGAACAGGATAAAATAAAACATTTACTTAAAAATAAATGAATAATCAATAAAAACAAAACAATGAGAGGAAAGATAAAAGGGGAGCAAGTAGGGCTGCTTATCGGGCGAATTGAGCGGTTTTTTATTCTTAATGGTTTGGCTTGACGGTTATCGGCTTTTAAATGTATTAATCTGTTAGCCACCTGATAAGATATCGGGCGGATTGATATCGGTTTAGCTCTTATCAGGCGGTTTATCGGCCTAACATACATATTCACTAAATATCTCGCTTTACTGATTTTTTCAGCTATAATATGTATTAAAAACTGAATAGTTGATCGTCTGTTAGGTGTCTCAAAAGCTGTTGGTAACTGGTAAGGAGATAACAACGTCAAATTCTGAATTTGTTGGTGGTATTTGGCAGACTGCTAAATATGTAAAGAGGTAATACTTTTGAAATGTTTGAAAAATTAAGTTTCAAAATCCTTAACAAGAAAGTTACTTTTTCTGCAAAAACTTCTCAACCAAATATTTTTTCCAATAGCTGAAAAACAGAGTTTTCAAATTCTTTTTGCAAAGACTTTTCCCGTCGACTCAAACAAACACATATCAGTAACATTTTAGTGGAAATATCAGGGCATATCAGTGGGACAGTGTTATATGATAGATAATTTTCAAGACAATTGTTTAGTCCAGATAAACAAAAGAGTTTTATTTTATTTTTGTTAATAATTATCAATGGTTTTAATTTTTTATATTTAATATATAAAATAAAAATAAATTATATATATTAATATCCTTAACGGGTTAACGGATTAGCCGTTAAGAAAATTGAATAATCTGCCCCCAAATCGATAAAAACAACAACAACAACAACAACAACCTAGTATAATCTCATTTAGTGGGGTCTAGGGATGGTATTATGTACGCAGACTTTACCCCTACCCTGGGGTAGTAAGGTTGTTTCCAAATAGACCCCCAGCATCCTTCCCTCCAAGAATTTCCCACCTTGCTCTTGGGAAGACTCGAACTCACAACCTCTCGATTCGAAGTGGGGGTTGCTTACCATCAGAGCAACCCCTCTTGTTAATAAAAACCGATAAGCTGTTAATAAAAAAAAATTATCCCTTTTCCATTTGTTAAGCCGTTAAACCGTTACCAGTAAACCATTAAGCTTCGGTTCGGATCGATTTTCGGTTTCGATTTTGAATACTCGTAGAAGCAAGAGCAACCATTGGAGTATGAAACCGGGCACACCAGATTCCTCCTCATCATGTTAGAACAGAGTTTTGATTAACTGAGAACCACGGCAAATATGGAAATATAACCAATAAATGATAGCCAGCTAAATTGCTATCGGTTAGGTCACATTTCAATAAAAGTCCAGTCAGAAGTGTCAAAGATCGAGCCGTATTAATGTTACACGTGGCGCCGTGAGATGACTGTACAACAACCCTCGTATCGCCCGAATTATAATGGACATAGAGACACCGACAATATCTCGCGATATTTCTGCGGCTGCATTTAGAAAAAACCTTTATTTTTGGCTATTTACCATCTTTGTTATACCTTTTAATTTTTATCCTCTTTTCGTTTGACATTCTTATCACGGAATAGTTGGCTCTTCCTACTTTACTTTTTTGGCTTTATTCACTGCGACATGAAAGTGCAGCTGAAGAGTGAACTAGTCCCTAACTTACGTTGCCTTTGTAAAAACATCTAAATCACACTCTAGTGTAATTGCAAAGAAATAGTAACATTTTCTGAGTATGAGGATATTCTTGTGTTATCGCATAAGGTGAAAGATTAATTTCCTTCGTAATTCTAAAAACATCAAGAATAATTAGTTTTTAAATTTTGTGTTTCTCGATTATTAATCGAGATAAAAGTTGGATTGTAGTTGTTTAGCACTGGTTAACTTTTGGTTGTTGTTCCAAAAGATATATTTGTTGAGTTGTTTACCCTTAAAATTGGATAACTATTAAACTTATAAGTGATTTAAGGATATATGATTTCACTTTGCACATACTGATATATATGAGAACTAATGTTAGAAATTAATATTAAAACAAAGCAAACCAGTATGATGAACAACTGTGTCCCTCTAGCTAAATCGCCATTGGACAACAAAGTATACTAAAAAAGTATGAACTGAACGGTAGAACTTGAGAGAGCTTAAGAGAAAAAATGTAGTATATTGCTTGATTATGCCTGATATGATGATTACAAATTATTAGAACCCCTCTTTATATAGTATATATAGGAATTCTACTTATGGTACAATTCTCAATACGGAAGGAAATCTCATCGTCACGGTCAGCCGACAAAGAACTGGTGGCGGAGCCAGGCCCTGAAGAATTTTTCCCCAGAGGGTGTGTTCTCTATTCTGATTTCAAGGTTGAAAAGACTTCCTCGGGGTCAGGCCGGTATCGAGGTATATATGTTCGATAATCTAAAAACCTCTCTTCCAGGTTAAAAAACATTGCAACTAAGGCTCATGTGGAAGGGTTCTTAAGTGTTTACACTTACCCTTTCAAATTGGGTCCCTTGGATCCAATCATCATAGATTTCTACAAGAAGTACTAGGTGATCCTTGGTCAAATTCATCCCTCCTTTTAGAGGATAGTGAATTACTCTATTTCTTCTCGAGCAAAGTCGATGGGTTTCCCTTCACCCTCAACCACCTTATACGCTTATATAGCCCTCGACTCTATCGAGGGGGACTAATAAAGCTTCAACATCGAGCCACCAGGCCACCTTTCTCGAGCATAGACGAGAACAAAGACAGGGGAAAACTGTTTGAGTGAAGACCTCGGACTTGATCTCGGCCGAAAGTATGCCATTTCTTGGGAAATGGAATATGAAACGTAAGTACGACTCCATCCCTAGTTCCTGCTTATTGTCTTTGTTTTTCTTTTTCCTTTTCTTATTAGTGTTTTACTGGATGCAGTTGTTGCCTGGATGCCAGGTGCGGTCCCCCAACTCGAGGAATGGGTCAGGATCCTGATATCACAATCGACCCACGTTGAGCCCGCATAGCGTGATTTGGAGAGGGGTCGATAGGAGGCTAGTAGCCATGGCGAGTTCCTTTCCTCAACTTAATGATTTGACCACTCTTCGAGCATTTTTTCGAACTTATTTGTTTCGCTTCTTTTGTAGGTCTTGGGAAGGAGGTGATGATGAGGCCCCCGTATGGTCAAGAAGAAAACTCATTCCTTGTCCCGAAGCCAGCAAAGAAGAGCAAGAGGAAAAGGAACTCTTCATGCGATGGGCTAGGGCCTAAGAAGAGAGTGGCTCGTAAGCCCAATGAGAATGTGATTCCCATGTCCATGGAATCATTTCAACTCCTTATGGAGGCGGAATAATAATAATAATAATAATAATAATAATAATAATAATAATAATAATAATGATAATAATAATAATAATAATAATAATAATAATGATTCCGGCATGGTAGCTCTAGCACGCACTAATACCGAGGGTCAAAATGCCACCAGATCTGTCGAAACTGGAAATATTCTTCCTCGATCTGATGGGGTCCAAGAGGAGGATTCAGTTGGAGTCCCTGAGCCGACTGAAGAAGAAGGTGCCTTGTCTCGGGGTGAGAAGGCAGCGGAAATGGTTGAAGGCCGGTCTCGAGGCTCCTCGAGATAGAGAGAACGCTCGAAGAGACCCATTTGGGGAAATAAAAATTGGAGACTCCCCGTCACTTCCTTCATTCTCCGAGGAAATGATTCGGGAGGCCCGGGCCATGAATACTCTTTATGTATAAGTAACACACGGAGTGGAGGACCCTTTCTGCGGTTATTTCACCGGGATCGACGATGTCGTCAGCTTGAGTGACTTGGAGGTACCGAGAAAGAGAACGTGCGGAACTTCCTCGAGTTTCAGATTGACCAGCTAGTTTTTGGTCCTAAGTGTCAATACTGGGTGCAAATGAACAATCACCATCTCGATCCTGGAGTATGCACAAGTTCTTCCGCCCCCGTAAGGGTGGCTAGTTACCTTCGGACTCTGGACACGGAGGAAGACCAAGATCTGATGGACGAGGTGGGAGCATTGTGTCTCTTCAACGAGGCCCAACGAGCTTTGAATCGGGTAAGTCCTAACTCCCTTTGTCAATACCAGTTTCCATACTTGTATTTTAATTTTCTTGTATAATTTTTTTCCTTCTATTAGAGTAGGCCTTGATGCTTCATCATGAAGCTTTCGTTAAGTCTCTAGGGAAACAGAGTCGATATGAGGCCGATATTCAAGGGCTCGTTGAGGAGAAATACGCCCTCAAGCTTCTCGGTGAACAAAAAGAAGATGAAGCAAAGGGCCTTCGAGCTGAGCTTGTTGCGGCTCAGAAAGAACAAAGCAACCCAGTCAAGCAGGTAATAAGAATCTTAGAAGTTTATGACATCGATTCTGGGGTGATGTATAACAGTTCGATCCCATAGGTCCAGCAAAACCTCGAGATAATTTGGCAACTTCGTGAAGAAGTGGATGCGGTGAAGGCAAAGATCGTATCGTGGAAGCAAAACAAGGACCATCTTATCTCAGAGAAGGAGGCTGCTCCAACTTAGTTATCCTCGGCTGAAAGCTAACTCCAACGCATGAAAGATAAAGCATGGCACAAGCCAAGAGAATTGAGAAGTTCCAGGCTCGGTTGGTCTCGAAACTTGCAGCGACCAAATTTGAGGCTGAAGCAGCCAAAGCCGACGCTGAGGTGATCGTGGCTGTCTACCAGCCCGACATCAAAGCCACTCAAGCTCGAGAAAAGGAAGTTACCTATGCTTCTCATATTCGAGCATAATGCGTTTCTGAGCATGCCAAGTTCTAGTCATGAAGGGAGACTCTTGAGGAGATCCACGTTCGTGGCTCAATCCCACTACCGAGATAAAAAAAAATGCAAAAGAGCTTGAAGCCGAAGTCGAAGCATTGGCCTCTTCTGATGATGATAATTTCGGGAGAACGAGTGTGTCCGAGAGCGGTGAAGACCCCCAGGGTGAAGATATTGCTCCTAGAGAAGATTAAGTACTTAGGATCTTTTTTGGATTTTTTCTATAGAATTCCCAACGGGCCATGTTGCCTTTGTAAATAACTTTTGACATATATAAAGATATTATTCTCTTTCTGTCTTGTTTTGTGAAATTTTATTTTATTTCCGCCTTATGAAATTTGTGCTTCATTTATGCTTACGAAATTGTAATTCATAGGTTCAGGGTCAGAGGAATTCGACCAAAATCAAACTAGCATAATTTTTGCAATCGAGTGAATGCTTGCTCGGACTCAAAATAAGGTAAACCTTATATTTTATTTGAATGAGGACGGTCTTACAAACTCAAAGCAAAAACTAGCCCTTAGGTCTTTGTATTAGGCTGACATGGGCTTTGTATAAATAATTCTTATAGCTTTTTTTTTTTTACCTTTTTTGGCTTGAAAAGTTTTTTCATTTGCATTTGTAAAATCTGTAATGCCTTAGCATGAAATAAGGGATTTTTCGAGAGTTCGAACAATTTTGTACTCATTAGAGTTTTCAAGGCTTGATATTATCTTATAATTTTGCTGAGGGTATCTCTTTTAACCGGTTTATAAAAATATTTGAATTCCTATTTTGCTATGGAATTCGGACGTCTCCAAACCGTGTTATTTCAACCGTAGCCTTTTTGTTTGGAACTTACCTCTTAGGCTTATTTTCCTGATTCACTTCGATCTTGTTCGAAGTGTCAGTCCCCGAGCGGGGTGGCTGTGCCCTATAAAAATGGAGGTTCGCCTTTAAGGTTTTATGATCTCGAAGTTTTATTAATTCGATCTCGTTTATTTTTTGAATGACAGTCCCCGAGCGTGGGGTTAGTTGTTCAAAATTTCATTATGATCGGCCCTTAAGCATGTTTACACAATAGACCAATATTATGATACTGTAAAGTAGAAAAAAATTTAAGGCATGAAATATCGGCAAGGAAGAATGCTTCTCTCAATAGATGATTATACATGCATTTGATGTTAGGGCTCGAGTAACCTATATGAGCACAGTTCATTCGACCATTTGACCCTGAAAAAATTTTACCTATCGAGACCCCACCGTCATGAAGTAAATTTCTTGCAACAAAGTTGACATTCGAGGGTAACCTCAAATATTGTTGAATTGTTCTAAGTTAGCACGATCAATGGTTGCCTCATTAAAAACCTCATCGGAAAACCCATTTGGAACAAAATTGATTTAAGGAAAAAAGAGTACAATGCATGCTTTCAGACCTAAAGACTTCGTATCGAGGAGTCCGTTGTCGTTTCTAATCAAAAAACTGCAAAAGTTAGTTTAAAATATAAATGAACATGGAAGGCATCGTACCTTAGCAGTAGTATCATTTTACGTGCGATACGTTCCAATTGTTTGGTAATTATTCATCATTCATTGTGCCTAGCTTATAGGATCCTTTTCATGTGATTTCAAGAATGTGGTATGGACCTTCTCAGTTTGGACCCAATTTTCCTTCATTTGGGTTTTGGGTGTTTAGTGTTACATTCCTTAGTACCAAGTCCTCAACATTAAAGTACTGAAGTTTGGCCCTTCTATTGTAATACCTCTTGATTCGTTTTTTATGGGCGGCCAGCCGAATAGAGGCAGCTTCATGGCATTCATCCACTAGTTCTAGGCTCGTATTCATAGCCTCGTCATTCAGTTTCTTTGTCGCATATCAATGGGGTAGCCCCAGTACTAGACTTCAACGTTGTGCGATATGCCTAAAGGACTTTGGACAGGATCTCTCTCCATTTTCCTTTGGGGCCGGTCAACCTTTTCTTAAGGTTTTGTATTATGGATTTGGTGGTCGATTTGGCATGCCCATTTCCACTAGGGTGATAAGGTGTTGACAAGATCCTTTTGATCTTGAGGTCTTCGAGTAACTTGGTCACTTTGGTGTCGATAGATTATTTTTCGTAGGCAATTTAGGATGATATCCCAAATTGACACACGATATGGTCCCAAATGAAGTCAATGAATTCTTTTTCTCTAATCTTCTGATAGGCCTTTGCTTCAACCCACTGATAAAAATAGCCAGTCATAAACAAAACAAAATTGAGTCTTACGTGCGACGATGGAAGGGGGCCGACGATTTCCATCCCCCTATTCATGAATTGCCATGGGGATAAAACCGAATGCAGCAGCTCCCCTAGTTGAGGGTTCATCGGAGCATGCCTTTGACACTTATCACATTTTTTCACAAACTCCATCGCATCCTTTACCATATCAATCTAGTAATAGCAGCCTCGGATTACCTTTTGGACCAGCGATTCAGCGCCTGAGCAATTCCCATATGTTCCTTCGTGGACTTCCCTCAACATACTCAGTATCAGACAGTCCTGGACATATCGCTAGCGGACTATCGAACATCCTCTTGAGTAAGGTTACATCTTCGGATAAGCTAAATCGGGCAGCCTTCGTACACATGGCCCTCGATTCCTTTGGGTTTGAAGGAAGAATTTCATTCTTCAAGTATTTTATGTACTTATTTCTCCAATCCCATTAGCTTGTGGAATTAATCTCGGCATGACCTTCTTCGACCACTAGCCTCATTAGTTGTACAACAGCACCCGAATTGAGTTCGTTGTCTTCATCTAACGAGCCTAGGTTTGCGAGCGCGTCAGCTTCTCTATTTTTATCTTGAGGCACATGTTGCAATGTTTATTCTTTGAACTGGCGTATAGTTACCTATATCTTGTCCAAGTATCTTTGCATTTGCTCTTCCCGAACTACAAAGGTCTCATTAACCTGATTCACAATGATGAGGAAGTCACATTTGGCTTCAATCTGCTCCCAAGCATTTGGTTTGATCAAGACCTGCAATCATGGCCTCATATTTGGCCTCGTTGTTAGTCAATTTTATAATTCTAATAGATTGTCTAACCACGTTACATGTGGGTGGTTTTAGCAAGATGCCAAGTCCGGACCCCTTTACGTTTGAAGTATCATCCTTAAAGAGGGTCCAAATCCCCGAAGATGTACCCGAGTTGACTAACAATTCTCTTTTGACCTTGGGTACTCAACCATGATATCTGCCAAGATTTTAGACTTGATGGTTGTTCGGGGTTGATACTCACTATCGTACCCGCTGAGTTCCATGGTTAATTTGGCCAATCGCCCTGAAAGTTCGGGTTTATGCAATATATTTCGAAGGGGATAAGTTGTTATAACACATGTGGGATGACATTGAAAATGGGGTTTTAATTTTCTAGAGGCGCGTATCAAAGCGAGCGCTAATTTTTCGACGGATTATACCTAGTCACCTAAGGTCCGACTAATATAATAGTAGGGAATTTTGTACCCTGTTCTTCTCGGACCAGACTCCACTTAGCGCTATTTTCGAGACTGTCAAGAACAAGTAAAGTTGTTCGTCCATTTTTTTGCTATGAAGCAATGGCGGGATCGATAAGTATCTCTTTAGTTCCTCCAAGGCCTGCTGACATTTCGGTATCCATGGAATTTTTTTTATTACTAAGCAGCGAGAAGAATCGGTGACTCCTATGTGAGGATCTCAAAATGAATTGCCCTAGGATAGTTATGCGCCCACTCAGCCTCTGCATGACATTTACATTATCTACGATCTCGATACTTTGTTTTTATCGGGGTTGATCTTGATCCCTCGATTGGACACCATGAAGCCGAGAAACTTGCCCGAGCAAACCCCGAACGTGCACTTTTCTGGGTTGAGCTTCATATTGTACTTCTTTAGCATATCAAAATTCTCCTACAAATGCTTCAAATGGTCCTCTGCACAGAGGGACATAACTAGAATATCATCAATATAAACTTCCATAGATTTCACTATTTGTTGCTCAAGCATTCGATTTACTAGGCATAGATAGGTCGAACTAGCATTTTTTAGTTCGAATGGCGTTATATTATAACAGTATGTGCCATACTTAGTGATAAACAAGGTCTTTTTCTGGTCCTCCAGGTTCATCTGTATTTGGTTGTACCTAGAGTAGGCATCAAGAAAATTGAGAGTCTCGTCTCGTGGACGCCTGTGTCATCGATCATATGATCAATGTAAGGCAAAGGAAAAGAATCCTTGGGGCACGTTTTATTTAGGTTTTTATGATGTACACACATTCTAAGTTTGTTTCCCTTCTTAGGGACTACTACTACATTCACTAACCATTTGGGGTATTTTACTTCCTAGGTGGATCCTATTATGAGAAGTTTGGTTACCTCATCTTTGATGAAAGCATGTTTTACCTCGGGCCGAGGCCTCCTCTTTTGTCTTACCGGGCTAAATTTCGGGTCCAAGCTTAGTTTATGAGTAGTGATCTCCAGTGGGATCCATGTCAGGTCGAGATGGGACCAGGCAAAACAATCCATATTAGCTTTTAAAAGTTGAATAAGTTTTTTCTTGAGCTCGATAGTTAACCCCGTGCCCAGGTATACCTTTCTATCAGGAAGATGCTCGATAATTATGTTTTGTTCCGGTTCTTCGAGCGTTGACTTTGTTGCGTCAGAATCATCGGGGATTATGAAGGATAGAGTTATCATACAATCATCATCCTTGTAAGTTTCTAGCTCCTTGGGTCGAGGCTGGTGGTTGTGGTTGCTATCTGGACTCCTGTTTTCCCTTTGAATATGATCCCTTTGTTGATAAAAGTGTCTATACCGGTATCACTTCAACGATTGAAAATATCTTCTTGGCAGCATGTGTTCTCCATGCACTGTCTTGACTTCCCCCGACATCAGGAACTTTAGAACTTGGTGAAGGGTACTGCCCTCATGTTATGGATCCAAGGCTTTCCGAGTAGTGCATTGTACCTCATGTCGCCCTCTATTACATGGAACTTTGTTTCTTGGATTATCCCCACCACGTTTACTAGAAAAATAATTTCACCTTTGGTGGTTTCACTTGCCATGTTGAAGCCGTTAAGTACTCGAGTTGCAGGCACAATTGATCTTGTAGGCCAAGTTGTTCTACAACCCTTGATCGAATAATGTTGGCCGAGCTACCTAGATCAATCAAAACATGTTTAACTTGAATTTTACTCTCATAAAGACAGATATTACCAGTGCATCATCTTGAGGCTATTCGATCCCTTATGTATCCTCATCATTGAAAGACTAGGTCTCTTCTGGTGAGTAGTCCCGAGTCCGTTTCTCTCTTGTGATTATTACCTTGGTGCATTTAAATTACTAGTCCTTGGGGAATATTGAGTGTTGTGGCTCTTCTTGCTCGTTCTGTCTGTTTGAATCTCTATTTTTGAAGTGATTCTTGGCCTCATCACGTAAAAATTCTCGAAGATACCCCTCATTAAATAACCGGGCTACTTCTTCCCTTAGCTACCTGCAATCTTCTATTTTATTACCATAGGTGCCATGATACTTGCATATTTGGTTGGGGTTTCTCTAGGCCGAATCAGTTTGCAGAGGTCGATGCCATCTAGTATCCTTGATACATCCGATGGTTTATATTATGGTCAATGCATCTACACTAAAGTTATATTATGATAACCAGGGAGCTTCTTTGGGCCTAACATCCCTGTCAAAGCCACCTTTGCTTATGAGTCCCCGTGACCCTTGACCTCGACCGTCTCTCCTCTCATTCCTTGTAAAGTTTTGTCCTGACCTGCTGCCTCTTCGATCTCCATCGTACGATTGGTATCAATCTTTATTCAACCTTGGTTCTTGATCGATATCCCTCTTGATTCTATCTATGGTCCTGTTAGGATAAGCAGACCTGGAGGGATTTCCCAGTTAATCATCCCCGACCCTGATCTTCGATTGATATCGATTATGTATATCAGCCCAATTGACAGCTGGATACTCGATAAAATTTTGCTTCAACTGTTGTGAAGCTATGGAACTCTGAACATTGAGACCTTGAGTGAAGGTCTGAACATCCCAATCGTCTGTGACCGGTGGCAAATCCATTCTCTCTGTTTGGAACATATATACGAATTCCCTAAGCATCTCATTATCTCTCTACCTTATTTTGAATAGGTCTGACTTTCTTGTTTCAATCTTAATGGCTTCGGTGTGCGCCTTTACAAAGGAATCTACTAGCATAGCAAACGAATCGGTAGAATTAGGTGGTAAATTATGGTACCATATCATAACACCCTTCGATAGAGTCTCCCCCAAATTTTTCAGCAATACAGATTCAACCTTGTCATCTTCCAAGTCATTTCCCTTGATGGAACACGTATACGAGGTGACATGTTCATTTGGATCTGTCGTCCCATTATACTTCAGAATGTCGAGCATACGGAACTTCTTAGGGATTGGCTTCAGAGCCGCACTCGGGGAGAAAGGTTTTTGGACAAACTTTTTGGAATCACTCCCTTTCAATACCGGTGGTGCTCCCGGGATTTGGTCGACCTTGGAGTTATAAGTTTCCACTTTCTTATCATTTTTCTCGTTCTTCTTTTCCCATGTCTCGATTCGTTTTGTCAGTTCCTCAAGCATCTTTACGATAGTAGGATTGGTATCCGATTTTCCTCCATTCAATCTATTTGGCACCGTTTCGGCTCTATGAACAATTTCTTGTGATGGCTCGAGCTCGATCCTACATGTTGCACGATTCTGATTTTGGAGTTGTTGCTATTGCAGCTTGTTGAGTCTGCAATATTTCGAATATCATTCGAAGGCTAACCCCGCCTTTTTCATTGCCATGTGCATTCTGATCGGCTGTTTGAGTGTTTCTCTGGACGCTATTTTCAGGATCGACGGCTAAATCCCCATTAACGCAATATGGGAGCTGGTGTCGATTGGGTCTACGGCCGGAGCTCCATCGGGGTTGATTGGAGGTATTCTGTTTCCCAGGGCGACTATGTTGGCGTCCTAACCATGGAGACCAAAGTCATTGTTTGTGTGTGTGGATGCTATTTGAGAGTCTGACATTTTTATCCTGGAATCAAAGACACTTCAAAGAACAAGCGTAAAATAGTGTGTGTTACGAAAATTATACCAGGCAATCACTATTATCCTTAGCCCCACGGTAGGTACCAAAATTTTTATCCTTAAAATTGGATAACAATTAAACTTATAAGTGGTTTTATGGATATGTGATTTCACTTTGCACAAACTGAAAAATATGAGAATTAATTTTATAGATTAATAATAAAATAAAGCAAACCAATGTGATGAAA
Organism: Nicotiana benthamiana; assembly: GCA_034376525.1. Lineage (NCBI taxonomy): Eukaryota > Viridiplantae > Streptophyta > Magnoliopsida > Solanales > Solanaceae > Nicotiana > Nicotiana benthamiana. The sequence goes on along the minus strand of CM067335.1, from coordinate 106,105,817 downwards.
ATTTGTGACCCTCGAGCTAGATCGCCCTCGAACAACAAAATATGCTAAAAAAGCATGAATTGAACGACATAACTTGAGAGAGCTTAAGAGAAAAAATGTAGTATATTGCTTGATTATGTGTGAATATGATGATTACAAATGATTATAACATTCCTTTATACAATAGAGGAATTATACTTATGGTACAGTTCTAAATACAGAAGGAAATATCATGATTGGCTGAATATCCGTTCTTGATTTGATTCGTGCCGAGATTTTCGCCATGATCCTCAACCGGTCGCGTATATCTCGACTTTCTGTTAACATGCTATCTTCGGTCTTGCTCGATGCCTGTCCCGTTTGGTCTCGATCTCAATCGGTGCTTTGAATCCCCAGTTTGGCACTGCACCTCCGTACTCGGTCTGATATACCAATGAGCCTATCCTCGGCCTACTATCCTGGTCAGTGAGTCAGATTTCAACCGTATACATAAGCTTATTATTTAATGTGATTCGATTTTCACAAATTATTGTACAACTTCGAAATATTAAAACTAAGGTATTATAAAATTTCTAATATAACAAATGAATTGGAAAATTTAGAGTAAGAACATGAGACAACTATCTGGTTGGAGATAGTTGTAATATAATCCTTTTTTATTCTTCGAAGAATAAAGTGAAACTTGATACATCATTACTCAAGGAATGATTAGCTTGCATTGTCTAAGTGATATCTAATAATAAGAGCCAGTTTATTAGATAACTGTTTAGCTAAAAATTATCCTGTACTTTGTAACCATAAAACAATCACAATAAACGAGGGTCAATCATAATATATCGTAATAATCAAAAAATTAAATGGAAAGTGGAAGAGACAAGTGTTATTTATTGGGAGAGAAATGTAGAGATCTTTTATTGAAGATATTGATTTGGTATGTCTCTCAATTGAGAGGTTCAAAGCGTTACAATAACATCCTTTCTTTTCTCGAGAAAAGTCATGAAGAAGAAGAAGCAAACCCCCCCCCCCCCCTCTTTCTAGGGTTCTTTCGCTTAACATTTATAGCTGTGAGCTGGGTGAGCTGTTGATGAGCTGACACTAAGTAGCTGCGGCCATATTGAGGGGACGCTTTTGTAGTGACGAGTAGGCCGTAGCCTCACTGGTCAAATCGGGTAATCCTTAGATTCCATTATTAATAAATGGCCATACCATTTATTAGTCACAAATAAGCTTAAGAACGAATTAATTTCGTTAATTATTCTGGAGTTAAATTTTGATTCATACAATCATAACATGTAATTTTCTGATTTTATAATAACTAAATAAAAATAATATTATTTTCCTAGATGCTATTATTAAAATTATTTCAAAGTAACATCTTCATGTTTTCCGAGCAAAATAAAGCAAATAGAAAATTATGGCCTTCAAAATAAGACAATTGATTGATTTAAGAGACTAAGAAGATAACGATTGAGGATTCTAGACTCGAGAAATAGGGCAAATTGGTTAAGTGCGAAGTTATTTGCGAAACACATATTATGTATTTATTGATTTTGTATAAATATTTTAAAGTGGATAAGGTCCCGTTTTGATCATGAGTTTTGTCAAAATAAATCTGAGATTTATTTTCAAAATACGTGTTTGGCCATAAATTTTGTTCATATTTTGGTCAAATCCCAAATCGCAAATTTCAAATCCCAAAATCAACTATTTAGCTAAATTTGGGCCAAAATCCCAAAACTTAGGAATTATATACATATTTTTCCAAAATAAAGTTGAAAAATATGCTTCGAAAACGTATGTCCAAACACATTTTTATTTTCAAACCAAACTTCATTCAAATTAAATTTTTCAAAATAAATTTAGGATATATGACATAACTAATTAACTTATCCAGGTGAATTAGTGATTTCTTAAAATGGCAGAAAATATCCTCGACATAACGAAGTTGTACTTAAAAACCTATTAAGGCAAAGACAAAGTCGCCTTAAACTTATTCAGCAGATATACAAAGATTCCACAGATCATGAAACTCCATTTTCGGAATAATTTTATAGCGGCTGACGAGTAATATTGCGTAAAAATTTAGTATCGCAAGCGAGAAGTACGCTGGGCGATAAATTGAAAAGGGACAAGAAATGACAACTGGATTTTTCGTTGGTGCTATTACTATTGGCCGTACCGTGAGAGTGTCGGTACCCGCCGTTATAACGGCAAAAGTTTATAACGAAGGGGAAAAAACGAGTAGGTGAGAAGACTGTGTCAGAACGGTCAAGTGGTGTCACGGGTTAAATGAACCGAGGCCCTTTGGGCTCAGCCTATGGTGTGGCCCACAACAAAAACAATAACTCATTATAATCCTATTTAATGGGTCTGGGGAGGATAGTGTATACGCAGACCTTACCCCTACCGTAGGATAGAGAGGCTGTTTCTAAATAGACCCCAGACATCCTTCCCTCCAAGAACTTCCCACCTTACTCTTGGGAAGACTCGAACTCATAACATCTCGGTTGGAAATGGGAATTGATTACAATCGGGTGTGGCCCACAACCCTATTCATATTTGGTGGGGCCAAGTGTGAATGTGTTTGTGGGTGGTGTCAGATTCTATGGTCCCACTTCATATCTCAATCATTTATATCATGCCTCACTTTTTATATTTTTCACTTTGATGTAAAATAACAAGTTTTATTTTTTTGACCTTGGAAAAAAAAAATCAGATATGCCCCTTTTAATATTCATTATATAATTAATCGAAAAATGATCTCTTAAGAATTTCAAGAACTAAAATAGTATGCAATGCAGACTAAGCACAACAGTGACTTTTAATAAAGTTTGATGATAATAGCAATTTGGAATAAATTGACTTCAAATGGGATGTGGCATGCTTTTCAATTTTCGCCCGTGTTGTGTCACCTAATTTTTACATTTTTTATATTTTGGAATGTCAAATTGATAATTAATAGAATGAGTGAAGTCATGAATAGTTGAGGATTAAAATATAGAAAAAGAAAAGATATTAGCATAATTGATATCCTACACCTAAGAGGTCCACGACTAGGGGCGAAGTTACAAAGCCCTATGGTTTATGGGTGGTTAACTCACTATGGTTCGTTGAAAAATTATGTTATATATATATATATATATATATATATATATATATATATATATATATATATATATATATATATATATATATATATATATATATATATATATATATATATATATATATATATATATATATATAAAATATTAGATTTTAGATATATATTAAATTATCTTTTGTCGGAATTTTTTTTTGTTTTAAGTTTAAACACCCTAAATGAAATTTATGGCTTCATCATTGTCTAGTGTCCACAATACATATATATTAGGGGTGTGCATTCGAATCAGTTTATCGTTAAACCGAATCGATCATTTGTTATCGAAATCGAAATCGAAAAAATCGAAACCTTATTGAAACGATAACGATAAGCATATGTATAAATCGATAATCAATAAATAATTATCGATAAGAGTCAAAGTCGAATGGATAAATCGAATGCACACCCCTAGACTGTAGACACTTGTTAAATGAGTAATTACATATTTGTGTAGATTAATATAACATAACGATAGTGAGTTAATATATATTCCGCTACTATTTTGAAGCGGCTATACAATATTATTTTCCCTAATCTATACCATTTTCTTTACTTAAATCTCTTACCCTATTATTTCCTCTACCACATTTAAGGAATGGTCACATTTAAAGGTCAAGGAAATGGAGTTCAAATTAATGGAAAACAGAATTAGCCGTGATGATGTGTTTTGTTTTATTTTATTTTTTTATACCGTTGGAGTGTTGGTGACATACATTTGATCCCGTGCTTGTTGACATAATTTTTATATTATAAATTATGTTCGTTTTATTTTAACTTCTTTTTATCCATATTAGTTATGCTCATTTATAGCGAATACCTTCTGGGGAATCCCGCAAATTTTCTTATTGGTATAATCGATAACCGAATCGATAAACCCCCAAAATCGATAAATCAGAATCGAAAAAATCGAAACTTTATTGAAACAATAATGATAAGTATATGTATAAATCGATAATCTATAAGGTCAAAATCAAATAGATAAATCGAATACATACCCCTAATAAATATCAAATGATAGTAATCCCTTGGCATACTACTTTAATTCCTATCTGATTAAGATTGATAGAATTGCATATTGTATCTCAAACATACTATTTTTTATTCTTAAATTCTCCAATGATAGCTGTCATCGATAAATTTACCAATTCTATGGTATGGGGGGTACAAAATGCAGGGAAAATCAGAGAAACATGTTGTCAAACAGATAATTTCACGCACCAATCACGCGAAAGTATAGCGGTCTTCATCAAATATGTTTACTTTGATTCGTTGGCTTCTTAAATTCTTGGCACTGGTTAATTTAGCTGCTCGGACCACCGTTTCCTTAAGGTAAATATTTATTTGTATCACCGACTATGATTATGGTGGAGTAGTAAGTACTCCCTCATTCTTAATCAGAGGTTTCAGGTTCGAACCATTAGGTATTATATTGGTCAAAATATGATCGTTGTGGTCGACCCAATCGAAAGCCCATCCAAACGGCAGGGTAAGGGAAGACGCCATCACTTGCTCCAAACCATGTATTTACAATGCCCACTAAATCGAAGGACAGTACTCAGAGAACGATGAAAACGAACGTGGTATGAAAGAGCTTTGGCCCAAAAACATAGCGAGGACTCCATGACTATATATAGGGAAGGGATCTTCCTAAAATGGGGCTTTTCTCTCTTCTCTCTCCTCTGTAATCTCCTTAGTGAAAAGAAAGCAAAACAATCTTCCATTGATTATGTACAACAGTCAGGGGAAGGTCTACCTATAAATGTATCATGGCCGCAAGAGCCGCTTCATATTCCACACGCCTCCTCTTTGACGCTTATCCCCTTTTGCGGTACGGGAAGATTCCTCCGCTGGGTAAATGACAGGGGACAGAATCCTAGTTCAAAGGGTAGCCTTCGTGCGAACAGACACAACCATAGATTCATCTAAGGAGGCCCTCGACGAAGGTCGGACAATAGATGCTAAGACAGGGCGAGCAAATGATACAGGCTGATGAAAAGGCTAGTGGAGGAGCCCTCACTCTCCGCACTCTCCCTAACATCGACGAACATCACATAAGAAACAAAGTAAAAAGGGAGGAGGAAGAACAACAAGCAAAAATGATATTACTCACCAGTAAGGGGCTTGTGTCCATATTTCTCATAGAAGAACGACCATATGAGGACCCACGTCGTATGAGGAAGGATGGCGTTACCCACTCGCGGATACCATCAACGGGTGCAAAAGGCAGTTTCGCGGCTGTAAAGACATAAACAATTCTAGTACTACTCAAAGGAAAGCAGTCAAGTACCATTCCGACCCAAAGTATAGGGACTTACGTGCAAAGTTCCATTTCTTACGGAACCCCGTAGGATCTGTCACAAGATGCTCGGTCCGCACATAAAAGTAATTCTGATATAAGCGACGGTTGGCTCTGTCGTCCATCTTTACCACCAAACTCTTCGACCCTCGGTGGCGCATGTTAATCATTGTGCCACGAATGAGTTGAGGGAAGAAGATATTGAGCATGTGCCCCAAAGTGATCTGACGACCGGCAAGCTTCACAAATTTGAGCAGCATAAGGAACAATTTATATAGGTAAGGCGTACGTTGAGCCGGGTTTACCTCGTAAAAGCGGCAAAAATCTACCACCAAGATAGGGAGAGAAAGCGTGTACCAAACAATAAAGGGTTAGGCGTACAACGCGCAATACCTTGGGTAGTCAAAATGGACTATGCCGTTCCCCACCATCGGCAGTATGTCGATGTAGTAAGGAATTCCCCACCAAGCCTACAATTCTGCAATCCTCTCCTCATTTATGACTGAAGAAGTAGGTTCTTGTTCCTCCCCGGCGGGACTATGGAAATCATTCTACGCTTTTCCAGGGCGAGGAAAGATCTTATCCATCGACGGGACCTCATCATCTTCTATCGCTTCTACTTCTCCAGTGGCTAGAACATCGCTTTCCGGCGCCGAAACTGCGGCGAGGAATTCAACACGAGAAAAATCACCAGCCATTTATATTAGTTTGATAAGGGAAAGGGGTAAAGAAAAGAAAAGATAAAAATTCTTGGCTAACCGGAGAAAATAAAAATTCCGAAGTATTAAGGGAAAAGAAGATTCGCAAAGTTCTTTCAAGTAAAGGCAAGGAAGTGTGACACTCGAATGGTGTATTTCTACTATTTATAAGAGACATAAATTCCCCAAGCACTAAACCCAAGAGTTGCCAATCGAAGCTGACGGGGAATGAAACGGTTCAATCCCCTGGGAACGTGTGTCATAATGGCGGAAACCACGAACAACGTTTCACGTTAAACGATGTTCCAGTTTCAAAACGACTGCAACGGTTCAGAGACATCGAAAGGGTGTTGTTATGCTATTTGAATCTAAAAATCATACCAAGGGGTAGACCATCAGATTTCTTTTAGATAAGCAAAAATCATAATCCGTCTACCGGGCCCGACAAGAGACGACCCCGGTAGATGGAGGGACTAAATGTATTGGTCAAAACTGTTGTGTTCGACCCAATCGGAACCCCGTCCAAAGGACGGGGTAAGGGAATATGCCATAACTTGCTCCAAACCATGTATTCACAATGCCCGCTAAGTCGTAGATCAATACTTAGGGAACGACAAAAACGGACGTGGTATGAAGGAGCTTTGGCCCAAAAATATAATGATGTCTCCATGACTATATATATGGAAGGGATCTTCCTAGAATGAGGACTTTTCTCTCTCCTCTCTCCTCTCTCTTCTGTAATCTCCTTAGTGAAAAGAAAGCAAAACAATCTTCCACTAATTATGTACAACAGTCATCTCTATTGATTGGTGAAAGAAGAAATGAAAGACTTCAACAATTTATCACTTCTATTTCATTTTATGAATCATTTTTCGATTTTTTTATAGATCTGGAGTTTACTATGTCTAACTAAGATTTACCTCCATCTTCATTAATTGATTTAATAAAAAAGTTTCAATATCTTTTGGTCGAACAGGTATGGAGCGTGACAGACAAGGGTTCGACCCCATGTCATATCGGAACGTGACACGAAGTTAGATGGCCAATCTTGTGACTCAGGGATCGATCGAGATCGAGACCAGCCAAGATCGAGATCGAGCGGGGTAGAGATTGAGCAAGCTAAGATCGAGGGAAGTCTACCGAGCCAAATAACGAGAAACCAAGATATCCGAGATCGGTTGAGGATCACGACGAAAATTTCAGCGTGTATCAAGAATATGCATATTAATCAGCTAATCATGAGATTTCTTACCAAATTTAGGATTGTTTTGAAGGTAGGACTTCCCTACTATATAAGGGTCTAATCATTTATAAAGGGAATCATATTCACGTTACATAAAGCAATTTAATGTCTTTCTCTTAAGCTCTCTGTACTCTGCTACTTTGTTCATACTTTCCAATAAAATACTTGTTTGATTTCAAGGCGACCTAGCTTGAGGATCAAAGTTATATATTTTATTTGGTTTGCTTTATTTTTATTTGCAGTTAATTTCAATACCAATTTATGTTTTCTCTCAGTTTGTGCCAAGTAAAATCACGTGTTCTTAAAACCACAATATAAATACAATTGTTATCCGTTTTTAGGGTAAACAATTTGGCGCACACCGTGGAAACAAGGATAATAGTGATTGCCAGGTAAGAATTTTCGTAACACACTATTTTATACTTGTCTTTGAAGTATCTTTGCTTATAGAATTAAAAAATGTCAAACTCTCAGTCACCACCTCGATACATTGACAATAATCTCAGCCACCACGACAAAAATGAGAACATTGTACCAGGGAACATTGTAACCCTTGCTGGCCTCGATGGAATTCCGGCTATAGATCCAATCAATATCAGTTCACATGCAGCCATCAATGAAAATTTGGCAGTCGGTCTCAAAAGTAGCAATTGTGGGGGGTACCCGATCAGCCACTTAGAACGCACATGGCGCCAAAAATGGTGGGGTCAGCCTAAGGGTGATATTCGAAATATTGCAGGCTCAACAGGCGGTGATAACCCAGCTCCAAATCATAACCACACATTGAGCAGGGTCAAACTAGAGCCATCCGAGGAAATCATGCACAAGGTCGAATCAACTTCGAAGAGGTCGAACGAGAAGGAATCTGAGACCATCCCTGCTATCATTAAGATGCTCGAAGAATTGTGATGACCCAAAGGGTCATAACTTGTTTTCTTATCTATTCCAAGCTTCTGAGGCCTTGAAAACCTCATTTATAATCACCTCGATTTGCGTGCATAGTCTGGACGCATAGCCTGAAGCTCAAATATGAAATTCTGTAAAAATTTGCTAAGTTTTGATATTAAAATGAATAAATTTGACTAAGGTCAATATTTTGGGCAAACGGACTAGGACCCATGATTTACAGTCCCGGAGTGTCCGTAGAAAGATATGGGACTTGGGCGTATGCCTGGAATCGAATTCCGAGGACCCAGGCCCGAGAAATGAATTTTTGAATAAAATTATTTTTTGGAAATATTTAAGGAAAATAAAAATAAAAATAAAAATTAATTAAAAAGTGATGGTATCGGGCATGTATTGTGGTTCCGGTGCCGGTATAAGTCTCATATGTTGTTTAAGCGCTTTCTATAAAGTTTGGTGGAAAATGGACATCGTTTGACGTGTTTTGGATTTAAAGTTCTAAATTTGAAAGTTTATGAAATTTGGAAGGAATCATGAATTTTAAGACTTAATTCATTTTTAATGTTATTTTGGCGATTTGATCGCATTGTTAAGTTCATAGGATGTTTTTAAGTTAGTATGCATGTTTAGTTTGGAGCCCCGAGGGCTCGGGTGAGTTTCGGATAGGTGTCGGAGTGTTTTGGACTTAAGAAATGCAGCAAAAATAGTTGATGTCTGTTGTCCAGTCATTCCTTCTATGCGATGGCATTCTACCATCCCCGATCGCATTGAATAAAGGCTTAGCAACATTTTTCCTTCTACGCGATCACGTGTATCCTTCCGCGATCGCAATGCCCAAAATCCCACCCTACGCGATCGCATACTTACTTCTGCGATCACAGTGCACCCTTTACCTGACCCTATAAAATCACAATCCCTTCTTCGCTATCACATGAGTAAATTCCGCCCAGTTCTTTAAAAGTCCCAAAATAGAACACTTGTGGGAAAATTTTCCATTTTTCACAAACCCTCACTTCTTCAAGCTCTTGGATGATTCTTGGAGAATTTCTTCTCAAAGCTTCTTGGATAAGTGTTGCTTAACTCGTTTTCTTCATTTTCCATCAATATTATTTGAATTCCTATGCCAAAAACATGTGAAAATAGGTAGAAAATTAGAGAATTGTGTAGGGTTAGAGTTTTTTGAGTTTTCTTGAATTTGACCTCGTTTTGGGATCAGATTTGAAAGCAAATTATATATTCGGGCTCATTAGTGAATTTGTGATTGGAATTTGGTTCGAACCTCGTATTTTGACCAAGCGGGTTCGGGGTCAGTTTTTGGTATTTTTGGAAGAATGTTTAGAAAATTATATTTAGGCATTTGAATTGGATTGTCGAGTATTTATTGATGATATTAAATCAATTGTGTATAGATATGATTGAATTGGAGCCAAATTTGAAAGGAAACCGGTGCTTAAGTATTGAGTCGGTTGTAGAACTTCGAGGTAAGTGTTTGGTCTAACCCTAGCTTGAGGGAATATGAGTTGAGTCATATTTGCTATTTGTTATTTGTCGAGTACGACGTATAGGCATGGTGACAAGTATCTATATGTTGGTGTCTAGCATGACCGTGAGTCTTTATATTGCAAATATTCGAATTTTGCTATATCTTCCATGATTAAATGATGACTTTTATATGTTGTGAAGAGCATGTGAAAGAAATTGTGATATTAATATTTGAGGAGAGTTGGATCAAGTTATAAAATGAATTGGTAAAGTATGTGAAATGATTAAACCCTTTGGAGCATTGGCTCAAGTGGTAAAATAAATCATTAAGTAATAAATGAAAGAAAGAGAAAGAATTATTTGAATTATTCCCTTGCCGACATATTTGTTGAATTGTTGATATCTCCCTTGTCGGGAATTTTATTATTTAATTGTTGTGCCCTTATTGGGATCTACTTTATTATTCTGTTTACTTCCTTGCCCCTTATTTGTGATTGTCGTTTGGGTGAGGAAGAGTGATAAACACGAAGGGTGATGCCGTGTATTGTTTGATATTGTGAGGAAATAGTGATAAAGCATGAAGGGTGATGCCGTATATTATTTGATATTATGAGGAAAGAGTGATAAATCATGAAGGGTGATGTCGTGTATTATTTGACATTGTAAGGAAAGAGAGTAAAGCACGAAGGTGATGTTGTACCGCACGATGTACCATTCCGTGCCAATTCTATCGATTATATGTGAGGAAAGAGAGTAAAAGCACGAAGAGTGATGCCGTGCACATTTTATTATATTATTTCTTGGTGAGTATGAGAGTAAAAGCACGAAGGGTGATGCTGTGCACTTATTGCCGTTTGATATATTTTCTTATTGCTATTAGTTCAAGTGGATTAATTGTCTTATTTCACTATTACTGTTATTTTTTATGTTGACATTTCCCTTATTGGGTTTCTTGTTATTATTGAATCAAGATATCCTTGTGCAACGTTATATCTTAAATTTATACCATAATTGCCATATGTTTAGGTGACTTAATCGCTACTTTACTTTCGACATATTAAAATACTAAATTTCCTAATTACTCCTGAAAGCCCATATTCATAGCTACATGACATTATTTGTTTTCCTTATTGAGTCATAATTTTCATGTACTTGTTGTCTTATGAATTCGTGTTAATTGCTACGTCTATTAGAGTAAATTTTATTTGGAAGAACTGTTGAGATATGATGAAACGGGAGCGGGGTGGTGCCCCTACCATAGAAACATTGAGAGATGAGATCGGGTTGCTCGCCTGCAACGAGATGTGTACGGACAGTGAAATACTGAAATTTGCTTTTATTTTTCTTATCCGTGTTAAAGATAATTTATTGATGTTCCTTATTGTTCTCCTGGATTTCTGTATTATCTGTTACCCCTGAAGCATCTTCCCTTCCATTTAAAAATGGTTATTTTTGCTATTTTTCCATTGTGTGTGTGTGTGTGTATATATATATATATATATATATATATATATATATATATATATATATATATATATATATATATATATATATATATATATATATATATATATATATATATATATATAACTGCACAGGTTTATGCGGTAGTCCTGTCTAGCCTCGTCACTACTTCGCCGGGGTTAGGCTACGCACTTACCAGCACATAGGATCGGTTGTGCTGATACCAAACTCTATGTTCTTTTGCACAGATACAAGTTTCGGACAACAACAACAGTATCGCGGTTGTTAGTGGTTAGACCAATGAGATACCAAGGTAGCCTTGCAGGCGTCCGCAATCCCGACATCTTCTTTATCTTACTTTCAATTTGTTATCTCATTGTATTCGAGACAAATAGTTATATTGTCTTTTAGACGGTTGTTTTTGGTACTCCTAGTAGTTTGTGAGTAATGTGACATTAGTTCTTGGGTAGAGATTCATTTTGAATTTTCGTATTTCATTTAGCTTTATTGACTTATGTCTTTCGCTCATTTAACTTATTTCGCTGTATTTATATTATCATTGTTAAATTTCTATGAGAAGAATTTTGTTAACAAAACAGGTAGATAAGAGTTGGCTTGCCTAGCTCCTATTAGTAGGTGCTATCACGACTCCCGAGGGTGAAATCGGGTTGTGACAAGAATTGACAAAGCGAAAAGAAGATCGAGGAAAACAACAAGAAGGTGGAAACCTATAATTCCAGGATGGACTAGATCCCGGGGGCTCTACTAATATTGAAAGGACCAGATTCCAAAAAGTTTGTACAAAAACCTTCTCCAAAAAGTTTGTACAAAAAGTTTGGGACGATTGATCCAAACGAACACGTCACCTCCTACACGTGTGCTATCAAAGGAAATGACTTGGAACATAGCGAGATCAAATCCGTCTTGCTAAAGAAATTCGGGGAGTCTCTATCGAAAGGTGTTATGATATGGTATCATATTTTACCGCCTAATTCTATTGACTCGTTTACTATGATTGCAGATTCTTTTGTAAAGGCACATGCCGGATCCATCAAGGTCGCAACCAGGAAGTCGGACCTTTTCAAGGTAAGGTAGAAGGACAATGAGATGTTTAGAGAGTTCGTGTCTCAATTCCAAATGGAAAGGACAAATTTGCCACCGGTCACCGACGATTGGGCTGTTGAATCTTTCACTCAAGGGTTTAACGTTCGAAGTTCAGTAGCTTCATAATACTTGAAGTAGAATTTGATCGAATACCCAGCTGTCACTTGGGCCGATATACACAATCGGAATCAGTTGAAGATCAGGGTCGAGGACGATCGACTAGGGGTTCCTTCTAGGTCCGTTTATCCTATCAGACTCGTAGATAGAATCAAGAGAGGTATTGACCGAGAACCAAGGTCAAATAGAGATTGATATCAACCGTGTAATGGGGACAGTAAAAGCAGCGAATATGGGAAATTGTTTTGCATGGAATGACAGGAGAATGATCGAGGTCAAAGTTCATTGAGACTTGGTACTAAAGAAGGTCACATTAAGCACCCGAAATCCAAATGAAGGGAAATTTAGTCCGAACTGAGAAGGGTCGTACCAGATTCTCGAGATCATAGGAAACAACTACCGAACAATTAGAATGTAACTCATCTCAAATAATATTACTGCTGAAGTACGACCCCATTTCAGTTCTTTCTATTTTTTTACTACAACTTGCAGGTTATCGACAATGAGCGGCGTGAAGCCTTAGATCTGAAAGCACGCGTTGCACTCTTTTTCCTTTGAACCATTTTTGTCCCAATTGTGTTTTTCGGCAAGGTTTTTAATGAGGAAACAATAGATCATGCTAACTCAGAGTGGAAGGCCGATCACGAATTAGTTCAAAGACAGAAATAACAGTATCCGAGGTCCCTCTACAATCAACCACGAATATTGGGGGGCATCGCCCTTGGATGTTAACTTTGTTGGAGGAAATTACTTCATAATAACTTGGTGAAATCTGCAAGGTCCAAATGATCGACGAACCGTGCCCACATACATTGCTCGAACCCTACCACAAAACATGTACACATGTATAATTAGTTTTTACAAGAATAAAGAGAAGTAGTTTTCCTTCCAATTATCTCATGTATTAGAAAAGGTATTTCTACTTTACAATTCCATACTTTCAACCTATTATGGATACGAGCTCAAGGGCCAATCATAACCAGATTTCAGATAATCACCCCCATAATCTGGGACTGACTTCCGAAAAATAAAACTCGAACATATCGAGCTATTGAGCATCGAGGGCATAAGACCTTTTAGGTGACCCTCGAATTTTAAAGGCCATGTTTACCCCACTCGGGGACTGCCATCTCGGGAAAGCCCAAATAAAATAGGAAAATAAGACTAATGGGCAGATCCCGAACTAAAAGGCTACGACAATTTAACACGGCTTGGAGACGTATGAAACCCCTAACAAAATAGGCCTTCGAAAAAGAAAAACTTCTTTCACAGCCGCTTCTGAAGGCTACCCTTGGAACAATCTTAAACTCAATATATTTTCGGTAGAAAACTTCGGTAACTTCTAACCCCAATAATGCCTTAACCCAGAAAGGCAATAAAGGTAAGGTTTTGTTCGAATCCTTGAACACAACCTTATTATTTCATGCTAAGGGCTACCTATTTCATGTTCGAGCAAGTCCTCACTCGACCATAAAGCCTAAGGGCTACTTGTACTTCGAGTTCGAGCAAGTCCTCACTCTACCACAAATCTCAAGGGCTACTTTAACCCGAGTTCGAGAAAATTCTCACTCGGGGACTATCTATCAATCCTAAGGGCTACCTTATTTTGAGTTCGGTTAAGTCCCGACTCAACCGTAAAGCCTAAGGGCTAATGTTACTTCGAGTTCGAACAAGTCCTCACTCAACTACAAAGCCCAAGGGCTACCTTAACTCGGGTTCGAGCAAATTCTCATCGATTAGAAACGGTCAAGGGCAGTGCTTATTATCGGTCCTCACAATCTCAAACCTTTGACCCTCGAATACAACTTCATAATTTTATGCTAAGGCGCGTTTACCCTTACATGAATTAGCAAAAGGACAATAGAAGCCATGGAAAGGAACAAGTTTAATATATTCATCAAAATCTTTTTACACGGGCAACACGACTCGATGGAAGTTCTTTACAAAAGGCCAAAGCGGCCTCGACAAAAATACAAAAACTTTTCAAAAATCTAATAGGCCTAGTCATCTCCAAGAGCAGCATCTTCACCCTCGGGGTCTCTCCACTTTTAGATCCGCTCATGCTTTTTGAATCGTCATCATCAGGCTAAGCTAGCACCTTAGCTTAAGCTTCGAGCTCCCTAGAGCTCTTTATTTGTGATGTAAGATCGAAGCCCCGAGCATGGATCTTCTCAAGAGTATCCCTTCGAGATTGGCATTTAGCGTGCTAAGCATTGGCCTTGATCATTTCGACCTCTGATTTGGCCGCTTAGGGCTTTGTGACCAGCTTCATCAATCAGAAATTGCTGAACCCAACTGAGACTAGATATCCTCGAGTTTCTTGGATTGCACCAATTTTTATCTTTCATGCTTCGGAGTTAGATTTCGGTCGAGGCCAGTTGGGCCCAGAAAATCACCTTTTCTTAGGCAAGGTGATCCATATTCTTCTTCCATTCTTCGGCCTCAGTTTTCACTGCGTCTACTTCCTCACGGAGTTGCCCGATCACATCGAGCATTTGTTGTACCCACGGGTTCGAACCATTATCCAAAATTCCGGAGTCACCATCACTAACTTCAAAGATTATTCTTACCTGCTTGCCCAGTTTGGCGTGTTCTTTCTAAGCCATTTCTAGCTCAGCATGGAGGCCTTTAGCTTCCCCTTTTCTTTGCTCACTGAGAAGCTTGAAGGCATCATTTTCCTTGGTAAGTTCCTCATATCTCGACCTCATACAGACTCAACTACCCTAGGGATCGGAGAAAATCCTCGTGATGAAGCACCGAGGCCTACAAACACATAAAAAAGAGTTATATAAAGGGAGAAAAAGTCTAAGTACAAAAATTGACATCGACAAGGAAATTTGGGATTACCCGGTTTAGATCCGGTTGAGCTTCATTGAAAAGGCAGGGTGCTTCCACCTCATCCATCTTAGCTTGTTCTTCATCAGTAACCAAGCATCGGAGATAGCTAGCCACCCCTATGGGGGCAGAAAGAACCCGAGCATCCTCTGGGGCCGAGATGATATTTGATCACCTACGCCAAAGATTGACAATGGGTTCAGAAAATGATTGGTCAACGTAAAGCTCGAGAAAGCCTCACTCGATATCTTCCTCGGTACCTCGAAGTCATCTAGACTGGTGACATCTTCCACTCCAACAAAATAGCCATGGAAAGTGTCTTCTGCTCCATGGACCCCTTCCCCATGGCAAGTCTCTACCACATGAACTTCATGTATTATCGACTCAGTGAATGAACGAAATGAGGGGAAATATTGAATATTTATTACCCCAAGTAAACCTTTGGGGGCACCTCCTTCACCTTGGAGAATCTCCAGCCTGATTTTTACACCAACATTAACCGCTTCCTCATTAGCCTTCTCACGTCGAGGCGAGGTGTCTCATGCTCTTTCTGGTCCGGGGACTTCGGCCGAAGCCTCCCCCTCAGCCACATCAAGTTGTGGCAAAGTAGTCACAACTCCAACCGACTTAGTAGTTCCTTGAATCTCTCCGTGCCAGCTCGCACACATGCCATCATCTCGTAATCTTTTTTTTCTTCCTCGGGCTCTTACCTTAGCCGTTGAACTATCTCCAAAGTTAAAGCGTTATTGTTCCCCTTGGTTTACAGACTGTTTTCTTTTTGGGTTTCTGCCCCTCAAAGTCCCTGGAATTTGAAGCCCTTTTCCTAATATGGTTGGACATCTTTATCACCAGACAGGGGTCTCATCATCACATCCTTCCTGATACCTACAAATGAAGAGAAGTCAATAAACCTGGGAAAATACTCGAACAATGGTCAAATCATTAAGTTAGGGAGAAAAATTTACCATAACTACTAGCCTCCCATCAACCCTTCGCCAAATGGAGTAATGCACGCTCAGCATATGTCGACTGTGATATTAGGATCCTGACCGAGTCCTCGAGTTGGTAAACCACACCCGGCATCCAGCAAATGGCTTCATCGAGTAAAACACTAATAAGAAAGGGTGAAAAAACGAAGACAATAAATAGAAATTAAGGATGGAATTATACTTATGTTTCGTATTCCATTTCTCAGAAAATGGAGTACTATCAGCCGGGATCAAGTATGAGGTCTTCACTCGAACAAACGGCACGTCCAGCCCGGGTCTTTGTCTTCATCGATGCTTGAGAGAGGTGCCCTGGTGTCTCGACATTGAAACTCTATTAGTCCTCGTCGATTAGAGTCGGGGGATATATTGGTGTATGAGGTGGTCGAGGGTGAAGGGAAGCCCATCGACTTTGCTTGCGAATAAACGAAGTAGTACCATTATCCCCTAGAAAGAGGGATGAATATGACCGAGGGTCACCTCGTATTTCTTGCAGAAATCTGTGATGATCGGACCCAATGTGAAGGGGTAAGTGTAACCACTTAAGAACCCTTCCACGTGGGTGGTGATTGATTCTTCTGGAGAAGGCACCACCACATGTATTTTACCCCAGTTACAATTTTTTTTAACTCGAGAGAAGAGTTTTTCGGTTATCGAGCATATATATGTATATCTCGATACCGACTCGCATCGGCCCGACACCAAGGAAGGCTTTTCAACCTTGAAGTGAAAATCCAGAACACACCCTCTGGGAAAAAAAAACTCTTCAGGGCGTGGCTCCGCTGCCGGTTCATTACGGGCCGACCTTGATGAAGAAGCGGTTTCCTTTTGCGGAATAATTTTGGAAGTCTTAGCCATGTTTCTTTTACGAATGAAGAAGAATGAAAACTGAAATGAAACACTTGGTATTTTGTGATCAAAGTGGCGAAGAAACACCAGAGATCTAAAAATACAAAGCTTTGAGGAAGGTAAAGAATTTTGAAGATTAGAGCAAAGAAGATTTGAAAGTAAAGTTTGGGAACATGAAGAAAGATACATTTATTGGTTTAATATGACAGTTCAAATCCAGTAATGACCGGTCGTCGACTGACACGTATTATATTCTTGGGAAATTGTACCGACAAGATGTCTCGGTTAGCTCTGTTGCTTATGTCATGATGCTTATGTCATGGTGAAGATTGTTGGCTCAAATCGTTTCTTGTCATTACTCTCCAAAAAACGAGGGGACTATCTGTATATAGTGAAAATCGGGCTTGCTCAATTTTATGATTAATCGAGACTGGGGCGTGACACTCGATGTACTGATCGGATTAACCAACCAAAGTTGGCTTCAGTCATTATGTATTGAACAGAAGCAAAAGCCTCAGTAACGGTCGGACGATAGTAAAAAGTCATAGCAAACCCAGTAGCTACTTGTACTAAAAAACAAGTAAGCGTAATTCCCCCAAAATAATAAAATATATTGACGTGGGGAGGAACATATTTACTAGTTATATCATCCGCAATTGCTTGAATCTCGAGACGTTCTTCGAACCAATCATATACTTTATTGAGATAGGCGGAACTCCCCCTCTGAGAACCGTATATGAGACTTTCATCTCGTACAGCTCAAGCAAAAACACCCAATACTAGTTGCAACGGATATGGAATAGAAAGTTTGAGATTTATTAAGTTCTGATCCCATCTTCTCTGGAAAATCCGAAAGCTCGACCCCTTGTCATACCGGACCATGAGACAAAGTTAGATGGCCAAGCTCGTGACTCACGGACCGATCGAGATCGAGACCAATAAAGATCGAGCGCGAGCGGGATAGAGATCGAGCAAGATCGAGAGAAGCTTGTCGAGTCAAATAACGGGAAGCCAAGATATCTGCAATCGGGCAAAGATCACAACGGAAAATCTCGGCACTTATCTAGAAGAGGCCGACTAATTAGCTAATCATGGGATTTCTTACCATATTTATGATTGTATTAAGGGTAGGACTCCCCCACTATATAAAAGGGGTTTAATCATTTGTAAATGGGATAATATTCACGTTACATAAAGCGATACATTGTTTTTCTCTTACGTTCTAAATAATCTGTTACTTTATTCATATTTTCAGTAAGATACTTTGATTGAAGACGACTTAGCTCGAGGATTAAAGCTATATATTTTATTTGGTTTGCTTTATTTTTATTTGCAGTTAATTTCAATATCAGTTTACGTTTTCTCTCAATTTATGTCAAGTAAAATCACGTATTTTTAAAACCACAATATAAATTCAAATTGTTATATATTTTTAGGGTAAAAAATATCAACATAATATGTTAATCACTCATTTTTTTTCCCTTTCTATTACTATGCTTACCCTTCGAACATATTTTAAAGAAGTCAATCATCATATACAATACGATTAAACATTGGTTAAAATTCAAGCCATTAATTAGCTCAAAAACTAAAGTACAAGTGTACAACAAAGGGTAAAAATAATTGAGAACACTTATAAGCAAGCTGACTAGCAGAAGCAAACTAACATGTAATGGAACAACAAACATGTCAAAAAGTGAGATTGGGATTGAATATAGGGCACGTGAAATTGCAATATCAATTTCCTATTAAAAATAGAAATAGAAAATCTCGTGACATTAACAAAATAACTGAAGATTATAATAAGTCTAATTAAACTGCAATCCGTCATACATTTTCTCTAATTAATTGGAAGTTCGTTTACCTTTATCATGTAGTAATTGTTTTAAGTCTGCCTAGTTTTGTTTGTACATCCAATCCTTATTAATTAATTTGCCCCTTAGTCCATTATTATTTCCCACCCAAACCTATCCAAACCGTGATTAATAGGTGTAGTATTTATGAAATGACGAGCAGGTGAAGTATATTTTTAAATCAGCCGTAAATTGATACAATTATATCAGTACTATATACAAATGCCACCTCATAATTGGTGTTATATGATTTAATTTGTACACCTTCAACCTCTGAACACATAATAACGAAGCAACGCTATAGGTAGGGGCACTCCAATATATTTGAAGCCTCTGACTGATAATCTCAGACTATTACCAGATAGGATCGAAGTAATTAAGAGCACATGAGAAAGTATGATACCTATCTATTTAAAGCTTGATATAATCTTGAATCGAGCAGTTTTCTTTACTTTAATTTTATGAGTTGTAGAAAGCCGAGATATTCGTGGTTGAACAAGGATCGTGGCGAAAATCTTGGCACGGTATCAAATTAAGACCGGACATTTAGCCAATTATGAAATTTTCTTTTGTAATTAGAATTATAAACTTAAATAGAATTCCTCTACTATATAAAGAGGGTCGTGATCATTCTGTAAGGACCACATCCACGCATAATTAAGCAATATACTACCATTTTTCTCTTAAGCTCTCTCAAATGCTGCTGTTTAGTTCATACTTTGTTGTTCGAGGGTGATCTAGCTCGAGGGTCACAGTTGTTCGTCACATTGGTTTGCTTTATTATACTGTTAATTTCTAACATTAATTCATATGTATCAGTTTATATCAAGTGAAATTACATATCCTCAAAACCACTTATAAATTTAATTGTTATTCAATTTTAAGGGTAAACACCATGCAATATAACCTACTTCTAAAGGTTACTTGTCTTATTTTGTAGTTCAGGTTTAATAATTTAAATTATTATATATAATTACCTGCAATTATCTTTCATGTAAAGTTTACAAATATTTTACAACATGTCAGTGTTTAGAAACTAAAGTATTTTACTTTTTGGAGGGGTGGGGTCGTTCACTTTTACTTGTGTGTTATATTAAAAATATATTTTTATTTTTATTTATTAATTATATTAAATTAAAAAAGATAAAAAAATTTCTTATTTTACACCTCATTATAACTATTTATTCTTCAAATTATTTTTAAGATTTTCAAACATATTATTATTGTTATAGTAAAATTATAAAATACATATATATATATTATTTTTATTTTTCTTCAAAAGAGTGCAAAAATTAAAAATGAACGGAGCGAGAGGTAAAAAGATAGTGGGAGCCATGGGGCTTTGGAAAAACTGGTGTAAATGCAATTCAAGATCGTTCAACGACACCTGTCTTGCATCTTCTTATTATAATTCTCTCATTCTCCATATTAGTCTTTCTAACTTATTACTTTCCTTTTTCGTAAATGACTTGAAGTTACTTTATATACTGCCTCGTCCCTAAATTCATTGCCTTCTAAATGGGGAAAAAGTGGGGTAAATTCCACCACGTGTAGAGTCAGCAATTCTAACTGTAATTAATAATCCTTTCTCAATGTAGAAAACAATGTATACCAATTCCTAGCATAACATTTATTATTTATGTATGAGATCAACGTTTTTATTATAGCTTATTGTGATTAATAAATGACATGGTCATTTATTAATAATATTATTGGGCAGTTACCCAATTCGACAACTAAGGCCACGGTCTGGCCGTCCTTACGAGACGTCCCCTCTATGTGGTCCCAACCCCTTGGCGCCAGCTGCAGATCTCCTAGCTATAAATACAAAGAGAAAGAACCCTAAAAGGGGGGCTGCTTCTTCTTCTTCACATCCACTTTTAAAAGAAGGAATAACACATCATTGTAAGGCTCCGAACCTCTCCATGGAGAGGCAGACCAACCCAATATCATTAATAAAAGATCTTCACCCTCCTCCCCTTATCTAATATCTATTGTTTCTTATATCTTATTCCTTTGGTCTTTGGATTTATTACGATCTGCTATGATTGGCCCTCCATTTATTTTGATTGTTTTATGCTTATAAAGTAAATGAAAACTTTGAGCTAAACAATTTAGCGCCGTCTGTGGGGATTTCATAGCAGAATCGTGTAGTTTATCTTTAGACCAAAGAAGGATAAAGAACAACCCAGCTCGAACAAACCAAGCAGCATGTCAGATCAAAGGAAGTCAAAAACCTCAAGATGAGCTCGCTTCCACATCCCCGCGTCTCCGAGCAAAGGGAAGAAGAAGAAGAAGAAGTAGGTCCCCCATCCCCATGGGAAAATGTGCATAAGGTACCTCGCCCCCTTTCCACAAGGGACCCTGCCAAAAAGGGGGAAAGCACAAAAATATCTCTTGAACCGAGATCTGTAACGGGGTGACCTGCGCGAGCCAGTCGAAAAGACCACAAGCGCAAGTTAGGCAGGATCTGAAACCAGAAACAAATCCCAACCCCAAACACGAAGCGGGTTAGGAAAACAAAGTTCAACTACGGTTGAACGTCAGTTCAGGCTATGCGACTTCAACTCAGGCTACGCACCTTCAAATATTACAAAGTTCAACTACAGTTGAACGTCAGTTAGGTCTATGCACCTTAAACTCAGGCTACGCGCCATCAAATATTACAAAGTTTAACTACGGTTGAACGTCAGCTCAGGCTACGCGCCTTCACCCAAAAAGTTCAATTACTGTTGAACTGGGACTCAGGCTATGCGCCTTCAAATATTACAAAGGTTCAACTATGGTTGAACGTTAACTTAGGCTACACGCCTTCACCCAAAAAGTTCAACTACTGTTGAACTAGGACTCAGGCTATGCGCCTTCAAATATTACAAAGGTTCAACTACGGTTTAATGTCAGCTCAAGCTACGTGCCTCCACCCAAAAAGTTCAACTACGGTTGAACTAAGACTCAGGCTATGCGCCTTCAAATATTACAAAGGTTCAACTACGGTTTGAACGTCAGCTCAGGCTACGCGCCTCTACCCAAAAATTTCAACTACGGTTGAACTGGGACTCAGGCTATGCGCCTTCAAATATTGCAAAGGTTCAACTTCGGTTGAACGTCAGATCAGGCTACGCGCCTTCACCCAAAAATTTCACTATGGTTGAACTGGGACTCAGGCCATGTGCCTTCGAATATTACAGAGGTTCAACTACGGTTAAACGTCAGCTCAGGCTATGCGCCTTCACCTAAAAAGTTCAACTACGGTTGAACGTCAGTTCAGGCTATGCACCTTCAACTTAGGCTACGCGCCTTCAAATATTACAAAGTTCAACTACGGTTGAACGTCAATTCAGGCTATGCGCCTTCAACTCAGGGTACACGTCTTCAAATATTACAAAGGTTCAACTATGTTTGAACGTCAGCTCAGGCTACGCGCCTTCAACCAAAAAGTTCAATTACGCTTGAACTGGGACTCATGCTATGCGCCTTCGAATATTACAGAGGTTCAACTACGGTAGAACATCATCTCAGGCTACGCGCCTTCACACAAAAAGTTCAACTACGGTTGAACGTCAGTTCAGTCTATGCTCCTTCAACTATGGCTGCGCTCCTTTAAATATTACAAAGTTCAACTACGGTTGAACGTCAGTTCAGCCTATGCGCCTCGAACTCAGGCTACGCGCCTTTAAATATTAAAAAGTTCATCTACGGTTGAACGTTAGCTCAGGCTACGCGCCTTCACCCAAAAAGTTCAACTACGGTTGAGCTAGGACTCAGGCTATGCGCCTTCAAATATTACAAAGGTTCAACTACGATTGAATGTCAACTACGGTTGAATTGGGACTCAGGCTATGCGCCTTCTAATATTACATAGGGTCAACTGCGGTTGAACGTCAGCTCAGGCTACGCGCCTTCACCCAAAAAGTTCAACTACGGTTGAACGTCAGTTCATGCTATACGCCTTCAGCTCAGGCTACGTGCCTTTAAATATTACAAAGTTCAACTACGGGTGAACATCAGTTCAGGCTATGCGCCTTCAACTCAGGCTACGCGCCATCAAATATTACAAAGGTTCAACTACGGTTGATTGTCAGCTCACGTTATGCGCCTTCACCCAAAATTTCAACTACGGTATAACTGGGACTCACGCTATGCGGCTTCGAATATTACAGAGGTTCAACTACGGTTGAACGTCAGCTCAGGCTACGCGCCTTTACCCAAAAATTTCAACTACGGTTGAACGTCACTTCAGGCTATGCGCCTTCAACTCAGGCTACACGCCTTTAAATATTACAAAGTTCAACTACAATTGAACGTCATTTCAGGCTATGCAGCTTAAACTCAGGCTACACGCCTTCAAATATTACAAAGTTCAACCACGGTTGAACGTCAGCTCAGGCTACGCGCCTTCACCCAAAATTTCAACTATGATTGAACTAGGACACAGGCTATGCGCCTTCAAATATTACAAAGGTTCAACTACGATTGAACGTCAGCTCAGGCTATGCGCATTCACCCAAAAAGTTCAACTACGGTTGAACTGGAACTCAGGCTATGCGCCTTCGAATATTACAGAGGTTTAACTACGGTTGAACGTCAGCTCAGGCTACGCGCCTTCACCCAAAAAGTTCAACAACAGTTGAACGTCAGTTGAGGCTATGCACCTTCAACTCAGGCTACGCGCCTTCAAATATTGCAAAGTTCAACTACGGTTGAGCGTCACTTCAGGCTATGCGCCTTCAACTCAGGCTATGCGCCTTCAACTCAGGCTATGCGCCTTCAAATATTACAAAGTTCAACTACGGTTGAACGTCAGCTCAGGCTACGCACCTTCACCCAAAAAGTTCAACTACGGTTGAACGGGGACTCAGACTATGCGCCTTCAAATATTACAAAGGTTCAACTACGGTTGAACGTCAGCTCAGGCTACGCGCCATCACCCAAAAAGTTCAACTACGATTTATCTGGGACTCAGGCTATGCGCCTTCGAATATTACAGAGGTTCAACTACGGTTGAACGTCAGCTCAGGCTACGCGCCTCCACCCAAAAGGTATGGTTGAACGTCAGTTGAGGCTATGCGCCTTCAAATATTACAAAGTTCAACTACGGTTGAACGTTAGCTCAGGCTACGCGCCTTCACCCAAAAGTTCAACTACGGTTGAACGACAACTCAGGCTATGTGCCTTCGACTTCGAATATCATAGAGGTTCAACTACGGTTGAATGGCAATTCAGGCTACGCGCCTTCACCCAAAAAGTTCAACTACGGTTGAACGACAACTCAGGCTATGTGCCTTCGACTTCAAAAATTACAAAAGTTCAACTATGAATTGAACCAGAACTCAGGCTACACGCCTCCGTCACGAAAGCCACAAACTCAACCATGGACGAGCCGAAGCCAAGAACACACATCCCCAAGGCTATGAGCCGGGCCGCGATTAGGCGAGGACGAGCGCTCCTTAACGTCCAAGCACGGACAATCCCCAGGCCGGGACAAGTGCCCCCGCCATTCAAGTAAGTACGACTAACTTAAAACTAAAATGTAGGCCCGCGTAAAGTTTGGCCCAACTCAAACTACAAATCTGTGTTTTTCATTACCATGGCAAGTAGTTCTACTGAGCCCGAACTGGGACTAAGGCTGTGTGCCGCCATTGCCCAAAGCAGCTATAACCAACTCCCGTCATGGGAAGGAAGGTGATGACCAAAAGCGTCTATCGACGGCCAAGGCCATCTGCACCAATCCCTACTAAGG
Source organism: Nicotiana benthamiana (assembly GCA_034376525.1). Lineage (NCBI taxonomy): Eukaryota > Viridiplantae > Streptophyta > Magnoliopsida > Solanales > Solanaceae > Nicotiana > Nicotiana benthamiana. The sequence continues at coordinate 106,081,126 of CM067335.1, read as the reverse complement.
CAAAGGGTCGATTATACAATGGTCAAAACCACCTAACCAGTTGAGACTATTAACAAGCTTACTGGGGAAACTCTAAAGCAAGGCCCTTATAAAAGGGCACAAAAAAAAATATATAATATAATGTATTTGACATAAAACTAACAGAAAAGAAGAAAATTACATATATTTACAATATTTACATGGGGTTACCCCGATTACATAGGCCCAAGGCCGGCAAAGAAAAAAGAGAAAAAGAGAACGAAAACTAAGCAAACATTACAAATTTTTCCATTTGTTCATTCGGCGCCCCCAGCACACCCTTCAGCATTATCAGCGCCATCGGCGTCATCATCGCCCCCGGGCGTAGACAGGTCAAAACAGCAGTCGAGGAGGGCTTTATGATCCTTTTGGCGTACCTCCTCATAAGTGACCTCAGACACGACGCAGGCTTCCCACAACCGCCTGTACACATCGAGCTGGGATCGGCATACGTCTAAAGTTCACGAGCAGGACTAAAAGAAGCGGACTGGTCCCTTAGGCGCTGGTTCTAGGCCTCTAATGCCGCAATCCGGTCCGCTGCAGCACGGGTGTCCTGCTCACAGATGGCAATACGCCCTCCCAGCGACCGCTCTCGAAAGGTAGCAGCGGCCCTCTCTAAGCCACGCTCCCATTCTTGGGCACGGTTGGTCACCTGCAGTGTTTCAACCCTCGCCAGTGCGTCCTATGCCTGCTTCCTTGAAGCACGGGCCTCAGTATCTAGGGCACCCACTTGTCTAGTTAAAGCTTCAGCGGCCTGTACTTCCGCAGTCCGATTTTGGCGCTCCCTCTCAGTAGCCTCCCTTCTCTCAGCATCCATCTCCTCGCTCTTCTGACGGAGCCGCCCCCAAGAGCATTTACCTTGTTAAGGGTTTGTTGCATGTGAAGCTCCCTATGTGCCAGCTCTTCTACCAGCTGTCGATTCCACGGGTCGTTCCTTATGCATTCCCGCAAGTCACGTCACCGGTCACGGTAGCGGCGATACTTCTCCAACAACCGCAAAAAACCGCCGAGCGGACGTTAGCCCGCTTGATGCTCTCCACCTCCAACAAAAATAACAACAACAAACAGAGCGGCAGTTAATACAAGAAGACCTACCAAGAAAGAAAACAAACCAAAGTTTTATACATACCTTTCTACTCAGGGCGGCCACCTCGCCCATCAACCTGACATTGAGATGCCTCTCAAGAATGCACTCTCCGCATCCGAGCATAAAACCCAGAACAACGTCACCAGGTTCTTCTCCTCGAGCAGCAGGTTTAGGTCATTAGGGATCTCCAAATAACGGTAATCCCATTCGGTCTGCGCCGTTGGGCGGGTGTAACCCTCCTAAAATAGACGGACGTCCTCAGGGTCCATATCGGACTCCGAATCATCCCCCTATCCTGAGGCGCCCCTTCTTTCCACCACCTGGAAGTCGAGACCTTCATCGCCCGAGACGTCGAAGCGCCTGCATTCGCCAAAATATTGGCACCCGTACTCTCCGCCAAAACAATTGCCGAGGAGCTACCTTCCCTCTCAGCAACAGGAACAGAAACTTGAATCGCCGAAGCGATCGTGTCACCTTGGCTTGAGCCAACCGGGCAAACCCCCACTGAGTGCTCGCCCTCTGGGGCAAGGTCCGCTGTGCCCCCATCCTCTGCCGATGGCAAAGAATCCAAACTAATCACCACCGGAAGGGCAGGGGTAAACGCCACCCTGCGCCGAACCAGCAACCTCCCATTCTCTTCCTCGTCTTCATTCGGTGATCGCTCCGCCCTGGAACACACGACCCTTGGTGATTCTTCAACTTGAGGCACGGGCCGTACTGGGGAGTGAGCTGTCGAAGATTCTACTGAGGTCGCCCTCAGGACCGGGCGAGGTGCCGGCATTGTAATCAATCGGGCAGTTGCCCCCAGCCTACAGAAAGCAAGCTGAGGAGCCCTCATGCGATTGGGTCGTTCTGACCAACCAAGGAAGGAGGGTTAAGCCAAGGAGACTAACTACGAGAGAAGAACAATAAACAGCAAGTCAAATCCTTTCCAGTAGCCGACCTACGGCCATGGACCTCCCAGAAAGACGCCCATGTGCAAGTCCCCACTGTAACAGTTAGCACGGCCTCAACCCACTCGCGGATGCTAGAAAATGGCGCCGGTGGCGCACCTCCCGCTACAACACAAAAAGAAGATCAGTACGTACAAACATAAAGCAGAACATTTAGCCAAAGGAAATCAAAACCAACGTAAAAGAAACTTACGTGCATGGTACCACTCCTCGCGGAAGTCAGTAGCGCAAGCCACCAGGTGCTCAGTCCTGATGTAGAAAAAGTGCTTGTAAGGACGGGTAGCAACATCGTCATCAAGCTCCATTGTTAAGCCGTTGACCCCACGAGAGACCAACCGAATAATTGTTCCACGTACCCTTTGAGGGGCGTAGAGGGTTAGCACGTGCCCAAGAGTAATCTCCCTACGTGCCAGCTCCGCATATTTGATCACCATCGCCAATAACTTGTAACAAGAAGGGACGAGCTGACCAGGGCACACCCTGTAGTAAGGATAGAAGTCCACCACCAGCATGGGGAGAGGAAGCCTAAATCCAAGCTTCAACAGGTAGGCGTAAAGACGCAGTACCCTCGGTGGTGGACGTTAACCCTTTCACCGCTTCTGGCCAGAATAATGTCAGCAAAGCGAGGAATATCACATTGCCCCTTCAGCTGCGCGATACCAACTTCCCCTATCAGTGGAGCTTCATCCACCTGATCCTCTCCCTCGGGGTCGATGAAATTAGTTGCCGGAATGCCAGGCAGAGAGAGAATGTCAGTCACCGACGGGAACAGGTCAACATTCGGTGAATCGGTGGTTCTCGCCACCGTAGATGGGCCCTCAGCCGCCGTAACCGCTACCGGAGCTATATCGGAACGAGAACTGCTCTCCATTATTAGTATAACGAGAGAAAAATGGCAAAATTCACCGAAAAACAAGAGACAACGAAGATCCTATGAAAGTGAAGGAGAATGAATTAACGAGGAGCAAATGGCTAGATAATCAGAAAAAAGGAAGGGCTATCTCTCTCAGAATTTCACTTCGACAAATATCGGGAAAGTGAGAACTGAACGATACAACCCTTTATTTATAGACGAAGCATAAATGACCTTCACGAATCCCAAAGGTCACCATTAACTACCCGACCAATCGCAAATCGGTTCACGCCTACAGTAACAGGAACCATTATGACAGATACCAGTGAACGGTCATTCAACCGTCAATCGGCATGTCCCTTATGAAACGGTTGCAACGGCCTCAAGATACCATGGGCGCGCCCCATGCGTCACCATGCATATGACGTCCCCCTTATGCGCGTTGAGCATGATCGTATTCTCTCCAGGCGCGTGAGATCGTCTCAGCCATCTCTAAAGCAAAAATGGTCACGGCCGTCCCCAAAAAATAAAAGGCTATGGCCATCTCTAAAGTAAAAATGGTCACGGCCGTCTCCAAAAGATAAAAGGCTATAGCCATCTCTAAAGTAAAAATGGTCACAGCCGCCTCCAAAAGATAAAAGGCTATGGCCATATCTAAAGTAAAAATGGCTACGGCCATCTCCAATAGATAGAAGGCTACGACCATCTCTAAAGCAAAAATGGTCACGACCGTCTCCAAAAGATAAAAGGCTATGACCATCTCTAAAGTAAAAATGGCTATGGCCATCTCCAAAAGATAAAAAGGCTACGGCCATCTCTAAAGTAAAAATGGCTACGACCATCTCCAAAAGATAAAAGGCTACGGCCATCTCCAAAAGATAAAAGGCTACGGCCATCTCTAAAGTAAAAATGGCTACGACTATCTCCAAAAGATAAAAGGCTATGGCCATCTCTAAAGTGAAAATGGCTACGACCATCTCCAAAAGATAAAAGGCTACAACCATCTCTAAAGTAAAAATGGCTACGGCCATCTCTAAAGTAAAAATGGCTACGGCCATCTCTAAAGTAAAAATGGTCAGGGCTATCTCCAAAAGACAAAAGGCTATGGCCATCTCTTAAGTAAAAACGGCTACGGCCGTCTCCAAAGAATAAAAGGACTACGATCTTCCCCAACGCATAAACGGCTACGGTTATTGGCGGAATTGCTCATCGAGTTCGGCCTGGGCACGACCTCAATAAGCGGAGGGACTATATGTACGGGTCAAAACTTGACCTCATGATAATGAATGAGATCAACGCTTTCATTATAGCCTATTTGTGATTAATAAATGGTATGGCCATTTATCAACAAGATTATCGGGCAGTTACCCAATTCGACAACTAAGGCCACGGTCTGACCGTCCTTACGAGGGCGTCCCCTTTATGTGGTCCCAACACTTTGGCACCAGGTGGCTGATCTCCTAGCAATAAATACTAAAAGAAAGAACCTTAAAAGAGGGGCTGCTTCTTCTTCTTCACATCCATTTCTAAAAGAAGGAAGAACACATCATTGTAAGGCTCTAAACCTCTCCATGGAGAGGCAGATCAACCCAATATCATTAATAAAAGATCTTCACCCTCCTCCCTTTATCTAATATCTATTGTTTCTTATATCTTATTCCTTTGGTCTTTGAATTTATTACTATCTGCTATGATTGATCCTCCATTTATTTTGATTGTTTTATGCTGATAAAATAAACGAAAAATTTGAGCTAAACAATTTAACAACTTTTAAATTGACAATTTATGTTCTTTAATTTGTACATATATTATTGTCCTGACCTTATCATAGTGCGGTAAATTTTTGCAGTTGGTACAGATTAATAATAACAACATTTCTTATAATAAATAAATAAAAGTAATGCGTAGGTTAAAGAGAGAATGTACAGATCGTAACATGAACAACAATCAGTTGGGCCAAAATCAGCAAGAAATATCCGATTTAATCATTATAGGTTAGGTGCACATTGGATATATCACAGAAATATTTGAGAGAGTGTATGCTGTAAAGCCTGGAATAATATTAGGAAGAAATATCAATCATCAAGAAAATCTAATTATTAAAATATAAGGAAGGAAAAGATTAGTAGTGGCTTGGGAGGAAACACTAGAATGCCATATCAATAGAGACAATTCGACAACTCTGCTAATAATATCAAACAAAACTAAAATATACTTCATGGTTGAGACGAAATCTATTTATTAAGAGAACTAGGACCCTCCCCCCCCCCCCCCCACCCCCAACCCAAAAAAACCGGTGTGTATAAACATTGGGGGAAGGCCGACTTGAGTAGAAGATCTAAACTTAGGCGTTTGTTTGTAGGAAGTTTCTATTTTGAAAAAATCTGAAAAAGGATATTGTGTTATGAAATAATATAAAAGACAAGAACAAGAGCAATAGAGAGAAGAGTAGAGAGAGTTCTTCTTATTGATACTTAGAGAATGTTAGGAGTGATTTACAATGGTAGAAGACCCCTTTATTTATAGGGAGTGGAATGATCTACCTACCAATAATAGGACTCTAGAATCTCTCTAATTAAAGACATTCACCTTAAATAGAAGTCTATTTATAACACTCCCCCTTGAATGTCTATTCAATGATGTGCCTCGTTAAAACCTTAAAACCAAAACCCAATGGGAAAAATTAAAGAAAGGAAAAAGAGTACACATGTTTGAATATGCGCCTATTGGTTGCCTCATTAAAAACCTCGCAAGGAAAACCCGGTGGGACAAAACCTTGTAAGGGAAAAAGAGTGCAACGCGCATTAAACTCCCCCTGATAAGAACATCAATTTATGTCCTTAAGTCTTCGCATCCCGATCTTGTGAACTAGCTTCTTGAAGGTTGACTTTGGTAGAGATTTTGTGAACAAATCAGCCATATTGTCGCTTGAACGAATCTGTTGAACATTGATATCACCATTCTTTTGAAGATCATGTGTGAAGAATAACTTTGGTGAAATATGCTTCGTTCTATCTCCTTTTATGAATCCTCCCTTCAATTGAGCTATACATGCTGCATTGTCTTCATACAAAGTTGTGGGTAGTTTATCACACTTCAAACCACATTTGTCTTGGATATGATGTATTATAGACCTCAACCACATGCACTCTCGACTTGCTTCATGAATAGCAATTATCTCGGCATGATTAGATGAAGTAGCCACAATTGATTGCTTAGTCGATCGCCAAGATATGGCGGTTTCTCCACAGGTAAACACATAACCCGTTTGAGATCGAGCCTTGTGTGGGTCTGACAAATATCCAGCATCAGCATATCCAACAAGATCCGGGCTGCAATTCTTGCCATAAAATAAGCCCATATCGGTAGTTCACTTTAGGTACCGCAATATGTGTTTGATCCCATTCCAATGTCTCATCGTAGGAGCCGAGCTAAATCTTGCTAAGACATTAACTGAAAAGGATATGTTAGGTCTTGTAGTATTTGCAAGATACATTAGTGCGCCAATTGCGCTAAGATATGGTACTTCAGGACCAAGTAGCTCTTCATTCCTTTCTTGTGGTCGGAATGGATCTTTGTTCACATCAAGTGATCGAACAACCATCGGTGTACTTAAAGGATGTGCTTCATCCATGTAAAACCGTTTCAGTACCTTTTCTGTATAGGTAGATTGATGAACAAAAATTCCGTTTGCCAAATATTCAATTTGCAAACTAAGACATAGTTTAGTCTTTCCGAGATCTTTCATCTCGAATTCATCCTTTAGATAATCAATTGCCTTTTGGAGTTCTATAGGGGTTCCAATAAGGTTTATGTCATCGACATATACGGCAAGTACAACAAATTCCGATGTTGTTTTCTTTATAAAAACACACGGGCAAATGGCGTCATTTATATAGCCTTCTTTTAACAAGTACTCACTAAGACGATTATACCACATTCGTCCTGATTGCTTTAGACCATACAAGGACCTTTGCAATTTAATTGAGAACATTTCCCGAGATTTTGAATTATGCGCGTTTGGCATCTTGAGTCCATCGGGAATTTTCATGTATATCTCATTATCAAGTGAGCCATAAAGATAGGCAGTAACCACATCCATTAAGTGCATGTCAAGCTTTTCATGGACAGCAAAACTTATGAGATAACGAAAGGTTATCGCATCCATTACAGGCGAATATGTCTCTTCATAATCGACACCAGGCCTTTGAGAAAAACCTTGTGCAACAAGGCGTGCCTTATATCTTTGTACCTCGTTTTTCTCATTTCTTTTGCGTACAAAGACCCATTTATAGCCGACAGGCTTAACACCATTAGGTGTTTCAACTATAGGGCCAAAAACTTCACGTTTTGCCAGCGAATTCAATTTTGATTGAATTGCTTCTTGCCACTTTGGCCAATCCTGTCTTTTTCGACATTCTTCAACAGATTGAGGTTCGAGATCCTCACATTCTTGCATAATGCTAGATGCTAGATTATAAGCAAAGGCATTATCCACCACAATATCCACTCGATTAATGTTTGCCTCAATATTAATTGGATTTAGGGATAGTTCCGTATTTTCCAGAGTCTCGGGCTCAGTGGATTCTTCATGAATCTCAGAATTTGTCAAATCATGAATTTCCTCATGAGATTCTTTCGTAGTGTCATCTCGATCGTTCTTTTTCCTTTTTCTAGGATTTCGATCTTTGGAACCTAATGGTCTGCCACGCTTCAGGCGTGCATTCGACTCATTGGTTATGACACTAGATGATTGTCCAACAGGGACATCAATACGGATTGGAACATTTTCCGCGGGAATGTGGGATTTCGTTATCCTCTTCAAGTTCGTAAATGCGTCAGGCATTTGATTTGCTATTCTTTGCAAATGGATAATCTTTTGTACCTCTCTTTCACAAATAGAGGTATGTGGATCAAGATGAGATAATGATGCATTTTTCCACAAAATTTCCCGTTTGGTTTCACCAACTTCTCCCCCTAATTTTGGGAAAAGTGTCTCATCAAATCGACAGTCTGCAAATCGTGCAGTAAACAAGTCGCCTGTCAATGTTTCGAGGTAGCGAATGATGGAGGGCGATTCAAACCCAACATATATTCCTAACCTTCTTTGCGGACCCATTTTGGTGCGGGATGGCGGTGCTATAGGCACATATACTGCGCATCCAAAAATTCTTAAATGGGATATATTGGGTTCATGACCCAAAACCAATTGCAACGGGGAATACTTGTGGTAATTCGTCGGTCTGAGACGAATTAGCATTGCTGCATGTAAGATGGCGTGACCCCATACCGAAGTGGGCAGCCTCGTTCTCATAAGTAATGGCCTTGCAATCAATTGCAGGCGTTTAATTAACGATTCTGCAAGACCGTTTTGAGTGTGAACATGAGCTACAGAATGTTCAACTTTTATCCCGATTGATAAGCAATAATCATTAAATGCTTGGGATGTAAACTCAGCAGCATTATCCAGTCTAATGGACTTGATTGGATTATCTGGAAATTGTGCTCGTAGTCGAATTATTTGTGCCATTAATTTCGCAAATGCAAGGTTGCGTGATGACAACAGGCACACATGAGACCATCTACAGGATGCGTCTATCAAGACCATGAAATACCTAAACGACCCACTAGGTGGGTGAATAGGTCCACAAATGTCCCCTTGTATACGTTCCAGAAACGTGGGTGACTCAGTCCCAACCTTTGTTGGTGATGGCCTGATAATCAACTTGCCTTGATAACACGAAGTGCAAGGATATTCATTATTCGAAAGAATTTTGAAATTCTTTAACGGATGCCCATATGAGCTTTCTATAATCCGTCTCATCATGACCGATCCTGGGTGTCCCAATTGATCATGCCAAAGTACAAAGGTATTGGAATCAGTAACCCTTTGGTTTACTGTTGAATGTGCCTCAATTGCACTAATTCTTGTCCAATACAGGCCACAAGATAAAGACGGGAATTTTTCAATAACCCTCTTTTGGCCGGAGACATTCTTTGTGATGACGAGATATTCAAGATTATCTTCATCCATTGTCTCAATATGATAGCCATTCCGGCGTACATCTTTAAAAATCAACAAGTTTCTCTTAGACTTGGAGGAGAACATTGCATTCTCTATGATTAACGTCGTGCCTTTGGGCAGAGTTACAATTGCTCTTCCAGAGCCTTCAATCAATTTACTACTTCCAGAGATTGTAGTAACGTTTGCCTTACACATATTTAGTTGAGAGAAATATTTCCTTTCTTTGAGTATTGTATGTGTAGTACATGAATCAACTAGGCAAATACTTTTACAGTTGGACTTTGATCCAAGTTCGCTTTGTGAGATATCCATATTTGCTATCCCATAGTTTGACATACAAAAGAGATACACGAACATAAGAATAAACAAGTTCAATTCGTTTGTGTCACATAATATTTTCAAAATCTGCTGCTAACAGTTGACTAACAAAATCAGATATGTTATCCATAATTGATTACTTTGCAGTTTGAAAATTTCAGTTTAAACATTTTCTTCAAATAATCGATTGTTAAACACAAACAATCGATTGTTGAACATTGACAATCGATTGTTAAACACACACAATCGATTATTTGCTATTTTGAAAAACTTCAGATCACACTGTCTTAAGACAATCGATTGTTATGCATAGACAATCGATTGTTGGCTATTTTGAAAAATTCCAGAGCACACTGTTTTAAGACAATCGATTGTTATGCATAGACAATCGATTGTTGGCTATTTTGAAAAATTCCAGATTACACTGTCTTAACGACAATCGATTGTTAGACAAAGACAATCGATTGTGGATGATTTTTGAAAAATTTCAGATTACACTGTCTTAACGACAATTGATTGTTAGACAAAGACAATCGATTGTGGATGATTTTTGAAAAATTCCAGATTACACTGTCTTAACGATAATCGATTGTTAGACAAAGACAATCGATTGTTGATCAATTGTTTTTCAGCTTTAATGCGAAAATAGTAGATAATCGACTAGTTTTTCAAGCTAGTCGATTACCCCTACTGGAAAATAAAAATATTATTGATATTTGAGCATATTGAAGATATTCTAAAGAACTACTGCTAACATTGCATCATGAACTAACTAATAGAGCTAATACTAATGACTATTAGTTTATTCACTAACTAATACAAATAAGTAGAACAAAATCAAATAACTCCATCTTCTTTCATCACGGACCCATCGCCGATTAGGTGGTCTATTTTCCCCTCGAGTTGCTCAAAGAAGTCTGCCACATCCAGGTGGGTGATGTCCTCATTGTCGTCATAGACAAAATTTGTTTCAGGGCCTTTTCTCTTTCGAGATGCTTGATAAAGGTCAACCAAGTGTCTTGGTATACGGCAAGTCTTTGACCAGTGCCCTTTCCCACCGCAACGATAACATATAGTTTCTGAACCATTTGCCTTAGGATCTTCATGACCCCGTTTCTGCTTTCGGCGGTTATCTCTCCTTGGGGGTTGACGGACTTCATTGGAATTTCTTCCTTGTCTACGTCCCTGGCTATGACCCCGTTTACGACCATGACCATGGCCCTTTTCATGTTTGGCATAATGAGAGTGCACCTTATCTGCTTCAGGCAGTGGTGTAGACCCAGTGGGTCGATTTTCGTGATTTCTCATGAGCAGGTCATTATTTCGCTCAGCCACTAGTAGAAGAGAAATCAGTTCAGAGTACTTTGTAAAGCCTTTCTCTCTGTACTGTTGTTGCAGTACTATATTGGAGGCATGAAACGTTGTAAACGTTTTCTCAAGCATATCATAATCGGAGATATTATCCCCGCATAGCTCCAATTTAGAAGTAATTCTGAACATTGCAGAATTATATTCAGAAACGGACTTAAAGTCCTGGAGCCTCAGATGAGCCCAATCATATCGTGCTTGTGGCAGAGTGACCAACTTCAGGTTGTCATATCTCTCCTTTAAGCCGTTCCACAAGATGAGTGGATCCTTGACGGTGAGATATTCAATCTTCAAACCTTCATCAAGGTGATGGCGCAAGAAAATCAAGGCCTTCGCACATTCTTGGGTGGATGCTTTTTCTCTATCTTTGATGGTGTCTCCGAGACCCATAGCATCTAAGTGGATTTCAGCATCCAACACCCATGTCATATAGTTCTTGCCCGAAATTTCAAGGGCAACGAACTTTCTTTTCGTAATGTCAGACATAATCGAAAATTAAATTAGGAAGAGGGAAATACCTTAGATTTTTCGAGAATGGTTCTTGAGACGGTAGAGTCTCGTGCTGATAACGTGTTATGAAATAATATAAAAGACAAGAACAATAATGCAAGAACAAGATCAATAGAGAGAAGAGTAGAGAGAGTTCTTCTTATTGATACTTAGAGAATGTTAGGAGTGATTTACAATGGTAGAAGACCCCTTTATTTATAGGGAGTGGAATGATCTACCTACCAATAATAGGACTCTAGAATCTCTCTAATTAAAGACATTCACCTTAAATAGAAGTCTATTTATAACATCTTGTTTGTTTTAAGTTTATTTAGATATATTTTAAAAGGAAGAATGGCGATAAGGCGCTTCTTCCGAGTTCTTCATTGTAATACTTTTTCACTATTTTATTTCTCCTTGTGAAAAAATACTCAAATTCCAAGCATAATATTTAAGGTTTCAACTATCATTTCTGACAACTTTAACTTGACAACTTAATTTAGTTTGCATATCATTGAACTCCGCTAATTATACCAACCAAATTAAAGTACCAAACTAGAATATGTCTCATTGTGGAGACGAAATGTTGGCTTATAGAGTCATAATGCAACTTGCTATATATGTAATGATAAATCCGATTTGCTTCAAAATTCTATACTAAGAGTCTAAAGATCACTGTATGTGTCAAAATCTGACCCCAATAATTAACGATATTAATTATATTAAAAGTCAAACTATAAGTTACATGTGGTGTGACCACTTGTAATCATTAATAGTTCGTGGATACATGACGTTATCAGGGAGACTATGACTTGTCTATCATCGCACGAGCCATATATCAGCGTGGTCCCGGCCACTTATCGCCAGCTCATCCGATTCACAGCTACAAATACTAAGAGAAAAACACCTAAAAAGTGGCTGCTTCTTCTTCTTCACCGCTACTCCCAAGAAAAGGGGAACATACAATACCCCAAAGTGGGGCATAAAGAAAACCATTGTAAGACTCTGAACCTCTATATGGAGAGGCAGACCAAACTAATATCATCAATAAAAAGCTCATTACATATTTCTCCTTAATTCGCAAAGCTTGCGCTTCTTTTCTTTCATCTAGTCTTTTGATTTATTACGACCTGCTATGATTGTCCCTTAATTTAATGTGATTGTTTTATGCTTACAAAGTGTGCGAGAACTTTGAGCAAAATAAATTGACACCGTCTTTGAGGATTTCATAGCAGGATCGCATAGTTCTTCCTTGGACCAAAAGAAAAGAAATGCCAGAAAAGCACCCCCGCTCGAACAAGCCAAAGCAGCATGCCAGGTAAAAGCAAGAAGAAGTGCGAGAAAAAGAAGAAGAAGTTTGCCCCCTCCCCACGAGGAGAGCACATATAAGGTACTCTCACCTCCCCGATACAGGATCCTGCCAAAAAAAAAAATGGCACAAAGGCATCTCGAACCAAGATCCATAACGGGGTAACCTTTACAAAATAGCCGAAAAGACTACACACAAATCGTGCAAGATCTCAAATCAAAGCCAATCTCCAACGCCCTACACAGTGGGCTATGTGGGAGGAAAAAGTTCAACTACGGTTGAACAACGACTCAGGCTACGTGCCTTCACCGAAAGTTCAACTACAAGTTGAACTAGGACTCAGGCTATGCGCCTCCACCATAAAAATTGCAAGATTCAACTACGTTGAACAACAACTCAGGCTACATGTCTACACCGAAAGTTCAACTACAAGTTGAACTGGGACTCAGGCCATGCGCCTTCGCCATTAAAAATTGCAAGACTCAACTATGGTTGAACAACGAATCAGGCTACGTGCCTTCACCGAAAGTTAAACTACAAGTTGAACGGGGACTCGGTCTATGCACCTTCGCCATAAAAAAATGCAAGATTTAACTACGGTAGAACAACGAATCAGGCTACGTGCCTTCGCCCAAAATGTTCAACTACAAGTTAAACTGGGACTCAGGCCATGCGCTTTCACCATCAAAAATTACAAGATTCAACTACGGTCGAACAACGACTCAGGCTACGTGCCTTCACCGAAAGTTCAACTACAAGTTGAACTGAGACTCAGGCCATGCACCTTCGCCATAAAAAATTGTAAGATTCACTACGGTTGAACAACAAATCAAGCTACGTGCCTTCACCGAAAGTTCAACTACAAGTTGAACTGGGACTCAGGCTATGGGCCTTCGCCAAAAAAAGTTGCAAGAATCAACTACGATTGAAAAACGAATCAGGCTACGTGCCTTCGCCCAAAAAGTTCAACAACAAGTTGAACTGGGACTCAGACCATGCCCCTTCGCCATCAAAAGTTGCAAGATTCAACTATGGTTGAACAACGAATCAGGCTACGTGCCTTTACCGAAAGTTCAACTACAAGTTGAACTGGAACTCAGGCTATACGCCTTCGCCATAAAAATTGCAAGATTAAACTACGGTTGAACAAAGAATCAGGCTACGTGCCTTCGCCCAAAAAGTTCAACTACAAGTTGAATTGGGACTCAGGCTATGCGCCTTCGCCATCAAAAATTGCAAGATTCAACTATGGTTTAACAACGACTCAGGCTACATGCTTTCACCAAAAGTTCAACTACAAGTTGAACTGGGACTCAGGCCAAGCGCCTTCGCCGTCAAAAATTACAAGATTCAACTACGCTTGAACGATGACTTGGGTTATGTGTCTTCGCCCAAAAGTCCAACTACAAGTTGAACCGGGACTCAGGCCATGCGCCTTCACCATAAAAATTACAAGATTCAACTACGATTGAACAACGACTCATGCTACATGCCTTCACCAAAAATCCAACTACAAGTTGAACTAGGACTCAAGACATACGCCTTCTCTATCACGAGCCCAATATCTCTCAAACAACAAGGCCGAACGCCTTCGTCCTCAAGTCTAAAGAGTTCAACCCTGCTTAAGCCAAAACTCGGGCCAGGCGCCTCCATCATGGGACGCGGCAAAGCCTACCCCACAATGGACGGAGAGACAAGTTAAGCTCCCTCTCCATTCAAGTAAGTACGCCCAACTCGAACTAAAATTCGGGCCATATAAAGTTCGGCCCCGGTCGAAGTACAAGGCCAAGTTTCTTACCATCGCGGCCAGTAGTTCTACCACGCCCGAACTGGGACTGAGTCTATGTGCCGCTATCTCCAAATAGTGGCCACAACTCGTTCTCACCAAGTAAAAGAGAACGATAAGCAAAAAGCGCTTAATCATGGCCAAGGCCATCACTGCTAAACAACCAACCTAGTTTGTGACTAAGGTAAGCAAACGACTCGACAACAGTCGAAGACATCTACCTAGCCAAGGCCACCAACATTATCATGGTCAAGGCCATCAACGTCATTACGACCAAAGACATAGGGGAAAGATCACGCCTACCAGAAAAACTGAGGCAAAGCCCCCTCCCCCTTTTTTTTTGAGCGCGTACCAAAAGAAAAACTTGGGAACAAGAAAGATACAAAATAAATACCACGCAGAACAGAGAAAAATAAAGTTGCATATATTTACATCTTTAGTTACAAGGTTCATCCCCGCTTACACCCGGCCAAGGCCGGTAAATGAGAAAGAAAAGAAAGAACAAAACAAAGGCTAGGCACACGACAACGAAAACAAAAAAAACATAACAAATCCTTTTCAATCGGCGCCACCGTGCCACCATCAGCATCACCAACGCCTTTAACTCCGTCATCAACCCCTGGAGTAGCTAGATCAAAGCCGCAGTCGACACGGGCCTTACGAGCCTTTTGACAAGCTTCTTCAAAATAGGCTTCAGGCACAATGCCAGCCTCCCACAATCTCTTGTACATATCAAGTTAGGCCTCGGAAAACGTCCAAAGATCACGATCCAGGCCGAAAGAGGCAGCCTGATCCCTCAAGCGCTAATTCTCAACCTCTTAGGCCGTAATCCGGTCCGCCACAGTATGGGCTTCCCGCTCTCAAAAGGCCACAACAACCCTCTCCAGATCCAGTTCCCGTTCGCGAACGTGAACTGCCGTCTCCAACGTCCCAACCCTCGACAAGGCGTCCCGCGCTTGCAGCCTCAAGGCAATGGCCTCGGCCTCTAAAACAACCACCTGCCTGGTCAAAGTATCTGAGGTCTCTTCCGCCCTGACCTAATCCTGGTGTTCCCTCTCAGCAGCAGCCCTCCTCTCAGCCTCTATCTCCTTGTCTTTACGACGAAGCTGCTCCTCAAGGGTGTTAACCCTGCCAAAGGTCTTCTGCATTTGAAGTTCTTGCCTCGCCAGTTCTTCAACAAGGTCCCCACTCCGAGGGTCATTCCTCAGGTGCTCACGCATCTTGCGGCATCGATCCCGGTAGCAGCGGTACTTCTCCTACGCTCGCGAACAAATCCCTGAGTGGACGTTAGCTCGGCGGATGCTCTCCACCTCCAACAAAAATAACAAAAGAGCAAAGCGATAATCAGAACAGAAAAATAGACTAAGTAAAACAAAAAAAAACTAAGGTCACTACACGTAACGTTAGGCCTTGCGCGGCCACTTCACCCATCAACACGACGTCCGTTATGCCCCTCAGCGACATGTTTTCCGCCTCCGAGCACAACACCTCGAACGTCGGCACCAAGTTCTCCTCTTGAAGTAGCAAGTTCTGCTTTGTAGGAATCTCAACATAACGGAACCTCCCTTCCGCATGCACCATTGTGCAGGTTAAGCCTTCTTGAAACATACGAATGTCGTCAGGGTCCATGTCTGATTCAGAGTCAGACTCTTCACCTACGGCGCCCCTCCCTCCTTCCGGCGACCGAGAAGTTGAGGCCCCTGCCCCCGCCAACACATTGGAACTTGTCTCTCCAACCAAAATACTTGCTGGGAACTACCTCCCTTCTCAGCAGCAAAACTGTTAATTGAATCATCGAAGAGATAGTATCACCTTGGCCTAAGCCAACCTGGGCAACCCTCACTATGTGCCCGCCCTCAAGGGCAGGCGCCGTCACCACATTCCCCTCCGCGTCTGATGGCGTTAAATCAAAGTTTATCACCACCGGAGCTGGCGTAAATGCAACCTACGCCTGACCAGCAGCCTTTTCCCTTCCTCCTCATCCTCGCTCAGAGGAGACTCCGCCCTAGGGCGTACGATCCCCGAAGACTCTTCGACCCGAGGTGCAGACCGTGCTGGGGATTGAGCCGCCAAAAATTCGACCGAAGTTGCCCTCGGAACTGGACGTGGTGCCAGCATTGTCATGAGTCGTGCAGTCGCTCCCAGCCTGCGAAATGCTAGCTGAGGGGCCCTCACACGGCGTGCCCTCCCTGATCAAAGAAAGAACCAAGTTGAGAAGAGTCCAAATGGAATAAAACAAAAACGAGATAATAGGAAGCTAAAATTCTCACCAGAAGCAGGTCTACGACCATGGCTCTCTCAGAAAGACGGCCACGTACGAATCCCCGTTGTTTGAGGGAGCACGGCCTCAACCCATTCGCGAATGCCGGGTAGT
Source organism: Nicotiana benthamiana (assembly GCA_034376525.1). Lineage (NCBI taxonomy): Eukaryota > Viridiplantae > Streptophyta > Magnoliopsida > Solanales > Solanaceae > Nicotiana > Nicotiana benthamiana. The sequence continues at coordinate 106,064,546 of CM067335.1, read as the reverse complement.
GGAGCCAGCGACGGCCGTTCGGCTACAAACATGAGGCAAAGTTAACACTTATCAGAACAAGGCATGAGAAAAGACAGAAAGTAGAATTTGACGAATAAAGGACTTACGTGCTGGTTCCAAGTATCTGGGAACTCAATAGCACACGCCACCAAATGCTCACTCCTGATGTAGAAGAAATTCTCATAAGTGTGAGAGTTGACGACATCATCTAACTCCGCAGTCAAGCCCCTCGCCCCACGAGGAATCGCCTGAATCATAGTACCACAGACCCTCTGAGGGGCGTAGAGAGTCAGCACGTGCCGCAAGGTGATCTCCCTTCGGGCCAATTTCGCATATTTAATAAGCATAGCGAAAAGCTTGTAGGGGGAGGGAACGAGCTGGCCAGGGCACACCCTGTAATAACAGCAAAATTCCACCACCAACATCGGAAGAGGGAGCCGGCATCCCAGTTTAAAAGGATATGCATAAAAAACACAATTTCCCCTACGGTCGATGTGGACCCTCTCCTCGCGTCTAGTGAGGGAAATATCAACGAAGCGGGGAATGCCCCACTGTCCCCATAACTGACCAATACCCACTTCCACCATCAGTGGGGCTTCATTCACCTGATCTTCCCCCTCATCGGCAGTGAAATCAATCGCCGGACTTCAGGTCAAGGAAAGGATATCGGTCACCGACGAAATCCCATCGAGTTCCTCCGATTCAGTGACTCTCATTGCTGTAGATGACCCTTCAGCCACTGGAAGAACTGCCGGAGCACGGGTGGTATGGGAGCTGCTTGCCATTATCGATTGATAAACGAGAAAAGAATAAGATTCACAGAAAGGAAAGCAAATATGGTGTCGAATGAAGAACAACGAAGAATCAGAAAGAAGATGAACTGATAAACACGAAGTTTCTTCAGAAATCTCACTTAAACAAATGATGGAAACGTAAAAGATGAATGACACAACCCCTTATTTATAGGTAACACAGGTGGCTTTCACGAATTTCAATATCCATCATTAACTACTTGACCAACCGCAAAGCGGTTCAGTTCTACAGAAACGTGTGTCATTATGACGAGCACCACGAAATGGCTTTTCAGTCTTCAACCTACGCTTTTCCTTCGAAACGATTATAACGACCTGAGGTTATTGAAAAGACGTTCCATACGCCTTCAAACTTCGGACGTCGCCAAGCTGCGCGCTAGGGGCACCCATATTCTCTTCGGCCGCACGGCATACAACTCGACAGCCGAAAATAAGATTAAACACCTTACATGGATAAGGCCGTTCACAATATTAAGGTTATGGCCATCTCCAGTATATAAACGGCTAAGGCCGTCCACAATGTTAAGGCTATGGCCATTTTCAATGTATCAATGGCTATGGCCATCCCCCAATACGTAGGAGAACAAGGCCATCAACACGAAATGGCTAAGGCCATCAATTTCAACGGCATAATCTCCCATGTATAAACAGTGTGGCCCTCTCCCGTGAATGAACAACTAAGACCTTCAAAGAGATACAACTAAGGTCACCGACTTGACTCTATTGCGGCTAAGGCCGTCAACGCAAAATGTCTAAGGCTATTGATTTTAACGGTACAGCTCTCAATGTATAAACGGCCATGGCCACATTCGGTCCCGACCAAGGTAGTAGGTGACAATGTCCGCTCATCAAGCTCGGCCAGGGCACGACCTCAATAGCGGAGGGACTAACTGTATGGGTCAAAATCTGACCCCCCCCCCCCTCCCAATAATTAACGATATTAATTATTTCAAAAGCCAAAGTGTAAATTACATGTGGTGTGACCACTTGTAATCATTAATAATTCATGGATACAGGACGTTATCAGGGAGGCTACGGCCTGTCTATCATTGCACGACCATATATCGGCATGGTCACGACCACTTATCGCCAGCTCATCCGATTCACAGCTATAAATACTAAGAGAAAGAACACTAAAAAGGGGGCGGCTTCTTCTTCTTCACCGCTACTCCTAAGAAAAGGGGAACACACAATAGTACCCCTAAAGTGGGCATAAAGAAGACCATTGTACGGCTCAGAACCTCTCTATGGAGATGCAGACCAAACTAATATCATCAATAAAAAGCTCCTTACATATTTCTCCTTAATTTACAAAGTTTGCCCTATTTTTTCTTATATGGTCTTTTGATTTATTACGATCTGCTACGATTGACCCTTAATTTATTGTGATTGTTTCATGCTTATAAAGTGTGCGAGAACCTTGAGCAAAACAATCACGTTTGCAGTTCAAATAAAAACCAAGAATCGATCTAATAAGAGAATTAGGCGTCCGCCGCCCTATATGAACTTGTGTGATTATTGAGCGGATTGTACACAGGAGTACAAGCTCTACCGTTATGGCGTTTATTTTTAAGACGTTTTCTGGAAAAATTGAAATTTTCCTTTAAATTTGGTCTTGTCTGTTTAACTTTTCTTGAAATATTTTTTCCAAATGAAAAAATACAAATAAGGTACTTTTTCATTGAGAATCCTTCCAGAATAGTTGATTTCTTCTAATATCCTCTTAAGCTCCAGGGAAGTAAGTTATTTGGTACCTATGCCCTCTTAGAGGTAGAAATACCGGATTAAATAGTCAGAGGAGCATTTAAGCTGATTCCGATAATATTTTATAAAATATATATTCTTATGTATATTCAAAACAACGACAGTGAAAATTAAGTTTTATGTTCTTCTTTGCACAAACATATTTGGAAAATGTGTCATATATAACTGAAATGCGTGAAGCACAAAATTCTGTTAACATGGTAAAAGATGTTGCCAAACAAACTAGGTCTATTATCATACTAATTTTAATCTTGCATCCTAAGAAGGATTCATAATCAGTATATACTTGAGTATTACGATGATTTAAAGGAACTAGCACCGCCACGTATAGATTGACCACCTTCGTCGAAAAATTACATTATTTACATAGGTAAAATATTATGTTTCAGAAGTATGTAATACATATTGAACACCCTTTGTCGAATTTTTTTCCCACTTTTTTATATTTGAACACCTTAAAATTCATAGTTTCCCCACGGACTAACATTGCATGACGAACCGAAGTAGTACTATCCAATGTTATTTCTGGCAATTTCGTACAAGATAAGCGACAGTGGTCCACAGGATGTCGATTCAATAAATGTATTAGCTTCCTTCGAAGTTAATCCGTTACCCACCCAAGCCAATCAAATAATTATATTTACGATCTGTTTATATATGTACGAGTCATTATTTCCATCCTATATGTTTATGCGTTTAAGTTGTTTTTGTTGTGCTTAGATTTACTACTTCTGTCACTTCGCAAAGTGTTTTTAAAACCAACACACATTCGTCGAAGTTTTCTGTCTTCTGACTTTAGATTTAGACATCGTACTTCGCAGAGCTAGATTTATATGATGTCATTATCTTAGCACTTAATTTCATTCTTCCAATTTTCACTCATCCATCTTTATTTTCAATTATCCCATTTGTTTTTGCTGGGAAAGACCTTTCTTTTTTATTTATTTATTAACGTACATCCCACATTAAACTTGTAGCAACTTACAGGTGTAGTGAATGCACGAATTTACAACAACAACAACCCAGTATAATCTCACTTAGTGAGGTCTGAGAATGGTAGTGTGTACGCAAACCTTACCCCTACCCTAGGGTAGAGAGGCTGTTTCCATATAGACCCCCGGCATCCTTCCCTCCAAAAACTTTCCACCTTACTCTTGAGGAGACTCGAACTCACAACCTCTCGATTGGACGTTGGGATTGTTTACCATCAGAGCAACCCCTCTTGTCTGATATACAAGTGAATGCACGAATTTGTTTAGAGAATATGCACACAGGGTGTGCGGCGATTTCTGATTATACAATTCTCTTCCTGAGTATACGCTAGATGAAGTGTAACATAGATGATAGAACGTTTCACACAGTAGTAGCAAATGAGAACTAATACATTATCCATAAGAGCGACTTTGTAACGCCAAGGCACCTAGGCAATACCTTAAAATTTCCTATATTACCTGGCATAAGCATGTTGTCTAAGGGCTAAGTTTGCCTAATGAATGTTCTCAACAATACGCTAAAGTTCTCACTTCTCAGTTACATTCAGATTACAGTCCAGCAACTCGAGAAAGGAAAGATAGCGCAGCGTTTGAAACTCAACATACAGCCTGAACTTATAACTATGTTTACGTACTATGTACAGAAGCTGCCAAGCAGGTATAGAACGAAAAACGCCAGTACTAGAGCTAGACAAAAGGTGAGTGATAAGACCACTATATGAATTTCAACTATACACCTTCGAAATGAACATTATACCTTATCTTCTGCAACTCCAGCGAAAATAAAAGTTGAAAAAGAAAGAAAAGGGATGAAGAAATGGACAAGATGAAAGAGCTGAGGAAGGTGGCATGTATATGAGTATTTGTCTACTTCATATGGGCTGGATTATCGTGCATTACCTATATGAGTACATACAGGCCAGTGTATTTCACCCACAATTTCTCCGAGCAGCAAGCAGCCAATGTATGGTCTAGTTTCCAATTTTCACCTTCCTGCAGGCTTCACAAAAAGTTAGCAAAATCTATCAAATCGAGGGAGCTAACCTAGAAGTAGCACCAATACTATAACATTTTGACTCGAGCTGAACAATTCAGATCATACTTTAAACTACTCTTAAAAGTTGTCACGAAATTGGGAATAACTACAAGTGAGATCTATTACTTTAAGCATGGAACATGGATATTTAACATCATACTTCAATTTGATATGACATATATAATGCACAAAGTACAATCCATTCATGGAGCTGGAGAAAAAATCAACGGTAACAAGAACATAGCAGCAATCTACAAGTTCCAACACTGGAGCATCTCTTGCCGCCCTGTTGCCCAACCTCTCCCTCTCCCTCTGCGGAAAGGAAACCTCATAAAGACAAATGAATGAAATTTCCACCATATACATTGTACTTGGAATGTTCAAATATTTTACATATTGAAAGAGTCCTCTCATTTAAAAAGTGGAACATATGCTCAGGACATGGTTCCCATAACTATTCCAGAAAGTCAAAATTTTGACTTAATTATGGTCTCAGCATTTTCTGCGATTGGAGATATACAGACATTTAACTGGTAAATAAAATACTGATTTATAGCGATGACAAACCCGTGCTTACCTCTCTATACAACAACAACAACAACAACAACAACAACGACCCAGTGTATTCCCACAAGTGGGGTCTAGGGAGGGTGAGATGTACGCAGCCCTACCCCTACCATGGATGGGCTGAGAGACTGTTTCCAATAGATCCTCGGCTAAAGAAAAAAAAAAGACTCTACTTACCTATCTATATCATGTCAAAATCATTAGAAGCATCGTCCCTATCATCTGAAAAAAGGAACCGATTGTCAGTGCAGCTCGATTATTCTCCTTGAATCTGAATATAATAGCAGCAACACAAAGGTATATCTACATATGACCCCGTATTTCTATCTTGAAGAAAAACCAAAGACTTTGGGAATGAAAACAAAGGGCAAAAAGAAACAATTAAAATAAAAAAGAAACACGTAAAAACAGAAAAGCTGATGCGTTAACCAGTTTAGACAAATGATAACTTGAAAAATAGGCTTGGCGAATGTGGACTCACTAAGCTTTGACCATCTGATTATTCCTCGAGACCAAAAACAGAAACTTCTTATTGGTGGTAATCAGATCATAAATATTTAGCTTCTGAGAGATAAAATGGAGATGTCTCATGTGACCATTTGTAATATGCAGACCTGTTGGTAACTTTGTAAGCCATTAGGTCAATGCTGCTTGGAGAAGAAAAAGCAAACAACTGAAAGGGAAAATACATAAGACCATTGTTGATGCAAGACAAGCAACCATGTGTACAGTACCATTTATGGCTACGTGAAGACCATAAACTAGATGATAGCAAGGAAAGATGATAATTCGGATTTCAGCACGTAAAAATAGTTGTTCTATAGCTTTGTACCATATGTTGTACATTATCAAGGGTTAGCATCTGATTGTGGTGACAATTCTTGACAGGATTGGGAAAATGGATTGTCCACCAATTAAAATAATTGAAATAGACTAACAGGGTTATGAACGACTCAAATCGTTAATACTTTTTCTAGTAAGTAGATGATCTACAGTACAGTAAAGGAAGAGTATAAAGGAATGAAGCTGGCATGTGTATTTTTTTTTTCTCCCCTTTCTTTAATGGGAGAAGGCGGAGATTAAAGGAAAGAATGATGATAAACTGTATCTTTACTGATCTTCACAAATAAATTAGATACTATTACTGTCACCAGGTGACAAAAACGTGAGATGGTAAGTAGAGTACCTGGCCCTTCATCGCTGTCCTCTCCGAGAAGAAAAACGTCCAAATCCTGGTCAGCAGTTGATAGGATGCCTTCTTGTTTGTCTGGATTGTTGCCCTGGTCACTGGTGTAGAAGTTGTTTCAGCAGATGAAATGTCCTTTGACTCCTCGACTTTTGCCTTCTCAGCAGATCTCATTTTCACTTCATCCATGTATTTCTTTTCATACCTACACCAAATATAGTTGATTAATAATGAAGCTAACTGCCAGAGAAAAATCTAATAAAAGCATTTTCCAACTATTTGTGTTTGTACTGGTAAAATGTAGGGTTGCTTTAAATTAGGAACAGTGAATCAAATACTCTCAATCAGTAGAATATGTACCAAACTACCCAAAAAATTTGCCGCAGACCTCCGACAGCTACTTATTTAAGTGCCTAGTCTTATGTCATCCTTTTTAAAGATGCTACAGTTCCTCCAAATTTAAAGCAACAAGATCTGCAATCATGGATTAGCATAACCAGTCCCCCACAGTAGTAAAGGAGATAAGGTTGATCCCTGGATTCATGAATGAATATTAGAAAAAATTGGATTTCATTTTCGTGGCTCTGGTTCGTTGAAAAGGTCATTGTTGATGATTCCTTCTCATTAGGTCCTGTTATACATTGAGTAGCAACAATTTTAGAATTGTGCATCTTAAGCTCAAGGTAACGAAATGTTTGAAAAGTGAATAGACTCACCATCAATGACTGAATAGTGAGCGGAATATATTGAGCATCCCTAGAATTTAATTTCACTGAGATCAGCATGTTCGTCGCTATAATTACTGCTATGAACTTTCGTATTTCATCATTGAAGCATCGGGAAGGATCAACACACGCAAATAGTGATCAATTTTATGAAGCTGAGAAGAAATATGTATTAGCTCAGCACACAATTTGACAGTCCCATAGGAGTGAGAATGACCAGAAACCTGTCATCTTCATATGACCGGCCCAGTACATATCTCCATTTCGAAGATTAAAGGTCTCACAATGGCTTTATTCTATATATTCTTAATACATTATCAAAAGCCTCATCTTATACTCCGATATTATGGCTTTCTTATACAAAAGTCTTTACCCAAACTACAGAAGAACACAACAACAACAACAACAACAACAACAACAACAACAACAACCCAGTATAATCCCACTTAGTGGGGTCTGGGGAGGGTAGTGTGTACGCAGACCTTACCCCTACCCTTGGGTAGAGAGGCTGTTTCCAAATAGACCCCCGGCATCCTTCCCTCCAAGAACTTCCCACCTTGCTCTTGGGGAGACTCGAACTCACAACCTCTCGGTTGGAAGTGGGGGTTGCTTACCATCAGAGCAACCCCTCTTGTCTACAGAAGAACACATAAAATTATATAATTTAATATCGTGTATGTTATTGCAATATATTCCAACGATACAGAATAAGCAACACATTCAGCTTGGTGTAAGTGTAAGCCAGGAAGAAGAGATTATTATTTCATGAAAGATACTTACGGTGCGACATGACTGTTAACTAGAATGAAGTAGATTCTCCAGAACTTTCTCTGTCTCATTATGCATGGGCATATCTCATACCTCAACTTTGAGATTTCCTGCATACACACACATAAAAGAAAAGAAAACAAACATGTAAATGCTCGTAGTTGTACTAACTGCAAATTTTATCTTTATCAAAGACACCATAAATTCTCAACAGCTTGACCCCTGTCAACTATTCCTCATAAAAAAGGTTATAATGGAAAAAACAGAAAGAGAGCTATAAACTATTCAAACCAGTATATAAACTCTTCCAATGTGCAGGTCACTGAAACATGGTAGCCCTGAAAAGAATTTCTTTTTTTCTTAAAAGGGCGTAGCCCTCAACACAACTGTTGAAAATGAATTTTTTTTTAAAAGGGAGTAGCCCTCCACACAATTTTTGAAAAGGAGTTTTTTCTTAAAGGCATAGTCCTCAACACAATTATGATCTACAGTGACATAACAAGCCACCAGACCCCACTTTGTGGGACTATACTGGGTAGTTGTTGTTGTTGTAGTGACATAACAAGCCAGTTTAGCACTAAGGACCACAAAAATATGAGTCCAACACTAGGTGAGTTTTAAACTCAATAAAACATAAGAAGTGGCAGTCAAGATGCCTTGAGATTTAGGCTCGATTGAGGATGGGAGTGAGCAATATAAGAGACTAGAAATATTTTCTATAATGATTTTGACCAGGTAATGACAATGAAAGATTGAGATGCATACCTTGACAGATGAAAGAACAAGTTTTGCATGTTTTCCCTGAAATTCTGTAAGATCCTGCCGAATGTTTTGAGATTGTAGGAGTATCATACATGTCTGACTCAACTGCATATCATGAGAGATTTCATTTAAGCCTGTCTCTCCTCACAATAGGCGACTCAAGCAATTGAAAGAAGGTACCCGTGATTTAAGCATGAAATGACTTCAGAAATCTAAAGGAAATGCTATTGTTAGCAAATTCAGTAGCATCTTCATTATATTCTTATTGCTTCACAGATCAATTGCAGCTCATGAAAAGCTTCCTTGAGCTTCATAAAATACCAAATGTTCAAAATAACAATATTCCAAATACAAAAATGTACTACAATTTAATTGTCTCGTTTTCAGAGTTGTTGTTTAACTTTAACTTGTTAGCAATGCATGCATTAAAGAGAGGGAGAAAGAGCAGGGCAAGTACCTTGAAGTAGAAAATCCCGGAATGTGTTCACACTTATGCCCTTGACGAACTCTCTCAACTCAGTAGTAACTCCAAACTTGTATAGTTCAGCAACTGAAGGAGCATCCAAAGCAGATTGAAGAGAAGATGAGGAGGAGTCCACGAGTTGAGAGAGGGAGGCAGCGGCAGCGGGAATTTGAAACTTGATCTGGTCGGCGCGTCTGGAAGCTTCCGCCATGATCTCCTTAGACCGCTTAGAAGCTTTGACCGCAATCTCCTTGGAATGCTTGGAAGCCTCGGAAACGACGTCGGATAACTTGGAGGAGCCAATGCTGAGCTCCTGTGAACGCTTAACGGCTTCTTTAGTGAACTCCTGTGATCGCTTTGCTGCTTCCTCCGCGAAGCTCTGTGCTTTCTGCCACAAGTCCATGTCAGCGGTCAGCCCTTTCTACGCTTACAAGCCTAAACGGGAGTATATAGCAGAGTGAAATCCAATTATTTTAATTGTGGGATATTTCCTGAGTGATTTTATTTAGTGTCTCTCACGATATATTAGTTGTGTGAAATTTCTTTTTATCTTATATTTGTGTGCACTCATATCTTACATATATAAATTCACAAAATTCTTGAACCCATACAATTATGAGACATAAAAGAGGTCTCACACAAATAGTGTTAGTTGCGTGAGGCACAAAATAAAATTTTCATATTTATCAGATTTTATAGCCTGTTCGGCCAAGCTTCTTTTTGGACAAAAATGTTTTTTTCTTGCAAAAGTACTTTTGGCCAAAAATTGAGGTATTTGGCTAAACTTTTGGAAGGAAAAAAATACTTTTGATAAGAAGGAGAAATAACTTTGGAGAAGCAGAAAAAAGTAGCTTCTCTCCGAAAGCAGTTTTTTGACAAACATCTTTGAGAAAAATATAGTTAGAAGCAGTTTTTTAAAGCTTGGCAAAATACTAATTGCTGCTTAGAAGCGTTTTTCAAACTAATTAGCCAAATACAAACTACTTCTCACCAAAAGTACTTTTGAGAAAAGCACTTTTGAAAAAAAGGCACTTCTCAAAATAAATTAATTTTTGCAGCTTGACCAAACGGGCAACTAGTATTCCCATATGCTACGAAATGATAGACCGGAGTGAAGTCCACGCTATTGATTGTTGAAGGGTGTAACGAGGTGCGGCGACGTAAGAGAGTTCACTAAGACCTAGCTTTTAGCATTTCTGTTTGTGGTTACTGTTGCGAGCAAAAGCACTCACGCAAGTACATGTGATCGTCAAGTAATAAAGTAGTGAGTAGAGTATCGCTCCCACAAAGACTTGTGATTAACTGTTGACTGATTCAAACTCAACTACTTTATTTATCCAAGAGGATTTTTCACAAAATCGAGATATAATTGTTTTACTACCTATACTACCAAGAAATAATTTAACTAGGGCAATTAACCAAACGAATAGCAATTTCGAGTAACAAACAATAGGAGAGGATATTCCATGGTCACGAGCTAGTTAACAATTGTGTTGTGTTATTGGCTTAAAATGACTAATCAATTTATCTGGGTTATTGATTGACATGGTTGATATTACTCATAAGAATCTATCGAGTTCTTACTCGCCTATTCAAATTACCTCAATGCCTATATGTCTATGGAACTAAGATTAACAAAAATGCATTTACAATTCTTGTATTTCAACCAAGTAAGGCAATTGGGTATATATCTATCCCAATTGCTAATCCGTTCCCCGAGGCCCGGGTTCATGAACTTGCTTTATTTAATTTTGTATGCAATCTAAAGTTCCCACTTTCGAGTTCAACTAAAGATTCATAGATAGTATTTCATTGTTAGCTACTCAACAAAACAACTAAAAGCAGAATTAAATAAACAACCCAATATGATAAACCAACTTTGTCAAATCAGACCTCAAACAATAACATTCATGTTTTACCCATGACCCTAGAACAATGGGTTTTAGCCACTCATACTAGTGTTCATCACAAATAGGTTCAATTTCATCACAAATAGCAATAACAAAGAGAAGAAAAGAAGAACTCGATGGTCAAATCTCCTCCTTGCCTCTTGCCTCTCTATTTCTTGCACTAGCCTATGAAAATATTGATAAATTAACTTTGGGCGAGCTTGAATTTATATAGGTTAAGTGGGTTTCTCTCCAGACTTCCAGTTCTGCCCCTGAATAAGTATCTTCCAAACTAGGACTAGCACGAGCTTGCACCTCCTTCGCGCGTGACTTCGTGCATAACTTCTAACGTTCTGCCTCCAGCTCCTTAACTCGCGCGACTTCGCGCATGAGCTTGCGCTACTGGGCCATCATTTCTTCCATTCTTTATCTCTTCCTTGCTTGCACTCACCTCCGAGGAGTTGTTCTTGCTCGTAAATAGTTCCAATAGCCTCTTGAAAGCATCACATAAGCTCCTCAACCTGCAATGTATACAATTCACAATTAGAGCCTATTTTTTACCAACTAACCATATTATGACATTGGAATATAATCAAGCGGAAGCATAAACAATAGCTAAATTACCTAGATTTAGCCTGTTATCAACACCCGCACTTAATTCATTGCTAGTCCTCGAGCAATCAAACTATACTATCTAGAGGTTCCTTCACTCAACTATTTCCCCTAATGCATTACACCCTAAACAATTTATATACATTACGCCTTGTAGTGAACAATCCTAGCCTCAAAGGTCAACTCTCAAAATATTCACACTTCCTCAACATACTCTACACAGAAGTCAAGACTTGCTTTTCCGTCACGATTCATATGCCCTCACAATCACATCAACGCAAATTGAAATCAATCCACACATTAGAGTCATATTCTCACATATATCAAAGAAATCACCCACCCTCACAAAAGTAGTCACATGCATGCAATTGGTACCATAAATTTTCCCTTAATGTAAATCTCTACTAACGTAGGCTCACTCGATCTAAAATCAATTAGGACTTTTTCATGGTTGTACTGTGGGCTAAGGGACGGGTAGGATACATTTAGGAATAATGACTAACTCTCCTAAGCACTTTAACACATCACGTAACCACTTTAAGCGCAAATTCGTCAACCCACTTCAATTTCACAAACCGTATCACCTCAAAAATGCTCCCTTCTTCTTTAAGCACTACATTAGTTCATACCCACTAGCAGGAAAAAGACAACAATGTATTCATCTCTCTCTCTCTCTATCCCTCTCTCTCTCTCTCTCTTTATATATATATATATATATATATATATATATATATATATATATATATATATTCACTTTTCGCTAGTGGTGTATTATTTTACAAAACAAGTACACATTTCTTCCTTTTATTGGTTCCACTCAAAAGTCACCCCTCACTTAGTTCCTTCTTACTTATTTTAGCGCTCATCTCACCATTAAAGTGCTTTAAGAGGTAAAAAGATCAAAACAAGATCAATTAAGAAAAAAGGGTATAAGCTTGTAATGTGGGTGTCAAACAAATGTTTATAGGCTCTAAAGGTTGACTAGGATAGATTTTATTTGTGATGAGCAATTAAGCTCAAAAGGATCAAAGAAAGCCTAAAATTATTTTTCAAACCAAGCATCAACTTAAATTTTGCTTCAACTCACATACTGGGCAAGTTCTGGATACAAGTACAATATATGACTACACAAAAAGTTCACCACACATGGCATATGACTCATTCCAGATCAGCTCATCAAGACACTCTATTACGAGCATTCAATTCAATAACAAACATACTTTAGTGAGATTCAACAAATAAGACTAAGCATTACACTCTAGGGGTCTATTGTGTTCAGGTGTGTCAACACTATGGGTTCTCTTTTGATTATCTAGCTTGTAGCCCATTAACCTAATCTACAAATAATAAAAAAGAAAACAAAATAAAAAAATACCTATACCCGGTTCAAGTTAAACCTTTAGAAAAGAACCGTGGCTTAAAGAGAAACCAAGGGTGAGTTGCTACACTACCTAAGAAAAATTAAAAATCTTTTTGGTGTTTATCTAGACTCACTTCCCTCAAAAAATCATCTAAAAGATCCGTCATCATGAATAGCCTACAATTTTTCAGTTTTTATTTTCTTTCGACTCGGTCCCTAAAGAACCGCGTCGAAAGGGATCCATCGTCAGGACGAGCCACCTATATATTTTAAACTAATGATTCATATTTAACACCAACACTATCAAAGTCAAACAACCAATACAAAACAAAACCAACAATCAATTGATACAACTACATTCATACAATGAAGTACCCCTACCCCACACTTAAAGATAAAGACATGTCCTCATGGCTTAAAATTAAAAGAATAGTGAAGTAGTGGAACTTCCCTAAAGTCTCACTCCTGGTCGGAGGCGGTGTCTGGGCTGATGTTTCATGCACGCCCCAGAGCTCGCAGCCAACCCATGAACTTCTTCTCCGACTTTGCTTGTCGGTCAGCCATCACGTATACACGGGTGCCCAAATTAGTCACTAAGGAGCGTAGACAGGTTACTCCTACTCCAGTGCTATGGACCGGGACACTCTAGCAGTTCCTGAAGAGGACGCTGCTCCTGACGGTGCTGCAGTTGTTGTGCTGGGCGCATGGGCCTACGTTTCGCCCTCCACGTTCATTTGTTCAGCCTCCTTCTCCTCTGATGCATCAGAGCAACTCTCAGCCACTCCACCTACTACTGCTGGGGATGACACTGCGGTGCTCTTTATCTTGTGGCTTTTTTTACCAGCCCATCCACACAAAGATTTTCGGGCACCTGCACTTGCCTGCAAAGCTTAGTCACCAAAGAGGGGAAAAAGAACCCATAGCTGAGTTGGGAGCTCTGGATAAACATTTTGTCATGGATAACCTTGGCCATATCGAAGGGAAGACCCTTGATGAATTACCAAATCAATACAGCTCGGGGTCCATTCACCTCCGTAGTATTTTTGGAGGGAATAAGGCGACTGTTAATCACATATAACCACATCTTTGCCTTTGGAGTTAAGACGGAGGAGTGGAACTTCTCACCATGTTCCATCCACTCCACCTTCTGGGAGCTCAAATATCATCAAAGAAGTGCTCCCACTTGGCGTCTGTTGGATTTATGCCATACTCAAAAAATTTGAATCTCGGGTAGAGGATCGGGCAACTGATATGCTGTGCGTATCGCCTCAATGGAGGCATCTACCGCCTTGCGGCGCACCGTGGCCACATTGTCTATATGCTTTGGCAGATTAGCATAAAATTCTCTCACAACCATTGCATTTGCATCCCTAGCTCATTAATGAAGACCTACAAACCCTGAACTATCAACTCCAAATATATGTGGGGGCAGCGCGCCTTGACTGAACGGATGTCAATACCCATCTCTAGAATTGGCTTTTTAGCAGCTTTTTCCGTAAAGCAAGTCTGAGCCTCAGCCGAAACAAATTTACTATTATCATAGGGGTGTGCAGGGGCTGCCCCTTGTGTCCTAGTTGTGCCAGCTTGGCCGCTTGATGATGAACCTGTTGCTTGGCGCATTCGCGATGGTCCATGATACCTGCAAAATGGGAACACATTAGCCTAGCCCAACAAAAATATTGTGACTTAATGCGGTTACTCAGACTTCACACGCAAAAGTGGTCACAACTACATAATCATGCTCATTGGGACCTTTCCACAAACACCTTGTGGCCATTAGGCCCTCACAACACCTATGAAGATGTTTTAGAACAATAACCACCCACATGTAGTTATCAATATTACGAATCAAGTGGGATTCCACCCGACACTTATCATCCACCAGCACCAAAACACAGTGCACCAATTTCTACACAGCAACTAAGTACAACTCCTACAACATATGCATAAGAATACAACAAACAATCCTGAAAAATCAAGAAATAAAAAGAGAAGAAAGAACTTAGGGCTCATACATGTGGTGAAGGAAAAAATGGGGAAGATGCTAGTGAACTCGAAGGGGGGGTTCGTGGGATGGTGTACGGGATTTGGGGCTGGGATTATTTGGAGGAAAGATTGTTGGTTAAAGGAGGAATGAGGGAGATGGGGGGTTTTCGTTTTGATTTTGTTTTGTGTAAATGGGAGAATGAGATGAGAGGGGGAGCGCCAAGGGTTATGAGAAGGGTGGGTTAATTTTAGTCTAAAGATTAAACAAGTAAAATAAAAATAAAAAATAAGAAGAAAAACTAAAAACACACAAAAAAATGCCAGAATTTTGAGGGGCTAGCGCGAAGACTAACAAACTCGCGCTAACTTTGCTTTGGCCAGGCAGTGAGATGCGCTAACACATGTGTGAGCCCGCGCTTCCTTCGTGCGCCTTTGTGTTTCTCAGGAAGAATGTTTTCCCAGTTAGTGCGAAATTTTGCGCGAAGTTAGCACGACGTAGTGCTACTGGGCACTCCATTTTTGTACTTTTTTCCCCTGTATTACCCTTAATCGATGGTCTTTTCACCCACCCTTCATCTCCTACATTGGTTAGTATGCTAACACAAAATCAAACACAACTACTATTGTTGGGTTTCCTCCCAACTAGCGCCTTATTTAACGTCGTGGCACGATAATTACAATAATTCAATGGGTTGCCTCCCATCTAGTGCCAGATTTAACATCGCGGCACGACTCAACATGTTCTCAAGCATCCGTCAAGTCCACCGATGTCTTGTGACGTGCAAAGTCACCACCCCAGTAATGTTTTATCCTTTGACCATTCACCGTAAAAGTACCAGTTAAACTCATATCCTGTAATTCCACAGCTTCATGAGGCTTCGCACCTACACAAAAGGGTCTGACCAACGAGATTTAAGCTTTTCGTAAAAAGCTTCAACCTCGAATTGAACAAAAGAACTTCTTAACCTGGCTCGAAATCTCGATGTTGAATGTGCTTGTCATGCCACTTGTTAGTCTTCTCTTTATACAATTTGGCATTCTCATATGCGTGCAATCGAAACACATCCAGCTCATTGGGTTGCAGCAACCTCTTCTCTCAACCTACGTCCCCGTCCATATTCAACTTTTTAATTTCCCAATAGGCCTTGTGTTCAAGTTCGCCGGGCAAGTGAAATGCTTACCCATACACTAATTTATAGAGAGAAGCACCTATGGGAGTCTTGTATGCAGTTCGATATGCCCACAATATGTCGTCTAACTTCCCAACTTAATCTTTTCTCTTTGCACTCACTGTTTTCTCAAGAATCCGCTTTACTTCTCTGTATGAAACTTCCACTTGACCACTCGTCTGGGGGTGATAGGAAGGGGAAACTTTGTGCTTGACTCCGTGCTTTGCAAGAACATTATTCAACAATTTGTTGCAGAAGTGCATCCCTGCATCACTTATCGACTCTCTTGGAGTACCAAAGCACGTGAAGATGTGCTTCTTGGCAAAGCTTACCACAAACTTTGCATCATTCGTGGGAAGAGAAATGGCCTCAACCCACTTGGATACAAAGTCAATTGCCACCAAGATGTACCTATGACCATTAGATGTGGAAACAGTCCCATGAAGTCAATTCCCCAAACATCAAAAAGCTCCACTACCAGAATATTTTGCGGTGGCATCTCGTGCTTCTTCGTGATCTTTCCGGTTATATGGCATATGTCACACATTTTAACAAAGGTGTGTGCATACCTAAACAATATTGGCCAATAGAAACCTGATTATAGCACTTTCTGGGTGGTCCTGTCTCCACCGTGATGACCTCCGTATGGCGAGGCGTGACAGCTATGAAGTATGGAACTCATCTCCTCCACAGGAACACATCTCCGCAGCAACTGATTTGCACAGAGCATGTATAAGAATGGCTCATCCCACATGTAGAGCCTCACATCATGTAAGAACCTTCTTTTATTATCTTGTGTCAGTTCAAATGGTGTCACCCCACTTGTAATAAAGTTCACATAATCTTCATACCACGGGGCTGTGCTTGAGGTAATTGCCAATAACTACTCATCAGGGATTGTTTCTTTGATTACACCCCCTTCAGCCACATGGTTTCAATTTTCTAATCTGGACAAGTGATCAGCCACTTGATTCTTTGTTTCTTTGCGATCTCTGATCTCTAAATCAAACTCTTGCAAGAGTAGGACCCACCGTATCAGTCTCGGCTTGGCATCCTTCTTATCAAACAGGTATCTGATAGCTGAATGATCTGTGTAGATGATGACTTTGGTCCCCACAAGATATGACCTGAACTTGTCAAACGTCCACACCACTACAAGCACCTCTTTATTAGCGGTTGTGTAGTTAATATGAGCTGGATTCAGAGTTTTGCTCGCATAGTAGATGGAGTAGAAGATTTTATTTCTCCCTTGCCCCAAGATAACTCCAACAACCAAGTCACTCGAATCGCGCATCAACTCAAATGACTGCTCCTAATCGGGAGCAAATATGATTGGAGCAGTTACAACCTTCCCTTCAGCTCCTTGAATGCCTTCAGACATGCATCATCAAATTTAAAGGCTACATCATTCTTAAGCAACCTGCAAAAGGGAGGGAAATTTTCGAGAAATCTGTAATGAAGCGACGATAAAAACCTGCTTGGCCCAAGAAAACTGTGAATGCCTTTGACAGATATCGGTGGAGGCAATTTTTCAATCACTTCCACCTTTGCCTTGTCCACCTACAAACCATCTTTGGACACCTTGTGCCCTAAAACTATACCTTCACGTACCATGAAATGACACTTTTCCCAGTTTAGCACCAAATTAGTCTCTTCACACCTAGCAAGTACTTTGTCAAGGTTCATCAAACAGTTATCAAAAGAACATCCAAACACAGAAAAATCATCCATGAATACTTCTACAAACCTCTCAACCATGTCAGTGAAAATGGCCATCATACACTTTTGAAAAGTCGATGGTGCATTACAAGGACCAAAGGGCATTCTCTTGAACGCATACGTGCCATAAGGACACGTAAAAATGGCCTTTTCTTGGTCCTCTGGGGCTATAGCAATCTGATTATACCTCGGGTAACCATCTAAGAAGCAGTAGTACTCTCTATGAAGGGTAGGGGGAAATGGTCCTTCCGGGTGGCATTATTTAATTTTCTATAGTCAATGCAAATTCTCCACCCGATAACAGTTCTTGTAGGGATTAAATCATTATTATCATTAACCACCACAGTCATCCCCCCTTAATTGGGTACACATTGGGTGGGGATTACCCATTTGCTGTCTGAGATAGGAAATACAATACATGCATCAAGCCACTTAATCACTTCTTTTCGTACCACCTCTTTCATGATTGGATTGAGTCGGCATTATTTCTCAACACTAGGCTTATGTCTATCCTCTATGAGGATTTTGTGCATGCAAAAGGCTGGACTAATGCCCTTAATGGCAGACATCATCCACCCAAGTGCGCGTTTGTGCTCACGTAGCACTCTCAACATCTTTTCTTCCTACAATTTAGACAAGTCAGAAGAAACAATAATAGGTAGAGAGTTAGAGTCACCTAAATAAGCATATTGTAGGTGAGATGGGAGAGGTTTAAGCTCCAATTTTGGGGCTTCCTCAGTTGGACCTCTGGCATGTTCAAAGGTTCAAAGGGATGTATCCCCTGCATGTATGCACAAGATGTATCAATGATTTGCATCATCTCCTCGACCTCCTCATCATTCCCCAGACTATCAAAAAACATAATTGATTTCTCTAGAGAATCTTCTAGATAAAGACTCGCATCCTGAATTTGCTTATCAACCTCAATAACAGATATCATTGAGAGCTCTTCATAGTGGATGGGAAGTTGGATTGCTTTGTAGACATTGAAAACTGCTTCCTCATCATCTACCCTTAATATCATCTTTCCCTCTCTCATTTTGATAATTGCATCACCAGTAGCCAAGAGAGGTCGCACCAATATGATTAGGACCACTTCATCAGCCTCATAATCGAGGATAATGAAATCAGTAGGGAAGATGAATTTCCTAATCTACAGCAACACATATCAAATCACTCCATCACGTCCCCAAGGCTATAAGTCGGGCCGCAAATTTTTTCATTTGTTCACTCGGCGCCATCATCACCCCCGGGCGTAGACGGGTCAAAACCGCAGTCGAGGCGAGCTTCACGAGCCTTTTGGCGTGCCTCCTCATAAGTGGCGTCGGGCACGACACCGGTTTCCCACAACCACATGTACACGTCGAACTGGGCCTCGGCATACGTCCAAAGCTCACGAGCAGGACCAAAAGAAGCGGTCTGGTCCCTCAGGCGGTGGTTCTCGGCCTCCTAGGCCGCAATCCGGTCCGCTCCAGCACGAACGTCCCGCTCACAGACGATAATACACCCTTCCAACGACCACTCCCGAAAGGCAGCGACGGCTCTCTCTAATCCACGCTCCCTTTCCTGGGCACGGCTGGTCGCCTGCAGTGTTTCAACCCTCGCAAGGGCACCCTCTGCCTGCTTCCTTGAAACGGCGGCCTCCGACTCTAGGGCAGCCACTTGCCTAGTAAAAGCCTCGGCGGCCTCCGCTGCCGCAGCCAGATTTTGGCGCTCCCTCTCAACAGCCGCCCTTCTCTCAACATCCACCCCTTTGTTCGCTTGGCAAAGCTGCCCCTCAAGAGCGGCTACCCTGCTGAGGGTTTGTTGCATATGAAGCTCCCTCCGTGCTAGCTCTTCTACCAGCTCCCGGTTCCGCGGGTCATTCATTATGCGCTCGTGCAAGCCACGACACCGGTCACGGTAGCGGCGGTATTTCTCCAATAACCGCACAAAAACTGCCGAGCGGACGTTAGCCCGCCTGATGCTCTCCATCTCCAGCAAAAATGTCTACAACAAACAGAGCGACAGTTAATACAAGAAGAAATACTAAGATAGAAAGCAAATCAAAGTTTTATACATACCTTTATACTCAGGGCGGCCACCTCGCCCATCAACCCGACGTCCGACATGCCCCTCAGGGACGTGCTCTCCGCTTTCGAGCACAAGATCCCAAATAGCGTCACCAGGTTCTCCTCCCCGAGCAGCAGGTTCAGGCCGTTAGGAATATCCAAATAACGGTAATCCCCTTCGGCCTGCACCGTTGGACGGGTATAACCCTCCTGAAAAAGACGGACGTCCTCAGGGTCCATATCGGACTCCGAATCGTCCCCATCTCCTAAAACGCCCCTTTCTTCCGCCGATCTGGCAGTTGAGGCTTCCCCTACCTGAGATGTCGAAGCGCCCGCATTCGCCATAGCATCGGCGCCTGCATCCTCCACCAAAACAGCTGCCGAGGAATTGCCTTCCCTCGCAACAATAGGAACAGAAACTTGAATAGCCGAAGCGATTGTGTCACCTTGGCTTGAGCCAACCGGGGCAACCCCTACTGAGTGCTCGCCCTCCTAGGCAAGGTCCGTTGTGCCCCCCTCCTCAATTGATGGCAAAGAATCTAAACTAATCACCACCAGGAGAGTCGGGGTGAACTCCACCCTGCGCCGAGCCAGCGGCCTCCCGTCTTCTTCTTTATCTCCATTTGGCGATCTCTCTGCCCTGGAACACACGACCCATGGAGACTCCTCAACTCGGGGCACAGGCCGTACCAGAGAGTGTGCAGCCGAAGCTCCACTGAAGTCGCCCTCGAAACCGGACAAGGAACCGTTATTGTAATCATTCGGGCAGTCGCCCCCGGCCTGCGAAAAGCAAGATGAGGAGCCCTCTTGCGCCGTGGTCATTCTGATCAGCCAAAGAAGAAGGGTTAGGTCAGAGAAACTAAGGACTACGAAGAAAGAAAAATAAACAACAAATCAGATTCTTACCAGCAACCGGCCTACGACCATGGACCTCCCAGAAAGACGCCCATGTGTGAATCCCCGTTGTAATAGGGAGCATAGCCTCAACCCCCTCGCGGATGCCAGAAAATGGCGGCGGCGGAGCACCTCCCGCTACGGCACAAAAAGAATATCATTACGTACAAACATAACGCAGAACATTTAGCCCAAAAAAAATCAAAGCCAGCGTAAAAGAGACTTACGTGCATGGTTCCACTCCTCCGGGAAGTCAGTGGCGCAAGCCACCAGGTGCTCGGTCTTGATGTAGAAGAAATATACTCGAAAGGACGGGTAACGACCTCGTCATCGAGCTCCACAGATAAGCCTCAGCCCCATGAGGGACCAACCGAATCATAGTGCCACATACCCTCTGAGGAGGGTACAGAGTCAACACGTGCCCGAGTGTAATTTCCCTCCGTGCCAACTCTGCATATTTAATCAGCATTGCCAACAATTTGTAACATGAGGGGACGAGCTGACCAGGGCATACCCTGTAGTAGCGGCAAAAAGTCTACCACCAGCATGAGGAGAGGAAGCTTAAATTCCAGCTTGAAAGGGTAGACATAAAAGACGCATTAGCCTTGGTGGTCGACATGCACCCTGTCGCCGCTTCTGAACAGGACGATGTCGGCGAAGCAAGAAATATCACATTGCTCCTTCAGCTAAGCAATGCCGACTTCCCCCATCAGTGGAGCCTCATCCACTTGATCTTCTCCCTCGGGGTCGGTAAAATCGGTGGTCGGGCCGCCGAGCAGGGAAAGAATGTCAGTCACCAACGGGAACCGATCAGCAGTCGGCGAATCGGTGGTTCCCACCACCATAGATGGGCCCTCTATCGCCGGAGCCGCCACCGGAGTTACATCGAAACGAGAACTGCTCGCCATTATCAATATAACTGGCAAAACTCACCAGAAAAACAAGAGAATAGGAGGATCCGACGAAAATGACGGAGAATGAATTAACGAGGGAGGAAAGACCAGGCAATCTGGAAACAAGAAAGGCTATCTCTCTCAGAATTCCACTTAGACAAATATCGGAAAAGCGAGAACTGAATGACATAATCTCATATTTATAGACAAAGCATAAATGACCTTAACGAATCTCAAAGGTCACCGTTAACTACCTAATCAACCGCAAAACAGTTCATGCCTACAATAATGGCCACCATTATGACAGATACCATTGAACGGTCATTCAACAATCAATCGGCACGTCCCCCATGAAACGGTTATGACAACCTCAAGATACCATGGGCACGCCCTCATGCGTCACCATGCACATGATATCCCCCTTATACGCGGCAAGCGTGATCGTACTCTCTCCGAGCACGCGTAAAAATGGCTACGGCCATCTCTAAAGATAAAGTGGCTACAGTCATCTCTAAATTAAAAATGGCTACGGCAATCTCTAAAGATAAAATGACTACGATCACCTCCAAAGTAAAAATGGCTACGGCCATCTCTAAAGATAAAATGGCTACGGCCATCTCCAAAGTAAAAATGGCTACGGCCATCTCTAAAGTAAAAATGGTCACGGCCATCTCCAAAGTAAAAATGGCTACGGCCATCTCCAAAAAGTAAAAATGGCTACGGCCATCTCAAAAGATAAAGTGGCTACGGCCATCTCTAAAGTAAAAATGGCTACGGCCATCTCCAAAGTAAAAATGGCTACGGCCATCCCCAAAGTAAAAATGGCCACGACCATCTCCAAAGTAAAAATGGCTACGGCCATCTCCAAAATGCAAAAGGCTTCAACCATCTCTAAAGGTGCAAATGGTTACGGCCATCTCCGAAGAATAAACGCCTACGGTCATTCGCGTAATCCTCTCATCGAGCTCGGCCTAAGCACGACCTCGATAAGCGGAGCGACTATCTGTATGGGTCAAAACTTGACCTCATGATAATGAATGAGATCAACGCATCTATTAAAGCCTATATGTGACTAGTAAATGGTATGACCATTTATTCATAAGATTATCGGGCAGTTATCCGATTTGACAACTAAGGCCACGGCCTGGCCGTCCTTACGAGTGCGCCCCTCTATGTGGTCCCAACCCCTTGGCGTCAGCCGGCACATCTCCTAGCTATAAATACTAAGAGAAAGAACCCTAAAAGGGGGGTTGCTTCTTCTTCTTCACATCTACTTCTAAAATAGGAGATAATACAACATTGTAAGGCTCTGGACCTCTTCATGGAGAGGCAGACCACACCCTCCTCCCTTTATCTAATATCAATTGTCTCTTGCTTCTTATTCTTTTGGTCGTTGAACTTATGACGGTTTGCTATGATTGGCCCTCCATTTATTTTGATTGTTTTATGCTTATAAAGTAAATGAAAACTTTGAGCAAAACGCTTCATATTCACTATGATTAAGCCATAAACGGTTAAATAAAGATCTTTTATGCATATAGAGCATGCATGTTTCGATTTTTTTATTTTATAAAAAGTAAGACATGAAGAAAAAAGGACTAGGATATATAGCCAATTTGACGAAAGAAAGACTGGAGACTGTTCTCTAATCGAGGCCAGCATGTTTAATCAGGACAATTGATCGTGGAATATTTTTCAAAATGCAAAAACTATGATTTGAGTAAAAAGGATGAAGTTTTCATTGCCAAAAGAGGAACTCAATATTGTCTATCTATGGTCGATACACCAGAAAGAGTGATATGAAGACAAGTTGCAGAAGCAGTTATAAAGCCTATAACTCAGTGAAAATCAAATCTGCAGAAGTCAAAAGCACATTCTCCAGCAACTTCGCCTTTTAAAATCTCTCCTACCTGCTTCCACCATCTTTGCAGGGCTGCCGGTCCACTCTGAGGTTAATCTGTTTGATAAAGAATTACCTTAGTAAAGTGTTGCGATTGAAGTCAGGCATGAGAAATAGTTTTGCAGAAACTTACACAGGAAATGCAAAAGATTTCGTGCTGTTGGTGCTACTGGAGCGAACTGAGATGTTATCATTACATTGCTTCGATGCTGAGACCATCATACCATTCGAGTCTTCACGATCTGGAAGCTTTTCTGTAGTCGTACTTGCAAACAATGACGCTAAACTTCTCATTGGCGTTCCATCTTCAATGTTGGAGCTCTTTTTGTCGTTTGAGTTTGGTTTTGATCCTTCTCTAGGAATTGAATCTGGTATATTGCTTTTATCACTACATGCTTCCTTGTTCATCTCTTGATCCTATAAAAAGAAGTTAAAAGGTAAGGAGATCATGTCAATGGTAATGGAGCAATAATAAGAAACTTCTCCTGCATCATATCTTCTTTGAAATTTTACTGTTAGGTTTTGTGAATGAGTGTGATTGGGAAATGAAAGAGACACCTTTTGAATTGCACCTCTTCGTCTCACTCTTTTATTGTCTATAAATTTAGAGGCTTGCCTCATTTTTCAGACATGGAAAATCTCTCAAAACTTTTTCCCTCTTTTCTACATTGTCATGTGTGATTTGTCAGTTTGTTGTTCTATGTTGGGAGGAAGTAATCCATAACCTTGGGCAACCGTGAGAGTATTAAATTCCTTAAGGACACACAAGCAACTTGTGGGGTCGGAATTATTTTACGATTTGTTTATTGAACTTACGTTTCTTTTTCCTCTGATTTTCTGGTTACTAACATTTACGCGGTAAGAGAAAGAGGAAGAAAAAGGACAACAGAACCTGAAACAAAACAAGGCAAGAATTGCTAAGTATACAGAATATACCTGATTATATTCATTTTCAACCAGCTCTCCATCCAAACTATGCTCTTTTGGCAAAGGATGGGTAAAAGAAATGGCAGCAGCAATCTCAACTTCAGCACCAGTATCAGCTTTACCTTTCATTAACAGCTTTTTAGAGTCAACAAATTGCTTAATATCACCCTCGAACGATTCAGGCTTGGATTCAGAAACATGAAACACCCTGTTCTCTAATTCAGCATTATGATCTACTTCATACTCAAGCATGTAATAGATATTATTGTGGTTCAGCTCACAATTTTCCAAAGAACATTCTTCTCCATCCATACATATGTCCTTGAAAACTTGATGATTGTTGTCTTGAAGAAAAACAACTGATTCGGGTAATCTGCACTCCATATAATTCAGATCTTACAAATTCAGTACCCTTTCGTATGCTCTATTTTTCTACTAATCTTTTCTCAGCCTTCTGCTAAGGAAGATTGCATCTTTCTCTGCAGCAGATAAAGGAAATTTCATGTTCTTAGCATTCAATCACAAACGAAATCTATTTTAATAGATAGATCATAGGTAACAAACTAACAATGTAAAATGCTATGAGGGATACTTGTTCATGGAAAGAAATAATATCCAAGTAGTACAGTTTCACCAATTTTCACTGTGGCAGTATTTTCAAATAGCAACAACAAAACTAGTTGAATCCCACAAGTAGGGTCTGGGGAGAGTAATGTGTACGCAGATTTTACGTCTACCTTATGAAGGTGGAGAACTTGTTTCCAATAGTCACTCGACTTAAGAACAGTGAAAAGGAAGCAATAACCAATTAATAGCAACAACAAGGTATAGGCAGCGGAAGTAAATGGCAAAACATGTACTAATAACCAACATTTCGTTATTACCAATACTATTGGTAAGAGTGACGCACCAGGTAATAATAAGGAATTAGGAATAAGAAAATACAATATTAGTGTTAATACTACTGGTAAGACAAGGAGAATCTCTCGATCACCTCTCAACCTAGAAGTATTTTTAAATAAATTTACTAAATTTAAACATTTCCTATAAACGAGAAGCTAATAATGGAAGTAACACAGATTGAAAATTGCAAAAATAAAAGCATGGAGAAGTATTGAATTGCAAAGAGAAGAAAAATATGATACCAATAAACAAGCCAAAACATCTAACCAAACCACTGAAAGTGGAAAGCCAACTAATTAGGGAGAGTGTAAAACCTCATATTAGAAGGTCTCAACTGTTTCTAATATTATGCCGTTTAAGTAATGGCAACAGTTACAGATATATATAATTAACATACGCTTGTGGAAATTTCTAGAAATGATAGTTCAACAAATGCTTTATATATAGTTTTCTATGCTTTCATAAATCACAACTACATCTCCTAAATACAAAACTTTTCCTGACAACAAATCACTTCAAAGAAATGTACTAAGCTCCCGCTATGTGCAGGATCCGGATAGAATCGGACCACAAGGGTCTATTGTACGCAACCTTACCCTGCATTTTCTGCAAAAAGCTGTTTTCGACATGACGAGGAATCGCTAAGCCAAAAATATAGAAAAACTACAGTCACCCAGTCAAACATTGGGGGGGGGGGGGGGGGGGGGAATCTAAAAAACTACTACTTAGATAATTGATTTGGACAATGAAAATGGACATTTGATTAATGAAGTAAAGTACCTTTTTTCAATCAACAGCTGATCGTAACCTGCAAACGGCCATATAGACTGAGGACGAAATTGAATTCTGAGAAAGAAGCAAAACGAAAACTAACTATTTTAGTCTGGCCAAGAATATTGGTCACTGAATAGAGAAGATCTTCTAATTCTTAATATCAGTTTCACATATTAGGAAAAGAAAAAAGTGCATTTATATGGAATTCTCAAGTTAATCCATGAGCTGGATTACTCACTTTCTTATTTAGTGATGGCGATTTGTTACTATAATCAAATAAAAGGTTTGTTTTAATTTTCCTCCGTATTAGGAAATCTCTCATTTTCAGTTTTGGACAATACTTTGCGTGGGGAATGACTAAATTAATTAGCCGACCAAAGCAGTTTTCATTAGTTAGAACTGCAACTCTTTTAGCGTATAATTAATATTTGAGTACTCTAAAATATTAATTATTGTCATTTGTAGGGTCCTTTGGTTTGGCGACTAGGGACCCTATAGTTGGTCATTTTACCTCAATTAGCAAGTCTAAAGGTGAGTTTGGTATAACGGAAATTTTTTATTTTTTGGTCCAACAAAAAAAATATTTTCTTGGAAAATAAGTAATAATTTTATTCATTTTTTGGTATTTGATACACAAATTAGGAAAAATAACTTTTCAAGAGTATTCATAAATAATTTAAATATAATAAATATGAATCGATAAACTTTCAAACCAACAACCTTTCAACCCATAAATTTCATAACTTTCGAACCGCTAAACTTTCAAAATAGCGGAATTTCGACCACATAAACATTATAATTCTAAACTCGTAAACTTCCAAACACATAAACATCTGAACTCATAATTTTGGAACTTGTAAATTTTGAACCTTTAAACCGATAAATAAAAAGATTAAAACTGAAAAATATATCTAAAAAATATTTTTATTGGGGGCAGTAAAATGAAAAAAATAAAAATTTAAATTACAAAAAAAAAAATTGTGCGGTTGTTTGGAGGGGGCAGGTGATGGGGGTTGGGGTGGGTAGTGGATAGGACAGAAAAACGAAAAAACAGAAATTTAAAATCGCAAAAAAAAAAAGGTAAAAAAATATTTTTTCTATGGTGGGGGTGGGGCGAGGGAGGGATAGTAGGCTAGGTGGTAACGAAAAAACTGAAATATGGAAAAAAAATCTTTGTTTGGAGAGGGGGTGAGGTGAGCTGGTGAGGGTGAGGAAGGTTGAGAAGGAGTTTTGGAAAATATTTTCCCTTTTATTGATAAGGAAAATATTTTTCTCCAATTAGAGGAAAATGAGTTCATAAGAAAAAATATATTTTTAAAATATTTAAGCTAACCAAACATGGAAAAATTGAAAAATATTTTTCGAAAAATATTTTCCTTCGTACCAAACACATCATGGGAGATTCAATTTCAAATGGTAATGTAGGAAGTTCAAATTTTATTGATCAAGTTATTAGTTGAATCTTGCTTGTCATCCACAAATTATTTACCTATATATATATATATATATATATATATATATATATATATATAAAATCAAAAAAGATGAAGATGAACAGGAACCGATACAGAGAGAGAATGGGAAGCTTCTGGAGAAAGCCAGAAACCAAAATGAGATCCTGTATATAAAATATCTGTATAAATCTTTATATACAATCACTTCTTGGGTCGGGGCAGACGGCCCAAGAACAAAAAGAAAGTGGGCTCATATATATGTACAACCCAAACAACAAATCATCACAGCTCTATATTCTGCCTCAGCAGAAGACAAAGAAACAACAGGTTGCTTCTTAGATTTCCAACTAATCAGGCAACCACCCAATAGCACAGAAAATCCAGTAACAGATCTCCTAGTATCAGGGCATGCAGCCAGTCACTATCAGAATAACCAACAACAGAGAAATCATCACTGGCAGAATAAAACAGACCCATAGAAGGAGTGCCTTTAAGGTATCTCAAAACATGCAGGGCAGCAGTCATATGGGGAAGTCTGGGGCATTTGAGGAATTGACTCAGATGTTGAACAGCAATGCATATGTCAGGCCTAGTATGAGTTAGAAATAACATCTTACCAACAAGACTCATGTACTGGTCAGGAGAGGATAAAAGGTCACCAGAATCAGCATGAAGTTTGACATTAATATCCAAAGGGGAGACAACAGAGGAAACATTTGCACAATCAAACTGATGCACTAAATCAGAAATATACTTATGCTGATTAAGGATGATTCCACCAGGAACAACTGACATTTCAAGGCCCAAAAAATAATGCAAAGATCCTAGATCTTTGATTTTAAACTGATCATCCAGAAACAGTTTCAGGGCAGTTATCTCATCACTGTCATCCCCAGTAAGGATAATATCATCCACATAGACTGCCACAACCACAAGGGATCCAGTTTTACCTTTGATGAACAAAGTATAGTCATTCAAAGAATGTTTGTACCCTCTGGAATAAAGAGCAGAAGACAATTTGGCATACCATTGTCTGGATGCTTGTCTCAGCCCATATATGGATTTCTTGAGTTTACAAACTAGAGGAGAAGAACTAGAAGATGGAGGAGAAACAGAACCAGAATGAGGAGCAGAAACTGTCACTCATATAAACTTCCTCATCCAAATCCCCATGGAGAAAAGCATTATTGACATCAAGTTGAAACAGAGGCCAGTGATTCTTGACAGCCACAGCAATAAGGCATTTCACAGCGGTCATCTTAATCACAGGAGAAAAAGTGTCAGTAAAATCAATCCCTTCAACTTGTGTATCACCCCTAATAACAAGCCTTGCTTTATACCTTTCAACAAGACTATCAGACTTGTATTTGATTTTATAGACCCATTTACAACCAATGGGTTTCTTACCAGGAGGAAGAGGAACAGCATCCCAGGTATGCTTAGCTTCCAAAGCATCAAACTCCTGTCTCATTGCATCCTGCCATGATGGGACAGATGCAGCTTGAGAGTAATACAAAGGTTCAGATTCCAAAGTAGAAGAAGAGGAACCAGAAAAGGCAGGGAGTTGACAGACATAATCCTTAAGATAGGAAGGAGGATTATGCTGTCTAGTGGAATTTCTAGGAGTAGGAGAGGATGTGAAGGAGGTAAAACAGGAGGAGAGATATCATGATTGAAAGAAGGAAGGGAAAATGGAGCATCATCGGTAAAATCAGGAACAGGAGAATCAGATGTAAAATGAGGAACAGGAGAATCAGGAGAAGCATGTATAGGAAAATATGTGTCAGGGAAATGTTCAGCAGGAGGAATAGAAAGAAAATATGAAGGAGAAGGGTGAGCAGAAGAAGGTTTATTCTTAAAAGGAAAACAAGTTTCATGGAAGACAACATACCTGGAGACAAAACACTTCTTGGAAACCAGATCATACAGTTTATAACCCTTTTTGGCAAAGGGGTAACCCAGAAAAACACAAGAGAGGGCTCTAGGCTTCAGCTTGTCCCTTTGAGGAATAGGGACAACAACATAAGCAAGGCACCCAAATGCCCTCAAATGAGAATAGGATGGATCTTTCCCATACAAAATTTCATGAGGAGACTTATTGTGAAGAATTCTGGAAGGTATTTTGTTAAGAAGATAAGTGGCAGTCAATAGACAATCCCCCCAGAAAGACACAGGTAGGCCAGATTGAAAAAGCAAGGCTCTATATGTTTCAAGAAGGGTTCTGTGCTTTCTTTCAACAACGCCATTCTGTTGAGGTGAATGAGGGCAGGAGGTTTGATGAATAATCCTCTGGCTACTAAAGAAAGATATGCCCTCAATGCTGGATCCCAATTCTAAGGCATTGTCACTTCTAACAGTTTGAACCACAGTGTTAAACTGAGTTTTAACAAAACAGATGAATGACTTAAGCAGGGAAAAAGCAGTGCTTTTAGATCCAATTAAGTGTGTCCAGGTTGCCCTAGAAAAATCATCAACTATAATAAGGAAGTATCTCTAACCAGAAGAAGTAGAAGTGTGGTAAGGCCCCCAAGTATCCACATGTATTAATTGAAATGGTCTAGTAGTACTGATACTGCTGTCAGGAAAAGGGAGTCTAGTTTGTTTGGCCATAGGACAGACAGAACAAGGAAAAGGTTGTTTAGAAGCAAGTGGAATAGACAAACCATAAATATGTCTCATATTTGCAAAAGAAGTATGTGCTAGTATTAAATGCCAAATGTAATTCATATCAGTGGTAACAGCATTATTACAAATGGAATTATTTACAATTGGAGGCAAGGCAACAGTTTGCTGTCAGACACATTATCATCATTACAAAAATCAGACAAAGCACACACAGAAGTAAAAGAAGAACCAGGAGAGGAAGAAGGGGAAGATGGCACCCAAGACAGTTTGTATAGACCAGCTTCCTCTTTAACAAGATCCAGAGGCCTCTTCAGAGAAGGGTCCTGTATCATGTGAAGTAAACAGGAAGTTGGAGTAAACAAAACTATACAGTGCAATTGTTTTATCAACTTGTGAACAGAAATCAAGTTGTGTTTAAAGGAAGGAACCAGAAGCACATTGTGAAGAGTAAGGGAAGAAGTTAATGCAAAAGAACATGTACAAGTTACTTTCACTTTGTAACCATTAGGCAAAGTTACAAGATAAGGAACAGTCAAAGGTATCATGTTAATGAGTAGGTTTTTATCATGTGTCATATGATTAGATGCCCCTGAATCTATGATCCAGGTGACAGAATTAATGTGTGTAAGCATGCATAATTTGGAATCAGAAACAAGACTCTCAGTCAACATAGTACCAGCAAAATTAGCAGCACACATGGGAGGAGGAGCTTGATCACTCGAATCCCCTAACTTGGTCTGTTGCAACAAGCTCATCAATTGATCATAGTGGTGTCTCCTCAACCCTGGTATCACAGAGCTGTGACCATCTATGTGTGCAACATGGTGATGGCTGGCAGGAGGATCCGCAAGAGGAACAGACATATTAGGATTCCCATGATTAACAGACACACATTCCTCACCAGTGGAGACATGAGCAGTTGCAGATTTCCTTCCCTTGTTGTAATTTATGTATTGAGGAAACCCATGAATCTTGTAGCACTTATCAATTAAGTGCCCAGATTTCTTGCAGTATCTGCAAAATAAGGGCCCTCTTTTTTGTTCAAAATTAACTCTGGGTCTAAAAATAGGGGGTCTAGGCACTGTGGCCTGATTAAACCCAACTGAGTGCTTGTTTGCATTAGCATTAAAAGACATAGAGTCTGGACTGATTTGAGAAATAGATTGAACTTGTCTCTGTTTCTCATCATTAAGCACTATATTGTAAACACTGTCAAGGGAAGGAAATGGCTGCATCTCAACAGATTACTCCTAACCCCCATGTATGCTTCATTTAACCCCATAAGAATCTGGAATACCTTGTTTTCATCATCTTCCTCAATTATTCCATTTTTAGCAGCACACACACATCTCTGCCCATGATTTGTGCACATTGTGCCCAACTCATCCCACAGGCCTTTGATCTTGTTAAAGTATGAGGCTACGTCTAAGCAGCCTTGAGATGTGTGGGAAAGTTTCCTTTTTAATTCAAAGATTTTGGTGTTGTTAGGGGTACCATATCTTTTCTCAATTTGGGACCATATACTCTGTGCAGTATCAGAATACTGCACACTATCAGCAATCTGAGGAGATAGGGAAGAGGTCAACCAGGAAATGACCATGTTAATATATCTATCCCACAGCCTCTGTTGAGCCACATTAGTGGTAGGTCGAGGACATGAGCCGTCAACAAATCCGATTTTGTTTTTAGCAGATAATGCAACAATCATTTTTCTCCTCCAACCCCCATAACCACTACCCGAGAAGGGAGTGGGGACAAGAGAGACCCCAGGGACATCAGAGGAATATAAAAAGAGGGGGCTGGTAGAGTCTACCGAGGAGGAGGTACCAGTAGTGGTATTAGAAGCCATGATTAATGAACCAGCTTGAAAGAAAAACAGTTTCGACAAGCAAATTTAACGGAACCAGATACTCACATAAGGAACCAGATAGTCACACACAAAGCATACAATACTCAAAATAAGGACAGAGTTACCCTCCTTCTTCGCGACCGGAGAAGATCGGCCTTCAATCAACAGAGAAAACCCTAGGTCCAACACCGGAAACCCTAGGTTCTGAAACTCACCGAAATAAGGTCAAAGACGCCGGAAAGTTACCCAAAGCGTCCATCAAGCGAAGAGAAAGTCATCGAACAACCCCAAAACTCTAGGTCCGAAAGTCGGAAAACCCTAGAATTTGAAGAACTCGTCGGAACAAAGTCAGAGATGTCGGAAAATCACCCAAAACATCTACTGATACAGGATCGGAGCCTCAAACAGTCAGAAAATTCCCGATTAACCGATTATCATTCATCAAGAAAAAATATACGAAGAGTATTTTTTTCTCAGATAACCGAAGAAAAACTTCAGCGAAAGCTTCATCAAGTATTGATAACACGTAACAGAGAAGGATCGGAAGATTTTCCCGCTCTGATACCATGAAAACATGAGGATTTGAAGATGAAAATCAGAAACGATGAAGATGAACAGGAACCGATACAGAGAGAGAATGGGAAGCTTCTGGAAAAAGCCATAAGACCAAAATGAAATCCTGTATGTAAAATATCTGTATAAGTCTTTATATACAATCACTTCTTGGGTCGGGTCAGATGGCCCAAGAACAAAAAGAAAGTGGGCTCAGATATATGTACAACCCAAATAACAAATCATCACATCCCAATACATTGTATATCAGAAAATACAACAAATATACAATGTATATACAATGTGTACAATCATTTTTGCTTAGGTTTGGAAGCCATGTAGTCTTTCATCTCAACAATATATTATCGAATGATAGGTGTCGCGAGGATGTTTATAAACATATTTTTATAAAATTCACCATTTATTATGATACAGTAAAACCGGACATAATGATACAGATATTAATTTAACTTATATGTCATGCTAGTGAAAGTGAACTAGAAACTTTAATAATAAATTAATAGTTGATAAAATCCAATAATCTTATTTTTTAGCTTTCAAAGATGGCAAACATACCTTGGATGAAGAGGGAGAGCCAAGATTTTAAGCATGTGGTTTTAGAATTTTAATTGTTTTAAGTTACTAGATTTTAAAATAATAATTTATATATATTAAATAATTTTTATAAAATAAATATATGATTTGAATAGTTATTGGGTTCGATCGAATTCGCACTCAGCTCTCTAGCTCCGCCCTGCTTGGATGGGCGATCACCCAACTAGCTCCTGCTTGAAAGCAAGAAGCTCACAACAGTATTCACCTAGAAAATGCTAAAAAAGAGAGATCTAAATTCGTGGAGGTTCAAATTTCCAAGCAATGCTACTATTCACCTAGAAAGGAATAACGTTATATAAAATGATCAATAATATTATATTGAATATTTGAGATGCCTCAAAATGAGAAAATGTGATATAAATTTGGATGAAGTGAGAAATAATTTTAGATTTAAGTTATATTCATTAATAATGATTCTTTTACGCTATTAATGTAAATTAACTAATAAAGTACACCTTTTTAAATAAAAAAATTAAGGAAACCAGATTAGATTTTTTATAAATATTTATCTTCTATTGTCAATTTTAACTTGATAATATGTGAAATTATTCACTATTAACACGTAGTTTAACTCACTTTATTTGGTATTAATAGGCATTAAATTGCATTTCAAGAATGGATCTATAATGGCATTCGAGTAACGCTGACTTATAAGTCGCATTCAAGCAATGTAATTATAAGTAGCATTCCTAGATGCGATTTGCTTTTAGCTACATGAATCCGACTTCAAGGTAAACTTTATTAACTGAAGTTGGAAGCGTCTAGTGATGTAGCAGCTAAGATAGGTAGAGCTTAGAAGTAAAACCTACATTCAGAGGCGAATTCATTATCTAAATCTTATTGAATTCATTACATTTTTAAAGTTGTAAGTTCGTATCTATTATTTTTGTAATTTTAAATGAATTTTTATATACAAATTTTTATTACATAAAAAATTAATTATAGGTATAGTTGAATCCGTGTGTACTGCGCCACATTCGCCTCTGCCTTACATTAGGAACCGGCAAGAATAAAAATTGAAAATGTAGCCTAATTAAGTACCGATTTGGTGATTCTAATAACATGTCAGCATGTTTTGCATTTACTTATTTATCAGAGGCGGATCCAGAATTTTAAGTTTATGTATTTCTATATAATCTTAAATTAATATACACTAATAATTGGATTAGTAAACTGTATTTCAAGCTAAATATTTTTATAAAACTATAGAAATTTTTTAAAATAAAAATAAGGTCTAGGCAAAAGTTATTAAATTCACGTAAACCCATATCAATTGCACTAGATCTGCTCCTGCTATTTACAACATGGTGATTCATCCATTTTCTATCCATTGAAGATCATATAAATGATTTGTTTCATTTTTTGTATCATTTCAAGGTTTTATTTAAACGAAGAGCTAAAATTATATATTTGGAAAAAAGAGGCCGGCCGGCATGTAAGTAGGGGCAGCGTTTGGCTCTGATCGAGAGTTAAAACGTAATTACTTAGAAATCAATGGGTATTTTAGTAAATCTACCTTTCTTTCTTTTAGTTGTAACGTCCCTTAACACAGATTGAAAATGTAGCCTGGAAAGAGCAAGGAATTTTAAAAAGGAAATAAAAGAGAAAAACTTTCTTTTTAAAGTCACAGCAAAAGCAAAGGCATTTCAATTTTCAAAATTCTCAGAATCGACAAATCTGTCTTACTGACAAATTTGAAAGTCATCTCATCTCCGACAATGTATGAGCCGCAGCAGTTGTTGGATTTGCAGGACAACAATGGCGGTTTCGGTGGCGGAGCTGACTCCAGGTCTTGGCTTTCCGGCGAAGACCGGTCCCCTACTCTCCGGCGAACTGATTCTTCTCTCTCTAATTCGGCCGCTGGAAATGTTGACCGCATGCTGTTCAATGACCTCGTCGAGATTGTTCCTCTTGTTCAGTCCCTCATTGTAACTCTTTCCCTCTCTTGAACCTATTGCTTTTTTTGCTTGCGCCAAGTTATTCTTATAGGCGTGTAAATTTTGAAATTTTCATGTGATTTCTTACAGGATCGAAAGGCGAAAAGTTCATTTACTAGAAGGGGATCAATGACCTACACTAAAACACCTTCAAAAGAGTCGCTTTACAAGAAGGTAGTTCCCTATCCCCTACCTACCCCTCCCCCCACCCCCACCTTCGCACTCCCCCACACCGGGCATCCTTTTTAGTCTTAAATCTAGAAATGATATAATTCTACTGTGATATTTCGTGTATTTCTATTAATTATTTGCAGTCTCAGTTTCAAATTGCTTGGTAATTATAATCTTCTGTGTGTAAATTCCTTTTTTAAGTGTTTGTATATATATAGTAATAGAAGCAATGTTTAATAAAACCTAGTTCTCTGGAAACTCTTCCTTTAGTGGAACAAATTTTCCTTCTTCATTTCCTAGAACATTACTCGAATTGATGAAATGTAATTAATGCTTTACCTTCCTGGCAACATTTTCAATAGGATTAAGAAATTGCAGCTTTTTGTAGATTGGGACTTTGGCACGTTGAATTAGGTCTAAGATACGGCAAAGTAAAGTGCCGGTGGACTGAATTTTGACTTACCTTGAACTGTAAAAATCTTATGACTAATAGGAGTACTAATTCAATTCTTGTCTGCATATATCTACTTTTAAGATTTTAAGTTGATTATAGCATCGTATTAGAAAAGTAGAGAATATTAAGTACATTGTCCATTTTCCAACGAATGCTTCAAATTCTATACTGACACGTTTTGCGTAGTGTCTTCCTTTACTGACATCTCTTCAGTAGCTTCAAACTATAAGGTAGGATGCAATTTGCTTCAAATCCAATAAGCTGCCTAAACCCAACTGAAATATAAGTTTGTTTCTCAGACCCAGTTTTCACTTAGGTTTCCTTGAACAAGTGATTGAATATCTATTCAAATATTGTAAGAGTACTTTCACCAAGCTATTTCCTGGTTCTATGGCAATATGGATCCAGATATATTTTTGAACACTTGACACCTTTAGTTTTATGGTTCTGCCCTGCTTTTCATTGTGATAGACTTTTTAAAAGTCAAACTCTCTGGATTTCACCAAATATCTTTTATTTGGGTCCATTCTTTGTCTCTACGTGTGTCTCCGTGGAGAAAGTGAGATACTAGAAATGTTACAGTGTGGCTACTTTGAAATCAGTGCTTCCGTTTGGGTTCGGTCATGCTCCAGAAACTGGAGAGAATCTTCTGTTGGTTTCTAATGAGTTAAGGAAAGTAAGTTTTATGTTTCAGCAAGGCGGAGAAAAACAATAACTAACATAAGTTGACCTATTGGGTACGATAGGGCTCAGTTATAAACAGGAGTCTTGGTTGACATAAGGTTGAATTTGATGTTGGACAAAGTCGGTCAAGTTTTAGCATGGGACTTTTCAAGAATATAAATTGGGTTAGACAAGATAGGGGTGCAATGGCACATGATGACTGTAAGTATATTCCTTTTCTACTAAATTCACCATCTTGCTTTCGTGCCACCTCAGTCTAATTACCACGAATGATATAGAGGAATGAAACGGCTAAGAGATAAATTCACACATTTTCTTTTTCTGGTGAGATGGGGGAATCAATTTAGATAGAAGAGGTGCAATAGAATTTCTCACGAATACCTCACAGGCCATTGCAAACACTCTATTCAGGTAAGCATATAGGAGTAGCTAATATAGTTCATAGAAGCGATAAGATTACAATTTGAGTTAATCTGCAGGCTTCTTCGTCATATCGTGATAGAGAAACTGTTGGGAGATAGAAGTTAGTCACAAATCAAGCAAAACATGAAAAAGTTCAAACAAGTGACCCCAAAATGCAGTATTGCAAATTACTTATGCGATTCCTTACAATCCGTTTTCTCTATATTCTTGCAACTGTAGTGAAAGCTGCTTCCATCTGGGAAGTAGTTTCTTCAAAAGACTAAGAAAGTAAATTATTATTTACTATGCAGGGTGCTTTTGTTTTAGATAAAATATATTAGGGTGGTTCTCGATTACAAATAATGCGATCAGTTTGTCGATTCCGGTATTCGCTTGAGTAGTTGTCATTGTGATTGCATCTTTTAATTGGGTTGTCTTTATAGATGTTTCAGTCTTCCTTGTTATATTTATCCCATTTTTCAGCTTGTACTGAATGCTTAATTGACTGATAATATTGTAGGGGACATCCTTCTTTTTGGATCTGCAATTAGACTATAGTTATAAGATGGGCAAATTAGAGGCTGGAGTACAAGGTTCAAAATGTCAGTTACCATTTCAATGGCAATCCGAAGGTTGAGAGCCTAGAAAATTAATAATACATAATTTCTTCACATTGATTTGAGGAGTAATAACTAATAGTATGGAACAATAATGGCAGGCATTGTTCAGGCTCGTGACAGGCCAGCACGAATCAAAATTGGGGTTTCATCTACACAGACTAAATTAGAGTTTGCATTAAAAGGAAAGCATCCTATACACATCCAACTTTGGTGGCTACAGTTTCCATGAAACTTGGATATGCTGATGCAAGAGAAAAGTGGCATGATGTATTAGCCTCTGATAGTAACATTTTATTTGAGGTTATAACTCATACTACATCAGTATCTGAAATTTTACTCATAAAAAATAAAATAAAAAAGAGTTAAAAGGAAGTTTATCTTACTCTATAACAATTTCTTTAATGTACTATTTCTCTCTTCCTGGTTGATATCTTCTCTCGGGTAGTAGGTGAAGCCATTTCCATCAGCTCACTACTATAAAATGAGCAGTCAACTTCGTCCTAGCTGAGAGCTGACCAAATATGATACTTGTATTAGTTGTGTATGTGAAACTAACTTCTGATTGCTTGCATATTCTTATCTGTGAGGTTGTCCTTGCTAAACAAATTTGTTTGTTTGTTTGTTTCTACTCTAATTGTATGAAAACGAGCATTGCTTTATTTCGGTCCATTAGAGATGCTAACACCGATGTTTGCTTCAGACGTCTGAAGCAAAAGGAAGGAATCCAGCTCAATCAACTTCGACGAAAAAGCATAGGGACCAAAATAAAAATGTTGGCGGTAATCAAGATGGATGCACTGAGAACTTCTCAGTGATTTCCTCAAGGTCATCTTTGTTAGAAAAAGATAGAGAAGAATTGATGGCTTTGAGGGAGCAAGTGGAAGATCTGCAAAAGAAATTATCGGAGAAAGATGAACTTTTGAAGGAAGTTGAGATCTCAAAGAATGAAATGGCTTCTATTTGTGCTAAACTAGATGAAATGAAGAAGGAATATGCCGAAAAGGACTTCTTACTCAAATCGACTCAAGTGCAACTCTCTAATGCAAAGGTGAATATATAATGTCAGCTTACGCCCTTTCCAACCTCAACCCCCAAATTGAAAAGCAATAAGATGCAAATTGTTCTAGAAATGTGTTGCATGGCTCAGCTTAAATGTCACTATATTACGCTCTTTAACATTTGGCTCTACTTGGGCTGTTTTAGACAGACTAAGAAACAGAGATTACTTAGGAGTAGTTATATAATCATATACTTTGCTTTCTGTTGAGTATCAGGGAGTAAATGCCAACCAGAAGTTTCAATCAATACGTTCTGGTTAATTTTCGCGAGGCCGTAAAATTTCAGATTACTGCACTTTGAGACTGGCTCCTACTACTAGATCCACTGCTTAGTTATGCAGATGTTCAGTGATGTAGTCTACTGTCTCCACAATTTGCATGGGTAAACCCCCAACATGATGTCTTCCTTTTTGCTCTCCTTAGGTTAAGTTAGCTGACAAGCAAGCAGCTGTGGAGAAGTTAGAATGGGAAGCGATGACCTCCAGCAAGAAAGTGGAGAAACTCCAGAACGATCTAGAGGTGGTTCAGCGAGAAATAGCATGGTTCATGCAGTTTGTTCAAAAATTGACAAAGAATGGTTCCAGGGCTTTAGCTGAAGATTATGATGTCATTCCTTACTTATGTGACAAGAACATTGAAAGAGTAAGCTTCCTGTTTTCTTGAATGCTATTAAAACTTCGTTTTATTTTGTCAAGGGTCTCCCCTTGCGCGATCTCTGGCTAGGTCAAGCTAATAAAGAATTTACTTGATATATTTATCTTCTCAGCTTCTAGTAGTTTATTAGGATTTTTAAATCTCAAATTCGTTTTGTACAGGATCACCCAAACGAAACAGGAATGCAGGAACTGGAGTTGGCAAGAGAAGCTTACATTGCAGCAATTGCTGCTGCTAAAGAAAATCAAGATGAAGCATCTTTTTCTGCAGCTGCCAAAGCAAGATTATATCTGCAGTCACTTGTTCTGAGAACTTAAATATGGATTCTGGTTGGGGAAATTGACTGCTATAGTTTTTCGTATTACTACTGTGCAAATGATGTTTAAATAATTTATGGTGACAGTAAATTTCTCAAGTAATTGTACAAGAAATGTGTACACGATTGATTACCGATATACAGAAGCTCTCTGTTGCTATGGAATGTTCTTTTGACTAATGTGCTAGAATTCAGAATAGTGTTGTTGGACGTTACTTTTATATTTATTTAATTTTCTCTCGACTTCCCATTGGTGTATGTATTTCAGTTCTATCTCATTACTCGATTTTGTTGCTGGAAATAAGAAAAATGTATATAAAAGAACGATCTATATTCTTATTAGTTTGAGTTCAAAGGGAAGGGGGAGGAAAAGGTATCAAAATCTGCAACAGGGATGACGCACACATGTCCAAGCCGTATGCTTCTCGTAGCGTGGGCCTTCCTCTGGTTTCGGCATTTGAGCTGGACTGCCCATCCAATCCCAGCCCAAACTGCAAATTTAGCAATATTGGTAACAAATTAAATAATTACCAATTTTAATGCAAAAAATAATTACAACATAAATAAGAAAAAATAACTGGGATACTTACACAGGGAAGGCAAAAGAACCAGTGCTGCCATTAGAGTGATCATTAGACTCACTTGATTCAGCAGATGGACTCGTCTTGCTTTCACTAACATCACCTATGTGACTGATCTCTTTATCGACAGCAGGTGGCCATTCCTCTTCCATATCGTTGCTCCCTTTTCCCTCACCCTGCCAATAACAACATAATATTATTTTTAGACGAGAGTCTAAATCGATCAAATTTCCACATATAACAAAGGGGCTCACGTGACCTAGTTAGTCTCGACAAAAACTATTTTAAGTGTGCCCTCTGAAAGAAAGAGGCGGATGAGAGAAGTGATTACTTTGGGACCTTAAATTCCCAACTTTGTTGGAGACTGTATGTTCGAAACCCCCTTTGGTCGTTTAGCTTTTTTTTTCTTCCTCCTTTCTGTTTTTAATACTAATGTATAATAATTAACTTAATTAATATTTTAGTTCTTTGATTACACTATAATTTATATTTAATAGCAAATATCTTTTTAAAAAAACTTTTATCTACTTTTTTTAATTTTATTTATAGTTTAGTACTAATACACAATAGTCAACTTAATTAATTTTATTCATTCTCTTTCCATAGCACCCATCTTGCGAAGAAATATATGTTTGGTGTTTTTTTTCTTCTTTAGAATTTTACCGCCGGTGATTAGCATACAGTGGTGTCTCCGTCGCGCTCAAATTTTGGGTCCGCCTCTACATGTCGATACTTGTCAACTCTCACACATCTTCCACGTAATTCATATTTCAAGATGCCTAACAGTGTAGTGTGACTATTAACAAATTTCATTGCTATAAGACGTATCAATAGTTTTTATTCTAAATACAAAGAAAGTGAGACTTTTTCAAGTGCTAAGAGTAATTTTCATTACCAAATGACAGGTTGAAAGTTTGGGTAAAGAATAAGTGAGAACGTTGTTGATTAAGCGGAGTAAAAAAAAAGATAAAAATAACGGAACTTGTCTAAAGTACTTTACCTTTTCATCATTATCTTCTTCAGTTGTACCATAGCTATCTTCTCCATCTGGACTGACCTTGTTTTTTTGACGGTAACCATTAAACTCTTGTCCATTCTCTACATAATTAAGCTGCTTTTACAAAAGTTCAAAAAAAAACTGTCTTATTATTTTCGCAATTTTTAGTCATATTAAAAATTAAGCCAATGCTTCGACACTACTAGTCTGAATCGACAACAACATGCCTAGTATAATCTCACACAGGAGGTTTGGACTTTTCCCGTACCTTATGAAGATAGAGAGATTGTTTCTAATAACTAGTCTCAGTCGAATTATGTAGTATTATCCAAATTAAACAACAACAACTCAGTATAATTCTACTTAGTAGGGTTTGGGAAGGATAGTGTGAACGCAAACCTTACCCATACCCTGGGGTAAAGAGGCTGTTTCCAAATAAACCCCCGGCATCCTTTCCTCCAAGAACTTACCACCTTGCTCTTGGGGGACTCGAACCCACAACCTCTCGGTTGAAGTGGGGGTTGCTTACCATCAGAGCAACCCCTCTTATTGCTTATCCAAATTAAACTCACACAAAATTATTATAAAATGAAAGTAATGGAGAAGAGTTAATTACCAACCTTCCTACAAACAGGCCTTGGGCTTAAGTTAACATGATCAATTTTCTGTTGAAATTTCTCCGACTTTTTATCTTCCACTATATGTATTCCTCCATCATCTTCAAAACAAAATACTATATAATCCTCTTCTGAGAATCGAGGCCAGCTTGAGTCATTGCCTCCGTCTTCAGCTTTTCCCTCTGCTGAAATTTCCACAAATTCTTTCCTCTTTTCCATTTTCTTTTTTAACTTTTTCCTGTTCTTCTTTCTGTTATGATCACCAATAGGATCGAAAACCATGTTTCTACTCGGTTTTTGAGGCGACGACATAGCACAACACATATCTTTTTCTTCCTCTACAAAAAATGTACTATATCAATTAAAATAAAAGAAAAAATAACAAGAGAAAAAAAAATATATTGAAGCTTTAGAATTACCTAAAGGAAATCTGCAAGCATAGAAACAAGATACCCA
Source organism: Nicotiana benthamiana (assembly GCA_034376525.1). NCBI lineage: Eukaryota > Viridiplantae > Streptophyta > Magnoliopsida > Solanales > Solanaceae > Nicotiana > Nicotiana benthamiana. Next base: position 106,022,352 of record CM067335.1, on the reverse strand, counting down.
ATCTTTAATTCGCCATCTTACTAGCCTAGTTACTGTGAATGGACTACTCATTTTGTGGAGCTGTTATTCAATATTCAAGAGAGGAAAATAAGGGAGTTTTTCTGTGAAAAGAGAATGTTAAGGAGAGGGAATTATGGGATTTTTTGAATTTGAAAAAAGAATTAAAGGAGAGTGAAGACATAGGTGCATGAAGAGGGGGAATTATATCCCATAATGATTAATGAATTCAGTCGGTTATAATTTCTTCTAACATGCTATAATGGGAGTAAAACGTGGAGGTATATATGGCTAACTTTCAAGAACACAACGTCTCACACCGAGCCTCGGGCTTGATACGATTTATATCGATATAAGTTATATTCAAATAAATATTAGAATTAATTATATTGAAAATATAAATTATATCGGTATTAATTACTTTACCTTTTATAAGGTATAAGTTATCCCGGTATTAAAATTAATACCAAAATAATATATATCTAATTTGCTAATCAACAAAGTGTTATAGTATTAAATTTTTATATCACCCTTATACTTTCTTATACCTCGTACCAAACGACCCCTTAATTTTTTTTCCTACACTTTGTTTATAAGCCCAAAAGAGATAGTAATAGGATCCAAATATAGAAGGCAAAAAAGAAAAAAAATGTAGTGCTTTTAATGCTACACGTGTGACAGTGTTTGGATCACTGTATTCTCGTGAAGTCTATACTTGTCGAGCTATTTCAAAAGTTCAAAAATAGTGTATGTGCTACTTATCTTCCTACTATTTTAAAAATGGCCATGGCCATATTTGTAAAATTTTCTTTTGGTCTGTACCGTAATTGGTAAATTGTATGTGTAGGTTAGGTTCTTCCTACAATAGGCAGTTTCTACAATTTAATCCCCGCCTTTAATTGGTTATTGATTGTCTCTTCTTGTTGTTTATTTCTTGTTTCGACAGAAATTTCAAAAATATTTTTTTCACTCTCATTTAAGACTAAGAGCCCGTTTGACTTCGATAATTTAGAGTAGCTGATAAGTATTATGTGTTAAAAATATATTTAAGTGTTGAAACTGATTTAAAAAATAAATAATTACGTGTTTGAATAAAAGTGCTGAAATTAATAATAAACAGCTGAAGAACTAGGTGTACGAAGACTTTTGTTTTAAAAATAAGTATTTTAGGGATATAATAATAAATATATTGGTCAAATTTAAAGTGTTTATAAGCTGAAATTTGATAAGTTGGAAAATGCCACTTATGACTTTTGACTTATAAGTACTTAACTTATAAATGTCTAGATAAGTCAAAAAATGTTTATAAGCCAGTTTGCCAGCTTATAAGCGCATCCAAACACCCTCTTATCTATGCAAGAATATAGGATCCATTTGTCCATAAAAAATTAATTTTTAAAAAAAAAATTACTTTCCATAATATTTTGTAAATTTCTGAATTTTCTTTCAAAGATGAGTTTTTCAAAGAAAAACCACTTTTTTATTTTTTTGAAATCACCACTCACAAAAATGCAATGTTTTTTCAAGTAAAACATATGTTCAAACATAATTTCAAATACTCTATTTTTTTGTCGTCTCTCTATTTTTCAACTTAACTTCAAATACTACTTTTTTTTCCCAAAAATTATGAAGTAATTTTTATGTCCAAATGCCTACCTAGGCCCTGTTTGTCTATACCTATTTATAAAAACTTACTTTCATGATATACCTATGTTTTGAAATTACATCAAATATCCCAAAAATATTACACCGTATACTTCCATATATTCTAAAACATATCATGATATTCTACTTTGGACTATAATCTAAACTCAAATTACCATATGTTCTAATTTGGAATACAATATTCTAATTACTAAATAGACCATAATATTTTAATTTGGAATATATTATTCAAACTAAAGATACCACACTATTCTAATTTGAAAAGTCCGAACTTAGCTTACCCTAATATTCCAATGAAGAATACAATATCCAAACTAAACATACCATAATATTATAACAAAACATACTACAGTATTCTAATTTGGAATACAGTATCCAAACCAAATATACTATAACGTTGTAATTTGGAATACAGTATCCAATGCAAATATACAATAATTTTAATTTGGAATAGAATTTCCAAATTAAATATATCACACTATTTTAATTTAGAATATACAATAATATATTTTAGAGTGCAGTAGGTATACATCGTAAAATAAATTTGTAAAGTAGGTATACAGAGTAAACTAAATATTTTAATTGTATATGATGTTGACTAATATTTTTAATGGGCATACCGCGTAGATTATCCTTATTTTAAAAACAATGTTTTTGTCCATGGAATTCTGCAAGTTTTTAAATAATTTTCGAAAATAAGTTTTTCAAAATTCAAAAAATTTTAGAAAATCTTTTTTCCCCATACACAAAAATGCAATATATTTTTAAATGAAATACATATTCAAATATAATTTCAAATATTATTTTTTTTTAAATTATAATTTTTATGTCCAAACGTCTACTTAATACTACGTGGTTTTGAACGAGTTATTTTTCCCTCCAACTTCACATGAAAAACCAAATGATTATCCAACTTTAAGCTATAGAATATTTTCCCTTCTATCGTTTCTATTATGCTCATTACGTTACCAAGATTTTTGTAAACTTGTCGTAAAATTTGATCCACTGTCTCATGCAAAATAGTACTTTTGATGTTATGCTTAGTTGTTCCATCTTTTTTATATTTAAGTTTCGTCAATAGATTTTTGAGTTTTGATTTTCATGCATGCAATTTGCATTTCTAACCTTTTGTTATGTTTTTCTTAACTCTTTCATTATTCAAATTTAATAGTTTTGATTATTTGTTATTTACTTTTTTCACTATTAAATAAAATTTCATATAGCTGAGCTGAATAAGATAAATTCAAAAGTAAAGAACACCATTATGTAACAATTTCTGAATCGAAAGAGTGCTAGTTTAATTTGTAGGATAAAATAGACATTTACAAACTGAATTGAGATAATAAATTGGAATGTTCTATTTTCTAAACAAAGTTAAAGGAGAAAAATAATTTTCAATGAATAGGTAGACGTTTTGTACAAATTAATTTTCCACTATTCTAGTTGGAAAAATTTTCCATGAAATTACTAGTACAGTAGTACTTGACTGTTTCAATTTATGTGAACATATTTTATTTTTGGTCCGTTTTAAAAAGAGTAACTCCTTTCTAAATTCAAAAATAATTTAGCTTGAACAGTTAATGAGAAACTTTTATAACCACACAAAAAATCTGGTCTTTTTTTAATCTATTTAGGACCATAAATTTAATGAAATGTAAAGAAGCAGATGAAGAGAAGTAGAAGTGAAGTGGAGCAGAACTATAGTTGTTAGCTGTAACTGTGATTAGCTGGCGGATAGCTGGATTTTGTTATTAGTTAAAATTATTTTAGAGTTAGTTAAAAGAGATATGTGATGTGCACGTGCGTAAGACTGTATATAAGCTATGTATCAGCCTTATCTGCAGATGAATAAAACAGTTCTCTTCTTCCTCCTCTATTCATTTTCTCTCTAAGAAATTCCCAATCACACGAATTGCATGCCTCAATTTGACATGGTATCAGAGCGGGTAAATTGAGGACAAATCATGTGCTGAAACAGATCGAGATCTGCAGAAGAACACATAGCAAAATTTGTATGATTTCTCATATGACTGCACAGGATCGTGAAGCTCGATTTTCTGACAAAAATGGCAGGAAATGAAGTTACTTCTCTGGATCACAATCATCCGCTATATCTTTAACCTGTAGATTCGCATGGGATCATCCTAATACAGCTGAAGCTCACAGGACCAAACAATTATGCTTTGTGGAGTAGATATGAAATTAGCTCTTCGAGGCAAAGGAAAACTAGGTTTTGTGGACGGAACCTATGTTAAAAGTGTGTAAAAGGGTGAATTGACGGAGCAATGGGAGAAATCCAACGCAATTATTTTGTCATGGATAGAAAGCACAGTAGCAGAGGAGTTGATGGCCAGTATTATATATGCATCTAATACTAAGAAGGTATGGAGTGAATTTCAAGAGAGATTTGATAGATCGAACTTAACTAGGATATTTCACTTGTGGACTAAAATTGCCTCGTTGAGGCAGGAACTGAATCTGTTACTGCATATTACTCTAAAATGAAGGATTGTTGGGATGAATTAGATGTCTTAGCTTCACTTCCCTCCTGTGATTGTGAGGAATCCCTACCTTATGTAGTTCATTTGAAGTCATAGAGATTACTGCAACTCCTTATGGTAGGATTCATTAAGCAATCTACTTCCAAGAAGACCTGTCGTGACCGTAAATGAAGCCTATGTAACTGTTTCTCAGGAGGAGAGTCAAAGATTGTTAAGAGTAGTGGATGCTAACAAGGAGCCATTGACAATGCTGGCAGGAAGAACTTGCCAAGGTCCTAAACCTAAAAGGGCTGGAGTTGGTCTGTGAGCATTGCGGTTATAAGGGACATTTGAAAGAAAACTGTTACAAAATTGTTGGTTACCCACAGGAATTTAAAAGCAAGAATAAAGGGCCACAAACCACTGGATTCATACCTTATGCTAATTCTACTGTAGCAGGAGAAAGCATGAAACCATAAAAAACATAAGGTCATTTCTTCACTGAACAACAATACAAGCAGATAATGAACATGTTGTACAAACCAACAACCAGTGATGATGCAAATAACATAACAGGTAACATGGCAGGTATGATATAACTGTTATCCAACGACTTTGATTGTGCATGGATAATAGATACAAGGGCATCTCACCATATTACACCATACAAGGAGTTATTAACCACCTTTAAATCTTTAAGAAGTCAAAATAACAATAGAGTGCATGTTCCTACAGGTGGTAGAGTAGAGATCACAAATATACGAGATGCAGTGATTTTGGGAAGCTACAAGCTTGAGAATGTGCTTCATGTGCCAGATTTCATATTTAATCTACTTTCAGTGTCCAAGATAACCAAACAACTTTGTTGTGTGGCTTTGTTCTTTCCTGATTTTTGTGTATTCCAGAGGCTCTTCAATGGGAAGGTTCTGGGGATTGGTAAAGAAAATGAAGGATTGTACATACTGCAAGAAAGAATAAAATCTATAGTTGGAGCAGCAATGCATAAAGATGATGATTGTGGAAAGCCGTAGCAATGGAGACTTGGACATCCTTCTATTGGAGCAATGCAACATATTGCAGATGTCAAAAATAAACTAGATATCGAACAGTTAAGCTGTTGTGAAATTTTCCCTTTGGCAAAGCAAAGTAGACTGAAGTTTCATGTTAGTAATAGCAGTTCAAATTGTGTTTTTAAACTGTTGTATTTAGATGTGTGGGGTCCCTACAGAAAACCTACATATGATAAAAGATACTATTTTGTTACTATGGTAGATGATTACAGTAGACATATTTGGATTTGTTTGATCCAATCTAAATGTGAAGTGATTGTAAAACTTTCTTGTCTTGATAAAGAATCAGTTTGATAAAACAGTTAAGATCCTTAGATCAGATAATGGTAGTGAGGTCTTTAACTCAAAGTGTGCTGAACTTTTGTCCTCCTATGGTATAATTCATTAAAGCAGTTGCCCATACACTCCACAACAAAATAGAGTTATGGAGAGAAAGCACATACACATACTAGAAGTGGCTAGAGCCTTGGCATTCCAGAGTTCAGTGCCTATAAAGTTCTGGGGAGATTGTGTGAAGACTGCATTGTATCTGATCAATCGACTACCATCTAAAGTACTACAAAGAAAAATACCATTTGAGCTACTACATGGCAGGTTGCCTCAATTGTCTCACATGAAGGTGTTTGGATGTTTTTGCTATGCTAGCAGATTGCCTAGAGGTGATAAGTTCACGTCAAGGGCCAGGAAGAAAGTATTTGTGAGTTATTTAGAAGCACAAAAGGGGTACAAATTTTATGATCTTGAAGACCATCAAGTGTTTATTAGCAGAGATGTACAATTTAAGGAATCTATATTTCCTTTTAAAACTGAAGCTGCAAAAAATTTTATGTGATTTTTCTTTGTTCAATAACACTACACCTACAGGAGTCATTCAGCCACATGCAGGAGAGGTATATGATCAATGTCAACATAATGTAGAATCCCAACTTGAATCTGCAGACATTGTGACTACATAAGACATTCCATCAGTACCTGAGGCAACACTAGACATTGCTGTTGAGGAGGAATCTCAGCAAGATATGGACACACCTCTTGAACTAGCTCAAACTGAACTACAATAGTGGAATCAGTACCTAAAGCAGTCCAACAACATGAAGAAGGTGGCAGAGCAAGCAGAACAACTAGACCGCCAATTTGGCTCAATGACTATGTCACTACTGGGAAGTCAAACGCCCATTGTTCTCATCCCATATCCAAACATGTCAACTACTCTCATCTTCATCCCAATTATCAAGCCTATTTGGGTTCTTTCTCTACATCCACTGAGTCTAAGTCATTCAAAGAAGCTTTACAAGATCCCAATTGGATTTTGGCTATGCAACAGGAAATTGATGCACTCGAAGGGAACAAAACTTGGGAGCTAATTTCACTGCCCAAAGGAAAGCAAACTATAGGCTCAAAATGGATCTACAAGATTAAGTATAAAGCCAACGGTAAGATTGAAAAATACAAGGCACGACTAGTAGCTAAGGGGTATACACAAACAGAGTGTATCGACTATCATAAGACTTTCTCCCATGTTGTAAAGATAGTCACCGTTCGAATAGTCATTAGTGTGGCATCCTCAAAGAATTGGTTCGTATATCAAATGGATGTCAACAATGCATTTATTCAATGGGATTTGTATGAAGAAGTCTATATGGATTTGCCACAAGGATTCCACAGGCAGGGCAAGTATAAGGTATGCAAGCTCTTGAAATCCTTGTATGGTCTCAACCAGGCTTCAAGGAAATGGAATGTCAAGCTCACTTCTGTTATGGTGGAAGCAGGACACTGTCAAATCCCTCATTATCATTCGCTATTCACTAGAAGGAACGGAGACAACATAGTGATCATTCTAATCTATGTTGATGATCTTCTCGTTATTGGGAACAACTTACATCTCATTGAAGAAGCAAAACAAACTTTACACAACAATTTTAAAGTTAAAGATCTTGGATAACTCAAGTATTTCCTGAGGATTGAAGTGTTGAGGTCCAAACAGGGCATACTTCTCAATCAGAGAAAGTATGCTTTATAGATGATCTCAGATGTTGGATTGGGTGGTGCAAAACTAGCTTCCACGCTAATTGAAGCAAGCACAAGACTCACAACTGTTGAATTAGACAGATTGACTGGAGCAGCTGATGATCCTATACTTGAAGAGGTGTCAGGTTAACAAAAGGTGGTGGGTAAGTTGATTTATTTCACTATCACATGCCCAGATATATGTTTCTCTGTTCAGGTTCTTATCAAGTTTATGCAACAACCCAAGAAATCACATTGGGAATCAGCCTTAAGGGTGGTGAGATATATTAAAAGTAGCCCAGGGTTGGGAGTTTTTGTAAGCCACAAACCAACCACTCAGTTGACTGCTTATTGTGACTCTGATTGGGCAGCATGCCCCAATACTAGACGATCAATGATAATAGGCGAAATCTAGGTGATTTAGCTATTGTTTATGCTTCCGCTTAATTACGTTTCAATGACATAATGTGGTTAATTGATGAAAAAATATGCTATAATTGTGATTTGTATACATTGCAGGATTATGAGCCTATATGATGCTTTCAAGAGGCTATTGGAATGATTTATGAGCAAAAACAACCCCTCGTAGTTGAGTGCGTGCAAGGACAATATGAAATATTGGAAGAAATCGAGCCCCGGGTGTGCGAAGAACGCGCGAAGTCGCACATAGTTCGCATGCGTTATCAGCCAAGGCAGAAAGATGTCCGAAGGACGCGCGAGATCGCGCGTGTCTGGTCTGGAAAAGTGTTTTTAGGGGTAAAATTAGAAATATGGAGAGAAACCACTTAACCTATATAAAGTCAAGCTTGCCCAAGGGAGGCATGTAAGGTTTTAGAGAGTACTTTGGTAAGGAAAACAAGTGTGAGAGATCACCCAAAACATCATTGTTTTTATTCTTCTTTATTTTTCTTGCAATTTATGATTATGAATCTTTTCGTAGTTTATTTACCCATCGTTATGAGTATCTAAAAACTTTAATCTAAGGTTTTGGTGGAACCCGTTGGGGATGACTTGGTTGTTTTATTAATATAATTGGATTTGGTTGTTAATCTCTATTTGTTCATCTATGTTTTAATTGTGGATTAGTTGAAAGGGCCTTCAATTATCCATTCCTATTTATTATGTATCTAGTTGAGAGAGAGTGCATATTTAGGTGATTATATGAACATCATCACTCCCAGAGTATATACGAGAGTCATAATCGAGGGTTTAGGTATTGTATTAGAGATAACGAAACCCGGGTGCAATCTAAGTGAAATGTATTGTGAAATTAGCTGGCGTAGCTTGAGGGAGTGAGTCTAATAGATTATCATAATTACTTGAGAAATAATTATGGCAGCTTGAGTGTTCATGAATTATAGAGACAACTAAATCGTAGTTATAAGACATATACAACCAAGGAAATTACCAACGGGGGAAACCATTGCTTAGACCTTATTCCAACTTTTTACAAATCAAGTTTAGTTAATTTTCAATTGTTTAATATTTTCAGTCTTTAGTTGTTAGAAAATTAACCATTCTGAATCGGGAAGTTTGGGAAAACAAATTGTGGAATTTAGTAAATCTGACAGTAGTAATTGATAGGTTAATTCCTTGTGGTTCGACTCTGGGCAATAATACTCAGATTATATTTGCAATGCCCGCTTAGTATTTTGTGAGACTCAGTTGAGCGTGATCAAATTTTGGTACCATTGTCGGTGAGTTAACTATGTTAATAATTACAATTGAAAGAAACACAAAAATTCTAAGTGTAGTTAGTTTTCTCTCTACCAATCTTTTCATTGAAATTCTAACGTCTGAAATCTTGTGGAAAGCAGGTGTATGCCTAGAAATTCTTCAAGGACTGGAGAACTACTAGAAGGACTCTCAGACCTTGAGAAAATGTTCAGGGCATTGAACCGTGCCAACAAAGGACTTCAACAACCTCAACCAACACACCAACTCGAATTTGACATGGGTGACGTAAACGATGCCAACAGAAACATTAGGAATGAGCAAGGTGACTTAAATGTCAAAGAAGTGGCAACCCTTGTGCCCGAGGCTTCACTTTATAGCTGGGCACAACCTACATGTGACAATCTGGCCATTTGCATAGTTGTGCCCGCAATTCAAGCGGACACATTCTGGATCACTAACAACATGCATCATCTGTTGCAGAATAAGGGACTGTTCTCCGGGTCAAGCATTGAAGACCCACAATAACACTTGAATTTTTTTCTGTCAATTTGCATGACCCAAAGGCAGCCTAATATGACCCCTGAAGCTATCAAAATGCTCTTGTTCCCATTCTCAGTAAATGGGGAAGCTCAGACTTGGTTAAATTCGCTCCCGATCAACTATATTAACACTTGGGAGGAATTATTCAAGTAGTTTTTGAACAAGTTCTATCCACCTAACAAGACTGCATAACCGATTGATGATATATTGCAGTATAGGCAGCATTCCACAGAGTCCTTGCAAGAAACTTGGGAGAGATTTAAAGGGATCCTTGTGAAGTGTCCTCATCGTGGCATTCCAGACCAGATGCTCGGCCAGAGATTCTACATAGGTCTAGCTGACAACTTGAAAGCGAATGTGGAATCTTCAGCTGGAGGTGCTTTCACCGAGTGCAAAATTCTTCTCGATAAGATCTCACAGAATGCGGGGTGGATGACTAGAGGTACAACACTGGCACCCATAGTGCATTCAGTTCCACTTGATCCCAATAATTTGCAGGAAGAGAACATGGCCATACTCCTGACCCAGATGAGCTTACTGGCAAAGAAGATTGATAAGATGGGTAGAAAACATGTACACATCGTTGATACAACGAATGAAGGACTATGTACATTGTGTATTAATCAGTACTATGCGTGTTTATGGAGCAGAGAAGGTGAAAATCAAGGGGTCCGGGAAGATATGAATTATGTCAACAACTATGGGGGTTAGAGATAAGGAGCACATCAGTGGAGACCGCTGCAAAACCAGCAGTACATGCCTAATATGCAACAGCCTGGGGTATGCACCCTTAAAACCAATTAGTGCCAGTGCCTTTTCAGAAACCTCAGGGTTATCCATAACAAAATCAGCAACAACTGGTTTATCAATCACCCCCTCAGCAGGAAGATAACAATATGGTAGAGATCAGAGGTATGCTTCAGTAACTCATTGGGATAAATAATAAAGTGCAGAAAAATTGGCAATGCATGATTCAGCCATAAAGAATATTGAAACGCAGCTGGGTCAGTTGTCCATGGCGCTGAACAACCATCTTCCGAGAAGTTTACCTGCAAACACAAACATAAACCCCAAGGAGAAAAACCCGAATCAGTTGATGGTCAGTCTCAGGAATGCTAGAGATTTAGATAGAGAGCAGGAAATTGCACTAGCCAGCAATAATACTACACAAACCACTCCAGTTCACTCAGAGGTAGAAGAACTAACGGAACTTACTAAAGTGGTGGTTGAGCAGAGTAATTAGGAAAAAGGCAAAGAAAAGAGAACGAGCAAGTTGCAGAACAGGTGGCACCTCTTGCGCCAGAAAATCTTAATAGAGAGAAGCCAACAAGCAATGCACAAAAGAAGATAGACCAATATAAAAAGTTCATGGAGATGCTGCGTCAAATCTAGTTGATTATTCCCTTGATGGATGCCTTGAGGGAGATGCCCGGTTATGCCAAGATGATGAAAGATCTAATATCATAGAAGTTTGATTTTTAGGATCTATCCACCGTAACTCTAAAACAGACCTGCAGCGCAGTGGTGGAAAAACCGATGGCTCAAAAAATGTCTGATCTTGGTAGCTTCACTATTCCATGCACAATCGGAAGTTATGCCTTTGCAAATGCGTTGTGTGATTTGGGAGCCAGTATAAACCGGATGTCGCTGGCAGTGTACACTAAATTGGGCATCGACAGAGCTAGGCCAACTTCTATGCTGCTACAGCTGGCTGATCGCACTGTGAAAAGACCAACTGGTATTCTTGATGATGTGTTGGTGCAAGTGGGGAAGTTCGTGTTCCCTGCGAACTTTGTGATCCTGGATTGTCAGGTGGATTTGGAGATACCCCTTATTTTAGGAAGACCAATTTTAGCCACTGGGAGAGCACCGATAGACTGTGAGACTATGGAACTTATAATGAGATTGAACGATGAAGAATTCATATTCAATGTTCAACAATCAATGAGAAGACCCAACGAATATGCGAATTGCTGCAGTGGATGTAATCCTGCAAGAAGATGATAAGACCCTAACTGTGAAAGATCCATTGGAGGCATGCCTGACGAATTTTAAAAAAAATGGGTGGTGAAGGTGAGTTGAATGAGTTATGGCACTGAAACGCAAGGAAACTTCAGTTCTAGTCCCTTGAGCTAGAAAAAAGGGTCACTCCTCCAGCAAAGCCATCAATAGAGGAACCACCCAAGCTGGAGCTGAAACCACTCCCAGATCACCTCAGGTATGCATTCTTAGGTCCTGATTCGATCTTACCTGTTATTATATCATCGTGTTTGCTAGATGTGCAGGTAAAACAGCTCTTACAGGTACTACAGTATAACAAGACTGCCATTGGTTGGACCATGGCAGACATAAAGGGTATCAGCCCAGCCTTCTATATGCATAAGATTCTCTTGGAGAAGGGGCACAGACCTTCCAGGGAACATCAGCGAAGGCTGAACCCTAACATAAAAGAGGTTGTAAAGAAAGATGTGATCAAATAGTTAGATGCATGAATCATTTTCCCCATCTCTGATATTAATTGGGTCAGCCTTGTCCAGTGTGTTCCTAAAAAGGCGAGATTGACTATTGTGAAAAATGACAACAATGAGTTGATCTCAACTCGTACAGTCACAGGGTGGCAAATCTGAATGGATTATCGGAATTTGAACACCTCCACTCAAAAGGACCACTTTTCCTTGCCCTTCATTGACCAAATGTTGGATAGGCTAGCTGGAAGATTACACGTTTGCTTCTTAGATGGATATTCGAGGCATAATCAGATATCAGTAGCCCCCGAAGATAGAGAGAAGACATCCTTCACATGTCCGTATGGCATGTTTGCCTTTTGGAGAATGCCTTTTGGGCTTTGCAATGCACCAACGACTTTTCAACGGTGCATGCTAGCCATCTTCACATATATGGTGAAGGATATTATGGTGGTATTTATGGATGATTTTTACGTGGTGGGAGATTCATTTGAGGACTGTCTTCACAACTTAAGTAGAGTGCTTAAAAGATGTGTGGAGATAAACTTAGTGCTAAACTGGGAGAAGTGCCATTTTATGGTACAAGAAGGGATAGTCGTGGGATATCGAGTGTCCAGAAAAGGAATTGAGGACGACCATGCCAAGGTTGACGTTTATTGAGAAGTTACCACCGCCCACTTCAATCAAGGAGGTGAGAAGTTTCCTTGGTCAGGCCGGGTTCTACCGGCATTTCATAAAAGACTTTTCCAAAATTGCTAACCCATTATGCAAACTCCTTGAAAAAGATCATCCCTTTGTGTTTTCTAATGATTAGAGGTTGTCATTTGAGGAACCAAAGAAGAAGTTAATAACTGCACCCAGAGCAACCATTTAAGCTCATGTGTGATGCCAACGACTATGCTATAAGAGCAGCCTTGGGGCAGCGAAAAGATAAGCTGATGCACCTGATTTACTATGCAAGCAGAATGCTAAGCGGTGCATAACTCAACTACACAGTGACGGAGAAGGAGATGTTGGCAGTTGTGTTTGCTTTTGACAAATTCTGATCCTGTCTGATTGGTTCCGAGGTAATTGTTTATACTGACCATGCAGCTATCAGGTACCTTATTGAGAAAAATGAGTCCAAGCCGCGCCTGATTCGTTGGGTGCTGTTGTTAGAGTTCGACCTCAAAATTCGTGACCGTAAGGGCACAGAAAATCAAGTTGTTAATCATCTATCACGACTTGAAGGAGCTGAAAAATCAGTCGAGGTCGAAGAGATTCTAGAAACCTTTCTAGAAGAGCAGCTACTCGTAGCCAATCTTGAGGGTGCGCCATAGTAACATATATTGTAGGGTTAGTTTGTTGTAAGTGTGGGGTGGGTGGTACTTAATTTGGGTTATGTATGAGATTTTGTGGGAGGCCATTGTTGCAAGACACTAAGCAAAGAGTTGTGAGAGCCTAATGCCCACGAGGTATTTGTTGAAAGGTCTCAATGAGCATGATTATGTAATTGTGTCTAATTTTGCATATGAATTCTGAGTAGCCGTATTAAGTTACACTATTTTTGTTGGGCTGAGCTAATTTGTTCACCTGCCGCTTAGACCTGTTTTATGGAGAAGGCCACCAAAATGCCAATTTTCGAGAGGGGTATTAACCTCCGTTCGGTCAAGGCACGCTGCCCATACATGTATTCAGAGTTAATGGAGCGAGGTCTGCAGTCTTTCATTGATGATCCAGGGGAGGCCAATGTAATGGTCGTTCGAGAATTTTATGCCAATCTGCCCGAGCATGTAGATAGTGTGGTCACTGTGTGCCGCAATCGCAAGGCGATGGATGCCTCCGTTGAGGCGACAAGCACAACATATCATTGCCCGACCCTCTACCCGACAATACAAACTTTTAAGAGTGGGGGGGGGGGGGCTATCCAACCGATGCCAAGTGAGAGTGCTTCTTTGATGAAATCTGTGCACCCCGCAAAATGGTGGAGTGGCTGGAATACGGAGAGAAGTTCCACTTCTCCCTCCTAACTACTAAGGCGAAGAACTGGTTGTATGTTATTAACAGTCGTCTCATTCCCTCCAAAAATACTAAGGAGGTGAATGGACCCCGAGAAACATTGATTTGGTGTTTTGTCGAGGGTCTTACCTTCGACATAGCCAAAGTGATCCACGAAGAGATGTTTATCCGATGCCCCCAATGCCAGTATGGGTTCTTTTTCCCCTCTTTGGTAACTAAGCATTGCAGGAAAGTGCAGGTGCCTGAAAATACTCGTGTGGACGAGCTGGTAAAAAAAGACCACAAGATCCGACCTGGCAGGAACACCACGGGGCCAGCCCTAGCCCCAGCGGCAGGAGATGAGGATGAGAGTGGTTTGATGCTTCGGAGGAGGACGAGGATGAACAAATGGAAGTGGCACCAGCCTAGGAAGCACCCACAGGAGTAGCGTCCTCTTCAGGAACTGCCAGAGTGTCCCACTACACCACATTGGAGCATGAGGTGGCTGGTCTATGCACCTCCATGGCTGAGTTGGGAACTCGTGTGTATACGATAACTGACCAACAAGTCAAGTCAAAAAAGAAGTTCATGGGTTGGTTGCGAGCTTTGGGGCGTGCGTGCAACGTAAACCCTAAAATCGTTTTTGACCAAGGGTGAAGCTCCAGGGAAGTCTCTTTACCTCAATGCTCTTTTAAATTATAAGCCATGGGGACATGTTTTTATCTTTTAAGTGTGGGGTGGGGGATTTCTTCATTGTATGTTGTATGTATCTGTATCGATTGATTGTTAGTTTTCTTTGGCTTTGTTTCAATTTTGACTTGGTAGTTTTGATAATGTGGAGTAGGAATCATTTTTTAATTTAGATAAATGGCTTGGCCCGACGACGGATCCCTTCTGACGGTGTTCTTGAGGGATTGAGTCGATCGAAAAAATTTTGAAAAATGTGTAGACTCTTCCTGATGTCAGATCTTTTAGACGGTTTTCTTAAGAGAAGTTAGTCTAGAGAAAACACCAAAAAAAAATATTTTCTTCTTAGGTAGTGTAGCAACTCCCCCTTGATTTTTCTTTAGGCCACGATTCTTTTCCAAGGGTTTAGCTTGAACCAGGCATAGGTAGTTTTTATTTTTGTTTTCTTTTTAGAATTGTAGATTGGGGTAATGGGCTACGAGTTATAAAATTGGAAGAGAACCTAGAGCGTTGACACATCTGAACACAATAGACCCTAGAGTGTAACGCTTAGTCCTAATTGTTGATTCTCACTGAAAGTGCCTTAATTTGTATGTTTGTTACTGAATTGAATGCTCGTAACGGAGCGTCTTAATGAGCCGATCTAAATGAGTCATATGCCATGTGTGGTGAGTGTTTGTGTAGTCCATGTATTGTACTTGTGTCTAGAACTTCTCCGATAAGTGAGTTGAAGCGAAATCTTGGTGATGCTCGTTTTGAAAAATGATGCTACGCTTTCTTTGATCCTTTTTAAGCTTAATTGCTTATCATAAATAAAATTTGTCCCTAGCTAACCCTTTTGAGCCTATAGACTTTTGTTCGGCACCCACATTACAAGCCTATACCCTTCTATTCTTAGTTGATCATGTTTTGATCCTTTTACCTCTTGAAGTACTTTAATTGTGAGAGGAGCGCTAAAAGAAGTAAGAAGCAAATGAGTGAGGTGTGACTTTTGAGTGGAACCAATAGAATGAAGAAAGGTGCACTTGTTTCGTAAAATACTACACCACTAGCGAAAAGTGAAAAGAAAAAGAAGAATAAACTAGAAAAAAGGAGAAAAAGAGAGATGAATACATTGTGTCTTGTTCCAGCTAGTGGGTATGAATTAATAGAGTGCTTAAAGAAGAAAGGAGTATTTGTGTGATGATTTTGTTTGTGATTAAGAAGTGGGTTGAAGAATTTGCGCTAAAACTTGCTCATGTGATGTGTTAAAGTGCTTAGGAGGTTGAGTCATTATTACTAGATATATCCTAACCGTCCCTTAGCCCACATTACAACCATGAAAAGTCCTAAGTGATTTCGGATCGAGCTAGCCTACATTAGTATAGACTTACATTAAGGGCAAGCTTATGGTACCAATTGTATGTATGTGAGTTTTTTTTGTGAGAGTGGGTGTTTTCCTTGATATATGTGAGTATACTCAAATATGTGGATTCAATTCAGTTTTTGTTGATGTGATTGTGAGGACATATGATTCGTGACGGAAAAACAAGTCTTGACTTTTGTGTAGAGTACTTTGAGGAAGTGTGAATATTGCATGGCACTTGAGATTCGGCTTTAAGGCTAAGATGTTCATTGCTAGAGTAATGTATATACATTGTTTTAGGTGTAATGCATTAAGGGAAATGTTTGAGTGAAGGATTCTATAAGGGTATAGTTTGATTGCTCGAGGACTAGCAATGAATTAAGCGTGGGGTGTTGATAATAGGCGAAATCTAGGTGATTTAGCTATTGTTTATACTTTTGCTTAATTACATTTCAATGACATAATAAGGTTAATTGATGAAAAAAATGGGCTCTAATTGTGATTTGTATACATTGCGGGGTGAGGAGCCTATATGATGCTTTCAAGAGGCTATTGGAATGATTTATGAGCAAAAACGACCCCTTGGAGTTGAGTGCATGCAAGGAAAAGACGAAATATTGGAAGAAATCAAGCCCCAGGTGAGCGAAGAACGCGTGAAGTCGCGCATAGTTTGCGCGCATTACAAGCCGAGGCAGAAATATGTGTTAGGATTTATGCCCGTCACTAGAGGGGGGGGGGGTGAATAGTGCGGCACGAGAATATTGATAAATATTGCGGAATTAAAATTGTAGGAGTAAAGTAAATGCGGTAATTAAAATAGTAAGGAAAGAACACACCGAATTTATCCTGGTTCACCACAACGAGTGGTTAGTCCAGTCCCGAGAGACTCTCTCGAGATTCCACTAACTCCGTTAAGCTTACGGGTGCCTAACAAACCGTTACACTTGCTCGTAGATGTACACTCTACAAGACTTCAACTTGCTCGAGGATACCTCACCTCAAGACTTCACCTTGCTCGTGGATACCACACCACAAGACTTCACACACTAAGATTGAGGGTACTTAGCAAACCCGACAATCAATGAGAAGATATGGTCTTCTCAAACACCTTTCTCTTTTACAACAAGAACTCTCTAAGAAGAGTAGATAAAGATATACAATATTAGCTCTATGAACAACTCAAAGTTGTCTCTCATTGGCTCAACAAAAGCTCTAAAATGATGCACAAATAATATCAATATGTATATGAATAATGAGAGGTGTTGTGTGTTTCAATTCAGCTCAAAAGACCTCTATTTATAGGTGTTATAAGTTGTATGTCCGTTGCTTGATTGGCAATCAATTATGCTGATTTTATGCCAAGATAATCGATTATCAGATTTGGATAATCGATTATCAGCTTACCGTTACAAAATCGGAAGCTGATTTTATGCAGGATAATCAATTATTGTGATATGCATAATCGATTATGTTGATACAGCGTTCAAAAACTGGCAACGGATAGAGAATAATCGATTATGCTCTTGAGGATAATCGATTATTGACTCTTGCGGAAATTTCCAATAAATGGAATTTCCCAGAATAATCGATTATCACTTTTGCATAATCGATTATTCTATTATGCTGTCCAGAATTGACAACTTACTTCAAAAACCATTTTGGTTAAAATGAAAACGTTAAAATCATTTTGTTTGAAGTATTTGAAATATGTTTATGATGAATATGATTTGATAAAAAGATTTTATGCATATTTATGATGACCTATGTTGAGCCAAAAGACGAGATAACTTAAACGTTGCTCTTACATTGGTTCTACCTAACGACCTACGCCTTGGGTCTTCGGTCTTGAACTTTTGAGCTCGTCTTTGGCTTGTCCATGCAATCCAATCATCAATATGCTTCTCGGCATTCAATCTTGAATGTTTGTCATATAATAACGTTGTTTGACACTTGACTTCATTGTTTGTCATTCATCGACTTCGTTGTTTGTCATTCATCAAAACCTATACCTGAAAATCATGCTAATACAACCAAAGCACACATATCATGGATAGAATGATTTTCTACAAGATGCTCGAAGAAGCGCGTGTGTCCGGTCTGGGAAAATGTTTTTAGGGGTTAAATTAGAAATATGGAGAGAAACCCACTTAACCTATATAAAGTCAAGCTTGCCCAAGAGAGGCATGTAAGGTTTTAGAGAGTACTTTGGCAAGGAAAACAAGTGTGAGAAATTACCCAAAACATCATTGTTCTTATTCTTCTTTATTTTTCTTGCAATTTATGATTATGAATCTTTTCGTAGTTTATTTACCCATGGTTATGAGTAGCTAAAAACCTTAATCTAAGGTTTTGGTGGAACCCGTTGGGGATGACTTGGTTGTTATATTAATATAATTGGATTTGGTTGTTAATCTCTATTTGTTCATCAATGTTTTGATTGTGGATTAGTTGAAAGGGCCCTCGATTATCCGTTCCTATTTATTATGTATCTACTTGAAAGAGAATGCATATTTAGGTGATTGTATGAACATCATCACTCTCGGAGTATAGACGAGAGTCGTAACCGAGGATTTAGGGGTTGGATTAGAGATAACGAAACCCCTGGTGCAATCTAAGTGAATTGTATTGTGAAATTAGCTAGCGTAGCTTGAAAGAGTGCGTATAATACATTATCATAATTACTCGAGAAAGAATTATGATAGCTTGAGCATTCATGAATGATAAAGACAACTAAATCGTAGTTATAAGACATATACAACCAAGGAAATTACCAACGGGGCAAACCATTGCCTTAGACCTTATTCCAACTGTTTACAAATCAAGTTTAGTTAATTTTTAGTTGTTAATGATTCTAGTATTTAGTTGTTAGAAAATCAACCATTGTGAATCAGAAAGTTTGGGAAAACAGATTGAATGAATTTAGTGAATCTGACAGTAGTAATTGATAGGTTAATTCCATGTGGTTCGACTCTGGGCAATAATACTCAAATTATATTTGCAACGCCCGCTTAGTCTTTTATGAGACTCAGTTGAGCGTGATAAATCAGTCACATGGTATGTGATCAAACTGGGCGATTATTTGGTCTCATGGAACACAAAGAAACAATACATAATCAGTAGAAGCTCAGCTGAAACTGAATATCGAAGCATGGCAGCAAGTGTAACAGAGATTGTAAGGTTGGTTGGATTACTGCAAGACATATGTGGTATTTCCAAACCAATTCAACTTCACTGAGATATCAAAGCAACCATCCATATTCCTGCAAATTCCACTTTCCATGAGCGTACCAAACACGTAGACATTGATTGTCACTTTGTTTGAGAAAAGATAAAGGAAGGCTTTATTGAGACCAACTACATTGCGACATAATCTCAACTTGCAGATCTTCTTACAAAAGGTTTGGGAGTCACTCAACACCATCTTCTTCTATCCAAGCTAGGAGTACTCAATATCTTTCACCCTCAAGCTTGAGGGGGAGTAATGAAATATAAAGAAGCATATGAAGAGAAGTAGAAGTGAAGTGGAGCACAACTATAAATGTTAGCTTTGTTAGCACTAACTGTGATTAGCTGGCAGATAGCTGAATTTTATTATTAGTTAAAACTGTTTTAGAATTAGTTAAAAGAGTCATGTGATGTGCACGTGCGTGAGGGAAAAAGGACTATATATAAGCCTCATTTGGAGATGAATAAAATAGTTCTTTTCTTCCTTCTCTATTTATTTTCTCTCTAAAAAACTCAATCACAGGAATTGCATGCCTCAATTTGACAAAATTATAATTTTTTTATTTTTTTAAACTCTATGCTCAATCAAATATGTTTCTATAAATTGAAAAGGAAAGAGTAGCAATTTGTCCTTGGGGACATTTGATGATCTTGGAACGACTAGATCACGTGCGTGAGCGGGGGTTCGCATGGGAGCATCAATTCCCCCGCCATATATTAGGTCTTTGCTACTCCCTACTCAACGGCCAACGCCCAATATCAATTGCAAAATAGTCCATTTCAAGAGCGGAGCAAATGGAAGAATCAGAGACAAATTTGGAAGTTCGTAGCCTAATGGGCGAATCCTTAATCGTCTCCGTTTCGCCGGACAAAACCATTCAAGAAGTCAAGCAACTCCTCAAGCAAACTTTCCCTCCCGCTTCAAATTCCCCAAATTTCCATCTCTTTCTCAAGGTAATTTCTTCCATTCCTCTCCTCTTTACCTGATAATTATTGAAATACGAAAATTTAGTCTATAGCAGATAGCAAAAATTTACTAGTATTATTTTTTATGTTGATCTCGTGCGGTATATTTTATAATCAGGGTTTGAAATTGGGTTTAGAGAGTAAGTTAAGTGATCATTCAGTTGGAAGTGGGGAATTTCTGGTACTTGTTCCCTATACAAAGAAAGACAGACAACAGAACAAGAAAACCGAGACAACTACTAGTTCATCTATCCCAGTTGGTGGCTCAACTCTCAAACAGGCTGAGGCAGCATGGTCTGACATGATGCAAGACTTGTCTTACTTGAGCAGCATATCTGCGGACGATAATCAGACCGAATGTCTGTTGGATGCAACACACAATAGTAGTGTTCCGGCAGATTGTTCTTCACAGGTTAAGCGCAAGAGAAGTGTCAAGAATGACAAGATGGAAGGATATGCAGATGAGCTGGTCGTGAGCATACTAAAATCATCTACCCAAGACATGGATGACGAGAAAGCTAAGATATTTGTTCAGGTTTTAGCGTCTATAAATTGTTTTACCTACCCTGGTTCAGGTGACTGCGCGTGTAAGGTAGCCAACAGAATGGACAATGTGGTTGATCCATGTTCAAGTGTTAGTGATTCGTGTGGGTGCCCAACGTGGTTGAAGAGTTTAAGCAAAGTGTTTTCTTTTTTAAACATTTATTCTGCTTCCTTGCAACTTCAGCAGGTACAAGTTACCTACTCTAGCCTCAAGGGAGCACTTGGTCATCTATGTCCGTTTGGATTTAAAGCCGGTGTGGCAGATATCGAGCAACTTTGTCTACTTTGTCCTAAGGTACTTTGTTTGGAGCTCTGACTATTTTAACAGTTTTATATCCTACTTTGATATTTTTCAACATTTTTGTCCGGTAGTATCCCATACTATCATCGCATGCTGGCTTTGAGCTTTGGTCTCACTCATTCATTTTTGGCAATGGATAATTGTTGGAGGGCCTAGCATAAGTGCCTCCGAACACAAGTGTGTCAAACATGAGCTTACAACTGGAAAGGAAGAGAACTGTTTTATTAAAGTCTGAACAGTTTCTATGAACTTAGGAAGACCACAGAATCTGCTGACCTACAGATTTTGTTTACTCTTTCTGGAGTGGGGATTTCTTTCTGAAGAATACTAGTGGTCCACTTCTAGGATTTGATCTCAGTATCACTTCTAGGAATTTAAGGAAACAAGCTTTTATGTTCTTAATTTCGCTTATACTTTAATCCCTTTACCCCATATAGTTCTTTTTATGTATCATCGTAACCAGATGGATTTTACGGGAGTCAGGTGGTTGCAGCCCCCACAGTCTCTTGAAATTATATTTCTTCCCTTTTAAATTTGCTAAATATTTTGTCATATCAGTTAGAAATGGCTTTGCCCTCCTCCTTCTCGTGGCTACTGAACCACGCCAATCCAACCTTGAGATCTAGCTAAACCATTGATCAGGACTTTGAACTTTCATTATCAACACTTATGTGTTATTTTCTTTTAGGTTGTACAAATTGTTGATGATGATACGGAGGTTAAAAATTTCAAGGATAGTATTGTCATTTTCAGAAACTCAACAACGAAGGGAGACCAGCATCCGAGTATGTTTAGTCATATTTAACTCTTTGATGAAGGAAAACGGCTGCTTGATCACTGAATTAGTCTGTTTTTCTCCTTTTATGCTGAGTAGCCCAAAAAGGTGTCCCCATATCAACTGTTGCACACTCAATGAAGAAAAGGGAATATGCATTCCGAACAAGTCTTTTGAAGTTTGTCAAGTTGTTAAAGGTGTGCACTTTTCACTTAGAATGATTTACTTATCAATCCTATAAACCTGTCTTGATTGTTAGTTTAATTTTAAAGTTCATTTTGGTGTTGTGAGTTTCCTAAGTTTAGAAATACCAGGCAGTTAAGATGCAGAATCTCAGTCATGAACCTTTTTATTTATGCATATGTGTTGTTATGACATGTATTTTTATGCTGTGTTGACTTATTATCTTGTAAGTTCAACTTCACATTACTGTTGTGTTGGCTTATCTACTTGGTAGTCAGACTACACTATAGGACTCTTCTCTGATGATATGCATCATGACCAAGATAAAAAGATGGTTTTCTCATCCCTATCTTTTATAGGGCATTTAAATGTCTAGCCCAGTCGATCTTTGGTTTAGAGCCCGTTTGGATTGGCTTCAAAAAAGTGGCTTTTAAGCACAAGTGCTTAAAAGCAGCTTTTAAGTGCTGGAGCTTATTTTATAAACAAGCAGTTACATGTTTGGATGTTGAAGTTTAAAAAACCTGTTGAAGTGTTTGACAAACAAGTGATGGTAAGCACTTTTTCTTATTAAAAAGACAAAGATATCCTTAAAGCGGTTAGAGACAGAAATGGCTGAGAAGGGGTCAACAGATGCGTAGAGAGCATTGGCTCCTTTTCTTCCAAACATTCTTTCTTCTTGAGGAACTGAGTAGAAAAGAAGTGCAAAAAAGAATAGGGATTTTGTTTTTGCTAGCTGCAATTATGCACAATAGGTTATCACGTGAAATCACAGATTAACAATATTCATATTGAAATATTTTTTGAATAATTGCATATACAACTAAATATATTTAGAAAAATATAAATTAGACAACAATATGTGTTGATGTCGAGCAGTTTAAAGTACATAAAAATAAAGTTGAAGAGGAAAGAAGAGAGTAATTTTGGTATTATAAAATTATAAGGGCAAGAGAGTAATTTTATTGGTAAAACTAAAATGCTTTTAAGCCAAAATCAAAAAAGTTAGGGTAAGCCAGCTTGTTGCTTTTGGCTTTTTTAAGCACTTTTTAGCAGTTTTTTGCTGCCAAACACTCTAAAAAAATAAAAAAAGTGCTTATTCTGGTCGACCAGCTTTTAAGCCCATCCAAACACCCTGTCAATTTCACTTAATTTGTGTTTATGCTAAAGTCCTTCACTAATATATTAAGTTGCAGACTTGCAGCTATCTTAAAGGAAAGAAACTTTTGAAAGAAATATACTATCTAGCAAGTAAAATTGTTTGGCATTTTGTGATCTCAAGTTCTTTCTATTGGAAATTACACAGGTAGTTGGGTAGTATTCTGAAGTTCTTGTTTAGCTTAATGTTATAGATGGACTGTGACAAACACAAGTGTCTCTTTTTAATGCTGCTTTAAAAAAATCAGTGGTGTCTAGCATCTCGACTAATCCACCAGGTAGCATGTGTGACCCACAAGCACAAGTTAGGTGTTCTTGCTCAGCAATGCTAGAGAGCATGGACTCAAGCAAGTTTTCCCCGTTAGAGCGGATGGGCTCAAGCAGGTGTTTTTTTTTTTTTTCTAGTACGTTGTTGATCCTTCTATATCCGTTGCTCCTTGTGATCATTCAATGTTAAACCTCATAGTTTTATGCCGGCCACCAGTTTATCATTATCTTTCATCTTTAATCCGGCTTGGAACTGTTGAATTATCCCTCGTCGGTGAGATTTGAGGTCCTTGATCTCCTTATACGGTCTTGGGCAATTCTCACCTCATAAACTAGCTTTCGGGGTTGAGTTAGGCCCAAGGTCTATTTATCATGGTATCAGAGCTAGGCCCATCCCAATTATTATTACCGATATCGGGTCCCTATTTATGTTATCCACGCTCCAGTTTGCAGGCCTGGGTGTGAAAGGGGGTGTTCAGTTGTTCCACATCGGTGGAATTTGAGGTCCTTGGTCTCCATATATGATTTTGGGCAATCCTCACCTCATAAGCTAACTTTTGGGATTGAGTTAAGCTCAAGGTCCATTTATCATGGTATCAAAGCCACGCTCATCCCAATTATTGTTACCGATGTTGGGCCCCATTTATGTTGTCCACGCTCCAGTTTGCAGGTCTGAGCGTGAGTGGGGTGTTGAATGTCCCACATCGGTGGAATTTGTGTTCCTTGATCTCCTTATATGGTCTTCGACAATCCTCACCCCATAAGCTAGCTTTTGGGGTTGAGTTAAGGCCATGGTCCATTTATAAGGAACCAACTATTCGTTCACATAAGTGGGAGTTGATTGATATTGACCGACTCATTGCCAGTTATTTCTTTCATAAACCACAATTCAGTATAAGATTTAACTTATCAAATTATGAATATTGTAATGCAGCGTGAAAATGGAAACGAGTTCGCTAAAATTTCCCTGGAAGATTTCATTACCTTTGTGAAGCAAGGTGGTGTTGGTGCAACAGGCATTGACACAAAGCGAGCAGGTTCTCATTCTTTTGAAGCAAACTGTTGTGTAAGTGTTAAAACCCTGCACAAGTCTTTTGTAATTGATGCTCTTTTAATCCATCATAACATGCTACATTTATGCACATCTCTCCACAATCTTTGCTTCTTGATTGCACATTTGCTGTTGTGAGATTCCTCCAATTCACAACTTGCTCTGCATCTGAGTTTACGTTGTAATTCTGCTTCATTAGAAGTGCTTGCATGAGCACTAGAATTATCTTTATCTTTGTTTTTTCAGAGGTCACTCAAACTTATAAAGTAATTATTCATTGTTAATAGGCACAGAAATAATGGGAACTTAGCAGAACACATCTGCTCATTTTGTTCTAAAATCCTTTCACCTTTTAAGATGCTAGTGATAAATATCCTCTTTTGCTAGGACAAATGCCAATCAGCTATTTTAGTAATTGTTAATTCTGGAAAGGGTCAATTTCAATTTTCAATGAAGTGGGTAGATGAAGGGTTCAAAAGAAACACTAGCAGTGGCCTTTTTCAGTGGTACAGCTAATAGCTGTGTCTTGAATGACCTTTTATCAATGCCAGATTCCCTTGGTTTTTGTGGTCCTCCTTTTCTTTTGATTAATGACAAAGCATTATAAATGATTTAAGTTGAATACCCGAGAAAGAGTTCTGCAATTGTGATAAGCTTTTGACATGCAGGATACAAGTCCTTTGACGCCTTTGGAAATGGTGGAACATCTGAGAAGGGGGTTGGGATCTGATGGACAGGTTTTTACCTTGTTGCTTTTATTCACTTTGACATTGTGCTTCTCCCCTCTTGACAACTGCATGTATTCCATTTTCTTTTCTTATAGGTGAGTTACTCCGGGAGTGCGTTTTATTGCTATGCTGTCAGAGAAAATTGAAGTCCTCATTTACTTCAGTGGGGATGTGCTTCAATTGCGAATGACTTCAAAATAGCTACTATATGACCCAAGTATTACTGTTAGAGCCAAGCAAAGGTTGTCCACCAATATTTCTGTTCCCTGCTGCAGGTTGTTCATATTGAAAAGATCAGTCCCCGCAATGCCACCTACGTTGAGATCCCAAGTTCACTTTCAGAAAGCACAGTGTTGGCATTGAAAAATGTTGGAGTTACCAGATTATATAGCCATCAGGTAAGGTACTGGTCTATCTAATTGTGGTTTCCCCTTAAAACAAAACTTTTCTCTAAAACTTTCTAAGCATTTTTCTACAGGCTGAATCTATTCAGGCTTCTCTTGGGGGAAAAAATGTTGTTGTAGCTACCTTGACATCCAGTGGGAAATCTCTTTGCTACAATGTGCCAGTTCTGGAAGTATTATCCCAGAATTTGTCAGCATGCGCGTTATACCTCTTTCCTACGAAGGTTCGTAGCTGTTAGATATGTAAATATAGTAGAACTCTAGTTATAGTAGAACTCTAGGTTATTAGTATTATATATAGGGCTCATTGTGTTATGTTTAATCTCAGTTATATTCTTCTCCCGTGCTTTCTCACATGGTATCAGAGTTTTGGTGAGATAATTATCGTTGTGCGTCATTCCAACGACATCCGGGAAGAAATAACTCGGTCATCGTGCAATTTTCCGGTGACCTAAGTGACTAATTACGTCAAAGTCACTAATTATCAGTGTTGTGCAAAAACCAACACCACCACAAGACTCGGAATAGAATTCCGACCAAACCCCAGAAATTTCTCCGGCAGACTCCCCGTCACGCGCCTCCACGCGCCGCCACAGCTGTCGGCGCGTCAGACCACGCGCCGGCGCGTGGGGCTGCTTCCGGCCAGTTTTTGGCTTCGCTCCAGAAGGACAGTTTGGTCGGCCTTAATTTCCGACCCTACCCATCCTTGTTCCGTTCGATTCCGACAACTTTCAGTTTTTCCGGCGACTTTTCCGGCAGCTACAGAGACTTTCCGGCCAGAATTTCAAAAAGTTTCTTCAGGACAGTATCATCGCCCTCAAATTCCGAGCCTACTCATGTTTTTACTTTTCAATTCCGACAACTTTGAAGTTTTTCCGGCATCTACAGTGATTTTCCGGCAAAAAAAAAAAAAAAGTTTTCCTTCATCTGTTTCAGCAAATTTTCAACGATGTCTTTGGGAATCGATGCTTTCGGGTCTAGAAACCTGGGTTCGATGTTAAACTACATATGTAACAAGCTCGGTACATATGATTTATATGCACCAGCTTGAGGGGGGAGTGTTAGATATGTAAATATAGTAGAACTCTAGTTATAGTAGAACTCTAGGTTATTAGTATTATATATAGGGCTCATTGTATTATGTTTAATCTCAGTTATATTCTTCTCCCGTGCTTTCTCACAGTAGCTTTATTTTTGGCGTAATGGCTTCCTGGTCACTTGAACTTGTAGGTCTTTTGAAAGACGATACACGAATTTTAGATTTTTCCATTTGAACACTCAAACTTAACAAAATGAGTACTAATAAACATATCCACAAGAGTGTGTATATCAATTGCGCTGACATGTACAACACATCATGCTAAGTGTCACGGAGGCGTTTTTGATCAGTCTAACGTCACACCCGCGCGGCAGTCAAGTCCCCCGCTTGACTTTTTCCGAAACACTTTGCCAATTTTCAGCAAGTTTGGCCTTAAAGGATTTTCAAGCAGCAATTCAATAATTAAGAACACAAGCATATACGGGAAAATCCCAACCTTTGTATTAATATAGAAAATATACAAATGACCCTTACTTTGCTATGAACTATCAATCCGCTCACAGCCCACTTTTGAAGAAGAACACAAGTCGTTCTTGGCCAACACTAAGATCTGCCCAAGCCAAACCTTTGCCCCTTTTTGAAACTCTTAGAAACCCTGACGTTTCTTTCTAGTTTCCCTCTTAGAATTTCACACGAAATTCCCTCCTTTTTCTTCTGCCTAAGTTAAAGGCCCTATTTATAGAATATAGGCAACCCTTAAACTTGACAACACATGACAGTTGTCGTCTACAACTTTTGCCACTTGTCGGGCTAAGTTTATATCTTGCTCCTAACATTATACACGAAATGTGGTTATTATACAAGCAAAAATCAGATCATGGGATAATGGGAGATCATGGCTAAAAACAAGGTAACCGCCAACCGCTTTCCATGTGCATTGCATGTGCCATTTTCCTTGGCCAGCTGAATTTCGCCCAAGACATGCATTGTGCCATGCCTTAGCTCACTTTGACATTGCTCTGCGCCAATATCTTGCTCGCAACCTACTGCCACAATTCTGCCGCACACGCCCGGCGCCGCTACCGCCCGCACACCGCCTTGGCCTAGTTTTCTGCCTTATTCGTGCCAACCCTCATTTCACTCGTGCCGTTGCTTGTATTTTCTTTCCCATAGCCTTGCCTTAACTATTGAAAGCCTTTGCCATCAACCCGCATTTCCGCCTCACCTTAGCTTAGCCCGCACATAGCTGCCACAACCCAAAAGTGTCATGCCACTGATTTTGGCGCGCATGCCGTGCCATGCCACTGATTTTGGCGCGCATGCCGTGCCATGCCGCCTTAACTTTGCCCATGCTGCCTCGTCAAGCCTTTTCCAAGCGCGCCTTACCCGTGCCAAGGCCTTGGCCAATACTTGCCCACAACAGCCCGTCGCCTGCATGATCGTTTTGCCCGCACATAGGCCAATGACAAGGCCATCACGCCCAAATCCTTGCCACAGCCGTGCCACGCCCGATGAGAAAGAGTCAGGTCCTAACGCTAAGCTATTTATTACATGCCATGTGTTATTTGTGAGTTCCATTTTTTAAATACAAAAAAAAAAAAGAAAAGAAAAGAAAAGAAAAGAAAAGAAAAGAAGAAAAGAACTCCTGAAACATACCCAATATTAATCTGTACGAGCAACTCCAGACGCTCCTAACTTCTCCGGCGAACGGCAAATCAAATATCACAATGGGAAAAGTTCACGGATCACTTGCTCGTGGTGGTAAAGTGAGGGGGCAAACTCCAAAAGTTGCCAAACAGGACAAGAAGAAGAAGCCTCGCTTCCGTGCTCACAAGAGGATGCCATACAACCGCATATTCGTCACAGCAGTTGTTGATTTCGGGAAGAAGAGGGGCCGAATTCATCCGAGAAGTAAGTTAAGAAATGACTTTATTTTTTGGCAAAGAAAGTTGCTGAAGTTCAATGAGTTGTATTTGCAGTTTGTTGCTTCTGAGAATACTCCAAACAATACAATTATAACACTATTATACAATTAGTTTCTGTAGTTAATAAAATGGGATAAGCAAGAATACAATGGCCAACGCGATCTTGACCAAGTTGCTGGAAGAATTGCTGCTGCTCTTTAAGAGATAAATTTAGGCAATTTTATGAATACATGAGTTAGAATCACATCCAATGGCCAACGTAGGGGAAAAGTCTTTTTTTCTTTTTCATTTTTCTTTTTTATTTATATTTTATTCTAATCCTAATTTTTGAAGTAAAAATAATACTATTCACGCACCTTGGCAGCGTGATTTACACCCAGTTTAGCCATGTCAGCTATAGTGCTTCCACATAGGCATGGTCAACGGTCAACAGTGTTTATTAATACTCATTTTATCAAGTTTGAGTGTTCAAATGGGAAAATCAAAGTTCGTGTATCGGCTTTCAAAACCCCTACAAGTTTAAGTGGCCAGAAAGTGATTACGCCATTATTTTTCCTAGCTTAATTGTTGAAAATTCAGTCTTTTGGAAAGGTAGTCTCACAGAAGTCTTTTGCCTTTACATTTTCTGCTTAGATTGTTGGATGTTGCATCTGTTAAGATTTGCTTCAATTCTGTTGTAGTTTAGCAAATCTTTATTGGCAACTTTGCGGCAGCTTCTACATCATTTGAGTTGTCAATGCAGGCTTTAGCGCAAGATCAACTAAGGTCTTTATTAACCATGACAAACAAGTTTAGCACTGGCTTTAGGATTGGCGTATATGATGGGGACACTTCTCAGACGGATAGGAAGTGGCTGCGTGATAATGCTAGACTGGTACTCAGTAAGTTTTAATGTTTAGATAGGCTGAGCGTTTCTGTTCTTGTCCCTTCCTCTGTTGGTCTATTTCTCTACCTCTTCTCTTATGCAAGTATTGAAATTTCATCTGCTTGTACAGTTGATCACAAATCCTGATATGTTGCATGTCTCAATCTTGCCATGTCATAGACAATTCAGTCGAATTTTATCAAATCTTAGGTAAATTTTCCTGATCCTTTAGTTCTAATTTTGTTTTACATAACTAATGTGCTTGAACCTTTCCTGGTTCGTTCCCCGGAAGTACTCTTTTTCTTCTTCTTCTTCTTCTTCTTTTTTTTTTTTTTTGATTTTTGATGCCTTAATGTCATTTGGATGTCTCAGGTTTATCATTGTTGACGAAGCTCATTCTTATAAGGGGGCATTTGGATGTCATACCGCTCTTATTTTGAGGAGGCTTTGCCGGCTTTGTTCTCATGGTACTCTTTTCCTGGTTGTCTACTACTACTACAAGACTTTTTCTATGTTTTTTTGTTCCTTGTGTTGAAAATTAGCTTTTAATTGATTTCTCATGCAGTGTATGGCAGTAATCCTTCATTTATATTTTCTACTGCAACATCTGGAAATCCCGTGGAGCACTCAAAGGTATCGATAACATGGATAGTTTCACTGTATTGAATCTTTAACTAATTTTGGTAGTGCTTAAAGTTTTATCTGTATGGTTTACATTATGACACGAGAAATGAAGAAGACAAGTGAAAGAGAGATGAGTTTCTACCAGAATACACTCAAAAGTGGAATGAACTCGCCACCTTAAGGAATATACCAAAAGAACTGAGAGTTAAAAGTAGAAGAAACCCTTCTTCTGAATAGCTAAGACTCACTCATAAAATTCAATCACAAAAACTATCTCCTACATGCCTGGAGATAGTTTTTGTGATGGATCAACCCTTGATCTCTAGGCTGAGAATTTTAAACAAAGCTCACCCACTAAGTCTACTGACATATTACTTTGCACTGTAAAATCTAAATCTACTCTATTGGATAAAGTAGACATGGAATCGGGTTATAATCTTTGAAATCCAACCTTTTTCTCACCAAAATATGAAGTGTTAATGGTGAAATTGGCAATTCATTTCCCAGCCACCTTGACATACCTCAAATAGATTGACCACATCTTACAGCAGGAGACTCTGAATGACAATTCGTTTAATCTGTTGGAGAATAGACATCCTCTAAAATTCATGATTTAATTCTTTCTTCTTATCAAGAGATATTTTTTCATCGGAAATCTTCTTATACACAGATATTATGTTGCCGTTGACTCTTATTCTGCCTCCTTTCTGTGCTCTTGATAGGTTTGTTGTGTTTTTGCATTCATAATCCTCTTATTTTTGAAAATAATCTGATAATATCATGTTAATTGTCGCCTATTACTTTGCCATGGTACCATGGAGGATCACATCTCTATAGTTTCTTTATAAGCTAGTCATTCACGTAGAAACCTTGAATGCTCAAAACTTTACACCATTCTTATTCTGCATTAGCAGATGTTCCCACCTCTATATGTGGAATTCATCTAAAGCTGAAGTCTAGGATGAACTTCGCAAATGCTTGCATGTTATAAGACTTCAAATAGAGGGTTGTGTATACACTCTATCATTTTAGACTAGTTAGTGCTTGGTGATTTTATAAATATCTCAGAGGCGGATCCAGGATTATAGACTTATGGGTTCCTATCGTAATTTTAAATTAATAAGCAATAATAACTGGGTTCACACTTACATATTTACAAATATTTAGTAAATTTCTTACTATAAATACATGGTCTACGCAAAAGTTACCGGGTTCCCGGGAACCCGTAACTTATTCTCTAGGTCCGCCCCTGAAATATCTCATCTTCTTGCCCTGAGGTAATGTAGGAGCTCTCAAATCTACCAACAATGGAGTTGATTCAGAATGATGGCAGCCCATCTGGCTCAAAGCTTTTTGTGTTATGGAATCCTCCTTTACGCCTGAAAATGGTATGCTCCGTGATAAAGTCCTATATCTCCCTTGTATTCAATGGGAAGCTGTTTTCGGTCATCTGAGGTACTTCTATCTTGCAGATATCAAAGAGAATTAAGAGTGGCATTGATGATGACTCTGTTGACAAACATCTGATTGCTAGAAGATCAAGGTTTAAAGCTTGTCCTGCTCTGTCTATTGAGAATTGGATATAGATCGCACCTCGTGTTTTCTGAATATACATATTATAAAGAGCCTGTATTTCCCTCCCTACAAACTGGGCCATCCTTGCTGCATCAGGAAGGAAGGAAGTGCTGTTTCATTTCTCAATATACGGGAATATATACCAGGATATATTCTTCAAAGCGTGACAAATTTGTTAAGGAATCCCGGAAAAAAAAAGATGTAGGCTTAGGAGACAATATATAACATGACATTACGAACATTCCTATTTGGACGTATTGAATGAATACTTATTTACAAGGAAGATAATACGTTATCTATAAAGAAAGTTGAATGAGAAGATATTGGCTGAGTAGATTACGAGTCAAATAGGTTATGTGGAGAGAATACATCTATAAGCTTAAGCAATGATCATGTAAGAATTCTGAAGAAATTAGGATAGGGCTTAGGTCATCAGTTCTCCTTTGTAATTTACAGAAGCTCACTGTAATGAATGCACTACAAGTCTACAACGAAGATAGCTACACGCAAGACTTGCACGTTATGCCCATATCAGATTTTTTTTTTTGGATATAGCACACATGTAGGAGACCTTGATAACTTGTTGGTAGAGACTGGTGGCATTGTGTAGTCACCATGCATTTTAAACAGGGTAATAGTACGAGTGCCATCTATAACTTATGGTAAATATTTTACTCGTGAAACAAAAAAGTGTGATGATGATTCCAACTCCAGTTCTACTTTGGAGTGAATGAACATACCTATAAAACTAGAGTAAACTGGATAAGGCTACTGCATTTAATTAGTGATGGCACTTGATTTACTGACAAATAATCTGACGTATGTTTATATGATCATTTTTACTGCTTAACATGTGGGAATGCTATTGGCTTCATTGCTAAAGATATGAAGTATTCGAAGTAGCATAAACAAACTTTTATCCTGCCTAACTAAGAGGCTTGGATTAGCTTATTAGTTAGTGCCAGGTGCCTTACTATCACCTTGCACCTTGGTTTTTTCCTTTGTTCCGTATATCTCCCATTTTTGTTTCTTATTATGCACGTGATCCACCTTATCACTCCATAAGTTGGATGCTTGAGAAAATGTTAGATTCTTAGAAGTTAGCCCTAACAGGAATGCTCTTACCTTATCGCCCCATGCATTTTCTTTCCTCTTTTCCGTTTTCCCCCTTTTCTTCGTTATTTCACGATCACAGAGGAGTATCTTAATTTCTAACAGCATTTTGTCTCTGTCTCTGTCACAGTCCCATTTTGGAGGTTTCTTGCCTTTTTGCAGAAATGATGCAGCATGGTCTTCGTTGTATTGCATTTTGCAAAACACGCAAACTTTGTGAGCTTGTTTTATGTTACACGTAAGTGAAATTGCATTATAGAATCAAATGGTTCATTCTCATTTTATTTTCTAATAACAGTTTGGTGTGCTGGAATAACTTTTGTCCGAAGGCGTGAGATTCTTCAGGAAACAGCACCTCATTTAGTTGATACTATATGCGCTTACCGAGCTGGTTATGTTGCTGAGGTTAGCATCTATAACTTGGTTCAGGAGAGTTTGCTCATCCTCTTTAGTTAATCTTTCCCAAGGAAATTTACATAGACAGTTGTTTTTCATGTTGCTCTAAAGTTGCCTGCAATTGGCTTGTATAACAACAACTACCAAGTATAGTCCCACAAAGTGGGGTCTGCGGAGGGTAATATGTAGATAGACCTTACCCCTGTCCGAAAGGTCAAAGAGGCTGTTTCCAGTCGACCCTCAGCTCAGTGAAGGAAAGCAAAAGCAAAAGCAAAAACGAAACGAAAGAGCATTAGTAACTGAAGCAGAAATCGTACAAATAAGTTTCTAAACATAAGGACCATAAATAAAATCGACATGCAATAATATCAAACATAACTACGATAAATAACTACCATAAAGGGACACAATCCAATACATTAATCAACTATGGAGAGCCCTACCAAGCCCCACCCAACCCCGGCAAAGGAGTATACAAATTCTAGAAACCCCTATCCTGCAACCCTGATACTAGACCTCCAGACTTTCCTATCAAGGGCCATGTCCTCGGAAATTCGCATACTAGCCATGTCCTGCCTAATCACCTCTCCCCAATGCCTCTTAGGCCTCTCTCTGCCTCGCCTCACGCCAACCACCGCCAGCCGCTCACAACTCCTCACCGGGACATCAGGGCTTCTCCTCTTCACATGCCCGAACAACGCCGAGCCTCGCTTCTCGCATCTTCTCATCTACTGGGGCCACCCCACCTTCTCTCAAATAACTTCATTCTTAATCTTATCTAACCTGGTGATACCGCACATCCACCTAAGCATCCTCATCTCCGCAACCTTCATCCTCTGGACATGAGATTTCTTCACCGGCCAGCTCTCCGCCCCATACAACATGGCAGATCTAACCACAACTCTATAAAACTTCCCCTTGAGTTTTTGTGGCACATTCTTGTCACACAGGACTTCTGATGCAAGCCTTCACTTCGAGCACCCCGCTCCTATACGGTGAGTGACGTCCCGTCTATCTCCCCGTCCCCCTGAATCACTGTCCCGAGATATTTGAAACTGTCCCTCTTGGCGATGACCTGGGATCCAATCTTTACGTCCCTGCCTACTTCGCTCGGCTCGGCGCTAAACTTGCACTCCAGGTATTTTGTCTTAGACCTGCTTAGTTTGAAACCTTTAGACTCGTCTGTCTCCATACCTCTAGTCTCTCATCAACACCGACCCTCGTCTCGTCTATCAAGACTATGTCATCAGCAAATAGCATACACCAAGGCATATTCCCTTGAATATGTCGGGTTAGAGCATCCATCACTAAGGCTACAATTGGCTTGTATAATTTATTCATAATTTATTCAATTTTGTTTATTTTGATCCGTTGTAAAGCATCCATATCCCCACTTGTTCAATTCTTATGCGTTTGCAAAATAGCATGATTCATACCTTATACTTTTTTTGATAAGGTAAATTGTATTAATCAAAAGGGAGAGGATCTCCCATATACAAGAAGTATACCAAAAAGTAGAGAATTTACATTAAAATATGATTCTCTACAAAAGACGGCCAATCTTCTATACAAATAGGGGCTATATGAGTACACAAAAAAGTGATCAAAGATAAAAGACTATTCTTAAGATGTGAAAAAGGAGACTAAAATCTTGTACCTAAATCTTACACTCCAGCTATTCGAAGCATTGTCAGGACTTCACATCAACAAGCAAAAAAGTATTATATATCCCGTCAATCGAGTAAGCAACATTGAGGAGTTGGCAGGGATCATTGGTTGGAGTATAGGGTCATTGCCTACCACCTATTTGGGGCTTCCACTGAGAGCCAAATTCAAAAGCAGTGATATCTAGAATGGTGTAGTAGAGAATTTTGAGAAAAGACTGGCTTCATGGCAACAACAATACCTCTCTATGGGAGGAAGACTCACCCTCATCAGTAGTGTGCTTGACAGTATACCCACTTAGGCTGGACAAGATCAGAAGGAACTTTCTATGGGAAGGAAACAACAGTTCTCACAAGTATTATTTGATCAAAAGGGATAAGGTATTGCTACCTAAATGCAAAGGTGGATTGGGGGTCAGAGATATAGACAAACACAACAAATGTTTGCTAATGAAATGGCTCTGGAGATATGACACATGTGAACCAAGTCTATGGAAAGAGGTGATTAATGCAAAACATGGGATTAAAGACAATTGGAGCACCAAAAATGTCACTGCATCCCATGGGGTAGGGCCCTGGAAGCATATTAGCAAACTGGGGAACGAATTCTTTCAGAACATTCATTTCAAATCAGGTAGTGGATGTCATATTAAGTTTTGAAAGGATAAATGGCTAAACAACAATGCTCTCATGGAGGACTATCCTAGATTATTCAACATCGCCTTGGACAAGAATTCTTCTATTGCTCATAACCGAGCAAATGGTAATTGGGATGTGCTACTCAGAAAATCTGTTCAAGATTGAGAGATAGAAGATTTGATGGAAATGCTAGCAAGATTAGAGGCCTACAACATTGATGAGAATACTCCAGATAGCATGAGATGGGGATCTAAAGGTCTCTATACCGTTAAAAAATGCTACATACAACTTAACAATCAGAATCAGGTACTACATTCATGGCCTTGGAAACTGATATGGAAGGCAAAGTTACATGTGAAGGTGAAATGCTTCAACTGATTGCACTTCACGAAGCATGCCTAACGCAAGATAACCTGTGCAGAAGGGGGTTTCAGCTGGTCAATAGATGCTACCTGTGGAAGGGACACCTAGAAACAGTTAATCACCTACTTCTACACTGTTCAGTAGCAACAAACCTCTGGAACATGTTCTTTTGTATTTTTGGTCTAAGCTGGGTAATGCCACGGACCCTGAGAGAGGCACATATGAGTTGGAGTCTTTGGGAGGTTGATAAGATCATTAAGAAAATCTGGCTTATGATCCATGTAACTATTTTTTGGTGTTTATGGAACGAGAGTAATAGAAGATGCTTTGATGACACCTCAACCCGAACCACTTACTCAAATCTAAATGCCTTCTCAACCTTTTTTTGCTGGACAAAGTTGTCACCAATAAATAGTACATGACAACTTTTGGACTTTATTAGATCATTTGTCCTAGATTGAGACTCTGATTTGGGGCAAACAATGTTCTCCTGTAATTTTTTGTTTATGTAGCTCTTATGCTTCTTGTAACTTTGCATCTTCTTGATGCCTTCTTAATGAAACATATTACTTCATAAAAAAAAAAAAGGAAACTCAATCCCCTCAAAAACTCTCCTATTTCTCTCTCCCCAAACTATCCACATGAGAGCTAATAGGGCGAACTTCCACGCCTTCTGCTTTCTTCTTCTATGGATACCGGCCCAGCTATATAACATTTCCTTTACAGTGCTTGGCATCACCCATTGAACACAAAAAAAGTTCATGATCGCCCTCCACAAAGCCGAGACACAGGGCAATGCAACAAAAGATGATCAACTTCTTCCCCTGAGCTTTTACACATATAGCACCAACTAACAAGTGTAATTCCCCTCTTTACACATATACCTTATACTTATGACTGATGCTCTTCATAAATAAATAATTTGTCGCTAATGTGACTAGGAGGTCACGGGTTCGAGCCGTGAAATCAGTCTCTCGTAGAAATACAGGGTAAGACTGCTTACGATAGACTCTTGTGGTCCGGCCCTTCTCCGTACCCCGCGCATAGCGGGAGCTTAGTGCGCCGGACTGCCAATTGTAGCAATTTTGCAAATTTGTCAAATGATTTCTGCCTTGGATTTTCTTGCTAGACATAAGACTTCATTTAGAGATAACCTTCTCAGGATACAACCAAAAGAAAGCACTACACAAACTGTATTTGTAAGGAATACTTTCTTGTAAGCAAGGGTTTAAAGTACTTTCACCTATTGAAATAAATGATGTATTTCTACTAAATCATTCAGAGCATTGGCTGTGTTCACTCCTTATTCCATGGTACTGTACCCTCACAAGAGTTAGTTCTCATCAGATATAAGGGACCAATGAAGAGCTGACGTTCTCGGGATACAACCAAAAGAAAAAACACAACACTGTCTTGCTCACGCAGACAAACTGTACTTGTTAGGATAACTTTCTTATAAGCAAAGGTTTAAAGTACTGTTGCCTATCAAAAAAGGAAAAGGAAAAGTTATCTTTACTGAGCATTTCAGATCTTTGGATTTTGCTGATTCAACATTAAGTTGTGTTACTACCCATCAGTTTTGTTGGCTCAATCTAATCGTCTTTCACCTTTTTTTCTTTATCGTATATGGAAATTCAGCACTCGCTATAGCTAATTCTCTCTTCCATAGTTTATATTTGGCACTTATGCTTGTTGTTTTAGCATAGATAAGTAGGGCATAATTTGCATATTGGCAAAAAGATAGTTTGACCTTAGTTCTTCATGGAACAGGATCGCAGAAGAATTGAGCATGACTTTTTCAATGGTAGTATATGTGGTATTGCTGCTACAAGTGCTCTTGAATTGGGTATTGATGTAGGACATATTGATGCAACCCTACATCTAGGATTTCCAGGAAGCATAGCTAGGTAGTAACTGTTTGGTGTCCCTCCGACGATTTCACAATTTCATTCTCAAACTGATATTGTTCCAAATTTTTTCATCAAGTCTGTGGCAACAAGCAGGAAGGTCAGGCAGACGAGGAAATGCATCACTTGCAATTTATGTTGCCTTTGAAGGGCCTTTGGATCAGTATTTCATGAAGTTCCCCCAGAAACTTTTCAGAGGCCCTATTGAATGTTGTCATATAGATGCAAGAAACCGGCAGGTTGTTTTGATTTCTTCTTTTCTTGAATTTGCCGCCATTTTCAAATTTAGTGATTGAACCATGTTTTTAGTAGGGAATTCACTTAACATTCAAAAAGCATTTGACAGGTTCTTCAACAGCATCTGGCTGCTGCTGCTTTTGAATATCCACTGAGCTTGTCTGATGACGAGAAATACTTTGGCCCTGGCTTGGAGAGTCTCATAATGGCACTTAAAAACAAGGGAATTCTGAGTACAGATATATTACGTAGTGGTGCTGCCAGAATATGGAGCTACATCGGGGTGGAGGTATGATCCTTTGAGTGTAGTGTTAATCAACGATAATGTGTTTGTGAGCTGGGTGTGGTTAGCTTTTCTAAACCATTATATGCTGTTACCAGAAGATCCCCTCAAGTGCAATTAGTATTCGGGCCATAGAAACTGAGCGGTACAAAGTGATTGATATGCAAAAGAATGAAGTCCTGGAAGAAATTGAAGAAAGCAAGGCTTTCTTTCAGGTAAAATAGTAGCAACTACATTTGGAAGTTCTTGTGATTATAATGTCTTCCTATTGTGAGAAGGGGGAAGAACGAAAACACTAATAGGAAAAGGAGAGGGAGAGGGAGATCATCATTATGATGCCTATATTCATGTGTGTATATTATTTTAGTGCAAGAGATAGAGAACTCTTCAATTCTTGAGGTTTTCTTTTGGCTTCTTTTGAAGTTACCTTGTAAAGTTAATCGGTTGAAGCCCCAATAATTTACAGGTTTATGAAGGGGCCAATTATATGAACCAAGGGAAGACATATCTTGTGAAGGAGCTTGATGTGGCAAACAGAATTGCTTGGTGCCAACGAGCGGACTTGAAATATTACACCAAAACTCGTGACTATACTGATGTCCATGTCACTGGTGCCAACTCTGTATGTGAAGATCTCAGTTAGTCCTGTTCACTTTCCTATATGTTTTTCGAGGACTGCCTCAATCTTCTTTAAGTGGTGACCATTTTGCTTAATCTCATCGTAGAGATATTTGCTCGAGCAAAAAGCTAAAAAAAAATGCTTGCTTATTTAAAGCTCCTAGCCTCTACTATTCGTGATGGGTGTTTTTCGGTCTCTATCTATTTAAAGTTTGTGTAATCTCTCAAGTGTCTCTGCGGAATCTGGTATGGAGATAGTTAGGTTATGACATACATTATCCCAAATAAGTGACGAAAGAAAAAAACCTTGGTTTCTGTCCTCCAAAGAGGAATCTCTATGCTAATGTTATGTCATCCTCGACAAATTAGGTGTGTTCAGAGCATGTGTTGCACCCTTCTCATATTATGCTGAGCTAATGGCTCCATTAGTCAAGGAAAACCCTGAACTTCCAGTCATCAAAGGTTCGGTATATATTTAAAGAAGCATAGCCTTTTCATATCATGTTTATTGCTGATAGGTAAATGTTCCTGCTTTCATTTGAGGAACTCGTAGAATGCACTGCATCACAAGAGATCCTCGATTAACTGGCTAGCCTTGAAATGCAAATGCTTTATTGGTATTATTTAAGGAAAAAGAGTTCTCATATTGCTTATTGCATGCTACTTGTGAAATAACTGTGTATACCATGTCATTTGTGAAATTCAGCTGTTACATCCCAGTTAATATTGGATGGACATGATAATATTTTACTACCATGTAGGCTTACCCAGCAATAACGACTAGTCTGTGTCTTCCA
Source organism: Nicotiana benthamiana (assembly GCA_034376525.1). Classification (NCBI taxonomy): domain Eukaryota; kingdom Viridiplantae; phylum Streptophyta; class Magnoliopsida; order Solanales; family Solanaceae; genus Nicotiana; species Nicotiana benthamiana. The sequence continues at coordinate 105,982,799 of CM067335.1, read as the reverse complement.
AAAACAACTGCCCAAGCACACAGTTGCAGAGTAACGACTACGTGGTTTGGTTTCCGCAAAATATGGAAAAAGAGCAACCAGGTCTTTGACACCGTTGAACTATCACTTCCTAATTACACATATGACACCCAGGTGAATACCAGTTTGAATTTCCTCTGTGTGTGATATTCGTTTCATCACTGTTTTAGTACTCTTTCTTCTTTGTAATTTGTAGCTGTAATGCACATGCAGGCTGTCTGGATTCAAGTCCCTCAGACCATAAAGACAGCTGTAGAGACCCTAAATTATTCATTCCGAGGAGGTTTGCATGCTGCTGGTCATGCTCTTCTTAATGTCGTTCCTATGTAAGTTTCAAGCACATGAGCTTTTAGATCTGGCTCAACATGTTCTCTGTCTGAGTTAACATACATTAGAATTGTTCTCTCATTGTCTCCTGAAATTTATGCTGAAGGTACATAATTTGCAATTCATCTGACTTAGCTTCAGAGTGTGTAAACCCGTATGATACCCGCAATGTTCCAGAAAGAATTCTTCTTTATGATCCACATCCTGGAGGAACTGGCATTTCAGCACAGGTTAACGATCTCTGCTTTTGATTCCTTTTTCTATCATGATTTTATTCAAATTATGTTGTTTTACTAGCTTTATGGATGGTTATACCATTTTGTCAAGACTCCGAGGAACACCAGGAAACTTACGAAAAGGGACCTTAATTTAATTGGTTAGGTTTTGAAATAGCTTCAGAATACAAGTAGGACGTTATTTGCTCAAGTGATGAATTACAACAACATACCCAGTATGACCCCCCACAAGTGGGTTTGGGGAGGGTGGGGTGTATGCAGACTTTACCCCTACCTTGTGTGAGGTAGAGAGGCCGTTTCCGATAGGCCCTTGGGTCAAGATACTGGAGTGATGAATTAAGTAAGGAAATTTCTAATTAGAAGCTGGAACGACTTTTATTATATTTAATCATCAAGTTATTAGTCAGAACTCCTTGGAAGAGCATACATGACGTGGTTGGAACTTGTAGTCAAGGAACAACTTTGACTGCCCAAAAAATGTAAAGCATATGGAAAACTGCTTTTGTTAAAGTTTAGGAGGTGGATTTTTCATCATAGAGAATATTTACAAATGTTTATAAAGAACCCACACTTGATTACATATACTTTATTTGCTTCAAAGGCATATTTGTCTAGAATAGAAGAAAAGTTGGTCATTTATTTATCATTTGGCAACTTATGAAAACCTAGTAATTTTGCAATCCGATGTTAAAGAATGTTTAATTCCTCTCCTCTGTTGTGTCTCTGCAACGACTTTAAGCAGAATAAAGCTAAAATGAGCAGATTGCCTGAGTAAAAGCAATTGAAATTCTTGAGTACTATTGTGGTTGAACATGGTTAGCAAATGAACAGAGTAAATCTAACTTAGGGTACTACTTGGTCTAGAAAGTAGGCAATATACAGATCAACTTTCAATATGTAGAAAATGGGGATCATAAAAGGAAAAGAGGGTTATCTTACCTGTTTGGACCAAATTCAAAGTGTAATAAATGGAAGTCATGGAACAGCTTCAACACCATGAGCAGAGTAAATCTAACTTAGGGTACTACTTGGTATAATAGTTGTGATATTGAAAGGAAAAACCAATGGCTTTTAGTATTATGAAAATGCTAAGCCACCTTGTCTGTGATTTAGCTTAAACCATGGAGAAAAGTGATCTAATGGTCTATCCCATGAAATTGGGAAATACAATATTATCACAAATTATTTCCAAAATTATTTGATCTGGGCAGGTGCAACCTTTATTCAGTGAGCTGCTGACTGCTGCTTTAGAACTCCTTGCATCATGTCGTTGCTCTGGCGATACTGGTTGCCCTAACTGTGTACAAGTTAGTATTTAATTGCCTATTATTTTATGCTTTTGTCCTCCCTGTTTATGAAAGATCGAAAGTCATACTTTTAAGTATTGCAGAATATTTCTTGTCACGAGTACAATGAGGTTTTGCACAAGGATGCCGCCATAATGATAATTAAGGTTTGACAATAGAAAAATTGTTTGAAGTTAAAGAAGCATAGGAACATTCTTTACTCCTGCTAATACCTTTGTTGTTTATGCAGGGTGTATTGGAGGAGGAAGAATCCTTCTTCAGGGATTTCTCAGAGTTGTCTTAGGTGTTTTGCTTGGTGCCTTCTTTTCCCCGCAAAAGTAGAAGTCACCATTGCTTGTAGTAATCTGGCTCCTTTTAAGCAGTATATTTATACGTCATTCTACATAATACATGATTACCTATATAACTTTAATTGTTCAGTATTTTTCTCCTCTCTACTGCCCACCTCCTCTCTGTAAACCCCCCCCCCCCCCCCCCCGCCCCCCCAAAAAAAAAGAATCAGACATTCTTGTTATTTTGTTTGCGGTGCTGCTAATCTGCTACTGTCCGATAATTAAAGTTAAAAGCAAGTAGGCCTCAATACTATTGCGTCAGAGCGTGCCAAACATTTCAGATTTGTTTTACAACTAGATGAGGAAAGGCCAACATTGCAATCTCAAAATTGTTGTGTAAAAATTACAGGGGGCGCTTATTTGATCGTACCCATTTAATCTATACTCATTTTTTTAAAAACTTTTAACTTGTATACATTTGTAAAACAATTTTCAGCTTTCTTTCTCCTCTTAAAGTTTTATATTTTCTTTTTCCAGAAGTAAGGTTTATTCCTATTTGCTAATTCTTATTTCTCCGAACTGTTAATTATCATTCCTATTTGCTAATTCTTATTTCTCCGAACTGTTAATTATCATTCGGCGATGGAGGACTTGCGGAACGTACTAGCGCTTTATCACATATGTATAGTCTAATATCTTAACGGTTAATTATCATTCAACCAACTGAATCTTGGTTTGGTATTAGTGACCAAGCTGTTATTCGCTCCATTTGAGTTCATCTCCATTTGGTTGGTACTTGGTATCCCTTTTCATTTGCAGTTGATACAAATGGTAGTGATTCACCTCGTGAATTAGTCTTTTGTTGACTTTGTTATGAGCTTCTGTCTGTGGTTTTTTGTTTTCGTCTTTTAAGAAAATAACATGATGAAAAACTTGAAGGGTTTTTTCTTATATAAAATATTGAAGTTTTGAGTGTCCTTCCATTAAAAAGACAAAGACATCAGCAGTAGAGCTGAAGTTACCCAGTTATAAAGACAAAACTTCAACTTAAGAGCTGAAGTTTTCCAGTTACAAACAAAAACTTTAGCTCTAGAGCTGAAGTTCCGCGGTTAAAAAAAAATTTCAGCTCTAGCTCTAGAGCTGAACCTAAGGCCTGACTACTAGAATGCTGAAGATTTTGTCTTTGTAACCGGGGAACTTCAGCTCTAGAGCTAAAGTTTTTTTTTTAACTAGGGAACTTCAGCTCTAGAGTTGAACCTCAGGCCCGACTACTAGAATGCTGAAGTTTTGCGTGATCGTCTTTGCTACTTCAGCCCCATATGCTGAAGTTATGCGAAAAAATGGGTACACTTGCAATTTTTTTGCAAAGCGGGCACAAGTTAAAACGTGGCACAAAAAGCGGGTATAGATGCAAATGCCCGAATTGTTGTTTGTAGGTGATCGGTTAAATTTTGACAATATAACTCAAATAGCCTCTCCAATCAACCACTTACGCTAAAAATAACTAGTGGATATATAATAATGCATATTTTATATGTATTATCTGTATAGCGTCATATAATCGATCTATCATTTACATAACCAGCTACGAGAAATAAATAATAAATTAGATGACCATTTGTGTAAAGATCCTTTAATTTTTATTATTATAAATAAATCAATCATCTTTATATCCGTTTAATCACAGATAGAAAATGATATTGGGGATTACAGTTTACAATTAATTTTATTAATAGTCAATACCATACTAAAAATGGGAAGGCCACAATTAAAAAGTTAAATTACTAAACTATCCTTCTAATAGCATATAATTATATTTTATAATAATAATTGAAAAATGTTTAACTATATTAATTTATATTGTGTCTTTTCTTTATAGTTATGTCATTTTATTAGTAACTAATCTTTGAAAAAATTATCTACCAATACAATAACTATTTATTAAAAATAATGCCTATGAATTGAAGTGTTGTGATCCTTCGTATAATAGAAAGAACGTGAAGCGCTAGTGCTACATGATCGTTTTTTTGGGAGATAGGCTTGTGAAGAAGCAAGTTTATTATCGTCCCGACTGACAGCTGCTAGGTTTTCTCATCTCTTCTAAACTTTCCAGGTCTTCGGGCTAAGCTGTATGAAACTCATCCCATGTACGGTTTGGAAGCAGAGTCCCACCCCAGCAGTAAGTGTGCGGATTAGGTTTAGCAAAATAACTTTTCAAATGTATTCCTTCGCATCTCACAATCAAGAGAGCATTTTTATTTTATTTAAATACCCTATGTATTAAAAAAGTTGCAAACACTTCATAGTCTATTTCTAAAGTTGTTATCGCAAAAAACTGCCATCGTTTAGTTCCTATTGTCCAATTAAAAATTAGTGACAAAAGTAAATGGAAGTACAATAGAAGTTGACTCATGAGGCACTCAGTAAGTACTTTTATATATATGTTTTTCATTTCAAGTTGTATTTTATGGGAAGTAGGGGTGTTCAAAATCAATCAGAACCGAAAACTGATACGAAATCGAAGCTTAATGGCTTAATAGTAACGCCTTAACGGACGGGGAACAGATTGAATTTTTTTATTAACGGCTTATCGGATTGGGGACGGATTATTTAATTTTCTTAACGGGTGACCCGTTAACCCGTTAAGAATATAACAATATATAAAATTTATTTTTATATATTACATATAAAAAAATAAAAACCCTTGAAAATGAATAACAAAAACAAAGTTACAATTTACAAACTGGCCGTATGTTCTCATTTTGTAACAAGCCTGCTTTTCTTAGTTTTAGAATTGGATACGAAATTGGATGTGGTTAAATAAAGTTGTAGTAATAATAGTACTACGAGAAATAATTGAACTTTTCTTTCTTCTACTTTGAAAATACAGAGGCAGAAAGAAAAAGGGTAAATAGAACCATGTGACAGTTTTTTTCAACGGTTAAGGGTCAAAACTGTCCTCAACCTATCGACTCCGGAACAAAATTGCCCTACGTTTACCTTTGGCGAAGAAAATGCCCCCACCGTTAACTTTGTGGCCTATTTCTACCCCTAAAATCTAACAGAATCTTGAATTTCATTTTTAATTTTTTTAATCCCACGTGTCACGTTTTGATTGGGACATATAAAGAACGGAAAATTGGGACATATAAAGAACGGAAAAAGGGTCAAAACTGCCCTCAACGTATTGGCTCCGGAACAAAATTGCCCTCCGTTAACCTTTTTTGGGTCGGGTTGGTCGGGTTGAAGTGTAATGTGATTTCCCGCTTTCCAACAAATGTAAAGAGCTTGATATATCACATATATTCATCTTCAGTTAAAGTGGATTGGTCATTCCTATCCAATGGGGGCTGGTTTTTCATGGCTTGGTTATGGGGGACGGGTTGGACGCCTGGTTCGTGATGGAGGGGGGCTGTTTGGTTGTGAAGTTTTCCGGCGATGTGAAGGTGACGGGCTGGACGGGGAAGATGAAGCAACGGGGTAGCCATGAGAGGTCGTTTGGTGGTTTAGGGTTAGAGAGGGTGTGTTGTGAGGAAGATGAAGAGAGGGTTTGGTGTTTTTTGGGTCGGGTCGGTCGGGATGCTAGTATTTAATTTTTATTTTTTTTTAATTCCACGTGTCACGTTTTGATTGGCCACTAAATAAACTTACAATTCTCACCCAAATTCCGACCGACCCGACCCAACCCCGACCGACCCGACCCAAAAAGGTTAACGGAGGGCAATTTTGTTTCGAAGTCAATACGTTGAGGGCAGTTTTGACCCTTTTTCGTTCTTTATATGTCCCAATCAAAACGTGACACGTGGCATTAAATTAAAAATGAAATTCAAGATTCTGTTAGATTTTAGGGGTAGAAATAGGCCACAAAGTTAACGGTGGGGGCATTTTCTTCGCCAAAGGTAAACGGAGGGCAATTTTGTTCCGGAGTCGATAGGTTGAGGGAAATTTTGACCCTTAACCGATTAGAGTAAGCAATTCTTTCTTGTCACTTGTATCTTGAAATTAGAGCATTATTTGTTTTTTTCCTTCTTTGTTATCCAGCAAAGAGCTTAAAACCAGATGCGTTTACCTAATGTCAGGTCGATAACCGCCCGTTAAGAGTTAAACCGTTACCAATCCGTCCGACATCTTACCGGGTGGCTAACAGATTAATACATTTAAAAGCCGATTACCGTTAAGCCAAACCGTTAAGAGTAAATAACCCCCCAATCCGCCCGATTAAATTTGGTTTGGTTTTCATTAAAAAAATCGAACCAAACCGAATATAGGAGTAGCTATTTTAAATTTAGAATTACACCTATATATGTGTATACTTTTATACAAAGTTTCAAAACTTTTATAGTAAATGTTAATTGTTTGTAATTTTAGTGCAGTTCTTCGCCTTTACGTTCTAGTTTGATTTGTAATTTTCTTTCGTTAAGTGTAAGAATCTATTTCATGTTAAAAATAATATATTTTTAATTGAGTCCTTAAATTATTTATCACTATTTGATTCAATTATCATCAATATATCTTGGTAAATAATAGATTTCTCAAAGGGCAATTGATTTGATAATGTTACGTTAAAAATGTGATCGCCGAAATATGTGTGTGATAGTGTATGTCATATATTTAAGAGAAAAAAATAACAAATAATCGAAAAAATAAAAAAAACGACATACACCAAATCGAACCGATTTAAATCCAACCATAAACACCCATACCCGAGGACAGTTTTCGCCCTTATCCCGAAAAGAAAGACAAGCAGAAATTGAGGTCAAGAATTGCTTACATTTTCGTGTAAAGTATGTTGTTAAATGCAGTAGGACTGCGACTGATGCTGAACTATTTGATAAAGTACTTTCCGTGTAGGGTCTGGAATAGGACTCAACATTAACTCATTAAGTACACCACACCATTAATTGTCCTATAACGAAAAAGTGAGGGACAAACGAAAAAGAGATCCAATTTTCTCTTTGTGGAAAGATGGAAAAGTTAATTTTTTTAACAATCAAAAGTTTGGCTATTTTTTAAGGTGGGTCGGATTTTTGGGGTTGAGTTAAAAAAAGGGTTAAAGCTAATTTTATTTAATTGGGGTCATAGTTTAAAATTGGACCAATAAAAATTTGCCGCGTATAATTTAAATAAAAAAATTATTTTGCATTGTCCATTGGGCATAAGTGAGTCAGAAAAAAAAACGGTGGGGACACTGGTGGCTCAATATTTTTTGTTACCATGGGGGTGTAACAACTTATTAAGAGTTTGTAAATTTATAAAAAATGTGATGAAAAAGCTGGATTCCGAAATTAAAAGTCCATTCATAATGGGTTCTTTGATTAACTTGTGTGATGAGGAAGAAAAAAAAATTACCATTGTAAGTGACATTTAATACATACATACATAATTATTTTATAATAAGGTGAATTCACGGATATCTGCATGACTAATGAGCTCAATACTGCAACAGCCAGATCAAAGCTAACTAAAATTGGAGTAACTTTAAGGAACACCAGTCTGAAAAGAGAATCCCCATCTGAATTTCTAAATGGTTTTCAACAACAACAACAACTACCCAGTATACTCCCACCAGGTAGGGTCTGAGAAAGGTAATATATAGACAAGCCTTACCCATACTCGAAAGGGTAAAAAGACTATTTCCAATCGACCCCCGACTCAGGGGATGAATAATTATCTAACTGACACCGTATTGTAGATGAATTTGTATATTAGTAGTTGTGCTAAATGATTTTCAATAGCTAGAAAATACAACAAAGACTAATATTTGGTGCGATAGAAAATGCGTTTTCAATTTTTTTTAACTGTTTGATTTAGCTACATTCCAAAATATTCACGAGACACAAGGAACAATCATTCAGAGACCACCGTTAAAGTTGGCAATGAAAAATCATTTCGCCTGTCAACAATAAAAAAGTTGTTATGAATCAATAAAAGAATATGAGCGATATAGCAAACAAAGAGAGTGAGAAAATTCTTATTGAATTTTTGTGGTGGTTTACAATGGGATAAGACCCCTCTATTTATAGGAGGAAAAATAACTTAGCCATAAAGTAAAACTCCCGACAAGATAGACATTCACTATAATTAGAATTCTATTCTTAACACTCCCCCTTGAATGTCTACTCAATAAGTAATGTGCCTCGTTAAAACCTTAACTAAAACAAAACCCAATGGGAAAAAAAATTATAGAAAAGAAAAAAGAGTACACATATTTAGTAATGCACCTATTGGTTGCCTCGTTAAAAACCTTGCAAGGAAAACCCTGGGACAAAACCTTGTAAGGGAAAAAGAGTACAACACGCATTAACCCCCCCTGATGAGAGCATCAATTCACATCTTTGAGCCTTTGCATTCCAATCTTGTGCAACATCTTCAAAAGTTCTTTTGTAGAGATTTGATAAATAAATCAGCCATATTAACTTGAATGAATTTGTTTCACTTTGAAATCATCATCCCTAATAGATGTATCGTCTTCGTATGATCTTGTTGGAATCGTCAGTTCTATATCTTCTCATAGAGGTGAAAAACTCTTGCTATCATATTATCATGCTTATAGTTAATAGCAAGATATATTTGTGCACAAATTGCACTAAGGAAACAGTACTTCAAGATCAAGAATTGTATATGCTTCAAGCAACTTAAATCCTTCATGGATTGACATATAAGTTAAGTCATATAAGCCATATTAATTTGGAATAAATAGTCTCCTGTCAATTATTATGTGGTGACTCACAAGCGTGATATGACCAGATCTTATGCATATGACATAATATGTAACAAGCTTGGCTTTCTGTGGGGTGAAAACTACTCAGGATGATATTTCAATTCTCAAAGAAATAGTTCAATACATGTCCTTAGCAATCGACGGACAATCCTGGAATTTATGAGTGAAGAATGATATGATAAAAGATAAATGAGCCATCCATAAGTTGTCTATATGCTCAAAACCCAACATTGAAGTTAAGTCAGATATAGACTTCACTAACCAAATATATTATCATAGTCCAAAACTACATGTCTTTCATATGGAATCAATTCTACTTGAATTGTATCTCTTCCATTTGGCCAATACTTTTGTGTCTATATTTGATAGACTTAAGATCCTCATCTAAACTTAACGCTATGATAGATGTCATCGACAAACATGTTATATCAGTTCCAATAAATTTTCATAAAGACATAACATATAGATCTTTTCATTCATATATTCAGGTACCTGAATCTCTCTTGAGATTTTATGAAGTGTTATGTCATGTGACCTTCTAGATCACTTGCCTCCTTTATTATGGTCACTTTGATCATTTGCTCATCTTCTTTATCAAGAAATTCTATTTGAAACTGATTTGTCTACACGCTTTAAACGTACCATAGACTTTGTCCTTCTAGGACTTAATATGAGCATTTGCAATGAGAATACTAGATACTTTCTTTGGGTCAACAAATGCGTCTGGCATGCTTTGCAATATATTGCAACCGAATTATCTTTTTATGAACTTCAAGTTCATATTATCCTATTCGAGGATCTAGATATACAAATGATAATTCATTCTACATAACGTTTTCTCAACTGTTTATCATGTCTCCCCCTCATGTTAGAAAAACTAACTTGTTTCCTCAACTTTGAGAATCCATCTTTGTGCATTATGGTGTTAATGAAAATATACACCGCACATCAATAATAATAAGATGGAGTTATTTGGTTCCTGACCCTGAACCACTTGTGAGGGGAGAATGTAATATACTTTCGTATATAACATATATCAAACGGATATAGATAACTATGTTCTCATAAGAAATAGTTTAGCTATTAAGTGGAGACACTCAATAACTTATCTTGCTAAACCCGCTATGAAGTAAACTAACTTGTCAAGATAAACTATCTTGAATAGAAAATCTGGAAATTGTGCTCTAAATTGAATTATTGAGCAAGTTACCTCGCAAAACACCATGTTGCTGGTTAATAATAATCGCACATGTAACTATCTCATAGATGCATCTTATATGGTATACATGACAGATGAATGGGCCCATATTCACCTTTGATATTTCCAGCTTTCATGGGATTCAATCCCAATTTTAATTGGTCTATCAATTAACGAGAACAGGCAACCTACGATAATTCGTAAAGATCTTTCTAGTTCTTTAGTATTTACCCATATAGATTCTCGTTTATTTTTGCATATCACACTTTAAATTGATATGGCTAAAATGATTATGCCAACTGAATAACTTATCAATATTGATAAGTTCATGTTTACACCATGACATGTGCATTTCTCAATAAACTCCATGTTTATTATGATATGGGTTTTTATATCAATAAACATCCACTTTATTGTGGTATTCTTTTATTTGTGTAGTACAAACTGGAGAATAAAGCGGGTAGCTTTTCACATACAGATTATCCCGCTACAAGTTGTAGTAATAGAAGATATCAAATCTTTCCTTTATTTATAGTCTCAATATAATCAATCGCTTTCGCATATACTTTGAAAACTGAATAAGTTTCTTTGAGACTTACTACAACACAATACCTTATTGTTAATCAATTGTGTTTCTCCAACATAGTAATAATTGGCTCTTCTAGAGCTCTCAATTAATTTTGTACTACCACAAATTCATCAACATCCATGTGGTGAATATCTCTTTTAAAGAGAAAGTTATACCATTATGGTCATGGTCAAAATTATATGCAAGATATGTTTCTTGTATTATCGTTGTCCTTTAATAATCATATTTCCAAAATATTTTGGCGTACAATAGGTACGTGACCAATGATCATTCATGCCATAATAATGACATTATTTTCATATATTATCTCAAACCTCCTTCTAGAGGTGATGTAGTATATTCACTACCACTAGCACGTTCATATTCTTCCAAGAATGAATATGTATTCATAAATTAGATGTTATCACACTCACATCTTGAATGGACCATAATCATCTATATGTGCTTTATAAAATCTCATATTGTCAAATTTATGACAAATATTACTTTCACAGAGTGAAGGATTATTTTGAGAATCCTTATTATCTTCATTATCACAATGATGACGATTATAATTTCGTCTATTGCCACGTCCACATCCATTGATTCCTTCATGGTAATAATTTTATCTTCTTTCATACTTATCACATACTGCGATCACATTCTCTTAAGGGAATGAGAATGGAGCAAATTCAATTGGACGGGTTTTCAATTCTTTGCCCACAATCATACATGAATTTAATTATGGCAAGACATAAAAGTTTTTACCACTTCACGTGGTTATAATTTCCTACAAACTCCACTAGAGTTATAATCAAACTTTGTTGTCTTTGTTTGTATATGAAATCAAATCGTAGAATTTCAAGAATTTGAAAGAGAAAAATAATTACTTACCTTAAATCCAGAATTTAACCATGAAGGAAGTTCATGGAACAACTTACAATCATTATGCTCAATCCCAAAGCTTCTACCCAATTGGAGCTTTGTTTGGACTTTGTTTGGAAAGTGAGATTTACCCTGCAGCATACTAGTGCTTCTATTGTACTCCAAAGTGGTAATGCAGCGCTCAATATTTACGTATTGAAAAGCAATTACCCCACCGAACAGTAGGGGATTAATAGTCATCCATGTGTATGCGAGCTTGAGACATATTGGAAATCAGTCCGACACTTGAGAGTTTTTGATTAAGAAGGTAATGGAAACGTCATTGGAATTGAATCCCCTTTGTTGATTCATTCTCTGTTTTTGGTGCCGTGCAATTGAAGCGTGGAGTTTCTGGTTTGAAGCATTCTGATTTGAGACGGTAGAGTCTCGTGCTGATAACGTGTTATGAATCAATAAAAGAATATGAGCAATATTGCAGACAAAGAGAGAGAGAAAATTCTTATTGAATTTTTGGGGTGGTTTACAATGGGGTAAGACCCCTCTATTTATAGGAGGAAAAATAACTTAGCCATAAAGTAAAACTCCCTACAAGATAGACATTCACTCTAATTAGAATTCTATTCTTAACAAAAGTGAAATTGTTTTTCCATAGTAAAGAAATGAGACCCGTTTTAAAATACAAAAGTAAAACACTCTTATACTTCCTTCTTCCGAAACACCACGATAACAGACTTTTATAGTCCCACAAATATTATTATATTTAATATCATAAATTACAAAGTTAAATTTTGTTGTCGGGATTTACATACTATAATTTGTATTTTATATGTGATTTGTAAGTTATTGTACAATAAACATATTACCTAGTACGACCCCGTGTGAGGAGTGGCAAAAAAAAGACAAATAAAAAAAAAGAGTAAAAGGAACTTCAATTTATTGGAAAATTTCCCAGTAAAGAAAATACAATGCTAGTTGCTATGATTCTGGTCTGACTCAACCCCTTTACCATTTTGTTGGGGAGAAAAAGATGTGTTCATCAAATCAAAACCCAACTTTTGCTTTGTGATTTCATCCATAACCTTAATCATTTCCTCTGAAAGATGGTTCTTGGAATCACCTACTTTTCCTTGTCTGAAAAATATGCTGTTTGCAATTGTAGGAATAAAAAATCCAGTGTGCGTACCATCTTTATTCACCTCCAAACTACTTAACTTCTCAAAGCTGCAAAGTTCTGTTATTTTCTCTACAATGCCTTCACTTTCTTCCTCCAAAGAAAAAGGCTGCCCCAAGAACTCTGCTAATTTCTTTGCATGAAAAATTGGATCTTTCTTCAAATCTTCATACCTTATGAAAAATACACTATTTGGAAATTCTAAGCTTGCTTTATAATATCCCATTACATGATCCCAAAATGGACCAAAGGGGGAATACCCTTTAGTAAATTGATCAAAAGCTTCTTGTAGAGAAAGCAAAGGCAGATCTTTGGGTCTTAATTTCTGCACAAAATGCCAGCAAGAAGCTAACACATCTTTTGGGTCACGAAATACGTACACTATTTTGCACTTGGAGTTGGAGTCTTCACCACCTATTATAGACTCTGGTAAAGAATTGAAGGCAATATGTGAATGCATAAGAGAAGAGTTTGGTATTGGATTTGTTGGGTGCTTAAATGCATAGGCCTCTAACTGGGGTACTAACTCATGTGGATTTGAAGAGAGCAAAGGGTGTGTTTTATAATCATATTTTGTTCGGTTTGTTATAGCAAAAACAAGGGCCTTAAGCCATGTTGTGCCAGATTTTGGGTAACTGGCTAATAAGACATTATTTGGTTTTGGCTTAAAGTGTTGCTGAAGAGCTACAAGACCTTGGAGTATTCCTGTGGGATACCAAAAGTCTTTGTATTGGTGAATATGCTCACTCAACCAACCTCTTTCTTTTGGAAGCTCAGAGAGTATTATATCAGGATATTCTTGCTGATTTTTTTGGCTTGTTTCATGGGTGTCACCATTTGTGAGTAAAGGGGAGCTTTGGGTAGCGAGGAAGCTTGCCATTGAGTTAACGGAGTAAAGGGTGTAGAAACTCTTTCTACATTTATAGGAAAAGCTTTGGAGAGCGGGCTGACGAGGGTGGGTCGGGCAAATTCCACATTGAAATAGGATTCATCTTTTACTTTCTAGGTTGACAAGTAGAAAGGAGAACATGTGAAAACTTTATAAGGTATGACACAAGCTCATATAGTACGCACGCTTTCGGGATTGACGTATCCCAAAAACATCGTGCTAACCTAGGCCCAAAACAAACAATACGTGTTATGGATTGTGACAAAGAGGAAAGACAATAGCAACTACTTGAGCTTGGACAGGCCCTGATCTACAAAGTAGACACCAAGGTTTCTTTAACGCTGGTTAATGGTTATAAACCATGGTAACATATTCGTGAAACACGAGGGACTTTGATGGAGATATTTGGAGTTAGACCGTGGATTTTTTATTATTATTTTGGCGCAGGAGTGTCTCTTTCCTCCTCTTTGTCCGTTCTCTATCACAGTTGATATGTGATGTACTTGTCTATATAGTCCAGCAATTATTTTCATAATTTGATTCTGGTAATCTGATTGATTGCCTACTTTTAATAATTTAATCAATGAATATTCTTATTTCTGCATAATATTGGTTCACACCAATAGGCGTCATTAATCATTTGTTGATACTGGTTACCAATGGAGAAACAATGAACGCAACTATTAGTCGCGATGATGCATAATATCATTAATATTCAAAATAAAGCACTTACATATGTTGCAGAACTTATATGTTACAGCAACCAAAATAATTGGATTCGCATACAGATCAACAAATGACATAGTCGTGATAGACGACACGAGGATCGGTGTTAACGAGGGGCTAGAGGTATAGAAACAGACTCTCGAGTCTAACGGCTTCAAACTAAGCAGGTCTAAGACAGAATACCTCGAGTGCAAGTTTAGCGCCGAGCCGAGCGAAGTAGGCAGGGACGTGAATATTCGATCTCAGGTTATCGTCAAGAGGGACAATTCCAGATATCTTGGGTCGGTGATTCAGGGGGACGAAGAGATAGACGGGGATGTCACTCACCGTATAGGAGCGGGGTGGTCGAAGTGGAGGCTTGCATCAGGAGTCCTGTGTGACAAGAAAATGCCACAGAAACTCAAGGGGAAGTTTTATAGAGCTGTGGTTAGACCTGCCATGTTGTATGGGGCGGAGTGCTGTCCGGTGAAGAACACTCATGTTCAGAGGATAAAGGTTGCGGGGATGAGGATGCTCAGGTGGATGTGCGGGCTCACCAGGTTAGATAAGATTAAGAATGAGGTTATTCGGGAGAAGGTGTGGGTGACCCCAGTGGACGAGAAGATGCGAGAAACGAGTCTTATGTGGTTCGGGCATGTGCGGAGGATAAGCCCTGATGTCCTTGTAATGAGTTGTGAGCAGCTGGCGGTGGTCGGTGTGAGGCGAGGCAGAGGGAGGCCTAAGAGACATTGGGGAGAGGTGATTAGGCAGAACATGGCTAGTATACGAATTTCCGAGGACATGACCCTTGATAGAAAAGTCTGGAGGTCTAGTATCAGGGTTGTAGGATAGGGGCTTCTAGAATTTTCGTACTCCTTTATTGGGGTTGGGTGGGGCTCTCCATAAATGATTCATATATTGGACTGTGTCCCCTTATGGTAGTTATTTATCGTAGTTACTGTTTGATATTATTGCATGCCATTTTATTTATAGTTCTTATGTTTAGACAATTATTTATGCTATTTCTGCTGCAATTACTAATGCCCTTTTGTTTTTGTTATTGTTTTTGTTTTTCCTTTCCTTCCCTGAGCCGAGGGTCGATTGGAAACAGCCTCTCTGCCCAAAAGTAAGGCATATCTACATATTGGCCTCCCCAAACCCACTTTGTAGGACTATACTAGGTAGTTGTTGTTTCATGCAGAAGACAAATATTCACCTAGATGTGATCAAAGGAACAAGATTATTACAAAATTGTTAGAAAAATATTTTTTATCATTTGTAGAGACAGAGAATTGCTCGTGTATAATATCATATTCCCTTTTCACTCTACTTAACTGAAAGAAGACTAGGTAAGAATCCCTACGAGGGCAAAAATTGTCTATTTCTAACTCTACAATGATGTAAAATACAATCCTAAAACTTTAAGAATGGGGACTGAGTATGTTATCGTACTCGAAAAGTATAGCATTTCAATGTGTAGCGCAATCCTGAAGGTACGGGTGTGTCTGGTTTACATACCGTTCCCACAAAGGCCTATACCTGCTAATGCCCAACTTAAGCCATGGTTTCATGTTTCCATTGAAGTGAATCACCGCTGCACTCTCTATCAGGCGATTGTCAACATTCGCGTCATAACCTAATCCCAACACGTGCCACCTCCGATCAAGTGGCTCCGTCATTCCATAAAAAGCTAATAGTCCAGGTGGGAGGGTTCCCAGCTTCCAAATCGTCCTATCATCATTTTGTTCTATCCAGTAATGATATCGAGCAGTAACATTTGCTTTCCTCCACGCAATCAGATCAAAAACATTCATACCAAATGCCCATCCACAGGCCTGGGGATCGAACTTAGAGCTTATGAGTGGATTTGAGAAATTGAGATACTTGTAATAACGATGAAAAGCTTCAAGACAAGTTTCCACCGCTCCGTTCACATTTTCATGCAAATCCAGCGAAAAGAGAGGTGTCAGATCTTTCTGAACTACAACGTCGTCATCAAGAAAGACAATCTTCTCCAACTGGGGGTAGATCTCAGGTATGTAAAAGCGAAGGTGATTCAACAAATATATATACTTTGGATTCCGGAACTTCGGTTCGACACTTGTGTCCATAGATCCATCAAAATAATACTTTCTGGAGTCTGCCGCCAATAGCTGTTTTACAGCAGGAGAATAAGACGAATTCAACCAAGCGAAGTTGTCAATATTCTGTACTTCTACTGTAGAACCTTTGAAGTCATTGTTCAGAAACCAAGCCTGCATCAGTCCATAGTGTATTGAATCTGTTACAATATGGAAAATAAGCTGCTTAGGGTGATCAGCATTGGCCACGGTTGAGTTGATAACTACTGAAACAGCCACCAGATTATCTGAAAATATGCAGAAGTGATACAAGTTATTGTCCACTAAACGGGGTGAGTTTCTCCTCTCATCTGCAAAATCCTGCAAGGACTTTCTTGTAAGCCAGTCAGCCATGAGCTTGAGTTCTAGGCAGTGCAGGTTTTTGGGCAGGGACTCAGCTGTTAACTGTCCGAACATCATACTCTGAACAGATGCTGCATTAGCACGCTCTTCAAGAGCTTGAATATGTGATTTCATTGTCATCATAGTTGTAGCAATATCATAATGGGCATCCTGCGCCTTAAGGATGAGAGAAGAAAGACTTCGTATGATCGGCTCAGCTTCATCTAGAGAAATGGGTTCTTCTTTCATTGCAGCCTTTGAAAGTAAAAATTGACAACTTCTTATCTTTGAACTTAGCTCCCACGCAAGATGAAGGTTATTGTGCTCTTTTGCTATAATGATGTAAGCTTTGGCTAGTGTCATTTGCTCTGCTAATTGTCTGGCATATGAATTAACACTTGACATGTCTTGAGTGAGATTTAGACGCTCATGCACAACCTGTTCATTCCTGGACTCACTTTCCTGGAACAATGAAAACAGTTAAGCCACTTGATTATCTAAGTACTTTAGAGGTAAAATAAAATAAGATAGAAATCAGCCAATTTATCCGCTGAAAGACAACAATATCTGTGAAATCCAATATTTGGCTAATACGACCTACCAAAAAAGTATAGAGAAATGGGGTCACAATTCTTACTAAGCCAGATCACCGAAAAGAGAACTGCTAATCAACAATAACATTTTGTATCTACTATTCCATAATTTCAATCCTTCTATATTTAAAGTGTGCGCCTTCAAAAGGACCTTAAAATAGTTTGAGTTAGTTTTACATATTGTTACTTTGCTCAAAACCAGTAATGAATCAGATGGGCAATCACTTTCAAAAAATCTAATTACAAGGACTTAGACAAACCTGTTAAATCAAATGAGGGGGTATTAAGTGGCTATGTTGGGGAGCCCGAATTGGTAGCTGGCGATGGATAAATAAGAAGTTGGTGGTTGATCATTGCCATTCTATTGGAAGGGAGAATGGTACAAATAGGAAGCAAAACTAGGTGAAGGTAGATGTAAGAATGAGACTGGGGAGAGGCAGAGATAGTGGTAGTTAAGTGCAGAGGATCTGATGCCACCATTTCCTCAAAATGAATCTAGAAGATCAAAAGTCACCATTGACCCAAGCACATCTCCAGCAAAAACAATCAAAGGAGACGAAAAGAAGTAAATTAATTATCAACAAGATCGAGAAAACCGAGCTTCCAGTCCCGCAGAGGCAATTCTAATAACAATTATATCGAGACCAAGTGACACAGTTCTGAGTGCTTAAAGAAGATTTTCAGTCTGGTTTTAATTGTGGTACTTCATCATTGATGTCAGCTTCAGCAGCAGATTCTGAAGTCCAAGAACCTTCAACTCTCTAAGATAACAAGTAAATCCTTGTCCTGAGGTTCGTGACCACGGCCTATTGGCATGTGTTGGAAAATCACCTTATACGTATTCTCTCTTTCTCTCATGCTACTGTGTACAAATTTTATTCACCTTATTCATTTGTCAACTACTACACAAAGTGAGAAAGACAAAGGTATAAAGAAGCCACAACAAGCCACTAGCATTTGCTTGAATCTCATCGTCATTTATATTACGCTCCCCCCCCCCCCCCCCCCCCCCCCAAGACAACCATATAAAGAAGTGGGCATGGATAAATAATAGAGTACAACTACACGTTAACCCCAAGCAAGTAAGAATCGGCTATATAAATCCTCAATGACCATATCGCTCCATTTAAGCATATCTTATACAGGTGTGTGTAATAGATATTTTTACCCCTGTCAGTGCAAACCAATTGAAAAACTTTCAAAGGGCAGTGAAGAATTAAGATCTAGTTGAATATTTCTCAATAGAATATCGTCACTTGCTGCTGAAAGTCAAGGCTTGAGCTACCCTGAAGTCACTTGCTTACGAAACAACTTTCGCAAAGGAATGCATAAATCACTCATAAAATTGAATGCCAGCCCCAGAAGATATTAAATTCAGCTCATGATAAGTTCAAATTTGGACAAGCATAGGTTGAACACCTCTCTTTATTTCCTCTCCTGCACATGATACTGCAATCTGAATCACAATGGACTACATCTTCTATAAAAAAAGAGCAGTTCGGTGCACAAAGCATCCCACATTTACGCAGGGACCGCACTCCTAGGGGTGTGATGTAGATAGAATAAATAGAAGTGATCTACATGTTCCAGATTCTGGCTTAGGGTACATAAGATAGAGAACCAAAGCGAAATGGCCCCACAAAGCTCACTAATAGATTGGAATTGAAGTTATATACAATAGGAGAACAAGTCATCACAGATGTTAATGCATCGAAAATGAAGAGCAGATTTACCATCCTAGAAAGCTACTAGACAACAAACATGCCTAGTATAAAAGAGAGCAAATTCTCAGATCAGATAACTCCCTAGAAAAAAGAAGGAACATTTCTACAATATCAAAAGGCAAGCTCATTGAGCTTGAACTATTATGATTGCCAAAGCAATAAAAATTACGGAACCAATGTATGATCTGGGTCTAGAATGTTCCAGGCTTACCAAAATAGGTTGTTCGACGTGATCCTCGTGGTCATGGTGATGATGAACTACAAACAAAACGAAACCTGCAATTGTGAATATTCCAAGAAGCGACCAGATCCAACAAGATAGCCTCCTTCGAACCGGGCGCCGATAATCGGCCGCCCGCCGCCGCATCTTTTACCCTTCTCTCCCAGAAGAAATGAAATCAACCTATTCCCTGAGATTGAATCCACAAGCGGGAACAGATAAAAAGCCCAAATCTTTGGGGACACCCCAGATCAAGAATTTAATAAAACCAGTCCCTATATTCAATCAAGAATCAAGAATATTGCAGCAAAATCATTGGTCAGATTCGATCAATAAAGGCAACGGAATAAAGAATGAGCTTAAGCAACGTGGGATGCCAAAATGGTCTAGTCCAGAGGCATAAAAAAAAACCCTTTTATCAAGCCTTATTGAGATTTTAAAAGCGCGTTCTGATACAAAAAAAAATGGGTATAGAGGAAAAGCTAAGTGAAGGCGAGTTGAAGAATAACAGAAGATTGGGTTAAATGTAAAGAGGACAACTTTTTAAGGGGGAAAGAAGGAGATTGGGGGAGGGTCTATTTGGGTTCACGTAGAAAAGGAGGCAATTGAAACAAATGTAATAAAGGAGGGGCAGTGAGCAGGGCCAGCACATGAAACAACAGCATGTGCCACTGTGTTTACAAGCAAAGCCCTGTGCTGTGTAGTGAAAACCTTGATAATGTCTCGCCGGTCATCCTTGTGCTGAGAGTTGACACTCAACTGATGGAAGAATATATTAATTAAAATACTTACTAATTGAAAAGAGTATCAGATATGTTTAGCTTAAAAGTTATGGATATGCTTAGTAAGCTTTAGAAAATAATTAAAAGGTGAATAAGGATCAAATATAATCTGACCTAGAGATAGCAATAGTAGGAGACCGAGAAAGAGATAGAGATAGAGAGAAGTTGTATTATTCGAGAATAATCATCATGCATGTTACAATGTGGAGGTCTCCTTTATATAGTAGAAATAATAAAAAATATACAAAAGTTGGTGGTTTCTACTTAGTAAAGAAGTTAAGCTCTAAACTACGTCTCTTTTACCATCACGTCCAGCCCGCGCGCTCACTTCGGTCGGCGTCTGCTTATTGGGCGTACCCATTAACCATGGGAACGTTGGGGGCCAAATTTGACCCCATACAGTTAGTCCCTCCGTTTGTTGGAGACGTGCTCGATGGACGTCTTCAATGGACGGATTCACAAGCCTCGTCCTAAGAGAATTTGGCCACATCCTTGGCCTTTAGCACGAATAAGACAAAATTTCACGACACAGTTGAACCGTTGAAGCATGGTCTCTTTTATGAATGACGTCATTAGACGCATACGTCATTATTACTTTTGTTCCCGAGTTGGTTCAGTTGGGGATGTGAAATTCTGGTTTCCCGCACCCGTTCTGATCGTACCTTTTTGATTTCCGCATAAATTCATCCTATAAATGGGAGAAAGGTTCAAGCTGATTCATCTTTCGAACCTCTAAGAATACTTTCTTATTCCCTTTTCTGTCTTGCTTTCTTGCACTCAACATTTTGTGTGAGATCTTTCCTGTTTCTCTGTGGTTGTATTTTCTGTTACCAGCATTTAAAAAACCAGTTCATATGGCAAAACGTCAAAGTAGTGAGAAAAGCAAGGGTACCTCCCCATCTAGGGTTCCGCCTTCCTCCGGTGGTGAAGAGGAAGAAGCAGGAAAGGCCCTTGTTCCTCTCTCGGCGGACAATATACTTCCAAAGAATATGAGTGCTCGAAGTGATTTCATCACGAAGGGCTCACCCCTTCCTTGGGAGTTCAACGAATTACTGCAGCTTCACTTAGACGCCTTTTTGGGTGACATGCAATATTCCGGCCCATATTGAAATGGCTCCAACTGGGATGAATTATGCCAATGTACATACGCTTGGGTTTTGCACATTCTACGAATACCCACTTCGGATTGGATATAGCCTCCCGTTTAACCCTCTAACGGAGGAGCTCTGCTGCTTCTTCAAAGCGTGCCCGGCTCAGCTCACGCCTTATACTCTGAAGGTGTGTAGAATTCTCACCACGTATGCGGCTAAGGTCGAGAGCGTGGTTTCAGTTCACCATCTTTTGCAGATGTTTAATACAAGCTACTTGAGGAGTACCATGCTTTATTTGAAGCGTCGTGGTACAAAGAGTGTCGTAGTGCAGTCCGATGATAAAGCCATTCGTGGCTTCTGGAAAAGATACTTCTATATCAGGACGGAGCACCTGGTGTCTAACCCCGAAGGGTTCTCGAAGACGTGGAACTCGGAATGTAAGTACCCTTGTGTGTAATTTCGTAATGACTTTTGTCCGGGCGGCTCAACCATTATCATTTTTTTGTTTTCCTTTTGTAGTGGCGGCTCGCTCGCCCCGAACTATTGACGACATCAGGTCGTGGGTGGAGAGATTCATACCGTATGCGGAGGAGTGCTGGACCTTGCCCGCATTCTGTAACCAATACAGCCGGCAGGTAGTTTCTTTTATTTTGGCTTCAATTTCGAAAGCCTCTCAAATATTCGTTACCTGACTCGTTCGTGTTGGTAGGCCGGGTTATCTCCAGAAAGAAGAAGACCTTAGTAACCCCATCTAGGACGAAGGTCGACTCAGATGACGAAGTTGTATCACGCGGCTCGCCTAGTGAGAGCGCTCTTGCGGGTACTCAGCAGGGGGTTTCACCAGTGGCGGCATCTGAGACGGTATCTGAAGCTGTGCTAGTGACGACACCTGAGGTTGTGCCTGTGATGGTGCCTGAAGCTGCACCGGTGGAGGAGGATTTTGAGGGCGAAGAGCTGCTGGAGGGAAAGAGGCGGAAATTGATTACCAGCAAGGGGATTGCAACCAAGGACGTGAGGCCTAGCGAGCCCCTTCGAGAGCCAAGGCTAGTTTTTATGGCCGAGGCCATTCGTTCAAGGAGGTTGGATCCTCGAAGGACAATCGCCACCGTTGCCAGCTCAGCCCGCATCCCAGAGGGCGGGTCGTCCTCTGAAGTTGGGGATGCGAGCGTAGAAATTGAGAGGATGGGCTCTGAGGCCGCTCTTGGAGAAGCAACGGGGGACTCAGCCCGCGTGGAGATGAGGACGGGCAGGTCTACTCACCGAATCGTGATTCCTGGCGGGTATAACTTGTTAGAAAACAGCAAGCAAGCCGCAGTGGAAATGACCTTGTTATGTGCGGCTGAGGAGCATGAAACACTGAAAGGCATTAGTAACAGGGATTTGTCGAGGAGGGTTGCCAGTGCAACTTTGTAGGTAGCTTTCAGTTTTTCTTTTTCGAGTCGTAAAGGAGACTTTGGTAAGTACTGACTTGTATTTCCTGTCCTCTTCTTCTTAGACCCTTGTCTTAGAGGTGGAGAGGAGGCAGTGTGAGCAAAGGAAGGCGGCCACCTTCAACAAAATGGTGAAGAAGTATAAGGAGTGTTGTGCAAAGCATCAGGCATTGGCAGATGTGTTCAAGCAGGACCCTCAGTTTCGGGTGTTCCATAAGGGTCTTGAACAATCAGAAGCTCAATTGAAGAGGAGGGTGGCCGAGTTGGAGGAGGTCGACGAGCAACTGATGGCCGCTTTGGCTCGAAACATCGAGCTGGAGACTCTTCTTCAATCAAAAGAGGAGGAACTGGAGATAAGCCGATGGAGGCGGCTCAGTTTCAGGATAAAGTCACCGCTTTGACTGCTGAGCTCGATACCAAGGCTTCTGAGTTGAGACCCTTGAGTGGGATGCTTTATCAATGCTCGAAGATGATGCGCATCGCGAGGCACACGAAATGTGGGTGTATGCCCAGGCTAGACTAGTCGTGCTCGAGGAGTATTTCTCTGCTGGTCGAGCCACTAAGACAGAAGTTGATGGACAAAGGCGTTTAGCCCGTGCCGCTTGTGGTTATTTCTCTGATTCCCCCGATAGGATGGGCTGTAACTCTGAAGACGTCAACCGTCTAGAGTCTGGATCTTGGATTTCTAAGGCTTATCCTCCTGGGGGTTATGACGGGCCAAATGGCGGGCAAGCAGGGCATGGTGGACGAAGCGGCGATGGCTCTTAGGGCTTGTGTATATATATATTTCTTGTATGTAACCGGGGCCCTTTTAAGAGTCGGATGTACATGTATATTTTTTGGAGATAATGGAGTATAGCTTTCTGCTAATTTTTCATTTGCTTTCTTGTTTTTCGGTATCTCGTCTTTGTAGAGAGGGTGCTTATTTACTTGTTAGACTTTCATTGACGTTTTTGCTTTACGTTCACGTGCTGTATGCCGCAATCAGACTAGGACTTAGCCATATAATTTTGACTGCCTCAGCCGTGAGTGTGACTTCGACTGTCGTCGAGTCATTTGCTTATTTGCCGTGGTCGATCTGGGTCGATGTTTGATAGCGATGGCCTTGGCCATGATGAAGTTGATGGCCATGGCCAGAGTTAAGTTGATGACCTTTGGTCATAACTTGTTGATGGCCTTGGCCATATGGTTGATTTCGACTATCGTCGAATCGTTTGCTTGCCGTAGTCGAACTAGGTCGACTGTTGGCAGTGATGGCCTTAGACATGATGAAGTCGATGATCTTGGCCAGAGTTGATGACCTTTGGTCATAACTTGTTGATGGCCTTGGCCATATGGTCGATTTTGACTGTCGTTGAATCAATTGCTTGCCGTAGTCAAACTAGGTTGACTGTTGGCGGCGATGGCCTTAGCCATGATGAAGTCGATGGCCTTTGCCAGAGTTGATGACCTTTGGTCATAACTTGTTGATGGCCTTGGCCATATGGTCGATTTTGACTGTCATCAAATCATTTGCTTGCCGTAGTCGAACTAGGTCGACTGTTGGCGGTGATGGCCTTAGCCATGATGAAGTCGATAGCCTTGGCCAGAGTTGATGACCTTTGGTCATAACTTGTTGATGGCCTCGACCATATGGTCGATTTCGACTGTCCTCGAATCATTTGCTTGCCGTAGTCGAACTAGGTCGATTGTTGGCGGTGATGGCCTTAGCCACTTGCGCATTAAAGATGGCCTTAGTCATTTGTGTATTAGGGACAACCGTAGTCGTTCATGCAATGGAGATGACCGTAGCCATTCATACATTGGAGATGGACATAACCGTTTATACATTGGAGGTGGCCGTAAACGTTTATACTTTAGAGATCATGCTAGTCCAGTCCCTTTGTCATGGCAGCCTGGAGAGCGTATGGAGAGGTTGATATGATAAATTTTTTCTGTAAATATCTCCAGGTTTCTCCTCCGCCGCCTCGTTAAAAATCTCCCCAAGAAAACCCAATTGGCACAGAATTCGAGTAAGGGAAAAAGAGTACGACTCAGGAGACTCCTTTCAGAAATGGAAATACTTGAGGTGGGCGACATTCCAATTATTTCGTAGTGTTTTCCCTCCCATTATTTCCAACTGGAATGCTCCTTTATTGGCTGATGCTATGATTTTGCAGGGTCCGTCCCAATTAGTGCCCAATTTCCTTCGCATGGGTCTTTGGACGCCAATGTCTTGGCTTTGAGGACATAGTCTCCCACTATGAGTGATCTTATTTTGGCCTTCTTGTTGTAGTATCTTTCGATCTATTTTTTTTGGGCCACCGTCTGATGTGGGACATTTCTCTCCTTTCCTTAGCTTCGTCGCGGTCTTGGAGCCTGTTCATGTCAATTTTTGTTCTGCTGGTGTGCAAGTACCTCAAACTTGGTTCACTGACCTTGACTGGTATGACCACACCGGTTCCGTAAATCAGTGAGTATGGCGTTTCCCCTGTGCTGGATTTTGGTGTGGTCGATGAGCCCATAATTCTTCTGGCAGTATCTCGGGCCATATCCCTTTGGCTTCCTCAAGTTTCTTTTTTAGTATACTTAATATTGTCTTGTTGGAGGATTCTGCTTGGTCATTGGCAACGGGGTGGATGGCGTTGAGAGTCTTCGCTTGATGCGCCATTTTTCAAAGAATTCTATCATTTATTGACCGTCAAATTGCCATCCGTTGTCGCAACTAATTTCCTTGGGGATGCCGAAGCGGCATGTGATATTTTTCCATATGAAGGCGAAGACCTCCTGTTCGCGTATTTGAGCATACGCACCTGCTTCCACCCACTTGGAGAAATAGTCAGTTAAAACTAGTAGAAACCATATCTTTCCTTGTCCCGTGGGGAGGGGTCTGACTATGTCCATTCCCCATTTGATGAAGGGACATGGGGATGTGAACGAGTGGAGAGGTTCTCCTGGTTGATCTATCATGGGGGCATATTTTTGGCACTATTCGCACCGACGAATGTATTCCGCTGCTTCCCTCTTCATGGTAGGCCAGCAATAGCCAGCCTGTATGAGGCATCACACGAGGGAGCGATTACCTGTATGGGCACCACAGTGACCCTCATGCACTTCTTCGAGCACCGGACTCATTTGGTGTGGCCCTAGACACTTGGCCAAGGGTCCACCGGACGTCCTTTGTAGAGGACATTGTTTATCAGGTAATACCGCGCAGCTTGTACGCGGAGTTTCTTTGCCTTTTTTTTGTCGAGTGGCAACATTCCATCCTGTAGGTAGGATACAAATTGGTTGCGGCATTCCCAAGTCATATTTAGAGAGTATACCGCAGTATGGTCGATGGCTGAATGGAGGAGGGTGACCACACTTTCCTTGTGAAATTTTTTAGTGGTCGTGGAAAGTTTTGCTAGGCCGTCCGCTTCGACGTTCTGTGCCCTTGGAATTTGCTGGAGGCTGCATTCGTCGAACTCGGCCATCAGCTTTTGGATTTCTAACTGGTATTTCTGCAGCCTTTTTTCTTTCATTTGGTAAGTCCCAGCAACCCGATTTACCACAAGTTGGGAGTCGCAATGGAGGATGATCTATCGGGCCCTATTCTTGATGGTCAATTTCATACCTGCAATTATGGCCTTGTACTCAGCCTAATTGTTAGTCATTTTGGGGTATAGAATGGACTGGCGATTTATTCGCCCATGGGAACCTCGAGGACGAGTCCCAGTCCTGACCCCAATACATTGGCAGCACCGTTAGTATAGAGAGTCAATAGGTCGGTATTGGAGGAGACACGTTGTGTCTCACGTTCCCTCTCCGGCAGGATTTCTGTGCTGAAATCCGCTATAAAATCGGCAAGTACTTGCGACTTGATGGCGGTTCTTGGGAGGTACGAGATGTCGTGCTCGGTGAGCTCAATGGCCCATCTGACGAGCCGACATGATAATTCAGGCTTGTGTAGGACGCTTCTCAATGGGAAGGTCGTTACCACTTTTATGGGGTGGCATTGAAAATAAGGTCGGAGCTTCCGTGAAGCCACGACCAATAACAGCGCTAATCTCTCAAGGTATGGATACCGTGTTTCGGTGTCCACTAATTTTTTGCTAATATAATAATAGGAGATTGTGCATATTTGTCTTCGCGGACCAGGACTGTGCTAACGGCAACCTGGGACACGGCCATATACAATAGTAGGGGTTCGCCTGGGCTCGCTTTGACTAACAGGGGTGGTGAGGATAGGTACACTTTTAGCTTTCTCAACGCTTCGACACACTCCTCATTCCACTGTAACCCTTGGTAATTTTTTAGCACATTGAAAAACTTACGGCACCTGTCGGAGGACTGCGAGATGAATCTGGATAGGGCGGCTATTCGCCCCGTTAGCTTTTGTACCTGTTTCTTGTTGTTCAACCCCTTAGATGTTGTGTCTATCGCCTTGATCTGGTCTGGGTTGACCTCGATGCCTCGTTGTGATACGAGAAACCCTAAGAATTTCCTCTAAGACCACGCCAAAGGCGCACTTCTTAGGGTTCAGCTACATCCGGTATCTCCTCAATATCTCGAAGGCTTCTTTCAGGTAGTTGATGTGGTCTTCTTTCTTTGCTGATTTTACCATCATTTCATTGATGTAGACTTCCACGGTCTTCGAGTTGTCCTAATGACTAGTCTCTAGTACGTAGCTCCTGCATTTTTGAGTCCGAAGGGCATTACCTTGTAGCAATATGTCCCTTGGTGGGTGATGAAAGTTGTTTTTTCTTGGTCCTCTTCTGCCATAGTGATCTGATTGTAACTGGAATAAACATCCAGGAAGCTTAGCAGCTCGTGTCCTGCGGTAGCGTCGACTAGTTGACCGATGTTAGGCAATGGTAATGAATCCTTTGGGCATGCCTTGTTTAGATTAGTGAAGTCCACGCATATTCTCCACTTCCCATTTTTCTTTTTGACCATGAAAACATTGGAAACCCATTGGGGATATTTGATTCCTTGATAGAGCCGTTGGCCAGTAGTTTGTCTACCTCCTCACTGACCGCTTCTATGATAGCGTCATTGAATTTCCTCCTCATTTGCCGCACGGGAGGGTGTAACGGGTCAATGTTTAGCTTGTGAGTGGAGATGTCTCACGGGATCTCTGGCATATCTGAATGGGAAAAAGAAAATAGGTCTGCATGGTTAGCTGAAAACTCATGATACTTACTTGGATCAGTGAGGTTGTGACCGACGTAGGCTTTCTTTGTAGGGTCGGCGTCGTCCAGTTGGATTGGGTTGAGATCTTCGATCATATCTTTACAGGCCTCTACGGTATCAAGATCTTTAATGGCGTCCTTTGTCGGGTCGACCTTAGTCCCCGACATAGCTAATTGCTATGCCTATGCACTCGCCCCCTTAAGTTGTTTGGTGTGGGCGCAATCTTGGATATTTTGTAGCATTCCCTTGCGGTGCGTGGCTCGCCTCGGATGGTGAATATTCCCCATGGGATAGGGAATTTGATCATTTGGTAAAAGCTTGACGGGACTGCTCGCATGGCATATATCCATGGGTATCATATGATGGCGTTGTATGTAGTTTCCTGGTCCATCACGTGGAAAGTTGCTTTCAGCATGACTTCTCCCGCTAAAACGGGTAGGGATATTTCTTCAGAGGTCCATTCCACTTAATTACTGAAACCAGTTAGTGTTATACAGTGCGGTATTATCTTGTCCTCGAGTCCCATTTGTATGAGGACCCTCGGGTGGATAATACAAGCACCGCTTTCGTTATCAATCATGATTCTTTAAACATCCGTATCCGCGATACGTAAAGTGATAACTAAAGCATCATAGTGAGGGAAAGACAAACCGTCGGCATCGGACTTATCTAAGGTGATACTATCTTCGAAGTCGTCATACTGTTTCTGGGCCATGGTTCGCTTCAGTTTATGCGTGGTGGTGAGTTTGATGTGGTTGTTTGCTGAGTTGTCACTGCCTATGATGATCATATTAATCGTACATGCTGGGGAGGGCAGCTTCGGCGGCCCATGGGGTTGCTCATGTTCGCGTGCAAAGATGGTTTTCCCTTTGTCATTGAGTAGCTCCCTCAGGTGCCCATAATTTAGCATTCTGACCACTTCTTGGCGTAGGCCTATGCAATCCTCGGTTTTATGCCCTCGTTCCTGATGGAACTCACATAAGACGTTTGATTTCCTTGTGGTGGGGTTTGATTTCATCTTCGTCAGCCATTGTACCTTGCTTCCCAGCTTCTCTAGTGCGTACACTATCTCTGAAGGAGAAACGCAAAAGTTATGGGCGGTTAATAAAGGAGGCATACCTCTTTCATTTCGGAATGGAAGGACATGTCACTGTAGTGTATCCATGTGTCTCGGTGGCGGCAGGTGAGAGGATCTGACGTAAGTCTGGTGCCTTTCTTTGTTGAGATGTGGAATTTGTTCCCGTCGTCCCTTGATGCATCGATCCGTTCCAATTTCTGGATATATTTTCGTCAACCGTTGGGTCGTCCTGTTGAGGTCGTCTTTATCTGATCTTACCTCGGCACAGTAGGCGTTATGGATTTCTTCCCATGTGGTAGGAGGGTACTTCATGAGACGGCTTAGTATCTTCTTCGTCGCCCTCGAACCATCTCTACTTAGTCCGTTTTGGAAAGCGACCACCTCTATGCCTTCCGATATGTTGGGTAGGCACATTCTTACCCTATTAAACCTGGTCAGGAAGTCCCTGAGTCCTTCTCCTGCGGTTTGACGGACGGGAGATATCGTTAACCCTTGCTTCTGCTTTCTTTGCTCCTGCATGAGCAGTGACAAATTTATCTGCCATTTCCTCTAATGTAGAAATGATCTTAGCCGGTATCTGGGAGTACCAAGTCAGGGCTCCTCCTGTCAGCATTTCTCTAAGCTTTTTCAGCAGCACAGACGATACCTATTCTTTTGTCAGGTCGATTCCCTTTACAACCGTGACATAGTGGATCAGATGATCCTCAGGATCCATGGTCCTGTCGTATACTCTTAGGTAGGGTGACATTTTGAAGGTCTTCGGAATGGAGTACGGAGCAGCCTCCTCAGTGTAGTGCTGTTCAACAAATCTTCCCACGTCGCACTTTAGCAGCAACTTGGGGGCACCGAGGATTTTGTCTACCCTCTCCTGGTGTTCCTTCATCTGATCACGAAGTGATCGATTTTTTTTCCATCTGCTCCATCTTCTTAATAATGGCTATGAGCGTGCCATCGTTGGTCTATACCTTGCCTGTCATATCATTTGCTCGTGCCATTTCAGGCTCAACTATGACAGCGGTAAGATCTACTGTTGGTGCACATCTGATGTTACCTTGTCGTGATTTTTCGATCATGCCACTTAGGGTACCCGTTAGCCACTCTTCCAGTTGTTTTTTGACTTATGAGGGTACCTCTTTGGTTACGGATGTAGAAGCACCCTTTTCCCGCAAGATCATCAGATCTCCAGGTGGGGAGGTGAGATTTCCCCACTCATTGTGGTGCTAGGGGTTGTAATCGGAACATTCTCTTTACCGGCTTCGTTGAGAGGATCGATGAGGTTGGTTGTAACATTCGCTATTGCTTTTATTCTTGCGTTGTTTTAAGCCATTTTTGTTCGTGTGGTGTAGAGAATAATTGTTGGTTGTTCTCTAGGTACAAACTATGGTTTTGATTCTCGAAATCCCCAGACGGCGCTAAATTGTTTAGCTCAAAAGTTATCGATATGCTTAGTAAGCTTTAGAAAACAATCAAAAGATGAATAAGGATAAATCTTAATAAAATATAATCTGTCCTAGAGATTAGATAGAAGGTATCGTCGTTCTAGATCTCAAAGATAAAGAAAATAAATTAGCTTAAGAGAGAAGCAATTGTAGGAGACAGAGAAAGAGCTAGAGCTAGAGCTAGAGAGAGAAGTTGTATTATTCGAGAATAACCCTCATGCATGTTACAATGTGGAGGTCTCCTTCATATAGTAGGAGATCCCTCGAAGTAATAAAACAAAGTACAAAAGTTGGTGGCTTCCACTTAGTAAAGAAGTTAAGCTCTAAACGATGTCGCTTTTACCATCACGTCCAGGCCGCGTCCTCACTTTGGTCGGTGTCTGCTTATTGGGTGTGCCCATTAACCATGGGGACCTTGAGGGCCAAATTTGACCCCATAGAACATCAAAGTTAAAATGAATTAAGATTCTAAATTAAATTGAAATAGTAGTATAAAAATAAAATGAAACTTCCCAACTTTCAAATTAAAACTAATAGAATATATGGGTCCACCAACTTCTATAAAAAAAAAAGGTTCTCTATCAGGTTCTACAGTTACACACACAGAACATAAGTTAAATGACAGGAGGAATTTTACAACGAGATTAAAAACCACGACCTACCCTTCAACTTCATTACTAAGCAACTTTCAAATTACAACTTATGCAACCTAGGAATTAAACTCTTAACCCCTCACTAACTTGTAATGCACCTATTACAAGCCACATTGCAATAACTCTATTACAAGGACTTTAAAACTTGACTAATTCTAGCCAAGAGTTAGACACACACGTTTTAGGTTT
Organism: Nicotiana benthamiana; assembly: GCA_034376525.1. Taxonomy (NCBI): domain Eukaryota; kingdom Viridiplantae; phylum Streptophyta; class Magnoliopsida; order Solanales; family Solanaceae; genus Nicotiana; species Nicotiana benthamiana. The sequence goes on along the minus strand of CM067335.1, from coordinate 105,951,687 downwards.
ATAGATGTGTTCGTATAAAGTACTTCTAAATAAGCTGGATAGGAATCCAATTCGAAGAGCTATTACAAAGTTACAACTCAACTAAAGACACACAATAACTCGATGTGGAAACTAGTCCACAGTTGCTTTGTTCTTTGTTCTAGAGACACTTGGAACTTGCTCGCTGAATGGTCACGTGGAAGAGTTTTTTGCCAAAATCTCTAAGTGGTCAAGTAGGTTGTTTTACCTTCCTTGAATACATATATACATATGTGGCCTCATGAAGAATGATGCTATCAAGATAAGTAAGAAGTCTTCTCTAGAAAGTTGACTGCATCACTGTTCCCCACAGTGGCGTGTGCATGCAATAACTTTTCTACTGCAGAGTTGACTTTGTACGGTCTCCTCACGAACTGATAGGGACCTGGTCCCTCAGTTGTTCTTTCCACTCTGAAGAGTTGAATCATATTCCACGCTGAGTCCCAACCTGGAGTCTTATGAACTTGAGTTCTTGTGAATGTGTAACAGGTTCCTTATCTGGTTCTAGATAGTAAGTTTGTTAGATCATCAGAACATAAAGTAAAGTACTTATAATCGAAGTACATGTAACCTATAAATTTTCTCCTTTTTGATGATGAAAAACTCATAGTTGAAAATCCTAGAAGGATCTACAAAAGAACTAGATTGTGAATCAGAAGAGCCTTAAGTTCCCCTTGAAACTATGCATTCACCCTGTTATTAAGTTCTTCTCCCTTAAGTTCCCCCCTGAAACTATGCATTCATCCTTTGTCAGCAACTAATCTTTTATGAGTTCCCAGTTCCCTTGAATGAGGTTCCCACAAAGGAAACGTATTGTGAACCAGAATGACCTTAAGTTCCCCCTTCTAATCTGTATTTTGTTTAGTCAATTCAATTAATAATCAACCTTATCTTCCCCCTTTCAGCATCATAAAAAGGACAGAACATGTTAGCAGTATAAAGAAGTCTATCATAGTTGACTCATTCCACTTATGTGCTCACAACATGACAAAAGATAGAAGTAAAAAAGCAGCATCATAGATAGCAAAAGAAAAATTGCTTGCATTAACCATAATTGGACTATTACATGTGGGAGCAGAGTCATTATTTTACATCCACAGTTTAGAATAAACAAAAACAATTACCAAAAATAATAAAACATCACCAACAACAACTTAAAAGTATAAACACTTAAAAGCTAGACACCAAGGGGATATTCTTTAAGGGATACTAGAGGAAGGGGCTTGGAAGAGGAAGCAAAAGTTTGGAGGACAAAATCCATGCAAGCATTCGCAGACAATTGCTCATTGAACAATCTTTCCTTCAGGTCTTCCACCTGTTTTCTTAGTTTGGCATTCTCCTTTGTTAGGTGTGAAACCTCTGCGCTGTGAGAACCACTGGAACTAGGTACCTCTTGCAATTTATTTAGCTGATTCTCAAGAATCGCGTTCCATACTTTAACTTCCGGATCTCCTCTGTGGCACTATTCTGAGCATTTATCAGTTGAGAGATTGTGGAAGTGCTTCCAACTCCTCCGACTTTGTCAGTAACTTACACACCTCCAGAGTAGATTTTGAAAAGGTTTCTTTTTGGTCCTTACCTTGGCCTGACCCAGAGGTACTTTGAAAAACTTAAAGACTTTTGTGAGAAGGAACCCATAAGGCAATCCAGGATTCCCGTCTTTGAAGTTCTATACCTTCTGCATATGCTCATTCATTATGGGAGGAGAAATCATCCAAAGTATCCATAAGGAATAGGTCAGTTTTGGATGCAACAGACCTTCTTTCAAGGCAGGAAAGCAAGACTTTGTTGACCATATCAAAGAGCAGCTGATAAAATGGAAGGAGTGCCTTGTTATGTACTTGTTCCCCATGTTGTATTGCCTTGTCCTTGACAATGGAATTTCTAAAGTTTGGTATGTAAGCAGCCTGAACAGATTACACTGATTCACTATGAACACCCAGAATTTTCCCCAATAAGGCAAAATCCATCACTATGTCTACCCCATTTACCAACATATAGATTTGATCACCATCTACTATGAAGAGACTGGTGTAGAAACTCCGCACCTTGTCCTCACACACTATAGGAGCCTCACTTGTAAACAAATTGGTCCGCTTTTGAGAATCACACATAGCCACTAATGGTCTCATCCTAGCACTCTCTAGAATGTTAGAGGCAAAGGTGCGGCCCCACAACACCTTTTAATTACCCAGTCTCCTTTTCTCAGACCTTTAAGTTTTACTCACATTTCCTTTCTTGATGGAACTAAGTTCCTTATCCTCATCATCATCATCCCTCTTTCTTATCAGTGACTTGCTAACAGACTTGCTGCAACCTAGTAGTGGGTTGCTTAGGATGTGGCTCTAAAGCTACTACTGGCTTAGTCCTAGCCCTGATGAAACTAGCATACACCAAATCATTTGCATCTTCTTCACCGTCAGGATTTGTCTCTGGCACCACCATGTTCAAGGGCTCAACATCAAAGTGGGGAGAGCGAGCAGGATCAACACTAACCTGGATTCTCCTTGAGGGATCATGTTCATCATTTGGATCCTTAGTAGTATCATCTTTTGCCGGCTGTTCAAATGGAAGCTTCCTCTTCTTTTGTTTCACCCCCCTATGGCTCAGACCCTTCTGCACATTTTTCTATAGTGACCCCTTATGAAGCAATGGAAAATGTATTCTCTATTTCCTTATTTTCTTTTGGTTCCATGGTGATTTCAACAGACGAATAAGTGATTCCTTCAGACTCATCACTTGTCCAGGAGATCTCATACTCTTCATTATTAGTCACCGGTTCTTCACTCAAGTGCTCAGCCATGGATAAAGTGGAAGGTTCCTGAACACGGTTCCCTTGTTCACCTTGATGACTCTGTTTGTCTGATGAGTCTGGAGGAGGACAGACATCTTCAGACTTGCTTAGAGGAGGAGTGGACTCAGAGAGGGTAGGAATAGGAGTGGCGTGTGGAGGAGAGTCTTCTTTAGGTTTGGAGAGAGGCTTACCTATGAATTTCTCACTGGTGATGACTCAATCGCAGTGTTATCAGGCATACTAAAGGTTGCTTGATTTTTGTACATGATGAGATTTTTCTTGAGGTACTGTGGATTTGAGAAGAGAGAAGAGAACATAGGGAATTTTTGACTTTGGAAGAGAAAGGGCTGTCATGTTGGTTTAATTATGATAAGGGACCCGTTCTAAAATGGTGGCACCCTTTTTGCTTGGGAGATATATCGATTAGACAAAGGAGTGACGTTTGGGCTGTGACGTATTGGATAAAAAGACACGGCTTTAAAAGACTGTCATGCTGATTATGATGTGGCATTTTTTTTTTGTTAATTTTAAATTATGTATTAAAGAACAAAGAAACCACTAACTTGCGTTAGAGAACTAGGCTCCCTGGTAGGTCTGGAAAGTGAGTTTTATCCCCTTATTCATCATGTACTGTAGCATCTGCTTCTGTAGTCAGCATGCATGTCTACTTGCAATGATATAGAGGTGAGTTAGACTTAGCCAGAAAACACTTTAGCTAGCTTTTACCTGACTATGACTTTCATGACCAATAATGAGGAACCAGGTTCTCAGTTATGTTACATCATTTCCAATGCAAAATGATCTTTCTCAGAATGCTTTCTTCCCAGGATTTTTGTTGAAGATGTCTGCAGCTTGATCTTCAACAATCACTGTAATTTCCCTTCTTGAGCTGCACTCAAGTTCTTTCAATTTGTTACTTGGTCCATAGCACTTTGTTGCTTGGTCCATAGTACTTGACTACAAAAGGATGCTGATTATACTTATTTTGCTTCAGCTGTTGAGAGTGCCATTGAATTCTGCTTCCTTGAGCCTTATGAGACAAGATAGGAACTTAGAGACTATCCCTCCCTATCCCAGTTTAAGCGAGCTGCTCCTATCCATTTACTTAGAGGACAATAGAGAACCAGGTTCTGTGTTCTACTAGGATACCTCAAGATACTTAAACCATCTATTAGATGAGAATACCTTGGATTTGACTAAGACCCTGCCCGGAACTCAACTCTGACCCCGATATCTAGTCTACTTGCAGTGAGATATATGAGTGATTTAAAGATGTCCCAGTGCAAAAGCCTTCTTTCCAACAACTTGTTTTATGGCTTCTATCATTGTAGACGCGGGACCTGGTTCTAACTGGTATCAATGGGCCTTCTCTACCCTAATCAGTATTTCTGTTTTCTTTTGAGAAGAGTATGTCAGGAGGATTCCTCCATCTCTTCTACCATAAGATTTTCAAAGCTGACCCTTCCCATTGTAGAGAGTATGATAGTTATACCGATATATCCTCACTTGAGTCACCATCTTTGGTCAAGTTATTTGCTAACCCTTCATCAATCAATATTGACCGAGCCCAGATTTTCAAGAGTCCTTTTCTTATCTTCAACATATCATTTATCCACTTATGGTATTGTCCAAACCTGTTCCATGATTTAGTCTGATGAAAGACACTTTTGTTTTTCTTGGTACCTGGATCTTCTCGACAAAAGCCACAATTTCTTGAAAGATCTCTTCCTTGGTTCTGAAGTGTTGTCTGCCTCTTTTTGGATTGAATGAAGATCTAACATTCTTTTCTTTTGCAGAAACAGTGCACACTTCATGGTACTTGTTCCTCAACTTGATCATACCACCAACCAGGTTCTTCGGATACAGTTTGTTTAGAGATAGACAACGTGCATGCTCCAGGCCTTTTCCCATGATTTAGTATTGTTTTCAATAGTTTCTAACCAACGTATGCCTCCACTCTACGGAGTATTAATCACAACAACATATATACACTTGTGTCTTTTAGGCACACACCTCACCAGTCACAGGCTTTCAGATTGTGAATAACCTGGACAAATATTCCACCTTATTTCTTTTGGCACAAATTTTCTAAATCCTAGAGCGTACCCCCTTTTTTATCTATTTTTTAAAATGGTACACTATTTCCTTGCATCACTTTTTAGTGAAGGAAGATTAATTGTATTTTTAGTCTTGTCCTTTGAGAAGACACTTCATGTGACATTATTGGCTGTTTTCCTTTACTGCTCCCTGTTCAAGAAAATCAAGGGTTAGATTTAGGAACTCAAACAAGTTTTGGTCCCTTGTTAAGAGAAAAAAGATAAATGAGTGCCCTCTTAGTCCAAGCAGGTAAAATGTGTTTCCTATTTGATGGTTTACTGTTTGATTGACCAGGTCGTCTTGTATTAGTTGCACTCTCAGCAAAGACTTTATTTCTCTGATGAGACTGAACCGTGGCCATGCAATTTTCCTTAAGGTGCCCATTGTTGCCACTGTGGGTACATAGCCAATTGTTAGGTATAGTAATATACTTGCTTTGAGGGTAGTAGAGGATCTTTTCCCTTTCAAACCCATCCCCTGCCTGTTTCCACCAGAGTTGGTGTACATGGCAATGATAGAATACGAGGACCAGGTCCAGTTAAGAGATTTCTCAAGATCACTCTTTACTTTCCTTAGTTCTTCCTGAAGCTGATTGTTTTTCTCAAGTTCAACACAAAAACTAGTCTTTACCAGGTTTAACTCATTTTCAAGCTTAATGTGTGCTTCACTTGCAACTTCCTTTCTCTTTTCAAAGTTTCCATGCCTATTTGCAGTTTTAAAACCCTTAATTATTCTTTCCAATCTACTACCACCACTACTTGGTCATCTCTTTCTTGCTCAATGATAGAAACTCTCTTAGTCAAGGTTTCCTTTTCTTTACTTTCACACTCAATGGTTTCTTTTAAGTCCACCACAACCACCATTAAATCATCTTGTTCATATTCTATACTTGCAATTTTATCTTCTAAGGCATTCTTATCTCTTTTTAGCTTCTCTATTGTCCATTTCAAATCAACTACAACGACTACTAAGTCATCTCTAGTTTGTTCAGCTTCCCCTAGTTGCATAGTTAAAGCATCTTTATCACTGCTAAGACTATGGTAAGCATCAATTAGCATATTTTCTAGTGACATAAGCTTTTTAGGAGAGTAAGATTTTAGATTTCTCTAAACATCCAGAAAGTTTACCTCATCGCCGTCGTCATCATCAGATTGAGACTTTAGAGCAAAGATTGAATCATACTTAGTTGTTTTATTTTCTACTACCATCATTGAACTGCCACCTTCTTCTTCTGCTTTGCCGGAAGAGTCTCCCCATGCAACAAGAGCTTACTTTACAACGTTGTCAGTATCATTCTTTCTTTTGAAATGTTTTTCAAAAACATGGTTCTTCTTTACTACTTTGTGAAAGTTATTATTTACGGATCTTGCTTTAGGAGGGGGTAAACCTTGATGAAGTTTTCCATCTTGCCACATTTATGATAGAGGTCATAATATCTGGACCTTCTAGATCTAGCTCTTTTTGGAATGCCTCCATTCCCGCGAACCATCTTTTGGAACCTTTTTTTCAAGTAATCCATGTCCCCGTCTTCACCACTTGAGTCATTGTTGTCCGTCTTGAGGACAAGATTCTTATCTCTCTTGGGATCTCTTCTTTCTTCATTTCATAGGTTTTCAAGTTTCTTACAAGTTCATCCATGGTCAGTGTCTGCAAGTCCTTTGTCCTTAGTCTTTTCAAGAACTGGGCAGTACACTAAGGATTTTTCTAACAAGCTTGTTTTGTTGGAATGCTTTCACCAAGAGAGTGAAGCTCATTGATTATGGAGGTGAATCAAGTATTCATATCTTGGATGGATTCATCATCTTTCATTTTGAAGAGCTCATATTCTGTTGTAAGCATATCAATCTAGGAATCCTTCACCTGAGTTGTTTGTGAGCTGTCTGAAGAGTCTCCCATATCTCTTTTGCTGATTGACAAGTGATATCATGTTGTATTCATCAGGACCAATACTACATACAAGAATTTTCTTTGCTCAAAAATTCTTTTCAATGGCCTTTCTATCAGCGTCATTGAATTCTTTCCTTGTCTTGGGAATAGCTACAACTGGATCACCAAGGTTCTTTATAAGGATAAAAGTTCCATCACATATTACATTCCATAACTCAGAGTCTTCATCCATGATGAACTCATACAATCTAGTTTTCCACAACCCATAGTATTGACCATTGAACCTAGGAGGTCTGAACTTGGACTGGCCTTCTTCGAAGTTTGGAGAGCAGACATGAGGATCCTTTCTAGGTGTTAACCTAATAGAAAGAACCTACTCTGATACCAATTGATAGAATATATGAGTCCATCAACTTCTATAGAGAGCCAGGTTCTCTACCAGGTTCGACAGTGACACACACACACAAAGAACATAAGTTAAATGACATGAGGAATTTTCTTGGAAAATTCCAAGATCAACGGGATTAAAAACCACGACCTACCCTTGTAGGATTTCAACTTCACTACTGATTAACTTTCATATTACAACCCATGCAACATAGGAATTAAACTCTTAACCCCTCATCAAATTGTACTAAATCTATTACAAACCACTTTACAATAACTCTATTACAAAGACTTTGAAACTTGACTAACTCTAGTCAAGACTTAAACACGGAGGTTTAAGGTTTACAAAGATGTTCCTACTAATTGCTGTTAAATAAGCTGTATAGGAATCCAATTTGAAGAGCTATTATAAAGTTATAACTCAACTAAGGACACACAATAACTCGATGTGGAAACTAGTCCGCAATTGCTTTGTTCTTTGTTCTAGAGGCACTTGAAACTGGCTCGCTGAATGGTCACATGAGAGAGCTTTATACCGATATCTCTAAGTGTTCAAGTAAGTTGTTTTACCTCCCTTGAATGCATATATACATGTGTGACCTCATCAAGAATGATGCAATCAAGATAAGTAAAATTCTCCCCTAGAAAGTTGATTGCATCACTATTTTGCACAGTGGCATGTGTAGGCAGCAACTTTCCAACTACAGAGTTGACTTCCTACAGTCTCATCGGGAACTTATAGGTACATGTTCCCTTAATTGTTCCTTCTATTCTGAAGAGTTAAATCATATTCCACTCTGAGTCTCAACCTAGAGTCTTGTGAACTTGAGTTCTTATAAATGTGTAATAAGTTCCTTATCCGATTCTGGATAGTAGGTTTGTTAGATCATCAACATGTGAAGTAAAGTAATTATAATCAAATTATATGTAACCTATCAAAACAATGTTTAAATAAATTGAAAGTGAATTTGTGATGCCTGTGACAGAGGGCAGCCAATGGGGGCAGGTTAAACATGACCGATAAAGGAAGGTTTCTAGGCTGACAAGCTTCTGAATTAGGGGTGCGCATGTCACCTTAAGTGAATCCCACATCCGAATATGAGACAAAAATGAAGAACTCAAAAAGACAAATCTGTATGTGCCTAGGCCCAAATCATATAATATGTTCCATGGGTTTGCCCAAACACCCGTCTAGGTTGTGTTGTACTAAAAAAAGCGCAAGAGAGGGACTAAAACTGACCTCATAAAATAAAACAACGATGATTCAATCACCCTAAAGGAAGGACTTGAGGTTAATATATATACACCATCCTTCTTAAGATCTATTAACACAATTAACTGACAAAGAAATTAAATTTATCATACTTTGTTTTTATACTAGGAAGTTGCCATTTATCAAGGATGTCCTTTTGCATTGTTAGGTAATTCATGAAGTGATTGATACGCCCTTCTCTAATTTGTGGTGGTAGCCAATTTAGCAAGACAATCCGCAAACTGATTCCATTCTCTCAAGCAATGCCTGACCGTAGCTCTAGTTTGTTTAATTATGAGAGTGGCTCTGTCTATCACCCTTTTCATCCTCATGTTGTTAATATATCCTTTCGTGAGCATATCTACAATGATCTTTGAGTCCAGTTCGAGAGAGAAATTAGTGTACCCATTTTAACTAGACCATTTTTTTCCAAACTCTTCTACTTTAGCCTCTGCCATGGTATTATTATCACAACTGATAGGAATAGAAAAATCTGTAATAAAGTACCCTTGAATATCTTTGACCACCCCTCTAATACCTGCCTTACCACTTTTTTTACAGTAACTTCCATCCGTATTAACCTTGACCGTGCTGGATAACGGGAACTCCCATGTAACTTGTATCCATTTTTGTGATGGTATGAGTCTCTCAACTTTATCACCTAATAGGGTCCATTCCATCTGAGTGTAGTCACTAGGTACCATGTTGGAGATAACTGCTTTCAAAGTCCATATGGTTTGGTGTCTCATATTGTTCAGCTGAAACTTCTTATGTTTTCCATATCTGCATGCATTACTTTATTTTCAAAGTTCCCAGTATATGATTATAGGAGCTATCTGAAGAATTTGATTGTGCACTTTATTGGTGGTAGTTGTTCCCACCGTCTTTTGAAGGTAGCAATAATATGCTCCTGTTGATGTTTTATTCCAAATGCATTTCCTATGTTGTTCCATATGAAGTTGGCAACTTCACTACTATTAAAAATGTGTTGTACTGTTTCTACTTATGCAGAAGAGAAACAAGAACATCTGGAAATAAAGTTAGTACCAAATTTACCAATAATATCATCAAATAGTAGTCTATTTTTGTAAATTCTCGAAGATATAAAGGACATTTTGAAGGGGAGAGATTTATGCCAGATTTTTTTATGAAAACATACTTATGTTTCTTGAATCTAATAGAATACCATGCTGAGTTAGAAGAAAATCTTCCGTCATTAGAAGTATTCTAAATAGGGAAGTCATCCTCATTTGGGTCTCCTATTTCTAGGTGAGCAATATCACCAGTAATATGAACAGGGAGAAGATCATTGAGTTTGCTAATATGCCATTCTCCATTATTCATGAAGTCTTTTACCTGTACTTCAGGAGATCCACCACCTTCTAAAATAATGGCTAAAGCACCTTTACATGTCCAGTTGTCCCACCAAAAGCTGCAATTACCTTTCTGTATTTTCCATCTAATGTTATTCTCTGCTTTGTCTCTGAATTTGAGCGTATTCTCCAACTATGAGAATCAGTTGGATTTAGACTTTTGTTCACTAGATGAGCTCCTTTGCAATATTTACTCTTGAGAAAGTTGGCTCAGAGGGCAGGATGAGTTTTGAATCTCCACCATCTTTTAATGCTAAGTGTATCTATGATATCCTTAATTTTTCTGAGACCAGCTCCTCCCTCATCTTTAGGAAGACAAAGGTTACTCCATGAAGACAAATTCTATTTGTTCTTACCTTCCTTTGCACCCTATAAGAAGTTTGAAAAGTATTTCTCCATGAGCTTAGTAATTCCTTTAGGAGGGTTAATATAAGATAGAATGTATGTGGGGATGGATTATCGGACATGTTTAATCAAAATTATTCTCCATCCAGAGGATATAATATTGGCTTACCGTCCATTGAGTTTCTTGATAATTTTAGAGAGTATACCGTCAAAGAGATTGCTAGTCTTCCTCCCAAAGTATATAGGACATCCTAGATAGGACAAAGGAAAGGACTTATCCATATAACCGATAGAATTTCTAATTATATTAATTGTTGTAGCACATGTATGACGGGTTGTAATAAAGAAGCTCTTGTCATTGTTAACTTTCTACCCAGAAGCCTTTTCATACTTGTCAATAGCCATTTTGATTAACTTGAGAGTCATGTTGTTTCCACCATAAAATATGACAATATCATCGGCATATGCTAAATGATTGATCACTGGGCCTCTCCGATCCATGCTAAAAAGAGTGAAGACAATAAATCCATTTAGTTCATTTAGAGATCTAGATATAACCTCAGCTCCAACAATAAACAAAGAAGGGGATAAAAGATCTCCTTGTTTGAGGCCCTGAGTAAATGTAAAAAATCCAGTTCTAGCCCCATTAACAATGATAAAGTACCATATATTTTGTAGAAGTCCTCAGATCATGTCATCCAATTTTACGAGAAACCAAATTTCCTCATAACTTCCATCAGAAATGTCCAGGAGATTCTGTCATAAGCTTTTGCCATGTCGAGTTTTATTTATAGCATTGCCTCCTCTTTTATTCTTGTCGTCTTGAGTAATTTCCTAAGCTAAAAGATGTTTTCAGTAATCAATCTTCTTTTTACATAGCCACTTTGGCTTTCTGATATAAGCTTCCCAAGAATAGGGTTCAGCCTTCTGGAAAGGATCTTGGAGATTCTTTGCCGTATAGTTACTCAAACTAATCGGTCTCAAATCCGAGAACCTACCAGGAGAGTCAACTTTAGGAATAAGACCTAAACAAGTATGAGAGAAAAATTTAGTGAGCCTCTTGCCATTGAAGACTGCTTGCACAAATTCAGTGATATCCTACTTAATGATATACCAACAAGATTGAAAGAATTTTCGATTATATCTATCTGGTCCAGATGCACTGTCAGGACTCATGTTGAAAACATCATCTCTAATCTCTTCAGTATCAGGGACGACAGTGAGGTTTTTATTGTCATCATCAGTTACACATTAAGAAATACAATTGATGATATTTTGATCATTGAACTGGTGATTGATGTTAAAGAATTGATGAAAATGGTGGAAAACTGCCTTGATTATATTAGCATCCCCCTCAATCCAATGTCCTATGTGGTCTTTGATTTTAAAATTTGAAGCCTTCTCCTTCTCTTTTTGATGGTGCTATGAAAGTATTTAGAGTTAGCATCTTCTTCCTCAAACCATCTCACCCTAGCTTTCTGCCTGAGAATGTCATCCTGCATCTCCATCCAGCTAATGTACTTAGCTTGACCTTTGTTCAGTTCAGTTCTGGTGGTATCATTACTGTTCATGAGATCCATCTATTCAAGGTCCTTCATTTTATTTTTCCAGTATTGAACTTGGTTGAAAACATTGCCAATGTCGTCTTTAGACCATTGAGTCATCCTTCCGTTCAACATTTTAATCTTTTGTTAAAGTCTTCATAAAGGATTTCCATTAACATAAAGTGTTGATAGCCAAGGAACCTCATGCACCTTTCTATTTGATTAATACTGATGAAAGGTTCCATAATAGCAATAAGTTCCATCTTATATATGGATATCACTTTTTTAACCTTTGATAAGGCTTTTTTGGTATTTACTCCCCTAATGTTCTAAAAAATAGCCTTTTATTATGGAAACAGTTTGGGTTAGCATGAGTGTCATCCTTTAGAAGGTGTAGTATCTTTGCTTTTGTTCTTTTTTTCTTTTTTCTTTTTCTTTTCTTTGGAGCATATGATCTGAAAGGACTCATCCTTTGAATCAGCTTGCATTTGATCTTCAGGAACTATTACTGTCAACTTATTTGGGGAAGTCACTTCTATTTGTCCACTAGTAACATATTTGTCTTGTTTTGATTTAAATTCCATATTGAGATCAATTACTATCTGAATCCTAGGCAGGTTTCGAATTTCGGAAGGCACATTGGTTGACTCATTGACATAATCACTCATGTTTAAAGCTCTCTTTTCCATCTTTCTGTTTTCAGGATCTTCATTCTGATTTTGATTATCATTTTCTCGAATGGACTCCTGCGAATTCTCCTTTGTTTCACTTTTATTGTTATAGACAATCTGCTCTTGCTTGCTTAAATTTGTTCTGGAGGAAAACTGATCATTGACAACCTTAACTTGGTCCCCTTTTCACCATAATTGGACTGCCCTTGATTGCTCACAGACTTATCAGGATTGCGATCCTGATTCTAGTTTTGAAGGGCCAAACTTATCTCTTTGTTATGCTTCTTCCTCCTTCTAGTGTCATCACATAAGTTGAGTATTGGTTTGAAAAAAACTTTAGCATTCTTCTTAGGAAGTTTTTTCTTTTTGTTTTTTTTTGTTTTTTTCCTGGATCGCTCCCTGATGTTACTTGATGGCTGTTGCAGGTCTTTATCAGAATCAATGTCACTGTTTTGCTTCATTTGATTTTGAGTGATTTTGTTTTCAGCCTGCCCATTGTTAACGGCAGTTCCAAATTCAGCAGACTCTGCTCCCCTATTTTCATTATTTAGATTAGCACCAAATGTTTTATCATCAAATTCCCTATTATCCTCATTCTGATTTTCAGCAATCTCTTGAGCCTCTAACTCCCTATTTTCAGCATCTTTTTTCCTTTCTAGAGCTCTACAATTGACCTTATTATGCCCCAATTTTTGACAAAATTTGCAGTATTTAGGGACACCCTCAAATTTAATTTTTTGCACAAATCCTTTTGAGGGGCATTTCAATCTTTTTGACCAACATAAACAGAGTTCAGTTGGTCCTTAAGCAAATTGATGTTCACTCTTACTTTGGCCATACTAGGACTTGTTCTTCCTTTAGTAGCTAAGTCCGTTTCAAGGGGAGTATCAATTGCAATCACCACTTGTTTAACATAATTTCAAGTTTACATATGAAAAGGTAAGCCAGGAAGAAGAACCCATACCAGAGCCATAGGCAAGTCCTCTTCCGTCTTGTAATCCGGCGACCATATTTGAGGCCACATTTGCTGCCCTTCAATTTCAATAACTCTTCTAAACCAAACATAATTAAAATCTTCTTCGGCAGGGAAATCAAGGAACACATTGTATATCGTTGACCCCAATCTTTATAGAGCCCTTAATCGATATTAATTCCTTGAATTTTGACCTAATTTTGTCAATTTGGGGCCTTAGCTTGAGTAATTTACCAAAAATTGTGTGTTTGCACTCTTCATAACACCATAGTAGTATGTTGCTCATGGCGATTTGAAGAAGCCAAAGCACTCGAGGAAGAGATGACCTTTGTAGCATAGGCCAATTTTCTGTCAATTGGATTAGACGGTTGGTTTGCCATGTTGTTTGGAGTCGATTGACCTTCCAAACTCGCCGTCCGGCGGTTCCATCGGATGACGCGTGAATGAGACAGTGGTTTATAATGTTGCCGTTTTCCGGTTATGTTTTTTAGAGACGGTGTTTTTAGAGGGAGAAGAGAGCAAAAAGGTGAAAGTTCCTGTATGACTAGTGTTTATATATAGTACTTGTTGGCGCAAAAGACATGGGGGAGACTAAGACAAATATTTTTTCTATTGTTTTGTTTGAAAAACACTGGACTGATATGTGACATATTTTTTGTGTGTATGTAAATTGTCTCCTCTTGTTGTTTAAATATGAAATGTCATCTTTTCTGGAGCTCAAATTAAAGCATTTTAGATTCTTGATAATATTATGTCATATCATTATTGTTTTCCTGTAAAAATAATCAGACTTACATATGTCTTTCTAACATGTTTGCACAATATACATTTTAGAAAAGTTACACAAAGAAAGGACAGCCGGGTATACGAAGCATACGCTATGACACTAAAATTATCTCAAGTTTATGAAGGAATTAGATTTGAAAGAACGAACCATCAAAATGGAAATTTTTTATGCTTTCATCATAAGGCAAATAAGCAAGCAATGAATATGCTATTTCTTGATCAGAAAAATAGAGAACATCTATGTCCAACTAAAATTAGCTCCTCTCATTTTTTTTTTGTTTCTGTACAATTCATTTTCCTGATGTAGAAAACAACTGCTTGCTTCGTGCCCAGCACAACATATACTACCATAAATCCAAACATTGAATCAAATTAAACTAAAACAATTGGATTAAGCTAAGAGCCAAAAATCCTTGTGACGCTTAGTAGTAATAAGATATCCTCCATATTTCTTGCTCTTCCTTCTCACAGCAATTGTCATGCATTTTGCATTCTGAATACAGTGTTCTACTACTCTTCCTCTTGACTTTTTCCCTGTCCAAATCTTGCGTAGGCACCACATTATCGATCTTTTTCTTTGTCCCAACACCAGTAGTGAGACTTTTCTTTGCTTGGCTGCTTCAACAATTACATGACCTTTTTCCTTCCCTTCTTGTACTGCTATCTCCACTTGGACCTGTTAACACACAAATCATCACAATTAAAAGCCTAAAAAGATTAAGTATACATAAGCAAGAAAAAATTAAAACGTAAAATCGACCGAATTGTTACGTAAGTTATAACATGGGAAAACCATAGAAAGCACGACTTATTTGAATAATTCGCTGACGTGTCAATTGTAGAAGTCGGATTTTGACAAGAAATAAGCACTAAGATAACATTTATTCTAAACTTATTGGCTTTAAATTCTGAATTCGCATCTAACTAACATCAAGATTGAAATCAAATATATTTTGTTCATGACATTTCTCTCTCTCGACCTATCTGTCTATCTCTCTCACCCTCAGCTGATTGAATGATTGAATAATGAGACAAATTTCTTAGTAGAAAATAAACACATGCAAACATGAAGCCAAAAAAAGTAGGAGTTTGTTTTTCCTAGCGTGGAAATGTTGCCTAGAGAAAAATATTGTTTTATCTGATAAGACTTGGCCAGTTGGCTTAGGCCAACTAGAAATACTTTACAACACTAATTAGTTAGGTTTGTTAGTAACTTTCCATGTGATTTGGTACGGACATATTTTGGACTGACTCTGCCCTCTGCATATTAATCAACACCACTTGGACATTTTCT
This sequence comes from Nicotiana benthamiana, assembly GCA_034376525.1. Taxonomy (NCBI): domain Eukaryota; kingdom Viridiplantae; phylum Streptophyta; class Magnoliopsida; order Solanales; family Solanaceae; genus Nicotiana; species Nicotiana benthamiana. The sequence goes on along the minus strand of CM067335.1, from coordinate 105,936,266 downwards.
ACAGTTTTCTTAAGTGAAAACAATAGTTTTATAATTTCCGTGTCCAATCAATCAAAAATTAAAATGCAAAAAAAATTTCAGAACTCAACTCACCCCTGGTCTCTTTGTTTGGCACATACTTTTCATGGAGTTTACAAGTTCATACGCCCTCTGATTAGTGTTTTCACCTACACAAATAATAGTAAAGGATATTAGTATAATGAAAGAAATGTGGTGATTTTTGGGTTTTTTTATTCAAAGAAAAAATAGTACAAAAAGTTTACATACATAGTTGAGAGGGTTTGGTTACATAAAGAAGAATAATTGTATCATGGGTTTGAACAGTATGAGTAAGTGCCCATTGAAGAGCACCTTTGGCTTCAAGACTTTGATCAACCACAACCATGACTCGATTACTAGTGTCGGAATCCGGCCTAGATTCGTCGCTGTTGTAGTTCATCTCAATGCTATTTTTGCTGGAAAATTCAGACTTGTTATCATCGGATTTGATCAAACTAAGCGTCTTCTTGTATGGTTGACAAGGCGAACCGCGGGGTCGAACATGGACTACAGTTCGATTCATGCAAAATCCTGGTAATTTTACACGTACACGCATCATTTTTGATGCTTTAATTTGTTCCAAAAATAGCTTTTGAGGAAAGGAAAGAAACAGAGGAAAATTGGTGATGATTGTGTGAAGTTTAGTGCTAAGTTTTGTATGTGATATGGGATAGGTTGAAAGGTGCGAGTATGAAGAAGGGTGTGAATTTATATATGTTATGACTCTTGTGACTAAAGTTAGTTAGCTAAAGGTCATGTCAATCATTTTAATTGAATCTGTTTTTATCTTGGATTTTCCAAAGGGTGGGGTGGGGTGGGGTAGGGTGAGGTTCTTGGTCCCTTGACGTGCTTAGCATGAAGTTGGAGTAGACCCGTACTAACTAGTTGTTGAATTAAATGTTGTCACATTTAGTCAAATCTGAGGGAGGAAATATGCATTTCAATTTCACCCAGCATTACTCATTTTATCCCAAATTTAGTTGTCTGGGCAATTAATTCTTATAAATGTTTTAAAAGAATAAGAATCATTTATTCCTAAAGTTTTCCTTACTGTTTTAATTAGCTAAATATTAATGAAGTACAATAGTCGAAAGAAAGATAAATGGTAGCTTAAACAAATCCTTTTATGATTAAGGCTATTATTTGTCTTTTAAAGAGGTATCCAAGAACACTACAAAAACAAATAATATGAATTGAAGGAAGTAATAGGTTCCTTCGTACGCTGGGTTTATTCTTTTGTTTGACAATTTCAGATGAGAAAATTGATTTTTTCTTTCCTTTTCATGAAATAAAAAGGGGGTTACAAAGATATGGTATCTTATACTCCGCGAAAATGAAAACAAGAACTTCGGTGTAAAGAGATTTCACAACTTAAAAGGCAAAATATTGGAATGCTGAGATTTTTTAACAGTTGTAATGTTCTTGTTAACAATTTATTTAGTAAAATTAAAAACTTGTTCGCTTGACATATTATTAGTCTAATGGTTTTCGAATTTCAGGGGCGGCCCGACCAATTTTGTGGCCTAAAGCCAAATTTTATGAGAGGCCTTAACTTTTTAATCTTTTTTATTATTATTTATTTAAAATCTATTTTTTTAGTTTTTCTAGATACAAAGTTATAAATAATTCTCTTACAAACAATAACTCCTAATAAGTATTTCTTAATTGACAATATAACTAATTTATTTAACCTTTTTTCTGACATGTTGTTCTTGTATTGGGGAAAAACTGAGTTTAAATTGAAGGTGACATGGCGTGACACATGGACTGGTCAAACAGTCAAGAACAATAAATGATTAAAAGGCACGGAAGACAACATGCACGGGGGAAGGAAATGAAACAAACACGAGAAAGAATCTTAGATACGAGTCTCGTGCCTATTCAAGTCATTTAATATCAACGGATAAAAAGGGCACTGAAGACAAGAATCTGATGACAAAAAGTAGTCTATGTTCATTATTAAATACCTAATACGTTAGTTAATCAGTATTTAATAGCAATGATTATGTAACGTATCATTAAATGCTATTTATTATTTAGATCAATATGTTACTCCTTGTCAACTATAAAAGGAGAAAGTTTCATCATTTGTAGGTAGGGGTGTACAAAGAAAACCGATAAACTGCACCAACCCGATAATCCGAGTCAAACCGAAAAAAAAACCCGACTATGATTTGATGTTGGAAAAAAAACCCGACTATAATTGGTTTGGTTTGGTTTTAACTAAAGAAAGTCAAACCGAAACCAAACCAACCCGACATTATATATATAGCAATTTTAGATATATTTAAAATATAAATATACTTATTGTAATGTAATTTATAAATATTTCTTAAAGAATTTTATAATTTTATCTTTTAAGGTATTATTTCAAGGTTTGATTTAGAACTTTTGAATGCTCCAATAAGTTTTACAGCCATTAATATTAGTAAATTAAATAATGCTAGCAATCAATACTAGTGCTAACAAAAGACATTCAATTCAATATTACGAACGGGAATGTATTAAATATCTATTTTTATTTTGCAATAATTTAGATAAAAATACATAACCTATTTTTATTTTTCTTTAGCTTTTAGGCATATAATTAATACTCCCTCATTAGTCTATCTAGTTTAGCATGAATTAGTGCTTTTAGATTATGTTTATTTTTATTATGACTTTTTAATTAACAATATTTATAGTACATAATTTTATTATTTTTTATTGTTGAATATTTTAGGATAATGTCATGAGTCATAACATATCTCATATTTTGTATTATTTTCTTGAAAAATACTTTATATAGTATCTTACTAGGATTAAAAAAATATTTTGAGCATACGTTATATATTTTGTTCTACGAAGATTTTACCAGAAAAAACTTTGAAAAAACACGAAAACCCGAAAAAACCCGAGAAAAATCGATATTGAAAAACCCGAATTTATTGGTTTGGTTTGGTCTTTAGATTTAATAACCCGACACAATTGGTTTGGTTTGGTAATTGTAAAATTCGAACCAACCCGGTCTATGTGCACCCCTATTTGTAGGGACACACAGTACATTCTTGACATCATATTGAAATAACAAATTCTTATTGCTTTATTTTTATTCTCTGAAAGCCGTTTATTTTGGTCTCTAGATTATCAGTAACCCGATTTCTTTTCTCTAAATTCGAGCTTTGACCAAATTAAAATTTTTGGTTAAACAAATTGATTCCATTACCGGAAATCTGATAATCCATTCTTTCCAAAATAACATTCAACTTATTGCCAATACGTTAAACAACAATGACAACAATAACCAGGAAAATCAGATCCATGATGATGAACTTAACAATGTTAACCCTCAAGCTTCTCAACGTGGATCTGGTGAAGGAACTCTGAATGATATGTCTGAACATGTCGACGGAGAAGCTGAAACATGAGATGAAATTTTAAAGAAAATAATCGACTTACGAATTGATAGAGCCATGCAAGCTTTAGTTAGTCGATTGCCTGCTGCACCGGCAACGCCAAACAACAACACGTTAGAAAACCCCCGCTCTGGTCTAGTTAATTCCGGCAATGGAGCAACTCCCAGTGACTCGCAAGAAGGAGAACCAGGTAATATAGGTAATTCTCATCTTCTAAAATTTAGTAATAACCTTGCAGAAACAACTCAAGGAGCAGAACGAGCGAATTGAGCAAATTTATGGGGTTCCACATGTGATAAAAGGAGTGGATGTGGATAAATACTCGCAACAACCTTGGAAAACAAGTGCTGCTCCTCTACCAAAGAAATTCAAAATACCTGACATCCCAAAATATGATGGTACAATGGACCCTCGTGACCACGTAACTGCATTTACAACGAGAGTGAAAGGCAACAATTTGACCAAACAAGAAATTGAATCAGTGATGGTCAAAAAATTTGGGGAGACACTCACTAAGGGTGCATTAACCTGGTATTCTCTTCTACCTGAAAATTCTATAAATTCGTTTGCTGAGCTTGCAGATTCTTTTATAAAAGCAAACTTGGGAGCTCAGAAGGTTGAAAAAAGAATGGAGGATATCTTCAAAATCAAGCAAGGGAATTCTGAGTTGCTCAGAAATTTCGTTGATAGATTCCGACGTGAAAGAATGATGCTACCCCGTGTACCGGATAATTGGGCAGCAATAGCTTTTGCAAGTAATTTGAATGACAAAATTTTAGAAGCCACGAGAATACTTAAAGAAAGCCTTCGTGAATTTCTCGCAACTACTTGGAACGATGTTTATAACAGGTACAGTATGAAGCTCAGAATTGAAGAAGATACCGTATCTCAACATCAACGATAAGAAAGGAGCGGGTCTAGAAGATCTGAAGCCGAAAAAAGTCAGGTAAAAACAGGTATGATCCATATATGGGACCTGCAGGAAAAGACCCACATTCTAGGTAAAACAATCAATATTATGATCAAAGGTTGAGAGATAGGGGGTCCGGATCTTCATCAGGTTCAAAGGCGATCGAAACAACCAAGATCCACGAGATGATGATATGAATTTAATGGCACGATTTGGTGGTCATAGTTTCAATGTAACTAATTTCGAGCTCGTAGCTGTTCTAAGGAGTATGGGAGACAAGGTACGGTGGCCAAATGAGATGCGGTCGAATCCAAACAGACGTAACCCAGACCATTGGTGCGAATTTCACAATGACCATAGACATAAAACATCAGAATGTAGATTTTTACAAAGTTAAGTAGATCATCTATTGAGCAAGGATACAACACGTTGCTGTTTAGAGAAAAGGGAAAGCAAGCCTACATGAAAAATAGGCAAGAGCCACCAAAACCACCTTCACCAAAGAGAACAGTAAATATCATCAATGAAGGGGAAGATATATACGGAGTAACGTACACGGCTTCAAACAAAGTTTCCAAAATGACGATCACATACGGCAAGCGAGTACGTCAAACCTTAGAACATGGGAGTATAAGCTTCGATGATGCAGATACAAAAGGAGTGACTACACCTCATAACGATGCTCTGGTAATATCTTTAATTATACATGACACTGATGTAAAAAGAGTTTTGATTGATCCAGGAATTTCTGTAAATATCATTCTACGAAGAGTGCTGCGGCAAATGTGAGCTGAAGATAAAATGATACCAAAGGCGCATGCTTTGTCAGGCTTCGACAATTCAAGTGTGATAATAAAAGGTGAGGTAACTTTGACGACTTATGCTGCATTTTTTATTAAAGAAACTAAGTTTCAGGTAGTTGACATGGAAATGACATAAAATATAATTATGGGAAGACCATGGATCCATGATATGGATGTTGTTCAGTCAACCTTACATCAAGTCATTAAATTTCCATCACCCTGGGAAATATGTTAAATTCGAGGGGATCAACAAACTGCCAAGAGTATCAGCGCAACAACAGATACGAGTACCGCGAGTAAAGAGAAATAGAAATTACTGGAAACAGTTGAAGGCGTCAACAACCAAACTTCAACTGAAAAAACGGATTTAGATTCAAGGCCCGATGTAATTCAAGAGCATGAAGAAAATGAAAACACTAAAACGACAATAGAAGAACTCGCGGTGTGGTGTTATTTGAACAATGGCCAGAGACATTTTTTTACGTGGGAGCCAATCTAAGTCCCGACATGCGAGGTATGTTAATTGAATTTTTAAACGTTAACGTGGATTGTTTTGCCTGGTCCCAAGCTGATATGACAGGTATTCCACCGGATGTAATGACTCATAAACTCAACGAAAACCCATCCTTTACTCCAATAAAGCAAAAGAAAAGAAAGCAAGGGGCTTTCAAAAATCAAGTAATTCAAGATGAGGTCCAAAAGTTGTTAAAAATCGGGTCAATTCGTGAGGTAAAATACCCTAACTGGTTAGCTAATACGGTGGTCGTACCTAAGAAAAATATTAAGTGGCGAGTTTGTGTAGATTACATTTATCTAAACAAAGCTTGCCCAAAAGATTCTTTTCCTTTACCCCATATAGATCAATTGATTGACACAACCGCAGATCATGAGCTTTTAAGTTTTTTAGATACATATTCAGGGTACAACAAAATTAAAATGGACCCCGGTGATGAGGAAGAAACTTCCTTCATCACAGACCGGGGGACTTACTGTTACGAAGTAATGCCCTTCTGTCTAAAAAAAACTTGAGCAACATATCAAAGGTTAGTCGCCAAAATGTTTCAGGAACATTTGGGAAAAACTATGGAGGTATATATAGACGATATGCTTGTAAAAACTCAGCATTCTTATGACCATATTTCTCATTTAACTGTTACCTTTGAAATCTTGCGAAAATTCAATATGAAACTCAATCTTGAAAAATGTGCGTTTGGAGTTGCTTCAGGTAAATTTTTAGGTTTTCTTGTTTCTAACCGTGGCATTGAGGTAAATCCTTCCAGATTAAAGCAATTGAAGAAATACATTATGTCCTTACCAGTAAAAAGGAGGTTCAGAGATTAACGGGAAGGATAGCAGCCCTTGGGAGATTCATCTCAAAATCTTTAGAAAAATGCTTCAAATTTTCTCTGCGCTCAAAAAACAAGATCATTTCGAGTGGAATGAATATTGTCAACAAGCTCTGAGAGATTTGAAAGTTTATTTATCAAATCCTCCTTTACCAGCAAAACCTAAGGAAGATAAAAGGCTACTTATTTATTTAGCAGTTTCAGAAGTAGCGGTAAGTGCCGTCTTAGTCCGTAAGGACCAAGGTAAGAAATCTTCAATTTATTATATGAGTAAAACTCTATTAGATGCAGAGACAAGATATCCACAACTGAAAAAATTAGCACTAGCTCTCATCATGGCATCTAGAAAATTACGACCTTATTTCCAATGCCATCCTATTGTTGTTGTTACTGCTTTTCCTTTAAGAAATATCTTGCATAAACATAAACTATCAGGGAAATTAGCAAAATGGGCTATAGAAGAAAGTGAATACGAAATAATTTACCAACCTCAAACTGCTATTAAATCCCAAGTACTCGCCGATTTCGTAGCTAATTTCAGTCAAGGCATGCATTTAGAAGAAGAAAAAGAATTACAAGTTTTAAACGGTGCTAATCCGGGGACTTGGCTATTATTTACTGATGGTTCATCCAATGTAAAGGGGGCAGGTTTAGGAATTGTTCTTATACCACCTACGGGTGAAACAATTAGACAAGCTATAAAATGTCACCCTTTAACTAATAACGAAGCAGAGTATGAAGCTGTGATTGCAGGTTGAGCTAGAATTAGAACTGGGTATCATATAAGTCGTAACCAAAAGCGATTCACAGCTCGTAGTAAATCAAATGTTGGGGACTTATGTGGCTAGAGAAACGTGAATGCAAGAATATCTCGCAAAGGTACGAGAATTAATAAGACAGTTCCAAACTTGGAAAGTGATACAAATTCCAAGAGAAGAGAATTTGAAAGTGGATGCTTTGGCCAATCTCGCATCTGCAGCAGACATAGCGAAAGATGCGATGCTTCAATCATACATTTGTTCCACTCCGTTCTTGACCATGATAAAAAAGAGGTAAACTTTAATCACTTAACTTGGGATTGGAGAAACGAAATCGTGTCTGTTTTGCAGCATGGAATCATACGTGAGGATAAGATAAAGGCTCATGCATTAAGAAAGAAAGCCTCTCGTTATTGCCGATATCAAGGAAACCTTTATCGTAAAATGTTTGGTGGACCATTAGTCAGGTGTCTCGAACCTTCTCAAACATAATATGTGATGAGAGAAATACACGAGGGGCATTGTGGAAATCATGCAGGTGGGAGATCACTTGTAAATACATTGATTTCAGCAGGATATTACTGGCCTAAAATGGAAGAAGAAGCGAATGATTTCGTATCTAAGTGTGACAAATGTCAAAGGTATGGGAATAACATGCATAGAGCATCCGAGTTATTACATCCTGTCATAGCTCCATGGCCCTTCATGAAATGGGAAATGGACATCTTAGGACCATTACCCCAGGCAAAAGGTCAGATAAAGTTTCTACTCGTACGTACTGATTATTTCACTAAATGGGTAGAAGCAGGAGCGTTTAAACAGGTACGAGAGAAAGAAGTTAAGGACTTCATTTGGAGAAATATAATTTGCCGCTTTGGTGTTCCAAAAGAGATAGTGTGTGATAATGCACCACAATTTATAGGAGCTCAAGTCACAGAATTCTTTCAAAGTTGGCAAATCAAAAGAATTGCGTCAACATAGTATCATCCAGTAGGTAATGGGCAAGCAGAGTCTACAAATAAAGTAATTATCAACAACCTAAAGAAAAGGTTAAAAGAGTCAAATGGCAATTGGCCTGAAGTATTACCAGCGGTATTATGGGCATATCGAATGATGGCAAAAACAAGTACAGGATAAACACCATTTTCAATGGTTTATGGTACGAAAGCTTTGATAATAGTTGAGATAGGTGAACCTAGTATACGACGTGTTCAAGCAGAGGAAAACTCGAACAATGAAGAGCTACGAGTAAATCTTGATTTATTTGAAGGGAGAAGAGAAGCCGCGTTGATAAGGATGACAGCTCCAAAGCAAGTAATTGAACGATATTACAATAGGAAAGCACGCCTAAGGTTTTTAAAAATTGGGGACCTCGTGTTGAAAAACGTTTTCCAATCTACAAAGTCAGCTAATTCAGGAATGCTAAGTCCAACGTAGGAAGGACCTTATCGAATTCGTGAAATTGCGGGGAAATGAGCATACGAGCTAGAGACAATGGATGGCAAGGTTTTACCTTCACATTGAAATGCCGTTCATTTAAAGAGGTATTAATTCTAGGGAAGTGCCCACGTTCAGGTATCGCCATGTTAAATTTTTTCCTTTGAATTGTTAAAATTATACTAACGATTTTAGATGCTAGGCAAAAACCCTAACTCGTGCCAAATGATGAGTCACGACCTGCATGGCAAATTGGAATACTCTTAAATTCCTAGCCCAGGGTTACATTAATCTGATGGAAATACACATGGGTTAGGAAGTCTCATCTACAATAGCATCTCCGAGTCCCGTATATTTTTCTGTTTCAGGAAAATGACCAAAAATTGGGAGAAAATATACAAGTGTTCGAGGCTTCATACTTCACCGCTCAAATACCTGGGGGACTATGCTATTTACATACGAGTATGTGCAGTATAATGAATACGAGTGCAGAAAAACAGATACGATTGAGCAAGATTTAAGAACAAAAATCGAATAGCAAGAAGTCAAGTGTCAAGAAAAAAACACGAAATAAAGGACTAAAGCACTCATCATAATGTTCTTTCTCATGAGAACAATGGAGTCACCTCTCAAACCCTTCCTAATATAAAAATATAGGGTCGAGACTATGTACCAAAAACAGGTTATTAAAAACCTTGTATATTTTATGAATCTGTTAAAAGAAAACAGTTGCGAGAAAGTTGTAGATGTATTTCAATACATGTAATATTCAAGAAAATTATCAAAGTTAATGAATAAAAACTTTACAAAAGTTATTTTATACGAAATATGTATGTTCCTATTTCTTTCATTGTATGATAACACCATTATGAAGTTGAGACGTCTTCTTTATTAAGTGTCGATAAATAAAAGTGCCCTCTTTTATTTTCCTCATGATGATAACACATGAGAAGAATTATGAAAGCATTTTCTGAAAGGATAAAGATGCTAACTTATTCTCTAAGTCCTATAAAGAAATATAGGCAAGAATAGGGTAACTAGAAAATTATTCTGCAAAGTCTAGAACAAAGTGAATAAACAAGGATAAAATAAAGAAGTATTATACAAACGTTTCACCATAAAAAAGCTAAGGAATAAAACTTAGCTATTACAATATATTTATTTTTTCAAAACAGATACCCCATTATAGAAACTGGGGACTTCATTAAAAAATTACATCATCAAAAACAAACAAAAGAAGTAAGGTTAAACATTTTCATTGGTCACTGAGGAACTTGGAACATTAGAAGTCCCAGCCTCATTTGGCTCGGTAGAAACTTCTAAAGGAGCAGGAATATAAGCGGTCTCACCCGAATTTGAAGTATCAACATTCTCGAGGGAAATAGTAGTCACGGGGATTTCCATTCCCAAAGACTGTGTTGTAGATAAATTGCCATCGGTCACTGGAATCGTAACTTTAACAACTTCAGCAGTTGACTCTAAGTTCAAAGGCTCTTCAACCCCGGGAGTTCCGATTGTTGGAGAGGAAATGTCAATTACCTGGTCAGGAGAAGGAATTTCAATGGGTTGCTCATTATTCTCAATCATGTCTAAAACTTTGGCCAACTCAGATTGCAAGTTAAAGTTTTCTTGAGAAGCCTCCATCAAAGCATCACGACGAGATTTCAAGAAGGCCCAGTAAACCTCATAATTGGAATTCTCTGCTAAAGAATTATAATCCTTCTCCAGTTTTTCATAATCCCTCCCCCACGTAGCAAGGGTGTTCTTCATTGTTTCTTGCTCAGCTAGGTGGGAGTCAAGGGAAGTTTGAAGGTTGACACAGGAACTTTCTAACACACGAACCTTATATGAAGAAATCTTCAAATCAGCCCGAGTCTGGTTCAAAGTATGCACTAATTCCTTGGCATACTCTTCTTTTTTCTCCATTTGTGCTTTGAGTTCTTTGATTTCTTCATTAGCTTTTGACAAAGATTCTTTCAAATATCTCTTTATCTTTCCTTACTTGGCTCGTGGAAGCCGTGGCAATCCCTAACTCCGAGGATAAAGCTTGATTCTGATGTTCCAATTGAAATTTAGCAGATTGCAACTCTTTAATGCTCCCTAAAGCACATTCGAATTGTTCCTTCCAATTCTGAGCCTCAAACTGTGCTTCTTCAGATATTCTCTTAGCATCAACAACAGCTTTAGCAGACTCACGTGCCTTTTTCTCTAAGATAGGGATCCTCCCCCATCAACTCAGTTCCGACAAGTTTGCCTACAAACATAAGGCATAGAAATAAGAACTTAAAGTCAAGGAAAAGTAAATAACCAAGGGTAAGGAAGTTACGTTCAATGTTGAATGAACTATGGCATTCATTAAGGTATAACAACTGTGGTTCTGCATCTCTGTTCTCTCCACATCTCCAATGAGAGGCTCAAGCCAAACATCAGCTCCACCAGTCTTCCTTAATAGACTATGAGTAGCAGGTAGTTCAAGTATAACCTTTCTCATAGCTATACCTATGTTATTGGGGCCAGATTCAGAATGAGAAACAGAGGTAGAAGGAATAGTGGAAGGAGGAGTAGTAGAAGAGGTGAAAACAATAGGAGCGGCAGAAACCAAAGCAGGAGATGAAGGGATAGGCACGAGGGCTAAAAAGGAACGGGAGAAGAAGTTGAAGGAGCATTGGAAGATGCAAAAGGGAAAGAACATGCACGATTGAAGGATGAATAGAAGAAATAGGAAGAATAGAAATGGAAGTAGATAAGGGAATTTCATTAAGGACGGGGCCAAGTTCCCCACTTTCAAAACCACTCTCAAAGAGACGGTGAACATATTCACTCGTGTCTCTAGGTGCTAGACCTTCATCGGACTGGATTAAAATAGGCTCGATAATGGAAATAACTACAGAGGAAGTAATTGCAGAAAAGGTACGAGCAAGAGAATCTTCAATTTCTTCATCCATAACAACACGTCTCCTAGATCTTGGTCTAGAAACCAAAGAGGTATTATCTTCTTCTTCGTTCTCAGTTTCCATTACCATAGATTTTCTTTTGGCTAAAAGTGCTTTAGCCTTGTCCAAACCAAGGGAGGTGTTGGCAGTAGTGCGCATAGCTAAAGAGACATCCGCTGCCATCGCTTTTATTCCAAATCCTTATATAAAGAAAGGTTTGGGTTTATTATTCAATATTTGTATCTAGAAAACATAATGAAGGAGATGCATACCGTGTGTTTTTACAATCCACCTGTGTAAGGAATAAATAGACTTCCAAGTCCTATCTTCCTTAGAAGCAATTTCAGAATTGAATCAACGCAACCACGGAAGTTGAGAACATGTTCCACATCCCCCATGGTTACTAAAAAAGACCAAAAAAAGAGATAAGTTTAGAGATAAAATCAAAATCTCGGAAAATAGGTACGGCAAAGATAAGGAGAAAATTACGTGCAAAATTTCACTTCTCAGGGAAGGGAATGTTTGATTCTCCCAACAAATTCACTGTACGAACAGCAATATGACGAAGATACCACCCACGATCTTTATCATCGTCAGCGTTTACCAAAACTCTCTTACTCCTTGCAGTTAAGGTAAACACCCTGTAGCGCAATAAACTAGGGTGGTACAAATGGATAAGATGGGAAAAGGTAAAATTGATTTTGCCTTAGAAGACAAGAATCTCAAACAAGCTATAGCCCTCCAAACTAAAGGGCCATTCTAAGCTAATCAAATATTGAAAAACCTACAAAAATCAAAGATAACTGGATCTATAGCAGGTTTGAACCCCAAAGTGAAGGGGTAGGTGTAAAATAAAATTCATTTCTATAAGATGAAATTCTCTGGTTAATAGAAGGAATTGATAAACTCTCTTGCCAGTTGCAACTTTCCTATTGGTGAGGATTGTGAGTTCAGTTATAAGAGAAGTATAAGGAACAGTCTTTTCCAATTTTGCAATTTGTTTTTGAAGGGATGTTCTATCACTTGCAAAAGATAAATCACTCGGTATTATTTCTTCAATTGTGGGTTCTATAGAAGGGTCTGAAACTTCTTTACCTTTCGAAGATTGAGTTTTGGAAGAGGAACCTTTAATTCCAGAAACAGAAGAAGGAGGGGCAGAACCAGGTGAACCTCCACGTGTAGATTCCATACTTCAAAGTCTTCCTCCTCTGCCTTTTGAATGTTTGATAGGAGCAGGTGCATTATGAAATTGATCGAGAAGTAAAACCTTTATGGGGTTAGGGTTTGGAGATGCCATTGTTAGATAATCTTGAAGTAAGTAGAAGTAAAAGAAAGAGTGGAAATGGGAATGCTTCATGGAAATAGGTGAAGAAGAAGACAAAGAAAGTGTGAATTAAAAGTTTATATGGGAACAACCGTCAAAATTAAGGGGAGCAATGATGGAAAGCCTATATTAAAGATAACCATCACTTCGTAAATAGAGGAAGTAGAACATGCCTAGAAAAATGGGTACAGAACTGCAGATCCAACCAGAAGTTGACATGTGTATATAGCATTAAATGAGAAAGACAGATGAGACGTCGATAACGACACAAGCATTAATTGTGACAAAAATTCTTTTTCAGGATTCACTTCCCAACTATTTAATTGATAAATAAATGAGAAGTGGGAGGACTATCTGCATTGGGCAGAAACTGAATTTAAATTGAAGATAACGTGGCGTGACACGTGGACTGGTTAAACAGTCAAAGAACAATAAATGATTAAAAGGCACGGAAGATAACATTCACGGGGGAAAGAAATAAAACAGACACAAGAAAGAATCTTAGATATGAGTCTCGTGCCTATTCAAGTCATTTAATATCAACGGATAAAAAGGGCAGTGAAGACAAGAATCTGATGGCAAAAAGTAGTCTACGTTCATTATTAAATACCTGATACGTTAGTTAATCAGTATTTAATAGCAATGATTATGTAACGTCTCATTAAATGCTATTTATTATTTAGATCAATATGTTACTCCTTGTCAACTATAAAAGGAGGAAGTTTCATCATTTGTAGGGACACACAGTACATTCTTGACATCATATTGAAATAACAAATTCTTATTGCTTTATTTTTTACTCTTTGAAAGCCTTTTATTTTGGTCTCTAGATTATCAGTAACCCGATTTCTTTTCTCTAAATTTGAGCTTTGACCAAATTACATTTTTTGGTTAAACAGTTCTTAAGTAAGATTTTATCAATTTTAATTTTAAAAACTTCTTTCCGCTGAAGTAACCCGACATATGTACACCCCTAACTTAAATAATTACTTTTATGATTAAGGCTATTATATGTTTTTTAAAGATATCCAAGGATATAAAACAAATAATATGGATTGAAGGTAGTAACAGGTTCCTTCATAGGCTGGAGTCAATATCATTTTATTTGACATTTTAAAATGAGAAAACTGGGTTTTCCTTTTGATGAAATATAGAGAGTGGATTATAGTGATATGACATCTTATATTCAGAGAAAATGAAAACAACTACTTCTGTGCAAAGATGTCACAACTTAAAAGGCAGAATATTGGAGTGTTCAGATTTTAAACAGATTTAATATTCTTGTGGCACAGTAAATAACAATTTATATTCAATAAAACTTAAGGACTTGTTCGCTACTCACATTATTAATCTAATGGTTTTCGAATTTTTAACGAATATTTTGTAACGTTAGGTGCTGGAAGGAATAAGATGATCTTGTTTTTTTCATTATCTGGCAAAAGCGTGAGGAGCTGTTTAGTCTTAAGAGCCAAACGTGGGCAAGATTTAGTGGTCGGTATCACAAGATTACAATTCGTAATCTTTTTCTGTTATATTGGTACAAATCCATGAATGCTGATTTAGGAACATAACATAAATAAAGCTGTGGATGTAGTAGTTTTACGACAATTCTGTTCATTATAATTGCCCCTCCTCCGTAATTGTTAGGTCCGAAAAAATTAGGTGTCATGCGGAAGCTGGCAAAGCAAATCTTAAATGACGATAAATCATACAACAAAGAGAAATATACCAAAAGAAACATAAATATTTAGCGTGGTTCGGTTGACTGGCCTACATCCACGGCGGAGATGAACCATTCACTATATAAAAATAGAGTACAAAAATTGAGAGAATAACTTCAGACAAATACAAGTGACACACTAACACTTGTCCTGTAAAGGTCTCCCCCTAAACACGACTCTCATACCCCAAATGGTTATATTGTAGATGCTACTGAATGAGAAGAACGGATCTTCAACTCCTAACCTTTTCCTACAGGAAAAGAGGCTAGCCAAATATAGAAAATTTATAATTTCCTTTTACAAAAAGGAAAACCCAATCAATATAAATATGTTATCCTTTTCTTCAAATAAAAATTAGATATAATAAAAAAATCAGGACATCGCGATTATTATACCTAACTATTTTAAGCTCAAATGTAATGCCACATACTCCTATATTATTGATAGAGTCCCACATACGTAGTATACTGAGTCAAGTTGTAGAATAATTGAGTTTATCACCCAAAAGAAAAAAACTAAGAGGAAGCAGGCAAAAGTCAACTTTATTTGCAAGCTGTAGTTTTATTTATAAGTAGTGTTCACTCTCTTTTTCCAAAAATTGTAGTTTAGTTCCAAGAATGTCAAGCTTGAACAGCCAAGGTGTCCGCCCGACCACATAAAACCAAAAATTGTTTATGTTTTTATTGTTAAAATTTAGAGCTAGCAGTTCGGCGAAATTCCATAATCCACTGTTTCAATCATGACTTGCATGCATTTCTCATTGTCTTCTTTGTGTCCAATACCTAAATGCCCCAACCCCCACCCACCGGAGAATGTCCCAGTGGAGATGTTTAGGTCACATATATAAATTTCAGTTCGTGGGTAAACTCTTTTCCACTGCTGGAGTCAATTTTTCAAATGGGTAACAATGGGGAGATTCAAGCCTAAGTAATATGGATTTTGGACTAAGAGGCGTGGCCGCGGAGCATTTTGGCAAAAATACAGCACTATAGAAGTCAATGTCTTTCATGCATGATAGTCGTCCCTAATAATCAATTCAAATAGTATTTATCTCAATTTATGTGGCGCCGTTTAATTGAAAACAAAATAATTTTAGAAAAAAATATGATTTTTAAATAAACTTATAGAATAAAATAAGCTATAAAGAATGATGTGGCTTAAAAACATCTCATTAAGATTAAAGTAAAATTTTGAATACACTGTTTCTTAATAAAAAGTAATATTCTTTTGGGACGAACTAAAAAGAAAAAAGTGTTACAAAAATTAAGAGGAATAAATAGTAATATTCTGCAAACATGCAAAATTTCAGTTGCCAGGGATGGAGCTAGTGTCGTGTTTACAGGTGTTGCGGTCAAACGCACACGCAAGTATACGCGATCGTCAAGTAACAAAATGATAAGATAGAGTGTCGAAGCCACGAGGACTTATTTATTAACTATTAACTAAATTAGACTATCCTAATTATCTAAACAAGAATCAATCCTAAAAGTGTGTTTATCAGCTAACTAAAATTTAAAAAAAAAACAAATAGTGACCTCTAAACAAAAGTGGAGCAAATTTTTATTTTATCAATATGATGAAAAACGATAAAGGGTTATGGGCTATCTAACAATCCTACTGTATTATACAAGTGAATTGACTTATTAATTTATCTGGTTTATTGGTTGACGAGGTTAGTATTGCTCATAGTTCTTACTCGTCTATTCAAGCTAACCTAACCTTATATGTCTATAGAGTCAGAATCAACAAGAATGCATTTATAATTCCTGTATAATAACCAAGCAAGGCAATTAACATATGTCTATCCTAACTGCAAATCAATTCTGCGATGCTCGGGTTCAAGAACTTGCACTACTCAATCCTATGTGCAATCTAGAATTCTCACTTTCGAGTTCAACTCTAGATTTGCAGGTTGTATTTAATTGGTGACCAAACAATCGAATAATTAAGCGCAAGATTGACTAAATAAACCAATACAATAAATTAAGAAATCAAAATCACAGTCATGAAAGAACCACAATCCTAGAATGTGAAGTTTAGCTCCATTTTTTTGTTTTGTTCCCTTTTTGCTTCAAATCGTACACTTTCGTCCCACATTGCCTCCGGGAGACTTCTACACAAAAAAGCTGCCACAAATTAGAATAAATCATTACATTATACATCCAAATTCCACAAAATACAACTAAAATAGGAGACAATATGCATATAAATATACATCTTTAAAACTGAATATCAACACCCCACATATAAGCGTTGCTCGTCCTCGAGTTAACAAACAAATACTCTATCTTTAAGCACTTTACACCAATAATCATGGTCGATAGCGACAAGTAAAATCTAGCATATGCAATCACATATACTCCCTTTTGCTTATTCCATTCAAGAAAATATTCAAAAAAAGACAACTTGCTCCAACAATCCTAGTCCCAAAACCGATTCAATGTCACAATGTAATTATGGCTTAAACACCCAACATCATAGAGAGGTCTAATAACGTTATATATCTCTCGTGAAACTATGTGCCCTCACAACAAGAAGAAGGGAATAAGTTGAATCCACACGTTCAAATCAAATGCTCAAATATATTTTAAGTGCTCGCATATATCAAAGAAAATTGCTCACTCTCCCAAAAAAAATCACATGCATGCAATTGGTACCATATGCTTGTCGTTAGTTTGAATCTCTACTGATGTAAGCTCACTCGATCTAAAATCAATTAGGACTTTTCATGATTGTAATGTGGGTTAAAAGACGGGTAGAATATATTTAGTAATAATGGCCAACCCTCCTAGACATTTTAACACATCACAAAATTAACTTTAAGTGCAAACTCTTCACTTCACCTCCACTTCATAATCAATATCACCCCAAAGGCATTTCCTCTATTTCTGTAAGCACTACTTTAATTTATACCCTACTAGCAAGAGCAAGATGTCAAGTTATTTATCCGTATATTTTTGTTTTCTTTTTTTTCTCTTCATTTTTTTGTAGCTCCTCTTTCTTTTTTCTTTATAATTTTTGCTAGTGGTGTATTTTTTACAAAACAAGTGCACCTTTCATCATTTCATTGGTTCCACTCGAAAGCTATCCACCAATTAGTTCCTTTTTACTTCTTTTAGCGCTCATTTCACAATTAAAGTATTTTAAGAGGTTAAAAGATCAAAAAAATGTCAATTAAGAGCAAAAAGGGTATAGGCTTGTAATGTGGGTGCCAAATAAAAATCTATATGCTCAAAAGATTTAACTCGGGATAAATTTTATTTATGGTAAGCAATAATCTCAAAAAGATCAAAGAAAGCGTAAAATCA
Source organism: Nicotiana benthamiana (assembly GCA_034376525.1). Lineage (NCBI taxonomy): Eukaryota > Viridiplantae > Streptophyta > Magnoliopsida > Solanales > Solanaceae > Nicotiana > Nicotiana benthamiana. The sequence goes on along the minus strand of CM067335.1, from coordinate 105,918,292 downwards.
TTTTTCAGACCGAGCATCAACTAAAATTTCTCTTCAACTCACATACCATACATGTTTTAAACACAAGTATAATACATGGACTATTCAAAATATCTCATTACACATGGCACACGGTTCACTAAGGGCGGTCTCATTCCGACTCTCAACTAATATAAATATTTATAGAGCCACAAGATATAAAGCATGAAGCACAAAATGAACAGTAGTCTCTAGAATGAGAATTAGGCATCAATAACATGCTATTCAGATAAACAAGTCATCATGGACAATTTTCAAAATATAGGGAAGATACTACACATGCCAAAGCCTTAATATGCTACTATCAAACAAGTAAAAGGCGCCTAAAATAATAATCTACTATAAAAATAAATAATTAAAAAAATTACCCGGTTCAAACTATATCCCATTGAAAAGAACTGGAGCACAAAGAAAAATTACGGGAGATTATTACTACCTAAAATAATAAAAAATATATTTATTTGGATTTTCCTATTTTCCAATTTTTTTTGCTAGACTTTAATCCCTCAAGAAAACTGACTATGAGATCCATCTTCGGGAAAAGCCCAATGTTTTCTAATTTTGTTTTTTTTTAATTTTAAAATTAATCACCTAAAATAGAACACTACTATAAAAATAAAAATATGAACCTGAAAAAAAAGAAGAAATTAACATACTAATATAGCACCACTAATGATCTAAAAAAAATTCTCCCACCATACACATAAAAGAGTGCAGTGTCCCTAATACACAAATAAAGCAAAAAAAATAATGCGGGTGGACAAGAAACTCCCTGAAAGGCCAAAGGCCGAAGTACTAGCAACTCACGAGTTACTCAGACTTCTCCTAAGGCTGGTCCTTTGTGTGAGTACCTTACACTAGTTCCAATCATCTGGCTTGCTTTTGCGCATCTTATGGCCTTGCTTATATGCTGATAATCCTATAAAAAAATTACTACAAAAATAACATAATAATTCAAATAAAAAAAATAATAAAACAGTAAAGCTAGGTTGCCTCCCAACAAGTGCCTAATTTAACGTTGCGGCACGATATGAACCACTTTGTGCCTCCATCTCAAACTTATAAATTGAGCCCCTAATTTAGCTTCAAGTTGTCTGCTGTACTTTTTTGATGGGGCTATAAAGATAACCAAGCCAAGTAATAAATTTTTTACTCGGTGCTTCTCGGCCTTTAGATGAGGAATGTAATTTTTATTTTTTGGTACAATAAATTCAAGAATATAGGCACTCTCGTCCTCACTCTTTGAGCTCTTCAAAGGCTCAAATGGCTCGATTACTGTATTACTATCTAAACATAATGTGGAAAGAATGAGGTCTAATGAACCCTAACTCATGAATTGTAATACAATTTACATCCCCATGTAGACACAACTCAAATCTTCCAAAGTAATGTTATCTGTTCACTCTTTTCACAACATTGGCATCCTTCAGAAACATATGGTCAAATGATTAATATTCTCGCTTTAGCTCCTCAATTGGTCTACAAGACTTAAATTATTGGGCATTACACGTGATCTATTCCAATTTTGCACCAATAAAAAATAGTGAGAGAGGGTCGCAATAGCTTTTACCCGATTTGTGGGCCTGGATAGAATTTCATAGAGAACTAGGATTGGAGTTGGGTGTCTATTCAGTTTTGTATTGCATATTGGTTCCAAATGTCACTTCCAATCATTTTTGGTTTTTCTATATAAAACTACTATTATCAAACTACAAATTAAGATTGAAACTAGATTATGCTAAGATTAGATTGCTACAAGTTGTATCTAATGGATTAAGGGGCACTAGAGTAATGACTTTCACCTATGTGGCTAATTAATGAGTAATTGATTCTAAGGCTCGATTGACATGATTGGGGAAATATACTATAACCATTGCACAATTTTACCCATTCTCACACCTCTCGACAGAGAGATAGTTTTGCCCACTTGACTTTCTCAAGACCAAACGGGTAGGCAAATTTGCTCATGCAATTAGGGTTCAAGTCGGGTAATTACTCTGTCGAGGTTTAACCTTTTGATTGGGACTATCGATTCTCTTGAGTCCATCCCAATTCCTTGTTGGGTCAATTTTGGAGACTTAGGCTCTCTTTCTCAATGTGGGATTATACTGGATTTTCGTTATTGTTGTAGTTGTAGGCTCTCTTTCTCAAGAAGAGCCATGTCAACTTAGCACAAACCAGTGTTTGCATCCACCAATTCATAAATTAAACCCATAAAATTAACCCAAATAACAAATACCCATAGTCAATCTAGTCCTAAATCACAACACTCATAAATTATCCCCATTAGGGTTGAGCCACAACCCTAGCTAATGGGGCTAGCTACTCATGCTTGAAGATAAAAATAGAGAAATAGATGAAGAAGAAGAAATATTAATTAAATACTAAAGTAAATACAAAGATTTATCGTTCAATCTAAGTTAAAATACCCCAAATAGCTACAAAATGGAATCTCACGAGCGCAGCTGAAGTTCTAAAATGTCTGATACCCTAAAAATGGAAAAAAGTTCTATTTATACTAAGCTGGAAAAATTGGACAAAAATGCCCTTGCGGAGTCAGTGCGGGCCGCAAAAAATGAGTTGCGGCCGCACTAGGCTCTTGAATCTTCAAATTCCCTTCATTAAAATCAGGCTCCGCGGACCGTAGAATGGACCGCGGCCACAGAGGCTTGTAATGCGGTCCGCGAAAACATGACCGCAGACCGCGTTGGCTTGAACCTTGGCAATTTACATCTCTTTGATCTTCGCCTCTGCAGACTGCACATAATGGTAGTGTGGTCGCGGAGCCTTCAGTGCAGACTGCCCAATCTCCACTGCGCCTGCACTGCTTTTGACAGTTGATTTTCCAGTTCTCTAAATCTACCTAGTGCGGACCGCACAAAGTGTAGTGCGACCGCACTAGGCCTGTTTTTTTTTGAATGTGCATTGTCTTTGGTACTTGTGCAGGTTTCATTCCTTTTGAGCCAATCTTTGACATCTCATCACTTTGTCGATGAAACCTACAATCAAGCACAACTTATGAGCCTTTTTAGACTATTTTGTAAGAATTTATAATCAAAGGGTAAGCAAGAAGGAGCATGAAACACGTCAAAATCCCAAGTTATCAACTCCCCTAAACTTAAGATTTTGCTTGTCCTCAAGCAAACAAAATAAGACCCGCCTCTTAAAGGAAAATCCAAGTATTTTCAGCTGTCCTAATGTAGCCTCAACTAGAATCAATTGGGACTAACAATTGCCCTCAATACAAAGTGATCCTTAGCAATATTTAACCTTTGAAAAATCATGGATCAAGTGTGATACAAGAGCATCAAGAGTTGACTCATTACATCAAAGAACTCTCTCAATTACTTTGGTCATTGTGGAACCCAAACTCACAATCCTCAACTCTCCCTAAGCAAACCTCACCGTTCAGATTATTGACACACTAATCAAGCTTAATGGGAATTCACTCATCTCTCTCAAGAAAAGGTCAGAAGTCTGACTCCTAAGTACCATATGCTTGCCCCTTATGTAAGTATCCACTAATGTAAGCTTCATTCAACTCAAGATTACATAGGGCTTTTGGGAGTTATTGTGAAGGTTTTTGGTTCAGGGTAGGAAATGTTTCGATCTAAGTGGGTTCCATCTTCCATTAAGCACTTCTTTTGATTCATCTGGCACACATTTTCTTGACTCTTTGAGTCATCACAGTTCTTTATAAGGGGTTAGAGAGACACATTGTTAGTCTTTCTTATGCAATTCAAACCATTTCTCCTTTTCAAACTTTTCACACCTTTCTTCCTTTTGCTTTTCTTGAATCCCTTTTTATTCTTTCTCACATTGAGCATTCTTTTTGTCTTTTACTTTTCGTTCTTTTTCATTGCCTTTCCTTTTCTTTATTGTTTTGCCTTATACCACTTTGTTGTCATACTCGTCTCTCTCTCCCCCCACCCCCCAAACTAATACTTTTGCCATGTGCCCAAGGAAAGATCGGGTGCCAAGAGAGGGTATCTTTTAGAAGGGGTATAGGCTTGTAACATGGTTCATAAAAGAAAAAGGTATAAGGCTCAAAAGGGTTAACTAGGTATCATATAATTGGTAGGCAATGGAATTTGTTCATCTATCAGTTGGATCAAGGAGAGACTATAATCACTTCTCAAGTCAAATTTCACTTAAGATTTCGCCTCAATAAAAATTCAGGGCAAGTTCTAGACCAGTGGCTCTGGACTTGGACGCGCAATTCAATTACTTACCACACAGGCTAAGGGATTGCTAAAGACATCGAGTCGGGGGCTCACAAAGACCTTAGATACGATTTGAGCAGACAATGGTCCCAAAAACCATTTGATGATTGTCACTCAACATAAGAGTCTCAAGGTCACGACTTTCACCGTCTTAAACATAACATTTTGTTTTTGACCATGGGATCAAAGGCAAATGTGCTAGGCCCAAGTGAAGCTTTGTTTTAGGTACCCTTAACTACAAACTACTAAAATAAAAAAAAAATGGACCCAAACCCTTAATAAGGTTGTCACGCCATCTATCATTTCGGAAGAGCCACCCGCTTCACACAATACTCTACCTTTGGAAAGAACAGTGACATTAAGAAAACCAAAGACTTATTGAAAACGTCCAAAATAAAACAAAAAGTTACGAGCCTATATAAGAAGCTAAAAACATAATTTTTTTGTGAAAATAGAATGAATATGTACAATAGGGGACTTGAATATACAACGGAGAATGAATATATAAAATTATGTAACTTTATATACAGGCCAAAGGAAAGATAAAAAGTGTGATAAAAGTAACTAAATGTAAAATTATATACAGACCAAATGAAAATCAAGAAGGCATAAAATGAATTATTATATATACAGTCATCTAAAAATATAGGGCGCACCCCCTCAAATAAAAGTTGGCATTATCCCCAATGCCAACTAAACCAAATAAGCACCAAAAATAATAAATAAAGGATATGAAGACTCCATAAGCCGTGTCTGTCTGCATAGGATCATAGAGGTCCCTAGGTCCTCTGTGTGCTTGGGAACCTCACGGGTTCCCGGTAACCTGCTTCTTAGCTGCTGGGACCTGGACCTGGACCTGGATAAGCTCTGGCTCTGGTATGTCCTGTGGTTGACTCGAGGAAGCCTCCGGTAGGTCCGCCAACTGGATGATGGCATTATCTTCTCTCGGGATCTTCCTCCTCTTTGGACGCCACTATAACTGCTCCAGCTGTGGCTCAGCTACTGGAACTGGGTTCTCAATTAATAAATCTAAAGGAAGTCGGTCTGCCTTCAATTTGTCAACATCCGCCCGCAACTCCTTCACAGTCTCCTAGGAGGCCCGTGTCTTTCACAGCTTCTTGTGCTCCTTAGAAATATCCTTGAGAGACTTGCTATGTAAATCAACTGTCTTTGCCAAAATATCTAGGGAAGTGAGGATTTTTTCTGGTTCTCAAGAATCTCTTTCAGTGCATCCTCAATAGATTGTGGACATGTGCTGACTGAGGTGCCGATTGGGCCGCAGATCCTACAGTGTGGACGGCACAATCTCCACTGCGACCGCACTGCTTTGACACTCGATTTTCCAGTTCTCTAAATCTCCCTAGTGCGGATCGCACAAAGTGTACTACGGGCGCACTAGGCCTGTTTATCTTGAGTTTGCCTTGTCTTTGGTTCTTGTGCTAGTTTCACTTCTTTTGAGCCGATCTTTGACATATTATCACTTTGTCGATCAAACCTGCAATCGATCACAATTTATGAGACTTTTTAGGACTATTTTGTAAGTATTTATACTTAAATCGTAAGTAAGAAGGAGCATGAAACACGCCAAAGTCCTAGTTATCAACACGCATCAATCTTTGCACTTAGGTCTGAATTCAGGTTATGCACAACCAAGCCAAATCTATCAATTTGATTTGCAACATCAACTCTCTCCTTAGACCAATCATTCGTCAATGTTGTTAGAAGACAACATCGTTGTACAGATGTTACATCTCACGTTTTCCGGACATTAAAGATTCGTCTTCAGTTAATTGACGTAGACTCGGAGATGAGATTATCTTGAGATTAGCGTATTTATGCTATTTATAACAAACAATAAGTAAGGGCCATGAAGGATAAATGGTACACGAATTAAAGAAAATGAGTTTCACTGAAGGTTGTCGATTTGGGATAAACTACGGGCCGAGCGATACTACATAATATATATGGACTAGTACCATACAAAGTACTATATTGACCATATTAGTATGATTTATAAAGTGTATTAAAAATAAGTAAAATTTTAAGTAATTTAAAATAATTTTTAATTATGCGGGTGATAATTAATTATTTGATAATAAAACATTGTCTAATTAACTAATAAATGAATAAAGAATAAATTTTTCACCCCATACCCACATGGCGGCATGCTACTTCATAAAGAGATAGACTCTTAGTCACTCTTGATAGGTGGCAAAAGGATGGGTTACCTAAACACTTCAATAACGTGAAGTGTTACCCAAATCACTTCAATTCGAAAAGATCTGTCAAAACTAATACCATACTACAATCAATCCTAAACCTCACTCATAACATTTTCAACACCAAAGACCTCATCACCAGAAGTAAGCATTATCCATTTTCCTTGCAATCAATTCCTACAAAAAAATCCAACAAGAATTATTAAAGTCTTGGCAACATAAAAATTTTGTGATTCTAATAGAATACGATGCAATCTTTTTTAAGAATATCATACGAATTTATTTCTATACCAGGTATATTTAGGTTAAGCCCTTCCTTTATTTGAAATGATCTCATAATTACATAAATTTAATAACAAGGCTTAAAGAAAAATTCTTATCACAAAATTTACGTATATTTTTCCTAGTCTTGTAAGTACAATATGCCTATCAGTAATTATGATCTCCGCCTAGAATTGGAAGGTGACATGATGATCACTTATAGGGTATTAAATTCTATGTGAATACGAGACAACCCTCTACTTTACATATTGATAAAGATTCCTATCATGGTCAAATAACTTGTTGGAAACCAAAAGAAAAAAAGAACAAAGATCTTGACAGTATGTTCCATGCGATTAAGCATTTCCTTTATTCGGTCAAAAGAGCAGAGAGATTATGTTATTTTTAGTACTATCGAGCTATAATCGATAGGATGGCCCTATGGGGCCCTATTCTGATCAGATGGAAAATATACACATCGAGCCTAGTTGATCGAGATACATAGCCTAGTATGGTTGAGCGCCTATGAGCGAGCCTAATACGGCAGAGCAGTAGTGTATATCTACTGAGCCTTATAAGGCCGGAAAACTTTTTTACTTACTATATTGTGATAATCGAGTCAGTATCAGCAGATGAGCATATCTTCAGATTATCTGTGACCCCCGGTTGCTTTTAGTTATTATATTATCAGTTCAGTTTCAACTTTAAGTGTATTGCCTTACATACTCGGTACATTTTTTTTACTGACGTCCCTTTCTGGGGGTGCTGCATTTCATGCAAAGGTTCAGACGGTTAGACCTCCTTAGTAGGTGTTTGCCCGAGGTTAGCTTTATCGGTAAGCTCCCCGTCCTTCGAAGTTACCGGATCTAGAAGTTTTGTGTACATATTATTTATATATGTAGATAGGCTATGGGTAGGTCGGGGCTCTGTTCCGATCATAGTACATCTATAACTACAGGCTTGTAGACATATCCTGTCAGTTAGTGCAGTATGTTGGATTTTTAGGCCTTGTATGTATATATTGTTGGCTTGTCAGTTGTAGTAATCATGACGACCTTGCCGACCCAGCTTTATGTTGACATAAATTTTGTATTTCTTATCGCATTATCTTGTAATGGCCATGGCAAAAGTATGACATTACATGTATAGAGTCTCTTAGTCGAAAGTGATACGCAAGGATAGGTACGGCACCTGGTGCCGTTCTCGCCCCCAGGATCGAAGCGTGACAAAAGTGGTATCAGAGTAGTTGCGTCCTAGGGAATCTACAAGCCGTGTCTAGTAGGTTCTTGTTTATAGATGTGTGGTGCACCACATTATATAAGTAGGAGACTACAATGCATTTAGGAGTTGGTTACCTTTCTTTCAAATCTAAATTTTGATGTAGCCTTGAGTTATGGGAAATTTGATTTAATCTTGCGCGTTGACATTTGCATGCACAGATGATGGTAACTAGGAAGACTACGACTAGCCAGAGAAGAGAGATAGTAGTAGGTGAGGGACTGGCAGGGAACCCGCAGTAGATGGGGGCCAATCGGAGGCCTAGGGGGAGACCCCTACCCAACCATTATTGGCTCCTCTGCCACCTGAGGAGATTCTTAGAGACATTGCACATCCATTTCCCCCTCCGCCTCCATCAGAGCAGGACTTAAGAAGTGCAGTGTATTTGTTGGCACAGTTGGTAGCTACCCAACAACAGACTAGGGAATCTGCTAGTACAGTACCTTCCAAGGGATCTGGGAGTTCAAGGGTCCGAGAGTTTATTTCTTTGAGTCTCCAGATTTCATGGGGACATATCAGAGGGAGGACCCGCAGGATTTCATAGATAAACTTCACAGGATCTTTTAGGTTATGCATGCTATTAAGAAAGAGGAAGTTCAGCTAGCAGCTTTTTGACTCCGAGATATAGACATCTTTTAGTACGACGGATAGGAAAGGTATAAGGGACGTGATGTACCTCCATCTATTTGGGAGAATTTTTCAGATGCCTTTCTTGACCAGTACTTACCGCGGGAGATCCGACAGGCTCGAGTCGATCAATTTCTAGCCCTAAATCAGGGCAATTTGAGTGTTCAAAAGTATACTCTCCGTTTTGACTCATTGGCATAATATGCACCATCTGTAGTTGCTACTATGCGGGACATGATCCCCAGGTTTATAGCAGGGTTGACCCTAGAGTTTATTGAGGCATGTGCCACCGCTGCATTACAAGATAGTATAGATATCTCCTGGATTCAGGCATTTTCCTAGAATGTAGAAAGGGGTAACCATTGACAGTAGGGTACAGAGAGGACTGACTCATGGCAGCATAAGAGGATGGGATTTGCCAGGTCTCAAGAGCAATCTATGGGTAGTTACAGGCCCCACTACTTCAAACGACCACCTAGACCTCTGCCATCTCAGCTACAGGGTTACAGGTATGACTATTACACTTAGTCAGGATCAGTGAGAGCTCCCAGGCATCGGGTTTGCAGCGACAGTAAGGTTCGAGGCTGATATGGCCATTTTCACCGTGGTGTGCCATCTATGTTAGAGGACACTTGGGCCAATGTCGAGCCATTTCCGATGTAGTTGTACATCTGGACGTCTAGGGAATATGATGCGAGATTTCCCAAATAGGGTTTCTGGGGTTATGGCGCAACTACCAAATTCAGCAATATGATCATCTATGTTCGTGCATCCTTCAGTGTACGGGTTTCAGTCTTCGGCTGGTAGAGGTTGAGGCACAAGTAAAATTTCTAGTTGAGGTGGTAACCAGAATAGCATCTATGCTTTAGCGGGTCGATAAGACCAAGAGTCTTCACCAGACGTTGTGACAGGTATGTTGACCATTTGCTCTCATGATGTTTATGCCTTGATAGACCCATGATCTACTTTATCGTGTATTACCCCATTTGCCATGAGGAAGTTTGGTATGGTTCCTGAAATACTAAGTGATCCTTTTACGGTATCTACAACTGTTGGAGAATAAATTTTTGCTAGACTGTTTTACTGATATTGTATGGTGACAGTTTGTGGTCGTTAGACCCCAGTCGACCTAGTTGAGCTACAGATGTTGGATTTTGATGCTAGCTATCATGGGCATCGAATAGTTTGCAGTTTGTTATGCCACAGTTGATTGTCAAGCAAAGAAAACCTGGTTTCGTTTTCGGGCAAGCCATTCCTTGAATGGGTAGCTAATACAGCGACACCTAGAAGTAGGTTTATTTCCTATCTGAAGGTGAGGAAAATAATCTCAAAAGGGTGCATTTATCATATTGTGCAAGTTAAGATACAAATGCTGAGTAACTTCGCTTTAGTCTGTTCAAGGAGTCAAAGAGTATGCAGATGTATTTCAAGATGAACTTCCAGGTATTCCTCCAGGGTGAGAGATTGATTTTTGCATTGTCTTGCTTTCGGGAATGCAATCACTATCCATCCCTCTCTATAGAATGGCACCTACTGAATTGAAAGAGTTGAAGGATCAGTTAAAAGGTTTACCGGAGAAAGGTTTTATCCAACCCAGTATCTCACCTTGGGGTGCACCGGTACTATTTGTTCGGAAGAAAGACGGCTCGCTGAGGATGTGTATCGATTATAGGCAACTGAGCAAGGTAACTATTAAGAATAAGTATCCACTTCGAAGGATAAATGACTTGTTTGATCAGTTGCAGGAAGCTAGATGCTTTTCAAATATAGATTTGGGGTTAGGGTACCACCAATTCAAAGTTCGGGAGAAAGATATTCTCAAGATAGCCTTCAGGAGCCGATATGGCCACTTCCAGTTCCTTGTCATGTCCTTCGGGTTGACGAATGCACCTACAATATTTATGGACTTGATGAATAGCCTATTCCGCCATATTTAGATCTGTTCGTGATATTATTTAATGATGATATTCTAGTTTATTCGCGTTCAGAGGATGAGCGTACGGACCACCTGCGAGCAGTGCTCCAAACCCTCCATGGCACATACTTCTCCAAGAAGAGAATAAAAAACTCCTTCCGTGTAAGTGGAGCTGCACCAACTGGCCTATGCCTCTCACAAGCCTCCCACTAAGTGAAGGCAGCTTCAGCAAACTGAAAAGCAGTGAACAAGACCCCACTGGTCTCCAGAATACCTGCAGTACGGAGAATGCTCTGACACTTGTCCTAGAAACCCTGGTCATCCTTGCCCTCTGCACCACTGAAAGTCGGAGGATAAAGCTTCCCAAACCTCTTCAATCTACGCTGCTCATCATCATGAATGACTTGAACAACATAGTCCTGAGCAGGTGCAACCGGCTGGGCTGGTGGTGCCCCCGGTGTCTAAAGTCCTTGTACCACCTGCTCAGGTGTATGTGCGGCGCGAGTTTGAGTACCTTCCCCGGCCCGAGAAGTGACTGTTGTAGTAGAAAAAGAGATCGCCCGAGCAAGACTAGTGCACACAATCTGAATTTGAGCTAAGGTCTCCTGAAGACCTGGAATCTCAAAGGGAACAACTGGTGCCTGAGGTGGTCCCACTGGTGCATCCACAACTAGGACCAGATCCTGAACGGGGGAGACTGGTGGATCTGCAAGTGCTTCCCTAGTTGTTGTGCGAGCTATACCTCTGCCCGTACCACGGCCTCGACCGCGACCTCAACCTCTTAAGGCCCTGATTGGTGGTCGTACATTATGCCTAGTAGCACATGCCCTCACCATCTGTGAGAGAATAGAATAACAAAGTTTAGTTACCACTATCATCATATTCGCACGATAAGAATTCAAGAATGTGAAGTTTCCTAAGATTTCTACAACCTCCTGAACATAATACAAATGCCTCTGTATCGATCCACTAGACTCTACTAAACTCGCTCTTGACTCGTAAGACCTATGTAACCTAGGCTCTGATACCAACTTGTCATGACCCAAACTCAACCGTCGTAATGGCGCCTATCGTTGAACTAGGCCAACCTCACCCAATAAGATTCGACACGACAATAATAAGTTTCAAAATGGTAACGAAAGCATTTAGTATAAAGTAAATTGTTTGAAACATAAGAAAAATCCAAAGTGATACAATCCAGTCCAAAACCAGAATATCATTGGGTGCATGAGCATCTACTTGAAGTACAGATTACTACAAGGTCTAATGAAAAATAACCGAAAGTACACCAAATGATAGAAGAGGAGAGTCAATGCCTGAGAACGCAGTGCGGTAACCTCGAAAGTTTCCAAACTCTCGAAATGCTCGATCAACAACCACTGCCATGGATAGAGTCACCTAGATCTGCATACGAGATGCAGGGAGTAATGTGAGTATACCAACTCAATATGTAACAAGCCCACACTACAGACTAAAAGGTAGTGACGAACTCAACCTCAACAGATATGACAGATTAATGTGCAGAAACATAGGAATGCTTTCAAGTAAAATAGACAGCTCAAAACAATAAGCTAAATACATATCTGAATAGTGTAAAGTATAAAGCTCTGCTATCTCTACATGCCAATGCATACACTATATGTATACACCATGTAAACCCACTGCCAAGTGCTCAACCACTCGGTACTACATATGGCCATCCGTCCCAGGAAAATTTATTATGGAACATATACAACACTGACTATATATCACCCCATACGAATGACAAAAGGGTAATCCAACCCTGTGGGGAAATCCATCCAGGTATCAAGTACTTTAGACAAATCCATGTTCAGATAAATCCATCTCTCAATAATATCATCCGCGCTTGCTGGGGTGTCTCATAGACTCCGGAGGGGCTCCTTCAGCCCAAGCGCTATCATAAATCAATATAATCGCTATGGCATGCAACCTGATCTCATAACTGTCAGTCATAATCAGGTTATCGGCCTCACTCAGTCATCAACCTCTCCAGTCTCACCACGGGCTCACAATTTTAGAAAATCATTCTATCCATGATATGTGCTCTTTGGTTGTACTAGCATGATTTTCAGGTATAGGTTTTGATGAATGACAAACAATGAAGTCAACTTGTTAAACAATGTTATTGTATGACCAACAATGAAGATGCATTAGCAAACAATCAAGATTGAATGCCGAGAAGCATATTGATGAATGGATTGCATTAGCAAACAATCAAGATTGAATGCCCAAGGCATAGGTCGTTAGGTAGAACCAATGTAAGAGCAACGTTTAAGTTATCTCGTCTTTTGGCTCAACATAGGTCATCATTAATATGCATAAAATCATTTTATTAAATCATATATATCATAAATATTTTTAATATACTTCAAACAAAATGATTTTAACGTCTTCATTTTAAGCAAAATGGTTTTTGAAGTAAGTTTTCGATTCTGGTATATTCTGGTATACTCCAGCTTTGATTCTGGTATACTCTGGTATATTCCAGCTTTGCAGGAAATTCCGCAAGGCAACATAATCGATTATATGATTGGAATAATTGATTATTTCACTATCCGTTGCCTTCCCAACGTTCCGTTTTATGAACGTTGAGAAGATAATCGATTATGCAAAGTGGATAATCGATTGTCTTGCATAAAATCAGCATAATTGATTGTCAATTAAGGAACGGACATACAACTTCTAAAACCTATAAATAGAGATCTTTTGAGCTGATTTTAAACATACAACACCTCTCATTGTTCATATACATATTGATATTATTTGGGCATCATTTTAGAGCTTTTGTTGAGCCATTTGAGAGACAACTTTGAGTTGTTCATAGAGCTAATCTTGTATCTCTTTATCTACTCTTTTTAGAGAGTTCTTGTTGTAAAAGAGAAAGGTGTTTGAGAAGACCATATCTTCTCATTGATTGTCGGGTTTGCTAAGTACCCTCAATCTTAGTGTGTGAAGTCTTGTAGTGCGGTATCCACGAGCAAGGTGAAGTCTTGAGGTGCGGTATCCTCGAGCAAGTTGAAGTCTTGTAGAGTTTACATCTACGAGCAAGTGTAACGGTTTGTTAGGCACCCGTAAGCTTAACGGAGTTAGTGGAAACTCGAGAGAGTCTCTCGGGGACTGGACTAACCACACGTTGTGGTGAACCAGTATAAATTCGGTGTGTTCTTTCCTTACTATTTTAATTACCGCATTTACTTTACTTCCGCAATATTTATCAATATTCTCGTGCCGCACTATTCACCCCCCCTCTAGTGACGGGCATAAATCCTAACAATTGGTATCAGAGCCTAACTCTCTGAAAGCCTTAACCGGTTGAGAGAACGATATATATTTTTTGTTGAGAATCCGGATGACTATCGGAAGATTCTTGCTGCACAACCGCCAAGGAGATGTGGGATAAACTCGAGATAACTTATGAAGGTACGTCTCAAGTCCGAGAATCTAAAGTTGATTTTCTAATACATGAATATGAACTCTTTAAAATGAGGGAGAATGAAAGCATCAATATTATGTTCGAACGGTTCTCAATGATCATCAACGATCTCCATGCTCTCGGGAAAGTATACTCGAACAAAGATCTTGTTCGAAAAATCTTGCGGAGTCTTACTCCCGAATGGCGATCCAAAGCCAATGCCATCCAAGAGTCGATAGGAATCACGGACGTCACAAATGATGGACTAAGAGGTAACCTCAAAACTTATCAAAGCACTATTCTTAATCCTTATCTTGGAAATAAAGGCCCAGGTATTGCCTTCAAAGCCTCATCCTCTAAAAGAGAAGAGGTAAGTGATACGGATAGCGATGATGTTAATATTTCCAATGCCTTGATCGAAAAGTTTTATAAGTTTATGAAAAAGGAAATAAAGAAGGAAGAACCAAGTCCTTCATGCCAAAATTGTGGAAAACTTGGGCACACCAAGTCACATTGTCCAAAACCAAAGGACAAGAAAAAGAAGAAACACCAAAAGAGCGTGACATGAGATTCGGACAGCTCGGGTGATGAAACTGCTGCCCTATGCCTCATGGCCAACGAGGAAGAAGAGGTAAGTACTCCTAACTCTTACTCTTATGAAGAATTACAAGAATATTTTCAAGAATTATATGATGAATTGAAAAAGTCTTCAAAAATCTCCAAAGAGGCCAAGGCTAAAATTAAAGTTTTAGAAGAGAAAAGTAAATTTTTGGAAAATGACAATATTGATCTTAGAAATAAAATTAAGGAGATGAATGAAGCCTCTTCAATTGATCAAAGTTCCAATTGTTCTTCTTGTAGTTCTTTGAAAATAGAGAACATAGAACTTAGGAACACACTAGAAAAACATAGTGTTGATGATCCTAAAACAATTGAGGAAATTAAGAAGAATATTAGAAAGGATGATAGAAATGAAGTTAGACCACCTACAAATAATTTTAGGAACTTCATTAATGAGTCTAAAATTAATCATTTTAGACCACCTAGAAACAACTCTAGGAATTTTGGTAATGAGTCTAAAATGAATCATTTTAGACAGAAATAACTCTAGGAATCGCAATACGTCTAGGAATAACGACTTTAGATCACCTAGAACGTTTTTGGCTCAACCAAGACATATGCACAACCCGAATGTTATATGTCATTATTGCAACCGAGTAGGACACATAGCACCCGTATGTTTTGTAAAACATAGAGATTTATCTTTTGACTATGATTATTATTTGCCTAACCTCCAAGGACCCAAAAGTGCCTGGGTACCAAAAACCTATTTTTAGGTACGTTTGCAGGTGTGCTTGAAGACTACAATATCGTAGTAGATGCACCAAGCACGAAACCTTATTTCATCGAGGGGGAATTTCGGTTAGTTATCAAATTTTTAATTAAAAAAATATTAGTTGATATGTGTTAACAATTAATATATCTTTGTTAACAATTGATATTAATTATTTTTGTTGATTCATGTTTTGATAACTTTTATCTTGAATAACAATTGGTATCAATTATTTTTGTTAAAAATAATGATTGATTCATGTTTTGATGAATATTTTTTTGGTTTGAATAACAGTTGATATATTCTTGAAAAATAAATGATTCATGTTTTTAATACAACTATTGGTTTGTTAAAAATTAACTGTTGATATGTTCTTAAGTAATATGATTTGCGAAAAATAACCGTTATTATGGTTGTTATGTTTTTACTAACATTTGGTATTATTTCATGTTGGTATGATTTTTTAAATATCGTCAATGTATATTCCTCATTGTATTTCCTATTTTATTCTTGACACTAACAATTGATATACCCAAAAGGGGGAAGTGTCGAAAGGGGAAAGTAGCCTTTGTATACTCTTCTTTTTGCTAATGCCAAAAGGGGGAAGAAATTAGGCGATATGCATCAAATAAGGGGGAATGAATCTACGTTATAGTATGCCTTATTTGAGGGGGAATTATCATTAAGGGGAATAGTTTGTATGAATTATATGTTGAAATATAGCATGAATTTAGGGGGAATCCGATATGCATATCTCCTGTTGTTTGTCATTATCAAAAAGGGGGAAATAGTAGAAAATCATTCTATCCATGATATGTGCGCTTTAGTTGTACTACCATGATTTTCAGGTATAGGTTTTGATGAATGACAAACAATGAAGTCAACTTGTTAAACAATGTTATTGTATGACAAACAATGAAGATGCATTAGCAAACAATCAAGATTGAATGCCGAGAAGCATATTGATGAATGGATTGCATGGAAAAGCCAAGACGAGCTCAAAAGTTCAAGACCGAAGACCCAAGGCATAGGTCGCTAGGTAGAACCAATGTAAGAGCAACGTTTAAGTTATCTCGTCTTTTGGCTCAACATAGGTCATCATTAATATGCATAAAATCATTTTATTAAATCATATATATCATAAACATTTTTAATATACTTCAAACAAAATGATTTTAACGTCTTCATTTTAAGCAAAATGGTTTTTGAAGTAAGTTTTCGATTCTGGTATATTCTGGTATACTCAAGCTTTGATTCTGGTATACTCTGATATATTCCAGCTTTGCAGGAAATTCCGCAAGGCAACATAATCGATTATGTGATTGGAATAATCGATTATTTCACTATCCGTTGCCTTCCCAACGTTCCGTTTTATGAACGTTGAGAAGATAATCGATTATGCAAAGTGGATAATCGATTATCTTGCATAAAATCAGCATAATTGATTGTCAATTAAGCAACGTACATACAACTTCTAACACCTATAAATAGTGGTCTTTTGAGCTGATTTTAAACACACAACACCTCTCATTGTTCATATACATATTGATATTATTTGGGCATCATTTTAGAACTTTTGTTGAGCCATTTGAGAGACAACTTTGAGTTGTTCAAAGAGCTAATCTTGTATCTCTTTATCTACTCTTTTTAGAGAGTTCTTGTTGTAAAAGAGAAAGGTGTTTGAGAAGACCATATCTTCTCATTGATTGTCGGGTTTGCTAAGTACCCTCAATCTTAGTGTGTGAAGTCTTGTGGTGCGGTATCCACGAGCAAGGTGAAGTCTTGAGGTGCGGTATCCTCGAGCAAGTTGAAGTCTTGTAGAGTGTACATCTACGAGCAAGTGTAACGGTTTGTTAGGCACCCGTAAGCTTAACGGAGTTAGTGGAAACTCGAGAGAGTCTCTCGGGGACTGGACTAACCACACGTTGTGGTGAACCAGTATAAATTCGGTGTGTTCTTTCCTTACTATTTTAATTACCGCATTTACTTTACTTCCGCAATATTTATCAATATTCTCGTGCCGCACTATTCACCCCCCCCCTCTAGTGACGGGCATAAATCCTAACAACAATGTCATGAAAATAACCCAGAACAATGATATGATAAATCAATAAATAACTGAGACTGAAATATGATATGAAAATGCATGATCATGACTGAGTATGGAATATTAAATGAAAATAGTAAGGTGACAGCAAAAAACAAACGCCAAGGGTCCAAACAATATCGGAACATGACATCTAGCATGGATTACAACTCAACTACTTTATCACGCAAAGAAAATATGGATATCAACATGATAGAGTCACTAAATGGTTCCATGGAATCACCCATGCCACAAGTCTCACGCCGCATGCCCACACGCCCGTCACTTGGCATGTGCTTCACCTTAATACTAATCACATAACACGTAATTCAGGGGTTTGAACCCTCATAACCAAGTTTAGGAGAGTTACTTACCTCAAACCAAGCCAAAATCCTACTCCGTGACGCCTTTCCCTCAAATCGACCTCAGAATATTCAGAATCTAGCCACAATCCATACAATACGATCAAGGCTAATGGAACCACTTCCACAAGAAAAATACCAAATTCTAACCAAAATCTGAAATCGACCCAAACTCGGCCCCACATCTCCGAATCAGAAAAAAGTTACAAAATTAGAATTCCCGTTCACTCACGTGTCTATTCAAATACGACATTAAAATCCCATTCAAACCCCAAAATCATAATTCAAGAACACTTCATCTTCTTCTCCAATTTTCACTCCAAATCATAAATTAAATGACAAAATTAAAGGTAGAATCATGGGATTTAACCAAAACCAAGTGAGAAACACATACCAATCACCTATATGAAAATCCCTTCAAAAATCGCCCAATTCCATGATCTCTAGCCCAAAATAAGAAAAATGGGTTCAAACCATCGATTTTAAAATTTAACATTGCTGCCCAGATATCGTTCATCGCGATAGCGGAAATAGCCTCGCGATCCCAAAGGACAAACAGGTTGCCCCACATTTTCACTCCACGCGAACGCGGAACTGATCACGCGTTCGCGAACCACTGGCACACAAACCTACACCACCACAACCTACCTCACGCGATCGCATAGAGCAATCAACTCAACGTAGAACAAACTCACCTTTCCCCAAATAAGCTTACGCAATCGCGAATACACTCATGTGATCGCTTATATGGAAATCAGAAGAAAAATACCAGCAGCTATCAACCATCCTCCAAAAGCCAAAAATGATCCGTTAACCAGCCAAAACTCACTCGAGGCCCTCGCGACCTCAACCAAACATACCAACACATCCAAAACATCATTCCAACTTAGTCGAACCATCGAATAACTCAAAATAACATCAAAATATCAAATTACCCCCGGATTCAAGCCTAAGAACTTGTAAACTTCCAAATTCCAAAAAACAACACTGAAACCTGTCAAATCACGTCCGAATGACCTCAAATTTTGTAAAAAAGTCATAAATAGCGCCACGAATCAACTAAAACTTCCAAAAATCCCATCCGACCCAAATATCAAAAATCTCCAATGCCGGCCAAAATAGCCAAAAATTCAACTTTTGCCAATTCAAGCACAATTTTACCACTGACCTCCAAATCACATTCCGGACGCGCTCCTAAGTTCAAATCACCTAACGGAGCTAAAAAAATTATCAAAATACAAATTCGAGATCATTTACGTATAAGTCAACATCCTATCAATTTTTCCAACTTAAAACTTCTCCTAAGAGACTAAGTGTCTCAAAAACCACTCAGAACCCAAAACAACTAATCCGATAAGACATAATATAGTTGTAGAACATAAAAGAGGCAGAAAATGGGGGAACGGGGCTATACCTCTCAAAACGACCGAACGGGTCGTTATAATAATTCTCGCATAATAACCAAGCACGTTAATTAGCATATGTCTATCCTAATCGCGAATTTATTCCTCGATGCCCGGGTTTATGAACTTGCTCTACTCAATCCTATGTGCAATCTAGAATTTTTATTTTCGAGTTCAACTCTAGGTTTGTAGATAGTATTTAATTGGGGATCAAGTGATCAAATAATTAAGTGCAAGATTGGATAAATAAATCAATACGATAAGTTAAGAAATTAAAACCAATATTTGAATAAAAACAATCATGAAAAGACCACAACCCTAAAACATGTATTTTAACTCCACATGGACGTGGTAGCCAAACGACAAATCATCCAAAGAAACATAAAAATTACAAAGTTTGGTGGAAGAAAAGATAAAATCAGGCCTCCACGACGGCTCTGTGCTTTCCCTTTGTCAAGGTTCCTCTAAAAACGTTATCCCCCTCCAAAATAGGTTTAGGACCCTATTTATACAAATTGAGAGTATGTAAGGCCAAAATAACCTTATCCCGTGCGAAATAGGATACTTCCATCACCCAGCTCCCAGGGAAGCGGGGGGGGGGGGGGGGGGTGGGGGGGCTATCCCTGGAACTGGAAAGTTTCTGCATATATAAATTGTGCCACGGGTAGAGCCCCACGCTACTCGGGGGCGCTACACTGCCCCATTTTCTCGTTTTCTTCCCTTTTTGCTTCAAATTATGCACTTTCGTCTCATATTGCCTTCGGGTGACTCCTACACATAAACATGCTACGAATTAGAATAAATCACTACATTACACATCCAAATTCTAGAAAATACGAGTCAAATGCGAGATGGCATGCATATATATATACACATCTTTTAAGCCGAATATCAACAGGTACACCAAAACTCTCTAGCTTAGCTCAAACCTCGTGTTAAATAATTGCTTGATATATATAAAAATAAATTTTCCCAGAACCTATTAAATATTATTTTTTGAAATAAATTTATAAACTCAAAATTCTAGCGCCACACGAATCGATGTGATCACTGAGCTTTTCTTGAATTAAGATCTACCTATCGAACATATGATGGAGCCGTGTGTTTGAAGAGTTAATCGAAGCCCTTTCGAAATCTACGCTTTTGATCAATAGACGTGCACGCACACACTATAGATATAAATTTATATATATGCTATTAGTATTACTAGTCTTAGAGTACGCGCGATGCGCGTGCACGCATATGTTGAATAAAAACTTCTTAAAACTGACATAAATATTATTTAAAAAATATGTCTTGTGTGTAAGATATTAGGATTCACAGTGCTAAATCTCAATTTAAATTCTCGTTGCTAGTATGTTTGTACTTTAACTAAATATTTTCAAAGGTTTAATTCTAGTCTTTCATTAATTATAGATAAATATTAACTCATTAATAACATTCCACTTGATACTGTTGGAATTGAAAATATGTGTGACGACACAAAGGGTCATCACCGTAATTCTTTCTATTCCTATGCTTTTGAGGCCTTAAAAACCTCTTAATTGTTTACCTCGATTTCCATGCACAGTCCAGGCGCGAAGCCGGAAAATTTTTATAAGGAAATATTCAAATTATGTGTTAAAAACTATGAATTTTGATAATAATATTGCTATAATTTACTTTGGTTAAGGTTTTGGGTAAACGGACCGGGACTGGTGATGTGACGGTTCTGGAGGGTCCGTAAGGAAATTTGGGACCCCGGGCATATTCCCGGAATCGAAATCCGAGGTCCCAGGCCCGAGTACGGAGCTATTCTGTGAAATTATTTTCTGAAAAAGCTTAAGGAAAAATGAAAAATGAAAATTGATCAAAAGTACTGGTATGAGCCTCGTATTTTGGTTCTGACGCCCGGTACAAGTCTTAAATTGGCGTTAAGCGCTATATGTAAAGTTTTGTGGAAAACGGACGTCGTTTGACGTGTTTCGAACTAAAAATGGAAAATTTGAATGTTTTGAACTTTGAAATGAAAATCATGAGTTTTGGAGGTTGATTCTTTGTTTTTGATGTTATTTTGGCGATTTGATCACTCGAGAAAGTTTGTAGGATGATATTAAGTTAGTGTGTATGGTTGATTGGGAGCCCGAGGGCTGAGAAAGTTTTTCAGGGGTGGTCTGGGGTGTTTTTGGTTCTTTAGACTTAGCAATTTTTGCTTCAATTTTTTCACAGATATCTTCTTCTATGCGATCGCATAGGCTCCCCTGCAATCGCATAGAGTCCCTTGCCATCCCTCTAATTTTCTTCTATGCGATCGCATAGTTTGACCTGCGATCGCATAGCTTGGCCAGTTACTTCAGTGCGATCGCACACCCTCCATCGAGATCGCATAGCGTATAGACCCCACCCAGGACAGACCCGTTTTTCTTCTATGCGAACGCATCCCCCCTGCAATTGCATTGACCAGCCTTCCCTATATCTATGCGATCGCAAGGCTTTTCATGCGATCGCATAGGCCAAAATTCCTTCAGCGATTTAATTAGGTTCAGAACAGTGTTTTCTCCGCATTCTTCAAAAATTCCCACACGAGCTCTCCTCCTACACTCTCCATTGAAGAACTCCAAGCCCCTAATTCACCATAACTCTTTGGGTAAGTGATTCCAACTTCATTCTTCCATTATTTCTTCATCTAATCATCAATTTTCTAGCCCTAAATCATAGAATCATGGTAGAAATTATGGCTTTTGGGGTAGAGTTAGGTTTTGAGAATTTTGGGAGATTCAACTACAATTTGAGGTCGAATCTTAAAACAAATCATATATTTGGACTCGTGGAGTTATGGGTAATTAGAATTTGCTCCGAGCCTCGAGTTTGGACCATGTGGGCCCGGTGTCGGATTTTGGTATTTTTGGAGGAAAAATTAGAAATAAATTTCTAAGCTAGGAAATTTTCTCCTTGTGCTATCATTGATAATATTGAATCGATTTATGTTAGATATCGTTGGTTCGGGGTTGAATTCTAGAGGAAAAGCGATTGTTGAGCTTTGAGTTGCTATTTTCAGATTCAAGGTAAGTGTTCGATCTCACTTTGGCTTGAGGAAATAGGATTAGGTTAACATCTGCTATGTGCTATGTGGAGTCGGTGTATAGGTATGATGACGGTTACCTATGCGTCCGAGTTTAGTATGACCGTGAGTCATAATTGCTATTAAA
Source organism: Nicotiana benthamiana (assembly GCA_034376525.1). NCBI lineage: Eukaryota > Viridiplantae > Streptophyta > Magnoliopsida > Solanales > Solanaceae > Nicotiana > Nicotiana benthamiana. Next base: position 105,895,946 of record CM067335.1, on the reverse strand, counting down.
ATTTCGAAAGAAGTGAACAATTGTGCTAATTACTTGTTAAATGAACTATGAAGTGATAGTGAAGAAGCAAATGAATTGAAAGAGGAAATTTTGGTACTTTTCCCTTGCCGGGACTTATTGTTGAGCTGTATTCCCTTGCCGGGATTTATTATTGAGTTATTGTCCCTTGCCAAGATTTATTGTTGAGTTATTCTCCGTTGCCGGGGTATTTTGTCTTGTTATATATTCCTTCCCTATTTGGTTGTGACCATTGATTGGGTGAGGAAGAGAAAGTAAAAGCACGAAGGGTGATGTCGTGCACTATGTATTTGAGAGTAAAATCACGAAGGGTGATGTCGTGCATTGTATATTGAGAGTAAAAGCACGAAGGGTGATGTCGTGCGTTATATTGACATTTTTGGTGATAAATGAGAGTAAAAGAACAAAGGGTGATGTCGTGCATTATATTTCATAGTTTTGGTGAGGAATGAGAGTAAAAGCACGAAGGATGATGCCGTGCAGTTGTTGATTCGCTGGATTTCTTTATTTAATTATTATATATTCAGTTCCATTTCTTGTTTGTTGAAGTTATAATTGAACGGTTACACCCCCAGCATGTCCCCTCCCCCTTATCTGTTTAAATTCTTGTTCTCTTTCTGTTATTGCACATATATATGTACAGGTTGATTGTGGTAGGTCAGGTTTAGCCTCGTCACTACCTCGCCGAGGTTAGACCGGGCACTTACCGGCACATGGGGTCGGTTGTGCTGATACTACACTTCTGTGCCTTTTTGTGCACAGGTCAAGACACAGCTTACAGACCGCAGCAATAGCTAGGGAGCGATCCTTCAGTCCAGAGACTCTTTGGTAGTTCGCTGGCGTTCGCGGACCCTGAGTCTCCTCTATCTTTTCTAGTTCGTTTTATTGTATCAAAACAGACATGTTATGTATTTCTTTCAAACTGTTGCTTTTAGTACTCTTTTAGTCGTCCGTGAGTAGTGACATCAGAGACTGGGTAGAGGCATGTTGTTAATTTCCGCATTTTGTCATTGCTATTGATTACTAAAAGTCTTTCACGTGCTTTAATTAATTATTCCAGTATTTAATTTGCTTTAGATTAAGGTTATTGTGAAAATGATTAAAAAGGAGTTGGCTTGCTAGCTCCGACAGTAGGCGCCCTCACGACTCCCGATGGTGGGAAAATCCGGGTCGTGACAATATGAAGGGAATGACATCTTTATTAATAAAGGATTTGTGAGATTGACAGAATAAACGTGGTAAAGCTTATGTGATTTAATTGCTAATTTTGGGTTGTTGGTGATTTTTCTTTCTTTTTAATAATTTATATATATATGGTAAAAGTTTTTTTTAATTTTAAAGTCCTAAATATTGTGACTTCAAAAAAAGAAATATTTTAGTTTTTTCCAAAGTACTTAATATTAAGAAATATTCAACTGACTATTTTTTTCAGTGTCTATTTTAAAAAAGTAAAAACACGAATGATATTTCGCTAAAAGCAGGGTGCACTTATAAAAAATAATTGATTTTATACATTAATAAAAAATAATAATTGATTTTATGTTGTCTTTTAATTAGTGAATAAATTCTACACATTGAGAATAAATGATGTTTGGAAGTTAAAATAATTATTAAGTGTATTTTCAAATATTATACAAAAGTACAATAGATAAAATTTAGTTATTTTCAAAATTATAGATATTAAAAAATTAACATGAAAGATATTATAGATGTGTTACACACTTCAAATAAGTAAATATTTATTTAATATTTAAATTTTAGAATTATGTATATAGTTATAATAAAGAGTTATTTAATAATAAAATTTAAGTTCACATAAAATTTTTAAATATTAAATTATAACTTTATCCAGTGGTTAAGTTAAGAGTATTTTATCTTATTTTCCAACTACACTGAATTGTATACTATTTATTTTTTGTTATTTTTGTATAGTTATCAAGTATTATTTCAAAACTTCAATTTTAAGTTTTTCATAGTACTCATGATTTTTAGATGGTTAGAATGGATTAAAGTTATAGATAGAAAAAATTATAATTAATAACATTAGTATATTTTTAAGTAAATAATAATATAAATTGATGTATATAGAGTAGTTTAAATATTTTATTGGAAGAAAAGTGTACTACATTTAATGGAGCTTTGCACGTTCCTAAAATATTGTATGGACCTTGAATAAGAAGAAGAAAATTATAAACTAATTATTTGATTTTTATATGGTAAACTTAATTGATTTTGATGGCCTAAATATTATGATTTTATGTGTAAGAAAAACTTTAATAAGTAAAGTTTTAATTGACTTCAAAAAGGTAAATATTATGGGATAATTAATTGACTATTTTAGTGCGAACTCTATTTTAAAGGGGTAAAAAGACGAACGATACTTCGCTAAGAACCTTCTTGCTTTTAATATAGTATAAATTAATTTATATAATTTAATTTATTCCTTTGATGTTTGATGAAACTATATATTTTTAAAAACAATCAGTACTCGCTTTGTCATTGCTGTCGAAAATCTACTCCAATAATTAAGAAGCAATCTGACAAGAAAGTCCATACTATATATACCTTTGACGAAGGCAAGAAAATACATACGCCACTTAGATAAATTAATACCACAATCTCGTCACTATAAGGCATGAAACAAATAAACTAAGCAGTAGTCCTAAGAAATTAAAAGCCTAAAATATCTAAGGCGAGGATGATATGGTACTACATTATATATGTACTAGTGAACTTATCGCGCTTCACGCGATTTAGTAAAGTCCTCTTTACAAAATAATTTAGTTTTAATATTCGGATATTAAAAATACTAAAAATAGGTTATACATTTGAGATATCCCACAGGAATGGAAGTATGGAACATATTGAAGGGTAGAAACTTGGATGAAAAAGGTGCTTTATTAAGATGAAGTAGTGTTATTTTCCGTTTGATATTGCAACTGTTGCCTGAGGAACATAAGGCAAATATTAGTAAGTAAAGAACCAAAATATACGACCAAACATCCAATTTTAATTTTTAGAGACGAAAATTTTAACTGGACCACATTAATAATCTTACTAAATGATATTTTAGTTAATTTAGTTAAAATAGAAGAGATAAAAAAATTCATATGTAGTCAAAGATAATTAATTTCTATAAATTGATAAAATCACAAATATCAAATGAAAATTTATGATTCCAACACGAAACCCCTTAAACGAAAGAAAGAAATTGAAAATCATAACATCTATATATAGTTCTATAAAATAAAAAAGAAAGTGCCAAATAAGATTTTGAAAAACTCACCTCAATTATTTAGTTATTACATGTTTGTTCAAGAAGGGTTGCTCTGATGATAAGCAACCTTCACTTCCAACCGAGAGGTTGTGAGTTCGAGTAAGGTGGGAAGTTCTTGGAGGGATAGATGCCGGGGGTCTATTTGGAAACAGCCTCTCTACCCAAGGGTAGAGGTAAGATCTGCGTACACACTACCCTCCCCAAACCTCATTAAGTGCGTACATATTATTAATAACATTAATTACGGGAGAATTGACCAAAATATTTAGAGGCAATTACTTGTTTACTACTTTAATTCCCATAATTAGAAATGGAAATAACTGTTGTAGCCTTTCATAGCAGGCGTCTTTCAAACTCCAACAGTAATTAATTGTTGCAACCATTCCTCTCAGTTTGGAAAAACACAACTTTTGATAATACAAATTGGAATTTAGAAAGAAGGAAAAATGGCAAAAAAACATGGAAAAAGATAAATACCAATCCTCACCTAAGAAAAATGTCACATCACCCTTCTATGTCCCTCCTTTATATTAATATATAAATTTTTGGATATTGTAATTCAGCACCGTATATACATAATTAATTAGGATAAAAGTTGTGTTTGTTTGACGACATGTATGTACATATTCTTTCTAATCCATAGACGACAAAACATAGAATAATATTGTTCGCTTCACACTTATACTAAATTAGTATCAGCCATTAAGATGGCGAAGCATCCATGGCGGCATCACAGTGTTTTGTTGTTGTTGTTGTTGCCGAGATGATCCTTCCACTTCTCCGTTGTCTCCTGCATTCGGGTACGGTTTCCTGCGTTTTTCACGTCCGATCAACATTATAAATTACGCGTTCATAAGTTTTGAAAGCTAGCTATATATATACCCGAGGTGAAGAGAGTTCAAGGGCTGTGTTAAAACGAATGAAGATGAATTGAGATGATGATGGCTCTGTTGCTCCCACTGAGTCTGCTGAGCCAGTTCTTTCTCCCTTTCTTTCACCTTTTCAAGCAAATTCTAAAGTTACAACAAATTCTCTTTTTTTGGAGTGAGATGTGAACATTTTAAAAATCTAATTACTACCTGCTTTGAGAGCTTGTTGTTTTGCTCTTGCAATGCCTTATCCTGTGCCATACAAAAGGAATGTTAGAAGCTTGCATGCGGGTTCGACCGAACCTATTAATTTGTTCAGTGTATTTGTATTAAGAAATTCTTTAAATATGTACAACAACAACAATAACAATAACAACAATCTAGTAAAATCTCATTAGTAGGGTCTGAGGAGGGTAGTGTATACGCAAACCTTACCCCTATCCCAAAAGAATAGAGATATTGTTTTCGGAAGACTCTCGGCTCAAGAAAACAAAAGGACAAAAATAAGACAATATTAGTATCACCACAGAAATCGTAGGAAAAATATGAACAACATAAAATCTAGATGAAGAGGAAAGCAAAAGAGAAAACTAATCAAAAGGTACCGCATTGAAAAACGAAATAGTAAGATACAACATTGCCACTAACTATCTTAGATAAAAAAGTTTACGAGACTAGTCTTGCAAAGGTGCAAAGTAAGACAAGACTTAACTACATCCTAACCTACAACCCTACTACTCGACCTTCACATCTTTCTATCTTTAAATATGTACAAATATTAAATTTAGAACCAAATTATTAGTACTTGAAGTCATCGTTCTAAAATTCAGAAATCATAATATTGAAATCTTGGCTCCTCCTCTCATCATGGAACAAAAATTTCCCTATTTTATTTTTATAGAAATGGGATTGTGGATCATAAACACTAGCTTGAAACACGTGAATTATGTCGATGAGATTACCCAATATTGCGTTTCAAGGAGATTAAGAAAATTAATCTCTGAAAATCACAAGCTTCTCACCTTCTTTTGCAGCTCAGAAATGGATTCATGCATCAATTGATTCTACAAGCAAAAGATTTTTCAGTTCAAATTAAAAGGTTTATAGAACAAATTAAACTCCAAATATATATATATATATATATATATATATATATATATATGTTTAAAATTATAAACATGAATGATGTGCTTTTCTACCTTTCTTGATCGAATGTGCTTAAGAGCAGAATCGAGCTGGTGCTCAAGATTCTGAAGCTCTTTCATACTTAATGAGTCCAAATCTTCTCCTGCATAATGCCTGTAATTTAATTATCAACACGGGATTAAATACAAATATATGCCACTCAATTTTCTGGAGGAGATTTGATATATCAAATACAGTAATTGATCACTCTGGGGAATGTAGTATACCTTTGGTTTCTTTGCAAAACCTCAAGTCTGGCCTTAAGCTTAGCATGTTCCAAACTCCAGCTCCCCTGCACAACATTAAGTTCTCCCAAAATTTAATAACTAAGTCCACCGCAGGAAGCAAAATACTTTATATATATATATATATATATATATATATATATATATATATATATATATATCAAGACTTTGGCATACCGGGGTTTCATGATCAGTAGCAGTAAGCTGCCTCTCAGCATACGAGTACCTTTCATACCTTTCAAGAATCCTTTCCATGCTATACCACATTAAAAGAGATGGGATAATAATAAGACAATCTATTTGGAAATTTATATCACTAAAAGATTTAATGCATTTTCACGTGATTTAAAATAAAAGGTGAGAATCTTACAGAATTGGGTAGTTAAGGATGGATGTTGTTGCAAAAGCAAATATTTATGTAACCAAGATATTGAACAAAATTAAAATACTAAAATTCGAGTATAATAGAAGTCAAACATTTTTTTTAATGATGTGGTGTCTGTGTCCTCTAACGCACACATCGACTATTCCACTATATGCCTTGCCTGCTATATTTCACTAGCATAGATGCTGGAAAACTCTACCATCTACGCCTTAGACAGATAAGAAAAAATATGTTTTTTTTTTAACTTTGGTCTTCAAATTTTGCAACTACTTTATTGATCACTCGGTCATACCCTCGGATACTTGCAATTTCGTCTAATTCTCTAGCAATGATGTCATTTGTCATTTTTCATACTCGTCATCCGTTCAGAACATGATTCACCAGGTATTTTCTGCAGATGCACTATATCTCCAGTATTTTCCCTAAGCAAAAATTGGTTGACTAATGCCGTTGTTTCCAAGGGCCAGGAAAGTATGCCATTAACTAGAGTACAACATACAAAATGACGTTACCACGATCATTAGGAGATTAAGATCCATTCCTGTTATTCTTCTTCCTAGTTCTTTTGGCTACATATGTAATACTCCGATATTTTAAGAGTAGACTTTTAAGTTATTTCTTTAACTATAGTTTACTAATTTTAACGGGTTACATATTAAAGCCGGTAATTATTAATTATATTGATGTAAGCACATATATATTCATCGCCGGAAATATTATTTATATGTGTATGAGGTATAAGATAGATAATTTACTGCAAGCTTGATGAATATGAGTTTTATCTTCCAGATTCATCCATGCAATCTCGAATGAAGCTTTTACCGTGGCAGCGATTTGAGAGAAGAAGATGAGTGCAGAAAATGGAAAATGAATTATGTATATTCACTAAAGTGTAATTACAAAAATATAAATACTCTAACTTAACTACCTAACTATGGTTAGTTGGGACCCACAAGTAACTATCTTTAACTAACTAACTATGTTAACCACTTATTCCTCACACTCTATTAGAATATATTATGTGTATCTTTTTATTATTGGTAGAATATTCTCTCATTATTGTACAGTCCTATAGTTGGTAGGATTTGATACCTCTCTGTACTCTATGTATACTTTTGTGAGCAATACGAGAAAATTAATTCTCCCAAAACTCTCTACATGGTATCAGAGGCAGTGGCTTATCGCCAAAGAAACCCTAATTCTACCCTACCAGTGTCGCTGCCGTCGCTGCCGTCGCTGCACTAATCGGCAGCCCGCCGCCGCCGACCTTCTCGGTCCACTGCCTCTCTCCGGCGTCTTGCCGCGCCGCCGCTGCACTAACCGGCAGCCCTCTCTCACTCGACGTCGTTCAGCGCCTCCTCTCCTTTGCCTCGCGCTTCATGGCCGCTACGACTTCAAACGATCTTCTCCAGCCGATTGCCATCAATGCATCGGCTCAGATTCCACTCAAATTGGATTCTACTAATTACCTGGCGTGGAAATTCCAATTTCGAACCCTTCTTACGGGTTACGACCTCCTCGGCTCCTTGGACGGATCGAAGCCATGCCCACCAGCCACTATCGTCGACAAGGAGGTAACTTCCCCCAATCCAGCATACCCTTACTGGATTCGCCAGGACAATCTTATTCTCAGTGCCATCATCTCGTCGATCACATCGACGATCATCTCCTTTATTGCCTCTGTGGAAACCTCTAAAGAGGCCTGGGACATCCTCGCGCGCACCTACGGCACTGCTTTTCGTGGTCGTATCATGGCTCTCAAACAGCAACTCCATAATCCGGTAAAAGGTTCTAAATCTGTTACTGATTTTATGCACGGTATTCGCGTGATTGTGGATGAATTATCTCTCCTGGGTGTTACTGTTGATTCTAAGGATCTTGTCATTAGGGTTCTCAATGGTCTTGATGATCCGTATATGGAGCTCTCTCATGCTATCCAAGCCCGTGAATCTCCAATCTCTTTTGCTGAATTACATGACAAGCTGCTAAGCATGGAGGCTCAGATTACTACTCGTGCGCCGGCCTCCTCCGTTGCATCTGACTTGGCTCCGTCGGCTGCCTTCGTCGCGGACAGCAGACCGGCCGTAACCGCTTCGGTGGCCGCGGGCGCGGCCGTGGCAGCCGTGGTTTATTCTCCGGTCGCAGTGGTTACTCCAACAGTGGCCAATCTCGCGGGTACAATGGGAAGTGCCAGCTCTGCAGTGAATTTTGCCACTCGGCGCGCCGCTGTCCGTCCTATCCTATTTCCGTCGCCAATCAGCCCCCTTATGGTGGACCACTGCCGCGGCCAGCATACGCTCCGTCATCTTATCCGGCTGCTCACACAGCCCATCACTCTCCGACAATTCCCTCTATATCTGATTGGATCCTGGACTCTGGTGCCTCTCATCACATAACCAATGATCTTGCCAACATGTCTCTTCACAGTCCTTACACTGGTTTCGATGATGTGGTTATTGGTAGCGGTGAAGGTTTACAAATTACACATACTGGACAACTTTTCAGTTATTCCTCTCTTTTATTGCCTGGGGCTCTCTATGTTCCACATATTCGTAAAAATTTGATTTCTGTTGCTCAATTATGTCGTTACAATAATGTTAATGTTGTTTTTTCTGATACTGATTTTCAGGTGAAGGATCGTCGCACGTGGGCAACTCTCGTCAGCGGCCCACATAGGGACGACGCCTACTACTGGCCGGCGGCTTCCCATCTACCGTCCGCCCTCACGGCACAAAAGCTCCCTGCGTCATTATGGCATTCTCGGTTTGGTCATTTGTCAGCTAAAATCCTGCGCCATTTAGTGTCTTCTAGCAGTATAGCGTCCAGTAGTGTGTCTGATTTTGCTTGTGTCTCTTGCAAGCTTCATAAGTGTCATAAGTTACCTTTTTCTGAGTCAAGTTTATCTTCTACTGCTCCGCTGGAGCTTATTTTTTCTGATGTATGGACCTCTCCAATTATTTCTAATGAAGGATTTAAATATTATGTCATTTTTGTTGATCATTTTTCTAAGTACGTTTGGTTTTTCCCTTTACGCCGTAAATCTGATGTCTTACAAACCTTCACCACTTTTAAGTCCATTGAAGAAAAAATATTTCTCTGCTAAAAATCATTACTCTGTATACTGATAATGAGGGTGAATTCCTAGCCTTACGCTCTTTTCTTGCCTCCCATGACATCTCACATCTTACTTCACCTCCTCATACACCTCAACAAAAGGCTATGCTAAACGCCGTCACCGTCATATTGTCGATACTGGTCTCACTCTCCTTCATTATGCCTCTGTCCCTCTCATTTACTGGCCTTATGCCTTTGCCACAGCAGTCTATCTCATTAATCGTCTTCTCAAGACAAATCTTTCGATGCTCTCCTCCTTTGAGTATCTCTTCCATAGGAGCCCCAACCTTGCCAAACTGCGTGTCTCGGCTATCAATGCTTCCCTTGGCTTCGGCCCTACACCTCACATAAAATGGAACCCAAATCTCGTGCCTGTGTCCTCTTCGGCTACTCATCTACTCAAAGCGCATATCTATGCTTTGATCCCTTAACGTCTAAAGTCTTCGTCTCGCGTCATGTCACCTTCCATGAAGATATATTCTCGTTCTCCAAATTTTCTAACCCCGAGTCTCCACCCGTACCCATTCCGGTCACCCTAGAAGTCCTTCCGCTGCCTCCGCCAGTACCGGCTGCCGCTCCCTCTAGCGATCCTTCACCGGACGCACCGCCAGCACCAACACCCGAGCCACCAGTGCCTCCTACGGCACCGCCAGCGGCCCCCGCCGCCGTTACACCCACTATGCCGCCACCTTCATCCTCTCAGGGTGGTCATCACATGCAAACTCGCAGCAAATATAACATCTTTACGCCCAACAGGAAGTTTGGTATGTCTGTTGTAACCTCTCCAGCTGTTACAGAACCTCAGACTTTGTCTAGTGCTATGTCTGATGAGCGTTGGCGCGCTGCTATGTCATTGGAGTTTGATGCTCTGCTACGGAATGGCACCTAGGATCTTGTTCCACCTGATTCTTCACAGAATGTTGTGGGCTGTAAGTGGGTTTATCACATATCAAACGAAAGCCTGACGGTACTGTGGATAAGTTCAAAGCTCGACTTGTTGCGAAAGACTTTCATCAGCGACCAGGTGTCGACTTCCAGGAGACTTTTAGTCCGGTTATTAAGCCGGAAACTGTGCGTTTGGTTCTCAGTCTAGCTGTATCCAAGGGCTGGCCACTTCGTCAAATGGATGTGAACAATGTCTTTCTTCACGGGAGGCTTACAGAGGATGTCTATATGGCACAACCACCGGGTTTTGTTGACAAAGTCTATCCATCTTATGTCTGTAAGTTACAGAAAGCTATTTATGGTCTAAAACAGGCACCCCGGGCATGGTACAGTGAGCTCCGCCAATGCCTTTTGGCCATGGGTTTCGTTAACACTACCTCTGACACTTCGCTCTTCGTCTTTCAGCATTCTGGTATTACAGCCTATTTTTTGGTATATATTGATGATCTCATATTGATTGGTAATGACTCTGCCTTCTTAAACCGTGTGATTGACTCTCTTGGGACTAAATTTTCTCTTAAAGACATGGGTGATCTAAGCTACTTTCTTGGTGTTGAGGTTCTCGCAGCTCCAAGGGGTGTTTTCTTTCTCAGCGTAAGTATGTTGTTGATCTTTTGACTCGTCATAATATGCTGGAATCCAATCCTGTTCAGACGCCAACAGCGGCGTCCACCCGCCTTCATCTGGCCGACGGCTCGGCTCCTGCCGATGCATCCGCCTATCGATAGGCCCTTGGGGCCTCCAGTATCTCTCCTTCACTCGTCTTGATATCTCCTTTGCTGTGAATAAACTCTCACAGTTCATGCACGCTCCTACTATCACTCATTGGGGTGCAGTAAAGCGCCTCTTCCGGTATCTGAATGGGACGCGTGACTTCGGAGTCTGGCTGCATCCTTCATCTACTATACCTCTGCATTGTTTCTCTGATGCTGATTGGGGTGGAAACTGTGATGACCGCTCCTCCACTGGTGCCTATGTTGTCTTTCTGGGGCCTAATCCTATTTCCTGGAGCTCCAAAAAGCAGTATTCCGTTGCACGATCTTCTACTGAGGCTGAATATCGTGCCATTGCTTCTGCTGCCGCCGAAGTTCGTTGGCTTCATTCCCTGCTGCGCGAGCTTCATGTCCCTCTTCCGGCTGCTCCTATCATTTACAGCGACAACATTGGCGCCACTTACCTCTGTGCCAACCCTGTGTTTCGTTCGCGCATGAAACACATCTCCATTGATTATCACTTTGTTCGTCAATTGGTTCAGAATGGGTCTCTTCGTGTCGCTCACATATCCTCTGCTGATGCTTTCACAAAGCACTTATCTCGTCCTCGGCTTCTTCTGCTGATGTCCAAGATTGGCGTGTCCTCCGGCCCTCCATCTTGAGGGGGAGTATTAGAATATATTATGTGTATCTTTTTATTATTGGTAGAATATTCTCTCATTATTGTACAGTCCTATAGTTGGTAGGATTTGATACCCTTCATTATTGTACAGTCCTATAGTTGGTAGGATTTGATACACCTCTGTACTCTATATATACTTTTGTGAGCAATACGAGAAAATTAATTCTCCCAAAACTCTCTACACACTCCCCTCAAGCTGGAGGGTGCAAGAAATTGAGCATGTCAAGCTTGCCTAAAAGAAAAGTATGCTAAAAATGGCCAAGTCCATTGGTTAACAAATTAGCATGTTGATCCTTAGTTCCCACAAAGAGAGGCATGAGTATATCTTGCTTAATCTTGTCACGCGCAAAATGGCAATCGATCTCTTTGTGCTTAATACGTTCGTGAAAGATAGGATGCTATTTGCAAGGCAACCTTGCTATCACAGTAGATATTCACAGGTTGCTTGATAACTACACCAAGCTCAGCAAACAGCCCTAACAACCATATAATTTTTGTTGTCACTGCTGCGAAACTTCTTTACTCTGCTTCTGCAGAGATTCTTGACTTCTACTTTGCTTAGCAAGAGAGCATACATGGCGGTCATTGTTTAATGTTTATTGCTATATCTAGAACATTATTATTAAAGAAATCTATATTCTCCATAGTACTAATTGAAGCATGGCCTAATCTTCCGTGCCAATGTGCTCCATCTTCCTCATTACTCTTTGTGGTTGTGGATGCAAACTGTTTTATTTCCCTAATGAACTTGTCCAAATCTCCCTTGAATCCTTTCCTCAATATGTACAGACCACCCTTCTCTCTACCAATCCCCCTTACTTTTCCATTGTAAAGGTTCTGGAACAACCAGAAGTCAGGAAAGAAATTCACTGAGCATAATAGTTGCCTAGTTAACTTAGAAACTGACAAGAGATTGAATTTGAACTCATGCACAAACAGCGCATCATCCAATTCAACTTTATCAAGAATGACTATTTTTTCAATATGTGAAACATTAGCCTTTTCTCCTGTGGGTAAGTGAATTTGTTCATTGCTATATGCACTAACTTTATCTTGGATTTCTAATGCATCTAACTCACTAGTAATATGATGTGTAGCTCCAGAGTCAATTATCCATTCTGTACAAGGAAAGTTTGTCATTAGAGAGGTAATACCTGCCATGTTGGCTTGACATCCAGGAGCTTCTTTGTTCAGCATGCTTAAGATCTGCATGTACTGGTCTTCGGTGAAGTATGGCCTTGCCCTTAGTCCATCAACACTGCCTTTCTCTTCAACTTCGTGTGTTGGCTTATCATTTTCAGAACCTCGAGTCACTATGTTAGCTGCATATGATCTCTTATTTTTGAAATCATTTGGGTAGCCAACAAGTTTGTAACAGTTTTTCTTAGAATGGCCAGGCTTGTTGCAATAGTCACACTTCATAAATGGCTTCTTCCTTTGTATTGTTGTTCTCTGCTGGCTTGTATTCCTAGTTGTCTTCCACCTGCTTGCATAGCAATATGATCTCCTTTATTTCGTACAATTGAATTGGAATTCTCACTTTCATCCTTGATGATTAATGCATAAGCTTGATTCAGTGTTGGCTCTGTAGTTTTCATCAGAATCTGTCCTCTTGCTTGGTCATAAGTCTCATTGAGTTCACTCAGAAATTGCATTAACCTTTGTTGTTGAAGGTGCTCAACATATTCCTTTGAATTAGGAATAGGCACCATTGCATCATATTCAGCCCACAGCTCTTTGAGCTTGGTGAAATATGCAGATATAGAATTCGTTCCCTATGAAATGGTAGCTATCTCTCTGTGTAATTCAAAATTTCTCACATGATTCACCTTGTCAAATCTTTCTCTCAGATCCTCCAAACCAAATGTGTGTTAGATGCATACACAATGTCGCTAAGTAAATCTAGAGAGATTGTGTTCATGATCTAGGAGAGCACAATTACATTACATATTTCCCAATCTTCATGTAATTCAGACATGAATGAGTCCTTTTTACACGTCCTAAGCACAAACCCTAGCTTCCTCTTATCTTGCAGTGCAATTCACATAGATCTACGCCATAATTCGTAATTTTCTGATCATGTGAGCTTCACAGGAATTAAAACTGAACTAGGAATATCTAAAGGATGGACGAACAGAGAATGTGTGTGATCGATTTTGTCGGCCGCCATTGACGATAGTTAGTCGGAGTTTCGCGATAAAGAAAATGTAATTACTGTTGAAATTGAACGAAAATTTGCGGAATTGTAGATCTTCATTACTCTGATATCATGTAAGCTTGATGAATCTAAGTTTTACCTTTTAAATTCATCCATGCAATCTCAAATGAAGCTTTTACAGTGGCAGCTATTTGAGAGAAGAAGATGAGTGCAGAAAATGGAAAATGAATTATGTATATTCACTAATGCATAATTACAAATATACATACTCTAACTTAACTATAGTTCCAACAACCTAACTATGGTCAGCTGGGAACTAACTATCTTTAACTAACTAACTATGTTAACAACTTATTCTTCACATATAAGTGGCTAGTGCACTACTTACATATTACTCCCTCTGTTTCAATTTATGTGAACTTATAACCTTTTTAGTTCGTGCCAAAATAAATTACTTCTTTCCTTATTTGGAAACAATTTACCTTTATACAATGATTTATAGCCACACAGAATATATATGCCACATTTTACATCATAAGTTCAAAGTATTTTCTCTTTTCTGAAACTTCGTGTCCAGTCAAATGAGTTCGGATATATTGGAACGGAGGGAAAACTAGGAGGAAGTGACTTTAGTTTATTACGTAAAGTTTAACAAGTGGGCCAGCCCATACTTCTAATTGCTCTCGTGACATTACCTTGGAAGAAGGTTATGAGCATATTATGTCTCATATTTGATAAGAAAATAAAAGGGATTATCAATTCAAAGAAAGAAACTTTGAACAAGCTAGTGACGGCGGAAGCACAAACTTATGTTTGGACTATTACTTTGATCAAGAAAAGAATTTAAAGGAAGCCACAAGAACAAATCAAATTAAGTCTCCAGATATGAGAAATCAAAAGAAACTTGAAAGGGACAGTGCACGGGAAGCAAAACAAAGGGAAAAAAGTAAAGTTAACACAGTAGTTGAAATCGGGTTACCGACTGAAAAGTCTCCAGTACTTACTAATAATTTCGGGAATTACTTAAACTTCAAATCTCAAATTTTTAGTAGAATTCTTTTAAATTCGATTCACGTGGAATAAAAAATAATTTATTGTATATGGTGACTTACAATTGACTTGAATATGAGGATAGCCATAAATAAGAATAAAAATCAATTTTTCGTTACGGAATAACTTCGTGACAAACTCTTCGATCGATCTGGTCAGAGTTGTACTAATAATTTAGTGTAATGTAAAGATTTTAAATTTCTTAGATGCATTCCTATAAAAGTAGTACGAAGAGATAGATATGTAAACTTATTGTTTACTATTTCTGGTACGTTCCCAATAAGAAAGGTTTCGAGAATATAAAACTAGATTGGTGATAGATATTTATTATAAAAATGAGTTATGAAGTTGTTGGAAGGCAACAATATGTTTTATATTAATTTATAGGTTGCACAGAATTTGAGATCGATAAGAAGTCGACCATTAATTAGTTGGCTTCGAGAGCTTGGGGCCGTTAGATGCTGTTTAGTTGATATATCGGACGATGCAAGGCCGAGTAAATGTCATTTAGCATCGTAAGTGAGACTTTAAGTTTTGATGCTTGTTTTTTAAATTTATTTTAAAAATATATTTTTTCTATCCGATCCATATGTTGTAATAGGTATGTGCTTGGCAGAATCGATGATCTTAAAGCCACAAAGATATTATCTTATGAAAAATACAAATCAAAAAAAAAAAATTCTTATAACTTGTTTGATGGCAGGGTACGACTGTGAGCCATGATGTTGAGTTTGATACTTTGATACGGCTGTGAGCCATACTGTTGAGTTTGATACTTTGATATAGCTGTGAATCATGATATTGAGTTTGATACTTTGATACGATTGAGAGCCATGGTGTTAAGTTTAATATGGTTGTGAGCCATGATATTAGGGTATTGAGTATGCCTTTGTACATCACTAGAGCATTGAATATGCTTCTTGATATATTTGAGGCATTGTGTATGCTCTGATACATTGTGGTGCCATTGTTGTCTTATAGAGGTGTTGGTTAATTTCTTTCATTGCAATTATGACAAGTTCATAGTGTGTAGCGGGTTGATATACGTTTATTCTTGTTAGTTAATTGTCTTTAACTCTGTTAATACCTATATATTATGTTATGGTATAATTATTGTGTTTAATATATTGTTCTTATTTTGGTATGTTTGTATTTTCTAACACTTATTTCAAATGTATTTAAAGTCGCGGGTCGAGGATCTTATTGGGTTATATTTACGTATAACCCACTCCTTACCTGCATCTCTATGCAAATACAATTGCAGGAGATAGAGTTAGTGGTTGACGAGTTTGTTTGAGTGGATCCTATTGCTGAGGTGAGCCACCGCATTATTTGTTGAGGCTTTAATTTCATTTTTGTCTAGTTCGTGTTCGTTATTTCCTTTTTCTTTGGGGTTTCAGTAACACTCGTATTACTGTGTTAGATGATCCATGGTCTTAGTGTGAGATTTCGGATAGAGTTTTATTATTTGAATGATGGTTTTTCTATCAATTGATTAAGGTATTAGGTGATAATTATTTCGTTTAATTATTAATAATACTTTTAACATTGCACTTAATTGTTTTTCAATATTTGAGATTATGAATAAATATTTAAGAAAAAAGGTTCGTATAGCTGGTGGTGTTAGCTGGGTATCAATCACATCTAGTAATAGTTTGGGACATGACAACATAATAAAACAGTATCTTAGAGTTGGCCTACTCAAAACCTAAGCCGACCACGAAATGTTCACCACGGGATCCTTTTTTTTTTCTCTTTTTGTTTTTTGGGAGGGTAGAACTGTAGGAGTAATGGTAAACAAATTCATAAGGTACCACTGATTAGGTTAGTAAGGATAGGATATGCACTTCTGGGGATATTAGGGACTAAATGTGTGACCGAAAATTTGTCCCTTGTTTGGTGATGGATCATTGGATAAATAGTATATGAAAATGCCCCTAGCTAGAAGATTTATCATACAAAAAATACTCAAAAAAAGAAAGAAAGAAAGAATGAAAGAAGGAAGGAAGGACAGCATAAAATTGTTAGGGTTAGAATATATAATGTTTTTGAGAGCGAGAATCGCTAAAAAAACGATATGGCTAAGGCGCACATTATTAAAGTGAAGTGTAATTTTTAAAAAAACATAATGTAAACCTCACAAAAAGACAATATAAATAATAAAAAAGTTTAATTTATAAATACAATTAAATAAAATAAAAATAATTAATTTTATAAACTGAAATACACATAAATATTAATAATAAAAGCTAAAATATTAAATAAGAAGAAAAAAGAATCAGCACCTGCCCTAGCTATGCAGACGACTAGACGGGAAGAAGAAAAATTGGTCGTGACTGGAATGGAACCTCAGCAGTAACCGGGAACGCTCGATTTTGGGAAGCAGGGAAAGAAATGGTATCATTCACTTTGGGGTCTGTTTTGTATAATAAAAAAGAAAAAAGGACCCAAACTTTCTTCTTTTTGAAAAAAAAAAAATTGACCCCTTTGGACAGAAGCAATCGATTCTGCGCTTCTTACTTCGGCGTCGCTTTGCACTTCCTCGACTGAAGCAATCGCTTCTGCTGGTTGTGTCGCCTCATGTAGGAAGAAGTGATGGTTAGTCGCTTCGCATCGCGTCTTGCTTAAATTGACTAAGTCATCGCTTTTTTAAATACTGACCGAAATAATCGGATATCATGTGAAAGTTTGTAAAGCAAACCTTGAACGACGATAAATGAAACAACTAAAGAAAAATATACTAAAAAAGATACAAACATATAATATGGTTTGTCAAATGACCTACGACCTCGGCGAAGATGAACAATCCACTATATGAAAAATAGTTAAAAATATCGAGAAAACGATCTCCAGTCATGAAGAGGCGAATACACATGGCATACTAACACTTTTCCCGAAAAGTTCTCCGTCCTCCCTCCCCCTCCCCCAAACAAGACTCTCAATGCTCTTATGGTTACATTGTGAATTCTAATGAATGAGAAAGAAGGATCACTAATTTATATATAAAAGTTTAAACATTTTCACCTAACAAAAAGAATTAGTTAAATATGAAAAAATTATCGTAAAAGAAAAAAATAATTATGATAAATATATTATCCTACAAATAGAAAAATTCAGAATAACCACCTAATATTGTCATGTGCCGTAGGGTTTCAAGAAAAAGAGATGACTAATAAGGAGAAACAAGAGAAAACAAAAGCCTTTCTTGTTTAGACTTGAAGCGCAAATAGAGGTCGCCAGATATCTCCAGCAAGGGGGAAATACGGTTTGTTATCCCTAAAGGCCCCTCAGTATAATTATTTATACCACAATTATTTATATCACAATGATTGTATTATTCTAATATCACAATCAATATTCGATAATGAAACCTGTAATTATCATATTTTTCGGCATAAAATAATTTAAAAAATGATAAAGATGTCTTTCTTCTAAAGTTCCTTAAGAGATTCAAGGTTAAAATTGAAAATAAATATTTATTCAATTAGTTTACTAAACTAAATACATGTTCTATAATATACCTCAAATATATCGTTTTCAATCCAATAAAATACATATCTACCGATAAAAGCATATCCATTAAATAATCCTCTCATTACTTATAAATCCTCCTATTATAATCCTATGATTATAATCTCATTATAAATTGTTCACTCAGGTGGTTAATAAAACATTCTTGATCATATTAAAAGGATGATCATAAAACATGTTAACATTAAATACATATCAAGAGTTATAAAAAGATTCATCTGTTATCATCTAAAAAAAATAAAATACATATCAAGAGTTATAAAAAGATTCATCTGTTATCATCTAAAAAAAATAAAATAAAAAAATAAAAAAGAGTTATAAAAAGATTCGATAAATAGAAAGGATGATCAATCTACGAATATTATTACTAGTGCTATAGTCTTAATGGATGATTTACTTTCTATTTAGAAGCAGCCCAGAATTGTGTTAAAACACAATTCAATGCATTTTGCAATATTAAAAGGCGTACCCTTTTATGTTAAAAAGATTTAATTCTCCAAAAGCAGTTAGCATTATATACATTTTGCACTCTCATGTGTAACTATAGAAAGTTTAATATGCCTGATAATATCATGCTCAGACAAAATCATACATCTAAATTTGTATAAAAACTTGTTTGCTATCCAAGTTTCTCTACCCCCCCCCCCCTTCCCCCATCCCCCCACACAGAGATATCAACGACGAGCTATAAAAACATGAATAGCTGTAGAACTTGTATCTTCTACTCCTAATATATAAAGTTGTTAACTATTTAACCTTAATTTCATAATTCATATTGTTTGCATAAATAGATTTTTCTCCATCGCAAAGAGTTAAATATTCATAATTCTAAACTCATATATTCAGGTTCATTTTTCTCGTTAACGTCTAAACTTAACAATTCGTTATATGCCCTCCATGAAATTAACTAGTTTAAGTATTCTTTTGGTTCATATTCTTGTAGCATCCCACATATTCCTCAGTAAAAACGAAAAGACTATTGTGTAAAAGGCTGAACCATTAAGGACCATGAGTACCTCGTGCCTTCTAAAGTTTAATAGAAATTTTACTTGGTCAGTAACTAGGCTTAAAAAAAAGACTATATTTGACATTAAACTTATTACAGACTTTAGAGGTTTTTGCCTTTACAGGATTCAAGTACTAAATTACATAAAAGAAAAAGATACAGATTAATTAGCCTCTCATAAACATAGTTGTTTTCGTTAACTGAAATGACTTGTGTTCCAGTTCTACGTACTTCATTTTTGTTTCTACACTTTCCTAGGCCAGTTGTCTCAGGTGCGCATGGAAATATTCAGCTAGTTACCACTAATTAAGCTTTTATTAAATATTTAGGTGATGAGTTTGGTGTGGGAGTAATTAAGGCTCATCAGATTAAAGCCAGGTAGATCGTTAAGTCAAAAAGGGTTGAAAAATATAAGGAGTAACAAAAGAGAAGCACAAGTACTTATTTAGCTTATAATTCTCTACCATTCTTGTTTTCAAATAGATCTGTTATGGCAAGGCTTCTTTTAGAAACAAAACGAGAAAAATGGGTTTGAGCCCTCGAAAATTTAAAAAGCTATGCATGCAATCAAGAAATAGCGAGTTTATAGAACATAAATTTTAACCAAACAAACAAAGAAAATTGAAGGATCTGAAAAATCAAAACAATGTGGAGAAGAGAAATTTAAAAAAAGAAGGAAAAGTATTTAACTATCAAGAAATAGGGCTATAGAAATAAAGATCAAGAAGAGAATACTAAGTAGAGCACATATAGTTAAATAACAAAAAAGACATTAATTACAAAGACAGAAGAATAGAAAGGGACGTACCAAGAATCAGTGGAATACTCAAAGAGTTTGCCTTTAGTAGAAAAAACAATTAAACCAACCTCAGCATCACAAAGCACAGAGATTTCTTGAGCTTTCTTGAGCAAACCAGATCGTCTTTTTGAGAAGGTGACTTGTCGATTGATCTTGTTCTCAATTCTCTTCAGTTGCACTCTTCCTCTCCCCATTATTACCAATTTACTTAATTTTCAGACAGAAAAAGAAGAGTACTAAGCTGCAGAGTGATAGGATGTTGTATCACAATATTTCTCTCTTTAGTAAATGAAATGGTTGTGCAGATGTAAAGAAAAATTGTATTGTTATTGGGAAGTGGAAGGATCCCAGATAGGAGTAGAGGGGGGAAAATGAATGGTTTTGACAAATACCAGAGTAGTTTCGTCAAATAAGTTGTCGATTTATGATTGGGGGAGGATACTGTTGAGTCGTTAGTGTCTAAGTAAAGACCACAAGCTTTGAGTACTGTAAACAAAAGCCGTGCGTGTGGGGTTGTGGAATGTACGGACAAAAGAATCTAACTTTTCATTTTTTGTCCGATTATATTCGGTTGATGGTGACGGCGACCACGCCAATTACTTAAGTGAAGTGCTCCTTTGGTTTCCAACAATAAGATGAGAAAATTCATTTGTAAAATTCTGCACAAGCAATGCTGCGTTTTGGTTAGATTCTTATACTTGCATATACTTAATTATACAGTGTTTGGTTGTCCATTTTCTTGACAGCATAATAATACCAATATAATTTATGTAGAAATTTGTGTGTTGTTTTGTGCGGGATAGAAGGGTGAATAAGAGGGCGTTTGGCTAGGCTTATAAGCTGGTCAAATTAAATTATAAGTACTTTTTGGCTTATCTAAGTGTTTAAAACTGCTTATAAGCTAAGTGCTTATAATTAAGCAAAAAATACGTCAAAAGCCATAAGTTGGTCACCTCCAGCTAAGAGTGGCATGTAGGACGGTTAGACCCGTGCCCGGCCAGGGCCCGCGAACCCATATGGGTAGTGGGCCTAATCGTTTAAGCCCGGGACCAGGGGAGGTGGGCCTGCTAAGTGGGTCGGTTCCTTGAAGAAGCCTGTTAGAACCGGACTGTTTGGGACCGGGATCGGGTGCTAAGTGGGCTAGTTCAACCGGTCCTGATCGGGCCCAAGAATTTTCAAAAAGATTTTTTAGTCGTTTCAACATTTAAAAAATGGTCGTTGACCTGCAAAAATAACCGTTGGGCTTTCTAACATAGCTATTTAACCCCACAACTTTGTTTTAACCCCAAAATTTTTATAATTATACTTTTTTCCTATTTTCAACTATAAATACATCCTCATTCTTTTATTTCTCATAAAGTCATCCACTACTAAAAAATCATATTTAAGCGACGGACACATTATATCGCTAAATAAAAAAATCCATCGCTAATCTCATTTAGTGAGAAATTAGCGACAGATTATCAATAAATTCTATTAACTACAAGCATTTTACCGACAATTAGCGACGACGTTCGCAACTAATTTTATTTTTTTTGTAGTGATCAATCTCTCTTATTTCTCAAACTCAAATTGAAGTATGTCTCGCTCATATCTCATTTCTCAAGCTCAAATTCTTAATTCAAGTTAAATCATGCCCGGTAATTCTAGAGTGCGCCCATTTGTTTTGAAACATGTGATAACCTAAAAGGGTCATCACTTATTTTAAATGAATTCTGCATTCCAAGGCTTTAACAACCTCTTTCATTATCACCTCGATTTGCGTACGCACCGGGCGCATAGCCGAAAAGCCATTTTTGTGAAAATCTGTAAAAAATGATAAATTTTGACTTTAAAATAAATTTAAGTTGACTTCGGTCAATAATGTGGGTAAACAGACCCGGACCCGTAATTTGACGGTCCCGGAGGGTCTGTGAAAAAATATAGGACTTGGGCGTATGTTTGGAATCGAATTCTGAGGTCCAAGCCTAAGAAATGAATTTTTTTAAGAAAATTGTTTTCTGGAAATTTCTATGAGTTTTGGAAATGTGCATTTAGAATTCGATGGTATCGGGCCCGTATCCTTGTTTGGGAGCTCGGTACAGGTCTTATATGTGAAATAAAATGAGTCTCTGAAATTTGGTAAGAAACGGAAGTCGTTTGAAGTAATTCGGACCCGTAGTTGTGAAAATTCATACTTTGAAAGCGCTGAGATTTTTTCTTATATTTTTATGCTAAATTCGTTGTTTAGGAGGTTATTCTGGTGATTTGATCATACAGATAAGTTCATGATGTTTTTGAGTTAGTATGCATGTTCGGTTTGGGGCCCCGAGGGCTCGGGTAAGTTTCGGATAGGTCTCAGGAGGTTTTTAAACTTATGAAAGTTGCAAGTTTTTGTTGTTCAGTGCACAGGAGTTGTGTTCTTCGCGTTTGCACGGTCCCACTCGCAAACACGTAAGGGAAATTTCTCAGGTGCCAGTGTTCTTCTTCGCGAACACGTCCAAGAACTCGCGAAAGCGAGGCTGCGGGGGGAATACCCTTCGCGAACGCGTCCAAGCACTATCGAACGCGTAAGGCAATTGGCCTCGGGGAGGGGGTTCTCACTTGTTCTAAGCGAACGTGGCCACTGCCCCGCAAACGCAAAGGCTCGAGCGGTCGAAGCTCCGCAAATGCGAGCCTAAGGTTGTGAACGCGAAGGTCACCTAGGCCTGACTCATCGCGAACACGACAGGCCTATCACGAATGCGATGAAGGCATGTCGAGTAATTTTTAAAGCAAAAGCAAAAACGGGACTTAACCAAAATTTCATTACTTCTTCTTCAAACTCCAAATTGGGCGATTTTGAAAGGAAATTTCACCACCAATTCATACGTATGTAATCTTAGAGTCATTTTATTCAATTTCTATTAACACCTATTAGATATCTAGGCCTAAATCATGTGCTTAAGGGTAGAAAATTAGGAATTTGGGTAGAGTTAAGGCTTTTTGTATAATTGGTATTTAGACCTTGTTTTGGGGTCGGATTTTGGAATTAATTACATATTTGAGCTCGTGGGTTAATGGGTGATCGGATTTTGGTACCAACCTCGTGTTTTGACCAAGCGGGCCCGGGGTTAAGTTTTTTCATTTTGGGAAGAATGATAAGAAATCTATAATTAAGCAATGGAATTGAATTGTTTAGCGTCTATCGATTTTATTAAGTCGATTATGTCTAGATACGATTGATTTGGGGCCAAATTCAAAAGGAAAAGTGGTGTTCAAGGCTTGAGTTGGCCGTGGAAGTTCGAGGTAAGTGGTTGGTCTAATCTTAGCTTGAGGGATTAGGAGTTGTGTCCTATTTGCTACATGTTACTTGTTGAGTACGACATATATGCATGGTGACGAGTATCTATATGACCGTGAGTCTTAAATTGAAATTTTTGTGTTCTTAAATAATACTACGAATGCTTAAGTTGATGATTCTCTGTATTGAGCAAGGATTATGATTATTCTCGTGGAAATTACTTATGATTGAGTATTTGTGATAGTTGAGGTGGTTAGATATTGGAGCAAGTTTGGTTATAGCTGTTTCTCCCTTGCCGGAATGTATTTATTTATATTGTCGATTCCCTTGCCGGGATAGCGTTGTTTCTTATTTTATCCCTTGTAAGGACTCTATTTGTGAATTGGTATTGTGTTGTATATGTGGATCGTATTGCACGCTGCAACAGTAATATAATTGGATCGGGCGTCCGCAGGCCCAACGTTCTCTTCTATCTTTATATGTATTCTGTTTTCATCTACTTCCGAGACAGGCGGTATTTTTCTTTCAGACATTTGTATGTAGTAATGTAGACGGTCCATGATATTCTAACATCAGATTTCGGGTAGAGATGTATACTTGCGTAGTCGTATTTGTTATGGTTACTTTATCAAGATTAAGTCTTCCGCTTGTTTTTATTTATCATTAATTCTTCACTGTTGGTCACATATTAGTTTAAATGGTTAAAAAGGGATAATAAATGAGTTAGTAATTCTACAATATGCCGTTTGCCTAGCCTCCACAAGTAGGCGCCATTATGACTACCGACGATGGAAAATCTGGATTGCGACAAGTTGGTATGAGGGCTCTAGGTTACATAGATCTCACAATTCACGAATAAGCTTAGTAGAGTCTGAGGGATCGGTACAGAGACGCCTGTATTTATTCTCCAGAGGCTACAGAGTTAAGAAAAATTTTACATTTATTCTTTCTTGTCGTGCGGTTTGGTTCTTAATGCTAATTGAATTTCTACTATGTTCTTTCGCAGATAGAGAGAACACGCATTTCCTCATCCACCGATCAGCAGCCCGAGTCCCCAGCAGCAGCTCCCACGAGGGCAGAGGACGAGGCCAAGGCTGTGCTATGCATGCAGATCAAGAAATAGCGAGTTTATAGAACATAAATTTTAACCAAACAAACAAGGAGAATTGAAGGATCTGAAAAATCAAAACAATGTGGAGAAGAGAAATTTAAAAAAAGAAGGAAAAGTATTTAATTATCCAGAAATAGGGCTATAGAACTAAAGACCAAGAAGAGAAAACTAAGTAGAGCACATAATTAAGGCGTATAAGGGAAGGGATAATCTTCTTGGTATCTACGAGAAGATTATGATCCATTGGGATCGTAATAGTCCTCGAACCCTCCTCCAACCTCACTTAAAGCTAAGTAAGCCTCTCATAGATCATTATCAACTCATCTACATCCATGTCACAATCAGATCGAACATCCTCCTTAGTAGAAACTTTACTTCAATCATCAATCGAAGGAGGTACGTCTGTCGTAACACAAACAAATGAGGCCTCTTTGCGTCTAGAAAGAAAAGAGCTATCACGGCCCACCACGCCTTCGACCATAGGCCCCTCACGTCATATATTCATATCCTCCAAACAAATGGTCTCAGGACTAGCCTTTAGGCTCTCCGCGATATGCATTGTGGCCTTCCCTCAAAGGATAAAACTGCAGTCTCCCACATCGGTGGCTGTCGACCTCTCCCCTACGACGTCCATGGAACTCCTCTTATGAGGAATCAAATCCCCATCACCGGGAAAAGGCTGGTCCTTCTCATAAATAAGACGGTACGAGGGAGAAGCAGAGGTTTTTGCGGCCAAAGTCTCAATTGTCAAAGAACGGACAAACCTAGACGCAACCACTAGAGCGATTGGGGAATGAACAAAAGTAGTAATAGTCGAAGAAGGGTCGGGAGCCGATGACGTAGTAGCTTTTCTCTTTCGCAATGAGGGTGCAGGAGCTTTTGACCTCTTCGAAGAACCTTGGTGGAAGCAAGGAAAAACATTTGAAAAAGGAAAAGTAAGCTAAGGTAAACAAAAATAAAAAGAACTAAGACACCGGTGATAGAAGGAACTTACCAGTCGAAGGGAGAGTAGGCCCAAAATTCTTGAAGAAACTTGACAACTCACTCATCTCTACGATGTCTGGGAGGAGCCGACCAACCCAGTCAGAAATGTTTTTGATCAAAG
Organism: Nicotiana benthamiana; assembly: GCA_034376525.1. Lineage (NCBI taxonomy): Eukaryota > Viridiplantae > Streptophyta > Magnoliopsida > Solanales > Solanaceae > Nicotiana > Nicotiana benthamiana. The sequence goes on along the minus strand of CM067335.1, from coordinate 105,870,491 downwards.
GAGCTGGTGAGGTTTCGGCTGCACAAGAAAGAGGCTAAAGCCCACGACCAAGCACAAAAGAAAAATTAGATACCTACAAATAAGGAAATTAGGTATTTCCAAGCACAATCCAAGCCACAGGAAAAGTGACGATGTTTTCCACCACGTCGTCAGTTGTAACGAAGAAGTAATTGAACCAAAATTGGCAGTTGGCTTTGTCTTCCATCTTCACCGCCAAGCACTTGCCTCATCGGTTGCGAAGATTCAATATTTTCCCCTTATAAATGCTAAGGGCTAACATTTGTATTAAATGGCAAAGAGTGAGTTCGACCTTAGCTAGCTCGGTAAATTTGGTAAGCATCCTTATAAGTTTATAAACGTACGATGCAAGCTGAGCTAGGAAAATGCCGTAATAATGATAGAATTCCTCCGCCAACGAAAGGAGAGGGGGAGTGTAGCCGACTTGCAATGGGTAGGCGTAGAAGTCACAGTACCCAAGAAGGTGGACTTGCAACGAGTCCCACCAAGCCGAGATTAATTCAAAATGATTGGGAAGTCCGAACTTAGCCTTATGCTCTTCTAACTATTTCACCGTCATCATTGACCGAAAGGCTCCATGGTTTGCTTCGGGTAATTTGGTGAAATCGGATCTGGGATCAAGGTTGCGAGAAATTATCTCCTCAACTAACGGGAATGCTTCATCCTCGATAGCGGCATAAATATTATCCTCGTAAAGGGGAAACATGCCAAAGGGATCGCATTGCATTCCTCACCAGACTCATAAGGCATGTTAGACATATTTTGAGAAAATAAAGAGAGGTATGAAACGAGGAAAAAGTAAGAGTATTACAAATCATTGGAATAGAGAAGAGAGGTTTGAATCGAGAAAACAACAAGATTGTAATATATGATTTCTAAACAGCAGAAAACTTAATCCTCAAAATCGTAGCCAAATACCTTTATATATAAGGGTCTTGGTGTCTGGACCTAAACCAGTTCATCATTACTGGCATCGAAACTGATGCGCTAGGTTCAATCAGAGGTCACACGTGAAACGAAGCAATACATTGGGAATATGCGTCACAATGATGCATGATGTCATCCTAACTCGTGGACAACATAACTCCAATAAATTGCCCGGGAAAATGGAAGCGTTTGAAATGAGCGGCCCGCGTATCGCCATGTTGCCAGTTCACCATAACCACCACGACCTGTACAACTCGGTTGATTATTTCGACCACAACGAACAAGATCCGCTCATTGAACCCCGCCTGAAGCCTACCTTAATAAGCGCAGGGACTAACTGCATAAATCAAAATTTGTCTTGAGAATATTTAAGCCAAGATAATACTAAGGGAAGAGTTCCCAAATGAAATGACCCAAGGAGCAGCAAAGTCTGTGGTCGAAGAGTCAACCAGAGCCGTAGTCGAGGTGTCAACAAGGGTCGAGGCAGGGGTCGAGTACAGTTGACAAAGCTGTAACGGCTAGTTTTCAAGATAGGATATTAAAGAGAATATTCTAGTAGATATTCTCTGCACTTGTACGATTAGGGTTTCTTAGGACCGTATCCCCTATAAATAAAAAAAGATACAATGATTGGGAACATATGATTTTTATCTTATAAAAAACACACTTTGACTTGAGAAAGAGAACCAGATCTCATTTGCTAAGATACAAACATTACTAGATTCTTGTCGACACTTTTTCACTAGATTCGAGAATAACTCAAATAATCAAGGGATTATCTATCATTCATTATTGTGAGAAAGAACATCCCCTCATTCCACCCTTTTTTAGGTAGCACGTTCATTTTATTTACTTAAATGTCACTTATTAATATTTATTATTATTAAATGCTACTTTGTTATTTGTGATTGGTGGAATATTCACTACATACAACTGTCACTGTCCAACCGTACTTGAACAGTACTTATAACTTCTTTAAAAAATCCACACAAGGATATTATTGTTTGCTAAGATTAACCCTTATTTATATAAATTTAATTATTTAAACCAAGATCTACAATATTTGGTCAAACATACTAAACAATATTTTTTTTTTCAAAATAAAGAAACTAAATGTTTTAAATTATACATTGTACAAGAAATAATACCTTCCACTAATAATCTTCTGCACTATTGATTTATGCATTACAAACACACAGTAACCCACTAATTTATGCATTGCAATCTCTATATTGCTAATCCACGAATAACTTATCTCTAATCTAGACTATCCCTTAAAAGTTTAAAGCTCAATTAAATAAATTTGTGAAGGTCTAAAGAGTCTGAATATTTTGACAATGCTTATTTTGAGTATCCGTAGTAAATTTAGGGATGGAAATGGGCGGGGGAGGGGGTTGGCAAAACCCATAGAAATTTCAACCTATCCCATCCTGTATAGTTATTTTCTTAGTTTTCAACCCTCCCCGTCCCGTGCCCGCCTCACTTTTTTTCTTTTTCTTTAATTTTTGTCTAAAATAAATTAATTTTGACATTTTATTATTTTATAAAATGGAGAACTTAATAGAATTAGTATACATACCCGCGCATTGTGCAGATAATTGCAAATCAAAAAAGCATGGTGAGGGATAATAGAAACCGACGTATATTACAAGACTAAATTCATAGAGCGCATTAAAAAAACTAAAGCAAAAAATTAATAGATGAACTTCCGTCTTAACTCATATAAAGGTCAAAGATAAAACTTTATCTCATATTTAAAAGATAATTATAAAAAAAAACATTCTTATGTTCCCCATAAAGAGTCTCAACCCAACAGCAAAGTTATAGTTCTAACTTACTAAGGCCTTACGAGAAAAATATGTCATAAGTACATGACTTAAAATTAAAGGGGCTATAATAAAAAATATCATATTTGGCTTAAATCTAATTCGAGTCCCAAATGAAGCTTCATCAAGGCGTCCCAACTCACACATACTTTATTTTAAGCAGCTCCAATATAAATCATATAGTTTCTTTAACCCTGATCACTTCTCATCTTTTAAAGTAGCCGCATATATAGCAAATAGAAATTGAGCAATATAAAATATGATGGCTGAAGAAAAATAGATTGGAAAAATCTATTCCTGAAAGTATACTTGAGATCCATAATAGAGCATTCCCATTTTCACAATAATCAACAAACACATTTTCAATACTCAATATCTAATCAATGGTTTAATGCAAAAATAAATTGCATAATTCTCTATTTTCTTGGGGATAACATCATGGACCAAGTCTTGATAGAATTAAGTGAAAAATAAGCTTAACCCGTACCGATTGTTTTTCGTCGTCCTCGATAAAAGCACTTCCTCTAAAGGATGAAATTTTTAAGTCACTAAAATAAGTAAAGTATAAACAAAAAGTATATAAATTAAAAAAAATTAACTCATTCGTCAATTTTTTAAAATTGTTCAAAACTTCAAAGTACTACACTTACCATTACAACTGAATACTACTGACCTTTCCTTCTACTGTGATTTCCGTATCCTTCGAAAAAGGTTGTAAATACAGTTCTAACAAAAAAAATCCTCTTTTAACACTTAATTGAATAAAGTTGAAGCTAGGCTTATAATCATAAACTCCAAATTGCATTGCTTAAACATAATAATTTTCCTAAAGATTGCAAGCATCATGATGAGTATAAAATAGATTTACTCTCTTTCTAATAAATATTTAGAAGCAATGATTCATATAAATATGATATATAAGTTATGAAGTTAAAAGTCAACAATCAGGATCTCTAAACATGAATATATAGGCTCCCACCAATATTGTGTAGTGAAAGAATAATATATATTTTCGTTAGCTCAAGAAATATATCAATCTTATAAGCATGATATTTAAATATTGCTAAAATCATTTTTTCCACAGATACTTCTGTAGAATACTTATTTTACATCACAGTGGCCAATCCTAAAAAATCTCAATAACGTGTAGACTGTCTTACTTAAAATTTCGAGCTTCTTATTTTAATTTACTCATTATTCTATTTTTTAAGATGCATAGAGGAATGATATCTCTAATGTGGATGGCACCCATATCCTAATACTCTTTTATACAGATAAAAAGTACACCTCAAATGTGAGAAAGATATGATTAGTCAACATTCGAGGGTCATGAGACAGTTTACTTTTCATTATTGTAGAAGGAGATTTCTACATAAAAGATGTGTAACTAAGAAATCTTGCTTAGTGATTATACTACAAATTACCACTGTTAGTTGAGCAAGAAGGAATTGAGAGTGTTCTGCTAGTTGATTCTCTAAACCCACTTGCCATGTATCAAATTCTAGGAAATGACTGCAACCCCATAAATGATGAAATTAAATAATAATTAGCAAGCAACCACAATATATATTAATCAATCAACTGCACTTCAATACCAAATTTAGTTGGATCAACAATTGGAATCTTCCATATATTTTACTACGTTCAAATATTATGGCGAAGATACAACCGAGAAAGAGGGTTATTTGAATGTCCTTCATTAGAAAATCATAATACAAGAAAGTCAAAACACTTCTTTTCATTAGTATGTGTCAAAGCTTTTGAATCCCCTTGAAATAAGGAAGTTTCCGTTGTAGTGCCAACATACATAAATAGCATAAATGTTTTTTGGATCTCATGTTAATATTCTTGGCTCAGCCACTTCTAAAATACGTATCCTAAAATCAATTTATCGCTAAACAAACAGCCATTACCTTTTGTAACATATCGAAGATTTTAAATATCCATACATACAATAACGTCATCATCAAACAAACACATTGTTGGGGCAACAATTATCACAACTTCAGTAATAAAAATTTAACAATCCACAAAATGAACATTTCTATGAATTCATTTTTCAACCAATCCAGAGGCAATCTCACTTACAAGCAATAGGTATATGTTAAAATTACTTCGCTGTCAGATTGTGTGTGTATGTGTGTGTATATATATACACACACATACACACATAATCTGACAGCCAAGTAGTTTTAACGTATACCTATTGCTTGTACGTGAGATTGCCTCTGAATTGGTTTATATATATAAATAGGTGCATCCACAACTGCAAATCGTAAATATGTGTCGAAGTTTATTTTTAAAAGAACTAAGGATAACTACGACGATGAAATGAATTGAAATAGAAGATGGATGGATCAACAAAGAGATGGATTGATTTTCTTACCAAGAAAGAGAACTTTCTGAAGGGAAGTGTGAAGTAAAATAAAGACAATGATGATGCTTATGAGAATCCTGGGCCGAAAGATTGGTGGATTAGGAGTTTAGAGGCTTGAAGGATAAGGCAAAATATTTGGACAGATACACGCTGGAAGGGAGTTACATTAGTAACTTTCCAATTTTAAATTAGTGTTTGATTGAAATAGAAGCCCACTGCTATTTTTGAGGAAGTTGGTGGTTATTCCAAATAAAATTATTTAATAATTGAAAAAAAAAATTTTAATTGTCATGTGAAGGCATCTGTCGTTTTTTTTAGAAGAATTGATTGAAGGGTAATCCAATTAGTGTAGTTTCTAATAATTAGGATGAATGTCCTAACATACCATGTGTCATGTTATTGTTTTGCCATTTGACTTCATGAGGGACTTTTTTCTTTTGCTTTTAATTGTAGATAGGTTACATAAACATAAAATTGAGAGAGTAGTGCGCCGATCTTCCAAAACAAAAAATTAAAAAGTCAAAGTTTCCCCGCATTAAACCCGCAAACTGCCCCATTTAAAAATTTTAAATCCCGCTCCGTCCTGCCACACTGTAATTCCTAAGTACATTTTACTTTACCTTTTACTAGCAGCTAAAATAGCAGGATTTCTCTCTCATTCATCAGTTTAACCCTCCTTAAGTGCATATCAGAGTGCTAATTGTGCAATGATGAAATGTTTTCTTTGATTTTTCCTATTTACATACAACAAGAAACGGCGTTTATTTCTAATCATCAATTTTTCTCAAACCAGTTAGATAAATATATATTTGATCTCCCTGTATTTTAATTCTATGTTGTTACGACCCGAATTGCCCACCGTAAGGACCGTGATGGCACCTAATATTGAAACCGCTAGGCAAGCCAATATTATTGATAATTCACCATTTTTACTTTTATATTTAACAATTTACCAAATTAAAGAAACTATACGGCGGAATTAAAAGTGCGAAAGAACAAAATTTAACGTTTAAGCTAATATCAATATGAATCCATAATAATAATCCATCCAGAACTGGTGTCATAATCTCACGGGCTATCTAAGAATACTATAAATAGGTTCTGAACAAGGAAAATACATATTTGTCTCTGAAATAGAAAAGAACATAAACAAACAAGATAGGAAGGGGATGCCAAGGCCTGCGGACACCTGCAGGACTACCTCGTGTCTGTGATGGACAGAATGCAGCAACCCCTAGCTAAGGTCTGATTGAGAACTGCAAAAAGAGTACAGTGTATAGTATCAGTACAACCGACCCCATGTACTGAGTAATTGTCGAGCCTACCCTCGGCGAAGTAGTGATGAGGCCAGGACACAACAAACAGCATAACCTGCAGTTAAACAGTAAATAAAAGAATAACATTAACTAGCAGAATAACAGTAATAGATTCAAAAGCATCGGGGAGAGTAACATTCTCTGGGGGAATGACAACCTAAAGAATCATAGTAATAGCGAAATGAAACAATTAAGGCATTTGAACCGATAACAACAAGAAATCATAACGAACTGGCAATAAGTGTACGACATCATTCTTCGTGCTTTTACTCTCAATCCTCACCGAGCAATCAATAATGAAAATGTGCACGGCATTACCATTCGTGCTTTATCTGTCTTCCTCACCATAGGCATCAATATAAATGTAAATGTACACGACATCACCTTTCGTGTTTTATCACTATTTCCTCACCATATGCATAAGTATGAATGTACATGGCATCACCCTTCGTGATTTATCACTCTTTCCTCATCCAAACAATATAAACAAACAATATCCCGACAAGGGAATCAACAATAAGAATAAATGCATCCCGTAAGGAATCAACAATAAGAATTGAATACGTCTCGGCAAGAGAATCACCTAAAACCAAACTTGTATCAATAATTAACCTCATAAATGAACCACAACTGGAGCCAATGCTCAACAATAAACAAATACCAAGAAGATAATCATATGTCTTGCTCAACATGGATAATCAACAATTTAGGCATTTGTAGTACTTATTAAGAAACCCAACGATCAGAATTTAAGACTCACAGGATGCTTGACACCAATGTATAGATACTCGTCACCACACCTATACGTTGTACATTAAACTAGCACATAGAAAATAATGCATAACACATATTCCCTCAAGCTAAGGTTGGACCAAACACTTACCTCGATTCCACGGCCATGAATCAAGCCTCAACTATTGCTTTCCCTGTTGATTCTACTTCCAGTTCAATTGTATCTAGTCAATATTAACTTATTAACATCAATAGATGCTAAAGAATTCATACCCATTGCTTATTTGTAGCTTTCCAAACATTTTACCCAAAAATCCAAAAATCGACCTCGGGCTCGCTTGGTCAAAACCCGAGGTTCGGACCAAAACCTGATTACTCATTCACCCACGAGCCCAAATATGCAATTAATTTTGAAACATGATCCCAAAATATGGTCTAAATTCTAATTATACAAAAAAATCCCTAACTCAACCCAAATTCCTAATTTCTACCATAAAATTCTTGATTTTTGATTTAAAAGTGATGAAAGCATTGGGTAATTGAAAGAGTATAGTTTATAATTGACTACCAACACTTTGGGAATAAACGTTGCTGAAGAAAATCGTCTCTAAGGCTTGGTAGTTCGAAAAATAGAAAGAAAAGGGTTTTACCTGTTTTTAAAAATAACTTTAGATAGTTGGGCAGGCATTCATCGTGTGGGCCTGCCCGCGTTTGCATAAAGTACTGGCCCTGTGGCCTAAGCATTCGCATTGAAGGGCCAACATTCGTGGAGCTTTAGCTCCTCAGGCCTACGCGTTTGCGGTTGCAAAGCCCCGTTCGCGTTGAGTAATGGGCTCCCCTTCCCCAGGCTGAGCTACCCTTTGCTTTCGTGGAAGGGAGGGTGTATTCGCGAATCACAAAACGACCCCCAACTATTTTACTCTACGCGTTCTGGACTGGGGTAACACGAATGTTTTGAACAAAATATCTGAGCATCAACAACAACAATAACCAACACATTTTCTAAGTGTAAAACATCTCGTGGCCTATCCGAAACTCACCTAAGCCCTCGAAGCTCCAAGCAAAACATGCACATAAACCTAAAAACATTATACGGGCTTTACTCATTCGATCAAATTGCCACAGTAATACTTCTAATTACGAGTTTAGCATCAAAATCAAAAAAAATCTCAAGAACTCTTAAGATTCAAATTTAACAACCGATGGTCCGATTCACGTCATATGAATTCCGTTCTTACCAAATTTTACATGCACATCTTAAATACCATATTAGACCTGCACTGGGCTCCGGAAGCAAAATACGATCCTGATACCACCAAATTAAAACATCTTTAAATTTTCAAAAACTCGTATAATTTCAGTTAAACAATTTTCTTTAAAAATTCACTTCTCGGGCTTGGGACCTCGAAATTCAATTCCGGGCATACGCACAATTCCCATATTTTTTTAACGGACCCTTCAGGACCGTTAAATCACGGACCTGTGTCTGTTTACCCAAAATATTAACCAAAGTCAACTTACATTCAATTTTCAAGGCAAAATTAGCATTTTCTTCAAATTTTTTCATAAATGCTTTCCGGATATATGCCCGGACTAAAGATGCAAATTGACGTAAGACAAAAGAAGGTTTTTAATACCTCTGAACACAAAATTGACTTTTAGAACATTCTTTACCTCTAAAACAATCGTTCATCCTCGAACGGACATAGAAAAGTACTTGAGTTGGAGAATAGATTAGGATAACGCCTCTACATATCAGACTCGAACTCCCGGGTCACTACCTCAACTGGTTGACCTCTCTATTGCACACAAACTGAAGGGAAATTAATCGATCTCAACTGTCGGATCTACCGATCAAGAATGGCCATTGGTTCCTCCTTATAGGTCAATTCCTTGTCCAACTGGGCAATGCTAAAGTCTAACATGTATGTTGGATCATCGGGACACATCCGAAGTATGGACACATGAAACACTGGATGCACAGCTGATAAACTCAGCGGCAACGCAAGTTTGTAAGCCACATCTCCTACCCGATCAAGAATCTCAAAAAGGCCTATGAACCTAGGTCTTAACTTGACCTTCTTCCCAAATCTCATCACACCCTTCATGGGTGACACTCGAAGCAACACTCGCTCTCCGACCATGAATGCCACATCATGAACCTTACGGTCAGCATAACTCTTCTTCCTGGACTGAGCTGTACGAAGTCTATCCTGAATGATCTTAGCCTTATCCAAGGCACCCTGGACTAAGTCTGTACCCAAAAACCGAGCCTCTCCCATCTCAAACCTTCCAATCGACGACCAAAACCGCCTACCATATAATTCCTCGTATGGAGCCATCTAAATGCTCGAGTGATTACTGTTGTTGTAGGCAAACTCTGCTAATGGAAAGAACTGATCCCAAGAACCTCCAAAGTCAACAACACACATGCTCAGAGCATATCCTCCAAAATCTGGATAGTACGCTCGGACTATCCATCCATTTGAGGATTAAATGATGTGCTTAACTTGACTCGCGTACCCAACACACGCTGTACTGCCCTCCATAAATATGAGGTAAACTGCGTACTCATAAATGATATACACGAGCACACCGTGAAGACGCGAAATCTCCCATATAAATCTCTACCAACCTCTCAGAAGAATAGAAAATTGCTACAAGAATAAAATGCACTGACTTAGTCAGCCTATCCACAATAACCCACACTGCATCGAACTTCCTCTGAGTCTGTGGGGGTCCAACAATGAAGTCCATAGTTATACGGTCCCACTTCCACTCAGGAATCTCAATCTTCTGAAACAAACAAACAAGTCTTATATGTTCGTACTTTACCTGCTGGCAATTTAAATACCGAGCTACATACGCAACAATATCCCTCTTCATCCTCCTCCTCAAATAATTTCACTGCAAGTCCTGATACATCTTAGCGTCCCCTGGATAAATAGAATATCGGGAACTATATGCCTCCTATAAAATCAACTCACGAAGTCCATCCACATTGGCACACAAACACGAACCTACATCCTCAAAAATCCATCATCTCCGACTGTAACTTGCTTGGCACCTTCGTGCCGCACTGTGTCCCTAAGGACAAGCAATGAGAATCATCATACCGCCGATCTCGGATACGCTTAAATAATAAGAACGAGTGACTGGGAAATCTAGAACACGACCGGGCTCAGAAACATCCAATATCACTTACTGATTGGCTAAAGCCTAAACATCCAAATAAAGCGGCCTCTCACCGACCGAAATATATGCAAGGCTGCCCATACTGGCTGACTTCCTACTCAAAGCATCATCCACTACATTGGCCTTCCCCTGATGATATAAGATGGTGATATCATATTCTTTCAACATCTCAAACAACCTCCTCTGCCTCAAATTTAGATCTTTCTGCTTGAACAAGTATTGGAAACTCTTGTGATCCGTGAATACCTCACATGACATGCCATATAAATAATGCCTCCAGATATTCAGCGCGTGAACAATGGCTGCTAGCTCCAAATCATGAACTGGATAATTCTTCTAGTGAATCTTCAACTGCCACAAAGCATATGCAATAACCTTGCCATTTTGCATCAACGTCGCACCAAAACCAATACGATATGCATCATAATATACTGTATATGGCCCTGAACCTGTGGGTTAAACCAATATCAGCGACGTAGTCAAAGCTATCTTGAGCTTCTGAAAGCTCGCCTTACACTCGTCTGGCCACCTGAACGGGGCACCCTTCTAGGCCAACCTGGTCATTGGGGATGCAATAGATGAAAACCCCTCCACAAACTAACAATAATTGCCTGCCAAACCATGAAACTCCTGATATCTGTGGCTGATGTGGTTCTAGGCTAGTCCTTGACTACTACAATCTTCTTAGGATCACCTGAATATCCTCTGTTGATACAACACGGCCCAAGAATGCAACCAAACTCAACCAAAACTCACATTTCAAAAATTTAGCATATAACTGACTGTCCTTTAGAGTCTGAAGAATGACTCGAAGATGTTGCTCATGCTCCTCCCGGCTGCTTGGAATAGATCAAAATATGATCAATGAAAAAAATCACGAAGGAATCCAAATAAGGCTTTAACACTCGCTTTATCAAATCCATGAAAGTTGTTGGGGCATTTGTCAACCTGAATGACATCACTAAGAACTCAAAATGCCCGATCGAGTGCGAAAAACTGTCTTAGGGACATCGGATGCCCCAATCCTCAACTGATGGTAGCCAAATCTCAAATAAATCTTCAAAAATACCTTGGAACCCTAAAACTGACTGTCGTGCCCCCGTTTTCCCCGCTTTGCATTGGAAAATCGGGTATATGCTATTTTGGGAATAGGACAACTCATTCCTTTAGGGAACTGAATTTTGCATTTGAAGAGTCACCGCATAATGATTTAAGGTGCATTAGGACACCTATGCGGTTCACTTCTAAGTTTTTTTTATAACCAGAGATATGGTAAGGGCTTGAGATTATCCTATGGGGAAGGTGTCAGGCACCCCTCAGGATCTACTAGTGTGGTTCCCGACCAGACATTTTTTTATGAATTTGTGCAATTTAGCAAATAGACAAGTATAAGCTCAAATAGTAGGGGATTTAAATTTAAACATATAAGAGTTTGAAAGTGAGATTATTAAAAAGCGATATTTGAAAAAGAAGTTGCAAACGAAGCGAAACGGGGTCCTAGGTTTATTTATAATATGGATCACATCAATACGATACCTGGTAAACATGGGATACATGAGGTATTAGCGCACCGGACATCATATCCATATCTACCCTTCCCACCCTGTCAGGGTATTAAAGTGTGAATTGGTCTCGACCACTATTGCATGCTATTACCCGCCCTATTCCTATCAGTCCCGGAGGAACTTAGGACTATTATTCCTAAAAGGTAGGGATATTAGGCTGAATTTTAGGTTTCAGGTGAAAAAGCTAAGGCGACATACAAAAATACATAGGACTGCACATTAGAGGGAAACATATAAACAACTAAAGGCTCATGTATACCTACTCAAGCAAAGCACATAACTAGCATGACTTAAACACAGTCAGGGTCTGAATTTAAAATACTAAGTCAAAGGGAGTTTTAATTGTTGAGGCAGACCAATTTATTGCATAACTCAGATAATAAGTCCAAATCAGGCCTTCCTACTGGTTGTAGCAATTACTGATTAACAAAGGCGAGTTCAGTTTCTATTGTCGTTATCACCTTAGGATTGCCTAAATCTGTATTGATGATACCCTATAAACATGATATCTATTACTGATTCAGAATGTGGCGAAGCAGTAATAGTTTTCAAAGGAGCGATTTGAGATCCAATAGGCATGCTTTCTAAACCGTGTTAATAAGAGGAGAGTAGGTTGTTTTAAAACTAGTTTAGAACAGTATGAGTTAAACTGATTTTCGACTAGAATGCTTTCAGATTCTATAGACATTGATATGGATTATTGCTAATTTTAATTCCTATAGACATGATACCTAGTGAAATGAAGCAGGCAGGATTTACTTGAAGTTCATATAGGCATGATTTTTATGTAAAAAGGGACTAACTTTAAACTATTGGACATGATGCCGAATTATAACCATTTATATCCTAAGAGCACGGTGTCTAAGTGGGGTAATAAATATGCAGAATTTAAGACAAATCCTATTGGCATGTTATCTAAATACAAAATTTAGTACAGGTCTTATAGACAGGTTCTCTATATGCAGAGTCAAACACGCAGACTTTAAAAACGAGTCGTATAGGCATATTATCTCAATGCTTAGTCAATTATACAGAAAACAAGTCCTACAGGCATGTTCTCTACCCTTCTAATAGTTAAGCATGTACAATTATCCTGCCCTTTTTACTAACCAACCTCAATGTTTATTACAACCTATTACTGACCTAATAATGAATTACATCAAAAAAGTGAAAAAGAAAAAGTTACAACCAGAGGAAGCCTGATTCTTGTCTTCCTCTCTGAGTTATGGAATAAACCATCTCAAATGCCATTTATTTCAAAGCCTTTATGAGACTTGAGTGTTTCAAAGTTCCCTAAGGGTCTCAAGGGACCCCTTACATTGCGTACACCCAAGTATGCACAACCAGATAGAGATGAGTGCAGTGTAGAAAGGCCAACACTTATGTGTCCAAGTTCAGATAGAGCTCATGGGTCCCAAGAAAAGGCTCACATAAGAGAGGCATAACCTAAATCTAAGAGTACATTGGAAGTGAAGAAACAGAGATTTGCCTAAAACTGGGTTGAGAATAGTAAGGGATAAGGATAATTGGAAAACAATAGTAGTAAAGCTAACACGACACAGAATCAGTATTTTTATACAAAGGGGTCAGGGGATTGGGAAATACATTGCAGGGAGCATATGACCCTAGGAGAGGTCAGGTTTGGGTCATGCACAACAATATCTAATGATGACATACCCTCAAACTAGGAAGAGAACACAACACATAGAGGGGATATAGAGCATATGACCCCAGTGAGATCCAGGTTTGGGTCATGCACAATAATATCTAATGCTCGCATACCCTCAAACCAGCCAGAGAACACAACACATAGATGGTTATAGGGTTTGGGATTCATACGTCATAATAAGTGACTGTCAGAGTTTATATATAAGGAAAACATTAATTCAGAAGGGGATGGAGCAGATTACAGCATGCTTGGTAATGTAACTTGATTAAACACAAGTAGGAAACAAGCAAGAGGGAAAGAAATAGTAAAAAAAATATTGTTGTTGAGGCTGGAAAATTAACTAGGAAATACTAGTAAAAAGAAAATGTAGAGAAGGAAAAGTAAAAAAATTTCCACAACCTAGCCTTGACTTTCAGTCGGCCAGACAAAGAAGTAACACAAGTAGTAATAAAGAAAGGAGAGAGTTCTGAGTGAAGTGCGTGTTCTGAACTCAAATAGTTTGTGTCCGTTTGAAAGAAAAGAGAGTGGGTATTTATAGTTTTGAAAACAGGTGAAAATAAGGTAATAAGTAAATTCTTAATACAAATATAGAAACAATCTCCAGTCAGAATCAATTACACAAGTGATTCCCTTTATTTAAGAAATCACTATTCAAATAAGGAAAGCGATCAGTTTAGAGACATGTTGATTGTTGCCATAAAAGGAGTAGTAAAAATATTAAGTAAGCAATCAAGTCTAAGTACATAAATACGCTTATTTTGGAAAAATATTTAGTAAGGTAAAATATCATATTAGAGGAAAGGAATCAATTAACTTTCAATAGGCGAGTGAAATTAGAGTTCATAAAGGAAAAGATTCAGAAATCAGTCATAAAATAAAGATCAATCAAGGAAGAAACTTCAGCATAGAAATAAAGTGAACAAAAATATCAGACATGCGAGGCCAAACTCGTTGGCAAAAGAAACAACATACAATAGTAGCAGGAATAAGCATAATGTTCACTAGATAGTCAGAGCTCACACACATATCCCCAGCAAAGAAGAGAGTCAAAAGCAAGTAAAGGTCTCACAGTAACAGGTAAGGAAACCTTTTGAAAAAGTTAGGGTTTCAACACAAAGTCGAGTTTAAAGGATAGTAAACTCAGAATCAAATAAGTCTCATAAAGAAGAGAGAGCCAGAAACAAAGAACTTTAATCGAATCAAGTGCATACTCAAACAAACAGTTCCAGACAAAGAAGAACTAGGGTTTTCAGCAATAATCGAGTTTAAGAGATGATAATCAATTAAGCCTGACAAGAACTCAACCAAACAAGTACTCATCTAACAAATAACTTCAGAACTCGAATGAGACCCAAAAGAAATTAGGGTTTTCAACATGCTAACTCAGATAGAAGAACAACTTGAACAAAACATAGCAAAATCAGAAGCACCTTAACATTAGAGAAGAGATTTTTGAAATAACTTAGAGGAAAATCCTAATCGGAAAATGAAGAGTCGTTTTGAAAGAAAGTTAATGAACCTTACTTAAGAAAATCATAGCAAGTATAGATCTAAAGCATATATGAAAGAAAGCTGAAAGCTCTTAAAGATTAGGGTTTTGAAAACCCCATAAAAGGTGAGAAAGACCCTAATAGTTACCGGTCTAACTAGGAGAGTCAAGGATCTGACTTTAACGTACATGGATGGTCGGATAAAGGTCAAGGATGACCGGAGAAGAGCCACGAACTGAAATCGAACAGGGACTGGACCAGACTCCCTCAAGGTCTAGCCGTGAAACCACAAGAATAAACACCTAGGAGCCATAAGAGGTCACTACACGTTTGAAATGACCAAGAGGGGCCATGGATTAGGCGGGGCTTAAGGTGTAGTTTGATGGCGCGGCTAGGGTTTATAAGAGTTTCATAGAGAGATGAGAGAGAAAAGGGATTCAGAGGCAGCAGTTGGTGAGGAATAAGGTAGGGTAAAAGGGTCGTTTGGATTGAAAATGGAAATGGGTAATGGGAGCTGTTGATCTAAACGATCAACGATTGGGATTAAAGGAGTTAGGTGGGGAGTCCGGGTTGGATCATTTAAATTAGTTTAGTGGGAATTGGGCCGAAAACTTGGGTTCAAATTAGGTCATAATTGGAATGAAGTTGTGCTATCATTTAAATTGTCATTTTTCCCTATTTAAAATTATAAAAATAGTAAATTGATTTCTGGAAATAAATTAAAAGTACTAAAATAATTTATTACATATAATTAACCATTGAAAAATACTGTACTTAATTTTATAAACATAAACGCGATTAAATCCTAAAAGAGTCTAATATTGCAATTATACAATTTAGCCTTTA
This sequence comes from Nicotiana benthamiana, assembly GCA_034376525.1. NCBI lineage: Eukaryota > Viridiplantae > Streptophyta > Magnoliopsida > Solanales > Solanaceae > Nicotiana > Nicotiana benthamiana. The sequence goes on along the minus strand of CM067335.1, from coordinate 105,854,530 downwards.
AAAATATTAAATAATTTTGTAAAAATGTGAAAACATTTCCTTAGCTATATTTTGGCATAAATGTAAAATTTCAATAAATGAATCACCAAAACTAATAATTTTGGAAATAATTACTGGTTTTTATGGATAAAATATGGAAATAAATTAATTTAAAAGCCTTTAACAATGAAGGAAAAATAATAAAATACTTGGATATACTTATATATGCATACATATGCTATTTTGAAGGTATTTTGCATATTAAAGGAATATATAGGGAAAAATTGGGTATCAACACTGACCAAACAAATCATCAATCCTCGGCAATGGATAGTTGTTCTTGATGGTGACTTCGTTCAACTGCCAAATATTTATGCACATCCTCATCGACCTATCCTTCTTCTTAACAAATAACTCTGACGCACCCCATGGCGAGACACTCGGTCTAATAAAACCTTTATCCAGCAAGTCCTAAAACTGTTCTTTTAATTCTTTCAACTTTAGCGGGCCATGCTATATGGAGGAAAAGAAATGAGCTGAGTTCCCAGAGCCAAATCAACGCAAAAGTCAATATCCTCATCGGGTGGCATCCCTGGTAGGTCTGAAGGATATACCTCTGGAAACTCAGGAACAATGGCAACAAAATCCATAGAAGGAGCCTTAACTCTAGAATCATGAATATACACTAAATAGGTCAAACATACCTTATCAACCATACACCGAGACTTCATATATGAGATAACCCTGCTGGTAGAATGACCAAAAGTTCCTCTCCACTCCAAATGAGGAGACCCCGACAATGCTAAGGTCACGGTCTTGGCATGACAGTCCTATATAGCATGATAAGGAGATAACCAATCCATCCCCCGAGTGACATCGAAATCCACCATATCGAGAAGTAAGAGATCTACATGGATTTCAAGACCCCCAATAACAACCATGCAAGCACGATAAACATAATCTACCATAATAGAATAACCATTGGTGTAGACACATATACAAGATCACTCAAAGAATCACGAGGCACAACCAGATAAGTGGCAAAATAACATGATACATAAGAATATGTGGACCCTGGATCAAATAGAACTAAGGCATCTCTACTGCATACTGAAACCGTACATGTGATAACTACATCGGAGGCCTAAGCCTCAGGTCTGGCTAGGATAACATATATCGAGGCTGAGACCTGCCACTCTGAACTACATCCCCAGGACGGCCTGCTGCTGGCTGGCCTCCACCTCCAGCTGTCTGGCCTCCACCTCTAGCTACTTGAACTCCACCACGAACACCTCTATCCCTACCTCTAGTTGGCTGAGCACATGGATGGAACACCCTGTGCTGGAACCATAGCACGAGAACCCTGGTGCTGAGAACTGCAAGAGGCTCAAGGGCAAAACCTAGCAATGTACCTCGTATCGCTGAAAGTATAGCAAGATTTTGGCTACTGAGACTGATAACCATGAAACTGACCCTAACGTCCTGGATAACCACCCGGAAACTCTGTACCAGATGTGCACTGATAGTAGTTGGTGGTGCACTGTAGGGCAACTGATTAGAATACTGCATATGAGAACCACGACCACATGGAGCACCGTAAGAAGCCTGAAGTGCTAACTGAAATGGACTAGGATAATGGCCTCTACCAAAATAATCCCTACCTCCAGATGAGGAACCACTGATTCTACCAGAATGAAGAAGGCTCTTATCAAACCCCTGGCCGCTCCCTTGAGCTAAAACTATGTCAACTCGCCTGGCCACAATGGCCGCATCGTGGAAAGAAATCTCGCTACCTGTCTCCTTAGCCATCTATAGTCTAATAGGCTGAGTTAGTCCCTCAATAAATTCCTCACCCTCTCTTTCTCTTGGTGGGGAGTATCAAAAGAGCATGACGGACCAAATAAATAAACCTCGTCTCATACTGGGTGACAGTCATAGAACCCTGCCGGAGACACTCGAACCGCCTGTGGTACTCCTCTCTCTGAGTGACGAGAAGAAACTTCTCGAAAAATAGCTGCGAGAACTGGTCCCAAGTGAGAGCTGGTGATCTAGCTAGTCTGCTTAAACAATAATCTCTACCATTATTTGGCGGAACCTGATAGACGGAAAGCAGCAAAGTCAACCATATTAGTCTCCACCATCCCCATGTTCTAAAGAACCTCATGATAGATGTCTAAATAATCCTGAGGATCCTCTAAAGATGTACCACCATAAGTAGTAGCGAACAACTTGGTGAACCTATCCAATCTCCACAAAGTATCAGCAGACATAGCTATTCCATCACCGGTCTGAGCTACCACACCCGGCTGAACTGTTTTAACTGGCTGAGCTATTGGAGTATGAAATTGGGGAGCCATCTATTCCGAAGTAGGGGTATAAGGAGTCTGTGTTACCCTCCATCCCGAGAGACGGCTGGTGCTACAGGAAGTAAGCCTGTCTAGGTAACACTCTCCATAAGGCCCATTAGATGGACTAGAGCATCCTAGAGTACCGGAATAGCGATGAACACCTCTGGGACCAAAGCAGGGCCCATCGGAACTGTCTAGGCCAGAACCTCATCATCAAACTTTATCTGAGGCTCCGCCACTAGTGATACTGCTCTGGGATGAGCTCTACCTCGGCCTCGACCTCTGCCCCTTATAGAATCTGTTGCTAGGGGCTTGGGCTAGTGATCAGTGGATGAAGAACAGATGTTCTCGCCATCTGTGAAAAAATAGAGTAGAAGTTCAATTAGCATTGAGAAACCAAACCACACGACAGAGATGAATAAAAGTCAAACTGTTCCTAACTTTGTAGCCTCTGAGGGATAGGCACAGACGTCTCTGTATCGATCCCTCAGACCCTACCAAGCTTGTCCGAGAATTGTAAGACCAAAGCAGGCTAGAGCGCTAATACCAACTTATCACAACCCGAATGTCCCACCGTCGGATGGCGCCTAACATTGAACCCGCTACGCAAGCCAACATTATTGATTATTCACCCTTTTTACCTTTATATTTAAAAATTTACCAAATTAATGCAAGTATACATCGGAATTAAAAGTGCGTATGAACATAATTTAATGTTTACGGTAATACCAATACGAATACATAATAATAATCTACCCAGAGATGGACCCTCTGCCGCCGTGATCGCCACCGGAACGACATCGGAACAGGAATTTCTCGCCATTATCAATATAATGGAAAGAAGATGGTAAGATTCACCAAAAAAACAAAAGAATACAAAGATCCGACGAAAAAGACGGGGAATGAATCAACGAGGACTGAAAAACCAGACAATCTGAAAGCAAGAAAGCTTATCTCCCTCAGAGTTCAACTTAGACAGATATCGGAAAAGTGAGAACTGAGCAACACAACCCCTTATTTATAAGCAAAATTTGAATGACCCTCACGAATCCCAAAGGTCACCATTAACTACTCGGCCAACCGCAAAACGGTTCATACCTACGGTAACGAGCACCACTATGGCAGAAACCATTGAACGGTCGTTCAATCGTCAATCAGTACGTCCCCCGTGTGTCACCTTGCGTATGATGTTCTCCTTAAACGCAGTAAGCTTGATCGTACTCTCCCCATGCACGTATAAAAGGCTACGATCGTCTCTAAAGTAAAAATGGCTACGGCCACGCTAAATGATAAAAAGCTACGACCATCTCCAAAGTAAAAGTGGCTTCGACATCTCTAAGATGAAAGTCTACGGCCGTCTCCGAATTAAAAAATGGCTACGGCCACCTCCAAAAGATAAAGAGCTACGACCGTCTACGAATTAAAAAATGGCTACGGCCACCTCTAAAAGATAAAGGGTCACGGCCGTCTCCGAATTAAAAAATGGCTACAGCCATCTCTAAAGAAAGAACGACTACGGCCGTCTCCAAGGTATAAAGGACCGCAATTGTCCCCAACGCATAAACGGATAAGGTTATTGGTGGAATCCGCTCATTGAGCTCGACCTCAATAAGCGGAGGGACTATCTGCATGGGTCAAAACTTGACCTCATGATAATGAATGAGATCAACGCATGTATTAAAGCATACTTATGACTAATAAATGGTATGGCCATTTATTCACAAGATTATCGGGTAGTTCTCCAATTTGACAACCGAGGCCATGTCCTGGCCGTCCATACGAGGGCGTCCCCTCTATGTGGTCCCAACCCCTTGGCGCCAGCTGGCAGATCTCTTAGCTATAAATACTAAGAGAAAGAACCCTAAAAAGGGGGGTTGCTTCTTCTTCTTCTTCACATTTACGTCTGAAAGAAGGGATAATACATCATTGTAAGACTCTGAACCTCTCCATGGAGAGGCAGACCAAACCAATATCATTAATAAAAGATCTTCTCCCTCTTCCCTTTATCTAATATCTATTGTCTCTTATATCTTATTCCTTTGGTATTTGGATTTATTATGACATGCTATGATTGGCCCTCCATTTATTTCGATTGTTTTATGCTTATAAAGTGAATGAAAACTTTGAGCAAAACACTGAGAAAGTGAATATAGCTTTCGTGAAACTAATGATGTAAAATATTTTATATCATGTAAAATTGAAATGGGATGAAATCGCTTTAAGTGTTATAGTCGTCAAAATGCCAACAAAGATACTGTATGGGGTCAAATTTTATCCTAGACGCCTCTACGATAATGAGTACGTCTTTGAACATATGTCGACTAAAGTGAAGGCATGACCTGGACGTGGTGACAAAGGCGACATCGCTTAAAGACTTAGCGTCTCCACCCAGATGATGCTACCTACTTTTGTACCTTTTTTATTATTTCGAGGAAGGTCTCATGTTATATAAATGAGACCTGAACATTGTAAAGGGAGATCATCATTATTCTCGAATAATACAACTCTTCTCTCTCTATCTTTGTCTCTATATCTAACGGTTACTTCTCTCTTAAGTTCATATTATCTTTTAATCTTTCAGATCTATAATAATAATATCGCCCTTCTAATCTTTAGGTCATATTATATTTGATTATGATTTATCCTCGTTTAGCTTTTTATTATTTTTAAACTTGCAAAGTACATCAATAACTTTTGAGCCAAACAGATATCAATTTGTCTTTTTCTCAGATGGGATCTTCAACGACAAATACGGCTGCTATATAGTATTTTGCGTCAGTTATTTCACCAAAATAGCGTCGAAACATATATACACTATAGTACTCAATACTAAGCACCAATGCTTTTTCCTTTTCCTGTTAATTTAAGTAGTCCTAGAATACATTGATGATATTCAAAGATTTGGAAGCATATTTAAAAATCTAAATCATATATTTATGGTTTGCACACAAATATCCTTTGCACCTAACTAGAGGTTGTCTTAAATTTTATTTTGCTTAGTTCAGTATTTGCTCTAATATTTTATATTAGTGACTAATAATTGTTCTTAATGAAATGAATATCATGAGTTAACGAACTTCATTCCATGTCTTATATCTAATAATCAAAATAGTTAATAACTAATATTGCATGAGAAAATGTTTTTACATTATTAGCTACTAGAGACGACGATGACGACGACGACAACAACAACAACAACAATAACAACAACCCAGTGAAATGTCACAAGTGAGATATGCGGAGGGTGGTGTGTACGCAGACCTTACCTGTATCCCGAAGGAGTAGAGAGGCTGTTTCCGAAAAATCCTCGGCTCAAGAAAGCTAAAAGACAGAAGAAGACAATATTAGTAACACCACCCAAATAATATGAGACAAAAAATTACCAATAAAAACAGAAACCAAGAAAAGGATCCAAAGCAAAAGCAAAATCAAAAGCAAGGCAAGCAGAATAATATCCCTCCCAAACTAGTCTAACACAAATATGGTATAAGATAAGACTCAACTACCTCCTAACTTACAACCCTAATACTCGACCTCTACATGTTCCTATCAAGTGTCATGTCCTCGAAAATATGAAGTCTCACCATATCCTGCCTGATAACCTTCCCCAATACTTCTTAGGTCGTCCTCTACCTCTTCTCGTACCTTACATCACCAGACGTTCGCACGCCCTTACTAGAGCATTCGGGCTTCTCCTCTGAACATGCCCAAACCATCTGAGCCTTGCTTCCCCCATCTTGTCATCAATGGGAGCCACGTATACCTTCTCCCGAATATCACCATTTCTAATCTTGTCCAATATAGTGTGCCCGCACATTCACCTCAACATCCTCATTTCGGCTACCTCCATCCTCTGGATATGTAATTTCTTAACCGGCTAACACTCAGCCCCATACATCATGGCCAGCTTAACCACCGCTTTATAGAACTTACCTTTGAGTATAAGTGGCACTCTCTTATCACACAGTACTCCAAATGCTAATCTCCACTCCATACATCCTACCCTAATACGGTGTGTAACATCCTCGTCGATCTCCCCTCCCCCTGGATAACCGACCCGAGGCACTCTAAGCTGTCTCTACTCGGGATGACCCGTAATCCCAGCCTCACATCCACGCCTACTTCCCTTTGCTCATCACTGAATTTACATTCCAGGTATTCCGTCTTTGAATTGCTAAGATTGAAACCTTTAGATTCAAGAGCTTGTCTCCAAACCTCTAACCTTTCGTTAACACCGGTTCACGACTCATCAATCAGAACTATGTCATCGGCGAATAGCATGAACCATGGCACATCCTCTTGAATGTGATGTGTCAACGCGTCCATCACCAGGGCGAATAGAAACGGACTCAGCGCAGAACCGTGGTGTAACCCCATAACAACCGGAAAATCCTCAGAGTTGCCTTCTCCTGTCCTAGCCCGAGTCTTCGCCCTATCATACATGTCCTTAATCGCCATAATGTAGGGAGCATGCACGCCTTTTACCTTCAAGCTTCTCCAAAAGACATCTCTAGGAACCTTATCATACGCTTTTTCTAGGTCAATAAACACCATGTGCAGGTCTTTTTTCCTATCCATGTATTGCTCAACCAACCTCCTAACAAGGTGTATAGCTTCTGTAGTAGAATGACCCGGCATAAAACCAAACTGGTTGTCGGAAACGGACACTGTCATCCTCTACCTTGCTTCGACCACCCTCTCCCATACTTTCATGGTATGACTCAGTAATTTGATACCCCTATAATTGTTACAACTCTCGATATCACCCTTATTCTTATACAGTGGGACCATCGTACACCACCTCCACTCTTCCGGCATCCTCTTCTCTTTAAAAATAACATTAAATAACCTAGTCAACCACATCAAACCTGCTTTCTCCACACACTTCCAAAATTCTACTAGAATCTCATCAGGCCCGGTCGTTGTACCCCTACATATCTTACTCACAACTCTCGCGACCTCCTCAACCTTGATGGCCTGCAGTGCCTAGAGTCACTTTGACTCTCAGAATGCTCCAACTCATCGAGCACAATATCCCGATCCCCTACTTCGTTAAGAAGTTTTTAAAAGTAGGTCTGCCATCTCCTCTTAATTTGGGAATCTTCCATCAATATTCTACCATCGTCGTCCTTGATGCATCTCACTCGGTCTAAATCTCAAGCTTTCCTCTCTCTCAGCTTGGCCAGTCGAAATAACTTCTTCTCCCCGCCTTTCTCCCCTAGTTCCTCGTATATATGACTATAGGCCGCAGTCTTAGCCTCCATGACTGTCAGTTTCGCTTCCTTCCACGCTACTAGAGAATTTTTATTAAATGTAGTTTTCATACACTATATATAAATAATCAAGATATTATCTCTAGCCCTTCGTGGCTTAGAAAACTTTATGATAGAAGAAATAAAAACAAAGATAGAAACAAACGGGTTTATATTATAAAAATTACTTTGTGTATACTTTAATTGTTCAAAAATTAATGTAGTCCATAAATGAGTGCTTAATGATAAGTGTGACATATAATTTTTGATTAGTGCTTGATATGTATTTGATTACGTCTAGGAAGACACCAACAAAGGGTTAATGGTGGTGGTAAGTACCCCTTCATCTTTAACAAGAAGTTTTCGGTTTGAGCTTTGGGTATAGAATCGTCTTTGTTAGGGAGCCTTTACCCTCAACGTGGGACTTTTCGGAGCGAATTTAACTTTTGTCATGCTCCAATATAAATACCAGACACCGAACGGAAAACAAAAAAAGGTCTATGAAGACGGCGAATGTAAGCTAAATTTAATAAAACCCATAATGGGTCCATTAGGTCTCCCTTTAATCTTTTCATAAAACACATACTTGTCTTCTTTTTCATAGAGTTGTTTTGAGAATATTTTGTGTATAATAATTGTTTCATCGACACTACCATATTGATTAAACGATATATATAGAGACGAATCTAATTGTACGTCAATCTAAAGTTAACTCAAACATATATGCCATTATTCTAATCTAACAATTTATCGTGTAAATTGATACCAATATCATATTTATGTCATATTATTAGCCTAAACAAAATCTGAACAAAACTAAGTGATGAGTCACATCCCACAAAAGAAATAGAAAAAGAAAAGGAAAAAAAAAAGGAGTGCTAAAAGCTTCTCCGTCCACTTGAAATTTGAAAATGGTAAAAGTGCTTATCTATTTCCTTTAGTGTAAACCAATTTGCTGCAAAAAAATTATACAGACACGTCAAAAGTAGTAATATAAATGTTACCCCTATTTAATACTATACAAATTGACCGGCAAAATATAGACACGTGCAGGTGCACCCTAGTTTCTTTTTATTATTATGATATATGTAAGCTATCAGTATAAAAGAGAAAGAAGAAAATAGAAAAAGAACAACAAAAATGTGGAAACCTCAGTAATATTGTCTACTCTCAAATGGAAGTATTTTTACTATGCCACGTAGTAAAAAATCTAAAAGGAGAAAGGGAAAATGAGAAAAAAATGAATTTAAGTAAATTTTTTGGTGGTATATTCCTAAAATAAAGCGGTAGCTGGGCTTTCAAGTGGGCTGGGGTCCACTGGATTTGGCTCCACATGCAAGTTGCACTAGTGGGCCTTGTCCATTTTCGACTATCTTTAACTTTGACTAATTTGCTTTGCTTGGCCTAATCAAGTAAGAATGAGAGGCATTTAAGATACAGATTTTTATTATTTATACCATATATGAAACCTTATTATTAAAACTGTGCATAATTTTTACATTATTCATTCAGTCCATATTATTTTTATGGTTTTTGTACCAATCACTAAAAGTTAATTTATAGCAATTGTATCTTCCTATTTACGAGTTAAATTTTAAGAGAAGAATATTCTGAACACATTTGGCGTGAATATTCTAACAGATTTAGGAGATGAATATTGAAACGGAAAGGAGATTTTTCATCTACATCTTCATCTTCATCTTCATCTGTTCTTCTATATATTTTTCACCATTGACAGCCACTAAAAAGCTTGAAATCTTTGAATTCAAATTTGGGTTTTCAAAAAATCATTATTTGTTTGGATTTGGTGTTGTTGTAAATAATTCAGAATATGTTTATGAGTTTATATCTCAATAGTGAGGGGTTTTGGTGAAGATTATACTTGGTTTTGACTGAATTTTAAATTGAAACTCGAAGAAGAAGAAGAAGAAGAAGAAGAAGAAGAGAAGAAGAAGAAGACATATTTCCGAAAATTGTAGATAATTATAAAATTATAGATAAATTATAGAATTGTAGATTGGAAATACTAAAACTTCTACAAATTCTACTATTATGCCGAAAATGCCAAATATGCTACAATTGAAATAGGAATTGGGATATTAAAATTCAATCTATCCATTTTGTATATATCTTATAGATAAATTGTAGATTATTTGTATTCTGATTGTAGATGCATTATTTTCTATTTTTACAAATTCAAAACGACTAAGCTTCTACAAAATCTTCTGTAAAAAACAGTCTACAATTTATCTACAATTTGAATACAAATTATCTACAAATTCTGAAAATATGTTCGAGTTTCAATCAACTGTATTAACCAGTAACCTTCAACCACTACCCCTAAAAAAAAGAGGTCAACAAAAATAATGATACATTGATGTTTTGTACGTGTAAATAGAGAATTGGTAAATAAGAACTAATCTGAAGATACATCGCTAAGTTAAGTTTTTTTGGAAAGTAAATGAGAACTAATGTGGGGGTAGGGGTTGGGGAGAGAGACGGGTAAAGGTAAATGTAGAAAGATACGGTCCTAAATTAGCGCCTAATATAAATGCACCCTTAATTATATCCCTAATTTGAATTATAATATATAAATAGTAATGTGGTAGGCTGAAATGCAATTAACACAAACTTTAAACATTGAGGGTAATAAGGTTTCATATATTATATAACAAGGTAAAAATTCCTTAAAAATAGTATAAACATGCTTTTCTTTGTTTCTTCTTTACTATCCATTTATTTAATTGGATTATCAGTTTCTGATTGAATAAAGTTTTAAAAGTTGCAATGTTGTCTTTGTTATTTTCATCGATAGAATATCATTAATCGAAAAGTTATATTGCATATAAGAATATAAACGAAATATATATGTAAAAATTAATTTTTGTATATATATATATATTAAATGCCATTAACTACCGTTGGACATGTACTTGTAAAATTGTAAGAGAAAGCAAACAATACAAGTCAACTGAAAGAAACCTCAAAAAATTAAATTAACTTGTTAAAGCAGAAGGATTTTGCGAGATAACTTCTTTCAATACTTCAAGCATTGGTCCGGCGAATAGCCACACTTTTAAAAGTAATTGAAATTTAGTTACTATATATATATAAATAAAAATAATATTTAAAATTCAAAAAAATACTCTAACATAATATACTAATATTCGAGTATATTATATTAGAATTTGAAGCACTGGTGCTCCAGTCTCCAATATATTTTATTAGAACCAGCAAAATATATCGGTCCAGCATAATATGCTGGAAGTTTATACATAAGTGCATCAAACTCTATATTATGCTGGACCGATCACTATAATAATAGAATAATAACTATATTTCAGTAACTTGATAAATATTAACTATTTTTTAATAATTAATTCAAAAATTGGCTAGACGTGTTATTTAACCTTTTTCTGTGTAGTATAAAGCAAAATGCATTGGATTGGACTTATACATATCTTAAAGATTTGAACGTATTGAGATATGACTATCAGATATCAGAATCTTATCTCCGTCTATGCGATGTTGGAAGTTGGAACTGTGGAATACAATTTGGGGGGGGGGTGGGGGGGGGGTGGGGGGTTGCAAAGCCCAAATAAAGAAACATTCTTTATTTGTTTTTTCCGTTAGTGGTTTTGACAAGAGTTATAAGTCGGTTGATTTTAATCCATTATAGCAGTCGGATTCATCATCCAATTATTTTCAAAGAAGTCAATTTATTTGCCCTAAATTAAATTAGGAGGAAACTGTACTTCTCAATTGAGTTTTAAGGACGTTTTCGTTGGATACCTTTATTTTTTTATAAAATATATTTTATGTATTTAAGTTGTTATATTTATTAATATAATAAAAAAATATAGGCGTAAAATCTAAAATTCTAGCTAAGTTTAACATGTATTTAATTGTATTCATGTTATATTTTTTTAAATACAGTAACATATCTGCGCTAAAAACGAAAGAAAATAAAATCACATGATATTCTCGTAGTTTAACTCAACGAACTAAAACAATCCCTTATTAATTTGTATTTGAAAGAAAAATAATATTTAGCATATATGGTGCCTTAATTGTAGGATGCAACTATATTTAGATTATTTGCTATAAAGGATAAAAGGTATTTATAGGATATGATATTTTAAATGATATTTATTTAAAATAAATAGGGTACTAAGGTTTTTTATAGGGGTAAAAATTCCTAAATTGTATTCATATACGATCGTATCTTCTAAATACCTCAAGGTGTCCAAATAGATAAGTTTTTCGATTGTGAATTAAATTGTCATAATTATACTTGGAACTAGGGGTGTACATAGGTCGGGTTGATTCGGATTTTTTAATTACCAAACCAAATCAATTGTATCAGGTTGTTAAATCTAAAGACCAAACCAAACCAATAAAATTTGGATTTTTCAATCTCGATTTTTCTCAGGGTTTTCGGGTTTTTGGACTTTTTTGGATTTTCCCCCCATAAAGTCTTCATAGCACAAAATATAGAATATGTGCTCCAAATATTTCTTTAATCCTAATAAGATAGAACTACATATGGTGTTTTTCAATAAAATAACATAAATATGAGATGAGTCATGTCATTATATTAAAATATTTAACAATAAAGCTAATAAAATCATATAAAATAAGTATCATTAATAAGAAATAATAAAAACAAACAGAATTTAAAATTACTAATAAGTGCTAAAATAAGTGCGATTAATAAGTACTACTATTTACATGACTAATCACTAATAGAAAAATAAGTTATGCATTTTATCTAAACCACAGAAAAACTGAAAAATAGATATCCAACACTATTTGCATTAAAAATATAATTAAATTGAATGTCTTTTATTATTATTAGTATTGATTGGATATTGGTTTAGGATTTATATGAGTTACTAACATTTATGAACTATAAAACTTATTGGAGCATCTAAAATTTATTAGTCCTAGCTTGAAATAATACGTGAAAAGATAACAACAAAAACAACAACAACAACAACAACAACAACAACAACAACCCAGTATAATCCCACTTAGTGGGGTCTGGGGAGGGTAGTGTGTACGCTGACCTTACCCCTACTCTTGGGTAGAGAGGCTGTTTTCAAATAAACCCCCGACATCCTTCCCTCCAAGAACATCCCACATTGCTCTTAGGGCGACTCAAACTCACAACCTCTCGGTTGGAAGTGTGGGTTGCTTACCATCAGAGCAACCCCTCTTGTCAAACTATAAACTACACTATAATAAATATTTGTATGTATTAAATATATTTAAAATTTCTATACATATAATATCGGGTTGGTTTGGTTTCAATTTGACTTTTTTTTTTAGTTAAAATCAAGCCAAACAAAATATGGCCGATTTTTTTTTAAACACCAAACCAAATCAAATCAAATGATAATCGATTTTTTTTTTTCCGGTTTGACTTGGTTATCGGGTTGGTGCGGTTTGTTCGTATCATTTGTACACCCCTACTTGGAACCTTTTTCACATCACGACCCAAATTATCCATAAATAACCAAAGCTCAATTAGTCAATTTGAATGGGAGCCTTGATGTAATTGATAAAATTATTATCATGTAATTAGAGGTTACGAGTTCGAGACGTGAAACTGTGGGTCCAATCAAAATTAAAAAAGGAAGTTGATAGCAACAAGTTGCAACGATGGCTGAAAACAAATCAAGTTGCAAAAAGGCTGAAACCATAACAAGTTTGGACATTGGCAACTTGCAATAAATCAAGTATTTTGATTAGGAGCTTAATTCTTCTTGTTTAGGTACAACAAAAACGAGAGAAGCATAAAGCAGTGAGAGAAATCCACAGATAGTAGTCCGTGAGATAAATAGAGAGTGAAAGTAATATTGTAGTGATGTGTTTAAAATAGAGAGTGTTATTTCTTTCGAAGTTATAGTAGTCTTTTGGCACTACTAAGTTGTTATATTGATCTGCTTGGGTATTATATTTTACTCCGTTAAAAGAGTTGGTGTCTTTGTTAGTCTTTTTTGTTATTGTTATTTACCGTCAATATTATTCCTGGGTGGGATATATTAATTTTTATCCCAACAACATGGTATCGGAGCCATGACAAATAATGGTTCGGTGTCTTTTCAGTACCCCGTCTCACAAAAGATAATTATGAGAAATGGTGTATACGTATGAAATCCATTCTTGGCTCCCAAAATATATGGAAAATCGTAGATAGAGGGTATGCAAAACCCGATAATGAGGAAGCTCTGCTTCAAAATGTAAAAGATGTCTTGGCAAAGATAAGGAAGAAGGACCAACAAGCTCCCATGCTCATCCACCAATGTTTGGATGATGCCATGTTTGAGAAGGTGGCAGATGCTACCACTTCAAAGGAAGCTTGGGAGATTTTACAAAATTCTTCTCAAGGAGTTGATAAAGTGTGGATGGTAATACTTCAAACTCTAAGGGTTGATTTTGAAATTTTAAAAATAAAAGAATCTGTATGCATTTCGGATTATTGTTCAAAAGTGAAGGCTGTTGTAAATCAGTTGAGAAGATATGGAGAGGACATAGAAGATGTCTGTGTAGTAGAAAAGATCATTCGCACTATAACACCCAAATTTAATTTTGTGGTGTGTGCTATAGGATTTAGATTCAATGATGGTGGAGCAATTTGAGGGAATCTTTACAGGCCCATGAAGAAAAGATCAAGAGGAGGCAAGAAGTGCCATTGGAGCAACTTCTTAAAACCCAGGCATCTTTCGAGGATTATAGAGATGAAAAGAGCTATCGAAGAAACGGACGGTGATGAGGCCGTGGCGGTCATGGAAGCTGAAGAAGTAACGGTTATAACTTCAACAATGAAGTTAAATGCCCAACCATTCAGAGGTTGTGGTCGTGGACAAAGAGGAGGAAGAGGACGTGGCTACGACCAAGAAAATTATGGAAAAAATATGATAAAGCAAAAACTGAGAGTTATAATTGTCATAAATTTGGTCATTACTAATAGGAATATCATAACAATGTTGAAGAAAAAACTAACCTTGTTGACGACAAGAAAGATGACTATAAATCAACATTGTTGATGGCACTTAAGAAAGAAGACAAGAATAATTGAAGCTCGTAGTATTTGGACAATTGAGCAAGCAATCATATGCGTGGATGCAAAGAAAGTTTTCTGGAGATCAATAAAATGGTGACAGGTAATGTGTCATTTGGAGATACCTCAAAGATTCAAATCGAAGGGATAGGTACTATTCTGATCTCGTGTAAAAATAGCGACCACAAATTAATTCAAGATGTTTATTACGTCCAAAAATTAAAAAGTAATATTTTGAGTTTGGGCCAACTTCTTGAAAAGGAATATGACATCTACATAAAAAATGCATCTTTGGCTTAGAGCTTCAAATTGAATTTTAATTGCTAAAGTAAATATGACAAAGAATAGATTATTTTCTTTGAATCTTAAGACAATTGATGCAAAGTGTTTGAAGGTTAATGTGCAAGATGAATCACGGTGTTGGAACATGCGATTTGAGCACTTGAATTATGAAGCACTCAAAACAATTGGATAAAAGAACATGGTTCATGGGATACCATCAATCAACCATCTCAATCAATTGTGTAAAGCTTGTCTTATTGGAAAACATGCAAGGAGGAGTTTTCCAAAGGAGGCCATGACAAGATCAACCAAACCGCTTCAGCTTGTCCATATTGACGTGTGTGGACCAATCAATCCACTTTCCTTTAGTAAAAGTAAATACTTTCTGCTCTTCATTGATGACTTTAATAGAACGATTTGGATTTATTTCTTGATAAAAAAATCTGAATCTTTTGCTGCTTTGAAAAATTTTAAAGTACTTGTGGAGAAAGAAAGTGGCTATAAAATTAGAGCTTTAAGGTCCGATAGAGGAGACGAATTTACTTCAAAACAATTTAATGACTTCTGTCAATCTCATAGAATTCATCACCCTCTAACGGTACCTTCTTCACCCCAAAAAATGGATTTGCAGAGAGAAAGAACTGAATAATTAGAATTAGCCCTAAAGTAAAACTCTCTACAAGATAGACATTCAGTCCAAATAGAATTCTATTCTTAACACTTCCCCTTGAATGTCTACTCAAAAGGTAATGTGCCTCTTTAAAACCTTAACTAAAATAAAACTCAATAGGAAAATAATTCTAGAAAAGGAAAAAAGAGTACACATATTTAGAAATGCGCCTATTGGTTGCCTCGTTAAAAACCTTGCAAGGAAAACCCACTGGGACAAAACCTTGTAAGGGAAAAAGAGTGCAACGCTCATTAACTCCCCTTGAAGAGAGCATCAATTCACATCATTGAGCCTTCGCATCCCAATCTTGTACACCGTCTTCAAGAGATCGTTGGTAGATTTTTGATAAATAAATCAATCATATTAACTATAATGAATATTTGCACCTTGAAATCATAACTCGTGATAAATATATAATATCTTCACAAATATCGTAGAACGGCTCTTCAATATCTCCATAAAGGTATCATCACTATCACATTATCATGCTTATAGTCATATCAAGATACATTTGTGCATAAATTGCACTAAGGAAGTGGTACCTCAAGATCAGGAATCGTAGATGCTTCAAGCAACTTAAATCCTTCATGGATTGTCATATAAGTTAAGTCATACCATATTATAGACATAAGATGCATATCAAGTTTTCATGTCATGCTAGACAAATAAGATATTGAAACCTGATTGCACATACCGTTGACTTTATACTTTTAAGTATTTGAACTACATGTCCAAAACTACATGTCTTTTATATGGAATCAATTCTATTTGAATTGTATCTCTTATATTTGGTCAATACTTTTGTGTCTATGTTCGATAGACTTAAGATCCTCATCTATACTTAGCGCTATGATAGATGTCGTCGACGAACATGTTACATCGGTTCCAATAAATTTTCATAAAGACATAACATATAGATCCCTTCATTCATATATTCAGGTACCTGAATCTCTCATGAGATTCTATGAAGTGTTATGTCACGTGACCTTCTAGATCACTTGCCTCATTTATTATGATCATTTGCTTATCTTCTTTATCAAGAAGTTCTATTTGAAATTGATTTGTCTATACGCGTTATGCGCACCACAGATTTTGTTCTTCTAGGACCTAATATGAGCATTTGCAATGAGAATATAGTTACTTTCTTTGGGTCAGCAAATGCGTATGACATGCTTTGTAATATGTTGCAAATGAATTATCTTTTTATGAACTTCAATTTCATATTATCCTATTCGAGGATCAAGATATACAAATGATAATCCGTTCAATGTAACTTTTTTTTTTCAATTGTTTATCATATCTCCCCCTCATGTTAGAAAAACTAACTTGTTTTCTCAACTTTGAGAATTCATCTTTGTGCATTATGGTGTTAATAAAAATATACAACGCACATTAATAATAATAAGTTGGAGTTATTTGGTTCATGACCCTGAACCACTTGTGAGGAGAGAATGTAATATACTTTCGCATATAACATATATCAAACGGATATAGATAACTTTGTTCTCATAAGAAATAGTTTAGCTATTAAGTGGAGGCACTCAATAAATTATCTTGCTAAACCCGCTGTGATGTAAACTAACTTATCAAGATAAACTATCTTGAATAGAAAATCTGGAAATTGTACTCTAAATTAAATTATTGAGTAAGTTACTGAGCAAGCACCGGCCAGGTTGTAGGTTAATAATAATCGCACATGTAACCATCTCACAGAGGTATCTTATGTGGTATACATGGCAGATGAATGGGCCCATATTCGCCTTTGATATTTCCAGCATTCATGGGATTCAATCCCAATTTTAATTGCTCTATCAATTAACGAGAACAAGCAACCTAAGAGAATTCGTAAAGATCTTTCTAGTTCTTTAATATTTACCCATATAGATTCTCGTTTATGTTTGCACATCATAATTTAATTAATATGACTAAACCAGCTATGCCAACTGGATATCAATAAACTCCAAGTTTATTATGATATGAGTTTTATGTCAATAAAGTTCTACTATATTGTGGGATTCTTTCATTTGTGTAGTACAAATTGGAGAATAAAGCGGGTAGCTTTTCGCATACATATTATTCCTCTACAAGTTGTAGTAATAGAAGATATCAAATCTTTCCTTTATTTATAGTCTCAATACAATCAACCGCTTTCGCATATACTTTGGAAACTGAATAAGTTTCTTCGAGACTTACTACAACACAATACATTATTGGTAATCAATTGTGTTTCTACAAAATAGTATAATTGGCTCTTACAGAGTTTTCAATTAATTTGGTACTATCACATATTAATCAATATCCATATAGTGAATATTTCTTTTAAAAAGAAAGTTGTACCATTATGGTCATGGTCAAAATTATATGCAAGATATGTTTCTTGCATTATTATTGTCCTTTAATAATCACATATACCAAAATATTTTGGTGTACAATAGATACGTGATCAATGACCATTCATGCCATAATAATGACATTATTTTCTTATATCATCTCAACCCTCCTTTTAGAGGTGAGTGTGGTATATTCACTACAACTAGCACGTTCATATCTTCCAAGAATGAATATGTATTCATAAATTAGATATTGTCACACTCACATCATGAGTAGATCATAATCATCTATATGTGCTTTATAAAATCCCATATTGTCAAATTAATGACAAATATTACTTTCACATAGTGAAGGATTATTTTGAGAATCCTTATTATTCTCATTATCACAATGATGACGATTATAATTTCGTCTATTGCCACGTCTACATCCGTTGATATTTTCATAGTAATAATTTTGTCTTCTTTCAGACTTATCACATACTGCTATCACATTCTCTAAAGGGAATGAGATTGGAACAAATTCAATGGGACAAATTTTTAATTCTATGCCCACAATCATACATGAATTTGATCATGGCAAGACATAGAAATTTATGGCTAGAAATTCTTAATATGGCTAGATGTATGTTGAAAGCTAAAAGTATGCCCAAGAAATTTAGGGCCGAAGGTGTTTCTTGTGCAGTTTATTTGAACAACAGGTCTTCAACAAGTAATGTTAGAGATCAAACGCCTCAAGAAGTATGGATTGGAAGAAAGCCAAGTGTCAAACACTTGAGAATCTTTGGGAGCATAGCATATGCTTATGCGCCACAACAAGGGAGAGCGAAGCTTGACGATTGAAGTGCCAAGCATGTGTTTGTTGACTATGATACGAGTTCAAAAGGATACAAGGTATACAACCCAAGCATCGGTAAGGTGGTGGTAAGTCGCGATGTTGAATTTGATGAAGAATTAACATGGGATTGGGAAGCTCAGGAAGAAACTTCATATGATTTTATTCCATACTTTGGTGATGAAGAAGAACCAGAGACCGTAGAACTTGTGCGGGATACAACTCCACCTCCTTCTCCAACCAATGTTGCATCTTGCTCTTCTAAAAAAAATTCAAATGAACAGCCGCAAAAGACAAAGAGTATTCAAGAGCTATGAGGACACAAAAGAAGTTACTAATTTTGATTTTTTATATTGTCTCTTTGCTGACAATGAACTAATGAACTTTGATGAAGCTCTTACAAACAAAAAGTGGAGACAATCCATCAAGGAGGAGATTGTGTCATTAGAGAAGAACAATACTTGGGAGTTAACAATTCTTCGTTAACAACTCTTCCCAAGGGTCATCGAGCAATTAGAGTGAAATGGGTATACAAGACAAAGAAGAATGTTGATGCATATGTGATGAGATACAAGGAACGAATTGTGACTAAAGGCTACAAGCAAAGGCAAGGCTTTGACTATGAAGAAGTCTATGCACCTGTTGCCCGCATGGAGACTATTCGTTTGCTGATCTCTTTGGCGGTGCAAATGAAGTGGAAGATCCATCAACTAGATGTCAAGTCATCCTTCTTGAATGGCTATCTTGAAGAAGAAGTCTTTGTTGAACAACCATTGGGTTTCGTGATCAAAAACCATGGAGATAAAGTGTTGCGGTTGAAAAAAGCTTTATATGGATTAAAGCAAGCCCCACGAGCATGGAATAGTTGCATCGACATGTATTTTCAAGACAATGAGCTTACTTGTTTTCTCCATGAACATGCACTTTACCTTAAAGTTCATACTAATGGAGATATCTTACTTCTCTGTCTTTATGTTGATGATCTTATTTTCACAGGTAATAACTCAAGTTTGTTTGTAGCTTTTAAGAGAGATATGTCCCGCGAGTTTGAGATGACAAACGTATGGCTCATGTCATACTACCCGGGCCTAGAAGTGAAGCAGAGAGAGGATGGAATTTTTATCTCTCAAGAAAGCGATACAAAAGAGATATTGAATAAGTTCAAAATGCTCGATTGTAACCCCATGAATACACCGGTGGTGAATAGGAAAAATTTATCCAAGTTTGATAAAGGAGAAAAGGTGGATCTCACATTTTTCAAAAGTTTTATGGGAAGTTTGAGGTACTTGACTTGTACCAGGCCAGATATACTCTTTGCAGTTGGAGTAATAAGCCGCTTCATGGAAGCTCCTACCTCCACTCATTTGAAAGTCACTAGAAGAATTATTCGTTACCTAAAAGGTACTATTAACTTTGAGTTATTTTATTCGTCTTCTAGTTATTTTAACTTTATGGAATTTTGTGATAGTGATTATGCGGGAGATATTGATGATAGAAAAAGTATAACTGATTTTGTATTTTTCTTGGGTAATTCTATTATTTCTTGGGTTCAAAGAAACAATCAATTGTTACTCTTTCAACTTGTGAAGCTGAATATATAACAACAACATCCTGTACATTTCATGTTATTTGGCTGTAAAGATTGTTGAAGGAGATCAATTTATCACAAATCGAAGCTACAAATATTCGTATTGACAACAAATCCGTACAGGCACACGCGAAGAATCCAATGTATCATAATCAAAGCAAGCATATTGGTACAAGGTATAACTTCATCGGAGAATACATTTGCAAGAAGGAAGTCGAGCTAAAGTATGTGAAGTCACATGATCAAGTTGCGGATATTTTTACCAAGCTCCTCAAGTTTGAAGATTTTTAGAGATTGAGATCACGTCTTGAAATGAAGAAAAAATATCAAAATTAAGAGAGAAATTTGTGGGGCCAATCAAAACTAAAAGCAATTAAAAAAAGGAAGTAGATAACAAGAAGTTGCAATGGCAACTTATTGCAATAATGGTTGAAACAGAAAAAAAAAGTGGCAACAAGGCTGAAAACATAACAAGTTTGGACGTTGGCAACTTGCAGTAAATCAAGTATTTTAATTAGCTGAAATTTTGGTAATTCCTCCTATAAATAGGAGCACAATTCTGCTTGTTTAGATACACCAGAAACGAGAGAAGCATAAAACAATGAGAGTAATCCACAAATAGAAGTAATATTGTGGTGAAGTGTTTAAAATAAAGAGTGTTATTTCTTTTAAATTTGTAGCAGTCTCTTGGCACTACTAAGTTGTAATATTATACTGGGATATTGTATTTTACCCCATTAAAAGAGTTGGTGTCTTTGTTACTCTCTTCTATTATTGCCATTTACCGTCAATATTATTCCTGGGCGAGATACATTATTTTTTATCCCAACACTAATTGTCTCATACAGAAATGCAAGATAAGATTATATATAATAGACCCTTGTGATCTAGTCCTTTCCCGCATCCCGCACATAATAAAAACTTAATGCACTGGGCTGCTCTACTCCCGATTAGCCAGTTAGGGACAAGTCACTACATTTATCACAAATTGGCTGCAGACGACATTCTGCATCAGAAAACGAACATCATTCATCTAATTCCTGTAATATGGAAATGCATATTTGAAATTTATGGCGTACAAAATCAACACAGCTATATATGATTCAAAGATACAATTAATAATACAGCAATTCCATTTAATTACACGGAATACAAGGAGAAATACATAATATGGCCAATCAAGCAGGGCCAATCAAATGTTATGGCAGCAACTTATGAATACATATTATTGTTCTTGCCCAATAATACTTATGAGTTTCTAAATACAATTTGCAACAAACGAAAAGAAAACGCAACATACTATTATTATTTTATTTCGTTGAAGCAAAGATGGAGCAGCTGCCTTGATTTATCAAATTTACAGCATCCAACCTGGAATAAATCCATTCATATTATGAGCTGATGCTCCTCCGTTCACCTCATCCGTGCCCACATGATTGTATCTGTATAAATTAACCAGAATAATAATAAATGTAATTACCGTCAAGAATGAATACTTAATTTCATGAAACTGTGTATACTGCTAGTATTGGTCCATAAAGGTTGAAATTATTTACTATCCTAATCTATATTATCTGTCTTCTAATGTTTTTGCACATAGTTTAAGAAAACTCATGAAATAGCCCTAGGCATTTTGGCAACGTTCGGCCATACATTTTGGCAACATTCCACATTAAATCGATCGTTCCAGTATAACATATTATATATTTTGAAGAAAATTGAACATGGAAAAAACTCTTTATCATTACGTAACAACAAATTTAACGATACGTAATAAAATATAAGTAACAATCAAAAAGTAATTAACAAAATGGCTCTTGTTATTCAAACACAAGAAATATTTTGCAGCAAATTCAGATTGTACAACAACAACCTAGTAATAATCTCACTAATAGGGTTTGGGCAGGGTAGAGTGTACGCAGACCTTACTCCTATTCATGAGGATAGAGATGCTATTTCCGGAAGACCCTCGGCTCAAAAACAAAAGATCTGTATTAACTAACAGAAAAAATCGGAGATTAATAGTTACCCAAATTGAGGAGAAGAAGTCAATCCAAGAGGCTGAAAGAAACCCTCAGTTTGAGGGAGACGGTTGAGTTGCATTGCTTGGGCTCCATCTTCCCAACAAAATCGAAGAGGAATGCCAGCTGCACTTTCTTCCAGCTGACAAACACCATGAATTCAACACTTAGAAAAAACAATAAGAGAGATTTGATTTGATCGATTAGTTATCTTTTTTTACCTTTCTCCGGAGATGTTTATTAGATTCTGCCAGCATTTGCTCCTGCCAAATTTATAGTTTACAAATAGGTTAATAACTCTCTCTTCCTTTAATCAATAGGAAATTTAAAGGATTAAAAGTACGTTATATATAATAATAATGATTACTCTTTGTTGAAGGTCTGCAAGCTGATCCAGCATGAATTGTGTCTGCAAATTAAGAGCAAAAACAAAGAATATTGTTGAAGAAAACCTCTATTAATTGAAATCTGTTTTCTTTTATGTAGAATTGTTTACTTATGATGTGAGACATCTTGCAAACAATCTTAAGTCCAAAATCCTTATAATGTACCAATCAAAATATTCGCAGTATAGACTTTTGCAGAAGTAACACAATTTTTGGTTGGCTATACAAGGATAAGAAATATCAAAGATAAAAGAGCTTTGTTGTGTGATTTATCATTATTCAAAATTTGGTTTTCTAACTTCCGCTTGACATCTAACCTTTTTGGTCATAACAATATGCTACTCTAAAAGCTTTTATTATTATAATACCTTTTCTTTCCCCCTCCTTAATTTAGTTTAGTCCTCCCACACCCACAATAATTGTTAGAATAAAATGCTTGAAAGAGAACTGGCCCGAAAAATAATTTATCAGACAGAACCTATGGAGAGAGTAATCAAGGCATTAGAGTATTAAAAAAAGGATGTTAGAATCATTCAATATGAGATTAAATTCATTCTCAAAATAGAGATAAGTATGCGTCCAGACTACCCTCCTAGGGGCGGAGCTAGTATAGAGTTTATGGGTTCAGCTAAATCCATAGCTTTGATCAAAACCTTATATTAATTTTAAGAAATTTATTAAACAATTACTACAAATTATTAATTTAGAACACAGTAACTTAAAAGAACTAGAATACCGAACCAATAAGCTTAAGATCTCTTGCCTTCGATCTGCTCTGACCCTCCCCAGTTCTTGCTTGTGGGATTATACTGAATTTTTTGTTATTGTAGATAAGATCAAACTCGTCATTTACTTCATTTAAAAATTCTCACGCATGTTTTTGTAGTGAAAATGACCACTGGGTATAAGATCAAAGTGATTTACCTTCCTTGACCTGATTTGCTTTAAGGACGCTTCTAATTGATTCTCAAGCTGCTCGAGGTCCTTGGTACTTAATGTCCCCAAATCTTCGCCAAGAAGGTTTCTGTGTAATAATTTGAGTTCATGAAAGGTAATTAACAAATCAATGGGCATACAGAAAGTATTATATAATTAAGATTTAAGAACTTAATTACCTCTGAGATCGTTGTAGGAGCTCAACTCTAGCTTTTAGCCTCAAATACTCATGGTAGTTGTTCTGTCACAAAATTAAGCGATTTTAACTTTTCCATGATTTCACAAAATTAAGGAGTTTTAATAAATTATGCTTGAAAAATGTAACTAATCCAACCTGCAAAAAAGTGTTTTCTTTTGTGTAGTATATACTACATGTAAAAAGTCCAATTATACCAAGGGCTTGAAGTTGAGATTATAGATTGTGTAATAACTCAAGAAAACGATAACGAATATGCACTGTGAAATGCTCATCATATATAAAATGCTGGAAATGATCACATTCCAACTTTATTTTCATGATAAATAAAGTGCCCTTGGACTGTAGGATTTGATGCTCCGAGTAACTCTTAACTTGAAACGGATAATAATTAATGCTACAAAGGGCCAAATATATCACTATATTATAAGAATAAACAACTCTCACTTCCAACCAAGAGGTTGTGAGTTCAAGTCTCCCCAAGAGCAAGGTGGGAAGTTTTTGGAGGGAAGGATGTTGGGGGTCTATTTGGAAACAGTCTCTCTACCCAAGGGTAGGGGTAAGATCTGCGTACACACTACCCTCCCCAGACCCCACTAAGTGGGAATATACTGGATTGTTGTATTATGATGTGGATGCTACATGCAAAGCCCTTAATCCATATATAAATGATTATAATATGGAATACAATATTTTTCATAGTAATGGTATAGTGGTGGCAATAGTGATAGAGAGGAAGAAAATTTTAATGGCAGAAAGAAATTGAAGGGGTAAAATGAGTAGGGACACTGAGGTGGCAAGCCATGTGGCATCCACCTCATCAAATGTCTGTGTCACATAGGATTGAATGTCCACTTTGAACAAAGTTAACAGAATAGGGGTATATGTGAAGCAATAGTATAACGACGGGGTATATTTGGATTCAAAGTATAACAAGGGGTATATTTAAATTTTTTATGATAGTATAAAAATATTTTTGGCTCTTTCCGTAATTAATAAGTATGTTTCATGTTGGAATAATAACTTACCTATTATAACATCTACAACAAGAAGAATGTAAGGCGAGTTTAAGATATTGACTTGTATATTACATTCGTGATTATTGGGAAAAGAACAACAAATAATCGAGACCTCAAGATTAACAAGAACCATTTTCAATGAAGACGAAAGCAACCTTCTAAAACTTCAAACTAGTTTTTGCCCCACCAAAAAAAAAAACAACTATTGCAAAACAATGTTTCAACCAAAGAAAACTGTAAAAACTCAAAGCCTTTTATTTTTCATATAAAGATAGCTATCATCTAATAACTTTAATTTGTTTTCCCGAAAAGAATCACTTATGGGATAATATAATTGCAGCTGTGATAATGAGAAGAGTAGATGAATACTTACCTGAGTATCAGTAGCTGATTGGCTGGCTTCCAAAGTAGCATAGCTGCAACTTTGATACTTTTCAATTGTTTTCATCATGCTACAAGAATGAAAAATGAGATATTTAGCTAGCGTTTGGACATAGATTTAGTTGAAACGTAGAAAATTTTGTTTTAAGTTGTATTGAAAAAGTATTTTTGAAGGTTAAAGTTGTATTTAGACATGAATTTTATTTAAAATAAGTTAAAGTTTTGTGAGTGGAAGAAAAATTTCACCTAGAAACTATTATAGACATTGAAATTTTAAGAGATCAAGATAAATCTTAAATTCAAGACAACTCTTGAAATATTAGGAGTCTATTAGGGTTACTTGGTGGCTACTCCGCCCGAATTCATGCCTATAAATAAGGCTACATATGTCCTTCAAAAAGGATCTCAACAATTCCATAAACTCTTAGAATATGCACAAAGAGATCAAATATGGAATCTTTGAAATTCCATGAAACTCTTGGAATATATTAATAAAGAGATCAAAGACATGTCAAATATGCCTTACTTAAAGTTCTACATTGGAGAAATATGCCGTAAGGCACTCGAGTCAAGTGGGATAAATCAGAGAAAAGAATCAAGCGATAATCAGAGTTGTAACTTACAATATCTATTAATAAAAAAAATTCTTTATAGTTGTTTATTATTGCAGTTTTATTTTTCTGGAATAACTTGTTGCAAACAACTACCCTTAATCAATTTTTGGGAAGTTGAATGTTTTTTCAAAACCTAATCATATTCCTTTAATAAACAATTTTTTAAAAAAATCGATTCTTTACGCCAAAAATCTGTGGTCATGCATGAGCTTAGTGATTTCTGGTGACTATCTCCTCTTATTAATTAGAAATTCTTTCAACATTTTTGCATAAGAGATCTACTCTTCAGATTAATAAAACAATATTTGTTCTAAATTTTTCTCTATACTCATGTAATATCAAAGCTCACTGCAGATTGCGAATTTTACATGTTATGAAGAATCCTATTAATACAGAAAACGGTTCTTTCTATCAACTAACAAAGAGAAGTCATTGCTCAAAAGAATTTCTCGTTTTAAATATATTGTGAAATAAAAGAAATGACTCGTGCATGTTCTTCAAGCAATTAATTCTTCAATTTACCATCCATGGACACGCACAAAGTTTTTTCTTGTTTATGAATATTATTTGGTCAAATAAGAATAGGTGTTCTTGGTAGATAATCGATAAATTCAAATTTGAAGACATCTAGGCTAAAACAAGCTTAACGCCTTAAACTAATAAAGGGCCTAAGTCAATTGTGTGACATGTCTGGATTAACTCATGTTATTTAAAATTTATTTTCAAATATAAAAAATATAAGTGAAAATATATTTATTTAATAATCAAAATATATATTGTTCAACATGGTTCAAGCACTCAAATAACCATAATATATATAGACTCCTGGTCACAAAAAATTGACAATTATCTGGTGGAAATATCCCTTCAACTTTTAAATAATGGAGTACATTTTTTATAATCATTATTAATGATCTTTTTACAAAAGGATTTAAAGCTTTGGCAGCTTCGAAACTAACATAAGCAGTCTTAGCTCCGTCTTGGGAATCAAAGAACAAAAGTAGCAGTATTTGGACTGTCAAAGATGACACCGCTGCAAATCAAATCTTAACAGTAAAAAATTGTAGTAACGTGGAAAATTACTGATCAGGTTTTCAGAATTTTTGGTAGTTCTTTTACCGAGATGTGTTTATTGCTCATTTAGTTTCATTCAAAAAATGATTTTTTTAAAATTAGAAATCAAACTCATAAGAATCTATCTGCAAGCCAAGAATGAAACGAAAAATATCACTTTTTACATATGCAAAAAAGTTTAAACAACAAATACTACAAGATGATAACAGAAAGAAGTAGATCCTCCAAAGAACGAAAGAAGAATTGTAAAATAGTTGATATCCCAAATGAAAAATCAAATCTTGAGTATAGAGATATATATATTTATATATATATATATATATATATATATATATATATATATATATATATATATATATATATATATATATATGTGGTAAAAGTACGGCATATTAACACAATTCAGATCTTACATAAAAATTGAAGTGAGAGAGAGAATGGAACTCTTTAAACCAAATTTAATGAAGTAAGAATATGAAGTCATTAAAGACCAGAAATTTGCAATTCTTTTTTTTCCAACTTCCACATATAAGGGTTTCGGAAAAAGCAGACCCTAAAAAACAAAACAAAAAACTATAGAAAAGAAGAGGCTATATATATAAAGTGAAAGAGATTTAGAAGGAAGAAGTGGTTATTTTTGTAATACCTTGAAGTGCTGCAGAACTCATAGAGTTTACCACGATTGGAGAAGATGATGAGAGCAACCTCAGCATCGCAGAGAACAGAAAGTTCATAGGCTTTCTTGAGAAGTCCATTTCTTCTCTTAGCAAAAGTAACTTGCCTGTTTATTTTGTTCTCTATTCTCTTCAGTTCTACTCTTCCTCTTCCCATTTTTATTCTCTTTTCTCTTTCTTTCTATCTTTGTAATTTGCCAGAGAGATGATATAAAGGATTATTCCACTCTTGGTTATCAGCTGGAACTACTTTTAGTAATGCAAAGATTAAAAAAGGGTACCAAATTAAATGAAATGTAAGAGGGAGAGAAGATGAAAAATATGGAAACCCTGGGGCTTCTACATCTTTGGTCCCTTACCTATAACCAGATGGTATTTTCTTATCCCCTATCCCCCCCTCCCCCACCACCACCACCAATACCCTACTTGGAAAAAAACCCTCCTCTCACTAAAAACAAAAAAAGGAAAAGAATTAATAAATCAGGTTAATGATTATATGTATTCTCAAACCAACCAAGTCATCAGCATCCTATGGATCTCACCTGAGGAATGTACATTTATATTTTACCCTTAGAGTCAAGTGGTCCTGCATACCCTAAAAAGTGTATCTAATTCCTCTATGTAGAAAAAGAAAAACTCACTCTATATAGGTGTATACGAAATATATATAAATATATACTTACTGGATTTTAAGTTTTATTTACTACAGAAAATATTTACACATTCAAATCCCTTATGAGTTAATTATATAGAACTAAATTGTGGGATAAACATTAATTGATAAATTGGCAAAAATTCTTCTTAATCTTGTTCTTCCTTTTTTGCTTGAGCCAAGGTCTATTAAAAATAACCTTTTATCTTCATCAGATAGATGTAAGGTCTGCGTGTGCTATATTCTCGTCAAACCCTACTTGTGAAATTATATTGAACTAGCGTTTGGCCATAGATTCTCAAATTTATTTTTAAAAATCTGATTTTGGTGAAGTTTGATTTGAAGATGAAAATCAGCTTGGACATAATTTTTTAAAATATATTTAACTTTTTTTTAATAAAAAATATAAAATATGGCTTATACTAGTATGTTCTAATAACTCTGAAATATATCCAACAATACCAACAAACAAACTTACTAATTTTGTATCAGAACCTTCATTCATGTCATGCACTATCATTAACACAATTACACAAACCATAGTTCTAAACATAGATAAGTTTGGAATTTTTTTTTTTTTTAATAAACTACATAATAGGCTTTCCTAAAATCATAACCTGATAATTTAATAAATCATAACCTGATAATTTAATACCAACAGCTAATTACACAATTACTAGCCATTATTATTCGTCCAATTGCAGTAACATTACAAGATCTACCGGTCCAAAAGAAAATGATAGTAATTAGTTGGTGGATTAATTGGGTCATAATAGATGGTGAGAATACAAAAGTTTGAGGTAATTTTTGAAATTATGAAAAAATATTCAACACCTGTTAGGAAATAATAAAAGAACAAGAGCAAAGAAAGAGAGAGAAAAAATTCTTATTGAATTTTGGGGCTATTTACAAAGGGGTAAGACCCCTTTATTTATAGGAGGAAAAATGACTTAGCCTTAAAG
Source organism: Nicotiana benthamiana (assembly GCA_034376525.1). NCBI lineage: Eukaryota > Viridiplantae > Streptophyta > Magnoliopsida > Solanales > Solanaceae > Nicotiana > Nicotiana benthamiana. The sequence continues at coordinate 105,825,265 of CM067335.1, read as the reverse complement.
TAAAACTCTCTACAAGATAGACATTCAGTCCAAATAGAATTCTATTCTTAACACTCCCCCTTAAATATCTACTCAATAAGTAATGTGCCTCTTTAAAACCTTAACTAAAATAAAACTCAATAGGAAAATAATTCTAGAAAAGGAAAAAGAGTACACATATTTAGAAATGCGCCTATTGGTTGCCTCGTTAAAAACCTTGCAAGGAAAACCCAGTGGGACAAAACCTTGTAAGGGAAAATGAGTGCAACGCTCATTAACTCCCCCTGAAGAGAGCATCAATTCACATCATTGAGCCTTCACATCCCAATCTTGTGCACGTCTTCAAGAGATCGTTGGTAGATTTTTGATAAATAAATCAGTCATATTAACTATAATGAATATCTGCACCTTGAAATCATAACTCGTGATAAATATATAATGTCTTCACAAATATCGTGGAATGGCTCTTCAATATCTCCATTAAGGTATCATCGCTATCACATTATCTTGCTTATAGTTATATCAAGGTACATTTGTGCATAAATTGCACTAAGGAAGTGATACCTCAAGATCAAGAATCGTAGATGCTTCAAGCAACTTAAATCCTTCATGGATTGTCATATAAGTTAAGTCATATAAACCATATTATAGACTTTAGATGCATATCAAGTTTTCATGTCATGCTAGACAAATAAGATATCGAAACCTGATTGCACATACCGTATACTTTATACTTTTAAGTATTTGAACTACATGTCCAAAACTACATGTCTTTCATATGGAATCAATTCTATTTGAATTGTATCTCTTCCAATTGGTCAATACTTTTATTTCTATGTTCGATAGACTTAAGATCCTCATCTATACTTAGCGCTATGATAGATGTCGTCAACGAACATGTTACATCGGTTCCAATAAATTTTCATAAAGACATAACATATAGATCTCTTCATTCATATATTCAGGTACCTGAATCTCTCGTGAGATTCTATGAAGTGTTATGTCACGTGACCTTCTAGATCACTTGCCTCATTTATTCTGATCATTTGCTTATCTTCTTTATCAAGAAGTTCTATTTAAAATTGATTTGTCTATACGCTTTAAGCGTACCACAGATTTTGTCCTTCTAGGACTTAATATGAGCATCTGCAATGAGAATATAGTTACTTTCTTCGGGTCAGCAAATGCGTATGACATGCTTTGTAATATGTTGCAAATGAATTATCTTTTTATGAACTTCAATTTCATATTATCCTATTCGAGGATCAAGATATACAAATGATAATCCGTTCAATGTAACTTTTTTGTCAATTGTTTATCATATCTCCCACTCATGTTAGAAAAACTAACTTGTTTTCTCAACTTTGAGAATTCATCTTTATGCATTATGGTGTTAATAAAAATATACAACGCACATCAATAATAATAAGATGGAGTTATTTGGTTCATGATCCAGAACCACTTGTGAGGAGAGAATGTAATATACTCTAGCATATAACATATATCAAACGGATATAGATAACTTTGTTCTCATAAGAAATAGTTTAGCTATTAAGTGGAGGCACTCAATAAATTATCTTGCTAAACCCGCTGTGATGTAAACTAACTTATCAAGATAAACTATCTTGAATAGAAAATCTGGAATTGTACTTTACATTAAATTACTGAGTAAGTTACTGAGCAAGCACCGGCCAGGTTGTAGGTTAATAATAATCGCACATGTAACCATCTCATAGATGCATCTTATGTGGTATACACGGCAGATGAATGGCCCATATTCACCTTTGATATTTCCAGCATTCATGTGATTCAATCCCAATTTTAATTGCTCTATCAATTAACGAGAACAAGCAACCTAAGAGAATTCGTAAAGATCTTTCTAGTTCTTTAATATTTACCCATATAGATTCTGGTTTATTTTTGCACATCATACTTTAATTAATATGACTAAACCAGCTATGCCAACTGGATATAGATAAACTCCAAGTTTATTATGATATGAGTTTTATGTCAATAAAGTTCTACTTTATTGTGGGATTATTTCATTTGTGAAGTACAAACTGGAGAATAAAGCGGGTAGCTTTTCGCATACATATTATTTCTCTACAAGTTGTAGTAATAGAAGATATCAAATCTTTCCTTTATTTATAGTCGCTATACAATCAACCGCTTTCGCATATACTTTGGAAAGTGAATAAGTTTCTTCGAGATTTACTATAACACAATACATTATTGGTAATCAATTGTGTTTCTCCAAAATAGTATAATTGGCTCTTACAGAGTTTTCAATTAATTTGGTACTATCACATATTAATCAATATCCATATAGTGAATATTTCTTTTAAAGAGAAAGCTGTACCATTATGGTCATGGTCAAAATTATATGCAAGATATGTTTCTTGCATTATTATTGTCCGTTAATAATCGCATTACCAAAATATTTTGGCGTACAATAGGTACGTGATCAATGACCATTCATGCCATAATAATGACATTATTTTCTTATATCATCTCAACCCTCCTTCTAGAGGTGAGTGTGGTATATTCACTACAACTAGCACGTTCATATCTTCCAAGAATGAATATGTATTCATGAATTAGATATTGTCACACTCACATCATGAGTAGACCATAATCATCTATATGTGCTTTATAAAATCTCATATGGTCAAATTGATGACAAATATTACTTTCACATAGTAAAGGATTATTTTGAGAATCCTTATTATTCTCATTATCACAATGATGACGATTATAATTTCGTCTATTGCCACGTCTACATCCGTTGATACTTTCATAGTAATAATTTTGTCTTCTTTCAGACTTATCACATTCTCTAAAGGGAATGAGATTGGAGCAAATTCAATGGGACAGATTTTTAATTTTATGCCCACAATCATACATGAATTTGATCATGGCAAGACATAGAAATTTATCATTTCACGTAGTTATAATTTCTTACAAACTCCATTAGAGTTGCAATCAAAATTTATCGTCTTTGCTTGTATTTAAAATCAAATTATAGTATATCAAGAATTTGAAAGAGAAAATTAAAATACTTACGTTAAATCCATAATTAATCTTGAAGGAAGTTCATAGAACGATTAACAATCATTATGCTCAATATTATGTAAAAATTGAGCATCGTGCATGTATCCAAAGCCATAGTTTTGAAGATTTGCGTGAGCCCCTCTTATGGAGATAAGCGTAATATTCTTCATGACATTCCAAGCCCTAATTCTTTTTTTATTATTTATTAAATATGGGCACGGTGAGAAAGCTTATAGTAGAAGTAGTTGACGCACGAAACCTCCTTCCCAAAGACGGCCATGGCACTTCAAGTCCTTATGTAGTTGCGGATTTCTATGGCCAGCGAAGGAAGACGAGAACTGTGATCCGTGATCTGAGCCCCGTATGGAATGAAATTCTGGAATTTAACGTCGGAAAACCTTCCGACATTTTCGGTGACATGCTGGAAAATCATCACAAGTTCATTGGCCCTACAACGAGGAATAACCTTTGGAGAAGAATATTGGCTCAGTTGGATTTCCGGTGAAATCGGTTTGAAAATTTATTTCTCTGAAGAAGCTGTTCCTCCGCCAGCTCCACCACCACCGCGACAAGAAGAAATCAAAGCTGACGCCAAGCCAGCACCACCAGCTGAGTCTACTCCGCCGCCATCAGAAGCTGCGCCACCTACTGAAGCACCGGCGCTCTCACCCGAAGGTGAGAAGCCAAATATAGAGGAGCCAGGAGTGAAGCCACCAGCGCCACAGGCTGAAGAAGAGGCGCCACCGCAGGAAAATTCTACTACTCCAGAATTTGAGTTTGATAAAGAAGGGAGTGGTATTCCAATGGCGGAGCTTGCTGTACAATCGGATGATTTTGAACACATGAAAAGATCTGTATCATTAGGATCTGTACCTGAAGTTAAACTAAGTAACATTACTGGTCCTAGGTCAATTAGTCGTACTGATAACGTATTATTAAATAATAAAAGAACAAGAGCAATATTGCAGAGAAAGAGAGAAAAAATTTTGGAATTATTTACAATGGGGTAAGACCTCTTTATTTATAGGAGGAAAAATGACGTAGCCCCAAAGTAAAACTCTCTCACATTTAATTCCAATAGAATTATATTCTTGACAATACCAATATTTTAGGCTAAAAATAGGTCTAGAGCTAGTTTTGAGATTTGAAAATTTTATTTTAGTTGTATATACATAGTTTTTAGGTGAATACAAGTATAGCTATTTTAGTGGAGAATGGGGATGAGTGTACATAGAGTTACCCTACTTAGTTACAGTTTAGCTATAACTGAGGGGTAGTCTGTATATTACTTATTACTTTCCAGATATTTTGCTTTTTGTGGGTTTTGGGTAAATTAATGTTTCACATCGTAATACCTATTGGACATGAACAACAACCTTAAAGTGACATTCTCGACCTTTTACTCCTCGCTGCGTGTCGACGCTTCATTCGATGACTCTCTCCCTACTATTTCCCCTTTCCCACATTCTTTTTTTATTTTCTTTTTCTTTCTTTCCATTTACAGATTTACTCATTATATTGTTTTGGCAAGGGCAACGGCAGCTTGCTCTTTATCTCCAGGAATCAAAAAAATAAATAGATTAATATAATAAATCCCCCCCACCCTCTACTCCGCTTTTCAATATGGAAAAAAATGCGGTGAGATATTAACTTATCTATTATTACGTGAAATCATAATCACAAATTCAACATTATTCATTTTAATATTCTATTCTAAATTTATTTGCCCTGTCTTTGTCCTCCATAGATCCTTATTGACAACAATGACGTGGTCAAGAAAATTTGAAAGTACCAAACTTGTTTAAAATATTAGCCGTACGAAAGGAAAGTATCATTTTCGCATGTTGTGGCCAAAATTTCTGAAACAAATTAGGACCAAATTTATAATAATGTAATAAACTCTACCAAAAGACATTCTTTTACAAAAATTTTGTTATCCATTAACTCTATCAAATAAAGTCCGTCCTTTATGAATTTGCCGGTGTTGCACCAATTAATAGTTACTACTTCCTCCATCCCAATTTTTGGATAGTATTTAACTTTGTGTAGAGTTTAAGAAAAAAATACAATTAAACATGTATTATCTAAATATATCAAAATACTTTGGTAGCTATAAATTATTTTATTAAACATAAAATGCAAAAAAAAAAAAAGAAGAGAGGAGTACTTCCTCAATAGTTCAATTGTATCTTGTCCTTGAGATGCCACTGGATTTGTTGGCCTTATGCCCATGTTGTCCAGTCAAAGGCCCAATGGCCTAATCCAATTCTCTTTTGATTTCCAATCCTTTTCGAAATTGGATTCGGTTTATTCCTATTTTAAGTGGGTTTTTGCTTTAAGAGAAAACACCACTCATGATCTATAAATAGGACAACCTTGGAGAATTATTCCATGCTCATTGATACAAGTCTTTAAAAGACTTAAGCACATAAGAGTGGTTTTTGAGAGAGCTTTCGTCAAGAGAGAAGAGAGAACAAAAATATTAGTTTTGCTGCAGATTTTTATTCCGATCAGCCAATATTCAAATCACGTTTTCCAATTCGTTAACCGTTGGAACAGGCTGAAATTTTGACTGAGTGTTCGTAACATCTTGGTCTTGGATTTGAACGGTGGAGATCGGATTTTGAGCTCTTAGAATCCGATTTCGTACCTTGAACAACAGCTTTATTTTTGTAAATTATACTCTTTCTTCAATTGGTTAGTTGTTGCTCTTGTTGTTATAGTTGCTTCGTGTTTGTCACTTGTTGTATTGCCAATTTGGAGAACTTTTGTAACCTCTTATTGTTATAGTGGAGTTATTTGGATCTTTGTGATCCCGTGGTTTTTACCTTCGATTTGAAGGGTTTTTCACGTTAAAATTTGGTGTTCTTTATCTTCTTTATTTTCAGGTTTGCCTCTTCCTCTACATAATAGTGGTATCAGAGTCAGGTTATTTGTCCGGGTTATTACGGAAGGGAGGAGAATATGAGCAAGATGGTATGTTTAAATGGGAGAAATTATAATATCTGGAGAAGCAAGATGGAAGACTTGTTGTTCGTGAAGAAGATGCATCTACCCGTTTTTTCAGCTCATAAACCCGAAAGCATATCCGCTGAAGATTGGGTTTTCGAGCACCAACAAGTATGTGGATATATACGACAATGGGTTGAAGATAATGTTCGCAACCATATTGTGAGCGAGATATATGCAAGATCATTGTGGGAAAAGCTAGAGACTCTTTATGCTTCAAAAATTGGGAACAACAAATTGTTTCTGCTAAAGCAACTGATGGCCTTTAAATATAGGGAAGGCAGCCCTATCCTTGATCACATAAATGACTTTCAGGGCGTCATTGATCAGATGTCTGGAATGGGAGTTAATTTTGATAATGAGATACAAGGACTCTGCTGCTTAATACTTTACCAGACTCTTGGGAAACTCTTCGTGTTTCTTTGACAAATACAGCTCTTGTTGGTAAGATGACCATAGAATATGCCAAGAGTGGTGTATTAAACGAGGAAGTAAGGAGAAAATCTCAATGTCCGTCCTCACAAGCAGATGTCTTGGTTACTGAAGACCGGGGAGAGATAGAACAAGAGGCTCAAGGAATAGAGGTAAAAGTAGAAGTAAGTCAAGGTCTAAATACTATAATATTACATGCAACCACTGTGGTAAGAAAGGACACATCAAACGGTTTTGCCGCAAGTTGAATCAAGACAATATAGAAGGAAAGAAAGCTGAAAATAATGAGAACAATGTTGTTGCTATTGTTCGAGAAGACCTTCTTTTTGCTTATGATGAAAATGTCATCAATTTGGTATCCCATGAGACGAGCTGGATAGTAGATTCTGGAGCTACCTCACATGTCACACCAAGAAAAGACTTTTTCACATCTTATACTCCTGTTGATTCTGGAGTGTTAAAAATGGGCAATGCAAGTGAAGTTAATGTGTTTGGTGTTGGCACAGTTTGTTTGAAAACTAATAATGTTTCAACATTAGTTCTTAGAGATGTCAAGCATGCTCCAAACTTTCCTTTTAATTTGATCTCCGTATGAAGATTAGACGATGAACGCTACCATAATGCCCTTTTTAATGGCCAATGGAAGCTCACTAAGGGCTCGTTAGTAGTGGCTCGAGGAGTCAAGTCTGGTCATTTATATGTGACACATGGCTCTATTCTTGATGACTCAATAAATCTGGTGGAAAGAGATACTTTGTCAGAATTGTGGCATCGAAGATTTAGTCATATGAGTGAGTGGGGGATTATGGTTTGGCTAAGAAATGTTTGCTTTCTGAGTGAAACAAGCAAAGCTGAAAATGTTCATACACTGTTTAGTTGGAAAACAGAAAAGGGTTAAAGCCATCCTCCCTCAAGAAAACCCGATTTATTGGAGCTAGTACACTCTGATGTGTGTGGTCCTTTTAAAGTAAAGTCAAAAGGTGGTGCACTTTACTTTGCAACTTTCATTGATGATCATTCTCGCAAGCTCTGGGTGTATCCTTTGAAATTAAAAGATCAAGCACTTAGCGTGTTCAAGGAATTTCTGGCCTTAGCTGAGAGACAGACGAGGAAGAAATTAAAATGTATTCACACTGACAATGGAGGAGAATATTGTGGTCACTTTGATAGCTATTACAAGGAAAAAGGAATTCGTCATCAGGATACTCCGCCCAAACATCTCAATTGAATGATTTGGCAGAGAGGATGAATAGAACTCTAGTTGAGAGAGTTAGATGCTTAATTTCATAGGCTAAATTTCCAAATATATTTTGGGCGGAAGCACTTAACACTGTTGCCTATGTTATCAATTTGTCTCTTGCAGTTGCTTTGGATGGTGATGTCCCAGACAGAGTTTGGTTTGCCAAAGATGTTTCTTATGATCACTTGAAAGTTTAGGGGTGTAAAGCTTGTGTCCATGTTCCTAAAGATGAGAGATAGAAACTGGACGTCAAAACTAAGCAGTGCATCTTTATCGGTTATGGTCAAGATGAATTGTGCTTTTGACTGACATGGGAGAAACTAAGAATTATGATGAAGCCATGCATGATACTCACAAAGATCAGTGGATTGAAGCGATGGAAGATGAGATGAAGTCACTCCATGAGAATGACACATATGAGTTAGTGAAATTGGCGAAAGGTAAGAGAGCTTAATCCAACAAATGGATATTCAGAATAAAGCAAGATAACCATACCTCCGCAACTAGATACAAGGCGAGGTTAGTTGTTAAAGGTTTTGGCCATAAGATGGGAGTTGACTTTGATGAAATTTTCTCCCCTGTTGTGAAGATGTCTTCTATTCTTGAGGTTCTAGGCTTAGCTGCAAGTCTAGATTTAGAGATTGAGCAGATGGATGTTAAAACTGCTTTTCTTCATGGTGATTTAGATGAGAATATTTATATGGAGAAACCTGAGGGTTTTGTAACTAAGGTAATAGAAAATTATGTCTAGAAATTGAAAAAGAGCCTATATGGATTGAAACAAGCTCCAAGACAATGGTATTTGAAGTTTGAATCATAGAAGAACAAGGGTACAAGAAAACTTCTTCAGACCATTGTGTATTCTTCCAGAAGTTCTCTAATGATGATTTTATTATTTTATTGCTTTATGTGGATGACATGCTTATTGTTGGCAATAATAAATCCAGAATTGCAGTCCTTAAGAAGCAATTGAGCAAATCGTTTGCGATGAAGGACCTGGGGCAAGCAAAGAAAAATCTTGGACATTCAAATCCACTGACACAGAGATAGAAAGGAGTTATTTCTTTCCCAAAAGCAATACATTGAGAAGGTACTCAAGAGGTTCAATATGACAGATGCAAAAGTGGTTAGTACTCCTCTTGCTGAACACTTCAAATTGAGTATTAATCAGAGTCCATCTACTGATTAAGAGAAAAAGGAGATGTCTCGTATTCCTTACTCTTCTACCGTTGGTAGCTTGATGTATGCTATGGTTTGCACTAGACCAGATATTGCACATGCCGTTGGTACTGTTAGCAGATTCATTTCTAATCCTGGAAAAGAACATTGTGATGCAGTAAAATGGATATTAAGGTATTTGAAAGGCACTGCAATTTGAAGATGTGCTTTGGAAATGACAAGCATGAGCTTGTTTGTTACACAGACTGTGATTTAGGAGGTAATCTTGACAATTCAAGATCCACTTCCGGTTATTTGATCACTTTTGCAGGGGGAGATGTTTCTTGGCAATCTAGACTATAGAAGTGCATAGCTCTTTCCACCACAGAAGCCGAATATATTGCTGTTACAGAAGGTGCCAAAGAACTATTATGGATGAAGGAGTTTATTAATGATTTTGGTTTTGAGCATCCAAGGTACATCTTATTTTGTAATAATCAGAGTGCTATCTGTCTCACCAAGCACTCCACTTTTCATTCTAAGACCAAACATATAAATAGAAAGTATCATTGGATAAGAATGGCCATGGAAGAAAAATTATTTGAGGTTGAGAAGATACACTGATGAAAATCCTTCTGATATGCTGACAAAGGCGGTGGTTGCAGATAAACATGAATTTTGTAGCAAATTGGCAGGCATGAAGCCTGTCAATAGTTCCTCTACTTAAAGATACATTTGGCCCCTTGGCTGGAGGGGAGTTTGTTGAGCTCATGCCCATGTTGTCCAGCTAAAGGCCCATTGGCCTAATCCTATTCTCTTTTGGTTTCCAATCCTATTCGAAATTGGATTCGGTTTATTCCTATTTTGAGTGAGTTTTGGCTTTAAGAGAAAACTCCACTCATGATCTATAAATAGGACAACCTTGGAGAATTATTCCATGCTCATTGATACAAGTCTTTGAAAGACTTAAGCACATAAGAGTGGTTTTTGAGAGAGCTTTCGTCAATAGAGAAGAGAGAACAAAAATATTAGTTTTGCTGCAGATTTTTATTCCGATCAGCTAATATTCAAATCACGTTTCCGTTTCGTTAACCGTTGGATCGGGCTGAAATTTTGACTAAGCGTTTGCAACATCTTGGTCTTGGATTTGAACAGTGGAGATCGGATTTGGAGGCTCATAGCATCTGATTTCGTGCCTTGAACAACAACTTTATTTTTGTAAATTATACTCTTTCTTCAATTGATTAGTTGTTGCTCTTGTTGTTATTGTTGCTCCGTATTTGGCACTTGTTGTTGCCAATTTGGAGAACTTTTGTAACCCTCTTATTGTTATAGTGGAATTTTTTGGATCTTTGTGATCCCGTAGTTTTTACCTTCAATTTGAAGGGCTTTCCACGTTAAAATTTAGTGTTCTTTATCTTTTTTATTTTCGGGTGTACCTCTTCCTCTACCTAACAGGATTATCCTCCCTTAGTGAAACTCGCACCAAAACTCTAAGAGAACTTCCATCATTTGTCTCCCATCAGAAATCCAATTTTATCCCCGTTTCCATTTACATAGTACGTAATTTCAAAGTTGAATTTGTCTTGCCAAATTTAGTTGGAGAACTACAAAGCACGCATAATTCTTCAAGGAATCAGCAATTGTAGTGTCCAAATAAGTCCATATTTGTGTTGTCAGATACATTAGTAGCATTTTTATCTCGCCTGTCAGAGTAGGCGTTACCACTAAGGATGTTGGTCCACAATTCTCTTAGGGGTCGTTGAATATGAGGTATAAAAAAGTATAGTATTTGTATTAAAATTTAATATCATTTTAATATTTTGTTTGGTTCGCAAATCTGGTATAAGTTATCTCGGAATTAAAAGTAATATCGGGATAACTTGTACCTTGATGAGGTGGGGCGGGATAAATAGTGGTGGGATAACTTATACCTTCTTCTTAGAAATTATGCAATTGTCATTTTTAATATAACATACAAATAATGGATAAAAAACAATGCCAGGATAACTAATCATAGTATAACTAATTCCAACATAACTAATTCCAGCATAAGTCGTATTCAAACCAAATGACCCCTTAGAGAAGACCATTCATTCACTGGCATCGCCATATTTTTTGAAGGGTGGTCAAGCGAACACTTTTTCCCAAAAAATTATGTATATAAATTAAATACTACTTTATATAATTTTGTACATTGTGAACTCCCTCAATGCAATTGAGCGAGACAGCTTAAAAGTCCAAGATGTTTAAACTGAAATGTTGCTCGCGACTCGAATCCTTATAATTATTTGTCCATTTTGTTTGTCAAAACTAAACGCAAACCATGGTGTTTGGTCTATTTGACTTTTTTTTAATCTAAAATTTCTAATAAATAACACTTAAAATTTAAAATTTCTATTAAAATAAACAACCAATTCTAAAAGTAATTTCTTAAAAATTAAAAGCTATTTTCTAAATAAATTTTATAATTTAAAAGTCAAGCTCTTAAAAAAAACTCTCTATAGAACATACTCTCATGAACAAAAGCTCTCAACAGGGTAGAAAGTAGAAACTCTCTAAACTCTTTCCTTTTTTTGGTTCTATACTCACTTTCAGTATAATATTGTGTAATTTAATTTAAAACTTTATTAAAGTTTATATACCATCGGCGAGGATCCACTGCATTCATTTGTTTATCCATGGTTATTATCTCTTCTATAATAAACAGTCTCATTAAACAAAAAGAATAATTGATTTTTTGGAATATCAATAACTATCGGGCATTCTAAAACAAGAGGATTTGGTAAAAGTTCACCAGAGTACAATATTTATTACTCTGCATGTTGGAGCTGCAATAATAATTGGTTTTCACATGTTGGAGCTGCAATAAGACCAAATCAGTATTAAAAGGCAGATCAGAGCATCGAGTTATCTGATGAACTTAACGGTTAATCACTTTTCTGACATTTTGCTTTTGTGGTTTTGGGTAAATTAATGTAATTCACATCCTAATATCTTTTGGACATGAACAATCACCCTCCGCACTGACATTTTCACTTAAGTATTAGTAACGTTTCAATGTCTCGTTGGTTCATTTTCTGCTGATTAACTTACTACTCCATTTCCAATTCCCAAGCACTGTTCGAGTCCGAAATAGAAATAATAATAAATTGAACTCAAAATTCTTTTTTAATGTTAAAAAAATTACTTTTATACCTATTTCGTAGTAATTTAATGCGATTTAGTTTAACGAAATTTTTTTCGTTAACGTAATTCGCTGTAAAATACTGCAAATTATTAAAAAAAAATATTTGTAATTCGCAGTATTTTACTGCAATTAGGTAAAAAAATTAATTTTTTAAAAAATTTTTTAAAATGCGAATTACAAAAAAAATTTAATTTTTAAATTTTTTAAAAAATAAAAAAATTATAGATTGTCATGTATATTGGGAATATTGAATATGTTCCCAATAAGGGGGTTGAAGATTGTGCGAGTGAGAACTGATCCACTTTTCACACAAAGACATTATCTCCCTGCATGAGATTACCTCCTTCCTTTATCTTTTTATGTTTAACAATTTTTCCTTTTTAAACTATCAAAAAATATAATTTTTTTCATTTGAACTGTCAAAAAATACAAACTTTTCGGACCAATAACCTTCCGAACCCACAAATTTCATAAATTTCAACCGCTAGACTTTCGAACCCCAAAACTTTCTAATTTCTAAACATGTAAATTTCCAAACACATAAACCTCCGAACTCATAACTTTGGAAGTTGTAAATTTCGAACTTGTAAATAGAAAGATGAAAAAATTTAAAATAAAAATATATATATTAAAAAAATTACATTAGATTTGTTATTGTTGTTTTATTAAATTTATCATTTAAAATAAGTCTTAGAATTTTTTATTTTATTATTTAAAATTTTTTAAATGAAAAAAATTTGTATATTTTGACAGTTAAAAAAGGAAAAATTGTTATAATAAAAAGAGAAAAAAAGGAGGTAATCTCATGCAAGAAGATAAATGTTTTTGTGTGAAAAGTGAGTTAGTATCCAATGGCACAATCTTCCACCCCTTTATTGGAAGCATATTCAATATTCCGATAAATTTGACGATCTATAATTTTTTTATTTTTTAAAAAAATTAAAAATTAAATTTTTTTTTTTGTAATTCGCCGTATTATACTGGGAATTAGGTAAAGATTTTTTTAAAAAAAACTATTATTTTTTTAAAATTTCTTTTTACCTAATTTGCAGTAAAATACTGCGAATTACAAAAAAAAAATTAAAATAAGTCGCAGTATTTTACTGCGAATTGCGTTAACGGAAAAAATTCCATCGACCTAATTCACAATAAATTACTGCGAAATAGATATAAAAATAACTTTTTTTAACATTAAAAAAGAATTTTGAATCCAATTGATTATCATTTCGGTTTCGGACACAGCATTGTTCTCCTCATTTTCTAAATTTAATTATTCTGCTTATTCATTTTTTCATTGACACTGGGTTGTGGAAAAAAGAATTTCGCAAGCTCTTGGCAAACTAGTAGAGATATTTAAGATTTTTGTCTTTTATTTTTTATTCATTTAATTGCAATTGTATAATGTTTAATTAACTGTTATTGCAGCAAAAGTGCAACACCCCGGAAAATTTTAAAGTTTTTTATAACCATTAATAAGATTGACGCGTGATATTTATATTAATTCGGGTATAATCATTACTAATAATATGAAGGATATCAATTGATCGTGGTAATTTATTTATGGTCTAAGAAGAGCCCTAAGGCTAAGTCAAGTTGGAAACTATATGATGGGTTAAAGTTTCCAATATGTTTGCGCAAGATCCAGATTTGAACGAGCATAACTCTCATTATATCAAGATTATGTAGTGTCATACTCGTCAAATCAAAGGTCTATGAATCTAGTTTTCAATGCTTTAATCCGTTCGTCATTTGAATATTCGTGCAAGAAGTTATGATCTTTACTAAAAGGTAGCACAACAGCCACGTAGCTATGCGAGCTGTGTGTAGCTACAGTGCCTTGAGCTTAGCTGATTCCAGCAAACTTGTCAAAGGAAGGGGAGCTGAAGAGGAAGTCAGCATAGCTATGCTGGAGGAGGGCGCAGCTACGCATGTCACCAATGACCATTTGGGGGACTGAGTGAAATTTCACTTTTGAGCTAGGTCTTGATTGTAGAGAGAATGAGGAGCACATCTCTCATCAATACACTTAAAGGTAAGTGTTTAAGATGCATTTGCGACTACAAACACAATTTAATGCTAGTTTTAACATCATTCATGGATCAAAATACATTGGAAATGTATTGAATTTTCAAGGATACCAAAAAAAGGAAAAGTGAGATTCTTCCTCCGAGAGGTAATCCCTTCACTTGAGCTTTACTTATATGATATATTGAAATATGAGTAACATGTTTATGAGTTTTATTTAAAGTGTTACGTGATATTATATGAACCCTAAGAGCATGTCTTGAAAATAGTATTTGGACATTTTAATCAATTGGAGCATTATAGTATTTTTGGAGCTGAAGGTTGAGGTACGTTTATTATGACTTGAAGGTTGTGATAAGTTGATTATGACTTACTCTTCCTTGAGGCATTATTCTATGAATCTATTTTTGATATTTAAATGTTTTGGGGGTTACTAATGGAGAAGACCGAGATTGGTTTGAATATTATAACGACTCAACTGGTCGTTTTGGGAATATGTACTCCGCACGATATCTTGAGGGCACGAGTATCTCCACATGATATATTATGACTTGTTGAATTAGTGTTGAATTGGCGAAAGTTGAATTTTTGGAAAGTTTGAAAGGGAGTGGACTTTTTGATATCGAGATCGAATTCTGATTTTGCAAGTTGGAAGAGGTCCGTAATGGCAAATGTGACTTGTGTGCAAAATTTGAGCTCAATCGGAGGTAATTTGATTGATTTCGGCATCGTTTGTAGAAGTTGAAGTTTCAAAATTAATTGATTTTGACTTGAGGTGTGATTCATCCTTTAGAGGTTGTTATGCGCAATTTGAAGCTTTGAGTAGGTTCAGTTTTTCATATAGAACTTGTATGCAAAATTTTGGCATCATTCGAATTTGATTTGATATGGTTCGGACGCTCGACTGCGATTCTAAAAGTTCTTATAGCTTAGCTTAATTTTCATTCGCAAGCGAGTTTGTTTTATATTTTTAGACTTGTGTGCATATTTGGTTTGGAGCCCTAAGGGCTAGGGCGAGTTTTAGATTGGTTTCGGAATGATTTTTCATAATTGTTGATTGTTGGTTCTGGTTTCTTTTGCATTTGCAATGTTCTGGTCGCAAATGCGACCATTCACATTTGTGAAGCCTGGGTGGCTGCGCATTTGCGACGAGGCTACTGCATTTGTGAAAGATAGTCTTTGCATTTTGCGAATGTTTGCTCGCAAATGTGACCTTAACAGGGATGTCTCCAGTTTCGCAATTGCGATGAGTTTTTCGCATTTGCGGGGTTCGTAAATCCTGTCACAATTACAACATCTGAAACATGTTAATTGGTGAGAATTCTGAGTTTTTGCTTAATTTTCATATTTTTGACCCTAGCTTCGAGGTGAGGCAATTTTGAGAGGGAGTTTTCTCACCAAATCATTTGGTAAGTATCTTTAATCACTTTCCAACTATATTTCAAGATTTGATACAAGATTATACATCAGATTCATGAAATATTTATAGAAAAATTTGGGGATTTGGTCAAAGTTATGAAAAATGAAATATTGGGATTTAAGAGTCGAATAGGATTCAAATTTGAAAATAAAACATATTTTTGGACTCATAAGGTTATGGGTAGTCAAGACCTACCCATGGACTCGGGTTTGGACCGTGCGGACCGGGGGTTTGACTTTTGTTGACTTTTAAAAATTGAATAGAAAATACGGCTTTATTAACTGAAATTATTTTCTCTTGCATTGTCTGATATATTCAAGTCGCCATTCGCTAGATTGAGTCGAGCGGAGATGAATTTTTATAGGAAAAGGCTAAGTTGAGTGAAGAGTTAGCCGAATCGAGGTAAGTATTTTGCCTAACATTATTGAGGTAATTTTTCCTTCTATTTGTCATTATTTGCTACATGCTGGGGTGATACATACATGATGTGACAAGCGTATTGATAACTAGGAATTTTAGCCTATTATTTGCTCTGTTTTGCATAGGTTTTGGGTTGAAAATGCGTAAAGGTATTCCCGAGAACAGTCTTAATGTGCTTTTTTGGAGGGTTTGGTCAAAATGAGGCAAAGAAGCCATAATCAACTCATGAAGGAGTCAATGTTGCACAAATCCAAGGATGGGACAAGACCACTGACCGTTAGAAGCTCCTGGATAACCGAAAGAAAATCATGGGCATTTTGGCGACTCAGGGAAAAGCTATACAGATATGGGCAAGAAAGTAAAAAAGATGAAGAAAACTCGAGCCTCGAAGGAGTCAGTAGCGCAACTAAGGAAGGATGTAGAGAGATTCACTTCTGGTGGAGACATCCCACTGGACTTACTCTTGGAGGAGCACGACGCAACAACACAGGCAATAGAGTATGAGACATACTCATCTGGCCAATCTGAGGAGCCGGCTCTCACTACACATGCTGCTATGGAGATTCTCCAGATGCTCAGCAACCCCGTGGTCCCCCCAGTTAGATTTGGAGATCCAGTTAGAGGACCCCGGTGGGAGCTGTGGATCATATGCAGTACCAGGACCCCACCGATGTGCAAGACCCAATGCTGACCACACAGGGAGTTTTCTTTACTCTCTAACCACTCCTTGATCTTATTCTTACATTTCGCATTGAGGACAATGCTAGCTTTTATTTTCGGGGGGGGGGGGGGGGGGGGTTGGTCCTATTTTGATTTGATGACTAGAATGTAATAATTCTGATACTATTTTTCTTTATTTTTTACTTTTGGTATGTATATACTTTTTCCATTTCATGTATATATTCATTCCCATTTTGTATATATTCGTTTCTTTCCATTATTGTACATATTCACTTTACTTTCCGTAGTTTACTTTTTAACTTATTGTGCTCTATTTTCTTAATAACTTAGCTTTGTGCTTCCTTTAGTAGCTTCTTTTTGAGTTCTTAGCTTCATGATCAATATTCCTTTGGTTTTCTTAATGCCACGGTTCATTTCAAATGTGGATAGTATAGAAAAATGAAAGAATTCAATGAAAACAATGATGAAAGGCTGGAAAGATTAGAGAAGGAGAAAAAAATGATTGTCATGAACAAGACATAGTGACAGTGTGTCTCTCTAGTTCCCTGAGGAAGAAGAAAAAGACTCAAATAGTCAAGAAAGTGTGAGCCGAAATGAGAAAATGAAGTGCTTAAGGAAAGATAAAACCTTCATGGACCAATATATCCTACCTTGATCCAAAAGCCTCGTTATGTTCACAATCCCTATAAGATCTCAAGTTGAGTGAGCATACATTAGCGGTGATTCACATAAGGGGCAAGCTTATGGTACTTGAAGCCAAACTTTGACATTCCCTTGTGACAGATGAGTGTACTTCTTCACATTGCTTTGAGTATTTCAGTTCTAAAGTGAGATTTGCTTTTGGAGAGTAGAGGAGAAAGAGTTTGGTTCCATGTGACCTAAGTGGTAGAGTGAGCTTCCTTGGTGAGTTAAGTCAACTCTTGATGCTCTTGTGTCCCACTAGAACTATGGTACTAAAAAGGTTATGTGTTGTTGATAATGCATTTGTGTTGAGGATAATTGTTAGTCTCAATTAATGCTTGATGAAGTCACCTTAGGACAACTGAATTTTTCTTTCTTTTTCTTGTGGAGGTGGGAATTACTTTGTTTGCTTGAGGACAAGCAAAAGCTTAAGTTTGGGGGAGTTGATAACTAGGGATTTTAGCCTATTATTTGCTCTTTTTTGCTTAGGTTTTGGGTCGAAATTGCGTAAAGGTATTCCCGAGAACTTATTTAATGTGCTTGTTTGCATGGTTTGGTCAAAATGAGGCAAAGAAGCCATAATCAACTAAGGAAAGAGTCAAATCTTGCACAAAT
Organism: Nicotiana benthamiana; assembly: GCA_034376525.1. Classification (NCBI taxonomy): domain Eukaryota; kingdom Viridiplantae; phylum Streptophyta; class Magnoliopsida; order Solanales; family Solanaceae; genus Nicotiana; species Nicotiana benthamiana. The sequence goes on along the minus strand of CM067335.1, from coordinate 105,807,364 downwards.
CCAAGGCTGGGACTACACCGCTGATCGCGATAGAAAAGAGCACCCGCGTGAGGTCCACCACTGAGGCATCCACAAATATGGGGCCCGCGAAAGTAAAGTTCAGAGAGCCTAATTTGAGCACAAGTTATACCGCTGACCGTGATAGAAAAGCGCGGTCGCGGAATACCTGACATGTCCGCGGTGGTATTTTTGCTCATAGAGGCGATTGAGGTCCAGAGACCTTGCAAGTCATGCTTATTTGAAGAACGCGATCCATGTAGCAGATAAATTACGTTGCCCATGAAACCAAGTCCAACCCAAACCCAGAATTGAAGCAAACGCGGACCGCGCCCGCGGAAGCTCAAGTGCGGAAGGTGTCAGAATTACACCTCTGCGAATTCTCCGTAGGAGCATTTTTGCCCGAAAATTTTAGCCTGGTATAAATAATCTTTTTCAGATTTTTAGGTAAAGTTTTGTTTAGGAGAACACGTGAACGGCTGATTTTTACCTTTTTTGAGTGATCTTAGAGTAGATTTATCTTCAATCTTTAGATGTTCATCTTGTATTTGAATATTATGGCTTATATTTCTTCTTCAGCTTTTATTTCTGCTTGTTTCATGAGTAGCTAAATCCATTGCTAGCATCGTGACTCAACCCTAGTGTGGATATTTAATGGGTCTTGAATTTTAGGACTTAATTGTTTATGGGTTAGTGAAATTTATCTTAATTCATGCTTTAATTGTAAAATTAGTGGTAGCAAACACTGGTTTGTGCCTTTAGGACTTAGACTCTTCTTGAGAAAGAGGGACTAAGTCTAGAAAACTAGGCTAACAAGAATTGAGGTGCATTCACGAGATTGATAGCCCCAATTAAAGGGTTAAGCCTAGAGTAGTAATACCCGACTTGAGCCAATATCATTTGTTATGCATGAAGACTCACTTGTACTTGAAAAAGCAAAATTGAGCAAAGTCACTCAAACTACCGAGAGGTATAAATTGAGCACTTATGTATGATGGTTATATCACGACCCAAATCATAACAAGCTTGCCCTGAATTCTCGATACCCATTATATATCCACCTAGGTGGAAGTCACTATCCTAGCCCCTTTAATCTTTGAAAACAACCAACAAAAATATTATACTTAGCTTTGACTATTACATGATATAGAAGTAGAGGTAGATGACAAAACCGGCCATTTGTGGAAGTACAATTAAGAGCAAAACCTGTATCTCTACTCGGATATAAACCTAACTTCAAACTAATTTACTCCATGTGGATTTGATCCCGACCTTTGTTGGGTAAAACTGCATCGATCATCGTTGCTACTCTATAGTAATGCAGGTTAGAACCAATCACGTATATGTATGTTATGGGGTTAATCATGCTCGGGGATAGATTGTGCTATAATTGTGTCTGGTAGAATTGCCTAACTTTCTTGCTTTATGCCTCACTTGATTTACAAATATTAAGAACGTAGTATAAAATGTTAGTAATTAAGACTTAGCCTAATATAGCTTGATAAAATTTAATATTTTGAGATGTTGGATTCTATACTTGTGTTGCTAATAAATTGTGAGATTTGTGAAAGTACTTGATTTATACGGCCCTAGGGCTAATTGAATCATCGTTGGCTTAGAAATTTTGTGAATGAGATTATGTTAGAGTATTTGTTTGAACCCTTTCCTCGATGTTATTTATACTTCCTGCATTGTCATTTTGTTGATATCATATGCTTGATAAGGAAGAGTGTAAAGCCTGAAGGGAGATGTCGTGTCATTTCATATACATTATCATGTGAGGAAGAGTGTAAAGCACGACGGGTGATGCCGTACCATTTCATTTATATTATTATGTGAGGAAGAGGGTAAAACACGAAGGGTGATACCGTGCCATTTCATATGCATCATTATGAGAAGAAAGAATGAAAAGAACACGAAGGGTGATGCCGTTCCATATCATGTGAGAGTAAAAACATGAAGGGTGATGTCGTGTCATTTCATTTTTAATCTTATGCTTCTAATATTGTGAGGTATGGCATGAAGGGTGTGTTCGTGCAGGTGAGGACGAGGGACATGCATTATGGTGTGATATCTATTTTTCGTGTATACATTTCCGCCTTTACGTTGAGTTGTTATTGTCGCAATTATATATTCTGAGTGATATGTTGTTATTGTCCCTTACTTGACCTTGATCTCAATTTTTGTTGTGTTGTCCATGTGTTTTACTTGCTTAAATTGCATACCATGCCTATTTCCTTCTTTTGAAATTATACTAATGTCATACCTATTCTTTCGCACTCTAGTTTAAGCATTCCATCATGCTAGTCAGACATGCCATTACTTGTTAACTTGTAAAGATCACGTGTTTCCTTCTTATTTGTCATATTTGTACTTAGGCCTCCAATATACTAGTTAATTGACGTTTATATCCCTTGCTTTCCAATTATTATTATTACTCACGTGCTTTCCATTTAGTCCTTTACTGTTTCCCACATGTATATCCTTGTCCATGGTTGTTACTCGCCTATTTCCTGCTTTGTATTACCTGATATTGTGTTTGTCATATGGTTGGTTCTGTAATACATACATTTGGAAGGATGAGATGAACATATGGAGGGTGTTGCTGTGCTAATTGAATTGTTACATAAATCTATTTGTACATAGTGAGGATGGAATAGAAGAATGAAGGGTGTTACCATGCCATGTGGCTTGATATCTTAGATGCACTTCTTATGCAAAGAAAGATTGTAAACCTTCTACTGTAATTCCTGTTAGTAATTGTTGACTATCGTAGAGTTGTATACGATACTTTTGCCTATTATGTTTTGGACTGCCTATACTGTTAGTCTAATGTATAGGTTATAGCAAATAGCATGTTTTAACTAAAAGCCTCGTCACTTCTTCGACGAGGTTAGATAAAATACTTACCAGTACATGGGGTCGGTTGAACTAATACTGCACTTCTGCATATTGCATGCAAATATTTGGAGCAGGGATGCTGGTGATATCGGGTGTTGATTCGTAATATGTTCGCGCATTTGGAAATAGCCGCCACTTCTCCCTGGTATATTAGGTTATTGCTATTCTATTTATGTGACCTTCAAATAGAGCATGAGATTATTTGTATCAGTTTTGAAATTTCAAATCTTAGAAGCTTGTGATTCGTACTACCAGGTCTTGGGTAAACTTAAAAATTTTCAATTATCTATTCTCTATTATGTCATAATCTCAATTGATTTGTGTTTTTTGCTAGTTGGCTTACCTAGCGGGTTGAGTTATGCGCCATCAAGACTTGTAATTTTTAAATCGTGATAAGGTGGTATCAGAGTACTAGGTTCGTAGGTTCTACGAGTCATGAGCAAGTGTCTAGTAGAGTCCTGCGAATTGGTATGATAACGTCCATACCTACCTTGGGGAGGCTACAGGGCATTTAGGAAAACTTTCCCTTTCTTTTTTCCTTATTGTCCGACCTCGTTTCAGCTTGAAATCTACAATTTTGGCTCTTCCCGATCGCTCATAGGTGATATTGTACGCTCAATATTCGCTATGTGCCAACAATCGGTGATGTTGCAGATGAATTACGATGGGCTATGGATGCTTGATTATCATCGCAATATGTTGTCTAGCCTCGGAAGCAGATGCAGTGTTAATATCTTCTAGTCGTTCATTTATGGTATCATGCAGGTTCATATGTCTAGTTGGTAAGCACATGTTTGGGAATATTGGATGGTGTCCAGCTATTGTGATTACGGTGGGTTCAGGGCAAGGTGTTCGATTTGAGTAAAATCGATAGGCCATCTCCTACAACATGAGTTTGGATCGTGTGTCTTGTATAAGTTTCCATTCATTGGAGTACATATGTTATCATTTCAGAGCATTTGGGGAAGTTGTTTGACTATTGTAATGATGGGTAAGCATTGGCTGAGTCTTCGGGTGTCCTGTGATCATTATTGAATGAATTTTTGAAGTATTCAGCCAAATAGCCATGCGGGATTGGGGCATGCTATGAAGATATGGTATTTTGAAGTGGTGATGAGGTATTCTATGGCTTTGAGCTAAATGGTGGAGTCTGCTAATGATGATCAAATTATAGGATCATAGGCCCTACAGTTTCCAGAGAGAGATTGCTTGGTTATTCCTTTGAATGGGCTTATGCTGGTGAAGCACGGGTTGCTTGACGCGTAATAGTTGTGTATTGAAGAACAAAGTAAGATAAGTGTTTATCGAGAAGGTTCTAGCGAGTTCCAAGTCTCATGTAGCCTTTATGGACTTTTGAATTTCTCTTTGGGCGGGCTTGAAAATGTTAGCGAATGGTAAGTAGATCTGCAGTATTTCCTTGTCAAGAAATATCTACACGTCAATGTTAGGGTAATGCAAAATATGGCTTCGGGTCCCCAAAATGTTCCCTAAGGGCGGTTATATCGGATTGAGTTACTTCCGGGTTGGCGGTCTCCGTGACTCGGTTAAGTTAGAGGCAATTGGTTCTGAATACTTGATTATGAGATACAAAGTTTTGGAGAACTTTTCTTGGTTATGACCACGGTCGGAGTTGATGTTTCTATAGGAATAGAATCTATATTGCGTGTGGTGGTGTTCTCCTGGATTGAGTTTTATGAAAAATTCTCGATTGATGAATTGTTCAATTTGCTTATGGTTCAGAGTTGACTATGAGATTTTCGTAGTGTTGGGAGTTAGAATGTTAGAGGCGATGCACCGCGTGGAGTTGAATAGTTCATGTACAAAGTTGAAGTTTAGTTTAGAAGGGAAGGATACAAGTTCTTGATGCCTTGGATAATTTTAGGTGTCTAAGGTTTTGCTGGCACTCTGTGTTTTCATTGGAGCGCCTATTGGCAGGTACATTTTGTTTCAACTTATGGGTGCATTTTCATGGGATGATGGAGTATGATTTAAGCATCAGCTATTTGAGTTGCAGATTTGGAAATTAGGTATGAAGATTTTGGTATTCGTGAGGTTCAGAGACCAGATGTTTTTATTGACAGACTATTCCTTAATTGCGAGTTGTGAAGGAACGTAGAAGATTGGATGACTAATTATAGGTGTTATAGAAAGGTTTCTATAGACTTCTTGGAGGTTTATTACTTGTTTGAGTATGATCGAAATTTGGTTTGGGGGTTATTTGAGCTTAGTGAGGGTGTATATTCTATATTAGATGGATTTTCTTGCTCTCGCGCAGTTGATTCCATACGTATATCATCGAGCAAAGTGGATGTTATTCGCGCCTTGGTTTATGTTGTATGTTTCTCTCTTATGCTATAACGGGTTGTTAGGGTTAAATGATTCTTATACGTATATTGTGATTCAGTTTAGGCCTCATGGCGCTATAGGCGAGGTGTCCCCTGTGATGCTGATTTGCTTATTGCACCATAGTTGTGCTTGACTTTCTCAGTATTGTTTGTTCCTAATGATTTTTCCCCACAGTTATATGGTTGTGCACTCTGTTGTGTTTGATGTTGACGCACATGTGATTAGTGAGCCCAAGTATTATGGCTCGAAGGGTACCCTATATGGATTGATATAATGGGATCGGGTTGCATGCCATAATGGAACAAGGATGAAATATGGCACCTTATTCTATTTCAAATACTTTGCTTTCACCTTGTTGAGAATAGTTCATTGTAAAGCTAAATTTCCCTGCCTGTTTAACTTGCTTAGTAGTTTTCTTATTTAGTTTTTGTACTGTTATTTGTCATATCTAAATTATTACTTGTTATTGTACGGAACTAGGTTATGGGTGGCTCCATATGTTTATTGTTGATGCTTGTCGGTATGGCAGTTCATATTGGCTGAGATGAGGTTTCTAAACCTGAGGTTCGCGCTATTGTATTGGGATGAGGAAGGTTTGGGAGAATAACACTATATTTTGTTGAGGATGTGGACAATGGCCCTGGTCGGGTGAGTGAGTTTCTTGGTAGATGAATGGTTAAGCGGTTATTCATGTTTCTTTCATCACCGGTAGGGTATGAAGGTTTTGAATGAGGTTCTAATTGATAAGAGGTTTTTTACCAACACCGGGTTTTTTTGGATAGCAATGGTGGTCAGCAGTCCCTACTGAGAGTGTCGAAGTGATAGGGTATATCATGTAATTACATCTTGTATTATGCATGTGACTTGATATATCTTGTTCAGACTTATACAGTGTATGGTCATGTGATTCAGGTCTTATAAGGAATTCTCGAGGATAGAGATAGGGTTCTAAGGTGTACCGACCAAGGTTTAAATAAGGATCTCTAATTATGTCGTGTTGGCGGGCTTATGTTGATCAAAGTGACGTGGGATCACCCTCGGGTTTATGCGTAGTAAGGTTACATCGTGATTTGATAGCTTTAGAATGACTCCTGGCACATTCGAGAACGAACGTGTGTTTAAGTGGTGTAGGATGTAATGACCCGTTTAGTCATTTTGGGAATCTGCACGTCGCTTGGCATCTTGAGGGCTCGAGTATTTCCACATGATGTATGATAACTTGCGTAAATCATCGATGTTGCTTTTCAAGTTATTCGGAATCAATTTGGAGGAATGAACTTCAAGATTTAAGTTCTAAGTTGGAAGAATTGACCAAGTTTGACTTTTTAGCATTTGACCTCAGAATGGAGTTTTTTCAGTTTCGTTAGTTTCGTTGGGTGATTTTGGATTTAGAAGTGCGCCTGGATTGTAAATTGGAGGTCTGTAGTCAAATTAGTCGTGAATTAGTGAAAGTAGGATTTTTGGAAAGTTTGATCAGGAGTAAACTTTTTGATATCGGGGTCGAATTCCAATTTCGAAAGTTGGAAGAGGTCCTAATGGCATATATGACTTGTGTGCAAAATTTGAGGTCAATCGAAGGTGATTTGATAGGTTTTAGCATCGGTTGTAGAAGTTGATGTTTTTTTTGATGATTTGAGCATGAGAGCGAGTTTGTGTTGTGTTTTAGACTTGTGTGCATATTTGGTCTAGACCCCGGGGGCTAGGGTGAGTTTCAGATTGGTTTCAGAATGATTTTTCTTAATTGTTGGTTGCAGGTTTTGGTTTCTTTGCATTTGCGATGTTCTTGTTGCAAATGCGACTAGTGCATTTGCGATCAACCCTCGCATTTGCGAAGCCTGGGCGGGTGGGCAGTTTTCGCATTTGCGATGAGGCCGCGTTATCTGCGAAAGCTGGTATTACCATTTGTGAAGTTTTGGTCGCAAATGAACCTTAACAGGGAGTCTCCAGGTTCACAATTGCGATGAGTTTTTTGCATTTGCGGGGTTCGTAATTTGCGAACCTCCTCTCTCAATTGCAACATATGCAACCTATTAAATGCTGAGAATTTCGAGGTTTTGCTTCATTTTCATATTTTTGAACCCTAGATTCGAGGTGAGGCAAGTTTGAGAGGGGATTTTCATACCAAATCATTAGGTAAGTATCTTTAATCAATTTCCAACTATATTTCATGATTTTATATAAGATTTAACATCAAATTCATGAGAAATCTATGGAAAAATTTGGGGATTTTGTCAATGTTTGAAAAAATAAAATTTAAGATTTGAGAGTCGAATAGGACTTAGATTTTAAAACAAAATACATATTTGGACTCGTAAGGCTATGGGTAGTCAATACCTACCCTTGGACGCTTGTTCTGACCGGACGGGCCCGGGGTTTAACTTTTGTTGTTTTTTATTAATTGAATAGAAATCACGACTTTATTTATTTTCTCTTACATTGTGTGAAGTATTCAATTTGCCACTGGCTAGATTGAGTCGAGCAAAGGCGAATTTGTAGAGGAAAAGGCTAAGTTGTGTGATGAGTTAGCCCAATCGAGGTAAGTGTTTTGGCTAATTTTGTTAAGTGAATTTTTCCTCCTATTTGTCATTGTTTTCTACATGTGGGGGTGACACATATACGAGATGATGAGCGTATATGTATGTGTCGGGATTAATCATGCTCGGGGGTAGATTGTATTATAATTGTGTCTTGTAGGACCACGTAACTTCCTTGCTTCATGGCTCACCTGATTTACCGATATTAAGAACGTAGTATGAAATGTTAGTAATCAGGACTTAGCCTAATATAACTTGATCAAATTTGATAGAATTCTGAGAATACATTGATGTGCCTAGTTTGGTCATCTCTATGCATAGTCACTACTACATTATTACGGTCGATAGATGCTGAATTCCATACATGTGTTGCTGATAAATTGTGAGATTTGGAGAAGTACTTGAATTATATGGACCTTGAGGGCTTATTGAATCATATATATATATATATATATATATATATATATATATATATATATATATATATATATATATATATATATATATATATGTGTGTGTGTGAGTGTGTGTGTGTGTGTGTGTTGGCTTAAAATTTTCGTGAATGAGAATCTGTTAGAATATTCATTTGAACACGATCCTCGATGTTATTTATACTTCATGCCCGATCATTTTATTGATATCATATGCTTGGCAAGGAAGAGTGTAAAGTATGAAGGGTGATGTAGTGCCATTTCACATACATTATCATGTGAAGAAGAGTGTAAGGCACGAGAGGTGATACCGTGCCATTTCATATACATCATCATGAGAGGAAAGAGTGTAAAGCACGAAAGGTGATGCCATGCCATATCATGTTAGAGTGAAAGCACAAAGGGTGATGTTGTGCCATTTCATTTATATTGTTATGCTTTTAATACTTCGAGGTCATTGCACGAATAGTGTTTCCATACAGGCGAGGACGAGCAACATGCATTATGATGTGATATCTTTTTTTCGTGTATACATTTCCGCCTTCACCTTGAGTTATTATTGTCGCAATTATATATTCTAAATGATATGTTTGTGATGACCCAAAGGTTTATGTTGTATTTTAGAATCCGAATTCGGGTTCCGAGGCCTTAGAAACCTCACTTTCTTTCTCCTCTATTTGCGTGTGCATTCCGAAAAGCTTTTATGTGAAATTTAAGAAAAATATAGAATTAGCCTTTAAAATTGATTTAACTTGACTTCGGTAAACATTTTTGGTAAACAGACTCGGACTCACGATTTGACGGTTCTGTAGGGTCCGTAGGAAAATATGGGGCTTGGGCCTGGAATCGAATTCTGAGGTCCCCTAGCCCGAAAAAAGAATTTTTAAAGAAAATTATTTGCTAATATAAGCACTTTTGAAAATAAAATGGTGTGTGATCTTGATGGTATGAGGTCCGTATTTTGGTTTCAGGGCCTAGTACATGTTTAAAATAACAATTAAGTTGTTTTTGTGAAATTTGGTAAGAATCGGAGTTTATTTGGTATAAGTTGGATCCTTATTGGAGAAAATAAATTTTTGATAATTTGAGGTTAAATTCATAGTTGTTGATGTTATTTTGATGATTTGATCACACGAGCAAGTTCGTATATTGTTTTTAGACTTGCGTGCATGTTTGGTTTAGAGCCCTGAGGCTCAGGTGAGTTATGGATAGGCCACAGAGTGATTAGACCTTAGGAAACTCAGCTGATGCATCTGGTATTTTTACACAAACATCTGATCTCACAAACCAGGCTTCGCAATTGCAAAGTGAGCAGGCCTGGGAAATGCAACAATAATGTCTTAAATGAGAACCATGCCTGGGCAGGCCACCCTTGAAAATGCGAACTTTTGGCCGGATGTGCGAATGCCCTTCTATAGCAAATGCGACATTATCTTTGCAAATGGGAAGGCAATAGATATTTATAGGATTTGCAATTACGAAACCCTGATTACAATTGTGATATCTGCGGCCTGTTAAGTGAGATTTTAGAAGGGATTTTCATCATTTTGCAATTCTTTCAAACTCCAAACAAACCCTAGGTGATTTTTAAAAAACCCAAACTTCTCCAAATCATAAGTAAGTGATTAATTTCTAACTCATCTTCTTCAATCTAATTCATTTTTTTATATGATTTCATTTCAAAATCTAGGGTTTTTCATGGGAAGTTGGATGTTTTTGGGTAGAAATTAGGATTTTAAAATTTTGGTGACTTGGACCTTAATTTGAGGTCGGATTTCAAAACCAATTGCATATTTAGGTTCGTGGGTGAATGTGTAGTCGGATTTTGGTTCGAACTTCGAGTTTTGACCAAGCGAGTCTAGGGTCGAGTTTTGACTTCTTGGAAAATATATTGAAAAATCTATATTTATGCATTGAGATTGGTTTATTTAGCATTTATTGATGTTATTAAGTAAATTATGACTAGATACGAGTGGATTTAAAGTGTAACCGACAGGTGAAGCGGCATTTGAGGCTTGATTTTGTCTATGGAATTGAGGTAAATGTTTGGTCTAACCTTAGCTTGAGGGAATATGTGTTGTGGTCTTATTTGATACATGTTAGTATTGAGAATGACATATAAGTGTGGTCACTAATATCTATACATTGGTGTCAAGCACACCCGTGAGTTTTATACCTTGATTGTTGTGACTCTTATTATGTATTATCCATGTTTAAATTGATGATTATCACTATTGAAAGAGACTCATGATAATTTATTGGTAATTGACCATTGTTGAGTATTGGATCAAGTTGAGATTCATTTTGTGGAATAATTGTTGGAACAAGATTGGTTACAGTTGAATCCCTTATGGGGAAGTATTTGTTTCTATTGTTGATTCCCTTGCGGGGAAGTGTTGTTTCTATTGTTTGGGTGAGGAAAAGTGTAAAGTACGAAGGGTGATGCTATGCATGATATTGTGTGTGAGTGTTAATGCACAAAGGGTGATGTCGTACCAATATTTTGAGAGTTAATACACAAATGGTGATGTCATGCCATGATTGAGAGCTAAAGAACAAAGGGTAATTCCATACAGATATTGCGAGAGTTAATGCACGAAGGGTGATGCTGTGCGACGATTATGAGAGTTAAGGCATGAAGGGTAATGACGTGTCATTTTTGTTATTTTCTTATGGTGTGAACGAGAATGAAAGCATGAAGGGTGATGTCGTGCACGTGTTACTGTTTCATTATTTCCCGATGATACAAATATGGTGTTCATTATTGCTTCCCTATTGAATTACTGTTAAAGTTTGATATTCCCCGCAGCATGTTCCCTTTCCATCTTTATCTGTTATTTCCTTTTATTATTGTGATGTTCGTATATGATTCAACTGTATAGGTTTATGTGGTTGCCGTGTCCTATCCTCGTCAATACTTCGCCAAGGCTAGTCTCAACACTTACCAGTACATATGGTCGGTTATATTGATACTGCACTCTACACTTTCTGTGCAGATTTCAGTGCTGGATCCTGTGAGTACTTTGAGGTAGTTGTATTTTGTCCAAGAAGACCAATGTAGTTATGCTAGCGTTTGCAGAGCCTAAAGTCCCCCTTCCCCACATTAGTTTTATATTGTCTCTTATATTTCAAGAACAGTTGTATTTCTTCAAACGTGTATTTGTAATAAATCTTAGTCATTCGTGGATTGTGACACCAACTCTATAGGATAGTTGGCATTATTAAATCATTTTTCCGCATTTCTTAATTATCTTGCTTTAACTAATATATGTTCTTGTTGAATTAATAATAATGGTAGCGAGACTATAACTATTGGCTTGCCTAGCTTTCACGAGTAGGAGGTACCACGATTTCCGAAGATGGGAAATTAGGATCGTAAAATATTGTTATTGTCCCGTAGTTGACCTTGATCTCAATTGTTATTGTCTTGTCCATTTATTATACTTGCTTAACTTGCATATGCCATGCCTATTTCCTGCTTTTGAAATTATACTCATGGCATACCTATTCTGTCGCACTCTAATTTAAGCATTCTGTCATGCTAGTCAGTCATGCTCTTGTTAACTTGTAAAAACCACATGTTTCCTTCTTATTTGTCATATTTGTACTTAGAACTCCGATATACTAGTTAATTGATGTTGGTATCTCTTGTTTTACCAATGGTTGTTGTTACTCGCGTGCTTTCCATTTAGTCCTTTACATTTTCCCATATGTATATCCTTGTCCATTGTTATTACTCGCACAATTCCTACTTTGTTATTTTTGTTATTGTATTTCTGTCATATGGTTGGTTCTGTTATACGTACACTTGGAAGAATGAGTTGAACGCACGAAGGGTGTTGCTGTGCTAATTGAGCTGTTACATAAATTTATTTATACATGATGAGGATGAGATAGAAGCACGAAGGGTGTTACCTTGCCATGTGACTTGATATCTTGGATACCTCTTATACAAGGAAAGATTGTAAATCTTCTATTGTTATTCCTGCTAGTAATTGTTAACTGTCTCACAGAGTTATATACGGTACTTTTGTCTATTATGTTTTGAACTGCCTATATTATTAGTCTAATGTACATATTATAGCAAATAGCATCTTTCAACTAAAAGCCTCGTCATTACTTCGATGAGGTTAGACAAAATACTTACCAGTACATAGGGTCAGTTGTACTAATACTGCACTTTTTCACATCACATGCAAATTTTTGGAGCGGAGCTACTAGTGACGTTGAGTGCTTTTTCGGAAGATGTTCATGCATTTGGATATAACTATCACTTGTACCTTGTAGCTTAGGTTATTTCTAATCTATTTATGTAACCTTCAAACAGAGCATGAGATTATTTGTATCTATTTAGAAATTTCAAATTATAAAGCTCTTGATTTCGTACTGCCAGGTCTTGGGTAAACTTATAAATATTTAGTTATCTATTCTCTGTTCTCTCATAATATCAATGGAGTTATATTTTCTGTTAGTTGGTTTACCTAGCGGGTTGAGTTAGGTGTCATCACGACTTGAAATTTTTGGGTCGTGATAAATATTAAGTTCGTATTCATGAAACTACATGTGCTGGTATAGGAACACATTCCAAAGCTAAGATGAGATTTGTGGGCTGAAGTCCCCCATTGAGAGTGAAAATGATCATTTCTTAAAGTAATGAGATTAAGTCGACAGGTACGGTACTACGGGAAGCCGCCCGAACAAGCAGGGTCAAATACTTGTTCTAGGATGATCACCTAGGGATTGTTTATTTTGTCGGTATCGATATAGTGCTTCTGGTGAAAGATAAAGAAAAAATTTCTTATGTTTAGGCCCAAGGAGATGAAAGTGATTTCAATGAATTAATAAATTTGAAAAGGTTTTGTATGATTTTTGTTCAAGATCTTGGATTGATATAAATGTTCTATGAATCTATATCATGGTTTATTTCACTTGTCTTTTCATTTGAAATGATAAAAAGCATGATTATATAAATATTTATCACTTTATATCAAATATCGATTGTATAATTTTTGTATAAGGGAACTTGAGTTAGAGAGAGTTTATGACACTAATTGAGTACTGGCGTAGTGTACTCATCCCTCAGGAACCCCCTCCAAAGCCCCACTTACTTTATATGTTTCAAGATGAGGTATGATATGTGGCATGCAGATCGGATAGTGTGCCATAATTGAGTTTATACCCTTTGGTATAGCGGTATAAGGTGAGGCACCACACCTATTTCGTGGTAGCTATCATGTTATTTTCTTAATTTATCTTAGCCAGGAATTAGCCAAGTGGTTAGTTATATCCTTTGATATAGAGGCTCTATAGATAGTCGTGAAAAGTTGTAGTAATGGGGATGTACACAACATACATGAAAATATATTTATTTTACTGATCAGTCTCCTTGTTACTGTTATGAAAGACTTCATGTATGATTCCGGATTGGAAAGCTTTCCATCGTTCAACTTGAAAATATATATATGTTTTTTAAAGAGCTTTCGCGGTGAAATTGGTTTCATGCATATGGTTTGGGTGCATCATATGGTTGGTTCACTCAGATTGAATAGTGTGCCAGGTGTCGGACACGTGGATTTGAGTTGCGACAAAAAGTACGGGTCAAATAATTTTATGAATCTTTACAAACTTGTTTTTAGTTCTATGACCCTATCTCTTTTTTTTACATATGAGATATTTGCTTTTACTTCTAAGAAATCTATCGTTTACGCATAAAAAATCTTAAAATAGTGCTTTCTTAATTTCAACATTATAAAGGGTCATGAAGGTCCATTCAACGTTTTTATGTCATATTTAGCATTTTGCTGAGCATAGACAAGGTAGTAAACGTGGGCTGCTGGAAACAATAGTTGGAGTTACCCAAATGTTGATACTGTATCTTTTTCTCATTAAAAAAAATTATTAGATTTTTTTTCTATGTATGTAATTTTCATAAGAGGTCTTGTAAATATTCATTTCCTGTCGCTTTGTTTGTAAACTTTTCAATATGCTAAAATTATTTTGCCTTGTTCAAAATGTGGCAGAGATTCTAGTGTTTTTTTCCGTCCCAAGTTTTCATCATTGTTATTGTATTGTGCAAATTTGGTTCCGCTCATATATTATTTATATACGTCATCGGTAAAGAAAGCGGTCTAATTAGGTCGGCTCGAGTAAGGCCGACCTCAGTTAATAGACGGACCCAGTAACATGACTTGCTGCAACATCGTTTCAAGATCTGGCACTCGTACACTGAGGCCATCAACCCTTGTACTTTCTTTTGGTTATTTCGAGAAAAGTCCATTAGTATATAAAGGGGCCCTTCCCTTTGTAAAAGGGCATGCGTATTTTACTATTGAAAATATACAACTCTCTCTTTATCTGATTCTCTCTCTCTCTCTTGTGCAAAGTTTACTACCTATCTTATTGCTCTTATATCTCGAATCATTGACATTATAATTAATCTTGATTACTTTAGGATCTCTAGCTCATATTACTCTTGATTCCGATTAATCCATACTATTTTTGATTGTTTTAGAGCTATTTAAATATTTAGATAACTTTTTAGCCAAATAATTTGGCGCCTTCTGTGGGGATTTCGAGAATCTAAGCTGTAGTTTTTTCTAGAGATCCTTCGAAAAACCACATTCCACAACCTAAAATGGCTGAGAACAACGCGAGAATGAAAGCTATCTTGGATGTCAGAATAGATCTCACAGGCACTCTCAACGCAACTGCTGAAGGAGATGCCCTGCACGCAACCCCCAGTACCTTGGTAAGCGTGGAACACCTACCTTCCTTGTTAGAAGATCTGGTGGTTGCACGAGAAAGAGAAGCGTCAACATCTACAACCAAAGAGCACCCCCGGAGGTAAAGAAGTTACTGGAAGAATGGCTGACAAACACTGACCAGTCTAGCTAAGAAGCCTGCTCAAAATAACAGATTCACCCCAGCAACAGATCACGTTGCATCCGAAGATGAACTAGAAGTCACAAGAACGAACAACGTAACTGCCGATGCTCAAGCTAACATCGGCACACTCAAATACATCCTTAAAAACATGGAAGAAATGGAAAATGAAAATAGGTCGCTTCACGACCAAATGAAGGAGCACCAAGAAAGGGTAGATAAGATCCCAGGCGCGCCCAAGTTGCTACCAAAGCGAGACGTGGGGAGGTTCATTGAACAACCTTACACAGAAGAAGCTGCGCCATACCCCATCCTAAGGACCGTCAAAATTCCCCCTACTTGAAAGTATATGACGGGACCACCAATCCCGAGAACCACCTGATCCACTATGTCACATCCGTCAGAGAAAACGAACTATCAACAGAACATGTATCATTCCTAATTCTGAAGAAGTTCGGCAAAACACTGACAGGAGGGGCCCTAACGTGGTACTCTATGACGACCCGACTCATCGTCTTTTGTATTTCAGCCCCGTTATTCCTGTATTATGCTTCTCCGTGTGTTGATATATATGTTTGGTGATTTTGAAGTGTGTTGAGTTGAATTTGGTTAAAAATGAGACCAATAGTCTCTTTAAGAAAAGCTTAAGTTGAAAAAGTCAACGGGATGTTGACCTATGAGTTATAGGGCCCGGAATGGATTTGCGGTGATTCGACTAGTTTCGGAGAGTGATTTGTGACTTGGGAGAGAAAACGAAATTGAATTTGGAGGTCCGCTATAGAATTAGCTTGAATTGGCTAAGTTGAGTTTCGGCGAATTTCTGGTTGATAAGTAAGATTTTTATCCCGGGGTTGGAACGGAATTTCGAGAGTTGCGATAGCTTCGTTAGGTGATTTTGGATATGTTAACAAATTTTCAGGTCATTCGGATGTCGTTTTGTTGGGTTTTTGATCGAATATGAGTTTCGGAAGTTTTAAGAAAAATTTAAGCTTGAATCCATCGTGATATGATGACTTTTGTGTTAGAGGACGTGTTTTGTGATTGGAACAAGTTTGTATGATGTTTCGGAGTATGTTGGTATTTTTGGTTGAGGTCCCAGGGGCCTCGAGGTGGTTTCGGGTAGTCAATCGGGCCATTTTTGGACTTATAGTGTTGCAGGTTTTTTAGCTGTTTTATTGCAGAAATTTTGTTCATTGCGTTCGCGTGGGGAGTGTCGCGAACACGTAGAGCTGAGACGTAAAGCATCGGGTTCGCATAGCTCAAGGTCGCGTTCGCGTAGTAGGAATTCCTGGATCATCGCGATCGCGAGCAGTCAGCCGCATTCACGTTAGGGAAAGTTTAGGTCAGCATAATTTTGTCATCGCGAACGCGTGGGTCTTGGATCGCATTCGCGTAGGGTAATTTGGCACCTGGGCAGAATGGATTTAAGTCACTTTTCATCCGCGAGCTATCTCATATTTCCTCCATTTTGCACCACCTTGAGAGCTTGTTGACGGATTTTGAAGGGAATTTCGAGGGGAAGTGATTGGAGGTAAGTCTCGTGGTCTTAATACGTTATTTTATCGAAGAATCATCCATTAATCCGATGAAATTGGGCATAAAAATTGAAGAACTAGGGCTTGAAGCTTAAAATGAAAATTGGGGATTTTGAGGAGAAATTGGACTCCGATTTTGATGAAGTTTATATGTACGAACTCGCGGCGAGACGAAGATTTCGAAAATGTAAGTTTCGTAATTTTTCGAGAAGTGGGCCCGGAGCTCAGGTTTTGCCAACTTCGTGTTTTTGGGTGTATTTCGAGTTATTTTGATTGGGCTATATTCCATTACCCAAAAGACTCGTTCCCCCTACCACACATCGACCAACTGATAGACGCAACAGAAAGCCATGAGCTGCTGAGCTTCCTTGATGCGTATTCCGGCTACAATCAGATCATGATGGCCTAAGAAGATCAGGATAAGACAACTTTCATCACTCATTAGGGGACGTATTGCTATAAAGCACTTCCGTACGGGCTCAAGAACGCAGAGTCCACTTACCAAAGGCTGGTAACGGTAATGTTCAAAGGATAATTCGGCATAACAATGGAGGTCTACATCGACGATATGTTGGTCAAGTCATCAAAAAAGGAAGACCACCTCACTCACCTGAAGGAAGCCTTCGACATATTAAGGAAGTACGACATGAAGCTGAATCTCAAAAAGTGCGCTTTTGGAGTAGCTTCGGGAAAGTTCCTGGGATTTCAGGTATCACAAAGGGGCATCGAATCAACCTTGACCAGATCAAGGCCATAGAAGCCATCCCAGAAACGCTGAGCAGCAAAAAACAGGTGCAGAAGTTGATGTGTCGGATAGTCGCCCTCTCCCGGTTCATCTCATGCTCCTACGACAGGTTTCACAAGTTCTTCGGTGTATTGAAAAAAGACCAGGGAATTCAGTGGAACGGAGAATGTTTAGAAGCCCTGAAGAACATAAAATCATATTTATCATCACCGCCCCTACCGGTGAAAGCAAACCCTGGTGAGCCATTGCTGATATATCTGGCCGTATCAGAAGTCGCAGTCAGCGCCGTCCTGGTGCGCGAAAATAAAGGTATGCAATCTCCTATTTATTATATTAGCAAAACTTTAGTGGACGCCGAAACCTGGTATCCTCACCTTGATTGATTAGCCTTAGCACTCGTAGTAGCTTAACGAAAGCTACGGCCATATTTCCAGTGCCATCCCATAATGGTAGTAACGACCTTCCCTCTGAGGAGCGTCCTACACAAACCCAAACTCTTAGAGCGACTCGCCAGATGGGCCGTCGAGCTCAGCGAGCATGATATTACGTACCTCCCAAGAACCGCCATCAAGTCGCAAGTCTTTGTTGACTTTATCGCCGACTTCAGCATGGAAGTCCTGCCAAAAGCAGAACTCGAGGCACAACGTGCATCCTACGAAAATGACCTGTGGATCCTATATATAGATGGCGGTGCCAATGCATCGGGATCGGGACTGGGACTCGTTCTTGAGGTCCCCATGGGTGAAATAATTCGACAGTCCATATGATGCCCAAAAATGACTAACAACCGAGGCCGAGATGTGGCCGTTATTGCAGGCATGAAATTGGCCACCAAGTATGGGGCTTGTCAAATCCCCTTCCACTGCGACTCCCAGCTTGTGGTAAACCAGATCACTGGGACTTATCAAATAAAAGAACAGAGGTTACAGAAGTACCAGTTAGAGATCCACAAACTGATGACTACATTCGACGAATGCCGCTTCGAACAAATTCCCAGGGCACGGAACACCGAAGTGTACGGCCTGGCAAAGTTGGCTGCCGCCACCAAAAACATCAACAAAGAAAGTGTGGTCACACTCTTTCACTCAGCTATTGACCATACCGAGGTATTTTCCTTAAAAATGACTTGGGACTGGCACAACCAGTTCATATTTTATTTGTAGAACGGGATACTACCCCCCGATAAAAAAGAGGCAATAAAGCTTCGCATTCAAGCCGCCCGGTACTGCATGATCAACGACGACCTTTATAAAAGGACGTTCGGTGGTCCCCTAGCCAAGTGATTAGGGCCACAACAAAAAATAAGGTACTCAAAGAAGTACACGAAGGCCATTGCGGCGCCCACACTGGCAACCGCGCCCTCGTGAGGTGCATCATACGTGCGGCTACTACTGGCCCACCATGAAGAAAGAAGCAGATGAGTATGTCCGCCGATGCGAGCAATGCCAAAAGTTTACCCCAATGATACACCAATGGGGAGATCCCTTCCATTCCGTCATCTCCCCCTAGCCATTCATCAAGTAGGGAATGGATATATTCGGCCCGCTACCCTCAGGACGAGGAAAGGTACGATTTTTACTTGTTTTAACTGACTATTTCTCCAAGTGGGTGGAAGCAGGTGCGTACGCACAAATACGCGAACAAGAAGTCATCACCTTCATATGGAGGAACATCATATGCCGTTCTGGCATCCCTTATGAAATCAGCAGTGACAACGGGCGCCAGTTCATTGGTCAGAAAACGACCAAGTTCTTCGAAAAATGGTGCACCAAAAGGATACTGTCCACGCCATATCACCCTGCCGCCAACGGTCAAGCGGAGTCTTCTAACAAAACAATTCTAAACATACTAAAAAAGAAGCTCAAAGATGCCAAGGGGTTATGGCCGGAACTGCTACCCGAAGTCTTGTGGGCGCACAGATCCACACCCAAATCCAGCACCGGGGAAACCCCCTACTCTCTGATTTATGGAACCGACGCTGTCATACATGTTGAAGTAGCTGAACCCAACCTAAGGTATTCACACACCAGCGGGACAAAAAAAGACATCAGCAGACTCCAAGATCTTGATGAAGCCGAAGAAAGAAGAGAAATGGCCGAATCAGGATGGTAGCCCAAAAGCAACAAGTCGAAAGATATTACAACAAAAGGACAAAAATAAGGCCACTCAAAGTAGGGGATTACGTCCTCAAAGCCAAGACTTTAGCCTCAAAAGAACCAAATGAAGGGAAATTGGGCACAAATTGGGATGGACCCTACAAAATCATGGCGGCAGCCGGGAAAGGAGCATTCCAGCTAGAGATAATGGAAGGAAAGACACTCCAGAACAGCTAGAACATCGCTCACTTCAAACATTTCCACTTCTAAAAAGGTGTCACCTTAGTCGTACTCTTTTTCCCTTACCCGAGTTTTGTCCCAATTGGATTTTCTCAGGAAGGTTTTTAACGAGGCGGAAAAGGGGTCACCTGGAGATGTTTTCAGCACACGTGCATCATGTCCGCTTCTCCATGTACTCTCCAAGCCATACATGATACAGGGACTGGATTAGTGTCATCTACAGATGTATAGAAAGGCTACGGCCATCTCCTGATGTATAAAAAGGCTACGGCCATCTCCAAATGAATGAAAAGGCTACGACCATCTCCAGATGTATAAAAAGGCTACGGCCATCTCCAAATGAATGAAAAGGCTACGACTATCTCCAAATGAATGAAAAGGCTACGGCCATCTCCAAATGAATGAAAAGGCTACGTCCATCTCCAAATGAATAAAAAGGCTATGGTCATCTTCAAATGAATGAAAAAGCTGCGGCCATTATTTTATATGGCTAAGGCCATCAGGCTACGACCATTATTTTATATGGCTAAGGCCATTAAGCTACGGCCATTATTTAACATGGCTATGGCCGTCGTTTTCATAAGGCTACGACCATTA
Organism: Nicotiana benthamiana; assembly: GCA_034376525.1. Classification (NCBI taxonomy): domain Eukaryota; kingdom Viridiplantae; phylum Streptophyta; class Magnoliopsida; order Solanales; family Solanaceae; genus Nicotiana; species Nicotiana benthamiana. The sequence continues at coordinate 105,787,060 of CM067335.1, read as the reverse complement.
CTTTATATGGCTAAGGCCATTATTTTACATGGCTATGGTCATCGTTTTCATAAGGCTACGACCATTATTTTATATGGCTAAGGCCATCAAGCTACAACCATTATTTTACATGGCTATGGCCATCGTTTTCATAAGGTTACAACTGTTATTTTATATGGCTAAGGCCATCAAGCTACGGCCGTTATTCTACATGGCTAAGGCCATCACGTTTAAACGACTAAGGTCATCGAATTTTATAAGGTTAAGACCATCATTACTACACGGCTATGGCCGTCAAGTTCTACACAGCTACGATAAAAAATACAACAACGTGCCAAAAAGTAGAAAAGATACTTACAACAAAAATTATATGTTTTTATCAAAGGGGACATTCACCCATGATACAAAAATCAATATTTACATACATATTTACAAAGACCCTAAAAGGTCCACTACTTATCCTGCCCTACTGGCCTTCAGGTGGCCCATCCTCATTTCCAGGAGGGTACGCCTTAGAAATCCAAGAGCTGGATTCTAAACGATTGACGTCTGCAGAGTTGCCCCCTCTCGGGACGGCGATTCAGGACTAAAGTCGGCTGCTTCACGAGCGACTCTAACCAATTGGCGCTGGCTCTCAACTTCTGCTTCAAAAATGCTATACCAGCCGCCAAGAATTCCTCAAGAACGGCCAGCCTGGCCTCCCATACACCCACATCTCGTGCGCTTCACGAGATGTATCGGCTTGTGCAAGAGCTAGCTTGAGCTCATCGACCTCAGCCTTGGCATTGAGTTCCTCCGTTAAAGCCGCAACCCGGGAACGTAATTTTGCCTCCTCCTCTGCCACCAAACGTCCAAGCTGCAGCTCCTCGTCCTTGTCCTAAATAAGGACCTCCATCTCCGCGGCCCGAGCAACAGCAGCCATGAGCTGTTCATCAAACTTCTCCAGCTCGGCCACTCTTTTCTTCAACTCCTCCTCGCACGCCACGAGGCCCTCACGAACCACCCTAAAGTGAGGGTCCTGCTTATACATATCGGCCAAGGTCCGGTGTGCCTCGCGCGTTTTGTTATACTTTTGCACCAACTTGTTGTATCTAGCCATCTTCTCCTTCCAGCGCCGATCACTCTACACCTCTAGGACAAGAGTGTGGAAAAGAAACCAAGAAAATACGGGGAAAATCATACTCCACTAACACAAAAAGAAAAGTCATCAAGCAAGGCAAAGGCATACCTGTAAGGCCGCACCTTCTACCCTTTGGGCAAAGACTTTGTCGCTAAGTTCCACCAGAGTCGCACGCTCGGCCGCCAGCACACAAGAGCGTCATACTGCTAGCCGTCTCCTCGCAATTCTCCAACTGATTATAGTGGCTTGGAATTACTATGCGATGAGAATCCTGGCCGGCCACCATCTCCCCCCGGTCCAAGGACCCACCTCCTCTGCCCGCGTCTACCGTGGCAGCCCCCGGGCCCGCCACATCCATGCCTTCGATCCTTCTCTCTGTGGCCTCCCTCCTAAGAACGGCCCATCCAGAGCGAATGGCCTCTTCTATGAAAACCGACCTTGATCCAGAACGGGATGGCTTCACTTGCTCGTCTGAGTAGCCACGGTCTTGCCTGTAAGAATCCGACACTGCCTCATCTCCAATGTCTCCTCCTCTTCACGGTCCCCCTCTGTGGGATGCAGAGCAGGCTCAGAGGGAGTCGGTTCAATTGAGGACGTCCCTATGGGGGCAATCTCAGGAAAAACCGTCGGTACCTCTATAGGAATTATCTCGGGTACGACCCCCAACACGGCCTCAGATACTGTCTTTGGAGCCACTTTTAATGCAATCTCTTGCCCTAAGAGAGGCGAAGTACTTCCCCTGGACGTACCAACGAGGATTAAGCTTTCCTCAGGGCCGGCCACAGTCTTCTTCTTCTGCTTGTTATTCTTCTCTGCCTTTTTAGAGGCGTCCCGACCTGCTAAAACGTGTATGAGACGAGCAACAAAATAATGGGGGGGGGGGCCTAAAACATAACAAAAATTAGGTGAGACCGCTACCTGCCGGGCCATGGAGTCTAAGGAATTCAGGCCATGAACGACATTCTTCTGCAAACGGTATCAACGCTTGTACCCATAACCTAATGTCGTCAACCCTTCGAGGAGGGCGAGTTGTCACTACATGAAAGCAAAGGTAAATTTTCAACGGTGAATACCAGCAAGGTGAAGTCGCCATAGTAAAAGTTACGCCCGGTAATACTTACGTGCATCATTCCACACCTCTGGAAACCCTTCAGGGTCGGACACAAGGTATTCGGTACGCACGAAGAAGAATCTGTTGGAAACACGTTCTCAAGGCTTTATACTAAAATGTGTGTTCTTATGTGTAGGTTTTGATGAATGACAAACAAGCGCAAATTGATATATGCGAAGTTCAAGTACAAGCGCACAATTGGTGGATAACGAGATTCAAGCACAAGACAAAGTTTTATAGTTTAAATGAGTCGTTCTTAATTGTGATCTTGATCCGACAACTTGACTCATGACATGGCTTCTCTCGTAAAATTACTTTTACAAAATCATGCATATTTAATTTAATGCTAAATGATTTTAAATCATGCATATTTACTTCAGTCAAAATGATTTTTAAACATGCCTCTAAAATCTGGACTAAGATAATCGATTATGTACTTATGATAATCGATTATGTTAAGCCAAGACTGCATGACAATCGATTGTGAACTAATGATAATCAATTGTGTTAAGGCAGTGAGCATCAGGTTTTTCAAACCTGCATGACAATCGATTGTGAATTTTATGACAATCGATTGTGCTGAGGCAGTGTCCATCAAAGTTTTTCAAAACTCAGAATAATCGATTGTGAAGCTAATGACAATCGATTGTGAAGAGGCAGTGTCCATCAAAGTTTTTCAAAACTCAGAATAATCGATTGTGAAGCTAATGACAATCGATTGTGAAGAGACAGTGTCCTTCAGATTTTTCAAAGTCACAAAATAATCGATTGTGAACTTATGACAATCGATTGTGTTGAGGCAGTGACTTCCAGACTTTTTCAAAATTATTAAATAATCGATTGTGAGTATAAAACAATCGATTGTCACGAGGCAGTGTCTAAAATGATTTTCAAAATCTGATAAATAATTGATTGTTAACATTGCACAATCGATTGTGAAGCTGACCGTTGTCGTAAAGTTTTCAAATACCGTCAGGTAATCGATTGTTGATTTTGTACAATCGATTGTTGATATTAAAATCTGAAAAAGATTTTTTGAACGTTGCTGAATAATCGATTGTTGATTTTGTTCAATCGATTGTTGAAATAAAAATCTGGAAAGGATTTTTTGAACGTTGCTGAATAATCGATTATTGATTTGGTATAATCGATTGTTTTACGTAAAATCTGGAAATGATTTTTTGAACGTTGCCAATAATCGATTGTTGATCTTGGACAATCGATTGTTAAGCGTAAAATCTGGGATTGATTTTTGGAACGATTGGCAAACAATCGATTGTGGCTTCCTGACAATCGATTGTCAAGAGTAAAATCAGCAACTCTTAATTGGCAATTAGGCAACGGTAATGCCAAGTTTTTCAACTATAAATACAGCTTCATTTCAGTGTTTTAAACAGAACAACACACAACAACTGATCATTCTATTGCTATAAGCTTGCATACTATTGTTTATCATTTTATATTCATTTCATAAAGCTTTTGAGAGCCAAAGTCTTGTCCATAGTTGTTGTGATCTTGAGCTTACTTCTTTTACTCATATCTACTCATTAAGGAGTGTCTAGTTTGAGTGTTTAGTGTTTTGTATACTTGTAAGAGAATTGTGATTCTCTTGTTGTAAGGAACTTGTGTTTCCTTGGTTGAAGTCTTGGAGTGTTGTATCTCCGAGCAAAGGTGTTGAGGCTTGTGTCCTCAAGTTGTAAAGGTTTGTTGAGCACCCGTAAGCTTGACAAGTTAGTGGAAAATCTCGAGAGAGTCTCTCGGGGACTGGACTAGCCACGTGTTGTGGTGAACCAGAATACATCGGTGCGTTCTTTCCTTTTGTTTATTTAACGCACTTATTTATTTCCTGCAAATTTTAATTTCCGCAAGTTTACGCTAAATTTTATTATAACGCTATTCACCCCCCTCTAGCGTTAAGCGTATTATCTAATAATTGGTATCAGAGCCCAACTCTCTGAAGACTTAACAGTTTGAGAGAAACTTCCATGGCTTCTACTCGTGATTCTTTTGCAGGAATAGAGGAAGGACAGTGCTCCACCCGACCACCACTATTCAACGGTACAAACTATATGTACTGGAAGGAGAGGATGAAAATCTTAGTTCAAGCAAACAATTTTCATCTCTGGAAGGTGATAACAAAGGGAAATCAAATTTCAACCAAAAAGGTTGAAAACGAATGGGTTCCCAAGTCCGAAGAAGAATATGAAGCGGATGATATCCGAAAGGTTCAAAATAATGCTAATGCAATTAATTTATTATATTGTGCTGTAAATGCTGACGATTACAGGAAAATATCGTGTTGCACAACGGCAAAGGAAATGTGGGACAAGCTGGAAATTACGTAAGAAGGTACGGACCAGGTAAGGGAAGCTAAAATTGATTTCCTAACCCATGCTTATGAATTATTTCACACGAAGGAAGGTGAAAAGGTGGATGAAATGTTCGAACGATTTTCAATAATCGTAAATGACCTACATGCCCTCAAGAAGACATTCACGGATAGAGAACTTGTTCGAAAAATTCTTAGAAGTCTCACTCCGGCATGGCGATCAAAGGCCGACGCAATTCAAGAATCCATAGGCGTCTCAAATGTCACAATCGACGCATTAAGAGGTAACCTTAAGACTTATGAATCTACAATACTTAACCCTCTTGTTGATGATCAAAGGAGGCAAAGAATAGCGCTTATGGCAAGCACAAGCCAACCTCAAGCTGATGAGGACGGAGACAACGAGTTTGGACTCGTTATCAAAAGATTTCAAAAGTTCATGCGAAAGGAGTATGATCGAAAGGGCAAAAAGCAAGGCGAGCAAATAAAGTGCTATGAATTTGGTGAAACAGGGCACATCAAATCAAATTGCCCAAACATCAAAAAGGAGAAGAAACCTTTTAAGAAGCAACGTGCATACATTTCTTAGGGAGGAGACTCCAGAGATGAATCAAGCGAAGAAGAAGAAGACGAAGCCGCAAACCTTTGTCTTATGGCGCAAGAAGACAAGCAAGATGAGGTATGTCAAATCTCTTCTAAAAACTTCTTTACTCTTGAAGAAATGCGAACTGCTTTTGATGAGCTATATACTGAATTTATTAAAGCTTCAAAAACTGTCAAGAGCATAAAAGAAAATGCTTCTCTAAAAGAAAAAGATTTTCAAAAACAGCTTTCTTTGAAAGAAAAGGAGTTAGAAAAACTGGTTTTAGAAAATGAGAAGCTGAAAGAGGAAAACAAGTTTTTCGGAAAAAGAAGCGCCGACAAGCCTGAAAGTTCTATTAAAAATTGCTCTTCTTGCATGCATCTCGAAAATGAGGTAGATAGACTTAAAGGTACCTTAGATAAGTTTAATTCTTCCCACAAAAATTTGAATAAGGTCCTTGTTAATTTGAAATCAACCAAGCATGGCATAGGCTTTAAGAATGAGCCTAAAGAAAAGGTTGACGCCAAACCCCAACCACCTATGGCTCAACCTAGGATTAATAAAACAAATGCTTATCGTAGAAATAGCAATCCTAGAACAAATATGCATGCTAGAACAAATGTTGAACATTTTAGAAGACCTAGAAATGACTTACCACCTAGAAATGACTACCCTAGAAATGATGCGTATTCTAGGCCAAACACTAGAAGGAGTTTTGAACCTTTTAGAACATCTAGACATGACAATTACTCTAGAAATGCTGCTCATTTTAGAACTAATAGTAGGAGAAATGGTTCTCATGAAATGCGCAATAGTCATAATGAAAATAGAGTAATTCATTTTCGTCCATCAAGTTACTATGAACCTAGAAGGATGCCTAACCCCAACGTGACTTGTCATTATTGTAGACGCATTGGTCATATTGCCCCTGCATGTTTTACACGACATAGACATATCACTCAATCGCATCATTATGATATGCCTAACCCTCAAGGACCCAAAGTGGCATGGGTACCTAAAACGCATTAATTTGTTTTGTAGGTGTGTATGAAGGGATCAAGTGTACTATGGTACCTTGATAGTGGATGCTCCAAACATATGATGGGAGACGAATCCAAATTCCTTCAACTAGAACACAAAGAATGAGGAAGTGTGATTTTTGGGGATAACAATAAAGGAAAGATTATTGGCATCGGATCGGTCGGTAAGGATGAAAATTCCTCTATTAAGCATATATTACTTGTTAAAGGTTTAAAGCATAATCTCTTGAGCATAAGTCAATTATGTGACAAGGGAAATCTTGCCTTATTTGATTTGGATGAATGCTTAGTATTTAGACGTAGTGATTTCAAAATTATCCTTCGTGGTTTTAGAGTGGATAATATTTATATGGTTGATCTTGCAAATTCCTCACCCGAATATGTTGATTGTCTTATGAGTAAAGAGGATGATATTTGGTTATGGCATCGTAGAGTAGCACATATCAACATGCATCTTTTGAACAAATTGATTTCTCAAAACTTAGTTATTGGCCTTCCCAATTTAAAATTTGAGGATGACTCTATTTGTGATTCATGTCAAAAAGGGAAGCAAACAAAAGCATCTTTCAAATCCAAAAATATTGTTTCAACTTCTAGACCATTGCAATTGCTTCACATGGATTTATTTGGACCATCTCGCATTGAAAGTCTAGGAAGAAATCGTTATGCTTTTGTGATTGTTGATGATTATTCTAGATTTACTTGGACTTTATTTCTTGCCAATTAAAGTGATGCTTTTCAGAATTTTAAATATTTTCTAAGCGTGTTCAAAACGAGAAGGAAACAACCGTCACTTCAATTAGAAGTGATCATGGGGGAGAGTTTGATCACAATCTCTTTGCGGACTTTTGTGACGAACTCGGTATCGAGCATACCTTTTCCGCTCCACGTACACCACAACAAAATGGGGTGGTGGAAAGGAAAAATAGGTGTCTCGAAGAGAGGCTAGAACCATGCTCGAAGAGGCCAAGATTCCAAACATTTTTGGGCGGATGTCGTGAGTACCGCATGCTACGTCTTAAATAGAGTAGTCATAAGGCCTATACTCATGAAAACTCCCTATGAACTTTATAAGGGAAGGAAACCAAATATCTCCCACTTTAGAGTATTCGGTTGTAAATGTTTTATTCATAACAATGGCAAAGATCAATTGGGAAAATTTGATGCTAAGTCCGATGAGGGAATTTTTATTGGTTATTCTTCACGTAGCAAAGCATATAGGGTTTTTAATAAAAGAACCGAAACTGTGGAGGAATCCCCTCATATTGTATTTGCCGAAAATAATGCTCGCTTGGCGAGAAAGGATTCCGGTTTTGATCTTGCAGGTATTTTAGATAGCTTGAAAGACAAAATACAAGAGGAATCGCCTAAGGAAAATAAAGATGAAATCTTGGAACAACCAATGGAGGAAGCGCCACAATTGGAGAAAGAAACGACAATGCCTAACGAGTGGAGGACAATCAAAGATCACCCTCTCGAACAGGTAATTGGCGACGTCGGAGAAAAGGTAAGTACCTGAAACTCCCTTAAGAACACCTTAGGACATACTGCTTTTGTGTCTCAAATTGAACCAACAACCATCTCCGAAGTAATTGGAGATGAATTTTGGACCTTGGCAATGCAAGAGGAGCTTAACCAATTCAAACGGAATGACGTTTGGGATTTGGTGCCAAGACCCGAAAATCATACCATAATTGGTACAAAATGGGTTTTTCGAAACAAACTAGATGAAAATGGTGTAATCACTAGAAACAAAGCTAGGCTTGTAGCAAAAGGCTGTAATCAAGAAGAGGGTATTGACTATGAAGAAACATATGCTCCCGTAGCTAGATTAGAAGCTATTCGTCTATTGCTCGCTTTTGCCTCTTCTATGAATTTCAATTTATATCAAATGGATGTGAAAAGTTCTTTTCTAAATGGTGTTATTCAAGAAGAAGTTTATGTTGAACAAACCCCCGGTTTTGAAGATTTTAAATCTCCCGATCATGTTTTCAAACTCAAAAAGGCTCTCTATGGTTTAAAACAAGCTCCCCGAGCTTGGTATGAAAGATTGAGTAAATTTCTATTGGAAAATGATTTCATTAGGGGGAAAGTTGACACCACCCTTTTTGTTAAGCATAAAAACGATGATATTGTATTACTTCAAATATACGTGGATGATATCATATTTGGTGCTACTAACAATGTCTTATGCAAGGAATTTTCCGATTTAATGACAAGCGAATTTGAGATGTCTATGATGGGTGAGTTAACATTCTTTTTGGGATTACAAGTAAAGCAAATGAAAGAAGGTACGTTCATTTGCCAAGCCAAATATTGCAAAGAATTGCTGAAACGATTTGAAATGAACAATGCAAAAGCAATGGCGACTCCCATGAGCACATCCGATCATCTAGACAAAGATGAGAAAGGTAAGGAAGTCGACACTAAGAAGTATCGAGGTATGATTGGCTCTCTTCTCTATCTTACTGCTAGTCGTCCGGACATCATGTTTAGCGTGTGCTTATGCGCCCGTTATCAATCGTGTCCAAAGGAGTCTCACCTTACTGCGGTAAAACGGATTTTGAAGTACCTTGTTGGTACTACAAATGTGGGTCTATGGTACCCCAAAGGTTCTCAATGCCAACTCGTTGGCTATTCCGACTCCGATCTTGCTGGATGCAAATTGGACCGCAAGAGCACTAGTGGCACTTGCCATTTGCTCGGTAGCTCTCTCGTTTCTTGGTTTAGCAAGAAACAAGTAAGTGTTGCGTTGTCCACAACCGAGGCTGAATATGTAGCCGTGGGGAGTTGTTGCGCTCAAATCCTCTGGATGAAACAACAACTCTTGGACTATGGCCTAAGTATTGATCATATCCCTCTTAAATGTGATAATACTAGTGCCATATGCTTGACGAAGAACCCCGTTCTTCATTCGTGAACAAAACACATTGAAATTAGACATCATTTTATAAGAGATCACGTTCTCAAGGGCGATGTCGAAATCGAATTTGTTGAAACCAAAGACCAATTGGCCGACATCTTTACTAAGCCCTTAGAGAAAGAGTCCTTCTTCCGAATTCGTAGTGAACTCGGGATTCTTGACTCCACGTTGATCTAAGTCATGCATTGCATCTTTTTATTTTACATGATTTCTAACTTGAGCGTCGGAGACGTCTAACGAACTTTTGCAGGTATCGCCCAAAAGGTAGGGGGAATTATAAAGCATGACGCGCAATAATAAATCGGTTTCTGTCATCTAATAATCGATTATCTCGTATCAATAATCGATTGTTCTGCTATTACTTGAGTTATTGTACTCTCTTTAAATAATCACATTTTCTCTTTCCAATAAATAAACAAGTTTTATTTACATCTTTGGCATCTTCTTATATTATTTTTGCTAATGGCAAAAGGGGGAAGACAACGGGTATGCACTCTCAATATTTATAAGCTTAAATTGAGGGGGAATTCATATATTGAGGGGGAACTAATCGCATACTTATTGCATATGTTTACTTGTCTTGAATCGTCATTATAAATTGTTTAAGTTGCATATCCCGCTTAAAGTTTGCCAGTATCAAAAAGGGGGAAATTGTTGGAAACACGTTCTCAAGGCTTTATACTAATACGTGTGTTCTTATGTGTAGGTTTTGATGAATGACAAACAAGCGCAAATTGATATATGCGAAGTTCAAGTACAAGCGCACAATTGGTGGATAACGAGATTCAAGCACAAGACAAAGTTTTATAGTTTAAATGAGTCGTTCTTAATTGTGATCTTGATCCGACAACTTGACTCATGACATGGCTTCTCTCATAAAATTACTTTTACAAAATCATGCATATTTAATTTAATGCTAAATGATTTTAAATCATGCATATTTACTTCAGTCAAAATGATTTTTAAACATGCCTCTAAAATCTGGACTAAGATAATCGATTATGTTAAGCCAAGACTGCATGACAATCGATTGTGAACTAATGATAATCGATTGTGTTAAGGCAGTGAGCATCAGGTTTTTCAAACCTGCATGACAATCGATTGTGAACCTTATGACAATCGATTGTGCTGAGGCAGTGTCCATCAAAGTTTTTCAAAACTCAGAATAATCGATTGTGAAGCTAATGACAATCGATTGTGAAGAGGCAGTGTCCATCAAAGTTTTTCAAAACTCAGAATAATCGATTGTGAAGCTAATGACAATCGATTGTGAAGAGACAGTGTCCTTTAGATTTTTCAAAGTCACAAAATAATCGATTGTGAACTTATGACAATCGATTGTGTTGAGGCAGTGACTTCCAAACTTTTTCAAAATTATTAAAATCGATTGTCACGAGGCAGTGTCTAAAATGATTTTCAAAATCTGATAAATAATTGATTGTTAACATTGCGCAATCGATTGTGAAGCTGACCGTTGTCGTAAAGTTTTCAAATACCGTCAGGTAATCGATTGTTGATATTAAAATCTGAAAAAGATTTTTTGAACATTGCTGAATAATCGATTGTTGATTTTGTACAATCGATTGTTGAAATTAAAATCTGGAAAGGATTTTTTGAACGTTGCTGAATAATCGATTATTGATTTGGTATAATCGATTGTTTTACGTAAAATCTGGAAATGATTTTTTGAACGTTGCCAATAATCGATTGTTGATCTTGGACAATCGATTGTTAAGCGTAAAATCTGGGATTGATTTTTGGAACGATTGGCAAACAATCGATTGTGGCTTCCTGACAATCGATTGTCACAGAGTAAAATCAGCAACTCTTAATTGGTAATTAGGCAACGGTAATGCCAAGTTTTTCAACTATAAATACAGCTTCATTTCAGTGTTTTAAACAGAACAACACACAACAACTGATCATTCTATTGCTATAAGCTTGCATACTATTGTTTATCATTTTATATTCATTTCATAAAGCTTTTGAGAGCCAAAGTCTTGTCCATAGTTGTTGTGATCTTGAGCTTACTTCTTTTACTCATATCTACTCATTAAAGAGTGTCTTGTTTGAGTGTTTAGTGTTTTGTACACTTGTAAGAGAATTGTGATTCTCTTGTTGTAAGGAACTTGTGTTTCCTTGGTTGAAGTCTTGGAGTGTTGTATCTCCGAGCAAAGGTATTGAGGCTTGTGTCCTCAAGTTGTAAAGGTTTGTTGAGCACCCGTAAGCTTGACAAGTTAGTGGAAAATCTCGAGAGAGTCTCTCGGGGACTGGACTAGCCACGTGTTGTGGTGAACCAGAATACATCGGTGCGTTCTTTCCTTTTGTTTATTTAACGCACTTATTTATTTCCTGCAAATTTTAATTTCCGCAAGTTTACGCTAAATTTTATTATAACGCTATTCACCCCCCCTCTAGCGTTAAGCGTATTATCTAACAGAATCTCGTCCAGAATTTGCGGTTGGCTTTGTCGTCCACCTGCGAGACAAAGCTTTTCTGGCCCCGACTCCTTAACTGGAGCATCGAGCCCCTCATGAAGACTGCATTAAACATTTGTAGAAGGTGATGAACGGTAACCTCCTTCCTTGCCTTCGCCGCGTAGATGGTAAGCACCCTACACACCTTCAACGCGTACGGAGTATGTTGGGCTGGGCACGCCACGAACCAGCGATAAAAATCCTCCGCCAAAGGGTAAAGTGGGAGGTTGTACCCGATTTTAAAGGCATACTCATAAAAAGCACAGTATCCGGGCTTGTGCACATTAGCGTGGTCTAGCCCTGCAGGGATTATCTCAACATGATCAGGGATATTATACGATTCCCTGAGAGTGCCCAAGTGAGATAGTATCATATCGCTGAGCTCCCAGGGAGGGAGTTTACACTTATTCCTAAAGTCACTCCTTTTACTCATATCGAGTGGGAGCAAGTTAGCCGTCGATAGTGGAACAAAAACTTCCTCGGCCTCCCCGTCATCTGAGGATGACGAATCCTTAGAGGAAGCAACGTCCTTGGTCCTATTATCATCGTGACGACGCTTGACCATAGTGGAAATTATAAGAAAAAGGTGTTTCCGGTCACGAGTTCGATCCCTAAGAACAAAAATTTCAGAGAAGAAAGAACAACAAGCACCAGAAAAAATATAGGGAAAAGATTGGAAAAGTACTCTCAGAAAAGGTTCAAAAGATGAATCAAGTTCAACTCTCCCTCTATTTATAATAAAAGATACACAGAAATCAAAAGGGCATGATCCGAAAACCGATGCAGGAAACCCAAATGTCACGTCATAACCTGAACCGCCTCGGGAGCAGAGGTAATGATCACGCACGTGATCGATGACGTCATCTTAAAAAGAAATTCCAAAAAGGAGGTAATATGTCAACCGCTTGACCTCTTCACATATGAGCACGCCTCTTACAGGGGTATCAACAGGAATGGCCAAGTTTCCATAGGCGTCGAACATGTATGTCCGTCCATTGGAGACGCCTCTCGACTGTGTCACCAATAAAGGGAGGGACTATCTCTATTGGAAAAATTTGGTTCCTCACGCCCATATATTATCTACATACGTCATCGGAGAAGAAAGCGGCCTAATTTCGACTCGAGTAAGGCCGACCTCAGTTAATAGATGGACCGAGTGACATGACTCTCTGCAACGTCGTTTCAAGCTCTGACACTCGTACACTGAGACCACCAACCCTTATATTTTCCTTTGGTTATTTCGAGAAAGGTCCCTTAGTATATAAAGGGGACCTTTCCTTTGTAAAAAGGCATGTGTATTTTACTATTGAAAATATACAACTCTCTCTCTTGTGCAAAGTTTACTACCTATCGTATTGCTCTTATATCTCGAATCATTGACATTATAATCAATCTCGATCACTTTAGGCTCTCTAGCTCATATTACTCTTGATTCCGATTAACTCGTGCTATTTTTGATTGTTTTAGAGCTATTTAAGTATTCTGATAACTTTTTAGCCAAATAGTTATCTTTTCAAGAATTTAATAAGGAACTCATTATATTCAACTTTCAACTGATCAATTTGGGAATATATGATTAATTATATTATAATCTGATCAGATGATCGTCTAAAAAGCAAAACAGATATTAAATTGAGGTACACATGAGAAGCTAAAATTTGGGATATACGGCTCAATTATTTATCGGGAATAATGTTGAAAAGTACAATAAAATGATCTTCAAACTGTGTAAACAAAGTGAAAGTGACAAAACATGAAGGACTTGGAAACCGTATGACGTGGTGTCATATTCACATGTGTGTGTCTTGTGAATTACGTAATTGATTAAAAATTTTAAAATTCTACTACACCCTACGATATACAGAGTTGCAAATTGCCTAGAATTAATTAATTCCACTATATAGCTATAGGGTTACGCATGTGTTTTTGTTGAATATGAAATGGAGCACATTCCAAGGAAGGGGCAGGAGGAAGGCCATGATTGAATGCGTATCAGCATGTTTTTCATGTTATATTTGAATTTATATATTATTTTATGTGGAATAAAATGTTAAATAAGAATATGTGTATTAAAAACGTAAAAATTAACTTATTTAAAAACAAAAATATTTTAAATTAACTAGTTAGTATATAACATTATCTAAGAATTAATCACCTCATAACAACACAATAACAACCCAGTATAATCATACTTAGTGGGATTTGGAAAGGGTAATATGTACGCAGACATTACCCATACCCTTGGGTAGAAAAACTGTTTCCAAATAGACCTCCGGCATCCTTCCAAACACCTCATAACAATACATTCATTATTAGTTATTGTATAAATAATTTCTATATTATTAATCCTTGCATTACTAATCATTGTATAATTACTTCTAAACCAAGTGACCCCCACACATATTACTTATCACACCTTCTATTCTCTATCAAATAATATAGATTTCTGTATAACCTATACATGTATTAGTTAATACAATATTTATTTTTTAATATTTCACTAAAATTACTCAACTATTTTTTGTCACCTAAAAATAACTAAATTTTATCATCATCATCTAAAAGTTATTTTGGCTCAAACCTACGATAAATATGACATGTATAAAATTTAATGAGAAAAATTCAAAAATAAATATCGCATAAGCTTAAATGGACCATACCCACTTTAGATCCATTTCTTCCTTAATGTGATTTGACTCATAACCCAAATGGTTTCGATAAGAAGATATTAAATTTCCATTACTGTAAAATAATTATCCTATACTACAAAATTTTTGCCTTTACTATTACATAATGCCCACTGATAATTATTCTAGGAAATTTTATCTCCTATAGCAAAGGTTGATACCTAATTAATTAAAATAAATATCCTTTTAAACAATTATCTCATGTAGCAACTTTTGATATTTATAGAAAAATATCTATTTATGGCCGCTTCCTACCTTTAAGCAATTAAATACGCTTGTATTATTTTTCTCTATCCCTCTCTTCCCTCTCTCCTCCTTTCTCTTTCCTTTCTTCTCTTTTTCCCCCAAATTTTTCCTCTCCTGCATTTAGAAACCCTAGCAGAGGCTTTGTTCTGCCATCGACAGATCCGGACGGCAACCACTTCCCTCGTTCCTTGTTGTGTCACCCCTAACTCCCTACTCCAGTCGGTGATACCTTATTCTTTTTCTGAAGTGATGATTAAATTAGAAAATCATTCGGTTTTCAAACGTGGCGATCTAAAATAATTGAAGTTGAAAATCTCTAAGATCCATCATCTTTCACGCTATTTTGAATGGAAAGTAGAAAAGTGATTTTTTTTGCTTAACTACTCGTTATTCAAAATTCACGGTCCAGCTAATTCAAATTCATTCTACGAGATTATAAGAATGAGATTTCGAAAAGGTGAAGGAGTGCGAAAATAAAATGGCAAAAGAAAAAAAAGTAGTTGCTTTACCTTGAAGAATCTTTACCTTTTTTCAGTGTATTTCAATATATATCGTTGTATTCTATGTATTTTATCGTATTCACTGTCTTTTCCTTCATTGTATCTGATGTAGTTCCATATATTTTATTGTATTCACTGTCTCGTTGTATTCCATGAATGTATTCATATGTTTTTTAATTAATATAATTTATGTATTCAGATGTATATGTGTATTCAAGTGTGGCTGAAGTATGTATTCGTATGTTTTGCACTATAGATAACATGTTATATTTCATGTATTCAATGTATTTTTATATATTTAAATGTATTCAATGTAGTTATATAATTTCAATTTTAATATATACATCTATTTGTAAAGATACCACTAAAACTATTTTAGTAAATATACCACTAAAAAAGATATGATGAATTGAATCTCTGAAGATTGCTCTATTTTGGGGGTGCTTTTCGGTTGAGAATCTTTACTATAACTAAAAATTTAAATTATGTGTGTTATTGTTGAGTTTTTTGAGTTATATTAGGAATCTATTGTGTTAATTGATTCACTTATCATTTTTAAAGAGCTGAAGACCTTTTTTTGCTTATTCTATTACTGTATTCACGAATACAGCTCGCAAATACAGTCGAGTACATTCTCTGCTTAGCTGGATTCCCCTTTTTTCTGCTGGGTTTTGCTACTTTATTCATGAATACGGTAGCAAAAATATATCGAATACAGCTTATAACAACTGAAAACATAGCTATAGGAAGTAATTTAGTAAATGGTAGCTATAGCAAGCTAATAATCACTGAAACATAGTGGTTTCTAAAAATTTCTCATTTTTCTATACTAAAAAATTATTCTCTTGTTTGTATGATCCATCCAAGTACTCTACTGAAGTTAAAATACTATTGTATCGAACTCACATAACATATTTATAATTACTAATGAAGTTAAAATAATATTGTATGCATCTCACATAATATATTAATGTATCATAAGCATACAAGAATAATAAAGCTAATAAGATTCTATTTTCACATACTACCATTCTATTAATTTTAAAATGTTGCTTATTAAGCAACACCATCATGCAAATAACCTGCTAGCAAGCAACAAATGTAATTAATGTGCATAACAAAAATTGTCAATAGACATGCAATTACTGACAACCTATTGCAATTGATTAGGCAAAAGAAAATTTGTATTTGTACGATCAAAACCCGCCAAAAAATCACAATTTATCAGGGGTGTGTGTTTTTCTCCTATTGAAATTCAATTGGGTTATGGGTCAAATCAGATTAAGAGAGAAATGGAATTAGTGGGTATGACCCATTTAAGCTTATGTGGTATTGATTTTTGGATTTTTCTCATTATATTTTATTTCATGTCATATTTATGGTAAGGTTTGAGCCAAAATGACTTTTAAATAACAATGATAAAGTTTAGTTACTTTTAAGTGACAAAAGAGAGTTAAGTAACTTTAGTAAAATAAGAAAATAGTTGAAGCATCATAGGTGAAATTAACCCCTTATACAAGTTTAAAACAGAAGCCCAAACGTCATTAGTTATACATATATAAAACTAGTGATGCAAGATTTTGCATTTCACACTAAAAGTGTTAAGTAGAATAATACCAAATTTAATACCACGAGTGTATTTTTTGCTTATACTTATTGTATGGATCAAAATCTGATCAAAAGAAATCTATGTAAGGGAGAATGGCCTGGGGTCGGCCAAGCCGAAGTCATATTTATAAAGCAACACACCGGCAAGCAGTTCGGCTATGGGTGAAGTCGAGCACTCATGAGGCTCATACGGCTAGTTCGACACATAACCATCTTAAAGGATTATTCCATAGGATATCAAAAGATGGAGGTACACTGGTTAAGGATTGATGGGTTATGAAAGTAATTTATATAAATACTAGGAGAGAGAGTAACGAGCGAGGGCTGGTCAAAAGATCCAAGAAAAACACACCTTTTCGGAGAAGAAAGATGGTCTATGACCGCATATCTATCGTCAAAGGAGAAAAGAGATTAGAATCTTGGTATTTATCTGTACAAGAAAACACATATCTATCAAGCCCAAAGTAGGGTAAACCGTTTCTGTTGCTATTTCTCTTTTTCATTTGATATTATGTAAATTTCCATCTTTCGTTACATTGTGGAGTACTATCGGGACTATATTGGCTTTTCACGCTCAACTATAATGATTTATTTATGCTTGTGATTATTGCTCTAGAAGTGATTGTCTTTGGCTAAGATTTACCCTCTATCTTTCCTTTCGCTACGATTTGAGGAATTCGTAGGCAAGATCTTGAAATAGCCAAACCAATTTTTAATCTAGAACCTTGCATGAAATTAAAATTATATCTGATATCTATACGAAAACTACGCTTTGACATAGTTATAGTTTTGGCATATTGTGAATGCAAGCTGTCGGACTAGGATTGTGGCCGTCACATATTTAGCACATCCACAATCCTGTCACCATGTTAGCGCTAGATACTAATCTATACCTTGTGCATACAACCCTTTCCCTCTCAGAAAGGAATAATAACTTGTATGACAAAACTTGTTCCCGACTGCATGCTTGTGGTGTGGCATATGTTTATGTGTCTTCATGCACTCGGGACGGGATCAGATTGGGCTTGAACTCGAAGATACTAACGGACGAGGTAAGTCATCAGCCTACAAGGTGCCTAGATTCAATTAACGTCGAAGCTAAGAATGACGTTGATATCGAATATGAAGCTAGCACTCTCAGTTCATTTCCAATCAGATCGAAGGGACATTCCAAACCCAAGTAGCGAAGACAGCAAAAACACCCAGTCAAGGACCCACAAGATGCCATCCGAGTTTGATGGATATCAGCTCAACCAATAATAGCAGCTACGAAGCATAGCCAAAAAAGGAAATATGGTCACTCTGTTCCACTCGCCAACCAACCAGTCATGGTAACGAACGATTTTGTTTGGCTTTAACTTAATATTTCTTTTCAGAGTTGGGACATGAACAGGGTCATCCTCATAGACACGCGAACAGGGAACAAACATCATCAAAATAGCATACCAAGAAAATTCTCCGCGCCATATCATCCTGCAGGCATCAGTCAAGCGAAACCCCACAAATAAGTTGGTACTCAACGCCATAAAGGAAAAGTCTGTATAGACTGGGACGGGGTCACCAACCCCAAAATATATGAATCTTTCCAACATACATATAGAACACAAGTGCATGAAACTCACCCACGTGCTCTCCAAAGCCACTATGCGATGACGTAAATAGTTAAAACTTGATATCGTACATACATTAAGACGTCCCGAAGCTTGAGTGAGACATTCACCGCCCGGTCTATCAACTACCTCTCCAGGCCGAGCGATGAAGAGACTAGATATGCTGGGAATCCTCGAATGTATGTATGGACCGTACAACAACATGTAGTATTCTCCAATATATGAGTAAGCAAAGCAGCATATGGAATTCTTATGTAACTCTAAGTTTATGCATCATGCCAACACAGGAAATGTACATTCGACCTCGCTCGAATTTACAACAAGACAAATTCGACCTCTCTCAAATTAGCAAGATAAATTCGACCTCGGTCGAATTAGCAAGACAAATTCGACCTAGCTCGAATTAGCAAGGCAAATTCGATCGTGCTCGAATTAACAAGACAAATTCGACCTCCCTCGAATTAACAAGTCAAATGTGACCTCCCTCGAATTAGCAAGCCAAATTCGACCTCGCTCGAATTAGCAAGACAAATTCGACCTCGCTCGAATTAACTAGTCAAATTTGACCTCACTCGAATTAACTAGTCAAATTTGACCTTGCTCAAGTTAACAAGTCAAATTTGACCTAGCTCGCATAAACAGGCTACATTCGACCCCGCTCAATTTAACTAGTGAAAGTCAGGGACTTATTGCGAGAAGATCGAAGAAATTCAAAAGGAAAAGAGAAGGAAAGGCCAAAGACGTACAATCAAGGACAAATCCATTGTTCCATTCAAAGGAAAAAATATGTCTTACAAAGGGCCAAAAAGGGCCCCACCCAACTAATTAAATACTGAAAAACTAAGTACGGGAGGAAAAATTAAGTACAAAAGCTTCACTCAGCATTATCCTCATCCACACTGTCATTTCTCTCCCCACCTGGCTCAGCGGCTTCACCTCCACTGTCACCCTCTCCATCAGAGTGTTCATCATGATCAAAGGTACGCCCGTCCTTGGCCTCATCGTCTCCACTGGCCTCCGGTGTCGCGGGGTCATAGATGCAAGCAAGCCGAGTCTCATGCTCTTTAATACGAATAACTTCAAAAGCGGGTTCAGGAACATTCCCCACTGCCAATAAGCCCTTATATATATCCCGCTGAGCCTCAACATGGATCCATATCACATACAAAGGGCGAGGAACATCAACTGAGGCGGACGCATGGGAAGGGGTCGAAGCCAGCAATTGCGCCCTCTCCCAAGCCCACCAATGCGTTCATCAAGCCGCACCTCCCATAGAGCGGCCGTTTCCATCTTAGTTGTACACTCAGACCTGAAAACGCAGATAGATTATTCTGCTCAAGCTCCGCTTGGAAGGACACCACCATCGCATGAAGATCAACACACTCAATCGCAACCCACTTGCACATCTCGAGCTCTTCTTCTTTACACCTAAGTAGCCCCTCATGTTCGTTGTACCTACCTCTCACCCCCAATCCCCCGATCCCGGGCCCAAGAAAGGTCGTCAAACTGAGCGTCTGAATAAAAGGACTCAGTCCCCGTGAACGGCCAACGGACAGCATCAGGTCCTCGTCATTCCACTTCAACTCCTCCCTAAGGGACTGAAGATTGTCTCCTACCTTGAGTCGTGCATGCATCTCGCAGCAATTGTCACGTTATCAGCGGTACTTTGAAACCATTTTCTGAAAAGTGGAAGCCCGCCTCCCCTCGCGAAGATACTCTCATTCTCCAAAATGAAAGCCTGAAGAAAGAAAAGACAACAAGAAGAAAAAGCTAGCAGAGTGGAAAACGTAAAACCAAGAAAGAAATAAAGAACTCACCATCAAAACCTTTCCGGCAACGCCCCGTGACAAGCCAGCATCACTGGTCTCCTTAAAGGCCCTGCTTTAAGTAGTGGAACATAGAAGGGAAAATTGGGGCACCAGGTTCACTGTGTCCTCCGACATATCGCTATTGGAAAAAATCTTGATCACGCGGGAGGAATTGTCTGTTCCCACCTCAACCGGAGTGAACCCCGCCTCAAACATGCTTATGTCCTTAGGGTCAATATCTGAATTGGATGCATAGTCAGCTATAACCATTCCCTTTTCCATGTTGCTGCCCGACGAGGGAGTATGAGCCTGTTGTGTGAAGTAGATGGACCACCGAAATGATCGCAACAGCCTCCGAGCTCTACCCCTACCACGGTAGACTCCCTCATGCCAGAAACTAGAACCACCTCCATCCCCAAGGGGGACACGGTCGACTCGTCTAAATTAGCATCACTGCCTATTTAATAGAGCTTTTTCGCTATTGTCCTAAGAGGATTCCTCCACCAAATTAACTGCAGGAATTAGAGCTTCTACCTGACGAGCAACCTCCCAATGGCCGAGTCTGAGAGGGGCCATAGTCTGTAAAGTAGCAGCAGCCTGAGCGCTCCCATTGCAGCCGCAGTCGGTGCAAGTCCGATCGAGAGAATCGACTGACGTAAAGCATGTATGGGAGCCCTTGCCCTCCTTGTGACCCTCTGAACTACCAATGAGAGAAGCTTAAACCAAAGAGGAAATGGGGGGAGGAAAATACAGAACAAAGGGCAAAGTGACCAAGGGCATGACGAGATGACTCATCAGCACAGGGTATACGCCTGAATCTCTCGTGGAACGATGACCATTCATGAATCCCCATCATATGGGGAAAAACCTGGCACACCCACTCGGGGATATCAGCGACTAGAGGGGGAGGATCCTTCAAAGTTGCAAAATAAAGAAAAGGGGAAAAAGAAGATTTATCAGATCACCGGAAGGGGACAATGAGCAGCTGTTTGAGAAAAAACAACTTACAGGCATAATTCCACTCCTCAAGAAACCCATTAGGATTCAACATCACGGATCCGTACTCACAAAGAAGAAGTTCTCCCAAAAGCAATGATTGGTCTTATCATCCATCTTCACCACCAAGCCCTTGGTCCCGCGGTGACGAAGATGTAATCATAGTACCCCTGTGAAATCTGGGTATGAAGAGGTGAAGCAAGTGACAGAGAGAAATCCCCCGGCCGGCCAGTTCCATGTACTTGGTAAGCATGAGGAAGAGCTTGTATATATGCGGAGATAGCTCATCCGGGTACATTCCATAATAGCGATAGAAGTCCTTCATAAGGGAAGGAATGGGAATTGTGTAACCAATGAAAAATGGCTATGCATAAAGTGTACAATACCCCGGGTGATGTATTTGCACGACGTCGTTGCCTGCTGGTACGAGTTCTATGTAGTCAGGAATCCTCCATTTATCCTTGAGATCAACGAGCATTGCAGTATACATTTCGGGAATAACGGGTTTAGGCTCATCGTCAGGAAAGTTATTGAAATTGGTCCTGGTCTTCCCGAGCGTGGAATTATCTCATCCACAATGGGGAAATTATCATCTTCCGCCATAATTACCCCTTCTTCATGAAAGGGCAGTTTCCGACGCAGCACCGCCAACGACTTTGTCAAAGTTATATGATGTATTAGCCATCTCCTTGTTGGTTGCGTAGATGAGGAGTGCTGAGGAAAAAAGGGTAATAACGGCAGGAAACTTAATAGGACGGTAGATGGAAATGGACGAATCAGAAAAAGGAAACAGGAATGCTTGAAGCTTATCGAAGGATTAAGAAACGCAGTAATCCAAATAAGAATGTTTCTTCTCTATTTATAAGAACACAAGCATCCCGAGCGGGAAAACAAAATCTCGCCACTTTATCTCCAAAACCTAAAAGGCACAAGTAGCCACGTAACACATCAAAAACATGGGCCATAATAACGCATGATAGATTGACGTCATTCGAAACTGATGTAACAGTTAGGGTCAACTCTCAAAGCGTCATATCGTTATCTCGCCATTAAGAGTTTGTACCTCAGCAAAGATGCTCAAATTTCTCAACTCACAAGTCGGTGGGGTCCGCCCATCGAGCGTCCAAAGACGACCTCGACAGACGGAGGGGCTAATTATATGGGTTAAAATCTGATCAAAAGAAGTCTACTTAAGGGAGAACGGATTGGGTTCGGCTAATCTGAAGTCACGTTTAGGAAGCAACACACTGGCAAGCAGTCCAGATATGGCTGAAGTTGATCACTCATGAGGCTCATATGGCTAGTCTAGCCATTTCAAAGGATTATTCCACAGGATATTCAAAAGATGGGTTACAATGGTTAAGGACCGTTAGGTAATGAAAATGTTCTATATAAATACAAAAAGAGAGAGTAATGAGCGGGGACTGGTCAAAAGATCCGAGAAAAACACACCTCGTGGAGAGGAAAGATGCTCCATGACCTCAGATCCATCGTCAAAAGGAGAAAAGAACTTAGAATCTTGGTATTTATCTATATTTCAACCTTCTAAACAAAACACATATCTGTGTATCCCACAGTCGGGTAAATTATTTTTGTTGTTGTTTCTCTTTTCTATTTAATATTATGTAAATTGCCATCTTTGGTTATATTGTGGAGTACTATCGGGACTATATTAGCTTTTCACACTCTACTATAATGATTTATACATGCTTGTAATTCCTGATCTAGAAGTGATATCTTTTGCTAAGATTTACTCTCTATCTTCATATTAGACTTGTTTAACAAAAAGGGCCTAAAACCTTTTGCTCAAATACTTGTGTAACCAAATGTTCCATGACTGTTCTATTTGTTGGGATCGAACATGTTGCATGAGGAAACTAACAATACAAAACTTGATGGACAATAAATCACCCTCAATGTGGCTTTATTTCATTATATTCCATCCATATCCCAATTCCATTCATTTAATATCTCTTTGGACGACAAAAATAAATATACTAAACTAAGTATAATAGTTTATAATGGTTTGGTCATTTGATCTACATATGATAAAACTAGTATAAAAGAAGAAAAAACTATCGAGAGAGAAAATCTCCCCCTAAATAAAATTCTTTAACAACTACATTATAAATATTGTTTTTGTACTCTTTTTCCTTATAGGAGTATTTTTTTCATTCCTTCACGAAAGAGAGTCCTAATAAATTAGAAATTCAGGGCAAAATCCTAACAATCTCCCCTTGACCTGAATTTTCCTGACAGAGTTGATTCACCTTTTTCACATAATCTTCATCACTTCTGCTTTCCATGATTAAAAATTGATATAGGTTGAAAATCTTGGCATTGGTTAAAATAAGCCCAAGTATGGCTTAAAAGGATCCCACGTGTTAAGACTAAACATGTGATAAAAGAAGCTCATGCATTAAAAAGAAGCGTGAGTTAAGACTAACACTAAAACTCATGCGTTGCAAGTAGGCATGACTTAAAAGAGTCTGAAACTGAAATGATGACAAACTGGACATAAAATACATTTTTGATGTTAAAAACAAAGTTAGAAATATAGGTATTACGCAATAATTTACTGTGAATTAGGTTTACAGAATTTTTGTCGTTAACTCAATTTGTAGTATAATACTGCAAAATATTAAAAAAATATTTTTTAATATAATTCGCAGTATTATACTGCGAATTACATAAAAATGAGGCGTCTCATTAATAGCTGGGCCCAAGCTTATTTTGAATAAGCAATTTGCAGTATATTACTACGAATTACTAATTCGTAGTAATTGCAAATTGCTTATTTCAAAAAGGCTTGGTCGTCTTCCTCAAAGACAAAACTGAACTTTCACCATTAAAAAAAAACTTTGGCAATCTAGTCCCCTCGAGTCTGTTTATAAAAAAATATTTTGGCCCTACCCATCCAATAAAGAGCAAGAATTGTAGGTCCCACATACAAAAGAAGGTGCCGATTCCGTGTTTCGGGTGCAAAATTTCGAATTCAAAAATATTCAAACAAATTTACATCGAGGTATTTCAATTTACTCTATGGCGAAACTCATATATTCATGCATATTAGTATTGTTTAGTATGTTTTCATGTGAATATATGTTATATTTGTGTTCTTTAATATACCCCGATTGATTTATTTGTACCCGAATTTATGTTATGTTTGTGAACAAAGCTACGTTCTGGAAAAGATGAAAACATATGTGAAAAAAGCTATGTTTTTAAAACAATTGAATACTACCTGGATCATCATCATTTAGCCGCCTCTTTATGTCACGACCCAAACCCACACTGGTCGTGATGGCGCCTCTCATGAAGACAATGCCAGCCAACTAACTCAATTCACCTCCTTTTAGAATTATTTAAACATAACTTAATAGAATGATACAACTTAAATACAATAGTAATCAGGATTTCAACTCCACACAACCTGACCTGGGGTGTCACAAGTCACGAGCATATAAGAAGTGCGAACACTACTATAGGGCCAATATTTTATATATACAAGATAAAAATCAGAATTCAAAGATGAAGTGCGGTGCAGCGAACGTTGGCGGTATCTTGCTCAACTACCATAGTAATACCTTCAGTCCGCTAATAACCCACTGCGGGGTGAAGAATACCGGCAACTACACGCGAGGTGTAGAGAGTAAAGTGAGTACTCCAACTCTAGTGAGTAATAAGAGTAAATAATAACTGAGCGGTAAGAAATCACGTAAGAACACTCCATCATGCTATATAGGACAGTACAACCTTATGAGAAAAATAGTAAAATCGTGAAACTCGTTTCAAAATAACTAGCTCAGTTAAAAACCTCTTTTGGAAATATCCATTTTTTAATTTTAACAGATAAGCATATGAATGCGATATCAGGTAGTTCAAGTCCGCAGACAAATCAACCCATCGTTCACAACACTCTATTAACAAATAACACCATGGTATCTGGTAAACAATGCAAGATATAGCATAGATGCCAATGATATGAGAGTGCTGAATGTCATGCCACGTATTACAAACAGAAATCAATATGTGACTGCAATGCAATGCACATGACCACTGTGGCATGCAGCCCGATCCATACACTGTCCAGAAATGCACATAAGCCACTTGGGCAACAACCAAATAATAGTTCTCAGCTCAAAACATTAGTAAAATATCATTTAAGTTTTTAAATCTTAGAAAGATGGATAAGTTAGCAAAAAAATATTTAAAACTTTGGACCGAGATCAAATAATATGCAGAATAATGCAAAAACAGTGATATCAATCCCTGAAGGGTTCAAATAATCGTCACGAAGCCCATCACATGGCAATCAGTCGAAATCATAATAATATCAACTAGTTTCAGTCAAATACGTAGCAAGTTCATCAATCGGGACGGACCGAGTCCCATTCCCCAATGTTGCACCCCACGCCCATATCCGGCGTGCAAGTCACCTCAATACAACACTATGATGTGCAAATTCGGGGTTTCAAAACCTCAGGATTCCATTTACAAGTATTACTCACCTCGAACCAGCGAAACACTAGCTCGCGATGCCTAAGCACCTCAATTCAGCCTACACGCGTGTCAAATCTAACCAAAAACAGAGCAAACACATCACATTATGCCAAGGGAACAATACCCAATCGAAAACAATCAAGATATAGCAAAGACCTCGAAACAAGCAAAAGCCGAGCCCCGGGACCGCTCCTCAAAAAATTACAAAACTCACATTACCGGATTCCTCGTCTCGCCACGAGTCCATATATACCAAGAAATTCCAAATCCGAGCTTAAATGACCTATCAAATCCAAATTTGAAATATCAAAACTCAAGCCCTAGCTTTACCCATTTTTAATGAATTTCAACAAATTTCCATGATAAATCTAACATAATCTCGTGTTTTTACGCCAAGGAACTTAACTCTAATCATTCTCCCTTGAATCCCTCTTCAAATTGCCTCAAAGCTCCCAAAGATCGCTCAAAAATGGTGGAAAATACATAACCTTTGCAAATGAAAAAAGTGATATTTTAAACCTTGTGCCCAGATCGATTTTCGCTTCTGCGGGTCCAATACCGCTTTTAGGCTTCCGCTTAAGCGGTCAACGTCCGCTTTTGCGTACCCTTTCACTTATGGCAACTTTCTGCTTCTGCAAAATCTGGCAAGGGCCAAGACTTCTGCTTCTACGCATCTTTTTATTGCTTTAGCGAGACCGCACCTGCAGTCCCATAACCGCAGGTTTGAAACCATTAGATACCAACAAAGTTGAACCTGCAATTAACTCCAATGACCTTCCGTTAAACCATCCAAGTTCACCCCGAGGCCCCCGGGACCTCAACCAGAAGAACAGACATATCCCAAAATATCATACGAACTTGTTCCAATCATTACAACACATCAAACAACGCTAAAACCATCAAATCACATCGGATTCAAGCCTAAGTTCTTCAAAAACTTCGGAAATGCACTATCGATCAAAAACCCAACCGAACCACGTCCGAATGACCTGAAATTTTGCACACATATCACGAATCACGTACGAAGCTACAATAACTCACGAAATTCCATTCCGACCCTCGGACCAAATCTCACCAATCAACCGGAATTCGCCAAAATTCATCGCAAATTTAAGCCTAACTCTACAATGGACCTCCAAATTCAATTCCGATCATGCTCCTAAGTCGCAAATCATTTCCCGAAGCTAACCAAATCACCAGTAATCACATTCAAGCCCTATAACTCATTAGTCAACGTCCAGTTGACTTTTCCAACTTAAGCCTTCCTTAAAGAGACTAAGTGTCTCATTTCTTATCAAAACCATTCCAAATCAACTCTCACACACCGCATACTGATAGTGAAATATGAAGAATAAAAAAACAGGGAAAACAGAGCAGCAAGACATTAGACGACGGGTTGGATCGTCACATCCTTCCCAACTTAAACAATCGCTCAGCCTCGAGCGTACCCAGAGTTGTACTAGAAGCCAACCAATATCTGAATGACCTTACCAAACATATTTCTGGGTGATCCCACGTACTCACATAGGCCCGGTAATACAACACATCTGAAATTTCACAGAACATCTAGACCATAAACCATAGAACCACATTGCACTTCCGAAATCATACCTAGAATAAACTCGGACCAGCGATAATAACCCACGCCTGCAACCTCAGGTGAAAACATACGACAAACCACACAATCTAACACTCGAAACGATAGTCTCAATTCACAGCAATTGCCCATAATAATCAATTACCGATATGGACCTCTTATTAGCTAAAGTCTTATTCCAACACTTTCATATAGTGCCAATGATAATTAAACACGCGATAAACCGTAACCATTCCTTAGATCAACCATTCATGAGGCCACTTCCCTCTGACTAATATCATAGTAGATTTCCGGGTCAAACCTCGATATTCTCCTTCCAACAAGCTGAAATCGCCTCTGTTCGTATTCATTAGTGACTCCAACAATCTCTTCGAATCCGACATACCACTCTGGTGATATGACATCTCAACACATGCCTAAGCAACAACTTGCATCATATACGCACTAATAAGAGACGATCCGAACATACCCAAATACTGAAAATGACTCAAACGAAAGAGTTGTACCTTACGCTCATCAGTACCATCACAACATAAGGCTGAGACCCTGTCTCACATCATAGAAATAGAATACCTGAAGCTACCCTGACAGATCGTAACTCCACGTAGCCTCACTACAATGCGCGATCCTATCCAAACATTGTTACACATGAAGTAACTCAAGTCATGATGCTCAAAATAGATAGGCATGCACAGATTGATATCTGAAACCAAGCAATCCATCACACCTACGGTGAAGCAAGTAATATTCACCATTCAATCCTGAAAGGACAAAACTGATGCCGTATTCATCGAGCAACTCCCAATACAGACTTTCCTCAGAAACTAGATAGAAAGGCATACAAAGTAACATATGGAAAACTATTCTCAACATCACACTACTGCGGTGTGCAACCCGATCTAGATATCATATGTTAGAATATACGCTTAACGCTAAAGGGGGGGGGGGTGAATAGCGTTATAATAAAAAACAATATAAACTTGCGAAACTAAAAATTGCAGGATTGAAATAAGTGCGGTAAGTAAATAATAAGGAACGAACGCACCGAAATTATCCTGGTTCACCACAACCTGTGGCTAGTCCAGTCCCCGAGAGACTCTCTCGAGATTCCACTAACTTCGTTAAGCTTACGGGTGCTTAACATACCGTTACAAACTGAGAACGTGAGTCACACAAGCCTCAACAACCTTTGCTCGAAGATACCACACTTCAAGACTTCAACCGAAGGAATAAAAACGTTCCTTCTTACAACAACAAGGGATTAACACTTCCCTTCAAGTGTATACAAACACTTAGCACTCAAGACAAGACTCACTTTAAGAGTAGATATGAGTAAAATAAATACGCTCAAGAACACAACAACTTTCGTCAAGAGTTTGGCTCTCAAAAACTAATTAAGTGAATAGAAAATGATGAATATGAGAGTATGCAAGCTTTAGCAAGAATATAATCAGTTGTTGTACTTAGAAGACTGATTATGAGTTGTATTTATAGTGTTCAAAACCCCCATAACCGTTGCCTAATTGCCAATCAAGAATTGCTGATTTTGTGCTAAGATAATCGATTATCTGATTTTCATAATCGATTATTCTCCAATCGTTCAAAAATCATTCCCAGATTTTAAGCAGCATAATCGATTATCCAAATTGTATAATCGATTACCTGACAACGTTCAAAAAATCATATTCAGATTTTACTTAGCATAATCGATTATCAGATTGTGTATAATCGATTACCTGACAACGTTCAAAAAACCATATTCAGATTTTACTTAGCATAATCGATTATCAGATTGTGTATAATCGATTATCTTTCAGAGTTTAAAAATACTTTGGCAACGGTCATTTGCATAATTGATTATGCTATAAGGATAATCGATTATCTTTTATATTTTGAAAACTTCGGACTTCACTGTCTTAACATAATCGATTATCATACAGTACATAATCGATTATTGTACAGTCTTGTAAAATTTGATAGACACTGCCTCAACATAATCGATTGTCATAATGTGCATAATCGATTATTTTATAGCTTTGAAAAATCTGATGGACACTGCCTCAACATAATCGATTATCATAAGGTACATAATCGATTATCTTGTAGCTTTGAAAAATCTAATGTACACTGCCTTAACATAATCGATTATCATAAGGTACATAATCGATTATTGTTCAGCTTTGTAAATCTGGTGTACATTGTCTTAACATAATCGATTATCATAAAGTACATAATCGATTATCTTTGTCCAGATTTGAGAGGCATGTTTAAAAATCATTTTGGCTAAAATAAAATGTTTGAAAATCATTTTGCTTTAAATTAAATATGCATGATTTGATAAAAATGATTGTATAACTTTTTTTCTTTGCTTGATAATGATCTTTGTTCGTCTTGTGCTTGAACCTCGTTATGTGTCAATTGCGCGCTTGTGCTTGGACCTCGTCATATGTCAATTGCGTGTCGTTTGTCATTTATCAAAACCTACAAATATGAACACACGTTTAGTTTAGTGCCTTGAGAACGTGTTTCAACAACATACCCATGGCATGCTGCCACCCGATCCACACAAATATCTCACATAGGGAGATGCATATCGTTCCAAATTTGCTTATTATAACAAAATACTAAATATCGGTCGTAAGCATACTGAGTGCATAATGATATCTGTAGCGTTGTAAGCTACAAAAGAAACTCAACTTCCATTATGAATCTCGATAGAACTCCATTATACGTGCCCACGGTCCGAAAATCATAACGCCTCACAGCAAAGAAAAGTAATTCATAGATCTCCCCAGATCACTAGCAGGTTCAATAACGATCGAATCAACCTATCCTTCATCAATACAATTCGGGGCCAACCAAGCCAACTCAAGCTAAACATGTATCCAATCAGCTTACCAATAAACTCATTACCAAGAAGCCTAAAGCTGCTCCTTCCACTACTATAACTAATGTCGGAGCCGTATGATACGGTGCCCCACACTAAATCAATACCGAAATCCACAATCTTGCCCGATGACATGCCCGGCCACAAGGAACGCATCCGAAAAAGGTCCTTGAATACTGGAACTGAATCAATGGTAGAAACCTCTATACTGACATCCGTCACAAAGGCCCAATTAAGGAAAGCAATTCTTCCCAATCGTCCGCTGATCTTTGGAACACAACCATTCTACTAGCACATAGTCCGATGCACCTCGCCACGCAACATGTGGCATCCGATATAACCCATAGCACAATAGTCAAGAATAACCCAACACTGAGACAACCAGTCTACACACAATATCATATCCAACATCTAATGTACCAAGCAAAGAAAGGTCCACTCGGGCTTCAAAATCCCAATAGCCGCTAATGGTACCAATACACACGATCTACAACCACTACACAGCCCGAACATGAGAACTCCCAGTCTCCAACTCCATATAGCACACGAATCACTGTACCTGATCCCAACTTCCACCGTATGAATACATATTACATCTTAAGTACCCAATCATTCCATGAAAGATATTATTAAAATTTCCCGGTGCCATCAAACCACTCAGTCATCAGCAATTGATCTAACAATAAATTGCCGCAATACTACCGAGGTATCGTCAATTTAATCATATTACCCTTCTTTCGAGACATACACTCTCAAAAAACCACTTCCAATTAGTAGTCTCATTTCCTTGATTACCTGAGACTACCCGTTGTCTACGAATTTTTATGAACTTCCCTTCAGAACTGAACTGTAACTTATCTAGCCAATACCTTCCATCAATCCTATCTAAAAGAAAATAATCACACATTTCATGCTTCGCATGCCCAAGAAAAAATATATCTCTGAACCACGGTAAAATTCAACAAGAGCTCTCTCCCCCAATTCCATTGTACAAGCTAAACTGCCAGGACTAATTCCTTCTATCTGAACCAAGCTAAGCAAGCCATCAGAACTCAAGAGCCTTGCTACACAATACCAGTAAAAGCTCATTACCTCAAATACATACGAAGAATTAATCATATCCTTACCATACTGATTCGGTCTACTATCAAGTTATCCCATCATCAAATTTCTTTTTTTTTTGCAATTGATATTTCTCCCTCGTTGTAGCGTCACAATGCCTCAATCCAGGCTTACCGCACGAGACACGCACATAAGACCATACTGTCTAAGACCCATGCCCACTGAATACTCTCATTCATTCTAAGAAATACCACATTCCAAAGTGCTTTACCCCGAAGAACTTCCCGCGAATCTGAAATTCATTACCATTACCTTCCAGATACTGATACATAGAATCGCATAATTAACATAAAATACCACAAGTCTTAATCTTTTCTAACGGAAAAACGGTCCCTAGCCACATACACAACCTTAAGACACCTGATTATTACATGCCAAATCTTGGACACAATAAAACAATTCTCGAGAGTCATTCACTCATACACAATGGTAAATCATCCGACTTAATGAACAGAACCACTCGTGCCTTATTAGCACTCTAACACCACATAACATGATCTCATACCAATACCAACAACAATCTTCCTTCTCTATACACTGAGCATTCTTTATCAACAACAACTCAAGGCATCCTAGTATTTTCTTACATCTACGAAGCACCATGTAACCTTTGTCAAATTTTTGCTTTACTCGTGCCACCTCGGCTCAATTTTTGCAACCCGAACTAATTTACCCACATACCTCGAAAAGGAACCAACATAGCACATAATCGTGCAATCAGCTAATCAACAACAATCTCCCCAACTTGGCTCGAAGCCATACATCACGACATACTTAACAGATCATATCGTTTTTACCATAATGATGCCGCAATATAGTGAGATTAAACTCAAATCATCTACTAGTTTATGAAAACACAGATCATCTAGTACTGAAATCCTCGGCAAACCTCGCAATTATCCCCACATCAGTTACGTCCACTCTCTAGATCGACCCGAATTCATCAAATTTCAACACATGAGATATTTTATCAATATACATAAGAATCATACCACTTAAGAACACTCCGCAAGAGATAACCCACCTGCTTCGCCTCAGTTTAGTAGTTTCGCATACCTTCCACTATCATACACATAACATAGTCATTTAGTCTTACCGAGTCTGAACTCATATCGACACACGTAATGTACTTCACTTCCCAAGTAGGAACCCATAACTCGGGGCTACACAACAAATAACAATAGGAAACAAACACTTAATAGTTCATCTATTATCCAGCAGACTTTTTCATCACTACCATGTCGTATAGATACACCTCGCAATACTAACATACTCATCACATAGATATACAACGACCATTCCGGCTAATAGGGACAATACCGAAGATATAAGTCCAAAACACTTGCTCACATAATAAGCACCTTGGTGATCAAGCCATAGGCAAAGGTCCGGTCTCAAGTCCTCCAGACTGGCCCAACATACTCACAATGATTACCTCTCGCCACTCGATCGGGGAATCACAAGCCATCTAGGCACATATAACACTGAGCGCTCACGTGCGCATGCAGACGTGCAGAAGGAATTTCAAGAGTTATATCTCAAGCTGAATAAAGTACGCACGATAAGAATTTGAAGAAAGTGAAGTTTGCCTAAAGGTTCTACAGCCTCTCGAGGAAAAATACAGACATCTCTGTACCGATCCACGAGACTCTACTAACCTGCTCATGACTCGCGAGACCTAGTAACCTAGGCTCTGATACCAACTTGTCACGACCAAAACCCACACTAGTCATAATGGCGCCTCTCGTGAAGACAAGGTCAGTCAACTAACCTAATTCACCTTCTTTTAGAATTCATTAAACACAACAGAATAGAATGATACAACTTAACAACAATAATAATTAGGATTTCAACTCCACACAACCTGACCCGAGGTATCACAAGTCACGAGCATATAAGAAGTGGGAACCCTACTATAGGGCCAATCATTTATATATACAAGATAAAAATTGGTATTCAAAGATGAAGTGCGGTGTCGCGAACGCTGGCGGTCACCTTGTTCAACTATCATAGTAATGCATTCAGTCCGCTAATAACCTGCTACCGGGTGAACAATACCTAAAACTACAGGCGAGGTGCAGGGAGTAAAGTGAGTACTCCAACTCAGTGAGTAATAAGAGTAAATAATAACTGAGTGGTAAGAAATCACGTAAGAACACTCTATCATGCTATATAGGACAGTACAACATTTTGAGAAAAACACTAAAATCGTGAAAATCCTTTAGAAATAACTAGCTCAATTTGGAAACCTCTTTTGGAAATATCCCTTTTTTAATTTTAAAAGCTAAGCATATGAATGCGACATCAGGTAGTGCAAGTTCACACACAAATCAACCCCTTGGACACTGTACTCTATTAACAAATAACACCAGGGTATCTAGTATACGGTGCAAGTTATAGTATGGACGCCAATGATATGAGAGTGTTGAATGTCATGCCACGTAGTACAAACAGAAACCAAAGCGTGAATATAATTCTATGCACATGACCGCTGCGACGCGCAGCCCGATCCATTTTAGTACCTGCGCTCACTGTGGGGGTTTAGACTCCGGAGGGGCTCCTACACCCAAGTGCAATACAATATCACACCGCTGCAGCGTGAAGCCCTATCCATGCACAGTCCAGAAAGGCACATAAGCCACTTGGTCTATATCCAAATAACAGTTCTTAGCTCAAAACGTTAGTAAAATATCATTTAAGTTTTCAAATCTTGGAAAGATGGCTAAGTTTGCAAAACAGTAATTAATACTTTGGACCGAGATCAAATAATATGCAGAGTAATGCAAAGACGGTGATATTAATCCCTAAAGGGTTCAAATAATCGGCAAGAAGCCCAGCACATGGCAACCAGCTGAAATCATGACAATATCAAGTAGTTTCAGTCAAATACGTAGCAAGTTCATCAATCGGGATGGACATAGTCTCAATCCCCAACGATGCTCTACCCCACGCCCATATCTGGCATGCAAGTCACCTCAATTCAGTATTAAGATGTGCAAATCCGGGGTTAAAAACCCTCAGGATATCATTTACAAGTATTACTCACCTCGAACCGGCAAAAACTTAAACTCGCGATGCCTTTGCCTCCCCCCCCCCATACGGCCTCCACGCGCGTCGAATCGAACCAAAAATAGAGCGAACACATCACATTATGCCAAGGGAACAATACCTAATCGAAAAAATTCAAGCTATAGCAAAGATCTCGAGACTAGCAAAACCCGAACCCCGAGCTCACTCCTCGAAAAATTACAAAACTCACATTACCGGATTTCTCGTCTCGCCACGAATCCATACATACCAAGAACTACCATATCCGAGCTCAAATGACCTATCAAATTTCAATTTGAAATATCAAATCTCAAGCCCTAGCTTTACCCCTTTTTCATTAAATTTCAACCAATTTCCATGTTAAATACAACATAATCTCATATTTTTACGCCACAAAACTTACATGTAATCATTCTCCCTTGAATCCCTCTTCAAAATCGCCTCAAAGCTCGCTCAAAAATGGTGGAAAATACATAACTTTCGCGGATGAAAAAATGATATTTTACACCTTCTGCCCAGGTCGATTTTCGCTTCTGCGGTTCCAATGCCGCTTTTAGGCTTCTGCTTAGGCGGTCAACGTTATCTTTTGCCGACCCTTTCACTTAAGGCAACTTTCAGCTTCTGCGAAATCTGGCAAGGGCCAAGACTTCCGCTTCTGTGCATCTTCCAATCGCTTCAGTGAGACCGCACTTGTGGTCCCATAACCACATGTGCGAAACCAACAGATACAAGCAAAGTTGAACCTGCAATTAACTCCAAAAACCTTCTGTTAAACCATCCAAATTCACCTCGAGGCCCCCGGACCTCAACCAAAAGTACAACATTTCCCAAAACATCTTACGAACTTGTTCCAATCATTACAACACATCAAACAATGCTAAACCATCAAATCACATCGGATTTAAGTCTAAGTTTTTCAAAAACTTCTGAAATGCACTATTGATAAAAAAACCGACCAAACCACGTCCAAATGACCTGAAATTTTGCACACACATCACAAATCATGTATCGAAGCTACAGCAACTCTCAGAATTAAATTCTAACCCTGAGATCAAAATCTCACCAATCAACCAGAATTCGACAAAATTCTAACTTTGTCAATTCAAGCCTAACTCTACAATGGACCTCCAAATTCAATTTCGATCACGCTCCTAAGTCGCAAATCATTTTCTGAAGCTAACCAATTCACCGAAAATCACATCCAAGACCTATGACTCATTAGTCAATGCCCGGTTGACTTTTTCAATTTAAGCCTTCCTTAAAGAGACTAAGTGTCTCATTTCTTATCAAACCCATTACAAATCAACTCTCACACACCGCATTCCGTTAGTGAATTATGCAGCAATAAACGGGAAAAACAGAGCAGCAACACATGAGACGATGGGTCGGGTCTTCATACTTTATGTGAGGATGTGCAGCAACATCAACACTACAAATGGACGGATCAGAAGAATACGACGTCAGACCATCAACAACCTTCAAAACAAGAAATAATCTTAGCATATGAAAATCTATTTTTATTTTTTTGTATATGCCAAAAAATAATTTCTCACTGTGGTATCGTCGGCTTCTTAGGTATATGCATCACTGCATAAAGTGTCTTCAAACATGGGCTAAGACAAAGACTGCATAAGACCATAAACATTTATTAATGGTAGTTCATTAAGGAAAACAATTTAAATTCAAACATTAAAGTAATACAAACATACCGATGAGGGATAACTCAACCGGCGCCCCCATCCACGTCCCGGGTCGGCCGATCCTCAGCTACGGTAGATGGGCATGCGAAGTACTAATCAACATCCCCGTCAAATGTACCCATGTTCGACAATGCTCTTTTTG
The DNA here is from genome assembly GCA_034376525.1 of Nicotiana benthamiana. NCBI lineage: Eukaryota > Viridiplantae > Streptophyta > Magnoliopsida > Solanales > Solanaceae > Nicotiana > Nicotiana benthamiana. The sequence continues at coordinate 105,751,044 of CM067335.1, read as the reverse complement.
GGGTAACCTGCGATGCTGGAAAAAAATAGCTGAAGTCTATACGAAGGCATGCTGCTGGAAGGCTCATTAGCATGAGGCATATAACACTGTTGATCATCCCCAAGCCCCTCAGCACTGAAGTCCTCAGCATGCCCCTCAGCAAGTGGGCCAACAGGTACCTCAACGCCCCCTTGCAGACCACCTCATTTCCGTCCCCCGCGACCTCCTGGGGCACCCCTGCCTCGTGGGGCACCCCTCCCTTGTGCCCTACCCGTGCCTCGTGGGACTGGCCTACCCCGCTGGTAGGCCTCTGGCGCAAATAAATTCGGTAGCATTTTTGTTCACAAACATAACATAAATTCGGCTATCAAATAAACCTATCTGAGTATATTAAAGAACACAAATATAATATAAATTCACATGGAAACATACTAAACAATACTAATATGCATGAATATACGAGTTTTATCATAAAGTAAATTGAAATACCTCGATGAAAATTTTTTTTGAATATTTTTGAATTCAAAATTTTGCACCTGAAATACGGAATCGAAACCTTCTTTTGTGTGTGGGACCTACAATCCTTGCTCTTTATGTAACGGGTGGGGTCGGAATTTTTATTTTATAAACAGGAGGGGGGACCAGATCGCCAAAGTTTTTTTATGGTGAAAGTTCTGTTTTGTCTTTGAGGAAGACGACCAGGACTTTTTGAAATAAGCAATTTGCAGTATATTACTGCAAATTAGTAATTCGCATTAATATACTAGGAATTGCTTATTCAAAATAAGCTTGGGCCCAACTATTAATGAGGTGCCTCGTTTTTATGTAATTCGAAGTATAATACTATGAATTACATTAAAAATATTTTTTTTAATATTTCGCAGTATTATACTGCGAATTGAGTTAACGGCAAAAATTCCATTAACCCAATTCGCAGTAAATTACTGCAATATACCTATAATTGTAATTTTCTTAACATCAAAAACGTATTTTGTGTCCAATTTGTCATCATTGGCATTGGTTAAAAGTGGCCAAAATATGGGTTAGAAAGAGTTTTTATTCTAATAAAGATGCAGCAACAGACGTTTAATATCTCCACATGTAGCATGTTGAATAAATCTTCATTATCGTCTTGATCTAAACACGTATTGATTCTGTCTACAACCTCGTTCAACTGTTGACTCCGAAACATTGGCTCTGATACCACTTGTTGGGATCGAAAAAATATGGTGCAAGCGAAAACTAACAATTAGAGATGTCAAATGGGTTGGGTCAGACCGGAACCAGACCGGCCCAGATCGGTTAAAACTGGAACCAGACCAGCTCGGTTCATAGGGGATCGGGTGGGCTGGGTAGGTTGGGGGGAAAGGGTTAGTTCTGTTCATAAAAAATAACGGTTAACGGACCCGTTAAGCCCGGTCCGGATGAACAGTACCCAAACCGATTTAACCGACCCGGAATAATGGCTATAATTTGTTTTTAAAATTATGGCACGTGCAGGTCCTATTAATTGTTGGCAACGGTCAGAAATTGGACTGATCGGTTAGCCAACGGATTAATTGCAAAATAGCCTTTTTTTATATATATTTTTAACCCTTTTTTATTTTACAAAAATAAACTTCTCTAAAACTATAAATACCCCCCCCCCCCCTTCTCTTCTTCATTTCTCACTCAAATCTCATTTCTCTATCTCAATTTCTCTCATTCTCTTATTCTCCAAGTTTCAAGACTTGAAGTCTTCAATTCATTATTTCATCTTCTAATTTTATTTGGCTCTCTTTTCTTGAATTTAATTTATCGAAATTTGTCATTCGGAATTTAAAGTTTGAAGTTTAAAATTGAAATAATTGCTTGATGTTTGTTCGTGGTAACACCGAAATGTAATCAAGTGCTCAATTTATTGTCGAATTCGGTGCACTCCCTCCAACACTTTCTCTTATTTGATATTTTAGTTCCATATTTAATTTTAGCTTATACTTTAATTTTTATAATATGTTTATTGCTGCTAAAGGAGCGTGTAGAAAAGTTACTGGTAGGGGTGGAATAAAAAAAGAGGTAGTCCTGGAGCTTCTGGTAGTAATAGTAATGACCCATTATCAGTTACACATGTTTCTAAATCATCTCCTAATGATAATGTAGATATAGATTATGAAAAATTACAAGAAAATTTTGGAATAGAAGATAATGAAATAGAAATAGAAGATGAGATACCACCTATACCTACTAGTGCTGGAGTTGATAGTATTGGAGTTGGAGTTGCTAGTGCTACAAGGATTGGTGGTCGTGGCACCACTCCTGGTGATCACCTGTGGCTCTGACTTCTACTCGTAGTAAAAAAAATAAGGTTTAAAATTTTGTTGAAATAATAGAAGGTACTGATAGAGTTATATTCAATATTCGTAACGATACTTTTAGATATTTGACTGGAGGAAATATAAGGGGGCTGGGAGTAGACATATGAGAATTGACCATCCCATAGAATGGGGCACTGATGGGGATGGAAATCAAACAACTACTAACCCTACTACTGGAGGTATACTAAAATATGATAAAATGAGGGATCGTGAGGAGTTAACAAAATGATTGCTTTGGGCTGTCAACCTTTTTCTTTTGCTTCTTCATTATATCTTATTATGTATATTCAAAGGATTTACAATCCTTTATTTAAAGGTATCCCTAGAAGTACATGTAGACTGATATCTTTAGACTTCATGGACAATATCAAACAAACTTACGTTATTTGTTTAGCCACCTTCCTTGTATATTTTGTCTAAATTATGATATTGGCCATGCTGTTAATGAAAATGATTATTTGACAATTACATGTCATTTGATAGATGATAGTACTTGTATGCAAAAAAGTATTATCGCTTTTAAATATGATGAAGATTAGAGTCATACCGCTGCGTTTATAAGTAGTACTATTGTAGAAGTTACTGAATTTTATAATCTAAACAAAAAAGTATTGTGTATGTCTTTTGATAATGCTTCTAACAATAATGCCGCAATTTATTAAAAATGCATTTGAAACCACCTCTTGATGATATTTTTCATGTTTGGTGTGCATGTCATGTTTATAATTTAATTATTAAAAGTGGGCTTGATTTATTTTCAGTTGAGATTACTCATGTTAGAAGAGCAGTTGGTGTTATTCAAGGAAATAATAGACAATCTAGAATAAAAGAATTTAAGAATAAGTGTATCTAGTATAACCTTAAACTTAGATTCATGCCAGACGAAATTGTTACTAGATGAAATTATACATATATATTTTTTAAATGTTGCTACAAATATAGGTTCCCAATAACTGAAGTTGCTAATGCACATTATACTAATCCAATGCGTATGTTAACAAGTGATACTTGGGAGGTCACTAATGATGTTGTTAAATTTTTACATAAATTTTATACATCTACTGTTGAGTTTTCTGGAGCATATTACCCCACTGTCACTATGACTTTAGTACATATAGCTGAAATTTCTTTTCTACTATCTGAATATAAGACGAAAGAAAAATATAAGGAAGCTGTTGAAAAAATGCAAGCAAAATTCAAAAAATATTTCTTTCCAATTCCTTCAATTTACTTAATTGGTGCAGCTTTAAATCCTTCTATTAAAATGTCTGATTGTCACCAATTAATGAATGCTTTATATACTTATATGGAGATTGGAGAAACTGAAACCCTAACTTTATATGTTTTTATGAACAAGCTAAATGAATATTTACAACAACAATATAATTATTATACAAATGAATGTGATGATATTGCTCGTGTTGTAGGCAATGTTAATCCCACTATGCAATGTAGCACTTCTGCTACTGTGGATGATGAAGAAGGTCTTAATAGTTTTAATATTTTTTCTACATTTTCTAACACTCAAACCAGTATCAAGAATATTGATAAACTTCAATTCTACTTGCAAAAGCAAAATGAGTCTCGCACAAAGGAATTTTCAACGTTGGGATGGTGGCATGAAAATAGAAAGCAATTTCCTGTTCTTTTCGCTATGGCTCATGACGTGCTAAATGTGCCAATTTCTACTGTTGCATCGGAGAGTGCATTTAATCAAGCAAGACAACAACTTGGAGACACCTGCCACTCATTGGGAAGCAATGCTTTGAAAGTTTTAGTATGTTTGAGAGATTAGATTAGATCGGAACGAAGAAATCAAGGAAAGGAAGATGTTGATAGCCCAGAAGACGAGGAACTTGGAGATATATTAACACATAGAAATTCATCCGAATTTAACACTCCAGAAGAACGTCTTTTACTAGTTTACTTGTTGAAAAAAATGTAAACCTTTCATTTTGTAAGTTTGAAACTTGAAATTAAGAAATAAAAGTAGCACTTGCAATAAGTGTAATTTTTTCCCATCTTACTTGTATTCTTTTAATTAATATAAAATATTAATATAACTTACAATAGCTATATAAAATTCCGGGAAAAAATTAAAAATACAATAAACCCGGCCCGGCCCGGCCCCCTCAACCCGTAACCCGTATGGTTCAATTTTAATCCGGATTAACCCAAACCCGCAAAACCCGTTAAAAATAACCCGTAGCCGTATGGGTCAAAAAATGGGCCCGGCCCGACCCACCCGTTATACAGCTATACTAATAATACAAAACTTGGTGGACGATAAATCAGACGACAAAAAAATACTAAACTAAGCATAATAATTTATAATGGTTTGGTCAATGATCTACAAATGATAAAACTAATATAAAAGAAGAAAAGCTATCGAGAGAGAAAATATTCCCCTAAACAAAACTCTTTAACGACTAAATTGTGGATATTATATTTTTGTAGTATTGTAAGGAGCAAAGATCCTTAATATATGCAAAATTTATCTTTCAAGAGAAGAATAAGACATATTAAGGAGATTTAATCCTTTTAGAAATCGTTTTCTATTCCTTCAAAAAAAGAGTCCTAATAAATTAGAAATTCAAAGTAAAATCCTAACACTGCTATATCCTTCTAGTAAATAAACACTCAGACAGAAGAAAATAAAACATAAAACCACTTTGGCCTGTACGTGCCAATTATGATTTGATGTCACAATAAGCTCAGAGAGAAAAACTGTCTGATATAAATATGTATCTGCGGCTAATTAAGTTATTTGAATACAGTGAATTATCTAAGGGTTATTTTGATGTCTATATAATCTCAGTGCTCAGAACAATTACTAATGAAAAATAAAAAGGAAAACGGCAACTATTGTTGAGACGTGATGTGATTAGATTAGATCGGAACGAGCAATATTGATTGGTCTCTGCTGTTAGTCACAGTGGGAACTGGGAAGCAAAGTGCAGAGTAAGTTGAAAATTGAAGAGTGAGGGATTTTCAAACTAAAAATATGGCCGAAATGATTCTGAGGGATTTGCAATTATTTTTTCCTCATCTCATCTCTCTTTTTTTCCCATCCTCTCTTTCTTTGATCTTTGGTCCGTACATTTGGAGAGTCCCTTACTTAGATACTCAATTATCTAAAATTATCTACTAAAGTTATTATTCTTTTGTTTGTAATAAATTTCTCAAATTTTTAATTGTCAAATCCATATTTTACCTTGTAAATTATTATTTTAAACTTTTTCTTTTTTACTTTTTTAATCTACATTATGGACTTATCTATAGAAAAAATAATTTTATTTATAAAGTAAATAAATTTTCTAACATATATAATGTCGGAATAATAATAAGATAAATAAGCATAATACTCAAGAATATAAACAACAATAATAACAACCTTGTGAAATCTCATTAATTGGGTCTAAACTGAATAGTAAGTATGCAGACCTTACCCGTACTCTGAAGAAATAGCGAAACTATTTTCGAAATGTCCTCGGTTCAATAAAAGAAGGCAAGACAACATACGAGCAAGTTGGTACAGTTCCTTTAAAAAATCAAGAAGTACTAATTAATATACATTCTCGTTTTACATCAATTAGGGAAAATGGTTATCCAATTTTTGAGACATATTAATGGACTCTAAAAAGATTAATTGAAACATGAACCTTCCAAGTTCTTATAACCATTCATTTCACGGGCCAAACCCAGACTTAATTTCATGGCTGCAACAAAAATTGACAAGATACGTTCATGCATGAGCACCCTTTTCATATTAGGAATTTTTACGCCCTATAAAAAACCTTAATTTCTTATTTATTTTAAATAAATATTATTTTAAAATATTACATCATATACCTTTTATCTTTATAGTAAAAAATCTAAATATATTTACATTTTACAATTAAGGTACCATATATGCTAAATATTATTTTTCTCTCTCTCTTTTTGTATTTTCTCTCGCATAATTATCGCGGATTTGCAAACCCCAATACAATCTCTCTCTATTTGTATACAACCACACTTTCTTCTCCCACAAACCCTAATTTCTTAACAAGCCATTTTTACCCTGTTGTTGGACAAAATACGTTAATGGCTTCTTCTATTTCTTTTCCTAAAGAACCTAAAGAAGAGCAGAAAGAAGAAAACGAGCAGCAATCTTTTGGTCTCGTGGATGCTCCTACTTATGTACCAATTGGAGGAGTGGGCTGACAAACCCAGATGTTGCAGGTAGCAGCGGGTGCAATTTCTTGCACCGGAGCTTCCAAGGTTAGGGTTTTTGTAGATGTGTTAGGGGGCTGACCAGCCAGAATTAATAGTTGTTTCTCTCTCTAGATCACCTAAATCGCCTATTTGTATTCAGTTGTATTCGAATGTATTCTTCAGTTGTATTCACTTGTATTCAGGTTTAATCAGTTGTATTTAACTATTTTATTCAGCAGTAGTTAGTTGTATTCAAGTGTTTTATACAAGTGTATTTCAGTTGTATTCAGTTGTACTTAGTTATATTCAACTATTTTGTTCCGCAGAAGTTAGTTGTATTTTGTTGCATTCAAGAGTTTATTCAGCTGTATTCAGTTGTATTTTTGTTGTATTCAAGTGTTTTATTCAGATGAATTAAGATGTATATTCAATTGTATTATTCATATGTATTTCTCTTTATTCAACTATAATATTTATTATGTATCTTTCAAATACAGATTAATGAAGGATCGTTTTAGTTCGTTGAGTTAAATTAGGATAATATCATGTGATTTTATTTCCTTTCATTTTTAGCGCAAATACGTTACTGTATTTAATGTTAATGTCGCTTGAATACAGCTAAATACATGTCAAAACTTAACTGGAATTCCTCTTGCTCGATCAAAGTTGCTGAGTGTATAATTGAATAATTTGAACTAATTTCCTCTTTCTAGAACCAATGTAAACCAAAAATAGATTTGATTTTCAAGAGGTAAAAATTCGTATACCGTTAAGGTTCATTAGGTACAAGGGGTAAGGTTAATAATCTCAAGATAAATTTTACACAAAAATGATGGAATTACCTATCTCATATAAAAGGTGAGATAACTAATCTCATGGAATATCCTTATTTATCCTACTATTGTATCAAACGGCCCCTTACAGATGCATTTTACACTATCTTAAGTTACATTCTTGTTGCGAGGTTACGGATTCACTAAACATCTATTTTTATCTCTTAAAAGGTACTTTATGCGGTTTATAATAAGTGACAAATTTATTTTTGACATATCCATTAAGAAAATATTAAATTCTAGGCTAAAATAGTTAGTGTGACTAAATTATTCTTAATTAAATGTTGTACCATTGTTATAGTAGTACTTACTTCTCTTCTTAAATGTGAGGAGTAAATGACTTTTTAAGGATATATACATAAGCGTAATTTTGGAAAAACAAATTAAATTTTATCAATTATATAAATGGATACTAATTTTGAACCAAAGTAAAAAAATAAAATAATTATTTATTGTGATTCGGAGGGAATAACAATTAAGACATGAGCATAAAGTGAGTGGATCCCTCAGTTAAAGTACTAATCAACATTCAACCATACTATTGGCAAGGAGTTACCTGTCACTCGCTAGTGTCATTTGTTAGGACCATCTTTGACAACTACAATTCATTCACCTAAAAGCTGACTTCTCAACTATTTCAATTATTCTGCAACCCTCACTCCCTCCTTAAAGAGGAAACTGGAAAATATGGATTACCCCTATATCTAGTTTCGAGTTTATGATATGAATAATTCAATTGACATTTTTTAGAAAAAAATCAGGCATGACCAGAAGAATTGTGTGAAATAAGTAAATTTATCCAGTTGAGGCATTCTTGATTGATTGAGATAAAACGATTTCCTTAATACAGCTTAACTCCGTCAAGCCTGTACGAGTAGTGAAGAAATAACTTCCAAAGAATCATAAAGTAAGACGAAGTTGATAGTGATATTTTCATCGAGGAATTTTTAGAAACCATTGTAGTTAAGTGGCTATTAATATGTTGAGGCTACAGTATCCATATTTACTTGTCATAGCTATAATCTCCTTGCTCTGTGCTATATTCTATGTATTTGCGCAACTGTATTTATAAATACAATAAGGTAATTTGCCTAAACAATAGGGACTACAGCTGTACTGTAAATCAGCGTGTATCAATTCGATTGTATATATTGTATTTATAAAGGTGACAAACGGGTCGTCCGGGCCGGGCCGGGTCGTGATTTTTCCGACCCGTCCGGGTTGAACAGTGCTGGGTTGGTGGCGGGCTGAGTTAATTCGGGTTAAAATTGAACCATACGGGTTACGGGTTGAAGGGGGCCGGGCCGGGCCTAGTTTAGTATATTTTCAATTTTTTTTTGGAATTAAGTATAACTATTAAGTTATAATTATATTAATACTTTCTAATAATTGAATGAATACAAGTAAGATGGGAAAAACTTTCACTTATTGCAAGTGTTACTTTATTTCTCAAATTCAAATTGAAAAAGTAGAATATGAAATGTTTACATTTTTTCTAACAAGTAAACTAGTAAAGTAGTAATTTCAAATGTTTTGCATCGCCCGAGCAAGTTCATCATAATCAATATGAACCGATTGACCTTCTTCTGGGGAGTTAAATTCGGATGGATTTCCATGGGTTAATATATCTCCAAGTTCCTCGTCTTCTAGGCTATCAACATCTTCTTTTTCTTGATTTCTTCGTTCCGATCTAATCCAATCTCTGAAACATACTAAAACTTCCAAAGCATTGCTTCCCAATGAGTGGCGGGTGTCTCCAAGTTGTTGTCTTGCTTGGCTAAATGCGCTCTCCGATGCAATAGTAGAAATTTGCACATTCAGCACGTCCCGAGCCATAGCGAAAAGAACGGGAAATTGCTTTTCATTTTCATGCCACTATCCCAACGGTGAAAATCCTTTGTGCGAGACTCCTTTTGCTTTTGCAAGTAGAATTGAAGCTCATCAATATTCCTGCTACTGGTTTGAGTGTTAGAAAATGTAGAAAAATATTAAAACTATCAAGGCCTTCATCATCCACATTAGCAGAACTGCTACATTGCATAGTGGGATTAACATTGCCAGAAGCACGAGCAGTATTTTCACATTCATTTACGTAATAATTATATAGTTGTTGTAAATATTCATTTAGCTTGTTCATAGAATCATATAAATTTGGGGTTTCAGTTTCTCCAATCTCCATATAAGTATATAAAGCATTCATAAATTGGTGACAATCACCCATTTTAATAGAAGGATTTAAAACCGCACCAATTAAGTAAATCGGAGGAATTGCAAAGAAATATTTTTTGAATTTCGCTTGCATTTTTTCAATAACATCCATATATTTTTCTTTCTTCTTAAATTCATATAGTAGCAAAGAAATTTCAGCTATATGTAATAAAGCAATAGTAACAGTGGGGTAATATGCGCTAGAAAACACAACAGTAGCAGTATAAAATTTATGTAAAAATTTAACATCATCATTAATGACCTTCCAAGTATCACTTGTTAACATACGCCTAGGATCAGTACAACGTGCATTAGCAACTTCAGTTATAGGAAATCTATATTTGTAGCAACATTTTAAAAATATATATGTATAATTCCATCTAGTAACTATTTCGTCTGGCATGAATATAGGTTTAAGGTTATACTGGATACACTTAGTCTTAAATTCTTTTATTCTAGATTGTCTATTATTTCCATGAATAACACCAACTGCTCTTCTAAAATAAGTAATTTCAACTGAAAACAAATCAAGGCCACTTTTAACAATTAAATTATAACCATGACATGTACACCTAACATGAAAAATATCATCTAGAGGGGGTTGCAAATGCAATTTTAAAATTGAAACTGCAACATTATTGTTTGAAGCATTATCAAAAGATATACACAAAACTTTTTGGTTTGGATTATAAAATTCAACAACTTCAACAATTGTACTACTTATAAACGTAGCAGTATGACTATGATCTTCATCATATTTAAAAGCGATAATACGTTTTTGCATATAAGTATCATCTATCCAATGGCATGTAATTGTCAAATAATCATTTCCAACAGCATGACCAATATCAGAAGTTAGACATACTCTAGAAGGAAGGTGACTAAACAAATAACGTATGTATGTTTGATATTGTCCATGAAGTCTAAAGATATCTGCTCTACAAGTACTTCTAGGGATACCTTTAAATAAAGGATTGTAAATCCGTTGAATATACATAATAAGATACGATGAAGAAGCAAAAGAAAAAGGTAAACAACCCAAAGTAATCATTTTTGCTAATTCCTCACGATCCCTTATTTTATCATATTTTAGTAGACCTCCAGTAGTAGGGTTAATAGTTGTTTGACTTCCATCCCCATTATTGCCCCATTCTATCGGATGAATAGACATCATATGTCTAGTAAGTGCGTCAGTACCCCCTAAATTTCCTCCGGTCAAATGTTTAAAAGTTTCGTTACAAAGTTTGCACTTAACTCTATTAGTACCTTCTATTATTTCAAAAAATTTCCATACCGGACTTCTTCTTTTACGATTTGAAGTTGGAGCTACTGGTGGTCTACTACCCCTTGTAGCACTAGCAACTCCAACTCCAATACTACCAACATTTCCACTACTAGGTGTAGGTGGTATCTCATCTTCTATTCCAATTTCGTTATCTTCTATTCCAAAATCTTCTTGTAATTATTCATAATCAATCTCTACATCTTGTAAATTAGCAGATGATTCAGAAACCTGTGTTATTGGGTCATTACTATTACTACCGGAAACTACATGACTACCTCTTTTTATTATTTCCACCCCTACCAGTAACTTTTCTACACGCTCTTTTAGCAGCATTAAACATATTGTAAAAATGAAAATACAAGAAAGCCAAAAATTAAATATGCAATTAAAATATTAAATAAGAGAAAGAGTTGGAGGGAGTGCACCGAATTCAACAATAAATTGAGTACTTGATTACGCAAATCCGGTGTTACCACGAACAAACGTCAAGCAAGTATTTAAATTTTGCACTTCAAGCTTCAAATTCGGAATGACAAGTTGCGATAAATTAAATTCGGGAAATGAGAGACAAATAAAATTATAAATTTAGAATATGAAATCTTGCAAATTGAAGGGAAGAGAGAGCTTGATAATTTGAGAATTGAGATTGAGATAAGAATTTTGAGTGAAGAAATGAATAAGAGATGAGGATATTTATAGATTTTAAGAAAGGTTAATATTGTAAATTAATAAATACCAAAAAATAATGAAAAATGGCCATTTTTGCAAAATTGTCCGTTGGCCAACGGATCTGTACCGTTGGCAACGGTAATGTGGGCCGTACAAATTCAAAAAAAAAATTACCGTTGAACCAGGCCGGTCCGGTCCGGTCCTACCGGTTCACAGTACTGTATACACAAACCGGGCCGGTCCGGTTCGGTTCAACCCCAAAAAATTCAAACGGACAAACCCCCTACCCCTCGAACCCAGCCCACCCGGAACGGTAGTAACCGGGCCGGTCCGCTCCTGGGTTTTACCGGTCCGGTCCGGTCCGGTCTGGTCCGGTCCGGTCCCGGTTCAACCCGGCCCGGTTGACACGCTTGATTTAAATTTAGGTGTATTCGTTCTTATATATTTTACATTGTATTCAATTATATTCAAACAACAACAAATCGAAAAATTGGGTGTATACCACTCTATTCAATTTGGCTATATACAATGCATTCAATTCACCTAGATCCATTCTTAACTATTTTACATTGTATTCCGTTCATCTTATTCAATTTGAAATTTAAACTATAAAAAATCATAAAAAACGGTAATATTCTGTTGTATTCAATTCGCTATATTCATTCGTAGTTGCTTTTACAATGTATTCAATTATTGTATTTAATTCGGCTGTATCCAAATAATAAAAATTAAAAAAATACAGGAATCTGCTACAAAAATAACCTTTGGAATACATAAATACAAGCAAAAAATAATATATTTTTATAGAATACAATATATTTGTATCGTTGTATGTGACTCAATAGCAAAAAAGAGTATTTATATCATTGTATTTGAATTTTTACTCCTTCATTGCCGGAAAGTTTCAGAACTATTTTCTCCGTTGAGGTAAGAGTCAGAGGTGTGATAGAGATGGCAGACTCTCAATGGTGGAAACAAAGAGGGGGTAGGAGAATAGATCTGGTCATGGTTACAGATTGAGCTTTTGAAAATGTAAAGCAAAGTCGTCAAAGAAGAAGAAAATCTAAAGCAGAGTCATCGGAAATTCTGAACAGGTCTAGCTATGGCGGTAAGTCGCTGGAGAAGACGACGTCCTTGCCGAAGAGAGAGAAAGGGATAGAATTGAGGGAGAAGAGAAAAGTTGCGGGATTCGTTGGATGTATTTGTACTTTAATATAAAATATTAAAAATGACTATAAATATTTTTAAAATATTTTAATTTATAATAAATCGGGTGTATTATATAGCTATATAAAATATCCATTTTCATCGGTGGGCGTATTTCTTTCACGAAATCTGTGGGTTATTGCACGAGATCCATGGACTAATATGGAATAGCCCAAGCAGTATTATCATATCATTACCGGCATGGGCTACACGAACTTAGCTAATTTCTCATTTTGAAGTCCAAGGAAATGATAAAGCTTGGTTTCTGGATCTTCACTTTTAACAGATCGTCTGATCAAGCCCAACAAAATCCCAATTTATTTAGGGTGAGTTTGGCATGAATGGAAATATTTTTCGAAAAATATTTTTCAATTTTTTCATGTTTAGTTGGCTTAAATATTTTTGAAAATATTTTCTTTGTCAATTCATTTTTCTTTAATTGGAGGAAAATATTTTCCTTATCAAGAGAAGGAAAAATATTTTCCAAAATTTTTTCTCAACTTTCCCCACCCTCACCAACTCACCCCACCCCCTCTAAAAAAAGCTTTTTTTTTCAAATTTTAGTTTTTCTGTTACCATCCATCCTACTACCCCTCAACCCCCTCCTCTCCACTCCCTACAAAAAAAATTATTTTTTTACCTTACCTTTTTTTTAATAATTTCAAATTTCTGTTTTTTTGTTTTTCTGTACCGCCACCCCCACGGCCCCACCCCACAAAAAAATTGCATTTTTTTATATTTAAATTTCTATTTTTTGTTTTACTCCCTCCCCCCACCCCCCAAAAAATATTTTTTAAATATATTTTTTGAGTTTTAATTTTTTTTGTTTATCCGTTTAAAGGTTCAAAATTTTAAGTTCCAAAATTATGAGTTTGGAAGTTTACTGGTTCAAAATTTCGCAGTTTTGAAAGAAGTTTATGAAATTTGTGGGTTCGGAAGGTTATTGATTTTGAAAGTTTATGGCTTCATGTTTATTATATCAAAATTATTTTTCAATATTCTTGAAAAGTCATTTTCCTTAATTTGCGTATCAAACATCAAAAAATAAATAAAATTACTACTTATTTTTAAAGAAAATTCCACGAAAAACACTTTCGATTATACCAACCACACCCTTAATTTCTCACATTTTACTTCAATATTTTCTTTCATCATCGTGAATGTGTTATACAAGTTGAATTTGCATTTTAATTTCTACGAAGGAAAATCAGGATTTATAAATTTACTTTTTGTCGTTCTTGATTATTTTCTTCACAAATTTCTGGAAAGCAAAGCGTGATTCAAAAGAAATTAAACTAATGAAGCTAGCTAATGATAGGCTATACTTATGTATTGTAGTCGCTTATTATAATTTACTGCACTTTAATTGAGTTTAAGTTTTAATCGCTAGTGTTTTTTATTAATTCTGTGTTTTATGCCTTGTAGGAGTGATTCCGAGCAATGTAGATGTTATGGAATGAATTCAAGTGATTAGGAGCTTTAAAGTCTGAGTAAAAGCCTAAGGAATTAAGCCGAGATCGTGTTCGGGAATCAACGGATGATAACTAGAATGAACAAAGAATCGAGTAGGCGTATTGTGCACTGACTAGTAAAATGCACATAAATTTTCGCTCAAAACATCATTGGTCTGAACAATATATGGTTATAAAGGCTAACGTAAAGGGCTACAACTTCCATCTTTTACGATTTTTTAAATTCTCAACAGAGCAGGGTGAAAAGTGCGTGTCAAGTACGCGGCCGCGCTCGTCAGGCAGAATAAAAGTGGATATGTGCAGTCCAAGCGCGGCAGTGCACGTCCTTCCTGGGAATAGTGTCTTCTTTTTGCGTTGGAGAAGGTATAATTATTTGGGCCCGACTTACTCGTTATATTTACATGAAAAAATGATATTTTAAGGAGGTTGGACAGATTTAAGACATAGATTCGACCTAAGTAAGTAGAGATACAATATGAGCAACAACAACAACAACAACAACAACAACAACAACAACAACAACAACTACCAAGTATAGTCCCATAAAGTGGGGTCTGGGGAGGGTAATATGTAGACGGGCCTTACCCCTACCCGAAGGGGCAGAGAGTCTGTTTCCAATCGACCCTCGGCTTAGTGAAGGAAAGAAAAAACAAAAACAAAATCAAAACAAAAGAGCATTAGTAACTCCAGCAGAAATAGCGTAAATAATTATCTAAACATAAGAACCATAAATAAAATAGCATGCAATAATATCAGACAGTAACTACCATGAATAACTACCATAAGGGAGACACAATTCAATACACAAATCATCTATGGATAGCCCTGTCAAGCCTCACTCAACCCCGGGTGAGGAGTACGAAAACTCTAGCAGCCCCTATCCTACAACCCTGATACTAGACCTCCAGACTTTCCTATCAAGGGTCATGTCCTCGGAAACCCGCATTCTAGCCATGTGATGCCTAATCACCTCTCCCCAATACCTCTTAGGCCTCCCTCTGCCTCGCTGTACGCCGACCATCGCCAGCCGCTCACAACTCCTCATCGGGGCATCAGGACTTCTCCTCCGCACATGCCCGAACTACCTCAGCCTTGCTTCTCGCATCTACTCATCCACTGGGGCCACCCATGCCTTCTCTCGAATAACTTCATTCTTAATCTTATCTAACCTGGTGAGCCTGCACACCCCCCTAAGCATCCTCATCTCCGCAACCTTAATTCTCTGAACATGAGAGTTCTTCACTGGCCAGCACTCCACCCCATACAACATGGCAGGTCTAACCACAACTCTATAAAATTTTCCCTTGAGTTTCTGTGGAACTTTCTTGTCACACGGAACTCCTGATGCAAGCCTCCACTTTGACCATCCTGCTCTTATACAATGAGTGACGTCCCCGTCAATCTCTCCGTCCCCCTGAATCACTGACCTAAGATATCTGACACTGTCCCTCTTGGCGATGACCTGAGATCCAATCATCACGTCCCTGCCTACTTCGCTCGGCTCGGCGCTAAACTTGCACTCAAGGCAGAGAATTCTTCTACGAGTTTTTTCTTCCTTTTATTATGACTTTTAGTGTTGTAGTTTTACATACTATTATGAATAGTTAATTTGGTAACTAGAGTTTTGATGGAACCTTTTGTGGGATAAATTCTTGTTATGTTTTTATATAATTGAGCCGTAATATTTTCTCTATTTGTTCAACTATATTATTCTTGTGATTGGTTGAAGGACACTCAATTAGTTATTCATGTTTAGTATGTATTACTCAAGAGACTATATATTTAGGTAGTTGTGAAAAATATCACTCTCGACGTATGTGAGGAATCAATAATCAAGAGTTTAAAGGTAGAATTAGGAATAACGAAACCTTGGGTGCGATCTAAGTGAGATTTAATTAAAGCCAACTAGCGTAACTCGGGAGAAAGTATGTCTAGTAAATTATCGTAATTACTCGGAAGAGAATTACAATACACATGACGCTCATAATCGATAGAGAATATTTAGGAAAAATTATAGAAAATATAGCGGGAAGGATTCCGACAATTGGGGAAATCATAACTCTAAACCTCCTTAATTTTTTCTCCAACCTGCAGTATCTAGTGTTAACTTATTATTTTAATTTGTTAGTTAGTTAGTTAAACACAAGAATCTTAATATCTATAAGTTAGAAATTATTCAAGCTTATATTCTCGGTGATAGTGAACAACTATAACTAAGCCTTAATTCTCTGTGGGGTTCAACTCTGGATTTGTAAACAGGATTATATTTGCAACGACCGCTTTGTTCCTTTTATAATAGTTAAGCGTGATCACTAGTCTTAAATTATATTTTTGAGAGACTACAAACGTAATTTGGAGCAGGACAATCTGGAGAGGAAAAAAACAAAGAAGAAAGAAGTGAATTAGTTGTTTTTCAGCATTGCGGAGGATATAAATAACTAACCCTAAATAGTTCGGGCAGTTCGGATTGTATATGAAATTTTGGTTTGAATTTTCAGTTTTTAGATTGACAAAAATGACAATCCAAATCCAATCCAAATAAGTTCGGATTTGATCGGATTTTTTAAGTTCGGTTTTAGATTAATCGGTCTGGATATTTTCGATTTTCGATTTTGAGCTTATAGCTTGAGATGTTTCTTCTTTTTACAAAAATAAATATCCAAATAAAGTAATCATGTTAAACTTCCTGAAAAATTTTTATTTTCACCCCAATCATCCAAATGAAATATTAAAGTAATAAAATTATCATATAAAAAATTAAATAAAAATACGATGGAAATGTTAATACCACGGATAAGAAGTAGAAATAGTAAAACCGTATCCAAATAGAAAGTATTCTCATAATAACATAGCAATTAAAATAATATATATATATATATATATATATATATATATATATATATATATATATATATATATTAATATCTAATGCTTATGGTATTGAACTTATTACTATTGACATATGAATAATGGACTAAATATAAAGTATAAGAATTTCGAATTTTCGGATATCCAATAATGCTAAACTTATAGAAATGTCCCATATAAGTTTCAGCTTACCAACCTCTAGCCAATATTCCAAAAATCAAAACAAATAAGGAATTTTTTTAATGGGTATAGTCAAAATTCATTGAAAACATATAGACAAGTCAATATACAAAATTTGAGCAAGATTGGAGGTAATTTGGACTGGTTTTGTATCAAAATTCATAATTAAATCGACGTCAAAAAATTCTTCTGTAACACATGAATCAAACATGTATCATGCATGTATCTCACACACAGATATACATGGATATACATGTGATACACAATTGATACAAATATGATACATATGTGATATACAGTGTGATACACGTGTCATTTTTTTCATATTCAGATTTTACTTCGAATTTTCAATTCAAATCACCTCAAAACTTCACTGAATCATCCCAAAACTTAGGTTCAAGTTCCTTAAGATATACTCAATCTACTCTAATAGCACCCACTCAAAAGAAAGTAAAAATTTGATATTTGTTTTGCTACAAATAGCTAATTGGCCATTTTGGCTAATATTAGTAATATTTTATCAATTGGCGAATTTTTATAATGAGCTACTACTAAATGGATATAGCTGATAATTTTCCATCCGAAAATCCAAACCAAAAATCAAAGAAATTTGAATTTCGGTTTGGATTTCGAGTTTGCTCAAAGTATGCCCACCCATGCATCCGTCCAACCACATAAACTAAAAGTAGCTGATATATATATATATATATATATATATATATATATATATATATATATATATATATATTTATATATATATATAAAAGTAAACATTGAATACACCTGGCTATGTGTAAAGATTCCTTTCGGAATAGCAGGTCTAACAATGAGTTACGGCAACGGACCAGCCTAGCTTCGTGAATGTTGGGCTTTCTTTTGAATCAGCAACCAGGTCCACCAGGAAGCCCCTCTTGAATCCCACCATGGATTGATTCAGCATTCCCAGCAGAAAGGAAAAAAAAGATAATAGAAGAATTTGTAAGACATATGGACTTATATCTACATACATATGAACAATATATGGATAAATTATATGTTATGTACTATCTTTTGGTTTGGCCTAATTTTGTGGTCTTATGGACATTATGTTAAGGGGGCCAATGTATTGTCATATAAAGTGTAGGACTAATGTGTAGATACCCAAAAGAGTAACCTTAGTTAATGATGGGCTAACTAAGGTTACATATATGTAACCATGGTTACATGCTTGTGACTCTTGAGTTATGTAACTCTTGTGACTCTTGGGTTATGTAACTCTTTTGTTATAAAGTGGGGGTTATGGTTCCCACATTATTGCAAGACATAATCTCTTCTTCCTCCCATTGAATCAAGAGAAACTCCATTGTTGTCTTGCAAATTCTTGTGGAAAGCCATACACCAACTTTGGTTATTGTGATATTATTGTTGTTGTGAAATCCATACTTCAAGAAGGATCAAGAAGACAATCTTGAAGGAAGGACTAAGGAACTTGCTAAGGCACACTTCAAACAATCATCAAAGGAGGTTCAAGGATTTCCACATATGGATTCAAGTAAGCTTCCGCTCATGTAGTTGTTGTTCCGAATTGTTCAATATGAAGGTTATTGTATTTTAGTCGGAATCATTATTCTAACAATTGGTATCAGAGCCACCTTCATATTTGGATAATTTGGATGTTCATAAGATTCATGTTATATAAAGTTCATGTTCAAGTTAAGTTAGAATTTGTTTATGAAATTCTAGTGCCATGAAATAGCATGATTTTATGAATGTTATGTTTTTGATTAACTTTGATGTTTTAATATCATGTTATCATTACTTGAATTGAAACATTGAATTTTGCATGATTTTGGTTGATGAGAAACATGTTTTCTTGTTTAAGTTTCTTGTTGAAGACCATATTAAGTTGTTGAAACGTTTTTTTAACCTTCAGTGACGACAAAAGTCGCCACTAATACATTTAGCAGCGACTTCTATAGTTTTAGTGGCAGCAACAGTCGCCACAAAAGGTTCTGACAATAAAGACAGAAACTTTTTTTACCTTCAGTGACGGCAACAGTTGCCACAAAAGGTTCTGCCAATAAAGACAGAAACTTTTTTAACCTTCAGTGATGGCAACAGTCGCCACAAAAGGTTCTGCCAAAACAAAAAAAAAACGTTTTGTTTTGATTGTTTAATAAGGACATAATGTAAGAAACGTTTTTTTTTATTTTAAAACGTTTTATGTCTTTTAAGTTTCAGATTTTAATTGAATATTTATAATATGTCAATTAATATTAAGTTTTTAAAATTATTAATGTATTGTACATTAATATTTAGGTTTTGAATATTAATTGTTTTTTAGTCCATCAACTTTCAGATTTTGGAATTGTCCAACTAAGTCTAATAACAATTAATATTCAGTTGTTGCATGTCAAAACATGTAACATACTAAGTTAAGATTCATAATATGGCTTAAGGAACTAAATTTTTTAGCATCTAATATTTTAAATTAGTCAATTGAAGCATTATGTTGCCAAAGTAACCTCTATTGTGTAGATTGATTGATCTTGAAATATAAGATGACTGTGGATGTTAGTCTTCCATGCGTTTAACACCGGCCAAAGGAAGGTTGTTATTTGGAAGGAATTCGAACATGCTTGTGGTGATAAATATGAGACAATTATTTGGTTTTCCATGTGAATATTAAGTCGGCCCAAAGGAAGGCTTGATATTTGACAGGAGTTTATTGTCTATATTTGATCACCACACCAAGAGTACCACTTACAAGTTGATTTTCTGTCCAAAGACTAAAATCAATGTTGTGCTAGGTATCTTGTAATGGGATTTGCCTATTTTGAATCTATAAAGTAAATTTAAAGTTCAAGTAATTGTAAGCATGTGTTAAGTTATCCTTTTGTTCTATTTTCAGTTAATTCTTCTGCTGCTTCGATATCTGCCAACATCAATAGCATCCCTGTGCTTAACGGCACAAACTTTAAGGAATGGAAAGAGAACATAATGATCGTTCTCGGTTGCATGGATCTTGACCTTGCTCTTCCGATTGAGCAACCTGCTTCTCTTGAGGATACATCCTCTCCTGATGAAAGGAGGGAGATGGAGAAGTGGGAACGCTCGAATCGCATGAGTCTAATGATCATGAAGCGTGCAATTCCAGAATCATTCAGGGGCACTATGAATGATGAAGCTAATGCCAAAGTTTTCCTTGAAAACCTTGAAAAGCGTTTTATGCAAAACGAAAAGGCGGAAACAAGTACACTATTGAGTAAACTTGTTTCCATGAGGTATAAGGGCAAGGGAAACATCAGGGAGTACATCTTGGAAATGTCTCATCTTGCTTCGAAACTTAAGTCACTCAAGCTAGTATTACCTGAGGAATTGCTTGTGTACTTTGTTTTGATATCTCTTCCTGCACACTTTAATCAGTTTAAGGTCAGTTATAACTGCCTGAAGGAGAAATGGACTCTAAATGAGCTCATTTCACATTGTGTGCAAGAAGAGGAAAGGATAAAGCTGGATAAGACTGAAAGTGCTCATTTGGCATCCTCTTCTAAGGAAACTAAGAAGAGGAAAGGTAAGGAAGTTGCGGTAGCAAGGCCCAAGATTAAGCAACATAAGGAACCTAAGGTTGAAATTACTGAATTAGGTTGCTTTTTCTGTAAGGGGACTAATCATGTGAAGAAATATTGTACCAAGTAGCATGCCTGGCGTGCGAAAAAAGGTACATTTCTTTCTCTTGTTTGTTCTGAAGTTAATTTAATTTCGGTACCTAAGGATACTTGGTGGGTAGATTCTGCTGCTACTACTCACATAAGTATATCTATGCAGGGTTGCCTGAACTGCCGAAAACCAAATGATGGTGAAAGATACATCTATGTGGGTGACGGCAAGAAGGTGCCAGTTGAGGCTATTGGCAAATTTAGGCTGTTGTTCAAGACCGGTTTTCATTTAGATTTGGATGAGACTTTTGTTGTACTGTCTTTTAGACGGAATTTAATTTCTGTTCCCAAATTGGACATATCCGGTTATACATGTTCTTTTGGTGATAATAAAGTTAGTCTCTTTCAGAATTCAAATCTTATTGGTACTGGTCTTTTATCAACATTTGATAGCCTATATTTGGTTGATACAATAACCTCAAATAATGAAACCTTGCATACAAGTTTAAGTGGTACCAAAAGAAAATTAACTAATGAGAATTCTATATCACTCTAGCATAAACGTTTGGGTCATATATCCATTCAAAAAATTCAGAAACTCGTGTCAGATGGAATTCTTGATTCTCTTGATTCCTCAAATTCGGATATTTGTGTTGAGTGTATCAAGGGAAAACAAACAAACAAGACGAGATTAGGTGCTAAGAGAGCTTCGGACGTCTTAGAATTGATACATAAGGATATTTGTGGGCCATTTCCTACTCCTTGTAGGAATGGTCAACAATACTTTATCACATTCATAGACGATTACTCTCGTTATGGATACCTATATCTTATTCATGAAAAGTCCCAATCCATAGACGTGTTCAAATCATTTAAGGCTGAAGTTGAAAATCAACTAAGCAAAAGAATTAAATCCGTTAGATCTGACCGTGGTGGTGAATACTATGGTCGATATGATGGTTCAGGTGAACAACGTCCAGGGCCATTTGCTAAATTCCTAGATGAGTGTGGGATCGTCCCTCAGTATACTATGCCAGGAAGTCCTATGATGAATGGTGTAGCTGAGAGACGAAATCGGACCCTTAAGGATATGGTAAGAAGTATGATTTGTCGTACTACTTTACAGACTCACTCTGGGGTGAGGCATTAAAAACCGCAGCTTATATTCTTAATAGATTTCCAACTAAAGCTACAATCAAAACCCCATATGAACTTTGGGCTGGGCATAAACCCAGTATTAAGCACTTACACATTTGGGGTTGTCCAGCTGAGGCAAGGCCTTATAGGCCGAATGAAAGGAAACTGGATGCTAAGACGGTTAGTAGCTATTTTGTTGGATACTCTGAAAGATCCAGGGGTTTTAAGTTTTATGATCCCACTTCAAGAACTATTTTTGAGACGGGTAATACTAGGTTTTTTGAGGATATTGAGTTTGGGGGGTGGGGAGATAAAGTTGTTAGAGATTTTGTCTTTGAGGAAGAACATGTGTCTTTCCCTCAAGTTGTTAATCTTGGTCAGGGTGTTCTCATTCCTGACACGGATCACACAACTCCAGTTCAAGACAATCTCGAAAATCTCCCCCATCAGGACCCTGATATTACTAATGAAAATCAAACTCAACAACCTCAAGAAACTGAAGTGCCATTAAGGAGATCCACTAGAGAGAGGAGAAATGCAATTCCGGATGATTATGTTGTATTTCTCCAAGAACAAGAAAGTGATATTGGACTTGAGGAAGATGATCCAATCAACTTCCATCAAGTCATTAAGGGTTCTAACTCTCAAAAGTGGATTGATGCCATGAATGATGAGATGAAGTCTATGAGCGATAATGACGTTTGGGAGCTTGTTACATTGCCCGAAGGTATTAAACCTATTGGTTTTAAATGGATTTTTAAAACCAAAAGGGATTCAGGGGGCAATGTTATTAAGTATAAAGCTCGTCTTGTCGCAAAAGGCTACACTCAAAAGGAAGGCATTAATTATAAAGAGACTTTCTCTCCGGTTTCATCGAAAGACTCTTTCAGGACTATAATGGCATTAGTAGCACATTTTGATCTTGAGCTTCATCAGATGGATGTTAAGACAGCGTTTCTCAATGGTGACATTGAGGAAACAATTTATATGGTGCAACTTGAAAACTTTGTTTCGGATGAATCAGAGAAAAAGGTTTGCAAATTAAAGAAATCCATCTATGGGCTCAAGCAAGCTTCTCGTTAATGGTATTATAAGTTTCATGCAGTCATTACATCTTTTGGTTTTGAACCGAATATTGCTGATGACTGTACCATAAGTTCAGTGGGAGTAAGTATATTTTTCTGGTTTTATATGTCGATGACATACTGCTTGCCTGTAATGATATAGCATTATTGCATGAAACTAAGAAATTTCTTTCAAAGAAATTTGAAATGAAAGATCTTGGTGAAGCTTCTTTTGTATTAGGAATTCAGATACAACGAGATCGCTCCAAAGGTGTTCTCGGTCTGTCACAAAAGGGCTATATCGATAAGGTTCTTAAAAGATTTGGCATGCAAGATTGTAAACCAGGCAACACCCCTGTTGCTAAGGGAGACAAGTTTAGTCTCAAACAGTGCCCAAATAATAACTATGAAATTTTGGAAATGCAGAAGACGCCTTATGCTTCGGCTGTAGGTAGTCTGATGTATGCTCAGGTATGTACACGACCTGATATAGCATACATTGTTGGGATGTTAGGTAGATATCTAAGCAATCCGGGAATGGACCATTGGAAGGAAGCCAAACGGGTCATGAGGTACTTACAGAGAACAAAGAATTACATGCTTACATACCGGAAATCGGACCAGCTTGAGATCATTGGGTATACCGATTCCGATTTTGCTGGATGTCAAGATAGTTTGAAGTCCACTCCAGGCTATATTTACATGCTTGCGGGCGGTGCTATCTCTTGGAGAAGCATCAAGCAAACTCTTACAGCCACTTCCACCGTGGAAGCAGAGTTTATGGCATGTTATGAAGCATCCAATGAGGCATTATGGCTGCGGAATTTTGTTGGTGGAATGCGAATTGTTGATAGCATCAAAAGGCCACTTAGGCTATTATGCGATAACAGATCGGCAGTCCTTTATGCTAATAACAACAGTAGTTTGACGAAAGCAAAACATATGGACGTCAAATTTTGGGTTGTTAAAGAAAGAGTACAAAATGGACAATTGTGCATTGAGTACATTAGTACAAACTCCATGCTTGCGGATCCGCTCACTAAGGGATTGACACCAAAAGTATTTCATGAGCATATTGCTTGTATGGGTGTCAAATCAGATAAGGATTATGTATTTTAGTGGGAGTTTGTATTGTACATTTATGTATTGTCCATTATATTCAGAAATTCAGTAATTCAGTTATATCTGCGCAGATATTCAGCTTTAAAGTTTTTTTGTACTCTTACAGTTTATGATTGATCTCAATAAAGAGAATCAGTTGGAAATAGACATTCTATTGACCATAGTTTATGTTATTTCCATGCTACATACCTACACTTGATCCATGTCGTTGGTTATATTGATATACGTGATCTATGTTGGTTCTAGTTACGAATGAGTAACGAAGAGCACTTAGTTCCTATGTTGGTATGATTGATGGACCGGATTGTTCATGACAATTTTATTGTGATAGCAATTTTGAGCTCCTATGGTTATTTTGTAACATATAATGCTAAGGTTTATACATATGCATGTGTATCTCGTCCAAGTGGGAGATTGTAAGATATATGGACTTATATCTACATACATATGAACAATATATGGATAAATTATATGTTATGTGCTATCTTTTGGTTTGGCCTAATTTTGTGGTCTTATGGACATTATGTTAAGGGGGCCAATGTATTGTCATATAAAGTGTAGGACTAATGTGTAGATACCCAAAAGGGTAACCTTAGTTAATGATGGGCTAACTAAGGTTACATATATGTAACCATGGTTACATGCTTGTGACTCTTGAGTTATGTAACTCTTGTGACTCTTGGGTTAT
Organism: Nicotiana benthamiana; assembly: GCA_034376525.1. Classification (NCBI taxonomy): domain Eukaryota; kingdom Viridiplantae; phylum Streptophyta; class Magnoliopsida; order Solanales; family Solanaceae; genus Nicotiana; species Nicotiana benthamiana. The sequence continues at coordinate 105,726,144 of CM067335.1, read as the reverse complement.
GTAACTCTTTTGTTATAAAGTGGGGGTTATGGTTCCCAAATTATTGTAAGACATAATCTCTTCTTCCTCCCATTGAATCAAGAGAAACTCCATTGTTGTCTTGCAAATTCTTGTGGAAAGCCATACACCAACTTTGGTTATTGTGATATTATTGTTGTTGTGAAATCCATACTTCAAGAAGGATCAAGAAGACAATCTTGAAGGAAGGACTAAGGAACTTGCTAATGCACACTTCAAACAATCATCAAAGGAGGTTCAAGGACCACATATGGATTCAAGTAAGCTTCCGCTCATGTAGTTGTTGTTCCAAATTGTTCAATATGAAGGTTATTGTATTTTAGTCGGAATCATTATTCTAACAGAATTAACCTAAATAGTCGCACATTTAACCGTTTAAATTAAAAATAGCATACAGTATAATGTTTAATTTACATATACCGAATGAAAGAACAAAATATTAAATCTAGCTAGCTATTTGTGATTTCTTTACGTTTAGTAAATGTTATGCAATGCAAATTTGAATGAGTTGAATACAAATATTGAATAATGAATGCATGTAGGCAGTGGCTAATCCACCTTTGGACATATGGGTGCTGAATCACCTATTGGCTTTGGCCAAATTATGTGATATTGTTTAGCTCAAAGTTCTCAAACACTTTATAAGCATAATCAATTAAAATTAATACGGCCAATCATAGCATATCGTAATAAACCAAAAGACCAAACAAATAAGACGTAAGATACAATAATTATTTGTTAAGGGGAAGAGGGTAGAGATCTTTTATTGATGATATCGATTTGGTCTGCCTCTCTATGGAGGGGTTCAGAGCCTTACAATGATATATGTTCTCTTCTTTTAGAAGTGGAGGTGAAGAAGAAGAAGGAGCCCCCTTTTTAGGGTTCTTTCTCTTAGTATTTATAGTTGTGAACCTTGCCAGCTGGCGCTGGGCGACCGTGGCCACGTCGAGAGGACGCCTTCATGAGGGGGGGGATAGGTTATCACCTTGCTGATCCAATCGGTTAGCCATCGGGTAACCTTATTAACAAATGGCCGTATCATTTGTTAATCATAAGTGGATTTTAAAACGGGTTGGTTCCGCTAATTATCGTGGAGTCAAGTTTTGACCTATATAGTTAGTCCCTCCGCTTATTGAGGTCGGGATCCGGCCGAGCTCGTTGAGCGGACTTTGCCGAGTATAGTTCAAGAAATTCGGAGGGGGAGATCGAACACCGTTTTGGTCGTGACCTAGGATGGCCGTGGTCGTTTATACATTGGAGATTATAATGTCGAAATCGATGGCCTTAGCCATTTTGTGTTGACGGTCTTGGCCGTAGTGGAGTCAATGGTCCGGGCCGTATTCGAATTTGATGACCCCAGTCGCACTTTGTTGAGAGTCCCAACCGTTTACATATGGGGGATGGCTGCAGCCGTTTATACTTTGAAGATGGCCGTAGCCATTTAGACTTTGACGATGATCGTAGCCGTTTTTTGTAGATGGTCGTATCCATTTACACTTTGAAGATGGTCGTAGCCATTTATACCTTGAAGATGGTCGTAGCCATTTATTCTTTGAAGATGGCCGTAGCCATTTTTACCTTGAAGGTGGCCTTAGCCATTTATACTTTTAAAGATGGCCGTAGCTATTTATATTTTGAAGATGGTCGTAGTCATTTATACTTTGAAGATGGTCGTAGCCATTTATAGCTTGAAGGTGGCCTTAGCCATTTATACTTTGGAGATGTCCGTAACCATTTATACTTTTGAAGATGCCCGTAGCCATTTATATTTTTGAAGATGGCCGTAGCCGTTTATATTTTGGAGATGGTCGTAGCCATTTATACTTTTGAAGATGGTCGTAGACGTTTATACTTTGGAGATGGCCGTAGACATTTATACTTTTGAAGATGATCGTAGCCATTTATATTTTGGAGATGGCCGTAGCCATTTTTATTTTGGAGATGGCCGTAGCCATTTATACCTTGAAGGTGGCCGTAGCCATTCATACTTTGAAGATGACTGCAGCCATTTATACTTTTGAAGATGGCCGTAGCCGTTTATATTTTTGAAGATGGCCGTAGCTGTTTATATTTTGTAGATAGCTGTAACTATTTATACTTTTGAATATGGCCGTAGCATTTATACTTTTGAAGATGGACGTAGCCATTTATACTTTTGAAGATGACCGTAGCCATTTATATTTTGGAGATGGCCGTAGCCATTTTTATTTTGGAGATGGTCGTAGCCATTTATACCTTGAAGGTGGCCGTAGCCATTCATACTTTGGAGATGGATGTAGCCATTTATACTTTTGAAGATGGCCGTAGCCATTTATATTTTTGAAGATGGCCGTAGCCATTTATATTTTGGAGATGGCCGTAGCCATTTATACTTTTGAAGATGGCCGTAGCGTTTATATTTCGGAGATGGACGTAGCGATTTTTAATTTGAAGATGGCCGTAGCCATTTATACCTTGAAGGTGGCCATATCCATTTATACTTTTGAGATGGACGTAACCATTTATACTTTTGAAGATAGCCGTAGCCACTTTTACCTTGAAGGCGGCCGCAGCCTTTTTCAGCCGAGACTGTATCTTCATGCCGACGGCATTTGGCATCGTAAAGTGTTAACTTATTCTCGGCAGTCGAGTTGTATGTTGTACGGCCGAAAAGAGTATGGGTGCGCCTGGTGCGTAGCTTGGCGACGTCCAAAGTTTGAAGGCGTATGGAATGCCCTTTCAATAATCTCAGGTCATTATAACCGGTTCGAAGGCAAAGCATCAGCTTGCGGCGGAAAAGTCATTTTGTGGTGTTTGTCATAGTAGTTCACGTTTCTGCAGACCGCAAAAGGGTTTTTCCTTAGAGTTTTTTTAGTAGGTGTGTTAGCCCCTTTATGACTTTGGTCATGGCAACGTCGATGGCCTTTACCATGATGATGTTGATGACCTTGGCCAGGTAAATGACTTCGACTGTTGTCGGGTCGTTTACTTGCCTTAGTCAAAAACTAGGTAGGTTGTTAGCATTGATGACCTTAGCCATGATTACACGCTTTTTGCTTTATCGTTTTTCTTTACTCGGTATGAGCAAGTTGTAGCCATTATTTGGCGAGGAGGCATATAGCCTTAACGGCATATAGACTTAGTCCCAGTTCGAGCGTGGTCGAACTACTAGCCTGGCCTTGCAATTCGACCGAGGCCGAACTTTTGCGGCCTGAATCTTAGTTTGAGTTAGGCGTACCTACTTGAATGGCGAGGGTGCTTAACTCGTTCCTTCGTTCGTTGAGGAACAGGCCTTGCTGCGTCTAATGGTGAGGGAGCTTGGCCTGAGTCTTAACTCAACCTGTAATTGAATTTTTGGGCGATGGCATGTAGCCTGAGTCGTTGTTGAACCGTAGTTGAGTCTTGGTATTCTTGATGGCGAAGACACATGGCCTGAGTCCCAGTTTAACTCTTAGTTGAACTTTTTGGGCGAAGGCACGTATCCTGAGTTGTTGTTTAACCGTAGTTGAATCTTGCAATTTCTGATGGCGAAGGCATATAGCCTGAGTCCCAGTTCAAATCTTTGTTGAACGTTTTGGGCGAAGGCACGTAGCCTGAGTTGTTCAACCGTAGTTGAATCTTGCAATTTCTAATGGCGAAGGCACATAGCTTGAGTCCCTGTTCAACCTGTAGTTGAATGTTTAGGTGATGGCATTTAGCCTGAGTCATTGTTCAACCGTAGTTGAGTCTTGGCATTCTTGATGGAGAAGACACGTGGCCTGAGTCCCAGTTCAACTCTTAAGTTGAACTTTTTGGGCGAAGGCAGGTAGCCTGAGTTGTTGTTCAAGCGTAGTTAAATCTTGTCATTCTTGATGGCGAAGGCACATAGCCTGAGTCCCAGTTCAACTCATAGTTGAATTCTTGGACAAAGGCACATAGCTTTAGTCGTTGTTCAGCTATAGTTCAACCTTCGTAATTTTTTATGGCGAAGGCGCATAGCCTGAGTAAGGCACGTAGCCTGAGTGAGGCACATAGCCTGAGTAAGGCACATAGCCTGAGTGAGGAACGTAGCCTGAGCGAGGCACATAGCCAGAGTAATTGTTCAACCTTAGTTGAACCTTTGTCATTTTGGTTGTCGAAGGTACATAGCCTGAGTCGTTGTTCAACCGTAGTTGAATCTTGCTATTCTTGTTGGAGAAGGCACATAGGCCCAGTTCAACTCATAGTTGAATTCTTGGGCGAATGCACATAGCCTGAGTCGTTGTTCAGCCGTAGTTGAACCTTTACAATTTTTGATAGCGAAGGCGCATAACCTGAGTAAGGCACGTAGCCTGAGTGAGGCACATAGCTAGTTCAACTCATAGTTGAATTTTTGCTGAAGGCACATGGCCTGAATCTTGTGACATCGGCGTTTGAGAGCAGAAGCTCGGTTTTGATTCGCGATCTTGAGCAGCTCACGCATGCTCTTCCCGATCGGGGTATGTAGGCTTGAGGTGACTCTTGGTTCGAGATATCTTCGTGCCGATTTCCGGCCAGATCTCACATATGCGATGCGGGGGTGCCCTACAGAGATCCTCCCTCGGGGGGGGGGGAGTCTGCTTCTCCTTCTTCTTCTTTCGCTTTCTCGAAAATGGGGGGAATAGGCTTCGGGTTCTTGCCGGAGTTTTTGAGTTCCCTTCACCTATTGTTTGGCTCGTTTGAGCTAGGTTGCTTTCCTTTTTGGGTGTTTCCTTTCCTTTTTGGTCTGAGGATGAACTACGCAATTCTGCTATGAAATTCCCACAGACAGCGCCAAATTGTTTAGCTCAAAGTTCTCAAACCTTTTATAAGCATATATCAATTACAATCAATGGAGGGCCAATCATAGCAGATCATAATAAACCAAAAGATCAAACGAATAAAATGTAAGAGGCAATAATTATTGGTTAAGGGGAAGAGGGTAGAGATCTTTTATTGATGATATCGATTTGGTCTGCCTCTCCATGGAGGGGTTCAGAGCCTTACAATGATATATACTCTCTTCTTTAGAAGTGGAGGTGAAGAAGAAGAAGCAACCCCCTTTCTAGGGTTCTTTCTCTTAGTATTTATAGCTGTGAATCTTGCCAGCTGGCGCTGGGCGGCCGTGGCCACGTCGAGAGGATGCCTTCATGAGGGGGGATAGGTTATGACCTTACTGATCCAATCGGTTAACCATTGGGTAACCTATTAACAAATGGCCGTACCATTTGTCAATTATAAGTGGATTTAAAAACGAGTTGGTTCCGTTAAGTATCGTAAAGTTAAGTTTTAACCCATACAAATATATTTATAAATAATACCTAAAATTTTAAATAATTAACCATGAGCATTTACTATGACTATGTTTGGTCCTCTAGAATTTAAATTAAAATCAGTGAAACACCTGCAACTTGTAAATCTTGAATTCGCCATTGCACGTAGGTAAATATTGGTGGTTGATTGCATTAATATGTTCACATGGGACATATAGTGGGAGAAAAGGGACAAAGCAACACCATCTCATTGGTTGGAATAGAAGCTGCTTCATATAAACCAATGCAAAACGATCCAATAAAGATGGATACATCTCATACACTGCACCGCCCTCACAGAAACAAGGACTGTTACGCCTCTTCTCTTGTTTTGACTTATTCTCAAGACTGTGGGTCTTCCTATCTTGAAGTATCCACGAACAACGCCACCTCACCGAAAGAGGGTGTGGTTGAGAGAATCCAAACTTTAAATTTGATGGACTCGTTAATTAGTATATTTTATTGTAATTTAGTATATTTTATTTAAATTTCGTATGAAATCACTGAGGAGGTGGGGAGACAGGTGAAAGCTAGACGGAGGAGGTTGTCGTGATTCTTGAAAACATATGACATAATTAGGTATTTGGTTTTGGAGAGAGTAGTTAGCTGAGAATCTTTGGATTTCTACAAAGTACAACGTTTGTGACTTGTCATTAGAAGCTCGTTAATAAGGCAAAGCGCTTCAATAAACCTAGTTTCCTAGCTTGTTACACTAGTCTCGTTTTAACCACATCTCTGATCTCATTAATATCTAAATGCATGGAAGAATTGGCACGTCATCGGCTGATTGATCAAACACCATAATTTTTGTTGATGGCTATGGTCTTAATACACACGAAATAATTTTGGGTAAATTAATGTACATATATGATTGTTGAAACAAGATACTTATATATATTTCCATTTAATAAAGGGGCAACTATATATATGGGAGCATTAAATGAAAAAACAGTGAGTGGTTTGCCAGTTGCCACACTCACATGCATGTGAGATTCATTATTCATTCATAGTATATAGTGTTGTCCAAAATGAAGAGAGAAAATAAAAACAGGTCACAAGTCATAAGTCACAACCCTATTGAGTTTGAACAGCACATTTTGTCAGCAAGAGAAAAGCTTATATACCCTACCAATGCAGAAAAAGCTACTTGACATTCAAGAAGTAATAATAGAGGAAAGAAGCTGAGGGGGACGTGGATAGGCCGTTTGTGGGGGGTGGGGGACATATGAAAACCCTAAAATTCAAAGGCCTTTATATAACGAGCTGGACACCTAGCTTTTAATTTAAGTCGTAAAACGAAGTCGCATAGTAATCTTTTGCTTCAAAGGAAGCATCAAAACTTGAAGAAATTGACCTCAATATTACAATGTGCGAAACTCCTTGGTTATTTTCAATTATCAGTCTCCAAATTAGGTGGGATAACCAAGAGAAAAATAAGGACGGAGGAATTCTAGAAGATGTTAAGTTATATATACCGATAATATAAGTATATTTTATATTATAGATATTAACCCTTGCAGGTTTTATCAGATTATCAATACGAATAATTATCTAATAAATGGTCTGATTGTATAAATATATTTCATAATATTCGTACATAAAATTTAAACTTATGATCTAATTCAGAAAAGGAGACTTACAAATAATGAATGCCATTAATAGGTACAAAGGCAAAAGTGGGTATAGCCCATTAAGGGTAAAAGCTGAGCATTTCAGTGGTATGGAAAATACTTGAAATCACAGTGTGTTTAGGTTCATTCATCTAATTCTATACTGTCATAGCAAGTTGCTTGACCCTATCTTTAATTGCTACACTTTAAAAGCCACATAAAAGTTGGTATAAGCGCTTTACATTTCCTCTTTTTCTTTTTGGTTTTAAGGATATGGTTCTGCTCGGCTTAAATATACTTTTACTATCACAAATTTACAATAGCAATAATAAGTATTCCTCAATCCTAAATAAGTTAGGACAGACGATACGAATGCTCATTTCTTTCTCAAGCTTGACTATACTATTATTAGTACCAGAAACGAAAAAAATAACAGTTCACTTATGTATCCATGATAAACAACATTTGTCGTACTATGTTCCGCCCTAAACAGAAGGGACATTAATCAGTAATCACAGAGAATTCAACAACAGTTGCTTTTGAGGTTTGACTTTTAGAGAACCATGGCATCATAACAAGAAAGCTAACGTATCAAATGCGCGAGTTGAGTCGAGATAGATTTTGAACGAGTCAAAATACACTATGTTAATAAAGGATAAAAATAGCACGATATAGCCAATTTTCATAGCTAATTTTTGTATTGGTAAATCAAAAATAATCATCATTTACCAAGTCAACTAATAAATAGCCAGTTCGGTACATTTGTGTACGAACTCCAGCATATTATGCTGCACCGGTGTATTTTGCTGACTCATGTATAATATACGGGAGACTGGAGCACCGGTGCTCAAAACTCCAGTATATTATACTGGATATTTATACTTGCTGGAACTCCAGTATATTATGCGGGAGTTCCAGCATAATTACACTTGAACTCCCGCATATTGTTAGGTGTTTGCCATAATTTTCTTACCATATTTGGTTTTCCTATTTGTTGAAGGAAATGACAATATAATTACCTTAATTTGATTTTCCTTTTTGTAGAAGAAAATTATAATTCTCCTAGATTTGACTAGTCAACTTTCTTGTAGGATAAGGTTTGGAGTTCTATAAATTGAAGATCCTTCCTTCTTATTCAGTAGCATTCACAATGTAGCTATAGGGGGCTTGAGAGTAGTGTTTAGAGGGAGAACTTTACGGGACAAGTGTTAGCGTGTCACTTGTGTTTGCTTCTTCGTGAGGTTGTTCTCTCGATATTTTGTACTCTCTTTTTATTATAGTGGATTGCTCATCTCCGCGATAGACGTAGGTCGGTTGACTAAACCACGTTATATGTTTGTGTCTCTTTTGGTAGATTTCTTTTTTGTTGTGTGATTTATCGTCGTTCAAGGTTTGCTTTGCTAGGTTCCGCATGACACCTGATTTTTTCGGTAACACATATTATACGGGAGTTCCAGCATAGTTATCCTGGAACTCTCATATAATATACGGGAGTTCAAGCATGCTTATGCAGGAACTCTTGTATAATATGCATGCGTATTTTTCGTATTTTAAACAATGTTTTCGCTCAGATTTATCTTTACATGAAAAGTGGCTAAATTTCGATTACTTTTGAAACCGTGCTATTTTTGAATGACCAGTTGAAAATCTAGCTATTTTTAAATTTCTCCCTAATAAATGGGCAAGTCAATTGACCTGTCTAAAAGTAGCTTGAGTTGAGATGAGCCGGATCAAGTTGGGATAAAATTTGGATCATAGCCCAATCCGCCCAACTCCTACTCAAACATTAATTAATGTGCATGATTTTTTATGAATTGTCTAATTATCAAATAAGACTTTTTTTTCTTTTGTTATGGCCATATATAACATATCAAACAATAAAGATATTTTAGCAAAGCTATTCATTGATCAATTTGGAATAAAAATCAGCCCAATTTGTAGAAATAGTGTGGAATAGCCACTTTTTAACGTGGTATTTAATTGTTTTTAAGTATTCAATTCTGAGCAAAAATAGTCACTACTCTATTAAAATTAATACGAAAAATGTTTTTACCCTTTCTTCATGAGCGTTGTGTAAATATTAAGGACATGGTGCCCTTAACCTTTACACAACATTCATGAAGTTAAGGACATCATGTCCTTAACCGTTACACTGCATAAATGAAGCTAAGAATATGATGTCCTAAATTTAACAACATAAGGTGCAAATACACGTTAAAGACATTATGTCCTTAATATTTACACTACACACATAAAGTTAAAGATACCATGTCCTTAATATTTACACAATACCCATATCTAGCACATGGATATTTTAGTCCGGCCGGGTAAAAATTTATAAAGTACTGGCGAAAGAGTAAATATATTTTAAATAGTGGTTAAAGAGTATAGACATCTCTCTAATTAATGGCTAACTGTACACTTTCTCCAAACTTTTTATGAATTGAAATAGGTTGAATTAAAATATGTTGAGTTCATCAAATTGACAAGTTAAGCGAGTCAAATGAGTTTGGACTCAAATTGTTACGCCAAAAGAAAGAGATGTTTTTTTGTTTTCTTATTCTTGTTTGACTATTCTAAAGACTTGAAAATCTGGCCAAACTTAGCTTCTCCCTAACCACTCTTCATTGTTCCCAAAACGTTTAATATTGAACTCTTATGGTCCCCTATCATTATTGTCCCAAGAAATTTATGAAGTATGAAATGTATTTATCGGACTTGCAACTTCTAAATAAGTGGTGCGTCGTCTATCACTTAAGTTGCAATTTTGTCCAAAGTCTAGTTTTTTCTCTCATGTAGGCTCCTATTTTGGATTGTTTATTGTGGATAAACACCTAATTTAATTGGATAGGAGGTCAAAACGACTCTTGTGGACATGTGATCATTTCAGAGGTAAAAATGTAAAGAAATACACCTAAATTTACATTATAATTTTAAATAAAAACCATTAAAGAAATGAGAAAGGGAAACAAGAACAAATAATTGAAATACGTGGTACTCCTGAAATGCTCCTTTAGAAGTCATGTTGATTTGACGTAGCAGAGGTGAAATTTAATTAACTTTAGCTTTTAAGTTTTTTATTTGTGTATGAGGTAAAATTTGGTTCACCTCGCCGCTGTCTAAGTAAGCACGTCCCTTATAACGAGGCCGCCCTCAAAGCCTTGTCAATCAGATGAGGACGGCCCTACCAAGGACGTCCTGACCAACTAAGCAGAGGAACGACACCGTTTTAGGCCTGGTTTTTTCCGTACGAGGAAGCCACCAACCTTTGTATTTTTTTTGTCGTGTATTTCGAGAAAAGGTCTCCTAATATATAAAGGAGACCATCACCTTGTAACAGGACAGATTGATAATTCTGAATATACCAACTCTCTACTTTCTCTCTCTTTACTGTTATCAAGCAAACATCTTTATATCTCTCTATTTCTTTCTAATAGCAAGAACTCTCTATTATTTTTTATACTTTAAGATCTACTACGATCCTAGTAAAACAACCTCTTCTAAGACTCATTATACTTGATTACGATTACCCTCATATTTTCTTTTGATTGTTTTTAAGCTTATAAAGTGCATATATCTTTTGAGCAAAACAATTTGGCGCCGTCTGTGAGGATTTCGAGAATCAAAGTTATAGCTTGTGCCTAGAAACTACAAACAACCACCCCCTACATCACCCAAACAAGTATGGATGGCAATTGTGTGAAAATGAAAGCGATAGATGGGGTTGGGGTCAACCTCATGGATTTGCTCAACTAGGCAGGCGAAGATAATCTCTTGAACGCAACTCCCTACACCGTGATGAGTGGAGGAACCCCACCTCCTCCACCCAAAGACCCGACGGAACCACGAGAAAATGGGGCTTCTACATCACATCTAAGGAAGCACCCCCAGAAGTCAAAGAGCTACTAAAAGAATGGCTCACAATCAATCTAAACGACTTGGTTGAAAAGCCACCACAATGTGGCGTAAGATGCACGCCAGTGATGGATCTCACCATGACGGAAGATGAACTTGAGGTCGTGCGAGCAAACAAGGTGCTCACCGACATTCAAACCAACAACGATGCACTCACAGCCATCCTCAGAAAGATGGAAGAAATGGATCACGAAAACAAGTCGCTCCGCGACCAAATGAAGGAACATCAAGAAAGAGTGGACAAGATCCCGAGCGCTCCTAAACTACTACCAAAGCGCGACGTAGGGAGGTTTGTGGAACAACCTTTGACAAAGGAGGCCGCACCATACTCCATCCCAAAGACCTTTAAAATGCCTCCCTATCTGAGTGTATACCACGGGACTAGTGATCCTGAGGACCACCTGATCCACTACGTCATAGCTGTGAAAGGAAACGACTTGGTGAAGGAACAGGTACCGTCAGTACTTCTAAAAATTTTTGGCGAGATGCTGATAGGAGGGGCGTTGATATGGTACTCCCAGCTACCGGCTAAGGGTATCTCCACGTTCGAGGAAATGACAGACAAATTCGTCACAGCGCATGCGGGATCAAGGAAAGCGGAGGCAAGGGTCAACGACATCTTCGCCATTCGACAAACCGTGGGAGAAGGGTTCAGGGACTTCCTAGCCAAACGTGTCGGAGGGCATGGAAGTTACCGCTTTCCAGAACGGGCTATACAGGGACCGCTCGAGGGCAACAAAAAAGCTGCTAAGTCTCCTCATGAAGTGCCCCCTTCAACATGGGAAGAAATCCACAATGCATATTGTGCTGAGGTACGTGCAGATGAGGACGACCTTAACGGCCCAACCGGCGACTAACAACAATACTTCCAGGGATCTGGAGGGACCGACGCAATGAGGGGCGACGAGAGCAAATCTCGCGTTCGAACAGGAAAAGGCATCAACCATATATCAGATCGTCCCATCCGCCACCGCCAAGGCACGCGGACGCACTACATCGATACATCTTCCCTTACGAAACGAACAAGGTATGCCTCATTTACTATCTGCACATAACTTTTGTGTTTCACCTTCAGAGGTAGTGTACGCACTAGAAAATCTGGTCAACAAGGTACAATGGCCAGCAAAGAAAAAGTCAGACCCTACCACCCGGAAATCAAACATCATGTGCGAGTTCCACCAGGAGCGAGGGCATAAGACCGAGGACTGCATAGGACTACGGTAGGAAGTGGTCAGAATGCTGAACCAAGGGTTCCTGAGGGAATTACTCAGTGATAAAGGGAAACTCAACTTTGCACGAGGGCGGGATCAACCCAAGGGGCCAACAAGGTCGCCCTAGCCAACACGCACAATCGATATGATCATCGGGGATGGCAATGACTCGACAATCAATCACGTCAAATTTACCACTACTCACAAGTTGAAGAGAACTATCGCCCGCAAATGGTATGACAACTTCTAAGATAGTATCACATTCGATAAGTCTGATACCGACAGTTTTTCTTTTCCTCATTACAATGCTTTAGTTATTACTTTACGCATTGTGGATACAGACGTTAGGAGAATTATGATTAACGACGGTAGAGGCTCTTATATTATCCACCCAAGGGTCCTTGCACTTATGGGACTCGAGGATAAGATAATACCGCGCTGTATAATGCTTACTGGTTTTAACAATGCAGTGGAAAGAACCTCTCGAGAAATACGATGTCTGTATTGGAGGGGGAATCATGTTGGAAATCACCTTCCACGTGATGAATTAGGAAACAACGTACAACGCCATCACTGGACGACCATGGATACATGCCATAAGAGCAGTCCCTTCCAGTTTCTACCAGGTGATCAAATTCCCTACCCCATGGGGGGTATTCAGCATACGGGGTGAACCCACACCGCCCCAAAATGCTACAAAATAACTCAAGACTATACCCATACCAAACAACTCCAAGGGGCGAGTGCGGAAGCACAGCAATCAACTCTGTCGGGGACTAAGGTTCTTCCAATAGAGTACACCATCAAAGATCCGGATATTATAGAAGCCAGAAAAGCTACGGTCGAGGACCTCGATACGGTACATCTAGCCAACAACAATCTCACAAAGAAGGCCTACATCGGGCACGGCCTTTCGAATCCAAGTAAGTATCGTAAATTTTTATCTAACCATGTAGACTTGTTCTTTTTTTCCCATTCATATATGCCAGGGATACCGCAGGACATCGCTACCCACAAATTGAACGTTGATCCACTACACCTGCCCGTGAGGCAAATGAGGAGAAAATTCAATGCCGCCATCAACGAAGCCGTGAGTGAAGAAGTAGATAAACTATTAACAAATAGTTCCATCAGAGAATCCAAATACCCTGAGTGGGCCGCCAATGTTGTCATGGTTAAGAAGAAAAATGGGAAGTGGCGAATGTGCGTGGATTTCACGGACTTGAACAAATCATGCCCGAAATATTCATTCCCACTCCCCCACATTGATCAGCTGATAGACGCGGCGACCGTACACAAACTCTTAAGCTTTCTAGACGCATATTCTGGCTACAATCAAATCATGATGGCCGAAGAAGATCAGGAGAAGATGACCTTCATCACTCACCAAGGGACGTACTGCTACAAAGTGATACCCTTGGGACTAAAAAACACGGGAGCAACGAACCAAATATTATTGACCGAGATGTTCAAGGAGCAACTTGGTAAAACAATGGACGTCTACATCGACGACATGCTAGTAAAATCATCCAGAAAGGAGGATCACCTCGACCATCTGAAGGAGGCCTTCGAAATATTGAGAAGATACTGGATGAAAGTGAATCCAAAAAATGCGCCTTCGGTGTGGCCTCGGGAAAGTTCTTGGGATTCCTCGTATCTCAGAGGGGTATCTAAGTCAATCCATATTTGATCAAAGCAATATACGCAATCCCAAAAGTGCTAAGCAGTAAAAAACAGGTGCAGAAGCTGACGGGTCGAATTGCCGCCCTTTCTAGGTTCATCTCGCGATCCTCCGACAGGTGCCATAAGTTCAATAGTGTGTTGAAGAAAGATCAGGGGCTTCAGTGGAATGAAGAATGCGTCGAAGCCCTAAAACATTTGAAGGCATACCTATCTTCGCCACCACTGCTATCTAAAGCGAGCCCATGAGAACCATTTCTAGTGTATCTAGCCATGTCTTAGGTCGCCGTCAGCGCTGTCTTGGTACGCGAGAATAAAGGTACGCAATCTCCCATCTATTTCATTAGAAAAACACTGGTGGACGTCGAAACTCGGTACCCATACCTTGAAAAGTTGGCATTAGCACTAGTCGTAGCTTCACGAAAGCTACGACCTTATTTTTAATGTCATCCCGTAAGAGTGGTAACGACCTTCCCACTGAGGATTGTCTTTCATAAGCCTGAGCTGTCAGGTCGACTCGCAAAATGGGCCATCGAGCTCAGCGAGCACAATATCTCATACCTCCCAAGAAACTCCATCAAGTCTCAAGTCCTAGCCGACTTCATAGCTGACTTCAGCGCGGAAATCCTGTCGAAGGCAGAGCTCGAGGCCCGACACAGCTTCCCCACCAATGACCTATGGGTCCTTCATACTGATGGCGCCGCCAACGCTTTGAGATAGGGACTGGGACTCATCCTCGAGGTCCGCACGGGTGAAATCACTCGCCAGTCCATACGATGCCCCAAAATAACTAACAATGAGGCCGAGTATGAGGCCATTATTGCATGTATGAAATTAGCCATAGAATACAAAACCCGGCGGATCCTTCTTCACTGCGATTTGCAACTCGTGGTAAACCAAATCTCTAGGACTTATCGGGTCAAAGAACAGAGACTACAAAAAATACTAGACAGAAATCCTCAGGCTAATGGCTGATTTCGACGAGTGCCGCTTCGAAAAAATTTCGAGAGCGCGGAACATCTAAGCGGACGGCCTGGCAAAATTGGCCGCGACCACCAAAAACATCAACAAGGAAAGCGTGGTCACCCTCCTCCGTTCAGCCATCGACCACACCGAGGTATTTTCATTAAATATAACCTAGGACTGGCACAACCAGTTCATGTCTTATGTATAGGACAGAATGCTGCCACGCGACAAGAGAAAGGAAAAGAAACTCTGCGTGAAAGTTGCCTGGTACTTCCTGATCAACAACGACCTTACAAGAAAACGTTTGGAGGTCCCTTGGCCAAGTGCCTCGGTCCGCACCAAACAAGGCCAGTACTCGAAGAGGTACACAAGGGTCACTGCAGCACCCATATAGGCAGCCGGGCCCTCGTGCGGTGCATCATCTGTGCCGGCTACTACTGGCCCACCATGAAGAAAGAAGCAGCGGAATACGTCCGCCAATGCAAACAATGCCAAATATATGCCCCAATGATCCACCAGCCAGGGGAACCCCTACACTCAGTCACATCTCCATGGCCTTCATAAAGTGGGGAATGGACATAGTCGTCCCTTACCCGTAGGACCCGGAAAGGTACAATTTTTGCTTGTTCTGACTGACTATTTTTCCAAGTGGGTGGAAGCAGGTGCGTACGCACAGATACGCGAACAGGAGGTCATCGACTTCATATGGAAGAACATTATATGCTGCTTCGGCATCCCCAAAGAAATCAGCTATGACAACGGATGACAGTTCGTCGGTCAAAAAACGACCAAATTCTTCGAGAAATGGCGCATCAAGCGAATCCTCTCCATGCTATACTACCCCGCTGCCAACGGACAAGAAGAAGCCTCCAATAAAACCATACTAAACATACTGAAAAAAAAGCTTGAAGACGCCAAAGGGATGTGGCCTGAACTGTAACCCGAGGTGTTGTAGGCACACAGGACCACACCCAAGTCCAGCATAGGGGAAACCCCATACTCGTTGGTTTATGGAACTAACGCGGCCATACCCATCGAAGTAGGCGAACCAAGCCTGAGGTATTTGCACACCAGCAGAACGGAAAATGACGCAAATAGGCTCCAAGGCCTTGATGAAGCCGAGGAAAGAAGATAAATGGCCCACATAAGAATGGTGGCCCAAAAGCAGCAAGTCGAAAGGTAAAACAAAAAAGGGCGAAAATAAAGCCGTTCAAAGTAGGATACTACGTCCTGAAAGCCAAGACATTGGCCTCCAAAGACCCAAGTGAAGGAAAATTGGGCACAAACTGGGGCGGACCCTACAAAATCAAAGCATAGCAAACAAAGGGGCATTTAAGCTAGAAACAATCGAAGGAAAAACACTCTAGAACAACTGGAATGTCGCCCACCTCAAATATTTCCATTTTTAAAAGGTGTATCCCAAGTCGCACTCTTTTTCCATCACCCGAGTTTTGTCCCAATTAGGTTTTCTCGGAGAGGTTTTTAACGAGGCAACGAAGGGGACACCTGGAGATGTTTGTGAAACAAGTGTATCACGTCCGCCTCTCCATACGCCCTCCAGCTAGACCTGATACAGGGAAAATCTCCAATGTGTAGAAAAGCTACAACCATCTCCAATGTGTAAAAGGCTACGACCATCTCCAATGAATGTAAAAGGCTATGGCCATCTCCAATGAATGGAAAGGCTATGGCCGTCTCCAATGAATAAAAAGGCTACAACCATTTCCAATGGATGTAAAAGGCTATGGCCATCTCCAATGAATGAAAAGGCTATGGCCACCTCCAATGAATGTAAAAGGCTATGGCCATCTTCAATGAATGAAAGGCTACGACCATATACAATGTGTAAAAGGCTATGGCCACCTCCAACGTGTAAATGGCTAAGGACATCACCGCTAAGAGCTGACCCAATGTCGACTAAGGCAAAACAAAAGACTCGGCGACAGTCGAAGTCAACCACATGGCTAAGGCCATTCAATTCTACATTGCTAAGGCCATCGATTTAAAATAGCTAAGGCCATTGCCGCTAAAAGTCGATCCAACATCGAATACGGCAAAATGAAAGACTCGACGACAGTCGAAGTAAAAAACATGGCTAAGGCCATTCAATTCTACATGGCTAAGGCCATCGATTTAAAATGGCTAAGGCCATCACCGCTAGCAGTCGAGCCAATGTCGACTACGGCAAAACGAAAGACTCGACGATAGTCGAAGTCAAACCCGTGGCTAAGGCCATCGATTTAAGACGTCTAGGGCTATCGTCGCTAACAGTCAACCCAATGTCGACTACGGCAGAACGAGAGACTTAACGACAGTCGAAGTCAACTAACACGGCTAAGGCCATCCGGTCCAAACATGGCTAAGGCCATCACCGTTAATAGTCGACCTGATATCAACTACATCAAAACAAAAGACCTCACGAAGATTGAGTTAAGCTCAAACTATGAGTTGCAAACACGACAAAAGTTCCAAGGAACAAAGAAAGAATAACAATGGAAAAAGGTATGTACTATTATATACAACTATATATATATATATATATATATATATATATATATATATATATATATATTGTATATATATATATATATATATATATATTTATATTGTTGGCCCAAGTTTCAGTTGGAGTTTTGAAGATTGACAAATGAACCTATGGAAGGACCTGGTCCATCTTGTCTGCACAGTCTGAATTAACCAAGACACATATGAAGCACGTGAGGGAGATATGCACTAAAGATCACACATCAATATCTTCTGAACATAATCGAATAGGTTGCATTTGGGATAAGGAGGACAATCTCCTTATGTAAAGAGAACTTGATCCTAAGTTAGGATAAGAGTTAGAGTTTGTATTGGCTAAGGACTTAAATAGACTACGGATAAGAAGTGGAGCTAGCAGAAACCAGCTGGTGGGGAAATCTTACAGGTACCTGAGTTCTCACCACTTTGAGAACATTATCAATGATCCCACATCTGGAGTCAAGACTAGATCACAACCGAAGAACCTGTGTGCATTTGATGCCTTTTTGTCCCTGATTGAACCTAATAATATGAGTGAAGCTCTACAAGATGCAGATTTGATCAATGCTATGCAAGAAGAACTCAATCAGTTTGAAAGAAGCCAAGTCTGGCACTTGGTTCCAAGACCTAATGACAGATAAGTCATTGGGACAAAATGGGTCTTCAGAAACAAGCTGGATGAAGATGGAACAGTTACAAGAAACAAGGCAAGGTTGGTGGTTCAAGGCTATAGTCAAGAGGAATGCATTGATTATGACGAGACTTTTGCTCCAGTTGCTAGACTTTAAGCAATCAGACTCCTTATAGCCTTTGCAACACATATGGAATTCACTCTTCATTAAATGGATGAAAAGTGCCTTCCTAAATGGCTATCTCAAAGAAGAAGTGTTTGTGAAGCAACCTCCTGGATTCGAAAGCAAAGAATGTCCTGACCATGTATACAAGCTGGATAAAGCCCTCTATGGTCTCAAACAAGCTCCAAGAGCTTGGTATGAAAGATTGTCAAATTTCCTTGTGGAGCATGGGTACAAAAGAGGTAAAATTGACAGCACCTTGTTTCTAAGGGAAAAATGTAAAAATCTTCTTGTTGTACAAATTTATGTCGATGGCATAATTTTTGGGGCTTTTACAGAGAGGTTGAGTCAGGACTTTGCAAAACTAATGGGCAGTGAATTTGAAATGAGTATGATGGGAAAAGTAAATTTCTTCTTAGGTTTGCAAATCAAACAAAGTTAGATGCTGATGAACCTGGTTCATCAGTTGATCAAAAGTTGTACAGGGGTATGATTGGTTCACTTTTGTATCTTACAGCCAGCATATCTGACATTGTTTTCAGTGTAGGACTTTGTGCTCGTTTTTTCCTGGCTAATCCAAAGGAGTCACACTTGACTGTAGTCAAAAAAATATTAAGATAACTAAAAAGGCACAACTGATATGTGTTTGTGGTATCCCAAAGGTAAAAATTTTGACTTAATTGGATATGTTGATGTTGACTATGCAGGTTATATAGTGGATAGGAAGAGCACTTCAGGTATGGAACACTTCCTAGGATCTTGTCTTGTATCATGGGCTACCAAAAAGCAGAATTTAGTGGCCCATGTCTACTACTGAAGCTGAGTATGTTGTTGCTGCTTCATGCTGTGCTCAATTGCAGTGGATCAAGCAACAATTGCTAGACTTTGGAATTGAAGTGGGATGCATACCTATATTTTGTGATAACACTAGTTCAATCAGTATGACAAGGAACCTTGTTCATCATTAAAGGACTAAGCATATTGATGTTAGACACCACTTCTTAAGGGACAATAATGAAAAGGGGCTAATCTCCATAGAATTTTGTGCCACTGATAAACAAATAGCTGACATCTTCACCAAGGCACTAAGTAGAGAAAACTTTGAGAGGAACGGGTTGGAATTAGGGATGATTGAGATCACCTAATAGGTCATGTTCAGAATGCACAATGAAAAATAAAAAAAATGATAAATTTTTTTTTGGTTAGGAGTTCTTAATTCTTGTGAATATTAGACTAACTTCTACTCATTCTCATAATGTAAATAGTATACTCCTGTGAGATGTGTTTTATGTGACACTCATCTCTTACAAATTCTCTATTCTGACATTTGAGGCATAATCAAGAGAAGTTTCACTTGAAGAACCTAGTTCATCAATGCATGCTCATGAGAAAGGTCAGTTATGTTTCTATACTTTGCACAAATAGACAAATTTAATTTTCAATCATGAGCAAGAGTTCTAAAAAACCAAATCGTCTCAAAATTTTATCCGTTGAGGCTAATTGAACCAGATTCATTGAAGTTAGTATTCTAAGTGTAACGGAACTCTATCTCCTATACCTTAGCAATTCTAATTATTCCTAATAAATAACTAGGGAGACCGGAACAATAGGCTGATTAGACCTCTGCTGACACCTGAAAAGTTGCCGTTCCTGGAGCTATAATGGCCACTCTTTAAAAACCCATATAATCATCAAAAACCGTCATCTCAAAACCCTGATCATCCACTCTCTTCTCAAAACCCTGAAAAATTGTCCAAAATTTTCTCAAGCCTTCCAGTAATTCTTCATCAAAAATGTCGAATCCCCAAGATAATCCTGGAACCCCACCACCAGTGTCACCTAACACCACTTTATCATCCATACCTCCTAGTGAGTCCCCACAGCCCATATTCCGTCGCACAAAAATGATAGCAAGAAAATTTGTTGCGACTGGTCCCTCGAGGAAAGCTCTAAACGAAAGATTGAAGGCAAGTCAAAAGAAAGAATCTCTAGCTAAAGAAAATGATTCCAGTTCTGAGTCTGATGTTTACATCTCTACCAGTGAAGGAGATGAACCTGGGCCTTCTGACAATGTCACACATAAAAGAACCCCCAAAAGAGGTAAATCCAAGTGTTGTTTCTGATGATGTAGGGGAAAGGGTAGAAAATTGGTATGTTCTGATAGGGGCTGCAAAAGATGTTGTTGTGGGTGATTCTATGAAATTGAAGAAAATTAAGAGGAAGAAGGTGCTAGCTATATGTGGGAGTGGGCAAGAAGGGGCCTCGAAGTCAGGGGGAAGTGAGTCTGGAGAGACTGTTGAAGGGTTAGTTGGTTTGAGCAAACAATTTGTTGAACCTGGTCTATCTGCGGAGGAAACTCTATTTGAGATGGTGAAGAAAGTTGGGGCTAGTTACGATCCCAAGAAACGCAAGGCTTCCTCATAAAGGATCCATGTTGTGTCCAAACCAACCAAGAAATCCAAACCCTCAACACCCAAGTCTGCTCCTAGGGTTAAGACAACAAGAAGCAAGGTTAGGGAGAGAGTGAAGCTGAGTTGCAAAAAGCCTTAGAGGAGAGTAAGAGAAAATAAAAGAAAAGGGGAAAGGGAAGATAGGTAAAAGTTCAGAAGTTATAGTTGAGGAGGAGGAAGAGGAGATGGAACTAGTCCATCAATAAAGAAACACTACTGTGGAGGTTCCACTTGCAAAATCAAAGGAGCCTAGGACTTCCTCTAAGAAGCCCTTCAAACCAGTTCCTGCTGAATCCTCTCTTGCCAAGAGAACAAGATCAGCCTCTAAGGGAAAACAAGTGAAAGTACCCATTATTGAAGAAGAAAAAGATGATGAAAGTGAGTCTGAAGAAGAACAGTATAGGTATGCAAACTTTGACAAAATAAAAATATTGAAGGTAAGATTGCTGAAAGACCTGGAGGATCCAAGCATGATAAGGCTTGTCACAGCATTGGAGGTACAAGGCTGGAAGGACATGGTCCTTCAGATTGATGGAAAATTTCCAATGAAGGAATTAGTGGAGTTCATGGCCAATGGAAAAGTGAAGAATGGTCAGGTGATCAGTACAGTGAGGGGTGTCAAAGTGAAATTCATTGCTGAAAATTTGGGAAAGATTATGGGTATCCCTTGTGAGGTGTATGATGATTATACAAGGCAGAGGCGGCTTTGCTTGGATGGGTTGCCTTTTGAGCTTCAAATAGTAAGGAACTTCTGGGACACCAACACAACTGAAGAGGTGCCTGAGGAAAGGGAAGTCCAGAAAAGTGAGATGAGGCTAGAGCACAAAGTACTTTTTGAATTTGTCAACAAGTGCCTTCTGCCCAGACAGGAAAGAAGGCATACAGCTAAGTATATGGATATGGTGCTCATGTAGTGTATGAATGAAGGGAAGCAGATCAATTGGCTTGTCTTTATGGTGAAGCTGTTTGAAAGGGTGATAAATGGTTCAAAGGCTCATGACATTCCCTATGGTTTTATCTTGACTATTTTGCTTGAACGACTACATGTTCCTTCGGAAAAGTGGGAAATGGCCTCCAGCAAGGAGCACTTTGGTGTTAAGACCCTTCAAGCCTGTGACTATCTGCTCAATGCTGCCCCTGTTGAACTTGGTTCATCTGCCAAGACTCATGTGAACAGCAAAGTCAGTGCCTTGGTTCAAGAAGTTGGGACAAAGGATGTTGAAATTACAAGGCTCAATGCCAGAATTGCTGATTTGGAGGGAGAAAGAAATGGGTTGAGAGTTGAACTTGCCAATGAAAAGGAGAAAAATAAAGGCATGCTCCAGCAAATGTTAAATCTTCCACAAGCCCAACCCTCCAGCACTTCCAAGCCTTAGATGTCATGTCCTTAGTGTCCAGTCTAGTAACCCTTCAGTTTCCAGTTTCCAGTCTAGGAAGTTCTTGTCTGTTCTTATTCTGTTTTTTTTTTTTGCTCATTTTTTTTGGTAATTAAAGTTCTATTAATCACCAATGATTATACTTTACAACCCATAGTCTAGCTTATACTCAATTGACTATCTCTAATTCATCAAACCTCACTACATAGACTCAACACTATGTCCTAATGATACTAAATGCTAAATTGCTGCAATACTTTCCGAATTCTAGGGGTACCTCTAACATTACAGATGTATGCTATCTCCCACACTAAGACTACACAGTTACGAAAAGTGTTGTTAAAAATTCTCGAATTCCTCTCCATCCAGACATCATAAGTGACTTCAGCAATTACCATTTTGAAAATATTTGCTCGACAAGATTTCCCTTTTGCTTTACTTATGAGCCAGTGTAATTTTTGATCCCAAGTACAAGCTGGAGGATAACTCTCATGTAGCCACTACATAACTTTCCCCCAAAGTTCAGCAGAGAGAGGGCATGATTGCATAAGATGGTCTCTGGTCTCTTTGTGATTATGGCATAATATGCACTCCTGATCTACATTCATTCCCCATCTTGCCAATCTGTCTTTAGTTGGTAGTCTATCTTGTAGAGCCAGCCACAAATTGAAGACTGTTTTTGGTCTTGCCTGATTGTTGATGATCAGATTTTTCCATGGAACTCTCGGCAGATCACCTAGTTGCAAGTGGTATAACTGTCTAACGGAACAAATCTGACCCCTCCAGTGTTGGAAAGTCTGCAGTATATCTCTTGAGGCTATAATTTTCCGGACCATCCAGCTGGCTTGTGTAGGAATTGGCATGTCCTATATCAGCTTATCTTTTATGTAATAAGCAGTAATCCATCTTATCCACAGTTTGTCCTTCTTGTGAGCAAGATCCCAGCAAGTCTTTGCAATTGCAGCTTTGTTCCAGAGCATGAGATTAATAAGGTTCATCCCTCCTGCTGATTTGGGGGTGCATATTCAATCCCAGGAGACATAGGCTTTCAAAGTGATGGAATTTACCCCAGACCAGATAAAACTCCTGCAAACAGCTTCAATCATCTTAAGTATTTTAGCAGGAAGAATAAATATCTGTGCCCAGTAAGCTTGAATGCCAAATAGGACAGATTGGACAAGTTGAATCCTTCCACTATAAGATAGTTTCTTGGCAGTCCAAGAAGTAATCTTGGCAGTAATCCTCTCCACAAGAGGCTGCCATTGAATCAAGGCAATCTTCTTGGTGGAAAGAGGCACACCTAGATATTTGAAAGGAAGTTCCCCATGAACAAAACCCAAGTGATCTATAATCTGTTTCTACATTACCAGTGACACACCTCCAAAATATACTGAGCTTTTGCTCAGGTTCGCCTGCAGCCCAGATGCTTCAGAGAACTGTGAGAAACATGTGAATATGGCTCTGATAGATGCAATCTCCCCTTTAGCAAACAATAATAGGTCATCAGCAAAACACATGTGAGTAATTCCTAGATTTTTGCATCTAGGATGGAACTGGAAATGTTGAAACACGTTCTCAAGGCACTATACTAAACGTGTGTTCATATTTGTAGGTTTTGATGAATGACAAACTATGCGCAATTGACATATGACGAGGTCCAAGCACAAGCGTGAAATTGATACATAACGAGATTCAAGAACAAGACCAAGAAATAAAGTTATACATGAGTCGTTCTTTAAATTGTGATCTTGATCCGATAACTTGACTCAAGACTTGGCTTCTCTCGTAAAAACATTTATCAAATCATGCATATTTAATTTAAAGCAAAATGATTTTAAATCATGCATATTTATGTTAGCCAAAATGATTTTTAAACATGCCTCTAAAATCTGGACTAAGATAATCGATTATGTACTTATGATAATCGATTATGTTAAGTCAGATGCATGACAATCGATTGTGAACTTATGACAATCGATTGTGTTAAGGCAGTGTACATCAGATTTTTCAAATCTGCATGACAATCGATTGTGTACCCTATGACAATCGATTGTGTTGAGGCAGTGTACATCAGATTTTTCAAAGCCACACAATAATCGATTGTGAACTTATGACAATCGATTGTATTAAGGCAGTGTCCATCAGAGTTTTTCAAAGCTACAAAATAATCGATTGTGAACTTATGACAATCGATTGTGTTGAGGCAGTGTCTATTAGATTCTTCAAAGACTGATAAATAATCGATTGTTCTCATAGCATAATCGATTGTGAAATTGACCGTTGCCAAAATATTTTCAAACACCGTCAGGTAATCGATTATAGATTTCTAATAATCGATTGTTTTAAGTAAAATCTGAAAAAGATTTTTTGAACGTTCCCAAGTAATCGATTGTATAATTCTGACAATCGATTGTTTTAAGTAAAATCTGGAAAAGATTTTTTGAACGTTGCCAGTAATCGATTATATGTCTTAGATAATCGATTGTTATGCGTAAAATTTGGGAATGATTTTTGGAACGATTGGCAAAGAATCGATTGTATCATCTTGACAATCGATTGTCATAGCACAAAATCAGCAATTCTTAATTGGCAATTAGGCAACGGTAATGCATGGTTTTGACACTATAAATACATCTTCAAATCAGTCTTACAAACACAACAACTGACAATATTATTGCTAAAGCTTGCATACTCTCTTATTCATCATTTTCTATTCATTACATAAGTTTTTGAGAGCCAAATTGTTGACGAAAGTTGTTGCGTTCTTGAGCGTATTTATTTTACTCATATCTACTCTTAAGGAGAGCCTTGTTTTGAGTGCAAAGTGTTTTTATACACTTGAAGGGAAAGTTGTTCCCTTGTATTGTAAGAAGGAACTTGTGATTCCTTTGGTTGAAGTCTTGAAGTGTTGTATCTTCTAGCAAAGGTTGTTGAGGCTTGTGTCCTCAGTTTGTAAAGGTTTGTTGAGCACCCGTAAGCTTAACAGTGTTAGTGGAAATCTCGAGAGAGTCTCTCGGGGACTGGACTAGCCACGGGTTGTGGTGAACCAGGATACATCGGTGCGTTCGTTCCTATTTATTTACTTATCGCACTCATTTAATTCCTGCAATTTTTAAATTCCGCAAGTTTACGCTATTTTTTATTATAATGCTATTCACCCCCCCCTCTAGCGTTAAGTGTATTTTCTAACAATTGGTATCAGAGCCCAACTCTCTGAAGACTTAACCGTTTGAGAGAAACAATCCATGGCTTCTACTCGTGACTCTTTTGCAGGAATAGGTGAAGGACAATGCTCCACCCGACCACCACTATTCGACGGTACAAACTATACATACTGGAAGGAGAGGATGAGAATATTTATTCAATCGAATAATTTTCATCTGTGGAAGGTTATAATGAAGGGAGAACAAATTCCAACCAAAAAGGTTGATAACGAATGAATTCCAAAATCCGAAGAGTAATACGATGCGGATGATATCCGAAAATTGAAAAACAACTCTCTTTGAAAGAAAAAGATTTGGAAAAACAGTTTTTTGAAAATGAGAAGTTGAAAGAAGAAAACAAATTTTTCGGCAAGAGAAACGCCGACAAACCCGAGAGTTCTAGTAAAAGTTGTACTTCTTGCATGCATCTCAAAAATGAGGTAGAAAGACTTAAGGGCGCCCTAGATAAGTTTAATTTTTCTCATAAAAATTTGAATGAAGTCCTTGTTAATTTGAAGTCGACCAAGCATGGCATAGGTTTTAAAAATGAGCCTAAAGAAAAGGTTGAAGCCGACCCCCAACAACCTAAGGCTCAACCTAGGATTAATAAAACAAACGCTCATCCTAGATATAACAAACCTAGAAATAGCTTTCAACAATCGCAACCTAGAAATAATCATTCTAGAAATAACGCATATTCTAGGCCAAACACTAGAAGGAACTTTGAACCTTTTAGAACACCTAGAAATGGCTTTCAACCTAGAAATAACTATTCTAAAAATGCTACATATCCTAGAACAAATAGTAGGAGAAATGATTTTCATGAATTGCACAATAGTCATACTGTCAAGAATAGAGTAAATGAATTTCGTCCGTCCAATTACTATCTACCTAGACGAATGCATAATCCTAATGTTGTGTGTCATTATTGCAATCGAATTGGACATATTGCTCCTGCTTGTTTCACTAGACATAGACACTTAAATGTATGTCAAGCACAACAGCATGTTACACCTAACTCTCAAGGACCCAAAACAGCTTGGGTACCAAAGACTCATTAATTTGTCTTCTAGGTATGTTTGAAGGGATCAAGTGTACTTTGGTACCTTGATAGTGGATGCTCCAAACACATGACAGGAGATGAATCCAAGTTCCTTCAACTAGAACATAAGGAAGGAGGAAGCGTTATTTTTGGTGATAACAACAAAGGAAAAATTATCGGCATCAGATCGGTCGGTAAGGATGAACTTTCTTCCATTAAGCATATATTGTTAGTTAAAGGTTTAAAACATAATCTCTTGAGCATAAGTCAATTATGTGACAAGGGAAATCTTGTTTTATTTGATTCGGATGAATGCTTAGTTTTTCGCCGTAGCGATTTTAAAATTATCCTTCGTGGTTTTAGAATGGATAACATCTATATGGTTGATCTCGCAAATTCTGCATCTGAATATGTGAATTGTCTTATGAGCAAAGAGGATGATACATGGTTATGGCATCGTAGAGTAGCTCACATCAACATGCATCTTTTAAACAAATTGGTTTCACAAAATTTAGTTATTGGTCTTCCAAATTTGAAATTTGAAAAAGACTCTATTTGTGATTCTTGTCAAAAAGGGAAGCAAACAAAAGCATCTTTTAAATCGAAAAATATTGTTTTAACTACTAGACCTTTGCAACTACTTCACTTGGACTTATTTGGACCATCTCGCATTGAAAGTCTTGGTAGAAATCGTTATGCTTTTGTTATTGTTGATGATTATTCTAGATTTACTTGGACTCTATTTCTTGCTCATAAAAGTGAAGCTTTTCATAATTTTTAATATTTTCTTAAACGTGTTCAAAATGAAAAGGACACAACCGTCACTTCAATAAGAAGTGATCATGGGAGAGAGTTTGATCACAATCTCTTTGCGGACTTTTGTGACGAACTCGGTATCGAGCACACCTTCTCTGCTCCACGTACACCACAACAAAATGGGGTTATGGAAAGGAAAAATAGGTGTCTCGAAGAGATGGCTAGAACCATGCTCGATGAGGCTAAGATTCCCAAACATTTTTGGGCGGATGCCGGGAGTACCGCATGCTACGTTCTAAATAGAGTAGTCATAAGGCCAATACTCATGAAAACCCCCTATGAACTCTATAAGGGAAGGAAACCAAGTATCTCCCATTTTAGAGTATTCGGTTGCAAATGCTTTATTCATAACAATGGAAAAGATCAATTGGGAAAATTTGATGCCAAATCCGATGAAGGAATTTTTATTGGTTATTCTTCACGTAGCAAAGCATATAGAGTATTCAATAATAGAACCGGAACTGTGGAGGAATTCCCTCATATTGTATTTTCCGAAAATAATGCTCGCTTGGCGAGAAAGGATTCTGGTTTTGATCTTGCAGGTATTTTAAACTCACTAAGTCCTCAAGACAAAGTACAAGAGGAAACTCCGAAGGAAACTCAAGATGAAATCTTGGATCAATTATCGGAGGAAGCGCCACAACTGGAAAAAGAAACGAAAATGCCTAACTCGTGGAGGACAATCAAAGACCATCCTCTCGAACAAGTAATTGGCGACATTGAACAACAGGTAAGTACCCGAAACTCTCTTAAGAACACCTTAGGACATACTGCTTTTGTTTCTCAAATTGAACCCACAACCATCTCCGAAGCAATTGGGGATGAATTTTGGACCTTGGCAATGCAAGAGGAGCTTAACCAATTCAAACGGAATGACGTTTGGGATTTGGTGCCAAGACCCGAAAATCATACCATAATTGGTACGAAATGGGTTTTTCGAAACAAATTAGATGAAAATGGTGTAATCACTAGAAACAAAGCTAGGCTTGTAGCAAAAGGCTATAATCAAGAAGAGGGTATTGACTATGAAGAAACATATGCCCCCGTACCAAGGTTAGAAGCTATTCGTTTATTGCTTGCTTTTGCCTCTTCTATGAATTTTCAATTTATATCAAATGGATGTAAAAAGTGCTTTTTTAAATGGTTTTATTCAAGAAAAAGTTTATGTTGCTCAACCCCCGGGTTTTGAAGATTTTAAATTTCCCGATCATGTTTTCAAACTCAAAAAAGCCCTTTATGGCCTTAAACAAGCTCCCCGAGCTTGGTATGAAAGATTGAGCAAATTTCTTTTGGAAAATGATTTCATTAGGGGGAAAGTTGACACCACTCTTTTTATTAAGCATAGAAACAATGATATTTTATTAGTTCAAATCTATGTGGATGATATTATCTTTGGTGCTACTAACAATGCTTTGTGCAAGGAATTTTCTGATTTGATGACAAGCGAATTTGAGATGTCTATGATGGGTGAGCAAACATTCTTTTTGAGGCTGCAAGTAAGCAAATGAAAGAAGGAACTTTCATTTGTCAAGCTAAATATTGCAAAGAATTGCTGAAACGATTTGAAATGACCAACGCAAAAGCAATGGCCACTCCCATGAGCACATCCGATCATCTAGACAAAGATGAGAAAGGTAAGGAAGTCGACACCAAAAAGTATCGAGGTATGATTGGATCTATCCTTTATCTTACTGCTAGTAGACCGGACATCATGTTTAGCGTGTGTTTATGCGCTCGTTATCAATCATGTCCGAAGGAGTCTCACCTTACTGCGGTGAAACGGATATTGAAGTATCTTGTTGGTACTGTAAATGTGGGTCTATGGTACCCCAAAGGTTCTTCATGCCAACTTGTTGGCTATTCCGATTCCGATTTTGCTGGATGCAAATTGGACCGCAAGAGCACTAGTGGCACTTGCCATTTGCTTGGTAGCTCTCTCGTTTCTTGGTTTAGCAAGAAACAAGTAAGTGTTGCTTGACCACAACCGAGGCTGAATACGTAGCCGCGGGGAGTTGTTGCGCTCAAATCCTTTGGATGAAACAACAACTCTTGGACTATGGCCTAAGTCTTGTCATATCCCTCTTAGATTTGATAATACTAGTGCCATATGCTTGACGAAGAACACCGTTCTTCATTCAAGAACAAAACACATTGAAATTAGGCATCATTTTATAAGAGATCACGTTCTCAAAGGGGATGTCGAAATTGAATTTGTTGAAACCAAAGATCAATTGGCCGACATCTTTACAAAACCCTTAGAGAAAGAGTCCTTTTTTCGAATTCGTAGTGAACTCGGGATTCTTGACTCCACGTTGATCTAAGTCATGCATTGCATTTTCCCTCTCACATGATTTCTAACTTGAGCGTCGGAGACGTCTAACGAATTTTTGCAGGTATCGCCCTAAAGGCAGAAGGAATTATAAAGATTGATGCAGAATAATCGATTTCTCCTAAGGATAATCTATTTCTCTTTAGTATATAATCGATTATCTAGTATCAATAATCGATTATGTTGATATTATTTGCTTTATTATGTATATTACTTTTTCCATTTTTGCTAATGGCAAAAGGGGGAAGAATAAGGGGCTATGCACTTAATATTTATTGGCATAAATTGAGGGGGAATTCATATATTGAGGGGGAACCAATTGCATATCTATATACTTGTTGCATATCTATACTTGTCTTGGATCGTCATTATGAATTATCTAATATGCATATCCCACTTAAGGTTTGCCATTATCAAAAAGGGGGAAATTGTTGAAACACGTTCTTAAGGCACTATACTAAACGTGTGTTCATATTTGCAGGTTTTGATGAATGACAAACTATGCGCAATTGACATATGACGATGTCCAAGCACAAGCGTGAAATTGATACATAACGAGATTCAAGCACAAGACCAAGAAATAAAGTTATACATGAGTCGTTCTTTAAATTGTGATCTTGATCCGATAACTTGACTCAAGACTTGGCTTCTCTCGTAAAAACATTTTTATCAAATCATGCATATTTAATTTAAAGCAAAATGATTTTAAATCATGCATATTTATGTTAGCCAAAATGATTTTTAAACATGCCTCTAAAATCTGGACTAAGATAATCGATTATGTACTTATGATAATCGACTATGTTAAGTCAGCTGCATGACAATCGATTGTGAACTTATGAAAATTGATTGTGTTAAGGCAGTGTACATCAGAGTGCATGACAATCGATTGTGTACCCTATGACAATCGATTGTGTTGAGGCAGTGTACATCAGATTTTTCAAAGCCACATAATAATCGATTGTGAACTTATGACAATCGATTGTATTAAGGCAGTGTCCATCAGAGTTTTTCAAAGCTACAAAATAATCGATTGTGAACTTATGAAAATCGATTGTGTTGAGGCAGTGTCTATTAGATTCTTCAAAGACTGATAAATAATCGATTGTTCTCATAGCATAATCAATTGTGAAATTGACCGTTGCCAAAATATTTTCAAACACCGTCAGGTAATCGATTATAGATTTCTAATAATTGATTGTTTTAAGTAAAATCTGAAAAAGATTTTTTGAACGTTGCCAAGTAATCGATTGTATAATTCTGACAATCGATTGTTTTAGTAAAATCTGGAAAAGATTTTTTGAACGTTGCCAGTAATCGATTATATGTCTTAGATAATCGATTGTTATGCGTAAAATCTGGGAATGATTTTTGGAACGACTGGCAAACAATCGATTGTATCATCTTGACAATCGATTGTCATAGCACAAAATCAGCAATTCTTAATTGGCAATTAGGCAACGGTAATGCATGGTTTTGACACTATAAATACATCTTCAAATCAGTCTTACAAACACAACAACTGACAATATTATTGCTAAAGCTTGCATACTCTCTTATTCATCATTTTCCATTCATTACATAAGTTTTTGAGAGCCAAATTGTTGACGAAAGTTGTTGCGTTCTTGAGCGTATTTATTTTACTCATATCTACTCTTAAGGAGAGTCTTGTTTTGAGTGCAAAGTGTTTTTATACACTTGAAGGGAAAGTTGTTCCCTTGTATTGTAAGAAGGAACTTGTGATTCCTTTGGTTGAAGTCTTGAAGTGTTGTATCTTCGAGCAAAGGTTGTTGAGGCTTGTGTCCTCAGTTTATAAAGGTTTGTTGAGCACCCGTAAGCTTAACAGTGTTAGTGGAAATCTCGAGAGAGTCTCTCAGGGACTGGACTAGCCACGGGTTGTGGTGAACTATGGATACATCGGTGCGTTCGTTCCTATTTATTTACTTATCGCACTCATTTAATTCCTGCAATTTTTAAATTCCGCAAGTTTACGCTATTTTTTATTATAACGCTATTCATTCCCCCTCTAGTGTTAAGTGTATTTTCTAACAGGAAAGCTGAGTCTTTCTTTAGTTCATTGCAAGATCTACTCAAGTACTCTATGACTAAGACAAATAAAAAGGGGGAAATTGGATCCCCTTGCCTAAGTTCTCTAGCAACATCAAAGGGTTCTGTTGCCTCTCCATTGATCAGTACTGAATATCTCACTGTCTTAATACATTCTATAATCCAGTTGGTAAATCTGCTTGGGAAGCCAATCTTCTCCATAATCTGTTGTAGGAAGATCCATTCAACTGAATCATAGGCTTTTTGGAGATGAATCTTAATCATGCATCTAGGAGTCACATGTGCTCTGGTATAGCTTTTGACTAACTCATGTGCCAGGATGACATTATCAGATATTTTTCTACCTGGGATAAACCCTGCTTGGGCTTCACTGATGATGCTCGACATTACTTTTTGCAATCTGTTGGCCAAAATTTTTTAAATCAGTTTGTTCAGGACTAAGCAGCAAGCAATTGGCCTATACTCTTTAATTGTACTAGGCTTGGATACTTTAGGAATTAAAGTGATAGTTGCACAGTTGACAGGCCTGTATATCTTGGATGTTAAGAAAAATTCTTTGATGGAACAAATAATTTTCTTGCTAATGATGTTCCAAGATTTCTTGAAAAAAACAGCATTATAACCATCAATTCCTGGGGCTTTATCATCTCCAATTGCTTTAAGACTCTCTACAATTTCAGCATCAGTGATATCCATACATAAATCCTTTCTTTGCTGCTGTGTTAGGACTGGACCATTTGTCATGTACCTTCTGTTTATTGATGGAAGGACAGAAGCTGATGACCCCATAAGATTCTTATAGAAGCCAGTGATTTAATTTCTTATACTTGCTGCTGTGTTGACTTTGTCTCCCATTACATTTATAAGTGCTGTGATATGTTTATTCTGAGTTCTCCCCTTCAGGACTGCAGTAAAGTAATTGGTGTTAGCATCTCCAAGTTGTATCCATTTTGCTCTGGCCTTCTGCTGTAGGAAACTTTCTTCAATTAGTGACCACTTTTCCAGTTTCAGAACTATCTCTTTCTCTTTCTGGTGCAACTCATCAGAATAAGCCTCTGTCATTTGTTTTTGTACTTCTATCAGTTCTCTTCTGCAAAGTTCTATCCTCTGAGAGATAGTCTTGAACTCCTTAACATTTAAGGACTTTAAGGGACCTTTCAATGTTTTGAGTTTGCACCACACTAACTTCATAGTTCCTGGATTGTCAGAACACCAGAAACTAGCTACAATCTGGTAAAACTCCTCATGCTCAGTCCAAACATTGAAAAACTTGAAAGGAATCTTACCTTTCCAGGAAGAAGATGCCAATTCCATTATCATGGGATTATGATCAGAAAATAGTAGTTGATCATATAAGGTTTCCACTTGGCTCCATTTAAGCATCCACTCAAAATTTCCAAAAACTCTATCCAGTCTGCTAGAAACTCTGTCTGTGCCAGTCTGCTTGTTTGTCATGTATAGTAGTCACCCTTCCAAGGTAGTTCTGATAGTCCGGCTTGTTGAATACACTAACTAAATTCTTGAATTTCAGCATATCTGACAGGATTACAGGATTGTCTATCGTTATCATATAAAACAGCAGTGAAATCCCCTGCAACTACCCATGCTTCTGTTATCCCTGATGACAGTGTCTGTAAATTACTCCATAGTGATCTTCTTTGTTCCAGTCCATTATATCCATATACCACAGTAAAGAAGCATGTAATATCTCCTGTTCTGCTACTTATCTTACTATGTATCAATTGACCTTCCTCCTGGATACCCTCAACTTCAAATATGGTTGGATCCCATAAAATCCAAACTCTACCATTTTGAGCAGACATATAGTTTGTTAAAGTACCCCATCCAGGTGCCAGTAGCTTAGCAATTCTACTGGCATTTATTTGTTTAACCTTGGTTTCTACCAAACCAACAAGACTAATTTTATTTCTCCTAATATACTCCCTAACTTCTTTCTGCTTGTATCTTTTATTTACTCTTCGGATGTTCCAAAATAACCACTTCATTGATGAGAACTTGTACCCCCTTTTTCCCCAGGTGGATCATCATGCTTACAACCATAAACTGCCTCGAATCTATTACTAACAGTGATGGGGGTTAGTGGTGGGAAATTAAGGTAGTTGAAAATTGGACTCTGAGGTTGCTTCCCCTTGTCTTCTTGCTTATCTTTCTCTGTCACCAGATGTTGAGGTACATTAACCTCTATAGGAGCTTCATTTGGCACAATCTGTTTAACTACTGCCTCTCTTTGAATGGGCTCAGTTTGGATAGGGAGTTTAGTCCTCCATTCCTGAACCACCTTGGCCTTCCTCACTTGATTAGGTTGGTTGAAGTTCTGCTTTGCTGAACAACTATGGCCAACCATTTGATACTTTTCACAGTAGGAAGGTTTCCATTCATACATCACCTCCTGCAAGAACTTCCTTCCATTTGGATTCATGAAGCATATCTCCCTTGGTAACTCTTTTCTGACATTAACCTCAATAAGCATTCGAGCGTAGGAAATTCTTGACTGTTTAGCTGTACACTCATCTGCAAAAATAGGTTTTCCTAAGACACTAGCAATCCTGCTTAGTGACCTCATTCCCCAGAAATACATTGGAAGCTTCGGAAATTTTACCCATAGAGGAATGCCAGAAGGGAATTCCTCAGTAAAATCAAAATCTAGTGACCATTGCTTCAGGATCATAGGTCTATTGGCAATAGAGTAAGGCCCTGCATATAGGATCTCCTTAGCATCTTCAATCGTTCTGAATTTAATAATATAATACCCTTCCTCATGATAATGCAACTCTGGTTCTGGGACATGTGACCAGTGAAGACTGATAAACCTCTTCATCGCATTGAAACCAGGCCCATCCCCTATAATGTACACAACTAAAGCACATTTCCATTTCTTCTCTTCCTCTTCTACTTCTGAATTATTCAATTGAACCACAGGTTGTCCATCAATCACTATAAGAGGTATATAATCCAATGCCATTCCGTGTGTTGCAAACCTATTTTTCTGAAATAAAGTAGACCAAACCTTTTGGGGTTTCTCCACACTATTTCTGCTGGTTTCCAGGTTCTCCTTTACTTCCATAGCTGATTGACCTTGAATAGGTTGCTGCATGGCTGCTATTCCACTGGTTGATGCTTTCAATGGTCTGAAATCACCTCAATCGGAACTAGTTGAGCCAGACCAACCTCACTCGACACTATTGAAGGCAAATCAAGCTTCCTTGCGACTGTATCTTGGTGCGATGTCTGCGCATTTGCATCTTGCTCAGCTACTACTGTGGTATCGGCCGTCTGTACATAAGGGTTCTGTACAGCGCTGGTATCTGATTTCTCCACAATCGGTTGTTTGATTGTTGTTAACAGCTTCTCAAACGTTGCTAGAGGTATTTTCCTTGGTTTTCCACGCCCTCGCCCTCTTCCTCTCGCCATTGTCACGAGCTCGGCGTACGTTTAGTTAACGTGCGCCAAGAGAAAAAACGGAGAAGAATAAGATATTTGCAATGCTTATAGTATGCAATTGTTGAGTTTCACCAAATTTAAAAAATTAATTCTGCAAGTCTAGTAATTTGTCTTGTTCGTGTCGAATTTGTTCTAAATAGTTATTTTTAAGCTGATTTGTGATTAACTTGACCATGTGTTTACTTGCAGTTTCCCCAGTGGCCATGAGTATTAATTAACTTCGAGGATTCACTGTATTAATCCAACTTTTCGATGATGCCAAAAGGGGGAAGATATTGTGCTTAAAATTCTAGTGATGTTTATGACTTAAATCTGACCTCCTTGATGATAAGTTAAAATTTTTAAGTGTTGATTTTCAGCTGAGTTCACAGTTTCCTAATCACAAGAAGCACAGAGTTTGTCATCATCAAAAAGGAGGAAATTATTGGCCCAAGTTTCAGTTGGAGTTTTGAAGATTTAAAAATGAACCTATGGAAGGACCTGGTCCATCTTGTACTACACAGTCTGAATTAACCAGGCCACATGTGAAGCACGTGAGGAAGATATGCACTAAAGATCACACATCAATATCTTCTTAACGTAATCGAAAAGGTTGCATTTGGGATAATGAGGGCAGTCTCCTTGTGTAAAAAGAACTTGACCCTAAGTTAGGATAAAAGTTAGAGTTTGTATTGGCTAAGGACCTAAATGGACTACGGATAAGAAGTGGAGCTGTTATCAAACTCTAACTACTAACTCAATATATTATTGTGTTGGTTCTCTTTTACAGGTAATTCAGACAATCAGAAGTAAAGAATATTTGAGAGCAAATAAAGCGAGTCTGTTTTGCAAGAAATATATGTGAGATACAAGTGTGTACGCCTGAAGCTACATGAACTAAGAGAGAAAAACCAGTTCCATCTATTTGTTTAGTTCAATTGTAGTAGGTTTTCAAATTGTACCTTTCAGCTTTATTAGAAGCAACCTTGTGTCATCAAGTTAGAGTTAACTTGATAGTGTCGCAGCAGCTGAGGCCGTGTGCCACACTGGGATTAGAGTTTAATCCATAGGTTTACAAAGAGTTTTTGTAAATGCTTTTTTGCCTCATTGAATTTTAGTGGAGTTTGGGAAAATCCTACTGAGTAGTAGGTCGTGGTTTTTTTCACATTTTGAGCGATGTGGTTTCCACGTAAAAATCTCTGTGCACTTTAATTTCATTTTTTATTATTCCGCAAAATTGTTGTAGTTAGAACACTTAGTAGAACTAGGTTCTTCTAACGCGAAAATTAGGTACCACACAAACCACGACCCCTCTTGTGTAGTATTTACGTTTATTAACATTATATATATATATATATATATATATATATATATATATATGCATGACCGACCTCAGAAAAGGACCCATTTACAACAAAAGGGTACAAAAGCAAACCCTAGGAACACCCGTCACCTTGGCCGACACAATCAGCACTCGGGCCGTCGCCACCTCCAGGCGGGTAGTCCCTAGAAATCCAAGAAGCAGATATCAGGCGGTTAATGTCTTCCGAGTTATACCCTTCCCTAGCGGGCGAATCAGAGAGGTAAGTGGCCGCCTCACGATCAACCCGGGTCAGACTCTGCTGCTTATCCACGTCCTCCTCGAAAACTCGGTCAGCTGCCAAGAACTCTTCCTAGCACGACTAGCCGGGCATCGTGGTACACCCACATTCATGAGCATCCTGGCGCTCAGCTTCCTGTGGAGCGGCCCGATCAAGGGCCTCAATCTCATCCCACTTGGCTTTGAGCTCAGCGGTTAAGGCCACAACCCGAGCCCGAAGATCAGTAGCCTCCGCCGCTACGGCACGACCAAGCTCCAACTCATCATCCTTCGCTCGAAGGAGAGCCTCCACAAGATGCTCATCCTCCCTCTCCAACTCGGCCAACCATTTTTTTTATCTGCTCCTCTGACTGGGTTAGACCCTCGCAGAACAGCCTAAACTCGGGGTCCTGCTTATATATGTCGGCCAATGTTTGATGCGCATCGCGGACCCACCTGCACCTCTGCCACAATTTTTTATGGGCATCCGCCCTCTTTGCCAGGCG
Organism: Nicotiana benthamiana; assembly: GCA_034376525.1. NCBI lineage: Eukaryota > Viridiplantae > Streptophyta > Magnoliopsida > Solanales > Solanaceae > Nicotiana > Nicotiana benthamiana. The sequence goes on along the minus strand of CM067335.1, from coordinate 105,689,351 downwards.
TCGCCCCCTCTCCACCTCCAAGACAAGAACCTAAAAAATATCAAAACGGTGAGTTAGTATACAGGTAAACCGCCCGTACAACTTCAAAGGGAAAGAGGGCCAAAGTTATCTGCAAGGCCGTGCCCGCTACCCTTCTAGACAAGCCCCTGTCATTGACTTCTGCCAATGCTTCACCCTTGGTGCCCGCACAGAGAAGGTTTATGTCCGCGGACGCCTCCTCGCAGTTCTTCAAGAGGTTATAGCCACTGGGGAACACAATATGGTGTGTAGACCTACCAGTCATCATCTCAACACGAGCCGGAGAGTCCTTTCCTCCACCCATTCACTCCAAAAGCACACTTGTCCCCGCCGTTGCGGTAGAGGATCCATCCTCTCTAGCAGGGGGCAGACCGGCCTCAACATTAGCTCTCCCCCGAGGAGCGGCCCTCCACGAGCAAATTGCGTCGTCCATAAACGACTGACCCGACTCGCAACGAGGCAATTGCACCCTCTCCCCTTTGACAACCACTCCTTTGCCGGTAATCAGCCGGCGCCTCCTACTTGGGAGGGACTCCTCATCTTCGGGAGCCACCTACATTGGCTGTGAAGACAACCCCAAAGGAAGCGCTTCATTGCCGGACACAACTTCGGTCCCCCTCGTAGGTACGACCTGGGGAACCACCAGAACCTACTCTTTCGCCACTATCTCGGCCGCCGCATCAGAAGCCGCCCCTGGCGTAACTTCCTGCTGAGAGGCCAAGAGTGCACTACTTTCAAGCGAGCACTCCACGGGCACGCCCTCCTTCTCAGAGCCTGGTTCCGCCCTAGACGGGCCGTCATGAGTTCTCCTCTTCTTAGCCCTCTTGGAGACACCCCGGCCTGCCATGGAGAAGGTAAGCCAAACTAAAGGACTCCCGAATCGGGACAAGGAAAAAAACAAAGAGTAGGGAAAAGTGTTAGAATATGCGCTTAACGCTAGAGGGGGGTGAATAGCGTTTAATATAAATCGCAGGAATAAAAATCAAGATAAATGCGGAAATAAAATAGTAAGGAGAGAGCACACCAAATTAATACTGGTTCGCCACAAAGCGTGGTTAAGTCCAGTCTCCCGAGAGAATCTCTCGAGTTTCAACTAATCTCTGTTAAGCTTCCGGGTGCTCAACAAACCGTTACAAACTGAGAACTTGAATCACACAAGCCTCAGCGACACTTGCTCGAAGATACCGCACTTCAAGACTTCAAGTGAAAGAATTAATCTTTCCTTCTTACAACAACAAGGGATTAGAACTTCCCTTCAAGTGTATGCAAACACTTAGCACTCAAAAACAAGACTCTCTTACAGAGTGGATATGAGTAAACTTAATACGCTCAAGAACATAACAACTTCTTCAAGAGTTTGGCTCTCAAAAAACTATGAAATATATATATGAAATGTAATGAAAGTATATAAGCTTAATGCAGATTTGTATTCAGTTGTTATGTTTAAATGAGAGGTTTTGAGGTGTATTTATAGCCCTCAAAGACTTAGTGACCGTTGCTTAATTGTTAATCACTTATGCTGATTTTACGCCAGCATAATCGATTATTGTATTTCCATAATCGATTATCTTTTTAACGTTCAAAAAACTAGACGTTGGATGGCAACGGTAACTAGATTAATCGATTATTCTCCATTTGATAATCGATTATTTGACCTCTCTGTAATTTCCAGATCTAGCTGGAAAATAAGGATAATCGATTATCATATAGTGATAATCGATTATCTTGCTATTATGTGATTTCCAGTTTTAGCTGGAAACATAGGATAATCGATTATTGAAAAAGGATAATCGATTATCTGTAGCATAATCAATTATAAAAATGTTTTCCAAGTGTTTAGTTGATGACCATAAATCAAGTGTGATTTTTATGAAGATAATGATTTGGAAAATGCCTAAGTTATGTCCAGAAGTGAAAACCAATGTCAAAAACCATTTTAGCTAAGATGAAAACGTTAAAAATCATTTTGTCTGAAGTATATCAAATAGTTTGATAAAATGATATTTTTTTTTGGAGAGAAGCCAAGACATGAATCTATTGTCGGATCAAGATCACAATGTAAAACGACTCATTTATATCTTCGTTACTTTTCTTGATCTTGTTCTTGTTTCATTTGTGCTTGGACTTCGACTTTGGTCCGTTAGTTAATCTTGCGTTGCTTGTTTAATGATATGACTTGATATTTGATAATCTTGCTCTTACGTCATTCATCAAACCTACAAGAGCGAACACAACTTAGTTTAATAAAAATGAAAGTGCGTTTCAATAATAACTCACGACGATTTGGCATATGTCAATTTTGCTTCCACGTCGGTTTGTCATTTATCAAAACCTACAAAGATGAACACAACTTTTAGTTTTAACGACTTGAGAGTGTGTTCCAACAATTTCCCCCTTTTTGATAATGGCAAACCGATATGTGGATATGCATAGGTAATTTAAATAATTGATAATGACAAGCCAAGACAATTTTAACTCATGCCAAATATATATAAAGAGTTATCATGAGTTCCCCCTCAATTTATGCCAAATATGTCAATGTGCATAGCCCCTTTTTCTTCCCCCTTTTGACATTAGCAAAAAGAAGATCTTATTGATTAAGGGAAAGAAACATTAAAATACATAATGGAAGCAAAAAGATGGACTAAAAATTATTCAAAATGAGGAGCTGTAGTCATCTTCGACCTTATCATCTTGCTCGGTGTTCGGTACTTCACTTGACTCTCCCGGAAAGGCGACTTGGGCGTAGGGGTAGTTGACATAGTCAAAATACCCATGAAGCTCATGAGTCAATCTTTGCACGGTTCATTCCGTGCGAGCGACGTTCCTATCAATGCGAGTCATGGAGGTAGACAAAGATGCAAGTTGCTCCGAAATTGTTTGGAGGGTAGCAACCAAAGGGGCATGAGGGCAACGTCTTTGAGGAGGAGGAGGAGCCGGTTGATCACCGCTACTATGAAAAGAAGTCTCTTGAATTTCCCAATGTTTTGTTCGGTTTTTTCTTGGACTGACATTGGTGTTAATCTCTAAGGTTTCAAAAAGAGCCATTATGGTAAGAGCATAGGGGAGTGGCTTATCATCCCCGATGGCATCATGCATGTGGGTTATTACAAACTTGCACCAATTGATGCGAGAACCGTTAATTATTGCATGCATGAGTTTGGCATCCTCATGAGAAAGTGTGGTATGATTGAATTTTCTTGGTTTGAGAACGCGGGCTATGAAATAAAAGATGAGACGATATTCCGGGAGCATTCGAGTAATGGTTGGGCGACGTTGCTCCGGACTTGGAACAAATTCTCCAATTCCAATTTGGTGGAAGAGGATTTGCTCATCAAATAGGGCTCCTTCGTCCCCGGTGTAGAGTGCTATATCTTCGCCATTTCGTGGAAGTTTCGTGAGGATGTGTATGTTTTCCTCATTTAAGAGAATGGGAACTCCATTTACATTTGAAACAAGTTCACCATCGTCATCCTTCCTTAGGTTTGAGTAGAAGGCGCGAATTAGATGTGGGTGAATGTAAGAGAATTCAGATAGAGGAATTCAATAAGGTGGCTTTGGATTAGTATGTTTCTCGTTGATGAAGGGATGGAATTGCCAAGATATCGAGCGGTTGAGAAATGAGGAGGAAGAATCTCTCGATTCTCGAATTTTTCTAAGTATCGAAAGAGTTCGGTTTCACTTTCGAACCACAAAAATGATCCGTCTTTGTAGTAATAAATGGATGGAGGAGCGATGGAAGAAGAGGCAATGTTTTTTGCCGGAACGAGCTCTTTTAGAGTTTTTGCCAGCCATATTGATACCACAAGACAAGAACTTGCAAAGAATTATGATTTTTGGGAAGAAAATTTGAGAGAAGATGTTTGGAATGTGAAAGTAATGAGGGGAGATCACTCATTTATAGGTGAGAATGTTTGAAGATCAGGTGGTGATTGAAAATCTTGAATTTAATGAGCTCAAACGGTCATAAAACGTTCAGAAGATTTGAATATGAACCGTTGATAATCGATTATCAGATGCGGATATTCGATTATTTTATTTTGTGCACTAAATTTCGGTAAACAGAAATGCTTGATAATCGATTATCAGTTGAGGATAATCGATTATTTTATTTGTGCACTAAGTCCTGCAAAACTGAAACATATGATAATCGATTATGTTAGCGAGATAATCGATTATTTTCCACCAAAATTAAAAAGATGTACAGTGTGACTCAAAAGGGTTCGACTATGTTCCCCCTGACTTTGTGACTATACCTGCAAACAAAAATTAGGCGCCTCCGACGCTCAAGTCAGAAATAGTTCAAAGAAAATGCAATATTTTATAAGTGCATGTATTGGATCATCGTGGAGTCAAGTATTCCGAGTTCACTACGAATGCGGAAGAATGACTCTTGCTCTAAACGTTTCGTGAAGATGTCGGCCAACTGATATTTAGTTTCAACAAACTCAATTTCGACATCACCTTTGAGAACGTGATCTCTAATGAAATGATGCCTTATTTCAATGTGTTTCGTCCTTGAATGAAGAACAGGGTTCTTCGTCAAGCTTATGGCGCTAGTATTATCACATCGAAGAGGGATATGATCAATACTAAGACCATAATCCGAGAGTTGTTGCTTCATCCAAAGGATTTGAGCACAACAACTCCCCGCGGCTATATACTCAGCCTCGGTTGTGGATAACGCAACACTTACTTGTTTCTTACTAAACCATGAAACTATGGAACTACCTAGCAAGTGACAAGTGCCACTCGTGCTTTTGCGGTCCAATTTGCAACCCGCAAAATCAGAGTCGGAATAACCAATAAGTTGGCATGAAGAACCTTTGGGATAGCAAAGTCCTACATTCATAGTGTCAACAAGGTATTTCATTATCCGTTTTACCGCAGTTAGGTGTGATTCCTTCGGACAGGATTGATATCGAGCGCATAAACAAATGCTAAACATAATGTCCGGCCTACTTGCAGTAAGATAAAGAAGGGATCCGATTATACCTCGATACTTCTTTACGCCTACTTCCTTACCTTTTTCATCCTTGTCAAGATGATCTGATGTGCTCATGGGAGTAGCCATTGCTTTGGCGTTGTTCATTTCAAAATGTTTGAGCAATTCCTTGCAATACTTAGATTGACAAATGAAAGTCCCTTCTTTCATTTGTTTCACTTGCAGTCCCAAGAAGAAATTGAGCTCACCCATCATTGACATTTCGAACTCACTTGTCATTATTTTTGAAAATTCCTTGCACAAAAATTCGTTAGTAGCACCGAAAATAATGTCATCTACGTACACTTGAACCAAAAGGATGTCTTTGTTTTTACCCTTGATAAAGAGCGTTGTATCAACTTTCCCCCTTTTGAACTCATTGTCCAAAAGAAATTTACTCAAGCGTTCGTACCAAGCTCGAGGAGCTTGTTTAAGACCGTAGAGTGCCTTCTTGAGTTTGAAAACATGATTAGGGGACTCAAAGTTTTCGAAACCCGGGGGTTGTTCAACATACACTTCCTCTTTAATAAATCCATTGAGGAAGGCGCTCTTGACATCCATTTGGTATAGTTGAAAATTCATAGATGAAGCAAAAGCTAGTAATAACCGAATAGCTTCTAAACGTGCTACCGGTGCATAAGTTTCTTCAAAATCAATACCTTCTTCTTGATTATACCCTTTAGCGACAAGCCTAGCTTTGTTTCTAGTTATTATTCCGTTTTCATCTAGTTTGTTACGGAACACCCATTCGTACCAATTACAGTGTGATTATTGGGTCTTGGCACCAATTCCCAAACTTCATTTCGTTTGAATTGGTTAAGCTCCTCTTGCATTGCCAAGGTCCAATGCTCATCCCCAATTGCTTCGGAAATAGTTGAAGGTTCTATTTGAGAAACAAAGGCCATGTGTCCTACAGTGTCCTTAAGAGAGTTTCGAGTACTTACCCCTTGTTCGATGTTGCCAATTACCTTGTCGAGAGGATGGTTTTTAGATGTCCTCCAGGCGTTAGGCATCATCGCTTCTTCCTCCTGTGGATGTATCTCTTCCAAGAGTTGTTCCGCGACTTCGTCTTGGACTTCCTTTGGGCTCTCCTTTTCCTCATTGTCTTGAAGATTAATCTTGTCCAATGAATTTGCAAGATCATCACAAAAATCCTTTCTCGCCAAGCGAGCATCATTTTCGGAAAACACAACGTGAGGAGACTCCTCGACTATTAAAGTGCGTTTGTTGAAAACTCTATATGCCTTACTACGCAATGAGTATCCAAGAAATATGCCTTCATCAGATTTTGCGTCAAATTTTCCTAAGTTGTCCTTTCCGTTATTATGAATGAAACACTTACAACCAAAGACTCGAAGATGGGAGAGGTTAGGTCTCCTTCCCTTGTAGAGTTCATAGGGTGTTTTCATGAGTATCGGTCTTATGATAGCTCTGTTCAACACATAGCTTGCGGTACTCACGGCATCCGCCCAAAAGTATTTGGGAATCTTTGCCTCATCGAGCATGGTTCTAGCCATCTCTTCGAGACATCAATTTTTCCGTTCCACCACTCCATTTTGTTGTGGTGTATGTGGAGCAGAGAAAGTATGCTCAATGCCTAGTTCGTCACAAAAATCCGTAAAGAGATTTTGATCGAACTCTCCCCCATGATCACTTCTTATGGAAGTGATTGTTGTGTTCTTTTCATTTTGAACGCATTTAAGGAAGCTTTTAAAAACTTGAAAAGCCTCATTTTTGTGAGTAAGAAATAATGTCCATGTAAATCTAGAGTAGTCATCAACAATAACAAATGCGTAGTAGTTTCCACCAAAGCTTTTAGTTCTTGATGGTCCGAAGAGGTCCATGTGTAAAAGTTGTAAGGGTCTTGTAGTTGAAACCTCATTTTTTGATTTAAAAGAAGTTTTTACTTGTTTTCCTCGTTGACATGAATCACAAATAGAGTCCTTTTCAAATTTTAGATTTGGAAGACCAACTACAAGGTTTTGTGAAACTAATTTATTCAAAAGACTCATATTGATGTGAGCTACTCTACGATGCCATAACCTCATATCGTCTTCTTTACTCATAAGACATTTCGCAAAATTTGATGAAGAACTTTCAAGGTTAACCATATAAATATTGTCAATTCTAATACCATGTAGAGTGACCTTATTATCACTAAGGCGAATAACTGTGCATGATTTTGAATCGAACAATACACGATTTCCCTTGTCACATAATTGGCTTATGCTCAAGAGATTGTGTTTAAGACCCTTAACTAATAAGATTTTATCAATGGAGGAGGATTCGTCCTTACCAACCGAGCCAATGCCGATTATTTTTCCTTTGTTGTTATCTCCAAAGACTACGTTTCCTCCTTTGGTAGGTCTTAGTTATAGGAATTTTGATGCATCTCCGGTCATGTGCTTGGAGCATCCGCTATCAAGGTACTAAAGTGCACTTGATGCCCTCAAGCATACATACAAGACAATTTAATGAGTTTTTAGTACCCAAGCTATTTTGGGTCCTTGTGTGTTAGGTGCAAAATGGTGGTGTAATTGACATGTTGTGAGATCCCTACGTCTAGTGAAACAGACAGGAACTATATGTCCTATTCTATTACAATAATGGCAAATAACGTTGGGGTTATGCATTCTTCTAGGATGATAATAGTTAGAGGGTCTAAATTCATTTACCCTATTTTTAGAAGTATAATTTTGATGCAATTTTTGAAAATCTTTTCTAGGTGTTCTAAATTGCACAACATTTCTTCTAGTGCTTATTCTAGGATGTACAGCGATCCTAGGATTATTATTTCTAGGTTGAATATTAACATTGATTTTGTTTTGCCTAAGTTGAACCTTAGGTTGTTTAGGAATGGTCTCAACATTTTCTTTAGACTCATTTTTGAAACCTATACCATGTTTAGTAGATTTCAAATTTACAAGAACATCATTGAGATTTTTGAGAGAGGAATTGAATTTATTCAAGGTGCCTTTAAGATTTTCTACTTCATCTTTTAGAGATTTGCAAGATGTACAACTCTTGTTTGAACTGTCGGGTTTATCGGTGCTTCTTTTTCCATAAAATTTATTTTCCTCTTTTAGCTTCTCATTATCAAGAGTCAATTTCTCCAAATCCTTTTCTTTCAAAGAAAGTTGTTTCTTTAATTCTTTTATGGTTTTGGAAGCGCTAATAAATTCACCATATAATTCATCAAAGGCATCTTGCATATCTTCAAAAGAGAAAGAATTCTTTGAAGAAGTTTCGCATACCTCTTCTTGAGTTTCCTCATGTGCGATGAGACATAAGTTGGCAGTTTCATCTTTTTCTCCATCACTTGATTCATCCCCGGAGTCACCTCCCCAAGAGATGTAGGCACTTTGTTTCTTGACGAATTTCTTTTCTGTCTTGATATTTGGACAGTTGGGTTTGATATGCCCAACTTCTCCACATCCATAGCACTTGAGTTGTCCTCCTTGCCGCTTTCCTTTTCGTTCATACTCTTTCCGCATGAACTTGTGGAATTTCTTAATAACGAGTCCGAACTCGTTATCTTCATCACTTGATTCCTCATCGTTTTGAGGTTGAGATGTGGATGCTTTGAGTGCAATCCTTCCTTTCCTTTGATCATCCAAAGGAGGGTTAAGAATAGTAGATTCATAAGTTTTGAGATTACCTCGAAGCCCGTCTATGGTGACATTTGTGATACCGATTGATTCTTGAATAGCGTCGGCTTTGGAACGCCATTCCGGAGTGAGGCTTCATAGAATTTTCCGGACAAGCTCCTTATCCGTGAATGTCTTTTTGAGAGCATGAAGGTCATTTACGATTTTTAAAAATCGCTCAAACATATCATCTATTTTCTCATTCTCCTTCATATGAAACAACTCATATTCATGGGTTAGGAAATCAATTTTAGCTTCTCGGACTTGGTCCGTACCTTCGTAAGTGATTTCCAGTTTGTCCCACATTTGTTTGGCCATGGTGCAACATGAGATATTTTGATAGTCATCGGGATTTAAAGCACAATACATCATGTTGATGGCCTTTGCATTATTTTCCACCTTTTTGATGTCGTCCGCATCATATTCGTCTTCCGGATTTGGGACGCGTTTATCTTCAACCCTTTTGGTGGGTAGTTGTTCTCCATTCTTTATAATTTTCCACAATAGAAAATTGTTTGATTGGATGAAAATTCTCATCCTCTCCTTCCAATAAGTGTAATTAGTGCCATCAAAGAGTGGTGGCCTTGTGGAGCATTGTCCCTCACCTAATCCTGCATAAACGTTACGAGTAGAAGCCATAGATTGTTTCTCTCAAACTGTTAAGTCTTTCAGAGAGTTAGGCTCTGATACCAATTTTTAGAATATGCGCCTAACGCTAGAGGGGGGGTGAATAGCGTTTAATAAAAATCGCAGGAATTAAAATCAAGATAAATGCGGAAATAAAATAGTAAGGAGAGAGCACACCAAATTTATACTGGTTCACCACAAAGCGTGGTTAAGTCCAGTCTCCCGAGAGACTCTCTCGAGTTTCAACTAATCTCTGTTAAGCTTCCGGGTGCTCAACAAACCGTTACAAACTGAGAACTTGAATCACACAAGCCTCAACGACGCTTGCTCGAAGATACCGCACTTCAAGACTTCAAGTGAAGGAATTAATCTTTCCTTCTTACAAAAACAAGGGATAAGAACTTCCCTTCAAGTGTATGCAAACACTTAGCACTCAAAGACAAGACTCTCTTACAGAGTGGATTTGAGTAAACTTAATACGCTCAAGGACACAATAACTTCTTCAAGAGTTTGGCTCTCAAAAAACTATGAAATATATATATGAAATGTAATGAAAGTATATAAGCTTAATGCAGATTTGTATTCAGTTGTTATGTTTAAATGAGAGGTTTTGAGGTGTATTTATAGCCCTCAAAGACTTAGTGACCGTTGCTTAATTGTTAATCATTTATGTTGATTTTACGCCAGCATAATCGATTATTGTATTTCCATAATCGATTATCTTTTTAACGTTCAAAAAACTAGACGTTGGATGGCAACGGTAACTAGAATAATCGATTATTCTCCATTTGATAATCGATTATTTGACCTCTTTGTAATTTCCAGATCTAGCTGGAAAATAAGGATAATCGATTATCATATAGTGATAATCGATTATCTTGCTATTCTGTGATTTCCAGTTTTTGCTGGAAATACAGGATAATCGATTATTGAAAAAGGATAATCGATTATCTGTAGCATAATCAATTATAAAAACGTTTTCCAAGTGTTTAGTTGATGACCATAAATCAAGTGTGATTTTTATGAAGATAATGATTTGGAAAATGCATAAGTTATGTCCAGAAGTGAAAACCAATGTCAAAAACCATTTTGGCTAAGATGAAAACGTTAAAAATCATTTTGTTTGAAGTATATCAAATATGTTTGATAAAATGATATTTTTTTTGGAGAGAAGCCAAGACTTGAATCTATTGTCGGATCAAGATCACAATGTAAAACGTCTCATTTATATCTTCGTTACTTTTCTTGATCTTGTTCTTGTTTCTTTTGTGCTTGGACTTCGACTTTGGTCCGCTAGTTAATCTTGCGTTGCTTGTTTAATGATATGACTTGATATTTGATAATCTTGCTCTTACGTCATTCATCAAACCTACAAGAGCGAACACAACTTAGTTTAATGAAAATGAAAGTGCGTTTCAATAATAACTCACAACGATTTGGCATATGTCAATTTTGCATCCACGTCGGTTTGTCATTTATCAAAACCTACAAAGAGGAACACAACTTTTAGTTTTAACGACTTGAAAGTGTGTTCCAACAAAAAGACATTTACAATTCGGGCCATACATGCTACAAAATTGAGCCATGTACGGCACTCCTCCACATGCTGAATCATCCTCTCCACCCACGACCTAATGTCGTCCGCACAGGAAAGAGACGAGGAATCCTTAGGCATACGGGTCGCCACTGAAAATAGCAGATAAAAAAATCGTGAGGAATTAAACCGTCACAACAAAAATTGCAGAATAAGACACACGGGAATACTTACACTCCTGGTTCCATACCTCCGGGAACCCTTCGGGGTTGGCCACCAGATGCTCCGTTCGGATGTAGAAAAACTTCTTCCAATAGCCACAATCATCCTTGTCAACAGACTGCACCACGAAACTTTTCTTACCACGACGCATCAGGTGCAACATCGAACCTCGCAGATAACTCGTTGAACATCTGCAAAAGGTGGTATATTGTGACCGCGCACCCGTCTTTCTCCGCGTGAGTGGTAAGTATTCTCCACACTTTCAGCTTATAAGAAGTAAGTTGAGCGCGGGCACGCCCTGAAGAAATGGCAAAGTTCCTCCGTCAGAATGTTGAGCGGGAAACTGTAGCCGATCCAGAATGCATACTCATGGAATGTGAAGAACCCGGGCCTATGCATGTTGGCATAATTTTCTCCGGCAGGCGGTACGTCGACGTGGTCTGGAAACCCATACGCCATCCTAAGAGCATCCAGGGGGGAAGGCGTCAACTCACTACATTCCCAGGGTGGAGATGAACCCTTATTACTAAAATCATTTCTTTTGCTCATGTTCTTCGGAAGAACATTCCCCACCGATAGAGGAACTAGAACCTCTTCGGCCACCTCCGCCTCACCGTCGGGAGGAGGTGAAACCCTAGGAGGAGCATTATTTCTGGACTTCTTTCTACCTTGAGATCGTTTACCATGGTTAAGGCTTACCGAAAAAGAATATTTCAAGTAGGTGCAAAGCTCGACTCGTATAAACAACGGTTCTTAAGAAAAGCAGTGATCACTGGAAAATAGAATGAGCAAAAGAGAGAAATGTCCTTCAGAGATTCGAACGATGGACCGTTTTTAATCACTCCATTGTTTATAGGAGTGAGATACACGGAAATTGAAGTGGCATCATTCAAAATATGGCGCGGGAAATCCAAAGGTCACGTCACGATCTGAACCGCCTCGAGAATAAAAATAACATTGATGCACGTAATCGATGACATCATCCCAAAAAGGAGTCGAGTGTCAACCGGCTCCATGCAGTTAAATAAGCGAACATGTCTGCCTATTCAAGACGCCACTCGAAGACGCCTCCAACAAACGGAGGGACTAACTGTATGAGGTAAAATTTGGTTCACCTCGCCGCTGCCTAAGTAAGCACGCCCCTCATAACGAGGCCGCCCTCAAAGACTTGTCAATCCGATGAGGACGGCCCTACCAAGGACTTCCTGACCAACTAAGCAGAGGAACGACACCGTTTTAGGCCTGGATTTTTTTGTACGAGGAAGCCACCAACCTTTGTACTTTTCTTTTCATGTATTTCGAGAAAATGTAGGATATATAAAGGAGACTCTCACCTTGTAATAGGCCAGATTGATAATTCTGAATATACCAACTCTCTACTTTCTCTCTCTACTGTTATCAAGCAAACGTCTTTATATCTCTCTATCTCTTTCTAATAGCAAGAACTCTCTATTATTTTCTATACGTTAAGATCTACTATGATCCTAGTAAAACAACCTCTTCTAGGACTCATTATACTTGATTACGATTTACCCTTTTTTTTTTTTTTTGAATATTTTTAAGCTTATAAAATACATATATCTTTTGAGCAAAATAATTTGTAAGTTATTTGTTTATGTTTATTGACAGAAAACAGTGTGAAAATCATATTTATCCTCCATACCAACTGTAATTGCACTTATATTCAACAAAAGCGAGATTTAAATTTGAAAATGGTCTTTTGATTAGTGTAAGAGTTGCGCGAGAGAAAAGCATTTTGTGTGAGAGACTATTTAAACTAAGACATGCTGCTACGACCATCAGTGAGGTTATAATCATGACTTTTGTAATAATCCATATATAAGGTTTAAACTTGTTTCCTCTAAAATCGAATAATAAATAAATTTATATGCGGTTTAAAAACACAGTGATATAACTTGATCAGCCACGCAGAAAGGACAAATTCGAATTTGACCGTAAGCAAAACTACTAATTAATATAGATAAAATTGGAAGGTTATCCTTCCCACTGCTGAATCAACTCTATCCCATCCTTTTTTCCTTTGGAACCCCACACCCCCCCCCCCCCCCCAAAAAAAAAGAAGTTAATTAGACAAATGGAGCCACTAAAAAAGTTAGATATTTATGCGTGCATGCTGAATGTATATTTGGACCATATGCTTGGTATTTAGCCTGCGTATCTTGGATGATGCTGGTGGACAGACCACATGCATTATATTCCTGGTTCATATACGCGAGAATTAGAAGTACATTCTTATTTATCTAGTTATATATACAACAACAACAGCATAACAAGTAATATCTTATTAGTGGGGACTGGGGTCTGCAGAGAGTAAAGTGTACGCAAACCTTATCCCTATCCCGAAGAGGATAGAGAGGTTGTTTCCGAAAGACTCTAAAGTCTAGACTCAACAGGAGAGATACTAATATCATAAAAGAAACAAAAGAAAAGGAATGTAACAACAAAAGATGTCACAAAGAAAATAACAACAACAAATAAGTAAAAGGATAATAACACAAAACTATGCAAAACAATAATGTGAACACAATATGGACCGCTAACAAATCTAAATAAAATTCTACCAGACTACCCGGTACAAAAAGAGAAGAACTCTCGACTACCCCTTAGCGGACCACCCTAATGCTCGACCTCTACATGTTCCTATCAAGAGCCATGTCCTTGAAAATCTGAAGGCGCCCATGTCCTGCCTGATCACCTCGCCCAATACTTTTTAGGTTGCCCTCTGCCTCTTCTTGTACCTGCCAAAGTCAACCGCTCACACCTCCTAACTTGTGCATCTAGGCTTCTCCTCCGTACGTGTCTGAACAATCTAAGTCGCGCTTCTCGCATCTTATCGTCCACGGGAGCCACGCCTACCCTCTCCCGAATATCTTCATTCCTAATCTTATCTAGCCTAGTGCGCCTACACATCCATCTCAACATCCTCATTTATGCTACTTTCATCTTCTAGATATGTGAATTCTTGACTGGCCAACACTCAACTCCATACAACATGGTCGGTCTAACCACCGCTCTATAGAACATGCCTTTGAGCTTCGATGGCACATTCTTGTCACACTGGACTCCAGATGCTAACCTCCATTTCATCCACCCCACACCAGTACGGTGTCTAACATTGCTGTATCTCCCCATCTCCCTGGATAACTGACTCTGAGAACTTAAAACTTTCTTTCTTGAGGATGACTTGTAAGTCAAGCCTGACTTCCACATCTGCTTCCCCCGTCATGTCGCTGAACTTACATTCCACATATTCCGCTTAATCTTGTTCAACTTGAAACCTTTAGACTCCATGGATTGCCTTCATACCTCCAATCTCCCATTAATGACGCCTTTCATCAATCAGAACTATATCATGAGCGAACAACATACACCATAGCACCTATCCTTGGATATAGTGTGTTAGTGCGTCCATCGCCAAAGCAAATAAGAACGGATTGAGCGCAAATCCTTGGTGTAACCCGATAGCCATCGGAAAAGGCTTTGAGTCACCTCCATGGTGTATCTAGTTGCATATGAACATGGAAATTAGGTGGAAAAAAGAGAAAACGAATAAATGGAAAAGAAAATGGAAAGAAGGGTAAATGACTTTTTCTATTTCCTTCATTTTTGTTTCCCACTTAAAGGTACCGATTCTTAATTAAGCTTGCACAAAAGCACAGTCTACGTATATAAAATTTCCATAGTTTAAGTTCATTTAGTATTTCCCCTCGCGTGAGCGACACATTGCTTTCTAAATTCCTTTACTAATTTGAGCAATTATAATTTGTTGTTCTTAATAAAATGGGTATAGGGAATTAAAACACGAAGGACAAAAAGATATAACCTGAAAAATAAATAAAGTATAATACTACGATGAGATGGAAAATGAAAACAATAATTGTAAATGAATATGATTTTGGTCCAGGTCTAGTCTCCTTAAAAACCCTGATTTTACCCATGCTATTATCGTTATTGTTAGGAGTTGTCCTCATTGAATAGTCAAGACGTCGAATATAACTAAACTTCGGCAATTGCCATCAATGATATATTTTCCCCACTCCATTAATGAAGGAGAGTTCTTAAGTTCTAACTGCTAAATTAAATGACGTTAAGGATGACGCCCTCAAAGTGACATTCATGTCCACTTCCATTCGCTTCTAATCTTTCGGATTTTAAATTTATGAGTTCCTATAAAAATGGATTATTATTATTACTTTTAGACCACGTCAGAAATTATTTATATTTGATAGGAAAAAAATATATAAAACTTATATAATTTTTGTATATAAAATATAAAATGTACATACATACAAAAATATATAAAATTTTTATATTTTTCGGCTATTATTTTTACAACTGCTAGACAATGTCATTTTTTCGATAAAAATCTCAAGTTAATATACAGTAATAACTGAATTAACGCACTGGGTTCCAAGATAAATATTTTTATACATTTAATGAATTTTTCAATACAAATATAAAATTTAAATAAAAGTTACTGAGTCTACGGGAACCAGTAACTAATGTACTGGATCTGCCACTGTCTTGCCAGTGGCGAAGCCACATAGTCGTAAGGGTAGTCAATTGACTACCCTTTGTCAAAAAATTGCACTGTATACGTAGATACAATATTACGTTTTAGAGGTATCTAACAAATATTGAACACCCTTTGTCGGAAAGTTTTTCACTTCTTTTAATTTGAACATCCGTAGGAAAATTCCTAGCTTCGCTGAAATGTCCAGCGCCTACAATTATTGGTGAAGTTACGAGCCGAAGGTTCCGAACCTCTTTGCTAGAAAATTATAATATGTATAAAAAATCAAAATTATAAATAAACATTAGTAGATAATGTTTGTTTAACTATTTTTTTTGAAAACCTTTTGATGAAAATTATGTCTTTGTCACTGCGTTACGTTATTAATTCACTTCGTTCTGTCACATATTCCAATATCACTAACATTTTTCACTTTTTCCTCTCCACTTACGAAATCTGAATTTTTTTTTTTATACAAATATTAAAATAACCTTTTACAAATGAAAAGGCACTGTGATTCAAAAAAGCTTTCCTGCCTCGGTCGTTCCCACAAAACATATAAGATCTTATCTTCTATATTTTGTCCCTACAAACTTAAATGATCAGTCTACATAAAGTTGAATTACCTCAAGATTTTTTTTCGAAGAAAAAAAAATTGCAATGTAGTAAACTTAAAATCCCTTATAATACTAGTAATATTTTTCTATTCCATTGTGTATAGGGTTAAGTTTGGCTTGCAACGCTATCGTATCGAGTGGGCACGTCCCTTATAATAAGGGCGACCCAAGTGAGGGCACGACCCAAGTTGGTGAAGAAAACATGACGTCGATTAGTGCCTCACCTTTTTACTGAGTGGAAACCATCAACTTTTGTACTTTTTGATTATTTCGAGAAAGGTCTCCTACTGTATAAAGGAGACTTTCACATTGTAATAGGCATCATTGTTATTCTCGGATAATAATACTTCTCTCTCTATCTCTGTCTCTTTCTTGATTTTTCAATCATTGCTTCTCTCTTAAGTTAAATCTATTTTTCTACTCATTTTCAGATCTACAAACATCTTGAATCAATAATCATCTCTTGGGCTAATTATATTTGATTACGATTTACCCTTACATATTTTCGATTGTTTTTGAGTTTACGAGTATAATTTGTGAGCTAAACAATTTGGCGCCGTCCGTGGGGTTTCGAGAATCAAAATCATAGTTTGCACCTAGAGAACCATCAAAAACCCTTTTCTACAACACACAAACGAAAAATGGCTGACAACAACGCAAGAATGAATGTAATAGCAGATGTTGCAACCAATCTTATCGGTGCTCTCAACGAAGCCGGTGAAGAGGGGGTTTCGATCGCAACCCCTAGCACCACCACGAGCGGGGAAATCCCACCTCCACCATCTGAAGATCTAACGATCTTACCTGAAAAAGGTGCTTCTACATCCTCATCTGAAGAAGCACACCTAGAGGTCAGGAAACTACTTGAAGAGTGGTTAACAAGCACACTAAGTGGCTTGGTTAAGAAGTCACCCCAAAATAATATCAGATGCAAGCCGACTACAGATCTTGCTGCAGTCAAAGGTGAACCTGAGATTGCACGAGCAAACAACGCGCTCATCAATACTCGGGCCAACAGTGGCAAGCTCACAGCCATCCTCAAGAAGATGGAGGAAATGGAAAACAAAAACAGGTCACTCCGTGACCAGATGAAGGAACACCAGGAGAGGGTAGATAAGATCCTTGGTGCCCCCAAACTACTGCCAAAGCGTGACGTGGGGAGGTTTGATGAACAACCCTACACAGAATAGGCTGCACCATACTCCATTCCAAAAACCTTAAAAATGCCGCATTATTTGAGAGTATACGACGGAACTACAGATCTCGAGGACCACTTGATCCACTACGTCACTGTTGTAAAAGGTAACGACCTATCAAAAGAACAGGTATCGTCTGTGCTGCTGAAGAAGTTCGGCGAAACACTAACAGGAGGAGCACTGACCTGGTATTCCCAACTACCGGCCAAAATCATTTCCACGTTCGAGGAGATGACGGACAAGTTTGTCACCGCCCATGCAGGAGCAAAGAAAGTAGAAGCAAGGGTCAACGACATCTTCGTTGTTCGGCAAACTGCAGGAGAAGGAATCAGGGAATTCCTAGCCAGGTTTAACAGAGTGAGGATGAGCCTGCCAAATGTGTCGGAAGGCATGGCGGTTGTTGCTTTCCAGAACGGGTTAAGCAGGGACGCTCGAGGGCAACAAAAAAACTACTAAGTCGCCTTATGAAGTACATGCCCACCACGTGGGAAGAGATTCACAATGCCTATTGCGCTGATGTACATGCAGATGAGGACAGCCTCAAAAGGTCGACCCAACGTTTAACAAAAATACATCCAGAAATTAGGAGGGACCAACACAATAAAGTAGGACAGGAACATATCCCACGTCCAATAGGGTGAGACACCAACCCTACATTAGATCCTCTCGCCCACCCCCACGCAGGCACATGGACACACTACAGCGACATGTCGCTCCACTACGCAATGACAGAGGTATGCCCCATTTATTATCTGCCCATAGTTTTTGTGTGTCCTCTTCAGAGATAGTGTACGCACTTGAGAAGCTGGGTAACTAGGTGTAATAGCCGGCAAAGATGAAGTTGGACCCTGTCAACAGAAAATCAAACACCTTATGTGATTTCCACCAGGAGCGAGGGCACAAAACTGAAGATTGTATAGTCCTACGGCAATAGGTGGTAAGGATGTTGAACTAAGGGTTCCTGAGAGAGCTGCTCAGTGATAAAGGAAAAATCAACTTTGCACGTTCCCGTGAGCAGCACTACGAGCCACCAAATCCACCTTCACCAACACGCATGATCATGTTGATCATTGGAAATGGCAATGAATCACGCTCAATTACGTCAAATTCACCACTACTCACAAGCTGAAGCGAACTATCGCCCACGAACGGTATTACGACTCCGAATATAGTATCACCTTCGATAAGTCCGATGCTGACGGTTTGTCTTTCCCTCATTACGATGCTTTAGTTATCACTTTACATATCGTTGATACGGATGTTAAAAGAATTATGGTTGATGGCGGTAGCAGCACCTGTATTATCCACCCGAGGGTCTATGTACTAATAGGACTCGAGGATAAGATAATACTGAGTTGCATAACACTAACTAGTTTCAATAATGCAGTAGAACAAACCTCCGGGAGATATCACTACCCGTCCTAGTAGGAGGGGTCACGCTGGAAACAACTTTCCACGTGATGAACTGGTAAACGGCATACAAAGCCATCATCGGACGACCGTGGATACACGCTATGAGAGTGGTCCCATCGAGCTTCTATAAAATGATCCAATTTCCCACCGCGTGGGGAGTGTTCATCATACGAGGCGAGCCTCGCACCGCTCAGGAATGCTATAAAATAGCTGAAGACTGCGCCCACACCAAACAGCTTAAGGGGGCGAGCGCAGAGGCATAACAATCAACTATGTCGGGGACTAAGGTCTACCTGACATAGAATGTCATTAAAGACCCTGATTTCATAGAAGCATGCAAGGCTACGGTCGAAGATCTCGACCCAGTCCAACTGGACAACGACGACCCTACAAAGAAAGCTTACATCGGGCACGGCATCTTAAATCCAAGTAAGTATCGTGAATTTTTATCTAACCATACAGTCATGTTTGCTTTTTCCCATTCAGATATGCCGGGGATCCCAGCGAGAAAACTCCACTCACAAGCTGAACGTCGACCCGCTACACCCGCCCATACGGCAAATGAGAAGAAAATTCAATGCCACTATCAACGAAGATGTCAGCGAGGAAGTGGACAAACTTCTGTCTAACGGCTCCATCAGGGAATCAAAGTACCCCCAATGAGTCGCTAATGTCGTCATGGTTAAGAAGAAGAATGAGAAGTGGAGAATGTGTGTAGACTTCACCAACTTGAACAAGGCATGCCCAAAAGACTCTTTCCCACTGCCCCAAATCGACCAGCTAATAGACGCGACAGCAGGGCATGAGCTGCTAAATTTCCTAGATGCATACTCCAGCTACAACCAAATCATGATGGTCGAGGAGGACCAAGAAAAAATAATTTTCATCGCCAACCACGGTACATATTGCTACAAGGTAATGCCCTTCGGGCTCAAAATGCAGGAGCCACGTACCAAAGGCTGGTCACCAGAATGTTCAAAGGACAACTCGGTAAGACCATGGAAGTCTACATCAACGATATACTGGTAAAATCGGTAAAGAAAGAAGACCATATCGACCACCTAAAAGAGGCCTTCGAGATACTTAGGAGGTATGGAATGAAGTTGAAGCCCGAGAAATGCGCTTTCGGTCTAGCCTCAGGAAAATTATTAGGAATCCATGTATCGCAACGAGGCATCGAGGTCAACCCAGACCAGATCAAGGCGATAGACACAATACCTGAGGTGTTAAGTAGCAAGAAACAGGTACATAAGCTGACTGGGCGCATAGCCGCCCTATCTAGATTCATCTCACGGTCATCCGATAGGTGCCATAAATTTTTCAACGTGTTGAAAAAAGATCAAGGACTACAGTGGAACGAGGAATGCATCTAAGCCTTGAAAAAGCTAAAGCATACTTGTCTTCGCCACCCTTGCTGGTCAAGGCAAGTCCGAGCGAACCCTTGCTAGTATATCTAGCCGTATCTGAGGTCGATGTCAGCGCCGTCCTAGTCCACGAGAACAAAGGTACACAATCCCCTATCTATTACATTAGGAAAACCTTAGTGGACGCCGAGACTCGGTACCCTCACCTCGAGAGATTAGCATTGGCACTGATCGTAGCTTCACAAAAGTTACGGCCCTATTTCCAATGCCACCCCATAAGAGTAATAACGACCTTCCCATTAAAAAGCGTCTTACACAAGCCCAAATTATCGAGCTGGCTCGCAAGATGGGCCATTGAGCTCAGCGAGCACGATACATCTCATATCTGCCAAGAACTGCTATTAAGTCACAAGTTCTGGCCGATTTTATAGCCGACTTTAGCGCATAAATCCTGCCAAAAGCAGAACTTGAGGCACAACATGCTTCCGCCGATAACGACCTATGGGTCCTCTACACTGATGGCGCCGCCAATGCATCGGAATTGGGACTGGGAATCTTCCTCGTGGTCCCCATGGGCGAAACAATTTGTCAGTCCATACGATGCCCTGAAATGACTAACAACGAGGCCGAGTATGAGGCCGTTATTGCAGGCATGAAACTGGCCATCAAATAAGGGGCTCACCAACTCATTCTCAACTACGATTCCCAACTCATGGTAAACCAATTCAATGGGACTTACCAGGTCAAGGAACAGAGGTTGCAAAATACTAGTCAGAAATCTGCAGGTTAATAGCTGAGTTCGACGAATGCCTCTTGGAACAGATCCTAATGGCACGAAATATTGAAGCAGACAATTTAGCAAAACTGGATACGACCATTAAGAACTTAAGCAAAGAAAGCGTAGTCACCCTCCTCCACTCTTCCATTGTCCATATCGAGGTATTCTCTTCAAATTTAACTTGCGACTGGCGCAACCAGTTTGTATTCTATACACATGACGGAACGCTGCAACCCGACAAAAAAATGCAAAGAAACAGCGCACGCAAGCTGCTCGGTATTGCTTAATAAACAATGACCTCTACAAAAGAACGTTTGGCGGACCCTTGGCCAAATTCCTAGGGCCGCACCAAACAAGACTGGTACTCGAAGAAGTACACGAGGGCCACTGCGGTGCCCATACAGGCAACCGTTGTTGATACCCAATTTTTACCTATGTATTTTTATACTCAAAATACTTTCAAAATAGAATGTATATGCATATGTAAGCATCCTCAAAGGTTTTGGGGGTATTTTTCTCAATTTCTTTAAGATTTTTTAAGCCAATTTATGGCCTATTTTGCACTATAAAATTCAATAATTATTCTGAGTGAATAATTTATTTTGTTCTCACATTTACACAAAAATATAATTTACATGATTTTTTTTACATAATTTTACAAGTCCATTTGGTATTTTAAAACTAAAATTGCATGAAATTGCAATTTTAGCCTATTTCTCAATTGAATAGCATTTTTAATCACAAAATCATTCCCAATATTTTTAAATTAATACTTACATATTGTTTATTAACCCAATACTTTTAATTTGATTTTTAAACATTTTTTTGCTATTTTTATAAATTTAAAAAGGGAAAAGTGGCTATTTCAATTTTAGCCTCTTTTTATTTCAATTACAACCTAATTCTAACCTCCCCCCCCCCCCAATTCCCAACCCAATTAGAACCCACCGCACCCAGGCCTAGACCAAAATCACACCCGACCCACGTACCCCTTAATATCGACCGTTGATCATTTAGATCAATTGTCCATGTTGGCCCCTTCCTTTTTAAACCCAATCTGCCCCTAACCCTAATTCATTTCCCACAAACAGCCTCCCCTTAAACCCATTCGTCCCCAAATCCTCTCTAGCCCTCTCCGAAACCTTAGCCCCTTTCCACTGGTTTCCACCTTATGTCACCGGAAACTATGGCATCTCAGGCCCTAGGTGGCTTGTACTCACCCACACGTGCCCTTATACTCCTTTTACTTGAATATCCAAGGTTCTACCTTGAGGACCCTAGCTTAGAGGTCCTCCGATTCAGGTTCTATGGCCATTTCCGGCTCATCTCCGGCGTGTCTTAGCCTTGGGAGTTTATCTCCGACTCAGGACCAGCCCTTTCCAGTCCTTTCTTATTTTTCTAGATTTTTTCTGAAACCCTATGCCTTCGAGGTTTTCCTGTTTTCTCTAGCGTATACTTTAGATCCGTGCTATTTCTGATATTGTCAAAGTGTTTCTCACATCATTTCAAGTTTTTTTGAAACTGTTCGTCTTCTCGAACCTAGGGTTTCCTGGATTTTTTTACTTGTTCGACTGCAATTTCTTACTATATTTTTACTTTGTGTTCACACTATGGTTTCTGTGTATTTTATTTACTGTATTTTCCTCCTAGGGTTTCTAGTGATTTCCTTTAGTGTGTTTGCTTCCATGAAATGTCTGTGTCCTTTAGGTTTTTCTAAGTTTTATTTCGCCTGATTTTCTATGCCTTCGTCTTTGCATTTAAGCTGTGGGGAAACCCTAGATTTTGGGGTTTTCAATACACTTGTGTGCGATTGTTTTGCTTCCTGTTTGATTTCAAAAGCCCTAGTCTCTAAATTCATCTCATGTTCTCTGATTCTTGCTAAGCTTTGCAAGACCTTCTGATTTCTCTCATAGCTGTGTTCTTCTACTTTTGATTGCATGACTACTCAATTTGTTTAATTCTAGCCTCGTATGTTTAAAGTTAGGCACTCTTTATAGTCAGACCTATCTCTTTAAAAAACAACCCTATTTTTTGGAGATTGATTTCAAACCACCATTATGTGAGCTATTTAAATTTTTCCTTGTCTAATTTGGACTAATTTTCTGACTTAATTCATTATTATGTTCGAAGCTTTAATTCCTTAATTTACTATGTGTTAGTTGATTTTATTCTTACCTTATTTACCTAAACCGTGTATTTTCAGAAACTTCTCTTATGTATTTACCCTTCACTAAAAATTGTGTTCTTGTTTTTCTTTCCTTAAGTAAAAACTTTGCCCTCTCCTATTCAAATTCGAACCCCTTAATTAAAGGAGTTCCCTTCCCATGATTGATTATGATTGATACTGAACTATTTCATGTCTTGCTTACCTGTCTGTTTTCAACTATAAATACCTCACCCCTTTTCTTTAAAAGACACGAACTATTGAGTGCAAAAACACACATACACTCAAAGCTCTCTTCTATGCTTTCTACTGAGAATTCTATACTGCCTGCTCTTATACATTTGGGAGTTTTCTTGAGTTTGTTCCTGTTTATTTCTGGTTGTCTGTTGGCTTCTCTTAGTGTGCTATCCTAGAATTATAACTGGTATGCCCTTCTATGTTCTATAAGCATCCTTATTCAATTTCTCTGCTTCTACCCCTTTCTTTGTGTGTTCATTTATGCTTTCTTGCACTATTTTGATTACTTTCAAGCATGTTAATCCCTTTCCCATGTTCCCTTTGTATGTGAGTTTGTCCTGGGTCATAACAACATTACGAATTGTTGTATGTGATTCAGAACTATACTCTTTTGAGTCTCTACTCAATTTCTTTCCCATTCCCTTTTCCCCAATGTGCTGAGCCCTAACTTGGGTCTGTTGATATCTTGATCAGCATTCAGGCGTGAGTTTGACTCTCTAAGAGTCTGCTCTTATTTGTTTGAATCTGATTATGAGGTTAGGGGTGTTCCACTCTATGCCATGACTGGGTATGACCACCTCCTGCTGAGGTGTCTCTCTCACTTTACACCTACTCCTAGTTCTTAAGTTCTACCCCCTAGGGTAATCCATTATTAGGGACCCTAGAGTTCTCTCTGAACTTGGATGCCTAAGGGCTGGTAATTCCACATATTGCACTACTCTGTTACAACTCTCAATCTTTAGAGTGTAAGCATTGCCTGGGCTTTTGAAAACCCTTCGAACTTTGAAACACTCTACGAGAAGGCCTTGGAATCTGGAATACAGATTTGGTGAAACACATATGTTAGATGTTGAAGGTTAGATTGAGCCTCCTTGCGTCTAAATTTAGTTTTGATGTACTTATTTCAGTCTTTTTCTTTCCAGTTTTGTAATAACTATGTAATAAATCTTGGGAAATATTAGTAAAGGGTGTGGGATGGGTTTATGTTGCCTACATAAGTCAAAAAGGTAGAAATCCTGCCTATAGGTATTTTATTCTTTGAATTATCTAGAAATCATGCCTATAGGATGTTCTAATGCTTAAAATCATCTAGTTACCATGCCTATAGGCTTAATACTTCCAAATCACCTAGATAACATGCCTATAGAGTTTAATGTTTAATCATGCTGCAAATTATTAGAGATCCTGCCTAAAGGACTTTAACATTCGCCTAATCAATTGCATATAGAAACCATGTTCATAGGAAATGCATATGCGTTAGGCAAACTGTAGGGTAACTAAACGTTCATCTATTTACCAACTCTTTAACAGGATTTAAAATCCAATACAGACATCATGACTATAGGATTCCGTCTCAACTTCTTTGACTCGTTTTAAGCAAGAATAGTCCGTTAACTGGCTTAATGTCCTAATGTAATATTTTCAATAAAACTCTTGTAAACCAGTATGTTTTTTTTAATCTTCAAATCTGCATCTTTTCCTAAATAGTTCTTTTAAACATTTTTCTTGAACATTTTACTCAATCCCTGAAATTGTCCTTTAAAATAGTCATGTAACTCACTTTTTTCTTAAGACATTCTTGCCTCTAAAAAAATCTTTCATAACTCTTCTGCATTTTTCTTACTCAAACAGTCTGATGATTTCAATTAAACTCTTCTGCATTAAGACCTCAATAACTAAAAATCAGACCCGAGGGGCTAAATGCAGACTTTTATCCAACTTTATGAGTTAAACTGATTCGTCTGCCTCTTAATTCTTTAACTTTAAAGACCAAATCAGTATGTGTGAGTCATGCTAAACTAGTCGCTATGTGATTTACGGGATTTTGTATGAGCCTTTGAGTGTTTACTTTGTACCCCACTTATTTGATATTTGTTTTGATTGACGCCTTAGTATTTTATCCTTTTTAAACTCCATATATGCCTCCATCCCTTTCTCCCTTTAGAATTAGAAGTCCAAATACCCCGGGACTGATAGGTTGGGACGAGTAATAGCATACAATAAGAAACGAGACTAATCACGTTTAAATACCTTAACGGGGTGGGAGGGGTAGAATATGCAGATGATAACGGTGCACTAATATCTCGTGTGAGAATGATTGCTGGGTATTGTACCGAATGATCCATATTATAGTTAAACCTAGGACCCTTCTTTCTTTCCTTTTCCTTTATTTAAATTAATGTTTTCTTCAAACTAAACTCTGTTTTCACTTGTGCCTTTATCCTTTCAAAATTGTCAACTTGTTTATATTTCTTTTGTGAAAACTTTTCTTGTCTACTCCTACTCTTCTTAAAGGCACAACTAATCAAGGCCGGGAACCACACTAGTGGATCTTAAGGGGTGCCTAACACCTTCCCCTCGAGATAATCTCAAGCCCTTACCCGAACTCTGGTATCCTTTCAAATCCTTGTTCTTTTCTCTAATAGTGTCCTAATGCACAATAATCATTAGGTGGCGGCTCTCCGAACTCCATAACCCAAACTCCCCGAAAGGGGGATAAAAGAGTCATTCCACACATAATATCGTAAACCCGATTTCTTCTTTGAAAAAGGGGGTGTCGACAACTGCGCCCTCGTAGGATGCATCATACAGGCTAGATACTATTGGCCCACCATGAAGAAAGAGGCAACAGAATATGTTCGCCGATGCAAACAATGCCAAAAAATGCCCCCATGATACACCAACTGGGAGGGACCCTACAAAATCACAATAGTAGACAACAAGGGGGCATTCCAGCTGGAAACAATGGAAGGGAAAGCGCTCCAAAACAAATGAAATGTTGTCTACCTCAAGTATTTCCACTTTTGAAAGGCGTCTTCTGAGTCGTACTCTTTTCCCTTACCCGAGTTTTGTCCCAATTGGGTTTTCTCAGGGAGGTTTTTAATGTGGCAGCGGAGGGGACGCCTGGAGATATTTGCAGAACAAGTTTATCGTATCAACCTCTCCTTGCGACCACCAGGCCAACATGATAAAGGGACTGTACTAGCTTGATCTCCAATGTGTGAAAGGCTACGACCATCTCCAATGTATGAAAGGCTACGGCCATCTACAATGTATGAAAGGCTACGGCTATCTCCAATGTATGAAAGGCTAAGGCCATCAATTCTATTATTGTTAAGGCCATCGCCATTAATGGTCGACCTAGATTCGACTACGATAAGTAAACAACTCGACAACAGTTGAAGTTGCCTACATGGCTAAGGCCGTCAATCCTATCATGGCTAAGGACATTAATTCTACTATGTCTAAGACCATAGCCGCCAATGGTCAACCTAGATTCGACTACAGTAAGTAAACGACTCGAATACAGTCGAAGTCGCCTACATGGCTAAGGCCATCAATCCTATCATGGCTAAGGCCATAAATTCTATTATGGCTAAGGCCATCGCCGCTAACGGTCGACCTAGATTCGACTACGATAAGTAAACGACTCGACGACAGTCGAAGTCGCCTACATGGATAAGGCAATCAATTCTATCATGGCTAAGGCCATCGATTCTATCATGGCTTAAGGCCATCAATTCTATTATGGCTAAGGCAATCACCGCTAACGGTCGGCCTAGATTCTACTGCGGTAAGTAAACGACTTTATGACAGTAGAAGTCGCCTACATGGCTAAGGCCATCAATTCTATCATGTCTAAGGCCATCGATTCTATCATAGCTAAGGCCATCAATCCTATTATGGCTAAGGCCATCGCCGCCAACAGTAGACCTAGATTCGACTACGGTAAGTAAACGACTCGACGACAGTCCAAGTTGCCTACATGGATAAGGCCATCAATTCTATCATGGCTAAGGTCATCGATTCTATCATGGCTTAAGGCCATCAATTCTATTATGGCTAAGGCAGCCACCAACGGTCGACCTAGATTTGACTACGGTAAGCAAACGACTCGACGACAGTCGAAAATGCCTTTATGGCTAGGGCCATTGACTCCATCACGACTAAAGTCTTCAATATAAGTCCGGCTAGAGCCATCACATTGATGGTCAACCAAAAACGCAATAAAAGCTCTAATGAACTAAAGAAAAACGGCAACAGCAAAAAGTCATATTTTATTATCTCCAAAGATATACATACATCTGGCCTTATAAAAGGAACCATCTACATATAAAATATATACATAAAAGCCTTAAGAGCCTTTATCGCTCCTTCCATCACAACCCGCATGGTCACCGTCTGGTCCATTGCCATCTCCAGGCTGATAAACCTTAGAAATCCACGAACTGGAATCCAAGCGGTTGACGTCCTCAGAGTTATAGGCCTCCCTACTAGGCGATTCGGAGCTATAACCGACCGCTTCATGGGCAACACGGGTTAAGTGTTGTTGCCTTTCAACTTCCACCTCGGAAAGCTCGACCTGCCACCAAAAGCTCCTAAAAAACGACCACATGGCATCATGATACACCCACATATCATAAGTGTCACGGTGCACAACATCTTGTGGGGCAGTTCGCCTAAGAACTTAAACTTCGACCGTCCTAGCATCAATCTCAGCTGTAAGGGCCGTGACCTGGGCCCATAGTTCCGCAGCCTCCGCTGCCACTCCACGGCTAATCTCCAAGTCCTCCTCTTTTGACTGTAGGAGGGTATCCAGCTCGATGTTTCGAGCCAAAGCAGCCATCAACTGCTCATCAATCTCCTTCAGCTCGATGGTTATCTTCTTCAAAAGAGCCTCTGATTCCTCAAGGCCCTCACGAAACGTCGGGAACTGGGGTTCTTCTTAAGTACGTTCGTCAATGCCTGATGCTTGGCACAAACCTCTTTATATTTCTTCGCCATTTTATTGAAGGTGGCCATCTTCTTTTGTTCATGCCACCTGCTCTCCACCTATAAGATGAGGGTCTGAAAATAAGAGATGAAACGCGTCAGTACATACCAAAATCGTTTCTACGATTCAAAAATAAAACTGAAAGATACCTGCAAAGCACTGCAAAGCAGCGCCGGCTATCCGCCTCGACAGATCCCTGTTGCTGCCATTTCTCAGCGTCTCATGCTCCGCAGCCACACATAACAAGGTCATGTCCGCTTTGGCGTCAGGGATCACGATACAGCGAGTAGACCTGTCCACATGGGCCGAGCCGTCTGGTGCTTCTCCAAGAGCAGCTTCAGAGCCCGTCCTCTAAATCTCCACGGCCGCTCCCTAAACCATGAAGGACGACCCGCCTCCTGAGTCACGGACCGAGCAGACGGCTGCAGCTGTTCTCCGAGGAGCCATTCTCCCTGAACAAATGGCCTCAGCCATAAATATTAGCCTCGGCTCTTGGCGGGGCTCGCTAGGCCTCGCGCCATTGGTTGCAATTCCCTTGCCAGTAATCAGTCACCGCTTCTTTCTCTCTAGGGGCTCTTCTTCTTCAGAAGCCGCCTCTGCTAGAGCGACTTCAGGTACCAGCACAGGAACGGTTTCAGGCGTCGTTATTGATACAGCCTCAGGTACCTCTATGAAAGCAACCTCGGGCACTGCCTCAGATGCAGCCACCGGTGTAGCCCCCTGCTGAGGGGTCGAAAGGGTGCTGCCTTTAGGCGAGCCTCCCGCAAATATATCTCCCCCATCGAGGTCGGACTCTACCCTAGACGGGCCAGCGTCGGTTTTCTTCTTCGCCGTCTTTGTAGAAGCACCCCGACCCACCAAATCAAAAGCACATTGGGTAAAAAGGTGTCCAAGACAAAACAGAACGAAAGAAAACAGGAAAGGTTGTTACCAGTTGCGCGGTACAATTGACGAAACTCAGCCCAAGTGCGGCATCTCTCTGCATGCAGTATCAACCCTGCCACCCACGACCTAATGTCGTCAACAGGACGAGGTGAGCGAGCTGCCACTACAAAAGGAAAGAAAGTAAGAATGATTGATCAGTCAAAATAGGGCGTCGCAAAATTGCATGCAGAGATACTTACACCCCGCGTTCCACGTATCTGGAAACCCTTCAGGATTGGACACCAAATGGCTCGTCCTAACACAAAAGAATTTACGCCAGAAATTGCGGTTGGCTTTGTCATCAGCCCTCACCAAAAAGCTCTTCTTACCACGGCTCCTCAATTGACAGAAACGACGGTTCCGGCTAAACATCTACAGGAGGTGGTGAATGGAAACGACGGTCCCGGCCTCACCCGCAAGCGCGGTAAGAATTCGACACACCTTTAGGGCGTAAGGTGTGAGTTGAGCCAGGCATACATGATAAAATCGGCAAAGCTCTTCCGCTCGGGGGTTAAGCGAAAAGCTATATCTGATCCTAAGCGCATATTCATAAAATGTACAGAACACGAATGTTGTGTCTAGTTGGCGTCTAGGAGAGACTGTCGTAACTCACTGTGCTTCTAGGGATAAGAGGGGCATGTCGAGTTGAAGTCTTTTTGAATGCTCAGGTCCTTCGATAGAACATTATCCACCGTTAAAGGAACAAGTATTTTCTCCACTTCTTCCCCTTCACTATCGGAAGAAGGCGGAACCCTAGAAGGGGTGTCGTCCTTAGTCCTTTTGCTTTCCTGATGGCGCTTCACCATGGTGTGATTTATAAGCAAAGGTGTTACTAACAAGAGATACGATCCTTAGAAATGGTAGTTCTCTGAAAGTGATGCAACGATTACAAGAAATAAAGATGAAGAAAAAAACAAAAGAAAACTCTCTAAAGGTTCGAAAGATGACTCTCATTGAACCACTCCTCTATTTATAAGAATAGGGTACACGAAAATCGAAGAGGCACAATTCTGAAACTGGCGCGGGAAACCAAAATATCACATCATATTCTGAACAGTCTCGAGAATAAGTATAATGATGACGCATGTGACCAGTTACGTCATCTTAAAAAAGGGGTCGCAAGTCAATGGCCCAACAAATATTGTCCACACTCATGCTCTTTGAAAGAGGCGCCTATGGGTGCAGCCAAATTTTCGTAAAAGTGAACTGTGCATGTCCGTCCATTGAAGACTCCAACGAACGGAGGGACTAACTGTATAGGGTTAAATTTGGCTTGCAACGCCCCCGTGCAGAGTGGGCACATCCCTTATGATAAGGGCGATCCAAGTGAGGGCTCGACCCAAGTTGGTGAAGAAGAAGTGACGTCGTTTAGTACCTGACCTTTTTACTGAGTGGAAGCCACCAACTTTTG
Organism: Nicotiana benthamiana; assembly: GCA_034376525.1. Classification (NCBI taxonomy): domain Eukaryota; kingdom Viridiplantae; phylum Streptophyta; class Magnoliopsida; order Solanales; family Solanaceae; genus Nicotiana; species Nicotiana benthamiana. Next base: position 105,658,907 of record CM067335.1, on the reverse strand, counting down.
TATTTTTTGATTATTTCGAGGAAGATCTTCTACTATATAAAGGAGACCTTCACATTGTAATAGTCATCGTTGTTATTCTCGGATAATAATACTTCTCTCTCTATCTCTATCTTTTTCTTAGTTTTCCAACCATTACTTCTCTCTTAAGCTAAGTCCATTTTTCTACATATTTTTAGAACTACAAACATCTTGAAGCAATAATAATCTGTTGGGCTAATTATATTTGATTATGATTTATTCTTATATATTTTTGATTGTTTTGAACTTATGAAGTACATGTATAATTTTTGAGCTAAATACATTGTAAATTAGTTAAGTCTAAGGAAGAGTTCTGTCAGCTTTGACTTGATATTATATTGTAAACACAATGATGAAGCATGAAAAAATAATACAGATAAATTTTATGTTCTTTTCTAATTGGCCTCTCTCATAGTAATTAAAATATGTTCTAAGAAATTTGTGAAGCACGTGTGACATTTTCCTCTGGATATTATTATCTAATAAGAAAACAAAGATTATTTTCATTCGATTTTATTTTTCTCCTACTCCTACTTTTTAGGAAGATAGTGGTGTCTGCTACTTTATTTCTAACCAAAAAAGAAAGAAAAAAAGTGTCTGGATAGCAAATTACCTACAAGCAAAGGAAAGTACCAACACCAACCACGAGGGTTATGGTAGCGTGATAAATATTACTTCATTTTTAATTAGAGGTTTCGGGTTCGAGATTTTAAATATGCAGTTTATCTTTGTTAGAAAACGTTTTATTACTCAATATAAAAATTTTCGTACAGATATCAAACAATAGTAATGAAACAAAAAAAAAGAAACAGGAAAGTAGCTACAAGTGGCTTTATCTCATTCTATCTCTTACAAGTTACAATGGAGAGAGACAGCCATATACTATTCTATGAACTGCTACCCCAAAAATTATAATGCCACATCTCTTTCACTGAATCATATCTCAAAATTACACACAAAAACTCATCCCCTTGATTTGTTTGTGGTACACTTAACCCATATCCCCGCATCAGATCACTTCCTTTCTCCTTTCCCAAGTTCTCACATTTTTCTGTCATTTTGGCAGCTTTCTATTTTGTATATTTGGACCACTTCTTTTCACTTACCAACTGTGTACTACTTTTTCTTGCTATAGCTCCTTTTGCTTCCACTAAGGAAGCAAATATTTAACTTGTCTACTTGCTTCTTCATTGATAACAGTTATTATGGGGTTTCCTCCTCTTTCTGTTTCTGCTCCTTTCAGTTGTCCTTTTTATAGTGTTTAATAACTTCCCTTTTACTGGGTTTTCAAGAATATTTATGTTTTGCAGCAGTTCTTGAGCTTGTCAAGTGTATTTTTGGTTATGGAGCTGAAAATTCTAAGTGGTTCATGTGTGGAAGAGTAAAGCAGCATATTGGGTTTGTATGAAATTATTGAAGAAATTATTGAATTCTTGAAAAAATGGAGTCTTGGAGCTATCTTTCAGGGGGAAAGGGTTTCATATCAGAGGAATCAGTTTCTGTAAATGATGGAATGGGGCGAACTAAAAATGGATTTATGGTTTGGGAATTGAAAACCCCTAGCAGCTATGTTATGTGCTCAAGTCAACAAGGTAGTACTAGTAACCAAGGATTTCCTGAATTGGGTTCTCAAAATTTGATGAGAAAAACTATGTACAGTGACCAAAGTATTTTTGGTTCAGTGGCAGCTAGTCCTAGTGCAGCATATTCTGGGGAAAATAAATCTAAGTCTAGTTCCAAGTTATCAAGCTCAGTTGTGGAATCAAACTCTAAAGATTCATCACTGATTGATTTGAAGCTTGGAAGATTTCCTGATCAAATAGATGCAAATGTTTACAAATCTCCCAAGATTATGCCTAATGTCTCTTGTGCTGAGTCCATTGTTCCAGCCAAGAGAATGAGAGCAGGAGGTGTGAATTCCTATCCATTTTGTCAGGTTCAAGGTTGTGGGAAGGATCTCAGCTCTTGTAAGGATTATCACAAGAGGCATAAAGTTTGTGAGGTTCACTCAAAGACAGCTAAGGTTATCGTAAACGGCATCGAGCAAAGGTTTTGTCAGCAATGTAGCAGGTTAATACTTTGTCTCCAAATGCAGAATTCTAAATTTGGAAACAAAAGAATAATCTATTAGCCAATCATAGTGCAGGCTGTGTAATCAATCTATTAACTATACCCCTAAGTCTTGAACTAGTCCATTTTAAACCTTTTCATCCCAAGCAGTGTGTGTCAAATTTGTGAACTGTGTATAATCTCTTTTAGACCATACTTGTTCAACCTCTAACTAATTTGATTGATAATAGCATCTTTATTTGCAAGTCCTATAAAAATCAGCTGTTGTCTTTCTTCTTTTTGTTAAAGTAGGAGTGTTCTCTTCTACGCAGCTAATGGAAATCATTCTTGCTGCTTTACTTGTAGGTTCCATCTGCTAGCTGAATTTGATGATGGCAAACGAAGCTGCAGGAAACGTCTTGCTGGTCATAATGAGCGCCGAAGGAAGCCCCATACTGGTATGCCCTCGGGATGTTTTAGTCATTTGCTTTAAAAGTAGTCCTTAGTTTTGCATATTATAGTTTTCCTCTTTAAGATGATACTCACTAAGATGTGTGACTACCAGTTTCTAGACTATTTCCTGTAATCCATTTTTCGATTAGTACATTTTATTGCCAAAATCAGCATGCGGAAATTTTTTCCATGATTGAAGACATGATCTCCTATCTATGTTGCAGAGAGTTAAAAATATTAAACAAGGTATCATAATGGTTTACTTCTTTCTTGTTAGACCAAAAAGTCAAGGATTAAAAACATCTAAAATTTGTGTAACTGCTCTCATCCAAAGTTCCTTTTCTTCCCCCACATTCCATACTATGCACATCGGAGAAGTACGGTAGTACCCACAGAACTTCCAGCTGCTTTTTCATCCTCTACTTCTCCAGCTATTTGTAACCTCCTTTAGCTTGCTTGGCGTTACCACTTCGCTCCCAAAAGATTGTTAAACATATATGCCAGGATACAGAGCAATCAAAAAAAATGATGCTCCCGCTGTTTTTCACATTTGTAGTATCCGTAGCAAGTGACGACCCCCCTTCTATGTAGTTTCTTGAGTAAGACTTGCTCTATGCAAAGCAATCCAAGTGAAATACACCATCTTTATCTTTATAGGATTCAAAGCCACTGATTCTTTCTGCCATTTCTAAATAAAACACTCTGCCAAGTCTTAACAGAAACTGCCATCCTTTTCTGCTTTCCAAACCAAAGTATCTGGTTTTGGAGATAGCTCTCTGATCCCTCAAGTATTCCTCAGTAGGTGAGCTAAAATTTCTAGTTACCAATCATATTCCTGAATTGAGACCGCAACTAGCTTGAGATTGAGGGCAGTTGTTGTTGTTACCGTAGTTGTATTGCACATCAGTTAGTAAACATTTGTTAAAACTTAATGTTGTTGTGTATCATGGATTTTGTATAAAATATAGTTTTAAGACCGTTTAGAGAATGATAATGTCAAAGCTCAAACTCTAAATGGGTGTATTTAGCACTAATTATTTTTAGAGAAAACAATGCCAGGTTTATCTGACTCTAACAACATGAAGAAACTTTCTTTTAGCAAATAATTTTTTTTGAAATTTGTGATAGTGAATGCATTTGAATTCTTGTTCTAAACTTCAGAAGTTGTGTTTGTTCACGTGCTATAAATAATACTTATGAATCAACCAACTACGCCTCAATTTCAAATTAGTTGGGATTGTCTATATAACAACAAACTCAAAGTAATCCCACAAGTGAGGTCTGGAGAGATAGGGTGTACGCAGACCTTATTCCTATATTCAAAAAGGTAGAGAGGTTGTTTCTGGTAGACCATCGGCTTAGAAAAGGTAAAAGAAAGGGCAACAACAAGCACACTAATCAGAGACCGAAGCAAAAGTACAAAACAAACACTAGGTTTTGCAATCAGAAAGCCGAAACGAAAGCAACAAGTAATAACAGAAGTCGAGGAATACGAAGATATACAAATGACACTAACTCAAGTACTGAAGCTACTGTTACAGACAAGGACAACGTTCGGCTACCTAACCCTTTATCTTTTTCCTCAACCTCCATACTCTCCTATCCATGGTCATGTCCTCAGTACTAGATCAACACCATATCTTGCCTAATCACCTCTCCCCAATCTCCTTAGCCCCTCCAGAGCAGACCTCTTACACCTCACCGATGCATATGTGCCTCTCCTTTTCACATGTCCGAACCATCTACGTCTCGCCTCCCGCATCTTGTCCTCCATAGGGCCACTCCCACCTTATCCCGAATAACTTCATTTCTAATTTTATCGAACTTGGTATGCCCGCACATTCATCTCAACATCCTCATTTCAGTCACCTTCATCTTTTGGACATGGAAATCTTCTATTACATTCTGCTCTATATGGGTCATTTCATTTCATTCAAATCCTATAATTTTTTCTTAAAGATAAATTAGAGGTTCTCCAAAATTAAGTTTCTCTAGATCATACACTTATTTTTGGACTGACATAAGTTTGTAACCAGATTAACAAACATTGGGCCTAATGTAAGTGTAACAACAGCTAAGCCTTAATCTCAACTAGTATGTGATTCCTATATGGATATTTTGACTTCGTTGTGTATTTAGTTAAGTTCATATTTATTTCAGATTGTAGGTCAGTCGACAGATCTTCCTCCATGTGATTTTAGGCTGTATCATCCTCATTAACACACTCCATCATTGTAGTGTAAACACCCAAAACGGATGCATAAGGAGGTCTACCTAGGACATAAGGAAACCATCTTAAGCGACATTCTGTTAGTTTATCTTCTATGTTCTTGCACCTTTGTTGTATGTGATCATTTTTAATCTTGTGCAATCTTGTATCACTGCTCAGCTATCTCAAAACTTCTATTTTTACAAAATTTATCTTGTAGATACACTGGGCTCTCTCCCAAATAACATTGCTAATACACAATATTCCTACAAAAATGCTAGTCTCATCACTATTCTATGGAACTTGCATTTCATTTTTAGGTGTCTTCTTCTTGCATAATAATCCTGCACTTCTCCATTTCATTTATCTTATTTAATTCCATGTGTCACATCATCTATTGCAATTCTCCTGAAAGACCAACTTGTTATTGGATTTTCAAAATTCAGGTACCGCAAGTCTTTTAACATGGTTAAAATTGCAACTAATGTAATAGTAACATATCCTTTACTTTTTACCTTATCAATTCTTTTTATTTAACTAACTCGTTGCACAAGTTTATAATGTGAAGTTTGTATCTTGTGTCCTTCATATCTTTATCGTTTGGCATGTTGTATTGGATGGAATTTTATATCTATGAAGTTTTATCTTTCTTCCAAGCGAGTTCTGGACAACCAGGGTTCAGTGTTTTCGTATTCTACGAAATGTTTTGGAAAATTTAAAATTCATCTGTACTGTTCCATTAACACACTCCAGGTTTTTTCAGGTACCAGATTTCGAGGAACTTCTTTTGCGACATCATCTTTTGCTTGCCAAGACATACTTGGTGGCCGCTTTCTGCATCAGCCAAAATTTGAGATGAATGACTGGTATAAGAATGTAAAAGTTGAAGATGGTGTTGAACGTAGCCCCCAACTTGCCATACCCTTTTCAAATGAACAGTTGCAACCAAAATCTGTTTTTACGTTATATCATGCCAAGAAACAATGTCAACCTCTCCATGATGAAGGACAACCTGCTGTAACAACGAGCAGAATTAATGAGAATATCATCTCATCTCTGCAAGATATGCGAGGATCAGATTTTGTTTCCCCTTCATTGTTCCACACCACCTCAACTGGATCTGAAGTCTTGCATGTCTTGGACACATCTTGTACTATTCATGGGCTATCGGGGATATCAAACTCCAGCAATGCTCTCTCTCTTCTGTCATCTCAATCACGGGACTCGTCAAATCATTCCACTGTTTTTCGTGCCGCTCATCCCCTGATATCCCCAAGCAATAATTCACGTTACAGTCTGACTCAAGCATCTAAAGAAGTCCTGGGACTTAGTCCTCAGGATTCAGCAGGTAGAATGTCCAACACATTCAATTCATCTGGGGTCAATTCTGCAGAAGGTGGACTGGACCAGATACTATTTCCTAGCAACACTTGTGGCGTCAATGGGATCATTCAAGGTCCAAATTTTGTGAACCACAAGGATCAACTTTCTTGTGAAGATGGACCCACTATCGATTTGCTCCAGTTGTCATCGCAGCTTCAGCGTGTGGAGCATCAAAGGCTTTCCATGCAAGTGAAGCAGGGCAGCAACACTTTTCCCGGTCTCAGAATCACTTGAGCAGGTAGAAAAAGGTTATGTATCACTATCAGAGTTTTGCCCAACTATATCTCATATTTTTTATGGTTATTGAATTACCTTTCTCTTTTAGCTTCAATAACTATTGCCTTGCTGTTATTTTTGGCATAAGTCTTTGCCAACTGGATGAAATATCACTTTCTTGTCAAGCTACATTCTTAGATTTTCACCTACAATTATGTTTCATATTTCTTACTCATATGCACCTCTATGTTACCTGCTAGGACTGTGATGGCGTCGGATTAATTTTTATTGTCAACTTCCAATAATGGCTGACCGTATCTTGGTATTGGACGTCCCATATAGATGCTTATCTTGTATGCAAAAGCAGGAGGTCTGTAGATTCTGTTTCAATGCAGCTGGGATCTAATACTTTTTGTGCATTTTTCTTGTTTTACTCGTTCCATTTTTCTTTTCTGAGGTCCAGTAAGAGCGTATAATTCTTCTAGTGCCTCCGGCAGATGGTTACTAATCTGTCTAATAAAGTTGCTAGCATCAATAGTCCACGCAAATGACTACTGCATGAGTAATATTGCCCTAAATTGAACTTGCTGTCTGCAGATTCAAATATCTGGATTGACGTGAAAATGGTTGGCTGCTGAACAGCTAAAATGTGCAGCAACTCAGGCAAGAAGCAGCCAGCTTTTCCAGCTACCAAAGATGGGAGCGTTGAGAAGCAAGTCTTTGGAATCTTGATGTTCATTTCTTCATTGTTGTTCATCTCTTTCTCATTTTGATATGGACAACTGTTCCTCCCGACACTGTCTTATTCAATAATAATCTGTTTTTCTTTCGGATAATTGACAAAAACAACCCTGATTCGTAGTCAAGTTGGTTTTGTGTACGGAATTATCCACCCTCTTTGTAGTGTTATGTGCTTCATTTCTTTGGTATGAACTAGTTGCTCGGGGTACTTCATGAACAATTTGATGAATTGCATGATTTGTGTGCTTTGGAAACTTTTTTTTTTCTCGATTCGTCAAAAAGAGTATATGCACAAAATCATGTTATAGGTGAAATGGTGTGAATTTTGGTTGACCCCAGAAGAAAATTATGCCCCTAGGCCCTAGTTGCGGTTGTGTTGATTAATATTGTTATGTTTAATCTCCAAAGATATAGCAAGACTGACAAGACTCGTCATTGATGAACTGCAGTGTGATGGTCTTTATTGATTTGTTAAATCTTTTCGTTGATATAAAATGTGTGTTAAGGCTTTAGCATCAAGTCATTGTAGTATAGTGGTAAGTATTCCCGCCTGTCACGCGGGTGACCCGGGTTCGATCCCCGGCAACGGCGTTTCTTTGTGTTTTTAATCCGAATGGCTTTGACAGACTTTTCCATTTGAACTTTATTTTCTTCAAAATCTCAGTATTTTGATCAGCTTAAACTTTCCTATTTTCCCACCAGATTTATCTGTAACAATAAAGAAAGAAATGCCAATTTTTTTGCTGCTGTATCCCAACTTGTTACATTCTATTTCTTAAAACAATTTTTTCGTTTTATTCCTAATTGATTGCCTAGTCAATCGTATAAAAGTGTTCCATATTCAGACAGGTTTACTAATATTATGGCGTCCCATGTGATGATTTTTCTTAGGCCAACCTTTCGTTTCTTTTTTGACTTTTCCACTCAGAAAGTTTGCTCTTGGCCTTGCATTATGGAAATTTTAAGAACACAACAAAAGCCAACTTGCTGAAGAATATGCTTATAATATCCAAAAGAGCCGGCAGGTAAGAAATAAATAATAGTAGTAGTTTTGATTAAATTAAATGGCATAGTCGCATAGATATTGTCCTCAACTCTCCGGACATAACAAGATTAACAACCTCCGTACTACAAAATATAATTAAAAGGACAAAAAGCTTGAACTGAGAAGACGATGATAGTAATACAAGTAGCCTATAACCAAGGCGAACTATGAGTTAAAATACTCTATTGATTTTATCTATTTTGAGCTGCCATTGGGTAATTTCACAGCAGCAGCCGCGGCGGATGGGTTGAGCTCGTCCCATGCTTCAATCCATGTGATCATAGCATCTGCCAGCTTGTTAAAGTAATCATCCACTTTGCCAAGTTTTGCCTTCACTTGTTTGGAGAGTTCAAGGTAGCATTTTTGGACAGAGGTGCAGTCCTTTGGAAGGGCAACAGATTGGAAGAATGGAATCAGCTCCTCCTGCCAGTAAATACCTTTGTATTCCTTCTTCAGGTTCACAAATGGATTGCTGGCCTTGCTGTGCCAGATATATGGCAGACCTGTCTTGACTCCCAATCCTAAGTGATCACAGATCACCTGCACAAACAAGAAATTCCATTTCATCTTTGACGTAAAATACTAAACGATACAACACAGTAGGTAGTATCAGAGACAGATGCAGCCTTTAAACAATGTGCATATATGTGTGAAAAAATACTAAAAATTCAAACAAACATTTAATTGTGAATCGACAACTTTAAATAGGGGTGTGCATTCGATTTATCGATTCGATTTTGACTCTTATCGATAATTACTTATCGATTATCGATTTGTACATATGTTTATCATTATCGTTTCAATAAGGTTTCGATTTTTTCGATTTCGATTTATCGATTTGGGGGCTAATCGATTTGGTTATCGATTACACCAATAAAAAATAATTGCGGGATTCCACGAAAAGTATATCGATATAATGGCGCCTGACTAATATGGACAAAAAGAAGCTAAAATAAGACGAATGCCATTTATAATATAAAAATTATGTCAACAAGCACATGCAACAAAACTAAAGTAAGGGATCAAATGTATGCCACCAACAGTCCAATGGTATAAAAAAAATAAAACAAAACAAAACACATCATCATGACTAATTCTGTTTTCTATTAATTTGAACTTCATTCCCTTGATCTTTAAATATGATCATTCCTTAAATGTGGTAGAAGAAATAATAGGGTAAGGGACTTAGGGTATAGATTAGGGAAAATAATATTGTATAGCTACTTTCAAAATAGTACCGGAATATATATACATTCTGTATATTATATTAATCTATACAAATAGGTAATTACTCATTTAACAAGTGTCTACAGCCTAGGATATGCATTCGATTTATCAATTCGATTTTGACCCTTGTCGATAATTACTTATCGATTATCGATTTGTACATATGATTATCGTTATCGTTTCAATAAGATTTCGATTTTTTAGATTTTGATTTTTTCGATTTCGATAACAAATAATCGATTCAATTTATCGATAAACCGATTCGAGTGCACACCCCTAACTTTAAAGCACAATAAGTTCAGTTCAGTCTATAACGATTAAAACTCATTAAGTTTAAATTTTGGATCTGTCTTTACAACAACAACAAAAAATCCAGTGTAATCCCACAAGTGAGGTCTGAGAGGATGGTATGTACGCATATCTTAGCCCTACCTTCAAGAAGGCAAAGAGAATGTTTCCGGTGGACACTCGGCTTAGGAAAAGTAAAAGGAAGGGCAACAACAAGCACACCAAAGTAGAAAATGCAATACCTTAGTGCACCAACCAGCCCACATATCGTCGTAGCGTCCAATAGGCTGTCCATCACCCATGAGTCCAAAGTACATAGCAGGGCCAATCAACTCACGGTCGAATGCCAAGTTCATGCCACACATGGGGAAGAGGGTTCCTTTTGGGATTGTCATAACAGCATCAACATACCTGAAAAAGACAAGACAAGAGTTAGAGACCTTGGCATTAAGGAATTAGGATCAAGAAACTCTAAAAAGTAGGATGGCATTGATACCTAGTGTTCCTTTCAAGAGGCTTGACAAGTTGGGTTGGTGCATCATAATCAGGGATGTTGAGCCAGAGACCATGTGAAACTGCAGTAGGTACACCTTCACGGAGACTGAATGGGTACCCACGCACAAAATCTGCACCCTCTCTGTACGGATCATACAATGTGTTGAAGAAAAATGGACTTGATGGGGACAACAGATTTTTAATGTGTTGTTCAAGTGCATTAATTTCCTTGCCAGTTGGGTCTTTGGCTACCTGCAAATTAATCAAAAATACCAATACATTAATACCACATACACCACTTCTCTCCTCACTTAAAAACACTAAAATTAAGCAAGAGACCTATTACCAAAATGTTGATACCCACAATCAAAGTTACACTACTATAGAAATATTTCCTTTTCAAATATATAATCAAGTAATCATAAAGACTCATAGCAATTAGAGATCCAGCATTTGACACAATACAACAACAACAAGAACCACAACTTAGCGTAATCCTACAAGTGGGGTCTGAGGAGGATAGAATGTAATCCTACAACTCAGCATTTGACACAATGCAACAAAATTAACTGTTATACATTCAGAATAAGTCACAATTAAGAATTAACACCAGATCCAGTCGTATATTAAACTAAAAAAGATCAAAACATCATTCCAAATCTCTTTAATAGATTAGCAGATCGAGCGTTTAATCCCCAAAAATAGGAATAGGAAATCACAATTCAATGTTCCATACTGTACGGATAACCAAATTCAATCCAAAATCCACTTTTTATAACGCTTAAAATCCAATCTTTGACATACAAAATTCAGCAGATCAATAACCTACTAGAGCAGTAAATACACAACTAAAAACAATTTCATAAAGCGGTGGCACAATCCAAATGAATATGTTTTTTAAAAGAGAGAAATCTTACAAAGCAATCGTCGTCAATGGTGTAGATGTACTTCTTCTTAGAAACCATGTAACCAAAGCAACGGCAAGCAGAATCCTTGAAAGAGATACAAGAAGCCTTAGGACCCAAAATTTTGTTAATGTCATTACGATTATAAAGCTCGTAATCAAACCCTTCAGGGACCTTAATGACCTTAGAAGGGTCACCATCTTGAACAATAATAAGATGATAAGACTGGAAAAAAGGCCTCCATTGCTCCAAGAAATCAAGGTTTCTGATAGTGGGGATAACTATGTCAAGTTCATCTTTCAGAAGAGGGGTTGGAGCAACTGAAGCAGAAGCCGTTGCCATTTGTGTAAATAAATTGGAGCGTTTCTGAGAATTAGGTGTAATAAGAGGGAGTTTATATAGATAGAGAAAAATAAAGAGAGAATTCAAAGGGAAGGGGTGGTGCCGATGTTGCGTCCGCGTACAAGTGAAACTCCTGAATAAAGAGAGCGGTAGCACGTGATGCGTCCATGTCATCAAAGCGTTACTTGTCAATTAGAAAAAGGGCCAATCCAGCCCGATTAATATGCAACAATTTTTATTGTTTGTGTTATAAATACACTTCTATTTAAGGTGAATGTCTTTAATTAGAGAGATTCTAGAGTTCTATTCTTGGTAGATAAATCATCCTCCTCCCTATAAATAGAGGTGCTCTCTACCATTGTAAATCATTCCTAACATTCTTTAAGTATCAATAAGAAGAACTCTCTCTACTCTTCTCTCTATTTGCTCTTGTTCTTGAGTTATTGTTCTTGTCTTTTATATTATTTCATAACACGTTATCAGCACGAGACTCTACCGTATCAAGAACCATTCTCGAGAAATCTAAGGTATTTCCCTCTTCCTAATTTAATTTTCGATTATGTCTGACATTACAAAAAGAAAGTTCGTTGCCCTTGAAATTTCGGGCAAGAACTATATGACTTGGGTGTTGGATGCTGAAATCCACTTAGATGCTATGGGTCTCGGAGACACCATCAAAGATAGAGAAAAAGCATCCACCCAAGAATGTGCGAAGGCCTTGATTTTCTTGCGCCACCACCTTGATGAAGGTTTGAAGATTGAATATCTCACCGTCAAGGATCCACTCGTCTTGTGGAACGGCTTAAAGGAGAGATATGACAACCTGAAGTTGGTCACTCTGCCACAAGCACGATATGATTGGGCTCATCTGAGGCTCCAGGACTTTAAGTCCGTTTCTGAATATAATTCTGCTATGTTCGGAATTACTTCCAAATTGAAGCTATGCGGGGATAATATCTCCGATTATGATATGCTTGAGAAAACGTTTACAACGTTTCATGCCTCCAATATAGTACTGCAACAACAGTACAGAGAGAAAGGCTTTACAAAGTACTCTGAACTGATTTCTCCTCTACTAGTGGCTGAGCGAAATAATGACCTGCTCATGAGAAATCATGAAAATCGACCCACTGGGTCTACACCACTGCCTGAAGCAGATAAGGTGCACTCTCATTATGCCAAACATGAAAAGGACCATGGTCATGGTCGTAAACGGGGTCATAGCCAGGGACGTAGACAAGGAAGAAATTCCAATGAAGTCCGTCACCCCCCGAAGAGAGATAACCACCGAAAGCAGAAACGGGGTCATGAAGATCCTAAGGAAAATGGTTCAGAAACGATATGTTATCGTTGCGGTGGGAAAGGGCACTGGTCAAAGACTTGCCGTATACCAAGACACTTGGTTGACCTTTATCAAGCATCTCGAAAGAGAAAAGGCCCTGAAACAAATTTTGTCTATGACGACAATGAGGACATCACCCACCTGGATGTGGCAGACTTCTTTGAGCAACCCGATGGGAAAATAGACCACCTAATCGGCGATGGGTCCGTGATGAAAGAAGATGGAGTTATTTGATTTTGTTCTACTTATTTGTATTAGTTAGTGAATAAACTAATAGTCATTAGCATTAGCTCGTATTAGTTAGTTCATAAAGCAATGTTAGCAGTAGTTCTTTAGAATATCTTCAATATGTTCAAATATCAATAAAACTTTTATTTTCCAGTGGGGGTAATCGACTAGCCTGAAAAACTAGTCGATTATCAACTATTTTCGCATTAAAGTTGAAAAACAATTGATCAACAATCGATTGTCGTTGACTAACAATCGATTGTCATTAGACAGTATAATCTGGAATTTTTCAAAAATCATCCACAATCGATTGTCTATGTCTAACAATCGATTGTCGTTAGACAGTGTAATCTGGAATTTTTCAAAAATCATCCACAATCGATTGTCTATGTCTAACAATCGATTGTCGTTAGACAGTGTGATCCGGAAATTTTCAAAATTAATCAACAATCGATTGTCAATGTTAAACAATCGATTGTGTGTGAAAAAATGCTTAAACTGAAATTTTCAAACTGCAAAGTAATGGATAACATATCTGATTTTGTTAGTCAACTGTTAGCAGCAGATTTTGAAAATATTATGTGACACAAAAGAACTGAACTTGTTTATTCTTATGTTCTTGTATCTCTTTTGTATGTCAAACTATGGGATAGCAAATATGGATATCTCACAAAGCGAACTTGGATCAACATCCAACTGTAAAAGTATTTGCCTAATTGATTCATGTACTACACATACAATACTCAAAGAAAGGAAGTATTTCTCTCAACTAAATATGTGTAAGGCAAACGTTACTACAATCTCTGGAAGTAGTAAATTGATTGAAGGCTCCGGAAGAGCAATTGTAACTCTGCCCAAGGGCACGACGTTAATCATAGAGAATGCAATGTTCTCCTCCAAGTCTAAGAGAAACTTGTTGAGTTTTAAAGATGTACGCCGGAATGGCTATCATATTGAGACAATGGATGAAGATAATATTGAATATCTCGTCATCACAAAGAATGTCTCCGGCCAAAAGAGGGTTATTGAGAAATTCCCGTCTTTATCTTGTGGCCTGTATTGGACAAGAATTAATGCAATTGAGGCACATTCAACAGTAAACCAAAGGGTTACTGATTCCAATACCTTTGTACTTTGGCATGATCGATTGGGACATCCAGGATCGGTCATGATGAGACGGATTATAGAAAGCTCATATGGGCATCCGTTAAAGAATTTCAAAATTCTTTCGAATAATGAATATCCTTGCACTTCGTGTTATCAAGGCAAGTTGATTATCAGGCCATCACCAACAAAGGTTGGGACTGAGTCACCCACGTTTCTGGAACGTATACAAGGGGACATTTGTGGACCTATTCACCCACCTAGTGGGTCGTTTAGGTATTTCATGGTCTTGATAGACGCATCCTGTAGATGGTCTCATGTGTGCCTGTTGTCATCACGCAACCTTGCGTTTGCGAAATTAATGGCACAAATAATTCGACTACGAGCACAATTTCCAGATAATCCAATCAAGTCCATTAGACTGGATAATGCTGCTGAGTTTACATCCCAAGCATTTAATGATTATTGCTTATCAATCGGGATAAAAGTTGAACATTCTGTAGCTCATGTTCACACTCAAAACGGTCTTGCAGAATCGTTAATCAAACGCCTGCAGTTGATTGCAAGGCCATTACTTATGAGAACGAGGCTGCCCACTTCGGTATGGGGTCACGCCATCTTACATGCAGCAATGCTAATTCGTCTCAGACCGACGAATTACCACAAGTATTCCCCGTTGCAATTGGTTTTGGGTCATGAACCCAATATATCCCATTTAAGGATTTTTGGATGCGCAGTATATGTGCCTATTGCACCGCCATCCCGCACCAAAATGGGTCCGCAAAGAAGGTTAGGAATATATGTTGGGTTTGAATCGCCCTCCATCATTCGCTACCTCGAAACATTGACAGGCGACTTGTTTACTGCACGATTTGCAGACTGTCGATTTGATGAGTCACTTTTCCCAAAATTAGGGGGAGAAGTTGGTGAAACCAAACGGGAAATTTTGTGGAAAAATGCATCATTATCTCATCTTGATCCACATACCTCTATTTGTGAAAGAGAGGTACAAAAGATTATCCATTTGCAAAGAATAGCAAATCAAATGCCTGACGCATTTACGGACTTGAAAAGGATAACGAAATCCCACATTCCCGCGGAAAATGTTCCAATCCGTATTGATGTCCCTGTTGGACAATCATCTAGTGTCATATCCAATGAGTCAAATGCACGCCTGAAGCGTGGCAGACCATTAGGTTCCAAAGATCGAAATCCTAGAAAGAGGAAAAAGAACGATCAAAATGACACCACGAAAGAATCTCATGATCTAACAAATTCTGAGATTCATGAAGAATCCATTGAGCCCGAGACTCTGGAAAATACGGAACTATCCCTAAATCCAATTAATATTGAGGCAAATATTAATCGAGTGAATATTGTGGTGGATAATGCCTTTGCTTATAATGTAGCATCTAGCATTATGCAAGAATGTGAGGATCTCGAACCTCAATCTGTTGAAGAATGTCGAAAAAGACATGATTGGCCAAAGTGGCAAGAAGCAATTCAATCAGAATTGAATTCGCTGGCAAAACGTGAAGTTTTTGGCCCTATAGTTAAAACACCTAATGGTGTTAAGCCTGTCGGCTATAAATGGGTCTTTGTACGCAAAAGAAATGAGAAAAACGAGGTACAAAGATATAAGGCACGCCTTGTTGCACAAGGTTTTTCTCAAAGGCCTGGTGTCGATTATGAAGAGACATATTCGCCTGTAATGGATGCGATAACCTTTTGTTATCTCATAAGTTTTGCTGTCCATGAAAAGCTTGACATGCACTTAATGGATGTGGTTACTGCATATCTTTATGGCTCACTTGATAATGAGATATACATGAAAATTCCCGATGGACTCAAGATGCCAAACGCGCATAACTCAAAATCTCGGGAAATGGTCTCAATTAAATTGCAAAGGTCCTTGTATGGTCTAAAGCAATCTGGACGAATGTGGTATAATCGTCTTAGTGAGTACTTGTTAAAAGAAGGCTATATAAATGACGCCATTTGCCCGTGTGTTTTTATAAAGAAAACAACATCGGAATTTGTTGTACTTGCCGTATATGTTGATGACATAAACTTTATTGGAACCCCTAAAGAACTCCAAAAGGCAATTGATTATCTAAAGGATGAATTCGAGATGAAAGATCTCGGAAAGACTAAACTATGTCTTGGTTTGCAAATTGAATATTTGGCAAACGGAATTTTTGTTCATCAATCTACCTATACAGAAAAGGTATTGAAACGGTTTTACATGGATGAAGCACATCCTTTAAGTACACCGATGGTTGTTCGATCACTTGATGTGAACAAAGATCCATTCCGACCACAAGAAAGGAATGAAGAGCTACTTGGTCATGAAGTACCATATCTTAGCGCAATTGGCGCACTAATGTATCTTGCAAATACTACAAGACCTGACATATCCTTTTCAGTTAATGTCTTAGCAAGATTTAGCTCGGCTCCTACGAGGAGACATTGGAATGGGATCAAACACATATTGCGGTACCTAAAGGGAACTACCGATATGGGCTTATTTTATGGCAAGAGTTGCAGCCCGGATCTTGTTGGTTATGCTGATGCTGGATATTTGTCCGACCCACACAAGGCTCGATCTCAAACGGGTTATGTGTTTACCTGTGGAGAAACCGCCATATCTTGGCGATCGACTAAGCAATCAATTGTGGCTACTTCATCTAATCATGCCGAGATAATTGCTATTCATGAAGCAAGTCGGGAGTGTGTGTGGTTAAGGTCGATAATACATCATATCCAAGACAAATGTGGTTTGAAGTGTGATAAACTACCCACAACTTTGTATGAAGACAATGCAGCATGTATAGCTCAATTGAAGGGAGGATTCATAAAAGGAGATAGAACGAAGCATATTTCACCAAAGTTATTCTTCACACATGATCTTCAAAAGAATGGTGATATCAATGTTCAACAGATTCGTTCAAGTGACAATATGGCTGATTTGTTCACAAAATCTCTACCAAAGTCAACCTTCAAGAAGCTAGTTCACAAGATCGGGATGCGAAGACTTAAGGACATAAATTGATGTTCTTATCAGGGGGAGTTAAGGCGCGTTGCACTCTTTTTCCCTTACAAGGTTTTGTCCCACCGGGTTTTCCTTGCAAGGTTTTTAACGAGGCAACCAATAGGCGCATATTCAAACATGTGTACTCTTTTTCCTTTCTTTAATTTTTCCCATTGGGTTTTGGTTTTAAGGTTTTAATGAGGCACATCATTGAATAGACATTCAAGGGGGAGTGTTATAACTACACTTCTATTTAAGGTGAATGTCTTTAATTAGAGAGATTCTAGAGTTCTATTCTTGGTAGATAAATCATCCTCCTCCCTATAAATAGAGGTGCTCTCTACCATTGTAAATCATTCCTAACATTCTTTAAGTATCAATAAGAAGAACTCTCTCTACTCTTCTCTCTATTTGCTCTTGTTCTTGAGTTATTGTTCTTGTCTTTTATATTATTTCATAACAGTTTGGAGTTAATGTTACTTATACATTACTCTCCTGCTATCAATAAAATAACCGGATTCAATATAACATTTTCGACATACTGAGTTGTGATACAAAATTAATACATGAATTGTTTTGAATTAAAATCTAAATTTGTTTGATTCAAAAGAAACTAAACTCTTTATAAGCAAATCAATCAAAAGAGATTAAAGGGGTAAATCATAGTCAAACATAATTAATACATGATCGAAAGATATAATAGCTGCAATCATATCTTGGACAAATAAAATATCAGAAAGTTTTATTAATAAGAGACTTGTGCCCTGCCTCTTGTGTAAGTCTAAATTTACCAAGAAAAAAAAATATCACTAGAGATTAATGAGTCCTTTTAATACAGGGCACAAGAGTTTACTATAGAAAGTATGAGACTGAGCAAGATTTTATCTAACTATACACAATTTACAGACTTTCTAACCAACTTTTTTTTTAATTTTTTTCATCGGTTTTTTTTATTTGACATTGAACTGATCCTTTTAGGTGATCTTAATCATTCCTACTTCCAACATGTTCCTCTCAAAGTGATCTCTAGTTAAGTATTTTGTGAAGATGTTAGCAATTTTCTTGTCAGACGCACCAAAACTCCACAGTGATCAAGCCTTTCTCATAGTTGTCCCTCAAAAAATGATGTCTAACATCTATGTGCTTAGTTCTCTTATGATGAACCAGATTCTTAGTCATACTAACAGCACTAGTGTTATCATTAAAAAATAGGAATGCAACCAACTTCAATACCAAAATCCATAAACTGCCGCTTGTATTTACCTGAAATCAAGCACAAAGACCTATACTGAAAATAATGTCATGTTTGCTAGCAGTAAGATACCAAAGAGAACCAATCATTCCCCTATACAACTTCTGATCAACAGATGAACTAGGTTCATCTTACATATGATTTCATGGATGTTGATATAGGAGTTTCAATTTCTTTGGATGTTCCTTCCTGGTTTTGTTACTGAGTAATAGGCTCATGGACAGGTTCCTCGAGGTTTGAGGATCAATTTCTCTTTATTCAGTTCCCCCTTTCATGTTGCCCTGGGTGGAAGAACTTGTTCCATAACCCGTTCCTTCTTCTGGTGCAGCTTCAGTCTGGGCTGTGATTTCATTTAAATTTTTTACCAGCCCACTAGCTTCATCTTCATGTTTCTGTCTCTCAGAAAGAATGTTAGTTTCATCAAAACTACATGTATACTTTCATCTACACACATAGTTCTTTTGTTTTACACTTCATATGCTTTTCTATGCAAAGAATATCCCAAGAATACTCCATCATCACTTCTGGAATCAAATTTTACATATAGAGTCTTTGCCATTATTGTGCACAAAGTACTTGCATCTAAATTCCCTAAGATCAGATATATTTAGTTTCTCCCTTTAAGTGACTCATAGGGAATCTTCTTAACAAGAGGTCTAGTCATGCAAATATTTATGATGTAGCATGCAAGTTCAGTAAATTTAGCATTTTTAAATTCAGTTCCATGATCAACCCAATTGATGCAAGTTGATTACCTCGTTGTTTCTAATTTTTATTTTATTTTTTTATTTAACACAAGAAGCAAACATGTCAAATGCTTCAACTTTTGATGTTAAAAATAATGTCCGAGAAAACCTAGAGTAATCATCAACAAGCACCATCACATATCTTTTACTACCTCTGCTTAATGTTCTCAGTGGACCACAGAGATCTACATGGACCAGTTTCATCGATCTAGTGGTGCTTACCATTTTTTTGCTTTTGACAGAGGATCTTACCTGCTTCCCCCTTGCACAAGCCTCAAAAATTTTGTCTTCCTTCAACTTAATATTAGGCAGTCCTATCACCAAATCCTTGGAGACTAGTTTGTTTAGTTGACTTAGACTAGCATGTCCAAGTCTCTTGTGCCAAAGGAGGGGATCATTGTCCAAACACACTTAAGCAAGTGAGTGCATTTTCTGAAAATGTGGACATATCTGAAATGTATATATTATTTTTCCTGCAAAACAATCTTGTTATCGGTAAGATTAATAACAAAATATTTTGTAAAGGTGAATGCTACCAAGTTACCTCTATCACACAATTGTGATTATCTTATTAGGCAGTATTTTATGCCATCTATCGGGTAGAAATTCTCAATAGAGTGAGAATCCGCCTTACCTACCTTTCCAACCTCAATGATCTCATCTTTCTTCCCATTTCCGAAGGAGACATCACCTCATTTGAGGTCCTTAAGTGAAAGGATCTGATTCTTACTTCCTGACATAAACTTTGAGCAGCCACTATCCATGTACCATGTTTGGCCGCTCCCCTTTATTTGGACCCACAAAAGAAAATTAGGGATTAGTCTTAGGAACCCAAACTGGGTCCCTTTCTATAGGCAAAAGGGTGAATTAGATTCCTTTTAGCCCAACCTGGCAGCCTATTTTTCCCTTGAACAAATTCTTTATTCTTTTGACTAGCCTTTTCTTTTGTAGTACATTCAGATATATAGTGACCAATTTTACCATAGTGTGTGCAAATTATATTCTCAGAAAATGTGAGGTACTTGCTTTTGGGATCCCACTTAGGTGCAGGGGTCCCGTAGCCAAGTCCTTTCTTATTGCTACTATGGTGTTCATGTAGCCATGAAAGAGCATTGGAGGACCTATTCCATTTACAGGTTCTGTCTAGAGCATGTTAACCTTGTTTAGATCATCCTTAAGGACTCTTATATGCTCATCTTTTTTGTACAACCCATCTTTCATTTTTCTTACATTTTCTTCTAAAGTGAGTTGTGTGTGATTAACTTTCTTTTTACCAGTTCCTAATTTCAATTTTAAATTTCAGATCTTATATCTAGGACAATGATGTCAAGTTCATAAACCTGGTTCTTTGACTCGGCATTTTTACTATCTCTTTCACTAGCCCTAAGTTCTAGATTTATGCACTTAGCTTTCAAAATCACATACTCCTTAGACAGTTGTTCCTTTTTATTATTTAGTTCCTCATATTCATCAATGAGATCTAGGAGTAACTCATATAGTCTTTCTTTAGACAAAAATTAATCTTGTCTTTGAGATGATTTATACTTATCTCGTATTCCTTATCGGATTCTCCAATTGCCATAAGTGCTTCTTCATCTCCATTTTCACCCTCTGAGTCCTCATCTGAGCTTTCTCCCCAGGTAGCAACCATAGCCTTTGTTGATCCTTTGTTCTTCTTAAATTGAACCTGTTCCCTCTTCTTGTTTCTTTGTTTAGCTCTTTCTTTCTTCCATTCAATTTCCCATTGAGGGCAGTTTCTGATGTGGTGATCAGTCTTCCCACACTTGTAACACCCCTCATTGGTTTATTTTTTAGGAACCCTTGATTTTTTGTAGCTTCCACTTCTTGAAGGACTATTTCCTCTCATTAAGTACTTCTTGAATTCCTTTGTGATAATGGTCATTTCATCATCCTCTAGATCAGCACCTTCAGTGATTCTGAATGTCATGCTCCTTTCCTTCTTGGGTGCATCCATCTTCATGGTTTTCTTTCTAAGTTTATAGGCTTTGAGGTTTCTAATTAGCTCGTCCAACTTAAGATTGGCTATGTTCTTTTATTCCTAAATGGCGGTGATTTTGCTTTCCCAAGTGACAGGCAGAACCCTTGTCAAAATTTTCTCAACTTTGTCTTCTTCAAGAATAACCCTTCCAAGAGGCATAAGTTTATTTGTCAGCGTGGTGAACCTTGTATACATCTCTTGGATGGTTTTCCCTTCTTCCATGGTAAAATTATCATATTGAGACTGCAGTAGTGTTCCTCTAGACCTCTTCACTTGAGGTGTTCCTTCATGAGCCACTTGCAATGTGTCCCATATTTCCTTTGCAATAGTACAACTTTGAATCATGTTGTACTCGTCTGGACCCAGTCCACACACAAGACATTTTTTGGCCTTAGCATTCTTCTCCCATTTCTTCAAATCTTCAGTAGTGCAGTCAGCTCTTATTTTTGGCATATCTACTCCTTCAGAATTCTTCTTCATGGTAGCCAGGGGACCATCAGTGACAATGTCCTATAGCTGATAGTCTTCTCCGATGATATGATATCTCATTCTATTTTTCCACCACGAATAGTAGTGGCCACTAAAGAGTGGAGGCTTATCAGTGAATTTCCCTTCCCAGTTTCCAGGTGGTGCGCTCATATTGATCTGTTCCTGAGGTGTTAGCCTCTTCAAGGATAACCCTCTATGATACCAATCGATGTTCTAAACGTCAATACCACACAAGAGGGGGGTGATTTGTGTGGTACCCAATTTTCGCTCTAGAAGAACCTGGTTCTTCTAGGTGTTCTAGCTACTGTTGTTTGCGAAATTAAAAGTACATAAAATAAAGAACACAGAGATTTTTACGTAGAAAAAACCTGGCTTAAAAGATAAAAAAAACATGACCTACTACTCAGTAGGATTTTAACAAACTTCCACTAAACTTAATGAGCAAAAAGCAGCATTTACAAAACTCTTGTAAACCTAAGGATTAACTCTAATCCCAGTGTGGCACACAGTCTCAACTGTTGCAACACTTTTAAGTTAACTCTAACTTGAATACTCAAAATACCTATTACAATTGCTTCTAAATATGCTAAAAGGTACAATATAAAAACACCTGCTACAGTTGAACTAGAAATAAAGAAAGACACGTAAAACTCTTCATGGAGCTGGTTCTTCAATCTGGTTCATGTAGCTTCAGGTTTTCACATTTGAATTACTCATGAATTTCTTCCAAAAAGCCTTGCTATTTTGCTCTCAATTCACTTTTAACTTTTGTATTTTTGTGCAAAACTTTTAATTTGAGAACATCCTGCAATTTATAGACTTAGTAGATGAAGAAATAACAAGAGTTCTGATGCAACTCTTCCTTGGTGGACGAGTTCTAGTTGATTTACTCTTCTAACTCCTTCCCTATCTTGGATAGTGTTCTATTTGATAATAGAATCCTTCTCCTTATCAATTATACAACCTTTTCGATCAGGAGATATTAGATACACCAAGTTAAACTTATCTCCTTCACGTGAAACCCACATGCTTGAATCTGCCTATTTTATGAACATGATGGATGGACCACTAGGATGGACCCGATTCATCCTGAGTTCCTTTTTCAATATTCAAAATTTAACCATTAGTTGGGCCAACACACCGGGCTCAGGTTGAGGAGATGAGCGCCGAATGGAGATGGAAACTTTCTACTATGGAGAGCAAGGTTACCAATTTGAAGCGTATTGTGAGAGCCTGGTCTGAGGCTTTATCAAGAGCGCCGACTCTTAAAGAGACTCGCGTTCTCAAGTCCCAGCAAGAATCAGAGCGGGCGACTGCGACCCTTATGGAGGCGAGGCTCGAGGAGCGAATTGGCACGATTGATCAGGAGGCTTCGGTTATGTCAAATCGAGTCGCGACCTTAGAGGAGGAGAACTAGAAACTGAGGGACCATGCTGGACTATCCTGTGTTGTCGTTCCTCGCTAGGCTCATATGCTCTGGATCTACACCGAAGCCCAGCGAGACATTTTCAGGAACTTGTGGGAAGCAGGCATCATGAAAGAGGCTGCCGTGTGAAGGCTCACGAGGCTTGTGCCAACTGCGGATATGATGTGGCAACACCCGAAGCTGATGGGGGTGCGGGCGGTGATGATGATAAGCCTTATGAAGATGATGATGACAGCGACGGTGATGACGCCGAGTGAAGGACAAGTTGTACTTTGTTTTTCTTTGCATTTTGTATGCCGGTTGGCATTTGTTTGTTTCTCATCGTTGCTTTTTTGTTTTTCTTTCTCTTTTAGTTAACTGGCCTAGGCCAGGTTTAAGCGACGATAATCCACATTTATGACCCTGAATGAAGAACTCTTTTTTGCTACTTATCTTGTGTTTCAGCTTTATTTTAGTTCACTTATGGTCTCGTCGCGAAATGAGGGCTCGTCCGACAAGTTTTGGTTCTCTTTTTGTAACGAAGGCTTCTGGCCTCAAGGGTTTTATTTCGAAATTATTGAAATAACAGCCCGTCTGAGTTCGAATGAGGTTTAACCTATCGATTTTTTTATGGCTAAGGTCTTAGCCTTAAGGATGTTATTTCGAACTTACTAAAATAACAACCCGTCTGATGTCAAACGAGGTCAAACCTATCGATTCTTTGATGGCGAAGGCCTTAGCCTTAAGGGTTTTCATGCGAACTTGACGAAATAACAGTCCATCTGAGTTTGAACGACGTCGAACCTGTAGATTCTTTGATGGCGAAGGCCTTAGCCTTAAGGGTGTTATTTCGAACTTATTGAAATAATACCATGTTTGAGTTCGAACGAGGTTGAACCTGTCGATTCTTTGATGGCGAAGGCCTTGGCCCTAAGAATGTTATTGCGAACTTATCAAAATAATAGCATGTCTGAGTTCGAACGAGGTCGAACCTGTCAATTTTTTTATGGAAGGCCTTAGCCTTAAGGGTGTTATTCCGAACTTATCAAAATATCAGCCCGTCCGAGTTTGATCAGGGTCGAACCTGTCGATTATTTGATGGTGACGGCTTTAGCCTTAAGGGTATTATTTCGAACTTATCAAAATAATAGCCCATCTAAGTTTGAACGAGGTCAAACCTGTCGATTCTTTGATGGTGAAGGCCTTAGCCTTAAGGGTATTATTATGAACTTATCGAAATAACAACCCGTCTGACTTCGAACGAGGTCGAGCCTGTCAATTTTTCTATGGCGAAGGCCTTAGCCTTAAGTGTGTTATTTCGAATTTATCGAAATAACAGCCCGTCTGAGTTCGAACAAGTCGAACCTGTCGATTCTTTGATGGCAAATGCCTTAGCTTTAAGGGTGTTATTGCGAACTTATCGAAATAACAGTCCGTATAAGTTTGAAATAGATCGAACCTGTCAATGTTAGATGGCCAAGGCCTTAGCCTTAAGGGTTTTATTTCGAACTTATCGAAATAACGGCTCATCCGAGTTCGAACGAGGTCGAACCTATCGATTCTTTGATGGCGAAGTTCTTAGCCTTAAGGGTGTTATTTTGAACTTATCTAAATAATGGTTTGTCTTTCGAACGAGGTCCAACTTGTCGATTCTTTGATGGTGAAGGCCTTAGCCTTAACGGTGTTATTTTGAACTTATCAAAATAACAGCCCATCTGAGTTCGAACGAGTTCGAACCTGTCGATTCTTTAATGGCGAAGGCCTTAGACTTAAGGGTGTTATTGCAAACTTATCAAAATAACAGCCCGTTTGAGTTTGAACGAGGTCAAACCTGTCACTTTTTTATGGCGAAGGCCTTAGCCTTAAGTGTCTTATTTTGAAGTTATCGAAATAATAGCCCGTGTGAGTTCGAACGAGGTCGAACCCATCAATTTTTGAAGGCGAAAGCCTTACCTTAAAGGTGTTATTTCGAACTCATCGAAATAACAAACCGTCTGAGTTCAAACGAGGTTGAACCTGTCACTTCTTTGATGGCGAAGGCTTAGCCTTAAAGGTGTTATTTCGAACTTATATAAATAACAACTCGTCTGATTTCGAACGAGGTTGAACTTGTCGATTCTTTGATGGCGAAGGCTTTAGCCTTAAGGGTGTTATTTCGAACTTATCGAAAAAATAGCCCGTCTAAGTTCGAACGAGGTCGAACCTATTGATTCTTTGATGGCGAAGGTCTTAGACTTAAGGGTGTTATTTCGAACTTATCGAAATAACAGCCCGTCTGAGTTCAAAGGAGGTCGAACCTGTTGATTCTTTGATGGCGAAGGCCTTAGCCTTAAGGGTGTTATCTAAAACTTATCGAAATAACAACCCGTCTTGAGTTCGAACGAGGCTGAACATGTAGAGTTTTTAGGGCGAAGGCCATTAGCCTTAGTCCCAGTGCGGCAGCCATTGCTTGCATCGATGATTCCGCGCATGAGTGCTAGGCACCAACACTCTGCTCGGACCCACGTTATACGCGTGTCGCAGTTTCTCGTTTGGCTGTGGTTGTTCCTCTGGAATATGTTGCCGATCGGGAAGGTCTGGGCTTTTTTTAGATGCCTTTCGGTTTTTCATTCGAGGTATTCCTACGTCAGTTTCCGGTTTAACAAAGTATGGAGGATGGGGATGGAGTGATCCATGCTTTTGCCCGGTGATTTTTCAAAAGAGGGAGAGAATATATTACAGCGCCCCTTTCCTTGTTCAGGATGTTCGAGTCCGGTAGGGCAGAGGATTCTAGCCCTTGCTTACACGTTCGACTTATCTTTCCTTTGTGCGCTTCTTTCAGATCTGGTGTGAGCTGGATTCACTTCTCGTGTTTATTTAGCTTCGATCCAGGAAGAACTAAGTATTTTCACTAGGAAATTCCCACAGACAGCGCCAAATTGTTTGGCTCAAAAGAAACTAAACTCTTTATAAGCAAATAAATCAAAAGAGATAAAGGGGTAAATCATACTCAAACATAATTAGCACTGGATCGAAAGATATAATAGCTGCAATCATATCTTTGACAAATAAAATATCAGAAAGTTTTATTGATGATAGAATTGTACCCTGCTCTCCTCAGAGAAGAATCGGAGCTTATAATCGATTTTATCTCTTTCTTAGATGTTGATAAATGGAGCTTCCCTCATTTCTCCGTAGGTCCAGGATCTTGTTTCTAGGAGCTCTATTTCTCCTTTTTGGACTGTCTGAGTATTAGAGACGAAGTCGGAAGGAAAAGCCTCCCTTTCAGTTCTTTTTTCCTCCCTTTATAGCCGAAGAATTTCTTGACCATGACTTGTCATGGTTGGATCGGGGATGCTTCCCCCCCCCCCACCCCCCCGCCCGTGAGGTCTTCGCCTCGTTACTTATATCGAACGTAGTACTGATATGATGGTTGACTTCTTTCATAAGATGATAGGGGTAGGGTCGTAGCCACCGTAATAGTGTGGTCAGATTTTGACCAATATAAAATTATTTGCACTACTTAAATAAAATTTTCATTCCGCTTCCCCAAAAAGTAAATGGTGTCATAACAAATGTATTACTAACAAATTATCATGGACTTTTTTATTGTGGCATAATTAAATTTACATGGCATAGTTATTTAATCTAAAGTTGATCCGCCAAAACTCATCCCAAATATTGAAAACTTATTTAATACTAGGGCATTTCTCATTTAAATCGCATTTATTTAAGGGTGTTATTTCGAACTTATCGAAATAACAGCCCGTCTGAGTTCAAAGGAGGTCGAACCTGTTGATTCTTTGATGGCGAAGGCCTTAGCCTTAAGGGTGTTATACCCGTCTTGAGTTCGAACGAGGCTGAACATGTAGAGTTTTTAGGGCGAAGGCCATTAGCCTTAGTCCCAGTGCGGCAGCCATTGCTTGCATCGATGATTCCGCGCATGAGTGCTAGGCACCAACACTCTGCTCGGACCCACGTTATACGCGTGTCGCAGTTTCTCGTTTGGCTGTGGTTGTTCCTCTGGAATATGTTGCCGATCGGGAAGGTCTGGGCTTTTTTTAGATGCCTTTCGGTTTTTCATTCGAGGTATTCCTACGTCAGTTTCCGGTTTAACAAAGTATGGAGGATGGGGATGGAGTGATCCATGCTTTTGCCCGGTGATTTTTCAAAAGAGGGAGAGAATATATTACAGCGCCCCTTTCCTTGTTCAGGATGTTCGAGTCCGGTAGGGCAGAGGATTCTAGCCCTTGCTTACACGTTCGACTTATCTTTCCTTTGTGCGCTTCTTTCAGATCTGGTGTGAGCTGGATTCACTTCTCGTGTTTATTTAGCTTCGATCCAGGAAGAACTAAGTATTTTCACTAGGAAATTCCCACAGACAGCGCCAAATTGTTTGGCTCAAAAGAAACTAAACTCTTTATAAGCAAATAAATCAAAAGAGATAAAGGGGTAAATCATACTCAAACATAATTAGCACTGGATCGAAAGATATAATAGCTGCAATCATATCTTTGACAAATAAAATATCAGAAAGTTTTATTGATGATAGAATTGTACCCTGCTCTCCTCAGAGAAGAATCGGAGCTTATAATCGATTTTATCTCTTTCTTAGATGTTGATAAATGGAGCTTCCCTCATTTCTCCGTAGGTCCAGGATCTTGTTTCTAGGAGCTCTATTTCTCCTTTTTGGACTGTCTGAGTATTAGAGACGAAGTCGGAAGGAAAAGCCTCCCTTTCAGTTCTTTTTTCCTCCCTTTATAGCCGAAGAATTTCTTGACCATGACTTGTCATGGTTGGATCGGGGATGCTTCCCCCCCCCCCACCCCCCCGCCCGTGAGGTCTTCGCCTCGTTACTTATATCGAACGTAGTACTGATATGATGGTTGACTTCTTTCATAAGATGATAGGGGTAGGGTCGTAGCCACCGTAATAGTGTGGTCAGATTTTGACCAATATAAAATTATTTGCACTACTTAAATAAAATTTTCATTCCGCTTCCCCAAAAAGTAAATGGTGTCATAACAAATGTATTACTAACAAATTATCATGGACTTTTTTATTGTGGCATAATTAAATTTACATGGCATAGTTATTTAATCTAAAGTTGATCCGCCAAAACTCATCCCAAATATTGAAAACTTATTTAATACTAGGGCATTTCTCATTTAAATCGCATTTCTTCAGTGGTTTTTTTTTTTCCGCAGTGGTTTTATCTTTAGGACAAACAACGACGACCATGACTATGTAAACCATTTTATTCAATTAGTTGAGAATATTGAGTTGTATGGTAGAGCTTGACTAATTCAGTGATCTATTCTTCATCTAGTTGAAAATTGATGATAACTTTTAATAGTAACACATTACTTTACTTGACGAATAAACAAAAGGCAAAGAAGACTTCTAATGACTTCCTGTATGAGAAAAGGACCATCTTCTACTGAGTTCCCATGTTATTTTCTATATCATGGAGAGCAAGGTCTCCTATGATTAGTTATAATTTGACTGGAAAACATTATATTTCATAAATTAATGCATTTTTATTTGGTTAAGGCGCTAGTTTTTTTTTCTTTTTTTAATTGTGGTTTTCAGGTATTGTTTTGCAAACCCCACTAGCTGTACCTATCGGAGCACACTATTTTACGCGGTGGCAAGCAGTATCTTTGTCAAAATTTTTTATCATTTATATATTATATATATATAAAATAATAAATAAAATAAAAATATAAGATAAAATTCTTAAAAATAATATCACTTGCAACAAAACATTTTAATAATCTAATAGTTGTTAGCTTTAAGTATTATGTAAGAGGTCTTGGATTTGAACTCCTTTAGCTTCACAATTTTTTTTGACACATGGCGTTCTTCCATTGACTCGCCCATCAAAATCACTCCGTTATAAATGCAGTTTGAAACTTTTAATTCGTATTTCAAAAAATCAAATATGAAATCGATTCAAAATTCAAGTATAGAAATAAAATTTGGTTTTCAACCTGTTTGGCTAAAAGTATAAAAGTTTTTGACACATGGCGTTCTTCCAATGACTCGCCCATCAAAATCACTCAGTTATAAATGCAGTTTGAAACTTTGAATTCGTATTTCTACTATCAACGGTTAAGGGTCAAATATATCCTTGTACTATTCGAAATAGATCATATTTATCCTCCATTTGAATTCTTTAACAAATATGTCCCCACCGTTATACATTAGGGCCATATATATTCTCTACCGTTAAAACTTGTTTCCAGAGTATCTTTTTAACACGTGGCATTAAATCATTGCATCAGATTACCCACCCATTCAATTTATTAAACCTGCCCGATACAGTGTTTAAACCCGTCCAACCCATCACATTTCCAAATTTTAAGTTAGAGATGGGGTTGCCTCAAGTGCCCTCCAGCAGTGTTGCTGAGGAAGTGGCCACATCATTGAGCACATTTGTTCAAACTCCTGCTAGATTTGCTGGCAATATGAGCAGCTATGATATGAGTGGAATGCACATAAGTTGCCTTAGCAATTGCACATCCGCAGCGGATTTCGCATTCGCCTCGTCTAGGGCTGTTTCGAGGGATGCTGATGTTCTTAGTATTCATAAAGATGGTATGACAAACATGCATAAATTGAGGATTGACTCTGCAGAAAAGCATGGTTTCTTAACCCATAATGGTGCAAGGACTACTACCCAGAGTCCTGCGTCAAGGATTGTCGGGTTTGAATCAAAGATTGCGATGAAAAGCGCTGCTAATTTATTCGAAACAAACCCATCTGATGGCATTCACTCATCTACTGTGGTTCAGGACATTGACCAAATGACTGAGACTACAAGTTCATTAGTTAGGAAACGCTTGTTGTCACCTTTGAATAGCATGGTTCTTCCTGATAAATTTCCAGGTGAATCTCTGGATATTGGGGGTAGTACTGTTTTTAGGAGTAATTCCAACTTCACGCTTGATAAATATGGTGCTCCCTCACAAGAACATAAGAAGGCTCATATAGGCAACACAAACAACTTTAGTAATAGAAATTGGTTCATGCCCTCTTTCGCTAAGGGGAATTGTTCACCAAATGAAACCTATGGAGGAGTCTCCCCTTTTCTCACAGATGGCCCTTTGTTCAATGACACTGGGTCGGGCGGGTTTAAAGACTGGGTCGGGCGGGTTTAATAAATTGAATGGGTGGATAATCTGATCCAATGGTTTAATGCCACGTGTTAAAAAAATAATCTGGAAACAAGTTTTAACGGTAGAGGGATATATATGGCCCTAATATATAACGGTGGGGACATATTTGTTAAAGAATTCAAACGGATGATAAATATAGCCTATTTCGAATAGTACAAGGATATATTTGACCCTTAACCGAAAAATCAAATATGAAATCGATACAAAATTCAAGTATAGAAATCAAGTTTGGTTTTCAACCTGTTTGGCTAAAAGTTATCTGAATACTTAAATAGTTCTAAAACAATTAAAAATAGTATGGGTTAATCGGAATCAAGAGTAATATGAACTAGAGATCCTAAAGTGATTAAGATTAATTATAGTGTCAATGATGCGAGATATAAGAGCAATAAAATAGGTCGTAAACTTTGCACAAGAGAGAGAGAGAGAGTCAGATAGAGAGAGAGTTGTATATTTTCAATAGTAAATACACATGATCCTTTACAAAGGGGAAGGTCCCCTTTATATACTAAGGGACTTTACTCGAAATAACCAAAGGAAAGTACAAGGGTTGGTGGCCTCAGTGTACGAGTGTCAAAGCTTGAAACGGTGTTGCAGCGAGTCATGTCACTCGGTCCGTCTATTAATTGAGGCCGGTCTTACTCGAGTCGACCATAATTAGGTCGCTTTCTTCACCGAGGATGTATGTAGATAATATATGGGCGTAGAGAACCAAATTTGACTAATACAGATAGTCCCTCAGTTTATTGGGGACGCAGTCGAGAGGTGTCTCCAATGAACGGACATACATGCTCGACACCTATGGAAATTTGGCCGTTCCTGTTGATACCCCTGTAAGAGACGTGCTCATATGTGAGGAGGTAAAGTCGTTGACATATTACCTCTTTTGTGGAGTTTCTTTTTAAGATGACATCATCGATCACGTGCATGATCATTACCTCTGCTTCCGAGGCGGTTCAGGTTATGACGTGACGCTTGGGTTTCCTGCGCCGGTTTTCGAATCATGCCCTTTCGATTTCTGTGTACCTTTTCTTATAAATAGAGGGAGAGTTGAACTGGATTCATCTTTCGAACCTTTTCTGAGAGTACTTTCCCAATCTTTTCCCTATCTTTTTTTGGTGATTGTTGTTCTTTCTTCTCTGAAATTTTCGTTCTTAGGAATCGAACTCGTGACCGGAAATACCTTTTTCTTATAACTTTCGCTATGTTCAGGCGTCGTCATGATAATAACAGGACCAAGGACATTGCTTCCTCTAGGGCTTCGTCATCCTCAAATGATGAGGAGGCCGAGGAAGTTTTTGTTCCGCTATCAATGGCTAACTTGCTCCCACTCAATATGAGTAAAAGGAGCGACTTTAAGAATAAGTGTAAACTCCCTCCCTGGGAGCACAGTGATCTAGTGTCGTCTCACTTGGCCATTCTCATGGAATCATATAATATCCCCGATCACGTTGAGATGGTCCCTGCGGGGCTAGACCACACCAATGTGCACAAGCCCGGGTACTGTGCTTTTTATGAGTATGCCTTTCGAATCGGGTACAGCCTCCCGCTTTACCATTTGGCGGAGGAGCTCTGTCGTTGGTTCGGGGCGTGCCCGACCCAACTTACTCTGTACACATTGAAGGTGTCTAGGGTGCTTACCATCTACGCGGCGAAGGCTGGGAAGGAGGTTACCGTTCATCACCTTCTACAAATGTTTAATGCAGTCTTTATGAGGGGCTCGATGCTCCAGTTAAGGAGTCGAGGCAAGAAAAGATGTGTGTCAAAGGTGGACAACAAGTCCAACCGCAAATTCTGGACGAGATTCTTCTTCGTGCGTACCGAGCACCTTGTGTCTGACCCTGAAGGGTTTCCAGAGGTGTGGAACGATGCACGTAAGTATTACTGTGCGTAAATTTTATTATGGTGACTTCACCTTGCTGTTTTTCACCGTTGAAAATTTCCCTTTGCTTTCATTTAGTGACAGATCGCCCTCCTCGAAGGGTTGACGACATTAGGTTATGGGTGCAAGCGTTGACACCATTTACAGAAGAATATCGTTCATGGCCTGAGTTCGTTAGACTCCATGGCCCGGAAGGTAACGGTCTTACCTAATTTTTGTTATGGTTTAGGGGCCCCCCATAATTTTATTTCCCGTCTCATACATATTTTAGGAGATCGGGACGCTTCTAAAAAGGCGCAGAAGAAGAAGACCATGGCCGGCCCTTCTAGGGCGATATCCGGTCCTGAGGAAGACTGAATCCTTATTGGTACGTCCAGGCGCAGTACTTCGCCGCTCTCAGGGCAAGAGGTTGCTTTAGAAGCGGCTCCAAAGACAGTACCTGAGGCCGTGCTGGGGGTCGTACCCGAGACAATGCCTATGGAGGTACTAACGGCTGCTCCTGAGATCACCCCCATAGGGACATCCTCTACCGAACCGACTCCCTCTGAGCCCGCTCTGCGTCCCACGGAGGGGAACCGTGAGGAGGAGGAGACATTGGAGATGAGGCAGCGTCGAATTCTTACCGGCAAGGCCGTGGCTACTCAGACGAGGAAGGTTAAGCCATCCCGTCCTGGATCAAGGCCGATTTTCATGGCAGAGGCCATTCACTTAGGGAGGGACATTATTAGGAGGGCGGCCACGGAGAGAAGGAGCGAAGGCATGGACGTGGCGGGCCCAGGGGCTGCTAGGAAAGACGCAGGCAGAGGAGGTAGGTCCTTGAACCGGGTGGAGATGGTGGCCGGTCAGTCTTCTCATCGCATAGTGATTCCAAGTCACTATAATTTGTTGGAGAGTTGTGAGGAGGAGGCCACCAGTATGACGCTCTTGTGTGCGACCCTGGCGGAACTTAGCGACAAAGTCTTGGCCCAAAGGGTGGCAGGTACGGCCTTACGGGTATGCCTTTGCCTTGCTCGATGACCTTTATTTTTATGTTAGTGGAGGATGATTTTCCCCGTATTTACTTGGTTTCTTTTCCAGACTCTTGTCCTAGAGGTGGAGAGGGATCGGCGCCGGAAGGAGAAGATGGCCAGCTACAACAGGCTAGTGCAGAATTATAACAAGACGCGCGAGGCGCACCGGACCTTAGCCGATATGTATAAGCAGGACCCTAACTTTAGGGTGGTTCGTGAGGGCCTCGTAGAGTCCAAGGAGCAGTTGAAAAAAAGAGTGGCCGAGCTGGAGAAGGTTGATGAACAGCTCATGGCCGCTGTTGCTCGGGCCGCGGAGATGGAGGTCCTTATTCAGGCCAAAGACGAGGAGATGCAATTTGGCCGTGTGGTCGCGGAGGAGGCGGAAGAATTACGCACCTGGGTTGAGGCTTTAACGAAGGAACTCAATGCCACGAAGGCCAAGGTCTAGGAGCTCAAGCGAGCTCTTGCACAAGCCGATACGTCTCATGAAGCGCATGAGAGGCCAGGCTGGTCATGCTTGAGGAATTCCTAGCGGCTGGTCGAGCATTTGAAGCGGAAGTTGAGAGCCAGCGCCAATTGGTTAGAGTCGCTCGTGAAGCGCCGGCTATTATCCTGAATCGCCGGCCCGGGAGGGGGGAAACTCTACAAACGTCAACCATTTTGAATCCAACTCTTGGGTTTCTAAGGCGTACCCTCGTGGAAATGAGGACGGGCCACCTAAAGGCCAGGCCGCGCAGGATAAGTAGTGGACTTTTAGGATCCTTGTAAATATGCCTGTAAATACTGCTTTTTGCATCATGGGTGTTTGTCCCCTTTGACAAAAACATATAATTTTTGTTGTAAGTAATCATTTCTGCTTTTTGGCACATTGTTGTATTTTTTACCGTAGTTGTGTGGAACTTGACGGCCATAGCCGTGTAAAACAATGGCCGTAGCTTTTCACGATTCGACGACCCTAGTCGTGTAGCAATGATGGCCTTAGCCTCATAAAATTCGATGACCTTAGTCGTAATACGTGATGGCCTTAGCCATGTAGAATAACGATTGTAACATGATGGCCTTAGCCATATAGAATAATGGTCGTAGCCTGATGGCCTTAGCCATATAAAATAATGGTCGTAGCAGTATGAAAACGATGGCCATAGCCATGTAAAATAATGGTCGTAGCCTGGTGGCCTTATCCATGTAAAATAATGGTCGTAGCCTGATGGCCTTAGCCATGTAAAATAATGGTTGTAGCCTGATGGCCTTAGCCATATAAAATAATGGCAGTAGCCTAATGGCCTTAGCCATATAAAATAATGGTCGTAGCCTGATGTCCTTAGCCATGTAAAATAATGGTCGTAGCCTGATGGCCTTAGACATATAAAATAACGGCGTAGCCTGATGAAAACGATGGTCATAGCCATGTAAAATAACGGACCTAGCCTGATGGCCCTAGCCATATAGAATAATGGTCGTAGCCTGATGGCCTTAGCCATATAAAATAACAACCATATCCTGACTGCCTTAGCCATATAAAATAACGGCCGTAGACTGATGAAAACGATGGCCATAACCATGTAAAATAATGGTCGTAGCCTGATGGCCTTAGCCATATAAAATGATGGTCGTAGCCTTATGAAAACGATGGCCATAGCCATGTATAATAATGATCGTAGTCTGATGGCCTTAGCCATATAAAATAATTGTCGTAGCCTGATGGACTTATCCATATAAAATAATGGCCGTAGCTTGATGGCCTTAGCCATGTAAAATAATGGTCGTAGCCTGATGGCCTTAGCCATATAAAATAACGGATGTAGCTTGATGAAAACGATGGCTATAGCCATGTAAAATAATGGTCGTAGCCTAGTGGCCCTAGCCATATAGAATAATGGCCGTAACCTGATGGCCTTAGCCATATAAAATAACGGTCGTAGCCTGATGCAAACGATGGCCATAGCCATGTAAAATAATGGTCGTAGCCTTATGAAAATGATGGCCATAGCCATGTAAAATAATGGTCGTAGCCTGATGGCCTTATCCATATAAAATAACGGTCGTAGCCTGATGGCCTTAGCCATATAAAATAATGGTCGTAGCCTTTTCATTCATTTGGATATGGTTGTAGCCTTTTCATTCATTTGGAGATGGTCGTAGCCTTTTCATTCATTTGGAGATGGTCATAGCCTTTTCATTCATTTGGAGATGGTCGTAGCCTTTTCATTCATTTGGAGATGGTCGTAGCCTTTTCATTCATTTGGAGATGGTCGTAGCCTTTCTATACATCTGGAGATGGTCGTAGCCTTTCTATACATCTGGAGATGGTCGTAGACTTTCTACACATCTGAAGATGGTCGTAGCCTTTCTATACATCTCGAGATGGCCGTAACCTTTCTACACATCTGGAGACGACACTAATCCAGTCCCTGTATCATGTCTGGCTTGGAGAGTACATGGAGAGGCGGACATAATGCACTTCTGCTGCAAACATCCCAGGTGACCCCTTTGCCGCCTCGTTAAATACCTTCCTAAGAACGAAAGTTGTAAAAGAAAAGAGCAACGAGTACCAAAAAAAGACGAGGAATAGATTGAGGAAATACTCTCTGAAAAAGTTCGAAAGATAAATTGGGTTCAACCTCCCCTCTATTTGTAAGAAAAGGCACACGAAAATCGAAAGGCATGATTCGAAAACCGGCGCGGGAAGTCAAAACGTCACGTCATGGCCTGAACCGCCTCAGGAGCAAAAGTAATGATCACGCACGTGATCGATGATGTTATCCTAAAAAGAGCCCTAAAGGTAGGTTATATGTCAACGGCATAACACCTTCGCATATGATCACGCCCTTTTCCGCAGTATCTACAGGTACGGCCAAATTTCTAGAAAGGACGAGCACATATATCTGTTCGTTGAAGACATCTCTCAGCTACGTCCCCAACAAACGGAGGGACTATCTGTATTGGGCAAATTTGGTTTCCTATGTTCTCATGTTATCTACGCACGCCCTTGACGTAGAGAGCGATCACGAACCACCAATCTAATTCGACCACCTCTCCTGCATTTCCATATCCAATGCCTGGGAGCTAGGCTCGAGCTTGCCATAAAACCCCCGAGCCCGCAAGCCAAAAAAAAGTTTGACTTGAACCTACCTTTGCTAAGAGAAGAGAGAGAAGGGAAAGACAGATGGCAGAAAGAAATCCTTCCAACCGCGGAATTGAACACAAGACTGACTTCGGCCAGGTTCTTTTATCAATCTCCTGGCCCTTGCTTAACTCCTTGTTCCGTAAACCGGTCGCTGGTAGATCTGATCGGATCCCGGACACGCGAGTGCCCAGCCCGCCCAATTGAGGCCGACTCGAGTAAGATCGGCCCCAGTAAGCGGACGGACCGAGTGACATGACTCAAGACGACATCGTTTGAAGCTCTGACTCTCTCGTACACTGAGACCACCACCCTTGTACTTTCTTTGATTATTTCGAGGAAGGTCCCTTAATATATAAAGGGGACCTTCCCTTTGTAAGGCTCATGTATTTTGTCATTCAGAATATACAACTCTCTTTCTTGTGCAAAGATTATTACTTGCCTTATTGTTCTTACATCTCAAGCTATCTTTACTATTATTACAGATATTAGCTATACGATTTTCTATAGTTCATACTACTCTTGATTCCGATTGACCCTCATTATTTTCGATTGTTCTTGAGCCTAATAAGTATTCACATTACTTTTTAGCCAAACACCCCCCTAATGATTACGATATCTGTATAGGGTTAAATTTGGCTTGTAACATCCCCAAGCCAGGTGGGCACGTCCCATATGATAAGGGCGACCCAAGCGAGGGCACGACCCAAATTGGTGAAGAAGAAGTGACGTCGTTTAGCGCTTAACCCTTTTACTGAGTGGAAGCCACCAACTTTTGTACTTTTTGATTATTTCGAGGAAAGTCTCCTACTATATAAAGGAAACTTTCCTTTGTAATATCATCATTATTATTCTCGGATAATACAATTTCTCTCTCTATTTCTTATATCTTTCTTGATTTTCCAACCACTGTTTCCCTCTTAAGCTAAATCTATTTTACTAGGCCTTTACAGATCTACAAACATTCTTGAAGCAATAAGCATCTCTTGGGCTTATTATATTTGATTACGATTTACCCCTATATATCTTCGATTGTTTTTAAGCTTACAAAATACGAATATAATTTTTGAGCTAAACAATATTAATTATTTCAAAAGCTAAAGTATAAATTACAGGTGGTATGACCACTTGTAATCATTAATAATTCGTGGGTACGAGACGTTATCGGGGAGGCTACGACCTGTCTATCATCGCACGAGCCATACATCGGCGTAGTCAAGGCCACTTACCAGCTCATCCGATTTACAACTATAAATACTAAGAGAAAGAACCCTAAAAGGGGCTTCTTCTTCTTCACCACTACTCCCAGAAAAAGGGGAACACACAACAATACCCCTACGAGAGGCATAAAGAACACTATTGTAAGGCTCTGAACCTCTCTATGAGAGGCAAATCAAACTAATATCATCAATAAAAAGCTCTTTGTATATTTCTCCTTAATACTAAAAGGTTGTCTTTATTTTCTTTCGCTTGGTCTCTTGATTTATTACGATCTACTATGATTGACTCCTCAATTTATCGTGATTGTTTTATGCTTATAAAGTGTGTGAGAAATTTGAGCTAAACAAAGGTATAAGTTATACCAGTGCTAATTATCTCACCTTCTATAAGTTATAAGTTATTCCAATATTAAAATTAATAACGGGATAACTTATGCTTAATTTGCTAATTAAATAAATTATTAAAAGAATATTAAATTTTTATATCATTATTATACCTTCTTATATCTCATATCAAACGACCCCTAAAGGTTCACGGTGATATATAGGATGAACAATGTAGTCATTCTAGTCCATAGAAAATGAATTTGTACAAACGTACAATTGAGGAATAAAGTGGCAATCGACAGCGGGAAAAAAAAAATATAGCCACCGCCCACCGATATAGCAGCGTCATAGCTAGAACTTGTTTGGGGATCTTACCAACAAACATTGTAAATCTCTCAAAATATCACGGTACAGCTAATTTTCGCATTGATCAATCAAAAATAATTAGTATTTATCAAATCAATAAAAAATAGTTATTATTTTATTATAATAGAGATCGACCCCTTACAATATATAGGAATTTTGGTGTATTTGTAAAAGAACTTCAGTATATTATGCTGGACCGATATACTTTACTAACTCCTCTATAATATACGGGAGACTGAAGCACCAGTGCTCCAAATACCAGTATATCATACTGGACATTTATACTTGCTGGAACTTCCGTAAAATATGCGGGAGTTCCAGCATAATTATACTTGAACTCCCGCATATTATACGGGAGTTCTAGCATAGTTATCTTGAAACTCCCGTAAAATATGCGGGAGTTCAAGCATACATATGCTGGAACTCCTGTAAAATATTTTTCGGATTTGAATAATGTTTTGCTCAAATTTATCTTTACTTAAAAAATAACTGAATTTCGATGACTTTTGAAACTTAGCTATTTTACTAATTGTAAGCCTGACTATTTTTAAATTTCTCCTTATAATATCTGCACAATTCGGATTGACTACATAATTGGGCTTATGGCCTAATCTAGTTTTCAGGCCTGCTATTCAAATATTTTAGAAATATAACACTTTTTTGTGATCTTCTGTAACTTTTGACCCTGTTTGTCCTCTTGGCAGATATAAGGTTAAAAGTTAAAAGTGTTAGCTCATAATATTAGTGAAGAGCACATAAAAATAAGGGATTTTTATCTATTTATATCATATAATAAATTTTATTACTTTCCATGTTTAAGGTTTCTGTTTATTATATTTAAGCATATTAAATTTCAATTTATGTATCATAATTCAAATTAAAGGTATAATTATTACTTCATTTATTCTAGGCATGATTTTAGGAGCATATATTCCTTTTCCCTTTTTTTCCTCCTCTTCTCTTTCCTTATGTTTCCTCCACCTTAATATACATAAATCACTATTAAATTCATTAGGTATATAAGTTAGCAAATTACAATATTTTACAGTTATGAAGACTTCTTTTATGAAGGATCATCTTCATAACGTACAACAACTGCTAAATAAGAGACATTTTTTTCTACCTGTTTTTCTTTTGTGTAGTGCCCAAAAATAAAAGCCTCTCTAACAAATATATGAACTTCGTCAGTTACGTTAATGTGTTAGTTCTGCTTCAAAATTACACAACAATGTTGTCATTAGTATAAATGTAACAATATAATTTTATACAATATTTAAACTGATTTGTAGTTTATTTTAGAAATTGTATCTACAAACTAAATACATTGAATTTAATATTCCAATTCTCATTTCAATTGTAGCATAATTGGCATTTTCGACATAACTGTAGAAGACTTGTAGAAGTTTTAGTCTTCCCAATCTACAATTTATCTACAAATTATCTACATTTTATCTACAATTTATCTACAATTTATCTACATTTACAATTTATCTACAATTCTACAAGTTAACTACAATTTAACTACAATTTCTGGAAAAATATGTCTTCTTCTTCTTCGACGAGTTTCAATCTGAAATTCAGTCAAAACCAAGTCTAATCTTCACCAAAACCACTCAAAATTGAGATATAAACTCCTAAACATATTTCGAATTATTTACAACAACACCCAATCCAAACAAATAATGATTTTTGAAAATCTAAATTTGAATTCAAAGCTTTCAAGCTTTTTAATGGCTATCAATGGTGGAAAATATATGGAGAAGAGAGAATTACGCTGCAATATATTTTCTTTCGTTTAAAATTTCGAAATTAATGGTGATAGAATCACATTAAATCTGATTGCTACAAAATTGGCGCTTTTTAGGGTAGAATTCACCTATTTTTGGTTTGGTACAATTTTTGTAAACAAACTATGGTCTAGGGGGTAAATACCAAATAATGAATATTTTTGGTAATAAGATTTGCTATATGGTATACATAGGTAAAAATCCCTAAAAACAACTAATATGAAATTTTTATACAAGTTTTAACAAAAATTAAGTCGGAATACTTCGATTTAAGATTTTAGAAAGTCAAAGATTTTGTGATTTGGAACCGAAACAAGTAACAATATCCGAAATAACGTCTTAGCTAGCACGTGAGACTGAGAATCTTTACTTTTTGTGGGACGGATGGGCTCCATTTCTTTTTTTTAATTAAAAATGGAAGGGGAACCGTTTTGATTTTTTAAATATTTTTTTTGGGGGGAGGGGGGGGCTATGTATATTTATGTGTATAGCGTCTTAAAAAGATGATATGCTTAACTGGCCAAACAGCCATTAAGATATAGCGTCTTTTAAAAAAAATTATATATATTTTGATCACTATGTATTTTTTTAATATATTTTTGTTTTTTGAATCCAAAAGAATTATATTTTGGTTCCAAACTTTCGGATCAACCGCTCTTGTTAATTTTAAATATAAATTACATGGGAAAAGACACTTCACATTTGTCATTTAATCTTTTTTTTTTCTTCTCAAATGTTGAATGTTGAAAAGCCACCACTTTAATAATGTAAACACACATTGAAGCACCTGAAAAATATGACTTCAAAATAATAGTCTGACACTATTAGCCTTAGTGCCATTGTCCATATCAGAGTTTGGGAAACAGAGTGCTGATTTCTTTATTTTCTTTCCAAATGCTTTCGTTTACCATTTATGACCGTTTAATAACGGCTATATTACATATGACCGTTGTCCCTTTCTGTTAAATTTTGTTTTAAAAAAAGAAAAGAAAAATCACTTTCTCCTTCATATCTATAAAAACAACCTTAAACTTTACAGTAGAAACATTCTATTTCTCTTCAAAACTCTCTATCGCCATATCCTCTCAACTATATCAATTTATTTATAATAGTAATTCTCAAGGCACACCGGTGATCGGATTTCAAGTTTCACCTGCTCAAATTTTTGTGTTTCGCCAGTTTGGTACCATTGTTTCATCTTTTATTAGTATTAATTTTTCTTAATTATAGTACGGTTTTTGTTTAATTATTATCTTCTATTTTTTTATCACTTATTTCAACTTTTACTCATATATTTTATTTGTTAGTTTATTTCTTTGACTTTTTCTTAATCATGTCATCACCATCCGGTAATACTAGATTAAAAAATAAGCGTGTCCATGATCAACTAAGCTCAAATAGTGAAAGTTGTTTTAGTAATGCTTTACAACTTAATATTGACCCTAAAACTGGAAAAAAATTTAGATATTCAAAAAAGCTTGACGAATGGGAACTAAGTAAATTTATTATGGTTGAGTCACTTTATAGTAGGAGCTTCAAAAATTCACTAGAAAATTATGTTCAAATTTTCTACAATCCCACTGAATATTCAGAAGAAAAAAATCGCGCTGAACTAGTTAAATTAATAAGTGTTGAGTCAATTCTTTATAATACAAGTTTCATAAATTCTCTAACAATTTATATTCGAACTGCCCATTATCCCGAATATAAGCCAATCCCTAGGAAAACTATTATACCTGAAATTAAGAAACAATTTCTTGAGTATCAAAACCAAATAATTGAAAATTTCAAGTCTCTTTCTAGTAAAGTAACCTTAGCTTTTGATATAATTAATACTGATTCAGAAGGAGAAGCTATTTTATGCCTAACTGCCCATTGGATTGATGATAACTATATTATGCAAAAAATAATTTTAGCATATCAAAAAAGATATTTAACTGATGATATTCATGATGTAGGTTTAATTATAGCCATGATTGGTGAGTATTCACGTCGTTATTGTCTTGGTAATAAGATATTTTCTATTTCATTTTATAGAGAAACTCCTAATGAATTAGCTGTTAAAGAATTAAAGCATAAGTATGTTACATGTGCATGCCATATTCTAAATTCAATTGTTAAAGATGGAATTACTCATTTTGAACCTGAACTTAGGAAAATAAGAGAAGCAATGCGTTACATGATGATTTGTCGTTCAACAGAAAATGAATTTTACAAAAAGTGTTTAGCTCAAAATCACAAAGCAAAATACCTAACAACTGATATTCCAACAAGGTGGAATAGTACATATGAGATGTTAGTCCTTGCCTTTATGTGCAAACCCATTCTTACTGAAGCATATAATGAATCTCTTGATTATGAGGAAAAAGATGAATTGAATAACATAAATTGGGATATATGTGAAGACATAGTTAAATTTTTAGGACAATTTTGCTTTGCTGCTGCACACTTTTCTAGTTCTAATCATCCAACTTGTAATTCTATACTTATTTATTTGAATGACATAGCTTCATTATTTTTTAAATTTAAGGATAAGCCTTTCTTTAGTAATATAATACCTAACATGAGAGCTATATTTATTAAACATTTTATTCCTGTACCTCCAATATATTTACT
The DNA here is from genome assembly GCA_034376525.1 of Nicotiana benthamiana. Classification (NCBI taxonomy): domain Eukaryota; kingdom Viridiplantae; phylum Streptophyta; class Magnoliopsida; order Solanales; family Solanaceae; genus Nicotiana; species Nicotiana benthamiana. Next base: position 105,616,448 of record CM067335.1, on the reverse strand, counting down.
TGGTGTATTGTTAGATCCTATGATGAAATTACAACATATAGAACTATGCCTTAAAATTTTATATCAAAATTTGGAGTTGAACTATAGTGAAGAAGATTTAAGTTCTCATAAAAATGATTTATTAAAATTAGCTAATGAAATATATTCAGATTATGAAGTTAAAATTGAACGTACACAGCCCCCTGTGCCTCCTGCTTCTTCTTCTTCATCTAAGCGTTTTCCTGGTTGTGAGTTTTGGGAAAAACATGTTGTAATGTCAAATGAGTCAAAACGATCTAATTTTAATGAACTTAGTTTTTATTTGGAGCAACAATATGATATTGATGAGTCTGATTTTGATTTATTGGTATGGTGGAAAGAAAACGCGAGGAAATTTCCAGTACTTTCTAGAATGGCTCGTGATGTATTAGCGGTTCCTGTGTCAACTATTTCAATAAGCAGAGTTTATAGTCAGGGTGAGTTGGTGGAAATAGGGGAGAAAAGTTATTTAATGGGTAACAGTTCGGTTGAAAGGCTCGAGTGTTTGAAGGATTGGGTTAGAGTAGAAAGAGGAATTCAAGGATTACCAGAGATTGATTCGGAGTTTTTAGATGCATTTATGGACTTGGACCCGAGCTTTAATGAAAAATGTAACATGAGTGATGATGATGATGATGATAATGATGATAATGATGATGAGGAGGATGATGACGACGACGATAATGATAATGACGATAAGGATGATGACGACGACGATAATGACGATGACGCTGAGGAAGAACCATCAACGAATAAACAGTGAAGAAGAAATTGTAATACTAAAATTCACTTGCCTATATATTTTATTCATCCAATAATCTTGAAAAAAAGCTCCTCGTTGATTGTTGATTGTTGATTATAAGCCACCACTTTATTGTTATGATATTGAAAGACATGAACGAATGGTTGATTAATAGAGTTGTGAGATGCATTCGTCAATTAATTAGTCATGTTGAAATATAACCTCAACCCTATCCAACATTTTCCTCAATAAAGATGTTCCATCTTTAAAAGTGTTCCCTGGCTTTTTCGGTCCATAAAGGAATTTTTCATATTTTTTCGAATTTTATTTAATTTTTTTAAAAATTAGTGCTTGTTCATAAAAATTTTAAATCTCATTTAAAATTGAATTTATGAATTTTTCAAAAATTTGAAAATGTAGATGAAAATTTTAAATCTCACTTGAAATTGAATTTTGAAATTTTTTGAAAATTTGAAAAATTTCAAAAAATTATTTTTCAAAATTCACTTCACTCACAAAAATTTAAAATGTCTCCAAATATATTTATGCCCATGCAAATTAACTTTTAAATATTATTATTACAATTTTTATGTCCAAGCCCACTAAATGTTTCTAAAATGTGTTTGGGAAAGGTGTGGATGCCAATGGCGGATTTATATGCAAAATAATCAATGGCGGATTTATATGAAAAATAATGGGGCACATGAACTCATATGGTCAAAACTTAATTGTATTTTTATATTTATGTATTTTAAAATTAATAAAATTAAATTATATACTTGATTGAAGATTGAATTATTTATAAAAAAAATAGAGATCAGTTCTCAATTCATATATTTTTTCCTTATTTAGTAATAGTGAATCCATACACTAAAAAATCACTGACCGACAAAGGAAGCGGTGAACGGATTTCATGGCTAAGTTTTTCTTGTTTTTATAGTCCACTGTCCTATTTATGTTGAATATTTAATCTGTTAAGGCGTCTGCAATCTGTGCACCACACTGATCGAGAATTTGGACTCGGTGCTATGGCCCGCCTAACAACCCACTTGCGCAGTTCCTTGAATTTCCCACACTTTTCAGTCAACACATGCAGCAAAACAAACTCAAAAAGAGTTAGAACTACTATATTCCAATCATTTAAATAATTAATCCAGTGGCTTCCGTAGATACATTTATTAGAATATATTGAAGAAAATAATATATGCATAGCAAAACAAACTTATATTAGGCATTGTTTTCATATTATTTATCCTTCGTTTGATATATTTTGTATCCTATGTATAATTATACATAGCAAATCATGATATGATATTTATACTATTAGTACATAATAAAATTTGCGCTTTAAAGTCCCTCGAAGTTAAAGAATGTAGAGGATATTTTTGTAAATAAATAATTTTAAAAAATTATAGAATTCATGCCATTATTAATAAATATATCATACCAAATAATTATAAGAAACAATCTCAGCATAACTAATATCTATATTATTAATTCTCACATTACTAATATACCATATTCAATACTATTCTTATAAATTTTACCAAATAACTCCTAGTATATTTAATTTTCATTGTTTTGCTGGCCTCCCACAGCTTCTCCGTGCTAAAATAGATTCAAGTATCTACGGTATATTCATTGAACCAATAGCATATTCATTGAACCAATAGCACCATCACCAGGGGCGGATAGCCAATATATTCACATCCATGGTCTTTCCGTCAAACAATATATTATGCTGATATTCATGTTCCAAAATAATTAAATAATGCATTTGGTTGAATATTAAATTTTTTTTTTTTTTAGTGATACACCCATATAATAAAAATTTTAAATCCGCCTTTGAATTCGGAATGACCGTCACGAGTGACCATTTAAATCAACAACACGACGCAATTAGCTGACTTGCTTGTTGACAAAAGCAAAAAAACAAGTAAACCAGGAATAATGTAAAAATTAGAAATTGAAGATGATTAAAATAGTAGAAACCTAATCTTATCAACCACAGATACACGAGGCAAAGCTAATAAAAGTAATAAAAATGAGTATATACAAATGAAACTGCCAACTATTTAATGGTTGTTGGGTTCTTGACTTACGCGATAATCTCCAACATTAAAAATTATTTTATTACAATCGGTGTGTCTTTCATGAAACAAAAATAGAAAAAAGAAAAAAACAATCGGTCTCTTTATTTGTATTTTGGCTGAGCTTCAAAATTCTAACTTATTTTGAAAAATATTTTTTACAATAATATTTTGAAAAAAAATATTTTTTGGGGAAAAATAATTTATATTTGACTAATTAATTTAAAAAGTATTTTTAAGCAATGCATTTGACCAAACTTCTAAAAAGTATTTCTTAACATGTTTGACTAAGCTTCTTACGAAAAGGTGTTTTTTTTTGTAACGTTGAAATGTTAGCCATGCTTTTAAAAGATTAAAAAGAAGTGTTTTAGAGTAGAAGCAAAAGCACTTTTAGAGAAGCAGAATTCTCTCTAAAAATATTTTTTTGAAAAGTACTCTTGCAAAAGGTATACCTAGAAGTATTTTTTTAAAATTTACTTAAACACTAATTACTGCTCAGAAGTAATTTTCGAATTTAATAATAAATCACAAACTTATTTTTACTAATAGTACTTTAGAGAAATAGCACTTCTTAAAATAAATTAATTTAGAAGCTTAGCCAAATTCATAAGTATATTTTTCTTTAAAATGTTCGTTAAGTGCTTTTGGGAAGTATAATACTTTTTTTCCCTTCAAAAACTAGTCAAATACCTTAATTTTGAAAAAAAATAAAATACTTTGGCATGAAAAAGAATTGGCCAAAAAGAAACTTGGCCAAATATATTGTCCTGCAATTCCATCCTCACAATTCGAAGTGACATATAGTCATTATTATTTACTCATTTAAGGAAGATATAGAAATAATTTAGTCAAATACTCTTTTTATATAATTATAAGTACTATTAAATAGTTTTCTTAATGTGTATATTAAAATCTTAAACGACAGATAGAACCAGAGGTGGACCCGAAAATTCCCCTAAAGGTTTTTAGGGTTAAGAGTGTCAAGTAATTTAAATTAACAATTTTTAAGGCATATATATATACATATACAAGATTTTTTCCGAAATTTACGATTTCCGGTGATCCTTCAACCTAAGCTATGCCTTTGGATAGAACTAGGGGTCATTATAATTTCATGGCTATACTTTCTAAGTCGCAATAATTTTTGCACGCACCATGCAAAATAAGGTGTCATTTAGTACATGAAATAATGATAATAATCTCGGTCAAGATAAATTTTATACTAATTAAAATGGGAGTCCGCAATCGAAATGATAACTTTTTGGACTCAAAGTTCTTTTCTAATATTAAAAAAAATTACATTTTTAGCTATTTCGCAGTAAATTACTGCGAATAGTTAAAAAAATAAATTTTTAAATAGAATTTGCACTAATTTACTGCAAATTGTCTTTATGTTCTTCTTTTTTAATTAATGACCTGTCCAGTCCCAAAAAAAAGATACATTTCGCAGTAAGTTACTGTAAAATGCAAGATTCGCAGTAATTTACTGCGAAATGTACCTTGTTTTTTGGGCCTGGACAGGTTATTTTAATGACACATCAGCAATAATTCAAAATTATAAAATGCAGTATTTTACTGCGAATTCATTTGAAAAATTCAATACCCCCACCTCGGACTTCCCTTATTTATAGGCGTTTGATCTTCATGAACATTCATTCAATAAACTTCTCTCTTCTTCTTATCAATCTTTTTTATAATGTCTGAAGTGCAAAAAATAAGAGTTTCTCTTTATTGGGGTGGTGAGGTTGTGCTGGAGAATAACTCTGTGAGGCATAGTTCACCTCCACAGTGTCACATTAAATTGCCACTTAATATGGAGAACGATACATTGTATCATTGTTACATAAAAAAATGAGTGAGAGGAGGTGTTCGGTTAACTTCAAAGTAACCGGTAGATTTCCGTATTCAGTGACTCCGCAGGGGTATGATTATTATTCGGAGTTTAACATCGATAATGATGATACCCTTAGAGATTTTTTGCGGATTCCGGAGGAATTCAGGGAATTTATTGTAATAAAATTATTGGAAATGTACATTAAGGTGGAAGAGGGTGTGCGTAGCATGGATAGCCCCCAATCATCGAGTGGTTATTCTGGAGCAATTTTGCCGGACAGATTGGCAAATAAAGAGTTTGCATTGATTTAAACTTGTCACCACCAGCGAATGAGCAGACACAAAATAATTTATCGACTTATCAACAAGAGGATTGGTAAACTTTAATTTTGCTATGGTTTTGCGCTGATTATTTTACATTTGAATTTGATTTGTATTAACGGTCATATTTTTCATAGGGGGTACCGTCCGGATATGAATTTTACAAGTTATGAGCCGACCCCTAGTTGTGGAGTATTGATCACGGTGGTCCATCCGGAAGTCATCACCAACAAGAATTTTCAAGACAATATGACTTGTAAGTAAAGTGATATAGCTATATCTTCAATATTTTTCCGGAGTATTAGGTAACTTATCTTGTTGTTCTTTTTGTGCATTGAAAACCAGCTTCTTGAAGCTCCTAACCTCACACAGCTTCCCATAGATGATGTATTCAGTCGTGATTTGGCTGATGCACAGAGTCAGGAAGATGATAGTGACTACGACAATAATGCGGATGAGTCTGCGAATGACGTACCTTTCCCTTTTGAGGTTGGTGATGAGGAGGAGGAAGTGAATATTGAACCTGAACTGGTGAAGGAGAATGTTCCTCCACCTCCTGTGCAGCCAAGAGTGTACGAGTCCCACGTGCCATTTCATGAGCGGAATATCCCCTACCTTGATAATTTGCCAAGCATGCTGAACGTGGATGCCCTCACAAGAGAAGGTGATGAATTTCGATAACAAATATGGGATGAGTCCAGGCCATCTGTTTTGACTAAGGGCATGTATTTCCCTGATAAAGCTCGCCTAATTAGGGCTGTAAAAATCTACAGCATAAAAGAGTACCGTGAGATGACTGTAGTTGAGTCAACTACGGATAAATGGAAAGTTGTACGCCGTAGATTTTTTATGGGTTGTCACTAGATGTTGCATGCCACCAAGAATAAATCAGGTTTGTGGAAAGTGGGTAAATTTATTAGCGAGCACTGATGTGAAATGGACACATACAATGAGAATCACTTTAACTTGGATGTCGACTTGATCTCTCTTGTCCTGATTCCATAGTTGAAAGTGTCCATTAGGTTCAAGATTAATGAGTGTATCACAGCCGTCCATAAGGATTATGGTTGAACTATAACTAAAAGAAAGGCATATCTTAGTCGCAAACGTGCCTTTGAACTAATTAATGGTGACTGGGATAAGTCTTTTTCAAATCTGCCCAGGTACATGGTCGCACTACAACACTTTAACCCCGTCACTATTGTTGAATGGAGGCGTGAGAGTCCGGATAGACCCGAATATATTTTGAACTATGTGTTCTAGTCATTTAAACCGGCAATTGATAGTTTTGTGCATTGTCGTCCTGTTATTTCCATAGACGCTACCATGTCTATGGAAAGTATGATATTAAGCTTTTGATTGCAGTTGCTGTAGATTCTAATGGGCAAATATTTCCATTAGCCTTTTCTATATGTGTCAATGAAAGCGAAGATACGTGGACCCATTTTTTGAACCACTTGAAGGAGCATGTTGTCAGACAGCGTTCAAGTATTTGTCTAATATCTGATCGTCATGGTGGTATTTTAAGTTCTGTGCGTCACTTGCCTGCATGGCAGGAACCATATTCGTACCATCGTTACTGTGTGCGGAACCTGAAGGCCAATTTTCAGAAGAAATTTTCTGACAAGACCTTGCATGACTTAATGTGGATGGCTGCAACTGAGCACCAGCAATGCAAATTCAATCGGCGCATGGAAGCGATCCGGCAGATAGAACCAAGAGCCTATACTTGGTTGATGGGGTATGAGCTTCACATGTGAACATTGCATGCTGATGGCGGCAGACGATGGGGAGCATTGACTACAAACGTGTTGGAGTCATTCAAGGGCTTCTTGAAATCTGCCCGTGGACTATCTGTCACTACCATGGTTCCCATGACATTCAAACAGAGCGCGGAGAGGTTTGTTGATACGCATGCAGCCGCCTCATCATTGATGGACCGAGGTGTTGAATTTATGCCAATACCCATGAGAAGATTTGAAAGGTCGAGGAGGCGAGCACAATGGCATTCATTTCTTCAGTACGATCACAAACGGGGTGTATTTGAAGTTAAGACATCCATCAGCGGACACCGTGGGAATAACCTACATACGGTGAATGAAAATAGAAGGTTGTGTTCGTGTGAAAAATGGACCATCTACCACATGTCGTGCGCACATGCATTGAAGTGCTTCCAGCAAGTTGGTTATGGGGCAACACACTATATTGATAGGCAATACATTGTTGCTGCATATGTAGACACAAATAGTGGAAAGTTGCAGCCATTAGGTGCTGAGCATTATTGGCCGCCGGAACCTATTAAGATGGTATGTAACAAGGACTATTTGCGCGAGTTGCAAGTCAAAAAGAGAACGCACATACGAAACCAAATAGATGTTAGTGACACAGTTTACGCGCGTAAATGTGGCATATACTCGTAAACAGGACACGACCGTCATAAATGTCCTTCAATCAGTGTCCGAGGTGGTGGTAATCCCGGTGCAAGTTCGTCTAACGTACTCAACTATCCTGGAAACCCCAAGTATTTCATTTTGAGTTTTTTTGCTTTTTATTCAAGTTTGTACTTGCGTAAATTTCATTTTAATGAAATAAAATAATATTCCAAATTTCATCTTATTTTTTAACGTTATATTTTGATATGGTTGTTCCAAATTTTGATATTTTGTATCTTTACATTTATCGTGTTTGTGTTTGTATTTCCCCTTTTTTCAATAAAAATGTTATTTTTATTTTAGGTTGTCAATGTTAGTGTTTGTGCTGTACTGTTTAAGTAAAATTGCTGTTGAAGCGCAATTAAAATAAAGTTGTTGCTCTCATATAATTATTAACAGTATATGCATAATGCACTATTTACATAAATTACAAACAAAATAAATCAATGCATCCCGCAGCCAGTGTGCTTCAGTGTCGCCGTTGGACTGAGTCGCATCCCCCGTCGGTCGGGTACGCTATCTAGATCATCGTCATCTAGCCGCCTCTTTATCGGAGGATGTGCATCCACATCTACTGTGCAACTGGCAGGATCGGAAGAATAAAACGTAGGGTCGTCGACATCCTACAAAACAACTAATAAATTAGCATATGAAGATAATATTAGTTTGAAATATGTGTTAAGTAATAAATTATTTACTCAATGTGGTCTCCTAGACCTCCTGGGTATATGCATCCATGATGTGCTCATCACCTACTGTACTTGCCTCGAAGATGGGCTGGGAAGAAGACTTCATATGAAAATTAAAAATTAATCATTGATGCAATATTAAGGAAAAGAAAACAAATTAAAATTCTAAAGTAATAAACACATACCGTCGCCTGTGATAGATGCATCTGAACCGTCGGGGATGGGGGATAACTCAACTTGCACATGCCATCCACGCCATATATCGGGTGATCGTCAGCTGCGGAAGATGGGCATGCGAAGTACTGATCTACTTCCGTGTCAAATGTACCCATGATCGACAACGCTCCTGACGGGGTGACCTGCGATACTGGCAATGATAACTCAAGGCTAAATGAAGGCATAATACTAGAAGGCTCGTCTGCATGAGGCAAATAACATTGTCGATCATCTCCAAGCCACTCAAGCCCAAGGGCCTCGGCATGGACCTCTCCTGGTGGGTCGACAGGTACCTCACCGCCACCTTGCTGACCACCTCCCCGTCGTCCCCCGCGACCCCGTCTGGCACCCCTAGCTCGTGGGGAACCCCTCCCTTGTGGGGCCGGCCTACCCCGTTGGAACGCCTCTGGCACTGCATACTGAGCCTCGGGGTCCATCCTTTCGGCATCTCTCGCCTGCAAAAGTGTCAGCGGAGCCATTTGTTCTACATGCCGGCTAAAGTCAACCAACTCTGGGATGTCGGTACGTTGCTGCATCTGCTGTCCCAATTGGTAGAAACGATGATGACCAATAGCATGTGAAACATTAAAAGAAGTAATTAAATAATTCTATATCCATATTATAACATATTAACAAGCCGGAAAAACATACCAGTGCCTCGTGCCTCCCGGCGTACGGTCTGTAATGCTCGCCAAGTACATGCACAGGGTTTTCGGTCATCAGTTGGGTGTGACGGCGATACCACATAGGATATAGCTAAATAGTGCCTAGCTGAATTGGCTCAAGCTCAAAAACGGGATATAATCTCGTATCCTGAAGGATGTGTACTACACGTTGATGCAACGGATGACCAGCAATAAAGTCCCAAAGATCGTCAGGTCTCCTAAGCCGGAGAACCTGCTCTGACAGATGTCCCTCCCACACATAGGAGGACCTATGGTCTCCCTGTAGCACTAATAGCTGATCATCCACAGATCCGGGATGTGCAGGCGGAGGAAAGGCCATTACTTCTAATATAATGTAAACAAAATTAGTTGATTGTGTTAGTTTAATAAATTAAATATTTAAATATGATTCACTTAAAAATTAGGATGTGCATTATTGAGTTAGCTACTAATGGAATTATTATTGAGTTGTCACGTCGTTTTGAAAAGGTTCAGAGCCATGTGAAAAATGCTATTTTTCCCCCGAAGAATGTGCATCTGAATCGTAGTAAAATACTACGTATTGTTGAGTTGTCACGTCAAGGTTCAAAGCCATGTGGAAATAGCTGTTTTTTTCCTGAAGAATGTGCATCTAAATCGTAGTAAAATACTACGTATTATTGAGTTGTCACGTCGTTTTGAAAAGGTTCAAAGCCATGTGGAAAAAGCTGTTTTTCTCCGAAGAATGTGCATCTGAATCGTAGTAAAATACTACGTATTGTTGAGTTGGCAGTTGTTTCACCTATAAATAATAGGCGCATTGTAGTTATTTTGTGTGCTCAAAATTTTTCCCAAAAATATTTTATTAAATAGTTCAACTTGGTCGTCCACCAATTTGCTTTTGTGGAAAACCATGCATGACGGACTGTATGTGGGAAGGGACTGGCGCTGGACGCCGCTGCTGGTGTTGTATGAATACATTGTACAAGCAACCCGACGAAACTACTTGTGAATTTGATGAATGGGATGAGGAACCATGTTTTCAGGAAAGCTACAGGAAGAGATTCCAGAATCTTCATGGTATATGGTTATTCCAGGTGAGAATGCAAAATGAGGGAGATAGAATTATTACAGAAATGAGGAAAAAAGTAAAGGAGTTGGAAGATAAAAATTGGAGAGCTAGATGGAATTGTCAAGCATACAAGGAACGTAGCGAAAAATATGAACGGGAACTTGCGGAGATGAAGGCGACAGTGAGAGAGTTAGAAGAAGAAAAAGAACAAATGGAAGAACGATTTAAGTGGTTGGAGCGAAGAATAAATGGTATCTAGGACTAAACATTGGTGTGTATGTGTTAAGTGTCATTTTCATATTGCATGTATTTTTATTATGTTGGCCTGTTATGTTTTTCCTTGTGGTGTAGTCAAGGATTCCCCTAGTACTTTGTTTGTCTGTTGTTTTTTGTAATTCACGAAGGTACTTGTGTGTGTTTCTCTTTATATGAAATAAAATAAATTTCCGCAATGTTGTTACATCTTCTTTTTATTTGTAGTATTTGTGTTTTTGTTAACCAGTTTAAATAAAATTGTTGTTATACTATTCACCTTAAAATATTATTCTTTTCAATTTCAACATTTTTAGAATTTTCTTACCTTAAATATTTAAATTATAAATTTTTGAATTGGAGTGAATAATTATGTAAGGGTTCCAGGTTTGATTTTTGATTCCGGGTACCACCGAGTTATCTTTAAAATATTATTCTTCTAAATTTTAATATTTTAAGAATTTTCTTACCTTAAATATTTAAATTATAATTTTTTGAATTGGAGTGAATAAATATGTAAGGGTTTCAGGCTTACTTTTGATGTCGGGTACCACCGAGTTATCCTTAAAATATTATTCTTCTCAATTTTAATATTTTTAGAATTTTCTTACCTTAAATATTTAATTTATAAATTTTTGAATTGGAGTGAATAATTATGTAAGGGTTTAAGGCTTGATTTTTGATGTCGGGTACCACCGAGTTATCCTTAAAATATTATTCTTCTCAATTTCAATAATTTTAGAATTTTCTTAACTTAATATTTAATTTATAAATTTTTGAATTGAAGTGAATAATTATTTAAGGGTTTCAGGCTTGATTTTTTATGCCGGGTACCACCGAGTTATCCTTACTACGCTAAAAGACACTAAATTTTATTACACAACAAGGCTCTAAATTTTACTACGCTAAAAGTTTATATTTTACTACGCGAAAAGTCTCTACAAAATGAACATAAAATAAATAACACAAACAATCTAGTACCATTTTTGTTCACAAATATAACATAAATTCGGGTATCAAATAAATCAATCCGGGTATATTAAAGAACATAAACATAATATAAATTCACATGTAAACATACCAAGCAATACGAATATACATGAATATACGAGTTTCGCCATGAATTAAATAGAAATACCTCGATGGAATTTTTTTTCAATTCGAAATTTTCTATCCCAAACACGGAATCGAACCTTCTTTTGGTATGTGAGACCTACAATCCGCGTTCGTTGTGGGACGGATGGGCCAATTTTTTTTTTAATAAAAGCACGGGGTGGGGGGGATCAGGGCAGTTGGACTTTTATAAATGGAGGTTTCAAAGTGTTTGTCGTTGAGTAAGACGACCATGCTCTATTTAAAATAGCATTTTGCAGTAATTTAGTGCTAAATAGGGTGTTTCGCAGTAAATTACTGCGAAATGTTGTTTCAAATACAGTATGAACCCAGATTTTAACCATTTCGCAATATTTTATTGCGAAATGCAATTTGAAAAATTAATTTTTAAATGTTTCGCAGTATTTTACTGCGAATGACTTAAGGGCAAAATTTTCATTAATCCATTTCGCAGTAAATTACTGCGAAATAGTTAGAAAAATAATCTTTTTTTATAAGCAAAAACATGTTTTGAGTCCATTTATCATCAAATAAGTTCCGGACTCATTAAAATGGTGAAATATATCATAAAACAGATGAAATAGCTAATCCCGTGGAATGTCTCACCCATATAACATATCTCACCATTGTACTAAACAAGCCTCGAATAAAATTTATCAGAATTTGCAAGGATAGATATTTGTTTGAGAAAAAACAAAAGGAAATTAACTTAAACTGAAGAATAGCAAGAAACAAACAAGGACAACCTTATCACAAAAAGAGAAAGTCCAAATAACCTGATCAGACGGAGACTCCTGTACAAGTGACAGTAGTAGTACTAGTTCCCTCCCTCAACTACACTTAACACTATATATATATATATATAGCTGCAGTCCACAGACACACTATAACAGTAGTGCATAGAAAAAAATACTACACGTAAAAGACTTCCAGCTAATCTGAAATGGGAGTTGAACTCTGCAAAATCTTTGGGAATGGGTGGGTTGGCAAGCTTCTATAGCAGAAATACACTGATTATTATTTATAGCTTACCAATTCCACCCATTCCTGTGGGTTTTCGGGCTTCTCTCTCTTTTCTCTGGCTGCTGCATAATCAGGGGCGGATATACTCATTGAAATTGGATGCTCGAGCACCCATTAATCTCGACGCAGAGTATGTATAGTTATATAGAAAATTTGAGAAAATATATAAGAATTTACAAAAATATCCATTAATTTTATGTACAACAAAATTCAGCACCTACAAACTTAAATTACTAGATCCGCCACTGGCTACATTCACCATCTTTTATTCAATCTCAACAGGTACTCTCCTCACGATTCAATAAAATATCCATCTTCTATATGTTTTAGTTGGATCAAATGACTTCTATGTTATATTTCAAAAATATTCTAAACTTTAAATTTTTTTATTTTATCCTAATAGCATATTATCGTTATGAAAATGTCATGACATATCTTAAAGGACGACTTCAAATAGTACATTTGGCTTGTACGTTTGATATTTTCTAAACGTTTTTTTTTCTCCTTTAATTATGTGTCAAGTTAAATAGCATCACATAAATGGAACATATCAAATATAAAAAGTTTTAGTTGTACTTAAATTCGTCATTGCTAATTGATGGGGTATTATAGAATATGCATGCAGGCAGTGGTGAATCCAAGATTTATAGGTTGTGGGTGCTTCACCGATTTTAGTTTAAATTCTATATGGCCAAACATGATCATATGGGTGCTCATGATCAATAATTGAAATTTTTAGGTATTATTTATGAATATATCATATTATTTGGCCAATTCCAATGGGTACTTGAGCATTCATATCTTCAAATATGGATCCGCCACTGCGTGGAGGAGATTTTTTGTCGATTTGTATACAGTATCAGTATTCCCTTACTCACAATTATGTCGCTCCTCTTTTTAGAAGAAATTACTATAAATTTTATCATATTTTGTTTAATAAGATAATAATTATACATATATTCTATCCTTTTTAAATTTTATGCTCAATAAAAAATGTATTAGGTACATAATTTGGGACCGAATTCAGTTGCGAAGCAAGTTCGCCTTGCCCGTGATAGATGGGCCCTCTAGCCCACTTGGCCTCTCAATAGTTCCAATTGCAACCAATGGTCTTTTTTGTATTTCGAAATGTAAAACACTCCACTTGTAATACAGTTGTTGTTTTCTGTGACAAAAAAAAGTGAGACATCTGCTTTCAGCGGCGACCTCAGTGAAGTAAACTGTTGATTGGTTAGTTTGCTAATGCTTCTAATAAAAAAATATCTACGGAATCTTAGAATCATTTATTGAGGCAGTAAAAATATTATATTAGTAGCAGTTTTCATCTTGTAGTCAATCAAATCCCAACAAATCTCCTAATTAGACTCCCCAATAATAACCTTTTATACATGATCTCCGTCTTTTCAAACAAAACTAGACATACCATCAAAGGAAGACACAAAATAATCTGCACCATTGAAGGCATTTCCATAAACTTCCTATTAAGTGATATATTTTGGGTATATTGTAAATATGTTATTGTTAAATTTAGTATGCCTAGAAATTATATGCACGACATAATAATGGTATATCATAAACTAGTATTTGTTTAGTTATGTACGAATATATAATTATATTATATCATGTATTAAGGGTATATTGTAGATTTTTATTTTTTAGTAAGTGTGTAATAATTACATACTGTATTGGGCAAAATCTGACCACGCTGATCAGGACGGTTACGGCCGCATTTTTGCCACTGGGTAGGAAGCCAACAGAGTCAATTTAATCCCTCCTTTAAGACATTCAATACAACAACAAGAGCGACGCATTTCTGCAACGTGGAAACCCCATTGCCCCAGGAATGCCAGCCCCAGGAATGCCAAAGTCATGACAAGGGTAAGAGAATTTTTCGACTATATATACAAGCACAAGTAAGCTCCGAAGGAAGGCTATTTTCCCTCCTAGAGCATTCTCACAAATAAAATAGATGAACAGAACCCCACAAGAAAATAAAAGGAGAGAGGACTTTTCACATGAGGAGGAAGAGCGAGCTGCATCCCTGTATCCCGAAAAGGGCAAAACCATTGTAATTCTTCTCCTCCTATACGGAGAGAGAGAGAGAGCAGTGCTCGATTTTAATAAATATCTTTTGGTGCTATATTCGTCCAATATATAATTGTTGTCATTCAATCCTTGGATCTGGTATTAATTAAGTTTAACTACGATTTACCCCTTCATCTTTGATTAATTTGCTTAAAAAGAACTAAAAATCTTTTGAGTCAAACAATTTAGCGTCGTCTGTGGGGATTTTCTAGTGAAAACTACTAGTTTTTCCTGGATTGAAGCTAAGAAACACGAAGAAGAGAAACCAACTCATTCGATATTTGGAGGCAGCGCGCTGAAAGAAAAAAAACCAAATGGTTTCGCGAGGTCGGGAATTCCCCGCTCTATGAATATCTCGGACAAGGCGAAACACGTTGCACTCCAGTCTCTCCCCTTCTCTATAAACCACCAAGCAGAAGCAAGGGACATCTCATCCTTATCCCCCGTACTTCGTCAAACCGGGTATACGAAACCCATGCGAGCGAACGAACACGGGGGTACCAAGATTGAGGAACCAAAAATCATTTCGGCATAGCCAAAGCCCTCCCGGACAACGGCGTCATAAAAAAAACATGACCAAAATCGAAAGGGAAACTACAGCACGCGTGCAAAGCTAGCATGTGCAAAATACTGACACATCGTGTCCATGGCGTTGAACCATCTGATACGAGCAATGCTGACCAAACTGGGACTTTCACGAAAAGTATTTTCCATCAAAGTAAAAGCAGGATTCGACCTCGTTCGAATCACGATAGCTTGTTATTTCGATAAGTTCGAAATAACACCTTAGGGCTAAGGGCCTTCACCATCAAAGTAAAAGCAGGATTCGACCTCGTTCGAATCACGACGGGTTGTTATTTTGATAAGTTCGAAATAGCATCCTTAAGGCTAAGGGCCTTCGCCATCAAAATAAACGCAGGATTCGGCCTCGTTCGAATCATGACGGGTTGTTATTTCGATAAGTTTGAAATAACACCTTTAAAGCTAAGGGCCTTCGCCATCATAGTAAAATCAAGATTCGACCTCGTTCAAATCACGACGGGTTGCTATTTCGATAAGTTTGAAATAACACCCTTAAGGCTAAGGGCCTCCGTCATCAAAGTCAAAGCAGGATTCGACCTCGTTTGAATCACAACGGGTTGCTATTTCGATAAGTTCGAAAGAACACCCTTAAGGCTAAGGGCCTTCGCCATTAAAATAAAATCAGGATTCGACCTCGTTCAAATCACGACGGAATTTTATTTCGATAAGTTCAAAATAACACCCTTAAGGCTAAGGGCCTTCTCCATCAAAGTAAAGGCATGATTCGACCTTGTTTGAATCATCACGGGTTGTTATTTCGATAAGTTCGAAATAACACCCTTAAGGCTATGGGACTTCTCCATCAAAGTAAAATCAGGATTCAACCTCATTTCGAATCACGAGGGGTTGTTATTTCGACAAGTTCGAAATAACACCCTTAAGGCTAAGGGCCTTCTCCATCAAAGTAAAAGCAGGATTTGACCTTGTTCGAATCACGAGGGGTTGTTATTTCGATAAGTTCAAAATAACGCCCTTAAGGCTAAGGGCCTTCGCCATCAAAGTAAAAGCAGGATTCGACCTCATTCGAATCACGATGGGTTGTTATTTCGATAAGTTTGAAATAACACCCTTAAAGCTAAGGGACTGCTCATCAAAGTAAAAGCAATATTTGACCTCATTCGAATCACGATGGGTTGTTATTTCGATAAGTTTGAAATAACACCCTTAAGGCTAAGGGCCTTAGCCATCAAAGTAAAAGCAGGATTCGACCTCATTTGAATCACGACGGATTGTTATTTCCATAAGTTCGAAATAACATCTTTAAGACTAAGGGCCTTCGCCATCAAAATAAAATCAAGATTCGACCTCGTTCGAATCACGGAGGGTTGTTATTTCAATAAGTAAGAAATAACACCCATGAGGCCAAGGACCTTCACCATCAGAGAAAAAAAAGACCGGGACTCGTCAAGTGAGCTCGTGTCTCGCGCCAAGACCGCATAAGTAATAATAAAAATTGATATACAATGCAAATTATGAAGAACTCTTTATTACTGAAAAGTCTTGAGTGCGAACAATTGCCGCTTACAACAAGCCCAGTACAACAAATAAAAAAAATGGAGCGAACAGATACCAGCCTACCAACGAAATGAAAATGAAAATAGAGTACAAATTTTTCACTCGGTGTCACTACCTTCCTCATCATCATCGTCCCCACGAGGGTCATCATCATCACCATCAGTGCCTACATTAGCTGTAGGTGTCACCGCATCATACCCAAAGTTGACACCACTCTTTTCGTTAAGCATAAAAACAATGATATTTTATTAGTTCAAATCTATGTGGATGATATTATATTTGGTGCTACTAACAATGTTTTGTGCAAGGAATTTTCCGATTTAATGACAAGCGAATTTGAGATGCCTATGATGGGTGAGCTAACATTCTTTTTGGGGCTGTAAGTAAAGCAAATGAAAGAAGGAACTTTCATTTGTCAAGCTAAATATTGTAAAGAATTGCTGAAACGATTTGAAATGACCAACGCAAAAGCAATGGCCACTCCCATGAGCACATCCGATCATCTAGACAAAGATGAGAAAGGTAAGGAAGTCGACACCAAAAAGTATCGAGGTATGATTGGATCTCTCCTTTATCTTACTGCTAGTAGATCGGACATCATGTTTAGCGTGTGCTTATGCGCTCGTTATCAATCGTGTCCGAAGGAGTCTCACCTAACTGCGGTGAAACGGATATTGAAGTATCTTGTTGGTATTGTAAATGTGGGTCTATGGTACCCTAAAGGTTCTTCATGCCAACTTGTTGGCTATTCCAATTCCGATTTTGCTGGATGCAAATTGGACCGCAAGAGCACTAGTGGCACTTGCCATTTGCTCGGTAGCTCTCTCGTTTCTTGGTTTAGCAAGAAACAAGTAAGTGTTGCGTTGTCCACAACCGAGGCTGAATATGTAGCCGCGGGGAGTTGTTGCGCTCAAATCCTTTGGATGAAACAACAACTCTTGGACTATGGCCTAAGTCTTGATCATATCCCTCTTAGATGTGATAATACTAGCGCCATATGCTTGACGAAGAACCCCGTTCTTCATTCAAGAACAAAACACATTGAAATTAGGCATCATTTTATAAGAGATCACGTTCTCAAGGGTGATGTCGAAATTGAATTTGTTGAAACCAAAGATCAATTGGCTGACATCTTTACAAAACCCTTAGAGAAAGAGTCCTTCTTCCGAATTCATAGTGAACTCGGGATTCTTGACTCCACGTTGATCTAAGTCATGCATTGCATTTTCCCTTTCTCATGATTTCTAACTTGAGCGCCGGAGACGTCTAACGAATTTTTGCAGGTATCGCCCTAAAGGCAGGGGGAATTATAAAGATTGATGCAGAATAATCAATTTATCCTAAGGATAACCGATTTCTCGTTAGTATATAATCGATTATCAAGTATTAATAATCGATTATGTTGGTATTATTTGCTTTATTATGTCTTCTTATGCAACTTTTGCTTAATCAATAAACAAGTTACTCACCTTTTCCATTTTTGCTAATGTCAAAAGGGGGAAGAATAAGGGATATGCACTAATTTTTTATTGGCATAAATTGAGGGGGAATTCATATGTTGAGGGGAAACTAATTGCACATCTAGAGACTTGTTGCATATTGTTGCATATCTTTACTTGTCTTGAATCGTCATTATGAATTATCAAATATGCATATCCCGACTAAAGTTTGCCATTATCAAAAAGGGGAAAATTGTTGAAACACGTTCTCAAGGCACTATACTAAAACGTGTGTTCATATTTGTAGGTTTTGATGAATGACAAACTATGCGCAATGGACATATGACGAGGTCCAAGCACAAGCGCGCAATTGATATATAACGAGATTCAAGCACAAGACCAAGATCAAGCAAATATATAAAGTTATACATGAGTCGTTCTTTAATTGGGATCTTGATCCGATAACTTGACTCAAGACTTGGCTTCTCTCGTAAAAACATTTTTATCAAATCATGCATATTTAATTTAAAGCAAAATGATTTTAAATCATGCATATTTACTTTAGTCAAAATGATTTTAAACATGCCTCTAAAATCTGGACTAAGATAATCGGTTATGTACTTATGATAATCGATTATGCTAAGTCAGCTGCATGACAATCGATTGTGAACTTATGAAAATCGATTGTGTTATGGCAGTGTGCATCAGATTTTTCAAATCTGCATGACAATCGATTGCGAACCTTATGACAATCGATTGTGTTGAGGCAGTGAACATCAAAGTTTTTCAAAGCTACAAAATAATCGATTGTGAACTTATGCCAATCGATTGTGTTGAGGCAGTGTCTATCAGACATTTTCAAAGTCATAAAATAATCGATTGTGTACCTTTGACAATCGAGTGCATTAAGGCTGTGTCTAATTGATTTTTCAAAGACTGATATATAATCGATTGTACTCATAGCATAATCGATTGTGTAATTGACCGTTGCCAAAATATTTTCAAAAACCGTCAGGTAATCGATTATAGATTTCTAATAATCGATTGTTTTAAATAAAATCTGAAAAAGATTTTTTGAACGTTGCCAAGTAATCGATTGTAGATTTCTGACAATCGATTGTTTTAAGTAAAATCTGGAAATAATTTTTTGAACGTTGCCAGTAATCGATTATTGATATTAGATAATCGATTTTTAAGCGTAAAATCTGGGAATGATTTTTGGAACGATTGGCAAATAATCGATTGTGGCATTTTGACAATCGATTGTCACTGAGTAAAATAAGCAATTCTTAATTGGCAATTAGGCAACGGTAATGCATGGTTTTGCAACTATAAATACAGCTTCAAATCAGTCTTTTAAACACAACAAATGATCATATTATTGCTATTGCTTGCATACTCTATTGTTCATCACTTTCTATTCATTACATAAGTTTTGAGAGCCAAAATTCTTGACGAAAGTTGTTGCGTTCTTGAGCTTATCTGTTTACTCATATCTACTCTATTAAGAGAGTCTTGTTTAAGTGAGTGCTAAGTGTTTTATACACTTGAAGGGAAGTGTTAGTCCCTTGTATTGTAAGAAGGAACTTGTGTTTCCTTTGGTTGAAGTCTTGGAGTGTTGTATCTTCGAGCAAAGGTTGTTGAGGCTTGTGTCCTCAGTTTGTAAAGGTTTGTTGAGCACCCGTAAGCTTAACAGTGTTAGTGGAAATCTCGAGAGAGTCTCTCGGGGACTGGACTAGCCACGGGTTGTGGTGAACCAGGATACATCGGTGCGTTCGTTCTTATTTATTTACTTATCGCACTTATTTCTTTCCTGCAATTTTTAAATTCCGCAAGTTTACGCTAATTTTTGTTATAACGCTATTCACCCCCTCTAGCGTTAAGCGTATTTTCTAACATAATCGAGAAAGAAGTACTAAATACAAACCAAAACTGCATGGTGGTCATTTAGCGGTCACTATTTTCAAGCATTTTTCTAATATTTATTAATAGACAAACGGAAATGTTTTCTAATATTTATTAATAGAGAAACGAAAATGTATTAATGAGGATGAAAGAGAAATGGATATGCATTTATAAGAATATAAACTAATTCCTGAATTAGTGGTCTTTCATTAACCGTAAGTACAATTAAAGTATACCATAAGTGTAAATGAATCTATCAATTTTGAAAAAACCTAGAGGCTATGCTATTTATTTAAATAGTTATATATATTTGCCCCGCGGTGTTAAATCTCTAGGTTATTATTCATTGGATACGCACTTGATAGAGTTCGACCAAAAAGTGTTAAATCCTTCTTAGTTAGTGGAGAATCCAAGTTAAAAGTAATACTTCATTGGTTCACAATAAGTGACCAGTTTCTTTTTAGCACGCCTATTAAGAAAATGCAAAATCCTATACAGAAATACCTAGTATGACTAAACTATATTTATTAAATATTGATCACATAGTTATAGTGAGGAGTAAGAAAACTTTTTAGAGACATACACATAAGGTTAAAAGAGTAAAAACAAATTGAATTTGTTCTTGATTACCTAACTCGACACTTATTTTGAACCAAGATGAAAAACTAAATTGGTCACTTATTGTTAATCGGATGGAGTAAATCTTAGATCTGAAATCTAACAACTTAGATGGTGTAAACCTTGTTTTAATCAATAAATGCCGAGTTAATGCTCAATGATCGGATACAAATATGAGAATGAATGCATGAAATAAATATGGTAAATGTCATTTAATGTAATAAGAAGCAATAAGTTACCAAAATGTAGATGAGGTGGATGATTCCTTCTTAGAGGCAGCGTGTGAAAACATGAAATAGTAGTGAGCAATGTGCCCTTGGATCCTGTGAACTAAAGAAGAACATTGTATGATGGACTCCAACAAAAGAGTCAAGATAAACTTTTTGTATATTCTTGATAGTCAACTCCATTAGAAGATGTTATGTTACAAAATTTTCGAATTCTTTTTTGTTTTCTTTCTCTTCTTATTTATAAGGAATATTCTTAGAAAACCCTAAAAAATGTACAAAGTGGGGAATATTTAATAGAATATTCCTGCTCGCAACCCTATGAACATTATAATTGTTGCATCTGTTTTCTCTCTACTCGACCTCGGCGTCGGTCTCTCCTTTTGGGCGACTCCCCACCATTGAACCATACTCGATTTCGATCTCGACCTTATCCCGTCCATCTGCACTCGTTAAACCAGATCTAATTTTGACCCTTATAGATAGTGCATCCCTGTTTAATTAGAAAACGTTCTGTTTTACGTGTTTTTGGCATACAACCATTGCAATTCACAAACGAACTTTAAAAAGTCTAAAGAATATTACTCCCTCCGGTCCACAATAAGTGGCTAATTACCTTTCTATTTTGGTCTAAATAAGTGTTCATTTATATAATCAAGAAAGAATTACTTTTTATTTTTTCAAAACTTTCCCTTATTTACATATTTCAATGTGTCAAGGTAACAATTAATTAAGGTTAATTTAATAAATACATTTTTTTCTAATAATTCGTATTTTCTTAATGAGTGTGTAAAGGTAAAATAGTCACTTATTATAGACGGGAGGGAGTATACAAAGTAGCCGACAAAATTACCACAATCAGCTCAAGCGTTTTAACTTAGATTCCACAGCGGTAAAACGATGAATGGTTAGTTGCTAATGACTTTGCTTCCATCGATTGCAACGACGTGGGACTTTTTATCTACTCATTTTTTCGTTTTCCTTTTTGAGAATTGACAAAACTTTACCTAAAATGTTGTATTATACTCCCTTCAATCCGTAATAAGTGTCTCTTTTACTTTTTGATTTTGGTCCAAAATAAGTATCTAGTTACGTAATCAAGAAAAAATTTAATTTGTTTTTACTCTTTTACCCTTATGTGCAGAAGAGCAATAAATGTCATTATAATCATGTGTTCAATATTTAATAAGGGTAGTTTAGTCATATTAGGTAGTTTTGTATAGGATTTAGTATTTTCTTAAAGGGCGTGGTAAAAGTAAAAGAGACACTTATTATGGACTGGAGGGAGTAGTACATAAATAAGTCCAGTTATTAGCAATACCATAGTTCGGCTCTTTGCTAGTTGATTTATATACCGAACCTAATTGCAAAAGATAAGCTGCTAACACCTATTATAAGTAGGGAAATCGACATGTACGTATTGTATGGGTCAAAATCTAACCATAAGATGGTTTTCATTAAAAGGAACGATATGGGGTCGATCAAGTAGTAGTCGTTCCCTCGAGGCATGCTAGAGAGGAGCATCCCAGCCACTGCCGAGATCGAGTAAGAAAGAGTACAGTCATAAGAGGGTACATTGATTAAGATCGTTGGATAAATGGAAAAATTGGTAATATAATATGAGGGGCTCCCATACCAGAAATAAGGGAATCAATATATGTAAAAGACGAAAACAAGAGGAGATCTCCAACAACAAACCAAAGGCTCGGCTATTAGTTGTCACCTCTTGTAGTCACTATTGTTGTATCCAAAAGGATAGATCTGATAGTTATCAACAACTTTCCCTTTTTTCCTTCTTTGCTCATACAAGTATGGAACAGTATGTCAAAGATACATGTAAGCTTATCATTTACATTTGATATATATTAACCATCTTAAGAAATATTATACAAGCTCGATCTCCTTCGATTTTCGTATTTTATATGTTCGGATCTACAGTTAATTATGTTTAGCTAGGATTTACCCTCCTTTTCTCTATTAATTAGTTTAACTAAAAGGTTTAAAACTTATTTAGTCAAACAATTTGGCACCATCAGTAGGGATTTATCACCCAAACCTTTTAGTTTCCTTTAGATCTTGAACAAGTCAAATATCACTACCAGGCTGTCATAGCCTCATCATCTCGGCATAAACACCAACTCGAAATAATGGTAGGTAAGACTTTGAGATAACTGTACCAATCTAGGTCAGATCTCTACATAAAAAGAAATTGTAACTGATGTCTGTGCAAAACCCACATCTCACCTGTAACAATGGGTTTGGCACGCCATATGTGTGTTTAAAATAGAATCAGGTCACTATGCATTTGGCATGACCACAACCCCATTTGACGTAACCACCTTATATAGCGACCCGTACTCTCAAATCATGGGAAGGGACGATAGCCTACTGTATGATCATTTGAAAGAGCGGGCACATCCTGGTCTATTTTTATATCCACACACACCGGATGATTTGTGAATGAAGTATAATATGTTTCCCTTATTGTTTGTACAAATCGGAGAAGGTCGGACCTGGACTCGATTTCGACATCCTAACGAACAAGGTAACCCACGAGAAGCCTAGATGCAGTTAATGACGGAGCCGAACATGACCACCAAACCTGAAATCATCATTCGAGTATGGGGGAAAAGCGAGCGACCCTACGATGCCATTCCTCTTTTCAAAAACTTACCAGGCCAAGAGTTTGGATTTCACTTACTACGATCTCTTGTTGGTTCAGAACAGGAACACATGCACTCTCACAGGTATACGAACAAGGAACGGGCGCCACCAACACCCCATGAAAAGGTTCTGTACCATACCACTTCGCAAGCAATGACCAAGAGAAGTCTTATAAGACGTACCGAGTTACAAATAACTTAAGCGGTTCAACACATGCCGAATATCAAGCAAATCTCCATAACATGGGACTCACCCAAGAAACACACAATATTCTCCAATGAAAGAAAAGTTAATCAAATTGGAACTCACCTAGGAAACATACAATATTCTCCAATGAAAGCAAAACTAAGCAAACTGGGACTCACCCCGATGCACAAGCATAAACAGTGTCGCGACGCGTAATGTTCTCCACAAAAGAAGAAGAAAAATAATAACAAAACAACATGTTACAATTTTGGTCTTGCTCGAAATAACACCCCTACGGCCATCGGCCTTCGCCAAGAGAGAAGTTCGACTTCGCTCGAATTACAACAGGGTACAATTTCGACCTTGCTCGAAATAAAACCCCTACGGCCATCGACCATCACCAAGAGAAGTTTGACTTCGTTCAAATTGCGACGGGTTACAAATTTGGTCCTTCTCAAAATAACACCATTACAGCCATCGACCATCACCAAAAGAGAAGTTCGACTTCGCTTGAATTGCAATGGGGTAAAATTTCGACCTTGCTCGGAATAACACCCATACGGCCATCGCGCTTCGCTAAAAAGAGACACTTAACCTTGCTCGAATTGCAACGGGTTACAGTTCTGATCTTGTTTGAAATAACACCCCTACGGCCACTTGCGATTGTCAAATAGGTTACAAATCAACCTTGCTCTAAATAACACAATTACAGCCATCGTCCACTATCAAATAAAAGGAAAGTGTGACCTTGTTCGAACATATTAAGTCAGAAATTGACTTCGCCCAAGACGATGACTCAAAGGTCGACCTCGTTCAAACATATATGTCATAAATTGACTTCACCCAAGACAACAACTCTAAGTTCGGCCTCGTTTGAACATATGTCAGAAATTGACTTTACCCATGATGGCGAATCCAAGCTCGACCTTGTTCAAATATTTAAGTTAGAGATTGGCTTCGCCCATGCTAGCAATCCAAGTTCGACCCTGCTCGAATATATATGAAAATGTGGACTTTACCTAAGTCGGTAAGTCTGAATTCAATCCCACTCGAATGTTCAAGTCGAAACAGACTTCTTCCAAGGTGGGCGAGTCTGAATTCAACTTTGTTTAAATTGAGGTTGATTCCGCCTAATTTCGCAAATCAGAAGGCAACGTCGCCTGGAATTGCATATCCAAAGTGACCTCATTCGGACTCACATAAATATATCCCACTCGATCCAGGCAGGATCGAGTTCCCAATCGAAAAAATCAGGGACTCGTCACAAAAAAAATCTAAAGGGCTACGCCAAAACAAAAGATATGTAGCAAATGAGAAAAAGAAAAAGAAAATCAAAAGATACACAAACGAAGGCGAAGCAACTATTTCATTCAGATATGAATACGTAATAGTTGTATCGTACAAAAAGCCAAAACGGGCCTTCAGAAACAAAGGAAATAAAAACAAACAACAAATAAAACTATGAACGTTGAAACAACTTTTCACTCGACGTCATCACCGCCACTCGCCCCATCATGGTTTTAAGAAACTCGTCCTCAACATCAGCAGTCTCGCCAACCTCCGATGTAGCAGGGTGATGTTTTAAACATCAATAACACACAAAAGGGTGGTGATTTGTGTGATACCCAATTTTTGCTTAACTGAGCTATAGAAGAACTTGGTTATTCTATGTGTTCCAACTACTACTGTTTGCGGAAAATAAATAAAGAAAATAAAGAACACAAAATTTTAAGTGGAAACCACCTGACTCAAAATGTTAAAAAACTGCGACCTACTACTCAGTAGGATTTTCCCAAACTTCCACTAAAATCACTGAGCCAAAACAACATTTACAAAAACTCGTTGTAAACCTAATGATTAACTCGAATCCCGTTGTGGCAAACAACCTCAAGTGTTGCGACAACTTAAAGTTACTCTAACTTGAACACTCTAGGTTCCTAATACAACCGCTTCTATGAAAGCTAAAAGGTACAATGTAAAATCATCTACTACCATTGAACTAGAATAAAAGATAGACACTTGGAACTGGTTCTTCTGTTTCGTTCAAGTAGCTTCAGGATTACACACTCGAAACACGCATAAATTACTTGCAAAGTCGCCTTCCTCTTTTGCTCTCAATTTAAGTTTAACTTATGCTTATGCGCATTAACTGTAAAATAGAACAACATTCCTATTTAATGGATTAATGATTAGAGATTGACTGGATTCAAATTCTACTCTTCTATCGTAGAAGAGTTCAATGTGATCTCAAACTACACTATTTTCTTCCAAAAGTGTGTTCTCTTCAGGAAATAAGTCTTTATGTCCTTATCGAATGTGCAACCTTTTCGATCAGATCATGAGATATTGCTTCTTGATAAGTTAGATTTATCTCCTTAACGTGTATCTCATATGTACAAGTTGATCATGACCGTGCTTCACAATATGGACCTGGTCCATGTCTGAGTTCTTTTGTCAATCTTCAAAACTCCACATGTTCTTGGGCCAACAAATTCCCCCCTTTTTGATGATGACAAACTCTGTCCTTTTTACTTACTTGGATCCTGTAAGAACTCAGCTTTGCCATCAATACAAAGTTTAGAAAATTTACTCATCATCAAGGACCATGTTAATTAGGTTATAAATATCACTTATTCAGAATGTTTAAAGCACAACATTTCTTCCCCCTTTTGGCATCATCGAAAAGTTGCATACAAAGTGTGAGTCCCAGATTTTAATAAGTACTCATGACTACTGTGGCAACTGCAAGTGCAATCAGGGTTTAATCATCAGTAATCAAGCAAACATATTTAAACTATCAAGGAAAGATTAACATTGAACAAGAGCAAAAATAATAGATATCATTGATAGAAGATATGTTGCTATCATAATCCACAACCAGAAAGCAAAAAACATTTAAAACATGAGCAAAAAAAGATATAAATATCCCTAATCCGGGTTACTGAAGGTACTAGACAGGTTCAGGAGATAAAGTCTAGAATTCCTAAGGCTTGGGGGAGCTAGAGGGTTGGTTTTGGGCTTGGAGAAGATTCAACATATTGTGAATAATTCCATCATTCTTCTCTTTTTCCTTGGTAAGCTCAGTTATGATAGCAACCTTCTCAGATTCCACCTCTGCCACACGAGCCTTGAAACTAGCTATCTCAGCATCCTTTGCTTCACATTCTTAAATAAAAGCCCCGACTATACTGGTGGTATGAGTCTCCTCGGATGAACCATGTTCATTTGGGATGGCATTGACTAAATAGTCACAAGCAAGAAGAGTATTAATGCCAATGTGATCCTTGCTTGAGGCCATTTCCTATTTCTTCATGGGCACATATCACCTATCCAGAATCTTAGTCAAAATAAAGCCATAAGGGGTATCATGAGCCTTGGAGCCATTGATGACTCTGTCTAGTAGCTTGATGATGAATGCAGGCCAATTAATTTTCCTTCCACTCTCCAGACACTCCATCAGAACTAGGTCCATATAATTTGCAATATGCCTTCTCTCCTGGCTGGGCAACAGGCACTTGTTGACAAATTCAAATAAGACTTTGTGTTGTGGCCTCATTTCACTATTATGAATAGCCCTAGCCTCATTCACATCTTCAACATCACATAACCTCCTAGTAATTTCAAGGGTAGTAGGAAGTGAGTCCAGACAAGGCCACATTTGCCTTGTATAGTCATCAAACCCTTCAGAGGGTATGTCAAGGATCTCTCCCAGTTTCTTTGCATCAAATGTCACTTGAACTCCTTTCACCAGGCTATTAACCTTGTCATCCTTATCCTCTGCATTTGACATGAACTCAATAGTCTCATTCCTGGCTAGCCTTCCATCCATCTGAAGTACCATGCCCTTCCAGCCCTGAGTAGCTAAGGCATCCACCAGTCTCATCATTCCTGGTTCCACAAGGTCTTTCAGCAATCTACCTTTCAGAAATTTTCTTTTATCAAACATGGCAAGCTTGTCTTGTTCACCATCAGACTCATCTTTTTCTTCTTCACCACTCTATTCCTCATCTTCAGAAATTCTAACTTGTTTACTTTTCACTGCAGACCTTGTCCTCTTGGATACTAAGGGTTCAACAACCTCAGACATAGAGGAAGACTTCTTGGAAGAAGTCATGGGCTTTTTGGGCTTGGGGGTCTAAACCTCTAATGTTGGAACTTCATCCTGATGGACTTGATCCATCTCCTCAACTTTCAGTCTCTGAGAACTCTACAACCTTCCCTTTTACTTTAACCATCCTTTTCTTCTTACTCTCACCCAAAGACTTTTGTATATAAGTCTTAATAAATTTCACCATACTTCTTGTGGCTCTTCCCTTTGGCAAGGAAGTTTCAGTAGTTGTTGGGGACGAAGCCTTTCTTTTCTTGGAGGGTTTAGGAGCACTGGGGGCTTTTTGGTGTGGGATTTCTTCTTTACTTTAGATCATAACTTTCCCCAACCCTTTTCAACAGGTCATCTAGGGTCCCTTTAGTTGATGAACTAGGTTCATCTCCTTGTGCGCTTAGATTAACTAACCCTTCAGCAGCTTCACTAGAACTACTTCCCCGACTTCTTGCAATTCTCTTCAATATTTTCTTGTTCAACCCTACAGATAGCAGGGACAGATAAATTAGCAGTGGGTGAATGATCAACCACTCTTTTCTCATTTTCTCTCTCTTTCCCACATGCACCCCCTCTCTCTCTTTTAGATTTATTTTTACCTCCACTCATTCGTAACTCAGGCAATTCCACATCCCTGATAGGACCAACCAGAACAAACCTAGTTTCTAAATTTATAGTCAAAGAAGAACTTACCTTAGAAGGGGATTCTTGAGTCTTCTCAGAGTCAGAAGACCCAGATCCTTCCCTCTCACTAGCAGGTTTGTATGAATCAAAATCAAAGTTGGAATTTACGACGACCCAAAGGGATCATTACCGTAATTCTCCATTTTTTCGTGCTTCTTAGGCCTTGAAAACCTCATATTTAGTTGCCTCAATTTGCGTGCACAGTCCAGAAGCGAAGCCGAAAATTTTTATGTTAAAATATGTGAATTCTGTGAAATATTTGAAGAATTTTGATATTAATATTGATATAGTTGATTTTGGTTAACATTTTGGATAAATGGACTCGGATTAGTAATGTGACAGTCCCTGGAGGTCCGTAGAAAAATATGGGACTCGGATGTATTCCCAGAATCAAGATTCGAGGTCCCGAGGTCGAGTATAGAATTATTTAAAGAAATTATCTTTCTGAAAATAATATGAAAAATTGAAATGAAAATGAGCTAGAAAATATAGGTATCGGGCTCGTATTTTAGTTCCGATGCCCGGTACAGGTCTTAAATATGCGTTAGGTGCTTACTGTAAAATTTTGTCGAAATCGAATGTCGTTTGACGTGTTTCGGACCTAAATATCTAAAGTTAGAGGTTATTGAACTGTGAAATGAAAAATGAGGAATTTGAGGCTTAATTCTTTGATTTTGATGTTATTTTAGCAATTTGATCGCTCAATCAAGTTTGTGGGATGTTAATGAGTTAGTGTGTATGTTTGGTTGGGAGCCCCGAGGGCTCGGGAATGGTTTCGGCGGTGGTTCGGAGTGTTTTTTAGGCTTAGAAAAACATCAGATTTTCAAAAGTGTTGTAGACCCTTTTTTCTTCTTCGGGAATGCGGCCCTAGGCTCGTGTTTGCATAGCCCAGTTATTTCCCCCATCGCATTCCCACTCCATGACTCGCGTTCGCATAGCTTAGGGCCTGCTCCTCTTCGCGTTCGCATGAGTCCAAACGCGGACGCAAAGGCCAAGTCATGGGCCTGGACCTTTTTTCTTCTACGCGTTCGCATCGACACTTCGTGAACGCGGCCCAGCTCACGCTTTCGCATAGTATTAACCCCTCCAGTGATTTTACATCTTAAAAATAAAACCATCTCGAGATTTTTCATAAAATTTACACGAGCTCCTCCCTTAAACACTCCATTGACGAATTTCAAGCTCCTCTTTCTCCATAGCTCTTTGGGTAAGTGATCTTAAATTAGTTTTCACTTAATTTCTTCATCTAATTTCTAATCTAGCCCTAAATCATGAATTCAAGGTAGAAATTGGGGGTTTTGGGTAGAACTTGGGCTTTTGGTATTTTGGGAGATTCAACCTCAATTTGGGGTCGAATCTTAAAACAAATTACATATTTTAACTCGTGGGGTTATGGGTGATTGAGTTTTGGTCCGAGCCTCGAGTTTGGCCATGTGGGCCCGGGCTCAGATTTTGGTATTTTTGGAAGAATGATAGGAAATTCATTTGTAGGCTTTGGAATTGTATCTTTGAGCCATTATTGATAATATTGAATTAAATTGTGCTTAGATATAATTGTCCCGGAGTCATATTCTAGAGGAAAGGCGGTGTTAGAGACTTGATTGCTATTTTCGGACCGAGGTAACTGTTTGATCTAACTTTGACATTAGGGAATAGGATTAGAATGTTTTGGTTGCTATTTGCTAAATGATCGTAGGCAGGGTGACGAGTATCTATACACCGGAGACTAGCATGATTGTGATTCGTAATTGTTTTTAATTCGATAGGTTTGGCACAACTGTCTTGTTAAATTAATAAATTCCATGTAAAGTGTAGATAATAAGGAAATGAGCTAAAAGATATTGTGTTGAAATGATTCCCTTGCCGGACGAGTAGACTGTTACTATTGTATATTCCTTTGCCGGGATATTTGGGCTGTTAGTTGTACCCTTGCCGGTTTTAATCGCTATGTTGTTGAACTTCCCTAGTGGGACCTCTTTTGGAGAGATTATTTGTGCTATTCATTATAGCATGGGATGGTGTGGCACGCCGACCACTTATGAATTATAATATGGGATCGCGTGGCACGCTGTCTACTTATGAACTATAATATGGGATTGTGTATCACGCCGTCTACTAATAAATTATAATATGGGATCGTGTGGCATGCCGTCCACTTATGAATTGTAATACTGGATCGTGTGGCACGCCGTCCACCTATGAAATATGAACTGGGATCGTGTGGCACGCCGACCACTTATGCACTGATAAATGGGATCGTGTGGCGTGCCATCCTCTTATACATATATATGAGTTATAGTATTGAGATGGTCACGTTTCTATATCCGTTGATTTTTTCTTTATTGTATCTCCCTGAGCATGTCCCTTTCCCCCTTTTTTTGTTGGTATTTACTATATATATATATATATATATATATATATATATATATATATATATATATGTATATGTACAGGTTAATTTTGGTAGGTCCTGTCTTACCTCGTCACTACTTCGCCGGGGTTAGTCCAGGAACTTACCAGCACATGGGGTCGGTTGTGATGATGCTACACTTTGTGCATTTTTGTGCACAGACCAGGACGCAGCTTACGAACGTAGCAATAGGATTTTTTGGATAGCCTAGCTGGCATTCGTAGAACGAAGTCTCTTTCTTTACTTTTGTTTGTTCATCTTGTATCAGGCAAACACTATGATTTCTTTTCCTGACTTTGTTTGTAGTATTCTGTAGTAGTCCGTGAGTAGTGATACCAAATACTGGGTAGAGGTGAATTTTGAAACTTCCACATTTCCGTTATTAGTAAATTACGTATTTATAAGTCTTCCATTTTGATTATTATTTCAGTTTATTATAATTGTTTAAATGAAAACAGTAGAAATGTAGTATGGTTTGGCTTGCCTAGCTCCTATTGCAGGCGCCATCACAACTCTCGATGGTGGGAAATCCGGGTAGAAAAGTTGGTATCAAAGCACTAGGTTACTTAGGTCTCACAATTTACAGACAAACTTGGTAGAGTTTGAGGGATCGGACAGAGACGTTTATATTTATCCTCAAGAGGCTATAGAGATAGGAAAATTTCACTTTGATTATTCTTGTCATGCGATTGTGTTTCTCAAATACTGATTGTCATTATACTCTATTCTTTCCTAGATGGCGAGAACACGTGCTTTCTCTTCTACCGTGCAGTAGCCTGAGCCCCTAGCAGTAACTCCTATTAGGGGCAGAGGGCGAGGCCGTGCCAGAGGCCGAGTCCGGGGCAGAGCTCAGCCCCGAGCAGCAGTCATAGAAGTTGAGCCTCACGTCGACTATAATAAGGAGGTTCTAGCACCAACAGCTCTAGTGGGCCCAGCTCAGGCCCAGAGGAATTCATAGCCACTCTAGGACGCTTTGGTCCGGCTGATAGGCTTTATGGAGAGCGTCTATTTAGTGGGTTTTCTTCCCATGGCACCAGCCACATCTCAGGTTGAGGGAGGAGTTCAGACTCCCGCTACACGTACTCCGAAGCAGGTACCTCCTCAGCCTCAGGTTCCAGCAGTTCAGCCAGCTGTGGCTGCCCAGCCAGGTATTCCAGCTCAGATCGGTGATGGTGCGACGATGTCTGATGATGTGTTGTGGAGGCTTGATAGGTTCACCAAGCTCTTCACCACCACCTTCAACGGTGCTTCCATAGAGGAACCCCAGGACTTCTTATTGAGCTTCCTTGAGGTTCTCAAGACTGTGGTATTGTGGAGACCAATGGGGTCGACTTAATCACTTTTCGGCTTGCGGGATCCGCCAAGACTTGGGGAGGGACTATTGCCTATCTAGGCCAGCAGAATCGCCATTATTGACTTGGGACCAGTTTGTAGAGTTGTTCTTAGAGAAGTTCTCCCGGTGACGGAGCGAGATGCTCTATGCATGCAGTTTGAGCGTCTTCATCATGGTACTATGACAGTCACGTAATATGAGACTTATTTTGTTGATTTGGAATGCCATGCTATTGGTATACTCCCAACTGAGAGGGAGAGGGTACGGAGATTTATTGATAGGTTGATTCAGCCGATCTGGCTTCAGATGGTCATGGGGGCCGGTAGTGATATGTCTTTTCAGGAGGCGGCCAATATGGCCCGCAGCATAGAGATGACACTTGCACGAGGAGGCGGTCAGGGGTCAGATAAGAGGCCTCATCATTCTGGTAAGTTCAATTGTACCTCATATGGAGGTAGGGATTCATATGGTAGAGGCCACCCTCAGAGGCCCTTTTGGTTAGCACTTAAGGCTTCACATGGTATTACAGGTGGCCATGCTTCCCAGCCATAGTATTCTGACCAGAGCTTTCTAGCTCACCATCATCACCTATCAGCACACCACCACTCTGTTATTCTCAGCAGTCGAGGGCTTGTTACACATGTGTAGACACGAGACATATTGCAGGTATTACTCTCGAGCATCTGACAGCTCTCAGCAGCATGCTCCTCGTCCTATGATTCAGGCAGTAGGTGATCCCCATGCTGCCCAACCAGCTAGAGAAGGGGTATAGGCCATAGAGGTGGAGGTAGGGATCAGAGAGGAGGAGCTCGAACTGCCAGAGGTAGGGGTCAGCCAGTACCCGATCATCCTAGTGACATAATTCAGGAAGGTGGGGCCCAACCCCATTTTTATGCTTTGCCAGCCAGGCCAGAGGCTGAGTCATCAGATGTTGTTATTGCATGTACTATTCTAGTCTGGGATAGAGGTGTTTCCGTGTTGTTTGATCTGGGATCTACGTATTTATATGTGTCGTCCTACTTTGCACCCTATTTGGTTATACCTAGTGAGGCCTTGGGTATTCCTGTATATGTGTCTACATCGGTAGGTGATTTTATAGTGTTATACTAAGTGCATCGTTCATGTGTGGTAGTATTTGAGGGTCTTGAGACCCGTGTCGACCTATTGCTCTTAGATGTGGTGGACTTTGACGTTATATTGGGGATGGATTGGTTGTCCCCGTATCATGCTATTTTGGATTGTCACGCCAAGACCGTGACCTTGGCTTTGCCAGACTTGCCCCGACTTGAGTGGAGAGGGGCCCCAGGTCATGCCATCTGCATTGTTATTTCGTATGTCAAGGCTCGACGCATGGTCGAGAAGGGGTGTCTAGCATATCTGGTGTATGTTCGTGACTCCAGCGCAGAGGTTCCATCCATTGGCTATGTTCCTATTGTTCGGGAGTTCCCTAAGGTATTCCCTTCAGACCTGTCGGGTATGCCGCGCGACAGGGATATTGATTTCTGTATTGACTTGGCTCCGGGCACTCAGCCTATTTCCATCCTGTTGTATTGCATGGCCCCGCTAGAGTTGAAAGAGTTGAAGGAGCAGCTTCAGGACTTGCTTGATAAGGGATTCATTCGACCTAGTGTATCGCCTTGAGGTGCGCAAGTGTTATTTGTGAAGAAAAAGGATGGGTCGACAAGGATGTGCATTGATTACCGACAGTTAAACAGGGTGATGATAACGAACAAGTATCCACTACCAAGGATTGACGATTTATTCGACCAGCTTCAGGGTGCTAAGGTGTTCTCGAAGATAGATTTGACGTCTGGTTATAATCAGCTGAGGATTAGGGAGCCGGATGTCCCTACGACAACATTTCATACTCGGTATGGGCATAATGATTTTATGGTCATGTCATTTGGGTTGAAAAATGTCCCAGCAGCGTTTATCGAGTTGCTGAACCAAGTGTTCATGCCCTATTTAGATTTTTTCATGATTATTTTTATTGACGACATTCTAATATACTCCCGCAATCAGGAGGAGCATGAGCAACACTTCAGAGTGGTTCTTCATACTATGAAGGATAGTTAGTTGTACGCCAAGTTCACAAAGTGCGAGTCTTGGTTGAGTTCTGTTGCATTCCTAGGTCACGTTGTTTCAGCAGAGGGTATTCAGGTGGACCCGAAAAAGATTGAGGCAGTCAATAACTGGCCTTGACCAGCGTCAACTACAGAGATTCGGATTCTTGGGGTTAGCAGGTTACTACCAACTGTTCGTGGAGGGGTTTTCATTCATTGCAGCCCCAATGACTAGATTAACCCAGAAGGGTGCCCAATTCAGGTGGTGAGATGAGTGTGAGGCAAGCTTGCAGAAGCTCAAGACAGCTGTGACTACGGCGCCGGTATTGGTTTTGCCCACGGGATCAGGGCCTTATACCGTCTATTGTGATGCGCCCCGTATTGGGCTTGGCGCAGTGTTGATGCAGAATGGCAGAGTGATAGCGTATGCTTCAAGGCAGTTGAAGATCCACGAGAAGAATTATCCAGTTCATAACCTAGAGTTGGCAGCCATTGTTCATGCTTTGAAGATCTAGAGGCATTATTTATATGGTGTGACGTGTGAGGTAAAAGCGGATCACAAGAGCCTTTAGTACTTGTTCAAACAGAAGGATTTTAATTTGAAGCAAAGGAGGTGGTTGGAGTTATTGAAAGACTATGATGTTTCTATCTTATACCACCCGGGGAAGGCCAATGTCGTGGTCGATGCATTGAGTAGGAAGTCCGCCAGCATGATTAGTCTTGCCTATATTCTGGTCATCCAGAGACCGCTTGCTTGGGATGTTTAGGCCTTGGCTAACCGATTTGTGAGGTTGGATATTTCTGAACCTAGTAGGGTGTTAGCTTGCACAATTGCTCGTTCGTCGTTGATGGAGCGTATCCGTGAGAAGCAGTTTGATGATCCCCATTTGTGTGTCCTGAGACACGATGCAGCGTGCAGGTGCCAAGAAAATGACCTTGGGAGATGATGGTGTATTGAGATTGCATGGGCAATTTTGTGAGCCCAATGTTGATGGTATTTGGGAGTTGATCTTAGTACAATCCCATAGTTCTCGGTATTCTATTCATCAGGGCACCGTGAAGATGTATTAGGATTTGAGGCAGCATTATTGGTGGCCTATAATGAAGAAAGACACTGTTGCATATGTGGCTCGTTGTCTGAACTGTCAGCTGCTTAAGTACGAGCATCAGAGGCCCGGTGGTTTATTTCAGAGGATTGAGCTTCCCGAGTGGAAGTGGGAGAGGATTACAATGGATTTCATTTCTGGCCTTCCGATGACTCGGAAGAAGTTTGATGCTATACGAGTTATTGTTGATAGGCTAACCAAGTCAACACATTTTATTCCAGTTGCCACCACCTATTCGTTCGAGAGATTTGCTGAGATTGATATCAAGGAGATCGTTCGCCTTCATGGGGTGTCGATATCTATCATTTGGATCAGGGTCCACAGTTTACCTCGTTTGAGCTAGTCAAGCAGGCGTTGAACACGGACTGAGACTCTCCCGCGCCTTTGTTTTCTGGAGAGCGGTACAGCAGGAGTTGGGCACCAAGGTTACAGACTTCGGTCAGCTCAGTCCAGGAAAAAGAGTTATGCAGACCGCAAGGTTAGAGATGTTGCTATCATGGTTGGTGAGCGAGTATTGCTCCGTGTATCGCATATGAAGGGCGTGATGAGATTCGGAACTAAGGGCAAGCTTAACCCTAGGTTCATTGGCCCATTTGAGATTCTTGATCGCGTGGGAGAGGTGGATTGTAGACTTGCCTTGTTGCCTAGCTTGTCAGTCGTGCATCCAGTTTTTCATATATCCATGCTTCGTAGGTATCACGACAATCTATCCCACGTGTTAGATTTCAGCACTATCCAATTGGACAAGGATATGTCATATAAGGAGGAGTCAGTGGCTATTTTAGACCGGCAGGTTCAACTGCTGAGGTCGAAAAGTCTTCCTTCACTGCGTTTTCAGTGGAGAGGTCAGCCTCCTGAGGCATCGACCTGGGAGTCTGAGTCAGATATGTGGAGCCGTTATCCTCGTATATTCCTCGAATTAGGTACTTCTTTCTTTTGTCCGTTCGAGGGCGAATGGTTATTTAAGAGGTGGAGGATGTGACGACCCAAAGGGGTTATCACCGTAATTCTTCCTTTTTGTGCTTTCGAGTCCTTGAAAACCTCGCTTTTAGTTGCCTCGATTTGCATGCGCAATCCCAGCGCGAAGCCAGAAATTTTTTATGTTAAAATATGTGAAGTCTGTTAAACGTTTGAAGAATTTTGATATTAATATTGATATATTTGACTTTAGTCAATATTTTAGATAAACAAACTCAGACTCATAATGTGACGGTCCTGGGAGGTCCATTGAAAAATATGGAACTCGGGGGTATTCCCGGAATTGAAATCCGAGGTGCCGGGCCCGAGTATTGAATTTTTGAAAGAAATTGTCTTTCTGAAAATGATATGAAAAATTGAAATGAAAATGAGTAGAAAATATAGGTATCGGGCTCGTATTTTTGTTCCGATGCCTGGTACAGGTGTTAAATAAGCGTTAAGCACTTTCTGTGAAATTTGGTCGAAATCGGATGTCGTTTGACGTGCTTCGGACCTAAATATCCAAAGTTAGAGGTTAATGAACTTTGAAATGAAAAATGAGGAATTTGAGGCTTAATTCTTTGATTTTGATGTTATTTTAGCGATTTGATCACTCGAGCAAGTTCGTAGGAGGTTAATGAGTTAGTGTGTGTGTGTGTTTGGTTAGGAGCCTCGAGGGCTCGGGAATGGTTTCGGAGGTGGTTTAGAGTGTTTTTGGGCTTAGAAAAACATCAGATTTTCCATAGTGTTGCAGACCCTTTTTTCTTCTTCGCGAACCGCGGCCCTAGGCTCGCGTTCGCCTTGCCCAGTTATTTCTCCCATCGCATTCGCACACCATGACTCGCATTCGCGTAGCTTAGGGCCTGCTCCTCTTCGCGTTCGCGTGAGTCCATACGCGGACGCATAGGCCAAATCGTGGGCCTGGACCTTTTTTTCTTCTACGCGTTCGCATCGACACTTCGCGAACGCGACGCCTTCAGCCCAGCCCTCTTCGCGAACGCAACACAGCTCATGCATTCGCATAGTGTTAATCCCTCCAATGATTTTAAAGCTTAAAAACAGAACCATCTTGGTATTTTTCATAAAATTTCACACGAGCTCCTCCCTTAAACTCTCCATAGACGAATTTCAAGCTCCTCTTTCTCTATAGCTCTTTGGGTAAGTTATCTTAACTTCGTTTTCTCTTAGTTTCTTCATCTAATTTCTAAATTCCTAGCCCTAATTAATGAATTCAAGGTAGAAATTTGGGGATTTGGGTAGAACTAGGGCTTTTGGGATTTTGGGTGACTCAACCTCAATTAGGGGTCAAATCTTAAAACAAATTACATATTTGAACTCGTGGAGTTATGTGTGACTGAATTTTGATCCGAGCCTCGAGTTTGGACCATGTGGGCCTGGGGTCGGATTTTGGTATTTTTGGAAGAATGATAGGAAATTCATTTCTAGGCTATGGAATTGTATCTTTGAGCCATTATTGATAATATTAAACTAAATTGTGCCTAGATATCATTGTTTCGGAGTCGGATTCTAGAGGAAAGGCGGTGTTAGAGACTTTATTGCTATTTTTGGACCGAGGTAAAAGTTTGATCTAACTTTGGCTTGAGGGAATAGAATTAGAGTGTTTTGATTGCTATTTGCTAAATTATCGAGTACGGTGTATAGGCAGGGTGACAAGTATCTAAACACCGAAGTCTAGCATGACCGGGAGTCATAATTATTACTAATTCGAGAGGTGTGGCACAACTGTTTTGTTAAATTGATAAATTCCATGTAAAATGTAGATAAGAAGGAATGAGCTAAAAGAGAATGTGTTGAAATGATTCTCTTGCCAGGACGAGTCGACTGTTACTATTGTATTCTCCCTTACGGGGATATTTGGGTTGTTAGTTGTACCCTTGCCGGGTTTAATAGCTATGTTGTTGAACTTCCCTACTTGGACCTCTTTTGGAGAGATTATTTGTTCTATTCATTATAACATGGGATCGTGTGGCACACCGTCCACTTATAAATTATAATATGGGATCGTGTGGCACGCCGTCCATTTATGAACTATAATATGGGATCGTGTGGTACGCCGTCCACTTATGAATTATAATACGGGATCATGTGGCACGCCGTCCACCTAGGAAATATGAATTGGGATCGTGTGGCACGCCGACCACTTGTGCACTGATAAGTGGGATCGTGTGGCACGCCGTCCACTTATACATATATGCGAGTTATAGTATTGAGATGGTTACGTTACTATATCCGTTGAATTGTTCTTTACTGTATCTCCCCGAGGATGTTTCTTTCCCCCTTTTTGTTGGTATTTCCTTGTTGTTATTTTCGTTGTGTTGTACCTATATATATATATATATATATAGCCTTGTCACTACTTCGCTGGGGTTAGGCCAGGCACTTACCAGAACATGGGGTCGGTTATGCTTATGCTACAGTCTGTGCATTTTTGTGCACATATTAGGACGCAGCTTGCGGACCGCAGCGGTAGGATTTCTGGGAGCTATCTTCAGTCCGGGGACTCTCGAGGGTAGCCTAGCTGGCGTTCACAGACCGAAGTCCTTTTCTTTACTTTTGTTTGTTCATCTTGTATCAGGCAAACACTATGTATTTCTTTTCCAGACTTTGTTTGTAGTATTCTATAGTAGTTCGTAAGTAGTGACACCAGATACTGGTTAGAGGTGAATTTTGAAACTCTGCATTTCCGTTTGCAGTAAATTACGTATTTATAAGTCTTCCGTTTTGATTATTATTTCAGTTTATTTTAATTATTTTAATGAAAATAGTAGAAATGTTGTATGGTTTGGATTGCCTAGCTCCGATAGGCGCCATCACGACCCTCAGCCTGGGTTTGGGAGATGTGCTAGGTGGAGGAGGGGTAGATGAATTAGAGAGAGTTGGTGGTGGAGAAGTTCGAGGGTTGTCTTGTGGGTTTGTCATTATCGCTGGTTTCTTGGGAGAATTGATGAGTTAGAATAGGCAAGTGAAAGTGAAGATGGGGTTTTGACGGTTTAGAATTATGAAGATGGCAGGAGGTAATGATGTGTATTTAAAGAGAAATACACATCATATATATAGTGATAGCTTTAGCAATGGTCAATTGGAGGTCTAATCAATCTAAAATTTTAGGTTTGAATGAATGGTTAGGCTTCTCTAGATTTTAGGCAATTTTCGTGTTTTAGGGTTCTAAGGCTGATGGAACTGGTTCAAAACTAACAGATTGAATTTTCTAAGGAATTGAACAATTATAGGGCTTCTGCTCATGATTTTAAATATTTATATTTCTAATTATGCAGAGTATAAAAAACACACCTTAATATTCATATGAACCCATACTGATGAACCAGGTTCTTCATATAGAATTCTCTTGACCATGCCTCAATTTACCATAATAGAGAAAATTTTATAAGAGATCAGTGAGTCATATTAACACATGTCACAGGAGTATACTAATTAGAGTATGAAGCTGAGTAAAAATTAATCTAGATATTTACACAAGTTCAGATTTCCTAGCCATTTTTTTATTTTTAAATTTTTTTTCCATTGTGCATTCTGAGATGGTCTTATAGGTGAACTTAATCATTCCTAATTCCAACCCGTTCTTCTCAAAATTTTCTCACTCGATGCTTTAGTAAAGATGTCAACAATTTGTTTATCAGTAGCACAGAATTCTATGGAGATCAATCATTTCTCATAGTTATCTCATAAGAAGTGATGTATAACATCCATGTGCTTAGTCCTCTTATGATGAACAAGGTTCTTGCTCATAATTATAGCACTAGTGTTATCACATAAGATAGGAATGCAACCAATTCCAATGCCAAAATATATTATTTGTTATTTGATACAAAGCAATTAAGCACAACAAGAGGAAGCAACAACATATTCAGCCTCAACAATGGATAAGGCCACTAAATTTTGCTTTTTAGTGGCCCATGATCCAAGACATGAATCAAGAAAATGAGTCATACCTGAGGTGCTCTTTCTATCCACGAGAAAACCTGCATAATAAGCATCAACATACCCTACTAGATTGAAATTACTACCTTTGGCTACCAAATACACTGATCAATAGTGCCTTTCAAATATCTCAAAATCCTCTTAACAACATTCAAGTGAGATTCCTTGGATTAGCCTAAAAACGAGCACAAAGCCCTACGTTGAAACTGTGTCAGGTATGCTGGTAGTAAGATGTAAAAGTGAACCAATCATACCCATATACAATTTCTGATCAACAGATGAACCAGGTTCCTCTATGTCTAATTTAGTGGCCGTTGGAATGGGGGTGTCTATTTCCTTTGATTCATCCATTTTAAACTTTTTGATCAACTCTTTTGCATATTTTTGTTGATAGATCATGGTTCGGTTTGGGTTTTGTTTGATCTGTAAGCCTAATAAAAAGTTAAGCTCACCCATCATACTTATTTCAAACTCACTCCCCATTAATTTGGCAAAATCCTTACTTAGTTTGTTAGTGGTTGCCCCAAAAATTAGGTCATCAACATATATTTGTACTACAAGAAGATTCTTACCTTTTCCCATCAAGAATAGAGTATTGTTGTTAGAATTTATGCCGTTCACTAGAGGGGGAGGGGGTGAATAGTGAGGCACGAGAATATTGAAATATTGCGGAATTTAAAATTGCAGGAATAAGTAAATACGGTAATTGAAATAATCAAGAAAGAACACACCGTATTTTATCCTGGTTCACCACAACCCGTGGCTAGTCCAGTCCCCGAGAGACTCTCTCGAGATTCCACTATCTTCGTCAAGCTTACGGGTGCTTAACAAACCGTTACAGTTGCTCAAGGATACCGCACCTTAAGACTTCACTTACTTGAGGATACCTCACCCCAAGACTTCAACCACTAAGACTTTGGGTACTTAGCAAACCCGACAAATGAGAAGATATGTTCTTCTCAAACAACTCTCTTTTACAATAAATACTCTCTCAATAGAGTGGATAAAGAGAAACAAAATAAGCTCTATGAACAACACAAAGTTGTCTATCAAATGGCTCAACAAAAGCTCTAAAATGATGCTTGAAAATGATCAATATGTATATCAATATATGCAGGAGTTGTATATGTTTAAAATCAGCTCAAAAGACCTCATTTTATAGGTGAAAAAGTAGTGCTGACCGTTGCTTAATTGACAAATCAAATCCCTGATTCTGTGCTCAAACAATCGATTGTTTGGAGGTGACAATCGATTGTCTGACCAACGTTCAAAAAACAGATTCCTGATTTTAGGCTAAACAATCGATTGTTAAACCTGAATAATCGATTGTCTTCAACGTTCAAAAATCAATTTAGGATTGTCGGAACGGTCAAAATATAATCGATTGTATGAAGGGACAATCGATTGTTGATAATCGACTGTGGATAAAGACAATCGATTGTTTTGATATTTAAAAACTCGGTTGCACTGTCTCAAAATAATCGATTGTTAAAGTAGACAATCGATTGTCAGCAATCGATTGTTAAAGTATACAATCGATTATGTTGTTCCAGTGTTCAAAACTTTGGCAATGGTCGATTATATACACTGATATACACTTGATATACACTGTGTATACCAGAATTGAAAACTTACTTCAAAACCCATTTTGGTTGAAATGAAAACGTTAAAATCATTTTGTTTGAAGTATATATTAAAAATATTTATGATATATACAATTTAATAAAGTGATTTTATGCATGTTTATGATGACCTAATGTTGAGCCAAAGGATAAGATAACTTAAACGTTGTCCTTACATTGGTTCTACCAAACGACCTACGTCTTGGGTCTTCGGTCTTGAACTTCTTTAGCTTGTTCATGCAATTCCGTCATCAGTATGCTTCTCGCCATTTGATTATACACTTGACTTCATTGTTTGTCATTCATCAAAACCTATACCTGAAAATCATGCTCATACAACCAAAGCGCACATATCAAACGTATACATGATTTCCAACAATTTCCCCCTTTTTGATAATGACAAACAACGGAAGATATGCATATTGAATTCCCCCTAAATTCATGTTATATCTCAACATACAATTTATGCAAACAATTCATAGAAATCAATTCAATATAATTCCCCCTTAATTGAATATTCCCCCTCAATTAAGGCATGCATATCGCCCATATTCTTCCCCCTTTTGGCATTAGCAAAAAGACTATACCAGAAAAAATTTAAACCATTGACGATACCAATCGTTATAAACAAGATCATATCAAATGTTAGTAAATGGCATACTAATGATAACGGTCATTTTTTTCAACAATATCAATTGTTATTTTAAACTAAGAATGTTCATCAAAACATGAATCAATCAATTATTATAAACCAAATTGATACTAATTGTTATTCAAAAAGAACTGATTAAAGCATGTATCAACCAAAACTGATATAGATTATTTGCACATATCAACTCATTGTGTTTTTATTCAAAATACGATAACTAACCGACTTTCCCCCTTAATGCATTAAGGTTTCGTGCTTGGTGCATCCACTACAATTTTGTAGTCTTCAAGCACACCTGCAAAAGTACCTAAAAATAGGTTTTTGGTACCCAACTTCTTTTGGGTCCTTGGGGGTTAGGATAATAATAATCGTAATCAACACATAAATCTCTATGTTTAGCAAAACAAACGGGTGCAATGTGTCCTACCCGATTACAATAATGACATATAACATTAGGATTGTGCATATGTCTAGGTTGAGCCAAATGCGTTCTAGGTGATCTAAAGTCATTCCTAGACGCGTTTAAATTCCTAGAGTCATCTCTAGGTGGTCTAGAATAATTATTCCTAGACTCATTAGCAAAAATCCTAGAATCATTTCTAGGTTGCGCAACTCCATTTCTATCATGATTCTTATTCATTTTACGCCTATAGTTATTCCTAGGCTTTTTCTTCTTTGTTTCAGCTTTAGGAATATCAACACTACGTGTTTCTAGTGCTTTCCTAAGTTCTGTGTTCTCTAGTTTTAAAGAACTACAAGAAGAACAATTTGAACATGTATCAATAGAAGAAGCTTCATTCAATTCCTTGATTTTATTTTTAAAAACAGCAATGTCATTTTCCAAAAATTTGTTTTCTTTTTCTAAAACTTCAATTTTGTTTTTAAGAACACCATTTTCATTAGTCAAATTTTCAAAATCTATTTCTTTCAAAGAAGATGATTTTTCAAAATCTTTTTCTTGTAAAGAAAGTGTTTTCTGAAAATCTTTTTGCAAAGAAAGTGATTTCTGTAAAGAAAGTGATTTCTGCAAAGAAAGTGTTTTCTTCAATTCTTTTATCAATTTGGAAGCATTGACAAATTCACCATACAATTCATCATAGGCATTTTGTAAATCTTCAAATGAGTGAGAATTAGATGTACTTACCTCTTCTTCTCCGTTTGCCATGAGACATAATGCGCCGGCTTCATTGCCCGAGCTGTCTGAGTCCCGTGATACGCGCCTATGGTGTTTTCTCTTTTTCTTGTCTTTCTTCAAAGACTTACAAAACTTTTCAAATATATTACTGGAAGTATTTTCATCATCCCTTTCCGAATCACTTACCTCTTCTCTTTTAGAGGATGAGGCTTTGAAGGCAAAATTCGAATCACTTCTAAGATAAGGATTAAGAATTGTGCTATCATAAGTTTCGAGGTTACCTCTTAGTCTATCAATTGTGATATTCGTGTATTCCATCGACTCTTGGATGGCATTGGCTTTGGAACGCCATTCGGGAGTGAGACTCCGGAGGACTTTTCGAACAAGATCTTTGTTCGTGTAAACTTTCCCGAGAGCATGGAGATCGTTGACGATTCTTAAAAATCGTTCAAACATAACACCAATAGGTTCCTTCTCCATTTTAAAAGTTTCATATTTATGAGTTAGAAAATCAATTTTGGATTCTCGGACTTGAGGCGTACCTTCATAAATGATCTCGAGTTTGTCCCACATCTCCTTGGCGGTTGTGCAGCAAGAGATTTTCCGATAGTCATTCGGATTCACCGCACAATATAATACATGGATGGCCCTTGCATTATTTTCAACTATCTTCATGTCCTTGGCATCATATTCATCTTCCTTCTTTGGAACCGTGATTTCTCCAACTTTCTTTGTCGGCATTGGTTCACCGTTTTTGATGATTTGCCACAAACGAAAATTGTTTGCTTTGAGGAAGATACTCATCCGCCTTTCCAATATGTATAGTTTGTTCCGTCAAATAGTGGAACACAAGTGGTGGATTGTCCTTCATTCATCATTCCTGCTTTCAATATTCTATACACAAAAATATATATAGCTCTCAACCGGTTAAGGCTTTCAGAGAGTTAGGCTCTGATACCAATTGTTAGAATTTATGCCGTTCACTAGAGGGGGGGGGGGGTGAATAGTGAGGCACGAGAATATTTAAATATTGCGGAATTTAAAATTGCAGGAATAAGTAAATACGGTAATTGTAATAATCAAGAAAGAACACACCATA
Source organism: Nicotiana benthamiana (assembly GCA_034376525.1). NCBI lineage: Eukaryota > Viridiplantae > Streptophyta > Magnoliopsida > Solanales > Solanaceae > Nicotiana > Nicotiana benthamiana. The sequence goes on along the minus strand of CM067335.1, from coordinate 105,571,665 downwards.
TTTTATCCTGGTTCACCACAACCCGTGGCTAGTCCAGTCCCCGAGAGACTCTCTCGAGATTCCACTATCTTCGTCAAGCTTACGGGTGCTTAACAAACCGCTACAGTTGCTCAACGATACCGCACCTTAAGACTTCACTTACTTGAGGATACCTCACCCCAAGACTTCAACCACTAAGACTTTGGGTACTTAGCAAACCCGACAAATGAGAAGATATGTTCTTCTCAAACAACTCTCTTTTACAACAAATACTCTCTCAATAGAGTGGATAAAGAGAAACAAAATAAGCTCTATGAACAACACAAAGTTGTCTATCAAATGGCTCAACAAAAGCTCTAAAATGATGCTTGAAAATGATCAATATGTATATCAATATATGCAGGAGTTGTATATGTTTAAAATCAGCTCAAAAGACCTCATTTTATAGGTGAAAAAGTAGTGCTGACCGTTGCTTAATTGACAAATCAAATCCCTGATTCTGTGCTCAAACAATCGATTGTTTGGAGGTGACAATCGATTGTCTGACCAACGTTCAAAAAACAGATTCCTGATTTTAGGCTAAACAATCGATTGTTAAACCTGAATAATCGATTGTCTTCAACGTTCAAAAATCAATTTAGGATTCTGTCGGAACGGTCAAAATATAATCGATTGTATGAAGGGACAATCGATTGTTGATAATCGACTGTGGATAAAGACAATCGATTGTTTTGATATTTAAAAACTCGGTTGCAGTCTCAAAATAATCGATTGTTAAAGTAGACAATCGATTGTCGGCAATCGATTGTTAAAGTATACAATCGATTATGTTGTTCCAGTGTTCAAAACTTTGGCAACGGTCGATTATATACACTTGATATACACTTGATATACACTTGATATACACTGTGTATACCAGAATTGAAAACTTACTTCAAAACCCATTTTGGTTGAAATGAAAACGTTAAAATCATTTTGTTTGAAGTATATATTAAAAATATTTATGATATATACAATTTAATAAAGTGATTTTATGCATGTTTATGATGACCTAATGTTGAGCCAAAGGATAAGATAACTTAAACGTTGTCCTTACATTGGTTCTACCAAACGACCTACGTCTTGGGTCTTCGGTCTTGAACTTCTTTAGCTTGTTCATGCAATTCCGTCATCAGTATGCTTCTCGCCATTTGATTATACACTTGACTTCATTGTTTGTCATTCATCAAAACCTATACCTGAAAATCATGCTCATACAACCAAAGCGCACATATCAAACGTATACATGATTTCCAACAATTGTCACTATTACCTCTTTTGTTTCCATATTCAAGCAGGAATTTGGAAAATCGTTCATACTATGCTTTAGAAGCCTGCTTGAGTCCATAGAAAGCCTTGTCTAATTTGTACCCATGTTCAGGATATTTCTTTCTCTCAAACCCTAGAGGATGTTTAACAAACACTTCTTCTTTTAGGTAGCAATTTAGGAACTTTTGACATCCATCTGATGTAGAGTGAATTTCATGTGCGCTGCAAAGGCTATGAGGAGTCTTATTGCCTCCAATCTTGCAACTGGAGCAAAAGTCTCATCATAATTTATACCCCCCTCTTGGTTGTAACCTTATACCACCAGTCTTGCCTTGTTTCTTGTAACTATTACATCTTCATCAAGATTGTTACTGAAGACCCATTTTGTGCCAATTACTGATCTGTCCCCAGGTCTTGGAACTAGATGCCAAACATGACTTCTCTCAAACTGATTGAGTTAATTTTGCATTTTATTTACCCAATCTGCATCCTGCAAAGCCTCAACAATATTTTTAGGTTCAATAAGATATAGGAAAGCATCAAAAGCAAACAGATTCTTTAATTGTGATCTAGTTTTAACTCCAGAGGTTGGATCAATAATTATGTTCTCAATGGTATGAGAACGTTGATACTTATGAGGTTTCACAACCAACTGATTTTTGATAGATATTTCTTCCATGCTCTGTTGTGAGGAACAAGGTCATGAATAGGTTCCTTTAAAGGATTGGTTTCAGTTCCTCTTTTTTCAGTTCCCCCTGTTTGGTTGCCTTGGATAAAAGAACCTGTTCCATTACATGTTCCTTCTTTTGGTGCCATTTTAGCTTGAGCTGAGACTTCACTCAAATATTTTACTAGCCCAATAGCTTCATCTTCATGAACCTGTCTCTCAGGAAGAATGTTAGTTTCATCAAACACTACATTTACACTTTCTTCTAGACACAAAGTTCTTTCATTGAACACTTCATAAGCTTTGCTATGTGAAGAATATACCAAGAATAATCCCTCATCACTTCTAGGATCAAACTTACCTAGGGAGTCTTTTCCATTATTGTGCACAAAGCACTTGCATCAAAATGCCCTAAGATGAGATATATTTTGTTTTCTCCCTTTAAGTAATTCATACGGAGTCTTCTCTACAAGCGGTCTAGTCATGCATCTATTAATGATATAACATGCAGTGTTTATAACCTCTGCCCAGAAACTATGGGGTAGTTTACTAGAAAAAAGCATAGTCCTACCCATATTTTCAAGAGCCCTGCTCTTTCTTTAACCTACTCCATTTTGTTGAGGAGTTCTAGGCGCAGAGAAATTATAATCTACACCATGCTCATCACAAAATTCAGCAAACTTAACATTTTCAAATTCAATTCCATGACCAGACCTGATTGATGCAAGGTGAGTACCTAGTTATGTCTGAGTTTTTCTAACAAAGACAGTAAACATGTCAAATGCTTCATCCTTAGATGTTAAGAATAGTACCTAGGTAAACTTAGAATAATCACCAACAAGTACCATCACATATTTTTTACCACCTTTGCTCAATGTTCTCATTGGACTACATATATCCATATGAACCAGTTCCAACGTCCTAGTTGTGCTTATCATTTTCTTGCTTTTAACGGATGATCTTACCTGATTCCCTCTTGCACAGGCTTCACAAACTTTATCTTCCGTGAACTTAATTTTAGGTAACCCTATCAACAAGTCCTTGGAGACTAATTTGTTGAGTTGATTCAGATTTGCATGACCAAATCTTTTGTGCCACAGGAATGGATCATTGTCCAACACACTCAAGCAAGTGGGTACATTTTCTGAGAGAGTGGACAATATACAATGTAAATATTTTAAACTCTTTTTCCCTGCAAAATAATATTTTCAGTGGTAAGATTAATCTAAAGCATTTTGTAGAGGTAATTGCTATAAGGTTACATCTGTCACATAGTTGTGATACACTGATTAGGCTATATTTTAATCCATCTATCAAGTAGAGATTCTCAGTGGAGTGTGACTCTACCTTACCTACCTTTACAACCCCAATAATCTCACCTTTCTTCCTATTTCTAAAGGATACATTACCTCATTTTAAGTCCTCAAGTGAAAGGAACTGGTTCTTTCTTCCAGTCATATATTTTGAGCAACCACTATCCATGTACCGTATTTGTCTACTTTCCTTCACTTGGACCTGCAAAAGAAAATTAGGGATTAGTCTTAGGAGCCCAAACCGGGTCCCTTTCTATAGGCAAAAGGGTAAATTAAATTCCTTTTGGCTCACCCAGGCAACCTAGTTTTCTCTTGAACAAAGGTTTATTCTTTTGACTGGCCTTTTCTTTTGCATTACATTTATTTATGTAATCAGGGGCGGATCTACGTAGTCTGTGCCGGGTTCTGAAGCACCCATTGACCACGACATGAACTATGCACGACTATATAAGAAAACAGAGGAAAGTAATGTATTGAATTAGTAAGCTCGCATTAACCAAAAAGGCCCATGGGTGCTTTGGTTCAAAGATGAAGTTAGGGAGCGTATGCCACACGAGTTCGATTCCCAACTGAAACAACTTCTTGAGTCTGATCTCTCAATATTCTATACTATTTCTTTCATTCCTTTAGGTACCTTCATAATTTTTCCTATTCCCTTTAGGATTGTCCACAACTTTTTTTTAGCTTTTCCTTGCTTTTGAATTAAATTTTCCTTTTTAGCCTTTTTTCCTCCTTTTCCTACCTCCTTTCACATTTATGCTTTATTATATTAATTATGTTTAGGAATAAGAAAGGCATTGTTTCCAAAAAACTTTAAAATTAATCCTTCTTGAGTTTTTGCTTTTTAGGAACGCAGAGAAGTAAAAAACGAAGAACAACGTAGACGAAATAATCAGCAAACTCTCCAGTCATTCACAACAATCTCAAAATCAGAAAATTTAGGGCGGGAGTTTGATTCTCAGCAACAACACATTCAACCTTGTTTCTTTTTCTTATATTCAAGGTTACTTTCTTCATTGTTCATTTTTTTGTTGTATGAGTTTTTTCGTTAACTTTTTCACTGTTGTATAGAAATAGTTGTATACTGTAGTAACTTTATATTAAAAAAATTTGAGCAACCAGGAACCTAATATCTTGGATCCGCCACTGTTTGTAATGACCAATCTTGCCACAGTGTGTACAGATTTTATTTTCAGGAAGAGTGAGGTAATTGCTTTTGGGGTCCCACTTAGGTGCTTGGGCCCCATACCCAACTCCTCTCTTGTTGCTATCTTGTAACCAGGATAGTGTATCAGAAGCCTTATTCCATTTGCAAGTTTTGTCTAGTTCATGCTTTACCTTCCCTAGGTCTTATTTTAAGACTCATATCTGCTCATCTTTCCTGTACAACTTATCCTTCATTTTTCCTAGGTTTTCTTCTAAGGTGATATGTGTGTGATCAGATTTTTTATTACCTGTTCCAAAATTCAGTTTTAAATTTTCAGACCTAAGTTCTAGGATACTAATGTTGAGTTCAAGAATCTGGTTCTTCAACTCAGCATGTTTACCGCCACTCTCATTAGCCCTAGATTCTAGATTTTTGCACTTGGATTTTAAGATCACACATGCCTAGACAACTCTTCCTTCTCATTATTAATTATCTCAGAATCATCGATGAAGTCTAGAAATAGTTCAGATAACCTTTCATTAGACAAAAATTTAATCTTGTCTTTGAGAGGAAGCACACTTACCTCTTGTTCATCATCTGATTCTCCGATGACCATAAGTGCTTGTTCATGTCTAGCTTCATCTTCTGAATCCTTATATGATATTTCTCCCCAAGCAGCAACCATTTGTTGATCCTTTATTCTTTTTGGGTTGAACATGTTCCTTCGTTCAGGCCTTTTCTTTCTCCATTCAATTTCCCATTGAGGACAGTTCTTGATCATATGATAAGTCTTGCCACATTTGTAGCAACCCTCGTTGGTCTGTTTCTCAAGAGCCCTTGGTTTGTTTAAGGTTTTACCTCTTGAATAACCATTTCCTCTCATTAGGTACTTTTGAAATCCCTTGTGATCATGGTCATTTCATCATCCTCCAAATCTGCACCTTTATCTATTCTGAGAGCCAGGCTCCTTCCTTTCTTGGGTGCATCCATTTTTATGGTTTCCCTTCTACGTTTATAGCCAGCGGGGTTTCCAATAAGTTCATCCAACTTGAGAGTATCAATGTTCTTTGATTCCTGAATAGCACTGATTTTGCTTTCCCAAGTTACATCCAAGACCCTTGTAAGAGGCTTGCGCCTAAACTTCTCATGGAAAGGCGCCCACTCACGAATTCCCACCGCGTGGAGGGGAATTGCGCTCACCCACTTGCAGATATCAGCGACCAGTGGGGGAGGTAATCTCTCAGCTGGAAAGACAACAAGTACTCAACAATGTCTCCTAAGGGAAGACGACCGTTTTAAGAAGAATTTCAAAGTAAAGGAAAATTTACGAGCAAAGTTCTACGTCTCTAGAAATCTAGCCGAGTCCTCCACGAGGTGCTTCATCCGCATATAGAAGTAGCTTTCCCAAAAGCGGCAGTTGGCCTTGTCGTCCATCTTCACCACCAAACACTTGGTTCCTCAATGACGCATATATATCATCGAACCCCGGAGAATATGAGGGTCAAAGAAATGAAGCATGTGCACCAGGGAAATTCCTCGACCTGCCAGCTCCGCGTACTTGATGAGCATAAGAAAGACTTCATACGCGTACGGGGAGAGTTGAGCCGGACACACTTCGTAGAATCGGCAGAAGTCACTACCATAGAAGGAAGTGGAAGCATGTACCCAACAACGAAGGGGTACGTGTAAAATGCGCAGTACCCCGAGCAGTGCAAATGCACAATATCCTTCCCCGCAGGAACCATTTCGATGTAAGCAGGGATCCCCCACTTAGCTTTAAGCACCGCGATCACCGCCTCATGAATGGTGGAAGGAACGGGCTCCGGATCACTTCCTGAAGGGCTATAAAAATCAGTTCTCCTCTTCCCCAAACGAGGAACTATCTCATCCATTGTTGGAAATCCCTCATCTTCCACCATCTCCACTCCCTCTTCGAGTAGCGATGCATCCCTTTCCAGCACCGGAGCATCAACAACTCTATCGAATTGGAAAGAAGTACTAGACATTTGTCTTTGTTGATCGAAGTAAACAAGAACGGTGGGGGAAAAGAGATAATGGTCACTTCAAATTATATCAGAAGCGGAAGTATGAAAGGCCAAAGGAAGAGGAAGTTTGCAAAGTTCTTTCTCATGTAAATTGAAAAACACAATAATCAAGTAAGGGATTCTCCCTATTTATAGGAACATAAATATCCTGAGCAGGAAACCCAAGAGCCGCCAATCAAAAAATTAAAAGGGCACAGGAACGATACGATGTGTGGGAAACGTGCGCTATAATGATACAAATGGGTATTCATGGTACCCTGAATCGATGCAATGATCCAAATCTGAACTAACGTAACAGTCCAAATAAAATCCTTAAAGCATCACTTCGCCACCTCACCTTAAGGACCTCGTTCCGCGCATAATATTCAAATTTCTCCTAACTTTTGAATCAACAGAATTCGCCCATCGAGCTCGCCAAAATGAACTAACTGTATAGGTCAAAATCTGACCATAAGATGGTTTCCACTAAAAGGAATGATAAGGGATCACCAAGCTGTAGTCGTGCCCCCGAGGCGTACTAGCGACGAGCATCCCGGCCACTGCCGAGATCGAGCAGTCAGAAGGATTACACCGCAGAACATGTCGTGATACTTGGGCGAGTAAGGAAGAGCACAGTCATGAGAGGGTACGCTAGTTAAAGACCGTTGGATAAATAGAAAAATTAATAATATTATATGAGGGTCTTCCATCCTAGAAAGAGGGGAATCAATATGTGTTAAAGACGAGAACAAGAGGAGATCTCCAACAACGAACCAAAGGCTCAGCTATTGGTTGTCACATCTTGTAGTCACCATTGTCGAATCCAAAAGGATATATCTAATAGTTATCAACAACTCTCTCTTTTCCTTCTTTGATCTTACAAGTATGTAATCATATGTCAAAGATGTAAGCTTATTATTTGCATTTGATGTCTTTTAATCATCTTATGAAATATTATACAAGCTCGGTCTCCTTCGATTTTTGTATTTTATATGTTCGGATCCAGAGTTAATTATGTTTGGCTATGATTTACCCTCCTTTTCTCTATTAATTAGTTTAACTAAAAGGCTTAATCTTATTTAATCAACCACATACCATTCCTAATAATAATTGGCAAAATTTTATCCTAAGATTAGGCTTGGTAATTAAAGCTTAAAATAATTGGTAATGGATGGCCAAATCCTACCAAACGAACTTAAAGTTAGAAAAACCTGAATATTCAATTCCTAATTTCACGCTTGTTTCCTTACAAAATTCAGATCCATCGCAAACAATCACCAAATATTCAGTACAAGTTTAAGCTGCTGTTTATCAATATGTATATCACGTTATATATTAATAAATCACAAACAACCAACAATTTTTTTTATTGATATACATCATCGTATATCAGTATATATCATACGAAGATACATATACATGTGTATCAATATGCATTATATACAAGAGAGAAATAGATATACACGGTTGATACACTAACACATCAGGTGATATACACAGAGATGTAATTTATTAGATTCCTCACTAGAAGATCTTTTAAAGAATTTGTGATTGTGGAAATTGAAGAAGGAATCAAAGGGTCAAGAAATAAGTCAGCATATAAGAAAATTGTGCCTGAAGATGACATAAATGTGGAGGTAAGAGGAAAGGCACGTAATACCCATTTGATAAGAGTACTTTTTTGAGAAAAAGAATCTTTCTAGAAAATATATAAATATTCCATTTTCAATAAGATTCTACCATCCATTATGCAATACCTTTCCACTAGATTTGAGAATATATCGAACATTCTAGAATTTATATGTCATTCATCATTGTCAGAAAGGAGAATCATCCACCTCATTTAATATTGTGTGAATCATTCTCTCTATTTACATTACGAAAAATATATTTGGTCTTACCAAGAATGGCCCAAACGTTCCAAATGGGGGTATAATAGTAACTTCGCACGTCTTTTGAGGGCATAATAGATATTTGTGCATTTTCGTTTTCCATATATACCCTTTGGCAGATTTTTCGTTTTAAACTCATTTTTTCAACAATTCTCTCTCACTAATTTAATTGTCTTGCCTTCCCAAGATGCATGCTTCATCAATTTCCATAAAATACACACACATATAATGTACTAATTAAACGAAATACACTAAAATTTACATATACTATACCAATTAATTGAAATACACTAAAATATGCAGATAATATATTAGAGGAAATACGTTTAAAAATTGGAGAAAATACGTATAAAAATTATACTACTGATATTTATGATTAGAATGGTCACTTTCTAACCCTAAGCACTTAATATATTTGGCCGAACCTAAAAAGCTTTTCCATCCCCCATTTTTTCTATCTTTGTTTTCTCCTTCTTCATCTCTTATCTTTCTTATGGTTAGATTAACGAATGGACCACGGGAAGAGGAATAATGCTTCAAAAGTTTATGTAGTGTTTCGTGCTAAAAGGCCTGGATTATACAACTCTTGGCATCAGTGTGCTCCTATGGTTATTGGTGTCAAGGGCATCATCTTCAAGGCCTTCAAAACATATGATGAAGCCATAACAACTTTTAATGAGTTTAGAAATGGATCTCAAGCTTATAATATATCGGCATCAAATGTTTATGTAGTATTTCGTGGTAAAAAATCAGGATTATACAATTCTTGGTGTGAGTGTGCTCCTATGGTTATAGGTTTCAAATGAAGCATCTTCAAGTCTTACGAATCTTATGATGAAGCAGTAGCAGCATTCAATGAATTCCAAAAAGAAAATATTTACAGTGAAGAACAATCTTCAAGTTCGTGTGTTGATGAAAGTGATGTTGGAGCAAGTGCTATATCATCTGTGTTGTTAGCTAGAATGTTTGTAGAGATCAAAATTTCAAAAAAATTGTTCAACTTGATTATTGTTTATTTTGGTTATTATCAGTTTGATTGTTTAGTTTGATGTGTTACTGGTTGCCACATTCAATCTCTGTGGAATAGATGCCAAAGCCTTTGTATTTAGGATGCCAAAACCTTTGTCTTTTGTACTCCGTGTTGGAATGAAATAATAATATAATTTTTTTTAAAAATATTTTAAAATGAACTGAATGTTTTAATTTGTCTATATTAGTTGAACCTTGTAAGTGCCAAGGTGTTATCATTTTGAACTTGTTTTAATCCCTAGTACATTGATTCTAAGCACTCAACTATCTTCAAGTACTCTTCAACTATCTCCATAAGTTCACTATGTGCTATATTTTGCATCTTGAAGTACTAAACTATCTTCATAATTATTGACAAAATATTTTCTTATTTTTCAAGTGTTGTTGTCATAAGTTTCATGTGCTATATTAATTTAGAAAATAAATTGATCAATTTTAGAGTACGTAATTAATCTTTACAAATGTTATTATTAGTACTTTCATTTCATTAGGCATCAAACGAATAGTTGGAATATTGAAGACAATGGGACTATTTTATTAACTTTACTCAAACATTCATTAGGCCTCGCTATTTTTAGAACGATTTTCTATACCCTTTTTGTTGTATCATCAAACTTTATTCTTGCAAATACAAGACCACATGTTACAATCTGAAAAAAGTTCATAAAAATATAAAATATAAAAAAGATACAAAACATAATAATAATAATAATAATAATAATAATAATAATAATAATAATAATAATAATAATTTCACTTCATTAATACGATATTGGGTGATAACTTCACTTACATAAGTTGATAAATAAAAACATCAATATAAGGGGGGTAGAAAACTTCATAGACGAACAAACACATAATCAAAAAAATAAAATAAAACAAATCTTCACAACTACTCAATATTCTGGTTCACTGAAAGAAATTTGAGGTCTTGGGGCAGACTCGGTATCACTTGTGATAAGAATGATAGAATTGCTCTTAGCTCCACTCTGGACGGATGGTGTGGGCATATCGTCAAACATAGTATACAGCGAAGTAAGGGGATGCTCTTCCAACATGACACTCTTGAGGTCATCAATGCTACTATCACGAACCATCCTCTCAATCAACTATCACTACTAGAAACTGGAGCTATGGCAACACTTTTTATAGCCACGGTTTTGTAACCGTTGCTATATATGGTCTGTTGCAAAGGTTGAAACCACTGCGTAAGGTCATTGATACTATTGGAACAGTTTAGCCTCTAAATCGTTGCAGTAGTCTAAAAACCGTAACAATAAGGGGTTATTTGGTTGCCGGTTAGAGTTATGCAGGTATTAGATATACACTTATTAGTTATGCAAGTATTAGTTATGCCAGGATTAGTTATGCATGTATTGGTTATGCATGAATTAGTTATGCAGAGATTATTTTTTTGAATGTTTGGTTTGTTGTATTAGAAATTGATATATATTATATAAAATGTAAAATAAAATGCTTGTTTACAACTATACCCCTGGCCTTCTTTTGCATTGTTTTTTCCTTGTTTTTATTTATTTAAGCAACAACATGTCACGTATTTTAATTTATTATTAATTAATTATTTTGTTTGTTTACATATTAGCAAAAGAATGTAAGATAGGAAAGGTACTATTGCAGAAAACTAGATATAGCATTAGACATAAATATTTATAAATTGAAGCAACAATATAAAGTGAAAGGGGTAAATTTGTCATTTCAATATTTTATCCATGTATTATTAATATATGTATTAGTTATTCCATCTTCTACCATCCATATGATTACACACATATTAAGTCATAACTTATACATGTATTATTTATGCATAATCGAAAATTATCAACCAAACATGATTAGTTATGCAAAAGTTTATACATCATAGCTAATGTCTACCAAACATGGTATAAGTTATGTTAGCCTATGTACATGCATAATCTTTCTTCTAACCGCATACCAAACGACCCCTAAGTATATTTATGGCAACGGGTATTTGCAATTTTAATGTACGGCAATGGTTAAGAATTCCCTCTGTAAATTTTCCCAAATTTTGGACGGCCCGCCAAAAGATATATACACCCGCTTCTTTATTATACTATATATATATATATATATATATATATATATATATATATATATATATATATATATTTATGGCAACGAGTATTTTCAATTTTAATGTACGGCAATGGTTAAGAATTCCCTCTGTAAATTTTTCCAAATTTTGGACGGCCCGCCAAAAGATATATACACCCGCTTCTTTATTATACTCTCTCTATATATATTTATGGCAACGGGTATTTGCAATTTTAATGTACGGAAATGGTTAAGAATTCCCTCTGTACATTTTCCCAAATTTTGGACGGCCCGCCAAAAGATATATACACCCGTTGTTATAAATAGAACTCTAATTAGAGTGAATGTCTATCTTATAGAAGAGTTCTACTTTGAGGCTAAGTCTTTTCTCTTCCTATAAATAGAGGGGTCTTACCCCATTGTAAATCATCCCAAAGTATCAATAAGAATACTCCTCTCTCTACTTTTATCAATATTGTTCTTGTTCTTATATTATTTCATAACACATTATCAGCACGAGTCTCTAACCAATTGAATTTGATTTCTTCCTTCTTCCAAAAATTTCTATACGGAAAAATAGAAGAGATGGTATCATCATAAAGTAATGCAACGGGATGGAAACTCAAGAGGTATATTTGATATCACAACATTTATTGGTATACCTTAAAGGTAAGTAATTTACTTTTCCCTTTCAAATTCTTGAAATTCTACGATTTTATTTCATATACAAACATAGACAACAAAGTTTGATTATAACTCTAATGGAGTTTGTAAGGAATTATAACCACGTGAAGTGGTAAAAGTTCTATGTCTTGCCATGATTAAATTCATGTATGATTGTGGGCAAAGAATTGAAAATCCGTCCCATTGAATTTGCTTCATTCTCATTCCCTTTAGAGAATGTGATAGCTGTATGTGATAAGTCTGAAAGAAGACAAAATTATTACCGTGAAGGTATCAATGGATGTGGACGTGGCAATAGACGGAATTATAATCGTCATCATTGTGATAATGAGAATAATAAAGATTCTCAAAATAATCTTTCACTTTATGAAAGTAATATTTGACATGAGATTGTATATAGCACATACAGATGATTATGATCCATTCCCTGAAGTGAATGTGATAATTGTAATAAAGGCGGTAAGTATGGACACGCTCTTGATGTAATTTTATTTTATGTCTGACATTATGAAAAGAAAGTTCATTGCCCTTGAAATTTCGGGCAAGAACTATATGACATGGGTGTTGGATGCTGAAATCCATTTGGATGCAATGGGTCTTGGAGACGCCATTAAAGACAGAAATAATGCATCCACCCAAGACTATGCTAAGGCCTTTATTTTCTTGCGCCATCACCTTGATGAAGGTTTGAAACAGTGCTAAGGCCTTGATTTTCTTGCGCCATCACCTTGATGAAGGTTTGAAAATTGAATATATCACAGTCAAAGATTCATCTATCTTGTGGAATGGCTTAAAGGAGAGATATGACAACCTGAAGTTGGTCACTCTGCCACAAGCACGATGCGATGAGAATCCAAAAGCAAATAGTTCATAAACTATATATTATCGTTGCGGTGGAAAAGGGCACTGGGCAAAAATTTGCCGTGTACCAAGACATTTGGTTGAGCTTTATCAAGCATCTCTAAAAGGTAAATGCCCTGAAACCAATTCTGTCTCTGACGACAATTTTGACATCACCCACTTGGATGTGGCAGACTTCTTTGAGCACCCTGAGGGGAAAATAGACCACTTAATTGGTGATGGATCTGTGATGAAGGAAGATGGAATTGTTTGATTTTATTTTACTTATTTGTATTAGTTAGTGAATAAACTAATAGTCATTAGTATCAGCTCGTATTAGTTAGCTTATGATATAATGTTAGTATTAGCTCTTTAGAATGTTTCAATATGCTTAAATTTCAAAGATATTTTTATTTCCCAGTAGAGTTAATCGACTAACCTAACAGTTAGTCGATTATCTAATATTTCGCATTAAAATTGGATTTTTCCGCAAGCTAAGTTAGTCGACTATCTGATTTAGATAGTCGACTAACCTGATGACTGTTTACTAAGTTAGTCGACTATCAACTTAGTTAGTCGACTAACTAATATTTCGCATTAAAACTGGACTTTTCCGCAAGGCAAGATAGTCGACTATCTGATTTAGTTAGTCGACTAACCTAATGACTGCTTCCCAAGTTAGTCGACTATTAACTAAGTTAATCAACTAACCTCAGCAGATTTTGAAAATATTATTTAATTATGAAGCAACGGATTAAATTTGTTTATTCTCATGTTCGTATATATCTTTTGATTAATTGATTCATGTACCACACATACGATATTCAAAGAGAAGAAATATTACTCTCATTTAAGTATGTGTAAGGCAGACGTTACTACAATTTCTGGTAGTAGTAAATTGATTAAAGGCTCCGGAAGAGCAACTATAACTCTGCCTAAAGGAACAACATTTTAGATAATGCAATGTTCTCCTCCAAGTCTAAAAGGAACTTGTTGAGTTTTAAAGATATCATTCAAAATGGATATCATATTGAGACAATAGATGAGAATAACCTTGAATTCCTCATTTACTCATGAAAACGAGGCTGCCCACTTCGGTTTGGGGTCACGCCATTTTGCATGCAGCAATGCTAGTTCGTCTCAGAACGACGAATTATCACAAATATTCCCCGTCGCAATGAGTTTTGGGTCATGAACCTAATATATCCCACTTAAGAATTTTTGGATGTGCAGTATATGTGCCTGTAGCACCGCCATATTGCACCAAAATGGGTCTGCAAAGAAGGTTAGGAATATATGTTGAGTTTGAATCGCCCTCCATTATTCGCTACCTCGAAACATTGACAGGGGATTTGTTCACTGCACGATTTGCAGACTGTCAATTCGATGAGACACTTTTCCCAAAATTAGGGGGAGAAGTTGGTGAAACCAAACGGGAAATTTTGTGGAAAAATGCATCATTATCTCATCTTGATCCACATACCTCTATTTGTGAAAAAGAGGTGCAAAATATTATCCATTTGCAAAGAATAGCAAATCGAATGCCAGATGCATTTACAGATTTGAAAAGGATAACAAAATCACATATCCCCGCAGTGAATGTGACAACATCTGATTCACGAATACATATTCATTATTGGAAGAATATGAACATGAAATTGGTATTGAATATACCACACTCACCCCTAGAAGGAGGTTTGAGATGATATATGAAAATAATGTCATTGTTATGGCATGAATAGTCATTGGTCAACGTACCTATTGTACGCCAAAATAATCTGTCAATGTGATTATCAAAGGACAATAATAATGCAAGAAACATATCTTGCATATAATTTTGACATGACCATAATGGTATAACTTACTCTTTAAAAGAGATATTCACCACATGGATGTTGATGAATTTGTGGTAGTACAAAATTAATTGAGAGCTCTAGAAGAGCCAATTATTACTATGTTGGAGAAACACAATTGATTACCAATAAGGTATTGTGTTGTAGTAAGTCCCAAAGAAACTTATTCAGTTTCCAAAAGTATATGCGAAAGCGATTGATTATATTGAGACTATAAAGGAAAGATTTGATATCTTCTATTACTACAACTTGTAGCGGGATAATCTGTATGTGAAAAACTACCCGCTTTATTCTCCAGTTTGTACTACACAAGAATACCACAATAAAGTGGACGTTTATTGATATAAAAACCCATATCATAATAAACTTGAAGTTTATTGATAATTGCACGTGTCATGGTGTAAATTTGAAGTTTATCAATATTGATAATTTATTCAGTTGGCATTCGGGTTAGCCATATCACTTTAAGTATGATGTGCAGTAATAGAGAATTCACATGGGTAAATATTAAAGAACTAGAAAGTTCTTTACGAATTCTCTTGTATTACTTGTTCTCATTAATTAATTGACCAACTAAAGAGTTCGGGTTGAATCCCATAAATTCTGGAAATATCAAAGGTGAATATGGGCCCATTCACCTGCCATGTATACCACATATGATGCATCTATGATATGGTTACATGTGCGATTGTTATTAACCCGCAGCCTGGCCGGTGCTTGCGAGGTAAATTGCTCAGTAATATAACTTCGAGCATAATTTCCAGATTTTCTATTCAAGATAGTTCATCTTGATAAGTTGGTTTATATCATAGTTGGTTTAGCAAGATAATTATTGAGTGCCTCCACTTAATAGCTAATATGTTTCTTATGAGAACAAAGTTATATATATCAGTTTGATATACGTTGTATACGAGAGTATATTATATTCTCCCCTCACAAGTGGTTCAGGGTCAGGAACCAAATAATTTCATCTTATTATTATTGATGTGCGGTGTATATTTTCATTAACACCATAATGCACAAAGATGGACTCTCAAAGTTGAGGAAACAAGTTAGCTTTTCTAACATGAGGGGGAGACATGATAAACACTTGAGAAAAGGTTACATGGGATGAATTATCATTTGTATATATAGATCCTCGAATATCATAATATGAACCTGAAGTTCATAAAAGGATAATTCAATTGCAACATATTGCAAAGCATGCTATACGCATTTGCTGACCCAAAGAAAGTAACTATATTCTCACTGCAAATGCTCATATTAAGTCTCAGAAGGACAAAGTCTTTGATACGCTTAAAACGTGTAGACAAATCGGTTTCAAAATAACTTCTTAATAAAGAAGATGAGCAAATGATCAAAGTGATCATAATGGGGAGGCAAGTGATCTAGAAGATCACATGACATAACACTTCATAAAATCTCATGAGAGATTCAGGTACCTGAATATATGAATAAAGAGATCTCCATGTTATATCTTTATGAAAATTTACTGGAACCGATATAAAATGTTCGTCGACGACATCTATGATAGCGCTAAATATCGATGAGGATCTTATGTTTGTCGAATACAAACAAAAATATTGGCTAAATGGAAGAGATACAATTCAAGCAGAATTGATTCCATATGAAAGACATGTAGTTTTGGACATGTAGTTCAAATACTTGAAAGTATAAAGTAAACATGGTATGTGTACTCAGTTTTCGATATCTTATTTGTTTAGCATGACATGAAAACTTGATATGCATCTAAAGTCTATTATATGGCTTATATAACTTAACTTATATGTCAATCCATGAAAGATTGAAGTTGCTTGAAGCATATACAATTCTTGGTCCTGAAGTACCGCATCCTAAGTGCAACTTGTGTACATATGTATCTTGCTATAACTATAAGCATGATGGCATCGAGAATACCTCTATGGAGATATTGAAGAGTCATTCCACGATATTATATGAAGATGTTCATATCTATCAAGAATGATAATTTCAAGGTGCGGAATATTTATTCAAATCAATATAGCTGATTTATTTATCAAATCTCTACAAAAGATCGTTTTGAAAATGGTGCACAAGATTGGAATGCAAATGCTCAAGGATGTGAAGTGATGCTCTTTTCAGGGGGAGTTAATGCGCGTTGCACTCTTTTTCCCTTACAAGGTTTTGTCCCACTGGGTTTTCCTTGCAAGGTTTTTAACGAGGCAACCAATAGGCGCATATTCAAACATGTGTACTCTTTTTCCTTTTTTATAATTTTTTCCCATTGGGTTTTGTTTTAGTTAAGGTTTTAACGAGGCACATTATTGAATAGACATTCAAGGGGGAGTGTTATAAATAGAACTCTAATTAGAGTGAATGTCTATCTTATAGAAGAGTTCTACTTTGAGGCTAAGTCTTTTCTCTTCCTATAAATAGAGGGGTCTTAACCCATTGTAAATCATCCAAAGTATCAATAAGAATACTCTTCTCTCTACTTTTCTCTATATTGTTCTTGTTCTTATATTATTTCATAATACCCGCTTCTTTATTATACTCTCTCTATATATATATATATTACTTAATATCTAACAAAATAATAAAATCTAAAAATATACTTATACACACGGAGATTATGAGACAAACACCATTTCTTCCAAAATTTCCGACCTCTCTCCCAAAAACCTTCATCAGTTCGCCGGAGATTAAGAGGAAGATGAACCACCATCTGCTCCCTATCATTTAGATTTCAATCTGTAGTAAGTCACTGATTTGGTGAGAAGTTAGAATTCTCCAGGTCTTCAGAACTTGTATGTCTTCTTAAAGCTTACATCCTCTGGCCACAAGGTTTGTTTTAATCTTCATACTTAGAAATTCCATTTTCATATCCATTTTTCTCCAGTGCATCTCGAAAATTGGTTGAGTACAGATTTCTAGGTTGCTCAGCATTCTTATTTGGTAGATATCACGTTTCTGAGTAATTTGGGAAAAAGTGTAAATTAGTCAGTACCTAAAATTTCTCTGTTGCATTGCACTTTATTTCGTTGTTTGTTGGTAATCACAGTTTTTTGGGTATTTTAGTTGTTTCATTGTCGGCTGGTAATCACAATTTGCTGGGTAAATATTAGTTTTCATTTTTCCGTGCTCTTGATGAGTAAACATTAGTCTTTTGTTTCTTTTCGTTGATTTACTTTTGGATTTTCTACATGGATGTTAGTAATTAGTTTTAATTTTTGCATGCTTGGTGTTTGTTTCACTGACATTTTTTGGGCAATTTCTTCCTCAAACAAACCCCAAATCCAGTAATGCAGCCGACAAGGGAAGTTAAAAAGTTCCACAAACAAATGTCCAAAGGCGAGAAAGTGGGCCGGGGAGCTTTTTTATTTTATTTTAAGGAATCTACAAAGGAAAAGTGAAAGAATCGGCATGATTATCTCTAACGAATATAAAGAAACTAAAACCCTCTAAGTATAGATGAGTTAGACATGGAAGCAGCACTTGTGATATATGAATCTTTAATTGCGAGGGTGAAAGTAGAACCTCCAACACCATCAAAGAAAATATAGAAGGCTAGTCCACTAAAGTATCTGCAATTGAGATTTGATTTTTTTCTCTCGCAATTCTGAATTGTATATCATAATTCTTTCCCAATAGATCTGAATTGATATGATTATAATATATTGTGCAGTTAGAATTTGCTTTTATTCCCTTTCAATTATGACTGTCTTCTTTTATTTTCTCTGATTTATGTTTTCCAACTGTAGGAAGTATTCCCCTTGTGTTGGATTTTTTCTGGCTACAGGAAAAGAAAAATTCTATTGGTTCTCAGAATAATGGTAATGTCTCACTCCCCTTGTATTGTGGTTGTGATCAGTTATTCGGAATTATGGGTTATGAAAGTTTTTTATTGCCTCAATGTTCTAGATTTGCAATAAAGTGATGTGTCGCTCTCTTTTAAATTCAAACAAGTTCTCTGAGATCACATGGTATCAGTTGATCCTTTGTAGATATTTACGCATATTTGAGTTTTACATTACATCTTTGTTTTGATTGTTGCTTTCTCCTGCAGCAGACAATGTTGGTATTTCAATGATCACTTTGTTGGCTTAAGACCAAAGTAATTCAATGACCTATAAAAGAAGGCGTTTTTAAAGAAAATTTTAAATTTTAATGTAGTCTAAATCCAAAGACATAATTTGTTGTCCTCTCCTTAAATTTTTGTTTACTCACCATGTTATCAGCAAGTTAATGATTTGATGTGCTATGAGAAGAAGAGTCACATTGACCTGCAACTGAATTTTGGACGAAATATCTTAAATACATATGTACAATAGACTTTCTGGGGATCTTATTAGTTATGGTGGTTATGTAGACTAGGTAAATTATCACTACTCTAAAAGTTTAAAGCCTGCATTATGATGAGGAGAAGATTCAGATTTCTAAAACTACAAATAGTAGCTGAAGCTCATTGGATAACCAGTGAGCATAGATGAGTTTGCTGCTCTAACAATAGTAATACTAACACAATTGACGACTGGTTTCTTAGTGAAAAATCATAAATCTAAGAAATGTTCAAAGCGTTCTAATTTATCAATTAATGTAACTTGCAGAAATTTGGGAGAATATTATCATTTTATATGGTTTTAAATACCCCATGTATTGTAAGCTTGAGGATACACTATGTTGTGTTAAATAAGAAATATAATATTAAGTCGTTGATTACCAGTACCTTTTTGTTGTTTGCTTTGCTAAGAACATGGTCTCTATTTCCTTGGGCTTTGAATTTTTTAGCTACTAACTTCACTTTTAAAAAAAAGATATATTCCTGTGTGATTACTAAAGATGACATTTGTGATTAGTGAAGCTTATTCTTGTCTGACAAATGTCCTATTAATGATGCTTAATGGCATTAACCGTTATTACTACTTTAGGATCTAAATTGTTGGATCTAATAAGCTTCATCGCACTTCTCTTGCTTGAAAGTTTACTATTGGTAACATTTTTCTGCTACCTAATGCAGGGAAAATCTTGCTCATCGACGATCTATGGCTGCGAGTTTGGTTCAGGGTGTCTACATCCTAGAGCGAGACCGGCAAGAAAAGCGGCAGGAAGCTCAAGCTTTTTCTCCTCCGTGGTGGAAATATTTCCAATTTCAGTTATATCGCGTGCTTGTTGATGATGTTTATTCCTGCATTTTTGGTGCTATATATAAATTTGCACCCTCAAAATCCTATGCTGGTGATTCCAAAGATAAAAGCCCACAGTTTGTTATTACTTTCTGTGGGACCTTAACTAAAGGTGATGCATTTACACGAGATTTAGAACTGGATGTCCACATAATCAGAAATGGACTTCATCGGACATCTCGCTTTGAAACAGCCATTCAAGCTGTTCGACATGTGGCTGCCACATTTGGAAGCTCAAATATCTGGCTAAACGGTCATTCATTAGGAGCTGCAATGGCAATGCTTGCTGGAAAAACGATGGCAAAGACCGGTGTATTTCTAGATGCGTTTTTGTCCAATCCACCATTCTTGGCGGCTCCAATAGAAAGAATCAAACATGAAAAAGTGAAACACGGGATCAACTAATTTTAAAAGCTGTAAGTGCTTCTACTTTTACATAATCAGTAGCTATATATTAGGTTACTGACTCGAATATGGTCCAACATAAATGATTTTTGTTGGAAGCTAAAATCTACAAAGTTCTTTAGCCTTTACAACACTCAGTCACCTAAGCCATAAACTCAAATTTTTTTTTTGTGGTTATATGTAATTTAGTTATTTTTCTGCATTATCTTTTGACCTATTTTGCTATTAACAATTAACTTCCTTCTCCATATTTTTGTTATCTTCAAGCAAATTGGAAGATCCATGTATTTTGTGATCACTGAACATGCTTCTCTATTAGTTAATTTTTAATAACCATAATACAAGGTTCCCCTAACTTTAGAAACTAATGAAACATGCACAAGTTTGGCACAATTTATCTAAATAGAATATGAAGCCTAAATTGAACTGAAAATTCAAACATGCTATTAACAATAGCATTTCAGGCATCTTTGGATCCTAACAATATAAATTGGTATTTACTTGGTTTAGCCGGTAATACTTTGTTCTCATAATGACTTGTATTGTTAGTGTTTACTTGGTTCTGAAAGATACTGCAAAACTTTTTCTACACAGCTATTTTTGAAATAGCAAAAGCTGACTACCAATTTGGGGACTATTATGATATTCATAGGAAAATGTGATTTAAGCGGTGCGTGTAATGTGCCAGAAGATGCAAATATCTCTTATTTTTCTTTTTTTGGGAATGGCTGGGGCCACCTCTGTACGCATTTGGCTTGATTACATAAGCAAAGAGTGTATGAGTGCTCATACTCGAGGACTGGAAGCTTCTCATAGCATAAAAAGGCCATAGTTTTAAGGAAATTAGAGGGAACCACGTATGCAGAAGTTAATGACTCCAATGGGAAGAAGGATCCATGGTTTATATCTATCCATGTGAAAGTTACCTTTTTTAATTTCATAACATTTCAAATTATGTATCATGTGACCATGCATGTCGCACAATACAAGAAAATGTAATGAGCTCAATACTTGAACTGAAGGTAATATGAACTATATTTGTGTTGTTCTTCTATTTTTGTGTTATTGTTTTTTGAATGAAAAGGATCATTGCTAAGCTGATTCTTCTATTTTTGTGTTATTGTTTTTTGAATGAAAAGGATCATTGCTAAGCTGGAAAATAATGTATTAAATGTACTTGGGTTATGCTTGAAGATATAGAATGAATACACTAGCCCAGAGTTGTACAGTGTTCTTTGGTTCTTTTATTTCTTTTGGCAGGTATTGTATTGAAAAGAGGATTGTCCTATTATCCTATTACGCACATGAATGAACAATGACTGAAGCAGCTATTCCTAATCTTACTAAGGCTTTAGAGGTAATTCACTATATAAAGTCCAGAGGTTTATGTTATAATTCAGTGGATTGTGCATTTTTCTTTTTCTTTATAATTTAATGATACTTGTAGAACCAGGGGAGGAGCTAGTCCTTCCACTACGGGTTTAACCGAATCCAGTAGGTTTGATCCAAACATTATATTTGACTTAAGAAATTGATAAATGTACACAAAGTACAGGTTGTGATTTGACCTTCATTGTCTAAGCAGCATAATGCACCTTAGAGACACTTAGAGACAATGCATAAAATTAATAAAAAAATTTTCTTCCTATTGATGTGCCTATTTGGGTATTATTGGCATCCAACTTCTATGTGACCGACTGAGAGTCAATGGTTGAGGTTACATTACACAACTAGTCAAAAATAATATTTTCCGGAAAACTATGTTACAGTACATAACAGATTCCCTGTACTTGTGTCGTTCATATTGAAACAAGCAGTCAGATCATGTTTCTTCCTTATGAAAGTGAGAATTTCTGTTCCATTACTTCTATTCCTTTGAAAAAGTAATGGAAGTACAATCAGATCATGTTGTTTCATTCAGAAGTTTAGAATTGTTTATAACTTTATTTACCTTTTTTTATAGGCGGAGTAGATCAAGAAATAGCTAATGAAGAAGAACTAGACGTTACTTGAGATAGAATTTTGAATTGTTATAGATGTATGTTCTATGAATCTTTTGTTATCAACATTTTTGATACTTACTTTCTTGAAATGTACTAAACTTATGCACTTGGGGTAGAACATTTGCTTTATGAATATTATTTGCTTGATGGATAATTTTATATTATTAATAGTTTCATTTTATGATGTATTTAAAATTTAGTGTTGTTATTATTTTTATATATAAAATATTAATTTATAACAGGTGTTATATTTTGATTTTATCTAAACTGATACAATAGCCTACCAGAACCGTTGCAATAGAACACAAAAGACGTTCCAGTAGACAACGTAAACCGTTGCAATAGGTCCTATAAAATGTTCCAAAGTGATTCATAACTTTTCCAAATACAAACATAATCGTTGCGATAGCTTAAAGAAACTGTTGCGATAACCATGCTCGTGCAAAGATAAGATGACGACTGGCTGACTTACCGAACGGACGGACACTTTGATCTTGATCGTGCAATCTAAGTTATAACTGTAACAATAGCTTACATAAGTGTTGCTTTAGATAATATGGTACCATTCCAATATACCTATGGCAACGGTTTTACATTCTGTGGGAACTATTTTCCAACCGTTACCGTAGATCAATTTTTTCAGCAGTGTCTGTAACCTCATGCTTCAGCCTGGTGTAGTCACGCTTCATATCTTGGTACAAGATGTTATGACTCACAGGTGAGCCATGCAGCGGTTGTTCAGCAGGTTTCTTTGTCGGGGTCTTACCCATCGTTATGCTCAGTAGTATTTGTAGTTTGATTGTCTTATGTAGGTCTAACATATTTTCAAAAAAATATATAGGGAGGATTATAATCTTCTTTCACTTCCCGATAGGAATTAAAGTTTCTTTGTAGAGACCTTAGGCAACCATTACACTTCCCAATAGCAGTCCCTTCCACTTCTCCATACACCCATTGCATTTTCGAGTAGCCCTTTACACTCCTTCATGCAACCGTTACAGCTTCCAGTAGTATATTTCACTCCTCTATGCACCATTACACTCCTCCATGACTACAATTAATTATAGAAGCTTGTCTTTAATTTATCCATCCGCTTACACAGATTT
Organism: Nicotiana benthamiana; assembly: GCA_034376525.1. Lineage (NCBI taxonomy): Eukaryota > Viridiplantae > Streptophyta > Magnoliopsida > Solanales > Solanaceae > Nicotiana > Nicotiana benthamiana. The sequence goes on along the minus strand of CM067335.1, from coordinate 105,548,180 downwards.
TGATAGTTTCTCTTTATTTTATTTTTTAAAATTCTGCCATATAGTGGAAGTGCACTTCATAGGTTTTATCTCATATAGTCTTACCTTGGAAAGCTTGATTAATCCATGTAAATATTGTATAATATGGCCCACGCGAGTATTTTGGTTTAATATAAATATATTTTGTTGTTAACTTAATAATTTGTATATATTAGGGAAAGTTAATTATGGTTGTAACTCCCCACTAGCCCACTTTGATGGAAAGTGGGAAATAACCGATGGTCACTTGTCACGACCCAAATTCTATACCTGGTCATGATGGCGTCTCTCGTGAAGACAAGGCCAGTCAACAACCCAAAAACCTCTTTAAGCAGTTAAACAGTTATATACATATCGAATCTAGATTTATGACATTAATTAATATAAAAATCAATACAGCCCGACCGGGGTGTCACAAGTCACGAGCATCTAATAAGTAGGGACACTACTACTGGTCCAACAATGTACATATATACAAGATAAAAATCGGAATACAAAGATGGAGTGCGGTGCCGCGAACGCTGGCGGTCACCTTGCTCAATTACCAGAATATAGCCTTTGGTCTTGCTAATAACCCCCTATCGGGTGAACAATACACGCAACTGCACGCAAGGTGCAGGGAGTAAAGTGAATACTTACAATTCAGTGGTAATAAGAGAGAATAATATCTGAGCGATAAGAAAACACGTAAGAGCACACCAAACTGCTATAAAAGACAGAACAACCCTTTTTGAGAAAAATTGAAATACCGTGGAAATCCCTTTAGAAAAAACTCAAGATCAGTTCAAAAATTTCTTTTGAAAATGTGCTTTTTCAACAGTTGTAAAGGTAATTTCAACAAGAAGGAAATATTCAGAAAACTGCCCCTCGGGCTCAATATCAACCTTTCAGTACAGTACCAATCCCGCGGGCTCACTCCCAACTCACAATATCCATCATTGGCCTTTCAGGCTCAGCACTCCTAAACATATAACACCATGGTATCTGGTCAGCAAGGCAAGTAACAGTATGTATGCCAATGATATATGAGTGCTAAATGTCATGCCACGTAGTACAAACAGGAGTAATGCATGAATTCAATGCAATGCATAAACACAGCGGAACGTGCAACCCGATCTATTTGGGTACTGCGCTCACTGTGGGGGTTCAGACTCCGGAGGGGCTCCTACAACCCAAGCGCAATATCAATATCACACCGATGCGGGTCGTGCAACCCGATCCATGCAATATGCTACTACGGCGTGCAGTCCGATCCATGCATGTATATGCACATGTACACATATCACTCAAGGCTTGCAAGCATCTTTACATCATATTCATGCCCTCACATATGGCCCTCAACCTCAATTAGTCTAAAATAGTCAAAAGCCCCTCGGGAATCCGTAAAACAAATATACTCAGCTCAAATGATGGTTCAAATATCGTTTAAAACTCCAAGTTTGAGTAAAATATAGCTGAGTTCATAAAACAGTGTAAATCACTCGGACTGAGTTCAAATAGTATTTCAACAAAACAGTGATGATAGCTCACAAAGAGTTCAAACAATCGGCAATAAGCCCCAAGTATGGCAATGAGCCCAATTTATGATGATAACAACAAATTATTTGCAAATACGCGGTAAAAACCAACAACCGGAACGGACCAAGTCACGATCCCCAACGGTGCTCTATCCCACGCTCAGGTCCAGTGTGCAAGTCACCACAATACAACACTAAGATATGCAAATCCGGGGTTTCAAACCCTCAGGATATCATTCCCAAGTATTACTCACCTCGAACCGGAAAAATCTCAAGCTCGCGACGCCTTTGTCCCTCAAATCGGCCGCCACGGGCGTCCAATCTAGCCAAAAACAGAGCGAATACATCACAATATGCAAATGGGATAATACCCAATCGAAAACAATAGAGAAATAACAAGAATCTCGAAAAATTATGAAATTATATTTTCGGAATCCTCGTCTCGCCACGAGTCCGTACATATAAACTTCATCAAAATCGGAGTCCAGTTGCTCCTCCAAATCCTCAAATTTTCATTTGAAATTTAAAGCCCTACTCCATCAACTTTTACACCCAATTTAAGAGAATTAATGGTTTATTCTTCAATAAAATAACGTATTAAGGCCACGAGACTTACCTCCAATCACTTCTTGTCGAAATCCCCTTCAAAATCCGTCAACATGCTCTCAAGGTGGTGCAAAAATGAAGGAAATGTGAACCAAGTCTCGGATGAAATGTTTAACTTAAAACCCTCTGCCCAGCGATCTTCCTCTATGCAATCGCAGAGAGCAAACTCAGAGCCTCTCAAAATCCTCTTACGCGATCGCACACTTCCCTCTGTGATCGCAGAGAACAGCATTCCTCAACCTATGCGATCACATGCCCCTGACCGCGATCGCATTGAACAAATTTCCAAGTTTCCCCAAATATTCTACACGAACGCGACTCGCCTTCCGCAATCGCTGAGAAAAACGGCCCGCTACTACGCGATCGCATCCACGTTTCCGCGATCGTGATGACCAAAATTGGTCTGCAGTGCTGCTGCAATTTTCTGCAGCTATTCCAAACTAAAATATTTTCGTTAGCCATCCGAAATCACCCGGAGGCCCCCGGGACCTCAACCAAAAGCACCAACATGACCTATTATCTCATTCAAACTTGCTCGGGCCATAAAAACACCAACATTAACATAAAAAATCATCAAATTCCTCAAATTCAAGCCTAAGTAAAACTATAACTTTCCAAATCCGCATTCGATCCAAAACCCGACTTAAACACTTCCGAATGATCTAAAATTTGCACACATATCCAAAATCACCTAACGAAGCTACTGCAACTCTCAGAATCTCATTCTGACCCTCGAATCAAAATATCACCTATCAACCAGAATTCGCCAAAATTCAAACTTCGCCAATACAAGCCTAATTCTACACAGGGCCTCCAAATTCAATTTCGATCGCTCTCCTAAGTTACAAATCATCCCCCGAAGCTAACCGAAACATCGGAAATCACATCCGAGCCCTCTAACTCACAAGTCAACTTCCAGTTGACTTTCTCATACAAGCTTCCTCCTAAGAGGCCATGTGCCTTATTTTCAACCAAAACCAATTCAATTACACCCGATCAAATCTAATGCTGATATTGAAACATGAATCCATACAATAAGGGGGAAACGGGGCGGTAACTCACGTGACAGCGGAACGGGTCATTACATCACTCTCTCTGCCTAGCGTAACTCCATCATATTCTATCCTTACAAAGATTATTTGATTGTTGTTTAGGTTTAGGTTTAGGTTTAGATTTACGTTCTCTTTTGATTTAGGTTTGTTTAGGTTTTGATGTCGATTTTTAAACTTTTTTGGAAAAAAGAAATAATCTTCATAATCTTGTTCTTATTTGTAAAATGATAGAAAAAAATTGGGGGACTTATGCAATGTTTAATGACTTCCAAATTTTAATTGGATATTTATAAAAAATCATTCTTCTTGAAATAAAAAATATATAACAATAATAAATGGAAAAAACACAAACAATATTATAAAGAACAATCATATTAATCCATTACTAAAGAGAACAATCATACTACGATCCATTTGAAGTCATTACATATAACTAAAGAGATGAAATTATCAGCTAAGCATTAGTTAATCTTAGCTCTTCAACAGAGAAGATCACAACCTCTGATGTAGCCTCAACTAGTTCAAAGAAAAGGACATTCCCTTTCTTCAGATTATTGTCGACAACAAATTGTTTCCACCAATTGACGAGTCTTCTACGAACACCACTTTTGAGAACTACAGTCCACTCCTTCCCATTACATCAAAGCATTGTTTTTACTGAGAGAGGAGGAAGATAGCCACAAAATCTCTTTGGAATAAACCGCAAGAACATAATGTATAGATAGGGTTCAAGGTTCATGGCTAGTTGGGATAATCAACAATTATCAAATCATGAAAATTAAGAAAAATAAAATTACCAAAAAATCACGCTTAATGTACGATTTGGGCACCTTTATCCGAAACCATGGATAGAATCCTTTTTCAATCCATACGTTGACATTCATGTTTACGGTATCTATTTTGTTTAGAGAGTTGGAGATGTTGTTCTTGTGTTAAAATTTTAGTTTCCCTCCAATTATATTTTTACTTTTCCCTTTGCTTTCCTAGGAAATTTGCATTTAACATTTTAGTCAAAAATGTCTTCTTGTTTTCCCTCCTAAAAAAAGAAGCTAGAATACATTAGTCCTAAAAGTATCATGATTTAACTTATATTATAATTATTATTAAGTAATAAACATATATATAATTATATATTTACTATCTTATAAATAAGGTAGTATATATGACCTCAGTTAATGAAGTTATATAGACGCATATTATATAAAAGGTCGACTTTACTTGGAATCATAATGATATAATTAGCTTAGGTTATATGACTACAATTATATTAGTGAATGGGCTTATATGGTTGATATAGGCCGATACATATGACCTTAATAATAAAAATATATAGACGATCAATTATTATGAAATCGCAATGATGTAATTATATAAACGACCGACATTACTACGAACCACAACGATATAATTACATTACTACAATCATAGTAGTGAATGAACTTATATGGTTGCTATAGGCTGATACATATGACCTTACTATAAATAACTATTATATAAACGACCGACATTACTACGAACCATAGCGATATAATTACCTTACTACAATCATAGTAGTGAATGGAATTATATGGTTGCTATAGGCTGATACATATGACCTTACTATAAACGGCTATTATATAAACGACCGACATTATTATGAACCACATCGATATAATTACCTTACTACAATCATAGTAGTGAATGGACTTATATGGTTGCTATAGGCCGATACGTATGACCTTACTATAAATGGCTATTATATAAACGGCCGACATTACTACGAACCACAATGATATAATTACCTTACTACAATCATAATAGTAAATGGACTTATGTTGTTGCTATAGGCCGATACGTATGACCTTACTATAAATGGCTATTATATAAATGGCCGACATTACTACGAACCACAATGATATAATTACCTTACTACAATCATAGCAGTGAATAGACTTACATGGTTGCTATAGGCCGATACGTATGACCTTACTATAAACGACTATTATATAAACGGCCAACATTACTACGAACCACAACGATATAATTACCGTACTATAGTCATAGTAGTGAATGGACTTATATGGTTGTAATAGGCCGATATGTATGACCTTACTATAAATGGCTATTATATAAACGGCCGACATTACTATGAACCACAATAATATAATTACCTTGCTACAATCATAGTAGTGAATGGACTTATATGGTTGCTATAGGCCGATATATAAACGACTATTATATAAACGACCGACATTATTATGAACCACAACGATATAATTACCTTACTAGAATCATAGTAGTGAAATTACTGGTTTAACCTTTTTAAAAAAAATATGATTGGCAAATATTGGTTTAACTTTTTTTTAAAAATGTAAATAAAGTAGATAAAAAATGTAACTACTGGTTTAACCTTTTAAAAAAAATGGTTTAACCTTTTTTTTTTCAAAATGTAAATTAAGTAGATAAAAAATGAAACTACTGGTTTACCCTTTTTTTTTAAAAAAATAAAATAATTGGCTTGATTGGAAAAAATTAGAAGACACCCTATTAAAGGTGAGCTTCGATCTCGAGACGCCTGCCTCATACATGCGCTTACTTAACCAACGAACCAATTATAACTTTGATGAATTTTAGATGTTCACTTATATACATTGGAATTCTAAATTAGGGCTGTATACATATCTAACTTGGGATTGTTTAATCGATACCCCCAAAATTTCGGTTTTGGATTTGATCCGTCCATCGTCTTTTGGCGCTCCATCTTCAAAATTTCAAGTTATCAACATGTGTCTTTCTTCTTCTTTTTCCATAATCGTAATCTTAACTTTTGTTTTTCCTCATCTTCATCGTTTTGCCTATTATCCTAAGTCTAACATAATGGCTCCAGTCGGAAGAAGAAATTGCATTAGAACTTTACCTTTGGATATACTAGGCAACCTTCTGGATGATGTTATTGATAATATTCTTATACGGATGCCTTTGCCAGATGTTGTTAGAACAAGCATCTTATCTAGGTAGTGGAGATATACTTGGTATAGAATTCACAAGTACCTCTTGATCGAACCCTTTGGAGAATGCACCAACCTGCTTATTTTGCTACTATAATCCGCCATCTTTTGAACCATCATCGAGGACCTATTAAACACTTTAAACTCTTAATTCCGTATTCGGAGGAATTATCTTATTTTAACAAGTTGTTAGGATTTCTCATTCGAAGTGGTATTGAACATCTCAATATCAAATTTCCGTATAGGAGGACACCATACAAATTGGATGGTTTATTATTTTTCAGTTGTGTGTGTTGGAGGCACCTATCTCTTGAAGACTGTACAATAGACCATCCAACACCTTTCACAGGATTTGAGATGTTACATTGCCTTAAGCTTTATAATGTTTCAATGGAGTACAATTTGTTTTCAGCCTTCATCTCTCAGTGCCAGTTGCTCGAGCAATTGGTGCTGATCAGATATGATCAGGATAGTGTCATTTTTGTTGATGCCCCCAATTTGAAGTCCCTTGACTTCACATGCAAAGCATGGAATAACAGTTTAAGAAATGTTCCTCTTCTGGCACAAGCGACGCTTGCTTTTAGGGGAGGCTTTGTCTTGGAAGCAATATGTCACTGTACTAGGGTTCTTCAGTCTTTATCTGGGGTGGAGCATGTCTATTTGGATAACCATAGCCTCAAGGTAAATGTGATGCATAACTTCAGTCTAGTGATTTTTGATAGATGAATTATATTGTGGTATATGTACCATCATTTTTATTTGGGATGTTCTTTCTAGTTATTGGCTTCAGGTGCTGGAGATGTACCGACTAGTCTCCCCTTTTATGTTGACGGTGTCAAAAATCATTACCTTTCTGGTCTATATCTCGGTGAATTGTATTATGCTGTCTGTACTTTGTCTTTGATGAAAAGCTTTCCATGTTTAGAACTTATGGAAATCATGTTTACTCTATTACTTAATCATTTGGTTATATTCTTACGTTTACTTAAGATAGTGGCTTCTTAGGTGCTGAAATCATTTAATATTTTTTTTAACTATGTTGTAGGTGGAATCTTGTTCTGTACCAATGGTACATGATAACATTGATTTGGAAGTAAGTTTTGTAAAAACAACATTCATCAACCTCAGAAAAATTATGATTAGGAGGCTTCGAGGGATAAGTCTACACATGTAGCTGGTGAATCTTCTTGTGGAAAAGTCTCAGGCTCTTGCAAAAATCACAATTGAGGCATTGGCGAATGTAGATTATGAAGTTCTCATATCAGCAATATTGAATTCTGAATTTAGGTGTGCATCACATGTTGCCGAATTTGTACTGAAATGTTAGTACAATTGTGGGTTTTTAAAATAATTATGTTAAATTGTATTTTTGGATATATTCTGGTACATGACATGATTTATTGCATGTACCATGGCATGGTTTATTTCCTGTTACAGTTGTAATTTTTTAAATAATTCTGTTAAATTGTGGACAAATTCTGGTACATGGCATGGTTTATTGCCTGTTACATGGCATGATTTATTGCCTATTACAGTTGTAGTTTTTTAAATAATTCTGTTAAATGCCATATTTTGACAATTATGTTTGTTGGCTAGTTTTAATTTTCTTATGATGTGAATCTTTCATAATGCCATGTCTGTTTGTTAAGTTTAATTTCATACTTTTGCATTAACTGAGATATTGATCAAGTTTAATGGAAACAAGTTTAAAGCCTATGAACACCTAATTATGTCTCCTAAATATCCTACAAAATCTAATAGCTCACCTACATACTAAATTCACCAAATGACTTAATGTCATTTTTCATATAGTAAGTTATTTTTATTAATTTATATATCTTTGAGAAAATGTGATAAAAGTATATGGAGTTAAAAAATATCCATAATTTTATATTTAATATTAGGTCACACAAATAATAACAGTTTTTAAAAGATATAGTTAAAGGATATTCTTTTCAAATTCATGCAAAATTAGTAGATCAAATTCTAGAAATATTTAATAGTCGATACCCAACCACTCTATATAATAGTCCGTACCCAACCACTATATATATATATATATATATATATATATATATATATATATATATATATATATATATATATATATATATATATATATATATATATATATATATATATATAATAGTCCATACCCAACCACATACAACATTAAACCCTATCTTTTACCAAAATTCTTGAATCAAATGATCCATATCCGACAAAGATATGAATCCATATTTTGAAGTTCTGATGAAAGATGCATACATATGGTAAATGAGCTCTTTTTTCATTTAAAATTCTATTTTTTTAAATGCTTGTGATTTTCGACTTGGTTTTGCAAAAGAATCAGAAACAAACTAAGTGGTATTTCGATTTGGTTTTTTAAGAGGGGCACATCTGGTTTCAACAAAAAAAATAAGTTTTAACCAAATCCAATTTAAAACAAACAGATCTGGTTGCAATAAAATATCAAAGAAACTATTTTTTTATTAATCTCTTAACCAACCAAATAACATAAAAAATTGAGTTTCAACCAAATCCAGTTTGAAACAAACAGATCTGGTTGTAATAAAATATCAAAAAAACTATTTTTTTTAATTTTTTTTATTAATCTCTCAACCAACCATGTAACATAAAAAATTGAGCTTTAAATCTAGTTTAAAACAAACAAATCTGGTTGTAATAAAATATCAAACAATATACTTTTTTATTATTAATCTCTACACCAACAAAGTATACATATTGCATTATTTCAATTTTTTTCTTTTTATTTGCAGCATATTCCAAAATATTTTACGAACACCTTCCTGAATCACATAGCTCAGCGGTTCTTCCCTATGATGGCAAGCCTTAGTTTATGAAAATTAACATGAGTAAGCGGAGATGGTTCAAAGTAAAGGTGTTAAACTGGTCGGATCAGCTGGTTCCGACTGCCCAGACCGGTAGAACCTGGAATCGGTCCGGACCGGTAAGGGGGTAGGGTTGGGCTGGGCTGGGTAGGGGGCTGGGCTGGGTTTAGACGGTTTAAAATTTTAAAATGGGTTACCCAGCCCGGTAAAACGCGTTAGATGAACAGTGCCATCAAACCTATTAACTGGCCTGACCCGGCCCGGAACGTAAGTATAACATGAATATACCATGAATATACTAAAAATATACCAATTATTGTATACTAATTAACATAATTTAAAATTGTTGGAATTTAACATATAGTATATATATTTAGGGTATAAAACTATAAATGCTCAAATCATATAATATGATGGTAACATATTATTTTTAAAATATGCTATATATGTGTTATTTTAAGATTTTAAGACACATTTGTGTTATTTTAAATTATTAGATATATTTATGCTTAATGTTTTAGTTTGTTAGATTAATAATTAATTTGAAGTATTATTAATTTATTATGCATAAAAAGTTAGTTTACTATTTATTTGTTAATTTACTTTTTACATGCAAATATTAATTTTATAATTTTGAAATAAATGTAGCACTTGTAATTTATAAGTGCAATTTTTTCTCATCTTCCTTGTATTATCTATGTTAGTACTTTTTATTAATATAACTTATAATATTTATGTGAAATATTAAAAAAAAATTACACAAAACCCGGCCCGCCCGGCCCCCTCAACCCGTAACCCGTACGGTTCAACTTTTACTCGTTATAACCCGAACTCGTAAAACCTATTAAGGTTCAAACCGGAACCGACCTTGCCCAGAACACGTAGGGGTCGAATGTTTTTTGAACCGGCCCGACCCTACCCACCCGTTAGACACCTTTAGTTCAAAGATATTTGGAAATATTTTGTGATGAAAAATAATATCAATCGGGGTTGGTTAATATCTTTGAGCTGGTCGAAATTACAGAATTCTGTGTTATCTTCCAATTGCACGTAACATGCCGAGGAACTCTCCAAGATCCCGTTTAAATTAACTAGTTATGTTTTGTCTTCCAAGTTTATGTTGTTTTTAACTTTTGTTAGCTTTTTTGTGTAATATGTACTTTTATTTTCCAGTTTGGTTATATAATGTGTATTTTGATTTCAGACTCTTTTGATTTTCCTACCCTTTGGAGTTATCAAATTGGTATATCACTTGGTATCAATTCATTACCCTAACTACAAACCCTAACTATATAGTTAGAATGTGAATAGTTTTTAGTTCAATAAAGGGTTGTAACCGAAAAATAAATGCAAGTCAACTAACACCAATTTTCCTCTGAAATAATGCAATTCAACTAACATCAACCAAAACTATGGATGCCTCTCCCTCAACCAAACAAGCTCTAGTTTGAACCGATTATGAAGTCTTTCACTTCTAATCATATTTTGTTAGTGTAGTTCGATAAAATGAAGAAATATTTAACAATGATATCACACGTTTAAAATATTACAAAACAACGTTAAAAAATTCAAAACAATGTATACCAAATCAAATTAAATAAGATTCAATCTTAAATCATCTCAAACTAAATTAAGTCTTCTATATCCCAGTCTGCTTCATCGTTAAGATAAGGCAAGCTACTATGTGCTTGTACTTTTGCATCGTTTTGCTGTATAGAGTAAATAACACTAATAAGCAATGTACTTTTTGGGAAAAATATAACAATAATTTGTTATACTTTACCTCAATTCCTTCCGCTAGCCCAGTATTTCCACGGCCTCTACCACGACCTCTATCAGTGTCTTTACCACAACTTCTACCACCACCTCTACCACGGCCTCTACCAAGGCCTCTATCACGGTCTCTATCACAGTTTTGTTAATTTCTAAAGTATGAATCAATTCGCCCTCTATATCTATTAGGATCTCTTATATTTCTTCCTTCACCATCACCCTCACCCCCACCCTCACACATACCATCATGTGTATCTTTAAATTCCCAATCTGTATCATCCCAATTCAAAAGGTCATGTTCTAATCTGTTCAAATGATAATTAATATATCACCTCGTCACTTTAGTGTCTAATGCAATATCACAAACCCAGTCAAAATGCTTTAATAGTTACCTGTACATCATGTATTTAGAAGTCATACGTGGGTAACCTCCAAGAAAGAAACGTTTCAAGTGCGCACGAACAACATCTTTTCTCTACCTTCTCAATATATACCTCTCATTAACGTTATTAATCCTCTTATGAGACAACACCTTAAGTATATGGCAGCATAGAATACCTCTTGTTTCAAACCACTTGCAGCTGCAACTTAGATATTCGCCAATAGGTGTATATTCAACTGTGAATACAAATGAATCTATAATGTTAAACTCCTGAATGAATAATCTAAGATAATGTAATTCTCTACCCCAGCTGTTGCTTGATGGTCTTCAGGGGAGCTGATTTCATAGTGGTACAGTTTTCTTAATTGTACTTGAAAATATTCAATCACTTCACTAGTATAACATGTTTGAAATTTTTCCTCCCATGCAAATTCAGATAAATATTTTTGTTCAAAGCACCTTGACCTATATTCAGCTTCCAATTCTTTCTCGAACTTAGCTCTTATGGCTAACTCATATTGTTGAACAAATAGCTTCAAAGTGCTTTGCCGGGTGATGAATCTGTCAAAGAAATCATGTATTCCTTCACTTCTTTGTGTGGACAACATCCCAGCCCAAAAATGGTCATTAGGTATACCGGAACCCATTTCTCCTTCTCCAAATAAAGCTTATAAAGCCAATCCCTTTCCTCTAAGTTATATTTTCAGTAAAATCAGCCCATCATCTCTTAAACTCAGCAACGTTAATGCTATCAAGGACTAAAGCCTTAAATTCTGCCTTTGCAATCTTTGCATCAGGAACTCTGCTTAAATTTGTGGGCAACTTGCGAATATGTGCCATATACAATATCTATGTATTATATTTGGCATCATAGCACTGATGGCAGCCTTAATACTATCACGTTAGTCAGTCATAATAGCTAATTGTTTAGAGCCCCAAGCCATGTAGATAGCACCATTTTATAACTTGTCCACAGAAACTTTACCCCTAATCGGATTGAAGGCCAGACTGCACATTACATTCAGGCACGGAATCCACTGTTGTCGAATAACTCCATCCCGGCCAACATCGTGATGGTCAAAAATAAAAGCGGGAAGTGGCGGATGTTTGTAGATTTCAGCGACCTAAACAAATCATGTCCAAAAGAATCATTCCCGCTACCCCACATCGAGCAGCTGATAGATGCAACGACATGACATGAGATGCTGAGCTTCCTTGATGCGTATTCCGTCTACAATCACATCATGATGGCCGAGGAGGATCAGAAGAAAAAAACCTTTATCACTCATCAGGGGACATACTGCTATAAGGTAATGTCCTTCGGGTTCAAAAACGCAGGGGCCACTTACCAAAGGTTGGTGACTATGATGTTCAAAGAACAACTCGGCAAGACAATGAGGTCTACATCAACAACATGCTGGTCAAGTCATCAAAGAAGGAAGACCACCTCACCCACCTAAAAGAAGCCTTCGAAATATTAAGGAGGTACGGTGTGAAGCTGAATCCCGAAAAATGCACCCTTGGCGTGGCCTCGGGAAAGTTCCTGGATTTCTAGCATCACAAAGGGGCATCGAAGTCAATCCCGACCAGATCAAAGCCATAGAGGCCATCCCAGAAATGCTGAGTAGCAAAAAGCAAGTGTAGAAGCTGACAGGTCGGATAGCCGCCCTCTTCAGGTTCATTTCACGCTCCTCCGACAGGTGCCACAAATTCTTCGGTGTATTGAAGAAGGACTAGGGACTACAGTGGAACGAAGAATGTGTGGAGGCCCTGAAGAACTTGAAGGCATATTTGTCATCACCACCCCTACTAGTGAAAGCCAACCCAGGCGAGCCGTTATTGGTATATTTGGCCGTATCAGAAGTCGCAGTCAGCGCTGTCCTAGTGCGTGAAAATAAATGTACGCAATCTCCTATTTATTATATTAGCAAAACTTTAGTGGACGCCGAAACCTGGTGACCCCACCTTGAGAAGCTAGCATTGGTACTCGTAGTAGCTTCACGAAAGTTATGATCCTATTTCCAATGCCATCCCATAAGGGTAGTAACGACCGTCCCTTTAAGGAGCTTCCTACACAAACCCGAACTCTCACGGCGACTCGCTAGATGGGCTGTTGAGCTTAGCGAGAATGATATCACGTACCTTCCAAGGACCGCCATCAAGTCGCAAGTCCTAGCCGACTTTATCACCGACTTCAACACTGAAGTCCTGCCAAAGGAAGAACTCGAGGCACAACGTGCATCCTACAAAAACGACCTATGGGTCCTTTATACGGATGGCGTTTCCAATGCATCGGGATCAGGACTAGGACTCGTTCTTGAGGTCCCCACTGGCAAAACAATTCGTCAGTCCATACGATGCCCGGAAATGACTAACAACGAGGCTGATGCCGTTATTGCAGGCATGAAACTAGCCACCAAGTATGGGCCTTGCTGAATTTTCCTCCACTACAACTCCCAACTTATGGTAAACCATATCACTGGAACTTATCAAATCAAAGAACAGAGGCTATAAAAGTATCAATCAGAAATCCACAAACTGATGGCTACATTCGACGAATGTCATTTCGAACAAATTCCCGGAGCACAGAACATCGAAGCGGACGGCTTGGCAAAGTTTGCTGCCGCCACCAAAAACATCAACAAAGAAAGTGTGGTCACACTCCTCCACTCAGCCATTGAACACACTGAGGTATTTTTCCTAAACCTGACTTGGGACTGGCTCAACCAGTTCATATCTTATCTACAGGACGGGACGTTACCTCCCGATAAAAAGGAGGCAAAGAAGCTTCGCATACATGCCGCCCGATACTGCATGATCAACAACGACCTTTACCAAATGACTTTCGGTGGACCCCTAGCCAAGTGTTTAGGGTCGCACCAAACACCGCTGGTGCTCAAAGAAGTACACGAAGGCCATTGCGGCGCTCACAACTGGCCCACCATGAAAAAAGAGGCAGCCGATTATGTCCGTCGATGCAAGCAATGCCAAAAGTATGCCCCAATGATACATCAACCAGGGGAACCCCTCTATTCCGTCACTTCCCCCTGGCCATTCATCAAGTGGGGAATGGATATAGTTGGCCCACTACCCACGGGACGAGGAAAGGTACGATTCTTACTTATTTTAAATGACTATTTTTCCAAGTGGGTGAAGCAGAAGTTATCACATTTATATGCGCAAATATGCGAAGAAGAAGTCATCACAATTATATGGAGGAACATCATATGCTGCTTCGGCATCCCCAAAGAAATCAGCTGCGACAACGGGCGCCAGTTCATCGGTCAGAAAAATGACCGAGTTCTTCGAAAAATGGCGCATCAAAAGGATACTATCCACGCCATACCACCCTGCCGCCAACGGCCAAGTGGAGTCCTCAACCAAAACAATTATAAACACACTAAAAAAGAAGCTCGAAGATGCCAAAGGGCTATGGGTAGAACTACTACCCGAAGTCTTGTGGGCGCACATAACCATACCCAAGTCTAACACCGGGAAAACCCATACTCACTAGTTTATGGAACCAACGCGGTCATACCCGTTGAAGTGGGCGAACCCAGCCTAAGGTATTCACACACCAGCATAATAGAAAATGACATCAGCAGACTCCAAGATCTTGATGAAGCCGAAGAAAGAACAGAAATGGCCCACATCAGGATGGTAGCCCAAAAACAACAGTCGAAAGATACTAAAACAAGAGGCAAAAATAAGGTCACTCAAAGTAGGGGACTACGTCCTCAAAACCAAGACACTGGCCTCAAAAGACCCAAGTGAAGGAAAAGTGGGCACAAACTGGGATGGACCCTACAAAATCACGGCGGCAGCCAGGAAAGGAGCATTCCAGCTAGAGACAATGGAAGGAAAGACACTCCAGAACAATTGGAACGTCACTCACCTCAAACATTTCCACTTCTAAAAAGGTTCACATGAGTCGTACTCGTTTTTCCTTACCCGGGTTTTGTCCCAATTGGGTTTTCTCGGGAAGGTTTTTAACGAGGCGGCAAGGGGACACCTGGAGATATTTGCAGCACAAGTGCATCATATCAGTCTCTCCGTGTACTCTCCAAGCCCGACATGATACAGAGACTGGATTAGTGTCATCTCCAGATGTATAGAAAGGCTACGACCATCTCCAGATGTATAGAAAAGCTACGACCATCTCTAGATATTTAGAAAGGCTACGGCCATCTCCAGATGTATAGAAAGGCTACGGCCATCTCCAAATGAATGAAAAGGCTACGGCCATCTCCAAATGAATGAAAAAGCTATGGCCATTTCCAAATGAATAAAAAGGCTACGACCATCTCCAAATGAATGAAAAGGCTAAGGCCATCTCCAAATGAATGAAAAGGCTACGACCATCTCCAAATAAATGAAAAGACTTGGGCAATTTCCAAATGAATAAAAAGGCTACGACCATCTCTAAATGAATGAAAAGGCTAAGGCCATAATTTTTATAAAGCTACGACCGTCATCAGGCTAAGGCCATCATTTTTACATGGCTAAGGCCATCATTTTTATAAGGCTACGACCGTTATCTCTACATAGCTAAGGCCATCAGGCTACGACCGTCATTCTTACATGGCTAAGGCCATCATTCTTACATGGCTAGCCACATCATTTTTATATGGCCAAGGCCATCATTTTATAAGGCTACAACCATCATTCTTACATGGCTAAAGCCTTTATTTTATAAGGCTACGACCATTATTCTTACATGGCTAAAGCCATAATTTTATAAGGCTACGACCATCATTTTATAAGGTTACGGCCGTCATCAGTCTAAGGCCATCATTTTATAAGGCTACGACCATTATTCTTACATGGCTAAAGCCATCATTTTATAAGGCTAGGGCCATCATTTTTATAAGGCTACGGCCGTCATCAGGCTACGATCGTCATTTTTACATGGCCAAGGCCATCATTTTATAAGGCTACGACCATCATTCTCACATGGATAAAGCCATCATTTTATAAGGCTACGGCTGTCATTCTTACATGGCTAAGGCCATCATTTTTATAAGGCTACGGTCGTCATTTTTACATGGCTAGGGCCATCAATTTCACATGGGGACGACCATTATTTTTACATGGCTAAGGCCATTGTCTTAACTCGGCGAAGGTCGCCGAATTTTACCAGGCCTGGGCCATTGTTTCTGCATGGCTACGACCATCATTTTTATACGGTTAAGATCGCCGAATTTTCATGGCTATGGCCATCATTTTTACACGGCTAAGGTCGTCAAATTTTACAAGGTTACGACCATTGTTTTACGCGGCTATGGCCATCGTCTCTACACGGTCAAGGCCGTCGAGTTTTACACAACTACGGCAAAAAATACAACCACATGCCAAAATGAATATAAAAGATTACCTACAACAAAAATCGTATATCTTTATCAAAAGAGTCAACACCCATGATACAAAAATCAGTATCTACAAACATATTTACAAGGATCCTAAAGTCATCTACTTATCCTGTCCCGCTTGGCCTTCATGTGGCCTGTTCTTGTTCGCAAGAGGATAAGCCTTGGAGATCCAAGAGCTAGATTCCAAGCGATTAACATCTGCATAGTTGCCCCCCTCTCGGGCCGGCGATTCGGGACTATAGCCGGCCGTTTCACGAGCAGCCCTAACCAACTGGCGCTGGCTCTCAACCTATGCCTCGAGTGCTCGACCAGCCGCCAAAAAATCTTCAAGCACGGCTAGCCTGGCCTCCGCATACACCCACATGTTGTGTGCCTCACGAGACGCTTCGGCCTGAGCAAGAGCTCGCTTAAGGTCCTCCACTTCGACCCTTTTGGAATCAAGTATCGCCGTTAAGGACGCAACCTGGGTGCGCAATTTCATCGCCTCCTCTGCCACTACCCCGCCGAGCTGCAATTCTTCATCCTTAGCTTGAAAGAGGACCTCCATTTTTGCAGTCCGAGCAACAACAGCCATGAGTTGTTCATCGACTTTCTCCAGATCAGCCACTCGCTTCTTCAACTGCTCTTCGGATTGCATGAGGCCCAAATAGACCACCCTGAAGTTAGGGTCCTGGTTATACATATCGGCCAAGGTCTGGTGCGCCTCACGCGTCCTATTGTACTTCTCCACCATCCTGTTGTACTTGGCCACCTTCTCCTTCTGGCGTTGACCCCTCTCCGCCTCTAAGATAAGAGTTTGAAAAAGAAACAAAAAAGTAAGTACAAGGAAAGTCACCCTCCACTAATGCAAAAGAAAGATCATCGATTAAGACAAAGGCATACCTACAAGGCCCCACCCGCCACCCTTTGGGCCAAAACCTTGTCGCTGAGTTTCACCAGGGTCGCACGCTCAGCACTGGCACACAAAAGTGTCATACTGGTGGCTGCTTCCTCGAAATTCTCCAACAAATAATAGTGGCTTCGAATCACTATACGACGAGAAGACTGGCCGGCCACCATCTCCACTTGGTCCAAGGACCCACATCCTCTGCCCACGTCCTCCATGGTGACCCCCCGGCTCGCCACGCCCACACTTTCGCTCCTTCTCTCCGTGGACTCCCTCATAAGAGCGGACCTTCCCGAGCGGATGGCCTCGGCCATAAATACCGGCCTTGATTCAGGGAGGGGTGGTTTAACCTTCCTTGTCTGAGCGGAAACAGCCTTGCTGGTAAGAATTCGACGCTTCCTCCTCTCCAATGTCTCCTCCTCTTCAGGGTACCCCTCCGTGGGATGCAAGACAGGCTCAGATGGAGTCGTTTCGGCAGTGGTCGTCTCTATAGGGGCAACCCCAGGAACGATCTCAGGAACAACTGCCGGTATCTCTATAGGAGTCGTTTAAAGTACGACCCCCCAGCATTGCCTCAGATGCTAACTCTGGAGCCGCCTCTGATGTGACCTCTTGTCTTGAGGGGGTGAAACGCTACCCTTAGACGTGCCAACAAGGATCATATCCTCCTCAAGGTTAGATACCGCCCTAGAAGGGCCGGCAACAGTTTTCTCTTTTTCTTCTTCTTCTGCGCCTTCTTAGAGGCGTCCCGACCTACCAAAGCATGTATGAGACGGGCAAGAAAATAACGAGGAACCCCTAAACCATAACAGAAGGAAAAATTAGGCAAGGTCGTTACCTGTCGGGCCATAAAGCCTAAGGAATTCAGGCCATGAACGACATTCTTCTACGAACAGTATCAACGCTTGCACCCACGAACTAATGTCGTCAACCCTTCGAGGAGGGTGAGCTGTCGCTGCATGAAGGTAAAGGGAAATTTACGACGGTGAAACCAGCAAAGTTAGGTCGCCGTAGTAAAAATTACGCACAGTAATACTTACATGAATCGTTCCACACCTCTGGAAACCCTTCAGGGTTGGACACGAGGTGCTCTGTACGCACATAGAATAATCTCTTCCAAAATTTGCGGTTGCCCTTGTCGTCCACTTGCGACACAAAGCTTTTCTTGCCCCGACTCTTTAACTGGAGCATCGAGCCTCTCATAAAGCTCGCACCGAACATCTGTAGGAGGTAATGAACGCTAACCTCTTTCTCAGCCTTCGCCGCATAGGTGGTAAGGATCCTACACACCTTCAACGCGTACGGAGTAAGTTGGGCCGGACACGCCCCGTACCAGCGACAGAGCTCTTCGACCAAAGGGTAAAGCGGGAGGCTATTCCCGATTCGAAAGGCGTATTCGTAAAATGCATAGTACCCGGGCTTGTGCACATTAGCATAGTTCATCCAGGCGGGGGCCATCTCGACATAGTCAGGAATATTATACGATTTCCTAAGAGCAGCCAAGTGAGACGACATTAGATCACTGTGTTCCCAAGGAGGGAATTTACACTTGTTCTTAAAGTCCTTCCTTGTATCCATATCCAATGGGAGCAAGTTAGCCGTTGATAAAGGAACGAGAACTTCCTCGGCCTCCCCATCATCTGAGGATGACGAAGCCCTAGAGGGAGCATCGTCCTTGGCCCTGGTGTCATCATGATGACGTTTAGCCATAGCGGAAGTTATGAGAAAAAGGCACTTCTGGTCGCAGGTTCGATTCCTAAGAACGAGAGTTTCAGAAAAGAGAGAGCAACGAGCACCAGGAAAAAGATAAGGGAAAGATTGGGGAAATACTCTAAAAAAAAGTTCGAAAGATGGATCATGTTCAACTTTCCCTCTATTTGTAAGAAAAGGTACACAGAAATCGAAAAGTCATGACTCGAAAACCGGCGCAGGAAACTCAAACGTCACGTCATGGCCTGAACCGTCTCGGGAGCAAAAGTAATGATCACGCACGTGATCGATAACGTCATCTTAAAAAGGAGCCCCAAAAGGAGGTAATATATCAACGACATAACATCTTCACATGTGGGCACGCCCTTTTCGACAGTATTCACAGGAACGGCCAAATTTCCAGAAACGTCAAGCATGTATGTCCGTTCATTGAAGACTTCTCTCGACTACATCCTCAACAAACTGAGGGACTAGATGTATTGGGCAAATTTGGTTCCCTACGTTCCTACGTTATCTACGTACACCCTCGGTGTAGAGAGCGGCCCAATTATGGTCGACCCAAGTAAGGCCGGCCTCGGTTAGCAGACGGACCGAGTGACATGACTCACTACGATGTCGTTTCGAGCTCTGACACTCGTACGCTGAGGCCACCAACCCTTGTACTTTTCTTTGATTATTTCGAGGAATGTCCCTTTATATAAAGGAGACCTTCCCTTTGTAAAGACTCATGTGTATTTTGCTATTGGAAATATACAACTCTCTCTATCTCTATATCTGATTCTCTATCTCTCTCTCGTGTAAAGCTTACTACTTGTCTTATTGTTCTTATTATTTACACTATAATCACAAATCTCAGTCATACTGTACTCTCTAGCCCATATTACTCTTGATTCCGATTAACCCTCACTATATTTTAGAGCTTATTAAGTACCCATATAACTTTTTACCCAAACAGACGTCAATATGTTGAATTTGAAAACATCTGTTACTTATTTGTTCTCATTTCAATGCAATGTGCTCATAACGCATAGTGTATTACTATAAACTCATATTTTGTTACTGTTGTTTAGTGTTGCATCAAATTGCAAACACGTGCCAAATGCATTATTTAGTTTACGTGTCATCACTATTATATTTGTACAATTATGTTATGATATAGCACTTTAACGAATTTAATCGCACCTAACCAAAGACACGTATCACTTTATACCAATATTGATATATTTTCACTTTAATTTAAAAGAATTGGTGTTACTTTGGCAGACCTTACTGTCAAATCTAGAGTCATTAATTGACCTCATTGTATAATGTTTTAGGCGCGCTTTATAATCGATTATCGTGATTGTGTACACGTTTGCGTGACTAATTACGATTCTAAAAAAATTAAATCGGAGTATGTGTTCCCGCAACTTCGACCATTTTTTTGTGTAATAATAAAATTGTTCTCAATATAGTCCGAGGTGTGCCATTCACAATTTAATCATCCATGGCCCTCGTATTAATTTCATAACCTAGAGTATAAATGACAAATGTTCTTAGCTTGCTTTAGGCACGTCTAAAATACAATTGTGACCGTATATACGTCCGCATAACACAATTACGAGTTTAAAAACAAAATCAGAGTATGCGTTCACGCAACTTTGGCCAAACTTTCTTTAATAATAAAGTGTTATTAATTGTGGACACGGTTACGTGACATGATTTTTGACGCGCCAAACAAATCGGTACACGTACGCGTGACCTGTTTCAAGATAATTTCTCAATTAAAAGCGGTAAAAGGTAAATGTGTATAGGTTCTAAAATCAGTAATTAAACAATTTTAATGAGCCAAATATGATCAAAGCAACCGTGCTAGAACCACTGAACTCGGGTTTGCCTAATACCTTCTCCCGAGCTAACATAATTTCTTACCCGGATTTTTGTATCCGCAGACCGTAAATAGAGTCAATCTTTTCCTCGATTCGGGATTTCGAACCCGTGACTTAGGACACCATAAATTATCCCAAGTAGCGACTGTGATCTCTTAATAAATGAATCTCGTTTCGATTGTCACTTAAATTGGAAAAAAACTCCTTTATACTCTCTTCCAGGGATAGAGAAAAGGAGGTGTGATAGTATTCATGCAACAAGTGGCAGAATGACCAAAAAAATCAATTGCTTGCAATTAAAGAAAGTTGATAATGGAAGAAAACCATTGAATCAATTATCTAGAGTTAGTTATGTTATGAACGCACTTAACATTTTGAAATATTATCCATGCAACATATATGTTGAAAGAAATAATTGAGTCTAGGTTATAGACAAAGGATTGAATTGTTAAAAAAATTATATCATGGATATTCCATAGTGCCCATGAAAGGCAAAAGTGATAATTAAATGCCATAAGCCGCAGATCGGAAGATAGATTAAACCTACATAAAGGCTGATCAGAAAGAAGAGGAAAATAAAAAGTTGCATCAACTAAGTAAATCAGGAATTTGAATTGAATCCAGAAAAAAATTATGGACATCGTGATTGAAAACATTACAAGATTACTCGTAATATCAGAAGTACAAAAGAGATAGTACAATAGACATATTTTATAATGGCCCAATAATAAAGCCTGTTAGAAGAGTACCAACCGCATAAGAAGTCAGTATGAAGCTCCCACCGAATTGTGTATGCACCTGATGTGCAAGTATTGCAATAGAGCTTCAAGTTGTAGATGTGAATTATACCTACATGGAAGAGAGGTTGTGAAAGAAATAAAAGATGTGATGCAAGATGTTAAGACAAGTAAGATAAAGGTGAAGAACGTACGACATACTCAAGTGCAAAAGGTTTTGAATGGTCCATACTTCAAATAGAAGGCTAGAAGCACCAAGGTTCAGTATCCAGGAATGATAGCGGCATCATTAGTGGCATATTTTCCAACCTATGGTTTTTAAGTATCGAGAGCTCTAGCTAAGAAAGTTAAGGGGATTTAGAGACGATATGATATCTCATTTGATATTCCAAAATAACATAAGGGAATCTACGATGTAGGCAAGTTGAAGGAAAATTGCGAGTAGTATAAATAGATATGTGTAGGTCACAACTTATGTAGTACTACAACTAAAGGGAATATCACACACATCAGGCATAATAGAACCAGAATTACAAGTAGAAGAATGAATACAAGATGAAACAACATTAGTCATGGGAGAAGCAGGGTGAACACAAGATGAGACAATACTATTTGTGGAATCTAAATTGGTTAAAAATTGAGAATGATAGGAAGGCCTTTTCGACACAAGCTTGTAAAGGCCACTATCCAGTTTAGCAAGATCCAGAGGCTTCTTCAGAGAATGGCCCTGTGGTATAAGTAAACAATATTCATAAGCGAATAGAACAAAACATTTAAATTATTGTATAATCATATGTACAAAGATCAGATTGTGTTGGAAAGAGGGAATATAGAGAACATTGTAAAGAATGAAAGAAGAATTTAAAACAAAAGAACCAGTGCAAGTCACTTTTACTTAATAGCCATTAGGAAGTGATACACGATAAGGCACGGGTAAAGAAGTAAGGTTTGATAGAAAATCTTTTTTAGATGTCATATGGTAGTTAACACCAGAGTCAACTTTCCATGTTAAATACATTGATGGAGGAAGCATGCAAAAACTAGAACTAGAACCATTCAGTAGATCATCAATTAGTAGAGTACAAGCAAAATTGGGAGAAACCATCAGATTAGACTGAGGATCAGAATACGATAAATGGGACTATTGCAGTAAAGTCATCAACTGGTTGTACTGCTGCATACTTAGACCATGAATCACGGAACTTTGCTCAGGAGAAGTAGAGACACCAAAATGAGAGGAACCATCAATCTTATAATGTCTACTATCAGAAGACTCATGTTCAACAGTAACATTTGCTGCATTTGCTGCTGTTCTTCTACTCTTTGTGAATTTGAAGTTAGAGGAAAAATCATGAAGTTTATAATATTTGTCAATCAAATGTCCAGGTTTTTTTGCAGTATCTGTAGAATAAAGAACCCCTGGTCTGATCAACATGCATCTCCTGGTCAAAAGCTACCCTTTGGTTGTATTATTGTTTTGGTGGTGGAAGAAGAGGCTTAGGAAAGTGACAAACATTTGTATTCAAGGAGGCTGACTCTGAATTGAAATGAGGAGTAGAATGTACATGTCTGTGACTTTCATCTTGGAGTAAGATATTGTAAATAGTATCAAGTGAAGGTAGTGGTTGCATCATAAAAAGATTACCCCTAATACTAACATAAGTTTCATTGAGCCCCATTAAAAATTGATATACCTTGTCTTCCTCTAACTCCTGTTGTAAACCATCTTTAGCAGAAAAACTACACGAACTCACATAATTCTTTCGGATAAAAGCCAACTCATCCCACAACTTCTTTAATTTATTAAAGTATGATGCTATATCAAGAGGCCCTTGACAAGTAGAGGCTAACTCTTTTTTAATCTCCAAAACTTTGTATCACGACTCAAGTTCGCGCTACGTAAATATGTCGTGACGGCACTTAGTCCCTATGATCAAGTAAGCCTAACAATACGTAAATAACATAACTTGCGGAAATAAATAATTAAAATTGAACAACTAGAAGCAAAATTTGTATATAAATGTCGTCCGTCAAATACAACTCAATAGTGTAGAAGTCTACAATAACACCCCAAAACCCGGAAACCTACGAATCACAAGCTAAGACAAGAAATAATAAAATAGCTCTAACTCCAAAATTTTGTCAGCCAAGATCAGAAAGTACATAAGGGGCTGGAATACTAAAAGTAGAAATGAAAAGGGACTCCTCAGCATGCGGATGCGGCAGGTGTACCTCGAAGTCTCTAAATAGTCGCCACCCTCAACGATGATAGGCTTGAGAAGAAGTACCTGGATCTGCACTTGAAAAACATGCGCATATGAGGCATGAGTACACCATAACGGTACCCAGTAAGTGTCAAGCCTAACCTCGGTAAGGTAGTGACGAGGAAGTTCAGGGGCCTAGTGAGGTTAAATAATATAATATGAATTAACAGTATGAAAACAAACAGTAATAATGAGTACAACAGTAAAAATAAGACAGGTTAAACAAGGCAATTGCAAAAACTCAAAGAACGGAGTAAACACGAAATATGTGCAGCTAAATACAAATGGTAATAATGAGGATCTCCCAGGATATCGTCATGTAGTCCTCCTCTCAACTGTCCAGTGAATCCCCCGGGATACCATCCCGTAGTCCATCATATGTGTATATCCAAAGGATCTCCTGGGATACCGTCTGGTAGTCCAACTATCAATGTGCAGTGGATCTATCGGGAATCTAACCCACAGTTCTAATGTAAATGTGCAGGGGGGGCTATCGGGAATCGAACCTGCCGTCCCAAAGTAAACAAACAAGGGAGAGCAACCGGAATCCCACATCCGTAGTCCCAATGTAATGCGCA
This sequence comes from Nicotiana benthamiana, assembly GCA_034376525.1. Lineage (NCBI taxonomy): Eukaryota > Viridiplantae > Streptophyta > Magnoliopsida > Solanales > Solanaceae > Nicotiana > Nicotiana benthamiana. The sequence goes on along the minus strand of CM067335.1, from coordinate 105,523,581 downwards.
ACCACAGTCAGAGAATATTCAGAAATGGAGTACAACAATACAAAGCAACATATTGTACTAACCTAACATGCTTCATATAGTATAATTAAGGCAACTTGAGCAAATAGGCAGTTTAATTCAACTAAGCATGCTTTTCTATCTAATACAGATGAAACTTGCATTTTAGAATAATCAAATAAGCAAGAAAAATCAATTTAAATATTTCAAGTAAAAATGGTTTTTTCAACAATTAGCTCAAGTACGCGCTTGTCACCTCACGCACAAGGCATTCAAACATCAAATATCATGTCCTAAGGGGAAAGGCCCCATACACAAGGTTAGACAAGCCACTTACCTCGAACCGGCACAAAATCAACTAGAAACCACGCCTTTCGGCTGCTTCAGAATATTGAACACTCTCGGCAATTTCAGGTAATAATGAGCTAGCTAACCAAGATATTACCATATTATTACATCTATTCCAAAGTCATAATTCAGGAGCATCATCAGCAGGTTTAGAACATGTTCCGTCTATAAAAGCTGTCTTATTTTTTGCTGACAATGCCACTATTATATTTCTCTTCCAACCCCCAAACCCGATTCCAGAAAATAAAACTTGCACCAAACAAGTACCCGGAATATCAGAGGGATGTATGAATAAAGGATCATAAGGATCTGGATATATGTAAAGTTAGCAGGGGTAGAACTAGTTACAATCATAGTTGACTCAATTGAGAACCAAAATTATACATGCGATGAGGCAATTGGGGATTAAAATCACTGAAACCAACAGAGAAAAATTCACACCAACACTATAAAAAGGATAGGGAAAGAGGTACCACATTTATTTGCAACCAGAAGAAGACGACCTTCAAGGTTAAAACAAACTTCAACTGACCTCCTGGAGCTCAGAAACACAAGAAAAATCCACTCGAAACCATATTAATGTCAAAGCCCGAATTCAATTTTTGACCTAAACCAAGTTCTCATTCGTAACTTCTCTGAACAAACTAAAATCCCCGAAAAATATCACAATAAACCATTGCAGAGCAGAGAATCATCACAAACTACTATAAAATAGAGAAGCGACACGGAACAGATGAAATCGAAGATGAAGAAAACTTGGACAAATCTTTGTGAGGGTAAATATCAAATGAAAGTGGAGGACCAGATCTATAAGAACATGTTCTCTGATACCATGATAACTTTGAATATAAGCCAAATCGCCATGAAAATGTAACTAGAGTTCATGAGAATAAGAATGAGAGAGAAAGAGAGCTTCAGATGTTTCTGTATATTCGAATGGCAAAACCATCCAAATTTGTACAAACTATACTAGATATACATTAGTCCAAATTTTTTAAACCCGGAAACTATAAACCAAAACTCAACAAAATAAAAGCCTATACAATTAACTTATATACAACTGGGCCTATTTCTTCTGAGGCCCAGATGCCAAATAGTCTTCAAGTCCAACAAATGGGTGCAATGCGAGGTCGTTTGGAAAGTATCCGTCCTAGTTCAATCTTAAGAAGATTTAGTGGAACTGGGAGAACACTTGCAGGGGAGACAGTACCTGCACCAGCTCCTCAACCTCATGAGTCCATTGTGCATAACATTATCTTTTGGAGAAATGGTTTTACTGTAAATCGTGGTCCTTTGAGAAGATTAGATGATCCTGAAAATGCATCTTTTTTGGAGAGTATTGATAAGTTCAGCTATTGCCAACTACCAAATCTAGAAGCCCACCATTGTTGAAGCCACCAACCCATTATAGAAGCCACCATTATTGAAGCCTCCATTGTTGAATGAAGAATTCAACCACCAACCACCTTCTTTAAGGCTATAAACAGAGCCTTATGTTTTACACAGAAAGATCAATCCAGAGAGATTGAAATACAATCCAGGAACAGATTGTGAGAACAAAAAGAGAGTTTGGTAAGGTTTTTTTGTAGAGAGAAATTCTTGAAGTAAATTCTCTATAATTCTATTCTTGTGAAATAGAGTTATTTTTCCTCCCAAATAATCTTCATAGTGATCAGAGAATCACAACAAGTGGTATCAGAGCCTTCGATTCTGTGTTTATCGAGAAATATCGGAACACGAAAATTTCAACCCCGATTTACGTTTTTAAAAATGTGATCTTCGGTGTGTTTTGATCATATCAATAGATTCCTTGCATCGATACGAGTTAAACGCAATTTTCCGGAGGCAAAACAAAGCTAAAACGAAGAAGTTATGGCAATTTAAATTTTATTATTTTTTAGGAAGAAGATGAATAATAGTAATTGCCCAGTCAGTGCCACATCATCATCCAGTCATCATCTAGTCAGCACCACATCATCACCCGGTCAGCATCTAGTCACCGCCCAATCATCATAAATTTTTAGAAATTTATGAAATAACCCCTAAAATTACTAAAATTATAAATCTGCCCCAAAAGTTCAGTATATTTTCAATTTAGCCCCAAAGTTTGGTGTAAATTTTGAAAATTTTGTAGAGGCCCTATTTTGACCCAAGAAGAGTCAATCCTACCATTTTTTACCATTTCGGAAGCGTTGGTGAGGTCAGTTTGGTGAGATTCTGCTCCAAAAATTTTGACCAAGCCATTTTAAAGATATAATGGAAGAGTCATCATCATCTGGAGCTATGATAAAGCGTACTGCCACAAATTACACATTGTGGAGACCTCGGATGGAAGATCTTCTCAGTTGTAAAGATTTGTTTGATCCCATGAAAGCAAAGGGTAAGAACCCCGATTCCACCAAAGAAGCAGAGTGGAAGAAATTAAACAGAAAAATTATCGGGCAAATTCGACAATGCATTGACGATAGCGTTTTTCATCATATTGCACAAGAAAAAGACACATATGCCCTCTGGGTGAAGTTAGAAGGGATGTATCAAGCCAAGACCACTAGGAACAAAGCCTTATTGATGAGGCGTTAGGTAACTTTGAAGTTAAAGCACGGAACTTTAGTTGCCTAGCATACTAGTGAGTTTCAGAGCTTGATAAATCAATTATTGTCTGTTGACATGTCGTTTTGGGATGAGATGAAAGCCCTACTACTTCTTAGTTCTCTTCCTGATAGCTGGGAGACGCTGGTAGTCTCTCTCAGTAATTCAACTCCTAGTGGAAATCTGACCATTTCTACGGTTAAAGATACCTTATTTGAAGAAGAAGCCAGAAGAAAAGACATCGATCATGGTGAATCACATGCCCTTATTACAGAAAGAGGGAGACAACAAGAAAGAAGTCAAGATAAGAGGAAAGGCAGGAGCAAGAGTAGGGTAAAATCCATAAATGGTAGGAAGTCATCATATGCATGCTACCATCGTGGAATAAACGGCCATTTAAAGAAGAACTGCAGAAAATTGCATAAGAAGAAGGAGTAGTTGAAGCAGAAGGACGTAGATGCATTAGTCACTACCCACGGAGAGGTAGCCATTTGTTCCATCCAAGAAGAGACATGCCTTCACGTCTCAAGTCAAGAAGACAACGAATGGGTGGTAGATACTGCAGCATCATGCCACACCACATCCCGAAAAGATTTCTTCACAACATACAAAGCAGGAGACTTTGGAGTAGTGAAGATGGGGAACAGTTCTTCATGTGAGATAGTTGGAATTGGTAATATCAAAATACAAACAAATATCGGGAGTACAATGATATTGAAGGATGTCCATCATGTGCCAAATTTTCGTCTAAACCTAATATCAGGTATAGCTCTTGACAAACAAGGCTATGAAAGTTATTTCGAAAAAGGCACATGGAAATTACTGAAAGGGGTTATAATTCTCGCTCAAGGACATATTTGTGGCAACTTATATAAAACTCATGAGAAGGTATGTTCAAACAACCGCAATGTTATAGAAAAAAAAGCGTCTCAAAACCTATGGCCCCGGAGACTCGGTTACATGAGTGAAAAGGGGATATCAATTCTAACGAAAAATCAGCTTATCAGAATGGACAAGAATGGTTCTTTAGACCCTTGTAATCATTGCTTATTCGGAAAGCAACATAGAGTCTCTTTTACATTTTCTTCAACCAAAAAATTAGAGTTACTCAGTCAGGTACACTCTGATATTTGTGGTCCCATGGAGGAGAAATCACTTGAAGGCAATAGGTATTTTCTGACTTTCATTGTTGATGCTTCTCGTAAGGTATAGCTGTACTTCTTAAAGACAAAGGACCAGGCTTTTGATTATTTCAAGATATTTCATTCCACGGTAGAGCGTGAAATGGGAAAGAAATTAAAATGCCTTCGCTCATATACTGGAGGCGAGTATACTTCCAAGAAGTTCGATTCCTATTGCAAGATACAAGGGATTCGACATTAGAAGAAGGTCCCACGCACCCCACAACACAATGGAATAGCCGAGAGAATGAACCGGACAATTATGGAAAGAGTCAGAAGTATGATCAGTATGGCAAAACTGCCTAAACCATTCTAGAGAGAAGCTGTTCGTGCCGCCTGCTACCTAATAAACCGATCACCATCATCCCCGTTGAATTTTGAGGTTCCAGAGAAAATATGGTCCGGTAAGAATCCCTCATATTCTCACTTAAGGGTATTTAGTTTTTTAGCACATGCACATGTATCCAAGGAGCTCAGGAAGAAGCTTGATGGTAGAACTATACCATGTATCTTCATAGGCTATGGAGATGAAGAATTTGGGTATAGATATGGGATCTAATACAAAAGAGGGTAATCAGAAATATGGATGTTGTATACCACGAAAACCAGACAATTGAAGACATTGAAAAGCCTACAATGTCTTATGAAAGAGGTTCCAGTGCCCAAAAAGTTGGTCCAGATCCACAACCATTGCAGTTTGACACAAATAGCATGGGGGAGCATGAAGCAGTACCAGAAGCAGAACTGGAGGATGTTTGGCAGGGGGAGGCACAAACCCCCCAGGAAACTACAGAACCATCACAGGGGAACGATGACAGTACACCTCCTGAAGTTAATAATCAACAACCTCGTCGATCTGAACGAGGTCAGATTCCATCAACTCGATACCCAGAAACCGAGTATATTCTACTTTCTGTAAGATGGAGAACCAGAGAGTTCCATGAAGCTATATCTCATAAGGATAAAGAAAAATGGCTGCAAGCAATGACCGAAGAGATGAACTCTTTACAGAAAAGCAACACTTATGAGATTGTGAAACTTCCACAAGAAAAGAAGGTATTAAAGAGTAAATGGGTATTCAAGCTCAAGAAAGATGGCAGATGAAAAGTGGTGAAGCACAAAGCCCGGTTAGTAGTCAAAGGATTCCTACAGAAAAAGGGAATTGACTTTGATGAAATATTTTTACTAGTTGTAAAATTGACTTCAATCCATATCATCCTTGGATTATTATCCAGTTTGAATTTGAAGCTTGAACAAATGGATGTCAAGACAACATTTCTTCATGGTGATCTAAATGTGTATGGAGCAGCTGGAAGGTTTTGAGGTTTCAGGAAAAGAAAACCTTGTATATAAGCTTACGAAAAGTTTATATGGCCTAAAGCAAGCACTGTGGCAGTGGTAAAAAAAGTTTGACTCATTTATGGTAAGTCAAGGATATAAAATGACTGCTACAAATCAGTGTATTTACATTCAGAGATTTTCGGATGGCAATTTTGTTGTACTTCTACTTTATGTAGACGACATGTTGATCATCGGACAAGATGCAACAAAAATTAGACAGTTGAAGAAAGAACTCTCTAAGTCCTTTGAAATGAAAGACTTAGGTCCAACTCAGCATATTTTGGGATTGCAGATAACTCGAGATAGGAGAAACAAGAAATTATGGCTATCTCAAGAAAATTATATTGAACGGGTGATCAAACGGTTCAATATGAGTAATGCCACACCGGTAGGTGCCCTTTTGGCAAATCACTTCAAGTTGAGCAAGAGTTTGTGCCCCTCATCCAAGAAAGAGATTGAGAAGATGTCTACAATTTCATATTCTTCAGCAGTTGAAAGTATGATATATGCCATGGTTTGCACGAGGCCAGATATCACACATGCGGTAGGTGTGGTGAGTCGTTTTCTTTCTAACCCCGGAAAGAAACATTGGGAGGTAGTTAAGTGGATTCTCAGGTATCTTAAAGGTACTTCAAAGTCAAGTCTATGCTTTAAGGGAGATGATCCAGTCTTAGAAGGCTATACAGATTCAGATATGGCCGGAGATCCTGATGGAAGAAAATCAACCGCATGATATGTTTATACTTTTGCAAGGGGAGCTGTGTCATGGCAGTCAAGATTGCATAAGTGTGTTGCACTATCCACAACTGAAGCAAAATATATTGTTGTAGTAAGATACATTGTGATAGTCAAAGTGCAATTGATTTAAGCAAAAACTCAATATATTATTCTCGGACAAAGCACATCGACATTCGCTATCACTGGATACGCGAGGTGATGGATCAATAACTGTTGAAACTAGTGAAGATCCATATGAAAGAGAATCCAGCAGACATGTTAACATAGGTGGTCACTCAAGAAAAGTTAGAGCTGTGCAGAGACATAGTTGGAATAACTTTTAATAGTAGCTGTGTTGGAATGCAGCTGAAGGGGGAGAATTGATAAGTTCAGTTACTGCCAACTACCAATTCTAAAATCCCACCATTGTTGAAGCCACCAACCCGTTCTAGAAGCCACCATTGTTGAATGAAGAATTCAACCACCAACCACCTTCTTTAAAGCTATAAATAGAGCCTTATATTTTACACAGAAAGATCAATCCAGAGAGATTGAAATATAATCCAGGAAGAGATTGTGAGAACAAAAAGAAAGTTTGGTGAAGTTTTTCTTGTGGAGAGAAATTCCTGGTGTAAATTCTCTGTAATTCTATTCTTGTGAAATAGAGTTATTCTTCCTCCCAAATAATCTTCATAGTGATTAGAGAATCACAACAAGTATTGGGATGTCCAAATGTCCAAGAGAGTTGGCCCTGCAGATAGTAGGTCCAAGGTGCATCTGAACCAGAGAAACCTCAACTTCCATTTCAAGGAGTGGGAAGAACACTAGGCAACAACTCAACTATAGCAACTTCAGAGCTATCTGCCTCTGCCCCTATCAACACCAAAACCCTTCTACGTTCCTTGTGAATGAATCAGTGCCATCAAACTCACTTCAAATTAAACTTGCTGATGGAACCCGCAATTGTTGCACCCTTCAATTACCATCATACAGTTGGTGATATTCGTGCCTTCATCGATGCTTCAAGGCCCAGTGCCATAGGGGATTACCAACTACAAACAATTGGTTTTCCTCCTAAAATCCTTAGTGATCCAAGCCAAACAATTGAGCAAGCAGGCTTGGCCAATTCAGTTGTTATGCAGAAGTTGTGATCACCTCACAGAAAGCTGTCATTGTCATTTTCTACTCACATACTGGTTGCAACCAGAGGCGGCTCAACCCCAAGGCAACTAATGCCACGGCTTTAGGCCCCCAAAAATATAGGGCCCTAAATTTTATTCATGTTATATATATATATATATATATATAATAAGTTTATTTTAAATAATTACTTCTATCATTCTTTATAATGATAAGTAAATCTTGTGATAATTATTTATTTATATCAATAATCATTATGGCATAGTTCTAAACATTATATTATTTTTCAGGGAGAATTTGGTTGAGCTATAACAAATAAATAACATTAACATTTTTTTCTTCAAAAGCCTAAAATCACGATTTGGCTTTAAGCTCCATAATCCATTGAGCCGCTACTGGTAGCAAAACCTTTTCCTATTTTTCTTTGGATAAACAGAGACCTACTATATCTTAGTTAAGCTAGAGAAAATATACTTGTATTGTGATAGTTGCTGATTTTGTATCTTTTAGATCCAACTTTCACAAGAAGGTGGGATAGTTTTAACTTTTAAGATGTCACATGAAGTGAGATAGTTTTAAAATGTCACATATATGTACTTTAGACACTGTGCCTATGTTGGTCTCTTAAAAATAAGAGGGGGGGGGGGGGGGGGGGAATCAAAAGTGCACATATCAATTAATTAAAGATTATCGATGCTTGATCAAATATCACAAGGACCAAAATTCGAATATATAAATATATATATTTAATCAGTAATTTAGTACATATTTATTAAATTTCATAAGCCAAATACAAGATTTGAACAAAAATTACTGGTTCGACCGAACCCGTAACTCATGAGCAAGGGTTTCTCTCTCAAGCCCCTTGCACATTATTAGTGTAAGTTATTATACATTCTTTCGCACATTTTTTCGACCCCATTAAAAAATAAAACTCTCAATATGATCAGATTTCGAGTTTGGGCATATTATAAGACCAATGGAAATCTATAGAAGTTCCCTGAGAATTTGGAAATCTAACACAAATATTGATTAGATGGGGTACTTAGACGTTCGAATTAAATTAAACCTGGAAATTTTTCTCATACTTAATTTTTAAAAGATGTTAGAAGAAGCATAAAAAGTGCTTAAATCATGAAATCATGTTTAATTAGTAAAGATAAATTCTCTTTTATAAAAAGTACGATCCTAAAATAGCTATATATATTTTTTATCTTCTCATGATTGCGCGAAGCGCATGTAAATACACAATAACAACAACTACCCAGTATAGTCCCACAAGGTGGGGTCTGGGAGGGTAATATGTACGCAGTCCTTACCCCCACAGGAAAGGATGTAGAGGTTGTTTTCAATCGATCCTCGACTTAGAAAAAGAAAAGGAAAGACAAAAACAAAAACAAAAGAGCATTAGTAACTCCAGCAGAAATCATAATATATAAATATGTAAACATAGTCCATAAGTAACATGACATACAAAAGGAAAAGATAAACAAAACAGAAGTAAAAGGGCATCCACAAATATTAATTTAGCCACATTCAGTAGATAAAATGGAAGCCTCTATCCTACAACCCTGATATTAGACCTCCAGATTCTCCTATTAAGGGTCATGTCCTCGAAAATTTGCATACTAGCCATGTCATGCCTAATCACATTTTTCCAATACTTCTTTGGCCTCCCTCTATCTCGACTTGCGCATACCACCTCCAAACGCTCACAACTCCTCACCGGGGCATTCGGGCTTCTCCTCCGCACATGCCCGAACCACCCGAGCCGAGCCTCCCGCAACTTATCACCCACTAGGGCCACACCCACCTTTTCCTGAATAACTTCATTCCTAATCTTATGTAACTTGGTGAACACGCACATCCACCTGAGCATTCTCATCTCCGCAACATTCATTCTCTGAACATGAGATTTCTTCACTGGCTAGCACTCCGCCCCATACAACATGGCAGGTCTAACCACAGCTCTATAAAACTTCCTCCTGAGTTTCTGTTGTACTTTCTTGTCACATAAAACTCCTGATGCAAGCCTGCATTTCGACCACCCTGCCTCTATGCGATGAGTGACATCCTAGTCGATCTCTCCATCCCCTGGATCACCGACCCCAAATATTTGAAACTGTCCCTCTTGGCGATGGCCTGAGATCCAAGCCTCGCGACCATGCATACTTTTGCTTCGCTCGACTCTGCGCTAAACTTACACTCCAGGTATTCTGACTTAGACCTACTTAGTTTGAAACCCTTAGACTCGAGAGTATGTCTCCAAACCTCCAACCTCTCGTTGACACCAACCCTCGTCTCATCTATCAAGAATATGTCATCAGCAAATACCATACACCATGGCACATCCCCTTGAATACGGCGAGACAGAGCATCCATTACCAAAGCAAAAAGAAGAGGGCTAAGTGCAAATCCTTGATGGAGTCCCATAACCACCGGAAAATAATCTGAGTCGCCACCCACCGTTCTAACCCTAGACTAGCTTTATGATATTTGAGGGACAAAAAGTGCGAAAATTCATAGTCATTTATATCTATGATTATCGATGGGCAAAATGAGTAATTGGCAATTAATTAAAGTAGAATACTTGATATAATATTCATGAAATTTTATGACTGTCAATAGTGAAAAGAACAATAAAGAGTGGGTGGATATTCATTTGTTTAAAAACATCAAGGCAGGTGTTAGAAAAATATTGTAGTCAAATTTAGTTTGTACCTTGTACCTTACCTAGATAAATAGTTTCACTTCATCCATAGATTATAGTGTCAAAAATCTCTGAAAAAATTTCACAAATTTAAAGAAAAGATCGATAAACTCTATAGATTAAAAACGATTAATCATTTCAACAATACATTAAGAGTTAAAATTATTGGTCGCTTCAAAATTCTGACCAAATTGCCAGCTAACAGGAACAACATTATCAGATTGAACCCATTGGCCATCACTAGTTTGTACTTGAAAAGACAAGCTCTGTCCTACCAATTGTGTAGAAGTTTGCCAATTTTGGCCCCAATTTCTCGACATAGTAATCCAACCAGTTTTAGATCCTTTAATTTTGACATTGGCCACATCTCCAACACCTCCCACATTGTAAACAAGAACAAGAATCCAATTAGGATTCCCTTTAATCTCAAACTTAATCCCTCCTTTTTTCTGGCACTTAACTCTCCTATAAACTACAGGGACAACCCCTGCTTTATATTTGGCTATTTTTACAAACATTGGCTCTGATAAATCAAAGTGTTCTTGTGGAGGATTACACCAAATATCCACAGTTTTTGTGTAATTTGGAGGGCAGAAATTGGTGGCTGTTATTGTAATTTTCACCCCTGCATTGCACCATTGAGGATCATTTACACACATTATTTCAAAGCAAGCTCCACAAGTTGCCCCATTGTTAAAAAGTGCTGTGCTTAGTGCTGCTGTTTCCAAGCCATACCCTTGGTGGAACAAATTTCCATAGCCACAAGCTCCCTCTGCAATGTATCCAAATGTTGGTTAATAGTATGTATATTGTGAACCAACCAAATTATGCAAAGAAGTTACAGGGATTCAACACCTTATATATAACACTCATGAAAATATTTAACCTTACATAGACAGTATAATTTTCGGCGAAGGGGTTTTGGCTAAACTTCATTCCACCTACTCTGCCCCTGCCCTTCCCATACTACAAAACTGCAAATATCTTTTACACATAAGTGAAAATGTTCATGTGACACCATCTTTCGCTATTCTTTCTTTTGCTTAAATCATCAGATGAGTCAATAGTAATCTTACATACTCGTGTGTGACTAGAACCATTAGCATATTATTAATAAAGATGTTTCATCAACTGAGCAAGCTTCACTCGTATAGAACAAATATAACTTACGCATGGTTTCACCACCGGTTTCGTCTCCATAAAATGTAGCACGAGCATTTCTCCATCCATCGCCATTCAAAGCTCCTTCTACCTGTTTAGTTTCAAATACTACAACTATAAAACTAACAAAAATGGTGATGACCAAACATAAAAAACTTTGATGTTTTGCCATTTTAGGCTTAATAATCTTCTATAAATTAGTTTTAGTTCTGTGGTTGATTTGCCTGGACAATGGAGTGCTTTGGCGTGAAATTTATAGCCACAATCTTAAGAGGGTAACAACATTAAGGACATAAAAAATGGATAATCACAATAGAGATTACAATTGTTGTTGTAAATTTAGAGATAACGGAATAATTAATTTCGCAAATTAATGCAATAATTTAGTCATTTGCAATTATAGTAAGATTGCTGCAATTTAGCTGGTCTTCTCAAATTAGTCATGATTTGCTTTTACGTGCATATAAATGGGCAATCTGCATCAGTTTTGCTAAAAATAAATGAGGTTAATGAGAAAAATTAGAAATCGGTTAGCACTAAAACGTAAGGAAGAGCTTTTTCTTTCTTTTCTAATATTGGGTCTTTAATGTAATTTATTATAGGTTACAGTAATCAGATTACTTATAATAATGTGGTTACTACTAATTACTCCATCCATTTGGCTTTACTTGTCCACTGTATTAAATTTTTTATTTTATTTTATTTATTCATTGTAGCAAATCAAGATAAAGATGATTTTTTCTTATTTTACTCTTATTATTAACTACTCATTCCCCAAATTATTTCCCAAGACATGTTATTATTGTTATGGGTAAAATTGTAAAATATATATTTAATTTATTTTTCTTAAAAAGAATTATGAAGTCAAAACTAGATAACTAAAAATGAACTGAGGAGTAAATACAACAAAAAAAGAAAGAGCAAGTCAACTATCAGAAATTATAATTGCTTAAGATTGTGAATATCAGTGAGAAAAGAGATTACATTTTTAGATTACTTAATGATCATTTCACTTTGATAATTAAGAAAAAAAGAACTTGGCTTGTCTTGTAAATTCAATTTTGTTTAAAGCGAATGATTGAACAAAAAAAAAAAATTACATCAGGGGTATTGATAAAATTTTGAGTCATATAATTAACCATTAATACTTATATTAGAGTAGACTATTTATACTATTCCTCGAACTCCTCATGCACGCCTTTTTTGTGGGGATATTGATAAAATTTCGAAGAATTTATATTTACAATCATTATTTCAATTGATAAATTGTCTCAGTACTTTAATTCAAGTGAGAGAGAAAAACTATGTCAATTTCTTTGTAGATGTTAACTGCCTTCAATTTTACAATATGTTCATATAAATTTTAAACACTCAAAGTCAGAAATGTTTTCTAGATATTCGAAAATCTTTGACGGTGCGATTTAACAACATAAAATGAGAAAAATAAGAAAAAGAAATGAGAAGACCAAAAACAATTAGAGGTGACGGGTTCGCATTTTTTGGTCTCTTAATTGTTGGAAAATTCTTATTTTTTTTCTCATATGTTTGGTTAAAAAGTTATTCGAACACTTAACTAGCTTTAAAACAATCAAAAATGATATGGGTCAATCAGAATCAAGGGTAATGTAATCTAGAGAATGTTAGACGATAGAAATCGGAGATTATAATATATAGATCGAGATGTAAGAGTAGTAAGATGTATAACAGGTTTTTTGCACAAGAGAGAGAGAGAGAATTGTATATTTTCAGTAAGAAAATACACGTAAGTCTTTACAAAGGGAGAAGGTCCCCTTTATATTCTAAGAGACCTTCCTCGAAATAATATAAAAAAAAGAGTACAAGAGTTGGTGGCCTCGATATACGAATGTCAGAGCTTGATGTGATATTACAGCGAGTCACATCACTTGGTCCGTTTATTGACTGAGACCGGCCTTACTTAAGTCGACCATGATAAGGCCGCCTTCTTTAGTGAGGCCGTATGTGGAAATATGTGGATGTGGGGAAACAAATTTGCCCAATACAGATAGTCCCTCCGTTTATTGGGGACACAGTCGAAAGGCGTTTCCAATGAACGGACATGCGTGCTTGACGCTTATGGAAATTTGGTCGTTCCTGTTGAAACCTCTGTGAGAGACGCGTTCGAGTGTGAAAAGGTCATGTCGTTGACATGTTACCTCCTTTTTGGAATTTCTTTTTGAGGTGACGTCATCGATAGCATGCGTGATCATTACTTCTGCTCCCGAGGTGGTTCAGGTTATGACGTGACGTTTGGGTTTCTTGCGCCAATTTTTGGATCATGCCCTTTCGTTTTCCGTGTACCTTTTATTATAGATAGATGGAGAGTTGGACTAGGTTCATCTTTTGATCCTTTTCGGAGAGTATTTCCTCACTCTTTTCCCTATCTTTTTCTGGTGTTTGCTATTCTTTTCTTCTCTGAAATTTTCATTCTCAAGAATCGAACTTGCGACCCATAATACCTTTTTCTTACATCATTCACTATGGCTAAACGTAGACGTGATGATAACATAACCAGGAACGTTGCTTCTACAAGGGCTTCGTCATCCTTGGATGGAGAGGAGGCCGAGGAAGTTTTTGTTCCTCTATCAGCGGCCAGCCTGCTCCCACGCCATATGAGCAAAAGGAGCGACTTCCTAAATAAGCGTAAATTCCTCTCTTGGAAGCGTAGTGAGATGACGCTGTCCCACGTGGCCTCTCTCAGGGAGACGTATGATATTCCCGATCACGTTGACAGGGTTTCCGACGGGCTAGATTACGCTAACGTGCCTAGGATCGGGTAAGTGCCTTCTACGAATACGCCTTCCAAAATGGATACACCCTTCTAATTTACCCTTTGGCGGAGGAGTTGTGTCGCTGGTTTGGAGCGTGTCCGGCCCAACTTACCCCGTATGCCTTGAAGGTGTGCAGGGTAGTATCCGTTTACGCGGCGAAGGCCGAAAAAGAGGTGACTGTTCATCCTTTTTTGCAAATGTTCTATGTGGTTTTCATGAGAGGCTCTATGCTCCAGTTGAGGAGTAGGGGCAAGAAACGCTTCGTGGCGCAGTTGGACGACAAGGCCAACCGTAAATTTTGGACGAGTTTTTTCTACGTCCCTACCGAACACCTTGTGTCCAACCCTGATGGATTTCCAGAAGTGTGGAATGACGCACGTAAGTAATGTCGTGCGTGATGTTTACTATTTTGACCTTACTTTGTTGGTTCTCACTGTCGAAAGTTTTCCTTTTTTTTCATGCAGTGGTTGCTCGCCGTCCTCGTAGTGTTGACGACATTAGGTCGTGGGTGCAGGCACTGATACCGTTTGCAGAGGAAAGCCATTCTTGGACTGAATTCCTTAGGCTCCACGGTCCGTCCAGGACTGAATTTCTTACCCGTCTCACATGTGTTTTGGTAGGTCGGGGCTCCTCTAAGAAGGCGAGGAAGAAAAAGCAGCAGAAGAAGAAGAAAACTGCGGCCGATCCTTCTAGGACGGTATCCGATCCTGAGGCAGATCTGGTCTTCGTCGGCACGTCCAGGGGCAGTGCTTCGCCCCCTTTAAGACAAGAGGGTACATTAGAAGCGGCCCCAGAGATAGCATCTGAGGCCATGATGGGGGTTGTACCTGGGACGGCGCCCGTGAAGGTGCCGGCGATTGTCCCTGATATTACCCCTGTAAGGACGCCTTTTGCCGTGCCGACCCCCTCTGAGCCTGCCCCGCACCCTGCGGAGGGGGTCCGTGAAGAGGAGGAGACGTTGTAGAGGAGGCAGCATCGGATCCTCACTGGCAAAGCCGTGGCCACCCAGTCGGGAAAGGCTAGGCCATCTTTCCCTGTATCAAGGCCGACCTTTATAGCAGAGGCTATTCTCTCAGGAAGAGCTGATCTTAGGAGGGAGTCCGCGGCGAGGAGAAGCGAAGACATGGATGTGGTGGGCTCGAGGGTGGACCCTGGCCGACATAGACAAGCAGGACCCCAACTTTAGAGTGGTTCGTGAGGGCCTAGTGGAGTCCGAGGCGCAATTGAAGAAAAGAGTGGCCAAGCTGGAAACGGTGGATGAACAGCTCATGGCCTCTGTTGCTCGGGCCACGGAGATGGAGGTCCTTATCCAGGCCAAGGATGAGGAGCTGCAGCTCGGTCGTGTTGTGGCGGAGGAGGCGGTAGAATTGCACACCCGGGTGGTGGCTCTAACGGAGGAACTCAAAGCCACGAAGGCCGAGGCCAAGGAGCTTAAGCTAGCTCTCACGCAAGCCGATACGTCTCGTGAGGCGCACGAGATGTGGGTGTATGCGGAGGCCAGGCTTGTTCGTGCTTGAAGAATTCCTGGAGGCTGGTCTAGCGTCTGAAGCGGAGGTTGAGAACCAACGCCAACTAGTTAGAGTCGCTCGTGAGGCGGCGGGCTACGGTCCTGAATCACCGGCCGGGAGGGGGGTAGCTCAACATATATCAATCGCTTGGAGTCCAGCTTTTGTATTTCCAGGGCGTACCCTCTCGGAAATGAGGACGGACCACCTGAGGGCCAGGCCGGGCTAGATAAGTAGTGGTCTCTTAGTGTCTTTGTAAATATACTTGTTCATACTGATTTTTGTATCAGGGGTGTTTGTTCCCCTTTGTGAAAACATATAATTTTTGTTGTAAGTAATCTTTTCTACCTTTTGGCATGTCGTCGTACTTTTCTTTACCGTAGCTTCTTGGAATTTTTCGTCCATAGATGTGTATAGTTAGCCTGATGGATTAGCCATATAAAATAGGCGGTCGTAGCATTGTGAATACGATGGCTCTAGCCATGTACAACTAAAGGCCGTAGCCAGATGAAAAATGATGGCCATAGCCATGTAAAATAAAGGCCGCGGCTTGATGGTCTTAGCCATATAAAATAATGATCATAACCACGCAAAACGAAGGCCGTAGCCTAATGGCCTTAGCCATATGAAATGATAGCCATAGCCATGTAAAATAAAGGTCGTAGCCTGATGGCCTTAGCCATATAATACAATGGTCATAGCCATATAAAATAAAGGACGTAGCCTGATGGCCTTAGCCATATGAAACGATGGCCATAGCATGGGAAATAAAGGTCGTAGCCCGATGTCCTTAACCATATAAAATGATGGCCATAGCCTTCATTCTAGCATTTTTTTCAGCCATTCTAGGTTGTAGAGGGTGGCTTTCCGAAGGATCTCTAGAAACAAACTTCAACTTTGATTCTCGAAGTCCCCACAGACGGCGCCAAATTGTTTGGCTAAAAAGTTATTCGAACACTTAACTTGCTTTAAAACAATAAAAAATGATATGGGTCAATCGGAATCAAGGGTAATGTGATCTAGAGAATGGTAGACGATAGAAATCGGAGATTATAATATATAGATCGAGATTTAAGAGCAGTAAGATGTATAACAGGCTTTTTGCACAAGAGAGAGAGAGAGAGTTGTATATTTTCAGTAAGGAAATACACGTAAGTCTTTACAAAGGGAGAAGGTCCCCTTTATATTCTAAGGGACCTTCCTCGAAATAGTACAAAAGAAGAGTACAAGAATTGGTGGCCTCAATATACGAATGTCAGAGCTTGATGTGACATTACAGTGAGTCACACCACTTGGTCCGTTTTTTGACTGGGACCGGCCTTACTTAAGTCGACCATGATGTCGTATGTGGATAATATGTGGACGTGGGGAACCAAATTTGCCCAATACATCGTAAATTTGACAAAACACATATAATCCTAAGATAATTAAATGTGTATTTTTGGTCTCTTAATATAATAATATATGATATTTTGACAGCTTATAAAATTATAATATATTTAAATATGGAGTAACAATACAAATTTACACATTTCCAGTTAAACAGTTTAGCACTTAATAATTTGTTATATTTGTTGAGATTTACAATCAAGGGAATCAAAAGTGTATACATTAATTAACTGGAAGTTGAATGTGTTCTCAAAAATCACAAGGACCAAAATTCGAATTTGTTGATAGTTGAGGAACAAAAAATGTAAAAATTCATAGTAATTTAAATCAATGATTGTCGATGGGAAGGTAAATTTGCTGTCCAATTTAATTTTTAGCTTGTACCTTACCTAGCAGCTTAAATATTTTTATATATCCATAATTATAGTGTCAATTTGTTTTGAAGAAAATTTCACAAACTTTCGCTTGAAACATACATTTCTCGGCTGATCTCCAGTACTGCAAAACATCTCTTTAACGTATTTAATGTAACCTTAGGATGTATAGAGGAAATCGACAAACCGTACCAATCTAATAATTCGAGTCAAACCGAGAAAAAGAATCGACTATAATTTGGTTTGGTGTTGGAAAAAAAAATCCCGACCATAATTAATTTGTTTTAGTTTTAACTAAAGAAAGTCAAACCGAAACCAAACCAACCCGACATTGCATATATGTGTTGTGATATAATTTACAAAAATTTCTTCATAATTTTATCGTTTAAGGTATTATTTCAAGGTTGGACTTAACTTTTGAATGCTCCAATAAATTTTATAGTCATTAATATTGGTAAATTAAATAATTCTAACAAAAATCCAATCTAAAATCAAATCAATACTAATGCTAACAAAAGACATTCACTTCAATACTACGAACGAGAATGTATTGAATATCTATTTTTTGTTTTGCAATAATTTTTATAAAAATGCATAACCTATTTTTATTTTTCTTTAGCGTTTATTCATGTAATTAATACTCCCTTATTAGTCTTCTTATTTTAGCATGACTTAGTACTTTTAGATTATATTTATTTTTATTATGGCTTTTTAATTAGCAATATTCATATTACATAATTTTATTGTCTTCATTGTAGAATGTTTTAAGATAGTGTCATGACACATTTCATATTTCGTATTATTTCTTTTAAATACTTTATATAGTTGTATTTTACTAGGATTAAAGAAATATTTTGAGCATAATTTATAGGTTTTGTTCTATGAAGATTTTACCGGAAAAAAACCCCCAAAAAAACCCGAAAAATTCGAGAAAAATCGAGAGTGAAAACCCCGAGTTTTATTGGTTTGGTTTAGTCTTTAAATCTAATAATCCAATACAATTAATTTGATTTGATAATTATAAAATCTGAATTAACCCGACCTATGTTCACCCCTACCTAGAAATGAACAAGTTTGCTCTTCGTGTGTTATCTTATATATTTTCTGCAATTTTGTGTAGCAACATTAACTTGTTTTCTTCTAACTTTTTCTTATTGGATGCTTATTCTTAATCTTTTCGGCTTAACTTCTTCAAGTTAAAGCCAATACATAAACAAAAAGGAAGAAAGAAAATACTAAAAAAAAAACAAGACATTTCTCTGCATGCCATATTTTAAGCGTGTCTTTCTTTTCTCTTTTACTGTATTTTCTATTTATATTGTTGAGAGTTGAAAATTTGTTTCAAAAAATTGAATAAAGATAGAAAGGATAACCTCAATTATGATTTGTCAATACGTAGCAATCTGGCCAGTCGTTTTCAGAATTAACGCCCTGATCCCCCTAATAACTGCTTTTTCCATATTTATTTCTGCTATTGGAATTGTCTGGAAGATTCGTTTGTTGTTTCAGAGTGTTTTGGGACACTTAGTCCATAAATAAGAGCTTAAGCTTTAAAATTTCGACCGTAGTCGGAGCAGTCTAAAGATAGTCTCGGAAAGGAATTATTTCGGCTCGGTAAGCTCCATTGGGTGATTTCGGGCTTAGAGGCATGTTCGGATTGTGTCTTGGAGGCCCGTAACTTATTTAGGCTTGAAATACCGAAAGTTGAACTTTTGAAGTTTCTAGTTCGATAGTGGGATTATGATCAAGGGGTCAGAATGAAATTTTGAGAGTCGGAGTAGCTCTGTATCATTGAATGTGAAGTGTGTGCAAAATTTCAGGTCATTCGGACGAGGTTTGACAGAATTTTTTATCGAAAGCGGAATTTGGAAGTTTTGGAATCCTTAGGCTTGAATCCGAGGGTGAATTGGTGTTCCGGCATTGTTTTGAGTGTTTCGAGGATTGGTACAAGTTTGAATAGTGTTATGTGACTTGTTCGTACTTTTGGTTGAGGTCCCAGGGGATTCAGGATAATTTCGGAAGGTTGACGGATGAAATTGGGAGATTTGGAAGTAGCTTCATATGCTAAAGTGTTGTCATAATCGCACCTGCGGATTGGAGACCGCAGGTGCGGATCCGCAGAAGCATGTGGCCAGTCGCAGATGCAGCCAGAGAAGGGAAATCAGGAGTCGCAGGTGCGAGTGCTTTATCGCACCTACGAGACCGCAGATGCGGTAAGTGAAGTGCAGATATGGCTAGTGTATTAAAGTAAGTTATTGCAGATGCGCACCTGGGACAACATGTGTGGGTCTGCAGGTGCGAGCAAATAGCCGCAGGTGCGGAAACCCTAGGACATTGCCTATATAAAGTTTCTGTCGTGATTTTAGCCTATTTTTTCACCATTTTTATCCTAGAATTGTGCTTTTGGGTAATTTTTTGAGAGAGGATTCAAGGGAGCATCAAGGAGGTTAGATTTTTCGAACCCAAACTCATTTATATGGTGTAGTTGTACTGATTTGGTAATAAATTTATGGAAAATAAGGGTTAGAATTGGGGGTTTAGGGTTTTGAATTGAGACTTCGATTTAAGGATTTGAGGGGTCATTTGTGATATGATTTTGATGAATTTATTATCTATGAACTCGTGAGAGTATAAAGATTCTAGTTTTGCAAACTTTATCCGATTCTGAGACGTGGGCCCGGGAGACTTTTTGGGCAATTTTCTTAATTTTGTGTGTTAGCTTCGAATTAATTAGTTGAATTAGTTATTTGAAGTTGTATTTACATTATGCAATTACTTTGAATATATTTGGACCATTTGGAGTCAGGTACTCGTGGCAAGAATGTGATTTTGAGTTGATTGAGTTGGTTCGAGCTCCCCTTAGGATTTGGAATTATTGTTATATGAGTGATGCGTACGTGAGGTGACGCATGTGTACACGTGCTAATTGTTGAAAATCCCATTTTTACTGAGCTAATACCATGTTTTCATGTAGTTTAGCAAATACTCGTACAAGAAGCCTCTTGTTTAGATTAGGAAAACATGCCTACGTGACTTAACTGTCTTACCTACCTTAATTGCCTACTTGTACTATGTGCAGCATGTTAGGGTAGAAATTCCTGTCTAGTTCTTGAATAGAATTGTATACTTTCTGAGGTGAGTTTACTTTGGAACTACAAGATGATATCCCGGGAGATCCCCCTACTTGTTTACTTTGGGACTACGAATTGGTATTCCGGCAGACCCCTACACATTTATATTTGGGACTATGGTATAACACCCGATAGATCCTTTGTATTGTATATTTACTTTGGGACTACGGGATAGTACCCGGTAGATCTCCAGTACTAGATATTTACTTTGGAACTACGGATTGGTATTTTGGGAGTTGCCACTGCATATTTATGATTCGGACTACGGGGCGATATCACGGGAGATATTTTTGACATTTACGTTTGGGATTACGGAACGATATCCCGGGATATCCCCTGTTGCTATTTTTGTGTACTGAGTTAGATTCTTTACTACAATTTTATTCGTTATAGGGCGTTAGAATTTTAATTATATTATCGTATTCTATACTGTTTACCTTGTTGTTCATATATAATCAGTAGGGTCCTGACCTTCCTCGTCACTACTCGACCGAGGTTAGGCTTGACACTTATTGAGTACCATTGTGGTGTACTCATGCCTTTCCTGCACATGTTTTTTGTGTGCAGATCCAGGTTTGGCTCATCCTTACCATTGGTGAGGCAAGGCGATCTTCAGAGATTTCGAGGTATATCTGCTGCGTCCATAGACTGAGGAGTCCCTCTCTATTCTCCCATCTAGTTTTTAGCTGTGTTGTATTTACTTTTGTTAAGACATTCTGGAGATTAGAACACTTGTATTTATTCAACAGCTTGTGCTTTCATGAGATTCCGGGTTATGGGATTTTACTCAGTTTGAGAGTTTATACTTGTATATGCCAAGCGACATCTTAAATATTTTATTTATGTTTATTTTGCAGTTTTGGCTAGTTTTTATCCTTCGTTTCTTTTTCCGCAAATCGTTAGGCTTACCTAGTCGTAGAGACTAGGTGCCATCACGATGGTTCACGGAGGGCGAACTTGGGTCGTGACACAATATTTCAGACCATTGTTTGGCTTGAATGTGAATGTAAAATACCTAAAAGTAGGGGGTGTGTAAAGAAAATCGATAAATTTTACCTAATACAATTTGGATAGCCATTGAGCGTTGGAGGCTATTTTCATTATGGAACGACTACTTATATAATCATTAGAGACTATACTATACATTTGGTGGCTACATTTGTAATATTTAGCTCCATAGTATAAATAGCCCTTAAGGCTCTCATTTTAGAGTTAGATTATTTTGATATTGTGAGTGAAAACTCATTGAGAGTGTTTAAGATAAATTCCTATGTTGGTTGATTACTTGTTAAGGTGAACTTGCAAGGGGATTACTTACCCTTGAGGGTTGTTCCTATAATTTTAGGTCAATTAAGTCTTAAATTGATTTGGTTTATTTATTTTAATTGTTCTTCCAGTTTTCTTAGTATGGTGAGACCACTACCGGAGATGACCAAGCACATGCGCCCCCTACAAGAGCCGTCAGAGGTCGGGGCCGGGGCAGAGGCCGAGGATGCGCCCGTGGTGCAGTCAGAGAACCCACGCGAACTGCCATAGAGGATCCACCAGCAGCTCCAATTGGAGTTCAGGCACCTGATACGCCTACTGCTACTACTATTCTAGCTCTTCAAGAGACTCTTGCACAGTTTGTGAGTATGTACACCACTCTAGCTCAAGCACTGTTGATTCCCGTTGCTGCATCCACATCCTAGGTGGGGGGAGGAGCATAGAATCCCGCCGCCCACACTCCTGAGCAGCGGGTCCAGGTCAATTAGATCCCAGAGGTTGTACCGACACCGCCTGCAGCCCCAGTTAAGCCCGAGGACAAGGAAACAACTTTAGAGGATGAGCAGCGGAGACTTAAGAGGTTCAAAAGTTGCCGTTGAAAGATTGGGGTGGAGAATTTCAAAAATATATGCTACTTGGTTGTTGAATCCAATATAAAATCTTATTCAAGTGTGTGTTCAGGTAAAATACGATAAATCCAATTCAAACTTGAAGAAGAAACTCCATTATTAAAACTTAAGCTTCAAAATTTGAAAATGGGTTTTCTTAATTTGATAGTTGTTTAAAGTAATTATTGTTGAGGTTTGTTCATAGAGTTGTGAGGAACTTCCATCTCGAATTTGGTGAGGTTTGGTGAAGATTTGAGGTATTTTTATTGAATTTGGGAATAAAAAATGAAGAACTTGAGAAAGGATACCAGAATTTCAAATTTTGCGGGAATAGCTACATCTTGCAGCACAATTTTGAAATTAGCCACTTTTGTCCAGTAACCCATCTCTTCCCAATTTTAAAAATAGCCTTTTCAGCTTGTTTCTTTTTATTTCTTTCTTTATTTTCTTACTTATTCTAGCTAGTTGTCACGATCCAAAAATCTAACCACGTCATGATGGCGCCTATCGTGATACTAGGCCAGCCACTTATTATCATATTTTTCATTTTTCAAATAAAACTTAAAGAAATTCATAGTTTAAACATATTCAATGAGATAAGAGCAGAAATCCAAAATCCAGCGGAAAGAAATACAATTCCGACCTCGGGTGTCACTAAATCATGAGCTATAACTAATACATCTGTTCAAAATAACATGACCAATACAGTTTGACAATATTGAAAACATATAAATTAAAGGAAGATAAGGAAAGCAGAAGGCAAAATTGCGGTCGCCGAACAGCTACCTCGCAATCTCCAAATGAAAGTCTGCACAATATAATCAGCAGCCACTACCGTGTCCCGAGATAGCTGGATCTGCACACAGGGGTGCAGGGGTAACATGAGTACACCAACTCAATAAGTAACAAGTCTAAACTATGGACTGATGGTAGTGACGAAGCAAACCCCATACGGGTTGCAACAGATAATTGTACGGAAAAATGGACATGCTTACAGTTCATGTATTTTTCTCAGAAATAACCAAAAGCAGTATGAACAATATAGAGTATAGCTCGAAAAACTCTAAGTACCAATGCACATATAACATGATCAATGTCACGTATGATACCTCCACTCATAATGCTCAACCACTCGGTACTTTATACGGTCCACTCGGCCCAAAGAAGATCCATCCCAAAATATACGTACATCATAGACTATAAGTCACCCAGTACCGAGGAAAATAGGCCAATTCAACCTCATGGAGAAGACCCATCTCCATACCAATACTTCTGACAAGATCCATGTCCAGGGAAGATCTATCCCTCAATATCATCAACTACTGCGCTCACTGAGGGTGTAAAGACTCTGGAGGGGCTTCTCTGAGCCCAAGCACTACATCAATGCCAACAAAGGCATCATCAATATCATTTTTATGGCGTGCAGCCCGATCCCATACTGTCAATCAATATTTGGCGCTCGGCCTGACTTGGTCAACGCTTTCTATTCTCACACACATGGGCGAAGATGTCATAATACAAGCCCGAACAAAGATATGATATGTCAAATAGCAATAATCAAGATCGAGGCATGATACAATATGCATGAACATGACTGAGTATAGAATATACATGAATCTAATAAAGTGATAGCAAAAAATGACCTCTCGAGTCTCGACAATATCGGTGAGAAGCCTTGACATGATATTTAGCATGATTTGCAGCTTATCAACTTAATCACACGATTACAACACAAATATCAACATACAAGAGTAGCTAAGCGGTGCCACGAAATGATCCAGGCTGCATTTATCACGGTGCACGCCCAAACACCTGTCACTTGGCATATCACCTCAATAGTAATCATAGAACACATAGTTCAGGGTTTCGAACTCTCAGAACCAAGTTTGGAAGCATTACTTACCTCAAGACAAGCCAAACTCTAGCCCTTGATACCTTTTCCGCTTGATTCAGCCTCCAAATGCCCGGAACCTAACCAAAATCAGTATATAACCATAAAATACGCTAAAGGAACAAAGCCCACTCGAAAATAATCAAATTATAACACAAATACCGAAATTAACCAAACCATATCCCCAAGCCCACGTTTCAGAATTCGACAATTTTTACATCAATAGAACCCTTATTCCGCCACGAGTTTATTCATTCCAAAAGTGCCAAAATCATACCTCAAATGGATCCTCAAATCACCACTCAAAGCTTTCCAAATAACCAAGCCCTAACCCCCAATTCACCACTGATTTTCCCTCAAATGTTCAGGCTAACAACGATAAGAATCACCGTAATAACGAGCTTAGGAACCAAGGACCTTAACTCAATGAATCCCTCTGAAAATATCCCTTGAAATTGCTCCCAAAAGGTTCACCCTGAATGAAATATTGAGAAAAATGGACAAAAATCGCGAAGGGTGGAATTTATAGTTTCTGACCCAGCAAAACCGCACCTGCGGTTAAATAGGCGCACATGCGGTCCCAGAAGCACACCTGCGATTCCAGAAGCGCACCTGCGAAATTCACTTAAAACTCCAGGGTCGCACTTGTGCAAAGAAATCTGCATCTGCGCAATCGCGGGTGCGAACATGATCTCGCTTTTGCGGTCCCAGCCTGCCCCTCTCTTGGCTTCTCATGCGGCTCAAAATCCGCTTATGCGAGTCTCATCTGCAGTCCCCTTGCCAGAGATGCGGTTATGACAGCAACAAAAAACTTCATCTGCCAAACCCAACTCAAAATCACCTGTTAACCCTCCAAAATCTCCTCGAGGCTCCTGGTACCTCAACCAAAAGCGCGAACAAGTCATATACCACCATCCAAACTTATACTAATCTTCAAAGCACCTCAAACAACATCGAATAAACCAAATAACATTGGATTCAAGCCTAAGGTTCCAAGAATCTTTCGAATTTCTCTTTTGATCAAAAAGTCTACCAAACCTCGTCCGAATGACCTGAAATTTTGCACACACATCATAAATGATACAACGGGCCTACTCCAACTTCTGAAATTCCATTTCGACTCCTATATTAAAATCTCACCTATCAATCGGAAAATATCAAAATTCCAATTTCGCCAATTCAAGCCTAAATCTACTCCGAACCTCCAAAATACATTACGATCACACTCTTATGTCCCAAATCACCTCCTGAATCTATCCGAACCATCAAAAATTAATCCCGGGCCCTTTTTCATATAAGTCAACTTCCAGTTCACTTTTCCAACTTAAGTTTACTTAAAAGAAACTAAGTATCTCAAACCTTATGAAAATCTCTCTGAACTTGAACCAATCAACCAAATAATATATAATACAACTGAAAAATAAAATAAAAAGTAGAAATGGGAAAAAAAAGCAGTAACTCATGAAATGATCGGCCAGGTCGTTACATCCTTCCCCTCTTAAACAAACGTTCATCCTCGAACGAGACAAGAAACATACCTGAAGTCCTAAATAAGTGATAATATCTGCTCTGCATCTCCAGCTCGGTCTCCCAGGTAGCCTTCTCCACGGGCCAACCTCTCCACTTCACTTTCACTGAAGCTATATCCTTTGACCTCAAATTTCGAACCTTGCTGCTCCAAAATAGCACTAGCTCCACATCATAAGTCAAATCACCATCCAAGTGAACCGTGTTGAAATTCAAAACATGAGATGGATCACCAATATACTTCCGGAGCATAGTCTAATCCTATTTACTATTACAGTATCATGTAACTCGGTATGGTTCATTATTTCAGTATCATGTATTGCAGTATGATTCTCAGTTCCTGATTCTAAATTCCTGATTTTTGAACACTTGTATTTGGCCCAGAGGCCGTAGTTTATGCTTTATACATCATTGGGCCTGAGGCCGTAGTTATGTATACGTATACTTGGGCCTGAGACCGTAGTTTGTGCACATATATATTGTGCTTGAGGTTGCAATTTATCAAATAAACAGGTTGTTTATCATTCAGAAGAGGGAGTATTTATATCCTTACTTCCTTGTTCAGTTATCAGTTTATCAGCTAGCACTTCAGTTTTAGTATTTACAATTCTTTTCTTCAGTTGTTTTACATACCGGTTCAATTCAAATGTACTGGCATCCATTTTTGCTCGGGGCCTGCATCTCGCGATGCAGGTAACGATTTACAAGTTGACGATTCTGCTTGCTAGGACATCTCGCATCAGCTATCGATGAGCCCCAGTCTTTTGGGGCATTATCCCTCCCCTTTAGTCATTATAGTATTTCCGTTAATAAGGTATACAGGGGACCTTGTCCTGGTAAACAGTTAGCATTTTTAGTTTTCTTTAGAGGCTTCATAGACTATAACGCAGTCAGTCAGATATTAGCAGGCTTTCATGTGTTAGCCTTGTCGGCTACTTGTTTATACTTGTAGACCTTTCAGTATTTTTCACATCTATGATATTTCAGTCAGACTCTTTAGTAGATTATCATGTTTTATATTTACCTCTAGCTTATAGTTATACCACATGTTGATCCAGCCATACAATTGGTTCGCTTGGTCACATGCAGTCAGGTACCGAATGTCGTATTACGCCCGGACCATGGTTCGGGGTGTGACAATGTCGGCCTTATATGCTCGTACGTCATATGTATAAGTCGGTGTATCATGTTGGGTCATCCTATGTCGAGTATTCTCTCATGTTTTGTTCTAGTTATCTCATGACAGTCTTTTTGGTTCATTTACCTTTAATAATATGATACGAAAGATACATTACATTGGTACTCGGTTGAGTAAGGTCCCGGGTGCCCTTCACGGCCCAACGGTTTGGGCCGTGACAACAATCTATCCAAACATTTTATATATCAAGACGA
This sequence comes from Nicotiana benthamiana, assembly GCA_034376525.1. NCBI lineage: Eukaryota > Viridiplantae > Streptophyta > Magnoliopsida > Solanales > Solanaceae > Nicotiana > Nicotiana benthamiana. Next base: position 105,496,525 of record CM067335.1, on the reverse strand, counting down.
TACAATACAGTACGATCCATTATAAAATGATACATAACCATCATCCAAACAAAACAAGCAGTGCTAACCAATTTCTAATTTTCTATTATCTTATTTTTCTCATTAAAATATAAGACAAATGAAGTAACTTAACCCCATTTATCTTTAGCAAAACTGATGCAGATTGCCTAATTATATGCACTAAAAGCAAGTCATGACTAATTGGGAAGACAAGGTAAATGCCTAAATTGCAGCAATCTACTATAATAACAAAATGAATAAATTATTGCATTAATTTGCGAAATTAATCATTCCGTTATCTCCAAATTTACAACAACAATGGTAATATTTATTGGGATTATCCTTTTTCCATGGCCTTAATGTTGTTACGCTCTTAAGATTTTGGCTATAAATTTCACGCCAATGCACTCCATTATCCAGGCAAATCAACCACAGAGTTGAAACTAATTTAGAGAAAGAAAGTTTATAAGCCTAAAATGGCAAAACATCAAAGTTTTTTATGTTTGGTCATCACCATTTTTGTTAGTTTTATAGTTGTAGCATTTGAAACTAAACAGGTAGTAGGAGCTTTGAGTGGCGATGGATGGAGAAATGCTCGTGCTACATTTTATGGAGACAAAACCGGTGGCGAAACTATGCGTAAGTTATACTTATACAATACTTATGTTACAATATTTACACAAAAAATATTAGTAGAATAGTTATAAATGCCAAATGATTTCCAAAACATGAGATGGATGGCATAAACGTAAATTTAACAATTATAATTTTCTTTTTCTTCTTGGAAATAAAATAAATTTCCCATCTAAATAAAATCGAGAAACAAGAGTGAAGCTTGCTAAGTTGATGAAATACCTTTATTAATTATAGACCAGTGGTTCTCGTCACACACGAGGAAGTGAAAAATTACTGTGGACTCGTATAAAACATAGTGATAAGAACATTTTCACATATGAGAGGATTTATTAGTTCTATTTAATATTTCTAAGTCCAGAGCCAAGTGTCTATCGGAAGTGGTCTCTCTACTTTTATAAGGTTGGCGTAAGATCTGCGTACACACAACCGTCCCCAAACCCTACATGTGAAATTACACTGGGTTTATTATTGTTATTTAATATTTCCAACGTATCTTTGATATTTTGGTTGGCTCACAATATACATATTAACGAACATTTGGATACTATCGCAGAGGGAGCTTGTGGCTATGGAAATTTGTTCCACCAAGGGTATGGCTTGGAAACAGCAGCACTAAGCACAGCACTTTTTAACAATGGGGCAACATGTGGAGGTTGCTTTGAAATAATGTGTGTAAATGCTCCTCAATGGTGCAATGCAGGTGCAAAAATTACAATAACAGCCACCAATTTCTGCCCTCCAAATTACGCAAAAACTGTAGATGTTTGGTGCAATCCTCCCCAAGAACACTTTGATTTGTCAGAGCCAATGTTCTTAAAAATAGCCAAATATAAAGCAGGGGTTGTCCCTGTTGTTTATAGGAGAGTCAAGTGCCAGAAAAAAGGAGGGATCAGGTTTGAGATTAAAGGGAATCCTAATTGGATTCTTGTTCTTGTTTACAATGTGGGAGGTGTTGGAGATGTGGCCAATGTCAAAATTAAAGGATCTAAAATTGGTTGGATTAATATGTCGAGAAAATGGGGCCAAAATTGGCAAACTTCTACACAATTGGTAGGACAGAGCTTGTCTTTCCAAGTACAAACTAGTGATAACCGATGGGTTCAATCCGATAATGTTGTTCCTCCTAACTGGCAATTTGGTCAGAATTTTGAAGCGAAGAATAATTTTAACCCTTGATGTATTCTGGAAACGGAAATGATTAATCTTTTCTAATCAATAGATAGTTTATCAATCTTTTTTTCTAAATTTCTTGTTTCATACATTCATTCTCTACGGTTTTAGTTTAATATATTACTCCCTCTAGTTCACAATAAATAAATTTTTAATTGTATTCATATATTAAGAGATTTACCTTTTAACAGTAATGAACAATAATTTACTTCCTAACCGGCAATTTGGTCAGAAAAAGTTGGATGAATATAAGTTAATTTTGTTATAGAAGAAAGTAAGATAACGTACGAAGAGCAAACTTGCTCATTTATAGGTTATAAAATAATTTTTTGGGATAATTTCACATACTTGGGAAAGAACTTTTCAGTCGCCTAACCCACAAATACAGTTTTCATACGGTAGCCCAGAAATAATTGTCAGCCGCCTAACCCACAACTTCATCAGCTGCACCCCAATTTCATCATCTCTCAGCCCCAATTTTCAATTTTATCTTCCCACTACCTCTACAAGAACATCAGGTATATTTTATACTCTCGTACTGAACTAACCATTAATGTAGTAACAACAAAACTGTATCCTTATTAGCCCTGTACTTTACTTATGATTTCACATTCATAACTCCTTTCTTTATCGTTTAGATGAACCCTCTTTGCTATAACATCTGAATTAAGTAACTTTAAAAAAAAAGCACGAAATGAGCTGTCTTTGTATCTTTAATGGTGAATTATTTATGAAGTTTCTATTTTTTCTGTAGAAAAAAAAATCTCTTTGATTGATATGAGATGAACCCATTTTTACATTAACACCTAAATTACCAAAAAAAGAGATTTCATAACGGATCCTCCTTTTGCTACAGAGATTCTTTTCTTTTTAAAAATATTTCCAAAGGTAGTCTTATTCCAGTCTAGTGCATTCTGACAAAAGTTTTCTACTGCTTTAGTAATATTTGGTTGGTTCGACCAAGATTTATCAACTAAAGCTCTGAACATCGGATGCGACAACCACATAGTATCTAACCTAAAAATATTATTGTTTTAGCGAACTTTTGAAGAATTCAATCTTGATTGGATTGGGGTCTGAGTGGCTCCTAACTAGATGTTCTACAATTGCGTCAGGAAATAGCTCTATCCGCTCAGTGTTTGCAATACACCTGTCAAGTCTTTCCATGATAACATTTTTACAGTTCTTGCTCTTATTAGTCCAAGTAAATCTAGATCCTTTGTACCCTAGGTCTACAAGGCCGCAATTATTTAAACAATCTAGAAACTTTGAAATTCTGTTATAATTAATAGGGAGTCCACCTAGTTTTTCCGTAGCACAAGTAACTTCATTAAAATCTTCCGCTACTAACCATGGTCCCCTAATGTTATTAGCAATTATTTCTAGATTTTCCCAAAGGACTAAACGTTCATTCAAAAGATTACTAGCATAAATAACATAGCATAACCATACTTTAGAAGATTTTTGTACCTTTACCATGGCGTGTATCTATTGATCCGTACCACCAATTTGATCCACCATCGTGTCACCATTGATTCACGTTAGCACAATACCTCCCGAGTTCCCATTTCCCTGCATTTGAATTAGACTTGTGTACCCGAAATCCTATACCAATTCATGGTGGTCTTCCATTTTTGTTTCCATCAAAACAACTAGACTAGGAAGATGATAATCTAGCCTTGCTCTAAATGCCCTTCTAAAATCAGCACTGTGTGCTCCTTTATAGTTCCAAATAATCATATTCATACTAAAATTTCTAGTTGGTACACTCCCCTCCTGACTATTTGAGGAGTTGTTGTTGTTCCTCATCATTTCGTGTTATGTCCAATAGTGAGTAAACATTGTTGGTACTAACACCAATGCATGTTGGTAGATTCTCGGTGAGTTCATCTTCCTTATAGAGATGTAGCATTTCCTCAAAAATACTTGGCAACTTAAGATGAATCTTTTTTCTCTTCTTGCTTTGAAACGCCATTGTTTTTGGGTATCTTAGAACTCCGTGTTCCACTTTTCTTTCTATTGGAATTCCATCCTCTTCTTCCTCATCTTCTATTGCATTTTGATTCTGGTTCGAGGGTGCCATGGGTACTGTTTGGTTCTGGTTCAATTCTTATTGAGTTGGGGGGCTGTGTTGAGTTTGGTTCGAACGTTGGTATGTTGACCTGGTTAGGATGGGCGTGTGGAGATTGGCGTTGAGTGAAGGTGATTGCTAGTACTGGGCATGGGGAAGTTGGGAGCTTGAGCTTGAAGGTTTGCATGGGTAGGATATATTGGGATGTTTGGGTTCTGCATGGGGGGGGATAGGGTTCTGGTAACTTGCACGGGGACTCCAAGGGGACGGGTGGGGGCCCAAATTCACTTACAAGGGGTGTTGGGAGCTCATCCATAGGCGTAGCATCACATTGCTCATTCCTAGTTGCATTTCTTGCGTCATAATTTGTGCCAAGTATGAGGGGTCCCCTATTTGAATTATGAGGTCCCTCCCTTCTAGTTGGAGATTGATGTTGAGTGCATGTCCTATTAGGCCCCATTCCAACCAATATTGGGGAGCATAGCTTGGTTGTAATGGTCTAGTAGTGAATATCAATGTGGTTTGGTGTTGGGGTGGGGATTAAGGCCTCGTCCAAATGAACCTCCTTGCTCGGTTGTTCCTTCTATTTTGGTTGAAGGGTAGCCTTGGCATTATGGATGTGTCTTTGCTTAGGCTATGTTTTGCTGAAGTTTTGGTTTCACTTGTGTTTGAAAGGGAAGGGTGTTTGGACTTAATACTTGAATGAGAGTCAACATTAGGGTCTAGTTTGTTATCTATTTGAGAGATTAGAGGATCTTGTGCATTAATAGTGTTGTAACTTAATGTTGACCTAATTGGAGTTTGATTGGTACTATGTATTTGGTTGAGGGGTTATGTGATCATTTGAAGGTGGTGTATATAGTATATTGTGTGTTTTGCTTAGGTTTTGACTTGAGTCTAGGGTAGGATCTTCAGTAGCCTTTATAGGGTCAATTTCCATTCCTTGTGGTTTAGAGTCTCTATCGGTTAGAGTAGGTAAGGGATCAATGGTGCAGGTTCTAGTAGGTAAGGGCATAGAGGAGTTATTTCCCAAGGGGCTTTATAAGTTATTAGTGTAGTTAATTGCTCCTATGATTGAGTTTTCAAGGCTCTTTGGATATTGGCAAGGATTGGTATCATTTATGAGATGTGGATATGTTTGCGCCTTGGTTTCTCTGTCCGTTCCTTTTTGGGCTTTGGCACCGGTCGAGCTAGCCCCTTTATCAGTCATCACATTATTGTCCATTGGGCTCTTGCATTCCTCTAAGGTATTTGGTTGTTTTTGTCATTCTTTTGTTTGTCATTTTTGGTTGTTGGTGATGTTGTTAGGGTGAGGTGATGTTTTGCTTGTGTCCAGTTCATGTCTAGTAGGGTTTAGGACTGGTTTTTTATTTTTCCTTTGGTGTGTGACAATTATCCACTGGCTAACTTCCTAGGTTAGTTACTCAATCGGGTGGAGCTTGGCCATGCTGGCTCATCTCCAGAACTTCAGTTGGTTTTGGCAATTGATGAGGACAATTTTTTATATTGTGGCCAAGTCTCCCATAGTTCATGCAAATGAGGTTAAACCCTTCATAAATTATTTGTTGAAAATATTTTCCAATCACAACAAAGGTTTTAAGGGGTTTTTCAATAGGTACCATGACACAAAGAAGAGCATATTTACCTCTTGAAGCGGATTTTGTGCTTGCGCTAATGCATATTAGTTGTCCTGGCTTTTGTCTAATTCTTTGAAGAATCTCATAGTCGTAGCATTCTGTGGGTAGCTCCGGAAGTCTTGCCATATAGCTGAGTAAGTTAGTGCAGCTTTAGATGCAACAAACTGAGGTTCCCATTTTCTTACTGTAAGAAATTGGTTTCCTATGAACCACAGACCTTCATGAAGGGCTTTGTTATAATTTTCATCTTTCATAAATTTTATTAGGTAATAGTCGCATCCCAAGTCATTGTGAGATAGATATTCAGTTGGTTTTCATATAGCGTGAAGTTTGTTTTGGAGGAACTGGTAGCCTATTCTCCTTCCAAATATTTTGATGATAATAGCGTTTGACCAGTTCTTATATATAAGATCCTTGTCCGATAAGGTAATGGGTATGTAAATTTCCGAGTTTGGGTAGTTATTTGTTTCATCCTCATATACATAGGCTACCAAGTTTGTTTGTACTGTAACCTGGCTTCCTTCAGGGTCATGGTTAGTTTCTTTACCTGCTACTAAGGTGTCTATGAAGGACATCTTCATAGGCAGATTGGTTTGGTCGTTGGCTTTTGATTCTAGTTCAGTATCTTTGCAAATTTCCATGTTCGTAGGGTTAGGGTTAGGATTTGATATGGATGGAGCCTTATTGATTCTTGTGTGAGCTTCCTCGTTTGGTGTAGGTTGTGAAGAGGTCGCAATTTTAGATTTGTTCATGGCCAAGCCATTTTTATGCGAAGATCTGTTTTTATCAGTGTTCATTATTAGTCGAGGGAGGAGGGTTTGGAAGGGAAAACCTAGGGTTTGAAGAAGAGGCTTCTAGAGAGAGGAGAGAGTATATCTCTCTAACCCATTCTCTATCTTGAAGGGTATCTTGAAATTTGGAGAAGTGTGAAACTTGTTATCTAGGTAAGGTACAAGCTTCATATAACTGTTTATTAAGTGTTTTTAAGTGTTTTACTTTATTTAATTGTTAATTACTCATTTTTCCCATCGATAATTATTTATTTAAATTACTGAGAAGTTTTACACATTTTGTCCCTCAAATATCAACAAATTTGAATTTTTGGACCTTGTGATTTCTGATTAAGCACATTCAACCTTCAATTTATTTATATATGCACATCTGATCCCGTTGATTGTAAATCTTCACAAATAAAACAAATTATTAATTGCTAAACTGCTTAATTGTATATTTTAAGATAATATAATTCTAGAAGTTATCTTAATATATTTATTATATAAAGAGACCAAAAGTATACATTTTAATTACCTCAGGGTTATATGTGTTTTCCCAAACTTATGAGAATCAAAATCAGGGGCGAAGCCACCTTTTGTTAAGGATGGTTAATTTATCACGCTTTGTTGAAATATTACGAAAAATTACACTGTATATATAAGTAAATTAATTTTAGATGTATAAACATATATTGAGCAACCATTTTCAAGAGATTTTTTACTTCTTTCAAATTTGAACAATATTGAAAAATTTTATTGCTTCGCCACCAATCAAAATAAGAATTTATCAAGAATACAAATCCGTCACCTCTATTTGTTTTGCTTTTGGTCTTCTCATTCTTTTTCTTTGCTTATTCATTTAATTTTTTTAAATTAATACTGAGAAAGATTTTTGAATATCTAGAAAACATTTCTGACTTTGAGTGTTTGAAATTTATACGGACATAATTGAAGGCAGTTAACAACTACAAAGAAATTGACATCATTTTTCTCTCTTAGTTGAATTAAAGTACGCTTGAGACATTTTATCTATTGAAATAATGATTTTTATTATTAATTCTTTGAAAGATTATCAATATCCACATTGTACATTTATCACTTTTTCAATTCAATCATTTGCTTTAAACAAAATTGATTTTACGAGATAAGCCAAGTTCTTTTTTTCTAAAGTATCAAATTGAAATGATTATTAGGTACTCTAAAAATTAATTGAATTCGTAGTTACCACTTACCACATTGCTATAAGTAATCTAATTATTGTAATGTATAATAAATTACATTAAAGACCCAATATTAGAAAAGAAAGAAAAAGCTCTTCCTTACGTTTTAGTGCTAACCGATTTCTAATTTTTCTCATTAACCTCATTTATTTTTAGCAAAACTGATACAGATTGCCCATTTATATGCACGTAAAAGCAAATCATGACTAATTTGGGAAGACCAGCTAAATTGCAGCAATCTTACTATAATAGCAAAATGACTAAATTATTGGATTAATTAGCGAAATTAATCATTCCGTTAACTCTAAATTTACGACAACAATTGTAATCTCTATTGTGATTATCCTTTTTTTTATGTCCTTAATGTTGTTACCCTCTTAAGATCTTAGCTATAAATTTCACGCTAAAGCACTCCATTATCCAGGCAAATCAACCACGAGACGGATGGCATGAACGTCAATTTCACGATTATAATTTTCTTTTCTTGGAAATGAAATAAATTTTCCATCTAAAAAGAAATACGAGTGAAACTTGCTCAGTTGATGAACCGTCTTTATTAATAATAGGTTAGTGGTTCTGGTCACACACGAGTATGTAAAAGATTATTATCGACTCATTTGAAGATTGAATTAAAAAAAAAATGGTGTTACAAGAACATTTTCACGTATGTGTAAGGAGAATTTGCAATTTTATAGTATGGGAAGGGGCTAGGGATAGAGCTAGGTGGGCGGAATGAGGTCAAGTATGCTTCTTTGCATGTTTACTTTTTTTTTATTTTTTTAAAATTCCGTCGAGAAAAATCCTGCTTCCGCCACTGGAAGGAGCGATCAAGGATATGGAGCTTTTGCTCTTCAGATTTAAGCAATGTAGATAATGAGAGATTTTAATAAATCCATTTAATATTTCCAACGTACCCAAAAAAATTGCATAGTCTGGTTGGTTCACAATATATGTATTAACGAATATTTGGATACTATTGCAGAGGGAGCTTGTGGCTATGGAAATTTATTCCAGCAAGGATATGGCTTGAAAACAGCAGCACTAAGCACAGCACTTTTTAACAATGGGGAACTTGTGGAGCTTGCTTTGAAATAATGTGTGTAAATGATCCTCAATGCAGGGGTGAAAATTACAATAACAGCCACCAATTTCTGCACTCCAAATTACACAAAAACTGTGGATATTTGGTGTAATCCTCCACAAGAACACTTTGATTTATCAGAGCCAATGTTTGTAAAAATAGCCAAATATAAAGCAGGGGTTGTCCCTGTTGTTTATAGGAGAGTTAAGTGCCAGAAAAAAGGAGGGATTAAGTTTGAGATTAAAGGGAATCCTAATTGGATTCTTGTTCTTGTTTACAATGTGGGAGGTGTTGGAGATGTGGCCAATGTCAAAATTAGAGGATCTAAAACTGATTGGATTACTATGTCGAGAAATTGGGGCCAAAATTGGCAAACTTATGCACAATTGGTAGGACAGAGCTTGTCTTTCCAAGTACAAACTAGTGATGGCCAATGGCTTCAATCTGATAATGTTGTTCCTGCTAACTGGCAATCTGGTCAGAATTTTGAGGCGACGAATAATTTTAACTCGTGATGTATTGAGGAAATGATTAATGGTATTTAATCAATAGAGTTTATCGATCTTTTCTCCTCACTTGTGAGATTACACTAATTGTTGTATTATTGTTTATCGATCTTTTCTCTAAATTTCTGTTTGGTACATTCAGTCGCTATAGCTTTTAGTGTAATATATATATTTTTACGACCATAAGAGCTAGATTAAGAAACAAAAGATAAACACAATATGTCAATTCAATTCATTTATCCACATACATAATAAAATAACTTTTATTTATAGAGATAATCTACCATTAACTAGTGAGTGAACCAAGATTTTCACTAAAAGGTGTCAAAATATAAAAAAGAAAAGTTAAATATACGAAAAAGCTAAAGGGAATCAACATATAATATATATGCATAAAATAGAGTTTATTTACCTATCAATATAGTGTAATTTTCGGTCAGAGGAGTGTCAATTGACAGTTGACACCCCCTTAGTTCTACATGGCTCGGGCAAATGCCCATATCATGCCAATAATAAATTTTGCTTCACTTATCCACATAAATAATTAACATTAATAATCAAGCCTTATATGTTCATTGCTTAATTTGGGATACAAGGAATTCCAAGTTTTTGGTAGAAGATCCTCCTATACTAATGCTGTTTCTAGCCATTTCCTTCAACTTAACGGAGTTTGCTCTTATGCAGTCATCTGATAACAAATCCTCCACTTTTTGCTTAATTTCATATCTGGAAATAATTCCCTTCTCATCTGCATTCAACGATAAGCCTATTTTCCAACCATCAGAAATACAAGTCTGTGTATACAATTGATCTCCAAAATAAGGCCAACATAGAAAAGGTACTCCCATGCTTAGACTCTCCATTGTTGAATTCCAACCAGAATGAGTCACAAAACAAGCAATCGAAGGGTGAGCCAACACCATTTCTTGAGGTGCCCACTCAACAATCTTCCCATGATTAGCCACTCTCTCTGAGAAATCACTCGAGTACAGAGCAAACGAACCATTTATCAGGCCTGACCAAGCCACCCATAAGAATGGTCGATTCATAAACTCGAGGCCTAATGCCAATTCTTCAACCTGTTGTTGGTTGAATCTTGAAGTGCTTCCAAAGGCTACATAAATAACTGATTTTGGAGCTTGTTTGTCAAGCCAGGTTAAGCAACTTGAATCTTCTGAATAAAGGCTACCAGCTGATTGTCCATTGGCAAGTAATGGACCAACAGGAAGAATATTGGCGGCCAAAGCTGAAGCTGAAGGGGCGAGTTCACTAAACCAGTTGCAAATGATCCAGTCTGAACTTATCATCCATTCAAAAATTTCTTTAATTGATGCAAACATTATCTTTTGTGCATCCGTCCCCTGCGGATGGTACCATGTAAATTCAGCAGTGCTCATGGCTGGTAAATTCGGCAGCACTTGGATTTTTTCGTTCTTTAATGAAGTTCCTGCAAGAGTTACAATCTTCCCAAGATTAGAATCATAAGTGTGTCTCAGCTGATGTTTGTCATGGCAGCACGTCCACAGACAGGTCTAAAAATTAACTTCATGGCTTCAACCTTTATGTCCCACCCCTAAATTGCAATTACGAGTCCAGATTTTAATATCTGTTGAGCCGAGGGTCTATCGGATACAGTCTCTCTACCTCCACAAGGTAGGGGTAAGGTCTGCTTACCCAGTACCTTACCCAAACCCCACATATGAGATTACACTGAGTTTGTTGTTGTTGTAGTATTTCAATATCTGTTGAAATTTTAGTGATATTTCATATATCTATTTTTACGTGCTGTATAAAAATTATACATTGCATCAGGTTAAATTGTTCTCAAATCTCTCTTGTTTTGTGTACGTCCATGGGCAGCCATGGGCAGACGAGCAACATTAACAATAAAAAATTTAGGATTATAGATAAAGAACATTAGCTTACCATCAGTGTCAATGACTTTTGCTTCAACAAGCTTAGATATGTTGAGCCCCAAAGCCAAGCATCCTGGTGTAGAACAGAGATAAACAGCAGTCTTGATCCCCATTTTCTTTGGGATTTCCATCAGAAATCCTAATGGAGAATCAAGTATAACGCTAGTGACCTTGTCACTGGCCTTGTTGAGTAAGTCCTCCAAATGAGCAGGCATAACTTTCCTAATACTTTCAGACAATATATGTAAATCTTTCCTGTCATCCTCAGGATTAAGCCCATCAGGAACCGAGACTAGACGAATCATTCCTTCCCCAGAATCTGGCATTTTATCGGACAATGTTGCAGACGAGAACTCTGTACTCACAAATGAGACTTTCACCCCATACTCGGCTATACGTTGCGAGAGTTTGATGAGGGCCGCTGCGTGACCTTGTAAGGGATAAGTCATTACAAAAACATGGCCATGACTGCCAGAAACTTTACAGCCATCGGTATCCATGGACAATTCCAAGTACCACCTCAGAGATAAGTTTGTTTGATTTTATACAATTTGTATGAGAAGACGACTTAGACTCCTAGACAGCCAAATTTGATGCATGGTTTGTTATAACAGAAAGAGGATACATTTTTCTTTCCCGAGTATATAGCTGATTTAAATGGTTTGTTATAACAGAAAGAGGGTACATTTCTCTTTCCTGAGTATATAGCTGAATTAACTCACTTATCCTTCCTAAATCTATAACTGATTACACTCATTACCTTGGTTACGTACCTTTTAAATTCTGTCAAGAATTAGTAAAATTGGATTACTTTAATTTGAGATTGTTGACCAGCAAATTGAAATATGGTGTTTCATGGTGACATTTGTTCAGTTGAAAGTTTCCCTTTTGGGGATATAAACTGATTGAGACGCTTTCCTAACGAGCTTTTTGAGTGCATTACCAAAATTCAAAAACTACCACAACTATCCGACATTACATTCACAAACTTCCCAAAAAAAACAAATGCCAATATTGTGGGATTACGCAGAGTTTGTTGTTGTTGTTGTAGAATGGTAAAAACTTAGATTCAATACACTAACAATTCAAAAAGAAAATAATACATAAACTAATCTGAAAAATAAAATACTTCGAGTAACGGTGAATGAGAAAGGAAGGAACAAAATGGATTACTCATAACAAATAAACAAATAGTAACTAGTAGGAACACAGATCAGGAACAAAAATTCACATAATCTTTCACAAGAAATAGGAAAACTCCTCTGCCGTCTCTAACTACTATCATCCCATGGATCTTCATATAACAATAATATGAACAAACAACATTCATTCTCTTGAAAAGTCTATCTATTTGATTTCCTAATTCCGCAAAGTAGCAGCTTTAGACTAGGCTAATTCTTCATAACTGAGGCAAAAACTAGCAGCAAACCAGTAAAAGATCATCATAACCCCTCTCTAGTCGGAAATGGAGATAAGCTTCACCTTTTATTGCCAAATGCTCGAGCATGGCTTCTGGCAAGAAAAATTATCAGAGCTCCAATTCCAGCAGCCGTCCCAACACCAAAGCAGAAAGAGGGCATGTGAACAATTGATCTTTCTTTTTTTTGCATCATTTCCCAGTGCAACTGAACATCATCTGGGTGCCATAAGCTCATGTGTACAGCCAACGTCATTTTCAGATCAGAATCAAGCGGTGTGCTGATAACTTCCAAACACACCGGACATGAAGCTTTCAAAGACGCTCCATCTTTCTTCATAGTGACTCTTCCTGCAACTGCTATTGCCTTATCTCGCAACGACTTCCCAAATGGTCTAGATATCTGCACAAGGATTTTTGGCTTCATAAGAAAATAAATTGCAAGATTTGCTAATAAGGCATGATTGAGAGGCAGATCAAAATTAGGTTAGAGTAACTGGCTTACCATTATAAGCCTACAAACCCGCTGCCACGACATCCTCAGCTGCTTCCTCATCTCCCCTCTTGTAACTGAAAATTTTGCTGTTCTATGCAATGATACTTCATTTGGGGCGGGGGGAGGGGGGGGATCAAAGATATGAACCACGAAAAAAAATAAATTTTTATTTTATTAACAGCACGGTTCATAATTAGTTCTGATAAATAAATTTATACTACCTAGTTAAACACAATCCACACAGAATCGTAAACACAACCAATATTTTTAAGGAATGTTTAATAGCTTAAAATAGGGTTAATAAGTCATTCAAATAATTTATTCATTATTCTAAAAAATATCGAAGCATTGAATAAAAATGAATTAAGGGATATCATATTGGAAAAATGACACTATATAGCCGCTCTCAAAATAATAGCCAAAAAAATATACTTCACACGTTCCAGTTTATGTGAACTTATTTCCTATTTGGTATGTTTCAAAAAATGATCTATTTTTAAATTTGGAAACAATTTAGCTTAAACTTTCAATTTTACCTTAATGAGAAACTTTTACAATGATATAAATACTCTTCTTAAACTTTGTGCTCAGTCGAACATGTTCACATAAATTGAAACAGAGGGAGTATATTTTTTGTATATATATAGTACATTTTTATATGTTATACACAAAAAAGGTACAAATTTAATACACTTTTGCTGCTGCTAACAGATGTAAATACTTTCAGCCTCGAGCTAAATGTTATCTTTGCCCTATTATATGTTGCCTGTTTGAATGACTCCATTTAAAAGTCCCAAGTTCCCCCATATTTCTCTCTTTCTTCACAAATTTCTTAGGGGGACGTTGATTTTGATGCTTCAAGGAACAACACTACATTACGCCAAAAGAATAAACGATTCAACTGTAAAAAAAAACCACATTAACACTACAATGAGTAAAAGTACAACACGTTTAAGCAGGAAGAGAAGAATTTCTCCGATGCTAGGTGTAAATATTCAAATACAGTTGAGGAATATACAATGCACAAATCGATTTACCAGGCAGAAGCAACTTCGCTGTAAGAACCTCTGTCAACGATCTTTGAGTTACTCGTATTTGTCGAATGGAACTTATTCCTTAAGATGCGGAGGATTTTTAGGGAGGTAAATTTGGGAAAGTTGCCTTGGTGACGAAGCAAATTAAGGGGTTGTTTAGTTTGAATACGCGTTATTACAGTGTAATAACTTATGCAGAGATTAGTTATGTTGGAATTAGATATTCTCATGTTATTTTTTATCCATTGTTTAATATGTTGTATTAAAAATAACATTTGTTAGAGATGGCAGTTGGGGAGGGGCAGGGCACGGCAAGTGTTAACCCACTAAAGTTTTGACCCGCCATGTCCTGCCCCGTTTAGCCTTTTTCCAAATTTTTGCCCCGTCCTACCCTGCCCCGCCATGCCCCGCTCCGTTTAGATTTTTTTTTATTTCTTTCTCTTTATTTGAAATTGACGTGTTATTGAGATGAAATAGTTTATTTATATCAGTTGAATAAAATATGATTTTTATCATATTATAGTATAACTTATTAAAGAGTAAATCCCCTTAAATTAATGCTTCAGCCCAAGTAAATAGCTAACTGCTTAAGTCACTTAAAATTTTTGTTTCCTTCCGTTATCATATTCTTTTTTAAGTTAATGAACGAGTTAGACGGTAAAATATTGGCATCACTTTCATTCATTATATGTTATTTTAAAATACAACATCAATTTATTAAATTTAATGCACTAACAACTAGATGTAAATATTCAGATTTTGAAAGTTAAAGCTAGTATTTCATCATTAGGAGTAATTTAATTATATTAATTTTCGTAACAATCTTCTTGTGAAGTGGGAACTCTTGTTTAAATTAGCGGAAGCTTGAAGCTTCAAATTTCTAAAATAAGTTGTACACATTTAAGCAATTTCAAAAGCTCTACATCTTGCCCTGCCCCTGCCCTATCAATTTTTTTTCAAAAATAATATTTTGCCCTGCCCCGCCCCGCCCTGCCCTATTTAAATTTTTACCTGCCCCGCCCCGTTAAGAGTTTGCCATGCCCCGGCCTGCCCTGCCCCAATTGTCATCCCTAATTTGCATGGTTTCTAAGAAGAATGTACAAGTTATCCGAGCACTAAATCACTAATTACCTCACCCCTTACAAGGTGTAAGTTATCCTGGTACTAATTGTAATCCCGGAATAACTTATATCAGGTTTGCTAACCAAATAAAATATTAAGATAGTATTAAATTTTTATACCAGCACTATATATACTTATACCTCATATCAAACGACCCCTTAGGGGTCGTTTGGTATGGGTATAAGAATGTAAAAGGGTGGTATGAGAATTTAATACCACCTTAATACTCTGTTTGGCTAGCAAACTAGGTATAAGTTATTTTGGTGTTAAAATTAATACTGGAATAACTTATACCTTATAGAAGGTGGGGTAATGCGCACTGATATATATTATACCTTTTTCTTAGATATTATGCAATTTTCATTCTTAATACATCATACCAACAATGAATAAACAACAATCCCAGCATAACTACTCTCAGCATAACTTATCCTAATATAACTTATACCGATATAACTTATACCGATATAAATCGTATTCCAACCAATCGACCCCTTATAGATTAGCAACTGAAAATATTACTCCTAGGTATTATAAAGTATATAGCTCAAAAGCACTAACATATGAAATTTATAAATAATTTAAAATTTTAACAAAAGGTACTGATAAGCAACTTTTTTTGGTTAAAGCTATTTATAAAAAATATAGCTTATAAATTTAAAAGTATCTCCGTATAAAAAATGACAATTGGTGAAAGTGGAATGGGGAGGTAATTAGTTGTTGTGTTTAGGAAAGGATAATTTGAAGATTACAAAATATATTAGAGATAAACTAATAAAATATTTTTATCAAACCAAAAATGCTTATAAAAAAGTCGGGGGTGACCATTGTATTAGGAAAAAACTGAATTTAAATTGAAGATGACGTGGCGTGACACGTAGATTGGTCAAACGGACCCTCGTGATCACGTAACTGCATTTACAACAGGAGTGAAAGGCAACGATTTGACCAAACAAGAAATCGAGTCAGTATTGGTTAAAAAGTTTGGGGAGACGCTCACCAAGGGTGCATTAACCTGGTATTCTCTACCTGAAAACTCTATAAATTCTTTTGTTGAGCTTGTAGATTCTTTATAAAAGCACACCCGGGAGCTCAGAAGGTTGAAAAAATAATGGAATATATCTTCAAAATCAAGCAAGGGAGCTCTGAATTGCTCAGAGATTTCGTTGATAGATTCCAACGTGAAAGAATGATGTTACCCCGTATATCAGATAATTGGGCAGCGATAGCTTTTGCCAGTAATTTGAACAACAAAAGTTCTGAAGCCACGAGAAGACTTAAAGAAAGCCTTCGTGAATTTCCCACAACCACTTGGAACGACGTTTATAACAGGTACAGTACGAAGCTCAGAATTGAAGAAGATACCGTATCTCAACCTCAACGAGAAGAAAGGAGCGGGTCCAGAAGATCTGAAGCCGAAAAAAGGTCAAGTAAGAACAGGTACGATCCATATATGGGACCTACAGGAAAAGACTCACGTTCTAGGCAACACAATCAACATTATGATCAAAGGTCGAGAGATAGGGGAACCGGATCTTCATCCAGGTTCAAAGGCGATCGAAACAACCAAGAGCCAGGAGATGACGATAGGAACTTAATGGCACGATTTGCTGGTTATAGTTTTAATGTAACCAACTCCGAGCTCGTAGCTGTTCTAAGGAGTATGGGAGATAAGATACGGTCGCCAAAAGAGATGCGGTCAGACGTAACCCAGGCCATTGGCGCGAATTTCACAACGACCATGGACATAAAACATCATAATGCAGATTTCTACAGGGTGAAGTAGATCATTTGTTGAACCAAGGATATCTCACGAAGCTGTTTAGTGAAAAGTGAAAGCAAGCCTACATGAAAAATAGGCAAGAGCCACTGAAACCATCTTCACCTAAGAGGGTAGTAAATGTCATCAATGGAGAGGAAGATATATACGGAGTAACGTACACGGCTTCAAACAAAGTTTCCAAAATGACAATCACACACGGCAAGCGAGTACGGAAAACCTTAGAACATGAAAGTATAAGCTTCGATGATGCAGATACGGAAGGAGTGACTACCCCTCATAATGACACTCTGGTAATATCTTTAATTATACATGGCACTGATGTAAAAAGAGTTTTGAATGATCCAGGTAGTTTTGTAAATATCATTCTACTAAGAGTGCTACGGGAAATGCAAGGTGAAGATAGAATGATACCAAAAGCGCATGCTTTGTAAGGCTTCGACAATTCAAGTGTGGTAACAAAAGGTGAGGTGATTCTAACGACTTATGATGCAGGTATTATTAAAGAAACTAAGTTTCAGGTAGTTGACATGGACATGGCATACAATATAATTATGGGGAGACCATGGATCCATAATATGGATGTTGTTCCGTCAACCTTACATCAAGTCATTAAATTTTCATCACCCTGGGGAATATGTCAAATTCGAGGAGAGCAACAAATAGCGAAAAGTATCAACGCAACAACAGATACGAGTACCGCGAATAAAGAGAAATAGCAATTACTGAAAACAGTTGAAGGTATCAGCAACCAAACTTCAACTGAAAAAATAGATTTAGATTCGAGGCCCGATGTAATTCAAGAACCTGAAGAAAATGAGAACATCAAAATGACAATAGAGGAACTCGAGGCTATGGTGTTATTTGAACAATCGCCAGAGAGAAAAGTTTTATGTAGGAGTCAACCTAAATTCCGACATGCGAGGTATGTTAATTGAATTTTTAAAAGCTAACGTGGATTGTTTTGCCTGGTCCCATGCTGATATGACAGGTATTCCACCGGATGTGATGACTCACAAGCTTAATGAAGACCCATCTTTTACTCCAATTAAGAAAAAGAAAAGAAAGCAATGAGCTTTCAAAAATCAAGTAATCTAGGATGAGGTCCAAAAGTTGTTGAAAATCGGGTAAATTTGTGAGGTAAAATATCCTGATTGGTTAGCTAACACGGTGATCGTACCTAAGAAGAATGGAAAGTGGCGAGTTTTTATAGATTACACTTATCTAAATAAAGCTTGCCCAAAAGATTCTTTTCCATTACCCCATATAGATCAATTGATTGATGCAACTGCAGATCATGAACTTTTAAGTTTTTTAGATGCATATTCGGGGTACAACCAAATTAAAATGGACCCCAGTGATGAGGAAAAGACTTCTTTCATCACAGACCGGGGTACTTACTGTTACAAAGTAATGCCCTTCGGTCTATAAAATGATGGAGCAACCTATCAAAGGTTAGTCACCAAAATGTTTTAAGAACATTTGGGAAAAACAATGGAGGTATATAGACGATATGCTCGTCAAAACCCAGCATTCCCATGACCATATTTCCCATTTAACTGTTACCTTTGAAATCTTGCGAAAATTTAATATGAAACTCAATCCTGAAAAATGTGCATTTGGAGTTGCTTCAGGTAAATTTTTAGGTTTTCTTGTTTCTAACCGTGGTATTGAGGTAAATCCTTCATAAATTAAAGCAATTGAAGAAATACCTGATGTCCTTACCAATAAAAAGGAAGTTCAAAGATTGACAGGAAGGATAGCGGCCCTGGGTAGACTTATTTCAAAATCTTCAAAAAAATGCTTCAAATTTTTCTCTGTGCTCAAAAAACAAGATCATTTCGAGTGGAATGAAGATTGTCAACAAGCATTGAGAGATTTGAAAGTTTTATTTATCAAATCCTCCTTTACTGGCAAAACCTAAGGAAGGTGAGAAGTTACTAATTTATTTAGCAGTTTCAGAAGTGGCGGTAAGTGCAGTTTTAGTTCGTGATGACCAAGGTAAGAAATCTCCAGTTTATTATGTAAGTAAACCTTTATTAGATGCAGAGACAAGGTATCCACAACTAGAAAAATTAACATTAGCTCTCATCATGGCATCTAGAAAACTATGACCTTATTTCCAATGTCATCCTATTGTTGGTGTTACTGCTTTCCCTTTACGAAGTATCTTGCATAAATATGAACTATCAGGGAGATTAGCAAAACGGGCTATAGAACTAAGTGAATACGAAATAATTTACCAACCTCGAATTGCTATTATATCCCAAGTACTTGCCGATTTCGTAGCTGATTTTAGCCAAAGCATGCATTTAGAAGCAGAAAAAGAATTACAAGTTTTTAATGGTGCTAATCCGGGGACTTAACTATTATTTACTGATGGTTCATCTAATGTAAAGGGGGCAGGTTTAGGAATTGTTCTTATTCCACCTACATGTGAAACAATTAGACAGGCTATAAAATGTCACCATGTAACTAATAACGAAGCAGAATATGAAGCTATGATTGCAAGTTTAGAGCTAGCATTAGAACTGGGTATCATGCAAATCATAATCAAAAGCGACTCACAGCTCCTAGTAAATCAAATGCTAGGGACTTACGTGGCTAGAGAAACTCGAATAAAAGAGTATCTCGCAAAGGTATGGGAATTAATAAGACAATTCCAAACGTGGAAAGTTATACAAATTCCAAGAGAAGAAAATTTGGAAGCGGATGCTTTGGCTAATCTCGCGTCTACGGCAGATATAGCGAAATATGTGAATGCTTCAATCATACATTTGTTCCACTCCGTTCTTGACCCTGATAAAAATGAGGCAAAAGTTAATCACTTAACTTGGGATTGGAGAAACGAAATCTTGTCTTTTTTGCAGCATAGAATCGTACCTGAAGACAAGGTGCAGCCCGCGTGATTGAGTCCGAGGCCATGAGAATTTGGGATGAACAGCGCGGGCGCGCACCAAATCAGTGCGGCCCGCGCTGGAGGGTTCGGAGGGACCCGACCTTTCCCCCACTCGGTGCGGCCGCAACACATTTTTGTGCGGTCCGCTCCAGGCTCCCATAAAGGTATAAAAGTTTGAAACTTTAGCCATTTTTCAACTTTACAAAAACTCAAAACCTAAGGAACGATTTTCCAAATAACTTTTCTTCTCCAAAATGATTGGTAGGTGATTTCTAACTTAATTTTCCTACTCCTTAACATCTTTTAACATGATTTCATCCTTGAATCAAAGTTTCATGGTTAAAAATGGGGGATTTGGGGTAGAACCTAGGTTTTCATAAATTGGGGATTTGGACCTCAATTTGGGGTCCGATTTCAAAATAAATTGCATATATGAACTCGTGGGGGAATGGATAACCCGGTTTTGGTTCGAACCTCGGATTTTGACCACGTGGTCCTGGGGGCATTTTGGGAATTTTTGAGTAAAACTTCGGGAATTTCATTCTTATGCATCCAAATTAATTTTAACTAGCATTTTTTTATACATTTGAGTAAATTGTGGTTAGATTCGACCGGTTTTGAAGCAAATTCGAGGGGTAAAGCTATCCTAGAAGCGTGAGTCGAGTTGGAAGCCTTCGAGGTAAGTATTTGATCTAACTTTGGTTTGAGGACATATGATTAGGGTATTTGATTGCTATTTGCTAGATGATCGAGTATGGTGTATAGGCATGGTGACGAGTATCTATACACTGGTGTCTGGCATGACCGTGAGTCGTAATTGCCTTGGAATTTAAATGATGTGAAATAATTGAGTTATTGGACGCTAATTAAATTATGAAATTATTGATGAAAGGTAAATGAGACAATGAAGGAAGTGTAGTACTTTTCCCTTGCCGGGACTTGTGTTGAATTATTTTCCCTTGCCGGTACGAGTAAGTTATTATTATTAAATCCTCCCTTGCCGGGATACCTTGGGTTGTAGCTGTACCCTTGCTGGGTTTAACTGTTGTGTGGATGAGCTTCCTTAATGAGGCCTCCTTTGAGGAGATTGTTGGAATTATCCAATGATAATATGGGATCGTGTGGCACGCTGTCCACTTATACATATATTATGGTATCGTGTGGCACGTCGTCCACTTATACATATATTATGGGATCGTGTGACACGCCGTCCACTTATTCATACATTATGGGATTGTGTGGCACGCCGTCCACTTATTGTTATCGGCCTGAGATGCCGCGGGATCGTGTGACACGCCGTCCACTTATATATTGCATAATGGGATCGTGTTGCGCGCCGCCCGCTGTAGATGAGTAGATCATGAGAAGCTGAGATAGAGTTATTGTTATTACCGACGTTCTATCTTTATCCTGTATCCCCCCCCCCCCAGTTTTATTCATATTATGTTGTTATCGTTTCTTTCTCGGACTTGTATATCATTATTGCACAGGTTAATTGTGGTAGGTCCTGTCTAGCCTCGTCACTATTTCACCGGAGTTAGGCCAGGTACTTACCAGCATGTGGGGTCAGCTGTGCTGATACTACGCTTTTGTGCCTTTTTGTGCACAGGCCAGGACGCAGCCGACGGACCGCAGCCATATTTTGGGAGCGATCATTCAGTCCAGAGGCTCCGAGGTAGTTCGCTGGCGTTCACGGGCCCCGAGTCTCTCTTCTATTCATTTCTTTCTAGTTTGTTTTATTTGTATCAAACAAACATATTATGTATTTCTTTCAGACTATTGTGTTTAGTACTCTTTAGTTGTCCGTGAATAGTGACACCAGATACTGGGTAGAGATATGTTATTAGCTTTTCCGCATATTGTTCTCGTTATCGTTATTAGAAGACTTCAGCATGTTTTAATTAATTATTCTAGTATTTGATTTGTTTTAGATTTAAGTTTGTGAAATGATTTTAAAGGTTGGCTTGCCTAGCTTCGACAGTAGGCGCCGTCACGACTCCCGATGGTGGGTAAATCCGGATCGTGACAATGGGAATAACATGCACAGACCAGCTGAGTTATTACATCCTGTCATAGCTCCGTGGCCCTTCAGGAAATGGGGAATGGACATCGTAGGACCATTACCCCAAGCAAAAGGTCAGGTAAAGTTTCTACTTGTACTTACTGATTATTTCACTAAATGGGTAGAATTTGCGAGAGGCGAGGCTCAGGTGGTTCGGGCATGTGTGGAGGATGAGCTCAGATGCTCCGGTGAGGAGCTGTGAGCAATTGGCGGTGGTTGGCGCGAGTCGTGGCAGAGGGAAGAGGCCAAAAAAGTATTGGGAAGAGGTGATTAGGCATGACATGGCTAGATTGCGGATTTCCGAGGACATGGCCCTTCATAGAAGAGTCTGAAAGTCTAGCATCAGGGTTTTAGGATAGAGTCTTTTAGAAATTCTCGTAATTCCCTCTCGGGGCTGGGCGAGGATTGGTGGGGCTCTCTATAGATGGTCTAGTGTGCCCTTTTGGTAGTTAGTAGTAGTCGTATTGCATTCCATTTTATTTACTGAATGGAGCTAATTTACATCTGTGGATGTCCTTTCACTTCTGTTTTTTTACCTCTCCCTTTTGCATGTCATGTTATTTATGGTCTATGTTTACATAATTACGTATTGTGATCTCTGCTAGAGTTACTAATACTTTTTTTTTATTATTTCTTTCTTTAACTAAGCCGAGGGTCGATTGGAAACAGCCTCCTCATCTTTTCGGGTGGGGTAAGGTCTGCGTACGTATTACCCTTGATAGTGGTCGTACACTCATGAAAAAAAACACTAAAGAAGTGCATCTTCCACACTTGTTGACGTTGAAATCAAACACATTGGCTCCTATACTAATCAAAGGACACGTGAGTATTTATATTTTCAATGACTAATGACATACGAACATACCACACTAAGAAAATATGGTATAACTACATTGCAATCTTCTTCACGTAAGTAAGGAAACAAATGATCAATATAGCCATTATTTACATGATAAAAAAATAAATAATGCCGCAAGAAAACCATTATAGATCATGGTACAGTATGTTTACAATTGTGGAGGAAAAAGTATATTTGTTTAACAACGATATTAACACAAAAATAAATTTGTGTCGATGTCTCCAACATTACATGAAGGGAATTGATGAGATACATCAAATGGATGGCTAAGATACTTTCCTTTCTTAGCCATTTAACATCGACTTAGCAGATGATGCGTCCACTCATAAGGGGAAATAAAAATTCAAGCCAAACACCTAAAAGGATGAGCACCAATCACCCAAAAACACTTATCCCAATTTATAATTTATATTTGTGAGCCAGAAATGCCAACTTTTGTAAATGCCAACTTAGAATCCCACTTTGTGAAATTATACTGGGTAGTTGTTGTTGTAAATGCCAACTTAGAATTCAACAAAAGCACACACATAAACATATATAGAGATAGTGACAATCATATATGAAGGGTAAGGAATACCGAAGAGAAACTAATAGCATGTTGAGGAAGACCCAAAAAAAAGATGGTCAGTAGGACACATGGACGAGAAGCAAAGGAACAGCATGAATCTCCAAATAAGTGTAGCTGCTTCAAAGCAGAAAAATACCAATGAAATCTGATAAAAATTCATTAAACAAAACCTTAGAATATAATAGCTGCTAGAAATGAGAAAATGAACTACCTAAAAAAAATTACAGAGAAGATGCAGTAAGACCAGTGAAGAAAAAATTGTGTACTCAGGTAAAGTTGTCCGAGGCAAGATAATTATCCACATATGCACTCAATCTAATGGAATCCCATGTAATTTTTGTGTTGCTAGTGAAGTCCACAAATTCTATTCACATTTATACAAAGTTATAGGTTCAACTATGTATTTTAGAAGATTAGAATCAACTAATAAAGTGAAAAGACGTTGTAGAAGGAACTATTAATGTCCTTGAGGAGGATCCAATTGCAGGTTTTCCAAAAGGATCAACTCCATGAGAAAAGTTAAAATAATTTTTCAAAGTTGCTAATACAAGACAATAACAACCCAGTATAATCCCATTTAGTGGGGTCTGGGGAGGGTAGTGTATACGCAGACTTTACCCCTACCCTTCGGTAGGGAGGCTGTTTCCAAATAGACCACCGGCATCCTTCCCTCCAAGAACTTCCCACCTTGCTCTTGGGAAGACTCGAACTCACAACCTCTCGGTTGGAAATGGGGGTTGCTTACCATCAGAGCAACCCTCTTGTCTTCAAAGTTGCTAAAACCACTTCACTTATTTGATCAACCATTTTTATGTATGAACTATCTTCAAAGTAACTTGATTCTGATTGAAATGAGAAATTGATTTCCAATATGGACAACTTCGGGATTAAAGGGGAGTATTCATCTCAAACAAGCTAAGAGAGATTTTATGTTACATACTCTCTTTTTTCTCTCCCTGATCTAGTTGCTACCTTTAAAAAGGTATGTCAGAGCCAACATGATCTTTTAAGCGGTCCTTTCATCAGACCAAAGCATGAAACTTGTAACCTCCTGAATATCTAAGGACGGGAGAGCAACTGATATAGTTCTTCTAAATGGGAAAATACGAATCCTTAATTATCTCCACAATGAAAACAAAAATCCATGAAATATGAAAAACAAATCATAGTTGTACCTATTTACAGTAATGCAAAGTAACTGTAGACTACAATGTACGTTCACAATTGAAACACAAATTCACTTATAAAAAAAATGCCGAAGTAGGCAATAGAAGTGGCTAATTACACTCTCGAGTAGCAAAAAGCACAAGTCTCCTAACAGAGATTCTGAAATAAAAATAGCTGATACTATAAGTTTTGATAAGAGTGTTTAATTTTGATTTGATTAGTTGGTACCAGAACAAATTTTATCAAAAAGACATAGTAGATGTGTGCAAATCAAGAATATTACCAAAATATTATCAAAAAGACATAGTAGATTTGTGCAAATCAAGAATAATTACTAACATGTACGTAAAGATGCTATCAAAAAATATTCAAAACAACTGAAAACTAACAGTTATCAACCAAAATTGTGATTACCAACGCTCCAACCAAAATTTAGGGAGCTTGCGGTAAATTTAAATAGAACAAAGATAGATAAACTATCTGTAGATACGAACGAAATAATTCACAGTGAATAATTGAGAAGTGAAGAGAAACAACAACAACAACAACTACCCAGTATAGTCTCACAAAGTGGGGTCTGGGGAGGGTAATATGTAGACGAGTCTTACTCCTACCCGAAAGGGCAGAGAGGCTGTTTCCAATCGACCCTCGGCTCAGTGAAGAAAAAAAAATCAAAAACAAAAACAAAAACAAAAGAGCATTAGTAAGTCCAACAGAAATAGCGTAAGTAATTATCTAAACATAAGAACCGTAAATAAAATAGCATGCAATAATATCATACAGTAACTACCATAAATAACTACCATAAGGGAGACACAATCCAAAACACAAATCATCTATGGATAGCCCTGCCAAGCCTCACCCAACCCTGGGTGAGGAGTACGAAAAACTCTAGGGGCCCTTATCCTACAAGCCTGATACTAGACCTCCACACTTTCCTATCAAGGGTCATGTCCTCAGAAACCCGCATTCTAGCCATGTCATGCCTAATCACCTCTCCCCAATACCTCTTAGGACTCCCTCTGCCTCGCCGTGCTCCGACCATCGCCAGCCGCTCACAACTCCTCACCGGGGCATCAGGACTTCTCCTCCGTACATGCCCGAACCACCTCGCCTCGCTTCTCGCATCTTCTCATCCACCGGAGCCACCCCCACCTTCTCTCGAATAACTTTCATTCTTAATCTTATCTAACCTGGTGAGCCCGCACATCCACCTGAGCATCCTCATCTCCGCAACCTTCATCCTCTGAACATGAGAGTTATTCACTGGCCAGCACTCCGCCCCATACAACATGACCAGTCTAACTACAGCTCTATAAAATTTCCCCTTGAGTTTCTGTGGAACTTTCTTGTCACACAGGACCCCTGATGCAAGCCTCCACTTTGACCACCCCGCTCCTATACGATGAGTGACGTCCCCGTCAATCTCTCGGTCCCCCTGAATCACCGACCCAAGATATCTGACACTGTCCCTCTTGGCGATGACCTAAGATCCAATCATCACGTCCCTGCCAACTTCGCTTGGCTCGGCGCTAAACTTGCACTCCAGGTATTCTGTCTTAGATCTGCTTATTTTGAAACCCTTAGACTCGAGAGCCTCTCTCCATGCCTCTAAACTCTCATTAACACCGACCCTCGTTTCGCCTATCAAGACTGTGTCATCGGCAAATAACATACACTAAAGTGATGTAGTGTTCTTATCTCACAAGTCCGGCCCAGGTCCTAAGTCCCCCCACCCCCAACTTATCTCTGTTGCATTACCCTTTCTTTTGATTCTCCTACTTATTTCATAGCTATTATATTTCCTGTAATTGTACTAAGAGGCTCGTGTCAGCCACCTCGAGAGCCATTCAAACTCAATTTTCTCAGCCAAGATCCACATCTGAAGGAACTTCTAGCATATTTTTCTTGTGAACTAAATGGCCAAAAGTATCTTAAGCACATTAAGATCTAAGCTGAAACACACACTTTCATTTGATGGAAAAACATCACAGACCATAATATACAGTCCCAAAGTAACTAAAACTATCAAAAAAGTTCTCATAATTTTGCCAATAATTCTCTCAACACTCAAGATTACAGTAATGTTTACTCAAGATCAGAATTGAGAGAACCTAACAAAAGCAACAGTTACAAAGAACCTCAAGAATCAACCAAAAACAAAGGATCCAAAAAGCAAAAAGTTCAAATTTTGAAGAAATAGGTTTATCAAATTGTTCACAAGAGCTACATCAAAAATCTAATTTTGTAAAGGTAAACCACACGTTTAAATCACTTTGAAGGTGTGAGTTAAGATTTGTTGAAACAACATATTAAAAAAACTTAGATCAATCGTAGTTTATTTCGGGCAATTTCGCAAACACTTCTAATGCAAACCCAAGTTCAAACATGAGAAGCAAACATTGTTCAGATTAAAAATAAACTGAATCTTAAATCTAAATAACGGTGGTATCATACTCGCCCTAATTCCCATCTAAGGTTGAATAAGATTAGATTAGTCTCGCTAAATTCGTTCTCGAATGATTCATCATAACCGGTACCGGTGCAGTGAGGTATTCCAGTTGAGATTCCCGAACTTTGACGATTATCTCGTCGTATCTAAACCAGTGAGACATCAAAGCTGGAATCTTCCTACTCTTGTTAGTTGGGACAGAGCAATCTATCTTGTTGATTCTCCTTTCCCACCGCCTCGAGCTCTCGCTTTCAGGGTGGATACGCAAGAAATTCACTATGAAAATTGACATGACACAATCCCTGAAGAGTATGATGTGCCCGGCCTTGCTTCTCTTGATCCCCACCCAACTCCCGTAGAGGCGGGTCAATATCAATATCTATACCATAGATTGCTAAAAAAGTATTAAATAGATAAGGAGTAGGTGAGCGAGTGAGTCCTCACTGACCTGAGCGATTTCGATCACCTAGCAGGCCTTTTATTTGGTAGGTAACATCGCCAAAGCGTATCATCAGATTTGACTACGAAGGAAGGAACTCGAAGTGAAAGGGCACCGTCTTGTGCAAGGCAACGATAGTTGCCCCTCTATCTTCTATCTGGTAGACTTGGTAAAAGGGCCCCGATTTATTTCCAGAATAAGAGTTCGGCCGCGGCTTCCCCCTTTTTTTGGGGGGGATCAATTTCCTTGCCAACTGCCACCTATCGACCCCGACCTCTTTTCATTTGTTTTGGATATTACCAAACCTAGCCTAGCCTTCGTAAATCACACTAAAGCGGACACCCAACCCATATTTCTCAAGGTACTTTTTTTTCTCTAACCAATCTTTCATTTCTCAGAAATGTTTCAAAGAATCAAATTGTTGATATATGTTTCAGAGTTTTGGCTTCTGCCATTTAAATGGTCTTTGAATGCAGTTCGCGGATGTTGAGTACAAGGTGAAGATTAGCCAGGCTTCCCCAAAAAATGGAAAAAACAAGCGTTTCCACGACAAAAAAAAGGGTTCTAAATAAGAAGCCCTTTGAATAAGCGAGGCTTTCCCGAGTTGCTAGCTTCTTGTCTACCAGTCCTGGATGTAGATTCTCGACGAATCAGCGGTATTTCCTTCGTCATTTGATTTGTTCTCCGATGCCAATCTCTCTCTTGTTACCGAGCTAGAAGCTAATCGAAGCATGCTTCAACCAATCAATGTTGTTTTTTCTGATATCAATGCTAGCATCTCTTATGAGCCAAATAGCAAAAACTTGGAAGAGAAAGACGGAACAAAGAAGATGAGGAACTTGAAAAATCATCAAAAATTTGCACAAACAAAACAGAAGAAGCCGAGAATAATTTCACAGAGGAAGTCCATGAGCAATCCAAAATTTTGCTAGGTAACGACGTGTCAAACCTGGAAGAAAGCTGGCAGCACGCGTCGAACTATAACGTTGGGTATTTTGATTAAATTATGATTAAACTATTCAGACCCGCTTTCTGACCGCATGCTGCTCTTTTGTTTTACCGGATGCAGCTCATCATTCCCGCTTATTAATAGTAGTAATTTCAGGCTGCTACAGCTCTTCAGGACTCAACAAGAAACCAGAAAAAACACCTTAAACTTACCTATTTCATGCGTAATCCTAAGGAATAAATAAAATGCTCAGGGAGTTGCTTATGAATGCAGCAGGTGTTCAATTCTTAAGACGAGAAGACCAGAGAGCACTTCAACGCGAAATATATTGAGATGAGCATCAAACAGAAACTAGCAAAGACAAACCAATCGAGGCATTCAATAAACCAGAGGCGAATTGATCAGTTCCTGCAAACTAATGTATAATATGAACGCCTCATCTTTCCCAATGCTCATGCTCAAACATTTCAACCAATGAGCAAATCACCAAGTGACAGAAGCAGAAATACATGTTAGAAAATACGCACCGATATATTCTGGTTCACCACAACACGTGGCTAGTCCAGTCCCCGAGAGACTCTCTCGAGATTTTCCACTAACTTGTCAAGCTTACGGGTGCTCAACAAACCTTTACAACTTAAGGACACAAGCCTTAACACCTTTGCTCGGAGATACAACACTCCAAGACTTCAACCAAGGAAACACAAGTTCCTTACAACAAGAGAATCACAATTCTCTTACAAGTGTATAAAACACTAAACACTCAAACAAAATACTCCTTAATGAGTAGATATGAGTAAAAGAAGTAAGCTCTAGATCACAACAACTTTGGACAAGAATATGGCTCTCAAAAGCTTTATGAAATTGAATATAAAATGATAAACAAAAGTATGCAAGCTTATAGCAATGTAATGATCAGTTGTAGTATGTTGTTGTGTTTAAAACACTGAAATGAAGCTGTATTTATAGTTGAAAAACTTGGCATTACCGTTGCATAATTGCCAATTAAGAGTTGCTGATTTTACTCACTGACAATCGATTGTCAAACCCCAACAATCGATTGTCTGCCAGTCAGATCAAAATTCAATCCCAGATTTTACGCTTGATAATCGATTACTTACAATCCATAATCGATTACTGGCAACGTTCAAAAAATCCTTTCCAGATTTTACCACAAACAATCGATTGTTCAGAATCAACAATCGATACTCAGCAACGTTCAAAAAATCTTTTCCGGATTTTAATCAAACAATCGATTATACAAAATCAATAATCGATTACCCAATAACGTTCAAAAATCTTTTCCGGATTTTAATCAAAACAATCGATTATACAGAATCAATAATCGATTACCTGACGGTATTTGAAAACTTTACGACAACGGTCAGCTTCACAATCGATTGCACAAAGTCAACAATCGATTACTTATCAGTTTTTGAAAAACATTTTAGACACTGTCTCTTTGACAATCGATTGTCCAATGTAACAATCGATTATTTAATAAATTTAAAAATCACTGGAAGACACTGTCTCAACATAATCGATTACCATTAGTTCATAATCGATTATTCTGAGTTTTGAAAAACTTTGATGGACACTGCCTCAGTTACAATCGATTGTCATTAGTTCACAATCGATTGTCATGCAGGTTTGAAATAAACCTGATGCTCACTGTCTTACTCACAATCGATTGTCATTAATTCACAATCGATTGTCATGCAGTCTTGGCTGAAAACAATCGATTATCATAAGTACATAATCGATTATCTTAGTCCAGATTTTTAAGGCATGTCTAAAAATTATTTTGACTACTGTAAATATGCATGATTTAAAATCATTTGACATTAAATTAAATATGCATGATTTTGGAAAATAGTTTTATGAGAGAAGCCATGTTACGAGTCAAGTTGTAGGATCAAGATCACAATTAAGAATGACTCAATTAAACTATAAAACTTTGTCTTGAGCTTGAATCTCGTTGTATATCAATTGTGCGCTTGTTTCTTGAACTTCGTCATATATCAATTTTCGCTTCGTTTGTCATTCATCAAAACCTATACAAAAGAACACACGTTTTAGTATATTGCATTGAGAACGTGTTTCCAACAATTTCCCCCTTTTTGATAATGGCAAACATTAAGCGGGATATGCAAGACAAGCAATTTATATTGACGATTCAAGACAAGTATATACATGCAACAAGTATGCAATTTGTTCCCCCTCAATTTGAGAATTCCCCCTCAATTTAAGCTTATAATTTGAGAGTGCATCATACCCGTTATCTTTCCCCTTTTGCCATTAGCAAAAATAACATAATAATAAGATGCCAAAGATGAAATAAACCACGTTAATTACAGCAACATGGAAGACAATACAACATATAAAAACAAACTTAAAAACTACAATTATTCATTCATCATCTTCCGCCTCATGGAGGTTGGAATAAAGTGCTTGAACCAATGTAGTATTGATGTAAGGATGGGTAAGGAGTAAAAAGTCAAGAAGTTGAGAATTTTTGAGCATATTTGCAGCAGGCCTAAATGATTCAAGATACTTGTGGGTTGAAAAGCGGGGTGGAAGAATGTCGCGTTTTTCAAATTTGGTTAAGAATCGAGTAAACTTGATGTCGGAATTAAAATAAAGAACGGAACCATCTTGATAGGGATAGTTCGGACGAGGAGGGGCAGCAGAGGCGGATGCGCCGTGCCTAGCAGAACGGGAACGTTTTGAGTGACGGCCCGACATTTTTAATGAAAGTTTCTTGATTTTGCAAAGGATTAGAGAGAATTTGATATTTTGAAAGCTAAAATTGATGCTTGAGTGAATGAATATGAACATATATGAAGCGTATTTATAGAGGGGAGAGTGGCTTATCATTTATGGAAGAATTCTGCTGAGAATTTAAAGCCAAATTAGTCAGAAACGGTAAAATAAATTTACTGACCGTTAGACAATCGATTGTTGAGATGCAATAATCGATTGTTGAAGAGTTATGACCTGACTTGGAACTGACACAAATCGATTGAGGAGCCAAACGGTAACAAGAGTTTAAATTTCTGACATGAAATAATCGATTATATATGTGAAATAATCGATTGTTTTGGACAAGCATTGCTGAATGGCTGAGACAAAAATCGATTATGCAATTTAAGGAATCAATTATTAAACAAAAGTGCATAATGAACATAAACCATAAACAATCGATTAGTGATACTGCTAATCGATTTTCAGCACAGTAAAATAATCGATTATTTGCTTGGAACAATCGATTGTTCTGTGCCAAAACTTTATAATTCCCCCTATCTTTTAGGGCGATACCTGCAAAATAGAATTAAACGTCTCCGACGCTCAAGTCAGTAATTTGTAAAGAAGTAATAACTTAAACTAGTGTTGCCAAGTGATAACGCGAGCTCTTAAGAAGTGTGTCCTAAAGTGTTCTTAAGAGAGTTTCGGGTACTTACCTTTCCTCCGACGTCTCCAATTACATGTTCAAGAGGGTGATCTTTGATCGTCCTCCACTCATTTGGCACTTTTGTTTCTTTTTTTCAATTGTGGCGCTTCTTCTGTTGGTTGTTCCTCAGTTTCATCTTTATTTTCCTTGGGTGGTTCCTCTTGTATTTTGTCTTTCAAGCTATCTAAGATACCTGCAAGATCAAAACCGGAATCCTTTCTCGCCAAGCGAGCATTATTTTCGGAAAATACAACATGAGGGGATTCCTCCATAATTTGGGTTCTTTTATTAAAGACCCTATATGCTTTACTACGTGCGGAATATCCAATGAAAATACCTTCATCCGACTTAGCATCAAATTTACCCAATTGGTCTTTGCCATTGTTATGAACAAAACATTTGCAACCAAAAACTCTAAAATGGGAAATATTTGGTTTTCTACCCTTATAAAGTTCATAGGGGATTTTCATGAGTATCGGCCGAATTACTACTCTATTTAGAACATAGCAAGCGGTACTCACGGCGTCCGCCCAAAAATGTTTGGGTATCTTAGCTTCGTCGAGCATGGTTCTAGCCATCTCTTCGAGACCCTATTTTTCCTTTCCACCACCCCATTTTGTTGTGGTGTACGTGGAGCGGAAAAGATATGCTCGATTCCGAGTTCGTCACAAAAGTCCGCAAAGAGATTGTGATCAAACTCTCCCCCATGATCACTTCTAATTGAAGTGACGGTTGTTTCTTTCTCATTTTGAACACGCTTAAGAAAATATTTAAAATTTTGAAAAGCATCACTTTTATTGGCAAGAAATAAAGTCCAAGTAAATCTCGAGTAATCATCAACAATCACAAAAGCAGATCTATTTCTTCCTAGACTTTCAATGCGAGAGGGACCAAATAAATCCATATGAAGCAATTGCAATGGTCTAGAAGTTGAAACAATGTTTTTAGATTTGAAAGATGCTTTTGTTTGCTTCCCCTTTTGACACGAGTCACAAATAGAGTCATTTTCAAATTTTAAATTGGGAAGACCAACAACTAAGTTTTGAGAAATCAATTTGTTCAAAAGATGCATATTGATATGTGCTACTCTACGATGCCATAGCCAAGTATCATCCTCTTTACTCATTAGACAATCAACATAATCGGGTGAGGAATTAGCAAGATCAACCATATAAATATTATCCACTCTAAAACCACGGAGGATAATTTTGAAATCACTACGTCTGAACACTAAGCATTCATCCGAATCAAATAAAGCAAGATTTCCCTTGTCACACAATTGGCTTATGCTCAAGAGATTATGCTTTAATCCTTTAACAAGTAATATATGCTTAATAGAGGAATTTTCATCCTTACCGACCGAACCGATTGCGATGATCTTTCCTTTATTGTTATCACCGAAGATAACATTTCCTCCTTCTCTGTGCTCTAATTGAAGGAATTTGGATTCATCTCCCCTCATATGCTTGGAGCATCCACTATCAAGGTACCATAGTACACTTGATCCCTTCAAGCACACCTACAAAACAAATTAATGTTCTTTAGGTACCCATGCCATCTTGGGTCCTTGGGGGTTAGGCATATTATAATGATGCGATTGAGTAATATGTCTATGACGTGTAAAGCATGCAGGAGCAATATGACCAATACGTCTACAATAATGACAAGTCACATTTGGATTATGCATCCTTCTAGGTTCATAGTAACTAGACGGATGAAAATTTCTTACACTATGACTATTTCGCATTTCATGAGAATTATTTCTCCTACTATGAGCTCTAGGATGGGCAGCATTTCTAGAGTGATTGTTTCTCGGTTGAAGGCCATTTCTAGGTCTTCTCAAAGGTTCAACATATGGCCTAAAATATGCATCATTTCTAGGGTAACTATTTCTAGGTGGTAAGTCATTTCTAGGTCTCCTAAAATGTTCAACATTTTGTCTAGCATGCATATTGGTTCTAGGATTGCTATTTCTAGGATAAGCATTTGTTTTATTAGTCCTAGGTTGAGCCTTAGGTGGTTAGGGTTTGGCTTCAACCTTTTCTTTAACCTCATTCTTAAATCCTATGCCATGCTTGGTTGATTTCAAATTTACAAGGACCTCATTCAAATTCTTGTGGGAAGAATTAAACTTATCTAAGGTACCTTTGAGTCTATCTACCTCATTTTTGAGATGCAAGCAAGAAGAACAATTTTTTGTAGAACTTTCGGGCTTATCGGCGCTTCTTTTTCCAAAAAACTTGTTTTCCTCTTTCAGCTTTTCATTTTCTAAAACCAGTTTTTCTAAATCCTTTTCTTTCAAAGAAAGCTGTTTTTGAAAATCCTTTTCTTTTAATGAAGCATTTTCTTTTATGCCCTTAACAGTTTTTGAAGCCTTAATAAACTCAGCATATAATTCATCAAAAGCAGTTCGCATTTCTTCAAGAGTAAAGAAGTTTTTAGACGAAATTTGACATACCTCATCTTTGTTGTCTTCTTGTGCCATAAGGCAAAGATTTGCTGCTTCGTCTTCTTCTCCTTCGCTTGACTCATCTCCGGAGTCGCCTCCCCAAGAAATGTATGCACGTTGCTTTTTAAAAGGTTTCTTCTCTTTTTTGATGTTTGGGCAATTTGATTTGATGTGCCCGGTTTCACCACATTCATAGCACTTGATTTGTTCGCCTTGCTTTTTGCCCTTGCGTTCATATTCCTTACGCATGAACTTTTGAAATCTTTTGATAACGAGTCCAAACACGTTATCTCCTTCCTCATCAATTTGCGGTTGGCTTGTGCTCGCCTTTAGAGCTATTCTTTGCCTCCTTTGATCATCAACAAAAGGGTTAAGAATAGTAGATCCATAGGTCTTAAGGTTACCTCTTAGTGCGTCGATGGTGACGTTTGAAACGCCAATGGATTCTTGAATTGCATCGGCCTTTGATCTCCATGCCGGTGTGAGACCTCTAAGAATTTTTCGAACGAGCTCTCTATCCATGAATGTTTTCTTGAGAGCATGTAGGTCATTTACGATTATTGAAAATCGCTCAAACATTTCGTCCCCCTTTTCACCTTCCTTCATGTAAAATAATTCACAAGAATGGGTTAGGAAATCAATTTTTGCTTCCCTTACCTGGTCCGTACCTTCGTACGTAACTTCTAGCTTGTCCCACATCTCCTTTGCCGTTGTGCAACACGATATTTTCCTGTAATCGTCAGCATTAACAGCACAATATAATAAATTAATTGCTTTAGCATTATTTTGAACTTTTCGGATGTCATCCGCGTCATACTCATCCTCGGACTTGGGAACCCATTCGTTTTCCACCTTCTTTGTTGGAATTTGGTTTCCCTTCATTATCACCTTCCAAAGGTGAAGGCTGTTGGACTGAACGAAGATCTTCATCCTCTCCTTCCAGTTCGTGTAATTTGTACCGTTGAATAGAGGTGGTCGTGTGGAACACTGTTCTTCATCAATTCCTGCAAAAGAATCACGAGTAGAAGCCATGGATGGTTCTCTCAAACTGTTAAGTTCTCAAAGAGTTGGGCTCTGATACCAATTGTTAGAAAATACGCTTAACGCTAGAGGGGGGGTGAATAGCGTTATAATAAAATTTAGCGTAAACTTGCGGAAATTAAAATTTGCAGGAAATAAATAAGTGCGTTAAATAAACAAAAAGGAAAGAACGCACCGATATATTCTGGTTCACCACAACACGTGGCTAGTCCAGTCCCCGAGAGACTCTCTCGAGATTTTTCACTAACTTGTCAAGCTTACGGGTGCTCAACAAACCTTTACAACTTAAGGACACAAGCCTTAACACATTTGCTCGGAGATACAACACTCCAAGACTTCAACCAAGGAAACACAAGTTCCTTACAACAAGAGAATCACAATTCTCTTACAAGTGTATAAAACACTAAACACTCAAACAAAATACTCCTTAATGAGTAGATATGAGTAAAAGAAGTAAGCTCTAGATCACAACAACTTTGGACAAGAATATGGCTCTCAAAAGCTTTATGAAATTGAATATAAAATGATAAACAAAAGTATGCAAGCTTATAGCAATGTAATGATCAGTTGTAGTATGTTGTTGTGTTTAAAACACTGAAATGAAGCTGTATTTATAGTTGAAAAACTTGGCGTTACCGTTGCCTAATTGCCAATTAAGAGTTGCTGATTTTACTCACTGACAATCGATTGTCAAACCCCAACAATCGATTGTCTGCCAGTCAGATCAAAATTCAATCCCAGATTTTACGCTTGATAATCGATTACTTACAATCCATAATCGATTACTGGCAACGTTCAAAAAATCCTTTCCAGATTTTACCACAAACAATCGATTGTCCAGAATCAACAATCGATTACTCAGCAACGTCCAAAAAATCTTTTCCGGATTTTAATCAAAACAATCGATTATACAAAATCAATAATCGATTACCCAATAACGTTCAAAAAATCTTTTCCGGATTTTAATCAAAACAATCGATTATACAAAATCAATAATCGATTACCTGACGGTATTTGAAAACTTTACGACAACGGTCAGCTTCACAATCGATTGCACAAAGTCAACAATCAATTACTTATCAGTTTTTGAAAAACATTTTAGACACTGTCTCTTTGACAATCGATTGTCCAATGTAACAATCGATTATTTAATAAATTTGAAAATCACTGGAAGACACTGTCTCAACATAATCGATTACCATTAGTTCATAATCGATTATACTGAGTTTTGAAAAACTTTGATGAACACTGCCTCAGTTACAATCGATTTTCATTAGTTCACAATCGATTGTCATGCAGGTTTGAAAAAAACCTGATGCTCACTGTCTTACTCACAATCGATTGTCATTAATTCACAATCAATTGTCATGCAGTCTTGGTTGAAAACAATCGATTATCATAAGTACATAATCGATTATCTTAGTCCAGATTTTTAAGGCATGTCTAAAAATTATTTTGACTACTGTAAATATGCATGATTTAAAATCATTTGACATTAAATTAAATATGCATGATTTTGGAAAATAGTTTTATGAGAGAAGCCATGTTACGAGTCAAGTTGTAGGATCAAGATCACAATTAAGAATGACTCAATTAAACTATAAAACTTTGTCTTGAGCTTGAATCTCGTTGTATATCAATTGTGCGCTTGTTTCTTGAACTTCGTCATATATCAATTTTCGCTTCGTTTGTCATTCATCAAAACCTATACAAAAGAACACACGTTTTAGTATATTGCATTGAGAACGTGTTTCCAACAATACCCAGCTTAGAAATAATTTCGCCATGAGTTTGTACATTATTTTGGAATCACAGTGTCACAGCTATTGGTATAACATGATTTTAACAGATTATTTGCTATTTGCATAAGCAAAACTACTCAGCTAGAGTTTTTTTTTTTAAAAAAAATCCCTGGACATATCAAGTTAGTCATGGATATTCCAGAACTTCTCATCTTAACACAGGCACACCTTATCTATTGCTCTTTGCTAACTGAAAACTAATGAAGATCCAGTGGTATAAAGGTATAACTGAAGCTACCAAGCCAGGGCATCAAATTCCAGGTTTTAACGACCATTTCGGGATCCTATTTCACAAAACTTAACCTACAGGCAATGAGAATCAGAGAGATCTAACATGGATCATGTTCGGACAGTGGTGTTGAGCTTTAAACCGAAGAACACAAGACATAGATAGAGCTAATATCATTTCAAATCATGAAGACCTCATTTAATCTAACAATATATCACCACACAATCGCGCTGGATAAAACAATCAAGCGTCATAGAGTGAAAAATAGAAACACTCAAGCTTTTCACATAGCAAAGTCACTCCGGATTTTCGAGTTTTACGCTAGTGACAAAGAATCATCAGGATGCCAACTCTAGTAACATGAAAGATCTAGAGAAGTAAAGCTCTCCGGGTCTCTTCAAGGTACAAATTGCCATAGTGATAAGCATATTTCAAGTATGATTCCTGATATAGGCATAAGAAAACATTACTAGCATACCCTTCCAGGATAACTGAATCTTTTTCCCAAATCATACAACAACCACCCTAACACAGCCTAGAGCCTACATCTTTCCTTTTGTTCTTCTGATAAAACATAACACAGCCTATGTCACAAAGCAAAGCCGTCTCAAGCTCGGACAAAGATGCAACAATGCTGAGCTGACAGTAAACATAAAAACAATCTAATTTTAAAGAATTAAGACATAACAGAACTATTTTGGACCATACAGTCAACCCAATTATTTTGGAATTCAGATGTTGTTTATCCATTATACTGAAATAGGCATACAGAACCCAAGACACCTTTTTAAAGGTGCTGATTTTTTTCTCCAAATCATACAACAAACACCATATTTATTATGCAATCATCTGTTTTCAGCAAGTCTAAAGTACAAAACTTTAAAAGAAAATATGTGAACCGAATCAATTACCACTTTGAAAAACTAAGCATCTCGGGAAGGAATCATTCCAGCCTTTCTTGCATAAGCAAAAAT
This sequence comes from Nicotiana benthamiana, assembly GCA_034376525.1. Lineage (NCBI taxonomy): Eukaryota > Viridiplantae > Streptophyta > Magnoliopsida > Solanales > Solanaceae > Nicotiana > Nicotiana benthamiana. The sequence goes on along the minus strand of CM067335.1, from coordinate 105,458,325 downwards.
GCCACCAGCTTCAATGACAGGACCAGCATCACCAATTGGCTTCAATTTATACTCTTCCCCAGTCGTATGATTAATCAACCTACTCTCTCCTAGTTCAACAGTCACCACATCACCCGTCTTACACTCCTCACAAATCCTCACTTCCGATTCAAGCGGATAAACTTCGCCAGTCGCAACCGAGTTCCTGAAGAATATCCTCGCGTACGACTCCGCCACCACCGCAGCTCTTAAAGCAACCGGCGCGTGCTCCCGCGACGACCCGCACCCGAAGTTGTCGCCGCCTATGATGATGGAGTACTAAGTACTTTGGATGTGAATTCATCCGGGTCGACGAAACGGGTTTGTACGATGAAGGGAGTCCGCACAGCGCGTAGCACCCGAGTTTTTTGTACTCGTCTGGGTTTGACGGGACTAGGGTTAGGTATTCTGCGGGGATGATTTGGTCAGTGTCGATGTTGTCCCCGACGACGTAGCAAAGGCCGTGGAATGCTGTGGCGGTCGTGGTGGGTTTCTGGTGTGGTGGAGGCAGCGGAACAACGAAGGGGTGCGACGGTGGAGTTTTTGGGAGTTGGACCAAAATGAGAAATTAAAGGATTAAAAGGGTTATTGGAGGAAATTGAAGGGAGTTTGACGGAGGCGGAAATAGAGGAGGCGCGTGGTTGGCAGGGGGACAGTTTGAAGGTGGTGATAGAACTGGAAAGAGTTGATGAAGCCGCCATTGCTGAAAGCTTCGGAGATTGCTAATTTTGCTGAGAGTGGAGAGTGTTAAAAATATCAATGTACTAATATTTATCAATACTTACACAGGAGTTGTGTAATGGTAAGCAAATTCATTTACAACAACCGAGAGTTTGTGAGTTGAATTTTTCCAAGAACAAGAATGGAAAGTTCTTGGTAGGTAAGAATGAGGCTGCAAAATTCACGGTTCCAAAACGGAACCGGACAGGAATCGAGGTTCTGACGGTTCTGCCGGTTCCGGCGGCCCGGTTCCGACGGTTCCCCGGAATCGTGACGGGACGGTTCTACTCGTTGGAATCGTGGAACCGGAACCGCCATAAATGAAATCGGAACCGGACCGGTTCAAGCGGTTCCAAACGGTTCCACTAACTGGCAGAGTTTTAAAAAAAAAAATTTTTTTAATAATTTCCAAACGACTCTTTTTCAAAATTAGCCGTTTGGAATTTTAAAAAATAGTCATTTGGCCCTCAAACTTTAATTTAACCCAAACTTTATATAATTACACAATTTCTCATTTCTCAACTATAAATACCCCCTCATTCTTTCATTTTTATTCACCAATTCATCAATTTCTCTCGATCTCTCTCAAGCTCTCTTTCAATCTTTCTAGTGCAAGTGCTTAATTTATTGTTGCAAATTCGTGAAACATTGTGAAGTTGTTGAATTGAAGTTTTCGAGTGTTCAATTTCAACGATTTTCAATTTTCAAGAAGTTGTTCGTCAATCCGGTAAACTCGTTTCAACTCTTACGTGCTAAGAATATTTTTGTGTGTTGTTATTTTGCTTTATTATAATTATTATGACATTTTCGTTAAAAAATATGTTCGGTAAAGGAGAATCTAAAACCGGTGAAAGTAGTCGCCAAAATACTACCCCTCCCCCGGCTCCCCGACCTAGAAAAGATAAGCAAGTTCAAAGTAGTAGCCAACCTATAAATACAAATGAACCCTTCGAAATCCTTGATAGTGATCACCCGTGTTTTCAATTTAGCGATATGGATTTTCTACATGATGCAGCAGTTGGTGATAGAATAGACGATGATATTATGAATGCTCTTTATACTAATGCACCTATCTTAGAGGAAATGAGGATGATGATGATGATGAAACCCAAGCTCCAGTAGATATAGATGATACACCTACTAGTCCTGCTCATAACTTAGGTGATGAACCGGCACACCCACACGTACAAACTCCCACTTTTAGTAGACAACCTCCTAAACGTTCAGAAACATCATTAGTTTGGCAATTTTTTATTCAACTAAGAGAACAAGATAAGGCAAAGTGTAAATCTTGTGGGAAATTACTTGTTCATAGATATACTGGAGATAATGACATGCTAACTACAGTAGATTGGACTAATGTTAAAATTCTTTTAGATTTTTTAGAATATTTTCATGTGGCTACAAATGCTTTATCTGGCTAATATTATCCAACTATTTCTAACTGTTTAGTTTATATTGCCGCACTTGCTAATTTGTTTGTTGATTTTAACGAGGGAGGGGAAATTTATGTAATTGCAATAACTGAAATGAAAAAGAAGTTTAAAAAATATTTTTTTCTAATCCCTCCTATATTTGGTGTGTCTGCTATGCTAAATCCTACTATGAAATTAGGAGGTCCTCACTTTTGGTATTCTACTATTTATAAAGCTTTAGATCTTTCAGAAGAAGAAATGGCTACACTATCTGATGCGAAAGCATCAATTAAAGTGAATGCTCAAACTGTTTATAATGCTTATAAACAGGCGTTAGAGCATGCTAGGCCTAATATTCCAACCCCTACTTCGTCTACATCACAGGCGTCTAAAAGAGCTGCTGGCTTAACAGCTCTTAAATCGTGGACGGAGTTCAGGGGTACTCAAGGGGAAAATTTAGATGAAATTTTCCATCTAAATGAGCTTCAAGTTTATTTGTCGCAGGGACTAGAGAATGAGAATCCAGACGGCTCTTTTGACCTTTTGGATTGGTGGAAGACACGGGAAAAATATTTTTCCGTTCTTGCAAGGATGGCTCGGGATGTTCTGTCGATTCAAGCGTCAACAATTGCATCGGAGAGCGCCTTTAGTCAAGCAATACTACAAATAGGTGATCACAGAGCGTCGATGCGGGACAGCTTGGAAAAATCAGTGCTTTTTCGAGATTGGATCCGCGCAGAAAGAAGGAACTTTGGGCTAGCTAAATCACAACCAGAAATAGATGAGTGCTATGAAGAAATGCTAGCAGAACTTGCTCAGAAAACATCTTCACCCGGAAGTGGTGATGAACAAGCTTCATTTCCACCACCGCCAACACAACCACCTCCAAACCTTGAAGGTTTTATGAGATTTGTTAGAAATAATACATAAATTATGATGTAACTTGTACATTGGCATGTCTTCTTTTAGTTTTTTTTCCTTTTAATGGTGGTATTAGTACCATGTTGTGCTCATTCCATTGGGGGAAGGACGACTAAGAAAGATATGCCATTTTGGTCAATAAATATGCTCTTTATCATATCCTTGAATATCTTTTGTCTCAATATTTCTTTGTCTTTACTCTATATCAATCCTTGAATATTTATATAACATACAATATATAACATACAAAACAATATACTAATGACAAAATTCTTTTATCAATATATACTACTTATATACAATTTATACTAATTACTAACTACAACACAATATACACTACTTATATACAATATATACTACTTAAATATAATATATACTACTTATATACAAAATATACACTACTTATACACAATATATACTAATTACCAAACACGATATATACTATACTAATAACATAGTACACCATATAAAATATATTCTACAATATACAAATGACTACTATACAAGATATTGATTTAAAAAAAAATAATTCAGAACCGCCGGGAACCGCCGGAATCAGAACCGCCAGAACCGGAACCGGACGGTACTCGGAACCGTATGATAGCGGTTCCGACTCCGGAACCGCCAGAACCAGAACCGCCAGAACCGCAGAACCGGAGCCGCCAGACCCAAATAGACCTAGAACCGGAACCGGATACAGCCTTAGGTAAGAATGCTGTGGTCTATTTGGAAATAGCCTCTCTAACCTAGGGTAGAGGTAAGGTGTAGAATTATATTGGGTTATTATTGTTGTTAGAGTGTTAAAAATGTGGGCAGTACTTATTAGATAGGGATTTTTACCTATATATACCATATAGCAAACCTTATTACCAAAATTGTGTATGGTTTGGTATTTACACGCCTATACCATGTTTTGTTTACAAAAATTGTACCAAACCCAAATTAGCTGAATTCTATCCTAAAATAGCGCCACTTTTGTAGCTATCAGAATTAGTGTGATTCTGACACAATTAAATGACAGTTTGAAAACGTAACAAAATCATAAACCAGCGTGATTCTCTCATTCTGTTACAGAAACATAGCTCTCATCTGTAACTCAAAAAATACGAGAATCTCCAACAATCAAATTGTAGAGCTTCCAAATTGTTGAATACAGTTCTTCTACATCAATACAGAAATTCTAGAATCTAAATCTGTTCTTCATCTACATCAGCACATAAATTGTCGAATCTAAATCTGTTCTTCGTCGAAATCAATACAAAAATTCTCTAATTGTTGAATAGAGCTCTTCGTCGAAATCAGTACAAAAATTGTCATATTGTCGAATACAACTGTTCGTCGTCATCAGTACAAAAATTGATGAATCTAAATCTGTTCTTCGTCTGTTTTTCTATCAACTACACAAAATTATGTCAAAAATCCCAATAATGCTGAAATCAAATGGTTATTGGGATAACTATGGCAGATTCTGAGATGGTAGATGATAATGCAAGCTACGGAATTCTCCAATCTACAATTGCAGAACAATTATCGATTGATACATCGGATAAAATTGTAGAAATAAAATACATTGTGAATAATAATTGTCCTCCATTGGAGATTAGGAATGATATGGGTGTTCGTGTATATATGGAAATGAAAAAAGAGAATAAAAACTTAGGTTCGTATCCCTTATGTATTAACATAAGAGATTTCAATATGGAATTGGCAATCACCAATGAAAGCATCAGTACAAGTAATGTTTGATTCGACAATGCTGAGTGTTTTTGTGTTACCTACTAATCTATGATTCAACGACATGTATCTACAATTAAACTATGATGATGATATAGTACTGGAAATGACACAGCGATGTTGCTTTCAAATTTACCTACATAGTTACTACATTTGTGAATTTATTGTCTGCAGGTTCTTCAGGATCACTAAGGTTACTAGAAATTCCATCCTCACCAGCTATAGAGGAATATCAAAGTGAAATAATAATTGAATCTACGCAAACATGTATTGGAGAAGGACAAGTGTACCAGGACAAGAAAACAATAGTTGTTGCAATGAAGAATTATGCAGTTATGCACAAGTTCCAGTTCAGAGTGAAAAGATCAAGTAATAGAAGGTATGTAGTTAATTATGGATTTGAAAATTTACTGTATTATTGAAGATAGGTTTGTTTATGTAATTGTAGTTAAATTGTAGTCATTTTGTAGTTAATTGTAGTGTTTAATAAATATGTCTGAATATTGTATTTTTTTGTAGCTACTGGCTTGTATGTGTAGCTGAAAACTACAAATGGCATTTCAAGGCAACGTCAATTCATGATTCTTCATTATTCAAGATAAGAAGTTTTAGCCGACAACACACATGCTGCCGAATGGACGAAACATTTATACAGCACAAATGTACTGCAACAGTAGTTGGTAGCATTGTCGTTCCAAAGTATTGTGATCCTAAGACTTTTTACACGCCAAAAGACATACAAACTGACATGTTATCCGAACATGGAGTGAACCTAAGCTACATGCAAGCATGGAGAGCAAAGGAAAAAGCATTACAGTTTTTGAGAGGGAATCCGTGTGACTCGTACAATAGATTACCAAAATATTTTTATATTCTTGAGAAGAATTATCTCGGTTCTGTTGTTAAATTGAAAAAGGCAGCAGATAATTATTTCTTGTACGCATTTGTTGCTCTTTGTACATCAATAAATGGTTGGCAACATTGTAGGTCGGTAGTAGTGGTTGATGGGACATTCTTAAAATCAGCATATAGGGGTATTATGCTGACAGCAAGCACCATGGATGCAGCAGGTACTAGATGCAATAATTTTATAGTTATTTTGTAGACATTTTAAACAATGTAGGTAAATTATAGTTATATTGTAGTTAGTTAGTATTTATATAAATCAATGTAGTTAAATTGCCTAAATTCTCAATATATATTTATATTTAATAGTTAATCTTATTTTATGACTACAAATTGTAGGTTCTACTTTGCCATTGGCATATGCTGTTGTTGATTCTGAAAACGACGCGTCTTGGAAGTGGTTCTTTGAACAATTCAAGGAGGCATATGGTGAAAGACCTTCAATGTGTGTTGTCTCAGATAGACATGAGAGTATATAGAAGGCAACATCAGTTGTCTATCCGGGCATGGCACACTACTTTTGCATGTGGCATATATGGACAAATATAAGGTCAAAATTCAAGAAGGCACATCTACAATTACATGAATTGTACTTTACTACAACACGGTCATATACTCTGGATGAATTCAATGAAAGGATAATGAAGATTGAAAAGGTAGACCCACGTGTATCGTCTTACCTATATGATATTGGCTATCATAGATGGTTAAGAGTACATGCAACGGTGAATAGAACTTTTACTATGACGTCAAACATTGCAGAGTCGTTGAACGCTGTAACAAAAGAGGCAAGAGAGCTGCCAATATTTGATCTATTTGAGTATATGAGGACTATTCTAGAACGTTGGACAAAAGAAAAGTTATTGAAGGCAAAGGGTACTTTCACATTCCTTGGTCACAAATTCAACAAAGAATTGGAAGATAAAAATACATTATCCCAGAAACTAAAGGTAATATATTCTTGTTTGGTGCAGGAGAAAAAACAAAAATAGTAGTAGCTGCAGTGTTTTCATTTTGTAGTTAAAATGTAGTCAAATTGTGGGTAAATGTAGTTATCGTTTATATGTAGTTTATTTGTAGCTGATTTGTAGTTAACTGATTATTGCTAATCTAGTTAACTGATTGATGTATTATTATTTTCTGTTTGGTCTTGAATTGTAGGTGAGGGCTTCAACAGATCATATACATACTGTGTTAGATGGTGTGGGCGGTACATTTGTATGTCTAGAAAACAAGAAATGTAGCTGTGGACATTCCAACTTGATGAACTTCCATGTGCCCATGCTTTGGCAGCATTAAGGCATAGGAATGAAAGGCATGACAACTATTGCTCTCTGTATTACACAACGAAGAGCCTTCTTCTTACCTATGAAATGCCAGTAAATCCTCTTCCTGATGAAGCCAATGGGATGTTCCACAACATATGTTGGATGAGGTAGTAAAGCCATCGGGGGGAGATAAAAGGCAGCCAGTTAGACCTCACAAGGAAAGATATAAAACAATTGATGAAATAAACTCAAAGAAGTACAATGTGTCATGTGGCAATTGTGGAGGTGAAGGGCATAACAAAAAAACTTGCAAAAATGCGCTGAAAAAGAAATGAATATCATGTAGCTAGAATAGTTATTCAAAATAAAATGTTAGTGAGCCCAAATTATCGGAATTTATTGTGTAACTGTTCTACGTTTTGACGATAATAAAGAAGTATAACCATATATTTGAGTGTTTGCACTATTTACATTTTTTATGTATTCCGTCAAGCATCAATTCTTTTCATTTTTTATTGAATAGTTAAACTTCTGTAAAAGCTATATGGAAAACGTCTGATGTTAATAAAGAAAACAATGAATGTAAATTGTTGCCAGATTGTAGTTATAGTGTAGTGTAAGTGTGTTCTAAATGTAGTACTGGGAATCACCTAGTGGGAATTTGTAGTTATAATGTAGTTCAATGTAGTTATATGCAATTGTAGTTATATGTAGTTCAATTTGTAGTTATATGCAATTGTAGTTAAATTGTAGTCATTTTGTAGTTAATTGTAGTATTTAATAAATATGTCTGAATATTATATTTTTTTGTAGCTACTGGCTTGTATGTGTAGCTGAAAACTGCAAATGGCATTTCAAGGCAACGTCAATTCATGATTCTTCATTGTTCAAGATAAGAAGTTTTAGCCGACAACACACACGCTGCCGAATGGACGAAACATTTATACAACGCAAATGTACTGCAACAGTAGTTGGTAGCATTGTCGTTCCAATTTGTAATTATATGCAATTGTAGTTATATGTAGTTCAATTTGTAGTTATATTCAATTGTAATTAAATTGTAGTCATTGTAGATAAATTATTTTTTCAAAGAATAATTGTAGCAACTGAAGGTATTATATAAAAATAACTCCAACATTAAAGTGAAATTATAAGACAAAGCTGTTACGGCAAAAATGCTATTAGATAGCTCGAATACTCGAGTATAATGTATTCAAGAAAAATTATTGATTACAACCAAAATGACTTAATGATTACATTGTTTTCCAATTCAACTACCAAATATGAACAGAATAGTCTACTTCTTCTTTCGTTGAACTTTAGTCCTCTCATTCTTTGCTGGTGCACCCTTCCTCCTTGCAAGTCTGCCAGTAACCTCACTCTCACTGATTGAACCATCTGTTAGCTTCTTTGTGGCGTAGTCCCACAATAGAGCTCCATAGCGTCTACGGTGTTGGTCAATATCAGTAAGATATTACTTTGGGATAGACAAATCACCATTTCTAATATACTCTGCAAAAGCAGCCACAAATACACCACAATCCCTGCAGAATATGAGAATTTTTCATTATATACCAAATGATAAAAAATATTAATTAAACATATAGAAAGGGAGATTAGTTTTTTACAGTGAGCCTTCCTTTTGTTTTGGAATCTCAGCAACCATCCATTGTATGTCGAGAGGGTCTGTAACTGGTTTCTCTATGTATGACTTTGTAGTCTTGAAGTCAATGTCTTTGCGTTTACCGTAAAAACCAGTGCATGACAAATAAAGAGGAATAATGACTGAAAATTTGTCAACCAATGTCTGAACTGTTTGATTACGCTTTGCTCTCACCAATTAATCATAAACATAAAGTTGCCGGTCCTTTATGTCAAAAGCTAGCAACAACCAATGAAAGTTCTCCACAAGGTTAACATGCATTAGCACATAGTCAACAAGATCTCATGCTACATTAGCAAGAATTTTATAGCCCATAATATATTCTCCAATATCATCCTCGGCTTTAGCAACAGAATTCCTTTGATCCAGTGGAGAACTAGTGAACTTCTCATAGATTCTTTCAATTTTTATCTTGAACAAGCAATTAGTTGTTGTAAACCTAGTTTGGATGTTGGGGCCATATTTTCCCTTTTTTCTCAGATAGTACATAATAACATCAATGTGCTGCAAAAGTAAAAGTGCAATTTACAATAAGTTGTAGTGTAGACAATCACATCTACAAAATAACTACATATTAACTACAATTAGAAATTATGAATAAACCTAACAGCTTGCTTCACTTTAACAACACCATAACTACAGATATATAACAGTTAGTCCAAGTGCATCACAAAATATAATTTGATTGCATTTAGCATGAAAGATATAGAAAACAAGTACTATATCTACAATTGACCAATCATAATTATATAAGAACTACACATTACCTTATTTTTTACACTGACTGCATGAGGTTCAAAAAAACAAAATTTTACAGTTGAAGAAAAAATATAGTAACATATATGAGATGTGTACAATATAACTACATTTAAACATCATAGTTAAAGACAAAACTACAATTATAAACTATATACTTACTGTGCTATTGATTACTTGTTCGGGGTGAGTAAGGGCATAGAACCAGTCCTTCTTATCAATCTTCTCACAACCCAAGTCCAACCAAGGATTGATTTGGTTATCCTTATTTGAAAAGAAATATTTCCTCCTGTAATAATAATAGAATGAAACAAATACAAAAAAACTTCAAAAATATTTACAACTTTAAAGTCTAAAAATGGTGAACAGACAGTGTAAATTTAAGCACCATACCTCCTAGATACTTTGTCAGTGCGATGGTATAACCAGGTTGTGAATCTATCTATTAATTCAGGATCAACATTTTCACATATGACACTTATGAAGGGGTGCTTTAGGTAAAAATATTTTGTCCCAGCCAAGGTGTTGCCTTCAGTACTACAGAGGGGAGTGAACCTTGTTCTTCCTTGATGAACGGGGTTTGAATCAACTTGTATGAGCTCGCCATACATGACCAACTGTGATAGGATTTTCGGAAGCTCAAAATCATCCAATGTCACACCTTTGTTTTCAATGCCTTCAGGCACAACTCCAGTCTCCTCTTTTTTATCAAGGCATTCACGAACAACTTCAGTCACTGTTACACCATGAATTGGTGACTGTGGAATGTTGTCTTCAACATCTGTTACATAAAAAATGACATACTCAACAACATTATACCAGTGTATAATCAACTATTTTCAATTAAAAACTACATTATTAAACAATACCTTCTTTTGCTACCTCAGCTGCTTCTTGGAAGTCAGCATTCAAGTCAACTTGTGGTTGAACATGTTGAGGAGAAGTGGGAGCTGAAAAACAAAGTGAAAAAGTTATTAGCAATTCTTGAAGTTTGTAGATATGTATGTAGGAATTATGTAGATACATGTATTACTTGTGCTTGCATGGAGTTGATCACCAACATTGAACTGAAAATGATTATTTTTGTCTCCTTGATTTTGTTCATTATATTTTGTTGAACTACCAGCAAACTACATTTTTTGAGGAATATTTGAGAATGTTTTTTTGTCATAAGTATTATATAGTCTTAGCATAAATTATATGTAAATTCTTACATTTGACTCATCCAATTCATTCCTCCTGTTGACAGCATTCATTACACTTTTCAAAGATTCATCTATGAACTCTCGAAGGTTTGAGTGTTCATCAAAAACATCCTTCTTAAACTGATCTAACTTTCCATCAACCTAAAAATTAATTATGTCTATTAGTTGGTAAGAATATTCTATTAGTTACACTTAAATAAAAGAAACTACAAAGTATTAGGAATGAATTCAAGTGGTGCTAAATTATAACCAAAATATTGTATTTTCTCACAATACCAAGCTTCTTTTCCAACTTCTTGATCGTGCTACTGGCAGATTCCATGGCATTTTGAGAATTAGCTTCTTCGGGTTCAACTGTGGGAGAAGCAGCAGTTAGGACATTTGATGCTTGACCAACCTCTTCGTCTTTATATTTAATCTTCTCTGGGAGATTAAGCACTCCAAGCTCTTCTCCAGATTCAACCATGTTTGAGAACTGAATGATGGAAGTGACAGTTAATTCAATTAAAAAGAAAAATGTAGATGTAATGTAGTTACTATAACTGTAATTGAAGAATTATACAAAGGTTAAAAAAAACCTTGAGCCACTCAGGCTTGATGATCTAGTCTTCACTTACAGTTAACCAAATCTGTCCATTTGTAACTGACCATCTTAAAATACGAGGAATCGATTCAGAGCACCGTGTAGCAAGCTCGGTGCTGACAGAAGAGCAACACTCGTATAGCCATACTTGTAAGGCTAATGAGCATCCACGTATAAGATAAGAATGTACATTGGGATTACAACGATGTCGGACATATTCAATAACCTGCTTGAAGGATTTTGTACCCCATGGGTACGATTCAAAATTACCAGACTCGATAAGAAAGAACATAAACTTGTCTATCAAAGTAACATTGTCCTAATCAGAAGGACAAACAAAGAATTCCAACATATAAAGGACGCACAACTGTACATCATCCACATCGTTTGTCCATGATTTCTTAGTCACTACATTTTTCAAAAGCCATTTCTCAACCCTTTCTTTGTTAGGGAAATATATAGTCATTAAAGGGCTAACATAGTTCAAATTTAACCATAATCTGAGAAACTATTAACACAATTAAAACCAGTAATCAAACAAAATTCTCTCAAAGAAAAATCAAATTTTGACCATTTAAAAGATTAGTCAGTAGACTTTGACAACTCATACTTCATTAGAAGATGAATGGACTGGTTTTGCATACATATTGGGGGCAGATCTAATAAATAACCAAAACACGTTTTCTTGAAAACACGTAATTGGTTTGGGGCTAGTAAAGCCTTTATCTGGCTAGGTATTGTAGGATCATACAAGCTGTGAAATCGGAGCACACCATAATCAACATTTTTTTGAGCAAAGTAAGGTCCATTCTGCAAAAAAAAGTATATTAACTGTGGTTAGAATGACATTACAGATTTTAGCATTACAAGATAGAATGTAACATATCATACCTACTATTTTAATCAACAGACTACATTTAAACTACAATCTAACTACATTTATAAACTGTATAAAAGGCATGCTCCAATTAAACTACAAAATTGAGCCAAATAATATACAAAATTAGGACCAAAAAATTTTTTACAAAAATACACTTGAACAGACAAATAAGAACAAAATAACAGTTAACAGTTAATTAATGTAACCTTGAAAAAAATGTAATATAATTTTATTGAGCATGAAGTTAAATGTACCAGCTATACAAGTTGCAATACAAAAAGCATAGCTACAATTTACTTTGCAGACTACAAATCAACTACAATGTAACTACATTTATACCCTGCTTTTAATCACAGTTCCAAATAACCCTACAAAATTGCGACAAATAATCTACAAAATTGAGACAATATCACAGTTTGCCAAAAAACACTTCAACACCAAAAAAAACACTTGCAGAATATTTTTTGGCAAAAAAATTAAACTACAAAATAGTGAGGACAAATAAAAATTGTTTACCTTTAATGAAATTTTTTGAGAAACCAATTTTGTATATTTTTTTGAGGGTTTCTTCTTTTTTTGTTTTTAGGGGGAAGGAAATACCTTTTGTTTTTTCGGAGTTTGAAGTTTGGGTGAATATTCTACAAAATCATCATCATCTACCATCAAGTCTTTCCCCTTGTGCTTAAGTTGTTTGTCGACTTATTTTCTACTCCGCTAACATCAACATAGTGCAAATGCTTGCTTCGCATTTCAGCACAGATTTGTCTTGGAGATCCACGACCTTTATTTTTTTCACTTGCATTGAGAGATTGTGTGTTTTTGGGTGGTGATTTAGGTGTTAAAACACCCAAATCAAAAGACGGAATATCGGGTAATACATCTTTTGATTATTGTTTTTTTGGAGTATTTGCGTTTTTCATCATTTCTGACTTGAATACAAATTTGGAATGGGATTTGAAACTGTAGGGGATTCAACAGAAATTCTCGAACTGGAAGTTTAGGGATGTGCGATAATGGTGGAAAAACTAATTTCAAACAGAGTTGTGTAAAAATCGTGGGGGGGGGGGGAGGGGGGAGGGTAATTAAGACAGGGGAGGTAAATCATGGGTTTTGATAGACAGAGAGAGAAGCGTGTGGAGATATGTAAAAATCTGAGAAGATACGGTTCCGAAAATCATGCCTACAATTAATGAGGCTATAATTAAGGACTTAAGTTGAATTATGGTACATAAATTGAAAGTTGGTATGCTTAAATGTAATAAACACAAACCTTAAACATGGGAGGTAATAATGTTTGCTATATGGTATAGATATATAAAAATCCCTATTAGATATTGGGCGTTATTATTATGGATCAAAAAAGCAGGCCAGCCGCTATTTTTAGAGTCCACCAAACCCTATATTCTGTAACTCCATATTTATTTTACATTCTCCTCTCTTTTTTTTAGTACTAACTTTAGTATACTTGCATCACACATGTGCATCACGTGAATCAATATAAAATATATAAAAATTATTAAAAATAGCTATGGATGTAATATGTTTAAATGATAAAAATAAATATTAGTACATTGATATAATATATAGTTAGATTCAACATTTTCTGAATGAATATTTGTGTAATTAGTTCTATAATATTTATATAAGGTGCATATATTCTATGTTGTTTTATCTCATTTGGTATTTCTTTTTAAACTCTACGTTGATAATGTCATTATACAAAAACAAAAAAGTTATTCTTCAGAAAATTAATCAAAATTATAGACAAGCTAACTGAACCTATTTGATACGCTCAAATTACACTTCAATTAAGAGTGTAAGTATCAAGCACGTAAATTCTCTTTCCAATAAATGTATTTTTTTCATAGTATACGCGTATATATTCTAAATTTATTCATCAATATACATATACTTGATTGGTGCATATTGTATAATAAGGTCTTCAAAGTCCTAATATTCTTGCAATCCTAGATGGCCGAAAAACAAACATGAAGTTGTGTTTTATTTCTCTTCAAAGCTCTAATACTTGAACAACCTTAATACTTGATTGTTTTTAATCTCTTACTCACATATGTTCTTCTAAGTGTGAGTGAATTAGTATTTCTACCATAATAATTTTTATATATAAATTTATAGTCTGACTCGATGTTATAGATTCAACTGAATCTATCATTAGAATATTACATCTATCCATGTGCGTATCATTAATTCCACAGGGAATAAGTGTGAAAAAGTTACTTGTTCAGTGTGTTGCAACTAAAGTTATATCTTTATTCGGTTAATAGTAACAAGATAGTGATTTGTAGTAACAGGAGTATCTAAGGAGTTTGATTTGAAGTAACAACTAATTGAAATATTTAACGAGTGTTCAATGTAATTAAGCAACCAAGGTTGTGTCCCCTTTAATGAAGTGTAATGTTTACAGGCGTTAATATGATATATTTCTAATGAAAGGTTCTTTTGATGTGCAAATGATGCCTAATATACTACCCAATAGTTGAGTAGTATTTTTTCTTTACAATTTTTCCAAATGTAAAAGAGTTGCAATGAAGAATCATCAATGTATGCCAATGAAAACCCACTTATTCCTAAGCGATTTTATTAAACAAGGTTTAAAGCCTTGAGTCATTGATATTTACTTCTACATATTCTAACCCATTTTCCCAAGCAACGCAAGAATTTAATGGCTTTTGTTAATATTTAAGACCACCAACAATAAATGAAGAATGAGAAGTAAATAAATATTAACCAACCATTATATATATATTCAATGTTAAACACCCATTTAGGGTCCACAACCTTAGTATTTAAAGTTAGCTACACATGCTAAAATACAGTACCAACTAATATTTAATTCGATGAATGCATACAAAGTAGGGAATCTTCAACTAAAAGCTTCCAAAAAGAGAAAATATTTATGTCTTGGAATGTAGTATAAAGACTAGACAAAATGAGCCCACAAAAGCTTCATAAAACTATTTATAGTGGGGCAAAAATCGGAAAAAAATTGGATAAAATTGCCGTTTTAGATCTGATATGCAATCGCATTCTTGTCACATAACAAGTATGCGGTCTGCATTTTGAACACCCAGACCACAGAGTAAAATCGTAGTTTACAGGTCTTCATCGCATTACCATTATGCGGTCGGAATTGGAGTTATGCGTCTGCAGTTTGTCTCGCATCTTTGACCTTCAGTTGTCTTCATGGTTGGTTATGATCACATTGCAGACCGCATTTTGATTATGCGGTCGCATCTTGAACCACATTCTTCACGTGAGATTAAGCTCGGGACTCTACTTCAGTCTGCGATTCTTTTGTCCATTATGCGGCTCACATGTATGATTTGCGATCACATAGTGAACCGCACATCGATGTTTGTGCAACATCTTGCTCTTTTCTTGTCTTTTTGCTTCAATTTCCATGTTCCTGAGTTCCCCTTCCTTATGTACTGTATATGTAACAAAACTAAATAAGTATTAGTTATAATTGCATTAAAACAAACTAAAATCTAAGCAATTAGTATTGAAATGTACCGAAATTCTCCGGCACATCACTCTTCTTGTGTAAAAAAAGTTGCCTGGATACTTATTGATGAGTCTAAATTCCCTTCTTTGCGCATTCAACCAATACCAAATAAAAGTTAATACTATCCTAAACTCACTCCGAATGCACTCTGCTAATAAAAATATTAAAATTTTAAGAGTTTACAATGTTAAGGTTAATTTTTCAAAATGATTGGAGAAAACATTTATAGTTATTTTAAGAGTTTCATATACATTAGTTTATCCTAAATTTTAAAATTAATTGTATTTGATCGTAGTATGGGTGTGGCTTAATTTATTTCTAAATTAACACCATATTAGTTCAGACTTCTAGAATTTTAAAATTAAGATTAAATCAAAACTTCTAAGAATTTAATAGGAAAAAGGCAAACATGCATTACTGATGGATGTGCCATATTTTTAAGTAAACAATTATTAGTAATTTGGAGAAAAACTATACTATTATATACCTGGAGTCTAAAGAATTAAAACAACTTTAATGGCCATGCAGTAAACTCCAAAAGGATATTTAAAAAAATTGGTCACATAAGGAAAAAATTTAATAAGTGTTACAAAACTTAGCTCAAAGTAATAAACAAAAAGTTAGACAACAAAGTAGAGAGAAATAGAGAAGAGAATATATTTCTTCTATGTATCCAAGTGTATTACAAAATGATTTCTCATCCTCTATTTATAATACTACATAGAGGTATACTAAAAGAATTTCATAAATATGTCATTAAGCTTTTGAGATCATGGAGGAAGATCATGGGCAGATCATGGAGGTGTGGGAGTTACAACAATAAGTATTGGAGTAGTGGGAGTTATGGAGATAATGGATAAAAGTAGTGGATGTTATAGGAGTTATGGACATCCACCATAATCTAATATTTCATAACACTCCCCCTTGGATGTCCAAAGATAATGTGCCTCGTTAAAACCTTAACTAAAATAAAACCCAATGGGAAAAAAAAATTCTAGAAAAGGAAAAAGAGTACACATATCTAACAAAATGCATTTTGTTGCCTCGTTAAAAACCTTGCAAGGAAAACCCAGTGGGACAAAACCTTGTAAGGGAAAAAGAGTGCAACGCGCATTAACTCCCCCTGAAAAGAGCATCAATTCACATCCTTGAGCCTTCGCATTCCAATCTTGTGTACCAGCTTCCTGAAGGTTGACGTTGGTAGAGATTTTGTGAACAAATCAGCCATATTATCACTTGAACGAATCTGTTGCACATTGATATCACCATTCTTTTGAAGATCATGTTTGAAAAATAACTTTGGTGAAATATGCTTTGTTCTATCTCCTTTTATGAATCCTCCCTTCAATTGGGCTATGCATGCTGCATTGTCTTCATACAAAATCGTGGGTAGTTTGTCACATTTCAAACCACATTTGTCTCGAATATGATGTATTATAGACCTCAACCACACACACTCTCGACTTGCTTCATGAATAGCGATTATCTCAGCATGATTAGATGAAGTAGCCACAATTGATTGCTTAGTCGATCGCCAAGATATGGCAGTGCCTCCACAGATAAACACATAACCTGTTTGAGATCGAGCCTTGTGTGGGTCAGATAAATATCGTGCATCAGCATAACCAACAAGATCAGGACTGCAATTATTGCTATAAAATAAGCCCATATCGGTAGTCCCTTTTAGATACCGCAATATATGTTTGATTCCATTCCAATGTCTCCTTGTGGGAGCAGAGCTATATCTTGCTAAGACATTAACTGAAAAAGTTATGTCAGGCCTTGTAGTATTTGCAAGATACATTAGTGCGCCAATTGCACTAAGATATGGTACTTCAGGACCAAGTAGCTCTTCATTCTTTTCTTGCGGTCGGAATGGATCCTTATTCACATCAAGTGATCGAACAACCATCGGAGTACTTAAAGGATATGCTCCATCCATGTAAAACCGTTTCAATACCTTTTCTATATAGGCAGATTGATGAACAAAAATTTCGTTTGCCAAATATTCAATTTGCAAACCAAGACATAATTTTGTCTTTCCGAAATCTTTCATCTCGAATTCCTTCTTTAAATAATCAATTGCCTTTTGGAGTTCTATGGGAGTTCCAATAAGGTTTATGTCATCGACATATACGGCAAGTACAACAAATTCCGATGTTGTTTTCTTTATAAAAACACATGGGCAAATGGAATCATTTATATAGCCTTCCTTTAATAAATACTCACTAAGACGATTATACCACATTTGTCCTGATTGCTTTAGACCATACAAAGATATTTGTAATTTGATTGAAAACATTTCCCGGGACTTTGAATTATGAGTGTTTGGCATTTTGAATCAATCGGGAATTTTCATGTATATCTCATTATCAAGTGAGCCATAAAGATAGGCAGTAACCACATTCATTAAATGCATGTCAAGCTTTTCAAGGACAGCAAAACTAATGAGATAACGGAAAGTTATAGCATCCATTACGGGTGAATATGTCTCTTCATAATCGACACCAGGCCTTTGAGAAAATCCTTGTGCAACAAGGCGTGCCTTATATCTTTGTACCTTGTTTTTCTCATTTCTCTTGCGTACAAAGACCCATCTATAGCCAACAGGCTTAACACCAGTAGGTGTTTCAACTATAGGCCCAAAAACTTCACGTTTTACAATTGAATTCAATTCTGATTGGATTGCTTCTTGCCATTTTGGCCAATCAAGTCTTTGTCGACATTCTCCAACAGATTGAGGTTCAAGATCCTCACTTTCTTGCATAATTCTAGATGCAACATTATATGCAAAGACATAATCCACCACTATATCTACTCGATTAAAATTTGTCTCAATATCGAATGGATTTATTGATAGTTCCTTATTTTCCTGAGTCTCGGGCTCAATGGATTCTTCATGAATCTCAGAATTTATTAAATCGTGAATTTCCTCATGAGATTCTTTCGTAGTGTCATTTTGATCATTTGCTTTCCTTTTTCTAGGATTTCGATCTTTGGAACCTAATGGCCTGCCACGTTTTAGGCGTGCTTTCGACTCATTAGATATGACACTAGAAGATTGTCCAATAGGGACATCAATACGGATTGGAACATTCTCTGCGGGGATGTGAGATTTTGTTATCCTTTTCAAGTCCGTGAATGCGTCAGGCATTTGATTTGCTATTCTTTGCAAATGGATAATATTTTGCACCTCTTTTTCACAAATAGAGGTATGTGGATCAAGATGAGATAATGATGGATTTTTCCACAAAATTTCCCGTTTGGTTTCACCAACTTCTCCCCCTAATTTTGGGAAAAGTGTCTCATCGAATCGACAGTCTGCAAATCGTGCAGTGAACAAATCCCCTGTCAATGTCTCGAGGTAGCGAATAATGGAGGGTGATTCAAACCCAACATATATTCCTAACCTTCTTTGCGGACCTATTTTGGTGCGGTATGGCGGTGCTACAGGCACATATACTGCGCATCCAAAAATTCTTAAATGGGATATATTAGGTTCATGACCCAAAACTAATTGCAACGGGGAATATTTGTGATAATTCGTCGGTCTGAGATGAACTAGCATTGCTGCATGCAAAATGGCGTGACCCCAAACCGAAGTGGGCAGCCTCGTTTTCATGAGTAATGGTCTTGCAATCAACTGCAGACGTTTAATTAAAGATTCTGCAAGACCATTTTGAGTGTGAACATGAGCTACAGGATGTTCCACTTTTATCCCAGTTGATAAGCAATAATCATTAAATGCTTGGGATGAAAACTCAGCAGCATTATCTAGTCTAATAGACTTAATTGGATTATCAGGAAATTGTGCTCGTAATCGAATTATTTGTGCCATTAATTTTGCAAACGCAAGGTTGCGTGATGACAATAGGCACACATGAGACCATCTAGAGGATGCGTCTATTAAGACCATAAAATATCTAAAGGACCCACTAGGTGGGTGAATAGGTCCACAAATATCCCCTTGTATACGTTCCAAAAACGTAGGTGACTCAGTTCCAACCTTTGTTGGTGATGGTCTAATAATTAACTTGCCTTGATAACAAGAAGTGCAAGAAAATTCATTATTTAAAAGAATCTTTAAATTCTTCAATGGATGCCCATATGAGTTTTCTATAATCCGTCTCATCATAATTGATCCATGTCCCAATCGATCATGCCAAAGTACAAAAGTATTGGAATCAGTAACCTTTTGGTTTACTGTGGAATGTGCCTCAATTGCACTATTTTTTGTCCAATACAGGCCACAAGATAAAGATGGGAACTTCTCAATAACCCTCTTTTGGCCAGAGACATTCTTTGTAATGATGAGGTATTCAAGATTATTCTCATCTATTGTCTCAATATGATATCCATTTTGACGGATATCTTTAAAACTCAACAAGTTCCTCTTGGACTTGGAAGAGAACATTGTATTCTCTATGATAAATATTGTTCCTTTAGGCAGAGTTATAGTTGCTCTTCCGGAGCCTTCAATCCATTTACTACTACCAGAAATTGTAGTAACATCTGCCTTACACATACTTAAATGAGAGAAATATTTCTTCTCTTTGAATATCGTATGTGTGGTACATGAATCAATTAAACAAATATTTTTACAATTGGACGTTGATCCAAGTTTGCTTTGTGAGATATCCATATTTGCTTCCCATGGTTTGACATACAAAAGAAATATACGAAAATATTAGTATTTTTTTTTATATATGAGAATAAATAAATTTAAGTCTATGATTCAACATAATAGTTTCAGTGCGGTCATTATGAAAAAAAAAATCTTTTATCATAATTATTCTCCTTTTAATACTCTTGTATCCGTTGCTTAATAATTAAACAATATTTTCAAAATCTGCTGAGGTTAGTCGATTAACTAAATCGGATAGTCGACTAACATGCCTTGCGGAAAAGGTCCTGTTTAATAGAATATATTGGTTAATCGATTATCTGTTATGTTAATCGATTAAATTACTGGAAATCATTATAAATAAAGCATAAGATATTAGTATTTTTTTTATAGCTTAAAGCAGAAAATATAAAATTTGAACCATATCACAATAATAGATAACTTATGTAAACTATGATAATTGTTTATTCAATAACTACTACGAATAAGTAAAAATAAAAATATCAAACTGCTCAATCTTCATTAACCATGGATCCATCACCGATCAAGTGATCTATTTTCCCCTCAGGGTGCTCAAAGAAGTCTGCCACATCCAAGTGGGTGATGTCAAAATTATTGTCAGAGACAAAATTGGTTTCAGGGCCTTTACTCTTTAGAGATACTTGATAAAGCTCAACCAAATGTCTTGGTACACGGCAAATTTTTGCCCAGTGCCCTTTTCCACCGCAACGATAACATATAGTTTCTGAACTATTTGCTTTTGGATTCTCATAATTCCATTTCCGCTTTTGATGGTTATATCTCTTTGGGGGTGACTAACACCAGGAAAATTTCTTCCTTGCCCACGTCCACGGCCATGACCCCGACCACGACCACGACCATGATTAAAGCCATAGCCTTTTCCACGCTTAGCATAATGGGAATACACCTTATCTACTTCAGGCAATGGTGTAGACCCAATGGGTCGATTTTCGTGATTTCTCATGAGCAGGTCATTGTTTCGCTCAGCCACAAGGAGAAGAGAAATCAGCTCAGGGTACTTTTTGAAACCTTTCTCTCTGTACTGTTGTTGCAGAACCATATTGGAGGCATGATGTAAACGTTTTTTCAAGCATATCATAATCAGTTATAGTATCTCCACAGAGTTTCAATTTAGAAGTAATTCTAAACATTGCAGAATTATACTCAAAAACAGATTTAAAGTCTTGGAGCCTCAGATGAGCCCAATCATATCGTGCTTGTGGCAGAGTGACCAACTTTAAGTTGTCATATCTCTCCTTTAAGCCATTCCACAAGATAAGTGGATCTTTGACTGTGAGATATTCAATTTTCAAACCTTCATCAAGGTGATAGCGCAAGAAAATCAAGGCCTTAGCACAGTCTTGGGTGGATGCATTATTTCTGTCTTTAATGGCGTCTCCAAGACCCATTGCATCAAAATGGATTTCAGCATCCAACGCCCATGTCATGTAGTTCTTGCCCGAAATTTCAAGGGCAAGAAACTTTCTTTTCATAAAGTCAGACATAATTAAAACAAAATTAGGAGGAGAAAAAATACCTTAATTTTCTCAAAGAGATTCTTGAGATAGTAGAGCTTCGTGCTGATAACGTGTTACAAAACTTAGCTCAAAGTAATAAATAAAAAGATAGACAACAAAGTAGAGAGAAATAGAGAAGAGAATATATTTCTTCTATGTATCCAAGTGTATTACAAAATGATTTCTCATCCTCTATTTATAGTACTACATAGAGGTATACTAAAAGAATTCCATAAATTTGTCATTAAGCTTTTGAGAAAATGGAGGAAGATCATGGGGGATATCATGGAGAAGTGGGAGTTACAACCATAAGTATTGGAGTAGTGGGAGTTATGAAGATAATGGATAAAAGTAGTGGGTGTTATAGGAGTTATGGACATCCACCATAATCTAATATTTCATAACAATAAGGAAAATTTTAATTGAATTTGAAGTCTAAGTATTAGAAAAATATTAAATGACTATTTGTCTAATATGAAATTAATTTTTAAAGGGTAAAAAAAGCAAATAATATTTTGATAAATGTTTGTGCTGTTAATATAGTATAGATATATTTATTTTAGCTGCATGCACGTCAATATGGTTTGACTAATTGTTAACAGGTAATTCAAGAGAATAATTGAATTTTAGATACTTTAAATAATTTAATTAAGGAAGCATTTAGAGTATTAAATATTAGAAAATTAATTAAATGAGTATTCTTAAATATGAGAAAAATAGTTACAATAACTTTTTTTTAGGTGTGAAATTTATTTTAAAAAGGTAAAAAAGACGACCAGAATTGAAGATGCTCCAAATCTTCACCTAAAATTTTAATTGGTTAAAATTATTTGATTTTCTATTACAAATTTTTTTATACTACTATATAGTTTAAATAGAAAGAATTTAATATATAAGTATAAACAAGTAGTTTCATTAGGAAGGACAAATAAATTAAGAGGCAAAATTGTTCTTGATTAAAATACAAAGACAAAGGACGCGAAATTATACAACTCTTTGTCGTGTAAAGACCTCTAATTTTATTTTTTCCTATTTAAAGTATATTATAACTGCATAACACGTGTAGAATGTTGCTCAAATTAAGATATAACTTATAAGATGTCAGAATATGATGCCTAATATATCAAGGTTTCATACTTAGTTTAAATAGGGAACGAATTAATGAAAAATATTTAGTTAATTTTTAAGTCCTAATATTAGGAAAATAAGTGAATGATTATTTTACCCAGTGTGAACTCTGTTTTATACGGGTAAAAAGGCAAATGCTATTTTGCTAAGGGTCTTCGTGCTTTTAATATAACTAGTCTTAGAATACGTACGTTGCGTGTCTCAATGAATATAGAACTTTAAAAAACAAGTAAAATTATATTAAAACCTTTAATTTTGAGTTTAATAAAATAAATTAACAAAAATATTGTTTGGCTAAAAAGTTATTCGAACACTTAACTAGCTTTAAAACAATCAAAAATGATATGGGTCAATCGGAATCAAAGGTAATGTGATCTAGAGAATGTTCGATAATAAAAATCGGAGGTCATAATATATAGATCGAGATATAAAAGCAATAAGATATATGACGGGTTTTCTTGCACAAGAGAGAGAGAGAGAGAGAGAGAGTTGTATATTTTCAGTAAGGAAATATACGTAAGTATCTAGAAAGGGAGAAGGTCCCCTTTATATACTAAGGGACCTTCCTTAAAATAATACAAAAAAGTACAAAAGTCGGTGGTCTCGATATACGAGTGTCAGAGCTTGATGTGACATTACAGTGAGTCACATCACTTGGTCCGTTTATTGACTGGGACCGGTCTTACTTAAGTCGACCATGATAAGGCCGCTTTCTTTAATGAGGCCGTATGTGAATACCATGTGGGCGTGGGGAATCAAATTTGCCCAATACAAATATAATTTCAAAAAATAATTATTATTGATCCTATTTAGCTAACTCAATAAAATAAGAAATTCCTTCTTATAATTCTTTAATCATCTCGTTCAAAAAAGTTGATGAAAGACAATTTTTTTTCTTCTCACGGCCAAAATAAAATTGTTCTATTTCCTAAATTTATAATAAGTACAATTGAAACTATTTTCAATGGAAGAACTGAATAAACTGCTATTGCAAACGTATCATATTCAACTGATATACTTTGATTAATCTATTCTTTCTTCATTTTAAACAAAGCTTTCTTTCTTTATCCAATCACATAACTATGCACCTGAATATTTCTTTTTATGAAATAAGAGCTTAAGATTGTAATGAAATTACTAATTGTTAGTAGATTCTAAAAAGACTATGTTAAGCTATGAGCAAAATTGTAGAGTTTATATTTAAATAAAAAAACTAATCTTAGCACGAGTTATTAGTTACACCGTAACCTATTCACAGTATTAATTACTCACTTAAATGTTATTTGATAACTGATATTCCCTGGACATTTATATGGTAAAGAGCATAGACACATTCTCCTTTAAGCAAGTGAGAGTGAGAAAAAAATTATTTTCTATCTAGGATGTTTCTCGTTATTGTCACATAGTCATGTACAATAATTTATTTGTTAGAATTGTATATTTCCTGTTGATTTATCTTAATAAACAATACATACCTTACCCCAATTTTGTATTTTATAATGTTTATTTAGATATAATGGCTGGCTGGTGTATCTTTTCGGAGTTAAATTTGCAAAAAGAAAAAGAAACAACAACTTAGCAAGAACTCCATCATTTTAGCCAAATCAATAATTTTTATAAAAATAATAGAGTACTACTGGTGTATTACTTTTTATTTTTTTGTATATACAAATAACTATTTATTTCGATTATGTATTTTTCTTTTTCAATAAAAAGAAGAATGGCTAGAGCTCCATTATTTTTTTTACTAATAAAAAAGGTATAGCCAAAAGAATATAGTTGCAATTGTATACTTTTTTTAAACTACAATGATTATTTATTTTAACTATGTATTTTTTATTAAAAAACATGAAAATATACTTGCTTAGAACTCCATTATTTTTAGTCTAACAAAAAGTTGTAAACAAAATGGTAATGAAGTTCAAACTATGTATTTATTTTTTACAAAATTAGATACAATAGTTATTTATTTTAGTTGTATATTTATTCTTCTTTAGATCAATTTGTAGGAGTTTGAACTGAAATTTCATCATTTTAACCAATAAAATAGATATATTAATGAATAAGTTTTTAAATGCATACTTATTGATTAAAATTTTAAGAATATCAATAATTAAGTTTGAAAGAAAATAAAGAAGAAAAATTGGTAAGTAGACAAAATTACAAAACGTTTATCGTTGGTTGTAGGAAAAAGAAACTTAAAAAGAAATTTACCTTCTATGTATCTACTTTTTAACTGTTATAAATAGAATCATATTTAAGGTGAATGTCTATATTTAGAGAGATTCTAGAGTTTTACTTTGAGGCTAAGTCTTTTCTATGCCTATAAATAGAGGGTCTTACCCCATTGTAAATCATCCCTAAGTATCAATAAGAATACTCCTCTCTCTACTTTTCTCTCTATTGTTCTTGTTCTTATATTATGTCATAACACGTTATCAGCACGAGACTCTACCGTCTCAAGAATCGATTCTCGAAAAAAAAAAAACTAAGGTATTTCTCTCTTCCTAATTTGATTTTCGATTATGTCTGACATTACGAAAAGAAAGTTCGTTGCCCTTGAAATTTCGGGCAAGAACTATATGACATGGGTGTTGGATGCTGAAATCCACTTAGATGCTATGGGTCTTGGAGACGCCATCAAAGATAGAGATAAAGCATCCACCCAAGACTGTGCTAAGGCCTTGATTTTCTTGCGCCATCACCTTGATGAAGGTTTGAAAACTGAATATCTCACAGTCAAAGATCCACCCATCTTGTGGAACGGCTTAACGGAGAGATATGACAACCTGAAGTTTGTCACTCTACCACAAGCACGATATGATTGGGCTCATCTGAGGCTCTAAGACTTTAAGTCTGTTTCTAAATATAATTCTGCGATGTTCAGAATTACTTATAAGTTGAAGCTCTGCGGAGATAATATCTCTGATTATGATATGCTTGAGAAAACGTTTACAACGTTTCATGCCTCCAATATGGTACTGCAACAATAGTACAGAGAGAAAGGCTTCAAAAAGTACTCTGAACTGATTTCTCTCCTACTTGTGGCTGAGCGAAACAATGACCTGCTCATGAGAAATCACGAAAATCAACCCACCGGGTCTACATCATTGCCTGAAGCATATAAGGTGTATTCTCATTATGCCAATCATGATAAGGGCCATGGATCTAATCATGGTCGCGGTTGTAATCGGGGTCATAGCCGTGGACGTAGACAAGGAAGAAATCTCCATGATGTCTGTCACCCCCGAGGAGAGATAACCGCCGAAAGCAGAAATGGGATTATGAGGATCCTAAGGCAAATAGTTCAGAAACTATATGTTATCGTTGCGGTGGAAAAGGGCACTGGTCAAAAGCTTGCCGTATACCAAGACATTTGGTTGACCTTTATCAAGCATCTCGAAAGAGTAAAGGCCCTGAAACAAATTTTGTCTCTGACGACAATTTTGACATCACCCACTTGGATGTGGCAGATTTCTTTGAGCAACCCGATGGGAAAATAAACCACCTAATCGGTGATGGATCTGTGATGAAGGATGATGGAATTGTTTGATTTTATTTGTATTAATTAGTGAATAAACTAATAGTCATTAGTATCAGCTCGTATTAGTTAGTTTATGATATAATGTTGGTATTAGTTCTTTAGAATGTTTCAATATGCTTAAATTTCAAAGATATTTTTATTTTTCAGTAGAGTTAATCGACTAACCTAACCGTTAGTCGATTATCTAATATTTCGCATTAAAACTGCAAAACAATCGATTATATATTTGTTAACAATCGATTATATTAAGACATAATCGTATATGTATGTTTAACAATCGATTATATTAAGACAGTGTTGTTTGAAGTTTTTCAAATAGCAAATAATCGATTATGTATGTTTAACAATCGATTATATTAAGACATAATCGATTATGTGTGTTTAACAATCGGTTATATTAAGACAGTGTGATCTGAAGTTTTTCAAAATAGCAAATAATCGATTATGTATGTTTAACAATTGATTATATTAAGACATAATCGATTATGTGTGTTTAACAATCGATTACATTGAGACAAACGGATTGAATTTGTTTATTCTCATGTTCATGTATTTTCTTTTGTATGTAAAACCATGGGAAAGCAAATATGGATATCTCACAAGGCAAACTTGGATCAAATATTTGTTTAGATAATGTCTTTGCTTATAATGTCGCATCTAGCATTATGCATGAACCTAATCCTCACATTGTAATGATGAGATATTCAAGATTATTCTCATCAAAAATAATGTCTTTGCTTATAATGTCGCATCTAGCATTATGCAAGAACCTAATCCTCACATTGTAATGATGAGATATTCAAGATTATTCTCATCTATTGTCTCAATATGATAGCCATTCCGGCGTATATCTTTAAAACTCAACAAGTTTCTCTTAGACTTGGAGGAGAACATCGCATTCTCTACGATAAACATTGTTCCTCTAGGCAGAGTTATAGTTGCTCTTCTGGAGCCTTCAATCAATCTACTACTACAAGAGATTGTAGTAACATCTGCCTTACACATACTTAGTTGAGAGAAATATTTCTTTTCTTTGAGTATCGTATGTGTAGTACATGAATCAACTAAACAAATATTTGATCCAAGTTTGCTTTGTGAGATATCCATATTTGCTTTCCCATGGTTTTACATACAAAAGAAAATACACGAGAATGAGAATAAACAAATTCAATCCGTTTGTCTCAATGTAATCGATTGTTAAACACACATAATCGATTATGTCTTAATATAATCGATTGTTAAACATACATAATCGATTATTTGCTATTTTGAAAAACTTCAGATCACACTGTCTTAATATAATCGATTGTTAAACACACATAATCGATTATGTCTTAATATAATCTATTGTTAAACATACATAATCGATTATTTGCTATTTTGAAAAACTTCAGATCACACTGTTTTAATATAATCGATTGTTAAACATACATAATCGATTATTTCTTAATATAATCGATTGTTAACAAATATATAATCGATTGTTTTGCAGTTTTAATGCGAAATATTAGATAATCGACTAACGGTTAGGTTAGTCGATTAACTCTACTGAAAAATAAAAATATCTTTGAAACTTAAGCATATTGAAACATTCTAAAGAACTAATACTAACATTATATCATAAACTAACTAATACGAGCTGATACTAAAGACTATTAGTTTATTCACTAATTAATACAAATAAAATCAAATAATTCCATCATCCTTCATCACATATCCATCACCGATTAGGTGGTTTATTTTCCCATCGGGTTGCTCAAAGAAATCTGCCACATCCAAGTGGGTGATGTCAAAATTGTCGTCAGAGACAAAATTTGTTTCAGGGCCTTTACTCTTTCGAGATGCTTGATAAAGGTCAACCAAATGTCTTGGTATACGGCAAGCTTTTGACCAGTGCCCTTTTCCACCGCAACGATAACATATAGTTTTTGAACTATTTGCCTTAGGATCCTCATAATCCCGTTTCTGCTTTCGGCGGTTATCTCTCCTCGGGGGGTGACGGACATCATGGAGATTTCTTCCTTGTCTACGTCCACGGCTATGACCCCGATTACGACCGCGACCATGATTAGATCCATGGCCCTTATCATGATTGGCATAATGAGAATACACCTTATCTGCTTCAGCAATGGTGTAGACCCGGTGGGTCGATTTTCGTGATTTCTCATGAGCAGGTCATTGTTTCGCTCAGCCACAAGTAGGAGAGAAATCAGTTCAGAGTACTTTTTGAAGCCTTTCTCTCTGTACTATTGTTGCAGTACCATATTGGAGGCATGAAACGTTGTAAACGTTTTCTCAAGCATATCATAATCAGAGATATTATCTCCGCAGAGCTTCAACTTAGAAGTAATTCTGAACATCGCAGAATTATATTCAGAAACAGACTTAAAGTCTTGGAGCCTCAGATGAGCCCAATCATATCGTGCTTGTGGCAGAGTGACCAACTTCAGGTTGTCATATCTCTCCTTTAAGCCGTTCCACAAGATGAGTGGATCTTTGACTGTGAGATATTCAGTTTTCAAACCTTCATCAAGGTGATGGCGCAAGAAAATCAAGGCCTTAGCACAGTCTTGGGTGGATGCTTTATCTCTATCTTTAATGGCGTCTCCAAGACCCATAGCATCTAAGTGGATTTCAGCATCCAACACCCATGTCATATAGTTCTTGCCCGAAATTTCAAGGGCAACGAACTTTCTTTTCGTAATGTCAGACATAATCGAAAATCAAATTAGGAAGAGAGAAATACCTTAGTTTTTTTTTCCTTCTCGAGAATCGATTCTTGAGACGGTAGAGTCTCGTGCTGATAACGTGTTATGAAATAATATAAGAACAAGAACAATAGAGAGAAAAGTAGAGAGAGGAGTATTCTTATTGATACTTAGGAATGATTTACAATGGGGTAAGACCCCTCTATTTATAGGCATAGAAAAGACTTAGCCTCAAAGTAAAACTCTAGAATCTCTCTAAATATAGACATTTACCTTAAATAGAATTCTATTTATAACATTATAGAAATTATAAATTTTGATGACGTCCTTTTCCTAGCATATCCGAGAATTAGGCCACTTTTATTTTCTCGGTAGTTTAGCCGTGCACAATATTAATTGTGATGTGTTATATCTTTTTATTTGATTAGTCGTTTATATTTATGTCTCATGTTTCTAATTTTATGCAATTCTTTCTTCGTTAGAAAATTACACGTTTATAGAAAATAGACATCTTAAACACAGATATTTCCCATGTAATATACAAAATAAATTTATAATATAAATATAATACTTATAAAAAACTACAATAATATCATTCAATATAATTATAGACTTGATTTGGTAGCTTGATCACTACGTGAAAAATTACAAAAACTTTTAGCATAACAAAAATTTTAAAAGATGTTTAATATCACAAAACTCCGAGAACAACCTAAATGTTAGAAACTTTACTTCAAATATTCTTTTTCCCCTTTTTAAACTGCAAAAAATTTGACCTCTATAATAACATATTAAATGAAGATATTAAATAATGGATTTCCTACTTATTGTCTTATTCTTTTTCTCTTTTAACCTACGAAAACTTTACCTAAAAGTTTGGCTTTCCTTCTTCTTCTCCTCTTATTCTTAATTTTTTTTCTTTTTTTTAAAAATAAATTTATTTATATGTGTTTACAATTTTATCCATTATAAAGTGTATTTACGTAGGGTAAAAAGCAAACGACATTTCGTTAAAGGCCTTTGTACTTTTAATATAGTGTATAGATGTGTTAAGTAATACTCCCTCCGTTTCAGTTTATGTGAACTTATTTTTTTTGATCAGTTTCAAAAAGAATGACCCCTTTCTAAATTTGGAAACAATTTAGCTTAAACTTACAATTCTATTCTTAATGAGAAGCATTTATAACTACACAATACTTTGGGTCCTTTTTTGAATTGTTTAGGGCCACAAATTCTAATTTTTTATTTATTTTTTCGTAAACTACGTGTATTGTATCATATATTTCAAAGTCTTGTTCGAATAGCGTCGTGGAATACATTTTTCCAAACTAAATAACCACCCTAGCCAATGGTAGCATAACCAAACACCAGTAGTCCAGTAAAGACATTTCTTAATCTTATCCACGGTATATCAAGAGGAAGGGCGCTAGTGCAGGAAAGGCAGAAGTTTGAAAGGATTGGCATGATAAGACGAGATTCATCTGGAAGATGAGAATGTCGATTCGTGGGCGGCTGATGTATATATTAATGAAATGTCCAGTATCCTGCATCTGAATCCGCATCCCTATCCATATGTTTATGCGCAGGGGCATCCAAATTCGAATCTGTAGAATCTATTGGGGAATCCCCATTCGCACCCGAATTGGCTAAGGAAGATTGTAAACCAAATATATTGAGAGGCCTAACTCCTGTAAAAATACAAAGACAACAAACTGCGAAACAAAAATGAAGAGCTGAGTTCAAAAGCAATGAGAAAATTCTTGCAGATTTTTGGGAGCATCTGCCTCCCATCGATCCTGCACTTGTGGCTGCAGCCATGCAGTGGATCCGGGACCGCATTAGCGTCCTGGAAGACAGGAAACGGGCCCTCCTCCAAGAACAGGAAGACCTAATTATGGGTGCTGTCATCCGTGGTCGCCAGGGAGACTAGAATAGAAGAGCCCGTCGACTCTTTTTAGTTTTAGAAGGTTTAAATAAGTGGTGCCCACACATCCATCTCGACATCCTCATTTCTGTAATTTTTATCTTTTGGATATGAGAACTCTTGACTGGCCAACACTCTGCACCATACATCATGGTCGGCCTAATCATTTCTCTATAGAACTTATCTTTAAGTTCTGGGGCACCTTCCTGTCTCATAAGATGCCAAACGCTAGCCTCCATTTCATCCACCCCATCCATATACGGTGCGTGGTATCCTCGCCAATCTCCCCATCCCCAGGATAACCTACCCCATATAGTTGAAGCTCCCTTCCACGGGGATGACTTGAGAGGTAAGCCTCACCTCCACGTCTGCTTCTCCCAACACGCCGTTAGACTTGCACGCTACGTATTCTGTCTTAGTCCTGCTCATCTTGAAACCTTTAAGACTCAAGGGTCCGTCTCCAAACCTCCAACCTCTCATTAACATCGCCTATCGTCTCATCAATCAAGACTATATCATCAGTGAATAATATACACCTCTACGCCTCCTCTTGAATATGGTGTGTCAGAGCGTCCGTCATCAGAGCAAATAAGAATGGGCTAAGCGCAGATCATCGATGTAATCCCATAGCAATCCGAAAATGCTCCGAGATACCCCCATTGTCCTAACCCGGGTCTTAGCTCCATTATACATGGCCTCAATCACCCTAATATAAGCCACCAGAACACTTTTCACCTCCAGGCATTTCTAAAGAACTCCCTAGGGATCTTGTCATATGCTTTTTTCAAGTAAATAAATACCATATGCAAATCGTTCTTCCTATCCATGTACAGTTCAATCAACCTCCGAATAAGATGGATAGTTACGTGGTAGAACGACCCGGCAAGAACCCAAATTGGTTACCGGATATCGGCACCAACCTTCTCACCCTTACTTCCACTACATGGTATGACTTAGTAGCTTGATGCCCCTATAGTTGTTACAATTTTAGATATCGCCTTTTTTCTTATATATCGGTATTATCGCACTTCACCTGTATTCCTCTAGCATCTCCTTTGTCCCAAAAATGACGTTAAACGACCCAGTTAGCCACTCCAACCCTACTCTATCCACATATCAAATATTCTTCGGGAATTTCGTCTGGCCTGGTTGCTCTACTCCTGCTCGTCTTACACATAGCCTCATCGACAGTAATGCACCTATAGTAGCCAATATCTTGATGACTCCAAGAGTGGTTCCAATTCACCTAGCACAGAACTGAATATAAATAGTGAATATATTTAATTTTAAAATACAGTCAAATACTCTGAATACAAATAGAAATATAGTGAACACAACCAATGAAATATACTATATACACTAGTAATAACATGTATTAAGAATAACTAAAATATTGTTAATACAAATACATTTGAATACACTAAATATAAAATAGTGAATACAATAAATATAAACATTGAGTCTAATGAATGCAAAAAAATAATAATATTGAAACATGCTAAATACAAAAGTTATGTATAACAGAAAAATCATTCTAATTAATGGGTTGATAATGAGGCATGTTCTAATTGATTTTGTTGAGTTATATTAGGAGTGTATCACACTAATTGATATTATCTCTGTTACTAGACGACGGGACATACCTATTTTTAAGGTGATTGTCGTTACTGTATTTATGAATACATGGCACGAATACATGTGAATATATGCGCGTGCAGCTGAACTGATTTTAGGCACTTTTTGCTGATGTATTTATGAATATAATAGCACGAATACAACAAATACACTACCTTAATAACTGAATAATAATTGTAAAAAGTTAACAACTACTAAACAATAGTGATTTCTGAAAATTTCCCTCGTTATAATTCCCGAATTGGTTATTTCTTGTTAGTTATGGTGTTTCACGATTGGTTAAATAAACTCTGTATTAGTTGTGGTGTTTCATGATTGGTTAAACAAACTCTGTATTAGTTGTGGTATTTCACGGTTGTATATTGTTATGAAAGTGAAATTACATTAAGACCATGCCAATTTGGTTATTCATTAGCAATCGTTTTTCCGATCTTGTTTATGTTATATAGCCCTATATAAAAAATGCATATTCAATTAATTGAAGATCAAACAAGCTTAGTGAGATATTACAGAGACCAAATTAGAATGTTGTTAATATTTTAGGGACTAAAAGTGCAAATGCTCCTTAACAAATTGATGATAGAGTAAATTTACAAATTTACAAATATAAAAAATAAACCCCTCCTATACCCACCCCTATCCGTTAAAATCCAACACTTTCGGTTGGACAGTGAACACAATCTTCAATCCCCCCCTTATCAACAATGGCGTCCCTCATCTCCACTGCAATTCTCCCCCACATTTCTTCCTCATTCAAGGTATAATCTTTTTATATTTCTTTACAATTTTCCATTAAAATTATACATTCTCATTTAATCCCTTCAATTATTTTCAGGGTAATTCAAGAAACTTGAAGTCAAGTTCAAATCTTTTTCCTTCAATTAAATTCAGTAACAAGAAAACTACCCCAAGAACAAGAACCCCATTTCTTATTTCAAATAAAGTTGCAAGCTTTGATGTTTCTGCTTCCGATTCAGCAAATTCAGGGAGCGTTAGATTTAGGCTTAATAACTTGGGCCCACAACCAGGGGCAACAAAGAATAGGAAGAGAAAAGGTAGAGGGCATGCAGCTGGACAAGGAGGTAGTTGTGGTTTTGGGATGAGAGGTCAAAAATCAAGGTCTGGACCTGGTGTTAGAAAGGGTTTTGAAGGAGGTCAAATGCCACTTTATAGGAGACTTCCTAAGTTGAGAGGAATTGCTGGAGGTAATTTGTTTCAACATAATTATGTAATTTTAGTTTTCTCCGGTTGAGATGAGAGTCTCATGGATACAACTTCTCCACCCTTTTCGGGTAGGGGTAAGGTCTGCGCACACTCTACTCTCCCCAGACCTCACTAGTGGGATTTTACTGGGTATGTTGTTGTTGTTTAGTTTGTTTGGATTTGGTTAGAAAATATACATAAATTCTAATACTTTTTATTTGTATTTGCATAATACTGGGATGAGGTGATTTTAAATGGAGTAACGTGCTCAGTGAGGATTCATATAGCCGACGACCCCATCTTGTTTGGGATTGAGGCGTAGTTGTTATTTGTTTGGATGTACCTTTTCTGTATTGGTTATTTGTTTATGTGTCCTTTTGCAGTGTTATAATGTTGCATAGAAGAGTTCATGGATAAGTGTATTTAGCTTGTGGAATTTGTAGCTTTAGTTTGATTATGTGCTTCAACATTATTATGTAATCTTTTAGTTTGTTCGGATTTATTTAGAAAATATATAGAACTTCTAAGTAGTACTTTTTATTTGTACAACAACAACAACAACAACAACTACCCAGTATACTCCCACCAGGTGGGGTCTGGGGAGGGTAATATGTACGCAGTCTTACCCCTACCCAAAAGGGCAGAGAGGCTGCTTCCATGCGACCCTCGGCGCATAGGACAGAATGAAAAGCTGCATTGGAAAACAAAGACAAAATTAGTAACCAAGGCAAGACAAAACAAAGCATAAGTAATCCTGCAGAAATAACGTAAATGGTTATGTAAACATAAGGAACATAAATACCGTCGCAACCAAGAGGGGACCTAGGCTAAAACACTAGACATCGATGGGTAGCCCTACTATCCCACACCCAACCCCGGGTGAGGCGAACGAAGGACTCTAAGAGCCCCTATCCTGCAACCCTGATTCTAGACCTCCAGACTCCCCTATTTGTACATATTTGCATAATATTGGGCCCCACCTGGTGGGAGTATACTGGGTAGTTGTTGTTGCATAATATTGGGATGGGGTGAGTTTAAATGGAGTAAAGTGCTCAGAGAGGATATGTATAGCCGACCTCAAATCCATGTATAGCCGACCTCAACTTGTTTGGGATTGAGGCGCAATTGTTTGTTTGGATTTTATTTTTTCCTGTGTTTTTTTTTTCTGTGTACTTCTGCAGTCTTATAATTTTGCAGTGATGAGTTTGTTGATAAGTTGCGTTTAGCATGTTGTTCAATTTATTGCTTTAGCTTGGCTACGTGCTTCTTTATTTACCAACATTTTTCTTTTTCTTTCTGGTTATGTATCACTACAGTGTCAAATTTGCATAGGATGGTAAAAAGTATTATCTGCTTAGGGTGGAAATGTGCATGTATACTTGCCATTACTAAGGGTTTTTCAAAACATTCCGATGATTAATCTAAATAAACTTATTCACAATGATTACATAATGCATTAGGAAACAAAGTAATCCACAATTTGCAATAATAATGTGACCCATACCCCTTGTAAAACTCAAAGGAAAGCCTCCCAACAAGCTGATACCTCTGCGGAATAGTTTCTTATAGCTGAATTGGTAGCATTCTAGGAACTCTTACTCAAGTAAGGGCCTATTATGCTATGCTAAACAGAATCAATGGATATAGAACATGTCTTCTTGACCTTCGCATAGCTATGAACTTATCTATAAAAAAAGAATTAAGAAGTTCATACTGAGGAGGTGAGGAAGAACCCGGATCAAAGAGTTTTACTTTCTTTGATTTAAACTGAATATGAGAGCCTTGACCCTCTAGCCTCGGGGCATGATGCAGTTATCATTTTTCTTCTCAGTGCATGATGCCGTTAACTTTTTTCTCTCTGAAAAATTAATTATTGCTCAAAGAAAGTGATGAAGTTCGTCCAGGGCAGAATTTAAGAACGAGACAAACCATTCTTTGGCCTACATTTTCTCTTGACAGTGGACATACTAAAGTAAGTCCTTTTCTACTAAACGTAGGTTTTTTAACTAAAGCTAAGTTGGTGCTCTATAATATGTTGGACATGTGGAATGACTTAACCACACAAAAGATAACCTCTATACCTCTCAACCTAGACAAAGGGCTTTGATGTCCTTGTATAGGTTGGTTTGCTGGATACCAGATCCTCCGAGTAGATTGGACTAGGTATTTTGTCAATATGTCAAGTTTCTGGATATGACAAAGTGGATGTGTAACTGTCTTTCACTTCAAGGCATAACTTGTACAATTTTGCAGTATGTTTGCTGAGGTTTGATGATCATGCTTGGAGTTGCATGACAAAGAAAAAAGTTTCTAACTTTCTTATTCTTTTTTAACTTATTAGACCTTGAAATGTCTAATTTCTCATAACTTTGACTTCCTTGGCGATTTAACTTACTAAGTGAAGTAACTAATAGTGCTCTCTACAAAACCTCCAATCTCGTCTTTTATTTTGTTTCATGAGGTGATAAATTCATTTAGTTAAGGATGTCTTGTCGAGTTACGCTCTTCTGTCAAAATCAATCATCAGCATTAGATATTTGCAACCTTTGCCTCCCATTTCTCTTCTGTATGATAAGCCAACTAAAGTAAACATCACAATGATATTAGAAGATTAACAATGTCAAATCTAAAGTTAATCCACTTCATGGTCATCTCTAATCTCTAGAGTCATTTTCTTTCTACATCTCTTTAAGACACTATGTTGTAACTAGTACATGACATAAGTGGGAAGAGTAAGGGGAATGGGAAATCAATAATTAATTTATCTAGGAACTTCTCCTCCCGTCGATGTCATTGGTATTTAGAGGGCACTTCCTCCTTTTAATCCTACTACAGGCCTTTAAAAGAGTTTAAGTAGAGGGGTGCATACCTTATTGGTTATTATCCTATTTCACAAGATTGATATGCCCTACTAATATTACACCGACTAAATATATTCACAGAATTTTCTGGTTCTCCTTTAATGAAAACTTGTAATTTTTGGGTACCTTCTTAGTACTCCTTTAATGAAACCTTCACCTTATTAAAAAAAAAAGAATTCGCAGAAATTTCTGAAGGTACATGATGTCATATAAGCAGAAAGAGCTCTTAAGTTAGCTTCATTCATGGTTCTAGAGCTGGAGCATTTAGTTTGCTGATTAGTCAGTTTCTCATTAGCCTTTTCAATCACTTTTAGCCCAAAACAATGCAAGCTTTTACTTGCCATTTGCTGTAATGGTGGATTCAGTACAAGACTTCTAGTACCGACGAGCTCCATTGATTTCTGTTGCTATTGATATTTTTCCACTCAGAGATGACATCCCTTCGGTACCTGGTTAAAACAATTTTTCGCTGCCTAGATATTTATTAGAAAAGGTTTTAGCAAGAAGTATGAACTTGAGACTTGAGAGCTTGTCCACCTATCCAATGAAAAGAGAGTTCTTATTCTGCTGTCACTGGTGATACTTTGATAAAGAGTTCTTCGCCTGTTTCACATTTCAGTTGATCGTGCTAACATATGCATGTTTGTAAGCATATTGAGTTCGTTAATATCTAAGCGCATTAGATTACCCCTTGTAGGGTGTCAGATTTATGAAGTATAGTGTTGTCTGGTTTTGTATGCGTACATTATGCCAAAATTCCAGCTAACGTGAGCATTTGAATTTTGTAAAGGCATGTCTGCCGGACTTCCAAAATATGTACCGGTGAACTTGAAAGACATAGCAGAGGCAGGATTTCAAGAAGGAGAAGAGGTGTCACTTGAATCCCTCAAGCAGAAGGGTCTAATAAATCCTTCAGGAAGAGAAAGGAGACTTCCACTAAAGGTACACAGTAACATTTACTTTGTCTTTGTTGCATGTTGGTTACATATTTTCTTCAGTGCGTACTACTTTGCCTGCGTCTTCACCTTAGTACTACAACAACAACAACAAACCCAGTGTAATCCCATAAGTAAAGTCTGGGGAGGGTAGTATTTACGCAAACCTTACCGCTACCTTATCAAGGTAGAGAGGCTGTTTCCTATATACCCTCGGCTCTATCTTCAACTCAGTGCTAGCAACTATAAAGTAGGAACATAATGTTTTCTTCTGTGCAATCTAATTATAATTGTATTCATTGCTTCCCCTATCTTCATAATTCCATGTATAGTTTCTGTAAGTCTAATGACATTATAGTGCTATCTGTATTAACTTAAGTAATGTCTCCGTCGTATCTCCATTTCCAGATCTTAGGAGATGGTGAACTAAGCTTGAAGCTCAACTTTAAGGCCCGCGCCTTTTCAACATCAGCAAAGGAAAAACTAGAGGCTGCTGGTTGTTCATTAACCGTTCTACCGGGCAGAAAGAAGTGGGTAAAACCATCAGTTGCCAAAAACCTTGCTAGAGCTGATGAATATTTTGCCAAGAAAAGAGCTGCTGCTGCATCTGAAGCAGCTGACCCTTCTTCTGCTTAAGCCAAAACTTATGTTAGCCACAATTATTTTTGATGTTTTCACTCTATAAAGGGATGTAAAGCAACATTCAAATAGTTTTTTGGATTCTTTTCCCTTTAATTCTTCCAAAGTATATTTCTATTTTCCTGTGTGTCTTCCCAGTACCAGTAGGATTAGTAGTTAGCCTTGTATTCTATTATTAGTAAATCTACTACATGTTGTTCATTACGCTTGTTTCTTAATATCTTGTTGTGGTTAGTGCTTATTGCGTACTCTTTTCTTTTCATCTTTTTTTGAGCCGATGGTCTTTCGGAAATAGCCTTTCTACCTTCGAGGTAGGGGTAAGGTCAGCGTACACACTATTCTTCCCAGAACCCACTAGTGTTGTTGTTGTTTTCTTTTATTCCGGTACACGCACCCAAATATGTGGCCTAGTAGTCAATGAAGTGATTGTGCACCTTAGAGACCAGGGTTTTGAATCACGACATCGAGACAAAATTACTACTCTTTTCGTTTCAAATTAGATGAGGTACTATCCTTTTTAGTCTATTCCAAAATAAACGATACGTTATTTGAAAATAATTCAACTTTAAACTCTTCATTTAAACCATTTTACCTAAAGAGAAACTTTCATAATTGTGACGACCCGACCCGTCGTCTCATGTGTTGCAGCCCCGTTTCCCCTATTTTGTGCTTCTTCATGTTTCACTATCAGCATTAAGTGTATTAGAGTGGGATTAGATTGGTTTTGGTAAGAAATGAGACACTTGGTCTCTTTAAAAGGAAGGTTTGGTTTGGAAAAGTCACATCCGACTTATGAGTTAGAGGGCTCGGATGTGATTTCCGGCAATTCGGTTAGCTTCGTGGAGTAATTTGTGACTTAGGAGCATGTTCGGAATTGATTTTGGAGGTCCGGTGTAAAACTAGGCTTGAATTGGCGAAGTTTGCATTTTGGCAATATCCATTGATAGGTGAGATTTTGATCCGAGGGTTGGAATGTAATTCCGAGAGTTGCAGTAGCTTCGTTAGATGATTTGGGATGTGTGTGCAAAATTTCAGATGATTCAGAGGTGATTTGGTTGGGTTTTTGATCGAATGCGAGTTTCGAAAGAATTTGAAGAACTTAGGCTTGAAATTGATGAGAATTGAGGATTTTTGTGTTGTTGGATGTGTTTTTAAACAAGTTTGAATAGGGTACTGGACCATGTTTGTGTTTTTGGTTGATATCCCAGGGGTCTCGGGGTGAGTTCATGTGGTTAAACGGAGAGTTTTTGAGTTGTTGCATGTTTTAAGGTTGCTGGTATTTGGTGTTTTCACACATGCGGTTATGGGACCGCAGGTGCGGTCTCGCAGAAGCGAACAGGATGGTGCATGAGCGAAAATTTGAACTTGAACAGGTTCCGCAGAAGCGAAAGCCTGGACCGCAGAAGCGGTCCCGATGGTGCGAAATATGGGCAGCAGAAGCGGTCAAGGCCCTTAAGTGAAGGACCGCAGAAGCGCACATGGACCGCAGACACGGAAGTTGCAGAAGCGACATTGATACCGCAGAAGCGGAATTGCCTGGGCAGTTAAGTGAAATAGACTTCTTTGCGAATTTTTTAAAGAACAATATTTTGGACTTTGAACTTGGAGAGCTTTTGGGCGATTTTGAACATGGGTTCGAGAGCTTTAATCAGGTATGGATTCTTGGGTCAAATAGATTTCGATTCTTGTGATTTTGATATGTATAGACTCGTGGTGAGATAAGGAATCCATTTGAATAAACTTTTTTGAGTTTTGAGAAGTGGGCCTGGGGCTCGAGTTTTGCTAATTTCGGGAATTCTTGTTGTTTTTCGATTATTTTGATTGAGTTTTGTTTCCTTGGCATATTGTGACGGATTCATTGTGGTGTTAATCAGATTCGACGCGCGAGGAGGTCGATTCGAGAGGCAAAGGCATAGCGAGCTAGACTTTGGCTGGCTAGAGGTGATAATAGATGTAAATGATGTTCTGAGGGTTTGAAACCCCAGAATTTCACATCGTAACGCTATATTGAGGCGAGACACATGCTCTACGATAAGTGCGGTGTCGTTTGATATTGGGGATTGTAACTTGGTCCGTCCCGAGTGATGTTTTACTATATTTTCGTAGCTTAATTGAAAATCATCCTACTTGGATTAAATTGCTATGTTTGGGCCTTGTGCCAATTATTTGAAGGGATTTTACATATACATCCCATATAGCAAACCTTATAACCACCAATGTTTAAGGTTTGTGTTTATTACACTTAAGTATGCCACCTTTCAATTTATGTACCAAAATTATGTTTAAGGTTAATGATCAACTCATTAATTATTTGCTTGATTTGT
Organism: Nicotiana benthamiana; assembly: GCA_034376525.1. NCBI lineage: Eukaryota > Viridiplantae > Streptophyta > Magnoliopsida > Solanales > Solanaceae > Nicotiana > Nicotiana benthamiana. The sequence goes on along the minus strand of CM067335.1, from coordinate 105,417,667 downwards.
GGAACAAAATCTTTTCATATTTTTTTTACATGTTTTCTCTTTCTTCCAAGTAATACCACTGCATTTCTACCATTTTTTAATTACACCCCCCACGTCTATTTACTAAAACAGAATTCTCTGGTTCTCTTCTTTAATTTCATCCTCCATTGTCATCCTCCATTGTTGAAGGTTGCCATTGTTTCAGATCGAGAGTTTCATCCGCCATATTTTCAGTCTTACGGTTGCATCAAAGTCCCAAACCCTCTACAAAACCATTTTCTCTCTCTCACTGCTTCAATTTCATCCGCCATTTACGAACCCTTTGCAATCATCTAACACAGTATGTATATGATCTGTTGAAGCCCTCACCTACAATTCAAGACCAAAAAGAAAATAATAAGGTGTCAATAAGTTAACTATGTTAGCAACAATCAGTTAACTACAAATCAGCTACAAACAAACTGCATATAAACGTTAACTACATTTACCCACATTTGGTTACATTTTAAAAACACACTGGAAACACTGCATATAAATGTTAACTACATTTACCCACATTTGACTATATTTTAAAAACACACTGGAAACACTGCATATAAACGCTAACTACATTTACCCACATTTGACTACATTTTAAAAACACACTGGAAACAATGCATATAAACGTTACCTACATTTACCCACATTTGACTACATTTTAAAAACACACTGACTGCATATAAACGTTAACTACATTTACCCACATTTGACTACATTTTAAAAACACACTGGAAACACTACATATAAACGTTAACTACATTTACCCACATTTGACTACATTTTAAAAACACACTGGAAACACTGCCACAACTACTATTTTTTTGTTTTTTTTATCCTGCACCAAAGAAGAATATATTGCCTTTAGTTTCTGGGATAATGTATTGTTATCTTCCAATTCTTTGTTGAATTTGTGCCCAAGTAATGTGAAAGTACCCTTTGCCTTCAATAACTTATCTTTTGTAGAAGAATGAGTGATTTCCGAAACTGAAATCTGGAAGAACTACAATTTTATTGACTATCACGCTGTAAATTCTGATTTCCAGTATTTGATGTAGAAAAATGAAAGATTTTCGAAACTTAAATATGGAAATACATATTTTCGGTGTTAGATGCGGAAGAATGATTGATTTTCGAAACAGAAAACTGGAGAGATTCGCGCTGGTTAAGATTTTTTACCGTTTTTGATTGATGCTTTAATTGGGACAGAATCAAATATTAATTAGGAGCCTTAAAATGTGGCGCAATTTTAGGCTATAAAATCAGCCATATCCGTTTTTGGTTGATGCTTTAATTGGGACAGAATCAAATATTAATTGGGAGCCTTAAAATGTGGCGCAATTTTAGGCTATAAAATCAGCCACATATGGTTTGGTACATATTTGGTAACAAAAACATGGAATATGCGGGTAATAACCAAACAAAGCACAATAATGGTAATAAGGTTTGCTATATGGGATGTATATGTAAAAATCCCTTATTTGAATCCTTCAGAGATTGCTACAATTGTTTCACATTACTTGGCATGTTATTTGATCTCAATCCTAAGTTTTAATACCTTTTTGACAAACTCAGCCAATTTCTAAGATTTAAAACTCAAATGATATTTTACTGATATTTTGAGCTGAGAACAGTTATTTTAAATATGCCCGAGAGGCTTATGTGAATTTCTGGACTGAGCATGGATCGGAATACATGCCACAGCAGTGTGTATATATTGGATCGGACTGCACGCTTTAGTGATATAACGATTGGGCTGTAGGAGCCCCTCCGGAGTCTGTACACACCCCCAGTGAGCGCCGTCGACGTTAAATGGATCGGACTGCATGCCGCAGTGGGTACTGGAATGTACCATTTTATGTGTTGCATTGAATTCATATATCTATCCTTATTCTTGCTTACCTGTCATAGTATCTCTGATATCCGTATTTTATGGAATTGTAGCTCATTATTAATGTTCCAAATTGCTAAGTATAGTTTACCTTGCGTATTTCTGTGTTTTCTTATTCTCAGTCTTATATTTATGTTTATTACTCACTGGATCGGAGTACTCTATTACTCCATGCACCTTGCGTGCAAATCGAGGTACCCTACAAGCTGAGTGAGCACTTGTTAGATTGATCAGCAACATTCGGGAGCATCGACGCAGCTGCATGGCGTTCACGGCCTTGATCCTTCCTCTCTATCTCTATCTTTTGTTTCTTTGTTTCCTAGACGGATATTTAGTAGGTTGAGATTCTGTATTAGAGGCTCATATTCGTGACTCCGGGTCCTAGTTGGGCTACATTGCAGTATTTCTTTAAACTTCAGTATATTTTATCTGTATTCGTTAGACTTCTATATCATGGCTTATAATTTTTCCCTGTGTTGTGTATCTAAAAATCTATTTCACTTGGGATTTATTTGTAAAAAGGTCGGGCTTGCCTCGGGGTTGGGATCGCGACAATAACCATACAAATGTCATGGCCCTACAACGTTTTTACTGCTTAAGCTTTTAAGACCACAACTTTCAAAAACCTTCTTTCTTCTTAAATTCCGTGCCGAGTCAAACTACCTCATCTAAATTGAAACAGAGAGAGTAGGTAATTTCTTTCCGTATGGTTAAGTCTTGGCGGACAAAGTTACTTGGTACATATACTGATGGAGATAGTAGGTATTTAATGATAGCCGAGATGTGCACAAGCGGGATCGAATGTCATGCCGCTATTATAAATAAATAAAAAATTATGTGGACATGGTCCAAATGGCAGGTACTGCTGAAAATGCAACTTTTTAAACTTTAAAGGCGAAATGGCTTCCTGGCCACTCAACTTACAACCGATTTTAAAGCCAATACACCAACTTACAAGTTTCCCATTTGAACACTCAAACTTGACAAAATGAGTACTAATAAACACTTTTGACAGTTGACCATGCCTATGTGGAAGCACTACAGCTGACATGACAAACTATGTGCAAATCACACTGCCAAGGCGCGTGAATGATATTGGCTTAATAAAAAATTAGAATTAAAACAAAATATGAATAAAAAATTTAGAAAAAGAAAAAAAACTTTTCCCTTCCTCTTCTCTCCGAACTTTTTCTTCCTCACTGCAGCAGCAGCCTCCGCCGCTGTTGCCGCCTGAAAACAGAGAAGAAACAAGAAAGAAAGATTAGGAGTTCTGGTTTTCTGTTTAAAGAGACGGAGCAGAAAAATGGAAACAACATTAAATTTGAAGAAGAAGGAGATATGGGAGTTATAGTCCATAGCCAAGTAAGAAAGATAAGACAAGAAATGGGGAAAATCAAGTATCCATCTCTGCAGCAGACGGAGGTGAGACCTATTTCTGTTGAAATCAAAGGTAAACAACAGCATCAAAGATCAAGATCACCACTGGGATTAGCTCAAAGGTCTATTTCTATTGGAAGCTAATACTTGAATTTTTCTTCTTGTGTCCTTCCTTTTCTTAGTTTCATCATCTTTTTGAGCTTCTTCTAATTATCTCTTTAGTATGTTTTTAGGAATGAGCACTACAAAGCTCAACTGCAGAGTAAAATTAGAGTCTTTGATTTTGGATTTTCAGGGATAGAGAGAAAGGCAAATGAGAATGGTAAAAGGGTTGGATGTCTGATGTATAATGTTTTAATTGGCTCAGTGCTGATTGGGCGGACACGTTAGCAGAAGTGTGATACATACGCAGTTGGTCAAAGGTCCAACGTGTTTATTAGTCAAGGGTATCACTAGTTGGAGTGTTCAGATGGGAAACTTGTAAGTTGGTGTATCGGCTTTAAAATCGGCTGCAAACTTAAATGGCAAAGAAGTCATTTCGTCTAACTTTAAAATACAATAATTCAACAGTGGTCAAAATAGAATTAGTCTTCTGACTATTGCTGTCATAACTTCCTTTTCCCTATGGTTAAAAAAAAAGTATTATCTTTGCTTAGATGCAATGCCCATGCCTTAACTTTAAGTTTTTCTTTAGTTACCAATTGATGTAACGCCTCTAATTTGAAAAATGATCGTTCTTAAATGAGAAAGGACAAATAAATTATCATTTCTTCTTTATCTTTCAGTTATCAATAGGATCTTGATGTAGACCTGAACACCATCTATAGACAAAAGACTAATTAGTTCATACATCTAGAGGAAATAACAGAATCCCAAGAACAAAACTGAAGGTGGGATCAATAGAAAAACTTTTAATGCATAATTTACTATATATATATTTTAATTTCACCGTGAAAAACTTGCACAATTTTATGGATGATTTTCAGAAAGTCATTCTAAATTAGTAGAGCAAGAAATGAAACAAAAAAAAAATACTTTTTCTTCATAAATATACGTCCTTTTAAAAATTCTCATTCTAACTCATCTTTTCCGGTAGATTTACGTCCCCACAATTCTTGATGGGCAAAGGCGCTGATCGCAGCGGACTCAACCTAAGAAAGAGCTGGCGCTAATATTTTTATCCAATAATAATATCGGGATCAATTTTCTACCGGGAGCTTCAATTGGAGTTGAGTGTTTGTATGGTCTAGGACTGTGTTTTAGCTCCTAATTGATCTTCTAACATTTTTAGTTTTCTTTTGATTATCAACTATAATTTATAAACTACAAATTTAAAGCTAAGTTATGCTAAGATATTAATTTGAGGTTGTATGCAATATAGAGAAAGGCACTATGGTCGTGGCATTTACTTAGGTGGTCAACTAACGGGTGGAGATTCCTAATGCAAGAATGATGATTATGAGACTTATGCTATAATTGTTGCACTTTTGCTCCCACTCTCACACCTCTCGGTAGAGATAGTGATTTTGCCCAACTAATTCTCTTGAGACCAATTGGGTAGGCCAATTTGGCCAATCAACTTAGGGTTCAAGTTGGGTAATTACTCTCTCGAGGTTTAACCAGTTAATTGGGACTACCATTCTCATGGGTCCATCTCAATTCTTTGTTGGAATTAATCTTGGGGTCGTAGACTCTCTTTCTCAAGAAGAGTCGAGACCCACTAAGCTAGACATAGTGTTTGCAACCGCCAAATCTTAACGAAAATATAAGGTTAACCCAAATAACAAACACCCAACATCATTCATACATTAAACAATCACACCCATTAATTACCCACATTAGGGTTTAGCCAAAACCCTAGACAATAGGTTTAGCTAGACATAGTAGAAACAAAAAATGAAGAAATAATAGATAAAATCAATATATTAATTAGCTATGATGTTAAGCTACTCAAATCCACGTTAATACAAGATGAAATTGCCCAAAATAGGCTAAAAATTTGAAGTCACGAGCTCAGCTGCTATCTGATATCTAAATCTTCACCTAAAAAATTAAAAAGTTCTATTTATAGTACATAGGAAAAACTGGACAAAAATACCCCTCGGGGTCTGGCGCGGACCGCGCATAAATGCCGCGCGGCTGCGTAGGGGTTTTGGTCTTCACTTCTAACTTTTGAAGCTGGGGGCGCGGACCTCACAAATATATAGCGCGACTCTGCTGGATGAAGGGCGCACACTGCGTAGAAAAGGGGTGCGGCCGCGTGGGCAACTTAGCAAAAATCCAGTCTTTGAACTTCATCCACGCGGACCGCACTGATTTGGTGTGCGGCCACGTGCTTTTGCTTTGAATTCTTGAGTCTCTGAACTTTTATTGGCGGAGACCGCGTAGGAGTGATCGCCGACCGCAGGTTAGTTATTGGAATTACACTGTCTCTGAACTTTCTTGAGCGACCGCGTGGAAAAGCAGTGTGGACCGCTCAAGATACCATGGACTTGACACAGTCTTTGGACTCTTCTGCGCGGTCGCGTGGCACATCAGTTTGGACCGCGCAGGTCAACTTTTCTCCACTTCACTTGTCTTATGACACTTGGTAGATTTCACTCCTTTTTGAGCCGATCTTTGACATTTGTCTTCTTGTCGCTCAAACCTGCAATCAAGCGCAACTTGTAAGCATTTTGAGACTAATTTATGGCAATTCACGCACAAAACTTAGGCAACAATGAGTATAAAACATGTAAAAATCATAGTTATCAACTCTCCCAAACTTAAATCTTTGCTTGTACTCAAGCAAATAAAATAAGACCTAACCCTCAAAGGAAAGTACCCATGTAGTTCCTGTTTATCCTAAAGTAACCTCAACAAGCTTAAATTGTGACTAACAATTGCCCTTAATGCGAATGCATCATTAACACATCTAACCTTGAAAACTTGTGGATCAAGTGTGACACAAGAGCATCAAGAGTTGACACATATTCATCAAAGAACTTTTCTCAATTACTTTGGTCATGGTGGAACCCAAACTCAGACATCCTCAACTCTCCCTAAGTGAACCTCACCTTTTAGAGTATTGACACACAAACCGAGGTGGATAGATTTCACTCATCTCTCTCAAAGAAAAGGCCAATAATTCTTGCTCTAAATACCATATGCTTGCCCCTTATGTAAGTATCCACTAATGTAGGCTTCCCTCAACTCAAGATCATATAGGACTTTGGAGGAGTCATTGTGAAGGCTTTGGGTAAAGGTAGGACATATTTTTAATTCATTGAGGAGTCATTATGAATGCTTTGTTAAGCACTTCTTTTGATTCATTTTGGCACATTTTCTTGACTCAATTGAATAATTCACTTTTTTCAAGGTGTTAGAGAGATATATTACCACTCTTTATTTTGCAATTCAAAACCTTGCTCCTTTTTGTCTACTTTTCCGCACCTTTTTCACTTTTTGTTGTCCTTGGATTCCCTTTTTGATTCTTATTCTCTTTTGTCTTTTTGTCTTTTTCATTGCCTTTCTTTTCTTTTGCTTTTGTACCTTTGTACCATATTTTTTCCTTTCTTGTCTCTCCCCAAAATTAGACATTTGCTATTACTCAAGGGAAGATTTGGGTGCCAAGAGAGGGTCTCATTGAGAACGGGTATAGGCTTGTAGTTTTGGTTCATAAAAGAAGAAGGTTTTAGGCTCAAAAGGGGTGAACTGAGGATCATTTAATTAGCAGGTCATGGAATTGTTCAAATTGGCATTTTAGATCAATAAGAGCCTATAATCACTTCTCAAGTCAAGTTTCACTTATGATTTTGCCTCAACAAACATTCAGGGCAAGTTCTAGACCATCGGCTCGGTACTTGGGCTGTCACACCTCCTTTTTACACACCTACCCCAAAGGATAATGTATAAGGGAGTTTTTCCATTTAAAGTGACATTATTCGGATCGGGATTATTTATTTAGAGTCACCACTTGGGAAAGTCTTGGCTTTTGGTGTCCCAAGTCACCGGTTTAGCTTGAATCCCAATCCGAGAAAAATGTTCGACTTCCCAATTGGAGTCTGCGAACTAGAAATTCTGAATAAGGAACTTTGTTGACCTGAGGGAAGGTGTTAGGCACCCTCGGATCCCGTGGTTGTAGCACGGTTGCTTAAATTGCTATGCATGGCTAAGATCTGATTTTAATACATAAAATGCCTTTGTGCCAATTTTATCTTTAACCGCTTTTATTAATTATATATTTATTTGAGAAAGTGAACGTCGTTTAAATGTGTTTTCAGATTGCGCCGCATGAAGTAAACCCGCAATCCTAGACACACTCTATTCAACGTCTTAGAATTTGGATTTGGGCCGCTTAAAATTCCCACCTGTATTTAAGAATGTACTTTTATTAAAAATCGCGCCTAAGGAGTCTAACACATTATTATCTTTTGGGAGGGCCATGAAATTTGTTAAATGGTCCATCCCACAATTCTAAATATTTTTAAACCTTTATTGAGGACCCTGCAATTTGTACTTTTGTTGGGCGAGGCTCATCTCATTTTATTTTAAAGGATAAACGTAAAAGGGTAACTATATTTTCAATTTTTTTATTTTTGTCTCTAATAATAAAAGAAAGATCCTAATTTATTATATTTAAAATCCGGACATTAAGTTCAAGTCCGTGTCCAAACAAAAGGACGAACCTTTTAGCTTAAAACCCGCTACCTAACTCAAAACCCGAATTCCAAATACCAATTAAGTCATTTGAAAGAAAATGTGAACTGGGCCCGATTGGCTAGGACAATGAGCCCAATTGACAGAGGCAACAACGTTTATAGAGTTGGGAGGTTCGAATCTTGATGGGCCCAAATAATTGAGCCCTTTTTTGGGCCAATGGATGACCCAAGTCAACTGCCCATATCCCTGCCTGCATTTCAGATTCAACAGGTGGGCTTCTCGCCTGAAGCTTGTTCATCAACCGTCCAAATGGACTAGGGGTCGAATCCAAACAATGATAAATGGGGCTACAACTGCAATAACTCTACAACAGCAAGAATGCACTATAATGATAATGTGCACCTTTATTTTAATAGATAGACAAGGATTCCAAATTTTTTAAATCAAATTGTCATAATATTCCAACTTCAGTACTACTGATGACTACTAGATTCACAAGAACCTCAGAGTTAATTCAACAATCTAATTAAATAAATCCCACTGAACACCTACACTTCAAATCATACCCAAAATCCAATGCAACAATTCAGTATTACACAACATTTTACTTACTCAGATTTAACAGTTCCAATTATACAGTCCATACAAATTTCAGACTTCGATTAATGAATATTTTCAATCAAGTAAAATAACAACAGAAACTCAAACAATCATTTCAAAAGTGTTTCATTATTCAGTCCTCAAATCAGATCTACATGCTTTCTCAAATTCCCAGGAAGGATTATAGAAGTACCTGGAAATGGATTTCAAACAAAAGGAAAAGATCAGCAGCATCTCAAGCAGTTAACAGAGCAAGTAACAACAACAATTTTAACCAGGAACTTGGAGTGATAATCCAAAACCTTTCAAATCCACACAAGAACTACAAATCCAAGCATGAATGAAGCCCAACCAAATTGAAACAGACTAACACCCATAGAAACCAGGCTATGAGACAGAATTTGGAAGTTAGAACTCGAAAATTGACTGAGAGCCTCAATGAAACAGTGAAATGTTTGTATTTTTTCTATTTTTTTGTATATATATATATATATATATTTTTGTATTTTTGTGTATTTGAATGCAGAAATTAATCTGAAACCAAATGAAAAGGAAAACTAGTTTTCTTGTGGAATTTTTGAGTTGAAAAGTACTTCTTTGTTAAAGCACTTTCAATGCTTTTATATGTAAAAATGAGGGCAACCCTCAGATTTTTAATTTGCACTTTTAGCCCTTGCTTATTTATAGCTTGGTCCCTTAATTTTTAACTTGCTCAACAAGTAAATACTTTAAAAACTAAAATCTACACTTGTACCCTACTATAGAAGCCTCTAGGATGCTCTTTTAGCCTCAAAAATACTATACTACCTTTAACCCTACCTTGCAATTACTATTTTTCAAGATACTACCATTTTTCATGCCTAAAATGCCCTTGTATTGTTATGAAATTCACAACCTAATGCTAACTAATCAAACCCCCTACCCTTGGCCAAAAACTAACTAGGGTTAACTAAAAGGATTCTCAGCTATATCCAAACAACTATCCTAACACTATTAAAATTAATACTAAAAATTGAACATGCAATTAATCAAATGACAAGGCTATAATAAAAGTATAAACTGGCTCCAAATTAACTTACAGATTAGACCTCTCATGAATAAAATCAAAGAGAAAAGCTTAATAATACTAACGACTAAATATCAATTGATCATTCAGACTAAAAAATCAAAACCGGATCAAAGAAATGAAAACTAACCTAAAACAAATTAACCTAGATAATTATAACAAACATAGAGATGAACTTAGGCTAACTAAAAATTACAATTATGTTCGATTTGAACCAAGCAAAAACAATGAATCAAACTAAAGAAACAAATGAATAGAAAACTTACTGCTAATCCAATCTTCAAAGAAATTCTGAAAACAACTTCGAGTTAATATTATATGTCCATTTCATAAGCAATAGACCTATGATATTAACCCGGAGTTACTCGTCTTGACAAATCATCAAAACAATCTGAAAAATGCATGAACCGTGGATTTGAAGTTGGGGGTGGCCTGGGGATATTCGAAGTGGAATACCCACGTATTTGTGAAGAGGAGGACATGGTGATTGCCTAGTATCGATTTGGCAGAATTTGGGCAAACTTGTGACTTGGCTAAGGATTTTGATTTGGGATTCGAACTGTTTAGTTGATATTCGAAGGCCAATAGTTGCATATTTGGATTGAGGGAGTCGAGGTGGTTCAGGAGTGTGATTTTGGCGGTGATTGGAAGTGGCGCCACCACCCTAGGGCGGTGGGATTTAATGGCGGCGGTCTCTAGGGTTCTTGAGGGAAAGGGGCGTGGGAGAGAGACGAGGATATGAGAGTGGGGGGCGGGGGGGTGGACCAGGTTTTGAGCTTGGGTCTGGGCCTGGGGTGATTTTTCTTGGGGCTGGTCAATTTTGGGCCCAATTCATATTTCTTGTAAGACCAATATTAAAAGCCTCCTCTTCCTTTTTTTATTCTACGTTTTTTTAATTCACTTTTTTTTTTGTTATTTTACAATTTAATTTTGTATTGTATTTTTTTGATTTTTATAAAGATGTAAAAAAAATAAAAATAAAACTTTAATCGAAACTAATTAATGACCTAAAATTACCTTAAGACTAATTTGCGATAATTTAATAATTAAAACAATAAAAATGCATTTTGAACTATCTTTGTGATTTTTCATGCATTGTTCTAAGATAATTTGACCCCTAATTAATATTAAAATATGAGATAAAAATCCTAAATGCAAATGCATATGTTTTGTATTTTTATGAATTAACACGCGCAAATAAAAATGTAACAATTATCAGAAAATGATAAAAATGCACAAACAATTGTAAATATAAGGAAAAATCATTTTATTTGAATATTTTAGAAATTATTCATATATAGGGCAAAAATCACGTGCTCACAGATGCCCCTCTTTGCTCGGAAACACGAAAAGTTTTAATGCAAAGACAAGTAAGCAAATACGAGCGATTTTTTCCCGTTTGAAAATTTCGTGTGAAGCATATTTGAAAAGTTTGACTGCACCCTGTTTCAGAGGTTGCCTACATATCCTGGGATAATAGGAATCAAGTCAGTGTAGTTCGGGAGTGTTTGGTAGCTGGGGACTACCAGGAGCTGTGACTTCACTGATGTTGCCGCTGCTACTGCTTGCTGACCTCCTTATTACACCAAAAAAGGAAAAGCAAAAGCTAAGCTAGCTAATCGTATCAACTACGAGTTACAAAATTCCTATCTATAAATCTCTTAAAGCTTGATCTTGAATCTTGGCTGGTTCTTGAGGCAGACTCTGATCTGAATCTTGATGCTCGTCCGCTATTACCGCTGGTGCATTCTTCAGCTTTGGATCAAGGTGGGACAAGCGAAGCTCGTGACTTCAATCATATCTTAAGCAATTCGCGTCCTTCTCCACTCTAACACTTTAAGCTCACTTCTTTTTTTTCTTTTCTTCTTTTCTTTATTCTGGATTAAGACTCATTCTTTTGGTCATCTCGAATCCTGTGTTTTGAGGTCAACCTGCTTAAGATACCAACAAACAAACAAATGACATTTTCTGCCCCAATTTTTGCTAGGAAAGTTTCGTGAGTTAGTTGCGACACATATCTAAGCGATCAGATTAGGACTGTGTATCCTTGTGAATGAATCCAGGTTATGCTCAAGAAATGACCGGGTTATGTCGGAAAATAAACATGGTCACCGAGTTATGCCGGGACGAAAGAAAAAGCTCCCTAAGTTATGCCAGGGAGATCCTCGGTTTTTTAGACGGGATTTGGATAGAAAAAGTTCCACGTTTCTTTTTTGGCCGGGAGATCCTCGATTTTTTGGACGGGATTTGGATAGAAAAAGATCCACAGTTTTTTTGTCCAAGAGATCCTCGGTTTTTTGGCCTGGATTTGGATAGCAAAAGTTCCATGTTTCTTTTTTGGCCGGGAGATCCTCGATTTTTTGGCCGGGATTTGGATGGAAAAAGCTCCACAGCTTTTTTGTCCGAGAGATCCTCGGTTTTTTGGCCTGGATTTGAATAGAAAAAGCTCCACAATTTTTGGCCGGGAGATCCTCTATTTTTTGGCCGAGATTTGGATAGAAAAAGCTCCACGGTTTTTTGGCCGGGAAATCCTCAGTTTTTGGCCGGATTTGACAGAAAAAGCTTCACGGTTTTTTGGCCGGGAGATCCTCAATTTTTTGGCTGGATTTTGGATAGAAAAAGCTCCACGATTTTTGGCCGGGATCCTCGTTGTTTTGGCCGAGATTTGGATAGAAAAAAATCTACAGTTTTTTTGGCCGGGAGAGTTTCGGTTTTTGGCCGGTATTTGGATAGAAAAAGCTCCACGATTTTTTGGCCGGGATTTGGATAGAAAAAGCTCAACAATTTTTTTGGTCTGGAGATCCTCAGTTTTTTGGCCGGGATTTGGATAGAAAAAGCTCCACAGTTTTTTGGCTGGGAGATCCTCAGTCTTTTGTCCAGGATTTGGATAGAAAAAGCTGTGACTACCGTGATTTGATTCTCTTTTGGGATTTTCGTTTTCCATTTCTTTTCTTCTTCCTTTTTGGGGGTTTTTAGAGGTTATTTCTTTTTATTTATCAGAATGCATGAAAGAGTGTTTGAGAAAACTAACCTTTTGGTCATTTTTCCTGCTGCAGTGTTATTTCAACGCTCACACATTTCATTTATTTTGGGTTGCGCATGCTTCTTGCACGGTTGTTTTGAGTAAGACTTATTTTCAACAAAGATTAATTTGTTAGTTGAAACAATGGTTGGTTTGTGGCCTTGATCATCTCCATCACTTGATCCTGGCCCTATTTCTATTGAGAACTTTGCTGTTTGTTGGCTTAGAGGGTGACTTCATTTTAGACTGATCGGGTTCATCCTCAGGATTTCATGATGACTTGCCAATATGGGCTCTGTCCTTTTACTTTATTCTACTTTCAGGACCTTTGCCTTTGATTTTCTTTTCCTTTCTAATGTCTTTTATTTTGGAAGCAATCAACCATCATGATCAGTCGAGATTGGACTGACGCCCCACTAAGGCTGGGTACTTCCTTTGATTCTTGCCGACGGAGCCCTGTGAAAACGGTCGTGCCACCTTTTCTTTGTAATTGTTACGGAATCAGAGTTAAACCGAAAGGGATTCAAAGAAAAGTATGCAAAAGGCAAGCATATGAGTTTAAAGAGAAGCGTCCCTTTCAGGGAAAAAGAAGGACTTATCTGGGGTGCATGCTGGCTCCAAATGAACATGACATGCTTCTTGGACTGGACACCCGACCCGCAGCAACTTACAACTTCTCATGAACCCATTGACCCATATTTCCAAACTAGGGAACCTTTCCAGGACTTTTAGTAATAAATTATCCTCTTTTCGGCCGACAGCCCCCTTTGCGGGTTTTCACCCATTCGACCTCTCCAATTTCTCTTCTCACCGTCACCTGATAGTGCTCTTTGCGAGTTTTCACTAAGCATACTCTCTCATTTTTGTTTTCTCTACTCATCGTCGCCTTATGGCGCCCAAAGGTTTTCACCGATGAGACTCTCTTATTTTATTTCTCTCAATTTGAATTGTATCAGATTCCAACAATGACATTTACCACTTTCCTATCTTTGCCATTTGATCAGAAGGACTTGGACAAGGTCTTTAGGGTAAGGATTTTGGGAGGAACTACAACTTTGGAACCATTTTGGCGGTCTCTTAGCCGAACCATTATATCATCTGCCCTAGTTTCACTTTTTGGGGAAATTGGAATTTTTATTTGGTGTGACTGAACCTCAGAGAGAAGCTGCCTACGTATCCTTTCAGAATCAAGTCAGACATAGTTCAGGAAATAATTTTTGGTTTTGTTTTTTCTTTTCTTTTTCTTTTTTTTCTTATTCCTTTTTCTTTGCTTTTCCTTTTCCTTTTTTTTATTTTTCAATAGCATTTTTGGGTTCCAAAGAGGGTAATCAAAGAAAGGTAAGAGGCTCAAAGGGTTTGCGAGGGATTGATGGTGTTTGAGGTAGTGTGAATAAAGCCTTCTTCATCTCAGTTGCACAAAGACATCCTCGAAGTAAGTTTAGACATAGTACCTTTTAACTGCATTCGTATTCACCACTGCTTCGGGATCATTCCCTTCCATATCTCCTAGATATAATTCTCCTCTTGGCAGTATCTTCCTTATGATGCACGGACCTTTCCAGTTAGGAGCAAATTTCCCTTTGGATTCCTGATGATGAGGAAGAATACGTCTTAACACTAATTGTCAAACTTCAAATTTCCTGGGCCGTACTTTCTCGTTATAGGCGCGAGCCATTCTTTGTTCATACAACTTCCCATGACAAACTGCAGCCATCCGTTTCTCATCAATCAATGTCAATTGTTCCAATCGAGTTTTAACCCACTCACTATCTTCAATTTTTGCTTCAACAATTGTCCGGAGCGAAGGGATTTCCACCTCTTCCGGGATCACAACCTCAGTTCCATAAACCAACAGATATGGAGTTGCTCCTACCGATGTGCGCACTGTGGTGTGATGTCCCAGTAAGGCAAAAGGTAATTGTTCATGCCACTGCCTAGAGCTTTGGATTATCTTTCTCAAAATCTTCTTGATATTCTTTTTCGCTGCTTCAATGATGCCATTGGCTTTGGGCTTATAAGGAGTGGAATTTCTATGCGTTATTTTGAACTGCTTGCACACTTCTCCCATCAAACGACTATTCAAATTTGCAGCATTGTCCGTGATAATGGTTGCCGGAATACCGAAATGACAGATAAGGTTTGAGTGCTCAAAATCCACTACAACCTTTTTGGTGACTGTCTTGAGAGTAATAGCCTCGACCCGCTTTGTAAAGTAATCGATAGCTACCAATATGAACCTGTGTCCATTTGAGGCTTTTGGCTCGATCGACCCAATGACATTTATACCCCAAGCGACAAAAGGTCAAGCCACTGATATGTGATAATAGTTCTGTTAGAGGTGCATGAATTAGATCTTCATGCACCCGACATTGATGGCATTTCCGAGAAAAACCGAAGCAATATTTCTCCATGGTTATCCAATAGTATCCAGCTTGAAGTAGCTTATTTGCCAACACATACCCATTCATATGAGGTCCACACACGCCCGCATGAATTTCATGCATAATTCTTCCGGCTTCTTCGGCATCAACTCATCTCAATAAGTTGAGATATGGAGTCCTTTTGTACAAGATTTCACCGCTTAGAAAGAAACCACTCGTCTGTCGCCTAATGGTTCTCTTTTGATCTCCAGTGGCATGCTCGGGATATTCTTGTGTTTCAAGAATCTCTTAATATCATGATACCATGGCTGGACTCTTGGCTCTTCTTCGACTACATTAAAATAACCATGTCTCTCCCTGATTTTGATTTCCAAGGGATCAATGTAGGCATTGCCCGGATAAGGCAACATCGAGGCTAGAGTAGCAAGTGCATCAGCTAATTCATTATGACACCGTGGGATGTACCTGAACTCTATCGATTTGAATCGCTTGCCAAGATCTTCTACGTGCTGTCGATAAGGAATAAGCTTGACATCTCGGGTTTCCCATTCTTCCTGAGCTTGCTGAATAATCAAATCAGAATCCCCCATGATTAATAATTCTTCCAAATCTTGATCAATCTCCATATTCATGCCCATGATGCAAGCTTCATACTCAGTAGTGTTGTTTGTACAGAAAAACCGAAGCCTCGCGGTAGCCGGGTAATGTTGACCCGTTGGTGAAATTAAAATGCCCCAATTCCTACACCTTTGATATTCACCGCTCCATTGAAGAACATTTTCCAAGCATGAGTATCTTAAAAAACCGCTTCTATCGTGCTTACCTATTCATTCGAGAAGTAAGTGCTCAACGGCTGGTATTCTTCATCAATTGGGTTTTCAGCCAAATAATCCGCCAATGCCTGGGCTTTCATTGCCATGCGAGTGATAAACTATATCAAATTCAGTAAGCAAGATTTGCCACTTCGCCAATATCCCAGTAGGCATGGGTTTATGGAATATGTACTTTAAAGGATCCAACCTAGTTATAAGATAAGTAGTGTGAGCTTGCAGATAATGTCTCAGCTTTTGAGCAACCCACGTCAAAGCACAACACGTTCTTTCCAACAAAGTGTACTTGACCTCATAACCGATGAATTTCTTACTCAAATAATAAATCGCTTGCTCTTTCTTTCCGGTTACATCATTCTGCCCAAGAACCCAACCAAAAGAGTTTTCCAAAACCGTTAGATACAAGAAAAGGGATCTATCTGGCTCTGGTGGGACCAAACTGGAGGGTTCGACAGATATTCCTTGATTTTATCAAAGGTCTCCTAACACTCAGCTGTCCATTTGATCGCCGCATCTTTCTTTAACAATTTGAATATTGGCTAACATGTGGT
Organism: Nicotiana benthamiana; assembly: GCA_034376525.1. Classification (NCBI taxonomy): domain Eukaryota; kingdom Viridiplantae; phylum Streptophyta; class Magnoliopsida; order Solanales; family Solanaceae; genus Nicotiana; species Nicotiana benthamiana. Next base: position 105,401,293 of record CM067335.1, on the reverse strand, counting down.
GGTCAATTGAGCGATAAACCGACGGATATAGCTCTACATGCCCAGAAGACTTATCACATCTTTCTTTGTTCTTGGAGGAGGTAAGTCTCGAATGAACTTTATCTTTGTAGGATCTAACTCAATACCTCTCCCGCTGACAATGAAACCCAGAAGTTTGCCGGATAGGACCCCGAGGGCACATTTAGCCGGATTCAACTTTAGATCATATCTACGAAGCCTTTCGAAAAATTTCCTCAAGTCTCGGACATGATCGTCCCGAGTTTTAGACTGAATAATCACGTCATCCACGTACACCTCTATCTCTTGATGCATCATATCATGAAAAATAATGGTCATGGCTCTCATATAAGTTGCCCCAGTGTTTTTCAGACCAAATGGCATAACCCAGTAATAGTATGTACCCCAAGGCGTGGTGAAAGCTATTTTTTCGGCATCTTCTTTATCCATCAACACTTGGTGATATCCTGCGTAACAATCCATGAATGACTGTATCTCATGTTTGGTGCAGTTATCAACAAGGATGTGGATGTTGGGCAAAGGGATGTTGTCCTTAGTACTTGCCCGGTTCAAGTCTTGATAATCAACACATACCCGAGTTTTCCCATCTTTATTGGGCACATATACTACATTATCCAGCCACGTAGTATACCGGACCACCCGGATTACCCTGCTTTCAACTGCTTTGTGATTTCTTCTTCGATCTTGTCACTGATTTCAATTTTGAATATCCTCTGTTTCTGTTGAACAAGAGGGCAGTCAGGGTGAATTGGAAATTTATGTACCACTAAATCCACACTCAATCCTGGCATATCATCGTATGACCAAGAAAACACATCTTTGAACTCAAATAAAAGTTGAATTATTTCATCTCGCGTTTTCTGGTCAATGTGAATGCTTATTTTTGTTTCCCTAATTTCTTCTGAGGTTCCCAAATTAACCGATTCTATGTCATTCAAGTTCTGCTTAGGTTTATTCTCAAATTGTTCTAATTCTCCATTGATTTCCCTAAAAGCCTCTTCTTCATCGTATTCTGGTTCTTGGTTTATTTCACAATTAGACAGCGTGTTCGGATTTGAGCATGAAGTCTGCAGGCATGTAATGTTATTTAAAGCCGCATTATTATAACTGAAAAGAAAATAATAAAAGAGAAAATAACATGAATCAAAAAGAATACGAGAATAACGATGAAATATTGATTTCATTTCTTGGAATTCGGGAAGATAACAGGGCTACATTGGGGAATTAAAAGATAATAAAATGAAGAAAACATTCGAGTTGCACCCTGAAATAACTGGTGATGCAGAAAAAGTGGCAGGACAAGTCTACCCAGACTCTCGCCTGACTGAGAACGGCGTAGCCTTCCAATTCTGCAATTTAGCATTTGGGCCTATATACAACACCTCAGCGGTACTAGTACCCTCTCCCAACTGAACCATATTGGTATCATAAAGCATTTTCCTCATAGCTCCACATATATCTTCGATCTCTTCAGTTGTGAAGGTTTCATCATCCTCCTCTTCATTATATCTTGGTGTGACAAAGGTCTGATATAGATGTGGAAATGGTTGTGGCAAGACCCATCCTTCCCTTTTCCTCTCATCTACCCAATCTTCATCTTCTGCGGAAGGGAAAAAACCTATTCCGAAGAACTTTTCAGTTGTTATAAGAGTTATCGGCTTCGATATTCCTTGAAAAGACTTTTTGAACCCCTTCCCTGGCTGGAAGCCGTGCTTGATCATCTCTTTCGCCACCATAATCGAGGTGTTAGACAATAAAGGTTGAGGGTAAGGACTCCCCTCCTTATATTGATCCGCCAATACAACCTCAAAGGCCTGATATACGATGTGCTCACTTTCTTCTCTTGCCTCTGAGCACGGGATAGATGGGTCCCGATAGATAGACTGTTCATCCTCTACATGAACCACAATTTCTTGGTCTTCGTATTCAAACTTTACCATCTGATGGAGAGTAGATGGTACTTCCCCCGCGACATGGATCCAAGGTCTTCCGAGGAGAAAATTGTAGGACGTTTCCATATCCAAAACTTGGAAAGTTACTTCAAACTCCATAGGGCCTATGACTAATATCAAGTCTATTTCTCCAATTGTCTCTCTCTAGATGCCATCAAAAGCTCTAACAAAGACATTATTAGGGTGAATCCTTCCCGTGCCAATTTCCATCCTTTGGAGTGTAGAAAGCGGGCAAATATCCATGCCCGAGCCCCCATCCACCATTGCTCGCTTAACATAAAAACCTTCGCACTTGACAGTCAGATGTAAAGCTTTGTTGTGAGCCGCTCCTTCTGGAGGCAAATTATTTTTACTAAAGGAAATTTGATTAACAACAAAGAACCTTTCTTCCATTCTTTCAAACTGTTCCACTGAAGTCCCAGCAGGCACATACACCTCATTTAGAATTCTCACTAGGATCTCCCGATGCTCGGAAGATCTCATTATCAAAGATAACATGGACACTTGTTCGGGGCACTTGAGCAGTTGATCTACCACTTCATAATCATGCATTTTCATTTTTTGAAACAAGGCTTTCGCTTCTTCAGCACTAACAGACGTTTTGAGCGGGGAAGCGCTTCCGTGTTGCATTGTTTACCTCTTGTATGTCTGAACATTTTTTCGCGGAGGTGTTTCCCAGCAATTATCGAGTGATTTCTTTGACTTTGTATGTGACCACCGTCTGTTGATAATTCCAAGGTACTGCAGATGCGTCTGTCATTGGCTTTTATGGTACGCGTCCGATAACCACCGGCTCGCTCAAGCGAGATGGTTTATTCGTCCCCCGGACCACATAGGATCCTTTGGGTACATACATTGGCATCCCCTTTTTCATTTCAAACTCCCTTAGTTTTCTTATGACTAATGGTTTTTTTGAGCGTCCTCATAGGAGATAAAGAACTCTATCTTTCTGAGGCACTGTCGTCTCTGCCTTTGTTTCAATCTTCTTTTCAATCTTAGCCTTGATAGTTTTATTCTTCTTCCCCATTTCTCTTGTTCCGGGGTTGTTTTAGGCTTTCTTTCTACATCATCAATGGCGATTATGGCTTTCAAAGTGGGATCGAATTCTTTGTCTTCACAAATCATTCCAATTACCGGCCCATTTTTGTGAGAAGGTAATGGATTATTGGTCACATTCGGAGTTTCCTCATCCCTCAACACTTTTTTTCCTTGTTCAATAAAAACATGTATAGCTTTCTTCAAATTCCAGCAATTATCAGTACTATGCCCCTCAGCTCCAGTACGATTAGCACGATACACGCCTCGTTGGTAGGCAGGAGAATCCAGATTTTGTCTATTTTGGGGAATGGGCTGCAATTGGTTAATTTCTATGAGCTTAGGTAAAAGGGTGGAATACGGTTCCCCAATGGTGTGAAGTTGGGCTTCCTGGGAGGCTAACGAGGGCGAGGGTTATTTTGTGGTGGTCTGGGGTTACACTGGTCTTGGTAAGGAGGTTGGTTTCTCTGGAATGGAGGTGGGTTTCGGTTGGCTGGTGGTTGCAGTTTACCGAAAAGCTGAGTATTCATGACCGCATAGGGTGAAGGTGGAGGAGGATAAGCCATATCATTGTGCGGGTAGTAATGTTGAGGAGTTCTTTCTGAAAATACCGATCTAGAAGCTCTGTACCTTCTGCCTCCAGACGTTGCCATAACTGTTTCTTCTTTCTTTTTTCCTTCAGTCATTCCTCCAGACCCGCCTTGGATGGCTTGGGAGGTTACCCTTATGGCTGGCTGGCTTAATATTCTACGTGTTTTCAAACCATTTTCTACCATTTCACCAATTCGGATGGCCTCTGCAAAAGGCTTGCCCATGGCCGACATCATGTTTTGGAAGTAATCTGGTTCCTGAGCCTCGAGGAAGAAATGACCATATGTATTTCATCCATGGGAGGTTTTACCCTTGATGTTTGCTCGCGCCATTTAATGGCGTACTCTCTGAAGCTTTCTGAGGGTTTCTTCTTCAAGTTTGACAAAGAATTCCGGTCTGGTGCGATGTCAATGTTATACTGAAACTGCCTTACAAAATCTCGGGCCAAATCATCCCAAATGTGCCATCGAGATATGTCTTGATCCATATACCATTCTGAGGAAATGCCAATTAAACTTTCCCCAAAGTAAGCCATTAACAGCTCTTCTTTTCCGCCAGCCCCACGCAATTGGTTGAAATACTTCTTAAGGTGAGCAATGGGATCGCCATGCTCATCATACTTCTCAAACTTTGGTGATTTGAATTCCATAGGCAGGCGCACGTGAGGGAACATGCACAGATCAGTATAGGCAACACTCTTCTTCCCACTTAAACCCTGCATATTTTTTAAGTAATGCTCAAGGCTCTTCATTTTTCTCGCCATTTCATCTTGTTCAGGAGCTTTGGAAGTTTTATCTTGCCCTGGTATGAGTTCATGAGGCGGTGGATGAGGGTAGGTATATGTAGGGTATTGTGGCAATTCTGGCTGATAAGTAGGAATGGGGTAAGTGAAGGCTGATGGGTCGAACACGGGCCTTGGAACTGGCAGCTGTGTTGTAGCACTAGATGCTGGAGGGTGAAAATATACGGAGTGGTTCCGAGTATGAATGCTTGTGGGCGAACATCAGATGTGCCTCCTACATAGTGGGAAGATATTGTGGGTTGTCCCGACGGGATATTTGGGTGACTGATTAGAAAACTGGAAGCACCATCCGGCCTTGGAAACATCTCAGGGAATCCAGGGATGGCCTCCGTCGATTCCTTCCCTTTTATCCACACGTCCCACATCTCCATCATTCTTAGAAGCAAAACTCTATTTTCTTCAGCTACAGAAGATTCTGAGGCCGGGACACCCGAGAGCGAGCTTTCATCTGGAATAGTGATTGTTGGCAGAGTCATTGCTGAAGACATCTCTGTGCTACCTTTAGATCTGGTGAAGTAATGATGTGAAGCCAGCTTACCACAAACCAACCACCTCTTTCGTATAAACCTGAGCTCTGGAAATTAGTATCAAACGATTAGTTTTGTGAAAACATAAACAGGTAATCACATATTAATGGCTGCATGCGTCATCCCGACCTTTCTATTTCCATGCTTGCTTCACTCTTTTATTTTCTCATTCATTTATTTTCTTCTGCTTGCCTCTTTTTTTCTGTTTTGGTTTTTTTCTCTCCTTATTTTTCTTTCTTTGTTTTTCTACCATCTCTTTTTTCTTTCTCTTTTCGTTTTTTCTCCTTTTCTTTGTTACGGTCGAATCCTATGGAGATTGCCTACGTATCGTGACCCCGCACGAATTAGACCAAGCGTAGTTCGTGAAACAAGTGCAAAGCAATTTTGGGAATTTTCAAATTTTCATTAATAACACAAACTATTACAAACTAAAATTTTTTGCAAAAGGAAATGACAGATGCAAACTAGAACCAACTACAAATTCCAAAACTAGAGACTCATTTTGACATGAAAAACAAAGGACAAACAGACTCAAAATAGGAAAATACAGACACTAGTTATGCATACTCCAATTCTGTAGGCGTGTTGATACCTAATTTTTTACTATGTATTCTTGTACTCAAAATACTTTCAAAATAGCTTGTGAATGCATATATAAGCATCCACAAAAGGTTTGGTATTTTTCTATAATTTTTCAAGCGTTTTAAAACCAATTTATAACTTATTTTGTACTATAAAATCCAATATTTAGTATCAAATCTTGTTATTTTAATAAACAAATTACTTTATTCTCTCATTTATATAAAAATATAATGTATATAATTTTTACAGGATTATAAAAATCCATTAGATATTTTTAAATTAAAATTGCATTAAATTGTAATTTTAGCCTATTTATCAATTTAATAAGTATTTCAAGTGAAAAATCGCGCTGGGTATTTTTTAATTAATTCCAAAACATATTTTGTTATTTCAGTAATTTTATTGGATTTGTATATGATTTTTTTACTATTTTTTATAAAATTAAATGGGGAAAACATCTATTTAAATTGTAGCCCCTTTCTATTTCAGATTTAGCCCAAAATCAACCCCAATCAACCCCAATTAACCTCAATTATATTACCCAATTTCCAATCTACTCGACCCAAACCCGTCGAATTAACCCGACCCATTTCCCCGTTTTAATCGTGGCCGTTGATTACTCAAATCAACGGCCCACATTATTACTTACCAAATTAAACTTCCCAAACCCTTAACCCATTCCTCACTTTTACCAATTCGCCGCCTTTCACTCACAAATGCTCTCTAGGTTCTCTGAGAACCCTAGTCTTCTCCGGTCCTCGTCACCGGCGTTAATGGCCATTCAGGGCCTGAAACTTCCATACTCGTCCATTCATCACCTTTCCCGGCCTTTGGGTTCGAAGATCGGAACTTTGTTTCAAGTGTGAATGGACCAGAGGTCATTCAATGGAGTTTCACGGCTGTGTCAGGCCTTTCTCCGGCAAGTCTTTGAAGCCTTGGGTCCTTGCCAAGCCCCGATGAGTCCGTTCAGGCTTTCCTCGCCATTTCTAGGCCTCCTCTGAAAACCCTAATGATTCGAGGTTCTTTTTTATTTTTTCTCTCTGTTATATTACAATCTTCTTGGAGTACTAGTTGTTTTCTGAAATTTTTAAAGTGTTTCTCATCTCTTTCTTCACTTAGTCATGATTCCAAAAATTGTTCGTCTTTTTAAAACCTAGGGTTTTCTATGACTTATCAGATTTCTCTGATTTTGTTGTTTATTCTTGCTACTAGGTGTTCTTCTCCATGATTTTGAATCTTTCTATTATAGATCTAAATTGTTTTGCCTCACTGATTACCTTTCTAGGGTTTTCGATTAATTGTTCTATGCTTTCTTTATAATGTTATGCTCTTGTTCGTCTTCATCTATGATATTCCTTGTGTTCTGACTTGTAGTGGGAACCCTAATTTCAAAGGGTATTCTCCATTCCCTTTTCTCTGTGAAACCCTATCCGACCCTGTTTGTTTCCTGTGTTTTCTTCATGTCTACTCTACTATTTGTCAGTCTCTTGTATGTTCAAAATTTATGCATCTTTTATTGTACTCCTTTTCCCCTTTCCCTGAAACCCTAAATTTATTTTTGTACAACTGTTCAATTCTCTATTGCTCCTTGTTTCTTGACTAATTTCAAACGATTAGTATCTTGACTCCTTGATTTCCTGGGTGATTACATGCCTCATATGCCCTACCCGTGTTATTTTCAAATTTTTTATATATATTTACTCTATATTTTGTGATTAATACTATATTTTCTTTCCAAAATTATACCTGGGCTTATTTATTTTTCCATCCGGTTCCTTAATTGAAGGGGTTCCCTTCTCCTAATTGATACTGATTGATTTCTGAATATTTCCTTGCCTTACCGTTGCTTCTCTTTCAACTATAAATAGGCCTTCTCTTTTCTCACTTAGGACACAACTCATACTCGAGTTCTCTCTACTCTTACTCACTTAAAAACTCTCTTCTCTTTTACCTTCCTTATCTGTTACTTGCTCTCTTGCTAAGGATTAGCTGGCTGAAAGCCAAGACTAATTATAAGGATTTTCTTTGTTTTGTTACTCAAATATTCACTGGTAGGCTCATAACTTCATTTATTAACTTTCAAGTATCTGTTTGTTCTCTCCTCTTCTTTGTCTGTTATGTTATTTCAATTGAGCTTGCATGATCAATCCCTTCCCCTTATCCCTTTGTCTGCCTGTTTGTTTCAGTAATTCATTTGAGAGTTAGCATGTTAAATTTCCTTCCCCCCTTTCCATAGTTTGTCATGATACCTCACCTATTATGTATACTTCAGTTTAGTTTCATGATAACCCCCTTTCCCTTGTCCCCTTGTCTGTTCGTGCTCAGGATAGTCCTGAACCATGACCCTTATCTGCTTAAACCTTTAGTTCAAACTACAGCATGTTAATCCCTAATTCCCTTTCCCTTTGAGTGCGTACATTCAATGTTTTATTAAGTCCAACATGTTAAACACTTTCCTTTGATTGTGCACTGTTCATTATTATGCTTCAATCTTATCTTGTCTGCTATGTGCTTTTATATGATTCCCTCTCCCTTTGCTCCTTGTTTGTATGTGAGTTGTTCTGGACAAGGTTGGCACCTTATTGCCATTTCTAGTCTGGAACTAAGGCTGTCAATACCCTTTACTCAAAGAAATGTCATCCCCCATCCCCTATCTATGTATTTGAGCCTTGACAAAGGCTTGTTGGTGTCCTAATCACCATTCAGACCCTTGTCTGACTTGTTTACAAGTCTGCTCTTGTTTGTAACCCTTGCAAGAAGTCTGGGGTATGCCAGTCTCACTCAATAGGCTGGATATGACCACTTCTTATGATGGTCTTCCTCTAATCTATCACTTTATATTTATTCTTAGATCTTTAAGTTCCTACCCCCCCCCCCTCTGGTAAGCCATGCTTAGGGACCTTGGAGTCTCCTCTGAACTCGGATGCCTTAGGGTTGGTAATTCCATACTTGCACTATTCCAATTAGAGTGTAAGCAATGCCTGGGTTCCATTGAAAGCCCTTGGAACTTTGTAACATTCTAAAGAGAAAAGCTTCTAATCTTTGGAGCTCGGATTTGGTAAAAGGCATATTGTTGGACATTAAAGTTTCTTAGAGGTTCCTCGGGCCTGTTATAGCTGCTGATGTATTTTTACTTTTATTTCTTTAATTTTCTTTACTTTTTTGCTCAACTTTGTAATAATTTGTAATATACAAACTCGGGGGTATAGTGAAAGGGACATGGGGGATTTACTTTCTCACATGCATTAGAGATCATGCCTACATGTTTGCATTTTTAGATATCATATTTATAGCTTTCTCACTATTGCATCAATACTATGTAGAAATCATGACTATTGGATTATTCATCTTTGCATTGGTAGAAAACATGTCTTAGGACCTTTGTTTTATCTATGTATACTGTTATCATGCCTATTTTATACCGCCGCATCAATACCATGTAGATACCATGTCTATAGGTTCTCTTGATATTGCATTGAATTCATATAGAAACCATGCTACTAGGTTTACATCTTATAATCTCACCTAGAAAGCATGCCTATTGGAGCTATATAAACGCTAGGAAAATAGTAGGACGTCTAATTATATGAGATCAGCAATTAAAGGGCGATAAAACAAGTTCTAAGCTCAGATCTGCTAATGCTTTCAATGTTTCAGTAACTCAACTTGTCCCCAAATCGGTTTATTTTCAAAACGGGTCTAAGTCTGCCCCTTTGGTAATCTGTAAACTATTTCTATTTTTACCAACCTGTGATTGTTTGTTTGTCTAAATTCTGTTCTTTCATGATTCTAAGGTCTTTAAACTCTTCTTCCCACCGTTCCTTTATATTAAACTCATGCGACTAACCTATAGGCCTTTTGAAATTTGTTTGCAATGTTAAATCCTTTTTAAATAGACCCTTTGTCTGAAGCTAACGTTTTCTAAAAAGTTCTACTGGTTTTCTAAATTCTATCAACTTCTAAAACGGCCCCGGGGAGCTCGAAGCAGATTTTCTATCCAACTCTTATGTGTCAAACTAGTCTGCCCGCTCTCCCTAACCTCCTTTAAAGACCAAATCAGTAATTGAAGTCGTGCTAAACTACTTGCTGTATGCCACGTGGTTTATTTGAGCCTCTAATTACTTACTTTTATCCCTCTTATATGCTACTTGTTTTTGACTTGTCGCTCTAGTATTTTTACCTTTTGAATACTCCATATATATATATATATATATATATATATATATATATATATATATATATATATATATATATATATATATATATATATATATATATATATATATATATATATATATATATATATATATATATATATATATATATATATATATATATCCCTCTTCCCCCTTCCTTAGGATTAGAAGTCCTAATCCCCCAGGACTAACAGGTTGGGACGCGTATTAGCATGCAATAAGTAACGATAGCAACGCCTTTTAATACCTTAACGGGGTGGGAGGGTAGAAAATGGAGATGATGACGATGCGGTAATAACATTAAGCGACCCCTCTTTGGGAATATGTGCGGGATATTGCATCGAATTATCCATATTGTAGTTAAACCTAGGACCCTTATCCCTTTTGCTTGTTTTATTCAAATGTTCTTTCATAGTAATACTTATTTTTTTAATCAACTTTCTTTCTTTTATTTTTTAAAAAATTTGCGTACCTCTTTCTTCTTTTAAAGCTTTCAAGTTGTGTGAATGTCATATATGTGAACCTTATTTGTTTAATTGCTTCATCTCTTCATACAGCCACAATTAGCACGGTCGGGAACCACATTTGTGGATCTTGAGGGGTGCCTAACACCTTCCCCTCGAGATAATCTCAAGCCCTTACCTGAACTCTGTTTTTTTTTTTCAAAATATTCTCTATTAAGTGTCCTAATGCACTATAATCATTAGGTGGCGACTCTTCCAATTCCGTAACCCAATTCCCAACCGGGAAATAGAGTTATTTTGCCCATAATGTCGTAAAAAGCTGATTTTTCTTTTGAAAAAGGGGGCGTCGACATCATGGCGACTCTGCTGGGAAATTTCTTTTAGGCTTTTACCACTACGTGTTTTGTTACTTTACTGTTTTCTTTATTTATTGCTTCAATTATTTTTCACAATTACTAGCCTGTTTCTTCATGTCTTTCTTTTATTTAACTATTTTACCGCATCACTTCAGTTCCGTCTTTAATTTCGAGCATTTATTATAATCGTTATGAACGTGGAAATACATGTATTTATTTCATTATTGTAATTGCGTCCTTCAACATTATTTTCCACTCATGCCAAACAAATCCTATAGCAGCACTTATAATGAGTGGTTGTGCTCTTCCGATATTTACAAACCCCCTAAATTTGGCAAAGGCATATTTGCGGTAAAACTAGTCGATCAACGGTGTAGTCGACGGTTCCGCGCATTTCCCTATTGAGTTGTCCTCTCAAGGGTACCTTGTCTAGCACTTCAAAAGTAGAAACCTTACTCCATCTAATTGTTCATGCATCATGGTCAAACTTAGCCGAGTCAGTTATGTCGTCCGCATAATGACTCATTAGGATAGCCTAAACCAAAGTCCATCGGGTTTCCTCGAAACCCAAACGGACATTCACATTATGTGCATTGATTCGGAGAACTAAATGACTTTTGCTAATTATTGATTTAAATGGTCGAGTCCGGTGGGGTTAAGGGCCTAACTCTCTGTTTTGCAGGAAATGAGGCACGAGGTCCCCAAGTTCGGTATGGTATCAAACATTCATCCAAAGTTGCTAAGCTGGTGGGATGATTTGCATGGTAGCGATCGGGTTATTGTCCCCAAGCACTTAGGAAATCTTCCTTCGCTTCTGGAAGTTAAGCCAGATAACAAGATTGTGGAAGCTGCTACTATGTTTTGGGATAATGAAAGGTCCATCTTCCTTTTTGGGGGTATTGAAATGACGCCGCTATTGGAAGAAATTGGAGGTCTAGCCGAAATTCCTTGGGATAGCCCAGGGTTGCTTATGCTGGAAAACCGCAAAGGTAGAGGGTTCTTGAAAATGATGGGGCTCAAGAAGAATCCTAATCTGACCAGTCTGAAGGACTCCTACATATCCATCGACTTCATGTATGAAACGTTTGGACATAGTAAATCATACCACAACCACATGGACGAATTCGTCCTCACCTCTTTGGGGCACATACATAGGAGAGCCTTTGTATTCATGTTCTGTTTCCTGGGCATGATGGTTTTTCCGATGAAGAAGGCTAGAATCCATACAAGGCTAGCCATGGTGACCAAAGCCATAATGGAGGGTATTGAGGGGCAGACATTCAGCATAGCACCCATGATCCTCGCAGAACTGTACCATGCCTTAGAAAAATGTCAACAAAGGGCACTGCACTTTGAAGGGTTCAATTTGCTACTACAACTCTGGCTTATTGAGCATCTCCGGAAAGGACATTATAGACAGGAGATCATACGACGAGATTGGGATGACCATATTGCTTTCCATCATCCAAAGTGAATGCACTTCATGCCGGATATGTTTGCTCATCCGGAAGACTCCAGTGGATGGGTGGAACTATTAAAGAATCTGAGAGAAGAGCAGCTACAATGGATGTACGAGTGGTTTCCAACTGGAGAGTTTATCATTCGGTCTAGGGATGCACTATTCCTTGTACTCATCGGCTTAAGAGGAACTTACCCTTGTGTCCCTCTCCGAGTCATGAGGCAAGCCAGAAGGAAGCAGATTATACCAAGGGTGGAAAAGATGAGTCACTACAGGGCTGATTTCCAGGATGACGATATCCCACACAGGTGTCAGGCTCAGCATATGTGGCACTCCAAAATAATCCTAAAAAGGAATCCATGGAGCCGGACAGGTATCAGGAGGGGCATGCACCACTTATCCGGGATGGTTAGAAGATGATCATATGGGCTTGGGAAAAATAGGTTTCGTCCATGGTCACAGGGTTATTGATAAGGAGGCTGCAGCAAAGGTCAAGTATAATTAGTTGCGCAAGCGAATGCGAGAGTGTGAAAGTGAACATCGGGATATGCTAGAGGCTCAAGAGAAGGTAATCAATGAATGGAAGGACATGGCTATCCGCGCAAGCAACCGTTTAGGTTACTTGGAACATGGGATAGTGGAGCTGGAAGGCAAGTTTCTGAAAAGGATCAATGACTTTCAGGAAGCTGAAGGTGGGCACTTAGCTCGGGCTTACTTGTTACAGGGACTGCGCGAGCTGATGAAACTGTACGACGGAGGCAAAGATATTGAATCATGGGAAGGTCCTTCCGGGACCAAATAGTTTGGATTTTACTGCTTTCTTGATGTAATAAAGCCCTGGCCATTAGTGACAATGCTTCTTTATTTTGTTTGACTCGTTCTATTTTTCTATCAGTAAAATGAGGCATTTGGTATTATGAGTTCTCCAATTCATATTTGTCACTAGGCCTACCTCGGGCATAACGAGGCACCCAAATAGGAAAACGACTTATATGTTTGCAACAACGTGTTTAAATACCGCAATGTTCTCTTTCTCAGAATCCGCACTAACTTTTCACCTTTTTGTTTTCTTTTTGTTTTTATCCCCCTCCCCAAAGGTTAGTTCCTGCATTCGGGCACCATCAGCATATTCAAGAAGATCTAAGGGTCCTCCTCCTCCTCCTTCTCTGAGTCCTCCCAGAAACACGAACAAAGGAAAGATGGCAGATAATGAAGCAAGAAAGGAAATAGAAGGAACTTCTCAGGGTACCCCAATCACCAAAGAAACTGCTACTCACTTAGAGCAAACTTTGCTAAGGTTTTGAGAGGAAATAGACCAAGTCCGGAGTTTGGAAAGCTTGTCCATCCCCCTTACTGCTACAGATGTCAACAACCAGGTCCCTACACCTCCACAGAAGATTCTAACCCAGGTTCGCAACAATGCTCCGCCGCTCATCCCTGAGCCTCAAAATGCTCCAAACCACCAGGATACCCCTATCTCTTTAAATACCGCAATGTTCTCTTTCTCAGAATCCGCACTAAGTTTTCATCTTTTTGTTTTCTTTTTATTTTTATTCCCCTCCCCAATGGTTAGTTCCTGCATTCTGGCACCATCAGCATATTCAAGAAGATCTAAGGGTCCTCCTCCGAGTCCTCCAAAAAACAGGAACAAAGGAAAGATGGCAGATAATGAAGCAAAAAAGGAAATTGAAGGAACTTCTCAGGGTACCCCAATTACCAAAGAAACTGCTGCTCACTTGGAGCAAACTTCGCTAAGGTTTCGAGAGGAGCTAGACCAGGTCCGGAGTTTGGCAAGCTTTTCCATCTCCCTTGCTACTACAGATGTCAACAATCAGGTCCCTGCACCTCCACAGAAGATTCCAACCCAGGTTCGCAACAATGCTCCGCCGCTCATCCTTGAGCCTCAAAATTCTCCAAACCACAAGGATACCCCTATATTTGTGGATACTGTGCCATACTATACACAAACCATACCAGATATGTTGGAATCAGATTCACTCATTTAGAACTTGGCTGCTGAATTCAAGAAACTCATTATCAGGGTTCAAGACGTGGAAGGTAACAAGGGTGCGGAAGGTCTGAATTATGAAGATTTGTGTGTTCAACCCGATGTCGAACTCCCGGAGGGGTACAAACCTCGTAAGTTCGAGATGTTTGATGGTACAGGTGATCCTACGGTTCACCTCAGGATGTATAGTGACAAATTAGTGGGAGTTGGTAAGGATGAAAAGATCCGCATGAAGCTATTCATGAGGAGTTTGAAATGGGATGCTTTATCTGAGTACATCAACTAAGATGCGAAGATGTGGACGAGTTGGGTAAACATGGCGTTCGATTTCATGGACCGTTTCAGGTTCAACACTGAAAATGCATCAGACGTGTTCTACATTTAGAATTTGAAGAAGAAGCCTACTGAAACCTTTCGCGAGTATGCTACTCATTGGAGGACGGAAGCTGCCAAAGTCAGGCCGGCTTTGGAGAAAGAAAAAATGAATGGATTTTTTCGTTCGTGCTTAGGACCCGTATTACTACGAGAGATTGATGCTGATAGAAGGGCAAAAGTTTGCTGACATCATCAAACTGGGAGAAAGAATCGAAGAGGGAATAAAAAATGGTATGGTTTCCAATCTTGAGCCATTGGAGGCCACCAACAAAGCCTTGCAGTCTGGTGGTTCATCGAAGAAAAAGGATGTAAACTCCGTAATGGCTGCGCAAAGAAGCCACTCTCCCATGAAATACCAAATCTCTCTAAATTACCAAGCACCTTCGCCTACTTACCAAAATCCACCACCCGTCTACCAATCATCTCCCCCACCAACATATCAACCCACCTCTCTAGGATATTCCCAACATACACCTGTATACCAAGCCTACACACCCCAACCTCCTCACTATCCATCACCACCTACCCCTCAATACTTCCCACGACCAAGACCAAATTTTGACCACAAACAACCCAGACAGTACACCGCTATTGATGAACCCATTGACCAACTTTATGAGAAGCTCAAAGTCGCCGGATATTTTACACCCATCCCAGCCATAACCCCAGAAAACCCTTCCCAAGGGATCAACCCAAATAAAACCTGCGCATACCATTCGGGGATGAAGAGCCATACCATAGACGAGTGCCGCTCGTTGAAAGACAAAATTCAGACCTTAATTGACAACAAGGTCATCGTGGTCAAAGAGCATGTTCCTAGCGTTCCTAACAACCCTCTACCAGACCATAAAGGTGGAAGCGTCCACATGATTGAGATCGAAGATGACTGGGACCCCAAAGGGTTGATTGGTTCGATATATGAGGGAGATGAGCCCAAGAAACCATCGGTCACTCTTAATCCTATTGTTGTGAAAATTCAGCCATCTGAGGGCAACGTGGTGAATATATCTGTACCATTTGAGTTTGAGACACCTCCTGCAAAAGTGCCAAAACCAATTGAGGTGGAGTTCAGGACTCCAAAGACGCCCGCACCAATTGAAGTCGCTATGTTGCCTCCAGGGGTGCCCATTCCGGTCACCGTGTCGGACGTAACCTCATTTCAGTTAAACGCCACACCCTGGGACTGCACAGCCGAGGCAAGAAGGAAAGGAAAAGCACGCGCAGGCGAAGTAATTGCCGCACAAGGTATGACTAGAACATGCAGGGTGTACACACCAGAGCACCTAGCTGAGTCCACCAAGAAGGTTCCTGGAAGTCCCATTGAAACTGGACCTCATGGTCTCTGGAGAAAGGTACAGGCTAAAGAATATTCAGTAATTGAACAGCTAAACAAGA
This sequence comes from Nicotiana benthamiana, assembly GCA_034376525.1. Taxonomy (NCBI): domain Eukaryota; kingdom Viridiplantae; phylum Streptophyta; class Magnoliopsida; order Solanales; family Solanaceae; genus Nicotiana; species Nicotiana benthamiana. The sequence goes on along the minus strand of CM067335.1, from coordinate 105,385,533 downwards.
CTCCGGCGCAGATTTCCATCTTATTATTGCTGCATGAATTCCAAGGCGCATAAGAACGCCTTGATGAAGATATTGAGCGAGGCTTATGTACCGAGCAACATAACAGGAGGAGAAATGGCCAACATGATAGGGCAGGTACTGGAAAGTCATAAAATCACTTTCCACGAGGATGAATTTCCACCTGAAGGGCTCAGTCATAAGAAAGCACTACACATCACCGTGCAATGTGAAGATCATTTCATTACTAGGATCCTAGTCGACGGAGGTTCTAGTATTAACATTTGTCCATTAATCACCCTCAAAAGGTTGGGCAAAGGATTGCATGAGATAAAAGATTGGGCTATTAATGTTAAGGCTTTTGATGGTTCTCGGAGGTCTACTCTCGGGGAGGTTATCCTGTGTTTACAAATGGGACCTACTTGGTTTGATGTTGAGTTCCAAGTCATCGACATACCAGCCTCTTACAACATACTACTGGGACGACCCTGGATCCATGCCGCTCAGGCTGTGGCATCAACTTTACATCAGGCTGTGAAGTTTGAATGGAACCATCAGGAAGTAATCATCCATAGAGACGGTAGCAACCCCATATACGGTCACCAGACCATTCCAATGATCGGAGGCAGAAGAATAGGCGGGGAGACATATCATCATATCGAGCAGGTCAACGCAGTGGACAAGGACAAATGGTAAAGCAACAAGGTTGAGAGCATTCTTAAGTGGAGTCGGTATGAACCCAGAAAAGGACTTGGTAAGAATCTTCAAGGTATCACCAAACCAATCCTGTTGAAGAAACGTGGTACTACCTTCGGACTGGGGTACGAGTACATTTGGCAAGAGTTCAAAACTGGTCACCACCATGGCGCATCCCATATTACCCACTGGAGTGCCCAATTCCTCAGTTGGAGCACACATTTCATCCAGCCGACACTCTCTACGGGTCAGAGGAAGACGAGGCTCTTGCGGCAATAAAGAACCTGTTTCTGGATGACATGGACTGTTGTGTGATTTTTGGAGAGGAAGGGGAGGAAGGCCCTTCCATTCAGGCTATGAAGCGAGGGGAGCGCCTCATTAACTGGTCAATCAGGACCACCATCGCCCAGAAACCTTCGGGGTAGCAAGGCTGAACAAGCATCATGCATCTTTTAGTTGTTTTCTTTATTTTCTGCATTTGTCTTTACTTTCCAAAAGAGCTCCGATGTTATGAACATCTATGAATTCAATCAAAACCATTTTCAATTTTATCAAATATCTCGCTATTTATTACTTTTCTCTGCTACTTACTTTATTTTTCACACAGCATTACTATTACGTGTCTTGATGATGAACCAACAACTGTAACTTGCGACGAGGCAATGCAACAAACGGACATAGACCCAGAGGAGGAAGATATACCAAAAGAGGTTGTCAAAGAGGCCAAAGAATTTGAGAATAGGCCTAAGTCCAATTTGGATGAAACTGAAGTCGTCAATTTAGGAGATACGGGGGACGTCAAAGAAACACGCATCAGTGTGCACTTATCACAAACAGAAAAAGTGAAATATTTAGAGTTCTTGAAGGAATATGAGGATATCTTTGCATGGTCTTACGACTATATGACCGGTCTCAGCACGTCCATCGTCGCTCACAAGTTGCCGACAGATCCTGCATGTCCAGCGGTAAAGCAGAAGCTCCGAAAATTCAATCCAGATATGAGTCTAAAAATCAAAGAGGAGGTTACCAAGCAGGTCAAAGACAGAGTTCTTCAAAGGGTAGAGTATCCAACTTGGTTAGCTATCATTGTGCCAGTACGAAGAAGGATGGGAAAGTTAGAGTCTATGTTGATTACCGGGATCTCAATCGGGCCAGTCCCAAAGACAATTTCCCCTTGCCAAACATACACATTCTGATCGATAACTGCGCCAAGCATGAGTTGCAGTCATTCGTTGATTGCTTTGTGGGGTATCATCAGTTATGGATGGATGAAGAAGATGCTGAGAAAATAGCGTTCATCACGCCTTGGGGAATGTATTGCTACAGAATAATGTCGTTCGATTGAAGAATGCGGGAGCTACATACATGAGGGCCATGACTACCCTATTTCATGACATGATACATAAGGAGATTGAGGTATATGTTGACGATGTCATCATTAAATCAAAGAAGGTAGCAGATCACATGGAGGACCTCCGAACGTTTTTAACAGATTAAGAAGGTATAACTTGAAACTGAATCCCACCAAATGTGCATTTAGGGTCCCTGCGGGAAAGTTATTGGGTTTCATCATAAGTCGCCGAGGAATAGAGCTGGATCCATCAAAGGTCAAAGCCATTAAAGAGTTGCCACCACCAAAGAACAAGAAAGATGTAATGAGTTTCCTGTGGAGGCCCAACAATATCAGCCGGTTCATAGCTCAGTCTACCGTCATTTGCGAACCTATATTCAAGATGCTGAAAAAGGATGGCGCCCCCAAATGGACCGATGAATGTCAAAAGGCTTTTGACAGGACCAAGGAATACTTGTCTACGCCTCCAGTTCTGGTTCCACCTGAGCCTGGGAGGCCCCTATTGCTCTATCTCGTAGCTTTGGATGGAGCGTTTTGTTGTGTCTTGGGACAACATGATGAAACGGGGAGGAAGGAGCAAGATATTTACTACCTTAGCAAGAAATTTACCCCATATGAGGCTCTGTATTCCTTACTAGAATGCACCTGTTGCGCTTTGACTTGGATAGCTCAGAAGTTGAGGCATTATTTCTATACTTACACCACCTACCTCATATCAAGAATGGATCCGCTAAAGTATATTTTTCATAAGCCCATGCCCACTGGCAAGCTCGCCAAGTGGCAAATTTTGTTGAGTGAATTTGACATTGTCTATGTCACCCCAAAAGCAGTTAAAGGACAGGCTTTGGCAGATCATCTCGCAGAAAATCCTGTGGAAAAAGAGTACGAACCATTGAAAACGTATTTTCCCCACGAGGAAGTAGCTTTCATAGGAGAGGATATTGCAGGATCCTATGACGGTTGGAGGATGTTTTTCAACGGGGCTGCAAATTTCAAAGGAGTTGGTATTGGAGCAGTCCTAGTATCGGACACCAGTCAACATTACTCGATATCTGCCAAGCTTGGGTTCCCGTGCACCAATAACATGGCCGAGTATGAAGCTTGCATCTTGGGGCTTAAATTGGCCATTGATATGAACATTCAGGAGCTGCTACTGATTGGGGATTCAGACCTACTCATACACCAGGTCCGAAAGGAATGGGCAACAAAGAATTCCAAGATACTCCCTTATCTGCACCACATACAATAGTTGAGGATAAGGTTCAGAAAAACGGAATTCCACCATGTTCCAATAATACATAATGAGTTTGTTGATGCCTTACAAACTTTATCATCCATGATTCAGAGTCCAGACACAAATTTCATCGACCCTATCCAGGTCAAGATTCAAGATCAGTCGGCTTATTGTGCACATGTTGAGGAAGAAGCCGACGGAAAACCCTGGTTCAACATCATCAAAAGGTACCTGACAACAGGGGAATATCCAGAGCTTGCTAATGCTACTCAGAAGTGCACAATTCGAAGTTTGTCCAACAAATTCTTTCACAGCGGAGGAATCCTGTATAGGAGGACTCCTGATTTGGGACTATTAAGGTGTGTCGATGCGAACGAAGCAACCATGTATTGGAGGAAGTGCACTCAGGGACTTGTGGACCGCACATGAACGGTTTCGTTATGGAAAAAAAGATACGCAGGGCAGATATTTCTGGATGACCATGAAAACAGACTGCATTCAGTATGTCCGAAGGTGTCACCGCTTCCAGATACATGCGGATATGATAAAGGCACCTCCAAACGAGCTCACTGCAACAAGCTCACCATGGTCGTTTGCCGCTTGGGGAATGGATGTCATTGGGACAATCGAGCCTGCCGCATCAAACGGACACAGGTTCATTCTAGTGGCGATTGACTACTTCACTAAATGGGTTGAAGCAGCTTCATACAAAGCAGTAACCAAGAAAGTCGTGGCAGACTGTGTCCGAGATTGGGTTGTCTGTCAGTTCGGTGTTCCAGAGTCGATCATCACTGATAATGTATCCAATCTCAACAGCGACTTGATGAAAGCGATGTGTGAATCTTTCAAGATCAGGACCTGGTGTATGAGTAGGTTTGAATCCCCAATGAGCTTTTCGATCATTACCCTTAGTATTTTCTTGATGTTCTTGTTGGCTGCTTCCACAAGTCCATTCATCTGAGATCTAGATGACGCAGAATGGGCCAAGGCTCGCTATGAATAATTAGCCATTACATATGGAAAGAGAATGAATGTTGTCTGTCACTGTCAGTTATAGCAGAACAGAATGTCTAGAGCCTTCAACAAGAAAGTTCGACCAAGAAAGTTTACACCAAGGCAGTTGGTGTTGAAGAAGATATTTCCACACCAATATGAGACCAAAGGGAAATTCTCTCCCAACTGGAAGGGTCCGTCAAGGTTCACCGGGTTCTAACTGGAGGAGCCCTTATTCTTGCAGAAATGAAAGGAGAAGTTTGGCCAAAACCGATCAACTCAGATGCAGTGAATAGATACTACATTTAGTCATCATGCTTTCTTTATGATGCAATTTGAACTACGTCTAACTATATTCCCGTTTAAGAGGGGATACGTAGGCAGCCCTATGGGTTCGGTCACATATTTAATAAAATTTCATCCCCCCCCTCGCATTCGGAACCGGGGAAGAATTTTGAGCAGGACCTTCAAAATTCCGAAGTCAGCCTGCCAGTTTTCGTATCAGCAAACTGGGGGAGAACTTTGAGAAGGACCCTCAAAATTCCAAGGTCAACCTGTTTTCATTCATTCAGCACCACCGTCAACAGCACCAGCCCAGTAAACTGGGGTAGAATTTTGAGGAAGACCCTCAAAATTCCGGAGCCAGCGAGGTTGTCGCTCCTTGAACCACGTTGTAGTTATGGTTCATCATGAAACAAAAATCATCTTTTGCTTTATTTTACATACATACATTTGCATCATGTGTGCCAAAAATTGCATAAAACCATATGGATCACCGTAGTTCAACAACACTACCCCGAACCACCAGTTGAGGGATGCGAACTAACCTCCCCCCTTACAGAACTCACAATTTTTCTTTGGATGCAGGAATCCAAGGTGCAAATAGGCGGTGCATGAGCCTTACAAAACCAATGTTCCCGAAGCCACTACTTTCCTGACAAAGGCTTACTATCTACATTCAATGCTTCCCCAGCAGTCATCGATAGCACGCTCATCTACCAGCTAAGAAATCACCACCACCCTCTCCTATATACTTCTACGTTCTTCGAGGCTAAGCTCTGCATCCATCCTGCATTGCATAAGGCTATTTTCTGCCTTTCGAGACTAAGCTCTGTCTCCATCTGCATCTTGCATAAGGCTACTCTCCGCCTTTCGAGGCTAAGCTCTACCTCCCTCTTGCATATGGCTATTTTCTGCCTTTCGAGACTAATCTCTGTCTCCATCTGCATCTTGCATAAGGCTATTCTCTGCCTTCCGAGGTTAAGCTCTACCTCCATCTTGCATAAGGCTATTTAATGCCTTTCGAGACTAAGCTCTGTCTCCATCTGCATCTTGCATAAGGCTATTCTCTGCCTTCCGAGGTTAAACTCTACCTCCATCTTGCATAAGGCTATCTCTTGCCTTTCTAGACTAAGCTCTGTCTCCAACCGCATTTTTGCATAAGGCTATTCTCTGCCTTCCGAGGTTAAGCTCTACCTCCTTTATTTTGCCTTTTTGGGCTGAAAGATCACCACCCTGCATTTTAAATTCCTGCTCGGCTAAAAGATCGCCACCCTCTGCATTCATTCGGCTGAAATATTGCCACCTTTTCATGGGCTGAAATATCGCTAACTTATTCAAAGCCATCATAGTTCGGAGGCACCATCTGCATGGCCCGAGGACACTATTTCATGGCCTGCGAATCTTTGCTTTCATGCTCTTCATAGCCCGGACTTCATAGTCTGAGGACACCATCCTAATCGTCCGAAGACAACATTCATGGTCCAATGGAACTTGCATCACGTTTAAATTATGCAATGTACACGCACATCGTTCATTTACAGGTACACCAGCTGGCACGGCTGTCTCAGCACGAGCGTTACCATTCCAGCTCTCCGTGACTCGTCCGATCCTCGAACCCTTGCCAAATCTCAAACCCCCGTTGCGTCCGCCTTATCAAATTTTCCTTGACATATTCCGCCAATGGATCCTGAACTACATACGGCCTAATTCCTGTAAAACCAGGGATATGTAGGCAGCTCAAAAGCCAAAGCGCGGTCGAAATTCTCGTACAATCGTCATTTCCGGTCAAAACTGGCCATCTTATCTTTACCCGACAACTCTTTCATCCTCCTCGGGTAAAGAAGGGCAGCTGTTGATACCCAATTTTTTGCTATGTATTCTTGTACTCATAATACTTTCAAAATATCTTGTAAATGCATATATAAGCATCCACAAAAGGTTTGGTATTTTTCTATAATTTTTCAAGCGTTTTAAAACAAATTTATTTTGTACAATAAAATCTAATATTTAGTATCAAATCTTGTTATTTTAATATATAAATTATTTTATTCTCTCATTTACATAAAAATATAATGTATGTAATTTTTAAAGATTTTACAAAGCCATTAGGTATTTTTAAATTAAAATTACATTAAATTGTAATTTTAGCCTATTTATCAATTAAATAAGTACTTCCAAGTGAAAAATCGTGCCGGGTATTTTTTAATTAATTCCCAAATGTATTTTGTTATTTCATTAATTTTATTAAATTTTTATAATGTTTTTTACTATTGTTGATAAAATTAAATGGGGAAAATGTCTATTTAAATTGTAGCCCCTTTCTATTTCAAAGTTAGCCCAAAATCAGCCCCAATCAACCCCAATTAACCCCAATTACATTACCCATTTTCCCAATAAACTCGAGCCAAACCCGTTCGAATTAACCCGACCCATTTCCCCCTTTTAATCGTGGTCGTTGATGACTCAGATCAACGGCCACATTATTACTTACTAAATTAAACCCCCCAAACCCTTAACCCTATCCTCACTTTTACCTATCCGCCGCCTTTCACTCCCAAATGCTCTCTAGGTTCTCTGAGAACCCTAGTCTTCTCCGGTCCTCTTCACCAGAGTTAATGGCCATTCAGGGCCTGAAACTTCCATGCTCGTCCATTCATCACCTTTCCTGGCCTTTTGTGTTAGAAGATCGGGACTTTGTTTCAAGTGTGACTGGACCAGAGGTCCTTCAATGGAGTTTCACGGCTGTGTCAGGCCTTTCTCCAACAAGTCATTGAAGCCTTGGGTCCTTTCCAAGCCCCGATGAGACCGTTCAGGCTTTTCTCGCCATTAATAGGCCTCCTCTGAAAACCCTAATTATTCGAGGTTCTTTTTCATTTTTCTCTCTGTTATCTTACGATCTTCTTGGAGTACTAGTTGTTTTCTGAAATTTTTAAAGTATTTCTCATCTCTTTCTTCACTTAGTCATGATTTCAAAAACTGTTCATCTTTTTAAAACCTAGGGTTTACTATGACTTATCCGATTTCTCTGATTTTGTTGTTTATTCTTGCTACTGGGTGTTCTTCTCCATGATTTCACGACAACCCCTTCCCAAGCCGTGCTTACATTTGAAATTGCACATGTCTTTCCCTATGTATACATCAGTTCCTTCCTTATAGAAATTAGAAATACTTCAAAAAGTTAAATACTTAGTTGATTTACCCCTTAATTAATATTACAATCAATATTTCAGATTACTTAGTTGATTTACCCCTTAATTAATATTACAATAAATATTTCAGAATAGTGAATCTTTTTTTATCTCTTTATCATTTAGAAACAAATTTTCATTTATATAATCTAAGAATGAATTACTGATAATTCGCCAGATCATTGATACAAAAAATATCCAAATAACAAATTGGACTTCGATATACTCCCCACAAACTATAAGAAGCTCGTGGGAAGGTCAAAGAAAGAATTTGTTCTTCCGACAATAAGAATTCTTTAAATAATTTCGAGCCCGGTCTTTTCAAAAAAAATGCATACAGTACTTTTGTGTTTTCGAGCTAAAGTTCTAGTACAAGAAAGTCAAAGTATATACTTTATTCAATATAAAGTCTTTTTTTTTTGGAAGATCGCTATAATAATGAAAAAGATTTCTGCATATACGCACAAATTGGTCAATAATATCATAATCTGATTAATCATACCAAATCGGTTTACTAATAGGATGTCGTAATACGGTTCAAAAGTTTGCATTAGCTAATTATCGAATCAAAGGAATAATAGGAACAAGGGTATCAAACTTCTTAATTGCATTATTGATTAGAAATGAATTTTCTAATATTTGACTACGTACCATTGAAGGATTTAGTCGCACACTTGAAAGATAGCCCATAAAGTAACGGGAATGATTGGATAATTGGTTTATATGGATCCTTCTTGTGTGATCTAATTGCACTTCACGCTCCAAATTTTTGGTGACTAAATTTATATTTTTTGGGTGAAACGGGGATATCCCTATCAGGGGAGAGAACGGGGAAATACAATAAGATCCAAGATATCTGACAAGTCGCACTATTCATCAACTCAAGATGCATATTACTCTCCAGGACTTCGGAAAGGAACTTTTAGAACACCAATAGACATTACACTTCATTTTTTTGCAATAAGATATTGAGAAATCATTATCTTCATTGAAATATGTTTCAATATAATATTCAGACATGGAAGCAAGATCTTCACCCGGCTAAACTACTAAGAACCCCACTGCGCAAGGAACATGAACATCATTGTGGAGAGCAGCATCTGCCCTCCAGTCAAGAATTGGGGCCTCACAATCACTAGCCAATATGCTTTTCTCTCATGCCTTTCTTCGTTCATGGTTCGATATTCAGGTGTCCTAGGCGTAGAGGAACCATACCAATCCATCTTGAACTTGGTGCTTAAACTCTATTGCAGTGGCGATACTGTAGGGGAGGTCCTGCAAAAAAATAGCTCGACACCAGGATGATAAAAAGCTTAACATCTCTCATTCTTATTACTGTTACCATGTGAAAACGAAAAAAAATTAAAAGGACATTTTATCAATACTCCAATTGCGACATCTGTTCTCTCCCACTTCACACCTCGGAAAGCACCATTCTTATTATTGAGATAAACGCGCTTTCACGTCTTCTTAACCCAAAATGGATGGGGAGAGGAAAGGTTCCTTTTTTAGGGTACTCCCGGGAGTAGATCTAGTGGAGACGGGGTGGGGCATTAGCTCAGAAGATTAGAGCACGTAGCTACGAACCATGGTATCAGGGGTTCGAATCCTTCCTTGCCTACAACCGGCCCAAAAGGGAAGTAGTTTCCCTTTGGTGTATGAAAACCATGATCGGGATAGCATACAAAAAGCTACGGAACTTGGATGTGGGTCTTTTATCGAAATGGAATGACTTTTCTTCACTAGTCCTCTGGGTGCAGTGGCGCGGCTATTGCAGGAATTTTACGGTGAGATGTACTTACTTTGTTACAATCCATAGCATACAGAGTCTCCACTATAGTTATTTATATCTGCCTATCAAACTTGTATTCTGGACAAATATTTAATTTTATTATATTTTCTATATGATGCTCATGCACCTGTGACGCTCGGGTTTGGGGAGGAGGGAATCTCTACTGGATGTTTAATATGGTAGTTCACATAATTATTATTATTTCACTCCGTAAATTCTATTTCACGCTATTTAATAAATGAAAATTATGATTTCAAAAGTAATAAAATGAGTAATTAAGCTGATAAATCACCGTTGACTTGCATGACAATGGTGTTAGGTGTCATCACGATCTATAATAGATTTTGGATCGTGACATCTATACTTTTCAACAAAAAAAGAAAAGGATGCAAATAGTTGTCCATTATTTAAGTAAATCGAACTACAATTCTAAAGGGTTCGAGTCTTTTTTTTTACGCACTTTTATTTCTTATTCTTTAAAGTAATTAATTTAAACTAACATCGGCAAAATAATATTGTAGTTAAATGAATTATATTTCTTTTAGGCTTTATCGACGTAAGAATAGAACAACAACAACAACAACAACAACAACAATAACAATCCAGTATAATCCCACTTAGTGGGGTCTAGGGAGGGTAGTGTGTACGCAGACCTTACCCCTACCCTGCGGTAGAGAGGCTGTTTCCAAATGGACCCACGGCATCCTTCCCTCCAAGAACTTCCCACCTTGCTCTTGGGGAGACTCGAACTCACAACCTCTTGGTTGGAAGTAGGGGTTGTTTACCATCATAGCAACCCCTCTTGTCAAAATTTAGAACCATAGACAAAAATGTATAGGGTCAAATTTGATCCAAGACGTCTCTACGCTGATGGGCACGTCTTTGAGCATAAGTCGACTAAAGCAAGGGCAAGACGTGGATGTGGTGACGAAGGCGACGTCATTTAAGTACTCAGCGCCTTCACTAAGAAGACGCTACCTACTTTACATTTTTTTATTATTTCGAGGAAGGTCTCCAATTATATAAAGGAGACATTCACGTTGTAAAGGGGCATCATCATTATTCTTGAATAATACAACTCTTCTCCCACTCTCTCTACCTCTGTCTCTATCTCTAATGATTACTTCTCTATTAAGTTCATATCATCCTTTTATCTTTCAGATCTACTATAATAATATCGTTCTTTTAATCTCTAGGTCATATTATATTTGATTACGATTTATCCTCATTTATTTTTTTAAGCTTACAAAAGACATCTGTAACTTTTGAGCCAAACAATTTGGCACCGTCTGTGGGGATTTCGAGAATCAAAATCATAGTTTGAACCTAGAGAACAACCGACAACCATTCTCTACACCACACAAAAATAAAAGATGGCCGAAAATAACACAATAATGAAAACAATAGTGGGTGTTATAGCCAATCTTTTGGGTTCTCTCAACGAGGCCGATGACGAAGGAATCTTGAATGCAACCCTTAGCACCACCCCAGATGCAGAGATCTCGCCTTCCCCATCCTAGGATATAACAATATTGCATGAAAAAGGAGCTTCAACATCTGCTTCTAAGGAAGCACCCTCGGTGGTCAAGAATCTACTGGAAGAATGGCTAACAAATACCCTAAGTGGCCTGGTTGAGAAGTCACCGCAAAGTAACCTCAGGTGTACACCTACAGTAGGCATCACTGCTGCCATAGGTGAACCCAAAGTTATACGAGCAAATGACGGGCCCCTTGATGTACAAATCAATGATGGCATGCTCACAGCCATTCTTAAGAAAATGGAAGAAATGGAACATGAAAACAAAGCAATCCGCGGCCAAATAAAGGAACATCAGGAGAGTGTAGACAAGATCCCCGGTGCTCCCAAGCTGCTACCAAAATGCGACGTGGGAAGGTTTGTTGAAAAACCGTATACCAAAGAAGCTGCCCTGCACTCCATCCCAAAAACCTTCAAAATGCCACCCTACTTGAGGGTATATGATTGAACCACAGATCCTAAGGACCATCTGGTCCACTATGTCACCATCATGAAGGGCAACGACCTATCAAAAGAACAGGCACCATCGGTGCTGCTGAAGAAGTTCAGCGAAATGTTGACATGAGGGGCCCTAATGTGGTACTCTCAGATACCAACTAAGGCAATATCAACATTCGAAGAAATGGCAAATAATTTCTTCACCGCCCATACAAGTGCAAAGAAAGCGGAAGCAAGGGTCAACGATATCTTCGCCGTCAGGCAAACCATAAGAGAGGGACTCAAGGACTTCCTGGCTACGTTTTACAGGGTAAGGATGAGTCTACCAAACGTATCAGAAAGTATGGCAGTTGCCGCTTTCCAGAACGGGCTAAATAGGGACGGTTCGAGGGCAACTAAGAAACTGTTGAGCCGCCTTATGAAATATCCCCCTACCACATGGGAGGAAACCCACAACGCCTACTGTGCTGAGATACGAGCGAACAAGGATGATCTTAATGGGATGAACCAACGGCTAACAACGATACAGTCGGAAATAAGGACGGATCGACGCAATGAGGGTCAGCGATAACAACTCCCACGCTTCAATAAAGATCAACACCAGCCTTATATCAGATCCTTCCATCCGCATCCACCCAGGCATACAGACACACTACAGTGACATGTCGCCCCGCTTCGAAACGAAAGAGGTACGCCCCCTTTATTATTTGCCCATAACTTTTGTGTGTCTCCTTCAGAAATAGTATATGCACTGGAGAAGCTGGGTACGAAAGTACAGTGGCTGCAAAAGATGAAATCAGACCCTACCACAAGGAAATCAAACGTTCTTTCTGAGTTCCATCAGGAACAGGATAGTTGTACTGGGGTTATGGGTAAGGAAGAACATGCATAAGACAGATAAAGGAAGTAGTAGGCATTCTATATTAAGGGGAAAATAGACATATCAGTTAACATAGAGGCATGCTAGACAGGTTGTCCAGGAGATCGCGCTTTTGTTCTTGGATGGATATTTGGGGTACAATCAGATATCAATAGCCCCCGAAGATAGAGAGAAAATATCCTTCACCTGTCCGTATGGCATCTTTGCCTTTCGGAGAATGCCTTTTGGGCTTTGCAATGCACCATCGACTTTTCAACGGTGCATGGTAGCTATCTTCACAGATATTTTGGAAGATATTTTGGATATCTTTATGGATGATTTCTCTGTGGTGGGATATTCATTCGGAGACTGTCTTCACAACCTAAGCAGAGTGCTGAAAAGATGTGATCGTGTTTGCTACTTCAGCTCCGTATGCCAAAGTTTCGGGAAATTGATTCTGTGAATTTAGTAAGCGCGACAAAAGTAATTGATAGGTTAATTCTCTGTAGTTCTACTCTGGGCAGAATTACTCAGACTATATTTGCTATGTTCGTGTGTGTCTTTTTATAAGGCATAGTTTGGCGTTATCAATCTTTGTGAAGGCTACTACCATGTTCCCATTGTGGAAGGGGATGAGCCGAAGAAAGCATATATGATGAGATATGGAGACTTTTAGTGGTTGGTGATTCCATTCAGCTTAACCAATGCACTAACTACATTTTGCACCCTTGTTGCACCTACTACTTTTCTTCTTTAAGGTCGCATATCAGTATTTGCGATTGAGATTCATATTATCTAGGCAGCAGAATATAATTTCTAAAATCGAAGGTTTTGTACAATTTTCATCTTTTGAGCAAAAGACCTCAGTTTTGGGGGATTTTTCGTGGGGTTTATCAAGCAATTCATTGGGGTAAATAAGTGTACTTTACCTGAATCATGTTATACTTCATAAATCCATTGCTATTTTCATCATTTAATTAATGAATTAAGTTGGAAATTTGGGGGAAAGTTTATAAAATCTATCAAAAGTGTAAAATGGGGATTTGAAAGACGATTAGAGGTCAGATTTGAGTAATTCTTGTATGGTTGGGCCCATTATCGAATGGGTATTCGAATTTTATAATTTTGGTTGGGTTTCGAGGTGCAGGCCCAGGGGTTGACTTTTGCGTTGACTTTTCTATTTTAATTAAAGATCAAATCTTTATTATTCGGAATTATTTCTATGAGTTTTATTTATGATTTGAAGTTATTTTGGCTAGATGTGAGCCATTCGGAGGTTGTTTCACTCGAGAAGGTCATTTTAGAGTATCAGTCTAGCTTTTTGAGGTAAGTATCTTTCCTAAATTTGTGTAGAGGAACTACCCCTTAGGATTTGAGTCATTTGTGCTAATTTTTTCATGTGAAGGTCGTGTAATCGAGGTGACGAGTATGTACTCGGGCTTAATTATGTATATTTGGTTGTTTAGGGTCTTAGGTTCTTATGTTAATTAGATATTAAATTGTTTTATCATGTTAAATCCTCCACTTATTAAGTTTACTCTTACTTGTCTTATTTGAAATTAATTAATTCATGTTTTACCCTTGTTGCCAATTGAACCCTTATGTGCCTTAATTGAAGTTGTTGCCTATTTTACTTCCATGCGATCTTTTCCGTAATTGCTTATCCTTAATTGAAGTTATTATTATCTTCTCCGTAATTTCTTTTCCTTACTTGAAGTTATTAGTATTATCTCTTCTGAAATTACTTATCCTTACATTGTATTTTTATGGAATCATTCTTACGTGTTATCTCTCCCTTGTTGGGTTGTTCCTGTTCAGACCAGTATTCCATGTTGTGTCTGTACTTGTGAGCTTGTTCTACTGTTTCTTTGTGTTCTAAAGTTCCTGAGTTGATTTGCATATCATATTCTAGTATTATTGTTGTACTCAGTTTTATTGAGCTGAGGGCTATGCGTGTTTGTGGTATTGAAACTGTTTTGAGAAAATGTTATGGCATATGGGAAACTGTTATGAAAGTCACTTAAGCGATGCTAGAGATGCCAAGATTGGAGTGGAAGGGTTCCTCAGTTAGCACGTCTAGTCGGGCTATTTTTTTTTGAAGGTTCGACATATGACCGATGTCGACGCCCCCTTTTTCCTCCCTAAAAGGAAGGATATCAGTTTTACGGCATTATGGGCAAAACAACTCTTATTCCCTTGCGAGAATTGGGTTATGGAATTTGAAGAGTCGCCACCTAATGATTATAGTGCATTAGGACACTTTGAAGAGAAGAAGGAGATTTTAAAGAAAAATCAGAGTTCGGGTAAAGGCTTGAGATTATTTTGAGGGGAAGGTGTTAGGCACCCCTCAAGATCTACTAGTGTGGTTCTCGTCCATGCTTAATTGTGACTTTAAAAGGAGTATAAGAAATCAAATAAAGTTCACACATAAGAATTCACAAATAAGTTTGAAAGGTTTAAAAAGTAGAAAGGAACATAAACGGTTTTGGAAAAGGAGAAGAATCGTTTAGAAGAAAACAAAATTTTAAGAAAGAGAACATTTTTGCAAATAAAGAAAGCGAGAAAGGGGTCCTAAGTTTATACGAAATATGGATCACATCAATGCAATACCCAGCCATCACTCCTCAAATAGGGGTCGCACGAGATATTAGTGCGCCAGTCATCATATCCATATTCTACCCTTCCCACCCCGTAAAGGTTATTTAAACGTGTGTATTGGTCACGAATGCTTATTGCGTGCTATTACTCATCCCGTCCTATAAGTCCTAGAGGGTATTTAGGACCACTTATTCCTATAAGGTAAGGACTAGGCTGAACACTTAGGTTTAAAGGTCAAAATACTAGGCGACATACATAACAAGTAGGACTTCACATAAAGAAATCATAGAAAGGCGGATAAAAAGCTCAAAAATCCCTCCATAAATAAACATGCAATTAGCACGTCTCAAACATATTTAAGGTCTAAAAATAAGAGTTTAAAAGAAGGAATGTTGAAGATAGGTTTCAGTGGAAGCAGAAAGTTTAATCAAAATTTCAGAAGTGTAACTAAAGATGGCAATAAGTATATAGTAGTTTAGGAATTAGTAAGAAACACGTTGAAACATACTTTGAAAACATAGTAGAGGTATTAAAGATGCAGTATCCTGATAAGTGGTAGAAAAAGTAGAACGATTCTGGACAGGAAAGAGAACCCAATAGAAAACATGATAGAACAGATGCAAGATTATATGATTATCTCAAGATAGGGCGGAAACAAATAAAACTTCAAAGAGGCAAATAAGAAATAGAGTTCAGAAAGTCAAAAGAGGCTGAGTAGTCTGAAACTGGTAAAACATGATTAGTCAATTTTTATTGGGCTTAAAGCTTGCCATTTAAAGCTTATGGATTCGCATTATAGTTGTTTTAAGTTATTGAGTTCTAAAATTAATAGTGTACATATTCAATGAATTTCTAAGACAAATACTTCTTCCGTACACTTTTACTTGTCACTTTTAGCATATCAAGAGAAGATAATTTCTTATTTTTCAGTTATACCGATAGTATTAATTACTCATTTCAAATTATTTTCTCAAATCTATTAAAAATATGCATCAATTAATAATGATATCATGGTAAATTATGCACATTATTTATTATTTCTTAAGAGATGTGAAAAATCAATAGTGGACAAGTAAAAGTAAAAGGAACAAGCATACGATTTAAACAAAAACTACAAAGTTCGACCGAGCCCATAATCGAAGGACCGGCTCCGCCCCTGTATTGAGGACAGCTCCCATCCTAAAAGCACCGACGTGAGACTTTTCACAATCCCTCACTAGCATCAAAAATTGAATATGGGTCCACTATCAGAAATAGGAATTGAGATGAGTCCTACTTTAATACCATGTTAAATAGATTTTGCGTCTGATTCTATCACAAATGTTAGCGTATTTGTGTGTGTTCGAGGTAATGAGTTTATACATGTATTTTGCAGCGATGATCTTGGGTTTGACGGCTTTCTTAACTTGGTCTAGTTAGAAGGATTGAGTCCTGGCAGTTTAGTGTGTACAAATGGAATTGTTAGAGTTCTTGTTGATTTCTATCATGGTTAGAGATATGTATTTCCTACGAGTGTGAGAAGCATGGGATGCGTAATGATTTTCTTCTAGATGGGATCAATGTAAGTTCTTGGCTAGACAATCAGTTCTAGAAGGTAGTTCATAAAACTCTTAGGCAAGGTTAGCCTCAGATGATTAAGGGGACGATATTTCTAATTGGTATGAATTGACGATAGTATATGTTCAAAAAAAGGGTAATGTGATTGAGTTGATGGCACTTCGGTGGTATTGCAGTACTTTCTTGTTAGATTAACTGGTAAATTCGGGTTTGCTTTGTGGCACAGAGAAAATTTTTAGAGTATCCATCTTTGAATGATTGGGTCTTAGAGGTGTGGCATATATTACAACAACAACAACACGAACAACCCAGTATAATCCCATTTAGTGGGGTCTGGGGAAGGTAGTATGTACGCAGACCTTACCCCTACCTTGGGGTAGAGAGGCTGTTTCCAAATAGACCCCCGGCATCCTTCCCTCTAAGAACTTCCCACCTTGCTCCTGGGGAGACTCGAACTCACAACCTCTCGGTTGGAAGTGGGGGTTGCTTACCATCAGAGCAGAGGTGTGGCATATATTCAAACTGCAAAATTGGGATATGATATGGTGATTCATGTGCCATGTGGATTTGGAGATAACAGAGAAAATCTTACGAAGGACCATTCTAATTTGTCGAAGGCTTTCTCCAGGTCTATTTTTATTAGCATTTTCCCTTTCTTCCCTTTTGTTCTTTTGAAGTAGTACTTCTTCATTCACAATAATGGCGTTGTCAGATGCTCTTCTTCCTTTTAGAAAGCTAGTTTGTGTGGGGTATATTACTTTATGGAGAAGAGGTTTAATTTAAACCAAAATTTTTTTAATGATTTTGTAAGCCGAGTTGCAAAGGCTTATGGGTCTAAATTATTTTATTGTTTTCGGGCTCTTACATTTTGGGATTAAATAAATATAAGTTTTGTTCATTTCTTCAGTCATTGATTTTCTTCTAAAAGTCTCTTTGCAGAAGTTGATTAAGTCAATTTTTGTTTTATTCCAAAACTTTTG
The DNA here is from genome assembly GCA_034376525.1 of Nicotiana benthamiana. Lineage (NCBI taxonomy): Eukaryota > Viridiplantae > Streptophyta > Magnoliopsida > Solanales > Solanaceae > Nicotiana > Nicotiana benthamiana. Next base: position 105,368,031 of record CM067335.1, on the reverse strand, counting down.
GTAGAAGAGGGGTGTAGACCATCTGGACCTGGTGCTTTATAGGATTTAAAGGAAAATACTGCAAGTTCTATGGTCAGTGCTGGATGAACCCTAATACTTATGGTAGTATAGTAGGACATAAGTGTTTGTTTAGTTAAGGAGGCGATATGACTAGAAGTAAAGAGATTTTGGAAGAAATCAGTAATTAATGATTTAAACTCATTTTGGTCATAGAACCAGTTACCGCCCTCATCCCTAAGGCTAATGATTCTATTTTTTTTCCTACGCTGCATTGTGCTAATGTGGAAAAACTTAGTACTTGCATATCCTTCAATTAGCGATTGAACTCTTGACTTAAGCTTCCAGAATTCCACTTCTAATTTTAATAAACCTTCAAAGATTTCTGTTAAAGAGGATTCCAGGTCTCTTAGAAATTGAATAGTATAATATTTGGGGAATTTCTGTATCCCATTGAGTCTAGCTAGCGTAACATTTTTTTTATGGAAGATATTTCCAAAAGTGGTTATGTTCCAATTTTTTACTTCTTCTTTAAAATTTTCAATAGTCGTTAGGATAGAGTCGTCGGCATTCCAAGTTGCTTCTACAAGAGGTTTAAAGGTGAGATGAGATAACCACATTGATTCTATTCTAATTACTTTATTATCTCTGAGTGTACTTCTTCGTAAGTCGAGTTTATAGGGCAGTGGTCCGAATACAGTCTGGTTAAATGAGTTACTTGGGCCTCTGATCCAGTTGGTGTTCGCCATAAACCTGTCTAATCTTTCCATTATTATAATTTTTTAGGTCTTTCTTTTATTAGTCCATGTGTACTTTGTACCCTTAAATCCTAGGTCTAGGAGCTCACAATAGTCAATACAGTATATGAATTTGGAGATCCTATTGTTATTTATTGGGAGACCTCCAAATTTTCTATTTGCCTCTGTCACTTCATTAAAGTCCCCCGTAATTAACCAAGGCCCTTTAAAGGAGTTTGCTATTGTTTTAAGATTATTCCACAGTATACTTTTTTCTTCTAATAAACAACTAGCATAAATAAAAGACTAATACAAATTCTTCGTCTCTGGATGTTAATTAAATTCCTAATAAAGGATCTTATTCTCATTCATATTAATTACAAGCTGCCTCAATATGAATAAATTCTATCCCGAGAGTTTTATTTTCACATTCAAAAGACGAAAAGAATATTGCTTCTCAACTATTAAAGGTCAACGCTAATGGTGTAGGTAAAACGTTCGCTAAGAATATCGCGTCCTAGATGACCAAATGATGACTTCAAAACTTTTAAAGTAAAATACAAAAAATTCACTGTAAAGGGGCCTCAGAAAATCTGGTACAAAGAAATTTGTCAATTAGATGCAGATTATCTCAAGAGATTAAAAATTAAAAAGAAAATTTCTAGTAACTAACAAACATGTGACTTGGATATTTCAACTAGAATACCATTCAGATCCAAAATAAGAGGCTTTTTATTTGGTTTGATTCTTAGTCATAGATCAATCGCTTCATAATACTATCATAATGCATAAATGGCATATAAATATTAAGGATTTGATTGTAGTAGAGATCTAAAGGCAATATGCATACTTTTGATATTTAGCTCATACTAGGAGTACAATTATTGTAAGTTGATGTCCATCATTTACCTCTTATATGTTCCTAAATCAGCCACAACTCGAGAATCACAAATAACAAATAATCACTCGGCTAGAAAAAGAAGAAAAAAATTAACTATTTCCTATTTCTTGCATAAAAATAGTCTTGAAAACTAGGGAAAATGCCTAATTCCCCCCTGTCTTATACCCAAAGTCCCAACTACACACTTTTTCTACACGGGAATTCTAGTAACCCCCTAAACTATTTTTTACCTTAATATTTTGCAGCGAGCAAATCTTCATACTATGGGGTTATATAATCTCCTTGACCTTTCGATTGAGGGTATTCAGCCTGTGTCCCAAACTACCACTGTTCAACCTACCCCTGCTACCCCCACTCCTGCCACTCCTACTGTCTCGAAACTTGGTCTATTAGCCCAGCATGCTAATGCTAAGGTAGACCAACTTCTGAAGATGTTTCCTAATCTGATCAAGCAGGCCCTGACTACCATGCAAGCATCAGTGCATGATATTCAAATGCAAAAGTCAGCCCATGCGGAGTGTTTTGAGAAATTGGAGTTGCGAGTGGAGAAACTAGATGAGGTGAGGTAAGTGGGCTACCGGAGCTCAAGAAGGACGTTGCATCTATGAGGGTCGAATTCCAAAATATGCAAAACATGGAATTCGATCTCTCATCCTTCCTTTCAACAGATGGTGATCAGGGTGCGGATGCAGCTCCTCCAGATTTGGGACTTGATTTCTCGACATTGATGTCAGGCCCCGTACTTCCTACTCCCGGATCTTCCCAACCTAAAGCTCCATCAGCTTACATTGAGATTACTTCTGAGCAGGAGGCTGGAGGTACGGGTAAATCATAGGATGAGGAAGATGATGATGAGGATGATGACGAGAGTTCGGGATTTACAAGTGATGAAGACCCTCCGAAAAAGGGAAACAGATTGTAGACGAATCTACTAATGATGCTACTCTGGAGGAGACTACTCGTGATGAGGTGGAACATGCAGATTTGCAAGAGGCCATCCAGAGATATTTGATAGACAGAGCAGTTGCAGCAGCTCCTGTAGCACCTCCATCATCCGTTGGCGCCTCTAGCAGCTCCCAGGCTCCATCAATCCCCGACATAGCTCCAGCTACAGTTGCAGTTCCCTCTCATACCCGAGAGCATCCTGAGGGTAGCATGCCATTGGAGGAAGACCACATCTCAGACTGAGCTATCATCAGTCCCCACTGCTACAGCTGAGGGTGATCCCTCCAGTACCCAGTCGGCTGCCGACTCCCATAGCACTTAGCGTGCCTCAAGGAGCCACCCTCACTCTTTTCTCTTTATTATATGCATTGGGAAAAATGCATCATTTTTAGTTGGGGGTGGAGGGTAGCGTTGTATATCTTTTTATGTATATATCCCTACACTCATGTACTTATGCTTATTGTGTATCTCTGTACATTGGTATAACTTCAGCGCATGAGTGGTGTTATTTTTGTGTATATACATCAGTGTTTACCTCGTGCTCATTACAATCTTGTTAATATTATAGCATTGTTGATATTAGTATTTACGGTTATCCCTTTATAAAAAACAAACAATCAAGTAGATAGTGATTAGGAATCAATTCCCCTTGGTTTTTCTTTCTCTGGTTCTTTTCCAAGGGTGTAATAGTAGAATCAGGATCGTAGGATGAATCATCTTGACTGGGTTGGTGTAATTGCTAGTATCAAGCATGTGTCAGAACATATACCCTTCCATATATATATATATATATATATATATATATATATATGTGTGTGTGTGTGTGTGTGTGTGTGTGTGTGTGTGTGTGTTTGTGTGTATGTGTGTGTGTTATTTTTGTCGAATTTTCCCAATGATAGATGGATTGACAACTTTCTTAAGGGAATTAGTCTCTGTGATCAACTTTGTGAACCTGAGGCTCACTTTGTAACTCTATGGCGACCCAGAGTTATACATGTGTTTATGATGAAAGCCTTGAGTTGCTGAGCTTTTACTCAAAGTGTTAAATGATGTGAATGAAACAGTTTGTGTGCCATTTGTGTGTGCGTTCTTTGTGTACATATAAATCTCGTGTTTACTTCTATCATCTAGAACTTGCCTGGTTGTTTTTTCAATGATAATGATAGTATGTTTGGTTGGAGGAATGATCTTAGGCAGTCTTTGTTTCTATTGACAACACCTCGTCAGCCTTTCAAGCCTACCTGTGCACAGACAAAATCACTAGAACCCAATTTGAGCCTTTAAACCTTTTCTTTCGCCAACTCATTACAAACATTTTCCCTTTTGAAAAATAATTTCCTCTTTTGAACCTGTCCCTCTTTGAATATTGAAAATAAGGCTAAAAGCCTAAGTTGGGGGTGCAATCGAAGTAGAGGTTGGTAAGGTTGTATGGTAAGTCTAGGACCACATGCCTCAAAAGTTTTGTGTGTAAAGTATTCAAGCTCCAAAAGAAAAATAAGTATAAAAGAAAAAGAAAGAAAAAAAATAATCGGATTGGTGGAAATATGTGTATGTATATAGAATATGGAGTCTTGAATAAATATTAGAAAAGGTAGTTGAGGTGGTTCAATATGGGGAACTACATGAAAGTGAGGCTATGGGGGTTTGAAAAGGAGCAAGTGTAAAAGAATGAAAAATTGTGAGTAGCGTTCAAAGAGGGTGAAGTCACTTTTACCCAGTTGTTTATCCAACCCTTCATGAACCTACGTTAGAAGCTAAAAAGTCCATATGAGACCTCCAACCGAATAATCTTGACTAAGCGGCGAATTAAAATAAGGGCAAGTCTATGGTATGACATGTAGTAACACCTGAAATTCTTTCTGAAAGTGTGTGTGTTTGTAATTGGTCCTTTTTTGTCTTCCTTGTAAATATTGTGATTTTGGGACCTTCCTTTTAGTGAGGGTACATGAACTGAGGAATTGAACAGAAGTTGAGTTTTTGAGTCAAATGAACACTCGGCTGATGGTAACATCTTGTCGCAATGTCTGAGGCTCAAGGTTTACAGGTTGATTGATTTCCCTTGTATATACTATAAGTTCAAGAAGGGTACAACAATTGTAAACACATGCTTGAGGAACTAGCAATGAACACCACTTTTAGTCACTATTGAATCGTGTCTTGCAAGTAGATTTTACATAACGTTAAGTATGTTTTAGTTGCTTGAGGACAAGCAATAGTTTAAGTTGGGGTTTTGATGTGCCGGAGAATTTTGGCACATATCAATACCAATTGCTTAGATTCTAGCTTGTTTTAATGCAATTCTAACCAGTACTTATGTAGATTTATTGTTTTTACAGTATAATAGGACGGGGAGCCAAAGGACACGAAGATGGAAGCAAAAGGACAAAAAAGAGCTAAATATTGCACATGCACATATCTGCGATCCACTATGTGATCACAGATCAGACATGCGAACCGCAGAATTGCGCCACAAGTCGCATAATGAGACAGAGTCCTGAGCTAAAAATCAAATCAAGAATGCGTACACTATGCGACCGCAAACCAACATGTGGACCGCATAATGCACCGCAAACCAAACATGAAGACAACTAAAGGTCAAAAACTGCGGTGCAATCTGCGGCCGCAGAACTCAAATGCGGATCGCAGAACCAGAATGCGATGATAACCTGAAGACTAGGGTTTTACTCTGCGGTAGCGATTCTCAGAATGCGGACTGCATACTTGCTCTCCGACAAGAATGCGGACCGCATACTTGCTCTGTGACAAGAATGCGATCGCAGACGTGACCTGAAAAGGCAATTTTGTCCATTTTCTGTCCCGATTTTTACCGCACTATAAATAGTTTATGATCCCTTGTGGGCTCATCTTGTCTAACTTTAGAGCTACATTCTAAGACATAAATATTCCTTCTTTTTGGATGCTTTTGGGTGAAGATTATCTTCTTTGTAAGCATTTATGACATTAAATATTGGTTGATTTTTGTATTTTACCATGTGTAGCTAACTCTAATACTAAGGTTGTGGACCCTATGAGTGTTATGTTAATGGGTGTTTAAATATATGTATAATAGTTGGTTGATATGTATTTACTTTTCATTCTTCATTTATTGATGGTGGTTGCAAACATTAACAAAAGCCATTACATTCTAGCTTTGCTTGGGAAAGTGGGTTAGAACTTGGTAGAAGTAAATATCAATGACTCAAGGCTTTAAACCTTGTTTAATAAAATAGCTTTGGGATAAGTGGGTTTTAATTGAAATTTATTGATGATTCTTAATTGCAAATCTTTTACATTTGGGAAAATTGAAAAGAGGAAATACTACTCATTTATTGAGAAATAATGAGTAGTAACTTAGACATCATTTGCGTATCATAAGAACCTTCCATTAGAAATATATCATATTAAAACCTGTAAACATTACATTTCATTGAAGGGGATACAACCTTGGTTGCTTTAATCCAATTGTTCACTCGTTAAAATTCTACAATTAGTTGTTACTTCAAACAAACACCTTACATACTCTCGTCACTATGAATCATTTTCTGTTATTCTTAACTGAATAGAGATAGAACTTTAGTCGAGAAATACACTGAACAAGTAAACTTTTCACACATATTCCCTATGGGATTCGACCCCAATCTTGTTGGGTTATTATATTTGAAACTGACCTCGTTACACTCGTTATTAAAGTGTAATTTGAGCGTGTCACTCTGTCCTTGAATCCAACAACTCAGGCCAAATGCCTTTCTCGTCGAACTCGGAAAAACCCGGCCTACGGCAAATAGGGGCGTAGGTCCATCACCCTCGTCATTTAAGTAAGTACTCCCAACTCGAACTACAATTGGGGCCACGTAAAGTTCGGCCTCAGTCAAACTACAAGGCTGCATTTTATACCATCACGGCCAGTAGTTCGATCGCGCCTGAACTGTGACTTAGGCTAAGTACCGCTATCGCCAAATAATAGCTACAACTTGCCCACGCCGAGTCAATGAAGCAAGACCATTAAAAAACAAAAGTCAACAGGCCTACCAGAGTCTTACTCTTAAGGCAAATCACCCATTGAACACATGCAATAGAAAAATCTAGGAAAAGAAAGGAAGACACAAAATAAGCACAAGACCAGCAGTGGGAATAGTAATCTTATACACATAAATTTACAAAGTCATATGAGGGCAACGCCCGCTTACACTCGGCCAGGGCCTATCAGTACGAAGAAAAAAAAAGATCTAAAAACATCCAAACGCCAAATGGTGAACAAAATAGAAAATACATCAAAGCTTTTCACTTGGCGTCACCCATGCCACCATCAGCACCATCATCATCCCTAGGAGTCGCTGGGTCGAAGCCACAATCAATACGGCCTTCACGAGCCCTCTGACGGGCTGCCACAAAAGCATCTTCGGGAATGATGTCGGCCTCCCACAAGTTCTTATATACATCTCGTTGGGACTCGGAAAACATCCACAACTCACGATCCTGGTTGGAAGAGTCGGCCTGGTCCCTTAGGCGCTCCCTCCAAGGCCGTGATCCGATACGCCATGGTTTGGGCGTCCCGCTCATAGACACCAATACGGTCCTCTAGCCCCGCCTCTCTAAAGGTTGCGGCAGCTCTCTCCATTGTCCGCTCCCTCTCATGGATGCGGATCACCGCCAATGCCCCTGCCCTCGATGAGGCATCCCTTGCTTGCAGCCTCAAAGCGCCGACCTCATTCTCCAAATAGGCCAACTTCCCGTTCAAGGTCGCAGTGGACTTCGCCGCCATGGCCTAATTCTGGCGCTCCCTCTCAACTGCAGCCCTCTTTTCGTCCTCGATCCCCTCATTCTTTTGACGAAGCTTCTCCTCGAGAGCACGTATCCTGTCAAGCGCCTGCTGCATTTGAAGCTCTAGCCTTCCAGATCCTCGACAAGGCCAGGCTACGGGGGTTGTTCCTTATGCGTTCGCGCATCTCGCAACACCGATCTTGGTAGCGGCAGTACTTCTCCAATGTCTGCAAAACGATTCCTCTGCTTATGTTGGCTTGACGGATGCCCTCTACCTCCAACAGATAAGACTGCAAAGCAAAGACTAACGATTAAAGTAAAAACAAACTAAGGCAAGAAGAAATTAGAAGAAGGTCATCATACGTACCCTAAGGCCCATCACGGCCACCTCGCTCATCAACCCAACTTCTTTAACGTCCCTCAACGAAGCGGTTTCTGCCTCCGAGCATAACACCTCGAACAGTAGAACCAAGATATTCCCTTGAAGCAACAAGTTCTGCTCCATGGGAATCTCGACATAGCGAAGCCGCCCCTCCGCGTGCACCGTCGAGTTGGTGAAGCCATCATGGAACAAACAGACGTCGTCTGGGTCCAAGTCAGACTCAGACTCGTCTTCACCTCCTGCAGGTCCCCTTCCTCCTTCTGCCGACGGCGGATGCCGCAGCCATCTAAAGAGCACTCGATTCACCAACAAAAACAGCTGTTGAGGAACTACCTCAGCGACTGGAACAATCAATTGGGTCGCCGAAGTGACAGTATCATCATGGCCTGAGCCAACCAGGGAAACCCCCACTATTTGTCTGCCCTCAAGGGCGGGCGCCGCAGTCGCATTCCTCTCCGCATCTGACGGGGGAGAGTCCAAGTTTATCACCACGGGAGGGGTCGGTATGAAGGAAATCATTTGCCTAACTAGCAACATTTCCTCTTCCTCCTGAGGGCGACTCCGCCCTAGGACGCACCACCCCCGACGGCCATTCGGTCCGAAGTACGGTCCCTGTTGAGGAAGGTGCTGCTGAAGATTCAACCGATGATGCCCTAGGTACTGGGCGCGGTATTGGTGCAGCAAGACGAGCAGTCGCACCCGACCGATGGAAGGCTAGTTGAGGAGCCTTGATGTGGTGTGCCCTCCCAGATAAAAAAAGAGAGAAAACAAAAAACACAAAGTCGTTAAATAGAGTTGGAAACAATAACGAAAGAGAAGGAAAAGTCAAATCATCACCAGTTGCAAGCCTGCGGCCATGCCTCTCCCAGAAAGACGTCCATGTGCGTATTCCCGCTGTATGCGGAAGCACGGCCTTGACCCATTCACGTATCCCAGGCGGCAGAGCCAATGGCAATTTATCGGCTACAAAATCAACACAAGTTAATGCGTACGGGTACGAGATGTAAGAAAGATTAAAAAAGAGAAGAAAAAGAATTCGACGATTAAAGAAAGCTTACGTGCATGGTTCCAAGACTCTGGGAACCCAGGCAGGGACGCCACCAAATGATTGGTTCTTATATAGAATAAGTGCTCGAAAGGGCGAGGGTCGACCTCATCGTCCAGTTCTACGGCCAAGCCCCTCGACCCACGAGGGCTCGCCCAAATCATCGTTTCGCGGGTCCTCTGGGGGGCGTAAAGAGTACATGTTGCAGCGTAAACTCCCTGTCGACCAACTCCGCGTATTTGATAAACATGGAAGCAACTAATAGAGAGAGGGAGTAAGCTATCCATGGCATATGCCATTGTAGCGGAAAAGATCTACTACTAACATCGGAAGCGGGAGCCTAAATCCCAACTTGAAAGGATAGGCGTAGAAGACGCAATGTCCTCTGTGGTTGGTGTGGACCCTCTCCTCGCTTCTAGCTAGGACAATGTCGGCATAGCCATCAATGCCCCATTGTTCCCGAAGTTGGGCCATTCCAACTTCCCCCAGTAGAGGGGCTTCATCCGTTGGATCTTCTCCACCATCGGCGGTGAATTCAGTCGTCGGGCCCCCAGGCAGACATAGAATCTCGTCAACTGATGGAACACCTTTGATATCCACCGATTCTGCACCTTTTACCACCGGTGATGGCCCTTCAACCACTGGAGGGTTAACCAAAATAGTCGTCGTTGGAATATTTTTGGAAGAACTGCTTGCCATTGCTAATTAGAAAACGAGAAAAGAGCAAGATTTGACGTAAAAGATGGGGATTGTAACGAATGAAGAACAACTACGAAAATGAACTAACAAGAGAGAGAGAGAGAGAGAGAGCTCTTTTAGAAATCTTACTCAGACAAACAACGAAAAGGTGAGAAATAAATACCTCAACACCCTATTTATAGGCAACAAAGGTGGCTTTCACGAATTCCAAAAGTCATCATTAACTACATGACCAATCGCAAAACGCTTCAGTTCCACAAAAACGTGCGTCATTATGACATATTCCACGAAGCGGCTTTTCGGTCACCAATCGGCCTTTCCCTTCCAAAATGGTCGGAATGACCTGTGAACGTTGAGGGAACATCCTGTGCACCTCCAAAACTTTGTTCATCGCCAAACGCATACCAAGCATGCCCGTACTCCCTTCGGCCACGCAACATGCGACACATCCGCCAAAGGCGATGACTATGCCTCCAAACGAACAGAGATTCTAACACCATCGAGCTCGACCCTACCCAAAATAACCTGAAAAACTAAGCGCTTTCACCAAGGGGACGATTCGACCTCCCCCGAACGATGACGCAATGACGCCGAAATAATATCCACACCCTACGAAACTGAGTCTGTCGCCCAAAAAGATCACGGCCTCAGCCAAAATATCATTCAACCTATAATATTAAGGCTATGTCCGTCCCCAATATGTAAACGGCTAAGGTCGTCCATAGTATCAAGGCTATGGCCATCTCCAGCATGTAAACGGCTAAGGGCGTCCAAAATATCAAGGCAATGGCCATCCGGCTAAGGCCGTCCACAATATCAAGGCTATGGCTATCTCCAGCATGTAAACGGCTAAGGTCGTCCATAGTATTAAGGCTATGGACATCCCCAATATGTAAACGGCTAAGGCCGTCCACAATATCAAGGCTATGGCCATCCCCAATATGTAAACGGCTAAGGTCGTCCGCAGTATTAAGGCTACGGCCGCCCCCAATGTGTAAGCAACTAAAGCCATCGACACGAAACGGCTAAGGCGATCAATTTTGATGGCGTAATCTCCCATGTATAAATGGCTACGGCCATTTTGGCCTCGATGGAAACTGCACTCGGTAAAGTCCGCTCATCGAGTTCGGCCAAGGCACGACATCAATAAGCGGAAGGACTAACTGTATGGGTCAAAATATGATCCCGTGATGATTAATAAAATCAATTATATCTTAAGTTAATTCTTAGTTAATAAGTGGTATGACTATTTATTAACCACGATACCTGATTGTCAACTGACTCGATCAATAAGGCTACGGCCCATCCGCCGTCATAAGGACGGAACCTCAACATGGTCACGGCCATCCATTGCCAGCTCATACAACTTACAACTATAAATACTAAGAGAATGAACCCTAGAGGGGGCTGCTTCTTCTTCTTCATCACTATTCCCTATTAAAGGGAAACATCATGGTAAGGCTCTGGACTTCTCGATGGAGAAGCAGGCCTAACTAATATCATCAATAAAAGCTCTCTACACATTTTCTCCTTAATGATACTTGCGTTTCATTTCTTTCATTTGATCCCTTGACTTATTACGATTTTCTATAATTAGCCCTCGATTTATTTTGATTATTTTATGCTTGCAAAGTATATGATAACTTTGAGCTAAACATATAACGTGCAACAACAACACGTTATATATTAATGGTAATGACCGTCGTTAAGTATAGTGTGATGTTGTTAAATGCTATATATATATATATATATATATATATATATATAGCGTTAAGAATTAGAACGCTATGGCCCTGAAACTGTTCTTTTGGTTACTTTATCAGATTTGAGTGTCCCTCTTTCTTTCTCTTTTGGCATTATTTGTTGGCCTTGGGACTTGAAATCAAAGAGACCTAACCTTATTAGAATAATAGAATCTCTTCCACACTTTGCTTTATAAAAATACCTACTACCCTATTTGTTAATTTAAATAATGTCGCTCTTGTTGCTTAAATATAGAGTATTAGGTATTTTTATAAAGCAAAGTGTGGAAGAGATTCTATTATTCTAATAAGGTTAGATCTCTTTGATTTCAAGTCCCAAGGCCAACAAATAATGCCAAAAGAGAAAGAAAGAGAGACACTCAAATCTTATAAAGTAACCAAAAGAACAGTTTCCGGTGCATAGCGTTCTAATTTTTAACGCGATATATATATATATATATATATATATATATATATATATATATATAGCATTTAACAGCAACATGCTATATTTAATGGCGGCCATTACCGTTATTATACAGCGTGGTGTTGTTGCACACTATATATAGAAATGTCTTTTTTTAAATATATTTATTTGTGTGTTTTTAGTCCAAACACACAATACTTAAGTTCCGGAGTCCGGAACCCAATGATTATTTTTGGACTCAAAGTACATTAATAAGTATATAACGTCTAAATATATGACGCTATACTTTAATAGTAACTTTAGCCGTTAAGGTATAGCATTTTTTATTTGGATTTTATACATATAATGCACACAAAAAACGCTATATGTTAGATCAATAGCTGCCTTTTCTTTGCTATTTACAATGGACACGGTGGATGGTTTTTCTCCACCTCTCTCTTTGTTTGATCATTTGTAATTTTACCTAAGTTACAAATTTCGTTGGCAAGACAAAAAGAAAATTCAGGAACTGGCATCATTATTCTTTATAGCGTTTTATTCTTCCCTTTGGATTAAACAAATAATAATGAAAAGAAAAGGTTGGAATTTTCTTTTTGTTCTTTTGGTTTTCCATTGAGTAATTTTCACTTTTCATTTCGGCTGACCACTAAAGTTGCATCTTAAGATTAAAAAAAAGTTGGTAATTTGACCATGACTGCAGCATAATGTAAAAAGAAAAATAGAAGAAAATAAATTGGTTTGATTGAGCTGAGTTATAACTTCAGATTTTCCTGAGAATTAATATTGTTTTTTCATCCTTTTAGTCTACAATAAGCACATTTCGTTGGCAAGACAACGAACAAATGAAATCGTACAATATCACAATAAAATATTTGGGGAGAAGCAAGTGGAGTCCTGGATTTTTCCATCTTTTTGTAGTTTATAAATCACAACTAAAATTGCTGGTTCAACTGAACCTGTAACTTAAGTAACTTAAGTGCTAGATTCGCCCATTCTTAAGAAAATTAGATTAGGTCATTAGATTTGTAATATCGGTTCAGATTTTCATATTTTAAACCTTGAATTGTCTCTGGGATAAGCACAGATAATACGAAGAGATGAATAAATAAGCAGTTTACTTCTGAATATTGACCGTATAAAATTTTCTTACACTTCAAGTTAAAAATAATTCCATCCGGTCAACAATAAGCGAACAATTTATTTTTTTTCTCTTGATCCAAAATAAATATTCATTTATGTAATCAAGAAAAATTCAATGTTTTTTCAAAATTACTTTTATATACGTATCCCTAAAAAGTCTTTTACTCCTCACACTGCAACATTAAATTAAGGTAGTTTAGTCACACTAGTTATTTTTTGTCTAAAATTTATTATTTCCTTAAGAGGTGTGCTGCTCAAGACAAATTAATCACTTAATATGCACAGGAGAGAGTACCACAAGAACAAGTTTGACGGTCCAAGTAAAAAGTTACACTTCTGAATAATGGCAGTGAAAGTTTGCTTATCACGAATAAATAAGCAGTTACATTGATTCTTAACGTTCTTTGTTTATAGCAAGTCTAATCAAGCAACCTACAAAATAAAATAAGTACCTTATTATTATAGGTAAAGTACATTAAAAATGTAAATAAGTATGTAATACCTCCAACATAAGTTAAATCCTTAAAAAGAAATAAAATTTCTATATCCTTCTCTTTTCTAGGTAGTGGGTATTTTGGAATTAGGTTGCACGAGTCTCAACTAAATTTATCGGCAGCCTGCTACACGAGTCTCAATGAAGCGATAAAACACATGTAGAATTAATGATCAAACAAAGAGAGGTGGAGAAAACCCGTATGGTTTACATAACCAACCATGTCCATCGTAAATAGCAAAAGTTACTCTTAAGATATAGCGTCTTGTATTTGGACGACATATATAGAAAGGTAACTTTTTATTACACTTATTAATGTACTTTGAGTCCAAAAAAACAACAATTGGGTTCTGGACTCGGAAAACGTGGCCACTGACATTTGAACAGCTTTTATGATGCTCTATTTTATAGGGGTCTGAAGAAATCCTTCTTTCTTTTGGGGGGCGGAAGGGAGGAGGGGAAGAGGGCTGGAATATCAAAAAGGAACAAACAGCCAAAACAGCAATTTTGCAAAAGCTGACATTCATATTTACCTACTAAGATAAGCCTAGGCATTACATATTTACCTAGAAGATGCGAACTTGAAGCACACTAAACCTGACTTAAATAATTTACCATTACATTCACAACACTGAACTAACTATATATGGACATCTCTCTCTAGCTTGGGAGAGAGACACATGGAATGAACCACATTTCTTGACAATGTCATAATTGGCTAACGTGCAAAATGGACTGCCTATATTGCATTTGAGGTAGCAATTAAGAGACTGTTCTTTCTGCAATTGCATTTGTGTGGTTCTACTCATGCTGCTACTAGTACCAGTACATAATTAGCGACAAAACTTCCTAGGGAGCTAGTGGATTGATGACAAGAACGCGGAAAAAATATTAACTAAATTAATGATCAAAATGAAAGACATTGTACCCATTCAGGAAGATTTTTAGGCATTGGAAGCGCAGTGACATATCTTTGCAGAAAAGGTTTATGGCTATGTGCAGCTGCATCTGGTGATGATGACTCAGCACCATTGAATTGCCCCCGACCGTGAAACTTTGCAAATCTATAGAAGACTGAGAACTTCTCCAAATCTTGTCCTTCCACTATCACATCCAATATCGACGCTCTCTTGTCCAAACTGCACCATAGTGGTAGCAAAATCAGAACCATGTGAATTGATGGAAGCTGCTTTTGTTAGTATCAAATAAAGACGGAACCATAAACGAATATGAACCAGTTACCTAACAAAGTCACTTTCTAACTTCCTCGCTCTTCCCGTTAACGTTTCCATAGCTCTGGCAAATTGATGCCAATTTTTCTTCTCAGATACCTTGCACTTGTCAGGAAATCTAATAATACACCAAACAAATTATTAGGACTGAAGCAACAAATTTCTAGATGCAATTAATCAATCTCAAGATATAACTAGAACTTACGGTTCTTTTCCATCATGAGGCATATTGGTATCACCATCAGAGCAAGAGACCATGCTGCATGCATCCCCTAATGTCAATCTGGATATGGAGTAAGCCACACTCTCATACTCTGATTTAGCATCTGCAAAAAGAATTGCTGCAGGCGGAGGATAAAATAGTTGCTGCATAAGCTGAGTGGTCAATATAAGCCTTCTTCTAGCTTTAAGCCTAGGTGGCCCATCATCAACCGACTCAATTCCTTTAACCTATTATTAGAAGAATATAGGCTGTCAGAACTGAAATGCAACCAAATTGTAGAAATAATAGGATTTTAGTAGGCAAATCAAGATACCTTTTCGGTAACCTTATTAACTGCTTTGGCCCACTCTATATCCACCAGGCTGCCAACGAAAAAATTAACATGCATCAATAAATATGAAGCTGGAAATAACATACCAACCAAAATGAAAACAACAAATGGAATAACAGAAAACATTCGGCAGCAGACAAATAGCTTAAAAGGAAAGGGATCTATTAAAAGTTGCTGTGAAACGAGAACCTGATTGTCTGATCGCTCCATAGATCCAGAGAAATTTCTTTGTACCAAGGAGTGAGTTCAGATGTAGAACGTTTCCGCTTTTTGGGTTTCAAGATTGGGTGCTGCTGACCAATGTTCACAGGCAACATTTGTAGAGAAGAAAAATGTTCAGTTGCAGCAGAGCTGGCAATTGAACTTGGCCCAAGATTACCAATTTGACTTCTATCAGCAGTTGCATGGATTGCTTGCTGAATAGAATTAAATGCATGCAAACCACTGGTAGACTTCGCAGGAGTGAAAGGTTGTTCAGCTGTCTTCATGGCGGCAGCTCTGTGTGCATCATACGTCTGTAACATCTGCCCATTTTCTAAGCTTCCGTACCGATTGAACCAAGATGGTGCCATATGTGGACTGATCTGAGTTTGCTCAGGCATGACAGAACTAGTATTACCGTTATAAGAGCCAGTCTGATATTCATCCTGACGGAATGCAACATCCGGAGGAGTCATCCTTCCTCCATGTTGAAATGACACACTTCTTTGCAAATCATCTTGCTCGGAGAAGCTTAGCATTCTAGAATCAGCAGAAGAAACTTGCTGTGCAGCTACATTGCTGTCTGGTACCCTCATTCTTCTGAGGGCCATATTGCATTGATCGGTGTCCGCGTTTTTCATGCTCCACATTTGGTTTAGTAAGGAGTAACTTTGATTGGGAAAGCTATTTGGTTTCAGTGATCGGCCAAAGGCTTCAATATCTTTCTGCATAGAGGCCGAATTTGAAGGAGATCCTTCGGGGAGATTCTTGACAATAGATTCTCCACCCTGTGAATCAACCACTTTCTGAACTAAGTCCACATTATCCGAAGCTGCTGGCTCAGAAGTGCTCTCCTTTTCTCGCAGTTCTTCTACCTCAACAGAACACAGAGAATTCACTGAACTACTACCAAGCTCAGACATGAAAGCCCCTCCTCTATAGCCATCTTGATCACCTTGCCTCTCTGGAGCAGATAATGATGACTCCATAATATTCATCTGATTCGGCTGGGGAATATGGGAAGGCTCCTTGCTATACTGACCACTAAAAAGGTGCTGTGGTGGTGGGAAATTCATCCGCATATTATCGAACTTCTTGGAAGATGCACCCTGCAGAGATATCCCAGGAGTTAAAAAAGATGGAGAGGCTGATACTGACTCCTTCGCCGAAACTCGATTAGTAGAGACGCTTCCATGGGGACCACTGGCATTACTTAATTGAGACTTGCCCCCAGAGAGAGCAGGGCCATACGGTATATTGCCAGCCACATTCAGCAAGGCTCCTCTGCCAGAATCTCCTTTTTCTGTTGAATGGGGAGCATGTTCATCAAAAGATACGCTAATAAACTGATTTGTGGAGTCTTGCCCACTAGCCCTAACCATGTGGGGATTTTGAAGTTGATTTCTCGAGTGGGTAAGGACAGAAGCTGATTCAAATGCGGAAGAGAAATTCCCAGGCATGTTGTGCATAGTAGTTTCATTAGTTGTACTTCCTGGAACTCTAGATGTGCTATGCTTCAACTCTTGTGGTCTGAGGTCTGACGGAGCAGGCAAAGATTGAGCCTGATGCGGACGGGGCATCTGCCCCTGACTTTTTTCTCTAATCTCAACGGCAGCATGGCTTGAATGTGAAGAGGCAAGACCTCTGGCAGGACCCTGAGATGACAAGAGATGGGTTTTGACAGAGATCTGCTGCGATGGAGGACCAAGTTGAAGACCAAAACCTTGAGAGGCAGAAGACTGATTTCGCCGGAGGTGTCCAGCAGACCCATCAGCATTTTCGGAGTCAGGCACCTCAGATGATGCTTTCTGGTCAGAATTGCTGAAGTGAGCCATTGCACCATGTTCACTCGATGGATCCACCTTCTGAAGAAAATGTAGCATGCTTGGACTGCAATGAGAAAACCAGTCAAAAACAACAGATCTATACAGCAACAACAGATTAAAAGAGTAGTACAGCTGATTTTACAGTCAACATGGTTCCAAAGAACCATGTAAAGTTATGAAGAGATTAGAGATATAAGCTATCGCTGTGAGCTATAGAATAGTGAATTGACAACCTAGATTGTGGAGCCGTATTTGGTGATAGCCCAACAGATCTATTTAATGGTGAAGACAGATTAGATCCACCACCAGGAAAGCTGCTACCAGAGCGCACCTGCCCAAAGCCTTTGCCATCGGCCAGAACATCAGATGAACATGCCTGTAAATCAGGAAACAATGTCCTTTCACTACTGACCAAAGGTTTACAGAACTTTACAGTATTATATTATCATAAATCAGATATAACACCTTTTCAAATTCTGCCTGAATATTAGGAACCTGAGCAAACATTGACTGGCCATGGAGGGCAGTCTGCCGCAACATAGGCTGAGAATGAGTAGGGTGTTTCATTCCATAAGAAGGATCTGCATCCTTATCCAAGTTACCCATAGGATGGTACTGAAACTTGTTAGCCCAAGAATTTCTCCGACCAACATGATTAGACAACTGCTGCTTCCCAGCTGGCAGAAACCTTGAATCCCTGGCATCTGACAAGACATTTTCGCCAACGCCACCAGCAGAAGAATGAGGAGATAAGTTAGAATGATGGCTGTCATTTGAGTTCTCCTGTTTATCGCTGTTCTCCATCTCATGCAATTTATACTCTTTGTCACCAATATCCAGAGATGAATGCAAAAGCTGGTTGTCCTCAGAAACATGATGCTGTAAGACATCCAAGCCTTTGCTGACACTAGATTTTACCAGTGGATCGGCATTCTTCCAAGAACTAGCTTGATGATTATTTTCGAAAAATTGACTGGTTTCCTCGCCACTCCTCGTGGTACTTGAGTTTGGTATAGCGGAAGAATTATGCAAGCTAAAGACCTCCAAGTTTGCCTGGGGACTACCCACAGATAATTCTGCGCGCTCCATAGTAACTGCAGGATTACGGCCTTGATTAGAATTCCACCTGGCGCCACTATGAACAACTTCACCTTGAATGAATTTCTTCTGATTGTAATCTTGGGAACATTTAAATGATTTATCTCCTGAGACACTTACTGCATCTCCAGAAGGCACTGCTGATTCGAGAACACTCCAACCAGCTGATTTGTTGTATTGTTCCCTAACTCCACCAAGCTCGGGCGTCAAAGGACTAGAAATTTTTTTTGAGATCATTTCTCTGTCAAGAGGATTTGAAGTCTTCTCAACCATCTGGTGACCTTCTAACATCTGTGATTGACCTGACTTAGGCCACTTATTTCCTTTGTCTGATGACTGCACAAGTCTTTGAGAAGAATTTGATTGCAGACTCTTGCCTGGCTCAAATGGAAACCTGTGTCCCTGAACATTGTGATAGCTATTTCTCATATCGATATTATCAGAGGGATGAACAGAAACAGATTTCAAAGATGAGGCTTGGGGGAAATTGTCTTCAGCAGAAGATGTTCTATGTCTCTCGCTGTCATGTGTCAAATTCTGTCTCCCAGAAGGAATTTCAGTACTGTTAAAATTTAAACCAGTCCACTGCTCCTGTAGTCCAGCATCACTACTAGAAGTTTCTGCAACAGCAGACTGCATAAGAGCACTCCATGTACCACCTTGGATAGACGGAGTCCCATCTAGCAATTCAGCACCATCAAAAGGATTACCACCTTCACCACTCATAGGACTCTTGCCAAAGGCAGCCCATATATTATCATCTGAACCAAATAAAATTCTTTCTTCTGTAGGATCCAGTCCAACCTCGTTCTCTGCGGAAGAGGCTCGCACTGCAGCTTCTTCATGTGAGGTCTCTGAACGAACAGCTATATGCTGTCTGCCACAGAAGTCCTGGAGAGCTGAAGCTTTTTGCATAGTATCTTGCTGAAGGTTACCCACATCTACTGCATTAGACAGAGCTTGGCTTGGAGCATCTCCATATACATTTTCAAGGAGGCTCTGACTAGAGATGAAAATCCCATCCTGCCCACTCACCTGATCTGCTAATGGAGCATATTGATTAACTGGAAATGAACTATTAAAGGCCGGCATTGGCTGCACAACTTGCTTATCTGTCACCCCTTGTGAAAAAGGGTTTAAAGACGGTCTTGAACTAGAAACAGGAACCCCATATAGAGATTGATCATTCTGTTGAGGAATCAAACCCATTACACGTTGTGCTTGGCCATTATTCGTTGGAATGATTCCACTGGAGGACCCTTGGTGTACTGGAGAACCACGCTGCAGCCAATTTGTGTTGCCAAGCTCGTTTCCCCAGGAATGATTTAGTGTGCCAGAATGTGCAGTGCCGTTAACTAATGCTGGGGAATGGACACCAGATGCCACATTAGAACAGGAGGAAACCTGATTTAATGTATTTTGTTGCCTCGCATCTAGTTGATGAAGTTGCTGCTGTCTCTGAAGCTCTTGCATCTTCATGAACATAACTTCCTGTTGAAATTGCTGCATGTCACTAATCCCAGACTGCTGCCGCTGCAAAGAATGCAGCATGTTTGATTGCTGATGAGAGATTTGCTGACCACCAAAAAGATCAACACTGACAGGACTATCAGAAGGTTCTGATCTAACAGGTGCTCTTGTGTGCTGTTCAGGACCCAACCATTGCTGTGACTCAAAAAAATGTGAGCCTCCTGAGGCTATATTACATTGATCGGAACTAGTATCCACGGCGGGAAAGTTTGTTTCACCCTGCCTTGTCTGGTAAAACTGATTACCATACATGTAACCATTCATATTTGGCTGCTGGATTTGGGACCGATTTTTAGCAGACTCGGGCCTTGGAATTGACTGTGTAAAATTTAAACCATGCTGCCCATTGAATGGATAACTGCTTAATCCTCTCCCAGTGTCTACATGCAGGAAAAGTAAGAGATCACAAAAACAGCTATTCGGCAAGCAAATAGAGAGCAAACAACATGTTAAATTACCAGAGTTCTGCAAACTGTAATTTTTTGTGTTGGAACTCAGTACACCTGTCTGTCTCTGGCTTCCAGACCACATATTGTCACTTGAAGTTGACCAATTGACGTCCACTACCGACGAATGAGGTTGTATTTGTCATAAAATGTCTTGCGCAAAAAATTTGTGAACTCTATCTCCAACTTCATTGCCAGGATAGATGATTTAAGTCCAGAACCTTTGAATAATGTTGCAACTGACTATTCTAACATTTGGCAGTACAATCAATGTGCACTTCAGAACACATACCAGCTGTCTGTCCTAAAACTCCTGCAAAAGGATCACTAAAGTTTACTTAAAAGCTGAAATGTCCATGCTGCTAGTCCCACTTGGCTGGTTCTTCGTGATATTATTTGAGACTGAGAAAAGATAGAATGGATGTGAGAATTAAACATCATCATTAATGAACTACATCCATACACCATCTATACAAACTACATAGACAGAAATCATACGGAACAAGGGCAGGCATTGAAGCTCAATGCTATACTTTTGCACAAATCAAAGAAACAGCCTTATAGCGTGGACCAAGGGGGCATGACATCAACAGCAAAAAAGGAAGGCGGGAATTGGAAAAGATCCAGGATTAGATATCTAAAAAGCATCTACATGAGACTACAGCAAGCTCAATAAACCATCTAAATTTACATTTGAAAAATACTCCACTTCCTAGGTGAACAATACAAAGGGGAATAAGAGGAAATATGTCTAAAAACTGGCGGCCATCTAACATTCACATGATGTGCTCACATCTGACAAAAATGCAACTAGCACAGAGAGGGAAATAATAGAGAATGTTGCCTGAAACAATTAGGCCATATCTTACGTAGACCTTCAAATGCACCACCTGTTGGTGCTATCAAGATGATTGAAAATGTTAAAAAAGGACGATAACAACAACAACAATAATAACTACCCAGTATAGTCCCACAGAGTGGGTCTGGGGAGGTTAATATGTACGCAGGTCTTACCCCTACCCGAAAGGGCAGAGAGGCTGTTTCCAATCGACCCTCAGCTTGGGAAAAGGAAAAGTAAAAAAAATTCAAAAACAAAATAAAAACAAAAGAGCATTAGTAACTCCAACAGAAATCACATAAATAATTATGTAAACATAAACCATAAATAACATGGCATGCAAAAGGAAAAGATAAACAAAAACAAAAATGAAAAGGCATTAGCAACTCCAGCAGAAATCAAATAAATAGTTATGTAACCATAAACCATAAATAATATGGCATGCAATAACAGCGACCAATAACTACCATAAGAGGCACAATACAATACACAAATCATCTATGAAGAGCCCCGCCAAACCCCGCCCAGCCCCGGGAGAGAAGTGCGAAAAAATCTAAAAGCCCCTATGTTAAAAAAGGACGATGTAACCTTAAAAATATATGGAGCAAAATGGTCTTGAAAAAACTACAACCTCTCGGAAGCTATATGGATAATAAAGACAAAGTAGAGCATAAGTGCCAAAACATACGATACATATTAGTTGGCACTAAGATTTAGTCGTTACTGGTTCACTTGCACAAGTCTGGTGTTTGACAGGAGTGTGTTTAGTTGGTTAGGGATTCTACATAATCACATGGTCAAGTGTGAGAGTTAGAGAATCTCTAATTTTAGAGAAACGATAACTTGTCCGAAAAGACAAAAAGTGCCCAAATGAGTGAATGGCTAATGTTGATTAGTATAGTCAAACAAACTAGTCTAGGTTTTGAGGCATAATAGTAGTTATTTTCTGAGTCTTCAAGATAGCTTTTGCCTGCCACGATTGACCCCCCCCCCCCCGACACAGTCAAAGGCAAGCCATTAGGAGAGTATTGGATTGGATTCACGGACATCTCTCAACCTCCCGGCAGAGGAAAATCAAAAATTGGACCTAACAATCTAACATACATGTCAAGGCTTACTTTCCTTTGGACTCATATCTATAATTTCACGCGATGGACAGGACTAGCATGTTGGTTTTAGGAGCTTTTAGTTTGACTGGCTTAGCAAGGAACACAGTGTGCACATGATCTCACAATGTCCCTAATGCTAACTTGTGGCATACACCAAGACACCTACAAAATAGCACAGGTCTTTGGTCAACTTGAAAAACTGATCTTCATGGTCATAGTTAGTAATTTGTGATGCTATTTTCTTATTTACCAAGGTCAAGTAGTCCCAGAAAATTTATCATAAGGCACTACGACTTCATCAAGACCCCAAATCCATCTTGCTGCCCTCTTCAACTATGTTCACCCTTGTATCAACTCATTCCTACTGCAAAACAATGGGATCACATTCCTAATGTGCGAAAAGTTTCCTAAGAATTAAACTAATTTACTTTGTAATGCTATACGGTAATGGCAACAAATTTTTTCCATATTGCTGTGGCGGAGATTTTTTTTTTCAATTTGGCACTACTGGCACCTTGAGCTGCAAAATCTATGTAATCGTTTTCTCCTGAACCATATGGAAGAATTGTCAGCAAATGACAAGCCAAACTACTCATGCTAACGAGCCAGTTAAACGGGATCCACCATATCACCTTAGGAAATAACATGGTAGCTTTGGACTTTGTTAGCTCTTTAGCGATTGCATAGGTTCATTGAACAGAGCTACGAAACTCACTCCTTTTGTACTTATTTTGCTTCCATGCATCTTCTTAATGTCATTTATAATACTACTTAATTCATAAAAAAAATGTGGTCCTTATTCCACTAAATCCAAAAGATATGATATTAGGTATGATATTTGGTATTTAAAAAATTAATACCGAAATACCAACATTATACCAAAATATATACTAAGTTACACAATACAGGGGCGGATTTATGTAGTGGATTTGGGGGTGGTATGCCACCCGGTCGTTCGGATAAAATTTTCTATATATACTAGTATTTTCCTCTAAAATATCTACATAATAAACACGGGGCACCCCAAGTACTTAAATAATTGTAGATGTCGCGGTTGAAGCGTAGAAATTCAATCTGCAAGTCCTAGGATTGAAGCACCTGAGGTTTGTGGTTTTGCCTTTTTTTCCTCCTTTTTATCTTATTTGCTCCTTTTCTTAATTTCTTCTATTTTCTTCATCTTTGTTATTCACTTTTTCTCTACAATCTCATTTTATTATTTATTTAAATTATGTATTTGTGTCCTGTTTTTTTTTTTGGATCTTCAAATTTTATTTGGATGTAATTTTAATCATTTTCTCTTTTTATCCATAAAATGTTAATTTATTAATTGCCGAAATTTTTTAAAGTGATGCAACAAAGATATAGTATTAATCAGCTAAATCTAAATTTAAGGCGTGTATCACATATTTATTTATGCATAAAAGATCTTTTAAATTTAATTGATTTAATTAAAGATGGATTGAATCGAACCAAATTAATTCAAAACACATCGAATCGAACCGAATTAATTCAAAACACATCGAATCGACTCGGTATACACCATTATTTAATCTCCTTCACTTGTGGTTCGTTTACATTTAAATAGCGGCACCCGTAGCTGTTAATTCCTGGTAGTAATGGCCATGTATTTCGTTAGGAAGATGGAGGAATAAGGTAGGCTACAGATTCTAACTCTTACTCTCCAGATTGCCAAGCAAGGTTGCAAGCAGTTTAGTGTAATGTTTCTAAGGTTGGATTAGTCCTTATTATACTCTCTAAGTTCAGCAAGTAACAAAACATTTTCAATGAACAAATTTATTCCTTTATGTACCTTTATTCTCTCTATGGCTTGATACTTGCTGGTTTTGTACAAAGATTTTATCATCAGTTGAGTAAACTTAGAACATTTTTTTTTTTTTTGCATTTGTGGATACTTTAGTTAAGAAAATTACAGTTAATGGCTCTCAGTGTTGTCAAAGGCTCATTTAAGGCGCGCTTAAGCTCTAAAGCTCATAAAAGCTCAAGCAGCACGCTTTGCCTCGCTTAAGCTGTGCTTCAGTGTAAGCAGGGCACTAAGGCACTTGCCCATGAGTTCTATCTTGAATCAGGCAGTACTTAATAACAATAATAATCAACAAATAAGTGTATTACGTTGTTAAGTAAAAAATTATGAGTGAAGTTGTTACTCTTTTTTCTTGATAACAAGAATAATCAACAAATAATTGCGCTTTGTGCTTAAATCTCCAATAGACCTCGAGTGCTTTTTAGAATTTTTCGCTTTTGACAAACTGATGGCTCTATGCACTAGTTAATATTCAAGCCGAACAGAGTGAAGTTATTGGACCGAATAAACTGAAACCGAAAGGATAAAAGTCGAACCATAGCGAATTTAACTAGGTATGATATTGGTATAGCATTTTAAGAAACCAAATACCGAACTGAAATATCTAAATACCGTACCGTACTAACCGCACCCCTAGTTGCAGGTGCCAGGTAGAAGGTACCCGTGGAATAATCGAGATGCGTGCAACTTGGCCCGAAGACCACCATTGTAAAAAAAATGGAAAAGATTCACCTTTGTATATCCCTGTAGATGGGGTTTTCCTCTTACAGTAATACAGTTATTTTATCCAAGAAGTAGCTTCTGAGTTTCTGATACAGTAACAAACTTTAAACTATCACAGAAGTTACCAATTCAGACTTCATACTAAATTCTCACCCAAACCTATAGACTAGTGATAATCATCCGCTCACATTGCACTCATTCAGCACAACCTTGCTCGTCACTGTCAATACAAGAAATATACATAATTTCTAAATTGTGTGTAGAGCATCTCCCCAGACCCCGTGGGTATGTTGTTGTTGTTGTGTTAGAGCATCTAATTACAAAAAGGTGATTTTTAAAACAATTCTGCGTATCATCCGAAAACACTTAATAGCATCAAAATGCAAAGATTTACTCAACAATCAAGAACAAAGATGATAGTAAAAGCTGTTTAAAACACTGTACCCGGACCTCAAAAACTAATAACCTAAAGAAATCGAGTTCATCGAATGAAAAATAGTGTATTCGGCAGAGATGGAGAAAATTAGGGCTCGTTATAAGATATGGAACACAATGGTTAAAAAAAACTTACCAAATGTCGACGCTGATACCAATGGAGCTTACAACCAACCTGTTCGGTTATCTGAATTCTAGGGTTTTGAATCGGCGGTAGGAATTGGAGAGCTGCTAGAGAGAAAACGAAAGAGAAGTTGAAGTACCCCGTAGAGAGAGATAAAGTAATCGAAATAGGTTTTTAGCAGAAACGGTCCTCTAAGTTTATAATTTAGCTTAACTTGATCCTCGAAGATTCCATTGAGGATAAACTATGCTTTTTATGTTTCCAATGTTGGTGCACTTTGGTCCTTCGATGACGGTCCAAACGGAAGAAGTTAGGCTTAGACGGAAGTTAAGTCACGTGCGGGCATCTCTAACAACAGTTCAAGAGCATTCTCAGCAAACAACATATGTATCATACTAATGATCCACGAAACAGTATCCTACGTGGCTTGCTTTTTACGTCTTAAAACTAAAATACACGAGGACATGTCTACATGAAATGACTTATAATTTGATATGCATTATTAAGCTTACTTTAACGAGCTTTATAAGATCGAAAGTTATCTATGGTAATTATTGCAGGAAAAAATTGGATTAATTGATGACTGCATTTGGCTAGGACCATATCTAAGGAAATTTGTACTAGAAAATGTGGAAATAAAATCAATAAGAAATGCTTGGCTACAACTACATACTTGCGAGAAAGATTTAATATTACATTGTCTTTCATGTTATGAAATATATGTAATTTTATAATTTTTCTGGTGAAGCAATTTTAAATTAGACCATTTCGTAAAAATTGGAAGGCCTTTGTCTATATTATTATTTCTAAAGGAAAAGAGACATGTAATATATCTTATTGTGAAACTTGGCTAGGACCATATCTAAGGAAATTTGTAACAGAAAATGTGGAAATAAAATCAATAAGAAATACTTGGCTACAACTACATACTTGCGAGAAAGGTTTAATATTACATTGTCTTTCTGTTATGAAATATATGTAATTTTATAATTTTTCTGGTGAAGTAGTTTTAAATTAGACCATTTCGTACAAATTGGAAGGCCTGTATCTATATTATTATTTCTAAAGGAAAAGAGACGTGTAATATATCTTGTTGTGAAACTTATCATTATATTATTTCAATAAGTTCCTAAAGATTAAAAAAACATAACAAGAAAGAGAAAAAAAGGGGGTTTAAAAGTGAAAACGGGCAAGGTGAATGCGATTGGAGATATGAGAGCTAATGTGTGGAACATATAAAGACAATTTTAAAAAACATTTAAAGAGAGAGGGGAGGGGAAGGGTGGTTATATTGTGAACATAATGCGGTGTTCCACTAATATATATGCTTACCTCTAGAAACAACGTATATTTAATATACGTGTCTGATCGGCTCCAACCCTACACCACTATATAGTGGCAAAAGCGGTCGATGTAATTGGGAAGGGCAATCCACAACCAGATCTCCATTTTTCAATAGACAGTACTACTCTTGGTGGAAGAACAAGATGAGGGATCACATCATATGAGATGACCATGAACTCTGGGGCATAGTCATTGATGGTCCTTTAGCAACCACAAAGAAGAATGGGGAAGGAGTGGATGTGCCAAAAACATGGGCTTACTACACTGCTGAAGACTTGAAGAAGTGGGAGAAAATGCTAAGGCCAAGAAATGGTTTTTGTGTGGACTAGGTCCAGATAAGTATAGTAGGATCAAAAGATGTACTATTGCTAAGGGGATATGGGACACTTTGCAAATGGCCCATGAAGGAATACCTCAAGTGAAAAAATCAAGAGGAACATTATTGTATTCTCAATATGAGAGTTTTACTATGAAGGAAGGAGAGACTGTTCAAGAGATGTATACTAGATTCACTACACTAGCAAATAAACTTAAGTATCTTGAAAGGATTATTCTTGAAGAAGACAAGGTTGAGAAAATCCTGACAAGGGTTCTGCCAGTCTCATGGGAAAGCAAAATCACTGCCATTCAGGAATCCAAGAATATGGCTACTCTCAGACTGGATGAACTGATTGGAAATATTGCTTATGAACTGAGAAGGCAAACCATAAAGATGGATACACACAAGACCGATAGAAGCATAGCTCTCATAATTGCTGAACGTTCAGATCTGGAAGATGATGAGATGATTATGATCACTAGAGATTTCAAAAAGTACCTAATGAGAGGAAAGGGTTCCTCAAGACCTTTAACAAGTCAATAGCTCTTGAGAAACAGACCAATGAGGATTGCTACAAGTGTGGTAAGACTGATCACATGATCAAGACATGCCCCCTATAGGAAATTGAGTGGAAGAAAGAAAGGGCTGAACGAAGGAACAAGTTCAACCAAAAAGGAACAAAGGTTCAACCAAGGTTATGACTGCTTCTTGGGGAGAAACCTCAGATGAAGACTCAGAAGATGAAGCTAAAGAAGAGTAAGTACTGATGGCCATCGGAGAATCAGATGATGAACAAGAGTTAACTATTCTGCATCTCAAATACAAGATTAATTTTTTATCTAAAGAAAAATTGGTTGAGCTATTACCAGATTTCATTGATGAGTCTAAGATAATTAACAATGAGAAGGAAGTTTTGTCTAGGAAATATGTGATCCTAAAAGAAAAAATGCAAAAGTCTTGAGTGTAGGGCTAATGAGAGTGATAGCACAAACGGTAAGTTGAAGAACCAGGTTCTTGAACTTGATAACAATGTCCTAGAACTTAGGTCTAAAAACTTAAAAGTAAAAACTAGGAACAGGAAAGAAGAAAGTTAATCACACATATCTCACTCTAGCAGAAAATTTGGGAAAAATGAAAGCCGAATAGTATAAGAAACATGAATTCATCAAAGTCCTAGAGGAAGATCTAAGAAAGGTGAAACATGAACTAGATAGAACTTACAAGTGAAACAAGGCTTCTGATGCACTCTCTTGGTTGCAAGATCATCATAGTAGAAACAAAAGAGTACTTGGATATGAGACTCATGCTCCAAAATGGGACCCTAAAAGCAAGAACCTCACACCTCCTGAAAATAGAATTTGCACATAATGTGGTAAAATTGGCCATTACATAAATGATTGTAATGCAAAAGAAAAGGCCAGTCAAAACAAGCTGTCTGGGTGGGCAAGAAGGAATTTAATTCATCCCTTTTTCTTATAGAAAGGGACTCAAACTAGTTTGGGTTCCTAAGACTAACCCCTGATTTCTTTTTGTAGGTCCAAGTGAAATGGAGGAGCCAAATATGGTATATGGATAGTGGCTACTCAAAATACATGAGTAGGAACAAGGACCAGTTCCTTTCACTTGGGGACTTAAAAGGGGGTAATGTCTCGTTTGGTAATGAAAAGAAAGGTGAGATCATTGGGGTTGAAAAGGTAGGCAAAACAAATTCTCATTCCATAGAGAATGTCTACCTGATAGATGGCTTAAAATATAGCATAATAAGTGTGTCACAATTGTGTGATAGAGGTAACTTTATGGCTTTTACCTCTACCAAATGCTTTGTGATTAACCTTACTACTGACAAGATTATTTTGCAGGGAAAAAGAGTTAACAATATTTACATTGTAGATTATCCACTCTCTCAGAAAATGAACTCACTTGTTTAAGTGTGTTGGTTAATGATCCTCTTTTGTGGCACAAAAAACTTGGTCATGCAAGTCTAAATCAGCTTAACAAATTAGTCTCTAAAGACTTGTGATAGGGTTACCTAATATCAAGTTCAAGAAAGACAAAGTTTGCAAGGAAAGTGAAAGGGGGAAGCAGGTAAGATCATCCTTCAAAAGCAAGAAAATGGAACATGAACATGAAGCCATTGGATTGGTAAAGGAATTGATTGAATCCTCAGCACAAATCAGAATGGCATCAAAAGAAGGTAAAAGTGATGGAATAGGTCCTTCAAATAAAGGCAACCTGACCGGGGGGAACTAATCAAGGAGAAGTTGAATCAAACCCCCTAGAGGAACCTGTTCATGAACATGTTCCTCAGCAACAGAACTTGGGAGAGACATCTAGCAGAAACTAGTTGGTTATGAAACCTCACAAGTATCAAAGTTCGCATCCCATTAAGAAAATTATTACTTATCCAACATCTGGAGTCAAAACTAGATCACAACTGAAGAATCTGTGTGCTTTTAATTTCATATCTCTTATTGAACCTAAAAATGTTGTTGAGGCTTTGCAGGATGCGATTGGTTGTATGCAATGCAGGATGAACTCAGCCAATTTGAAAGAAGTCAAGTTTGGCATTTGGTTCCAAGACCCAATGACAGATCAGTCATTGGCACAAATTGGGTATTCAGAAGCAAATTTGATGAAGATGGAATAATTACAAGAAATAAGCCAAGTTTGGTGGTTCAAGGCTACAACCAAGAGGAGAGTATTGACTATGATGAGACATTTTCTCCAGTTGCAAGACTAGAGGCAATCAGACTCCTCATAACCTTTGCAACACACATGGAATTCACTTTCCATCAGATGGATGTCAAAATTGCCTTCATGAATAACTCCTAAAGGAATAAGTGTTTGTAAAAAAACCTCCAGAGTTAGAGAGCGGGGAATGTCCTGAGCATGTGTACAAGTTAGACAAAGCTCTTTATAGGTTCAAGCAAGCCCCAAGAGCTTGGTATGAATGACTATCCAAATTTCAACTGGAGCATGGTTACAAAAGAGATAAAATTGACAGTACCTTATTCTTAAGGGGAAAAGGTAAAGATCTCCTTGTTGTTCAAATATATGTTGATGACATAATATTTGAGGCCACTACTAATAGGTTGAGTAAGGACTCTGCAAAACTAATGGGGAGTGAGTTTGAAATGAGCATGATGGGTGAACTTAACTTCTTATTAGGCTTGTAGATCAAACAAAGTCCAAATTGAATCATGATCCGTCAACATAAGTATACAAAAGAACTAATCAAAAAGTTTAAAATGGGGGATTCTAAAGAAATAGGTATACTCATTGCAACTGCCACAAAATTAGATGTTAATGAACCCGGTTCATCGATTGATCAAAAGTTGTATAAGGGTATGATTGGTTCACTTTTGTATCTTACTGCCAGCAGACCTGACATTTTTTTCAGTGTAGGGCTTTGTGCTCATTTTTAGGCAAATCCAAAAGAGTCTTACTTGACTGTTGTCAAGAGGATACTAAGATATCTGAAAGGCACCACTGATATGTGTCTTTGATATCCCAAATATAGTAATTTCAATCTAGTAGGATATGATGATACTGATTATGCAGGTTTCATAGTGGATAGGAAGAGCACCTCAGTTATGTCACACTTCATTGGTTCATGTCTTGTGTCATGGGCTACCAAAAAGCAAAACTCTGTGGCCCTATCTACTGATGAAGCCGAGCCTTGATCTACCCCAAAAGTGAAGACTGAGAAACAACACAAGTAATGACTAGGTCGGGCTCTGAGATGTCAAACCTCACAATTCTGTTAGCCAAGGACTGAATGTCCAAAGCTAGTGGCCTCTCCTCCGCTAAAATGAATGCAAAGCTACCCATACTCTCTGACTTCCTACTCAAGGCATCCGTGACCATATTTGCCTTGCTCGAATGATAAAGAATGGTGATGTCATAATCCTTTAGTAACTACAGCCATCTACGCTGCCTCAAATTGAGATCCCTCTGTTTGAATAAATCCTGTAAGCTGCGATAATCAATGTAAACCTCACATGACACCCCATACAGATAATGCCTCCATTTTAAGAGCATGAACAATCGTTACTAACTCCAAGCGTGCACAGGGTAATTCTTCTCATGAATATTCAACTGACGTAAAACATAAGCAATAATTAGCCCCTCTTGCATCAACACATACCAAGCCGATGCGTGAAGCGTCATAATGTACCATATATATCCCCAAACCAGAAGGAAACACAAGAACCGGTGCTGTAGTCAAAGTTGGTTTTGAGCTTCTGAAATCTTGTCTCACAATTTTGGGACCAACGGAAATGAGCACCCTTCTGGGTCAATCTAGTTAGAGGTGATGCAATCGATAAAAAGCCATGCACAAATCGGCGGTAATAACATGTTAATCCTATAAAACTCCTGATCTTAGTCACTGAATTAGGACGTGGCCAACTCTAAACTACCTAAATCTTATTGGGATCCACTTTAATACCCTCTCCCGACACAATATCCCCCAAAAATGCCACTGACTCTAGCCAAAACTCACACTTGGAGAAGTTAGCATACAACTTCTACCCTCACAAGGTCTGAACCACTAATCTTAGATGCTGCTCGTGCTCCCCCAAGCTACGTGAATATATCAAGATGTTGTCAATGAATATGATAATAAAAGAATCGATATAAGTCCTAAACACAATGTTCATCAAGTCCATAAACGTCGTTGGGGCATTAGTCAAGCCAAACGACATCACCAAAAACTCGTAGTAGCCATATCTAGTACGAAAAGCAATCATCAAAAAATCTGAGTCCCGAATCTTCTATTGATGATACCCTGATCTCAAGTCGAGCCTAGCACCCTGCAAGTGGTCGAACAAATCACCAATGTGCGATAATGAGTACTTGTTCTTTATGGTAGCCTTGTTCAACTAGCGATAATCAAGAAAACATCTGCATGATCCCATCTTTATTCTTCACAAATAGCACTGGTGCACCCCAAGGTGACAAACTCGGTTTAATAGACCCCTTTGATACACAACTCCTCAAGCTGCTCCTTCAACTCTTTTAGAGCCATACGATAAGGTGGGATAGATACAGGCTGGGTAATTGGAGCCAAATCAATGTAGAAATTGATATCACGATCCAGCGGCATGCTAGGAAGGTTAGAAGGAAACACATCAACAAACTCCCAGTCCACGGGAACTGAATCAATTATCGGAGACTTTGCAGTGGTGTCCCGAACATAGGCTAGATAAGACAAAGAACCCTTATCAGTTGTTGATACCCAAATTTTTCCTATGTATTTTTATACACAAAACACTTTAAAAATAACATATGTAGACATATATAAGCATGCCCAAAATTTGTGGTATTTTTCCATAATTTTTAAGATTTTTTAAAATCAATTTATTGTCTATATTAACAGTACAACATCCAAATTTATTCCCGAAATTATCATTTTGGTGAATAACTTATTTCATCCTTGTATTCACACCAAAATAAAATTAAAATAATATTTGCATATTTTTACCAATTTATTTGGCATGTTAAAGCTAAATTGCATATAATTGCAATTATAGCCTATTTTACAGTTAATATCATCTTATAATTATAAAATCATTTCCAATATTTTTATATTAATATTTATATATTATTAGTTAGTTCGATATTTTTTAACCTATTTTAAAATATTCTTCACTATTTTTATAAAATAAAAAAAGGAAAATTGGCTATTTAAAATCTGACCCATTTTTATTTCAATTATAGCCCAAATTGATCCCCTTATTAACCCAATTTCATACCAACCCAATTCAAATTAAACATGACCCACGCCTAATTTAACTACCCGGTCCAGCCTTGTATTCGATTTGAGTCGTTGATCAAATGAGATGAACGACCCTGATTATATTTCCTAAATTAAATCCCAATTACCCCCCCCCAAACCCCTCACTTCATAAACGGTCTCTCTCTCTATGCTAATGTTTGCTCTCCCTTCTCTTTATAACCTTCTGGTTCTCTCTCGTTTTCGATGAAGCCACCTCCTCTTTGGCCACCTCCACCCTCACTTCTCTCGACCACCAGTCATCATGGAATCATATCTCATTGATTCTCTCTAGCTTCAAGACTCCAGAGACTTCCACCATGCAAGGTGGTCGCTAGAGGCCTAGCATGGCTTCTCTCCGGCCTTTCTCCAATGGTTTTTGGTCTGATGGTACTACGAATGCCATTATTAATGATTTTCACAACGAGGTTCCTTACCTCTCTCTGATTTATTGCAAAACCCTAATTTCTACCTAATTCTCTCGATCTCTGTATTTTAAAGCGATTTTTTAACTTATTCTTTTGTGTTTTACACTACCCTCTACTTGATTTCCTCGATATTTTAAGCTTTCAACGTTTTGTTCTTTTTCTCA
Organism: Nicotiana benthamiana; assembly: GCA_034376525.1. Taxonomy (NCBI): domain Eukaryota; kingdom Viridiplantae; phylum Streptophyta; class Magnoliopsida; order Solanales; family Solanaceae; genus Nicotiana; species Nicotiana benthamiana. The sequence goes on along the minus strand of CM067335.1, from coordinate 105,334,793 downwards.
AAAGCTAGGGTTTTCGAACCTCTTTTGAAATCACTATATCTTATGATTTTTTGAGTATTATATGTTTATGTTTGTGTTATGTGCTTGTTGTGCTCTTCTGGTTACTCTCCGAGTTCCATGCTTTAAGTTTTCTATTAGGGTTCCAGTCTTCTATTGATTCTGTGATTTTCTTGCTTAGGGTTCTCTGATTTTCATGCCTATTGTGTTTTATAGGTCTAATTGTTCATCGTTTACCAAATATTCTGCTGATTTCGTGCATCTGTTCGAATCCTTGATTTGTATATGTTTTCCTTAAAAGTTTTACACTGATTTGGAATCACCTCATTATTTCTGAGATGCTTTCCTTTCTTAGTATTGATTCCCTCTTATTTTCAATCTCATCCGCGATTCTTTGAACTAATCTTTTCAAAATCAATTTTGTAATTTGTCTGTTTAGGTGCACAATATACTATTATTATACTTTTCTTACTTGAAAATAGTCTGTACTTAGTCCCTATTACATGCATCATGCTCTTACGATTCCTATTAGGGAAATATCAGTCTTGCAAAGAATTATTTTCCATTTTTTATACAACTTGTATCCATTTGAACTGTGAATCCCTAATTGAAGGGAGTCCGAGTCTTTAATTTATTCTAGACGGTACTATTTCTATAATTGTGATCAGTCAATACTTGTTGCCTTATTTTTCCTTATTTTCAATGCTATAAATACCCTCATGCTTTCATTAACAAGGCATCGAACAAAATTCATTGTTCGGAACTCTCTCTCTTACACAAAAATATATTTAGTGTTCTCTCTTGTTTCTACACAATCTCTCTCACTTTCCTTGTGACTACTGATTACTCAATCGACTTAAACCCAACATTGAGTGATTTAGGCTGCTTTACTACTCTACTGTCCTTTACATTGCTACCTACTTTGGTCTACCTAATGCTGCTCACTTCTCTACATACTACTGCTCACTTCTCTGCATATTATTGCTCACTACTGCTCTATTATCTCATCCTCGACTGGTATGCCCTCCATTTGATTTATAGCTCTCAATGCAACATGTTTTTACACATAGTGCACTTCGTTCTGTTTCTTCTGTGCTTTTACTTATGGTTATGTTGCTCTTATTGCAATTAGCATGCCTCCGTGTTAACTGATACGTCTATCTTTACCTTAATATATCATGTCTACTACTTCCTTTATCTGTCTTTTGCATGTTCTTCCTTACCCCCTAACCCCAGTACAACTATCAGCATGTAACCCTGAACCTCTTTGGTAATGTGACTGTCTAAGTTATGAAATACCATTCTCTGGTGACTATGTATATGCAATTGTGCTCTTACTTGTGAACTACTTGTCCCCATTCCCCTTTCCCATGTTTGTATTTTTCTTCCCTGAACCATGTGTGATACTCTAATATGATATTGTCTTACTCACCTTCTTACCAGACCAATCACACTCTTTTTTTGTTTACTTTCAAAAACTGGTTCTATATGGATCATCTTTAAACGGGTTTTTAAGCTCAATTGCTTTTAAAGAAAAAAAATCTATCACACTCGCTACCCCTAGAGTTTAGGTTCTACCCCCTTCATGTAAGCATTGCTTTGATCACCTTGTGAGTGCTTACTAAACTTTGATGTAAGGGCGGTAATTCCACATTGACCTTGTTCAATGTTTGATATTATTTGGGTGCTTGGTATTGGCCGAGGACTCCAATGGGCCCTTTAGGGAGCTTTGCTGCACCTAAACCATGGTAAAGGGTGTGAAACTTGAAATGAGTAAGGTTGGAATATTGGCCTGGTTGAAGGCTCCCTATAAAATAACTTCTTGTTTTTATTCTTCATTACTATAATTTAACTATCTTGGTTTGTAATAATTTGTAATGAATGATCGGTGCCATAGTGAAATTGGTTGGGTTTATGCATGTTTAGTTTAAATAATGGGTAGAAAACATGATTATAAGGCTTTGCTTACTTGTTTGTGTAATAGATATCATGTATATGACATGCATCTCATATAGTAGCAATCGCGTTTTAGTCTCTCTACTTTCAGCTTGTTGTCCTACTCAATTCGTAATAACGACTAGCTATTGACTAATGAATAACTGTTAAAATAACTGGTGCATTCTCACTGACATTTAGATACCATGATTTAGGACTTTTATGTGCATTAGACACCGTGTTACTTAGGGTCTTTATTTTTGTCTGAGTTGCAATTTTCTGAATGCCTCGCTAATATGTTTAATCTAATAGTACAAGTCTGATTAACTGCGTTATTTTTAAACTGGACTTAATATGCATGCTCACCTTTAAGATAAGCAAGCAATACATACGACGCCTAGGCAAGCTTTAGGCCCAATAAAAATTGACTAATCATGTTTTACCAGTTTCAGACTACTCAGCCTCTCTTGACTTTGTGAACTCTATTTCTCGTTTGCCTCTTTGAGGTTTTCTTTGTTTCCGCCCTATTTTGAGATAATCACATAATCTTACATCTATTCTATCATGTTTTCTACTGGGTTATCTTTCGTGTCCAGAATTGTGCTACTTTTTCTACGACTCACCGGGATACTGCATCTTTAATATCTCTACTATATTTTCAATGTTTGTTTCAACGTGTTTCTTACTAATTCCTAAACTACTATATTCTTACTGCCATCTTTAGTTACACCTCTGAAATTTTGATTAAACTTCCACTGAAACCTATCTTCAACATTCCTACTTTTAAACTCTTATTTTTAGACCTTAAATGTATTTGAGACGTGCTTATTACAGTTTATTTATGGAGGGATTTTTGAGCCTTTTATCTGCCTTTGTATGATTCCTTTATGTGAAGTCCTACTTGTTATTTATGCCGCCTTGTTTTTTGACCTTTAACCCTAAGGGTTCAGCCTAGTCCTTACCTTATAGGAATAAGTGGTCCTAAATACCCTCTAGGATTTATAGGACGGGACGGGTAATAGCACGCAATAAGCATCTATGACCAATCCACACATTTAAATAACCTTTACGGGGTGGGAAGGGTAGAATATGTATGTGACGACCGGTGTGCTAATATCTCGTGCGACTCCTCTTCTGAGGAGTGATTGCTGGGTATTGCATTGATGTGATCCATATCTCGTATAAACCTAGGACCCCTTTATCTCTTTCTTTATTTGAAAAAATGTTCTCTTTCTTAAAATTATGTTTTCTTCTAAATGATTCTTCTCCTTTTCCAAAACCATTTATATTCCTTTCTACTTTTAAACCTTTCAAATTTATTTGTAAATTCTTATGTGTGAACTTTAGATGCTTTCTTATACTCCTTCTAAAGTCACAATTATGCAATGGCCAGAAACCACACTAGTGGATCTTGAGGGGTGCCTAACACCTTCCCCTTGAGATAATCTAAAGCCCTTACCCGAACTCTGGTTTTTCTATCAAAATCTCTTTTTTCTCTTTAAAGTGTCCTAATGCACTATTGACGACTTTTAAAATTCCATAACCCTATTCTCGCAAGGGAATAAGAGTTGTTTTGCCCATAATATCATAAACCCGATCTCCTTCCTTTTAGGGAGGAAATAGGGGGCATCGACAGCATAACGATTCTGTTGGGGAGTTCTTTAAGGCTTTTGCCATTACATGCTATTGTGACTTTATTGCTTCCTTAATTGTCTTTATTTTCTGCCTTTAATTATTTCATCATGAATACTAACTTTGATCTTCATGTTTTCCCTTTTTTCAATTTCTTCCTTTACTGCCTTATTATTATTATTATTATTATTTCAATATCGTTGTAATTTTTGAGCATTTATTGCAATCTTTTACTTTATGAACGTGAAAATACATGCAATTTGCTTCATTCTTGTAACTCCATTCTCCAACATCATATTCCACTCGGGCCAAAAACAAATCATATATCTACGCTTATAATGAGTGGTTGCACCCCTCCAATATTATAACCCCCTAAATGTGGCAATGGCATATTTGCGGTAAAACCAGTCGATCAACGGTGTAGTCGATGGTTCTACGCCTTTCCCTCTTGAGTTGTCCGCTCAAGGGTACCTTGTCTAGCACTTCAAAAGTAGAAACCTTATTCCATTAAACTGTTCATGCATCATGGTCAAACTTACCCAAGTCAGTTATGTTGTCCGAATAATGACATTAAGATAGCCTAAATCAAAGTCCATCGGGTTTCCTCGAAACCCAAATGGATACCTCCACGTTATGTGCATTTATTTGAAGAGCTAAATGTCTTTATTGTGAATTATTGATTTAAATAGTCGGGTCTGGTGGGGTAGGAGCCTAACGCTTTATTTTGCAGAAAATGAGGCACGAAGTCCCAAGATTCGGTATGGTAACCAACATTCACCCAAGGCTGCTAAGCTGGGTGGAGGACCTTCATGGCAATGATCATACCATCGTCCGCAAGTACTTAGGAAATCTTCCTTCACTCCTGGAAGTCTAGCCTGACAACAAAATTGTTGAAGCCACTACTTTATTCTAGGACAGTGATCGGTCAATTTTTTGCTTTGCGAATTTAGAAATGACCCATTTACTGGAAGAAATAGGGGGTCTAGATGGTATTCCTTGGGAGACTTTGGGTCTACTTTTGCCGGAGAATTGCAAGGGCAAGGGTTTCCTCAAAATGATGGGACTCAAGAAGAATCCGGATCTCTGAAGGATTCCTACATACTGGTTTGATTTCCTATATGATAGGTTTGGCCATAGCAAGTCCAATCGCACCTACACTGACGAGTTCGCCCTTACCTCTTCAGGGCATATACATAGAAGGGTATTTGTGTTCATGTTCTGTTTCCTGTATATGATTATCTTTCCCATAAAGAAGGTTATGATCCACACCAGACTAGCCATGGTAACCAAAACCTTAATGGAAGGTATTGATGGGCAGACTTTCAGCATAGTGCCCATGATCATTGCCGAGATGTATCGAGCCTTAGGGAAGTGCCAACAAGGGGACAAACACTTCGAAGGTTGTAACTTGCTACTCCAGCTTTGGCTTATAGAACACTTTTAGAAAGGCGACTATAGATAGGAAATCATACGCGGGTATTGGGATGACCATATCATTTTATACCACCCAGAGTGAAAGAACTTCATGCCCAATATGTTTGCTCAACCAGAAGAAGCCAGAGGATGGGTGGAACTGTTTGAGAATCTAAAAGAAGAACAAGCACAGTGAATGTATGAGTGGTTCCCAACCTGGGAATTCATTGTTTGAACTCTGGATGCACCGTTCCTTATAATCATTGGCTTAAGAGGAACTTACCCTTATGTCCATCTCCGAGATATGAGACAAGTAGGGAGGACAAAAATCATACTAAGGGTAGACAAAATGAGTCATTTTAATGCTGACTTTCAAGACAATGATAGCATGCACATGTGTCAAGCTCAACACATGTGGCATTGCAAGCTCGTTTTGGAGAGAGAATCCATCGAGCCAGACATGTATCATGCAGGGTGTGTGCTGTATTATTCGAGTTGGTTAGAAGACGATCACATCGGTTGGGGTCATCCAGAGTTTGTCTGTGGTCATAGGCTTATTGACAAGAAAACTGAAGCACGCCAACAATCGGCTAGGGCATTTGGAGCGAGGCTTAATGGAACTGGAAGTTAAATTTCTGAAGACGATCAACGACTGCCAGAATGCTGAGGGTAATACAGGTGGACATCTAGCCCAACCTATTTGCTGCTAGGACTGCGTGAGCTGGTGCAGTTGTACGAGGGAAGCAAGAATACTGAATCTGGGGAAGGCCCTTCGGGGACCAAATAGTTAGGGTCTTTTATTTTACTTTTTTCATAATGTAATAAGGCCACTGGCCATTGGTGATATTTTATTATTCAGTTGTTTTAAGACTCGTCTTGTTTTTGTCAATAAAATGAGGCATTTCGCATTATAAATTCTCCAAAATTAACTTGTCGCTAGGCCTACCTCGGGCTCAATGAGCCACCCAAATTAGGAAATGACTTATATTCCTGCACAACGTGTTTAAATGTCGCAATATTTTATTTTTCAGAATCCACACTAACTTTTTACTTTTTGTTTTTCTCTATTTTTTATTCCCCTCCCCAAAGGTTAGCTCGTGCATTTTGGCACCATCAGCATACTCAACAAGATCCAAGGGCCCTCCGCCTCCTCCTCCTCCTACCAAAAACAGGAATAAAGGCAAGATGGGAGATGCAAACACTAGAAAGGAAATTGAGGAAACTTCTCAGGGTACCCCAATTACTAAGGGAATTGCTGCTCATCCTGAGCAAATATTGCTGAAATTTAGGGAAGCATTGGACCAAGTCCGGAACTTGGCGATCCTATCAATCACTCTTGCCGCAGCTGATGTCAACGCCCAGAACACTCCACAGCCACCAGCATAACCTGCTCATACCCAAGCCTGCAACACATCCAACAACACTCTACTACTCATTCCCGAACCACAAAACACCACAAACGACCATAACACTCCTATCTTTATGGACATTATACCCCACTATGCCCAGCCCATCTCAGATGTACCCGAATCAGATGACAAAGACTCCCTCATCCAGAATTTAGCTGCTGAGCTCAAGAAGTTAACTAGCCGGGTCCAGGGTGTCGAAGGTAGAAAAGGTATTGAGGGATTGAACTACGAAGATCTTTGTGTTCATCCAGATGTTGAACTCCCCGAGGGGGTACAAACCTCCCAAGTTTGAAATGTTCGACGGTACAGGTGATCCAGGGGTCCATCTAAGAATGTAGTGTGATAAGCTGGTAGGAGTTGGAAGAGAAGAGAAAATTTGCATGAAGTTGTTCATGAGAAGTTTGAAAGGCGATGCTTTATCTTGATACATCATCCAGGATTCAAATAAGTGGACAAGTTAGGTAAGCATGTCATCTGATGGATCGATTCAGGTTCAACACTGAGAACACACTAGACGTGTTCTATATCCGAATCTGAAGAAAAATCCCACAGAAACCTTTCGCGAGTCTGCTACTCGTTGGAGGTTAGAAGCTTCTAAAGTCAGGCCAGCCCTCGAGGAAGAGCAAATGAATAGGTTCTTTGTCCGGGCTCGGGATCCGCAATACTATGAGAGACTAATGCTGATAGAGGGTCAGAAATTCTCTGATATCATCAAGTTGGGAGAAAGAATCGAAGAAGGTATCAAGAATGGTACGGTCACCAATCTCGAAGCATTACAGGCCACCAACAAGGCATTACAGTCTTGTGGCACGTCAAAGAAAAAGGATGTGAATTCCGTAATGGCTGCGGAAATAACCAATTCCCTTATGAAATACCAAACATATCCCTCAGCTCCACTCACATATCAACCTTCCCTAAATTACCAAGCACCATCATACACTTACCAAATTCCACCACCCACCAATCATCTCCACCACCCACATATCAACCCACCTCACCGAGATATTCTCAACATGTACCTGTGTACCAAGCATATAACTCCCAACCTTCTCATTACCCATCACCACCTACTCGCCAAAACTTTCCTCGACCAAGACCACATTTCGACCGCAGACCTCCCAGATACTATACTTCCATTGCCGAACCAATCGACCAACTATATGAAAAACTCAATGCAGCCAGTTATGTTATCCCCATCCCAACCGTAACTCCAGAAAATCCCTCCCAATGGGTCAACCCAAACAACACTTGCGCATACCATTCCGTAATGAAAGGCCATACCATCGACGAGTGTCGCTGGTTGAAAGACAAGATTCAAACTCTAATTGATCACAAGGTCATTATAGCAAAGGAGCCTGCTCCCAATGTCCGTAACAACCCTCTACCTGACCATAAGGGTGTAGGCATCCATATGATTGAGATAGAAGATGACTGGGACTCCAAAGGGTCAATCAGATTAATAGTTTAAGGAGATAAGCTAAAGAAGCCAGCAGTCACCCTCAACCCCATTATTGTTCCGATCCAACCTTCTGAGAGTGACGAGGTAAATGTGTTTGTACCACTCGAGTTCGAAGCGCCTCCTGCAAAGGCACCAAAACCAATTGAGGTTTGAGTTCGAGATCCCAAAAGCACCTGCACCATTCGAAGTTGTTGTGTTACCTCCAAGGATGCCGATTTTGTTTTCCATGACAGACGTGACCCCGTTCAAGTCAAACGCCATATCTTGGGATTACACAGCGGAAGCTAGGAGAAAAAGGAAACCACATACCGGAAAAGCAATCACCGCACATGGCATGACTAGAACAGGCACGGTACGATATACATTCTGTAACATTTAGCTAACTCCAACAAACAAGCCTCGGGACAGCCTAGTGAGGTGGGCCTGATGAGCTTTGGAGAAAGATACATGCCAAAGAATACTCGGTTGTTGAGCAACTAAACAAAACACCAACACAGATTTCCATCCTGGCTCTTCCGCAAAGCTCTGAGGCACACAAGAATGCTTTGATGAAAATATTGAGTGAAGCTTATGTTCCCAGTAACATAACTGGAGGAGAAATGGAAAATATGGTAGGAAAAGTGCTAGAAAGTCACAAGATCACCTTCCAAGAGGATGAATTACCACCAGAATGACATAGTCACAACAAGGAGTTGCATATCACCTTGCAATGCGAAGATTATTTCATCACCAGAATCCTGGTTGACGAAGGGTCCAGCCTTAACATTTGTCCACGGATAACCCTAAAAACATTGGGGAAAGTTTTGCATGTGTTCAAAGATGGAGCTATCAATGTTAAAGCTTTTTATGGGTCTGAAAGATCTACTGTTGGAGAAATTAGCATGTCCTTACAGATGGGACCTACCTGGTTCGATGTTGACTTCCAAGTCATAGACGTGCCAGCATCCTACAATTTATTATTAGGATGACCTTGGATCCACGTCGTTAGGGTTGTGGCATCAACCTTACATCACGCAGTGAAGTTTAAATAGAATCATCAGGAAGTGATCATTCATGGCGACGGTAGCAACCCTGTATACAGTCGCCAAACCATCCCAATGATTGGAGGCAGAAGGAGAATAGGCGGAGAAACATGCCATCACATCGAGCGAGTCAATGCCATAGACAAAGACAAGTTATGGGATAAAAAAATTGAGAGCATACTGAATTAGAGCGGGTATGAACCTGGGAAAGGACTTGGCAAGAACCTCCAGGGTATCACCAAACCCATCAAACTAAAGAAACATGGCATTACTTTTGGCTTAGGGTATGAGTACACCTGGAAGGAGTTTGATGATTGGTCACCACCATGGCGCGGCCCATGTTATCCATTGGAGCACCCCATATCTCAACTGGAATAGACAACCGACACTTTATATTGATCATAGGAAGACAAGACATTAGCAGCAATGAAGAACATGTTTCTGGGAGATGACATGGACTATTGTGTTATCTTTGAGGAGGAAGGGGAGGAAGGCCATTCCATTCAAGCTGTGAATTGAGGGGAACGCCTCACTAATTGGTCAGTCAGGACCACCAATGCCCGGAAAGCTTTGGGGTAGTAAGGCTAAACAAAGCATCGTGCATCGCATTTTTACCTTTTATTAATTGTTTTCTTTTCTTTCTGCATTGTCTTTAGTTTTGAAAAGAGCTCTGATGTTTCGAACAATTATGAATTCAATCAAAGAATTTTCCAAGTTTATTATATATCGCTCTCATTTCTTTTCTCTGTCATTTACTTTACTTTACACATTACTATTACATATCTTGATGATGAACTAATGACTGTGGCTTGCAATGAGGCAGTGCAACAAACGGATATAGACTCAGAAGAGGATGATATACAAGAAGAGGTTGTCAGAGAGCTTGATAATTTGAGAATAGGCCTAAGTCTAATTTGGACAAAACTCAGGTCGTTAATTTGGGAGATACCTAGAATGTCAAAGAAATGCGTATTAGTGTGCATTTATCGCCATCAGAAAAGAAAGAGTACACCGAGTTCCTAAAAGAGTATGAGGACATCTTCGCGTGGTCTTATGATGATATGACTGGTCTCCGCACATCCACTGTAGCTCACAAGTTTCCAACAGATCTGACATGCCCGCCAGTAAAATAGAAGCTCAGAAAATTCAAGCCAGACATGATTTTGAAAATCAAAGAAGAGGTTACCAGGCAAGTCAAAGCTAGGGTACTCGGAGTGGTAGAATACCCTACATGGTTAGCCAACATTGTGCCGGTACCAAAGAAAGATGGGAAGGTTAGAGTCTGTGTCGACTATCGGGATCTCTACCAGGCTAGTCCCAAGGACGATTTCTCTTTGCCAAATATACACATCTTGATTGACAACTGCACCAAGCATGAGCTGCAGTCATTCGTCGATTATTTTCCTGGATACCATCAGATATAGATGCATGAAGAAGATTGAGAGAAAATGGTGTTTATCACACCATGGGGGATGTACTATTACAAAATGATGTCGTTTGGATTAAAGAATTCTGGTGCTACCTACATGAGAGCCATGACTACAATCTTTCATGACATGATACATATAGAAATTGAAGTATATGTGGACGACGTCATCACCAAATCCAAGAAAGCTGCAGATCATATGGAATACTTGAGAAAGTTCTTCAATAGGTTGAGGTGGTACAATTTGAAACTGAATCCCGCTAAGTATGCATTTGGGGTTCATTCCGGAAAGTTATTGGGTTTCATTGTGAGTCACTGAGGAATATAATTGGATCTGTCAAAGGTCAAGGCCATTCAAGAGTTCCCACCACCAAAGAACAAGAAGGACGTGATGAGTTTTCTGGGAAGACTCAACTATATCAGTCGATTTATAGCTCATTCCACTGTCATTTGTGAACCTATCTTCAAGATGCTAAAGAAGGATGCTAGCACTAAATGGGTTGATGACTGTTAAAAGGCTTTTGACAAAATCAATGAATACTTGTCTACGCCACCAGTCTTCGTTCTGCCTGAACCAAGAAGACCCCTTTTGCTCTATCTCGCAACATTGGATGGAGCCTTTGGCTGTGTTTTATGATAACATGATCAAACGGGGGGAGATGAGCAGGCCATCTATTACCTCAGCAAGACATTTACCCCATACGAGGCTCGGTATTCCTTATTAGAATGCACATGTTGCACTCTGACACCCAGACATTTATTTTTGTGCCTACACAACTTATCTTATATCAGGATGGATCCATTAAAGTATATCTTTCAGAAGCCCATGCCGCTGGGAAGCTCACCAAATGGCAAATCCTGCTAAGCAAATTTGAAATTGTTTACGTCACTTAGAAGGCAGTCAAAAGGACAAGCTCCGTCATATCATCTTGCCAAAAATCCTGTGGGAGGAGAATACGAACCTCTATAGACGTATTTTCCTGATGAAGAGGTAGTTTTCATAGGGGAAGACATTACAGAATCCTATGATGGTTGGAGGATGTTTTTCGACGGAGCCATAAATTTCAAAAGAGTCGGTATAGGAGCGGTTCTAGTATGAGAAAACGGTCAGCGTCACCCCGTATCATCCAAGCTCAGGTTCCCATGCACCTACAACATGACCGAGTATGAAGCTTGAATTCTGTGTCTTAAACTGGCCATCGATATGAACATTCAAGAGTTACTATTGATCGGAGACTCAGACCTACTCATGCATCAGGTTCGAGAAGAATGGGCAACCAAGAATCCTAAGATACTCCCTTATCTACGTCACATACAGGAATTGACGAAGAGATTTAGAAAGACGGAATTACAACATGTTAATGAGTTCACTTATGCTCTAGCCACCTTGCCTTGCCTCCCATGATCCATCATCCAGATAGAAACTTCATTGATCTCATTCAGGTCAATATCTATGACCAATCAACTTATTATGCTCATGTTGAGGAAGAAGCAAATGGAAAACCGTGGTTCCATGACATCAAAGAATACTTGACAACAAGAGAATATCCAAAACTCGCCAGTGCCACTTCTGAGCGCACACTACGGAGGTTATCTAACAATTTATTTCACAGCGGAGGAATCCTATATAGGAGGACTCCGATTTGGGATTACTAAAGTGTGTCAATGCAAGAGAAGCAACAAAACTATAAGAGGAAGTGCACACACGGACCTGTAGACCGCACATGAATGGTTTTGTTTTAGCAAAGAAGATACTCCGAGCAGCATATTTTTGGATAACTACGGAAACGGACTGCATCCAGTACGTCCAAAAATGCAATCGCTGTCAGATACATGCAGATATGATAAAGTGTCTCCGAAACAAGCTTAATGCAACAAGCTCACCATGATCGTTCGCCGCCTGAGGAATGGATGTTGTCAGATCAATCGAGCCGGCCGCATCAAACAGACACAGATTCATCTTAGTGGGAATTAGTTACTTTACTAAATAGGTTGAAGCAGCATTATATAAAGCAGTTACCAAGAAAGTTGTAGCAGATTTTGTCCGCGACAGTATTGTTTGTCGGTTCGGAATTCCATAATCAATCATCACCGACAATGGTTCCAATCTCAACAGTGACCTGATGAAAGCAATGTGTGTGATTTTCAAGATCAAACATAAGAATTCTACAGCTTATAGACCTCATATGGATGGAGCTATAGAAGCAGCCAATAAGAAAATCAAGAAGATACTAAGGAAGATGATCGAAAGGCACAAACAATGGCATGAGAAGTTGTCATTCGCCTTATTGGGTTATCGTACCACCGTTCGCACATCAATCGGGGCAACTCCCTACATATTGGTTTATGGCACAGAGGTGGTCATTCCCGCCAAAGTAGAAATTCCCTCCTTGAGGATTATACAAGAAGCAAAGCTAGACGACGCAGAATGGGTAAAAGGTCACTACGAGCACTTATCCCTTATAGATAGAAAGAGAATGAATGCAGTCTACCAGGGTCAGTTATACCAGAGCAGAATGTCCAGAGCCTTCAACATGAGAGTTAAACCGAGGAAATTTATGTCGGGGCAACTAGTATTGAAAAATATATTTCCACATCAAGATGAAGCCAAAGGGAAATTCTTTCCCAATTGGCAGGGTCCGTACATGGTTCACCGGGTTCTAACTGGAGGAGCCCTTATTCTTGCAGAAATGGACGGAGAAGTCTGGCCGAAGCCAATAAACTCAGACGCAGTGAAATGATATTATATTTGATCGCATGTTTTTCCTGATGTAATTTCAACTACGCCTAACATGATTCCTATTTAAGAGGGGATACGTAGGCATCCCTATGGGTTCGGTCACATTTTAATAAAAATCCATTTGCTCCCCGCTATTGAAACTGGGGCAGAATCTTGAGGAGGACCCTCAAAATCATCTATCAGTTAAGAGAACTTACTACTGTTCATTTCTTTACATTCCTACATTGCATAAGGCTATTTTTTGCTTTCGAGACTAAGCTCTGCCTCCATCTACATTTGCATAAAGCTATTTTCTGCCTTTCGAGACTAAGCTCTGTCTCCATCTATATTGCATAATGCTACTTATCTGCCTTTCAAGACTAAGCTCTGTCTCCATCTACATTGCACAAGGCTACTTATATTCCTTTCGAAACTACGATCTGTCTCCATCAACATTGCATAAGGCTATTTTCTGCCTTCTGAGGTTAAGCTCTATCTCCATCCTACATAAGGCTACCTATATGCCTTTCGAGACTAAGCTTTGTCTCCACCCTGCATAAGGCTACCTATTTGCCTTTTGAGACTAAGCTCTGTCTCTATCTACATTGCATAAGGTTATTTTCTGCCTTCCGAGGTTAAGCTCTACCTCTATCCTACATAAGGCTACATATTTGCCTTTCGAGACTAAGCTCTGTCTCCACCCTGCATAAGGCTACCTATTTGCCTTTCGAGACTAAGCCCTGTCTCCTTCTACATTGCATAAGGCCATTTTCCGCCTTCCGAGGTTAAGCTCTACCTCCATCTTGCATAAGGCTACTTATCTGCCTTTCGAGACTAAGGATTGTCTCCATTCTACATGGCTGAAATATCGCCACTTTATTTTTTTTTTGAACGGCTGAAATATCGCAACCTGCATTTAAATTCACGCTCTGACTAAAAAATCGCCACTCTTTGCATTCATTTGGCTGAAAGATTGCCACCTTCTCATGGGCTGAAAGATCGCCAACTTATCCAAAGGCATCATAGTTCGGAGGCACCATCTGCATAGCCCGAGAACACCGTCTAATGGCCTGCAAATCTTTACTTTTATGCTCTTCATAGCCCAAGACATCATAGTCCTAGGAGTCATCCTAACCGTCCGAAGACAACATTCATGGTCCAACGGGAACTTGCATCATGTTTTAATTATGCACAGTATACGCCGCATTGCTCATTTGCAGGTACACCGGCTAGTAAACGGCTACCTCAGCAAGAGCGATCCCGCTCCGGTTCCTGGCAACCTATTCAACTCCAAACACCTTTTTAAATCTGACTATCGTGTTCGTCTTTTCGAATCTCCATCGCCACATTCTGCCAATGGTTCCTGAACTACATATGGCCTGATTCCTGCAAAACTACTAGGGATATGTAGGCAGCTCAGAAACAAGAGCACAGTCAAAATTCTTTCAATCGCCGTTTCCGGTCAAAATTGGTCATCTAGTCTTTACCCTCCAACTCCTCGGGTAAAGAGGGGCAGTTGTTGATACCCAGTTTTTTTCTATATATTTTTATACTCAAAACACTTTCAAAATATCATATGCAGGCATCTATAAGCATGCACAAAAGTTTTGGTACTTTTCCATAATTTTTAAGATTTTTTAAAATCAATTTATTGTGTTTTTTAATAGTACAAACTACAAATTTATTCCCAAAATTATCATTTTGGTGAATAACTTATTGCATTCTTATATTCAAACTAAAATACAATTAAGGTGATTTTTGCATATTTTTACCAATTTGTTTGGCATTTTAAAACTAAATTGCATATAATTGCAATTATAGCCTATTTTAAAGTTAATATTATTCTATAACTATAAAATCATTTTCAATATTTTTAAATTTATATTTATACATTATTAGTTAGTTAGGTGTTTTTTAACCTATTTTAAAATATTCTTCACTATTTTTATAAAATAAAAAAGGGAAAATAGCCTATTTAAAATCTGACCCCTTTTTATTTTAATCATAGCACAAATTGATCCCCTTATTAACCCAATTTCAAACCAGCCCAATTCCAACTACTCGGTCCAGCCTTGATTCGATCTGAGCCGTTGATCAAATGAGATCAACGGCCCAGATTATATTTCCTAAATTAAATCCCAATTACTCCTCCCCCCCTCTCGCCCAAAACCCCTCACTTCAGAGATGGTCTCTCTCTCTCTATGCTAAAATTTGCTCTCTCTTCTCTCTAGAACCTTCTGGTTCTCTCTGCCTTCTCCATGAAGCCACCGCCTATTCGGCCACCTCCACCCTCACTTCTCTCGGCACCAGTCACCATGGAACTGTATCTCGTTGGTTTTCTCTAGCTTCGAGACTCCAGAGGCTTCCACCATGCAAGATGGTCACCGGAGGCCTTGCCCGGCTTCTCTTCGGTCTTTCTCCGATGGTTTTTGGTCCGATGGTACTATGGATGCCATTATTAACTAGTTTCACAACCATGTTTCTTATCTCTCACTGATTTATTGTGAAACCCTAATTTCTACCTAAGTCTCTCAATATATGTCTTTTAAAGCAATTTTTAACTTATTCTTTTGTGTTTTACACTACCTTCTACTTGATTTCCTCGATTGTTCAAGCTTTCAACATTTTGTTCTTTTTCTCAAAAGCTAGGGTTTCCGAACCTCTTTCAAAATCACTGTTACTTCTAATTTGTTGAGTATTATGTGTTTATGTTTGTGTTATATGCTTGTTTGTGTGCTCTTCTAGTTACTCTTCGAGCTTCATGCTTTAAGTTTTCTATTAGGGTTCCAGTCTTCTGTTAATTATGTGATTTGCTTGCTTATGGTTCTATGGTTTTCATGCCTATTGTGTTTTATAAGTCTAATTGTTCATGGATTACCAAATATTCTGTTGATTTTTTGCATCTCTTTGAATCCTTGATCTGTATATGTTTTCCTTAGAAGTTTTACACTGATTTGGAATCACCTCCTTATTTGTGAGATGCTTTCTTTACTTAGTACTGATTCCCTCTGATTTTCAATCTCATCCGCGATTCTTTGAACTAATTTTTTCAAAATCAATTTTGTAATTCTTCCTGTTTAGGTGCACAATATACTGTTATTATACTTTCCTTACTTGAAAATAGTTTGTACTTAGTCCTTATTACATGCATCATGCTTTTACTATTCCTATTAGGGAAATATCCGTCTTGCAAAAAATTATTTTCTTTGTTTGATACAACTTGTATCTGTTTGAAATGTGACTCCCTAATTGAATGGAGTCCGAGTCTTTAATTAATTATAGTTGGTACAATTTCTATAACTGTGATCAGTCAATTCTTGTTGCCTTATTTTTTTCCCGTATTTTCAAAGCTATAAATACTATAATGCTTTCATTAACAAGACATCGAATCAAATTCATTGTTCTGAACTCTCTCTCTCTTACAAAAAATATATTCAACATTCTCTCTTGTTTCTGCACAACCTCTCTCACTTTCCTTGTGACTACTGATTACTCAATTGACTTAAAACCAAGGTTGAGTGATTTAGCCTGCTTTACTACTCTACTGTTCTTTACATTGCTACCTATTTTGGTCTGCCTGCTGCTGCTCACTTCTCCACATACTACTGCTCAATTCTCAGAATATTATTGCTAACTACTGCTCTATATTATCTCATCCTCGACTGGTATGCCCTCCATTTTATTTACAGCTCTTAAAACAACATATTATTTTACACATATTGCACTTCATTCTATTTCTTCTATGCTTATACTTGTGGTTCTGTTGTTGTTATTGCAATTAGCATGCCTCTATGTTAACTTATATGTCTATCTTTCCCTTAATATAACATGCCTACTACTTTCTTTATCTGTCTTATGTATGTTCTTCCTAACCCCAGTACGACAATAAGCCTGTAACCCTGAACATCTTTGGTAAAATGTGACTGCCTAAGTTCTGAAATACCATTCTCTAGTGGCGATGTATATGCAAATGTGCTCTTACATGTGAACTACTTATCACAATTCCCCTTTTCCTTGTTTGTGTTTGTCTTCCCCGAAACATGTGATACTCTAATCTTATATTGTCTTACTCACCTTCTTACCAGAGCTATCACCATCTTCTATTGTTTTCTTTCAAAAAACTGTTTCTATATGGATCATCTTTAAACTTTTTTTTAAAACTCAATTTCTTTTAAAGAAAAAAAAAACTCTACCACACTCACTACTCCTAGAGTTTAGGTTCTACCCCCTTCGTGTAAGTATTACTTTGAGCACCTTGTGAGTGCTCATTAAACTTTGATGCGCAAGACTGGTAATTCCACACTGCACTTATTCAATGTTTGATATTGTTTGGGTGCTTGGTATTGGCCAAGGACCCCAATAGGCCTTAGGGAGTTTTGCCGCATCCAAACTATGGTAAAGGGTTGTGAAACTCGAAAAAAGTGAGGTTGGAAGATTGGGCCTGGTTTAAGGCTCCCTATAAAATAACTTCTTATTTTTATTCTTTATTACTGTAATTTAACTATCTTGGTTTGTAATAATTTGTAATGAATGATCGGGATCATACTGAAATTGGGTAGGGTTATGCATGTTTAGTTTAAATAATGGGTAGAAAACATGCTTATAAGGATTTGCTTACTTGTTTGTGCAATAGATATCATGTATAGGACATGTATCTCATATAGTAGTAATCGTGTTTTAGACTCTCTCCTTTCAGCTTGTTGTCATACTCATTTCGTAATCACGACTAGCTAATGGCTAACGAATAATTGTTAAAATAACTGGTGCATTCTCAGTGGCATTTAGATACCATGTTTTAGGACTTTTATGTGCATAAGATAGGGTGTTACTTGGGGTCTTTATTTTTGTCTGAGTTGCAATTTGCTGAATGTCTCGCCAATATGTTTAATCAAATAGGACAAGTCTGGTTAATTGCATTATTTTAAAACTGGGCTTAATATGCATGCTCACCTTTAAGATAAGCACAATACATACGACGCATAGGCAAGCTTTAGGCCCAATAAAATCGACTAATCATGTTTTACCAGTTTCAGACTACTCAGTCTCTTTTGACTTTCTGAACTCTATTTCTTGTTTGCCTCTTTGAAGTTTTCTTTTTTTCCGCCCTATTTTAAGATAATCGCATAATCTTGTATCTGTTCTATCATGTTTTCTACTCGGTTATCTTTCTTATCCAGAATCCTTCTACTTTTTCAACGACTTATCAGGATACTGCATCTTTAATACCTCTACTATATTTTCAAAGTATGTTTCAACGTGTTTCTTACTAATTCCTAAACTAATATATACTTACTGCCATCTTTAGTTACACTTCTGAAACTTTGATTAAACTTTCTGCTTCCACTGAAACCTATCTTCGACATTCCTGCTTTTAGACTCTTATTTTTAGAACTTAAATGTGTTTGAGACGTGCTAATTACATGTTTATTTATGGAGGGATTTTCAAGCTTTTTATCTGCCTTTGTATGATTTCTTTATGTGAAGTCCTACTGATTATGTATGTCACCTAGTAATTTGACCTTTAAACCTAAGGGTTCAACCTAGTCCTTACCTTATAGGAATAAGTGGTCCTAAATACCCTATAGGACTTATAAGACGGGTCATGTAATAGCACACAATAAGTATTCATGACTAATCCACACGCTTAAATAACCTTTACGAAGTGGGAAGGGTAGAATATGGGTATGATGACCGGTGCGCTAATATCTCGTGCGACCCCTCTTTTGAGGAGTGATTGCTGAGTATTGCATTGATGTGATCCATATTTTGTATAAACCTAGGACCCCTTTCTCTCTTTCTTTATTTGCAAAAAATGTTCTCTTTCATAAAATTATATTATCTTCTAAATGGTTCTTCTCCTTTTCCAAAACCGTTTATGTCCTTTTCTACTTTTTAAACCTTTCAAATTTATTTGTGAATTATTATGTGTGAACTTTATTTGCTTTCTTATTCTCATTTTTAAGTCACAATAAAGCATGGCCGAAAACCACACTAGTGGATCTTGAGGGGTGCCTAACACCTTCCCCTCGAGATAATCTCAAGCCCTTAGCCGAACTCTGATTTTTCTTTCAAGATATCATTCTTCTCTTTAAAGTATCCTAATGCACTATAATCATTAGGTGGCGACTCTTCGAATTCCATAACTCGAAAGGGAATACGAGTTGTTTTGTCCATAATGTCGTAAACCCGATATCCTTCCTTTTAGGGAGGCAAAATGGGGCGTCGACATTGGTCATATCTCGAGCCTTCAGAAAAAAGATAACCCGACTAGATATACTAACTGAGGAACCCTTCCAATCCAATCTTGGCATCTCTGGCATCGCTTAGGTGACTTTCATAACATGTGACCATATGCCATAACATTTTCTCAAAACACTTTCAATACCACGCATAGCCCTCGGCTCAATAACACTGAGTACAACAACGATAATACTAGAATACAATAAGTAAATCAACTCAGGAACTTTAGAACACAAAGAAACAGTAGAACGAGCTCACAAGGACAGATATATCAGGGAATACTGGTCTTAACAAGAACAACCCAACAAGGGAGAGAACACGTAAGAAGGATTGCATAAAAGTACAATTCAATAATAAGAGAGGGATAACATGAATCAGTGATTCTAAATAAGGATAAGTCAGTAACCAAAAAAATGATAACAAAAAACTTCATTTAAGGTCGAGCAATTACGGAAGAGATAACAAAAAATTCAATTAAGGATAAGTAATTTCAAAAGAGATAATACTAATAACTTCAAGTAAGGATAAGAAATTATAGAGAAGATAATAATAACTTCAATTAAGGATAAGCAACTACGAAAAAGGTCGCATAGAAATAAAAGAGGCAACAACTTCAATTAAGGCACATAAGGGTTCAATTGGTAACAAGGGTAAAACATGAATTAATTAATTTCAAATAAGACAAGTAAGGGTAAACTTAATAATTGGAGGATTTAACATGATAAAACAATTTAATATCTAATCAACATAAGAACCTAAGGCCCTAAATAGCCAAATTTACATAATTAAGCCCGAGTACATACTCGCCACCTCGCATACACGGCCTTCACATGAAAAAATTAGCACAAATGACTCTAATCCTAAGGGTAGTTCCTCTACACAAAGTTAGAAAAGATACTTACATCAAAAAAGCTAAACTGATACTCTAAAATGACCTTCTCGAGTGAAACAACCTCCGAATGGCTCAAATCTAGCCAAAATAACTTCAAATCATAAATAAAAATCATAGGAAATAATTTTGAATAATAAAGCTTCGATCTTTAATTAAAACAAAAAAGTCAACTCAAAAGTCAACCCCTGGGCCTGCACCTCGAAACCCAACCAAAATTACAATATTCGAATACCCATTCGATAACGAGTCCAACAATACAAGAATTACTCAAATCTGACCCCTAATCGTCTTTAAAATCCCCATTTTACACTTTTGATATATTTTATAAACTTTCCCCCAAATTTCAAACTTAATTCATTAATTGAATGATGAAAATAGCAATGGATTTATGAAGTATAACAAGATTCGGGTAAAGAACACTTATTTACCCCAATGAATTGCTTGATAACCCCCGCGAAAAATCCCCTAACGTTGAGGTCTCCAGCTCAAAAGATGAAAAATGTACAAAACCTTCGATTTTAGAAATTATATTCTACTGCCTAGATAATATGAATCGCAATCACAAATACATATATGCGATTGCAAAGAAGAAAAATAGTAGCTGCAACAAGGGTGCAAAATATAGCTTGTGCATTGGTTAAGCCAAATGGAATCACCAACCACTCAAAGACTCCATATCTCGTCATATATGCTTTCTTTGGCTCATCCCCTTCTACAATGGGAACATGGTAGTAACCTTTACGAAGATTGAACGCCAAACTATGCCTTATAAAAAGACACACATGAACATAGCAAATATAGTCTGAGTAATTCTGCCGGGAGTCAAACAACAGAGAATTAACCTATCAATTACTTTTGTCGGACTTACTAAATTCACAGAATCAATTTCCCCAAATTTTTGCATATGTGGTTGAAGTAGCAAAGGCGGTCATATCTTTTGAGCGCTTTGCTTAGGTTGTGAAGATAGTATTCGAATGAATCTCCCACCATAGAGAAATCATCCATAAAGACATCCAAAATATCCTCCACCATATCTGTGAAGATAGCTCCCATGCACTGTTGAAAAGTCGCTGGTGCATTGCAAAGCTCAAAAGGCATTCTCCGAAAGTCAAAGATGCCATACGGACGGGTGAAGGATATTTTCTCTCTATCCTCACCAATGGCAGCCTTGTTTTCATGCAGTACTTGTAAAAGCCGTTCTACCTACACATCTAACAAACCAGATGATATAATAACAGGAAATGTCGAATCAGGGCCTAAGAACACATACCTGAGGTGATCTTGGAGTGGCTTCAACTCTAGCTTGGGTGGTTCCTCTATTGATGGCTTTGCTGGAGGTGTAGCCCATTTTTGTAATTCAAGGGACTCAAATTGAGTTCCATTGTCCAGAATCCTCGACCTTCAAGTGCCATGACCCTTTCAGCTAACCCTTCACCATCCATCTCTTCTAGAATTTTCAAGCATGCTTCCAATGGATCCTTATCAGTCAGGGTTGCGTCGTCCTCTTGCAGAATCACATCTACTGTATCGTTAATGAGCAATTATCATATTCACTGGGTCTTCTCATAGATTGCTAAACATTGAATATTACTTCTTCATCATCCAGTCTCATTCTTAGTTCCCCAGTCTCACAATCGATTAGTGCTCGGGCAATCGCCAAAAATGGTCTACCCAAAATAAGAGGTATCTCCTCATCTACCTGACAGTCCAGAATAACAAATTATGCGGGAACATGAACTTCCCAACTTGCACCAACACATCATTCAGAATACTAGTTGGCCTTTTCACCGTGCGGTCAGCCAACTGTAGCAACATAAAAGTCGGTCTAGCTTTGCCAATGCTCAATTTAGTTACACAGCCAGTGGCATCAAATTTATGCTGGCCCCCAGATCACATAATGCCTTTTCAAAGGCGTAACTCTCAATTGTGCACGAAATAGTGAAGCTACCTGGATCAGACATCTTTTGAGCCATCGGTCTTGTCACTACTGCGATGCATGTCTGTGTCAGAGTCACAGTGGAAAGATCCTGAAAAACAAACTTCCACAAGATTAGATCCTTCATCATCTTTACATAACCGAGTATCTCCCTCAAAGCATCCATCAAAGGAATATTCAACTAAATTTGACAAAGCATCTCCATGAATTTCTTGTATTGATCTTCCTTCTTTTGTTTAAACAATCTCTGAAGGAAGGGTGCATGTATCACCCTTTTTGCATTGCTTACTGGCTTCTCTCTGATGGAATTTTGTGGAATAAGAGGTGCGACCTATTCTTCAGCTTGCTCATTCATCTTTCCTTTGCCTTTTTCCTTCTGAATTTTCTCAACCACCATTTAGTAAGCTCTGTTGGTTCCTCCACCTCTAACAGAACTGGAGTGACTGTCGTATTCTTCTTCCTGGCTTGTAGATTCTCATGTTCTCAGTCTAAATCTCTCCCATTCTGGAGACTTACTGCCATTAGCTAATTTGGGTTTTGCTCCTTGGGGTTTATGTTAGTGTCTACAGGAAAGGTTTCCTGAGGACGGTTGTTCAAAGCCATGGATAGCTGTCCCAACTACGTTTCAATGTTCTTTATGGTTGAATCATGCACTGCCAATTTTTCCTGCACTTTATTATTTGTTCCAATGAGTTCCTGAAGCATACCCATGATTTCTACCATGTTGTTATCTTGTTGCCGAGGAGGTGGTTGATATGTTAGTTGCTGCTGATTTGTTGTAGATAGACTTGTGGTTTTTGATATGGTACTGGTACCAATTGGTTTTGAGGCTGCATGCCCCCAGGCAGTTGCATGTTAGGCATGTACTGCTGATTTTGCCGCGGTCTCCATTGTTGTTCTCCTTGTCTCTGAACCCCATAATTGTTGACATAATTCATATCTTCCCATTGCCCCTTGATTTTTTCCTTCTCTGCTCCATGGATACACATAAGACTGATTAATACAAGGTGTACACAGTCCTCCATTTGTTGTATCAACAATGTGCACCTGTTTTGTACCCATCTCATCAGTCTTCTTTGTTAGTATGCTTAACTGGGTCATAAGTGTGGCCATGTTCTTTGTCAACGAATTATTGGGATCAAGAGGAGCTGAATGCACTATGGCCCCCAGTGTTTTATCTTTAGTCATCCACCCTGAATTTTGTGACATCTTATCAAGAAGATTTGGATTCGGTGAATGTTTTACTTAGGAATGCACCTCTAGTTGAAGCATCCACATTTGCTTTCAAATTGTCAGCTAGCCCCATGCAAAATCTCTTGCCGAGCATCTGGTCTAAAATGCCATGGTGAAGATACTTCACTAACATCCTTTTAAATCTTTCACAAGTTTCTTGCAAGGACTCAGTTGGGTGCTGCTTATACTGCAATATTTCATCAATCTGTCTTGCAGTCTTGCTAGACGGATATAACTTATTCAGGAACTTCTTGAATAACTCTGGTGGTAATGGAGTTGATTGGGAGCGAATTTAGCTATGTCAGAGCTTCCCCGGTTACAGAGAATGGAAACAACAACAACTTGATAGCTTCCAGAGTTGCATTTGGCTGCCTTTGGGTCATACAAATTGATAGAAAGTTTTTCAAGTGTTGCTACGGGTCTTCAATGTGTGGCCCTAAGAACAATCCTTTATTCTGCAAAAGATGCAGCATATTATTGGTTATATGGAAAGTCTCCGCTTGGATTACGGGCACATCTATGTCAGTGGCCAAGTTATTAGTTGTGGGTTGTGCCCAGTCATAAAGTGCAGCTTTGGGCACAAGAGGTGCCACTACTCTCACGTTGGGGTTTGCTAGCGGATCCCCAACGTTTCCAATGACGTTGTCTGCATCACCCATGTCAAATTCGAGTTGGTGTGATTGTTGGGATTGTTGAAGTCTCTTGTTGGCACGGTTCAATGCCCTAAATGTTTTCTCTGGGTTTGAGAGTCCTTCTAGCAGTTCTCCAGTCCTTGAAAAACTTTTAGGCATGCACCTGATTTCCACAAGAGTTCAAACTTTAGAATTTCAATGAAAGGGGTATAGAGAAAACTGACTACACTTAGATTTTTTGTACTTCTTTCAATTGTAATTGATAACATCGTTAAGTCCCTGACATCGGTGCCAGAATTTGATAATGCCAAACTATGCCTTATGAAAAGACACACACGGACGTAGCAAATTTAGTCTGAGTAATTCTGCCCAGAGTCAAACCACAGAGAATTAACCTATCAATTACTTTTGTCGGACTTACTAAATTCACATAATCAATTTCCCCAAACTTTGTAATTCATAATTGATGATATATCTAACAACTAAACTGAAAATAAACAACAACTCAAAGTTAACTAAGCTTGCTTGTATATAATTGGAATAAGGTCCAAGGTAATAGTTTCCCCCGTTGTTGATTTCCTTGGTTGAATATGTTTTATAACTTAGACTTAGTTGTTTCCATCAATCATGAACATTCCAGCTATCATAAATCTTTCTCAAGCAATTATGATAATTTACTAGATGCACTTTCTCAAGCTACGCTAGCTAGATTCACATTACGGTTCACTTAGATTGCACCCGAGGTATCATTATCTCTAATCCAACCTTTAAACCCTCGGTTATGACTCTCATCTATATTTGGGAGTGATGTTGTTCATACAATCACCTAAATATGCACTCTCTCTCAAGCGGATACATACTAAATAGGGACGAATAATTGAGGGCCCTTTCAATTAACCACAATCAAAATGTAGATGTACAAATGGAGATTAAAAACTAATCCAAAACTACATTAATATAACAACCAAGTCATCCACAACGGGTTTCACCAAAACCTTAGATTAAAGTATTTAGCTACTCATAACAATAATGAAAATAACAAAAGAATTCATAGTCATTCATAGTCATTGATAGAAGAACAAATAGGGAGATAAAATAGATTTTCCAAGTTGCCTCTTTCCCTCTCTTGCTTCTTTACAAAAAACTCGAACTACTCCATTATTGGACTTGTTAAACCTTTTATAATTTGAGTGGATTTACTTGGACTTCCAAAATTTCCCTTTTTAAAACTTTATATTCGCCACTGGACTAACGCGGGCACGCTAAGGTAATGCTAGTGCCTGCACTAGTTGGGTTTCATTCTGTTTTGGACCGTTGAACTAGCGCGGGCGCGCTACGGACGCTCTAAGGCCGCACTAATTCCCGCGCTAGTGGGGTTTTCCACTGGTTTGGTGCTTTTGCTCCACTTTTTGTCCCTTCACTTCAATTTTTGCCCGAATCATCATCATAAGCCCTCGTTTGATTATTAAACTTCTGTGAAACATCAAAGTCATCATTAGATCCAATTTTTGCATTATTTACACACATACAACAATAAAACATCCTCTAGTTAGAGCCCAAACATAGACCAAACTATACAATTTAGCCTATTATCAAAGATCCACATTGGTAAAGTACTTGGCTGGCCCAAGTCATAAATGAGCAGGATCAGGTACTTATTCTTCATTGCGACTTTATTAAGTGCTCGGTAGTCTATGAATAAGTGCATTGATCCATCATTTTTTTTCTGGAACAATATTGGTGCGTCTAAAAGTGCCTTTGATGGGCGAATGTAACAAACATCTAGCAACTCTTTCAATTGTTTCCTGAGCTCCTCTAGCTCTGATGGTGTCATACGATATGAGGAAAATGCGAGTGGCTTATCCCCTGGCTCCAACTCAATCTTGTGAACCACCTCTCGCCTATGTGGGGCTTAGGCAACTCCTCGGGCATTAAATCTTTATTTTCCTCAAGTAACTTTTCTTTGCAAGGCGATAGTGTTTCTTCAAAATCTTTGTCTTCCTCCATACTTAAAATGGTTGCCATGAACGTTCGCTCCCCCTTCTTGATCCCCTTAACAACCTACATATATGAAAGTTTTGCTTGGATCTGTTCGTATGGCATAGTCACTATAGCTACCATGCAGGATCCTTCTTGCTCCATAACTAAGAGATGTTGGAGGTAGGGTCAATTAAATTATGACAGTGTCTCAAGAACTTTTGTCCCAGTATGATGTCGAAGATATCTATAGTGGCTACGGTAAATTTTGTCATACCTTTCCAAGTTCTAAATTTGACACTAACTCAATTAGCTACCCCACAAGAAATATGTACATTGGCATTCATGGTCTTGACGTGAGAGTTCCTTGGAGCAAGCTTCAATTCTAGTCTTTTTGCCGATGCCTCAATCACGAAATTCTAAGTTGCTCTAGTATCCACCTCACGAGCGAGCTTGTTATTGATGGTGAGATCCATGTATTTATTTCCATTCTCGGTATGTTAGATATCTTGCTTTGTGACAACACTACATAATCCGATCATACCCAACTGCAGTGTTGATCTTGGCCTCGTTGTCCCTTGCTCTGTTGTGCCTGAAGTAGTTCTCGAAGTGCCAATGGAAGTTTTACACTTATTGTGCATCACGAATACCTTTGAACGCCGGGGGTTTGGGAGCCTCAATCTTGACCTCCCTCGTCATCATAATATTGTTGACTGCCTCAGTCAGGCCAGCATCGACATGCTCCTCTAGTGAATCTATCTTTGCCTTTATAGCATCGATAATATTCAAAGCCTCCATTAGTCTACACTCTAAGGAAGTGATGGCTTACCTTAGTTCCATCTCGGTTTGTGTCGTCCCTCCAAGTCATTTTGGATACTCTCAATCTTTTCAAGAGTGTGCCATTCAAGAACGCTAAGGGTGTCTTCCATCTTACCCCAAGTGTTGCCTAAAGATCTTCGCGGCATCCATCCCCGCATTCATCTTTATCACTCAGTCTTTATCGAGCGATACGTCCTCAGGTAGAACCTTCACTTCATCCTCGCTCGCCTTAGTGGCAATGGTTCATGGTATGTAAGCCATTCGTTTGACACAGCCTCAAGTAGCAACCTCTGGATCTTGTTGGTGGCGTTACTCTTCTTGTAACGACCCTTGTTGTCAGCAATATCTTGGATGACGTTGGATTAGGTGTTGGTAGCATTAATTTCTCCATAGTTTGCGATTCCCTTATTCGTAACCTTTGCTCTAAATACCACTTTGTCACGTCCTTAGTCGCTACATAAGTACGCGAGCGACACTTGACAACTCGTTCATGATCTTTCACAACTTGCTCGCGTTTTTGCTATTGCAAATCAGTCTTACTACACTCAAGATCGCTAAAAGAATGTTAGAAAGAACATAAGAGAATTGTTAAATAAAGCTTTGTATTAGAGAGAACTTGAATTATTTGCTTGGTGAATTATAAATGAACGACCCCCTTTATATACTAGCTTCACAAGAGCTAGTGTGTAAATATTAATTGTTGTACAAGCCTTAATATTTACAAGATATGGGGTCCTTAATATTTACAAGATAAGGGCTTTCTCTAGAATTCTCTACAAATCTAAAACATTCCAAGGAAATTTCCTAGCAAATCTACATGGATCTAGGGTCTTTCAAAGGAAATGTCTATACTTCTTTAGAATCTTCTCACAAATGCTAGCCTTCCTTCGATATAAGCTTCCAAATAACATTAATATATGCCAAATGGTATTTATGCAGCATAATGGCGTGGCGGGTCATCACATAACAATCAAAACCATTCTTCTCGTTCAGTTTTTTGTGGGCTTCTTCAGGGTTTAATAAAAAAATAATCTTGGGACGAGATTTTTTTATTTATTTATGTGAGAAGCAATTGCAATTGAAAGTTTAAAAGTGGTGAATGAAGAGATTAGAAATAGAAGTAGTCATCTTTAAATTGTAGTAAAATATGGAGAGGAAATAATAAAATTTTCAACTCGATCTCACCGAAAAATATGGAGAATTTTGGGGCTAATTTCAGACTAATTTATCAGTAATAAAGTTGGATGAAAGAAAAAGAAAAGTAAGAAAACAATATAAAATAAAAAATAAAAAATAATACTATTTTATAAGAATATTATACAAATTAAATTTCACAATTCTCTCTTTTTCTCACTCTCCCAAGGAGGGTGACATAAACTCTCTCCTGCTACATCAATAATAAGAGTATACTATTCTATTTAAAATTATAATCCCCATAAATATGATGTGTATAGTTAGAAATTGAGGTTAGGGGTACTTATGCATTTTGCTTAAAAGATTAAATGTTTAATAAAATAATAAAGGAAGAAGAAGAGTATTGCAGAGAAAAGTAGATATATATATATATATAGAGAGAGAGAGAGAGAGAATTCTTATTGATTTTTGGATGGATTACAATGGAATAAAACCCTATATTTATAGGAAAAAATGACTTAACACCAAGTAACAAACTCTAAGATCTCTCTAGAATATAGACATTCACCATAAATAAAATACTATTTATAACATCCTCCCCCCCCCCCCCCCCGAATGTCTAGTCAACAGATATACCTCATTAAAATCTTAACTAAAATAAAACCTAGTGGGAAAAATTCTTGTGAAGGAAAAAAGTATACATATCTGACAATACGTCTTTTGGTTGCCTCGTTAAAAACCTTGTAAGAAAAAAATAATACAATGCATATTAACTCCCCCTGATGAGAGCATCAATTCACATTCCTGAGATTTCACATTCCAATAATGTGCATCATCTTCAAAAAATAATTGTTAGAGATTTGATAAACAAATCAACCATATTAACTTGAATGAATATGTTTCACCTTGAAATCATTCCCGATAGAGATGAATTGTCTTTATACGATCTTGTTGGAATCATCATTTCAGTATCATCACATAGGGAAAAAACTCATGCTATCATACTATCATGTGTATCATTATAGAAGGATGCATTTGTGCAGAAATTGCAGTAAGGATGTGGTACTTCAAGACCAAGAAATGTATATGCTTTAAGTAATTTAAATCTTTTGGGGATTGTCATTAAGTATTATCAAATAATCTATTTAAATAGAGTTTAGATGCATATCAACTATTCGTGTCATGCTAAATATATAAGATAAATAAAAGTGATAACACACACTATTAACTTTATAGTTTCAAGTGTTTGAACTACAGGTGGAAAACAACTTGTCTTTCATATGAAACCAATTCTACTTGAATTGTTTCTCTAGACTTAAGATGCTTATATATATTTAGCGCTATTATAGATATGTCGACAACCTTTTTTTATCGGTTCCAACCTCCTTATTTTTATAAAGACCTAACATAGATATCTCTTCATTCATATATTCAGATATTAGATCGCTTTAAGAAGATGTGTCGTTCTAGGACTTATTCTAAAATGAGCATTTGCAGTGAGATAGTTACTTTATTTGGGTCAGCAAATACGTCTAGCATTCTTTGCAGCATATAGCAGGTGAATTATCTTTTTATGAACTTTAATGTCACGACCCAAAATTCATTAAGGGTCGTAGTGGTGCCGGACTTTGCTGTCAGGAAAGCCAACGAAATTACTTAATCAAAATCTCGTTTTTAACACGTTTGAATTCTAGGATTTTCCATAAAATTTAGAAATTCTAAAAGAATATAGTCTCAAATAAAATTTAAATGTTAAGCAGTTAATACAATTCTTTCAATCCATCCCAGAACCCGGTATCACAAGTGCATGACCATTTACTGATAAGAGAATAAAATACAACATCCGTCCGGAA
Source organism: Nicotiana benthamiana (assembly GCA_034376525.1). NCBI lineage: Eukaryota > Viridiplantae > Streptophyta > Magnoliopsida > Solanales > Solanaceae > Nicotiana > Nicotiana benthamiana. Next base: position 105,305,065 of record CM067335.1, on the reverse strand, counting down.
TATACAGTGGATAGGAAGTAAATACAGTACACTGAAAAGGACTGTTCTAGTTTCGACTGTCTCGAATGATGCAGCTCGCCTAGTCCCGTAATCATTCGTGCTGCTATGTCCAGTAAGCCACTGGAGTTAAAAATACATGTGCAACAAAATGCACAGCAAGTGTAGTATGAGTACGAAAATAACGTGTACCCAATGAGTGTTTCACCTAATCCCGAAGGTGTAGAGATGAGATGATCAACGTTGACACTATATATATATATATATATATATATAAACAATGGATTTATTTTACAACATATTCTTAATCGAGATAGAGGAAACAAGTAAACACATAATTCATTCATAGAGAAATTCCAAAGTTCCTTTTTATCATTAACAAAATGATCTTTAGCCAGGGTGAGGCAGTAACAACTTAAATAAGTTTCAGGCACCAACACAAGCATGCACAAATCACACCGAGGTGACGGCCCAATCCAATAGAAATAAATGTGCACTTGTCGAGGGTCGACGGTGCACCCATAGATGCATCTATTAAACTATCGAGGCATTCGGCTCGTTCCAAAATAAACACACACAGACAAACAGGCAGTCAGGAAGTCAACATGGAGCAATTATCCAAGAAAGGCCAATTCTCTTTAATAATTTGAGAAAACGAAACTTAAGTCTATTTAGAAATTCATTTATTAATTTAATGTGATTCAAGCAATTCAAGCCATCAATGGGTTCACAATTAATCCAAGTATAACATGTTTTTGGGTCCTAGAATGCCCGGACAATACCATAATAGTAACTACGCACGGACTCTCATCACCTCGTGCGTACGTAGCCCCCATAATTAGGAGCACAAAACCAATTTAACTTACCTATGGGTTAATTATCCCATCATAAGTTTAGAAAGGAGACTCACCTCGCTCCGAAGACTCATAACCAGCATTTCTACATTCTTTCAAAGACTTGAACCAACGCACAATGATCCAAAACTATCCAATGATCATACAAATCCATTAATATATGCTCAATTATACTTTACAACCCAATTTATAACAATTCCTAACTCCGAACGAAAAATTAACAAAAATACCCTCGGGCCCACGTGCCCGAAGTTCGAAACTTCTCGAAGATAAAGTTTACCCATGAACTTAGAAACTCAAATTCCATACTCAAAATTGTGACTAAATTCCAAGAATTAAATTTCTAGGTCTTCTTCCAAAAATTCCAATTTTCCCCACAATTTTCATGTCTAATACCATGGTATAATCTTGTATTTAACTTGGAAATAAGTATGAGTAGCTTACCTTAACAATGATGATGAAATTCCTCCTTGAAGCTCTCCAAAATCGCCCAATGAAGTGAAGAAAATGAGTGAAATGAACTCAACCCCGCTTTTAAAATATTATGCCGAGCGATTTCCGCACCTGCGACTCGTTGACCGCTTCTGCGGTTCCCGCATGTGCAGCCCTAGTGTCGCTTCTGCGGTCCACCCTGTCTGCCCTTTTTATGCTTCTGCGACGCCCCTTCTACAGATACGGTCCTACTTCTACGGAACCTTGACCGCATATGCGGTCCTCGAGCCTCAGATCAAATCCGCTTCTGCTGCTTCTTTCATCGCTTCTGCGGGGCTGCTTCTACGGTCCCATTTCCCTAGAAGCGAAAATACCAGCAACAAACCACTCAGCTTTTCCAAAAATTCTATTTTCGATCCGTTAACCACCCCGAATCCACCCAAGGCCCCATAGACCTCAACCAAACCTACCAACCAGTCCCATTAAACATTACGGACTTTCTCGAGGCCTCAAATCATCAAGCAATGCTAAAATCATGAATCAACCTCCAATTCAAGCTTTATGAACTTTAGAACTTCCAACTTCAAATTTCGATGTCGAAACCAATCAAATCACATCCGATTGACTTCAAATTTTGTACACAAGTCATATTTGACATTACGGACCTACTTCAACTTCTAGAACCGGATTACGACCCCGGTATCAAAAATTCCACTCCCGTTCAAACTTCTCAAGCACCTTCAAATTTCTATCTTTAGCCAAATGGCTTCAAAATGATCTACGGACCTCCGAATTCACTTCCGATCGCTCTCCCAACTCCAGAATCACCATACGGAGCTACTCACAGTCTCAGAATCCCAAACGGACATTGATAACGCTGAAATGCACTTCAAGCCAAACTTAAGAAATTTCTTCCACTAACTTCCACAATAGGCGCCAAAACGCTCCCTGGTCATCTAAAACCCGAATCGAGCATACGCCCAAGTCCGAAATCATCATACGAACCTGTTGGAACCTTCAGATCTTGATTCCGAGGTCGTTTACTCAAAAATTCAATCCTAGTTCATTCTTTCAACTTTAAGCTTCTGAAATGAGAATTCTCTTCCCAAATTAACTCTGAACTTCCCGAAATTCAATTTTGACCACGCGTACAAGTCATAATACTTGAAGTGAAGCTGCTCATGGCCTCAGACTGCTGAACAACGCACTAGGGCTCAAAACACATAGTCAGGTCGTTACATTCGTCCTCGAACGTGCTGAGAACTATGCCAAAGTAGTCTGAAATTACTGGTTAGCACCTCATGCACCTTCTTGTGCTATCACAACTTGGATGAGCACATTAGATCGGTAAATTGTGAAGATATTCCCTTTTATTCAAGCATATAAGACTTAAAGCCTGATTCATACATCTGGAATTCTATGCCTGGCCCGTTTCCAACATACGATCACCATATCAATCACTACACACCATACTTAAACATGACTGCATACTTTGTTGGATTCTTACTTTGCAACACTTAATCCACATGACCACAATAATATTTTCTGACCAACTTAGCCAAAATTCAACAAGTTAGATGCTCCCATTGCACCTCATGACACACACAAGTCTTACTCTAACTCTTACAATACTGCCATGATGGATGAGATGTGCCGAAATTTATAATCAACTGTCGAGTCAACCAATCGTTGAGTCTATACTTCTGACAAGAAACATTACCACATTCTGAACTGAATACCGATCTTTGCTCCTTAATATATTTCATAAAATTAGGTTGCACTGATCCTAAATACCATAATCTCGTCTCAACTAGTACGAACTGCTCAGGAAATAATACACTCCGAATGCGATCAAAAGTCTCATTTGACGCCACAATGTGCCAATAGGCCACCAATCCGAACACAACACAAATAGGAATCGAACTCTGGAAAGAATTACTTAACCCCTGCACTAATACGGACTTTCCTTAGAAGATAGGAAGCAAAACTCACAAAAAATAGCATATAGAAAACTAGATTGGACATCACACTGTTGCGGCGCACAACCCTATCCAAATAAAATACCCATGGCAGCGTCCCACCCCATCCACACATAAATCTCACATAAGAAGATTGCACTTCGAGCTAAATCTACTCATTACAATAAAAATATCGAATTTCGATCGCAACATGCTAAGTGCATAATACCATTCCTGAGAAAATACGTAGCGCGATAGGCTACAAAACTTAAGCACAATTGAGGCGCGATACAATATCTCAATCTCAAGATCCATTCTGCAAACATAACATCATCGCCACGCGGAACCTCAACACATATGAATTTACCAAGCCGTCTCACAACTCATACGGTGCAATACATTATTACCTGAAATAGCTGATAACAAAATTACACCCTGATTGTTCCTCCATAAGGAACGTTCACTAAAACGAACACAACTGGCCTGATATAAAGCCTTGTTCACATATAAATCAATCAACTGATCTCAAGCTGATTTCTGATTGCATCACTTGGCTAATAACATTTCAAAGGTCCATAGTAACTCCCTTTTGCCTCATAACACGTAAGAACAACCATCATAACTGGAGCAACCTCCTCAGTTCATAACCCAATATACAAAGTGCCCTCCAAGAATAAATTCTCAAATTAATGATATTACCACAAACCTCATACTTGGTTTACATATTTAGCCAATCAAGCGACTATATGTCACACTTATACAATCTTCCTGTGTGACACGCTCCCACAATCTTCCAAAATAAATAATAGGTCCGCACATCTAAACCACCAGACGCACTAACGTTGAAAAGCGATCAAGAATCTTTAACCAGGATGCAAAGCCTCTTACACAAAACATCGATCTCAAGTGATGCTGAAGACAAAAACAATTTACTTTAATCATTCAACCCTTTCCTTTCTCATCTGAGTCAGTGATGTCCTTGTCAACATCGAATTGCAACCTTGATTCTCACTTCAAATTTCCCTACCTCTCACTGCACCCAACATGCCAATATAAGATAGAACACGCTTTACATCATAACTCCAAAATCATTAATATTTTAACACTTCATCATATAAGAACTTTGCACTTAACTCACTTTAGGAGAATCATAGCAACACACAAGTAAATTCCCATTATCGCAGAATATGCAAATATGCAAGTAGTGGTCCAAACCACCATAGTCCTTCCGGTACGCGCGTCTACTTAACAAGCCATAACAGAAGAATGCTTCTGAATAACATCAATTATGGCAGCCGACGAACCTCACACGTACCGCCACAATCATACGCATAACTCGATCACGCTGACTGAACTGATCACATACCCAAACATGCCAAATTCAACTATGGATAATCATTCTACATTCTTCCAATTTATCCTTGCTTGCCTTAGAAATAATACTAACTCCATTACACACATAACATACTCCACCTATACTCACCCCGAGTGACCTTCAATCACGAGATCAGGCTGTCTCAATTTCCACGAACTATTTCACATCACTCAAATGCTACACCACAAGTCAAAATATCATAGAATATTCTGTGCACCTTCTCATAAGCTGCTACAAAGCTTGATTCTTAACTGTACTCATAGCCTAGAAATCAGTGGGCACCATACTTTAACTTCTGAATTCACTAGGACCATTATTGAGAGCCACCCGCTCTGACTCAATCCCGAATATAATTCACTGCATAAATCTTATAACACACGAATACTCTCTCGACGAAGCACCCACGAAATCACTTCCTCTGAAACTATTATCTATACAAGGCATGAATCCTGAACCTTTTTCCAAGTCCGAACATGAGCCAATAAGGCCAACCATATCATGCCTCCAATAACCCATCCACTCAAATTACCACTTATGGTTTTTTCTCGTAGCTAAAACAACCCATCGATATGCAGATAAACAGAAACCACGCAAGTAATTAACCATGCAACCCAATCTTAGGCGGTGAGGCTCTCCCACTTTGCTTGAAGCCATTATTTCACGACTCTAGAACTCACCAGAATCCTTTATCTCTTGTTGACATAACCTTACGCAATCATCCGCCGCAAATTCTCGGAATCATTACGTAAATCCCCGTATTTCATATTCTAAATAATCATCCACACTCGCACGACCAATCTCTTTATTGGATAACCAATATAATTCTTTGCAGAAGGTTCTCCAACCACACAAGCGCTAATATGCTCACCGGAGATAACTCGCTTGCGGAAACCACTTCCTGACACCTTCCAAATGTTGTTGCACAGGATGCAGTCACTATGACATCAACAACAAAATCCTGAGTCCAAACTCACTCTCTAGCTGCACCAGTCCGTTCACTCCACGTGGACATCAATTAAATGTGAGCTAATAGCTTTCAAAATTCAGAGTTATACTGCGTCCTTCATTTCAAGCATTTCCTTTCCGCCATATCAATTTTCTACCGCATAATAGCCCATACTTCAAATCATACATGCAGACTTCAATCACCAATCATTAAATCCCCAATTCGATCCAAACTCTCCTTAAGACGCGTAGTCATCCTACTACTAAGCTCATACGCAATACCCGACACTCTCCCACTTTGGTGGAACTCATCCCTTTAATTGACCACTCGATCTTGCTTCTCATACTTGGGCTTCTAGAAGTTTTAAACACAGCCTGACACTTCCCACATACTTTTCTGCTCAATTGCTGCCTTAAATAAAATCTATCTTTGTGGCACTTGAATCCACCATTGCTGCTAACTTTGAACCTTTCCAAAGGTCATATTTCTCAAGTCGTCAACATTAGAAACTCTGATTCGATCCTAAACCACCGCACCATGCGATATCTGACAGTTGTATCTTCAATACTATTTCACAATATCTTACCTTAAAGGCAAATTATAGATGATTATAACACCAAGAAACTTAGTACGTTCAATTAGGACACGACACTCCCTCATAGGAGAAAGCTCCGCCATGCTTGCAAATACCAAGTCTCATTACTTTCACCAGCCCACATCTGACCATTCTTAGTCTGACAGCCTTTCCCCTGCCGAGAATAAAATATTGAATCCCTCGATTACACAATGAGTAAACCTCCCTTCAATTCATCCACTACCCCGACAAGTGGGAAAACATCATACCACCACAACAACACGGCGGAATAATCACTCATAGGCATCATGGCAGCTTGTGCCTAGCCTCGAGATTCTTAGATGTTCTGCTAATTAGATGAAATAATAGAATATCCTTCCATAATGAAACTATAATAGTCCAATCAACTATATCACCCCGCACCACATTTGTAGTGCCATTTCAATTATTCAAAATTTCTATTTCTAACAAGTGCTCTGTCGCATAAGATTGAGTAGGAAGGAACCAAATGTATAAGCCTCAAAGGAATCAAATCGCATGATAAGGAAATCAAGAAGGGAGGTACTCCTAACGGCCCTGTAGCCTCCCGAGGATAAGTATAGGCGTCTCCGTACCGATCCGCGAAACTATACTAGACTTGCTCGTGACTCGTAAGACCGATGGGAACCTAGTGCTCTAATACCATATTTTCACGACCCAAAATCCACTAAAGGTCATGGTGGCGCTGGACACTGCTATCAGGCAAGCCAAGTAAATTACAATCAAAATCTCATTTTTAACACTTGAATTCTTGGAATTTCCTTAAAATTTAGAAATTTTAAAAGAATATAGTCTCAAATCAAATTTAAATGCTAAGCAGTTCATACAATTCTTTCAATCAATCCCAGAACTCGGTGTCACAAGTGCATGAGCATCTATTGATAAGAGAATTAAATACAATATCCGTCCGAAATATAGTGGACAAGAAGTAAATACAGTACACAGGAAAGGACTGTTTTAGCTGTGGCCATGTTGAATGATGCAGCTCGTCTAGTCCTAGAATCATCTGTGCTGCTATGCCTAGTAGGCCTCTGGAGTTACAAATATCTGTTCAACAAAATGCACAACAAGTGTAGTATGAGTACGAAAATAATATGTACCCAACGAGTATCCCGCCTAATCCCGAAGGGGTAGAGACGAGATGGTCAACTTTGACACTCTCTAATGGTCCAATAACTATTCATCCTTAATACATATATTAAATAGTGGATTTATTTTACAACATAATTTTTAATCCAGATAGATGAAACAATTAAATACATAATTCTTTCATAGAAAATGTCCAAAGTTTTTTTTATTATTAACAAAATGATCTTGAGCCAGGGTGAGGCAGTAACAACTTAAATAAGTTTCAGGCACCAACTCAAGCATGCGCAAATCACACCGAAGCGACAACCCAATCCAACAGAAATAAATGTGCACTTACCGAGGGGCGACGACACACCTATAGATGCATCTATTAATCTGCTGAGGCGTTGGGGCTGTTCCAAAATAAACACCATAGAAAAACAGGCAGTCAAGAAGTTAACATGGAGCAATTATCCAAGAAAGGCCAATTCTCTTTAATAATTTGAGAAAGTGAAGCTTAAGTCTTTTTAGAGATCCATTTATTAATTTAATGTAATTCAAGCAATTTAAGCCATCAATGGGTTCCCAATTAATCCAAGTATAACATGTTTTTTGGTCCTAGACTACCCGGATAATAGCATAATAGTAAATACGCACGGACTCTCGTCACCTCGTGCGCATGTAGCCCTTATAATTAGGATCACATAATCAAATTAACTCACTTATGGGGTAAATTCCCCCTCACAAGATTAGAAAGGAGACTCACATTGCTCCGAAGACTCATAAACGGCATTTCTACATTCTTCCAAAGACTTGATCCAACGCATAATGCTCCAAAACTAGCCAACAATCATATAAATCTATTAATATAGGCTCAATTATACTTTACAACCCAATATATAACAAATCCTAACCCCGAACGAAAAGTTAACAAAAATGCCCTCGCGCCTACGTGCCTGAAATCTGAAACTTCTTGAAGATAAAGTTTACCCATGACCTTGGGAACTCAAATATATAATTTTCTCTTAATTTTATACTCAAAATCGTGGCTAAATTCCAAGAATTAAATTTCTAGGTATTCTTTCAAAAATCCCAAATTTTCCCACAAATTTCATGTCTAATACCATGGTATAATATTGTATTTAACTTGGAAATAAGTGGGAGTAGCTTACTTTAACATTAATGATGAAATTCCTCCTTGAAGCTCTCCAAAAATCGCCCAATGAAGTGAAGACAATGAGTGAAACAAACTCAACCCCGCTTTTAAAACATTCTGCCGAGTGATTTCCGCACCTGCGGTTCCACAGGTGCGGCCCCAGTGCCGCTTCTGTGGTCCACCCTGGGCTGCCCTTTTTCCGCTTCTGCAATGCCCCTTCTGCAGATGCGGTCCCGCTTCTGTGGAACCTTGACTGTGTCTATCGTCCTCGAGCCTCAGACCAAATCTGCTTCTGCGACTTCTTTCATCGTTTTTGTGGGGTCGCTTTTGCATTCCTATTTCCATACAAGCATAAATACCAGCAACCAACAACTCAACTTTTCCAAAAAATCCATTTTCGATCTGTTAACCACTCAGAATCCACCTGAGGCCCCCGGGACCTCAATCAAACCTACCAACAAGACCTTGTGATGACCCGACATTTCGTCTCATGTATGTCTATCCTATTTCCCCCGTTTTATGCTTCTACATGTTTTTTTATATGTGTTTGGTGAATTTGAAGTAATTCGGATAAAATTTGGTTGGAAATGAGACAATTAGTCTCTTTAGGAAAAGTTTGGTTTGGAATAGTCAACTGGATATTGACTTGTGAGTTAAAGGCTCGGAATGGATTTTCAATAGTTCGGTTAGATTCGGGGCATGATTTAAGCCTTAGAAGAGCAATCGGAAGTGAATTTGGAGGTTCGGTGTAGAAGTTAGCCTAATTTGGCGAAGTTAGGATTTTGGCGAAAGCCGGTTGATATACGAGATTTTGATCCGAGATTCAGAATGGAATTCCAAGAATTGTAGTAGCTTCGTTAGGAGATTTTGGATGTGTGTGCAAAATTTCAGTTGATTCGAAGGTGTTTAGGTCGGGTTTTTGATCGAATGCGAGTTTCAAAAGTTTCAGTTTAACTTAGGCTTGAATCCGTTGTGATTTGATAATTTTTGTGTTGTCTGGATATGTTTCTAGGACTGGAACAAGTTTGAATGAGGTTTTAGGATGTGTTGGTGCTTTTGGTTGAGGTCCCAGGGGCCTCGGGGTCATTTCGGGTGGTTAGTGGAAGGTTTTTGGACTTAGGAAGTTGCAGAAGATTGCAGTCAGCTGTTGTAGAGCTTTTGCTCAATGCGGTCGCAGAAGGTTCATTGCGATAGCATAGAAGGTTTTGAGGGGGTCTCTTGGTTTTGTAGTGTGATCGCATAGAGAGGGTTGCGATCGCACAATGTTGAATGGACTTGGGGTCCTGATGGTGTTTTCTTCAATGCGAACGCATGGTATTGACTGCGAATGCATAGCTCGAGGATCTGGTCCACTGCGATCGCATGGGTTTGGTGTGATCGCATAAGAGGAAATCTGGAGGTGGAAAATTTGTACTCTGCGATCGCAAGCCTGGGGCTGCGATCACATAGATGGAAATCTGGGCAGACAGAAGGCTTTTTAATGAAATTTCATCAGCGAGCCTATTCATTTTTCCTCCATTTTTGAACACCTTGGGAGCTTTTTGGTAGAGATTGAAGGGGGCTTCGATGGGAATTGATTGGAAGTGAGTCTCCTGACTTAGAAACATTATTTTATTGAAGAATCAACCTTAAATTATTGGAAATTTGCGTAAAATGGAAGAATTAAGGTTTGGTTTTTGAAATGAAAATTTGGGATTTGATGGCCCATTTGAGCTCCGATTTTGATGAAATTTATATGTGTAGGCTCGTGGTCAAATGAGGAACATTTTGGTGTAAGATTTTTTGGATTTCGAGAAGTGGGCCCGGGGCTCGGATTTTGCTAATTTTGTGATTTTCGATATTTTCCGAGTCTTTTCGATTGGGTTATATTTCCTTAGACTATTGTAATGTATTCGTTGTGATTTTGGTCAGATTCGACGCACGAGGAGGTCGATTTGAGAGGAAGGGCATTGCGAGCTAGTTTTCGGTCGGTTAAAGGTGAGTAATGCTTGTAAATGTTGTTCTAAGGGTTTGAAACCCCAGATATTCACATCATAACGCTATATTGAGGCGTGAAACGCACTCCATGACAAGTACGAGGGTCGGTTACTATTGGGGATCGTGACTTGGTCCTTGCCGAGTGATATTCCTACTAGATTGGTGATTGATACACATACCGTATTGATATTCATTGGGCTTGTTGCTATGTTTGGGGCCTTGCCGACTTGCAGAATCCTTCGGGGATTGATACTTCTGTTCATGCATGCATTGACATATCATTTGGTCTTAGTCCAAAGTTGTTATACTGTTTTGCAAACTCAACCACATTTCTAAGTTTTGAAAACTCAAATGACTTCTTAAATGATAGTTTGGGCCGAGGATTTCTGTTTCATAATATTTTCTGGACTGAGCATAGATCGGGCTGCGCGCCGCAGCAGTGACTTGAAACAATGGTAACAATGACACTGTAGGATGTGACTTGAAACAGTGGCACAATGGAAATGTATGATATAAATTGGTCAGGTAATATTGGCTAACCGGTCAAGTAACATTGATTGACCTGTATATTGCGCTTGGCTGTAGGAGCCCCTCCGGAGTCTGTACACATCCCCAGTGAGCGCCCGTCGACGATAAATCATATGCATGGTTGGCTCAGGCTGCACGCCGCAGCAGGTACTGGTTTGTACCATCATATGCATTGCATTGCATTCATGCAATTGCGCCTTTATTTGTGGTTTAGCTGTAAGTTTCACATATTACTGTATTATTGGATTTGTAGCTTACCTTGTGTATTTCTGTGTTTTTTATCTTCCGAATGTATTTATTTATATTACTCACAGGGTCGGAGCACTCACTTTACTCCCTGAACCTTGTGTATAGATCCTGAGCAGTCACAAGCTGAGTAGATCCAGCAGTTCAACATATAAAACTTTTCGGGAGTGTCAAGGTAGCTGCACGGCGTTCGCAACCATTGACTTTCTCCTTTCCATCTTATCTCTCATTTTTCGCACTTTTAGCTTGGACATACTTTGTTTTGGTACGACATTATGTATTCTAGAGGCTCAAATTCGTGACACCGGGTCCTAGTGGGATAACTTCATGTATTTTTTGTTATTTCCGAACTTTTCAGTAAATTCAAACTCATATTATATTGTGTTAACTTATTGCTTCTTAAATCTATCTAAGCGTTGTGGGAATTGTGGCAACAAGGTCGGGCTTGCCTAGTAATGTGCTGGGCGCCATCACGACCGGGTTGGGATTGTGACAGACCCATAATATATTACAGACTTGCTCGAGACCTCAAATCACATCAAACAACGATAAAATCATGAATCAATCTCTAATTCAAGCTTTATGAGCTTTAGAACTTCCAACTTCAAGTTCCGATGCCGAAACCTATCAAATCACGCTTGGTTGATCTTAAAATTTCCACATAAGTCATATTTGATATTACAGACCAATTCCAACTTTCGGAATCAAATTTCGACCCCGATATCAAAAAGTCCACTCCCGGTCAAACTTTTTAAGAACTTTATAATTTATATCTTTAGCCAATGGCTTCAAAATTATCTACGGACCTTCGAATTCTCTTTCGATCGCGCTCCCAGCTCCAGAATCATCATACAGAGCTACTCCTAGTCTCGGAATCCAAAACGGACATTGATAACGCTAAAATACACTTCAAGCCAAACTTAAGAAATTTCTTCCAATTTGCTAACTTCCGCAATAGGCGCCAAAACTCTCCCGGATCATCTAAAACCCGAACTGAGCATACGACCAAGTCTGAAATTATTATACGAACCTGTTGGAACCTTCAGATCCCGATTCCGAGTTCGTTTACTCAAAAGTCCAATCCTAGCTCATTCTTTCAACTTTAAGATTCTGAAATGAGAATTCTCTTCCCAAATTAACTCCGAACTTCCCGAAATTTAATTTCGACCACGCGTACAAGTCATAATACCTAAAATGAAGTTTCTCATGGCTCAGACTGCTGAACGATGCGCCAGGGCTCAAAACGACCGTTCAGGTCGTTACATTCAAATTCATATTATCTTATTCGAGAATCTGGATGTAGAAATGATAATTCATTCCACGTAATTTTAGTATTAGTTAAAGTGATAAGATGAAATTATTTGATTCTTGATCCCAAACCACCCGTGAGGAGAGAATATAATATATTTTCGTATATAATGTATATCAAACTGATATACATAACTTTATTCTTATAAGCAATAGTTTAGCCATTAAGTGGAGGTACTCAATACATTAGTTTGCTAAACTAGTTATGGTATAAACCAACTTATCAAGATAAACTATCTTGAATAGAAAATATGAAATTATGCTCGAATTAAATTAATGAGCAAATTACCTCGCAAAACTGGCAGGTTGTGGGTTAACAATAATCACACATGTAACCATCTCATAGATGCATCTTATGTGGTATACATGGCAGGTGAACGAGTCCATATCCACGTTTGATTTCTAGCATTCATGAGATTCAATCCCAATTTTAGTTGATTTGTTAATTAGTAAGAACAAGCAACATAAGAGAATTCGTAACGAATTTGTCTAGTTCTTTAATATTTACCCATGTGATTTACATCATACATAAATTAACATGGCTAAACCAATTATGCTAACTGAAATTTTTTTCTATATTGATAAACTTCAGGTTTATACCATGACGCGTGCAATTATGAATAAACTCCAAGTTTATTATGATATGAGTTTTATATCAACAAACTTCTACTTTATTGTGGCATTTTTTTGTTTGTGTAGTACAAACTCGAGAACAAAGCGGATAGCTTCTCACATACATGTTGCCCACTACAAGTTGTAGTAATATAAGATATTAAAATTTTCCTTTATTTATAGTTTCAATATAATCAATCGTTTTCGCGAATACTTTAGAAACTAAATAAATTTATTTGAGACTTACTACAACATAATACCTTATTGGTAATTAATTTTGTTCCTTCAAAATAGTAATAATAGGCTTTTCTAGATCTCTCAATTAATTTTGTACTACCACATATCATCAACATTCACTTGGTGAATATGTCTTTTAAAGAGAAAATTATACCATTACGGTTATGGTCAAAATTATATGCAAGATGTGTTTCTTGCATTGCCATTATCTTTTAATAATCACATTGCCAAAATATTTTGGCGTACAATAAGTACGTGACAAATGACCATTTATGCCATAATAATAATATTATTTTCTTATTTTCTCTCAAACCTCCTTCTATAGATGGGTGTGGTATATACCACTAGCATGCTCATATTCTTCCAATAATGAATATGTATTCATAAATCACATGTTGTCCCATTCACATTATGCATGAACCATAATCATCTATACGTATTTTATAAAATCTCATGTCAAATCTATGACAAATATTACTTTCACAAAGTGAATGATTATTTTGAGAATCCTTATTGTTCTCATTACCACAATGATGACGATTATAATTTTGTTTATTGCCACGTCCATATCCATTGATATATTCATATTAATAATTTCATCTTCTTTTAGAATCACATACTGAATCACATTCTCTGAAGGGAATAAGAATGAAGCAAATTCAATGGGACGTGTTCCAGTTCTTGTGCTCACAATCATACATGAATTTGATCATGATAAGATATAGAAATTTTACCACTTCGCGTGGTTCTAATTTCTTACAAACTCTATTAAAGTTATAATCAAAATTTATTGTTTTTACTTAAATTTAAAATCAAATTATAGAATGTTAAGAATTTAAAAGAGAAAAATAAAGTAAAATGCTTACCTTAAATCCAAAATTTAATCATGAAGTAAGTTTCTGAAACAACTGGCAATCATTATGCTCAATCCCAAAGCTTTTACTCAATTGGTTAGAGTTTCGTGCTGATGACGTGTTATAAAACAATAAAGAAAGAAAAAGAGTATTGTAGAGAAAAGTAGAGAGGGTGAATTCTTATTGATTTTGGGATCAACTATATTAGAAACCCCCCCTTTATTTATAGTATAAAAAGCGACTTAGACACCAAATAACAAACCCTAAAATCTCGTTGGAATATAGAGCTCGTTTGGATTGGCTTAAAAAAAGTGGCGTTTAAGCACAAGCAGCTTTTAAGTGCTGTAGCTTATTTTATACATAATAGCTATATGTTTGGATAAAAGTGCTGAAACTTAAAAAAAAAAATCTGTTGAGTATTTGGCAAACAAGTGGTGATAAACACTTTTTTTTAAAAGACAAAAATATAAAAATGTTGGTATTATAAAAATGAAGATGAAGAGGAAAGAAAAGGGTAATTTTGGTATTATAAAAACTTATAAGGGCAAGAGAATAATTTTATTGGTCAAATTAAAATAATTTTTAAGCCAAAATAAAAAAAGTTGGGGTTAGCCAAGTTATTGCTTTTGACTTTTTTTTTAAAGTATTTTTTAATTTTTTAAAGTAACTTTTTTTATTACCAGCTTTTAAGCCCATTCATAACACCTTCATACACATTCACCAAAAAAAAAGTATTTATAACAAAACCAAAGTTATTTTGAAGTTTTTTGAGATATTGTGAAGGTGCAAATCCCTCCAACTCAAATTTTAATGTAACAACAATCCAACTCAGATTTTAACGGGACCCACAGTTTATTTCGCACCCAGACAACCTCCGTCACAGCCCAGATACTATTTACGCAAGAGTCACGGCCTGTCACAAAGAGATAAAGACAAAAAAGACAAACAAAGTATAAATAATAAATAAATATCCGAATAAAAATAGGAAAAGTGTTATAAAATAATACAAGAACAAGAACAATATTGCAGAGCAAGGTAGGAAGAGGAGAATTCTTATTGATATTTTTGGGATGATTTACAATGGGGTAAGACCCCTCTATTTATAGGAAGAGAAAAGACTTAGCCTCAAAGTAAAACTCTTCTATAAGATAGACATTCACTCTAATTACAGTTCTATTCTTAACACTCCCCCTTGAATGTCTACTCAATAAATAATGTGCCTCATTAAAACCTTAACTAAAATAAAACCCAATGGGAAAAAATGATAGAAAAGGAAAACGAGTACACAAGTTTAGAAATGCGCCTATTGGTTGCCTCGTTAAAAACCTTGCAAGGAAAACCCAGTGGGACAAAACCTTGTAAGGGAAAAAGAGTGCAACGCGCATTAACTCCCCCTGAAGAGAGCATCAATTCACATCCTTGAGCCTTCGCATTCCAATTTTGTGCACCATCTTTAAGAGATCGTTGGTATAGATTTGATAAATAAATCAACCATATTGACTTGAATGAATATTCCGCACCTTGAAATTATCATTTTTGATAGATATGAACATCTTCATATAATGTCGTGGAATGACTCTTCAATATCTCCATAGAGGTATTCTCGATGCCATCATGCTTATAGTTATAGCAAGATACATATGTACACAAATTGCACTTAGGATGTGGTACTTCAGGACCAAGAATTGTATATGCTTCAAGCAACTTAAATCTTTCAAGTTAAATCATATAAGCCATATAATAGACTTTAGATGCATATCAAGTTTTTATGTCATGCTAGACGTATAAGATATCGAAAACTGATTACACATACCATTGACTTTATACTTTCAAGTATTTGAACCACATGTCCAAAATTACATGTCTTTCATATGGAATCAATTCTACTTGAATTGTATCTCTTCCATTTGGCCAATATTTTTGTTTGTATTCGACAAACTTAAGATCCTTATCGATATTTAGCGCTATCATAGATGTCGTCGACGAACATTTTATATCGGTTCCAGTAAATTTTCATAAAGACATAACATGGAGATCTCTTCATTCATATATTCAGGTACCTGAATCTCTCATGAGATTTTATGAAGTGTTATGTCATGTGATCTTCTAGATCACTTGCCTCCTCATTATGATCACTTTGATCATTTGCTCATCTTCTTTATTAAGAAGTTCTTTTTTGAAACCGATTTGTCCATACGCTTTAAGCGTATCAAAGACTTTGTCCTTCTAGGACTTAATATGAGCATATGCAGTGAGAATATAGTTACTTTCTTTGGGTCAGCAAATGCGTATGGCATGCTTTGCAATATGTTGCAATTGAATTATCTTTTTATGAACTTCAAGTTCATATTATGATATTCGAGGATCTACAAATGATAATTCGTTCATGTAACTTTTTCTCAATTGTTTATCATGTCTCCCCCTCATGTTAGAAAACTAACTTGTTTCCTCAACTCTGGGAAATCATCTTTGTGCATTATCATGTTAATATACACTGCACATCAATAATAATAAGATGAAATTATTTGGTTCCTGACCCTGAACCACCTGTGAGGGGAGAATATAATATACTCTCGTGTATAACGTATATCAAATTGATATAGATAACTTTGTTCTCATAAGCAATAATTTAGCTATTAAGTGGAGGCACTCAATAAATTATTTTGCTAAACCAACTATGATGTAAACCAACTTATCAAGATGAACTATCTTGAATAGAAAATCTGGAAATTATGCTCGAAATTAGATTACTAAGCAAGTTACCTCGCAAGCACTGGCCAGGCTGCAGGTTAATAATAATCGCACATGTAACCATATCATAGATGCATCATATGTGGTATACATGGCAGGTGAATGGGCCCATATTCGCCTTTGATATTTTCAGAATTTATGGGATTCAACCCCAACTTTAGTTGGTCAGTTAATTAATGAGAACAAGTAATATAAGAGAATTCGTAAAGAACTTTCTAGTTCTTTAATATTTACCCATGTGAATTCTCTATTATTGTTGCACAGCATACTTAAATTGATATGGCTAACCTGAATGCCAATTGAATAAATTATCAATATTGGTAAACTTCAAATTTACACCATGACATGTGCAATTATCAATAAACTTCAAGTTTATTATGATATGGGTTTTTATACCAATAAATATCCACTTTATTGTGGCATTCTTTTGTTTGTGTAGTACAAACTGGAGAATGAAGCGAGTAGCTTTTCATATACAAATTATCCCGCTACAAGTTGTAGTAATAGAAGATATCAAATCTTTCCTTTATTTATAGCCTCAATATAATCAGCGCTTTCGCGTGTACTTTGGAAACTGAATAAGTTTCTTTGAGACTTACTACAACACAATACCTTATTGTTAATCAATTGTGTTTCTCCAACATAGTAATAATTGGCTCTTCTAGAGCTCTCAATTAATTTTGTACTACCACAAATTCATCAACATCCATGTGGTGAATATCTCTTTTAAAGAGAAAGTTATACCATTATGGTCATGGTCAAAATTATATGCAAGATATGTTTCTTGTATTATCGTTGTCCTTTAATAATCATATTTTCAAAATATTTTGGCGTACAATAGGTACGTGACCAATGATCATTCATGCCATAATAATGACATTATTTTCATATATCATCTCAAACCTCCTTCTAGAGGTGATGTGGTATATTCACTACCACTAGCACACTCATATTCTTCCAAGAATGAATATGTATTCATAAATCATATGTTGTCACATTCACACCATGAATGGATCATAATCATATGTATGTGCTATATAAAATCTCATGTCAAATATTACTTTCATAAAGTGAAAGATTATTTTGAGAATCTTTATTATTCTCATTATCACAATGATGACGATTATAATTCCGTCTATTGCCACGTCCACATCCATTGATACCTTCACGGTAATAATTTTGTCTTCTTTCAGACTTATCACATACTGCTATCACATTCTCTGCAGGGATATGTAACTTTGTTATCCTTTTCAAATCTGTAAATGCGTCTGGCATTTGATTTGCTATTCTTTGTAAATGAATAATCTTTTGCACCTCTTTTTCACAAATAGAGGTATGTGGAGCAAGATGAAATAATGATGGATTTTTCCACAAAATTTCCCGTTTGGTTTCACCAACTTCTCCCCCTAATTTTGGGAAAAGTGTCTCATCGAATCGACAGTCCGCAAATCGTGCAGTGAACAAATCCCCTGTCAATGTTTCGAGGTAGCGAATAATGGAGGGCGATTCAAACCCAACATCTATTCCTAACCTTCATTGCGGACCCATTTTGGTGCGATATGGCGGTGCTACAGGCACATATACTGCGCATCCAAAAATTCTTAAATGGGATATATTAGGTTCATGACCCAAAACTAATTGCAAAGGGGAATATTTGTGATAATTCGTCGGTCTGAGACGAACTAGCATTGCTGCATGCAAAATGGCGTGACCCCAAACCGAAGTGGGCAGCCTCGTTTTCATGAGTAATGGTCTTGCAATCAACTGCAGACGTTTAATTAAAGATTCTGCAAGACCATTTTGAGTGTGAACATGAGCTACAGGATGTTCCACTTTTATCCCAATTGATAAGCAATAATCATTAAATGCTTGGGATGAAAACTCAGCAGCATTATCTAATCTAATAGACTGAATTGGATTATCAGGAAATTGTGCTCGTAATCGAATTATTTGTGCCATTAATTTTGCAAACGCAATGTTGCGTGATAACAATAGGCACACATGAGACCATCTAGAGGATGCGTCCATTAAAACCATAAAATATCTAAACGACCCACTAGGTGGGTGAATAGGTCCACAAATGTCCCCTTGTATACGTTCCAAAAATGTAGGTGACTCAGTTCCAACCTTTGTTGGTGATGGTCTAATAATTAACTTGCCTTGATAACAAGAAGTGCAAGAAAATTCATTATTTAAAAGAATCTTTAAATTCTTTAATGGATGCCCATATGAGTTTTCTATAATCCGTCTCATCATAATTGATCCAGGATGTCCCAATCGATCATGCCAAAGTACAAAAGTATTGGAATCAGTAACCTTTTGGTTTACTGTGGAATGTGCCTCAATTGAACTAATTTTGTCCAATACAGGCCACAAGATAAAGATGGGAACTTCTCAATGACCCTCTTTTGGCCAGAGACATTCTTTGTAATGATGAGATATTCAAGATTATTCTCATCTATTGTCTCAATATGGTATCCATTTTGAATGATATCTTAAAAACTCAACAAGTTCCTCTTAGACTTGGAGGAGAACATTGCATTCTCTATGATAAATATTGTTCCTTTAGGCAGAGTTATAGTTGCTCTTCCGGAGCCTTCAATCAATTTACGACTACCAGAAATCGTAGTAACATCTTCCTTACACATACTTAAATGAGAGAAATATTTCTTCTCTTTGTACAGCCTCAAATTTTCTTAATGAAGTGTGAAGTTAAGAATACAAAATCATAGAGCTAACATATAATAGGTAAATAACAGCAATAATTTTATGCATTCATGGAAAAGATTAGCATACTACTAGTATTTGACAACCACATATACAATCAATATTAAAATTCCCAATAGATCGTATATTTTAACTCGTGTTCAGCGTATAACAATTGTTGATGCTGCTATAATTTCAGATAATAATTGTAATACCATACATTAAAATATGAACACTAGAACATCACAACAGTGATATAGTACAATATAATGATCTCACAGAAGATTGTATAAAAATAATCCAATGGCTACTAATACTGTGTAGAATGAACAGGGTGCCAAACGCCAACTTATCAGTATAATTATACTAGAGGGACTACAATTGAAACTCCTAGCCATACAATGACATAGTAAATATGTGGCATATAAATATTGAGTGGTAATGGAAAACAACATTCATAATTCAATTGAAATACTGTAATTACAAAAGTAAATTCAATATGCAATTAACATCTTAACAACGTATGGTGTGGTGATAATTTTTTTTTTTAACAATATAAATATATCAGACATTACTAATACATGGGTCACCAAGACGCCAATTTGAATAGAAAAATACACTCATGAGAGAAGCAGCTTAACCAAACAATATGTTAGGTAGAGCCCCGATTAAATTTCAATCATTATATCATTAACTGTTGTTACTTTACTCATCAGAATGAATCTTCTAGATATTTATCACAAATTTCACAAAGGTATAATACATACTAAATAAATATCAAGTAGTATGGTCTCAAATATTAAAATAAATTACCTGAATTAAATAACAAACCATACTCAATTACCTTATGAAATATATATTTTTATTTCCCGCGGCAATGGTTGTTAAAACCTGAAATAAGAGAACGGAGCCAAAGAATTATTATACGAATACATGACTGTATCGTTGTGCAAAAGCATTATACCAAATTGGTTAGAGTCTCGTGCTGATAACGTGTTATAAAATAATACAAGAACAAGAACAATATTGCAGAGCAAGGTAGGGAGAGGAGAATTCTTATTGATATTTTTGGGATGATTTACAATGGGGTAAGATCCCTCTATTTATAGGAAAAGAAAAGACTTAGCCTCAAAGTAAAACTTTTCTATAAGATAGACATTCACTCTAATTAGAGTTATATTCTTAACAAAAAGACTAATTACTTGGTATTTTATGTATTTTCTCATTGGTTTGTCATATTTTAAACCTAACAAGCAGTCAGTTTAGTAAAAACTTCGAATACAGGTGTGATATTACTCAGCTTCACAGTTTCTAAGAGGCGTTACAAAACAGTCTCAGCAACTCAGGTAGAAAAAAGCCAAAAAAGAACCGAATTGAAGAGAAAAAGAGAGAGTGAAGCAAAGAGGAAGAAGAGAGCAAAGAGGAGCGATGGTAGGAGAAGAGAAGAGGCATCAGATGATGCAAAACCTATTCGGAGACCAATCCGAGGAAGAAGAGGAGGAGGAGGAGGTTGAATCCGAACACGAATCCAACCGTCAACCCGATTACGCTTCGGTTCGAATTGTTATCTCAATCCCCTCTTTTGATTCATCAACTTCTTCTTTCTTTTTAAAAATTTAGTTAATTCATTAATATGATATGTTTTTTTTGATTTTTCGTTGAAGTGTTAATAGTTGGCCCTAATTGGTCGTGTATATTTATTGTTTAACGTGTAGAAGAATGATTTCAATCCTGGTTTAATCCAATTTACTGCTCCCTCCATATCAATTGGTCATCGTGAATATTTATTTGTGAATCTATTTGAGGAACACAAGAATTTAAGAAATAAAGGAATACTTTTAAAACTTGTGGTTTAAAAATGCCGTTGGCTATAAGACTTCAGATATAAAAGTTTGTTGTTATGGATAAAATGGGTAGGTTCAGTAAAATTATTTCTAAATTTAGATGTTCTTTTCGGAACGGACTAAAAAGGAAATAAGGTCACGATAAAACGTAACGGAGGGAGTACTTTTTCTGGCAAAAAACAAGAAAGAGAGTCTTGATGAGTTGTGGTCCTATTTAGTTGATATTTTTGAATGTGTGTAGTCAGCTCAGTGGTCTGAACAAAGTGGCTTGTTCTATGGCATGCCATCGGAGTGAATGTTGAAATGTATGCTACTTTCAAGATAAATTTGGATTTCTTATGAATCAGTACGTATAAGTAATCCTATTTAAATAATGAGGACTAGGGAACACTTGTTGTATCGTCATTGGTATATGTATTGGCATTATTTGTAACTGTAGCATATGAATATTTGTTGGGACATAGTAGTTTAGTTTTACAACAACAACAACAACTACCCAGTATACTCCCACCAGGTGGGGTCTGGGGAAAGTAATATGTAGACAGCCTTACCCCTACCCAAAAGGGCAGAGAGGCTGCTTCCAAGCGACCCTCGGCGCATAGGACAGACTGAAAAGCTGCATTGGAAAAACAAAGATAAAGTTAGGAACCAAGGCAAGACAAAACACAATAACAAAACAAAGCATAAGTAATCCTGCAGAAATAACGTAAATGATTATGTAAACATAAGAAACATAAATACCGTCGCATGCGACAATAACAAGCGACAACTATCATATTACCAACCAAGAGGGGACCTACGCTAAAACACTAGTCATCTACGGGTAACCCTACTATCCCACACCCAACCCCGGGAGGGGCGAACGAAGGACTCTAAGAGCCCCTAGCCTGCAACCCTGATCCTAGACCTCCAGACTCCCCTATCAAGGGTCAAGTCCTCGGTAACCTGCATTCTAGTCATGTCCTGCCTAATCACCTCTCCCCAATGCTTCCTAGGCCTCCCTCTACCCCGCCGACCACCAACAATCTCCAGCCGCTCGCAGCTCCTCACCGGGGCATCGGGACCCCTCCTCCGTACATGCCCGAACCACCTCAGCCTCGCTTCCCGCATCTTCTCGTCTATCGGGGCCACCTCTACCTTCTGTCGAATAACTTCATTCTTAATCTTATCTAGCCTGGTGTGTCCACACATCCACCTAAGCATCCTCATCTCAGCAACCTTCATTCTCTGAACATGGGAGTTCTTCACGGGCCAGCACTCTGCCCCATACAACATCGCAGGTCTAACCACGGCTCTGTAGAATTTCCCCTTGAGTTTGTGTGGGATTTTCTTGTCACACAGGACCCCAGAAGCAAGCCTCCACTTCGACCACCCTGCTCCTATCCGATGGGTGACGTCCCCGTCAATCTCTCCGTTCCCCTGAATCACAGACCCAAGATATCGGACACTGTCCCTCTTGGCGATGGCCTGAGAACCAAGCATCACATCCCTGCCCACCCCACTCGGCTCGTCGCTGAACTTGCACTCCAGATATTCTGTCTTAGATCTGCTTATTTTGAAACCTTTAGACTCGAGGGTCTGTCTCCATACCTCTAACCTTTCACTAACACCGGCGCTCGTCTCGTCTATCAATATTATATCATCAGCAAAGAGCATACACCAAGGCACATCCCCTTGGATATGACGGGTTAGAGCATCTATCACTAAGGCGAACAACAGGGGGCTCAGCGCCGATCCTTGATGGAGCCCCATTACCACAGGAAAATGGTCTGAATCGCCACCCATCGTCCTCACCCTAGTCTTAGCCCCATCGTACATGTCCTTGATAACTCTGATATAGGCTTCTGGCACACTTTTCGCCTCCAAGCACCTCCATAGCACCTCCCTCGGGACCTTGTCATACGCCTTCTCCAAGTCGATAAGCACCATATGCAGGTCCTTCTTCTTATCCCTGAATTGTTCCGCCAGCCGCCTGACTAGGTGAATAGCCTCAGTGGTGGAGCGGCCCGGCATGAAACCGAACTGGTTCCCAGATATATTCGTCGCCTCCCTCATTCGCGCCTCAATCACCCTCTCCCAAACCTTCATCGTGTGGCTCATTAGTTTAATACCCCTATAGTTGTTGCAGCACTGGATGTCCCCTTTGTTCTTGTACAAGGGCACCACTGTACTCCACCGCCACTCATCCGGCATCCTTTTAGTTTTGAAGATCACGTTGAATAGCCTAGAGAGCCACTCCCCTCCAGGTTTACCCATGCACTTCCAAAACTCCACCGGGATCTCGTCAGGCCCGGTTGCTCGACCCCTACTCATCCTACGCAACGCCCCTAAGACCTCCTCCACCCTAATGCGCCTGCAGTACCCAAGGTCTCTATGACGCTCTGAATGCCCCAACTCCCCTAGCTCTATGCTCCGATCCCCCTCCTCGTTAAGAAGTTCCCGGAAGTACGCCTGCCACCTCTGTTTGATTTGCGATTCCCCCATCAGAACTCTACCATCCTCGTCCTTGATACACCTGACCTGGTCTAGGTCACGAGCTTTCCTTTCCCTTGCTTTAGCCAGCCGGAATAACTTCTTATCCCCACCTCTCTCCCCTAGTTCCTCATACATGCGACCGAACACCGCGTTTTTATCCTCATAGTAGTTTAGTTTTCTTTCATTTTTTTGATTTTTTAAATTCTGTCTTACACCCTCTACTTGATGATGTCACTTGAAGTGATCTGACATGATATGTGTTATTGTATTGGTCAAAAGAAAAGAAAGCTTCAGACTTTCAATCGATGTAAGCTTTGCTTCTTGGGAATTGGAATTCACATTCTTCATTCTTATTATGTCTGGTTACATAAACATTTCGGACTTTGAAATTGTTCTTGTGCGAATATTTCGTCATCAGGATGATGGGGATGGAGGGCTGGAGCCAGAAGGAGAAGGTGAAGCCGATGTTGAAGGTGAAGGAGAAGTAGAAGTGGAAGGCCAAGGGGAGGCGGAGATGGAGAGTGAAGGTGAAATGCAAGATGTTGATCCTGGTCATGGAGAGAGTGAGGGTGAAAGAGATCAGAGTTCTCAGGAAATAGAGGTTGGTGATCAGAAGGTAGAAAGTGAAGGAAGAGACTCAGAGAGTGATGAAAAAGAAGAATATGGTCAAAGAGTAGTGACTAGTAGGAGGAGGGAAGTAATTGACAGTGAATCAGAAAGATCTGAGGAAAACCGATTTGGTGACAATGAAGACGAGGAAGTAAATCAAGCAGGAAGTCCAAGGTAATTGGTTGCCTGTTCCTTCCTGTCTCCACTTTTTTTCCCCTTCCCCTTTTCTTCCAGATGTTTTTTTTGCTTTGGAGAAAGTATAGACATGTTGTTGATCATTTGGATGGTAAAGTGTGCCCGCTATCTTTACTCTCATTACTTGAGTACATGTACTGGCAGAATGCTGTTTTACTATAAATGCTAATCAAACTTTTATACTCCCAAGGATCTAGTGGCGTACAAGGTGCATGCTTGAGACAACAAAACTCGAATTGCTTAGAAAGAAAATGGAATTGCTTGCATTTTTGGCTCGTTATAGGAGCTTTTTGTGAAGTCTTACTATCCCAATTGTGTATATGTTCAATGTGACAAGTAGTGTGCAATTTTGATCGAAGTTATTTTTGAAAGGGAACTGCTAGATTGAAAGAAAAGGTATCTAGGATAACGGCACCGACAATAGTTTTCTCGATCTCTCTCCATCCTTTTGTGATGCTAAATCCAATGACGAGTCCTATCAAAGTTGAGTTTCCACACTACCATGCATGGAACGGAATTTCATATAAACAAAATATTTGATCTTGCCTTCTCTTCATATTTATACATTAGTCATGATTTGTCTCTTGAACTTTCTACGCCTTAATTCTATTAGTCTACTTATGTGTGAAAGTTCTAACAAATTAAAGTTGCTTGTGCTCATACCCGAGCATTTTAATCCAGTTTGCGTCCCTTGAGCCATAGGAATGAAGAGGGAAAACTGCCAAACCACTTTAACCTTTAAATTAACTGGAAAAGTCTGGATCCTAATGGTTTCTCCACGGGTTGAGTGGTTCCCAACAGAGTTTGAATAACTGGTTTAGAACTTCAGTTTGGCGTTTAGAATTCAAGAACTACACTTATATGTACATGATAAAGGTTCTCAAGAACTATAGTCTTGCAAGTTTAACAGTTTGCAATAACCTTTGTTTTATTTCTCAAGCGTATGGGTTCCAAATTTTAAGTTTGTAAGACATCTGGACAGACTATCTGCTTATTGCATTTGGAGTTGGCAGATCAATTACTTTTAGGCAATCCACTTGATTGATGACAACTACATGTTGGCAGATTGTGCGTGAGTTTATCCGTTGTAAATCCTTCATATCACTCAGATATATTATCACATACGTGGACCAATTGTAAAAATATCCAGACACGTCGTAAAAGGTTTGGTTACATAAGTTGGTCAGTGGAATTTTGATTTCTTATTGTGGAGGAAAGGAATTATTCTTTGATGTTGTTTTGTTGCATCCAAAAGATTTTGATCACAGTGATTTTTTGTTTTGCAGTAGGTCCCCTGGGGAAGAGAAAGATGAGGCTCACATCTCTGCCCCAGAGATTCGTGACGTGTTTGGGGATTCAGAGGACGAAGAAGAGGCTGATTATGTTGTTCAGGATCAAATTGACGAGGAGCAAAATGTTTGTATAAGTGCTAAATGAGCAGTGCTCTTCAACTTCAGTTCTTCTGTGGTACCACTTATGAGTTTAATTTTTTTCCTCCATTGCAGATATCCCCTATGGAAGAAGAAACTAGCTATGGGAAAGTTAGGCCAGAAGACATTATACCCGAAGATGATGGCGGATACGAGTCCGAAGAAGAGCAAGTGGAATCTAAAACTAAGGAAAAACCAGTTGGGCCCCCATTAGAGCTGGAGATTCCATTGCGTCCACCTCCAGCTTATTCAGATAAGGTCAGTATTCTTTCTTGTTACTTCTAACCTAATTCAGAACTTTTTTTCATGTTTATTCCTTTTATTTTTCCCTTTTGGTTGCATCAGTTTGCAGCTAAATTTTGAAAGAACAATAAGAAATGAAAAATAATTTTAATCAGCACAGGTACGGGGTAACTTTGTCCACCAAGGCCTAAATAGATTGGAAGAAATAACCTAAATAACCTACTGTTACCTGATACCTCATGGTTCTCCACCACTTAATTGACCACTAGGCTACACTCTTGGGTGCTGCTTACAGAAAGTTTCAAACTGCAAAATTCTGTATTTCTACGACTTAACTTGGTTGATATTGCACAGTGGTTGCAGTTCTTTCTATGTTTCTCTTGGTAGTTTACATTTACCGATTAGCTTTAGAGAAGCTTGTTTCATCTTTTCCGTGAAGGTTCAGAAGTCCAGTCAACTTAAATTTGTAGGACCATTTTTGCAGACTGTATTGCACAAAATTTCCTTGAATCATTCATATCTAGACTTACTAGTGGAAAACACGACTTTTATATTTCTCACTACATCATTACCATCAGCATCTTCTAATTCTATCATCTGTGATAGAGAAGGGCGAAACCTTTTGTCGATTTATAGTTTCTGATAACCAAAGAGGCCATGTACTATATGTTTTTCTTTCACTCTGAAATTTGTGGATCAAAGAACGTTTCCACACCTTTACCTCATTTGAGTTTTAGACGATCTTTTGATAAGTCAATTGAGTGGTAGACATGAAGTTGTTCTCACTTTTCTGTTTTATGGGAAGTGGTAGACATGATTAGATTTTTTATCCGTCGTTTTGTAAGAGATTCAATGGGCTTGAAGTTATCAAAAGCTTGACCAGAAAACGAATGATTAAGGGGAATCATTGTGTTTAAAGGACGAGAAACTAGACACTGTAAAGATTTTTTGCAAATACCGGACCTTAATGCAAGTTTAGAGCAACAACAACTAAGTCTTTATCACAGCTTAGTCTTTGGTTGTAAAGCTAATAGTTTATTTTCCTTCCATATGTAAGCATCCAATTTTTCACATGGCTTCTTTAGATCCAAGGATGTTATATCATGGCTTATCCTCTGAGAACCTTAAGCAGATTTTAAGTTTTTATTGGGAAAAGAACTTTCAATCAGACTAAACTCTGGTCCAGTTATTTCTTCTACACAAGCAAATTCAGTTGATCCATTCGATGCTATGGCTCATGTGGGGGTTGTCAAATATTTAAAACTTCATTCATGCTGGTCAGTGTTGTTGCTGCCTTTTCTATCAACCACTGGAACCTTTAATGATTGAAAAAAGTTTTACTCGTTGACTTTCTTATAATGCAGATGAACTTGATGAAGGTTTCTAACATAATGGGCATTGATCCTAAGCCCTTTGATCCTGAGACATATGTTGAAGAGGACGTCTTTGTGACTGATGAATCTGGATCTAAGAAACGCATCAGCTTAGTTAACAACATTGTTCGATGGAGGAAAGTTAAAAAGCCCGATGGAACAACAACTGTAAGTGAAGTTTAATTAACTTGCTTGTATCTATATGCCTGGCATGGATCAGAAAAGCAGCTCTATCTCTGATTTTCCGGATGAAATAAGCAAGTTTATTCTTTTTCACCTTTTTCACTCTTTGATTCATCAGATATTAATTTAAGCTTTTAAGATCGTTGGCATGGCGTTGTCTTATGCTGATAGGGGACATATTTCTATAAGAAAAAAAGGAAAATTTTGTAGTTCTGAAGTTATTCTGCGTAATTTACCTCATTAAAAAAGTCTATTCACTTAATTAAAGAAATTAAAAATCATAGTGGTGTTATTCCTTGATTATAGGAACTGAATCAAACAATTGGGGAGAAGGAAACATGAATAATGACTAGGGAAAGGGAAAAAAGAAAACAGACCTGAAGATGACGTTTCTGTGACAGAAGAATCTGCAACTAATAAGCGAATTAGCTTAGTTAATAACATTGTCTGATGGAGGGAAGTTAAAAACCCTGGAAAAATATGCAAGTGAATTTTTGAATAAACTTCGTTATATTTATATGCTGTGGTGTGGTTTCAGAAAATCAGATCATGTCTCTGGGTGTCCTGGTGAAATAAGCAACTTTACGCTTGTTTATGTTGCACAGCTTGATTCAGTAGATATTTCTGTAAGTTAAGCTCATCCGCATGGTGTTGGCTGGTAATTTGAAAAAGGAAAATTTTGTTTTCTGAAGTTTATTCCACATAAGTAAAACAATAAAAATGTTAGTGGAAGGAAAGATGAATAATGACAAGGGAAAAGGGAAAAGGGAAAAAAAAGAAGAAAAGAAACAGAAGACAGGTACATCAAATGAACATGAAATCAAGAAAAGGAGGTATTTTATCTTCTAAAAAAATTAGTAGGCTATCTTGGCTTTAATATTTTTACTGTACTGTCAAATATTGCTGATGTGTATTTTGGAATAACTCAAATGGTTGGACAGCTTGTTCGTTATTTATCTCATTGGTGTAGCTTTTTGATCACTTTAATATTGCATGTGAGTTTGGATTCAAAGATCAATGAGAAAAATTCTCATTCATTTAGCATTTCTTTGTACAGACTGAAATCTGAATGAATGTTCCTATATGTAGGTAGAAAGCAATGCACGCTTTGTGGAGTGGTCTGATGGCAGTGTACAATTAATGATTGGAAATGAAGTTCTGGACATGTCTGTGCAAGATGCACAGCATGATCAAGCACACCTGTTTCTTAGACATGGAAAGGTGAAATCTCATGTCTGTTGTCACTTGTCATATGTGATGCACAATCCTAGTAACCGGGGATGGAATTTCAGGGAACATAGTGATCCTTTCATCAAAACAGCAGATATACGCACACAGCTTCACAAAAAGAAAGAAGAACTTGTAATAGTTAGCCCATTCTCACAGGTTGTTTTTAATCAGTGGATTATTTGTAGGAGATTAAAATACGCAGGAGTAGTAATTTTTACTCCGTATTAGTTAGGAAATTGTACTCTGGGCTTCATAAATAATAGGATTAGTAATTGACAGATATCTGGATTCTGGACTGTCTTGCTGGGCTTTTGTGGGGGGGGGGGGGGGGGGGTTTGTAAGTAGATTGTGAGGTTTAAAATCAAAATGAATATTTATTCCTCTAGCTACAAGGTAAGCAAACACTCTCTGCCCATCACTCTCCTTCCTCCTGTCAAACCTAGCAGCAGACAGTAACCATCTTTTTCCCACTCCATTCTGCTGTACTGGTCCTACTCTGGTGACTTTCCTCAACCCCAGTTCTCTTTTCCCCCGTCCCCACTTTCCTCGTCCCCTTCCTCTCTTCCCTCCTTCCCTACCTGGTTGTCTCTTTATCCGTCCGCAGATTCCTTCCGTCCCAGATTGAATATCTTTCCTTCACCATTGGAAGGCTCCTTTCTTCTTTACTTTTTTGCCAGGTCAGTATCCTCCCTCAACCTGTGATTTTTATCCCTTTTGGTGGAAGCTTGGCTGCATGTCTCGCCGTTTCATTCCTTCCCAATTTATGGGCTTTTTCTATTTTGGATGTGTCGGATATCATTCAATTATTTTTTTCTTCTATACAGCTTATACATGACTTTGAAGAATTTACAGCCATTTAACTATTCAAATTTAAAACTATCATAGTAATTTTTTTCTCTTTCAAACTAACTCCCACCCAATACACTAATACTTCTTTCAGTACCAGGTAATAGTGTAAAGAAAATGTATGTTGGGGAACTCAACCTTAAAAGCTAGCTCATGAAGTGAAAATTGTCCAAGTTCATGGAAGGAGACAACAATTTAATGTGGAACACTCTAACACCTCGTTGCTGGCCAAGATTGGACATCTGGAGTGAGTATAACATTACATGGAGCTTCACTATTCCTCTAAGGCTTTGGTCTAGTGGTAAGAGCAGTGCGTGATGTTGTAGATTAGGCACACATCACGGTTTTGAACCCTGTCATATTCCTGGTATTTAAGTGGAGAAGGGTAGGGCAGGCTCATTGTCCGCCGAGTTTTAAACCGTGCATCACTGTCCCTTCGGGTTTTCTCGATCAATAAGCTGCCGAGTTTTAATCCGTGCATTACTGTCCTTCGGGTTTTCTCGGTCAATAAAAAACTTGGGGTGCAGTATTGAGCATGGTTAAGCTTAGGTACCATGTAAAGAAGATTAACCTTTGCCTCACTCAATCTCAAAAGCTAACCATGAGATGAGGACTGTCCATATGAGGAAATTACAGCCCATCATTCCCTCAACTAATGTGGGTAAAATGTTTAATTTATATGTCAAAGTAACATCTTAAACTTTGTCTCCATTCACATACTGTGATGTGAAAGGATGGAACGGGTACTTTTCCTGGGGCGACAGTTTTAATATTTTTTCCTTCCATAATTTGCTGTACTTCTCGTATAGGAAAAAGGCCTGAAGTTGCTGCAAGTTTCTCCAGGGAAATATGATGGATGTTGCCTGACTATCGAAAGGTCTTAAAGAAACATGTTGAATTTTGATGACCGTTGTCAAATTTATGGCGAAAATACAACGTTAGTTGGTTCGGTAATCAATTGGTTAAAGTACTTGATGCAACTTTTGAACGCAAAAGATGGAACTGTGCCAAGTGAATTTGAGTAGTAAAATTTTCTTATATTTCAATTAAATGCCCGATTGAGCTACTGAGTGGATATCCCATTTTAATTCAATTCCTTTGTCCATGGATTATGGTCCTGTCATCTCCTGCATTCCACAAACAAGACTTGCTTCTTGGGGCTGTTGTACTTTTAAGGTGTTATCAGTGGCCCCATCATGCAACTTTATTTTCAATGAAGACTACCATTTAGATGTTTTGGCTAGCTATGGTGTTCTGCTAGTTATCAACTGATTCTTTTATATTTTTGCTATTGCTTTATCCTATTAAAGATTAAGTGAATCAGAAGCTGAAGGCTATTCCAATTCCAGTGAGGTAGTATTAAGTGTGAGATCAGCCTACATACTATTGAGATTAGGTTGACGCCTATGACGTGCAAATACATGCATTTGCTGCAATCGATCTTTGATGATCATATTTAGATTTAATACAGTTTACTTTTTTGTCTTCAATACAAAAGTCTATGTAATTTATGACGTTTATTACCCAGTGATCCTTAGCATAAACACCTAACTCTCAGGGAATACTACAATCACAAGGGAGAATTTTAAGAAAGATGAGGTTTATGCCTTCATCCTTGACATCAAACTCTCACCGTCTATTGACTGCCCTTGTTGATTCACGTCATAAGAAGGTATACAAAGTGAAGAACTGTTTCACTGACATTGACCCTGAGAGGGAGAAAGAGCAAAAGGAGAAGGTAAAATTGATGAGTAATGGATTATGCTTTGATTTTGTTATGTTATAGCTGGTAAGTTGACTTTGACATTCATTTTGTCTATGAAGGCTGAAAGCCAAACAATCAGAGCAAATGTAATCCTCAACCGGAAAAAAGAGAAGGTCAGCCGTAAATACATGCCTGCTGTACGTAGGGAGCGCCAACTCTCTCCTGGTTTCTTAGAGGATGCGCTTGAGGAGGTAAGGTTTCTTATTTTCATCTACCATGCATATTGTAGGATGCAGTAGACAGTGGCATTGTGCATAGAAACCTCCTGATCCCTGCTTTCTTTGAAGTGGATGAATTATATGTTCACATCATTCAGTGTTTATATGAGTGTTGCCTTGTGGGAGACGTTAGTTGAACTACTCGGCATTCCTTAGAAGAATTGCCACTCTGATCTATCTTGATATCTGCTTATTGGAATTTTATCTCATTATCAGGAAGAGGATACTGATTACTATGACTCTCGACGGTCTGCTGCTCGACGTCGCTTTGAAGAAGATCTAGAAATGGAAGCTCAAGCTGAGAAACGAATCATTAATGCGAAAAAGGTGCAGAAGTCCCGTAGAATTAGAGAACTTTTCCCTTGTTTTCTTTGTTACTTTTTCAGCTAACATGAAGATTTTCCCCTTGTTCAGAAAGATATTCCTAGACAAACATCATTCTCTGCTTCAAAACATTCTCGACGCCCTATTGATTTTGAAGATAGCGAGAAGGAGGAGTCGGAGTATGAAACTGAAGAGGAGGAAGAGGAAGAAGAGAGGTCTCCCCCACGTAGAAGGGATGTGCAGGAGGAGCAGGAATATGAAGAAGAGGAAGAGCGTGATCAGGGAGAGGAGGAAGAGGCATATGAAGAGTCAGAAGAGGAGGCTGAGGTAGGAAACTGATCTTCATTGTCCAGTAAACCCCATCTGAACCTTTTTGATCATGTATTGCATTTAATAAATAGGTAATTGTGAAAAATTTAAACTTTTACTGGAAATCTCTATAATTTTGAGAAGTATTTCTTAATCTGCTAGTTTGTAAACTGTCGTGCCAGAACTGCTGTAATCTTTCCAGACACATAGGCCTTGTCATATAGACCGGTGAGATGGTTCAACCAGATGCATATAGTGTTTGACATTGCGTGCCATTTTCCTCGGCAGCCGAGTCTGATGTTTGCTCAGTAAAATATTTTGAGGATAGTTTTATAAAAATGTTAAAAACTATGCTGGAGTGGGTTAGCAAGCTCAGGATCTAATGTTTGCTAGATATGCTAATGAGACTTTCAAGACCACGTGGGCTCCTTGCTGTATCCCTTGTGCAGTAAATTGGTGGCACTACAAGCTATCTAGTGCAATATCTGGTTATTTTGTGTGTTGGCTATGTAGTAATTTGGAGATAAGATTGTCGGAAGTGTGAAACTTATTATGCCGTACTCCCTCTGTTTCAATTTATATGAACCTATTTCCTTTTTAGTCCGTGCCAAAAAGAATGACCTCTTTCCCTATTTGGAAACAATTTACCTTTATGCAATTATTTATATCAGACACATCGCACTTCCGCTCGGGTCGAGGCTTCCACTTGTCCTAAGACGGATCAAAAAAGAGTGGGGAACCCCTCGCTGGTTTTTGGAAATCGACATCAGGAAGTGTTTTCACACCATCGACCGACATCGACTCATCCCGATTTTTAAGGAAGAGATCGACGATCCCAAGTTCTTTTACCCCATTCAGAAAGTCTTTTCCGCCGGATGATCCACACAAAATATATATGCCTCATTTTACACCACAAGTTCAAAAGTCTTCTCTCTTTTCTTAAACTCCATGCCCAGTCAAATGGGTTCACATAAATTGAAACGGAGGCAGTATTAAATTAAATATCTAGGAGCGAGACAAAAGCTACAAAGCTGCCAGCTTGAATTTTGGAACAAATAATTACCTTATCTACCTTATTCTTCTAATCTTTCAAATTTTTAGTAAATGCTAATAATATTGTTATATAGGAACAACGATAAGTGATTTTAGCTTAAAAGAACACTTAAAGTGCTTAAAAAGCAATTATTCATGGTAGAGATTTTGAAGAAATTCTCTCTTGCCTTGCTAATTTAACATATGGAATTTCAAATTGAATTTTATTTTGCTAATGAACAATAAAAGTGCACCATAGAATAATTGTACCAAACATAACTAAGGGATTGCATTGCGATAGAAGGGTTGGAGACCTGGAGGAACAACTTTGGGAAACAAGGTTTGAATCCCCGCAGAGCTAACTCTAAGTGACTCTTCCTATCAGCCTTAGCATTGGTGTATAGCAGGTACCCGATGGCTTAGTTGAGGAATACAAAAGTTGGCTCGGATATTACTCTTACTAAAAAAAGAGAAAAAGAGTAACCGCATCAAACTTTAATTAAGTGTTTGTATGCACACTATGCTCTCCAAGACGTGCGCCTCCCAAAATGGGTCTTACAAGTATATTAATGATTGAGCTAGTATTTATTGTTACTGGATCCCTTTTGGTCAACAGATGGAAACTTATTTATTGATAGAGTTATACAACAACAACAACTACCCAGTATAGTCCCGCGAAAGTGGGGTATGGGGAGGGTAATACGTACACATGCCTTACCCCTATCCGAAAGGGCAGAGAGGCTGTTTCCAATCGACCCTCGGCTCAGTAAAAGGAAAAGAAAGACAAAGACAAATACAAAGACAAAGACAAAAGAGCATTAGTATCTCCAGCATAAATCACATAAATAATTATCTAAACATACCCATAAACCATAAATAAAATGACATACAGTAATATCGATCAGTAATTACCCTAAGAACTCTTATGCTCACATAAATACTAATCCAAATATAAACCATAAATAAAATAGCATGCAATATGGGGCACAATACAATACACAAATTATCTATAGAGAGCCCTACCAAACCCTCCCCCCAGCCCCGGGAAAGAAGAACGAAAAATTTTAGAAGTCCCTATCCTGCAACCCTGATACTAGACCTCTAGACTCTCCTATCAAGGGCCATGTCCTCGAAAATCTGCAATCTATCCCTGTCCTGCCTAATCACCTCTCCCCAATACCTCTTGGGCCTCCCTCTGCCTCGACTCGTGCCAACCACCGCCAGCCGCTCACAACTCTTCACCGGGGCGTCGGGGCTTCTCCTCCGCACATGCCCGAACCACCCAAGCCTCGCTTACTGCATCTTCTCATCCACTGGAGCCACCCCCACCTTTTTCCGAATGACTTCACTCTGGACTAATTCTGCTTACATGAGCTTTGCAAAGTTTGGCTGGTCCCAAACTCAGGGAAAAGAGGATTATGGTAAATAGATTGCCAGTGAAGGAAAACTGACTATTATGAATCCTCTTAATTGGGCCTGATTAGACTGAAATGGATATAAAGTATTTATATAGCCGACACGGGACTAGTTTTGCATTGAGGCTTAATTGATTAAAATTGGTCTTGCTATTATGGACTATAAAGATGCTCTGTTATAGATGCCAGCTGTTCACTGCCTTTTTAACTGTAGAACTTTAATGGAAAAGGGATTCAGTTTTGAAGCTATACTGCAGCTTGATATCCTTAATAGCTGCTGTAGCGAATTTTGTTCGTGGTTATTATTGCATGGAAATGAGGGATATATTACCATGTGTTCTCAAGACGAGCTGTTGGATTCGTTAACCCTAGATGGCATTAGAACGAGAAATTGTATCGCGAGATTCAAGAGAAGCAACAAAACAAAGCTGGCAATTTTCATACATCAACATTTTTCGTGAAGAAGACTTTCTTTTTTCTTTTTAAACACTAAAATCTTGGGCAAAGGTCATAATGTTACTACCGTTCAGAAGAGGACAATGCAAGATAAAGGGGAACAAATTGAAAGATGAGTTGTATCTTCCTAGGCGTTATTCCAATAGCAGAAGAAAATGGTTTTCCGGTGCTTCAGAGTTGAAACTTAAGTGTCTATGTGGCATTAACAGAATCAAATCTGTTCAGTGCATCTAAGATACCGGAGTTATCAGCAACAATAAATGTCCTCTTCATTTAATTTCCTTGAAGGAATGATATGATAGGGGTTTTGATGGAGAA
Source organism: Nicotiana benthamiana (assembly GCA_034376525.1). NCBI lineage: Eukaryota > Viridiplantae > Streptophyta > Magnoliopsida > Solanales > Solanaceae > Nicotiana > Nicotiana benthamiana. The sequence continues at coordinate 105,269,182 of CM067335.1, read as the reverse complement.
AAAAGAGTTTTCTGGTTTTGCGGCAATTTCCTATCCCAATTAGTGAGGTATGGGGAGGGTAGTGTGTACGCAGACCTTACCCCTATCCTGGGATAGAGAGGCTGTTTCCAAATAGACCCCCGGCATCCTTCCCTCCAAGAACTTCCCATCTTGCTCTTGGGGAGACTCGAACTCACAACCTCTCGGTTGGAAGTGGGGGTTGCTTACCATCAGAGCAACCCCTTTTATGGACAATTGTAGGTAAATTTGTTATCAAGGGAGGAAGAATATTGGGCGATGGATGCTAGCCTTTTCATCACTGATGAGATATGAATATCTCATGAGGTGTTCCTGGTGTTGCATTTTTTTGCTGTCGCTTGTGCACATGCAACAAGGCCTTTATGGCCTGTTTCTAAACTTTCTATTTTAAATGCGAAGGCACATTTTTCTGGAAAATAACTGGTTTTTACAGAAGTATACGCGATCAGATAGTAGCCTCTAGGAAATAGATGATTTTCCACTTGATGTTTCTGAACCATTCCACTTTTAGAAGTCAGCATCGCTTAATTTTACTTGTATGAGTGAGCTCTTGGTGTCACTTCATCTATCAGATTAGGGCCTAATGCCTGGATATGAAGTTCTTGAGACGCTAGATGGCACAATAGTAAATTTGATATATCAGTTCCGTGGAGAAGTTGGTGAAATCAAAGCAAAGTGTAAACCGTTGTCAGTGCCAGCAGGTGCAAATATCCATTTCCGAGAAGTTAGTGGAGTCATGTACAATGCCTAGTTATTTGAGGCGTGGAATATAAATAAATCAACATAGATTACACGTAATGTAGGAGTTAAAAATTTACCTGTTCAGGAAAAAATATGACTTAAAACAAATGGGTAATGAGTTGGCTATATTGATGTCCGGAATAGTTCAGCTCATATTATTTGATAAGACAGAATACTTAAGCTCATCTCTTAATTTTTATTGCGTTCCAATTTGGGGCTGGCTGTATGACTTCTTTTTAGGTAGTTGTTTGGTGTGGTTTTCTATGAAATTGTCTCTAATTTCCTCCTTTTTTAACAACAACAACAACAACTACCCAGTATACTCCCACCAGGTGGGGTCTGGGGAGGGTAATATGTATACGAGCCTTACCCCTACCCAAAAGGGCAGAGAGGCCGTTTAGTTTCCTCCTTTTTTAAGAAGTGAAAAATGTATCAAGTTCCATGCATAGAAGTTACTTGAAGTTGAAAGGCAGAACTCCAAGTTCGATGTTTCAGTTTTCTTCAACAATAATGAAGAATTCGGAATGCTACTCAAAAATTGCCGAAATCCAAATTCTGTGCTCGCCTACCAAATATCATCCTGGTTCTTTGTATATACTGCTTGTAGATTGCCACCATATCTAACTTACCAAATCGTTGCATCACATTTACCTAAGCCAAAGACTGCAATCAGTGGAGTTTCCTTGTCAGCACATAAATTTGCCCAATCTCCACTCTTCCCTATTAGCAAAGATTTCTGCAATGACCATTGATCGCCATGTGAGAGCCAGAAGAAGATGCGTGTTCAGTGTTCCGTGCTCCTAAGTTGCTCGGACTCGGGTGCGGGTATCCGATACGGGGACGGTTCCGAGTATCGGATTCGGCAAAATCTAAATTTTAAGATTCGGGAGTGCGAATTTGGATATGGATACGAGTGCTGGGATACGGCTAAGAAAATTCAAAATAATAAAAAAAAGAACTATAAAAATATTATAAATATTGAGACTACATGCTAGGTCTACGTGAAGTACAAAATCAGAATATGACATTATTTTTGGTTTCTCCGACACACAAAGCGTCAAATATGAGACAAAAATACTACAACATTGAGGTATGCCATTTTCCATAACTTCAATCTGTTTAATTTTTGATTTTGAGAAATTAAAATCTCAATTTTTCTTCCAAATTTGTCGATGGACTCCGATCGAAGTGTCTGAAGTCGGTTGGCCGTATACGAGACGTTTTCCGCTCCAGCACCGTCCAAGTCTCGTATCGGGACGGGGATGACACCAAAATTGAAGAATCCGTGCAACTTAGCCGTGCTCCTATGGTCATGCCGATGCAGCATCATGGACATCAAAGGATGAAACAAGGGGGAGATTTCGGTGCATAAGTATAATGGAAGAAAAATGGAATCTAATTTCTAATCAAAAGAGATCTTTTCAAAAACTAAATGAAATCAATTAATTTATATTTTAATGGAAGATGGACAACATTTATGGTACTATCTTGTAATATTTTTACTGCCTTTTATATGTTTCACTCTTTTCTATGCAGCCTTTGTTTAAGTTCCCTTTTGAAGTTTGATTCTTCCGAGCATTATAACCATGGTCCATCATGTTTGGTGATCAGTCCTGTTGAGATTCAACAGATGCAACAATCAGGGAAACTCCCGGTAAAATTTGATTACTCAAGAGGGAAAACTGGAAAGGAACATAGATTACAGCGAAATCAATCTAATACTTCAACCTTCAGAACCAGAACGTCCCCCAGTTACCTGTACAAATGTGATGGATTACAGAAATATGCTTTCGACAGGGACCTTCTAGTTCTCTTTTGGAGTTCCCTATTATGGTTATAATCTTTGGTTCTGTGCTGATTAACACTGTTTTGTATGCTAAATATTTAACTAGGGTTTTGATGCCATGCAGTTTGAAGAATTCACTCATCTGAAATTTGATTGTTAAAATCATTTACTTTATATCTCTCACTTTTCTTTCTTGTTTTGTCAAAACTCATCAGGAGCCGAAGCAAAATGCTAGGGAATCAGCACCAAGTAAGCGGAAAGGGATCGAGTCGGATGAAGAATCTCCTCCAAGGAAGACAACAACTCATCGCAGAATGGCAATTGTTTATGACAGTGAGGAAGACTGAAATGTAATAGCATGGAATCTGAGACAGGTGAGTGTTGGATGTGAACCATTTTAAGCTCCCTGTATGACATGCTTCTTCTGTGATAAGATGTCGAGGCTTCTTTTGTGATGGATGTATAACATGCTGAGTTTTGTTTTCATCTTGCATATAAATGTCTCTACTCTTGAGAGCATTTTTTGCCCCATATTTTTTTTTCTTCAGCTCTACTGAATCAGAATTTTATTGCATCCATTGAAAGCTTATATGCTGAATGTTCTATTTTTCTTGTTAAATTGTTACTGGAGTTTTATATGTTACCATCTCAAAAAATAATTAGTGGAGTTTATGCGTAGTTGCTGACGTTTAGCTGTAGCTATTGAACTAGGTCAAGTTTAGGAGTTTTTGGTGATATTTGTAGATTGGTTGCAATAGATTTTTGCCATTCCAAAGACCGATTGATGGTAGAATTGCGAAGTAAAAGTTGAAGAACTTGTTGATAACTTGATATTGATAATGTTTTTGGCTGCGTAGTGGTCAAGTACTGGTGGGTTGTAGTAGTAGTAGTAGAATTACCTAAATGAATCATCATATTGGTTCTTGCATAATTCTAGTGGTATATCTATATTTTTATATCTCTATCTGTAGCTAATATGGTTCTATACCAGAGTTAAGAACGATGGTGAAATCCTGATGCTTCCTTTTCTGCGAGGGATACATCTTTTATCCATTTTTAACTAGAGTTACTTTGAATCCTGAGTGCTAAATTCTCGTCTATAAGAGAACTACTTTTGTAGTTTTCACAGAACTGCGCGCGCACCTTGTAGATTTTTCAGATTAAAGTTTGGAATGTATTCACAACCTTTCTTGATTCGGGTTTGTATTTGGCAGGCAAATTTGCACAGGATGGAATGGAACGCTCGAAGTCCCGGGGACTTGATAAGAGGCATCGAGTGCCTGAATGTTGTTCAGTTATACATCACCAACCTACCTTAGATTTATACTTTCAGATGTCTTTCTTATACTGAAGTTGCTGAAGAGCCGTAGCAGAACTGATGTTACTTTTTTTTCTTCTTCCTTATGTTGGAATTGTTTTTTAAGATGGATATAACCTGGTTCTTATCAGCTAGCTATTTATAGATGAAACTTGAAACTTAGTACAGCTTGCTTTCTTTACATGTTCAGCAGTTTTTGTTCCCTGGTTTGATTCAGCAGTTATTCTGTAACCATACCAAAGAGGCAAGGAGGGGAGCAAAAGCATGCCCACCTGCTCCCTATAGGAAAAGGTATCATTCTGCTGTTCTTGTAATCTATTTGGCTCTTTTCAAGATGTATAATAGGGGTGCAAACTGGTCGGGTTGGGTCAGATATGGGCGAGTCAGAATAGGTACTATAAAAAAAAGAAGATAAATTATTCGATCTAACTCATATTTAATACGGATAAAAAACAGGTTAATCAGCGGATAAAATTGATATTCATATTTTATAAGTGTAAAAGTTAAATTCACTGGTTATCCATTTTCTAAGTGGATAATATAGTTATTATTCATATTTGATCTGTCTTTAAAAAGTTTATTATCCAATATATTTTTAATAGATAATATGGGGGAATAACTGTTTTCTTTCCATCATTTTACCACCACAATGTATAATTATGAAAAGATTTTATCTAATCATTGTTCCATTAAGCCATTCTAACCATGTCAAAAAGATGGATGATTATACAGGCACCTTTGTATTGACATTCTAGCCATTCACATTCATAATATTATCGTATAACTCTTACTCTGTTTTAGAATTTTTTTACAATGTGAATTGTGATAATGAAGCGCTTCATGAAAATGACAGACCACATTGGATAACCAAATGTGTTACTCTATTTACTATCCTTTCCGCAAACAATGTAATAGAAGTCCAACACAACTTTTAAAAATTTACCTGAATTGAAGAATTATGCACACCATTAAATATATGCAATTTCGCACTCCAGGTAATGTCTCTATGCATATGTAAAATTTTGAAATTTATTTAACCTTCTTGAAGCAAGTTAATATTTTTCATCGTTTAGTAATTTAGAGTATCTCATAAGCATCACAACAATAACAACAACAACAACTACCCAGTATAGTCCCACGAAGTGGGATTTGGGGAGGGTAATATGTAGACGAGCCTTACCCCTACCCAAAAGGACAAAGAGGCTGTTTCCGATCGACCCGCGGCTCAGTGAAGGAAAGGAAAAATAAAAACAAAAATAAAAATAAATTGTAATATTGTAGTAATAGTTTTGATTCTTTGAATGCGTTTCTTCCTCTTGAAAAAGAAATTGCAAAATAGACCAAATGTGTAAATTCCCCGAAACTATTTCAAAAGAAACTGAATGTTTATTTTGCAATAAGACTGGGACCCAAAGTGAATTATGTAAAAAATGAGGAGAGGCAAATTTATATTCCAGGTCAGTCTAGTAGTTACCAAGAGAAACACTCGATATTCCACGTAATCATTGTATTGCCACGTGGCAGTTAAGGAAAATAAAAAAGGTCTGGTAGTTTCTAGGCTCACCTTCTAACCTTCCAGACTTCTCTGTTTCGTTAACATAAGCACTGCTCTCCTCCCCCTTCTCTGCGCATTTGAACAAACACTTGAAACGGTACTGTATTTCGCCGAACAGATCTAAAGGAATTCTCTTTTCTGCTCTCAGAAATTCTATTTCTTGTTTAAGGTATACTTGCATGTCTCTATTGAGCTTATGTTTCTTCTCTTCGATTTTCATTTTTTTTTTTGTGGATTTACTCTTGTGGCATTGTATGCGTACTTGCTATTCCATTGAGAATTTATGTTGTGGTTTCCGGTAGTATGCGTTTGATGGAATTGCGCGTACTTTTTTCGTTATTGAGTTGCTTCGAAAATATAACTGGCTTTGCTATTGATCGTTATGTTCTGTTTCAGGAGTCCAATTTTTGTTTGGTTTTTGTTAACATAAGTAGATCAGTTGGTCTGATAGTATGCTTGCGGAGCTAGTAATTCTAAGGGGAATTCAAAAATCTGTTTTTATCCTATTTAGGCATTTAAGTTTGCAATTCCCTTCATTCCATGTTGCTCCGGCGTAGTCACATAGTGAAGGGTTGTTCGTTAACATCCTTCTTTGAAAAAGTATACTGCATATGTAAAAAATTATATTTTGTCTATGGTTGTGGCTATAGGTCAGAAATTACTTCTTATAAATATATATAGTATTAAACTAGACTCACTGTGCTCGATATAGTTTCTCCCGTTCTTCTCTAGGTAAGTTTCATGTTATGGCAAATTTTACTATTAAATGATTCCTCACATTCTGTTCTTTTATTGCAGCTAGTTGAAAGACACATAATTAGTCATGAATCCTGAGAAATTTACCCACAAGACCAGTGAAGCACTTGCTGAGGCACATGAACTAGCTATATCAGCAGGGCATGCTCAATTTACACCCTTACATATGGCAGTGGCTTTAATATCCGATCAGAACGGTATTTTCCGGCAAGCAATTGTGAATGCTGCTGGTAGTGAAGAAACAGCTAATTCAGTTGAAAGGGTATTCAAACAAGCCATGAAGAAAATCCCTTCTCAAACACCAGCACCTGATGAAATCCCACCCAGCACTCCACTGATTAAGGTGCTCCGACGAGCACAATCGCTGCAGAAGTCTCGTGGCGACACCCATTTGGCAGCTGATCAGTTAATTTTAGGCCTTCTAGAAGATTCCCAAATTGGTGATCTTTTAAAAGAAGCTGGGGTTAGTACAGCAAGAGTGAAATCAGAAGTAGAGAAACTTAGGGGAAAAGAGTGTAAAAAGGTAGAAAGTGCTTCAGGGGACGCCAATTTCCAAGCACTTAAGACTTATGGTCGTGATCTTGTTGAACAAGCAGGAAAACTTGATCCTGTGATTGGTAGGGATGAAGAAATTCGAAGAGTAATTCGGATTTTATCGAGGAGGACAAAGAATAATCCGGTGCTTATTGGTGAGCCTGGTGTTGGTAAAACAGCAGTAGTTGAAGGGCTAGCACAAAGGATTGTGCGAGGCGATGTCCCGAGTAATTTGGCTGATGTTAGACTTATAGCATTGGACATGGGAGCATTAATTGCTGGAGCAAAATATAGAGGTGAATTTGAAGAGAGGTTAAAGGCAGTGTTAAAGGAAGTGGAAGAAGCAGAAGGGAAAGTGATCCTTTTTATTGATGAGATTCACTTGGTTTTAGGTGCTGGTAGGACTGAAGGGTCTATGGATGCTGCCAATTTGTTTAAGCCAATGCTTGCTAGGGGCCAATTAAGGTGCATTGGTGCAACAACTCTCGAGGAGTACAGGAAGTATGTGGAAAAGGATGCTGCATTTGAAAGGCGTTTCCAGCAGGTCTACGTGGCTGAGCCTAGTGTTCCTGATACTATTAGTATCCTTCGTGGGTTGAAGGAGAAGTATGAAGGGCATCATGGTGTCAAAATTCAAGATAGAGCTCTTGTGGTTGCAGCCCAACTTTCGGCTCGGTACATTACAGGTATGTCATTATCTGGGTTGTTGTTGTATTTGATGAATTTCACCTTTGATCAATAATCAAGTAAAGATGACACTACAGGAATATAGTAATGTATTTAACGTTGAAATGTGATGCGTCACAAGTCAGTATTGTGGTTGTCAAAAAATTTCCCTAAAATTGTAAAGAGAGGGTCCCTTTTTCTTTTACGTCTAAGCAGGATGGGTGTGAATCTAGTTTTATAACTAATTTAGCCGAATCGTGTCCCATTTGAATGATTAAGTTATATTCTGCTTCTTTGTGCTTTTCAAGGTGATAACGTTTAATCTTTGGTTTGTAGTTTCAGACTGATAGAAGTATGATTGATGCATACTCACCTTAATTGGTTGGATGGGATTATGTATTTGCTCTTTATTAATACGAATTTTCTTTAAAGCTTTTTCTATCCCTTGCTATGGAGAATTGCTACTGTCGCTTTGCGTATCATTTTCCAGTTTGCCATAATTTTGTGCAGATAGGGATTACTAATCTGTGAATTTTTACTTTCAGGTCGTCATTTGCCAGATAAGGCTATTGACCTAGTTGATGAGGCTTGTGCAAATGTAAGAGTTCAACTTGATAGTCAACCTGAAGAAATTGATAATCTTGAAAGAAAGAGGATTCAGCTAGAAGTGGAACTTCATGCACTTGAGAAGGAAAAGGACAAGGCTAGCAAAGCTCGACTCATTGAAGTAAGTATTACATCCTGGAAATGATTTGACCTATAATTCTGGAACCTGTATATTAAATATGGACAAATAACGTAATTACTATTTCAGGTGAGAAAAGAACTTGATGATTTGAGGGACAAACTCCAGCCTTTGACGATGAGGTATAAGAAAGAGAAGGAAAGAGTTGACGAGCTTCGCAGGCTCAAGCAAAAGCGCGATGAACTCACGTATGCTTTACAAGAAGCTGAAAGGAGATATGATCTTGCTAGAGCAGCAGATCTTAGGTATGGGGCTATCCAGGAAGTGGAAGCTGCTATAGCAAATCTTGAGAGTAGCACAGACGAGAGTACAATGTTAACTGAGACTGTCGGACCTGATCAAGTTGCCGAAGTAGTCAGTCGCTGGACTGGTATTCCTGTCTCAAGGCTTGGTCAGAATGAGAAAGAGAAATTGATTGGTCTTGGTAATAGATTGCACCAAAGAGTGGTTGGGCAGGATGATGCAGTTAGAGCTGTTGCTGAGGCTGTACTAAGGTCTAGAGCTGGGTTGGGAAGGCCACAACAACCAACTGGTTCATTCCTTTTCTTGGGACCAACTGGTGTTGGGAAAACTGAACTTGCTAAGGCTCTCGCTGAGCAGCTCTTTGATGATGACAAGTTGATGGTCAGAATTGACATGTCTGAATACATGGAACAGCATTCTGTTGCCCGGTTGATTGGTGCTCCACCAGGGTAAGGACCCTTTAACTATTCATAGGATAAAGTAACAAGTCATACTTTTACAAGTCAACTATATCTGCCATAATGAGGTTGTGGTGTAAAATTGCATCTTCTGTAGAACTGTGTAGCCCCATTTCTCTATAGATATTTAATAGTTTACGTCTCAAGTGACGAATGCTGAACATGTTCTGTCTGTGCAGTTATGTGGGACACGAGGAGGGGGGACAGCTCACTGAAGCTGTAAGGAGGCGCCCTTACAGTGTAGTGCTTTTTGACGAGGTGGAAAAAGCTCATCCTACTGTGTTCAATACCTTGCTTCAAGTGCTGGACGATGGACGATTAACAGATGGTCAGGGTCGTACAGTTGATTTTACTAATACAGTCATTATTATGACCTCAAATCTTGGAGCAGAGTATCTCTTGTCAGGATTAATGGGCAAGTGCACCATGGAGAAGGCTCGCGATGTGGTCATGCAGGAGGTATGTTCGAGCAGCCTATTTGCTGCTAATTATTTTTGGCATTGTTTGCTTGTTTACATTATTATTAGAGTTTCAATTGTTCACATATATGTTTTTGTCACAGGTGAGAAAGCACTTTAAGCCTGAGTTGTTGAATCGGCTAGATGAGATTGTAGTATTTGACCCTTTATCGCACGAGCAGTTGAGGCAAGTATGCCGTCACCAACTGAAAGATGTAGCAAGCCGTTTAGCTGAGAGGGGTATTGCCTTGGGCGTTACTGAGGCCGCGTTTGATGTCATTCTTGCTCAGAGTTATGACCCTGTAAGTATCACCATCTGGTATTCCAACTTAACATTTCATGGTGATTAGAAAAGCTAAGACAAGAGGGGTTGATGTAAGCAACCCCACTTCCAACAGAGGTTGCGAGTTCGAGTCTCCCCAAGAGCAAGGTGGGAAGTTCTTGGAGGGAAGGATGCCGGGGGTCTATTTGGAAACAGCCTCTCTACCCGAGGGTAGGGGTAAGGTCTGCGTACACACTACCCTCACCAGATCCCACTAGGTGGGATTATACTGGGTGGTTGTTGTATTTCAGGGTGATTAGACTAGGGTCTTGAGTTTAGATACCAACTATGTAGATATTTGTATTAATCTTCTTGTGGCGGGTTACACTTGTTTTTTCAGTTGCTAATTTCACTTACTACGGACAATTATTTGTAGTTAAATTTTAGGTGATCTAAACATTGTAAAAATTATCTTAGAACTCTTGGTGTATAGAAGTGAAATACTTTGACAATTGATTGTGTTAACTTTTTTTACAATTGCATTACAGGTTTATGGTGCAAGACCTATTAGAAGGTGGTTGGAGAAACGAGTGGTAACTGAGTTATCCAAGATGCTCGTGAAAGAGGAGATCGATGAGAATTCAACCGTCTACATCGATGCTGCATCCGATGGGAAAGATCTAAGCTATCTAGTGGAGAAAAATGGAGGGCTTGTCAATGCTGCCACTGGGAAAAAATCTGATATATTGATTCAGCTTCCTAATGGACCGAGGAGTGATCCTGCTCAAGCAGTGAAAAAGATGAAGATTGAAGAAATAGTGGACGATGATGAAATGGAAGACTGCTGAGGCCGTAAAATCACGGGGGTAAAATGAAGAGAATAATACTTCGCTCAACTCTTTGTGATGGAGTCCAATAACATTCTCAGGAAGTGAATGTATATGATCACAGATTTTTGTTGAATGTACAGTGGTGTTTTATGAATCGAATGTCTAAACGGGGGGATATATTCCCAAAGTTCCAGAAAAACTTGTGCTTTTCTCTTTTGTTTTCTTTGTCCACGTTTTGAATGTCTAAATGGGGGGATGAATTCCCGAAGTTCCAGAAAAACTTGTGCTTCTCTCTTCTGTTTTCTTTGTCCACGTTTTGAGTTTGGAGCGGTGTCGCTTAAGTAGTGGAGAAGTGTTAATGTCAAAAGTTGAAGAGGGCTTGTGTTGAGAATGTTGGAGTGATGTAAAGGTGAATTCACGATTGTCAATGAGTCCAATCTTATAGTATATATACATATTTTAATTAGTTTGTTTGGCGAGAAGTTTTATTTTGTGTTTTATACAATTATACTAGTTGTTTTTTGTCTTTCAAATTTGTAGATAATTTTTGTCTTTCAAATTTGTAGATAACAATTTTATATTTTTGGGTCTACGGAAATTTGGGTTCATAAAATTGTAGGAAAAAAAATTACCTTATACAAGTAGTGTGGCGTGGAACCATAGAAGTTCAATCACTATTTTTCTTCTAGATAGGATTGGACTGTGTGCTGCGTATTTCTTTTTCTCCATGTACCTTGTCCAAACGGATGATGCCTTGGATAAAAAAGTCAAATTTAGTGACGCTAATTAAAACATCAGTTCAATGTTTTGGTTCGTGAAATCTCAGTAAGTTGTTTCAATGAGGTTTAATTTTTAATCAGGGAGAGAATTGACTTCAACAGCGTGGCTATTATACACATTAGTGTGGACGTGATTCGATTGAACATATAATGTTATGTGGCTGCGTTGAAGGACACTTGTGTTAGTAAGAATAAAGGCAAATAGAGTAACCAAGTTTTTGTGTCTTAAAGCTTGTGTTCTTTTAATATGATGATGCTCCTGTTTAACATAATATGATGACACTTAAAGTTTTTGTTTTTATTTTTGTTTTTTCCTTTTCTTCCCCGAGCTGAGGGTCGATTGGAAACAGCATCTCTGCCCTTTCGGGCAGGGGTAAGGCCTGTCTACATATTACCCTCCCCAGACCCCACTTTGTGGGACTATACTGGATAGTTGTTGTTGTTGTTGATGATGCTCCTGTTTAACTGCTTGAATACTGTAGTGTTTTGATTCTACAACTAAGTGATCCTTTTTTCGTGTGTGGACGAAACGACAGACGAAGTGCTAAATCTCACAAGATCATGGAAGTTGTATGGGTCAAAATCTTGCTGAGGAAGTAAGACGTTGGAAGATCGTAAGATAAAGAGAATGTGTTCTGATTTGGGCGGATAGGACGAGGTCGACCAAAGCCCAACAATGAGCAGTACCTGAGTTAGCCGTAGAGGTCGAGGTCGAGTAGCAAAGAGCGGGAATAACAACAAGTGTAGTCTTGGAACTAGTGACAAGTCTCCTGGAAATTCCCCTTGTTGTGCTTTTTAGGGTTTCTAGAGAATATCCCATATAAATAGAAACACAAAGAAGAAAATAGGGGTGGCAAACTGGTCGGGTCGGGTCAGATATGGGCTGGACGATGGATGCTTATATATGCATTCACAAGCTATTTTGAAAGTATTTTGGGTACAAAAATACATAGGTAAAAATTAGGTATTAACACTTCTCTTATTTAGGGTGTTTCAGAGATGCAAGGAGTTTCAGGAGCTCCAGGCAGTGCTTACACCCATGATGTGAATTAGAAAGAGTTACAGTGAAGTGTGGAAGAGCCAGCCCTCGGGTGTCCAAGTTCAGAGGGAGCTCATGGATCCCAAAGCAAGGATCACAAGAGGGGGGTATAACTAAATGTTCTAAGAATGAGTGCAAGTGAAATAGATAGGGGATAGGGAGAGCCAAGGCAGCCTGGTGGTCATGCCTAGCCATAAGGTAGGCTGACACACCCCTGACCAGGCATGTTCAGCCGTCAAATATGAGCACAGACCTGTTGAAGATCAGGCTGTGGTCCAGACAATGATTAGGACACTGTTAGACCATAGTCTTAAACTCATTATACATGTAAAGGGGGAATGGGAATGGGAATTGAGCAGAGTTTAGGACTCAGGGAGTCCAGTCCATATGCATGAGCAACAATGTCAATTGTTGTCATTTTTTCCGAACCGTAACTCACATACAAAGGGATTAGGGATAGGGATTCATGTAAGTACAGAGATAAGGAAGTTATTAGAATTGCAGAAAATTACAGCATAGAAGAAGTAAGACAAACAAAGGGAAAGGTTGAAGAATAAACATGTAGTATAGAGACAGAAATTAAACAAAGAGAGACATACCAGTTGCAGAAAAAGTAAGCAAATAAGAGCAGGAATCTTTCAACCAAACCACAATCAGAGAAGAGAACTTTGAACTTGTGAGTTCAGAGAACTCGGATGCTTAAGAAATTCTAAGTGTATTTGAGAGAAGAAGTAGTGACTTGTTCTGTTAGAACTTGTCCTTGAAAGAGAAAAGGTATAGTATTTATAGTTTTGAAAACGAGTGGAAAATAAGGTAACCAATAAGGTTTCAACACAAACATGAAAATAATCACAGTCAAAATTAATTAACACGGGTTTTTCCCTTTAATCAAGTAATTACTGCTCAAACGGATACTAGCATGATTAATATAAGGAAAGAAGATTAATTTGTAAGCAGAATGATTGTTTCCATAAAAGGAGCAGTAAAACCATATAGTCTAAATACATGAGTGTATTTATTTTTGAAAAGGATTTGGTAAGGCCAAACAAAGAGAGAGAATTAATTAACCCTTAATGGGCGAGTAAAAAATTAGAATTTCACAAGGAAAAATTTTGAAAATCAATAACGAGTTTGAAAATCAATCACAGAAGGGACTCAGTATATAAATGAAGTGCATAAATAATAGACATGTGAGGCCAAGCTATGGCAAGAAAAAACAACATACAGTAATAGCATGATAGTCACGTAGGTCAAATTTAATTGTCTTACTAATAGAGAAAAGATCAAAAGCATGCAAAAGGTAGGTGAAAACCTTTCTGAAACATAGTCGAGTTTAACGGATATCAAGAACACAGAACGAAAGGAATCACATAAAGAAAACGAGATGCTAAAGTAAAAGAATTAGATGGAGCAATTTCAAACAGGCGAGTTGCACAAACAAACTCAAGAACTCGAATAGACCCCAAAGAACTAGGGTTTTCTAAATCAGTTGAATTCAGAGGCGATAAAAAAATAAAACAAATAAACAGTCTTAGAATCTCAAATAAACCCCCAAAATTAGGGTTTCAACACTAATATGGTGTAAACAAAGTAAATCAAACAGATAGACTGAGAAACTCAAACAAATATCCAAAAATTAGGTTTTCGACACCTATCAAACCTAGAGATGATAAACAAATGAATCGAACAAAATATTAACAAACAGACACAAAAACCCTAGTTTGAAATAAAAAGATTTTGAAAAGGAAATTTGGGGAAAACGCTTCAAACATCACATATAGCACAGATCAAGCACAAATCCAAACAAATAAACAAAAAAGAACCACGAAGAGGCTAAGGTTTCTGAGAACCCTGGAAATGAGAAAGGCTTGGAAGAAACAAGATCAGATCTGGAGTCAATAAGATCAGAATCAGGCTCAAGAGGCTATGACATGTCAGAACAAGGCCGGAGATGGCTGAAAACCTCGAATCGACAAAGGTATGAGCGAAGACCCTTGAAGTATGGCCTTGAACCTTCAGGTACCAAGCACGTGAGAGCAGTAGGGGGTAAGTATAGGCCGTCCATGGCTTGAACGGCCATGGATTCCGGTGGGTTTGGGGTTGAAAGCTGCAGAAAACGATTAGGGTCTCGAGAGAGTTCAAGAGCATTTGAGAGAAGAGAGGAGTTAGAGGTCGGCATTTCTGAAAGAATGGGGGTAGGGTTTAGGGGCCGTTTGAAATTAAAAAGGAAAGAAGAGATCTTGGTCGTTGATAAAAAATTATCAACAGCTCAAATTAAAAAAAACGGGCGCATTTGGGCAATTAGATCAGGTAATTGGGTTTAAATTGATTTGGGGGATGGGAATGGGTTGAATTGGGGTAAAAAGTCGGCTGTAATTGAAATATAATTAGGGCTAAATTTAAAATAGCCTTTTTTCTATTTTGTTTTATAAAAAATAATAATAACGATTTTAAAGCAAATTAAAATAGTGGATAAATAAATACTATATAAATATTAATTTGAAAATATTGAAGTTAATTTTATACTTATAAAATGCTATCAATTACAAAATAGGTTATAATTGTAATTATATGTGATTTAACTTAAAAATGCCAAATGAATCTGTAAAAATATTATAAAAACACCTTAATTATATTTTGGCGTAAATGTAAGGACAAAAATAAGTTATCTACCAAAATGATAATTTTGGAAATAATTATTGCATTTTGTGGTGTAAAAATAGGTAGTAGATAGGTTTAAAAATTATTAAGAAAAATATCAAAACTCTTGGGTGTGCTTATATATGCACGTATATGCTATTTTGGAAATATTTTGGGTATAAAATTACCTAGGAAAAAATTGGGTAGCAACAACGGCTAATTCTATTTTTCATTAATTTAAACTTTATTCCCTTAAACTTTAAATATGATCATTCCTAAAATTTGGTAGATGAAATAATCGGGTTTAGGGACTTAGGGGTCTTTTGGTAGGATGCATTAGGTAGAATAATGCATGCATTAACGTTGTGTGTTAGTAATACTTTGTTTGGTGCATCTTTTTGAACCTATGCATTAGTTATGCAAGTATTAGTTATACACCCTATTTGGTATTATCCTATGCATTACTAGTGCATAAGAAACCATGACATTAACAATACAATGGATTTTAATGCAAGCATTGACTTAGTTAAAGACAAAATTGTCCTTCAAAATTTATGTTTGGTTAAAATATGTTATTATATTAAAACAAGTTTGAAATAATTCAAGAAAGTGATAAATAAAACTATATCCCTAGTAAACAAATAAATACTTATTATTTTTTTAATAAATAAATAATAAGTTCTACACTACAATATATGTAGACAAATTAAATAATTTTTTAAAACCTTTTTTATATAAAAACATTCCTCAACATATGTTTCTAAAAAAAGATAAAGTAATGAACTAGTTCCGGGATATTTTTGTAAACACATTATTCTTGTAGAAATGGTACAATGTTTTAATGCATCAAACCAAACAATGGATAAGAAATATCTCAGCATAACTACGCCACCATAACTAATGCAAAAATTACTAATACCAGTATTACAAATATACCATATTCAATATTATTTTTATACACTCTACCAAATGATCCTTAGGGTAACGGAAAGGATATTATAGAATAAGGGTAAAAAAATTTACTGTAACTTATTGGTTTATCGATAAATCGATAACCAAAGAGAACAAAATTGAAACCGAAATCAAAATTGATAAATTGATAAATGAAATTTTGAAATCGAAATCGATAATAAATAATCGATTCGATTTATCGATAAACCGATTCAAATGTACACCATAAACTATGTTGAGATACAAGATCTCACGTGATATGAAGTGTATATACTCAGTGTATATTTGTTGTATTTTTGGTATACAATGGTATACAACTAATTGGGCAGTGATGAATGTCTGGTTTGGGCCTCTCCGAGCCCAATCCTTGAGAGTCATATCTGAGCCCATCAGAGACCCATCCGAGACCCATTTATTTTGGGTCCTTGACCCGACCCATTGTATTAAATATGTCCGGACTTCATTTGTACATTTCTCTTTCTCGGTTGAATAAATTTTCTCTGAAGTTCCAGAGACTTCTCACCTACTCCTCCTTCTCTCTACTTTCTCTCTATAACTTTCATGATTCATCTGCTTAATCTCGATGTTAACATGGTATCAGAGCCTCGACGACGATCCGATCATGTTTCTGTGTGATTCGTGGTCTTGGATGAAGTCTGTTTCGAGGTGTTTGGGGGTGATTTCTGAGACCGTTTCGTCGATGATGATTTCAATCTATCGGAGACCTTTCTGAGTGTCTCTTCGTGATATCCGAGTGTGTTTTCCTCTCCTGAACACTCTGGAAAGATTTTGTGATGATTTTGGTTGGTTGATTTTGGGTGACTTATCGGCTTCTAGGGTTCCTGACGGTTTAACCTGAGGTTTTACCGTATTCCGGTGGCTCGATTATCACTTTGTGGATGTTTTGGGTGCATTTCCGATGTTCCTGACCAGATTTCCGGTAAAGTTTGTTTTTTCAAAGCTATACCTAGGGTTTCTATTATTTTGAAGGCCGATCTTCTCCGGTTTCGAAGAAGGAGGGTAACTCTGTCCTTATCTCAGATATTATATGCGATTATTTGACTCTGTTCTTGTGAGCATCTGGTGTTGTTTGTGAATAGTTGACCTGACTGTAGTCCGTTTGTTGGTTGTTGTGTTTGAATACTTGTTTTGGTAGTATTCGTTTTGTTAAAAAGTTATTCATTTAAGCCAGTCCATTACTATGGCTTCTAGCACAAACAGTGGTGCCTCCCCAACTTTAGACTCCTCTAGTCCCCTTTTTGTGTACTCGTCTGATGTCCCTGGGGTATCACTTGTTCCCACTCCCTTCTCGGGTAGTGGTTATGGGGGCTAGAGACACAAAATGCTTGTTGCCTTAACGGCCAAAAATAAAATCAGCTTTGTTGATGGCACATACACCCGACCTGCCACCAATGTGGCTCAACAAAGGTTGTGGGATAGGTGCAACAGTATGGTGATCTATTGGTTGATTGCTTCCCTTTCCCCTGCAATTGTTGAATCTGTGCAGTATGCTGACACTGCACAGAGCATCTGGTCTCAACTCCAGACCAGATATGGGACTGCAGTAGGACCAAAATATATGAACTGAAAAGAGAGATGACCCACACCTCTCAAGGTTCCTCCGATGTAGCCTCGTATTTCAACAAACTGAAAAATGTGTGGGATGAACTTGATTCTATGTGTGTTAATCATGGTCTAAGGTGTGCATGTGCTGCAAAAGATGGTATAATTCAGGAATGTGATGATAATAAGGTGTTTCAATTTTTAATGGGTCTGAATGAGGTGTATATGGGAGTCAGGAGTAATATTTTGATGATGCAGCCCCCTCATTCCCTTGACAATGTCTATAATATTGTCCTCAATGATGAGAAGCAAAGACAAGTTCAGTCTTCTTCTCAATTTGATCCAATCTCTGTCTCTTTCAATGTGCATGCAAACAGGCAGCCTGTTGGATTTAACAAGGCCACAGTGTCTGTTCCCCCTCCTCCTTTTAGACAGAGAGTCAGTTTTGATCAAACTAGGGGACCTCTATTTTGTCGATACTGTAAAAAGTTTGGACACTTAATTGATAAGTGCTTCAAGCTACATGGGTATCCACAAAGTCCCACATTCAACAAGGGAAGGAGGCCAGCTGCTGCCCATCTGAGTACTGGTCTGGACTCTCCTATTTCTGATGGACTGTTGTCTGTTCCTCATGGGAATCCTTCTGCTAACCATCAGTCTGCTGCGAGCTTAGATGGTCAAAACTCTGTGATTCCAGGGTTGAGCAAACATGATTATGACCAGCTGATGAACTTGTTACACCAGACCAGGTTGGGAGAATCCACTGCTTAAACTCCTCCTCCCATATATGCTGCAAACTTTGTTGGCACTTTGTTAACTGAGAACCCTATTTCTGATTCCAAACTTTGCTTGCTTACAAACATTAATTCTGTCACCTGGATAATAGATTCAGGTGCCTCTAATCACATGACACATGATTAAAATCTACTCTTTAATATTATACCTCTAACTCTGCCATACCTTGTTACTCTTTCAAATGGCTACAAAGTGAAGGTAACTTGCATTGGCTCCTTTGCCTTAACTCCTTCCATTACTCTTCACAGTGCTCTGCTAGTTCCTTCTTTCAAACACAACTTGATTTCTGTTCACAAGTTAGTGACACAGTTACATTGTATAGTTATGTTCACTGAATATTCCTGCTTCCTACACATGATACAGGACCCTTCTCTGAGGAGGCCACTGGATCTTGGTAGACAAGCTGCTGGGCTGTATAAACTAGCTTGGGTTCCTTCTTCGCCTTCTCCCTCTGTTACATGCCTTTCTAATTCTGTTTGTCCTGTTTCTGTTTCTTGTAATGATAACCAAGTTGTTGCATTGCCTTCTGTGTCTTCTTGTAATGATGACTTTTTGTCTGATCACAAGGTTGTTTCTATGCATTCTCATGTAAATAGTTCCACTTGTAATAATGATTTTACTTCTGATATGAATTACACTTGGCACTTAAGACTTGCACATATTCCCTTTGCCAACATGAAATGCATTTCTGGTCTGCCTTTTCCTTTTGCTTCCAAATAATCTTTTCCCTGTACAGTCTATCCCATGGCCAGACAAACCAGGCTACCTTTCCCTGATAGCTCCATTAGAACCTCTATACCTTTCCAACTGATTCATGTGGACACTTGGGGACCTTATCATACTCCAACCTCATCTGGTTGCAAATACTTCCTTACAATTATTGATGATTTTCAAGGGCTACCTGGACACACTTATTGGGATCCAAGAGTAATGCCTTTTCTATGCTTAAGTCCTTCCTTGCCATGGTCAGAACCCAATTTAATGCTGTGGTTCAGACTGTTAGAAGTGACAATGCTTTAGAATTGGGCTCTAGGAATGAGGGCATTTCTTTCTTTAGCAGTCAGGGGATAATCCATCAAACCTCATGCCCTCACACCCCTCAACAAAATGGTGTAGTTGAGAGAAAGCATAGAACTCTTCTTGAGGCCTGTAGAGCATTGCTCTTTCAATCTGGCTTGCCAGTATCCTTATGGGGGGACTGCTTATTGACTGCCACTTATCTCCTTAACAGAATACCAACCAGATTGCTTAATAACAAGTCTCCTCATGAGATTTTGTATGGCCAAATTCCTTCCTATGCTCACTTGAGGGTTTTTGGTTGCCTGGCCTATGCCACTGTTCCCATTCCTCAAAGGGACAAGTTGAAGCCAAGAGCTATTCCCTGTGTTTTTCTGGGTTATCCTTTTGGCAAAAGGGGTTATAGGCTTTATGATTTTGCATCCAAGAAGTATTTGGTCTCCAGGGATGTTCTATTTCATGAATCAGTTTTTCCTTTTAAACATGCCTCTCCCTCTGCTCCTCTCTCTGCTTCTTCTTTTCCTTCTCTTCTCTCTGGAGAACATGATGATATCTCTGATTCTCTCATTCCACTTTCTCCTCCCTCTTCTAACACTCCTATCCAGGTGCCTTCTCCTACTCCACTCAGTCCTGCTGTTTCCCCTCCTGTTTTGGATCCTCCTCCTTCTGTACCTGCTCCCAGAAAGTCTAACAGACACCATAATCCTCCTTCCTATCTTAAAGATTATGTGTGTCAACTCCCTGCCTTCTCTGGCTCATCTTCCTCCTCTTTGGAATCTGAGCCTCTATACTATTCTCAGGCAGCATCTGTTCCAGCTTGGCAAGCTGCTATGAGACAGGAGTTTGAAGCTTTGGACACAAACCACACTTGGGATGTTGTTCCTCTTCCTCCTGATAAGAAACCCATTGGTTGCAAATGGGTTTACAAAATTAAATTTAAGGCAGATGGCAGTGTTGAAAGGTATAAGGCCAAGTTGGTCATTAGGGGTGACACACAGGTTGAGGGGTTTGATTTTACTGAAACTTTTTCTCCAGTGATAAAAATGACTTCTGTAAAGTGCCTTATTGCTGTGGCTGTCAAGCATCACTGGCCCCTTTTCCAACTTGATGTCAATAATGCCTTTCTTCATGGTGATTTGGATGAGGATGTTTATATGAAACTCCTTCCAGGTTTGACAGTCTCTTCTTCTGCTTCTGGTTCTGGCTCCTCTTCTTCTCCTCCTCCTCTGGTCTGTAAACTCAAAAATTCTTTGTATGGGTTGAGACAAGCATCCAGACAATGGTATGCCAAATTGTCTTCCGCTCTCTATTCCCGAGGATATACTCATTCTTTAAATGACTACTCCTTATTCATCAAAGGCAAGCCTGTTTCTTTTGTGGTGGTAGCTGTATATGTGGATGATATCATTATAACTGGGGATGACAGTGATGAACTGACTGCTCTGAAACTATTTCTGGATGCTCAGTTTAAAATCAAGGATTTAGGGTCCTTGCATTATTTTTTGGGTCTTGAAGTGTCTGCTGTCCCTGGTGGGATGCACCTCAATCAGCACAAGTATATCTCTGATTTGCTGCACCAGTTTGACTATGTCAATGTGTCCTCTGTTGTGTCCCCTTTGGACATTACTGTCAAACTTCATGCTGATTCTGGTGATCTCTTGCCCTCTCCTGATCAGTACAGGGGCCTAGTTGGCAAGATGCTCTTCCTGACTCACACCAGAACTGACATCTGTTATGCAGTCCAGCACCTGAGTCAATTTCTCAAATCCCCCAGAATTCCCCATATGAATGCTGCCCTGCATGTTCTGCGATATCTCAAAGGCACTCCCTCCTTGGGTTTATTTTATTCTGATCATGCTGAATTTTTTATTGCTGGGTATTCTGATAGTGACTGGGCTGCCTGCCCTGATACTAGACGCTCTGTTACAGGGTTTTGTGTGCTCTTGGGTGGCTGTTTGATCAGTTGAAAATCGAAGAAACATCCTGTTGTTTCTCTTTCCTCAGCTGAGGCAGAATACCGAGCCTTAAGCAAGGTTGTTGCTGAATTGACTTGGCTCTGTCGCTTGTTGGGTGATATTGGGGTCCCTGTTTCATCTCCTGTTTCTGTTTATTGTGATAGTATGGCTGCTGTTCATATTGCTAACAATCCTGTTTTCCATGAATGTACAAAACATATCGAGGTGGATTGCCATTTTGTTCGGCACTTGTTGATATCTGGTTTCTTGCGGTTGCTTCATGTGCCTACTTCTCGTCAGCTGGCAGATTTGCTCACCAAGCCTCTGCCGGGCACTTTGCTGGTTCCGCTGCTTACCAAGTTGCAGGTGGTTCCCCCCTCCAACTTGAGGGGGGGTGTTGAGATACAAGATCTCACGTGATATGAAGTGTATATACTCAGTGTATATTTATTGTATTTTTGATATACTATGGTATACAACTAATTGGGCAGTGATGAATGTCTGGTTTGGGCCTCTCCGAGCTCAATCCTTGAGAGTCATATCTGAGCCCATCCGAGACCCATTTATTTTGGGTCCTTGACCCGACCCATTGTATTAAATATATATTGGGGTCCCTAGATATTTTGGGACCCCCGGACTTCATTTGTACATTTCTCTTTCTCGGTTGAATAAATTCTCTCTGAAGTTCCAGAGACTTCTCACCTACTCCTCCTTCTCTCTACGTTATCTCTATAACTTTCATGATTCATCTGCTTAATCTCGATGTTAACAAACTATTCGGACATTTCGGCGATATAGAGAGAGGGAAATTGAAAAAAACAAAAATAAAAAAGAGGATATGCTAATTATGCACTATGCCCGAAAAACTTAACAAAAGGTAAGGCCACCTTGGGGCCACCTATATACCATCATCAATATCGCTGCATCAACTTGTTTGTATTTTTCTGTCTGAATTAATCCATCACTTTACTCTACACTCCTCACTCTATCATCACACTCTCCACTCACAGTCTTCTGCTTATTGGCATTAGTGTTTTATCTTCTAATTATTGTTACCTCTTCTTCTTCAGCCCAAGCTCTGTTATCCTATTCTCATGGCTGGTTTTCTCTTTGCACTCCTCTTTTTGGCCATGTTTGGCCACTCTAGTAAGCTTTTATCTTTGATTTTTAAAGTTATTTGTGTTGTTCCTGCCAAAAGCTGCATCGAACTAACTAGTGTTGTTGTCTGCCTTTTTTAGCCATTCACATCCACCTTCAATTCTTTGTACATTTGCAAAAATGTGTTATCTTCTCATTTCAATTGGGCCTACAGTATCTTGTTTCCTCCCTCTGAACTCCTTCACTTTCCATACGTGCATAAACCACAATAAATATGTAGGGATGGAGCTAGATCACGACCTAGGTTTAGAAACCAATAATTTATTTCCTTGTCATGTTTATTTCCTTACTTTATACCCGGGTGAAGCGGGGTTGGATTAGGATTGATCATAGATAAATCATAGATAACTTGCAATTTGTGTTAAATTCACACTATTTTTACTGTTTATCTTAGCCCGAGCCTTAATTACTGGTTAATGTCATTGTATGTCATTTATTGAATTTGCAATACCACGTACTTTCTGGCCTTCGTATTTCTAATATTTTTTTATTTATTTTTTTGGGATTTTTGGGGGTAGGTGCTGCATGGTGTGCTTGCAAAGGATTGAGTGATGCAGTTTTGCAAAAGACATTAGACTATGCTTGTGGAGCTGGAGCAGACTGCAATCCGATCCACACAAATGGGCCTTGCTTTAATCCCAACACCGTAAGAGCTCACTGCAATTATGCTGTCAACAGCTATTTCCAGAAGAAAGGCCAAACTTCAACCGCATGTGATTTTGCTGGCACTGCCACTGTTACTGCCACTGACCCCAGTAAGCCAATCTCTATCACTCTCTTCCCTAAACTCAGTAAAATTACTTCTTAGGCTGTAGCTCTGTTATTAGTACTATTAGCTGTCGGTTGATCATAGATTTTGGTTTTATTTTTGCAATTTTTTTTTTATAAAATGTTTTAAGAAAATTTAAAAAAATTTAAGTTCCCCAAAATACATTGCGGAGACTTTTCTTGGTGATAAATGTTTCTCTTCATTTTGGTTATATGCAGGCACAGCTGGCTGTGCTTATCCTGTTAGTGGAAGGTAAGTAATACTTCTTTAACGGCGTTACTATTATTATTTTTCCCACTTTGTGTTACATCACTTGAAATATAATTATCGATACTTTGATAAAAATATGTATTGTAATTATAACGTGACAACAAAATTTACTTAATTGCTACAGCATATTAAAATATAATGATAATATAAATATTGTTTATACTGATCACAAGATACATAAGTTTAATCCTCTCATTTAGCAGGTCCTTAACTCGGGGCAATCTTTGGTTTTTTTCTATTTTGTTTTAGTGGATTGCCTGCTGTTCTTTTACATATCTAATTAAGGTGTCCATGCAGGACACTGCTACTACTTAATCTTGTAGAATATAAGTATTCTTTTTATCGTGCAGTCCGATTTCTGCCAAGTGGTTTAAAAAAAGAAAAATGTTTAAAAAATATTATAATTAATGGGAATGGAACCAATGTCCTTACCAAAGTTATGAATTTCCGTAACTACTAAGCTGTTCTTTTGAGCTATGTCAAATAAATTCAAAATATAATATATAGAGATAAAAAATAAATTTTACCCTTTTCGCTCCAAAATCCGGACCTGGTGCGGTCAATATTTTGAAGCGCCACTGCCTCCGTTTCCATGCTTGGTCCGCTTGAAGTCAAAATTAAATCATGCTTTTTAATGCGAAGGTTAAGGCTGTATCCGGTTCCGGTTCTGGGTCTATTTGGGTCTGCGGTTCCGGTTCTGGCGGTTCCGTTCTGCGGTTCTGGCGGTTCCGGAGTCGGAACCGCTACCATACGGTTCCGGAACCGCCCGGTTCCGGTTCTGGCGGTTCCGGAACCGCGGTTCTGGCGGTTCCGAGTTATTTTTTTTTTTTTAAATCAATATCTTGTATAGTAGTGATTAGTATATTGTAGAATATATTTTTATATGGTGTACTATGTTATTAATTATAATATATATTGTGTTTGGTAATTAGTATATATTATGTATAAGTAGTGTATATTTTGTATATAAGTAGTATATATTGTATTTAAGTAGTATATATTGTATATAAGTAGTGTATATTGTGTTTGGTAATTAGTATATATTGTGTATAAGTAGTGTATATTTTGTATATAAGTAGTATATATTGTATATAAGTAGTGTATATTGTGTTTGATAATTAGTATATATTGTGTATAAGTAGTGTATATTTTGTATATAAGTAGTATATATTGTATTTAAGTAGTATATATTGTATATAAGTAGTGTATGTTGTGTTTGGTAATTAGTATATATTGTGCATAAGTAGTGTATATTTTGTATATAAGTAGTATATAATGTATTTAAGTAGTATATATTGTATATAATTAGTGTATATTGTGTTGTAGTTAGTAATTAGTATAAATTGTATATAAGTAGTATATATTGATAAAAGAATGTTGTCATTAGTATATTGTGTTGTATGTTATATATTGTATGTTATATAAATATTCAAGGATTGATATAGAAGTAAAGACAAAGAAATATTGAGACAAAAGATATTCAAGGATATGATAAAGAGCATATTTATTGACCAAAATGGCATATCTTTCTTAGTCTTTCTTCCCCCAATGGAAAAAAGCTAAAAGAAGACATGCCAATGTACAAGTTACATCATAATTTATGCATTATTCCCTGAACATGACTTAACTCAGTTATCCCCTGTGGTGAACGCTTATTCTTGTTCCTTGGGGTTAATTCTAGACAGTTGCACCCACATCATCGGCCACTTCAGTTTTTTCGACATCTTTTGGAGTTCCTGGAGTCGAGCCATATGCTTTTTCCCTGTCCGAGCCATATGCTTCTTCCCTGTCCTGTGTGCCTCCATTGATTTCTCAGACAAAGCCCCTACAATAATAATGCAAAAAAATCCAGATAACAAAAAAGGTCTTTTAACTTTTCAGTCATGTTATATCACTCACAATAATAGACAAATACATATACTGAGCCATGTCGAATACAATGTCAAGGTCCATCAAAAGATAAGTTACTAAGGATTCAAATTGTTCAGGTATTAGAGAATTGAATTACAGCACGTAAGAGTTGAAAATCGTTGAAATTGAACACTTGAAAACTTCAATTCAACAACTTCACAATGTTTCACGAATTTGCAACAATAAATTAAGCACTTGCACTAGAAAGATTGAAAGAGAACTTGAGAGAGATTGAGAGAGATTGATGAATTGGTGAATAAAAATGAAAGAATGAAGGGGTATTTATAGTTGAGAAATGAAAAATAGTGTAATTATATAAAGCTTGGGGTTAAATTAAAGTTTGGGGGCCAAATGGCTATTTTTTAAACTTCCAAACGGCTAGTTTTGAAAAAGAACCGTTTGGAACCGTTTGGAGACGTTTAGAACCGTTTGGATTTTTTTTTTTTAAATTATCGTCACAGAACCGTTTGGAACTGTTTGGAACCGCCAGAATCGGTCCGGTTCCGGTTCCGGTTCCGCGGTTCCAACAGGTAGAACCGCGACATCACGGTTCCGGGAAACCGCCGGAATCGGAACCGCCGGAACCGGAACCGCCAAAACCGCAGTTCCAGTCCAGTTCCGGTCCGGAACCGTGAAACTTACAGCGTTAGCGAAGGCTAGCTATTCAAAATAGCCTTCCTTTTTGCTACAGTGCTTTTTTTGCCTATTTATTGCACAGTTAATGCCTTACAGCTTCAGGGCATAAGCATCACTCTAATAAATTATGTTGCTAGCACTCTTAAAAAAATAATTAATGAGTAAGTGTCGGATCGATAATGTATTTTTAGAAAATTCGAGCAATATAACTATTAAGTTGTTAGGAAGGAAACGAAAGAAAGAGAAAAGAATTTATACTTCTATCCCTCCATTCCTTGGCCATCTTTTTAGCTATTGGTTAAAAACAATGATTTCACAACTTTGAAGCTACTTCAGCTATTCATAATATTAACGAGAGAATTTGAACTCCAAAAGTATTTCATCATTGAATAAGGTCTAAATAGTGAGATCTAAAGCTCTCAATTCACCAATTTTCTTTGGTCAGCAAGCTGGTTTCACACAGCATATATTTTTTTTAAAGAAGTAAAGCGCTCTCTAACAAAGTTAACTTCATACCCAGAGACTCGAAACCTCTAATTAAGAATGAAGGATTACTTATCACTCCATCATAACCTTTGTTGGTACACACTATATACTTGGCATGCCTATTCTTTACACATGCTACTGAAGTAAGCTATGGCGGATGTAGAGCACTGATACTTAGTTTATCTGAACCCAGTACTTTCGGTACATAATAAAAATTTACGAGTAAAAATTCTCTAAAATTACAATAAACAATAAATATGAACTCATAACTTTTAAATAATAATGAGTTCAATACTAGTAATAGTAAAGGTTGAACTATCAAACTTAAATTTTAGATCCGCCTTGAAAAGTAATTAGGTAATTTGGTCAAAAAGAGAATAGATTATACCATAGGAATTAGGAGCTAGCATCTTGATAATGTGCAACTCCTTTATTTAGACTCTGTTTCCTTTTTCTCCTATTTTTCTCTTTTGTGAGATGGGCATCTCTCTACTCTCGATAAAGAGTAAAATGATAAAGCAGTTGAGTCTCAATCTATCGAATTCCTTTGCCTTAGAAATTAATCGATATAAATGCCAAATCAAATCCAATTACCTCTAATTCATTTTTCACTTTTGATCTAATCCATTCTCTTTTTGTCTCCATTATTGAAAAGCATCGTACTCAATCATGATGCTTTTGACTGATTGACAAAATTATTGCTTTTGTACTGTTTATTAGGATTTTCTTTTCTCTTTTACTTTTTAATTGATTTTTCATTTTTTTACGATGCTGCCATTATTGAACATCAGACAATATTCAAATCTTTTTCTCACTCTTCAGTAAAACTCCAGATATTACGGAACCCCTGGTTAATACTGTTCATACACAAAGAAAGGTAAATCACAGTTGTACCTGAAAAATTTATGTGGTTCCGGATTCGGAACCGCTACCATCCGGCTTCGGGTACCATCCGGTTTCTGTTCTGACGGTTTCGGTTTCGGCTGTTCTGGCGGTTCCCGGCGGTTCTAAATATTTTTTTTTTAAATCAATATCTTGTATAGTAGTCATTAGTATATTGTAGAATATATTTTATATGGTGTACTATGTTATTAGTATAGTATATATTGTGTTTGGTAATTAGTATATATTGTGTATAAGTAGTGTATATTTTGTATATAAGTAGTATATATTGTATTTAAGTAGTATATATTGTATATAAGTAGTGTATATTGTGTTGTAGTTAGTAATTAGTATAAATTGTATATAAGTAGTATATATTGATAAAAGAATGTTGTCATTAGTATATTGTATTGTATGTTATATATTGTATGTTATACAAATATTCAAGGATTGATATAGAAGTAAAGACAAAGAAATATTGAGACAAAAGATATTCAAGAATATAATAAAGAGCATATTTATTGACCAAAATGGCATATCTTTCTTAGTCTTCCTTCCCCCAATGGAATGAGCACAACATGGTACTAATACAATAAATTAAAAGGAAAAAAAACTAAAAGAAGACATGCCAATGTACAAGTTACATCATAATTTATGCATTATTCCCTGAACATGACTTAACTCAGTTATCCCCTGTGGTGAACGCTTCTTCTTGTTCCTTAGGGTTAATTCTATTGACAGTTGCACCCACATCATCGGCCACTTCAGTTTTTTCGACATCTTTTGGAGTTCCTGGAGCCGAGCCATATGCCTCTTCCCTGTCCGAGCCATATGCTTCTTCCCTGTCCTGTGTGCCTCCATTGATTTCTCAGACAAAGCCCCTACTTTGCATGTTGCACCTTTTTCCAAGCCATCAGCATGGTGTTGCAAAGATGGTGTGACGTTGTCTTTTGTACCTTCTTTCTCTAAAATCTCTAGAGATGTTCCCTCCACCAATTTATTACCAGGCAAGAATTCAACTTTCGGTTTTATGTTGAGATTGTCATCAACCGGGGGAGGGATAGTATTTTGGCCACTACTTTCACCGGTTTTAGCTTTTTCTTTACCGAACATATTTTTCAACGAAAATGCCATAATAATTAGCACGTAAGAGTTGAAATGAGTTTACCGGATTGACGAACAACTTCTTGAAAATTGAAAATCGTTGAAATTGAACACTTGAAAACTTCAATTCAACAACTTCACAATGTTTCACGAATTTGCAACAATAAATTAAGCACTTGCACTAGAAAGATTGAAAGAGAGCTTGAGAGAGATTGATGAATTGGTGAATAAAAATGAAAGAATGAGGGGGTATTTATAGTTGAGAAATGGGAAATAGTGTAATTATATAAAATTTGGGGTTAAATTAATGTTTGGGGGCCAAATGGCTATTTTTTAAACTTCCAAACGGCTAGTTTTGAGAAACAGCCGTTTGGAAATTATTTTAAATTTTTTTTTTAAATTACCGTTACAGAACCGTTTGGAACCGTTTGGAACCACCAGAACCGGTCCGGTTCCGGTTCTGGCGGTTCCAACGGGTAGAATCGCCCCGCCACGGTTCCCGGGAACCGCAGGAACCGGGCCGCCGGTACCGACAGAACCGCCAGAGCTGCGATTCTAATCCGATTCCGATTCGGAACCGCAAAAAATACAGCCTTACATTGAAGTAACAAATTGGTCTTTGCTGGCTGGCAAGTGGCAAGTATTTACAAATGAATAATTGAAAACTTTAAAAGCCTCCAAATAGGGACGGGTGCTCCAACCATCTCCCATCCTAACACTAAATTTTACATAAAAAATTATGTAACATTAAATTTATTTCAATTATTATGTATTTTTTTTATATCAAAAATATTATTTTTTATATTCTTCTCTTTCTTCAATACTATATTATTATTTTCAATTTAAATTTTTAGTTTTAGTTTTCTTCAAATAAATTCTATATCTTTTTCTTTTTTCATATTCATCACATATAATTCACATTCACCACTTATATAATTATTTGTTGCAAAATTATTTTAAGGATAAATTAACTAAAAGTAAAATTATTGATAAAAGATAATAAATAAATATTATATCATTATTAAATTTAATTTAAGTATCACATAAATATTCAACTTTCGGCTCTATTATCTCAAAATGCTCGATTAATACATTACGAAGTGCGAAATGCGCATCTTTATCCTTAATTTTTTTGTGTCGAGCTAAATTGTTCAAATCTGTGATCTTCATCTACTGTCATTTCTATCATAGAAGCTGGACATTCACGTGCATCTTGAATTGGTGGATCAAGATCACGCTCGTCCTCAAATATCATGATGGGCAGTATAATACATGTAGTCATTATATCACGTAGCACTTCTTTTCTCCAAAAACGTGACGGACCTGTAACAATTGCAAAACCACGAATGCACGTTCAACATCTTTTTGGTATGATTCTTGTTTCATTGCAAAATATTTCTCCTTTGCTGAACATGGCTCCCGAATAGTTTGCACAATAGTAGACCATTTTGGATATATATCGTCAGCTAAATAATAAGTCATATCATATTATTTTCCTTGAATAACATAATGGGTTGGAGGAGCAATATCATTAGCGAGATTGAATAATAAATGTGATGATTCCAATCCCCAATGTATGCCATCTAAACTGCCTAGCATTCCTGGAAAACCACGTTGTTTACCGATGTACAGAAGTTTTGCAACATCATTAGTTGTTGGTGATCTCAAATACCTATCGCCAAAATTCTCTATGACAGCTCGACAAAATCTCTTCATGCTTTCAATTGTAGTTCTCCAATTTTGACATATTCATCAGTGTCATCTGTTTGCAAACTATATGTCAATATTCTAAACACGACTGTAATTTTTTGTTGAGGGGATAATAAAAATCAACCCAGCGTATCAGCGTGTTATTTGAAGTACATATCATGACCTTTAATTGTATCAGCAATTCGAAGATATAAATTTCGAGACATTCAAAATCGATGTTGAAGCATACCCTCATTAAAAGCGTGGATTATCTGAAAAATAATGAGAAATAAATTATTATCAGCACCTTCCCGATCTCGATAGATTACCTAGTGACCTGGAATGGAGCTAATTCTTCTAAGATAATTATTTTGATATTCTTGAAAATGTTGCAACATATAATTATTCATTTGAATATTTCGCATGAATAATTGATATTCAATTTTATCATTGCCAATGAAAGATGATGATGAGGACACTTGATTATATTCTGAAATGAATTGAATGTCCGATATTAATTTTCTAAATGATGTTCAGTTTTATAGAATAAAGAATGTGTAGAGATAATTTAAGGAAAAAAAATGTAGAGACAATGAGGAGATCCATCATATGATTGACAATGGGATGAAATTCAATACAACAGTTGATATTAAGATAAAAGATTTTTTTTTGGTTAAATGATAATTTAGAGATAATGAGGTAATTCATCTCACGGTTGATAATGGGATAAAATCCAATCCGACGGTTGATATTTAGAAAAGAGATTATTTTTTTAATAAAAAAAGATAATGTAGAGATAATTCATCCTACAGTTGATTTTGGGATGAAATTCATTCGACCGTAAATATTAAGATAAAATATATCATTTGTATCTATTTTATCTCTATGTATTGAAGTGGGAACATACTAATTGATAACCACAACTAGCTTTTATTTCTTTGTAATCATATAATTCATTTTTTCTCTAATTACTTAAAACTATCCGGTCGATCGGCAGAATACACTACAAATGAAGATAAATTATTTTGTCAACTTAAATGTTTCTCAAGATTCTATAACGGGAATCTATCAATCTAAAGATAATTCTTGGAATCGAGGCGTTGCAGTAATCCATCCTACTGTTGATTTTGGGATGAAATCCATCGATAAAATCTATCATTTGTATTTACTTTATCATTATGTATTGAAGTGAGAACATACTAATCCAAATCATAACTAGCTTTTGTTTTTCTGTAATCGTATAATCCATTTTTTCTCTAATCACTTAAAAATGTCTGGTCTGATCGGTAGGATACACTACAAATAAAGACAAAAATATTATGTCAAGTTTATTAGATGTTTCATAAGATTCTGTAACGAGAATCTATCAATCTAAAGATAACTTTTGGAATCGAGTCGTTGCAGCTTACAATCGTGGAAAGGAAGAGAATTGGATGGAGCGCAATTAAGGATCGGTGCAATGTCGACTTCAAACAATATAGAAGGCTGTCAGAAAATTAATTGAATATATTCGTCAAGTCAAAAATTTATAAGCAACTCAAGAAATAAAGCTTCGAGACAGAAAGAATTCGAAGAAGAAAATTTTATGGATGAAGTTGAATTCTACTGACGACCCAAATCTTCGTAAATTTTTGCGACAAGAACAAAAAACGAATAATCGATAAAAGAAGTCAATAATTTTAACAACCACAATAATCTAGTAATGCATACGTTTGACGAATACATCCGTTTAATTTTTTTACAGCTTTCTCGATTGTTTGAAGCCGACATTGCACTGATCTTTGATTTCACTCCACTCAATTCTCTTCCTTTCCACGATTATAAGCTGCGACTACTCAATTTCAAAAATTATCTTTAGATTGATATATTCTCGTTACAGGATCTTAAGAAACATCTAAATAAACTTGGCATAATAATTTATCTTTATTTGTAGTGTATCTTGTCGATTAACCGGACATTTTTAAGTGATTAGAGGAAAAATAGATTATATAATTGCAGAAAAACAAAAACTAGTTGGGGTTATGGATTAGTATGTTTCCACTACAATATATCGAGATAAAGTAGACACAAAGAATAGATTTTATCTTAATATCTACCTGCAGATGGATTTCATCCCAAAATCAACCGTATGATGTATTATCTCTATATTATCTTTTTTTCAACAAAAAAATAATATCTATTATCTTAATATCAATCGTCGAACTGGATTTCATCCCATTATCAACTGTAAGATGAATTTACTCATTATCTTTAAACAAAAAAAATATCTCTTATCTTAATATCAACCCTCGGATCGGATTTCATCCCATCATCAACTGTAAGATGGATTTCCTCATTATCTCTACGTAATTTCTTTTTCTAAATTATCTCTATTGCTTCACCCTATAAAATCAAACATCATAATTCATTTTTAAATTTAATCAAGTGTTCATATTTTTCTTCTGAAAATAAATTTTTATATGGGAGGTTCATCTAATAATGATGATGAAAATTCCTCTTCATCATCTTTCACTGTCGATGATGAAATTGATTAGCTATTATTCGTGCAAAATACGCAAATGAACAATTATATGTTGCAGCATTTCTAAGAATATCAAAATAATTGTCTAGGAGAGTTGGCTCCATTTCACTCTACAAACAATTATGGTCGTGTTTAGAATGTTGGCGTATGGTTTGCCAGCAGATGTCACTGATGAAAATGTTAAAATTGGAGAGTCAACTGCAATTGAAAGCATGAATAGATTTTGTCAAGCTGTCATAGAGGTTTTTGGCGATTAGTATTTGAGATCACCGACAACTAACGATGTTGCAAGGCTTTTGTACATCAGTGAACAATGTGATTTTTCAGGAATGCTAGGCAGTTTAGATTGCATGCATTGGAGATGGAAAAATTGTCCAACGACACGGGTTGGACAATATGCATGTCGTAGAGGATCCCAACAATTATTCTTGAAGTTGTAGCTTATTACGACTTTGAATATGACATGCATATTTTGGTATACCCGGCGGCACCAATGATGACATTAATATTTTGGAATCATCACATTTATTCTCCAATATCGTTAATGATATTGCTCCTCCAGCCCGTTATGTTATTCAAGGAAAATAATATGACATGGTTATTATTTAGCTGAAGATATATATCTAAAATGGTCTACTATTGTGCAAATTATTCGGGAGCCACGTTCGGCAAAGAAGAAATATTTTGCAATGAAACAAGAATCATGTCGAAAAGATGTTGAACGTGCATTCGGAGTTTTGCAATTGTTGCATGTCCGTTATGTTTTTGGAGAAAAAAGGTGCTACGTGATATAATGACCACATGTATTATACTGCACAATATGATAATTGAGGACGAGCGTGATCTTAATGCACGTGAATGTTCAGCTCCTATGGTAGAAAGTACAGTAGATGAAAATCACCGATTTGAATAATTTTTAGCTTGACACAAACAAATTAAGGATAAAGATGCGCATTTCGCACTTCATAATGCCTTAATCGAGTATTTATAGGAGAATAAAGGCGAAAGTTGAATATTTATGCGGTACTTAAATTAAATTTGACTATGATGTACTCCCTCCGTTTCAATTTATGTGAACCCATTTAATTGGGCACGGAGTTCAAGAAAAGAGAGAAGACTTTTGATCTTGTGGTGTAAAATGAGGCAACTTTATTTTGTGTGGCTATAAATTATTGTCTAAAGGTAAATTATTTCCAAATAAGGAAAGAGCTCATTCTTTTTGGCACAGACTAAAAAGGAAATAGGTTCACATAAATTGAAACGTATGGAGTAATATTTATTTAATTAATTTTTATCAATTATTTCACTCTTAATTGATTTATCATGTAAAATAAATTTGTAATAAATGATTATATAAGTGGTGAATGTAAATTATATAGAAAAAAGATAGAATTTGTTTGAAGGAAATAAAATTAAAATAGAGGATAATAATATATGAGAGAAGAATATAAAAAGAAAATTTCTTTTTTGTAATGGCTGGAGTAAATTTGGTGTTATACCTAAAATTTGAAAATGGTCTGATCCAATACTATTTCTTACACCATTTTAGTGTGTGAATAGTGTCATACCAAATTTGTTGTAATACTATTACTATTACACTAATATTTATAAACACCATCAATTTTTTGTTAATATTTTTTATTGTATAATATTTTTAATTTAACATATTATTAATTTTACTTTTTCATATAGGTCCTTAATATGCCTAATTATTTTTTGTGTAATATGTTTATAATCTTAATTTTGGTGTTGAATCTTTATAATTTAATATATATAAAGTTGAGTAAATTGATCTTCAAAATAGACATGTGATTCAACTAATTAGAGGAGGACGTTTTATGCTGTGGGTCTTACTAGTGTTTGCCATGGTTGAGATAGAAGTGGTCTTCAAAATAGGTTAGCTTTACTACATTAAGGATGTTGCTGGACAAGATATAATATTATAGCTTCGTAAATTTTACCGAACATAATACTAACCTTGTGTTTGGGACCAACTGGCTAAAGCTTTTTCCTTTGTACTTAACTTTGGGCCCTTTAGACGGAGGCCTTCGTTACATTTATGTTCTAGTGGTTACAGTGAAAATAGCATGGGATAGCTAGTTCTTTTAGACTGGTTATTTAAAAATAGCCAGTGTTTGTCAAGTTATTGAAAAATAATCACTATTTTGCTTCAATAGAGACCGGTCCAGCATAATATACTAGAGTTCGATAGACATATGTATGAACTTCCAACATATTATACTGGATCGGCATACTTTACTGGCTCCAGTATAATATACTGGAGTTCCAGCATATTGTAACGGAACTCCAGTAAATTATGCTGGAGCATTTTTCGGATTTTGAATAGTATTTTCGTTTAAATTTATCTTCACATGAATAGTGGCTAAATTTCAATTACTTTTGAAACTGTGGATTTTTGAATTACCACTTGTAAATCTGGCTATTTTTGAATTTCTCCCATGGTTATATTGAGCAACTAGATGCAATTTTTGTAGGTAATGCACATTCTACTGAAATGGAGTGACATTTCACATTAAAAATGTAGCAAAGAAAATGGTGTTTTGGCTTAGGCATGGTATTTTGGTTGTAACTAAAGCTACGGTAAAACTAAGCCGGTCAGTAACCATCTAATTTAGTACTTGAAACTCAAAGGCTGCAATGTGAAATTGAAATTACGTGAAATTGATTGAAATAAAGAGGTATAATTTGATGGATTATTTTATAATTTGTTACTATCTGTTCCTTAATAAGTGTATCTTGATCTTTTCTTTTCCTGTTGATTACTTGTGTCCTGAATTGTTCTGAGGTTAACAACGACAAGTTGCTTCTTTAATTCGCAGCGCCACCCCTACAACTCCAGGGACTACCAGCCCCGCCACAAAAACTCCATCGAGTAGCACAGCCACTACAGGCGGATCTCCATACGTGACAAACACGGGCATATTAGGAGGTGTTAACAATGGTTTAGGCCCGTCGGGTGCTGGCATGAACACAGATATAAGTCATGCTGGGATTTCACTGCAAAATGCCAGCCTCTTTTCCTTTATAGCCATTATTATTTCTGCGCTTTCATTTTGAGCTGGTAAGAGAAGTTCTATTGTCTGTGCTATAGGATAGTCGTGGGTCGATGTTAAAAATTTATGTGCTGAAGTTGGCATATGCATGTTATGCTATTATGTACTATAATTTGGTATTAGGACTGCCTTGATTTTTTTTATTTTTTTTACCTTCCCCTATGTAATGTCGCAAGATAATAGTACTAGTAACTTTTTGTCTCCAATCTACTTTTTTTTGTTTTTTGGTGGCTCAAATCCAGTGACCGCTTTTAAACTCTTGATACCAAAAAAAAAAAAGATACTAAACAAGTTTATAGCGAACTCGCAGCCCGGTTTTTACTCAACTACGTAAAATCAAAATCAAAATCAAATGCAAGTCAGAAGATACATGGTAATGACTTATATTCTCTCTCCTATCAGAGCCTTGCACATGTTGGGAGGGCATATATTGTAGCCCTGAGGGGATGTATGAAAATCAAAGTATGACTTGTATTCTTTCTAATTTTCAATATCAAATAAACATACGCCGTAATGTTTAATAAATGTTTAAAAGATAGAGTGTAGAGAGTATAAATAAAATTATAAACGACGGACAATACATGGCATGAAACCTGCATAGTCGTTCTCGTGACGTAAAGAGACCAATTTACGGCGTATTGTCGAATGTCTCACTTATCAAGACATTATTCTTATTAAACTTATAAGTATTTTGTTCAGATGTCACGAAACAAAACTTAATCTGTCGTGATGGTGACTATCATGATATTAAGCAAGTTGGTTACTCGGGCATTTTCAACATTTTCAAATTTAAAATATACTAAAACAGGTTTAAATAAGTAAAAGTCTCATAAAAACGAATAAGAACGTCATACCTTGATACAGAAGTTTCCCAAAATCAAGGTGTCACTGAATACATGAGCAACTATACAAACAAAAAATCTGATAGACTAACACTCTATCTAAGAAAGCAGAAACTGAATAAATAAAATAAGAGATATGGGAGGAGAGTCAAGGTTTGCGGATGCCAAGGCAACTACTTTGAAAATCTGAGAATGACTGAAAACACTGAGAATCAACAACCGCCTTGTCTGGAAACACTTGGATATGCACACGAGTGCAAGGTGTAGTGTGAGTACTCAATAACTAAAAATTCTAACCTTTAAACTCAAAATAGGGACGAGCTCGAACATTTCAACCCACAAATAGTATTGACAGTATGAAAATTTACGAAAAATATGACGTAATATCTTAGAATTTCATAAACTGTAGGTAATTGTACAAGAATTTAGACATATTTCCAGGTTTAATAGTTAAACTCAGAATAGATAAAATATATTAAATCTGAATGATATGAGGAATTTGACATCTCTATATCTACATGCCAGTATGCATGTTGCATGTGATACAACATACAGGGGCGTATGGAGGAATTTTTGTAAGCGATGTCGAAATATAGAAGAACTGGAATATTACTTTGATTATCATACATTTAGACAAGAAATAACCTTAATTTATTGGTTTTGTTAAGTCTTAAGTTAAACAAGATTTTGAGTTCAATTCTACTTCATCACAATTTTTACAACAAAGGCTCCCTCAAATATTTACAAAAGAAAAATGTGCTAGTTGAGGTTTGATCCTTTGACCTCTTAGAACAAAATCAAATCACAAAAACATGGACAAGCTCTGAAGAGCCTTGGACGAGATCTAGACAAGATCTTTTCGAGGTTCTTCCATAAAAATCACATAATCGAAAAACCAAGGGGATACGAGACAAGTAGAGGCTGCTTACATCCATAAGATGTCATAGATCGGACATGGATTTAAAGGATTAGAGCTAACTTTGAGTAACGGATATTAGGGTTAGGGGTTGGTTTTAGAGAGAATTGGAGAGGAGTAGATTCAAGGGCGGTTGTATGGAGGAAATGATTTGGTTTTGGGTGTCGTTTAGAACTAAAAAGGGAAAAGACTAATTGTGGTCGTTGATCTCTACGCTAAACGCCCGAGATTGAAAGGGTTTGGGGATGGATCGGATATTAGGTTTGGTCATGGTATATTTGGGTTGAAATTGGACTGAGTATTGGGTCAATTTTAGGATCAGAATTGAATAGAAAATGTGGCTACATTTTAAATAACCAATTTTAACAACTAAAAAATTTATAAAAAATAATAAACGAGTACCAAAATATCTTTGCACATTAAAAAATTATTTAAAATAGTTATTTAATATTTTAAAAATAAAATAAAAATTATTTTATGCATAAATAATGTAGTTGTACATTAGTATGGGTCATTTTTGCAAAAATGTGCAGTTTATCTTAAAAATATAAATATAATTACAAAAAATATAATAAAATTATTTAAATATTATGTTGGCATAAATAATGAATTTAGGTGACTAAATAATCACAAAAGTAGTATGAAGGATAATTATTGGATATTTATATAATAAAAAGAAGAGAAATAAATTAATTTAGAGCCTTTAAAGTTATAGAAAAATTATAAAAATGATTATGCATGCTTAGAAATACATATGTACCATTTTGAAAGTATATATATGTATTAAAAATTTGTGAGAAAAAAATTGAGTATCAACAAGCACTATAGTCGGCCAAATACTGACATTAATTAATAAAGCCTGCTGCGGCGTGCAGCGCGATTCCATAAATATCACCATAAATAGGCCATCAGCCTCACTCAATCATCAATCACTCCAGTCTCTCGAGCTTACAATACTCATGCTAAGCAGGATTAATCAATGATACATGATGTGATAATATATGACAACAGAGACTAAGATATGATATGTAATGATGAATGCGATTGAGTACATAACTGCAATTAACCTAATAACTCAACAATAAAGAAGGACCACTATGGGTCCCAATAGTACCAACATATAACCTAAACATGATTTCTAGCATAAATCACATCCCAAGTGCTCTAACACATAGAGTTGAGTAATAATGTTTAGATAAGATAGCTACATAGTTCCATGGAATCAACTAAATCATAATTACTACGGTGCACGACCACACGTCCGTCACCTAGTATGCGCGTCACCTCAACATCAATTATATAGCACGTAATTTCAGGGATCCATACCCTCAGAACCAAATTTAGATGTGTCACTTACCTCAAACCATGCAAAACTCTACTCCAACAAGCCCTTACCTCGCGAGTCGGCTTTCGAATGCGTTGAATCTCAAGAAACCACTCGAAATTCCTCTAAAAATTGCCTTAGTCCAATTGCAAATTCCAAAATGAGAAAAATCACGAAACCATTCGGATTTAACACTACTAGTGCTTTCGCACCTGCGACCCACTTAACAGCATTTGCGGTCTTGCAGGTGCGGACACTTCCTCTGCTTCTGCGGTCATACCTGAAGGTCCATGCCTTCACTTGTATGATCACACATGCGCATATGCGAGTCCGCATCTGCTGAACTTCCTTCGCAACTCCCCAACCTTCTCACTAAGCTCCGCTTGTATGCCCATATGTCGTATTTGTGACCACACATATTCGAAAATACCCTTGTTGCTACCACTACACACCCCTTTCCAGGCTGCTTATGTGTTCCTCGTGTCGATTCTTCGGTAATGCATCTACGACCAATTCCACCGTAGTTGCAATCGCACCAGACCTAGTGCACTTCAGCAATCCTTCAATTCCAAACTTCGATCTGTTAACCATCCGCCCCCGCAGCCTCAACCAAACACACTAACAAGTCCTTAAACACGATACGAAGTTAGTTGAGCCCTCAAATCACATCAAACAACATAAAAAACACGTATCACACCTCAATTCACGCCTAATGAAAACTAAAAAATTACAACCGATGCCGAAATCTGTTAAATCATGTATGACCAACCTTAGTTTTGCACACAAGTTGTAAATGACATAACAGACATACTCCAACTCCCTAGTCAAAATTCGTGCCCGGTAACCATAAAGTCAACTCTCAGTCAAACTTCTCAATTTTCAAAATTTTTAATTTTTTCAACTTTCGCCATTTCAAGCCTCAATCAACTATGGACTTCCAAATCACGATATGGACACACTCCTAAGTCCGAAATCACCCAACGGGGCTATCGGAACCATCAAAACTCCATTTCGAAGCCATTTACACATAAGTCAATATACGGTCAACCTTTTCAACTTAAGCTTCCAACCTTGAGACTAAGAGTCTCAACTCATTCCGAAACATCCCCAGAATCGAATCAACTACCCGCCAAGTCACATAATGAAAACTGAGCATAAATAAGTAGTAAATGGGGGAATGAGGCTACGACACTCGAAACAATCGATCGAGTCGTTACATCAGAAGTGAGTTATAAGTAAACTCCAATTTCACCTTTTAAAACATGGTAACTATATGATTATATATCTTAATAACGCTTAAATAAATTGTATTGAAATAAAACAACCGCTTAGGCTAAGGGTGACAACGACGCTTTGATGTGGTCTTTGATTGAGCGTTAGATAATTGTACCCTTATTTGAGTCACAATTGACTAGTACGTATGTTAGAAAAATATTTCAAGCACGCATTTGAAAACATGTAGAAATAAAATTAAAAAAGGTTATCCTTAACCAAAGAAAGACAAATATTTTTGTCATAGAATGTTTTAGTGAATTGCAAAATAATTTCCTTCTTGTAATAGTGTTTTAGGTATGTTCATTGATTTCTATAACACCCCATTATACAATGTTTCCCATTTTTTCCTCTTCACTCATGCTCCACTCCCCTACTTTCCTTCACTTGCTTTCTCACGTCCCCACTTATAAATCTTTTGCATAAGACTAGATAACTACTTATTCGGCTTTATAAATAAAGGGGAAGGAACTCACGGAAAAGGAGGAAAAATCACGCACACATGCATATACACAAGAAAAGAAACAGCAACTACCTCATCATTAATCCATAAACGAAAAATCAAAAAAAAAATCCCATTTTTTCTAGCTTATAGATCTCACATCAAAGATAATTTTCCTTAGTCTAAGTTTGAATTGGAAAGAAGCACGTGAAGCAGAAATGGGTTTTAGTTTGAGATCGGTTTGAGGTTGAAAAGTCGAGGTCTGCGGTTCAAGAGTTCGAGATTCCGGTTCGCAGTTTCGGCATTTCAGTCTAATGATTGTTGCTTTGTTATCCCGATTGAATTACAAGTTTTTCAGTTTTATCCATCTATACAAATGTCTTCTTCTCTTTATTTTATTGTTTTAATTGTTACTTTAATGGGTCTAACTAAAAGCTTTTAATTGTTTCTTTGCATAAATCTTCTGAAATGTATGTTGAGTGTTTGGTTTGCTTGCTAAATTATAAATCATAAATAATAATAAAAATAATAATAATAGTAATAGTAATAATATGATTCTCACCGTATTCTTCATATATATATATATATATATATATATATATAGAAAGTCTGATATTCTGTTTATGCATATTAAACTTAAGTGGACCTTATGTAATAACTTCTTTTTGTTCTCTTTTGTACAAATAAAGAAAATCATACTGATACTAATTGTCATATCTTCATTTTACAAAGAAAATACTAACGTTGAAGCTCTTCAGTTACATAATTGAAGAAAAGAGAGACACATTTGTAAACTACTTGGCAGTTTTTTTCTATGTTAAATTGCTTTGTTGTTTTCTTTATGTTATGATACTATTGTTTAGGACCTGTTTTCTTTGTGTTAGTATAGATTTTGGACCGCACTGACAGTTAAAATTTAATTGGACCTCATATTTCTTGGCTAAAATGGAAAGAACATTAGTTTGGCAATCAAATTTGTAATTTGGGCTTTAGATATTTAGTGAGCAATTGACTTGAACTCAGTAGTCTAAAGTTTTGAAATTTGTAAGCGTGGTCCATCATTCTTTAAGAAATAACGCCAACTTGTGTCAAAATCACTGCTATTCTTTAGGCATGTATTAACAAATCTATTATTGTGATTATATATATGTTCACGTGACATAATTATGATTTCCAAATTTAAAACCAAGGTATGCGTTCGCACAACTATGGCAAAATAATCTAACTAATAATAAATTATAAAAATAAATGTCTCGAATCAGAAAGAGACAAAATAATTGAAATACTCTAAAAATGTTAGAAAAGCTTTCCACGTACTTTGAATATTAGTCCATGTGTTCATACATGAACCTTAGATTGATACGAACTAATAAAAGGATCATGTACGCATCACTGTGTCTCGATGCCTTTAAATTTAAAATAATTATATTTTAGCCATGTGTACATTCCGTACCTTGGTTTAATATCTACATTCAAAGAAATACCTTTTGTGCGTACCGTATCTTGGTCAAAACAATTAACAAAAATATAAAGATTGAGTAAAGTGGTAATAGACATGCCATAATAAATAAAATACAAGAATAATCAAAAATTGATTTAAGCCTTACATTAGTCAATAAAAGCGACCGTGTTAGAACCACGGGACTCGAGGGGTGCCTTACACCTTCCTCTCGGTCAACAGAATTCCTTACTCAGTCTTCTGTTTCATAGACCATAAATTAGCAATTCTTCTGGATTGCTAGCATTTCTTCCCAATAGTACAACCCAATGAGGCAGTCAGGTGGGATCGCCTGCATTGGAAGGTTAAATATTACAGTTCAATAACTATCTTATGATTGAAATATTGACATAAAGGTTAGTCACTCTGTATTTTGTATCGATCACTTTTGTAACCATTAGATAGAAGAACTAGATTACCTATGTTACTTAGCTAAAGTTTGTTACAATGGCTGTAGCTTTATACAAAGATTATGCGCAAAATTTTCATAACTAATGTCAACTAAATTTTCTTTTCTTCTTAATATAAGATGATTTATCACCTGTTAGTTCATATTTGGTAATTTTTGTTCATAAGGAATGTCATGAGGAGTGCAAAAAAGTTGTATCATCATTGATTTTTGTAGCAACAAGATTTGCCGATGCGTCAAAGTTACGCCAACTAAGAAGTATAGTTACCAAGAGATTTGGAAATTCCTTTGAATGTTATGTCAATAAGGAGGTACTGACTCATATTTTCACTATCATAATATATTTTCACTGAATTGGCGGTTCAAATCTCACTATTGCCTAATTGTTTGCAATTATATTAAAGTAATTCATTTGCATCATGTTTTTACTATTTCAATTAGACCAAGGTGATGTAAAGCTTATGCTATAGATTGGATTGTTTTTATTGCAATCACTAAATTAAATCCGCAATATATATATATTTTTACTATCTCTTTGGCAAATAATTTTCTTTTAACCGATCCACGCATCGCACGGGTAGATATACTAGTAATTTGAAAAGACTGAAATCGAAAAAACTAATTTATGTTAGTTTGACTTAATTTGAAGATGTATTTAACAAACCGACATTGTCATTGACTTAATTACCCTTCTGAATACGTGTAGTCGGTCGTTCTGCTACCCTTGGAATTTTAGTAATTTTATAAAGTGATTTTAAATGGCACTAATGGACGAAAAGTTATTACAATGTACCTTTTCCACCATGAAATGAACGTTCCGAAAATAACATGCAGTTTCTGGATTTAAAATATTCATGCTGTACGAGCTAAAATTATTTTACTTATTGCTCGGAAGTAAAAATTAAAGACTTTTTCCTAAAAAAGAAGTTTTTGATGTCGACCTCTTAACAATAAAGCAATTTTTTTCACTAACAGAATACATGACTTCTCACTTTTATGACTAACTGCCAATAAAAGAACCAATTTTAGTTTTTGGCACCTAATGCCACAAGTTACAATCTCACTTAGTGGGATCTGGAAAGGATAGTATATACGCAAACCTTACCCCTACCCTTGGGTAGAGAGCCTATTTCCAAATAGACCCTTGACATTCTTTTCTCTAAAAACTTTCCACCTTGCTCTTGAGGAGACTCGAACTCACAACTTCTCGGTTGGAAGTGAGGTTGCTTACCCTATTGCCACAAATTAGTAGTAGCAAAACGTCTAAGTGCAATTATCAAAACCACAAGGTGCAAACGAACAGTTATTAAAAGTACAGGACTTTTACGAGAAAATAAATGTAAAGAATCTCTCACTGGTCTTTCCACTTTCCAGAAAACACGAATTGTGCCAGTTAAATGCAACCGGCGTTTTCAACTGGCACTGTGCCGAAGATAAATGCTGTGATTTTTTGTTTTCCTCATCAATTCGTCAATTCTCAAAAGGCCAAAAGTTTGGGTGCTGTGTAGGACCCTTGCATTTTTTTTCTGTCGGTGATCCGCCGTGGAACGCATTTGACCAATCACTGTCCGAGGCGAAAGGAACAAAAGAGCAGCATTTCAGGCCCACATGGTAAAACCCCAGGGTTTTTGTTGCTATATTCCTTATTTTATTATTTATTTGGCTTCTGCATTTGTTTTTAAGTGACATTCACAGCCATTCCAATGGCAAAGGCCGACATTCTTTTTGAGATGATTACTGTGAGTTTATCTGTGTCTCTGTTTCCTTTTCTTTCACTTTTCCTTTTTTTAATCAAAAAGTGA
Organism: Nicotiana benthamiana; assembly: GCA_034376525.1. NCBI lineage: Eukaryota > Viridiplantae > Streptophyta > Magnoliopsida > Solanales > Solanaceae > Nicotiana > Nicotiana benthamiana. Next base: position 105,225,068 of record CM067335.1, on the reverse strand, counting down.
GCAGATTTGTAAGCAAAACTTAAAAGGATAAGGTTGTAGTAGTAGAGTGTTTATGTTTCTTGTTTTATTTTCAAAGAAAAATGAATTAATTAAAAATAAAAGGTTAGATAAGATTTCGAGGTTTTGATCTTCACTGAATTTGCTTAAAATTTTTAAAGTTTAAAAAATAATTAATCTCAAAAGGCCAAAAGTTGGGTGCTGTGCTGTGTAGGACCCCTGCATTTTTTTTCTTTGTTGGTGATCCACCGTGGAACCATTTGACCATTCACTGTCCGAGGCAAAAGGAACAAAATAGCAGCATTTCAGGCCCACATGGTAAAACCCTAGGTTTTTTGTTGCTATATACCTTACTTATTTTATTATTTATTTGGCTTCTGCATTTGTTTTTAAGTGACTGAAAATGTTCGTATAGAGGTGGCTGAAAACTGAAGGTATTGTTCGGTTTTTGGGGTTTGTATTCCTCGAGTCAGTGTCGCTAAACCTATCTTTTCTGTAGCATTTTTAAAATGTATTTTCTGGTGCGTTGAATTGGAGTTATACGATACCCGGCACAAATATATTATTAGGAATTAATCCTAGTTTTGGTCCTAAATATTAGTCATTTCAGCTAATTGAATTTGCTTAAAATTTTTGAAGTTTAAAAAAGAAATAAATCAAAAAATAATTTTTTTTACCCTTATTGTTTCAATTAGACGAGTAACTTAAATAGTTTTAACTTCTATTTACACCGATGGTGTAAAGAATTTTCAGATTATCAGGTTAACCAAAAGATATTATAGGTATCCCTAATAAAATGAGATTGTAGCCTTGAAGATAATGCAAGTTATGTGCTATGAGTAAAGGTAAGCTGATAGTGAAAAAATTCTTTACATTGTTGGTGTGTATAAGTTAAGGAATGTTAAACCCCTTAAAAGAAAGATTAAATGAAGCGAAGAGAGTAGTTGTGTAAGTCTGCACAGATAGAAAATCTGGCATTGATTAGCAGTTTCCATGATAAATAAGTATTAACTAGAACAAGTTTTTAACTTCAAGAACCTTCAAATCTATTGGGTTTTCCCTTTCTCAACCTGGAGTCTTCTGTTTGAGATTAGTTCTAGTTGAGTAATTAATTGCTGAAAGGCCACCATGAGAGACCATTTTTTTGATTCTATAAGTTCTGCTCAATTTTTGTTACTATCTTTCTTGGAAAAATCACAATTTTTATTATGTGTGTGTTGGCCAAGAAAACAAGTGCTAAAGTACAATATTTTGTGGTTTTTGGCTTTTTGGTGTAACATTTAAGATCTAAAAGACGAATACGGCATGTTAGAGTTCATAAACTCACTACAAGAATAGAGTTTCTTTTTTGTGTAGTTGCGATCTGCCTTTTTTTCCGGGTTTCCCATTGGGTGTCCGGTACCCATATTGGGGTCCGACTAAACCGAATTCGCGCCGGAAAGTCTCGTACTGGGGGTAAAGCTCTTCCTAACAAAGACGACTTCATACCCAGTGCTCGCTCGAACCCGAGACCTCTGGTTAAGGATGAAGGAGTATGCGACCTGCCTTTTGCTTTTATATAAGGGGATCTATAATCTTGTAACTCACAAGCACTGTCTTTGAGCTTGGCTGTTGACATTTATAAATTAAGCTCTTTCCAGTACAAAAAGAAAAGGCCAAGAAAACTGACTATAATTTTGCGGGTCAGTTAAATTTGAAATCACTTAAACAAGAAGAAAATTCATGCTTTTAATGCTCGGGCCAAAAGGACTGATCAGCCCCGGTCAATTTATAATTCTATGCATTTTGTCCTCTAATTATCTTCTTGAGCTTATTAATATCTAAACTCTTCGTTGTTCTACTTTGAGCAGTGTATTATTAAGAAGCTAACTCACATTTGATTCTCACTTCATTATTGACACTAAAATTTTCAATTTATCCTTATATGCATATATGTGCAAATTAATGCTCTTGATTTGCGAAGGAGGGCGAAATATGCCCCTGCTATTCCAGTTGTTGATATCGTGTTATAGTGGTCAAATACAACACTTTGGATGGAAAAATGCATTCCACCCAAAAATTGCTCGATAAATGGATATGTTGTGGTGCTTACTGGGTCATTATTTTCACATGTCTTGCCTTACCAAAATAAGTTACCTTATAGTACATTATATTGTTCGGATGGTCCCTTTAGCCAATACCTGATAGACAGTGTTGTTTGAGGGTCATACGATGTGGTACAAATATTTGGTACGTTTGACCAGCTCACTAGATGATTTTCCTATTGTTAACAGTCTTTGATGGATAGTATCTTTATATTCCAAATATTGATATTGTCCATCAGATGTAAGGGCTGACATGTTGCACATACCGAGAATAGACAATGTTAACTTTCTCAAATTCTCAACTCTCAAGTAAGTTTGTCTGGTATGTTTTCCTTTTATAAGAAGCTTGAATTCAGTACAAGTACTGTAGTAGCATCTTCTATATCAGTAAGGCAACTAGATTGACACAAAACCTTAACAATTTAACCCATAACATTGCCCTCTTCTCTTCATCAACAGCGTGGTAATAAAATTCTGGATTTGATCGTCAAACAATGTATCGACTTCTGTGATTTATGACATATATTGCTGTCCCACAACTATTAGCTAGCTTCAATTTTATCTCCATTAGTCACTAGTAATCAATATGCTTCTGTGAGTCGGGTCCTTCTGTATGTACAATAAAGGCTAGATTATAGTTACTATATGTTGAATTGCCATCTCTAGCATTCAGTTATCAGATAATGCCAATTCTTGCTAATTGTGCTCATCACCCTGGTTCTATCGCTATAATATAGCCTTTGTTTTGTCATAGTGACTCATAGCATGTTACTATTTGCATTGTGATCACGTTTCATCCCAATAATGGTCACCTAGTTTCTGTACTCCAAATTTTATTTGCTTGGTTGCTGTTGCCAGGATCAATTATTTCCCAGAGAATTCCTTATGTAAATTACACATTTCTGGGATGGCCCTCCGTATGATACAATGTTTTAGATAAAAAACTGTCTTATATCACACTCTTTTTCTTTCTCTATTTATTTTTGGGGACGATTGGTGCAAGTGAGAAGAAGAGAGTCTTTAGCAAGAGTTAACTGCAAATTGAATTTGCAAATAAGCTAGCTTATCTTAGAGATTGTTCATTGTCTTATATCATGTATTGACCCTATAGATGAGCTTCTCTTGATCTCAATATATATTACAGGCATTGACCAAACTTCATTAGGTTTTTGGAAATCATCCAGCTCCATTGGCTTAATGTGAAGCTAAATTGTCTTAAAGATGTTTTCGATCTTTTTCAAGTTTTTGTTCTTCCAATATGTTACTCCCTGATGATAACTGTCCTCTGGCTTTCTAGTTTAACCACTTCAGAAATATGCGAGAGAGCAAGACTGCCAAGCATCTCTGGCTTAAGATCTTTATAACTGGAAAAGAGTGTATAGATGGTCTTTTAAGATGTTGACTGTTTAAAAGTTCTGTGTTTCGTGCACTTTCAGCATACTCTTTACTACCAAATTGACATCTTGGGCTCAAGCTCATTTGTCTGAGTCAACTACCCCCTTCTATTCTAGAGCAAAGGAATGTTTGGAGCAGTAAAGGTCAATGGAAATGTTGTCCTGCTGCACAGGTTGATGATTTGAGTTGTTGCAAAAAACCTGGTTTGGAGAGCGGAAGCACTACAAAGCAGCAACCGACGCATGAAATTGTGGCTACTCCTTAGTTCCTTATTTGTGGTGTTTGCACATTAGGAAAGCTTTGTTGGTTTTGGAGTTCCACCTGGCAAGCAAGGAAAAACTTGTTAATTCATGTTCAAGTTTTTAACAGATGTTTCTTCTCCTAGTTCACATAAAGATTAGTATGATTCCAGTTCCACAGCATGTAGTCCTGAAGTTTCAAACTAGAATTTAATATTCTCCATTGTCACTTGCGTGCTTTCCGTAGGAATGAACAATTGACCTTGGAGTTAAGGTTCTTGCTAAATTTGTTGTACTTCAGGCTTCGTGCTCTAACTTTTCTGTCGTGTCTCCTATGTAATTTGGTGTTTCAGGCTTTGTGCTCTTATTTAGTCAATAGAGATAGCTAGGTAACTGTAATTACAAGCAGTTATCTATAGGATAGAATAACCAGTCAGATCTGTGAAGCTTTGACCTTGTATATTCAGTACTTCTGCATCTATTATATGAGTGGAATTCTATTGTCCCAAGTCCTAATGTATCTTGAGTGCAATTCAATATCCCATATCCTGATCTATTTTTACTCAATGCTGCCTCATGTTCAGATATTCTGTTGCTTCTTCGCTACTAAGAATGTTTGCTTCTACCTTGTTCTACTAGTAATACCTCTGTGCATGTATTAGCAGATGTGGGAATAAAATTCAGCTAGTGTTTAGGATGTTTTACTGTAAGAGTCAACCTCCTTAAAATAGTTTAACATCAATGAGTACTGCACTATAGTTAGGTTTTTCTTTTTTTTTTCTTTTTGCTGCAAAGATAAACATTACTATATGATAGGGTGCATTGATGGACAAGTAGATTGGAGAGCTTTATTTGTGCATTTAGGAATTTCTTCTCTAACTACAACAGGCCTTCTTCATTTTTCTGAAAAATCCCCTTTCCGGTCCAAAAGAAGATGTAGGGGAGGATGTTGATAGCGCAACATAGATTGTGTCCAATGGTACAAGTACAAAAGAGAAGCAAATTGAATTGCTTATGTCATTTATTTACAATGGCAGGAAAGAAACTGGTATTGTGCTTTTACAGTTCTTTATTCTGTTCAAGTGCTTCTGCAAAGAGTACTGGAGGTGTTTCTGTTTGGGTAGAATGTAACCAAGAATATTCTGGGAAAGTAATATGTGTGTACAATAATTGGAATGCACCGGTGAATATGCATATGGTGCAAAAGGAGGATTTATAGTGGAGGATGAGTATGTGAGCTCAAAGACCACGAGAACTTGATTTAGCTGATTATGATTTAGCTTGTTCTTCATGCTGTTCATATGGTAATCTTATTCTGTGCAACAAAAGAAGTTGAAGGGAGCAATTTTTATAGAAACTTGACTAAAAAAGGAGCATTTTGATAGCACCAAGTTGCTTGTTCATTGCGAAAACTAGAAGGCAATACGATCTTCAATTAAGCTGGATTCAATCAGCTTCTGAATTTTTGTGTGTTTTCTGTATGAACTTGCAGGAAACAGTTTGTGGAAATTGCGGTGATGTTGGTGTTCAAGAAGCAATTATTACCTGTTGTCGGTGTAAAAATGTTCATGTCCATCAGTTATCTCTCTCTCTCTGTGTGTATAAATGATTCCACAGAATGATGTTGGTGTTCAAGAAGCAACCCTTTCGTGTGGACAATCAGGCAGAAAGCTATTCCATGACTCTCTTAATTTTTACTTGCTTTTAGTCACCTTTTGCCATAACTATTATGTTCTTTGTAAACCTCAAACATTTTCCTAAGAAACCGTAGATTTACGAACAAACTTCCCGATCCCAAACCCCTTCTCTTTTGGGTGATTTGACATTTCTAAGTGAGAAGTTGATCTTTCCCCACAAGGGTCTGCTCCTCTTAGAAGGAAATTGCTAGTTAGATTGCCAGCTTTTCTTCCCCTTTTTTGGAATTTTAAGTGGGGATAAAGTGTATAATGGAACAAAAAGCCTAAATGAAATTGATATAGCCTCTTAGGGATTGTCTGGTCTTTCTGGATTCTTCCACTGCCGGATCCTAAAGGGTATTGGATCTTGGGTTCCTCTTAAGGGACACTTTGATTCTTTCATTAGCATGACGTGGCATTCAATTCTCCTAAATAATTGAAAGTTTAGATGTCTATGGTTTTTGGCTTTTTGGTGCAACGTTCAAGATGTAAAGGATGAAATAGCCCGACATGGGCGGAGAGAGCATCTGAAGGGTTACTTCACCTTTGGTGATCACACACCAACCCGGGCAAACGCTAGTTACAATCGATGGAATTTTGATTGAAACTATTAAAAAAAAGGGGGTAGTTCAGGTGTGCTTAAAGTCAACTACAACTAGAAGGCATGCCGATCTTGCCACCAACAAACTTTTGACTTTGACGGTGAAAAACGAAAAATAGGCACACAGAATGCTTCTTGCTTCTGACTACTTGCCTTTCCCTCACCGTCATTGCCTTCCCGCTTGATATCTCGTTTTTCTTATCTCGTGCGATTAAAGGGAACGAGACTGGAAAGTCCAAACTGAGCCCGGCGGGGGAATGCTTATCGATACCGAAGCCGTTCCGCTCGTCCCTCTTTCCTTTCGAGGAGGGACTTCGCTTCACTCTCCTTAAATGAAAGCGTAAGGCAAGCCAAGGGCTAGTAGTAAGGCATTGGGGATCGTAGACCACTAAGGAGAGAGGCCAGTCTTCCTACTCAGCATAGGACTTAGCTGGGAAGAGACTTTCTTCTTCTCCCCATGTCGCTCTGGGAGTAGCCTTGTCTTTTTCTTTGTACTATTTTTAGTTGATAAAGAATAAGCTCTGAAAGCGGATAGGCCGATGGTAGGGAAGGCTAGCACACTTCACTTCTCTAAGAAGGTCCATATGCATCCTAGCGAGGTTGGTGTCTGGACCGCAGCCTTCCTGTGGGGGCGCCATTTTTCTATGGTCGGGACAGTGTAGCTATGGTAGTTAGCGAGGTTGGTGTTTTCTTTAAGCTCTACAACGTGTTGGAACTTCTCTTGAGAGAGAATCAATTCTTTCCACCTTCCTTAAGAAATGCATTTCATATGTCTCGCCCGAATGAATTAGTTGGTACTAGAAATTTCCCTATTGCTGGTTGTAACCTTTGGCTGCCAAGCGAGCCTTGTAGCGATCAATAGTCTCATCAGACTTTGACTTTCTCTTGTATAACCACTTGCGAGCCGATATACAAATTTATAAATCAAAATTTAGCAGGAAAATGGGATGAAGCCTGCCAGAAAGCTTTTGACAAAATAAAGGACTCCATTCTGGTGCCTACAACGCCAACCCTAGTCGCCCCGGTGGAATGCATTGAAGAAAGGAATCCATCTCTTTTAACCAACCCCTCTTACTAGATTGAGAAAATGCGATCAAAATGGTTCCAAACCTCCATTGCAAGCTCGCTCTTGATGAAGAGGTGATCAATACTTTATGTATCATGCTCCGAACAGCACAAGCATTTGCTTATGTAGACTACGTCTGTTCTCTATAGGAATAAGATTCTTGTGCATAAGGAATCCTCTCTTCTTGTTTTTGTATAAGTGGGATCCCAGATTATGTAATCTACAAGCACTGTCTCTGTGCTTGCTTTTTTTGTCATCTATAAAATCCTTACTTGTTTGAACAGATATTCTCTTAAATAATGTCTGTCTTTCGGCACACATAGTCCTTTTCCTGCTTTTGAAAGTTTTGTTTTTCTGTTACTTCCAGATATTGTCTGTTAGCCAATTCTGAAGATGCCCCAAATGATTGGTGCTGTGAAGAATGTGATATTGACAAGGAAAAAAAGGTGTCTTCATCACCTGTACCCGAAAATAAGTTATCTGAGGGATCCAAGGTTCATACCGCTGCAAAGATTGGTCACAGCACTGAGCGACCCAAGAAACCAAGAAAGTTTCCCAGTGGGCATTGTATTAACTGGGAGAAGGAGGTACAGACTGGGAAAACGAGATATATGTCTGTTGAAGAAGCACTTGGCCTATCGTCAGTAGTCAAGAAATATGGATCTCTGCTGAAAATTACTGGCTCCTCAGGCCCTGTATCAGTCAAATCCATGGCAACGCTGGCTGGGAGGAATTTTAACAAGCCTAGAACTCAAATTCCAAATTCTTTTCCTGAGAAGAGTACAGTGCAGCGTTCTTTAGGTGCAGCAGGATGTTTGAAACCTCAGAATCCTCAAAATGCCAAAATCACTGAAATGACCAAGAAACCAGGTCAATCATCTAGAGGTTACAGCTCTTGTACTCTTTACTTGTTCTGATTCGTTCTCTTCATATATCTTTTACTCATTAAGAAATTTCACGTTCTATCATATACTCAATTCAAATTTAAATGAATGCCACTGATATATCTAGAGTTGAATATTCTCTTTGGAAATGATTTTCCTTACACCATCCAACAGACTCTAGGTATATCAGTAAATCTTTGTTAGCAAAATTTATTTACTTTTGTACTTCCATCCAACTGATGTAGCCTACTTTTAAGGTTGTGGTGGTTCTACCATTCTGGGGCTTAGGAGCCCGGATACTGTGAATGCGAGTCAAATGACGATTCCACCTAAGACACACCCTTGTGATCCAGCTGGAGTTCCTTCCTGGAAGTAAGTATCCTTTATCATGCACTTTAATTACCAACAGTAATTAACATAGTCCTTGGGCAAGTTCAGCTCCTCTCTATTTTTGCATGCTAGCTTTTTTTATGGCTGGTTGTCGGCTGACTGATTGACCTTTTCTCTATAAGTTCCCCATTGACAAGTAAGGAAACATATACTTTTTAGTTCATAATGGAATGTTAGTCCGCCAGGGGATGGCCTAGTGATTGATGCATAGTGTAACAACTTGGAGATCCCAGGTTTAAATCCTTGCTACAACACTTGGTTCCCCCATCTGTTCTAGCCCTGGTGGGCAGCATTCCTTGGGAATCTGTGCCTGTGGGATGGTAGGTTGCTGGTGAATTAGGTAAGGTGAGAGCAAACAGGTCGGCACGCCAACAGTATCACCCCCCCCCCCCCCAAAAAATAAAAAAACCAGGGGATGGTCTAGTGGTTGATGCATAGTGTAACAACTTGGAGATCCCAGGTTTAAATCCTAGCTACAACACTTGGTTCCCCGATCTGTTCTAGCCCTGCTGGGCAGCATTCCTTGGGAATCTGTGCCTGTGGGATGGTAGGTTGCCGGTGAATTAGTTAAGGCGAGAGCAAACTGGTCGGCACGCCAACAGTATCAACCCCCCCCCCCCAAAAAAAAAAAAAAAAAAACCCCACTAACAAAAACAATAGTAATACGGCACTGTTAAAATATATGCACAACTATTGGAAAGACTTTATGCCCCTACATAGTTGAGAGTTGTGACATTCCTTGAAGTTACTGCCGCTCTACGTCATTTTATCATGGCCATCTTATGTTCATATATGGAAAAGAATTATTTTGAGGTTAAATTGGAGCCACGTATTGTTTATTTTCTAAAAAAAATTCAGTCCTGCAAGTTAATTGTCTGAACTCTCTCTGTTTTTTTTCGTCTGAGCTATTGTTTGAATGGATCTTTTTGTGTCCTTGAAAGTCAAATGTGTCTTTTGTTATGCGTAAAAAACAGAAAATTCTGATGTTTCTTTTACTTAAAGAAATTGTACCATTCAACAGGAATCCATGCACTCTTCCATATAATTATTTGTCTTTCTTTTCCTCTTTGTATTTTAGGTGAAGTTTTGTCATCTTTGGTGATCTTAAACCTGAGATGCCCAAAGATCTGATCCAGACTTATCCTCCTTCAAGAGTTAGACGTAAGGTGTATGAGTTCTCGAGGCTATTGCCTGATACTCTTCAATTTGAACTAGTTCCACGTGGACATATCTGGCCAAGTTTATTCCACAATCGTTATCCCGATAAAGAAGACATAGGATTGTATTTCTTTGCAAGTGAAAGAGAAAGGTTAGTTTCTGCCTTAATATCTCTACTGGCAAAGGGTAAGGGTCGCAAAGCAGAAGTGGTGCCCCTTGCCCTGGAAGGTTTTTACTAGAAATTTATTTGCATTTCCCATTAATTGTAGGTCTGAGAAATATATTGCTCTGGTGGAGTTCATGCATGTCAAAGATTTGGTGATGAGAGCGTTCAGAAATGATGTTGAGCTGCTTGTACTTGCATCCACAACCCTGTGCAGTGATTCTCGACGTACAGTCATACACTGATAATATCTATATTCTTTTCTCGTTACCTTATTCCCTTTCAATATTTTGTCTAGGTAATACATAAGAAGATCAATTTACCTCTCTAAGATTATGCCTTTTTATGCGGGGGATCTTGTTTGGTTTCATTAAGTATATATGCGTTAAGTTATCCAGAGGCCTAGCTGTATAAGTACTGATATGTACATTCTCATGACAAAGACCAGATCAGTTATCTAATCTTTATTGCAAGCTGGGGTTGAAAAACGTGCAACTTGGATTATGTTTCCTGCAGTTGCTGTGCCTTGATGTAAGTTTATCTCGTAAAACACAAGCATGTAAAAGTCAAAGACAATGTGTGCTGTGTATATAACCCTACACGTGTAAGAAAAGATATACATATATCCCATACTTGCCTTCTATATATATATATATCACTTGCCTTCTTTTTGCATTTTCTCCATTAAGAAAGGAAAGATATATGTAAGCCTACTAATTTGCTTTCTTATTTATGCAAGAGAATGGACACCTAACAGTTCCTCGTATAGGGCTTGAATTCTGCTTTTTGGGCTATTTAATATTTATAGCAGAATGTTAACTCCTAGTTTTTCTTGATGCATACTTTAGTTATGGTGGTTCACTAAAATTTTGGAAGACTTGACTTACCCTTCAAAAGATAATACTTCTAAGAAGATTATCTGATAATTCCGGAGCTGCATTTCACCTTGTGGTTGTTCTTGCAGGATTCGACAGCGAGCACTTTCTGTGGGGATTATTTCACCACGTGAGACAAGATAAAGTTGGATGTGCTGAAGGGGGCAGCAACGAAGTGAGTGATATGGGGATAGACATTATAGGTAGGGAAGTTGTCTGTACATCCAATGAGGTTGACATGGAGATAGACATGATAGGTGGAGAAAATGTAGGTAGGGTGGACATTTGTGTCTCGCAGACTGCTTCCGGAGATGGCTTCGATAGCTCTTTAAAAGATGCCAATGAGGATGACATGGAGATAGACATGGTAGCTGGAGAAAATATAGGTAGGGTGGACATTTGTGTCCCGAAGATTACTTCCAAAAATGGCTGAGATAGCTCTTTTAAGAAACTGTTAGTGCTGCTATCTGTCTGAATCAGTTACTCTTGTTTCAAGAACCTCAAAGGATGGTAAAGAACTCCATCACGTAGATATTAAATGGGAACCTGTTGATGACTTTCCTCCAGGTTTTGTTCCACGTTTAACTCCTACAAAATGAGCTGCTTCACCTGTAAGTAAAATCATGGTTGCTGCCACCTTCTTGTGAATATCAATTTAGGTATTGGACTTGTTACCACGAAAGTTTCAAACGATGTCGGCTTAGTTAAGATGTTTATGGCTGACAGTTAAATGTGAAATTGTTGTAAATATTTCTGTTAGTACTAACTCTTATCTGACGAATCAGTAGTTCTCGACTCACTTTCGTTGGTGAAATCAGCATCGGATATTTACATTGTCCAGATTTCGTTTCTATGGCAATGGTACCAACTGGTAGCGGGTAAGAAAAGTGAAAATGGTGATAAGTTTAACATCATTATTCTTTTAAGCGAAATGGCTTCCTGACCAGCCGATTTTAAAGCCGATACATGAATTTTGCATTTTCCCATTTGAACACTCAAACTTGAAAAAATGAGTATTAAAACACATTTGACTGTTGACCATGCCTATGTGGAAGCATTTCAGCTGACATGGCTAATCTGCATGCAAAATCAGCTGTCAAGGCGCGTGAATAGTATCTTTTTACTTGAAAAATCAAAATTAAAATAAAATATAAATAAAAAAGAAAAAAGAAAAAAAAAAGACTTTTCCACTTCATTCCTCTTCCCAGCAAAACTATCGCCCAATTTTTTCATTTCTCTTCCCCTCCCCTTTCTGTTTTTTTCCTTTATCTTCTCCTTCAATAATCTTTTCTAGTCTCCCCCCCTTTCTCTATTTTTTTGGTTATGGTCTATTCCCTTTGGCCATGATAAAAAGTTTCCTTTCTACACTCCCTCTCCCTCATCTCCAAATCCCAGTCCTAACATTTTCCGTACCCATCTCCAATTTTCAGCCACAATCGGAAAATATCTGATCCAATTTCGTGAATTAGAGCAGATTTTGTCTTTTCTTGGATTTTCAATTAGCAGTTCAGTGCTTTTGCTTTGTGCTAGAAGTCCATTGTGACTGCTCTATTATACTGATCTGGTGATTGTACTTGCATTTGTTCTTTTGTTTTGTTACTTTGTGGTGTTTGTAATGGACTAATGATTGCAAGAGCCGTAGAAGTGCAGTGAAAAAGTTAACTTAAAATTTCATCATTGTCTGGGGTCTCTTCTGTGTGCATTGGTCCATGTTCTGCCTTCTTCTAAGCCTCAAAGATGTCGGGTGAATCGTCTTGGACAATGGCCTTTCTGGTGCTTGCAGGCTGCACACAAGTAGGTGAAGAGACCATTCAATGGCTGGTCATACTTCAAACAGACCCCAGCTGTTATATTTTTCCTTTATGAAGGATTGAGTGAGTATGGAGGGTGTAGTGCGAGATCATGGGTATAATGAAGAAGAAAAGCTCATGTGGGAGAATGGGTGTAAATTATTTTTTTAAAAATGGGACCCATAAATTACACATGGCACTTAATAAGAGGATAAGTATGTGACATGTCATTTGTGTGCTTGCACACCACGCACGGACAAACGTATTTATTAATTATAGGTTTCAGGAGTTTGAGTGTTCAAATGGAAAAATGGAAAGTTCATGTATCGACTTTAAAATCGATTGCAAATTTAAGTGACCAGGAAGCCATTTCGTCGATCTAGTTTGTGAATTTGGTTGGGTATATTATAATGGAGCAACTGTTTTTCATCCAACTGCTTTAACAACAGAGATCGGTTGTATTGACTCTGTTCTCTTATTCTAATGACGTTTCAAAGTGTTCGATTACCACAATTGAAATACTGCTTTTGCTTTTGATTTCAAATAATCGATTGGTGTTACTCATTTACCTTTTTCTTTTACGTGGCAGCATATATCTCAGTATTACAAACTAACAATTGTGGAACATTATATTGTAGTTCAAATTTGTAATCGTATCAATTATCAAATAGAATGTGGTTACTACAACTCTTCAAAAATTTCTAAATTTTCCTGGTTTACTTGGCGAACAAGTTACGTGCAGAGACCAATTTACTCTTTTTACACCTACTAGCTTTACAGCTTGTTTGGATGGTTTTTACCCATTGTATTGTATTGTTATTTTAAATATGATATTTGCGTTGATTGTTACTTAAATTTTATTTTATCGTATCGTTAAATCCGTCATTACATAACGACGAAATGTATCATTTCATGTAATGATCAATTTGGTGTGATCGCATCGTTACCTTGTCTTTTTATCTCAATCTCACTCTTCATTATTCTTAAATAATTTTATTTTATATAATTTATCCTACTTTTTAATATAATAAGTTTACCATGTATCATAATTTTTCTTTACAAGCAAGTTTATTCTTCATATTGATGGTGCGCGATATCATGAAATGATAGCAAACGACACAATCTATCCAAACATTGAATTTATCAAATGATACAATACAGTGCGATATGTAACAACCATCAAAACAAGCTGTTAGTGTATGTGCATTGCACATGTGTTTCGCGTCAGTTAGTATAAAAAGTATATAAGAATATATTGTTGAAAATTAGCAATTGACATTAAACTAAATGTAATATTTGTTACATGTATTAAACTCCAAAAGCATTTATGAAGTTCATAAGAGTGTCAAATAAGAAGAAAAAAAATATAAAATTTAAATTTAGAGTCCTAAATATTAGAACTTTTATATAGTTAGATAAGAAAAAAATTAGTTAATAAGTAGGATTTTAATTAATTTTATGCTTTTAACTATTAGAAAAATAATTGTATGACTATTTTATTTAGTATGGAATCTATTTTAAGAGGGTTAAAAAAAACGATATCCGTTAAATATAAAGTGTTATACATTCAAAGTCTTAAAATCAAGGAAGGACTATGGGTATTAATACAACTACAAGGGTTCATGTTAACCAAGAAAGAAAAATTCTCTCTTTGAAATCTTTGCCTATTTGTTCTTTCTTTTTAAATTATTTCAATTGGAGCCCACACATTTATGTTTTCTTTTTCTTTTCCTTTTTTATCGTGTTCTTGTCCTTTTCTTACCTCTCTTTCCTGGTTTGTGTCTCATACAATTAGATACATATTTTGTATCTTTTTGTCGTACAGTTTTGTAGATCTAAATTTTCGTGAATTCATAAGTGTAAGATTGAGATTCATAAATTTATAAGATAAAATGGCCCCTCACACAACTAATGTCAGTTGTGCGAGACACGCATAACACTTCTTTCCTCTCCAGTAAGATGCCAATTATCTAGGGGTGGGCATCGGTCGATTCGGTTCGGTTATGAATATTATCGGTTTAACATATCGGTTATTGGTTTACAAATTTGATAAACCAACAACCGAATGGATAAGATATCAGGTATCGGTTAATTGCTTGTCGATCATTATCGGTTCGGTTATCGGTTTATCCCGATAAGATAATTCAATCTAGAGTTAAGCAAAACGGATAAGACAATTCACTGGAGTTAAGCAAAAAGAAGAAGAATTCACATATAATATACTACCCATTTCTACATTCTGTCAGCGGCCACAGCTGGAATAGTACTAATTCTTCAGCAACACTTGTCCAAATACATTAATAATAATACAAAGCCGTAGCAATTTCACCTTAAAATTAACAACTCTAAACAGATAGTACTAACAGTTCAAATTCAAGCAAGACAACAACTCCACAATCCTTATAGGCTTCACCAAAATATCAATGGATAAATACTTATCAAATTGCAACAATTCCCACAAAATGTTCCAATGCATTAGTTGCCTCCTCCAATATGATAACAACAACAGCTGATTTATAATTTTTATTTCACACAATACATGCACTTACACAAGCATTGAAGCCCTCAAGCAGTCAAAGATAAATTGAATGTTGTTTACCAATGCCTAACTTGAAAAAAGAAACCATAGAGCGAGCCCTATATAAAGATGATTTTTTTTTATAGAAATTAAAAGCCCTATGTATAAGACTAAAGACTTACGGTATAAGTAACTAGTAAGGTCTATAAAAAATGAAGATGATGCAATTGAAGAATGCGGTTGAGAAAGAATATGTGAAATGAACTGAAGCCCTAACATATATATATATATATATACTTAAGGATAAAATCGTAATTTTATTAATTCTTATTGGATTAATGATTAACCCATTAACAAAATTGGAAAACCGAGGCCCGAATCAATGACACTAGTGAAAATACTCTAAACTGTTACCTAACCGTTAACCCAATAACCCGATACCGATAGCCCAACAATCCGATACCGATAACCCAACAACTAATTAACGGTTCGAGTTATCGATGTTACCCATTATTGCCCAATACTACAATTAACTAATATCTTAAACATTCTCATATTTTCCCAAAAGCTATCCTATAAATATGCCTATCATCTAATTCGAACTTTCGCTCCATTGCGTTTCAATTTTCAAACGATCCCTCGATAAATGGGCCTCAAGACTGGGCTTTACGCCACAACTACTTTTTTCTTGAAGGAAAGCCCATGATTTAAATACACCGAAGTCTTTTCGTCTGCTCTGCTATCTCTGCTGCTTCCAATCAAACTGGTAGTCGAAGTAATTGGTCAAGAGTTGTGGTGCCTCGTCATCATCAGTATTCTTCAATGGCATCCAACTCTAAACGAGTCGGGCTGATATATGATGATCGAATGTGTAAGCATTTTGATCCAGACGATCAGTATCATCCCGAGAACCCGAATCGTATTCGTTCCATTTGGAAAAAGCTAGAATCTTCTGGAATTACTCAGAGGTAATAGTATGTTCATTTTCCTTTTTGTTCTGTTTAATGGATATATTGACTGATAATCGTGTTTTTTTGGGGGGGTTCAGATGTACTGTTATGAATGGGAAGGAAGCAGAAGATAAAGATGTAGCTTTGGTTCATACAAAAGCTCACATTGACTTGATTAGGAATATAAGTTCAAAGAAAATTGGTTTAAAAAGAAATAATATTGCTGCCAAGTTTAATTCCATATATTTCAATGAAGGCTCTTCTGAAGCTGCTTTTCTTTCTGCTGGATCTGTCATACAGGTAAAGTTACTTTTTTTTCGTCAGAAATTGTTATTTGCCCCTATTTTTATTGATTACTACTTGGTTTGGTGTGAAACTTCAAACTTTTCCTAATAATGAATAGTGGCGGAGCCAGAAATTGTTATAAGGTGATTCAGAAGAATGTAAAACTGCCACATTTAGTATTATTGAACCACTTTTGCGAGAAAGCTCTTCTTTTATATGTATATTTATTTATTTCAAGGGGATTCAAAAATTAAAATGCATGCAAAAAAAAATTACTTTTCCCTTATTTCACTGTGTAATTTTTTGAATGAAGGCCACTGATCGAGCACCTGCTGTTAGATGCTATTCGGACAATATAACATGGAAATTTTTTGTGGGACAATTCTCACACTTGCTTTACTGTGCTGATCAATTGCTGGGTCCTCTAATATTCTTGATTCTTTTGCTGTACCTATGACACTATTTTAGGGCTTTAATCATGTGTGTATGAATAACATAGGTTGCTGAGAAAGTTGCTGAAGGAGAACTAGACTCTGCCTTTGCCGTTGTTAGGCCTCCTGGACATCATGCTGAAGAAAATGAACCGATGGGATTTTGTTTGTACAACAATGTTGCTATAGCAGCACGCTATCTCTTGGATGAAAGAGTAAGAGTTTGTTTCAGTTCATCAAACTTAAGGTGGATTCAAAACTTTGAACAGTTTTTTGAATCAACTCAAAGGTTTTATATGTAGTACGGTTAATTTCCTTGCAGCCTGATTTGGGGATTAAGAAAATTTTGATTGTTGATTGGGATGTCCATCATGGAAATGGCACTCAAAAGATGTTCTGGGATGACCCTCAAGTACTCTTTTTTTCTGTGCATAGGTACGCATGTGAATTCTCCTGATTGCTACTCATATTTGTTTATCCATTCAAATGTGGCACTCTACATAGAAAAAATCTGGATCTTCTTAGAAAAGATTTTTGACTCAAACTTCACCCTTCTATATTCTCTCCTTTCGAATCCTTGTGTAGTCTTTATGGTATTTCTCTACCGCTTGAGGGCTTCGGGATGTAAATAAAGATGATTATATAAAAAAAATTGAATAAGTTTCTTAAGTTGTATATTATGTACCATTGTCAGTCTTAATTAGTCCCTCTTTTCTTTTCTTTTTTTTCTAAAAAAAATTAGGCACGATTTTGGAAGTTTTTATCCTGGTGGTGAAGATGGGTCACATGTCATGACTGGTGAAGGGCCAGGAGCAGGATATAATATAAATGTTCCTTGGGAGAATGGCCGCTGTGGTGATGCAGACTATCTTGCTGTGTGGGATCATGTCTTGATTCCTGTTGCCAAAGAATTTGGTCCTGACATCATCCTAATCTCTGCAGGATTTGATGCAGGTTAGCTAGAGCTTGGTTTTATTCTCCGTGGGTCTTCTCATCATTTTCTGTAGTATTTCTCTTTTCTCATCATTTTTCTCTTAGTTTGATTTTAGTTTCTTAAGGGTTTTACAACATTTTACGGTATTTATTAGTTACCAATTTGTTGATTCTTTATTATGTTTGCATGCATGATACAGTGCTTGCTTCAATTTTCTTTCACTTTGAACAGAATTATTTTACTTTTACATGATTTTGTAGTTTCATGTTTTATTTTAAACATGACTTGGACTTCCCTTAATATAACGTAAACATCATTTTCCTTGCCTTATGAGATTAATCAACTCCACTTTTTAGTGATAATTAATTTTTTGAATTTGTTAGTGCTGCAAATATAATCACTAGTGTCCTTAACAATTGTCCTTATCAAATTTGATAGCTCATAATCTTCTTGACTTTATTATTTAATATTGGTTTTCTCAAAGACAGATGATTCTTATTTTTAGCTTTGGGATAAAGACAGGATAATGACTGAATGTGTCTGGTTCATGATGCCTTGTCCTTGTAACTAGAATGGTTGGTGTTTTGCATACAGTATGCCTTCCATATAATATGAAGTGTTGAACAAAACTAGGATCGTGGGAACATGTGCTTAGAAAAAGTGGTGTGATTACTGCTATTTGTATTTCCAGAAAAACCTTTTTCGTTTTTATTTCAATGTTTAACCCTTTTCATTTGTATTAAATGATTATTCCAGAGATTTTGATGCAAAATCCTGTCTTGTACATCTGTTAAGATATCCCATTTCGTTTTGCGCAAAATTTTGGAGATTGGTTTCCTGCACACGTGTTAGTTTGTGAATCTTCTATAGAGTTCTTGTCACGGCCTTTTTTCATTGGTTACCGTGGCTGAAATGGAAATAGTTTTCGCTGCACGAGACACAGTAAAATTCCGTAGCAAACAATTTGAATTACTTTTTAATCTTTGCTCTCATGTATTTGTTGAACTTCTATTCAGATTGGCATTCATAGTTTTGACAGTGTTAATGTTTTGATGTGAATAGCTATTGGTGATCCTCTTGGTGGATGTCGTGTTAGTCCATATGGATATTCTGTGATGTTGCACAAGGTGAGCTCTAAGTAATTGTCGCAAGTAATCTTTGATTCTTGCTAGTGATATTCTTACTTTTTTTCTATTTTTGTCTTTCCTCCTGTATTTAGCCAATGGCATGTGTTTATATGCTTGTTTTTTCTTTTTCTTGTGATTTCTTTCTATAAAGTACATATTTCGAAATAATACATACCTTTTTAATTTGCATATTTTAGTTGTTGGAGTTTGCCGGAGGCAAGATTGTAATGGCACTTGAAGGTGGATATAATCTGGAGTCTATAGCAAATTCTGTCAAAGCTTGTATTGAAGTGTTACTACAGCAAAAACCGATTGCTGGATCTTCTGAGGCATATCCATTTGAATCCACATGGCGAGTGATACAGGCTGTAAGGATGTTTCTGCCCTAGCCCATACCCCTGCTCCTCCCTTATTATTTTTTTTCTTTTTATCTATTTCATAGCCATAAAGCATCTTGCGGACTGATTTTATAACAGTTAGCCAAATTGCCTGCACATTAGGAGTAACATTTTGGTTTTACGGTTTAAAGCTTGGGTACTCAGTTTTTCCTTGTACACCATAAATGTGTTCAGGTACGTGACAAATTGAGTGCATTTTGGCAACCACTTGCTGAGAGATTAACGGAAAAAACAACTAGTATGAGAACTCCTTACATTCAGGTCAGATTTCTTTTTCTTATTTTAGTATCATCAATAACCTTCTTGTGAACAATTTCTCCTACACAAGTTGTTGGAGCCTGTGTTTCAAAGGTGGGAGACAGTGACAGCAGACATATGTTGAGGCATGAAGTATGTGCTTTTTAGCTTTATTCGTTATCATTAAAAAAATAAAAAATATAGTTAAAATGAAAACAAGAGATGGAAGATACGGAGAAAAAATTGTGATTCATTGGTAATCTGCAGTTGAGTTTAGAATATTTTAGCATGTTAGGAATTGTCTGCCATGGGATGTAGAATTTGCTTAAACCCCCACATACTGTAGCCTCAAGGTTCATAGGAGGCACCTGGTCCCATAAACGTTCTATTACCAACAGAGTGAGATGAAAACTGTCAATTAGTATGGAATCATGTAGGAGTGCTTGAGCAGAGCCCGCCGTTAATGGAACTTGAATTGCTGATATCAGTTAAATTATTGAACTCCTTTGTTGTGATAACAATAATGTCATTTTGGCAATCATAGTAGTAAAAGACCCCCTTTGCCAAGTTCTACTTTTGGTTGTGATGTTCGTGGATAGCAAGTCCAGGGGATCATTTTGGTGTCATGATTCCTAAGTTCAATGTTTGGCGTGAACTAGTGGTGACAAAATTATTAAAAGAAATAAGTTAACCACCCATATTATCCCTAAAAATTGGGTTGGATAATGAACTTTTTAAAACGGGTCAAATATGGTTAAGAACCATATTATCCATTTAGAAAAAGGATAAACAATGAATTTAACTTTGAAAGAATAACAATAAAATACACATGACTTCACATCATAACAAAAAATGGCCCATGTTTTAAGCTTTACCCAACCTAGCCCATAGTGTATATATTTTGAAAATACTAGCCCTAGCAAATTTAAAATTTGTGTTCTTACAACCATTGCTTCTAAAAGCTATGGAGCTAAATATATGTTCTCACAACCACTGCTTTCACTCTCTCTTCTTCTCCCATTTTTTACATATGCTTCAAGGGGCTGTCCGCCATTAATGCTTCTCCCCCTATATCACCTGGTTGCAATATAAAAAAAATTGAAGAGTAGAAATCCACCATGAAAGGCCATTCAAAGCTTTGATTTAGAAAATATAATTTCTTGTAATTCTTAATTGTTTGGATTGGGTATTGTTTCAATTGATTGAAAATATCAAAAGGAGTTCAAAGTTTAAATTTGAAGCGGTGTTGTAAAAAGCATGCGCTTCTCGCTTAAAGCGCTGAAGCGAGGCGAGGCTAGCTCGCTTTTCTGCCATAAAAGCGACTCACATGAAAAAAGCGCACGCTTTACTCTGTTAAGCGAGAAGCGCAGTGATCCAAAAAGCGCGAAAAAGTGAGCTTAATCCAGGTTAAGCATCTATTAGGTTTTCTTTTTAAAAAAAACTTGCAAAAACTTAACTCAAACAAACACGTCTTCTCCAAGCGACCACTACTTCAATGATTGCTTCAGTGCTTCTTCTTTGTAAGTTTCTTTCTTCTCTCTTCCTCTCCTTCTCTTCTTCTCCTCTTCTTCTTCTTCTTCTTCTTCTTCTTCTTTTTCTTCTCCTTCTCCTCCTTCTCCTTCTTCTTCTCTTCCTCTGATTTTCTTCAGTTCCTGTTTGACTCCTACTCTCTTCTTTTTTCTATTTTTTGTCACTTTTTATTGCTCTGTTTTTGTGCGACTGTGCCCTAATTTCTGCTCTGTTCTTTCTATGCTCTGTTTCTCTGGTTTGTATTTCTCTATTATTCTGTTCAGACTTTTTTGGTTCGATTAAAAAGTTAACTGTTATGTTCTGTTTTTTTGTGGTTGTTAATTGTAGTAAATTCAATCTTATTCACTATCTAGTTTTAGTATATATTATTTGCTTCTTGATTAAAGAATTGAAACATTTGCTTAATATGCTATTTTTAATGAGTTCTTAGCCATTTATTTATGCCTATTTTATTCTTTTTATTTATATGTTAAAATTGCGGTTTACATGAAAAATGCGCGCGCTTCGCTTCTCGCTTCTCGCTTCGGTGAAGCGAGACCTCGTCGCTTTTTTGCGCTTAATGCTTTCCAAAACACTGATTTGGAGTAGATTTGAGCAAGATTTGAGTTAAATTTTAGAAAAAATGCAAGGAAGAAGACGAAATCAGTTTTTTGTATGATAGTGTATATGAGTGTATAAACACGTCCTATACACCATTATACACTTTTATACACCTTTATACAAACGTCTGTAGACGAACTTCTTCGACGAGTTTTAGTTGCAATTCCTCTTCAAAAGCAGCCCAAATCTCCATTAAATGACTTCAAATTTTATATACAACCTCCTTATACTATTTCTAACAAATGTAAATAGCACCCACTCCAAATTTCTTATAAAATCAAATTTGAAATTTAAACCCACATATTTAAGCTTGTTAATAATCTAATTTTCACCACCCGGATGGATTTGGTTTGTTAAACTAATATTTGAGTCACAATTATTGATTCGAAAATTAATTTAAAAGCTTGAGCAATCTTTTTAAAAAATTAAATGGTAATTTTGAGAACCTATTGGAGTTGAATATTGAATCTTAGCCAATTATTTTTGGGCTAGTTAGTTGTAAATTGAAATATGGGCTATAAAATTGAAAATTGCGGTGCTCAATTATTTTTATGTGAAATTCTCCCTTTAACTTTTACATTTGTAAAGCCTTAAATTGGGGGTTCTCTAGTTTCGGAAACTAGGAATTCTCTCAAAAGTGATCATACAAGAAGTCATGTATAATATTGTCCGCTGGTTAACCCGTTTTTTATTCGTGTTAAATATGGGTCCGGCCGGATAACTTATCCGTTTTTCATTACTCGTTTTTTACCCGAACCACATCCGACCCGACCTGCATGGTTGCCACTCCAAACTGTGAACTAACTGATAAGTAGTTCAGTTACTAGAGTTAGGGCTGGCAAGGAAATGTGCAGACTTAAGGTATGAGGTCACATATTCTAACCAATGGATGCCTTGTGTGCGAGTAACAGTTGGATGTTGACATTTTGGATGGATTATCAAGCTTTATTATGCTTCCCGAAATAAATGAGCTTTACATCCACACAAAAAAATACAATGTATCACTACGAAATACTCTAGAAAACTTCTGCTTGTTGCTCCTTACCTGTAATATCATTTCAGATTCTTATTGATGCAGTAAACTTGTTTCTGCTTCAACTTTAGTAGATTTTCTTACTTTGTTTCAGGCCATTAGCTCTGATTCTGAAGATGAGTACGATACCACTCATACGGTATCACAGGAACTCGAGAAGGATATTGAGAATATCATACAACCATTTTCAGACCTGAAAGTTAATGATGGTACAGTCGTAACAAGTATAATATTATGTTTACCTTGCGAGAAGTTGCTCTTTTGTTTCTGAAGATGGTGTTTCATGATCTTTGAGTTTACATAGGTCAAGCATGCACAATTTCTCACACTTGGAGGGCAGAGCTTTCGAAGATTGATATATGGTATGCCACATTTGGGTCAAATATGTATCAATCAAGGTTCCTTTGCTATATTGCAGGAGGACAGGTATAGCTATCATGCATTCCCCGAACTGCTTATCTTCGTTTTAAACCTTTTGCATCATGGGGTAGTGAGTCGTGACACAAAGTAAACAGCTTTCTTTTTGGTTTCTTCTGAACTTCCACCTCATCTTCCTTCCCCAAATTTCAGAATGTATGCAAATACTTGTTTTCTACAGTAGCTAGCAGGAAAAGTATTTCTAATGTGTGAGAAATTTCTGAATGAATCATCAAATATGTTTATACAAAAAAAAAAAAAGCTACCAAGTGCATGTAGAACTGATGATGCAAAAACATTTCTTACTAGGATTAATAATGTAGAAAGTTTGCCACTTATATTACCAACTTGAAATGGTTGGCATAGTCGGTCGTAATTATTTCACAAAACCGTAATGATTCTCAATTAGTCAGGCATCTTACAATAAGAAACCAGTCTAATGTTAAGCTGAGATTGATACTGGAAAAAGTCTAAATAGTATTGAGCTTTCAGCTCAACACAACATTCTTTTTTGAATTTCATAGCAACAAAATGACTTCCAGGTGGAAGGCATGCAAAAGCCATGTATTGGTTCGTTGGATAAAAGCAAGCCAAAGGAGATCATATGGAAAACTTTTCCTCATCGTTTGTTCTTTGCTCGCGAGCGTACAGCTACATGGGGTCCGGGTGGGGTTGCTTTTCTTCACCCTGAAAGCAACAGTGAAGAAAAAGCTTATATGTGCCTATATAGGATAACGTATGTGATTCTTTCCTTTATCTGCAATGATTTTGTCCTTTTGTGATAATTAGGAGTTGGCCAGTTTTGTTGGCATTTTGTAATAAAACGACCTTTTGTCGACTCTTGGTGATTTAGAATTATAACTTAATATTTCTTTTTCCTTTTTTTACAGGCTTGAGCAATTTAATGATGTTTTGCTTCAAGAGAATATTACGAACTTTGACATGATCTCCCCTTTGTTTGACATGACTGACTTACACTCTATTGAAAACAGCAAATGTGTTTCAGCAGAGGCAGTCAAGGTGTGTTTTTAGCTCTCTGTATTATTCTCATGAGTTATTCTTTAGATGCAATCTGTGTAATTGTAGTGAAGCGCAAAAGAGTTGGTTCAAACGAATGGAATACCTACAGCAAGTTCAATCTTCTGTGTTAGCTTGGGCCTTGAAGATTTTCAAGCATTAGATTGTCTATTATTCCTACTCTCCATATTAATGGCTCAAATAGTTAGCATCTTATGGTTCAAATACTGTAAGATTCAGATCGGCTTAAAAACATGGTAGCATAAATATAACTGTTATATTTTCTGCTAATTAATAATCATTTCTAGGATGTGTTTGCTAATGTAGCAAGGTATTTGGGATAGAACAATTACTAATCCTGTGTGATGGATGGAAAATTTTGTGTTGACAATGAACGATAAAAAGTATAAAGGAGGATAAGGGTGATATTTAGTGAACCCTGAATTTGCGGAACAAATTATTTAATATTGAAATGAAATGAACCAATAGAGCAGATGAAGGACTCATTTTGTCAAACCCCAGCTGATTTAGGATTGAGAGGTAGTTGGTTGATTGTTAGTAAAAGATGAATTGCATCAAAAAGAATTTAAAAATCTTGGGTCTACGCCTACACTATGGTTATCCGTTTGTGCAATCAAACATATCAGACAGAATGGTTTTTCTTCTATCCAAATCCAAGCAATCAAATATGGCCTCATTGGATTAGCTTATATTTTGCTTTGGCATACAATTTGTTTCTTCGTCTTTATAGCTTTTGAGATCTTCCCAAGTGAACAATTACATGGGTAACCTGTGAGTCAATGAGGAATATTAACTAATCGTTTGGGCACTCATTTATCTCTTACCTAATTATATTGAAGCTGATTTTTCATCAAAATGTAGTCTTTCCAACTGTAGCCTATGTTGTCAACTGCTAAAGAATATGCCAATATTGTCAACTTTCCAACTCT
Source organism: Nicotiana benthamiana (assembly GCA_034376525.1). Taxonomy (NCBI): domain Eukaryota; kingdom Viridiplantae; phylum Streptophyta; class Magnoliopsida; order Solanales; family Solanaceae; genus Nicotiana; species Nicotiana benthamiana. The sequence goes on along the minus strand of CM067335.1, from coordinate 105,200,323 downwards.
AGCCTATGTTGTCAACTTAACATGAAAAATTCCTATCCTGGAGACCTTTTTTCAGTTTGAGAAAGTAGTTAAGATGCTCTTCGAGTAGTCTTATTCCTACCCCCTGCCCCAGACATCTGGTCTTTGCTTGACATAACTCTGAGCTAGATGATTTTTCTCATGGTATGATGTTGCTTGACTCTCATGTAGAATGGCTGGTACCATAATGTTCTTTACCTTGGGAAGGAGAATGGTCTTCTTATTTTGACAATGACGTAAGCGTGCTGCCTTTTATTTCGTATGCTCTTTTTTTATAAAAAAATGTATATTCTTGTGAAATTGAATCTCATCCAGCACCTTTCTGCTTCTCTATCAGATGCCAACTCTCAGATATTGATAACTTCAAATCAGGTAAAGTACTTATGTGCAAACCATCTAAAGAATATGCCAATACTCTGATTAGAGGGTTGGTAGAAGGAAAGCAGCTCTCAGAAGAGGAAGCCACCACTTACATACAAGAAGCAGTTAGCAGAGCGCTGTGACTACGTTTTCCTTCTTGTTTCTTTAGCTGCTAGATAATTATGCGACTGCCTCACAACATATGCTCCAGAACTGTTATTGTACCATTATTTTTGATGAAGCGACTTGCTATCATTTTTATGGGTCCAGGTGTATATAACTTATAACATCTGATGTAGATGTTTGCCTGTATATAACTTTATTAGATTGACATAGATTCTTGCCTATGTAAAGTGTTCTCTACGTCCCTCTACTTTCTTGCTCTCGTTACAGTGTTTTGGCTCAGTGTTGTAAAGTAAAAAATTATGAATGATCACGTCCATTTATGTTGTATTTTGTGGTTTATAAACCTTGCAAATGCAGGTGGTAAATACGACCGTGATTGGTATCCTACTATGGAATAGTTGTATTGACATCTTTTCATTCTTGAGTCATTAAGGTTGAAATTGACCATTGTTTAAGCAATAGAGATTGAACGCCTTCCTCAAAAAGTTCTAAAATGCCAGCAGTTAAATCAACTTTATTAGATGATCGTGTTAGATAATCAATTTTATGTAGTTGTCCCAATCAAGATTTGAGCTTCAGTTGAATTACTTAAGTTTCGCTCGTCATTCAGTTGATTTACTAAAGTTTCGCTTCTGTTATGACTCGGTGAACTGAAGTTTAACTCCCATTTTTAACAGTAGTAGAAGCTTCACCTCGGTAAAAGCCCTTTACTATCCCATTTTATAATAATACCCGAAGCTTTGTAAAAATTATAAGGGGCGGCCTATTTGATCGCCGCATTTAATTTATACCAATTTTTTAAATTTTTTTAACTTGTACTTACTTTTTAAGTAACTTCAGCCACCTTTCTCTTCCTCCTACTTCGTTTTCTTCTTCTTTACTGTTGGTGCAGATTATTTCTTCTTCGTTTTGTCTCAATTAATATTCTACGTAAGCATATGGACTTAACTGTTTGTTCAAATTTTTCATGAAGTGGAACGAGTATCTATTGAGCTAAAAAACGGCAACCTGTGATGAAGTAGAATGGAGTAACATATTTGAAGGGAAGATTATACGTACACAAACACAACTATGACAAGTAGGCCAAGTAATTTGTAGCAACTTTTCGCCTAAACAAAGAACCACCATAATTAAGGATAAATGACTGATTAACTACTCTCATCTTGGCTACAAAAAGTACAGAGAGTTATCCACATGAAAACACCAGTGATTATAGCTGTCTTTGCCAAGTACAGGAAAAGCAGTCAAGTGATTTAAGAAACCGTGTTCATCTGCAACGAACATAACGTAGTCATCTATTATCAAAGAACTTTGTATTTTTAGCTCATTTTGAATTGACTATGGTATAAATGATCTTTTCGTAGACAGTGATCCATAAACCATAAAGAATAAGAATAGCGAACAAATAATCAGCCTCCAGACTCCTAGGGGCCAGCTTGAATTGCAGACAATGAGATTCTCTAATATCACCGAGACTTTAGTTTGGCATGCCCCGTCGCTCCTAGATGCTTATGTAACTGATTCCTATGATGGGAGAAGCAGATAATTAGACATGGGAACAAGAGGAAACGTAACCTTATTGATCGACTCAAAGATTCATGACCCAGACTGTAGCATCACAAACCTTGTATCAAATTCCTCCCCACATGTCTCGCACGAGTTGCTAGAAAATTTCGATGTTCCCTGAATTCATATGAAACTGTGTTACAACACATGATTTCAAAGCTTGGTTACAATCAGGAACAAGAAAACTAAAAGAAGGTTTTTGGTCCTTATAATAAAAATTCACACAGTGGGTACAGAAGTGAAGTTATAAATTCTCAAGATGGGGGGGGGGGGGGGGGGGATTTGCATCAAACAAGGCAGAATATCATTAGAACAGATTAATTTGAGTACCTTATGTTTCCTTCCTTTGGTTGCATCTTTTGATTTGGTTTTCTTCTCCTTCTTTGCGGTAGTTTTCTTGTCCATACCTTGGCTTGGAACTTTATCACTATTTCGCGAAACGTCACTTCCTTTGTGATCATTAGTAGTTTCTGCTGGAGACTCTGATGACGGCTCTTGGAAAGCTGAGCTCTCATCATATGCACTATCTAACTCAGTATCAATACCAACTTTAGTCGCATAAGATCTAACATCTCCTCCTCCACCTTCTTCGTCCTCTTCTTCTTGTGGTCTCCTGTTTCTTTGTCTCCGGCCACCCCTATTTCTCCTAATACTTCTAGGATTATTATATTCCATGAAGTCCATTTCATCGTTACTGCTTTCACCCTGAACATTCTTTGCTGAAGCTTGACGACTGCCACCTGGACCTGCATTCTTCCTACTTTTGCGGCCAGATACCATAGCTTCAAGTACACTTGCTTCATCATCATCTAATCCAGGTTCATCAGCTACTCCCTTTGAATCACTGCCACTTCGATAATTTAACCGATCATCTAATCCCTTTGATGTGGTCTCATCTTCGTCGCTGCTTTGAACCTCATCATCCTCACATTCATCTTCTTGAGTTCGCGTACTACCTTCAAATTGCTCTGCTAACTCATCCACTCCATCATCCGCAGATAAATCAGCTGTTATATCACCATCAGCTACCTTTTGCTCCTCGCTTACCCCATCCTCCACCAACCCTTCGTATTCATCATCTTCATCATCAAAAGCTTCTCTCAAAGATGCCACCTTCTCCTTATGCTTCTTGGACTGCTCGTGATTTTTCCACTGTTTCTCGCTCTTAAACTTCTTCGAACACACCACACAGTACAATTCATTCCCATCTGCCTTCTTTTTCCCATCCTCATCCCATTCCTCCTCAATTTCTTCATCATCCAACTCCTCCGCCTTCGCCCAATCAGGCTCCACGTATTTCTTTGCTTTCTCAGCCTTCTCTCTCTCTAACTCCTTCTTTCTCTCCCGTTCCTTATCCCTCTTCCTCTCCATTTCCTCATTCCTCTTCATCTGCATGTCAATCACCCTCTTATCTCTCTTTTTCACAAACTCCGCCAATCCTCTAACAGTTTCGTTGTATTCCCTTCGCGCCTTTTTTCTCAGCTTCTTGTTCTCCTCCTCCATCACCCTCCTTGACTTTCTATTGGGTCCCGCCATCACGTCATACTGATCTACCCAACAAAAATCCATCACAGTAACAAATCCTAACCAATAGTTATAGAATGCTGTCACCTGCATCACAACGAAACTCAATGGTTACTAATACAGTAATACATACTGCATTTTACAACAGGATCCCTTAAAGAGATTAATAAGGGAATCAAATTTCAACTCAACCTACTTCTTTGGATTATAAATGGGACAAGAATGTTTAATTTTTTTTTTTTATGATGGTGGTGTCTAGGCAAGCAACCCCCACTTCCAGTCGAGAAGTTGTGAGCTCGAGTCTACCCAAGAGCAAGGTGGAAGTTCTTGGAGGGAAGGATGCCGGGGGTCTATTTGGAAACAGCCTCTCTACCCAAGGGTATAGGTAAAGTCTGCATACACACTACCCTCCTCAGACCCCACTAAGTGGGATTATATTGGATTGTTGTTGTTGTTGTCTAGGCAAGCTCTCTGACTATTAAACTATTCAATCAGGTACTTGGCCCACAGTTACCGGCTCACTCCGCCCAACAAGTCTTAGGGGATGGGAAAAAAATTATATTTTCCACTCTGACGAAATTGTATTCCTAATTCCTAATTGGTACGAAAAATAAAAAAGAAGATTTCGCTATTGAAACTAAAACTGCAGCAAAACTGACACAATGTGATCAAATAGTAGCTAAAACATGCATTGGGGAATGAATATAACGAAGTCCTCCTATATGGATATTCAAAATTTTAATACATGCTCGAGAAACAAATACTGTACAAAAAGAAGGTGTTGAATTACATGCCTGAGCATATGGACTGTCCAACTTTCCCATGAGAGGAGCTTCTTTTGGCAAACCTATACCTAGCGTCCTCGCAAAATTCAAATCGTTTTGGTAGATTTTCTCGAAGAGATCACCATAGACCTTGTAAAATCCCTTGCCTGTATCGGAGTAACCAGAATACACTGAATTGGAAAAGAAGGAGAATAAGTCGGGGACAGAACCGTAACTAGACGAATTCGTTGGACCGGAATTGGACGAGAAGAGTATCTGAGAGCGGTGCGAGTCGTACCAAGCGCGCTCCCGCGCGTCGGACAGGACTTCGTAGGCGTTGACGAGCTCCTGAAAGGCAGCTGTGGCTTCGGATTCCGGTACGCCGGATTTGACTAGCTTGTCAGGGTGGCGTTGCAAAGCGAGCCGCCTGTAGGCGGACCGGATCTCGTCGGGGGTGCAGTCACGGTTCACGCCTAGGACCTCGTAGAGGCATCTTTTCTCCGACGACGCCATTATCGACGAGAAAGAAAGAAAGACTGGTTTTTCCTTTTCTTTCTTTCTTCCTGTTTGCTGAGCGCCTAACGGTGCTTTTATTAGGGTTTTGTCAATTGGGGAAGGGAGGTTGCATACTTTGCGGGCTGTTTGGTTGGGAACGGTAAAGGAACCTTGTTTAGAACGGACTACAACGATCAAGTCCAAACATAGTGCTACTTTAGAAATTTCATTACTTGCAAGTATTTGTTTGATCTTACAATAACAGTATTAATCCTAATCCGTTTAAGGGACGATTTTTGATATGATAAATTTTTTCATTCATGTATAAATAAGTAATATGCTTGTTAAACCAAAAAAGTGTTCAACATCTATTAGTTAAACTAATTAAATATAAGACACAAGATGAAAGGTAAATTTTAGTCAAATATAATTAACTATAAATCCAAACATATTAAATATCACAATCGAAGGAGGCCAAGTTTACATAATATTCTTTAAGATAATTGACAGGCATCAAATGCAAATAATAAACTTACATCTTTGATATGTTTGTACTGTACTTGTAAGAGCAAAGAAGGAAAAAAGAGAAAGTTGTTGATAACTGAGAGGTCTATCTTTGTTGATTCAACAATAATAATTACAAAAAGGTGTAGCCTAAATCCGGGTTGTGGTTTGTTGTTGTGGATCTTCTCTTGTTCCTATCTTTGATATACTACTTGTCACGAACAAATCGATGAGCCGCAACAGGTACCCGGTACCTTACTCAACCGTAACATAACCTATTTTTTCATGTCATACAATCATAAATAACTGAGCTGGAAGGTTGTCGTGAGATAAGTAAAATACAACATGTGATACCAACTTATACAGAAGACATACGAACCTATAAGACCAAAATAACCTCGTATACTATAGGCCGACAAGGCCATACAATCTTTTACGTACTTTGCATATGTCTACAAGACTTAAGAATACATAATTTTCATAAAGATCGGGATAGAGTCCTGCCATACCAAACAATACAAGTCTAAATCATACTAACTAAACAAGCAACTCCGAAGAAAATGGAGCGCACCAACATCTTCCACTGAGCTAATAGTCTACTTAGGGGGCTATCGACCTGTCTATCGGAATTTGCGGGCATGAAACTCTGGGTCCCCAGGTAAAAGGGACGTCAGTACAAATAATGTGCGCATGTAAGGAATGAAAATCAGTAAATAATAGACATGAGAGAAACATTGAGTAGCAGACTCGACATGTACGTTTGCATAGCTCTGTGAATCATTTTATTTTTTATAATGTCATGCATATGCGTATAAATGTCATACCATGCATGGTATATGCGTTCATAACATCATCAAGCCTCCGAGGGCATCCGATCATATCATTTTAGTTACTCTGGGTAAATCATCAACATATACCAGTTGATCAGATGGTGGTGCATATATAATGCTGTAACCTTTTTTCACATCTCATATACATATAATATACATATATACGCATGTATAATGCCATGTGGTCATGGGTCCATGTAAATAAATGCAATGCATGATAAGTATGTGAATAAAATCTCTTGGAATGTCATAAGACCATTACACCTATGAGTAATATCATGAAGTAAACTTTTTTTCAACTTACGTATTTTTCTGAGACCCATGAACAGATGATAGAATAGCAAGATACAAGGGAATTCAAGAACATAGGCACTCCTAAAACTTCTATGAATAGAGTCATTTATGGAATTGCATTTTCTAGTTTTGTTTGTGTCGTATAGATCATGCCAATTAAGAGATAGCCTTAACATACCTGAGCCGATTCTCTTGACAATCGCTCTAACACATGTCAATAGCAACAAATCACATAACAGCACATCGAAGTAGGGAAGAATCCATATGATATTCTTGAAAAAAATTGTACCATGCTCTCTTAGAATCGCAAAATCCCGTTGCTATAAAATTACGTAGCATCGTATAATTTTTGGTTGCAAAGTCACGTTGCTAAAATTCCTTTCTCATTGTAGAGATTTAAAAAAGATTTAGAATGATTTTCATAAGCGAGAAATTTAAAAATAGTCAAATTTATCACGGGTCGTTGAAAAATAGCCAAGTTTCAAAAAGTCATCGAAATTTAGCCACTTTAAATCTGAGCGAAAATACTGTTCAAAATCCGGAAAAATACGCCGGCAAATTTTACGGGAGTTCAAGCATACCCGTAAATTTTACGGGAGTTCCAGAATAACTATGGTGGAACTCCCGCAAATTTTACGGGAGTTCAAGCATAATTATGCTAGAACTCCAGCAAATTTTACGGGAGCTCCAGCAAGTATATTTGTCCAATATAATATAATGGAGTTTAGAGCACTGGTGCTCCAGTCTCTCACAATTTTTACAGGAGTTAGCGAAGTATACTGGCCCAGCATAATATGCTGGAGTTTGTACACAAATGCACTAGAACTCCCGTATATTATACTGGATCGGTCCATGTTGCAGTAAAATAATGGCTATTTTTATTGACTTGGTAAACGCTGACTATTTTTCATTGACCAGTATGAAAACTGGTTATACCATGATATTTTAACTTTTCATATACTTTGAGAGTAGGCCCCACTTTATGGCTTAGTTGGCCAAAGACTACTCCATATTTTGCCATCTTTTATGTGGTTTTAAGAGTCACATAATTAGTCTTAGAGGGCTGCCACGTTTGGGGGGGGGGGGGGGGGGGAGTTCCCCCTTAAGCTTTATCCAAAAATTTCATTTACAAATTAATCTCCCACTTAAAAAATTCATTATTACCCTATTATTCCGACAATTAAAAATTATCTCAAATTACTTAAAATACTATTTATTTTTATTACAACTTATACACCTTACTATCATAGCCATATGGTACCTACTACCTTGTATGGTACTAGTCCATAAATATCGGGTATTTTAGTTCGGGCCGTATTTTATCTCAAAATGTCAAACTTCGATGAAATTTATTTTCTTCGATTTGCTTACCCTTTCACCTTCACAAATTTACTCATTACTTATTTGAAGGAGCATAAAATGCTTATATCTTAAAATAATCTCATTCTCAAACTTACGTCGATTAACTTATGATGAAACTTTAACGTACGAAAATGCGGGATGTAATATATCATATCCAAGATTTCATCAATTTAATTATGGATCACGTATAAAAATATGGGGTTTAAAATTATTCCCCCTTTGGAATATTCGTCATCGGATGTTGACTGGTGCACTTATCATTTTCATAGTCTATGTCTTCCGAATACATTATTACTTTCCTTGCCATCTAAGCTACTGTTCTGTGAATAAATCCAAAGGCCAGGGCATTTCCCTATTTATGACTCTTTCTCACACCACGACTTATGGTCGGCGTCCTTCCAGTCTCGTAATTGTTGCTACCTTCTATCATGTAGCATGTACGACTCTGACCTTGTAAGTGCGCTTATGCGTTTCTTCTTTCCTCTTTTTTGTTCCTATGATTTTTAGCTATTACTGAAGTTCTTCACTCAGTATTTTTTCGAACTTACGAATATTGCTATAGCTTATTTCATAGGCCCGGTTATCCATCTGTATGACTTTACTGCTACCAAATTTCAGGTTACTTTCATTGCTTACCCAATATGTACAAATTTATGCCCTTTAATGCTTCTACATTACTGTTCATCTTAAGAATGATGGCCTAATCTCATCTCATACTGTATAAATTTTATACATTCATTGTGGATTCACTTCAATATTGATCTATAATCTACCCCTGATAACTTAAACTTTTATGTAACACTGCCGGTAGGATTCATGTTTCATCGGGGAACATCTGAAATGATTTGACTGATCCACCTGGAGCGATACCATGCTTTCATGACTGTATCTCACCGCATCTTGATGTAATTCACCTTACGTAGGTATTTTAATCATGTCTAATTCATGAGATCCCTTTCTTTTCTTCGTCAAATCATTACTCAATCGAAGGCCCAAACGTCATCCTTTATCTATTATAATTACACCTTCATTCTATTACCGGGGCAGCATTTCATCTCTTCTAAATGCTATTAGTCTTAGACTCTTTTAAGTTCATTCAGGCTATAATAAGCTTTGTATAACTTAGAGAAACCATCTGCTCTTCTTGTTTTCATGGTCTTAATCCTCAGGACTTATCCATTTTCGTTACCTTTCCACTCACCCGTTCTTATCCTTACTCTTGTCTTCTACAACCTTGTTGCTTCACCATACAATAGCTTGCGATATGCACATATCTATTTATATGCTTACAACATTTTAACTTTCTTGCATCATAGATTTCCTTATGTCATTTTGAAACATCAAGCAAGACATCACATCGTTTCTAACTCTTCTTTACTCTCTTAGTCAGGCTTTTCGATACCTAGATCATAGGTTGGAAGATATGCTACTGACAATGATGCTATTATTCATACATACTGAATCCCAGTGCTTCTAGTCTTTTATCCGAAGTATGAACTATTCACGATCTTTTGTCCTTGAGTATCTCGTACGTTGTTCACTTTTACCTTACTTACCTTAAAACCTCACATAGTATCTTCTATCTCTTTCATGACCTCCCTTCCACCTAGGTTTAATTTACGTCCATAACTTGAAGCTCTATTATAATACTTGCACCTCTGGTGCATACACAACCTGGTGGGACTTTGTACTGACTTGTTATAAGGCTAGTACTTTTCTAATCGGCTTTATTATAGGGTCGTTATAGAATATAGTTGTTTTACTATCCTCTTGTACCTATGATATTAAGAGTGACCTTGTAATGTGCTCAATCACGATTTTTATAATTTCCTGGGTCTAATAATTAGATTCTTGATTTACTTTGTTGATGTAACTCTTTAGTTCACGGTATTAGTTATTATGTTTAGCCTTTCATGGGCGCTATGTAATATCCATGTTATAATCCTTTAACAATTTGATCCATGACCTATGCTCAATTCTTTCTTTTGACTTATATTGGAATCTTTCACGACTATAATGTATAAAACTCTAAACTCTTAAGTGCGTCCATAACGTAACTAACTCCGAACCATTTATCGAATAATTCATTTTGTTCCTTCTCAGCTTTCTTTAAACGTAAGCTTTTATTTTTCCGGTCTTTCATTCCCCTTTCGTGTGCATACTTAGCTTATCTTAGTGTCCACACATATTGGAATTCCATACAACTCATATGATCTTGGATATCACTTCCGATTTTACTTCTTGTTCATTATCCACGATAGTTGTTATTTTCTTATGGAGTGCATACAATGCTGTTGCGAGACTGTTGTTATAAGACCATTCCCCTCTTAGGTCACTGATCTTAGGTTGAAGCCTTCTTCCTTACTTTCCCAGCTAGTCTTTCACTGTAGTATTTAGGGAGGACCCTCTGACTCTTGTAAAGTTGTGAGCTTATTATAGGCCTTTTGATGTCCTTCATTGCCTATAATTATTCGTAGTTACTTATCCCCACGCCCTTATGCTTGTAGGCTTGCCTTTGAACTAGTATTTTGACTGTCTTCCCAGTGGCACTCTCTTTTATTCCTATAATATTTATACGGTACCTTTAACTATCCCAAATCCTATCTGAATATATCTCAAGTATTACAATGACATTACTGCGAGGCTGAATTTACTATATTAGGTTGTACTATGCTTATCTTACACGATTTGCTGATTCGTCCATAACCACCTATCTACAGTGGCGGATCTATATGTTAATTTTGGGTGCTCAAGCACCCATTAACTTTGACATGATTTAGTAAATTTGTATAAGTAATTATAAAAATATTTAGATAAACATTGAGTGAGCACCCATACTAAATTCTTTTTTCCTCTTCTTTCAGAATTTTTATCAGTGAGCACCCACGACTTTAAAATCATGAATCCGTCACTGCCTATCTAGATACTAGTTTCTATGTCACGTGCCTCGCACGTGTATCCCCTGCTACTATAATTAGATTTATATGTAAAGAAGATAACAAACTTTTAACAGAAGACATAATTTAAAAATATTTATTTAACTTATAAGTAAAAATCAAAGCATATAGATAGTGAAGGTTCTAGCTTTTGATAATTTTATTTGTTTTGATCGGATACATTTTTAAGTTACTATATTAAAATTGCTAGGAAGACATCAACCTGATAATAATATTATCTAGGTATAAATATCGTGATGGTTAAGTTGCATTAATCTTCAAAAAAGAAGAATGTTTCAAAACGAAGTTTAATAGATGACAAACATTGACGGTAATAAGCCTATGCGAAATGTGAAAGAGTCCAATTTTAGTTCTAATAAATTGGAATTATTCAGGACGTTCCCTAATTTTTCCTCCTCGTATATCTCAAACATTTGCTAGTGTAGAAAAAAAGCACACAATTCAAAAATAAACGAAAAAGATTTTCATATTTTTTAGCCTTTTGAGAGCGAGGAATGGCAGTAAGGCCACCATGCATAATTTAGACGAAATATCCAATTAAGGATGGATATGGCTAAAATCAGTGCTTTAAGATGGAGAACATGAATATACATTAAAAATTATTGCAATAAATAGTACCCTGTTATGAAATAATATAAGAACAAGAACAATAGCGAGAAAAGTAGAGAAAGGAGTATTCTTATTGATACTTTGGTATGGTTTACAATGGAATAGAACCCCTTTATTTATAGGGAGGTGGTGACTTAGCCACCAAGAAGTAAACCCTAGAATCTCTCTAAATATGGACATTCACCTAAAATAGAATATTTTATAACACTCCCCCTTGAATGTCTATTCAATAATGTGCCTCGTTAAAACCTTAACTAAAACAAAACCCAGTGGGAAAAAATTAAAGAAAAGGAAAAAGAGTACACATGTTTGAATATGCGCCTATTGGTTGCCTCGTTAAAAACCTTGCAAGGAAAACCCATTGGGACAAAACCTTGTAAGGGAAAAAGAGTGCAACGTGCATTAACTCCCCCTGAAAAAAGCATCAATACATATCCTTGAGTCTTCGCATTCCGATCTTGTGAACCAGCTTCTTGAAGGTTGACGTTGGTAGAGATTTTGTGAACAAATCAGCCATATTATCGCTTGAACGAATCAGTTGCACATTGATATCACCATTCTTTTGAAGATCATGTGTGAAAAATAACTTTGGTGAAATATGCTTTGTTCTATCTCCTTTTATGAATCCTCCCTTCAATTGAGCTATACATGCTGCATTGTCTTCATACAAAGTCGTGGGTAGTTTGTTACACTTCAAACCACATTTGTCTTGAATATGATGTATTATAGACCTCAACCACACACACTCCCGACTTGCTTCATGAATAGAGATTATCTCGGCATGATTAGATGAAGTAGCCACAATTGATTGCTTAGTCGATCGCCAAGATATGGCGGTGCCTCCACAGGTAAACACATAACCCGTTTGAGATCGAGCCTTGTGTGGGTCGGATAAATATCCAGCATCAGCATAACCAACAAGATCATGACTGCAATATTGCTATAAAATAAGCCCATATCGGTAGTCCCTTTTAGGTACCGCAATATATGTTTGATCCCATTCCAATGTCTCATTGTGGGAGCCGAGCTATACCTTGCTAAGACATTAACTGAAAAGGTTATGTCAGGCCTTGTAGTATTTGCAAGATACATTAGTGCGCCAATTGCACTAAGATATGGTACTTCAGGACCAAGTAGCTCTTCATTCCTTCTTGCGGTCGGAATGGATCTTTATTCACATCAAGTGATCGAACAACTATCGGAGTACTTAAAAGATATGCTCCATCCATGTAAAACCGTTTCAGTACCTTTTCTATATAGGTAGATTGATGAACAAAAATTCCGTTTGCCAAATATTCAATTTGCAAACCAAGACATAATTTTGTCTTTCCGAGATCTTTCATCTCGAATTCATTCTTTAGATAATCAATTGCCTTTTGGAGTTCTATGGGGGTTCCAATAAGGTTTATGTCATCGACATATACGGCAAGTACAACAAATTCTGATGTTGTTTTCTTTATAAAAACACACGGGCAAATGGCATCATTTATATAGCCTTCTTTTAATAAATACTCACTAAGACGATTATACCATATTCGTCCTGATTGCTTTAGACCATACAAGGATCTTTGCAATTTGATTGAAAACATTTCCCGGGACTTTGAATTATGAGCGTTTGGCATTTTCATGTATATCTCATTATCCAGTGAGCCATAAAGATAGGCAGTAACCACATCCATTAAATGCATGTCAAGCTTTTCAAGGACAGCAAAACTAATGAGATAACGAAAAGTTATGGCATCCATTACAGGCGAATATGTCTCTTCATAATCGACACCAGGCCTTTGAGAAAATCCTTGTGCAACAAGGCGTGCCTTATATCTTTGTACCTCATTTTTCTCATTTCTCTTGCGTACAAAGACCCATTTATAGCCAACAGGCTTAACACCATTAGGTGTTTCAACTATAGGACCAAAAACTTCACGTTTTGCCGGTGAATTCAATTCTGATTGGATTGCTTCTTGCCATTTTGGCCAATCATGTCTTTTCGACATTCTCCAACAGATTGAGGTTCAAGATCCTCACTTTCTTGCATAATGCTAGATGCGACATTAAAAGCAAAGACATAATCCACCACTATATCCACTCGATTAAAATTTGCCTCAATATCGATTGGATTTCTTTATAGTTCCTTATTTTCTTGAGTCTCAGGCTCAATGGATTCTTCATGAATCTTAGAATTTATTAAATCATGAATTTCCTCATGAGATTCTTTCGTAGTATCATTTTGATCATTTGCTTTCCTCTTTCTAGGATTTCGATCTTTGGAACCTAATGGCCTGCCACGCTTCAGGCGTGCATTCGACTCATTGGATATGACACTAGATGATTGTCCAACAGGGACATCAATACGGATTGGAACATTCTCTGCGGGGATGTGGGATTTTGTTATCTTTTTCAAGTTTGTAGATGCGTCAGGCATTTGATTTGCTATTCTTTGCAAATGGATAATCTTTTGCACCTCTTTTTCACAAATAGAGGTATGTGGATCAAGATGAGATAATGATGCATTTTTCCACAAAATTTCCCGTTTGGTTTCACCAACTTCTCCCCCTAATTTTGGGAAAAGTGTCTCATCAAATTGACAGTCTGCAAATCGTGCAGTGAACAAATCCCCTGTCAATGTTTCGAGGTAGTGAATAATGGAGGACGATTCAAACCAAACATATATTCCTAACCTTCTTTGCGGACCCATTTTGGTGCGGTATGGCGGTGCTATAGACACATATACTGCGCATCTAAAGATTCTTAAATGGAATATATTGGGTTCATGACCCAAAACCAATTGCAACGGGGAATATTTGTGATAATTCGTCGGTCTGAGACGAATTAGCATTGCTGCATGCAAAATGGCGTGACCCCATACCGAAGTGGGCAGCCTCGTTTTCATGAGTAATGGTCTTGCAATCAACTGCAGGCGTTTAATTAAAGATTCTGCAAGACCGTTTTGAGTGTGAACATGAGCTACAGAATGTTCCACTTTTATCCCAATTGATAAGCAATAATCATTAAATGCTTGGGATGAAAACTCAGCAGCATTATCCAGTCTAATAGACTTGATTGGATTATCAGGAAATTGTGCTCGTAGTCGAATTATTTTTGCCATTAGTTTTGCAAACGCAAGGTTGCGTGATGACAACAGGCACACATGAGACCATCTACAGGATGCGTCTATTAAGACCATAAAATATCTAAAGGAGCCACTAGGTGGGTGAATAGGTCCACAAATGTCCCCTTGTATACGTTCCAAAAATGTAGGTGACTCAGTCCCAATCTTTGTTGGTGATGGTCTAATAATTAACTTGCCTTGATAACAAGAAGTGCAAGAAAATTTATTATTTAAAAGAATCTTGAAATTCTTTAACGGATGCCCATATGAGCTTTCTATAATCCGTCTCATCATGATTGATCCAGGGTGTCCCAATCGATCATGCCAAAGTACAAAAGTATTGGAATCAGTAACCTTTTGGTTTACTGTTGAATGTGCCTCAATTGCACTAACTTTTGTCCAATACAGGCCACAAGATAAAGATGGGAATTTCTCAATAACCCTCTTTTGGCCAGAGACATTCTTTGTAATGATGAGATATTCAAGATTATTCTCAACTATTGTCTCAATATGATAGCCATTCCGGCGTATATCTTTAAAACTCAACAAGTTTCTCTTAGACTTGGAGGAGAACATTGCATTCTCTATGATAAACATTGTTCCTCTAGGCAGAGTTATAGTTGCTCTTCCGGAGCCTTCAATCAATTTACTACTACCAGAGATTGTAGTAACATCTGCCTTACACACACTTAGTTGAGAGAAATATTTCTTTTCTTTGAGTATCGTATGTGTAGTACATGAATCAACTAAACAAATATTTTTACAGTTCGACGTTGATCCAAGCTTGCTTTGTGAGATATCCATATTTACTTTCCCATAGTTTGACATACAATAGAAATACACGAACATGAGAATAAACAAATTCAATCCGTTTGTTTCACATTTAAACAATATTTTCAAAATCTGCTGAGGTTAGTCGATTAACTTAGTTGATAGTCGACTATCTTGGGAAGCAACCATTAGGTTAGTCGACTAACTAAATCAGATAGTCGACTATCTTGCCTTGCGGAAAAGTCCAGTTTTAATGCGAAATATTAGTTAGTCGACTAACTAAGTTGATAGTCGACTAACTTAGTAAACAGTCATCAGGTTAGTCGACTAACTAAATCAGATAGTCGACTAACTTAGCTTGCGGAAAAGTCCAGTTTTAATGCGAAATATTAGATAATCGACTAACTGTTAGGTTAATCGATTAACTCTACTGGAAAATAAAAATATCTTTGAAATTTAAGCATATTGAAACATTCTAAAGAACTAATACTAACATTATATCATAAATTAACTAATACGAGCTGATACTAATGACTATTAGTTTATTCACTAACTAATACAAATAAGTAAAATAAAATCAAACAATTCCATCTTCCTTTATCACAGATCCATCACCGATTAAGTGGTCTATTTTCCCCTCGGGTTGCTCAAAGAAGTCTGCCACATCCAGGTGGGTGATGTCAAAATTGTCGTCAGAGACAAAATTTGTTTCAGGGCCTTTATTCTTTAGAGATGCTTGATAAAGATCAACCAAATGTCTTGGTACACGGCAAGCTTTTGACCAGTGTCCTTTTCCACCTCAACGATAACATATAGTTTCTGAACTATTTGCCTTTGGATCCTCATAATCCCGTTTCTGCTTTTGGTGGTTATATCTCTTTGGGGGGTGACGGACATCAGGGAAATTTCTTCCTTGTCTATGTCCACGGCCATGACCCCGATTACGACCACGACCATGATTAAAGCCATAGCCTTTTCCATGCTTGGCATAATGAGAATACACCTTATCTGCTTCAGGCAATGGTGTAGACCCAGTGGGTCGATTTTTGTGATTTCTCATTAGCAGGTCATTGTTTCGCTCAGCCACAAGGAGAAGAGAAATCAGTTCAGAGTACTTTTTGAAACCTTTCTCTCTGTACTGTTGTTGCAGTACCATATTGGAGGCATGAAACGTTGTAAACATTTTTTCAATCATATCATAATCAGAGATATTATCTCCACAGAGTTTCAATTTAGAAGTAATTCTGAATATTGCAGAATTATATTCAGAAACAGACTTAAAGTCTTGGAGCCTCAGATGACCCCAATCATATCGTGCTTGTGGCAGAGTGACCAACTTCAGGTTGTCATATCTCTCCTTTAAGCCTTTCCACAAGATGAGTGGATCTTTGACTGTGAGATATTCAATTTTCAAACCTTCATCAAGGTGATGGCGCAAGAAAATCAAGGCCTTAGCACAGTCTTGGATGGATGCTTTATCTCTGTCTTTAATGGCGTCTCGAAGACCCATAGCATCTAAGTGAATTTCAGCATCCAACACCCATGTCATATAGTTCTTGCCCGAAATTTCAAAAGGGCAACGAACTTTCTTTTCATAATATCAGACATAATTAAAACCAAATTCGGAAAAAGGGAAATACCTTAATTTTCTCAAGAGGATTCTTGAGACGGTAGAGTCTCGTGCTGATAACGTGTTATGAAATAATATAAGAACAAGAACAATAGAGAGAAAAGTAGAGAGAGGAGTATTCTTATTGATACTTTGGGATGGTTTACAATGGAATAGAACCCCTTTATTTATAGGGAGGTGGTGACTTAGCCACCAAGAAGTAAACCCTAGAATCTCTCTAAATATGGACATTCACCTAAAATATAATATTTTATAACATACCCCATAATTTTAGAAATATTGTCAGTCTATTGAGTTAAAATTATAAATATGTCTTTTTCCCAATAGCTGCGCAACATTATGTATGTAATTTGTATACTTCATTGCTACGTGTGGTTCTCAAGTCTCTGCACATATAAAGTTATAAATATTTAATGTGTTTATGAAAATTAATATTCAGACTCATCAACAATGTCATTGATCAAAAAGCTTTTTAAGAAAAATCAGGGGAGAGCAATTATTGATAAGAATGGACCTTAAGCCTAACTCAACCTCAAAAGCTAGTTTATGAGGTGAGGATTGCCCAAGCCATATAAGGAGACCAAGAACCTCAAATCGCTCCGATGTGGGACAACTCAACAATTATGTGAATTTTCACATATTTATATGTTATTATCTTACATGAATCCGAGTCCTAGCCTGATGAAATTAAAAAACTTTATAATTGTAGTAAATATTTTAAGTTTTTTATATACTTTAACATGGAGTAGTTTTATTCTAAAAAGACGTCGTAACTCGTAAATGTGGCAAGTCACAGACCACATCTTCAAGCATGAATCAATGTTCTAAAATGTAAGAGTTGGAGCACTGTTGTTTTCCATGCGCAAATTCTACGCTTGGATCGGAGGATCTTAGTTTATTTAAAATAATTTAAGTGTAGTTTCACTTGCAATAAAATTAGTGGTGACAAACTCCATAATTAATTCATAGTTGGAGGATCCTAGTCTTTTTGGACTCGGAGTTTAAGTGTAGCTAAACATCCAATTAAATTTTTACTATTTTATCTGATTTCAATATTATTTATTTGAATCATAATTTATTTCTAAAATGTATAAAGTCGGTCAGTGCATTCATGCATATGAAAAAGAAAAAATAAAGTCTTATTATAATTTGAATGTGTATTCAATCTTATCCTAGACCTTTATTTGAACTACACAAATATTATTTTTTTTCTACTTCTCTCACCATTGTATATACTTTTTAAGTTCTTTTTACAATTACACATTTATTTTGATCCGAATGCCATCAATGTTTAATTAATGTGAACACTTACCTCAATGGTAGAGATAAGACACGGCAACAAAGAAGCTTAATCCTACTCCATCTTCATTTTTTGTCCTAATTTTATGTACGTTGACCTCAAAATATTAATTATAATTTTTTCCTATAGAAGTTTCTTAAAAACTTTTAAAGAATATAAGTCGATTCCTTCTTAATAGTCATTCTTCTCCAATTAAGTTAGATTCATTACTGATCTCTTTGTAAAAAGATCATATCCCAAATAAACTTAAAGTATCTTCGAACAATTTTACTGAATTAACGATTTTTTAGTAAAATTAATTATTTGTAATTTTATTCCATGTGTTACAAACTCATATTCCAACTCATATTTATATTGCTTTCACAATTCACCGAAATAATAAAAATCATAAAATTTATGGGAAAATTCATGCACTCTCCATCTAGAATTTCAATGCCTGAATCTGTTTAAAGGTATGCAAAACTTTGCATTATAATCTCGAGTCAATCTAGAGACAATACAAAACCAGAAAGAATTATGTGTCTGATGCTTTACGTTATCTATGCAATTAAGCTATTAAATTGAATTCATCTGGTATTCCACAAGAGTTATATAAACGTGAAAACGTTAGACCATTGAACACTTTTTGGAAAAAAAATACACTACAAATTAAAGCAAATCCAAATCACATTAGAAAAAAAACAACAATTAAAGAAATAAAAAACATAGTAAAGAGACACTACAAGTTGTAAATGTGGTAAGGTAACCAAACAAATATGAAAGCAATTACATACTACTTCACGATATAGGACTTACTGGGAAGATTAGGTCAATGCTTTGCACATTATGATCAAAATTACATCCAAACATTGTCGCCCTTTATATAGCGGAAAGAGTAGAATCTGTGTTTTTATTCACATGGAATTGTTATAAGTAGGACACTAATTGAATGATATTAGAATTCCACGCAAGTAGGAAAATATTTTGATGTTACAATTCTGTCCAACATATATATAAAAGTCAGTTAAAAGTTTAGGGCTATTTTTGTAAACCGACATTGTATTCATACTTTTATAATAATATAGATAACTAGGCTCTTCCTGAATCAACTGTTAACTAGTAGTTGGCCCATTTTCATAGCAATATTCCACGTACTCTTTCTTAAGTTATTCCTTTTGCTTTAACTTACATCTCGCACTGGCTCATTATTAATCAAAAACATCCCGGGCTGAAACCCTTACTTCCTTTGACGTCGTGCTTGCATAATGTTCTGGAATCGTAGCATATCTGTCAGCTTTGAATAAGAGCAATCTCATCCCTTTTTCATTTTTATTTTATTTTTTGTATTCTTCCTTTAGCGTTCCATAATTACTGGAACCACCAAATTCTGACTTAATATCACGTCAGTCCATATTCTCCCCTTTGGGGGAGTACTAAGAGTTGGAGTTATGACGATCTACCTATATATGTTTTACCTTTTCATCTTTTGCGTTTTTTCACATCATCGATGACCCTTACTTGCCTTGAGGTAAGAATTCTATACCAAGGATAACAAAATTTCCTTATTCCCGAGGTGACACTTAGTGTTACTAGCAGATACAGTCCCTTAAGCTTAACTTTGCTCACATTTCTTGTTTTAGGGAAGCGTCTTCTTAAATTATCTTTCTCTGAATTTCGTATGAATCTTCTTATGTTATCCATTCTTATAATTGGAACGCAATCTAAAATTCTCATGATGCTGACCATTATCAAATCACCTAGTCCTTAATTTATGTTTAGTTTATCTTGTTCATCAATTCATATTGATTTTTATTTCGTAGGGGGTCTAACTTTTTCTTATGCTAATCACGTTAGCGTCACGAATTTATTTCTTGAAATGAGGATATGACTTTATGACCCATAATCTTTTGTCGTCTCAAGGTCTATCACCTCTCATCTCTTCCTTTACTTAACAATGGACATTGTAGTACTGTCATTTTTTCCCGATCGTTTTCATCCATGTATCACATTTTACTAATATTTCTGTCTATCACTTTATTATGAAAACTTTAATAAGATGTTCTTTTGCTTTGAACTCCCTTTGCTCCATCCAATGGCTCTTCGAATTGCTTAACGTTCTCGCTCTACTAGGGACGACAACCACACTTAGGTAGTATTTATCCCTTCAAGGCCTCTAGTGCCTATTTTTTCAGTACTCGTATCCAGTTGTACTATTTTAGAGGGCACCATCTAGATGTCTCACACAGAGATTTATTAGCACTTATGAAATATCCTTCGGAAATATCAACTAACTTAAACAATTCATTCACTATTTTGGGTTACTCTAACCCCAACCGAATCCTAATATCTCGTCATTTTCTTAAATTACATCTGTTATTTCCCATATGGCATAACTGAGATAGGTGTGGCCGATTGTACATATGTTTGTTACAATAGAAGGTAGCTCAAAATGCTTATATTTCTCTGCTTGAATTATAAAGACTATTAACCTTCATTAACTGGGTGCCTCGTACCCTTCTTCATCTTGCTTCTTGTTCTTCTTAAAACTTATATTTATCTTCTGAATCTCTCATTGTCTTTTACCATAAAGGTGGATAGATATTCTTGCCTTAATGCTCCTTATCAAGAGGCTTACACGTCTCAGTACACACATGATCTACTGAAGACCTTATATTTACTTATCATAAGCATCAGGAAAAATCGAGTTCCTTTTACTCAACTCTTCCATATACACATTCAATCTCTTACCACCAATCTTTCTAGATGTAAGCATCGTCGTATTATGAATAAGATAGAGTTTATGAAATTGATTTCTTACAACTGAGCTCTACCGCACAATCTAGAGTAAGAAGAAAGAATGACAGTCCGAAATGCCCGTAGCCTCCTGCTTATAAGTGTAATGCACAATATACCCATAAGCAAGACTCTACTAGACACGGCTTGTAGACTCTCTAGGATAGAACTGCTCTAATACCACTTTTGTACCACTTTTATCATGACCCAAACCATTGGGCCGGGACGGGCACCCGATACCTTACTCAAACGTGTACCAACATAACGTATCTTTTCATGTCATACTATTATAGATAACAAAGTCGTAAGGCTGCCATGAGATAAGTAGAACACAACATGTGATACCAACTTTTAGAAAAGGCATACAGGCCTATAAGAACAAAATAACCACTTGTACACTGAACATAGGCCGACAAAGCCATACAATCGTTTACGTACATGACATCTATCTACAAGCCACTAAGAATACATAATTTTTATAAATATCGGGACAGAGTCCCTCCATACCAAACAATACACGTCTAATTATACTAACCAAACAAGCAACTACGAAGCAAATGGAGTGCAACAACATCTTTTGCTGAGCTGATAGTCTACTTGGAGGGCTCTCGACCAGTCTATCGGGACCTGCGGGCATGAAATGCAGCATCCCCAGTGCAAATGATGTACAGAGTATGTCAAGAATAAAAATAAGTAAATAATAGACATAAGATAAATATGGAGTAAAAGACTCGACATGTATGTTTGCATAGCTCTGTGAATCGTTTAATTTTTATAATGTCATGCATATGCGTGTAAATGTCATACCATGCATAGGAATATGCGTTCATAACATCATCAAGCCTGTGAGGGCATCCCATCATATCACTTTAGCCATTGTGTGCCAATCATCAATGTATACTAGCTGATCAGGTAGTGGTGCGTATATAATGCTGTGACCTTTTCACATATGCCATATACATATAATAAACATATATACACATATATAACGCCATCTGATCATGGGTCCATGTAAATGAACGCAATG
Source organism: Nicotiana benthamiana (assembly GCA_034376525.1). Taxonomy (NCBI): domain Eukaryota; kingdom Viridiplantae; phylum Streptophyta; class Magnoliopsida; order Solanales; family Solanaceae; genus Nicotiana; species Nicotiana benthamiana. The sequence goes on along the minus strand of CM067335.1, from coordinate 105,178,305 downwards.
CATGATAAGTACGTCAATAACATCTCTTGGAATATCATAAGATCATTACGCCTTTGAGTAATATCATGAAGTAAACTTTTTGTTCAACTTACATATTTCTATGAGACCCATGAACAGATGATAGAATAACAAAATACAAGGGAATTCAATAACATAGGTACTCATAATACTTCTATGAATAGAGTCATTTATGAAAGTTGTGTATTTTCTCGTTTCGTTTGTGTCATATAGATTCCAAAAGAAATAAGGGATAGTCGTCGTTTCTCTTGATAATACCTCTAACACACTTCAATTAAGGAAAATCACATAATAGCAGATCAAAGTAGGAAAGAATCCGTATGATATTCTTGAGAAAGATTGTACTGCGCTCTATTAGAATTGCAAAATTCCTTTGCTATAAAATTACATAGTCTCGTATGATTTTTGGTTGCAAAGTCACGTTGTAATGAGTTGTTGGAGTTCCTTTATCATTTTAGAGATTCAAAATGATTTAGAATGGTTTTCATAAGCTTTGGGAGTGTGCCCCACTTTATAGCTTTGTTGGCCAAAGACTATTCCATATTTTGCCATCTTTTATGTGAATTTAAGAGTCGCATAATTGATCTTAAAGGGATGCCACGTTTGGGGGGAGGGGGATGGGGTTGTCCCCCTTAATCTTTATCCAAAAATTTCATTTACAAATTAATATCCCACTTGAAAATCCATAATTACCCAATATTCCCACAATTAAGAATTATCTCAAATTACTTAAAATACTACTTACTTTTAACATACCTTATATACCTTATTATTATGGTCATGTGGTACCTTGTATGGTACTAATCCATAAATACTTGGTATTTTACCTCGGCCCGTATTTTATCCCAAAATATCAAACTTCGACGAGATTTATTTTTCCCGATTTACTTACCCTCGCCTTTACGAATTTACTCACTACTTGTTTGAAATAACATAAAATGCTTATAATGTTAAATTACTCATTCCTGAACTTATGTCGATTAACTTACAACAAAACTTTAACGTACGAAAATGTGGGATGTAATATCTCATTTTCGAGTTTTCATCAATTTACTTATGGCGTACTTTCACGTACGAATACATGGGATGTAACAGTCTCCTCTTTTTTCTTGAATGGGATCCACTTTTCCTTGACTTATATATATATATATATATATATATATATGTATTATCAACCTCCCCCTTTTTCCAACGGTCTCTACCCAACGAACCCTCTCATGAGTCATGACTATACTTTTACTTACTTACCCGAGTAGTACAACGTATGTGCTGTCACGCAGGCCTTTTGACGGCTCGATCTCGGCAGTGGCTAGCTCGATATGCGGATTCCATTGATTCAAAAGTTAGGAGAAATTTGAATATTATGCGCGGAACGAGGTCCTTAAGGCAAGGTGGCGACGTGACGCTTCTGGGATTTCATTGGACCGTTATGTTAGTTTAGAGTTGGATCGTTGCATCGATTCAATGTACCCTGAATACCTATTAAGCATCATTATGACGCACATTTTTCAGGCACCATATCATTTATCGTGCCCTTTTATTTATTTATTTATTTTTGGATGGCGGCTCTTGCATTTCCCGCTCAGGATATTTATGTCCTATAAATAGGGGGAATCCTTTATTTGATTGTTGTGTTTTTCAATTTACCTGAGAAAGAAATTTTGCAAACTTCCCTTTCCTATGGTCTTTCATACTTCTGCTTTTGATAGAATTTGTAGTGACCATTATATTTTTCCAAACCATTCTTATTTACTTCTATCAAGAGAGACAAATGACTAGTACTTCTTCCCAATCCGATAGATTTGTTGGTGCTCCGGTGCCAGAAAACGACGCATCCCTGCTCGAAGAAGGAGTAGAGGTGGTGGAAGATGAGGGATTTCCAATAGTGGATGAGATAGTTCCTCGTCCGAGAAAGGTGAGGACTAATTTTTACAGCCCTTTAAGAAGTGAGTCGGAGCATGTTCCTTCCACCATGGATGAGGCGGCGATCACGACACTCAAAGCTATGTGGGAAATCCCTGATCATATCAAATGGTGCCAGTGGGGAAGGATATTGTGCATCTGCACCGTCTGGGGTACTGCACGTTTTACGCGTACCCCTTCGTTGTCGGGTACACGCTTCCCCTCCCTTCCTTGGTGGTAGACTTTTGCTGATTCTATGAAATGTTCCCGTCTCAACTCTTCCTGTATGTGTATAAACTCTTTCTTATGCTCATCAAGTACGTGGAGCTGGTCGGCCAAGGAATTTCCCTGCTATAGATGCTCATATCTTTGCCCCTCATTTTCTTCGAGGTACGATGATCCACATGCGCTATCGAGGAGCCAAGATTTTGGTGGTAAAGATGGATGACAAGTCCAATTGTTTCTTTTGGTAAAGCTACTTCTATGTGCGGATGGAGCACCTTGTGGCAGACTCGGCTAGATTTCCAAAGACGTGGAACTTTGCTCGTAAGTTTTTCTTTACTTTGTAATTCTTCTTGAGACGGTCATCGATCGTCTTCCCTTAGGAGACATCGCTAAGTGTTGATACCCAATTTTTTCCTATGTATTACTTTCAAAATAGCATGCATATGTATATATAAGCATCCCCAAAGGTTTAGTATTTTTCCTAATTTTTATAGATTTTTAGAACTGATTTATTATCTATTATTAACAGTATAAAACCTCAATAATTATTCCCAAATTGTCACTTTTGTAAACCATTTATTTTCCACCATTATATTTACACCAATATAATTATGGTGAATTTTGCATATTTTTTTATAAATTTGTCTGATATTTTTAAACTAAATTGTTCAAAATTGCAATTATAGCCTATGTTATAATTAATTACATTTTATAATTACAAATTGTTCCAGATATTTTTGATTAATGCATATATATTATTAACTAGTTCAGTGCTTTTATCTTATTAAATTATTTTTAGCTATTTTAATTAATTAAAAAGGGAGAAAGTGGCTATTTAAAAGCTAGCCCATTTCCATTTCAATTTTAGCCACATTTGACCCCAAATTAAATCCTAATTAAAACGACACAATTACCCAACCCCTTGACCCAATTCCAAACGCACTCGTCATAAATGATCAACGGCCACGATTCTCTCATTCCTTTTTAATTCATCAACCCACCCTAGTCATTTATCCAAAATAGCCGCTTCTAGATTCCCTTCGTCTCTAAGACTCTCTCTAACCCCTCTCCGAAACCATAGCCCTACTCCACCGGTTTCCACATTGTTTCACCGGAATTTATGGCGTCCCAAGTCCTGGGTGGCCTATACTCACCCTCATGTGCCCTCATACCCCTGTTACTTGAATATTCAAGGTTCGAGTCTGAAGGCCTTCGCTCATATTGCTACCAATTCGAGTGTTACGGCCATCTCCGGTTCAACTCCGGCATACCCTAGCCCTATGAGTCCATCTTTGACTCATTCGACTTGGAGCAGACCCTTTTCCAGGCCTTTCTCGCTTCTAGGGTTCTTCTGAAACCCTAACCTTTCGAGGTTTTTCTATTTTTTTCTAGATATGCTTTAGATCCGTGTTTTTTTAAGGTTTTCAAACGATTTTCATAAGTCTCTTTCAAAACTTTTATTTCAAAGCCTATTCATCTTCTCCGACTTAGGGTTTCTTCGATTTTACTTGTTCTACTGTGACTCTTATGTGTTTGTACTGTGATTTCTATGTGTTTTCTTCTACTATGCTATCTTCTACCATCACTCTGTGAGTTCTTTTACAATATTTTGTTCCCTTATTATGTTTTCCTGAAATGTTTAAGTTTTTAGTTCCTTTGGGTCTTTTGGGCTCGTTTCATTGTTACTTTGGCCTGATTTGTCTGCTTTCGTCTTTACACCTGATCAATGGCGGAAACCCTAGAATTTGGGGTTTTTCAGACCACTTGTATGTGATTTTGTTTGTTTCTCTTCTCTGAGTTAATTTGATTTTAAAACCCTAAGTTCCGAACTCATTTTTGTTTCTCTATGTGATTCTGTCTCTTGCCAAGCTTTGCAAGACCTTTTACCTGACTTTTTGCATGCCATATGATTTTCCCCCTTACCTAGTAGTTCCCTATTCACCTATTTTGGTTGCATGATACTTTTCTTTATTTTGAATCTAACCTCGCATGTTCAAAACCTATGCACTCTTTATATGTAGATTTTCCTCTCAGAGTAACCTCTGATTTTGGGGATTGATTTCAGACTGCCATTGTGTGAAATTGATTGATTCTTTCCCTATCTAAATTGAACCTTCATATTCCCTTATTTTCTGACTTGGTTCATTATTGATTTCGAATCTTTGATTCCCTGATTTACTATGTACTAGTTGATTTACTTCTTGCCTTATTTACTTTACCATGTGTTTAAAACTTCCCCCTATGTATTTATCCCTTATTTTCATGATGTGCATGATATGCTACTTGATTCTCTTTCCTTAAATAGCTTCTGCCCTTTTACCATTCAAATATGAACTCCTTAATTAAATGAATTTCCTTCTGCTGATTGTTTTCTGATTGATACTTGATTATTTTCTTTCCTTTTTTACATGCCTGACTTCAAGTATAAATACATGCTCCTCTCTTCACTCATTAATCAATTCACTTAAAAAACAACAACAATTCGACACAGAAATCTCTATCTTGAAATATTCTTTACTACTCTCTACTGCTATTACTACTCTCTATTTTCTTTCTACTGCTGAGCACTATTCTCTTTTCTCTCCTACTATATGATCTCCTGGAGTTTCTCTGAACTCCCAAGTGCTTGTTGAAGTTCCTTGAGTTTGTTTATGTTGACTGTCTGGCTGTTTTTTGCTGTTGCTATTCTGATGTTCTAAAACTTGCGACTGGTATGTTTTCCTAGTTAAATATTACCCTCTTTGTTATGTGTTTAACTTCTCCTCTTCTACACTTCTTTCCTTGTGTATTTACTTATGCTTTCCTGCATAATGTGATTACATTCAAGCATATTATGCTTCTTTATGTTTGCTTTTAACCCTTTCCCCCTATTCCTTTTGTATGTGAGTATTGTCCTGAACCATGGACTCACTTTGAATTGCTGTCTGTGATCCAAAACTAGACTCTCCTGAGTATTTACTCAATTTCTTTCCCATTCCCTCTCCCCTCTATGTGTTGAGTTTTAATTTGGGTCTGTTGGTGCCCTAATCACCATTCAGACCTAAGTTTGACTCTCTAAGAGTCTGCTCTTATTTGTTTGAATCTGAGTAAGGGGTCATGGGTGTTCTAGTCTATACCATGGCTGGGTATGACCACCTCCTACTGAGGTTCCTCTCTCACTTTGCACTTGTTCCTAGTTCTTAAGTTCTACCCCCCCCCCCCCCCCCCCCCCCGGGTAAGCCATGCTTAGGGACCCTAGAGTTCCCTATGAACTTGGATGCCTGAGGGCTGGTAATTTCACACTTCCACTACTCTGTTACAATATTCACTCTTCAGAGTGTAAGCATTTCTTAGGCTCCTGAAGCTCCTTGGAACTTTGAAACACTCTGAATAAAGAGAAGGCCTTGGAATTTGGAATACGGATTTGGTGAAACACATGTATCGGATATTGAGATTGCATTAGGCAGTTTGGATCTAGCTGTGGGCTATGATGTATTTTAATTGCTTTCTTACTTCTGGTTCTGTAACAATAACTTTGTAAAAAGAACTCGGGGAGTATTTTATTAAATGGGATGGGAGGGATTTTATATTTTCTTGCATATGTCAAAGGGTAGATACCATTCCTATAGGACCAACGTTGTTGCTCAATTACTTAGATATCATGCTCATAGGATTCATATTGCAATTCAATCATTTAGATATCATGCCTATTGGGTATCAATGTTCGAATTCGACCATATAGATATCATGCCTACATGTTTAATACTTTAAATCACCTAGAGATCATATCTGTAGGCTTTACATTTTTTTATTCAAGCATATAGAAACCATGCCTATAGAAATGCATAAAAGATAGGCAAACAGTAGGGTAATCCAATACTCACCTCCCTTAAACGCTTAAAATAGCAATGAGTCAATAAAACCAAAGTAGATATCCTGCCTATAGGATCTCAAGTTCGCTTAAGTTATATAAGTAGTAATCTGGGAATTATTTCAACTTTTTCAACAAATTCGTCCAAACCTGACTGCAACTTTAAAACTTGCATTTCTATCTCTAAAATTGCTTTTCCAATTCTCTGTCTGAATTTTTATGAAGTTACTTTCAAAACAGCTTTCAAACTCCCTTTTCCTTTTATAAGTACTTTACTTCTGAAAACTCTACTCTACATTTGTTTAAATGGTTCTGTCGATTTTTGAAACCTTTCTGAACCTCTACAAGCTTCTGCTTCTTTTTCCAAACTTTTCTGTATTAGACCCGTAATCAGTAATTCGTTAATATACTCCAATTCCTAGCAATTGGATCCAAGTTGCCTAATGTAGATATTTTATCTAAATCTATGTGTTAAACCGGTCCGTCCGCCGCTTAATTTTTAATTCAAAAACAACTAGTATATGTAAGGCATGCTAAACTAAGTGTTATATGATTTACGGGGTTTTATGTGAGCCTTGCATGTTTGTGTGTCAATCCCCTTACTTGTTATTTGTTTTGATTGACGAAACTAGTATTTTGTCTTTTTAAACCCCCATATATGCCTCTACCCCTTTTCTTTCCCTTTAGGATTAGAAGTCTTAATACCCTAGGACTGATAGGTTGGACGGGTACTAGCATGCGATAAGTAAAACGAGACTAATCCCGTTTAAATACCTTAACAGGGTGGGAAGGGTAGAATATGGATATGATGATTGGTGCGCTATATCTCGTATGAGAATGATTGCTGGGTATTACTGCAAAGTGATCCATATTATATTTAACCCTAGGACCCTTTTCTCTTTCTTTATTTATTGATATTTTCTTAAATTAATGTTTTCTTCAACTAAGTTTTCTCTTTTCAAAATCACTTGTATCTTTCTTCTTTCAAAATTTTCAACTTGTTTATACTTCCTATGTGCAAACTTTGCTTGTTTATTCTCATTCTTCTTAAAGTCAAAATTAAGCATGGTCGAAAACCACACTAGTGGATCTTTAGGGGTGCCTAACACCTTTCCCTCGAGATAATCTCAAGACCTTCCCCGAACTCTGGTTTTCTTTCATAAAATCTTTTTCTTTTTTTAAGTGTCCTAATGCACTATAATCATTAGTTGGCGACTCTCCAAAATCTATAAGCCGATTCCTCAAAAGGGAATAAAAGAGTTGTTTTGTCCATAAAGTCGAAACGTGCCTTCGCGAGAAAATGGGGCGTCGACAGCATGGCGACTCTGCTGGGGAATTTTTAAGGTTTTAACCATTACGTGCTTTTGTGACTTTATTGCTTCCTTAATTGCATTTACTTTCTGTTTTTAATTATTTCATCAAAAATACTAACTTGGCTCTTTATGTTTTACTTTCCTTTTAATTTCTTTTTTTACTGCCTTATTATTTCAATTCTGTTTTAATTTCCGAGCATTTATTGTAATCTTTATGAACGTGAAAATACATGCAATTTGCTTCATTATTGTAGATGCATTCCTCGACATCATATTTCACTTGTGCCAAAACAAATCCTACAACAACACTTATAATGAGTGGTTGCGCCCTTCCGATATTATAACCCCTAAATGTGGCAAAGGCATATTTACGGTAAAACCAGTCGATCAACTGTGTAGTCGACAGTTCCCGACTTTCCCTCTTGAGTTGTCCGCTCAAGGGTACCTTGTCTAGCACTTCAAAATTAGAAACCTTATTCCATAAATTTGTTCATGCATCATGGTCAACCCTAGCCGAGTCAGTTATGTTTTCCACATAATCACTCCTTAAGATAGCCTAAACCAAAGTCCACCGGGTTTTCTCGAATCCCAAATGGACACCTCCACGTTATGTGCATTTATTTGGATAACTAAATGCGCTTTTGCTAATTATTGATTTAAATAGTTGAGGCTGGTGGGGTTAAGAGCCTAACACTTTTTGTTGCATAAAATGAGGCACAAAGTCCCCAGATTCGGTGTGGTGTCCAACATTCACCCGAGGCTGCTAAACTGGTGCGAAGATCTTCATGTCAACGATCAAACCCTCGTTCGCAAGTACTCAGGAAATTTGCCCTCACTTCTGGAAATCTAGCCTAACAACAAAATCACAGAGTCTGCAACTCTGTTCTGGGATAGTGATACATCAGTGTTTCGCTTCGAGGATTTGTAAATGACCCATTTACTGGAAGAAATAGGGGGTTTAGCTGGTATCCCTTGGGAGACTCCGGGTCTGCTTATGCCAAAAAACCGCAAAAGTAGAGGCTTCCTTAAGCTGATGGGACTTAAGAAAAATCCCGACCTAGCTTATCTGAAGGACTCCTACATACTATTTGATTTCTTGTACGCGAGGTATGGTCATAGCAAGTCCTATCACACCTACACTAACGAGTTCGCCCTCACCTCTTTGGGCCACATACATAGGAGTGTCTTTGTGTTCATGTTATGATTCTTGGGTATAATGATATTTCCTATGAAGAAGGCTAGAATCCACACCAGACTAGCCATGGTGACCAAAACCTTAATGGAGGGTATTGATGGGCAAACTTTCAGCATAGTGCACATGATCATTGTCGAGATGTATCGAGCCTTGGGAAAATGTCAAAAAGGGGTTCCGCACTTCGAGGGTTGTAATCTGTTACTTCAACTGTGGCTAATAGAACACCTTCAGAAAGGCGACTATAGACAGGAAATCATCCGCAGGGATTGGGATGACCATATCGCTTTTCACCACCCAAAGCGAATGAACTTCATACCCAATATGTTCGCTCAGCCAAAGGACGCCAGTGGATGGGTAGAGTTGTTTGAAAATCTAAAGGAAGAGCAAGTTGAGTGGATGTTCGAGTGGTTCCCAATAGGGGAGTTAATTGTCCGTTCTCAAGATGCGCCATTCCTCATTCTCATCGGTCTGAGGGGAACTCATCCTTGTGTCCCTTTCCGATCCATGAGGCAAGCTGGAAAAAAAAGAAGATCATACCCAAGATAAAGAAAATGAGTCATTTCAGGGCCGACTTTCAAGATGATGATAGCCCGCAGAGGTGTCACGCATCAGCATATGTGGCACTGCAAGCTCGTCTTAGGGAATGAGTCTATTGAACCGGACAAGTATCAGGGCGGGTGTGTACCGCACTACACAGGTTGGTTGGAAGATGATCACATCGATTTGGGTCGTCCAGGATTCGTCCATGGTCATAGGATAGTTGATGAGAAAATTGAAGCGCAAGTCAAATACAATCAGCTGCGTAAGAGGATGCGAGAATGTGAGTATGAACATCGGGAAATATAGGAAGCTCACAAGAAGCTTATGAACGACTGGAAGGATATGACTGTCAACGCCAATAATCGGTTGGGGTATCATGAGCGAGTTATAGTGGAGTTGGAAGGGAAGTTCTTGAAGAGAATTGAAGATTGTCAGAATGCTGACGGAAGTGCAGGCGGACATCTGGCCCGAGCCTATCATTGTTAGGACTGCCCGAGTTGATGCAGCTGTACGAGGAAGTCAAGAGTGCCGAATCTGGGGAAGGTCCTTCTGGGACCAAATAGGTAGGATCTTTATTTTCGTAATGTAATAAGGCCACTTGCCATTAGTGACATCTTTTATCATTCAGTTGTTTTAAGACTCATCTTGTTTTATCAATAAAATGAGGCATTTAGCATTATAAGTTCTCCAAATTTAATTTGTCTCTAGGCCTACCTCGGGCACAACGAGGCACCCAAATTAGGAAACGACTTATACTATTGCACAACGTGTTTAAATATCACAATATTATTTCTCAGAACTCGCACTAACTTTCTACCTTTTTTGTTTTTATTTTTTTCCCCTCCCCAAAGGTTAGTTTGTGCATTCTGGCACCTTCAGCATACTCAACAAGATCCAAGGATCCTTCATCTCCTCCTCCCCCAAGTCCTACCAGAAATAGGAACAAAGGCAAAATGGGAGATGCAAGCGATAGAAAGGAACTTGTGGAAACTTCTCAAAATGCTGCAATTACCAAGGAGACTGCTGCTCATCTTGAGCAAACTTTTCTGAGATTTCGAGAGGAATTGGACCAAGTTCGGAACCTAGCAAGCCTGTAAATCACTCTTGCCTCCCCTGATATTTACACCCAGAACCCTACACCTCCACAAAATATCCCGCAACCACCAACACAACCCACTCATGCCCAAGCCTGTAACACGTGCAATAACACTCCAGTGCTCATTCCCGAGCCCCAAAACACCACAAATGACCAGAACACTCCCATATTTGTGGATAACATACCCCATTATACCCAGCCCATCTCAGACATACCTGAAACAGATAGCAAGGACTCTGTCATCCAAAATTTAGCCACTGAACTCAAGAAGTTAATTAGCCAGATCAAGGGTGTCGAAGGTAGTAAAGGCGTTGAAGGGTTGAATTATGAAGATCTCTGCGTTCATCCAGATGTCAAACTCCCGGAGGAGTACAAACCTCCTAAGTTCGAAATGTCCAACGGTACTAGTAATCCCAAGGTTCACCTGAGAATGTATTGTGATAAGCTGGTAGAAGTTGGAAGGGATGAGAAAATCCGCATGAAGATGTTCATGATGAGTTTGAAAGGCGATGCTCTATCCTGGTATATCATCCAGGATGCAAAGAAATGGACAAATTGGGTGAACATGGCGTCTGACTTTATGGATCGATTTAGGTTCAACACTGGGAGTGCACCAGATGTATTCTATATCCAGAATCTAAAAAAGAAACCCAAAGAGACCTTCCATGAGTATGCTACTCGTTGGAGGTCGGAAGCTGCTAAGGTCAGGCCAACCTTGGCGGAAGAGCAGATGAATAGGTTCTTTGTCCGTTCTTAAGATCCGGAATACTATGAAAGGCTGATGCTAATAGAGGGTCAAAAGTTCTCCGACATCATCAAGTTGGGAGAAAGGATCAAAGAGGGCATCAAAAATGGTATGTTCACTAACCTCGAGGCATTGCAAGCTACCAACAAGGCTTTACAGTCTGGTGGCTCGTCAAAGAAAAAGGACATAAATTTCGTAATGGCTGCGCAAAGGAATCATTCCCCTATAAAGTACCAAACCTATCCCTCAACTCCACTCACATATCAACCGTCCTAAACTATCAAGCATCAGCACCTACTTATCAAGTTCCACCACCCGTCTATCAATCATCTCCATCACCCACATATAAACCTACCTCACCCAGATATTCCCAACCCACACTTGTATACCAAGCATACAACTCCCAACCTTCTCACTACCCGTCACCACCTACCCGCCAAATCTTTCCTCGACCCAGACCAAATTTCGACAGAAGACCTCCCATACAATATACCGCCATAGCCGAGGCAATTGACCAATTATATGAAAAACTCAAAACAGCCGGTTACGTTACCCATATACCATTGTAACTCCAAAAAATCCCTCTCAATGGATAAACCCAAACAAGACTTGTGCATACCATTTCGGGATGAAATGCCATACCATCGACGAGTGTTGCTCGTTGAAAAACAAAATTCAGACTCTGATTGACAACAAGGTCATTGTAGCAAAGAGGCCCGCTCCCAATGTCCGTAACAACCCTCTGCCTGACCACAAGTGTGGAGGCATCCATATGAGTGAGATTGAAGATGATTTGGACCCCAAGGGGTCAATCAGTTTGATAGCAGAAGAAGATGAGCCTAAGAAGCCAGCAGTTACCCTCAATCCCATTGTTGTTCAGATCCAGCCCTCTGAGGGCAATGTAGTAAATGTGTCTGTACCTCTCCAGTTTGAAACACCTCCTGAATAGGCGCCAAAACCGATTGAGGTTGAGTTCGGATTCCAAAGGCACCTGCAGCATTTGAAGTCACTGTGTTACGTTACATCCTAGGATGCCTATTTCGGTTTCCATGACATATGTGATCACATTCAAGTCAAACGCCATACCTTGGGATTACACCGTTGAGGCTAGAAGGAAAGGAAAAACACATACTGGAGAAACAATCGCCGCGCAGGGCATGACCAAGACAAGCAGGGTGTACACCTCAGAACATTTAGCTGAGTCCAGCAAGAAAGCCTATGGATGAACTGTTGAAATTGGACTCGATGACCTTTGGAGGAAGATACATGCCAAAGAGTACTTAGTCATTGAGCAACTGAACAAAACACCAGCACAACTTTCTATTTTGGCTATTCTGCAAAGCTCTGAGGCACATAAAAACACCTTAATGAAAATATTTAGTGAAGCTTATGTTCCTAGCAACATAACAGGAGGCGAAATGGCGAATATGGCAGGGCAGGTGCTGGAGAGCCACAAGATCACCTTCCACGAGGATGAGTTACCACCATAAGGGCTTAGTCACAACAAGGCATTGCACATCACTGCACAATGCGAAGATTATTTTATCACCAGGATCTTAGTCTACGGGGATCCAACCTTAACATATGTCCGTTAATAACCCTCAGGACATTGGGTATAGGACTGCATGAGATCAAAGACGGAGCAATCAGTGTTAAAGCTTTTGATGGATCTCAAAGATCCACCATCGGAGAAATTAGCATGTGCCTACAGATGGGACCTACTTGGCTCGATATTGACTTCCAAGTCATAGACGTGCCAACATTCTACAATTTGTTGCTGGGATGACCTTGGATCCACGCCGTTGGGCCTGTGGCATCAACCTTGCATAAGCTGTAAATTCGAATGGAAACTTCAAGAGGTGATCATTCATGGCGACGGTAGCAACCCTATATACAACCCCCAAACCATCCTGATGATTGGAGGTAGAAGGAGAATTGGTGGAGAGCATTCTGAATTGGAGAGGGTATGAGCCTAGAAATGGACTTGGTAAGAATATCCAGGGCATTACCAGGTCTATCAAGTTGAAGAAGCATGGTACCACTTTTGGCCTGGGGTATGAGTACACCTGGGAGGAGTTCAATCATTGGTCGCCACCATGGCGTGGTCCCTACTATCTATTGGAACATCCCATACCCCAGCTGCAGCAGACGTTTCGACCGGAACAAGGCACTAGCAGCAATGACGAACCTATTTATGGCGGATGATATGGATTGTTGTGTTATCTTCGCGGAGGAGGGGGAAGAAGGCCCTTCCATTCAAGCTGTGAACCGAAGGGAACGCCTTACCAATTGGTCAGTCAGGACTACCAATTCTCGGAGAGCTTCGGGGTTGGAAGGATAAACGACGCACTATGCATCACATTTTACTTTTAGTTGATTTTACTTTTTTGCATTGTCTTTACTTTTGAAGAGAGCTCCAATGTTTCAAATAGTTACGAATTTAATCGAAAGCATTTTCTAAGTTTATTGTTATATATCGCTCTTATTACTTTTCTCTATCATTTACTTCATTTTACACAACATTACTATTACATATCTTGATGATGAACCAACGTTTGTGACTTGCAACGAGGCAATGCAACAAACGGACATAGATTCAGAAGAGGACGAGATACCAGAGGAGGTTTTCAGGGAGGTCGAGAATTTTGAGAATAGGCCTAAGTCCAATTTGGACGAAACTGAGGTTGTTAATCTGGGAGACGCAAAGAATATCAAAGAAACACGTATCAACGTACATTTGTCACCACCAGAAAAGAAAGAGTACAAGAGTTCTTAAAAGAGTATGAGGACATCTTTTGCATGGTATTATGATGATATGACCAGTCTCAACACATCCATTGTGGCTCACAAGTTGCCAACAAATCCGGCATGCCCGCCAATAAAACAGAAGCTCAGAAAGTTCAAACCAGACATGAATCTGAAAATCAAAGAAGAGGTTACCAAGCAAGTCAAAACCAGGGTTCTCAGAGTGGTAGGGTATCCAACATGGTTAGCCAACATCGTACCAGTACCAAAGAAGGATGGGAAAGTCAGAGCCAGTGTCGACTACCGGGATCTCAACCAGGCCAATCCTAAGGACGACTTCCCCTTGCCAAATATACACATATTGATTGACGCTAAATATGAGCTGCAGTCATTCGTCAGTTGTTTTGCTGGACACCATCAGATATGGATGGATGAAGAAGATGTAGAGAAAACGATGTTCATCATGCCGTGGGGTATGTACTGTTATAGAATGATGCCATTCGGTTTGAAGAATGCTGGAGCTACCTACATGAGGGCCATGACCACTATCTTTCATGGCCTAATACATAAAGAAATTGAGGTGTATGTGGATGACATCATCATCAAGTCCAGGAAAGATACAAGGATTTCAATGTTAGAATACCTTTTGCTTGTGACTGAACTTGAATCCCTTTTGCTTGTGACTCTAAGGCTTTCAATATTAGACTCTTTTTCTAAATAACATGACGATTCCTTCTATTTGATTGGTATGCTTTATATATATGAGAAATTTCTTGTTCGAAAGGTTTTTTTAACCAACTAAGTGATTGATTTTGAAATCCATTTAATAAGGCTGAGGAATTGTCACTGACTTTTTTTCGATTGAACCTCTTTTACCTTTTCTTGACTTGATTCATTCAAATTAAACTTGTAATTTTGGTTTCATGGTTGTTTGATTGATTCTCTTTCCATATTTGGCACAAACCTTGTACTGTTGATTGTTTTCCTTAAATAAGTTCTGTGTATTTACCCCTTTTGTGCTACTTTGAAAGGTTTAATCAAATTTTTTTCCTTAACTGGCTTTTACCCATTGGAATCAGAACCTCTTAGCCAAAGGGAGACTGATTTCAATGATATTCACTTGCCTTTCTTACTTGTTTTTCTCTGCACTATAAAAGGGACTGCCCTTCTGCACTTCTAAGAAACCTTACAACTTCAGCTTCACACTTCGAGTTCAATACACGACCTTCACACTACCAATCTTTAAACCTTCAATTCAATACTTATAATGTTTTTCTGAATTCAATATTCTTTCAACAATTTGTTTTGCTGAGAGCTTTTGGAACTACTTTGCTTGCAATTTGGCTTCTTTTTTTTTGCGGGGCTACTGTTCTTTACTTGTTTTCCCCTAAAACTGGTATGCTTTTGATTTATTTTTCTGCCTCACCCCTATGTGTTTACCTTACAGTTCCAACATTCTTATTTAATTTACTGCTCATGTTTAATGATTTATGTTGAGTATGTTCTTTCCTTGCATCTATTTCTATTATGAATCCCTACCCATATTCCCTTCTATGTGTTTGAGTTACGGTTCTTAGCCTGGCAGTAGCAAAATTACTGCCCAGGCCATAACCTGATCCATAATGAATCATAACTCCTAAGTTTGGCTAATAGGTTGGTCAGGGGTGTGCCAATATTCCCAATTGTTGGGCATGACCACCAGCCTGCTATGGCTTTCCTTGATTTCCCCCTATGCACTTACACTTACTCTTAGATTCTAAGTTATTGTCCCCTTCTTATGAGCCATGCTTTGGGGCCTTGAGTTCCCCCTAAACTTGGACATTTGAGGGTTGACTCTTCCACACTACACTATAATCTAATTCTGCAATGTATGTGGGGTGTAAACATTGCCTTGAGTCCCTTTGAGACTCTTGGGAACTTTGACATATCCCAAATATAAGAAAGGCTTTTGGAAAACGCATCCTGGAAGTTGCTTTATCTCATAATGTAAGACCTTGAGTTTGAATAGGCTGTTTGGTTGCAGCTGGAAAATATGATATATTTTTTATCTTTCTTAATTCATTCGGGTCTGTAATAATTTGTAATAACTATGGGGTTTTATTGAAAAGGGGAAGGGTCATTTATATGGGTAGACAACATGCTCATAAGGATTACTATTTACAAATTCTGCATATTATATAGTACTCCGGCCTATAAGTTGTTTCATTACTGCATTAGAAACCATGCCTATAAGTTTGTGCATATAGAAATCATGTATAAGTTTCTGCACTTATGCATTTAGAAATCCTACCTATAAGTTATTTCATTACTGCATTAGAAATAATGGCTATAAGCTTCTGCATATAGAAATCATGATTATAGTTTTTGTTTCTGCACTTCTGCATATTCATCTATTGTTAGGCAAACATAGGTATAATAATAATCAACCTCATTCTAGATACCATGCCTATAGGGTTCCTGCACCTACATTTTAGAATCAATAAAAAATATGCCTATTGGAGCAGTTGTCTGAATCTGATTCGTCTATTATACCTATAAGTCTAAATCAGTAGTAATGTTTGTTTAATATTTGCAGAGTTTAATTAGTTCTAGAATCAGTAACCCTTTATTAAAATCAGTGTACTTCTACCTAGGCAATCAGTAGGTAATTGTTTAACTGTGTCAGTTTTAATAAACTGCAACCAGACAAGGCCTAATTTGGAATTCTCATATGAGAAATATGTGATGAAGCAGCTTATCCTAACACTTTTAAATTTAATTCAGATCGTAATCAGTATTTGAAGTCATGCTATATATATTTGCCTTTAAGTGAGGAGGCCTATTTGAGCCTTAACTATTGTTTGCTTTTTCCCTAATTGCTTATGTGTTTTGTTTGTCGTCTAGACTTTTATCCTTTTAAAACTCTTAAAATCCCCCAACTCTCTCCTATTCAGGATTAGTAGTCTCAATTCCTCCGGGACTGATAAGATCGGGACGGGTACTAGCATGCAATAATAATGATACTATTTTGTGCTTTAATACCTTAACGGAGTGGGAAGAGTAGATATTTATTTGATGACCGGTGCGCTAATACCTCATGTAGCTCCTCTTCTGAGGAGTTATTACTGGTTATTACATTAATGTGATCCATATTAATCATAAACCTAGGACCCTTTCCCCTTACTTGCTTTCGTCTACTTCTTTTAGAATTGTTTAAATCTTTTCTTAAAATATCTGCCCTTTTTACTTGTCCTCAAGTTTCAACTTGCTTGCAATATTGTATGAAAATTCCTTCTATTGAAGCCCTTATATGCTTATGTGAAGTCACAATTATAACATGGTCGGGAACCATATTAGTGGATCTTGGGGGGTGCCTAACACATTATCCTCGAGATAATTTCTGGCCCTTACCCAAACTCTGGTTCATCAACTCAAACCCTTCTTGGTGTTCTAATGCAATTAATCATTAGGTGACGACTCTTCAATTCAAAATCCAATTACCAATATTGTATAGCAGCAATAAATACCGTACCTTTTGGTTGCTGAATGATGCGTAAGTTATAGAACTCCTGTGTGAAAGAAAAAAAAACAAAAAGTTCATTAAAATTGCTTCAGGTATATTATCAAACACCTTAGGTACATTAGTATGTGCATTGTCGTAGTAGAGTATGCTCCTATGTAGATAATTTTCATAAGAGGCGTTTCAACAAATAAATAAATGCATGTCCAGAATTTTCAAAGAAACATGAAGAAAGACAAAAAAAAAAAAGAAGAACAAATACATATCATGCATCAAAATAACGTTATTGTACACTTATAATTGAAAATTTGAAAAAGAACAAAAAGGCACAAATCTTATTAGTAATCTCTAAGAAAATGAAATCAAAGTTTAACATGGTAGTTAATTTGTGTTGTACAAGACCTTAAAAAATTCAGCCAACAATTATTGCAGTCAGTCTGAATCTTAAAAAATCGGAGAGAGCAAAAAGGAAAGGCCGAAATTGGGCTGAAGAAAAACAGAGCAAATAGTGGGGTGAGAGAGAACCAGATTCAGTATAATCCATGTTTAGATGACAATTTTAGTACGTGTGGTTTACAGAGAGGAAAAAATAGTAAGCAGAATCTTTTTGCAAGCGGTATCGATACTAAAGAGACTAAGAGAGGCGCAAATTATATATATATATATATATCACTTTAGCTCACAAAACCAAACCTTAGCCTATTAGTATAGCTAATTCTTTTCATCTGTGGAGAAATCAGTCGTAGGACGTTCATTTTTAGAAACGAAAAGAGCTTTAAAATTTATTAAAAATTCAGAGATCGAACCCTTGATTTCAAACATGATAGTCAGTCGCTTAACCGTTAGGCTACAAGTCAAGATTAACCTTTAGGCTACGGATAAAGAATATTCAGGCGGTGTAGTTCGGGCACATTTAGAGGAAGAGCATTGATGCATCGGTGAGAAGGTGTGAGAGACTGACGGTGGTGGGCACGGGGAGAGGTAGAGGGAGAACTAAGAAGTATTGGAGAGAGGTGATCAAAGAGGACATGACGCGACTTAGGATTACTGAGGACATGGCCCTTGGCATGGAATTGTGGAGGTTGAACATTAATGTTGTAGGCTAGGGGGAAGTTGTAAATATTTCTACAGCGCACTAGAGTGAGACTAACCAGTTAGAAATTAGGCTACTGATCAGCTACTGATGCAGGGTTTGATATACTGGTTATTAGTATACCTTCCATTTTAGTTGTTTGGATTGGATGTTGGCCCAATTGATTGGCGTCGTCAAAGGAAGTTCAAAACTTAAATTTGAAGTGATTTGGAGCAGATTTGAGTTGAATTTCATAAATTAATTTTTTTGATTTTGTTAGTTGTTTGGATTGGGTGTTGGCCTAATTGATTGGGATCGTCAAGGGAAGTTCAAAACTCAAATTTGAAGTGATTTAGAGCAGATTTGAGTTGAATTTCAGAAGATTCCCAAAGAAGAAGAACTAGTGAAGCTCCATTTTTTCTGGGTAATTAAACTTTCTATTTACCAGGGAGAAATATATACAAGAGAAACCAAAACCAAACCCATACATTTTTCCTACTCTTCTATGTTCCCCAACCCTACTTTATCATTAAACATATATCTATCTATTACAAGGATACCAATTAAGACTATTCATCCTTGCTTCTATATATTTGTTACTCCTGCAGTGGAGTTCTTGGACAATCGTCATGCATATTGCTTCCCATACCCTTGTTTTTGCCTGGAAAATTCTTGTGTTACGTCCCTGCCATACGTAGTACACTATTGCAACTGGAGCCATCTTGAATAGTTTTGACTTTGGATTCCTTTTCCTAGCTATGCATACAGCCCATGCTAGTTATTGCTCTCATCCCGGTTCTCCCCTATTCATTCCTTACCAAGCTAGTATCATGTTCCATAGTGATTTTGAGTATTCACACTCAATGAACAAGTGTTAAACACTCTCTTTCTCTATTCTGCAGAGTATAGATTCATCTTCTACCTGCATGCCCCATTTCTGAAGCCTATCCTTCGTGTATAGTTTACCATAAACAGTCAAAGTTAGCAGGAAAGTCCATCATAGGCATCTTGAATTCTGGCATACTACCTTCTTCCATCTCACCTTTTTAAATGAGCCACACAGCCTGTGTATATTCTTTTAATACTGCATTTCTTAGTTCTCCTTATTTCTTCATAATTCAGGCCTGCCTTCACAAGTGTCTATTGTGCTTTGAGTATCTTTCCCACCATCCATGATGATCGCTTCAACTGAATACCCCATGTTGGAAGCACGTTCACAAGGCATTATACTAAACGTGTGTTCATATTTGTAGGTTTTGATGAATGACAAACTATGCGCAAATTGACACATGACGAGGTCCAAGCACAAAGCGCAAAATTGATATATAACGAGATTCAAGCACAAGACAAAGATCGAGATTAAGTTTTATATGAGTCGGTATTTAATTGTGATCTTGATCCGACAACTTAAACTCAAGACTTGGCTTCTCTCGTAAAAATATTTTAACAAATCATGCATATCTAATTTAGAGCAAAATGATTTTAAATAATGCATATTTACTTTAGTCAAAATGATTTTTAAACATCCCTCTAAAATCTGGACTAAGATAATCGATTATGTACTTATGATAATCGATTATGTTTAAGTCAGCTGCTTGACAATCGATTGTGAACTTATGACAATCAATTGTGTTAAGGCAGTGAGCATCAGATTTTTCAAATCTGCATAATAATCGATTGTGAACCTTATGAAAATCGATTGTGATGAGGCAGTGTCCATCAAAGTTTTTCAAAGCTCAAAATAATCGATTGTGAAGCTAATGAAAATCGATTGTGAAGAGACAATGTCCATCAGATTTTTTCAAAGTCACAAAATAATCGATTGTGAACTTATGACAATCGATTGTGTTGAGGCAGTGTCTTCCAGACTTTTTCAAAGTTATTAAATAATCGATTGTGAACCTATAATAATCGATTGTCAAGAGGCAATGTCTAAATTGATTTTTCAAGACTGATATATAATCGATTGTTAACTTAGTATAATCGATTGTATAACTGACCGTTGCCAAAATGTTTTCAAATACCGTCAGGTAATCGATTATTGATTTCCTATAATCGATTGTTTTAAGTAAAATCCGAAAAGGATTTTTTGAACGTTGCTAAGTAATCGATTGTAGATTTCTGACAATCGATTGTTTTACGTAAAATCTGGAAATGATTTTTTGAACGTTGCCAGTAATCGATTATTGATCTTAAATAATCAATTGTTAAGCGTAAAATCTGGGATTGATTTTTGGAAGAACTGGCAAACAATCGATTGTGGTAATTTGACAATCGATTGTCACAGAGTAAAATCAGCAATTCTTAATTGGCAATTAGGCAATGGTAATACAAAGTTTTTCAACTATAAATACAGCTTCAATTCAGTCTTTTAAGTACAACAACACACAACAACTGATCATACAATTGCTAAAGCTTGCATACTTTATTGCTTATCATTTTATATTCATTACATAAGCTTTTGAGAGCCAAATTCTTGTCGAAAGTTGTTGCGATCTTGAGCGTATTCTTTTTACTCATATCTACTCTTAAAGGAGTGTCTTGTTTGAGTGCTAAGTGTTTTTGTACACTTGAAGGGAAGTGTTAGTCCCTTGTGTTGTAAGAAGGAACTTGTGTTTCCTTGGTTGAAGTCTTGGAGTGTTGTATCTCCGAGCAAAGGTTGTTGAGGGTTGTGTCCTCAAGTTGTAACGGTTTGTTGAGCACCCGTAAGCTTAACAAGTTAGTGGAAATCTCGAGAGGGTCTCTCGGGGACTGGACTAGCCATGGGTTGTGGTGAACCAGGATACATCGGTGCGTTTGTTCTAATTTATTTACTTATCGCACTTATTTATTTCCTGCAATTTTTAAATTCTGCAAGTTTACGCTAATTTTTATTATAACGCTATTCACCCCCTCCCCCCCCTCCTCTAGCGTTAAGCTTATTATCTAACAATTGGTATCAGAGCCCAACTCTCTGAAGACTTAACCGTTTGAGAGAAACATCCATGGCTTCTACTCGTGATTCTTTTGCAGGAATAGGTGAAGGACAATGCTCCACCCGACCACCGCTATTCGATGGTACAAATTATACATACTGGAAGGAGAGGATGAGAATATTTGTACAATCAAATAGTTTTCATCTTTGGAAGGTCATAATGAATGGAGAACAAATTCCAACCAAGAAGGTTGAAAATGAATGGGTCCCAAAGTCCGAAGATGAATACGATGCGGATGATATCCGAAAGATGCAAAATAATGCTAAAGCTATTAGTTTATTATATTGTGCTGTAAATGCTGATGATTACAGGAAGATATCTTGTTGCACAACGGCGAAGCAAATGTGGGACAAGCTGGAAATTACGTACGAAGGTACGGACCAGGTAAGGGAAGCCAAAATTAATTTCCTAACCCATGCATATGAATTGTTTCATATGAAGGAAGGCGAAAAGGTCGATGAGATGTTTGAACGATTTTAAAAAATCATGAATGATTTACATGCTCTTAAGAAGACCTTCACGGATAAGGAACTTGTCCGAAAAATTCTCCGAAGTCTCACTCCGGAATGGCGATCCAAGGCCGACGCGATTCAAGAATTCATTGACATTTCAAATGTCACCATCGACGCATTAAGAGGTAATCTTAAAACTTATGAATCTACTATACTTAACCCTCATGTTGATGATCAAAGGAAGCAAAGAATCGCTCTCAAGGCAACCACAAGCCAACCTCAAAATGATGAGGACGGAGACAACGAGTTCGGACTCGTTATCAAGAGATTTCAAAAGTTCATGAGAAAAGAGTATGAACGAAAGGGCAAAAAGCAAGGAGATCAAATAAAGTGCTATGAGTGCGGAGAAACCGGGCACATTAAATCAAATTGCCCAAATGCTAAAAAGGAGAAGAAACCCTTCAAGAAGCAACGAGCATACATATCTTGGGGAGGCGACTCCGGTGACGAGTCAAGTGAGGAAGAAGAAGACGAAGCCGCAAATCTTTGTCTTATGGCACAAGACGACAACAAAGAAGAGGTATGTCAAATTTCTTCCAAAAATTTCTTTTCCCTTGAAGAAATGCAAAATGCTTTTGATGAGTTGTATAGCGAATTTATTAAAGCTTCAAAAACTGTTAAGAGTATAAAAGAAAATGCTTCTTCAAAAGAAAAAGATTTTCAAAAACAACTCTCTTTCAAAGAAAAGGAATTGGAAAAACTGATTTTAGAAAATGAGAAGTTGAAAGAGGAAAACAAATTTTTTGGCAAGAGAAGCGCCGACAAGCCCCAGAGTTCTAGAAATTGTACTTCTTGCATGCATCTCAAAAATGAAGTAGAAAGGCTTAAGGGCACCTTAGATAAGTTTAAATCTTCTCATAAAAATTTGAATGAAGTGCTTGTTAATTTGAAGTCGACCAAGCATGGCATAGGTTTTAGAAACGAGCCTAAAGAGAAAGTTGAAGCCAACCCCCAACCACCTAAGGCTCAACCTAGGATAAATAAAACAAATGTTCATCCTAGATACAACGAACCTAGAAATGATTTTCATCAATCGCAACCTAGAAATAATCATGCTAGAAATAATGCACATTCTAGGCCAAACACTAGAAGGAATTTTGAACCTTTTAGAACACCTAGAAATGACTTCCAACCTAGAAACAACTATTCTAGAAATGATGCATATCCTAGAATAAATGGTAGGAGAAATGATTTTCATGATTTGCGCAATAGTTATATTGTCAAGAATAGAGTAAATGAATTTCGTCCGTCCAATTACTATCAACCTAGAAGGATGAATAATCCTAACGTGACTTGTCATTATTGTAGACGAATTGGATATATTGCTCCTGCTTGTTTTACACGACATAGACATAACACTCAATCACATCACTATGATTTGCCTAACCCCCAAGGACCCAAAATGGCATGGGTACCTAAAACTCATTAATCTGTTTTGTAGGTATGTTTGAAGGGATCAAGTGTACTATGGTACCTTGATAGTGGATGCTCCAAGAACATGACGGGAGACGAATCCAAATTCCTTCAACTAGAACACAAGGAAGGGGGAAGTGTTATTTTTGGTGATAACAACAAAGGAAAGATTATCGGCATCGGATCGGTCGGTAAGGATGAAATTTCTTCCATTAAGCATATATTACTTGTGAAAGGTTTAAAACATAATCTCTTGAGCATAAGTCAATTATGTGACAAGGGAAATCTTGTTTTATTTGATTCGGATGAATGCTTATTTTTTAGACGTAGCGATTTTAAAATTATCCTTTGTGGTTTTAGAATGGATAACATTTATATGGTTGATCTTGCAAATTCTTCACCCGAATATGTGAATTGTTTAATAAGCAAAGAGGATGATTCTTGGTTATGGCATCGTAGGGTAGCTCACATCAACATGCATCTTTTGAACAAATTGGTTTCACAAAATTTAGTTGTTGGTCTTCCAAATTTGAAGTTCGAAAATGACTCTATTTGTGATTCTTGTCAAAAAGGGAAGCAACCAAAAGCATCTTTTAAATCGAAAAATATTGTTTCAACTACTAGACCATTGCAATTGCTTCACATGGATTTATTTGGACCATCTCGCATTGAAAGTCTAGGTAGAAATCGTTATGCTTTTGTTATTGTTGATGATTATTCCAGATTTACATGGACTTTATTTCTTGCCCATAAAAGTGATGCTTTTCAGAATTTTAAATATTTTCTTAAATGTGTTCAAAACGAAAAGGAAACAACCGTCACTTCAATTAGAAGTGATCATGGGGGAGAGTTTGATCACAATCTCTTTGCGGACTTTTGTGACGAACTCGGTATTGAGCATACCTTTTCCGCTCCGCAAACACCACAACAAAATGGGGTGGTGGAAAGGAAAAATAGGTGTCTCGAAGAGATAGCTAGAACCATGCTCGAAGAGGCTAAGATTCCCAAAAATTTTTGGGCGGATGCCGTGAGTACCGCATGCTACGTTTTGAATAGAGTAGTCATAAGGCCAATACTCATGAAAACCCCTTATGAACTCTACAAGGGAAGGAAACCAAATATCTCCCATTTTAGAGTATTCGGTTGTAAAGTTTTTATTCATAACAATGGAAAAGATCAATTGGAAAAATTTGATGCCAAATCCGATGAAGGAATTTTTATTGGGTATTCTTCACGTAGCAAAGCATATAGGGTATTTAATAATAGAACCCAAACTGTGGAGGAATCCCCTCATATTCTGTTTTCCGAAAATAATGCTCGCTTGGCGAGAAAGGATTCTTGTTCTGATCTTGCAGGTATTTTAAATAGTTTAAAAGACAAAGTACAAGAGGAAACTCCTAAGGAAATTCAAGATGAAATCTTGAAACAATCAACGGAGGAAACGCCACAATTGGAGAAAGAAACGAAAATGCCTAGTGAGTGGAGGACAATTAAAGATCACCCTCTCGAACAGGTAATTGGGGACGTCGGAGAAAAGGTAAGTACCCGAAACTCTCTTAAGAACACCTTAGAACACACTTCTTAAAAGATCACGTTCTCATTGAATTATTTTGTTACAAATTACTAACTTGAGCGTCGGAGACGTCTAATTCTCTTTTGCAGGTATCGCCCTAAAGGCAGGGGGAATTATAAAGAAATGGCATAGAACAATCGATTGTTACAGCAAATAATCGATTATTTTACTGTGCGGACACTCGATTAGCAAGTATCACTAATCGATTATTTATGTTTGATGCTTATTATGCATTTGTGTTTAATAATCGATTTTTTAACTGTATAATCGATTACCGTCTCAGCCATTCAGTACTGCTTTCCTAAAACAATCGATTGTTTCATAAATATAATCGATTATTTTCCGAGTCTGAAAATCACCGTGCTCACTGTATCACAACAATCGATTATCATAATTCAACAATCGATTATTTTTTGTCAGAAATTCAAATATTTGTTACCGTTTGGGCCCTGCAATCGATTTGGTGTCAATTCCGAGTTCAAGTCAAAATCTGCTCAACAATCGATTATTTCGTTTCAACGATCGATTGTCTAACGGTCAGTACAATTTATTTTTACCGTTTCTGACTGTTTTGGCTCATAAATTTCTGCAGATTTTCATCATAAATGAAATGCCATTCTTCCCATTATAAAAAGGCATCATAAGTCTTCAATTTTATTCACTCAAGCATCAATCTTTGCTCCCAAACCTTCAAAATCTTCCAAGTTTCTTACAAAGTTCATTACTACTTTTTGAAAATGTCGGGCAGACACTCTAAACGTTCCCGTAGACAAGGTGCATCTTCTCTGCTCCTCCACCTCCAAATTTCCCTTATCAAGATGGATCTATTTTACAATTCAATACCGAAACCGAGCTTACTAGATTTTTGACAAAATTCGAAAAGCGTGACATTCTTCCTCCTCGCTTTTCAACAAGCAAGTATCTTGAATCATATGCCCCCGCTGCAAACATGCTTAAGGAATGTCAACTTCTTGACTTCTTATATCTTACCTATCCTTATATTAATCCTCCATTGATTCAAGCATTTTACTCAAACCTTCATGAGGATGACGATGGTGAGCTTGTGTCAAATATTAATGGTGTTCAAATTCTTTTGTCCAATGAAAACTTGCATTCCATTGCCCATCTTCCTCGAAATGACGAAAATATTACTCGCTACATTAGAGAGGCCGGCGCCTTATTTGATGAGAAAACTCTCCTAAGCCAAATAGGACTTGGAGCTTATGATCCTAATCTATCTACTCGACGTCCTACCATTACGGGAATGCTCCCCGAATATCGTTTGATTTTCTATTTCATCACCCGAGTCCTCAAGCCTCGGAAGCATAATCATACCACTCTTTCCCAAGAGGACGCTAAGCTCATGCATGCCATAATAACCGGAGCTCACATCAATTGGTGTAAGTTCGTCAAAATTTACATGCGTGATGCCATCGGGGATGATAGACCTCTTCCCTATGCCCTCCTTATTATGTATTTTCTTGAAGCTTCCGGGTTCAACACTTCCATCGGTCCTCTCAAAAAGAGCACCAAGAAGTGGGAAATTTCCGAATCCTCCTTTCCCCATGACGGCGATCATGTAGCTCCTGCTCCTCCTCCAACTCGTCGATCGCGTCAGCCTCAAGAACCTACTCTTCAATCCATTTCCGACCAAATTGCTTCATTGACCACCTCTGTCGGTCAATTGACACATGAGATCCATGGATATTTTGACCATGTTCATTATTCATATGCCGGTCTTGTTCCCTATGAAGCAGTGCCGGATGATGAGGCGGGACATGATGATGAATAATTTCTTTATCTGTTTTTCTATTGTTCTATGTTTTATTGTTCCCGTTATGTAACCGTTTTTTAATAAATAAACAAGTTTTTTAATTATTCTATATTTTTTTGCTAATGGCAAAAGGGGGAAGATAACGGGTATGCACTCTCAATACTTATCGGCATAAATTGAGGGGGAATTCATATATTGAGGGGGAACAATTGCATATCTATATACTTGTTGCATATCTTTTCTTGTCTTGAATCGTCATTATGAATTGCCTAATATGCATATCCCGCTTAAAGTTTGCCATTATCAAAAAGGGGAAAATTGTTGGAAACACGTTCTCAAGGCATTATACTAAACGTGTGTTCATATTTGTAGGTTTTGATGAATGACAAACTATGCGCAAATTGACACATGACGAGGTCCAAGCACAAAGCGCAAAATTGATATATAACGAGATTCAAGCACAAGACAAAGATCGAGATTAAGTTTTATATGAGTCGGTATTTAATTGTGATCTTGATCCGACAACTTAAACTCAAGACTTGGCTTCTCTCGTAAAAATATTTTAACAAATCATGCATATCTAATTTAGAGCAAAATGATTTTAAATAATGCATATTTACTTTAGTCAAAATGATTTTTAAACATGCCTCTAAAATCTGGACTAAGATAATCGATTATGTACTTATGATAATCGATAATGTTTAAGTCAGCTGCTTGACAATCGATTGTGAACTTATGACAACCGATTGTGTTAAGGCAGTGAGCATCAGATTTTTCAAATTAGCATAACAATCGATTGTGAACCTTATAACAATCGATTGTGATGAGGCAGTGTCCATCAAAGTTTTTCAAAGCTCAAAATAATCGATTGTGAAGCTAATGACAATCGATTGTGAAGAGACAGTGTCCATCAGATTTTTTCAAAGTCACAAAATAATCGATTGTGAACTTATGACAATCGATTGTGTTGAGGCAGTGTCTTCCAGACTTTTTCAAAGTTATTAAATAATCGATTGTGAACCTATAACAATTGATTGTCAAGAGGCAGTGTCTAAATTGATTTTCAAGACTGATATATAATCGATTGTTAACTTGGTATAATCAATTGTATAACTGACCGTTGCCAAAATATTTTCAAATACCGTCAGGTAACCGATTATTGATTTCCTATAATCGATTGTTTTAAGTAAAATCCGGAAAGGATTTTTTGAACGTTGCTAAGTAATCGATTGTAGATTTCTGACAATCGATTGTTTTACGTAAAATCTGGAAATGATTTTTTGAACGTTGCCAGTAATCGATTATTGATCTTAAATAATCGATTGTTAAGCGTAAA
Organism: Nicotiana benthamiana; assembly: GCA_034376525.1. Classification (NCBI taxonomy): domain Eukaryota; kingdom Viridiplantae; phylum Streptophyta; class Magnoliopsida; order Solanales; family Solanaceae; genus Nicotiana; species Nicotiana benthamiana. The sequence goes on along the minus strand of CM067335.1, from coordinate 105,150,522 downwards.
ATTTGAGATTGATTTTTGGAAGAACTGGCAAACAATCGATTGTGGTAATTTGACAATCGATTGTCACAGAGTAAAATCAGCAATTCTTAATTGGCAATTAGGCAACGGTAATACAAAGTTTTTCAACTATAAATACAGCTTCAATTCAGTCTTTTAAGTACAACAACACACAACAACTGATCATACAATTGCTAAAGCTTGCATACTTTATTGCTTATCATTTTATATTCATTACATAAGCTTTTAAGAGCCAAATTCTTTTCGAAAGTTGTCTCGATCTTGAGCGTATTCTTTTTACTCATATCTACTCTTAAAGGAGTGTCTTGTTTGAGTGCTAAGTGTTTTTGTACACTTGAAGGGAAGTCTAAGTCCCTTGTGTTGTAAGAAGGAACTTGTGTTTCCTTGGTTGAAGTCTTGGAGTGTTGTATCTCCAAGCAAAGGTTGTTGAGGCTTGTGTCCTCAAGTTGTAATGGTTTGTTGAGCACCCGTAAGCTTAACAAGTTAGTGGAAATCTCGAGAGAGTCTCTCGGGGACTGGACTAGCCACGGGTTGTGGTGAACCAGGATACATCGGTGCGTTTGTTCTAATTTATTTACTTATCGCACTTATTTATTTCCTGCAATTTTTAAATTTCGCAAGTTTACGCTAATTTTTATTATAACGCTATTCACCCCCCCCCCCTAGCGTTAAGCGTATTATCTAACACCCCATATTTCTCTGCCTTTAATGCAGTAATTGTGAATCTATTGAATCCAAATTTAATATTTTCTCTGCATAGGTACCAGTATGTTTACATACTGCTGCGTTATTCCACAGTGCAATATTCATTATGTTAAATCCTCCTATTGTATTGGGAATACAAATTTTTTCTGATGCTAGTAGGGCTTTCTTAGACACATTGTTCTCACATGTCCATAGGAAGCTCCTGCAGATCGCCTCTATTAACTTTGTAATCTTCTTAGTCAGCACAAATATTTATGCCCAGTATGTCTGCACCGAGGATAGAACACTTTAATAAGCTAAATTCTTCCAGCATAGGATAAGAATCTGTAGTCCATGATGTTATTCTTCCTACTATCTTCTCAACCAAAGGCTGGCACTGTGCTATAGATATTCTCCTAGTACTTAATGGAGCTTCTAGATATCTCACAGGTAGTTCTACCTTTTTTATTCCCAGGAAATCCAGTATCTTCTCTTGATCCTTTTGTGTGATACCTTCACAGAATAAAGAACTTTTTTTGTTGATCTTCAGTCCAGATGCTTTTGTGAACTCTTGAAATCCATTTAATAATAATTGGACTGACTTAAAATCCACCTGCGAAACAGCAAAAGAACATCAGCAAACCCAAGTTGCAAGATTTGCATCTTTGCACACTTGGGGTGGTAATTAAAGTCTGGATTGTTGTTGAGCATTTTCAGCTTCCTTGTCAGGTACTCCATTGCAAGCACAAACAAATAAGAGGACAGAGGATCCCCTTATCTTAGACCTCTTTTTGCTTCAAAAGGTCCAGTTTGAACTCCATTAATTAGAATGGTATATGTGACTATCCCCATACAACTCATTATCCATCAAACAAATTGTGTTGGGAAGGCTAAAGCATGCAATATTTATTCCAATAAATTCCCACTCTATTGAATCATATGCTTTCTGCATGTCTAGCTTCATCATGCATCTAGGAGAAATTCCTTTCCTCTCATAACCTTTTACCAACTCATGAATCAAGATAATGTCATCTGTTACTGCTCTCCCAGGTACAAAGGCAGTCTGAGTATTATCTACCTAATCATGCAGTACATCCTATAACCTTTTATTTAATACTTTTGAAATCACCTTATATATCGCTGTGCAGCATGAGATTTGTCTGAATTCTTTGATATTTGTGAGGTTCTTGACTTTAGGGATCAGAGTAATAACAGTACAATTCACTGGTTTGTACATTTATGCAGTATCAAATAACTCCTCAACTACATGAGTTACCTCAGCTTCTATAGTACCCCATGTTTTTTTTTTGAAAAATACTGCATTAAAGACATTATATCCTGGAGCCTTCAAATCACTTATCTCTTTCAAAGCTTCTCCTATTTCTTCCTTGGTTACCTGCCCGATCAGTTTCATTTATTGCTCTCTGCTAAGGATTATTCCCATTGTGATCACATTTGGATTGATTGTTGGGATGGACTCATCTTTTGATCCTAGGATCTTCCTATAGTAACCAAGAACTTCTGCCTCTATTTCATCATCAAGCACTAGTTGCCTTCCCATATCATCTATTATCATTTGGAATTTTGGATACCATTTGTGTTGTTCATGTTCTTCATTTGTGCAAAGAAGTACCTTGAATTTGAGTCTCCAAGATTTAGCCATTGCACCCTTGATTTTTGCTTATATACTCTTTCCTCTATCATCACCCATTTTTCTAACTTTTGTTTCAGTACTTTCTCCTTTTCAATTAATTCAGCATCTAGCATTTTGTTACTCATGTCTTTTTGTATTGTTTGTAGCTCATCTCTTGTCTCATTGATTTTGTCTTCAATTCCTTTGTAGTGTTTTGTGTTTATCTCCTTAATGATATCCTTAGTCTTCTTTAATTTATGCCAAACTGTTTGCATCTTTCCGCCTTCCCTTCCTTCCTTCCAAGCTATTTCAACTTGTTGGATAAAGAGTGTATGATCTGCAATGCAATTTAGAAATATGAAAGGCCTGCTTTTCTTTGTCTGCATATGTATGACGTCAACTTAAAAGCGGAATGATCTGATATTAGTGGCTCTAACACATGTATTCTCAAGCTTGGCATGGTTATCATCCATTCTGTATTCACCAGTCCCCTGTCTATATTACTATTTGTGTGGTGATTGGTTCATGAATAACCCCCTCCCGCATACTGCAGTTCATTCATACTTATATCCATCATATACTCCTTTAAGTCTTTTACTTCTATGTCCTGCACTTCTATTCCCTGTTGTCTATCCCCATTGCAAGCCATGGTCCTTGTTGAATGTTGTTGATCTATCTCAACTATCCCCATATAGTTTTCCTATCATTGATGATATGAAGCCAATATATTGCTGTAGAGCCAAAACTAACTGGCTTTGATTTCACTCTAAACTGCCCATGAATAATCTGATCATATTTCACTAGGATAAATGTAGATTTTAGGATCCCACATTACCCATATTCTTCCATTCTAACATGTTCTTGCATTTGAAACCCATTCCCAACCTGGAGCTATCTTTTTGATTATTTCTTTGACCCTGTGTTATACGACTGTTATAACAAATTTATTGTTTATTCTAATGAACTCCTTTATTTCTTTATGCTTGACACTTTATTCAATCCTCTAACATTCCAAGTAATGACACTCATACTAGAATGAAATAAGGATTGTAGTACTACCCCTAGTCTCCTTGGCTGTTAGGTTGGCTAGTACCCACTTCTTCATTTCTTTGGTTAGTCATCAAGCTCTGAAAACCATTAGTCTTATCAATACTATGATCCTCATTATGCTTGGCTTTAGTTGCTCTAGATACTGATTTGCCAACCACACTAATCCACCATGCTTCCTTGCTTTACATTTCATCAGTTCCCTTCTCCAGTTCAGCCCTCATATTGTCATAATTTCCTTGCATCTGCTCATTTTCCTTAGTCACATTGCCTCCTTCTTTTTCTGTTCTGACCCATATCATTTTACCCTTGGTTGCCTTTTTCTGCTGCACATTCCTTTGATGTTGCATTGGCTTTCTATTTTCATCACAGTCATGTCCTATTTTCAAACATTTACTGCAGTACTTTGGTTCCAAATCATACTACACCTCCTGTACTAATTCTTTCCTTTTAGGGTCCTATAGTTTTGCCTGCCTTGTAAGGGGCTTGGTGATGTCCATCTCTACAAGTAATCTAGCGTATAATACTCGAACTGCTTCAGTTGTACATTCACCAGCATAAATAGGATTGCCTAAGGCACTTCCTATTTTGCTTAATGCAGTCATACTCCTCCAGTTAATTGGTAAGTTGGAGAACTTAACCCATAATGGAATTGTCTTTAACATTTCATCGTGGAGATTGAAATCCTCCGACCATGCCTTCATAATGATTAGCTTATTATTAATCATATGTGGCCCATAATACAGTATTTGGTCCTTTTCCTCAAAGCTATTGAATCGTATAATGAAATAATCTTCATTATGATAATAGATCTAAGGTTTCTTATAGTACTTACCCATTGAATTCACAAATCTGTCCATAGCTCCAATAGTGAGAGAATCACCTATCACATATATCACAATAACATTCTTCCATTTCTCAGTCTCCTGCTTTATCCTTAACTTCAATCTTCACAATTTTCTCACCATTCTGCACGATTGGGGCAATATACCGGAGGTTCATACCATTCATAGCCAATTTGTTCCCACCCTCTACATTTGCCCATGTTTTAGCCCTATTTTCATCATTCTTGCCATCTTCTTTAGCTTTCTCTATGGTACCATAATTGTATGGTACTGTTCCATCCATGTTCTTCTTTGTCATTTGTCTTTACTTCTCACCTCATCTCCTCTATCCATACCCATTGGTGCTGGAGTACTCATCCTTTCCTTCATTTTTCCTTTGGTTCGAGCTAGATCTTATTCCTTTTTGCTTCCCCAGCTTGCATGTTTCTAGACATGGATCTTTCCTCTGGCTCTTCAATTCGTATCCCTTTTGGTGATACAAACAGTTTTAACACTGCATTTCTAGTTGCTGAAGAATGTTGCTCATCTGTTGCATTCTTCTGTTGATACCGTTTAGGTCTTCCCCTGCCTCCCATGGCTTCCGACGCAGGTTAGCTAGCCGCGTTAAGTTGTGCTCAGAGAAAAGTTAAGAGAGAGAAAATTTACTTTGTCTCAGTGAAGCTCCATTAATAGGATTTATTTGTATAATAGTATATAAGTAATGTATAATAATGTATAAACACATCTTATACATTATTTTATACAATGCTGATATATTATCTACAGGTATTTGGTGGATTTCTCACATTTCTTCTTCTTCTTCTTCTTCTTCTTCTTCTTCAACTGCTACACCTATATACATGGTGTATCACTAACATTTTCACAACTGTGCTTATATATTTTTATATACACACTTTTATACAACAATATATAGATAATATACCTCTTTGTATAAAAGTGTATAATATTGTATAAAGTGTATAAGCATCTCTAATGAATTTGTTGAACGATTTTCACTTGCAATTCTTGATTAAGACTATTTCAAATCTCCACTAAATGACTTCAAACTTTGTATACAGTCTACTTAGACTAATTTTAATAAGTTCAAATAATACCCCCTCCAAATTTCTTATAAAATCATATTCAAAAACTAACAAGATTAACATTAAAAAAATGAGATTTTAGATTTCTCGCGCCTGTTTGTGAATTTTCGTAGTTGTGATAGGTATGTAGAAACTTGAGGGAAAAGGAGAATGAAAATATTTCACGCTTGAAGATATAGAGAATAAAAAAACAGAAAAAATTAATTCAGATCTAAGCTTATTGATATTTGGCTATACATTTGCAAACTTGTAAGTGAGCTAAAATAATGCAAGGTCAACTTATGAAGTGCATTATTATGTAATTTTGTCTATATATTAGTAAATACTTGTTTTGCAAACCAATAATTTTTTCAATTAAAGTTCATGTCAAAAACAACTTTAGTTTGTACAAATTTTTGTTTGGCTACAACTTCAAAATTCAAATAACTTTTTTTGTCTTTTATTCAGTTGAAAGCTCGTGTCAATAAGCGCAACTTTGGATCCTACAAACTTTTTATTTGGCTTCAACTTCAAATAATTATTTCTTAAACTTCAATTCAAACGTAAAATAAAATTAACATATTACATTTGCAGTTCAATTTTTTTTTTGTGTATAAAGAAACTTAACTATTTTAACTTGTTTATTGGATTTAGGCATAGTTGAGTAATTTATGAAGTTCTTATCACATTAAGTAAACTTGTGATATTTGATTTATATAGTTTTTATTTTGTTCTTAAAACATATAATTCGTAGTTGGATAATATTCCTATTGATCGAGGGTGTACACTCGCTACTTAGAGCTGAAAAGTAAGGTGTTGCATCATTGAAGAAGCCGGATGCAAAATATTGGATCCTGTTGGGGGAACGTTTCAAATTCTGGAGGAGACACTAGAAGCGTCTATTGATGTTCGAAACACTAAATTTAAGAACGGAGAGTTCTATAATCAAATATTAAAAAGGTGTATTGATTTTTTTTAGTCGCTTTTCAATGCGATACCTTTTGCTTAGCTTTCGCTTTTGCTTTCCGACTTTCTTTTAGATTCCATCTTGTTCCTATTTTTCCTATGATTTTTATGGTGATACTAATATTGTCTCATCTTTGTCCCTTTGTTTTCTTGAGCCGAGGGTCCTCCGGAAATAGCCTCTCTATTCTTTTGGGGTAGGGGTAAGGTCTGCATACACACAACCTTCCCCAGACCTCACTAATGAAATTTTACTAGATTGTTGTTGTTGTATTGATTTTTGAATTGGGTCCATTGTTTTCACACTTCAACTTTTATATCTCCAGGTTCTTATAGTTATTAACGTTTAAAATCATATATTACGTATTAATTTTGATATGCCAAACAATTTTTCTTTTCTAATTACGCGATAAGAGGGGTTGATCTGATGGTAAGTGTTTGACTCAAAAGTTATGAACCATTTTTTAAGTAAATCAACCAAAAGAGATGAAGAGGTAAATCATAGTCAATCATAATTAATATTGGATCGAAAGACAGAAGTGAAACATGGAAATATCATACAAAAATAACATTGAAGGAGTTTTATCGATTATAGAAATTTACCCTGCCTCTCCTTGAAGAGGTTCAGGAAAACACATTCGTATTGTCCCATTCCAGGATAGTCGAAAATGGATCTTCCCTCTGCCCGTAGGTACGAGATTCCATTCATGGAGGTTTTGCCATCTCTCTCGAGTTGTCTTGGTTGTGTAGAAGAAGACTAGGGCCCGACCCCTTTTCCGCTCTATTACCTTATATTTATAGTCGAAAAGGGGAAAACACCTGAGCTTATCACGATTTTTGCTGTCGGGAGAGAGAGAAGTTATTTTGTCGTGGAGAGACTTTTGACTCGTCGCTTACTTTGGAAATAATAATAACGAGTCGGAGTCAAGTTCGTTGACTACTTATTGCAAGTTGATTAGGATGAGGTTGTTATCGTTGTGATCACATGGTCAGATTTTTACCAATATAGTTAGTCCCTCCATTCGTCGGGGTCGTGCCTTGTCGACTTTGGCGAACGGATCGTCTGTGACGTAATCAGGAGGAGTTAAGTTCGCTTATTGTTCCTTAGTTGCGTTAAGAATTTCGAAATTTTCCAGGGGCACCTTTTGGTGTTCGTATATCGTTACGATGGTTTCGAAACTGAAACGTCGGTTGGTAAAAAAAGTGTTGCTTCGTGCAGACAATCATAATGGCACATGTTTTCGGGAAATCGAACCATTTTATGCCCGTTCAAGTTTTAATGGCGGCTATTGCATTTCGTGCTCGGAGAATTTATTTCTTATAAGTTGAAAGAATCTGGCACTTCCTCTTCACACATCCATCGCTCATTGTTGAGAGAATTTCTGGGATACCTTCCTTTCTGCTAATTTGAGCTTTTCTTTGCTCCCTTGCTCGCGATAATCTTCGATTTTCTTACTTCACTTGAAAAGTTCTTTCTCCTCTCATTTGTAGGTCAAAAATGGAAGGAACTTCTTTCCGTGATAGTCTTCTGGTCATTTCTCCGGCAGTTGAGGATCCCGCTCCGACAACCGGAGACTTGGAGTTGATGGAGTGCGAAGAAGTTCCTTCAGTGGAAGAAATTATGTTCCGTCCTGGGAAGGAAGTGGCGGACTTTAGCGCAGATGGTGGCACAAAGTAGGTGAATATCCCTCCTCTAATGGGGGAAGTTGGGATAGCGGACTTAAGGGAGCGGTGAGGCATTCCTAGTTACGCCTAGATCGTTACTACAAAGACGGAAGACAAGGTCCAAATTGACCGCTGTGGGTTTTGTTCGTTCTATGCTTATCCCTTCCTCATGGGATATATACTCCCACTCCATATGTTGGTGGTCGACTTTTGCCGCTACTATGAGGTGTGCCCTGCCCAACTTTCCCCTTACCTATACAAGTTATTCCTTATATTTATCAAGTACGCGGAGTTAGCCGGGAAAGAGGTTACTTTGAGGCACGTGCTTAGCCTCTTTGCTCCTCAAAAGATTCGCGGCACCATGATTCATGCACATCCCGAGGGTCGAGGGATTTGGTGGTCAAGATGGACGACAGGACCAACCGTCACTTCTTCAATATTATTTTCTATGTTCGGACTGAACATCTTGTGGCCGACCGAATAGATTCCCGGAAGTATGGAACTTTGCACCTAGGCCCTCGCCCTGAAGTAGTAAAATGCTCTGTTTTTACCTTCTATACACCATATGTCTGTAGTCGTTGATTTATTTTAATGTTTTGTAGCTAAAAAGCTGCCCCCGCCTCCTTTGGAGGGATACAAGAATGGCAAGGTCGTGCTTTCCCATACTGCGGGGATTCCCACATGGTCGACGTTTTGGGAGAAATATGGACGTAGTCCCCTGATAGGTGAGACAACGGCCTTATCTCCTTTCTATTTTTTGTTTCAACCTTACTTATCAAATGTTCGCTTGTTGTGGCTAGGGAGAGTTCATCGAGTCAAAGCTCCCCAATTAGCTTTCCATCGGTTGGCCGTATCTGCTCGACTTACTGCAGCGCTCGCATCTCATCCTTTATCGAGGGCAGTGTCGGTAGAATCGTAAATGGTAGCTTCTTCGGACCGGGCTACGTCTCAGGAGGAGGAGCCGTCTGGGGCTGTCCGCCTTTGGACTGACTCGCCGTCGACTAGGGAGGAAGAAGGGTCCTCGAAGAGGTAGAGGCTATTATTCATGGCAGCTCCTCCGACAGTGATCAACTTGGATTCTCCCCTGGAAGATTCAAAGGGAGGTGTTGTTGTGGCATCTGTCGTTGAGGGGAAATGATTGGTCGGAGTTACCCCTGATAGTTCAAGCCATGAAAATGTTGTTGTTATAGCGACCCAGTCAAAACTCACCGATGTTAATGCAGAGGGTCGAGCCCTTGAGGCCGTCGTCGTAACCTGAAGCGCACCCTCGTCACCCTCGGCGGATCATGCCATACCATCGACGACGTATAGGGGAAAGAACGTGATGGTTGACAGATATGAGTTTGAGTCTGATTTGGATCCTAATGATGTCCGAATGTTTGATAAGGGCATTACACAATTAGTAGTTCGTGCAGAGGGGTTGGCCCGTTACATTGATATTTCTTCATATTTGAACCTGTTGACCCAAGGAAGCAGCTTGGCGTCGCAATTCAATTTACTATGTTCGGAGGCCGAGAATGAATCCCTGAGGAGTGTTTCGGATGTTGAGGTGATGAACGAAGTGGCCGTGATCGGTCTACGGGTACGTTGTTTGACTTTAGTTTGTTTATTCCTCGTCTTAACATGATCTCTAGTTTAAGTGCTCTTTTGTTTTGCAGACTTACTTGCTGGAGGTGGAGAGCATTCGCAGAGACAATTTTTGTTCGAGGATATTCCTACGGATACTGGAGAAATATCGATGCTATCATGACAGGTGTCGAAAGCTGCACGAGCGTTTGAGGAACGATCCTCGTAACCGGGTTCTGGGTGAAGAGCTGGAAAAATGGGACCAACGGCTGATGCATGCGCTCAACAGCAAAAGCGAGCTTGAGGAGAAAATCTGCCTAAATGATGAGGAGCTCGAGGTGCGAAAGGGGATTGCTGCGGAATGTGAGCACCTGCAGTGTAAATTGAGAGAGGTGCAGTTGGAGGTAGAACAGAGCCAGGCCAGAGCTGCGAAAATGGCTGCTGAATGGAGCGGGAAGTTGGTTGCGCTGGAGAGCAAGGTTGATGCCTTAAAACTCCTGGAGAGATATGCCGCAATGAGGACTAGGGAATTGTATGAGGCAATGTACATGCATGAGTCTGAACGAGACTCGGAGATGACTACTGTGGCTCTTAGGGAAGAGAGGCTCGAAGAGCGGATTAATGTCTATGACTAGGAGGCCCAAGTTTTGTCGGATTGGGTTGTGGCCTTAGAGGAGGAGAACTAACGGCTGATGGAACAAGATAGGCCGTCACACACTGTTGTTCCCAACTATGCTCATGAACTTTGGGTCTTCGCCGAAGCTCAGCGTGATATCTTCAAGAATTTGTGGGAAGCGGGTATTGTGACCGAGGCGGCTTTTGAGGAGGAACGCCAGAAGTCTAGTGAGGCTCGTGCCACCTGTGGTTATGATGTGGCGACGCCCAAAGTTGATGGTAGTACGAGTGGTGGCGAAGATGGCACCGAGTGAAAGAGAAAATTTATTCCTCGTTTTTCTTTGTTCCATTCGTCCGTTGGCGTTCGTTTGTTTCTTGTTGTTTTTCTTTTTTCTTGTGTTGAACAGTGTTGGCCGAGTGTAATCGAGGATGACCTTCATTCTTAATTTCGTGGATAATAAATTCTCTTTTTGTTATTTGCCTTGCATTTGCTTTGCATTCCTTTTTTGAATATACTCGAAGTGACGGCCCGTATCGAGTTCAATTGAGGTCGACGTATCAATATTTTAATGGCAAAAGCTCGTATCCTTTGACTTGGTTTGTGCGAGGTTGAACTATCGACTTTTATGGCGAAGGCACTTAGCCCTAGTCCCAATTTGAACGAAGTTGAACTACCGACTTCGATGGGGAAGGCACTTAGCCTTAAAATCGAACGAATTCAAACATCTTTATTTTGGAGGCGAAGGCACATAGCCTGAGTCCCAGTTCTATCACGACCCAATTCCCCATACTAGTCGTGATGACGCCTCTCGTGAAGACAAGGCCAACCAACTAAACCAATTAGACCCCTTCCAAATAATTAAACATGAAAGAAAGGCAAACGAAATTTACAACTCAACGCAGCCCAACCGGGGTGTCGCAAGTCACGAGCATCTAGAAGGATTTTTCATACAACTATACGGTCTAAAATACATGGATATAATCTGGAATCAAAAAGGAAGAAATCTGGTGTAGCGAACGCTGGCGGTCACCTTGCTCAGCTATGATAGCAAATCCTCAACCAGCTCAACCCACTACCGGGTAAATCATTACCTACATCTGCACGCGAGGTGCAGGGAGTAAAGTGAGTACTCCAACTCAGTGAGTAATAAAGATAAATAATAACTGAGCAGCAAGTAACCACGTAAAGCAAGTCATCATGCTATATAGTACAGTGTAACCCTTTGAGAAAATAGTGAGAACGTGAAAAATCCTTTAGAAAACATCTCGACTCAGTTTAAAACCTCTTTTTCAAAATATCTTTTTCCAACAGTTAAGCATACGAATGTGGAACCGGTAGCGCATGTCAGCACAAAAGTCAGCCCCTCGGTCACAGCACTCCGTTAACAAATAGCACCAGGTATCAGATACACAGTGCAAGAAATAGCATGGAAGCCAATTATATGAGAGTGCTGGGATGTCATGACAATTAATACAGGAAAAAATGCGTGAGTGTAATGCAATGCAAATGATGGTGCATTTCAGTACCCACTACGGCGTGCACCGCGATCTATTCATATTTATTTATCGTCGATTGCGCTCATTGGGGGTGTGTACAGACTCCGGAGGGGATCCTACAGTCCAAGCGCAATATCAAGTCATCTCGTGGCATCAATTAATTCCTGGTCAGTCATTGTTACCTGATCAATTTACATCATACAGTGACATTGTTACCACTACTTCAAGCCACATCATACAGTGTCATTGTTACTACTGTTTCAAGTTACATCATATAGTGTCATTGTTACTACTGTTTCAAATCACTCATGCGGCGCACAGCCCGATCCATGCTCAGTCCAGAAATCAACATAAGCCCCTTGGGCATTTGTAAAACTGTAGTTTCAGCCCGAAATATCATTTAAAATATCATTTGATTTTTCAAACATAGAAGTATGGATGAGTTTGCAAAATAGTATTTAAAACCTTGGACTGAATTCAAATGATAGGCATGGAATCACCAAAGCAGGCTAGCTGGTTGGTAAGAAAAATATTTGGAGCAAGGAAATGGTGGGCACATGACTGGGCAGCAATGCAAGCATGCTGCCAGAATGGAAGATACAACATCAGGAGAGCATATATACACTCTATTCCACAGTACCCCAAAGTCCCCTGGAAAAAATTAGTGTTGGTGCCTGGACTACTACCAAAACAGAAGTTTATATTATGGATGACATTGCATAGATGTTTGGCAACAGTTGACAGGTTAGAAAAGTGGGGTATCCACACTGACCAGTCTTGTTCACTGTGTGGGAGTGACATTGTAGAGACACACGACCACCTGTTCTTTGACCGCTCTTATTTCCAATCATTGTGGCAAGGATTGTTAAAGTGGCTGAACTTCAACAGATTGATAAACAACTGGGAACTAGAGGTGCAATGGGTTTCTGCTAGAGCAAACAACAGAAAACCAAGGAAAACCATTCTAGGAGTGGTGGTTGCAGCAGTTGTATACAATATTTGGATGAAAAGGAATGAAAGAAGATTTAGACAGTCGAGCAAAGAAGCTACAGACAGAGCACGACAGATTGCAATCCAGGTGCACATCACTGGACTGAAGAAGCCAAAATGGCAGCCCACCCTACAGTACATAAATTGCTATCCTCAATGTACTCTTTGACCATATTCACATTTTTGTATGTTAGGAGTTAGTTAAACAACTTTTTTGGTTGTAGAGTAGATAGTTGATCAAGTTTGAGAGTTGTTCTATAGTCCCATAGAACTACTGATGTACATTTATACTGGTTGAAATACAAAATTTCTTTTTGACCAAAAAAAAGAGATAGGCAAGATATGCTAAAATAGTAATATCAATCTCCGAATGATTCACATATTGGCACGCAGCCCAAACATGGCAATCAACCCAAATTAGGATGATAATAAGTAGTTTCAATCAAATACACGGTAAAGTTAACAACTGGGACGGACCAAATCACAATCCCCAACGGTACTCTACCCCACGCTCATATCCGGCGTGCAAGTCACCTCAATACAGCACTATGATGTGCAAATCCGGGGTTTCAAACCCTCAGGATATCATTAACAAGTATTACTCACCTCGAACCGGTGAATTCTCTAGCCCGCGATGCCTTTCGCCTCAAATCGTCCTCCACGCGCATCGTATCTAACCAAAATCAGAGTGAGTATATCACAATATGCTAAGGAAACAATACCCAATCAAAAACAATCGAGAAATAGCAAAAATCTCGAAATTAGCACAACCCGAGCCCCGGGCCCGCTTCCTGAAAAATTACAAAACTCACATTATCGGATTCCTCATCTCTCCATGAGTCCATACATACCAAAAACTCTCAAATCGAGCTCAAATGACCTATCAAATCCCAATGTAAATTATCAAAAACTCAAGCTCTAGTTCATCAATCTTAGGCTTAATTTCCATGAATTTCTAGATCAGTTTCACATATAATCGTGTTTTAAAACCAAGATTCTTACCTTAAGTCGATTCTCCTTGAACCCCCCTTCAATTTCTACTTAAAAGCTCTTAAAGTTCACAACAATGGTGGAAATAACATAAGCACGGAACAAAAATGAATATAAAACCCTTCTGGCATCAGGGCTTTCCGCTTATGGGGTCCCTATGCCCGCTTCCGCGCAACCGCTTCTGCGATTTTTGTCCGCTTATGCGGAATTTCATTAAAACTCAAGGGCCTCTTTTGCAACACAATTTCCGCTTCTGCGAAACCTCACCTCCAGGCCAAACCCGCTTCTGCGACCACTTGTCCACTTCTGCAGACTAGCTTAAGCAAAATATGTTTCGCTTCTGCGGAACTACCCAACTCAGCTCTAGACCACTTTTATGACCAAGATTACGCTTCTGCAGTCCATTTCCGCGGAAGCGAGCATACAAGATTTCCTCGATCCAAATTTCACCCCGATAGCCATCCGAAATTACCCCGAGGCCCCCGAGACCTCAACCAATAACACAGACATGGTCCAATACCCTATTCAAACATGTTCCAATCCTAAACACACATCCAAAAACACAAAAGTCATCAATTCTCTTCAATTTCAAGCCTAAGTTCTTCAAATTCTTCTAAAACTCGCATTCGATCAAAAACCCAACCAAACAACGTCTGAATAACTTGGAAGTTTTCACGCAAATTATAAATCACATATCGAAGCTACAACAACTCTCGGAATTCTATTCTGACCCTCGGATCAAAATCTCACCTATCAACCGAAGTTCGCCAAAATACTAACTTCGTCAATTCAAGCCTAATTCTATACGAGACCTCCAAAATCAATTCTGATCACACTTCTAAGACACAAATCACTTTCCGAAGCTAGCCGAATCACCAGAAATCATATACAAACCTTCTAACTCATAAGTCAACGCCCAGTTGACTTTTCCTAAACAAGTCTTCCTTATAGAGTCTAAGTGTCTCATTTTCTATCAAAACCAATCCAAATCAACTCTAACATACCAAACACTAATAATGAAACATGAAGAAGCAATAAAAGAGTAAAATAAAGCGGTAACTTATGAGATAACGGGTCAGATCATCACAAGTTCAAATGAGGTCGAACTTTTTACTTCGATAGCGAAGGCACATCCTTATAGTTCGAATGAAATCGAACTCCTTAATTTTGGAGGCGAATGCACGTAGCCTGAGTCCTAGTTCAAACGTGGTCGAATTATCAACTTTGATGGCGAAGGCACTTAGCATTATCGTTTTAACGAGGTCGAACTAAACACTTTGATGGCGAAGGCACTTAGCCTTATAGTTCGAACAAAGTCGAACATCTTAATTTTGGAGGCGAAGGCATGTAGCCTGAGTCCCAGTTTGAACGAGGTCGAACTGTCAACTTTGATAGTGAAGGCACTAAGCCTTATAGTTCGAACGAAGTCGAATACCTTAATTTTTGAGGTGAAGGCACGTAGCCTGAGACCCAATTTGAACGAGGTCGAACTTTCAATTTTGATGGCGAAGTCACTTAGCCTTATAGTTCAAACTATGTCTAACTAACTACTTTAATGGCGAAGGCACTTAGCCTGAGCCCCAATTCGAACATCCCAGTTGGAACGAGGTCGAACTATCTACTTTGATGGCGAAAGCACTTAGCCTTACAGTTCGAACGAGGTCGAACTGACTACTTTGATGGGGAAGGCACTTAGACTTAAAATTCAAACGAGGTCGAACTATCTACTTTGATGGCGAAGGAACTTAGCCTGAGTCCCAGTTCGAACGAGGTCAAACTATCTTCTTCGATGGCGAAGGCACTTAGCCTTATAGTTTGAACGAGGTCGAAATAACTACTTTGATGGCGAAGTCACTTAGCTTTATAGTTCGAACAAATTCGAACACCTTAGTTTTGGAGGTGAAGGCACGTAGCCTAAGTCCCAGTTCGAACGAGGTTGAACGGTCAACTTTGATGGCGAAGGCACTTAGCCTTATAGTTCGAACGAGGTCGAACTATCTACTTTGATGGCGAAGGAACTTAGACTGAGTCCCAGTTCGAACAAGCTCGAACTATCTACTTTGACGGCGAAGGCACTTGGCCTTATAGTTTAAACAAAATCGAGCACCTTAATTTTGGAGGCTAAGGCACGTAGCCTGAGTCCCAGTTTGAACGAGGTCGAACTGCCAACTTTGATAGTGAAGTCACTTAGCCTTATATTTTGAACGAGGTCGAACTAACTACTTTGATAGTTAAGGCACTTAGCCTTATAGTTCGAATGAGGTCGAACTATCTACTTTGATGACGAAGGCCCTTAGCATAAGTCCCAGTTCGAACAAGGTCGAACTATCTTCTTCGATGGCGAAGGCACTTAGCCTTATAGTTTGAACGAGGTCGAACTAACTATTTTGATGGTGAAGGCACTTAGATTTATAGTTCGAATGAAGTCGAATACCTTAATTTTGGAGGCGAAGGAATGTAGCCTGAGTCCCAGTTCGAACGAGGTCGAACTGTCAACTTTGTTGGCGAAGACACTTAGCCTTATAGTTCGAACGAGGTCGAACTCTCTACTTTATGGTGAAGGCACTTAGCCTGAGTCCCAGTTTGAATGAGGTCGAACTATCTACTTTGATGGCGAAGGCACTTAGCCTTATAGTTCGAATGAAATCAAACACCTTAATTTTGGAGGGGAAGCCATGTAGCCTGAGTCCCAGTTCAAACGAGGTCGAAATATCAACTTTGATGGCGGAGGCACTTAGCCTTATAATTCGAACAAGGTCGAACTAACTACTTTGATGGGGAAGGCACTTAGCCTTATCCTTCGAACGAAATTGAACACCTTAATTTTGTAGGTGGAGGCACGCAGCTGAGTCCCAGTTCGAACGAGGTCGAATTGTCAACATTTATAGAGAATGCACTTAGCCTTATAGCTCGAACAAGTTCGAACTAACTACTTTGATGGAGAAGCCACTTAGACTTATAGTTCAAACGGAGTCGAACACCTTAATTTTGGAGGCGAAGGCACGTAGTCTGAGTCCTAGTTCGAACGAGGTCGAACTGTCAACTTTGATAGCGAAGGCACTTAGCCTTATAGTTTGAACGAGGTCGAAATAACTAATTTGATGGCAAAGGCACTTTGCCTTATAGTTTGAACGAGGTCGAACTATGTACTTTTATGGCGAAGGCACTTAGCTTGAGTCCCAGTTCGAACGAGGTCGAACTATCTACTTTGATGGCGAATGATCTTGCCCTTATAGTTTGAACGAGGTCGAACTAACTACTTTGATGGCGAAGGCACTTAGCTTTATATTTGAATGAAGTCGAGCACCTTAATTATGGAGGCGAAGGCACGTAGCATGAGTCCCAATTCGAACGAGGTCGAATTGACAACTTTGATGGAGAAGGCACTTAGCCTTATAGTTCAAACGGGTCGAACAATCTACTTTGATTGCGAAGGCACTTAGCTTGTGTCCCAGTTCGAACGAGGTCGAACTATCTAATTTGATGGCGAAGGCTCTTAGCCTTATAGTTCGAATAAAATCGAATACCTTAACTTTGGAGGCGAAGGCATGTAGCCTAAGTCCCAGTTCGAACGAGGTCGAACTGTTAACTTTGACGGCGAAGGCGATTATCCTTATAGTTCGAACGAAGTCAAACACCTTAATTTTGGAGGCGAAGGCATGTAGCCTGAGTCCCTGTTCGAACGAGTTCGAAATGTCAACTTTGATGGCGAAGTCACTTAGCATTATAGTTCGAACGAGGTCGAACTAACTACTTTGTTGGCGAAGGCACTTAGCCTTATAGTTTGAACAAAGTTGAACACCTTAATTTTGGAGGCGAAGGCATGTAGCCTGAGTCCCAGTTCGAACGAGGTTGAAATGTCAATTTTAATGGCGAAGGCACTTAGTTTTATAGTTCAAACAAGGTTGAAATATCTACGTTGATGGCGAAGGCACTTAGCCTGAGTCCCAGTTCAAACGAGGTCGAACTGTCGACTTTGATGGCGAAGGTACTTAGCCTTAAAGTTCAAACAAAGTCGAACACCTTAATTTTGGAGGCGAAGGCACGTAGCCTGAGTCCAGTTCGAACGAGGTCGAACTATCAACTTTGATGACGAAGGCACTTAGCCTTATAGTTCGAACACGAACTATTTACTTTGATGGCGAAGGCACTTAGCCTGAGTCCCAGTTCGAACGAGGTCGAACTATCAACTTTGATGGTGAAGGCACTTAGCCTTATAGTTCGAACAAGGTTGAACTTACTTCGATCACGACATTCAGTTTGCTTTTGAGGCGATTTTTGATTTCTAGTTCGAGATATCTCTGCGTCGGCTTCCAGACCGGTACAATACGATGGGTGAGGAGGGGAATACTCCCTATTTCTCTCATGCTATCAGGGAACGCTCTTCGTTCGAGTTGGTCGAGATTGGTAGGGCCGAGTATTTTGGGTTCCGTTGACGCATTCGACTCTTCCATGCTCGATGCACTGCTATTGGCTGGTTTGAGTTGGGTTTTTTTCTTTTTGGGTGTTTTTTGGCTTCGGTCCAGGAAGAAACTACGTACTTTCACTAGGAAATCCTCATAGACGGCACCAAATTGTTTGACTCAAAAGTTATTAACCAATTTTTAAAGAAATCAATCAAATGAGATAAAGAGGTAAATTATAGTCAATCATAACTAATACTAGATCGAAATACAGAATCGAAACATGAAAATATCGGACAAAAATAACATTGAAGGAGTTTTATTGATTATAGAAATTTACCTTGCCTCTCCTTGAAGAGGTTTATGAAAACACATTCGTATTGCCCCATTCCAGGATAGTTGAAAATGGATCTTCCCTCTGCCGTAGGTTCGAGGTTCCATTCATGGCGTTTTTTCCATCTCTCTTGAGTTGTCTCGGTTGTGTAGAAGAAGACTAGGTCCCGGCCCCTTTTCAGCTCTCTTACCTTCTATTTATAGTTGAAAAGGGGAAAACCCCTGATCTTATCACGATTTTCGCTGCCCAGTGAGAGAAAGGTTCTTTCATCGTGGAGAGACCTTGGCCTCGTCGCTTACTTTGGAAATCATAATAATGAGTCGGAGTCAAGTTCGTTGACTACTTATCGCGAGTTGATTAGGACGGGGTTGTTAACGTCGTGGTCCCGCTGTCAGATTTTTACCAATACAGTAAGTAACATCTATTTCCAACAAAGAAGTTGTGAGTTCGAGTCACCCCAAGAGCAAGGTGGGAAATTCTTGGAGGGAAGGATGCCGATAATCTATTTGGAAACAAACTCTTTACTACAAATTAGGGGTAAGTTCTGCATATACACACCCTCCTGTGACCCCACTAGTAAAATTATACACACTATCCTCCCTAGACTCCGATAGCAAAATTATATTGGGTTGTTGTAATTACGTGTTAACTCAAATATCGAGGAAGCAAAAGGGTTGAGTAAGCTGAACCGCGCTTTGACCCATCTGTCCATAAAACCGTTAGCGTAACTGCCGAACATCTTACGACACCGTATCAAAGCGCCTTAAAACATTGGTTTGGTGGAAAATGTGCACTCACCCAGCGGACTCGTGGACCCATCACTATTGCTCAGCTGACATTTCAAGCGAAGACTGTAAACCCTAGAGCGTAAATTGTTGATCCCCGTGAGGATAAGCAGGAGAGGAGGAAGATTCCGATCACATCGAATCGAATTAAAAAATGGCGATGGCTGCATTGAGGCGTGAGGGAAGGCGTTTCGCCACATCTCTCATTTCTCCCAACCCGACCAATGCTCTTCGTTCTTCCCTCATTCCTTCCCAGTTAGTTTTCTTCCTTCACTACTTTTTTTCTAATCATTTTTCTTATTGTATATATAAAGATCTGTAGAAGGTAATGGCTCACATTTTTATTTTCTTATGCATATCTGTTATTGGACAGTAAATTTTGGAACTTGAAAAAGGTACAGAATGTTAAGAGATTTTTGGAACACAAGTTGCAATAAATACAATTGTAGAAAATGGATTAAGTTCTCATTATCAAAATTAAAAAATAAATTGGAGAAATAGATGACATTCAAATAATATCTAGTAATTGTCACTTTCTTTTTCTTTAGGATGGATTATGCGAGGTTGCTGCACTGACATGAAATATGTTTAAGTGTGCTTTTTTATATCAACAAGAGAGTGATGATCTCCCTTTCTGCATCTATACCAGGCTCATGCACAGCACCTTAGCTTAAAATGATATATTGTTATCCAATTTGTTTTTCAATCAAAATTATTCTGTTCTGTTTCAGAAAAAAAAATTATCCTGTTTTGTTTCATAGCATTTCACTTTTGTGACCTATAGTTATATGCAGAGAACCAGTCTCATCAGGAGTTCGATGTATTTCAACTCAAGTTGGTAAGATTTCGCCGTAATCCCTTGATGTACTCTAATTTCCTTTGTCACTCCTATGTTCTCGTAAACTTCTCTACCAATTTTCTTGTTGCTGCATTAAGTACATTGAGCGTTTCCTTTGTGCAGTCAGAAACCGGATGAAGAGTGTTAAAAATATCCAGAAGATTACAAAGGCTATGAAGATGGTTGCTGCTTCAAAGCTTAGAGCTATTCAGACTAAAACTGAAAATTCACGTGGCCTATGGCAGCCATTTACTGCACTGCTTGGTGACACTCCTAGTAAGTTGGATTGTATGGATCTAATTAAATTCTTGATTAGAGAAAGTGGTGAAAGGGTAAGGATGAATCACCTTATGGTCTTTCATGCATCCTTTCATCTGCTGCCTATTTCTATTGAGCTTATCTAGTCTGTTCCCGATTCTCGGATTAGTCTTTACTAATTCTACTTTGTAACTATACCCAAGGGTGTGACCTAGTGATCAATGAAATGGATAGACAATCATTAGTTCTCTGGTTCAAATCCCAATAGAGAGAAAAAACAGTAGGTGATTTATTCCTATCCTCCTAAGCCTTGGTAGACAGAGTTACTCGGTATTTGTGCCGGTGGAAATTGGCTGGTACCCAGTGAAATAGTCTGAGGTGTGCGATGGCCCCGACACCACCGTCATCAAAAATAGAAAGAAAAAAACCATTGAGGTGGAATTAGTCATAATTTCGTGCATGTTCAAGTGCAACCTCAGTACCGATTGTCTAGCAGGGTTTCGGGGGCAAATGAGAATTTTTATCCCCAGATTATTTTGGGCTGAGATACTTCGTGAATGTGGGAATAAGGATAGTAGGAACTTTTCCTCCTCTCTCTGCCTGTTGATTTTTGGTCCAATATCAATGTTTTATGCATTTTGATGCAACAGCTAAATCGAATTTTGTGAAAGGGTTTTGCTGCAACCTGAATGCGTTTTGTTGATGAGACTTTCCGAGATACATTCAACTACACCAAAGTTTATAAATTTCATACCGTCAACTTTAAGCAGTCAACAAGAATTTGTTGGCTGGTAACACATCTAACACTTTTTGCTTCAGGTGTTGATGTCAAGAAGAATGTTATTGTTACCATTTCCTCAGACAAAGGTCTTTGTGGTGGAATCAATTCTACATCTGTCAAGATAAGCAGGGCTATTCATAAGTTGAATTCTGGTAAGATGCAAGATCGTTTTACATTGAGTAAATTTGTTCTTGTGGAATTAGTTCAATACTTCTTTGTTTGCAACTACTAGGTCCTGAAAAGGAAAATAAGTATGTTGTCTTGGGGGAAAAGGCTAAGGCTCAGCTGTTGCGAGATTCGAAGAAGGACATTGAACTGATCATGACTGAGTTGCAGAAAAATCCCCTCAACTACACACAGGTTATGATGTTTTACATCTTCCTGATTTACAACCTTGTGTGAAGCATGCCCACTATTTGTTTTCCTACTTGTTACCAACTATTTGTTGAAGTTGGTGCCGCTGTAGGCTTACCCTGTGGTACATGGATTCTTCATTTGCCTTAGCGTACCCTTGATGAACTGGTGTGACATGGGTGATGGTACTTCGTGCAGATTATCAAAATACAGGCAAATTAGCAAGAGACTGCACATAGCCGTATTATAATTTAAAAAAGGACTGCATTTACCTTTATGAGATGCTTGCACACAAACACTGCATGTACCTGCATCGGATACTTGGATACATGCACCTCAATAGAATACGGACCATTAGCCAAGTCCATATAATCTAGGATCACATTTTGGTTTGACCTGTCCATGAATCTGTAATATAATCTGTGTTGCATTTCTTACGAAAGAATAGACATTTGAAAGCTATGTCTCACTCTGCTGATTTAAATTCTTGTTGAGTTTTACATGTGTAAAGCAAACGAGCATTCCTTTCCTCAAAAAAAACATGTGTAAAGCAAACAGTTTGATTGCACTGTTGCAACTTCAGATCTTTGTGAATTAGATGAAAATCTTATACTGCCTGATACATATTGGAAGCAATACGTCAAGGGCGAGGATGGTAGAGTTTTGATGGGGGAGTCTCAAGTCAAGCAGAGGTGGCAGTCGTACTTTCGAGACTTACTTAACGAGGAGGGGGATCATAACATAGAGCTAGGGAAGTTGGGGCATTCAGAGCATCATAGAGACCTTGGGTACTGCATGCGCATTAGGGCGGAGGAGGTCATGGGGGCTTTGCGTAGGATGAGTAAGGGTTGTGCGACCGGGCCTGACGAGATCCCGGTGGAGTTCTAGAAGTGCATGGGTAGGTCAGGAGTGGAGTGGCTCTCCAGGTTGTTCAATGCTATCTTCAGGACCAAAAGGATGCCGGATGAGTGGAGGTGGAGCACAGTGGTGCCCTTGTACAAGAACAAAGGGGACATCCAGTGCTGCAACAACTATAGGGGTATCAAATAAGTCACACCATGAAGGTCTGGGAGTGGGTGGTCGAGGCGAGGGTGAGGAATATGACATCTATATCTGTGAACCAGTTCGGTTTCATGCCGGGTCGCTCCACTACAGAAGCTATCCACCTTGTCAGGCGGCTGGTGGAGCAGTTCAGGGATAAGAAGAAGGACATGCACATGGTGCTTATCGACTTGGAGAAGGCGTATGACAAGGTCCCAAGGGAGGTGATATGGAGGTGCTTGGAGGCGAAGAGCGTGCCGGAAGCCTACATCAGAGTAATCAAGGACATGCATGATGGAGCTAAGACTAGGGTTGGGACAGCGGGTGGCGACTCAGACCATTTTCCGGTGGTTATGGGGCTCCATCAAGGATCGGCGCTTACCCTCTCTTGTTTGCCTTGGTGATGGATGCTCTAACCCGACATATTCAAGGGGATGTGCCTTGGTGTATGCTATTTGCTGATGACATAGTCTTGATAGACGAGACGAGGGTCGTTGTTATTGAGAGGTTAGAGGTATGGAGACAGACTCTCGAGTCTAAGGATTTCAAAATAAGCAGATCTAAGACAGAATACCTGGAATGCAAGTTTAGTGCCGAGCCGAGCAAAGTAGGTAGGGACGTGATGATTGGATCTCAGGTCGTCGCCAAGAGGGACAATGTCAGATATCTTGGGTCGGTGATTCAGGGGGACGGAGAGATTGACAGGGACGTCACTCATCGTATAGGAGCGGGGTGGTCAAAGTGGAGGCTTGCATTAGGAGTCTTGTGTGACAAGAAAGTCCCACAGAAACTCAAGGGGAAATTTTATAGAGTTGTGGTTAGACCTGCAATGTTGTATGGGGCGGAGTGCTGGCCAGTGAAGAACTCTCATGTTCAGAGAATGAAGGTTGCGGAGATGAGGATGCTCAAGTGGATGTGCGGGCTCACCAGGTTAGATAAGATTAAGAATGAAGTTATTCGAGAGAAGGTGGGGGTGGCCCCGGTGGATGAGAAGATGCGAGAAGCGAGGCTGAGGTGGTTCGGGCATGTGCGGAGGAGAAGTCCTGATGTCCCGGTGAGGAGTTGTGAGCGGCTGGCGATTGTCGGCGTTCGGCGAGGCAGAGGGAGGCCTAAGAGGTATTGGGGAGAGGTAATTAGGCATGACATGGCTAGAATGCGGGTTTCCGAGGACATGACCCTTGATAGGAAAGTCTGGAGGTCTAGTATCAGGGTTGTAGGATAGGGCCCTAGAGTTTTTCGTACTCCTCACCCGGGGTTGGGTGAGGCTAGGCAGGGCTATCCATAGATGATTTGTGTTTTGGATTGTGTCTCCCTTAGGGTAGTTATTCATGGTAGTTATAGTATGATATTATTGCATGCTATTTTATTTATGGTTCTTATGGTTCTTATGTTTAGATAATTATCTATGCTATTTCTACTGGAGTTACTAATGCTCTTTTGATTTTGCTTTTGTTTTTGTTTTTCCTTTCCTTCACTGAGCCGAGGGTCGATTGGAAACAGTCTCTCTGCCCTTTCCGGTAGGGGTAAGGCTCGTCTACATATTACCCTCCCCAGACCCACTTTGTGGGACTATACTGGGTAGTAGTTGTTGTAGTTGTTGTACTTATGCACTGAAATAATATACCAGCAGCTGTTTATTTTGACTTCTATACACTTTTCCTTCTACTGATTTGTGTAATTTCTCTTGCAGGTTTCTGTGGTTGCAGATGACATCTTGAAGAATGTAGAATTTGATGCACTGAGGATTGTTTATAACAAGTTCCAGTCAGTTGTCGCATTTTTGCCAACAATGTCCACCGTACTATCTCCAGAGGTGCCTAAACTGGAAGATGTTGTTGTTCACTATGTTTCTTTATATTTTATCTGTTTCTTGGAACAAGTCTTTTGTGGTTTAATCTAGGTTGTGGAGAGGGAGGCTGAAGCTGCTGGAAAGCTTGGAGAGTTGGATTCATATGAAGTTGAAGGTGCTGAGACAAAGGCTGAAGTTCTTCAGAACCTAGCTGAATTTCAGTTTTCATGTGTAAGTTTACCCTTGTAGTGTTAGAGCCATCTTATAAGCTTGCTATTTGTTCTTCACAGCTTCTAAATAGCTGTCGTACTGATTGGTGGGCGGTGTGGGGGGAGGGAGGGTGAAATTAATGTTGACCATGGTTTCTGATGGATATATTTACTGCTAATAAAAAGATTCTTTCAAGGTGATGAATATGACATTGGTGTGTACTTAAAATTGGATAAATGGCAAAATGTCTTTTCCAGGTTATGTTCAATGCAGTTCTAGAGAACGCTTGTAGTGAGCAAGGAGCAAGAATGTCTGCCATGGATAGCTCCAGTAGAAATGCTGGTGACATGCTTGATCGTCTCACTCTTACTTACAACAGGTCTTACTCTTTACCCTGTCTCTATCACATACACATTTGCACCGTCAAGCTGTCAGACATGCTTACACAGTCAAACAGAGAGACACAGTTCATCAAACTCAAACTTGGCTTACACATATCTTCAGACGCTCTATTGGAAAAATAAATAAATAAAACCCCTCAAAAGTCCCTAAGATCACTGCTTGACCAGTTCTTTCTTGTCTGTCATTTTCACTGGTCTTTTTTATTTTTTCTGTGAAACAGAACCCGTCAAGCATCTATCACGACAGAACTGATAGAGATCATATCAGGAGCATCAGCACTGGAGGGTTAATTGGACAAGCTACTGATTCTGTCTGATGGAGACAAAAAAAAAAAATCTATAGACAATTGTCAGTTTTGATTTATGAATAATCTCCCGGTTAACTTTATTTCCGGGAAAAATCAGTTTCACTGTTGCAAAATAGTCACAAATGTCATTTGATCTGTTTCCTTTTATTCTTTGTACTGGATGGCCGGGCCTGAATTGCGATAACTTGGTCACAATTTTTTTATTGAAAAGCTCTTTGCCTTCGTACATGTTTTTGGATTGTAAGTTGACACCTAGGCCCTTTCACCAAGTTTCTACTTTGTGAGCTGTTCTGGTTCTGGTCTAGTGTAAGGACTTTGTGACTGTTTCTAAATGTAATCTGGTTCTATTAGCCTCAATGGGCTATGGAACATTTACAGCCATACAGTTAGATGATTAAAAAAAGATTGCTTCAGATGTTATGATGCTGTGTAGTTTATGTTGTGCTCTTGCAAAGGTTCCCAATTTCTTCAGAATGAAAGTGCATGTTTTAGATGATTGTAATTTTCTGAGAAGCTTAAGTCCATGTTAATAATCCAATATACCTATTTAGGATGGAGTGTTCTCTTGTCAAATGTGTTGAGTTCCACATCGACAATGAAGGAGATGGTTTAACATGGTATCAAAGCAGGATCCATTCCAATTTTCCGATATTGGGCCTCCGTAATTGTACACGCTCCATATGTCATGCGTGAGGTGGTGTTGAGTCGCACATCGACAATGAAGGAGATGGGTGGCCCTTGGAACTTGTCCAGGCAATATTTTGCCTACTGCCATTGCTCAAAATTTTGTAAACATGAAAAGAGTATTAATATTCAGTTAGCGTAAAAAAAATGTATTAATTGTCAGTTTGACAAGAGGGGTTGGTCTGATGGTAAGCAATCTCCACTTCCAATCGAGAGGTTGTGAATTCGAGTCTCCCCAGGATAGGGATAAGGTCTGCGTACACACTACCCTCCCCACTCGAATCATGGGTTTACTGTAATATATTGGCTATTGTTGTTGCTAAATCCTTGATAAAGAAGATCAATTTCCCCCTGCTGCAAGTAACTATGTTATGTTAAATTTCTGATACGATACTGTTGTAACAAGTCTGTCATTGTCAACATTGCCTCCATTGGCAATCTTAGCAGCTAAATGTGTTATTCAATTTATATCCGGAATCGTGAATAAGCACATCGCTGTTTTAGGGGTTGAGCATGGGTTTGGACCCAAATGAAACTGTACAACTGCCATTGAGTTTTAGATCTGTCCCTCAAAAAGACAGGATCATTTAATTGTTTTTATCGATAGTTAATACCTTGTTCAAGTTGTGAAAGTAGCCATTGCAGCTGTAGAGTTCAGAAGGGATTTGGAATTAGAAGGAGGCTACCAGTCTACCCTTCTAAATAAAGCATAATAAATTGCTATACTATTCGTTTAAGCTGCCTTGAAAAGTTATTTTCCCTTGGTGTAAGAATTTAAATATCAACCTCTTTTCCTACTTCGGAAATTGGACATATCCCCTTGACCCCTTCGGGACATCCGATACGATTGGTCTCCATTGTTAACCTTGTAAATAAATGCAATATCGTCCTTCATCAAGAAAAGGGGATTTGTCCATTTAATCTTATGAATTCAGTTTCGGTTTTCTTTATTCCTCAATTCTTTTATATTTTTATGCTTCTTCTTTTCTTTTTCTTTTCTTTTTCTCCTTTTCTTTTTTCTAGTTTTCTTTTTCTAATTTTATTTAAATTCTTTTTCTCTTCATAATCTAATTTTATTTACTATTTTTACTATTTTTAATTATTTTTATATTATTACTAAAGAAAAATTAAATTGTGTACCAATTAAATGTAGCTAATACAACAACAAAAAATTAACTAACATATGATACCAGTATAATATAATAGTTATACCAACATGGTATACAATTATACGCAAAGAGTTAAAAAATTATATATATATATATATATATATATATATATATATATATATATATATATATATATATATATATATTGCATTTTTAATTTGTCCCTCCTGCTAGTAAGAGATTAAAGCAAATGAATTTACGGGTAATAAGTATACTATTATAGTATATTGTATATTATTACAACATATTGTTACAATATATTGAATATTATTACATCATACTATACAATATATTGTATACTATAACAGTATATTATTGCAGTATAACTATATACTCCTTTAATATATTGTATATTGTACCGGTATACTATTAGGTAACTGTGTTCTTCTTCGATTATTACAAAATACCATTGCAGTATATTGTAAACTATAACAGTATATTATTGCGGTATAGCTATATACTTCTACAACATATTATATACCGTAGTGGTATATTGTAACTGTGTTCTTCTTTGATTTTAAACTGAAAATTTCGACCTCAATCACCTCAAATTAGCTCCAAATGCTATCAAATTTTAGTACGAACTTCCAGAAGGTACTATAAGCAATATTTAATAGCATTCACTTTAAGTCAAACAAGAAATCTTCAAAAATAAAATTAAGCTTCAAGCCCAACAATGGTGAATATTCAAATAAGCATAAAAATTTAGATTTGGTAAGCTTACTCGAAGATACTATAAGCAATATTTTATAGCATCACATCGAATCAAACAATAAATCTTCAAAACAATAGCACCACATCAACAAAACAATCATGAAATAAGACTGGAATTTCTGTGGATAGACAAGGGTCACTAATCATATGTGGATCTTTAGAGTCTTCCTATTACGTTTTATTTAGTTTTTCATCAATTGAGGGGTTTGGATTGCAGATGAGCCTTATTGCTTTGATATTATTCATTGCTTCTATCTTTGGCCAAGCATCGATTGAAACTAGCGGGTAAATAGTTTGGATCGCATGGATAAAAATATTAAATAGTTTAAGCATGAATATTAAAGAATAAATAATTTAAAATTAATAGATGTAAAGTGAAATTTTCTCAAGCCGGCCACATTAGCTTGCTCCCATAAGAAAAACCGTTTTATCTATTGAAGACTATTTTATAATTTGTGAGTTACTAGTAAAATGTTTTAGCTTTTTTAACAGTAAATAATATCTGTATTGAAAGTGTACCAACTAGATCTGCATGTCTTTAATCTCTAGACGTTGAAAAAGTGATCCACAAATTTGTCGTCAGCTAATGTCAAGCTCAACGAATAGGTTGGAGCTTAACCATTGATATTTTATCTCTCAAGGAAATCATTCGGTTAATTCTTGCTTCTTGTTTTTCCTCTGGTACAATAACTCTTGGTATTGTTTTGATGCCACATGGAATCACCTTCAGTGGCTATTGTCGTTAGTAAAAGAAGGAGTAAATAGTAATGGTCCCTTATTGTCCTGATATGTTCGTTACAACGCACGTGAGGAATGCTTAGATCCCCACAACGTGGCAACATGTTCGGAACTCCACCTTTATAAGGGCCGGAAATCGCCTCCGCCGGTGGCGATGCCCCAAATTACTTCAAAGTTTCACCATATACCCTCCTTCTCCTCCTCTTTCCAACCCTCAAATCCCTTAGCTCCAAATCTTGGTTGGTTGTCTTGAATTTCAGATCTAAGATACGGCCAAAACACAAACTAACCCAAACCAGCCCAAATTCACACCATACCTTCCCTGGACTTCCCTCTCATCATTTTCTGTCAAATACCACCGTAGCTGGGCGAGTTTTGAATCGGAGAATCTAGCTGTTTTGTGTTGTTTGAAGGTTTTCAAAGATGAGTGACTTCGGGTTAATATCATAGGTCTATTGCTTATTGAATAGACCTATAATATTAACTCGAAGTTATTTTCGGAGTTTTGATTTGAAGACTTAATTCAGTAAGATTTTCTCCTTCCTTTCTTTAGCTTTTATTTTAGTTCGTCGATTTGTTTGGTTATGATTGCCACTTTAGTTTACTTCTGTGAGTGATATGATTGTCTAGCATAATTCTTGTTCTGATTAGTTTTCATTGTTGCTCCTTTATTCAAACTCTGGGTTAATTAGTGATTTTGTTCGTTAAGCATTCAATAGCTAATTGGTCGATAGCATAATTAGGTTCCTCTCTACCCTGTTCATATGGGTTTGGACTGGGAATTTGATGGGGAATGATTTTGGGTATCAATTGATTAACTAATTATTCAATCTTAGTGTTAATGAAGAAGTTGTTTGGATATAGCTGATAGTTCACTCTCTAGTTAACTATAGTTAAGTACTAACTAGGATAAAAGGGGTTGTGGTTGGGTAGTAATTCCAGGGTAAAAACAAGGGCAGTTTGGGGATATAAAAGGGTAGTTTTTTGAATAATAGTAATTCTAAAACAAGGGAAGGATACTATAGGAATTGCCTTGCTAAAAGAGCATCCTAGAGGCTTCTAGAATAGGACTTTAGTGTAGATTTCAATAAACTTAGGGTAGTAACTTGAGTAGCAAGTTAGAAAATAAGGGGTTAAAGTTGAAAATAAGCAAGGACTGTTAAGGCAAACAAAAATCTGAGGGCTGCCCTCATTTTGCCTATAAAAGGGAGTGAATAGTGCATTAACAAGGGTCTGCTTCCTCGAGCCTCAAAAAATTTCCAAAAAAAAGTGTTCAACAAGTTTCAATCTGAAACTTGAATTTCAAATTGAGAAATCTTCAAAAACCAAAAAAAAAAAATCACAAAAACTTTCAAAAAAAAACAAAAATACTGTTTCATAGAAGTTTTTCGTTAGATTAGTGCAGTTTGAAATTCTGATTTATAAGATAAAAGCATACATGAAGATCTTTGGTTTTGGCTGCTGAAATTCTGAAAACCTAGGGTTCATTTCGAGTTTTAGAGGTTGAGTTACATCTCTGGTTCAAGGTTTGGTTGCTGAAGGTGCTTTACTCAGAATTCCTAGTCCAGTTTCAAGTCTATTTGGGTTCATTCAAATCTATTGTGTGTGTTGGTTGTTTTACTAAAATGCTACAAATCGTTTCCTGGGTTTTGACAATGTTTGCTGGAGTTTGCACCTGATTTCGAGCTGTTGTTTCGACTTTTGATTACTGATGTGGATTCCTGTTGCTGCTGCTGTTACGTTTACTGTCTGCTGACTTCTCCTTGTTCTCATTGTATTTCGAATCCGAGGTACACCTCCAATGCAATGTAAATGTCAAGTTTGAAACGTGAATTGAAGCTTGCTGCGTGTCTTATTGAAGATTTTACTAGTTAATGTTTTTATATGTCAAGTAGTTTATTATGAATTGATTAGCATTTTATCGTATGTAACATTGAACTATGCTAAACTTTAAACTTCATGTTTGGGTCCATTTTGTCTAAACTGGGAGCCTTAATATAGTGTCTGTGATTGTTGTAGATGTAGAATTGAAAATTGAGTTGAAAATTAGTACATAGGCTCCTGTTAATGTTAAGCAACATACAACTTTTAGTAATACTTTTCTGGAATCACGAGACACCTAAGTAAAAGATGTTAGCATGAATTATTCTGAAAATAACTAGTTTACTTTGAACTTGAGGCATTTACCATGTCAGTATACAATGTAAATAGAATCTCATAATTAGGTGGTTTAGCCTATTCATCAAAGGTCATTCACGATTGCATTGTCAAAATTCAATTCCTGTTTCTCAGTTCATTATCTGCTTTCGATCCAGTCAGCTTAGACGAGCTCTATTATTTGCAAGTTGATAATTCTAATTATTGAGGGTGGGCCTGAAAAGGGGTGTGTCCAAAGCCTAATTCAAAATTTGACGTGCATTATCCCTTTTGGGCTGGCCATTGTGAGCAGTCGGCTGTGGTCACTCTTTAGCCCAAAGGGTTTAATTATTTGGGACGCTGAGATTCGATCCCCTCCCCAGCCCTCTAAATCGTTGTTGCTTCCATTACTTAGACTCATTGGCCTAGCCATTTGGGCCCATTTCAAATGTTCCTTCAATTGATTTAATTGGTATTTGGAATTCGGGTTTTAAGTTAGGTAGCTAGTTTTAAACTAACAGGTTCATCCTTTTGTTTGGACCCGGGCTTGAACTTAAGGCCCGGATTTTGAATATAAATTAGGATCTTTCTTTAGTTATTAGAGACAAAAAATCAAAAATAGAAAATATAGTTATCTTTAGGTTTATCCTTTTAAAATAAAATGAGCGAGCCTCGCCCAACAAAAACACAAAATTACGGGGCCCTCAATAAAGGTTTAAAATATATTTAGAAAATCAAAAAGGGTCGTCTAGCGAATTTCACGGCTCTCCCAAAAGATTACAACGTGTTGGACTCTATTAGGTGCGTCTTTAATAAATTACATTCCTAAATATGGGTGGGCATTTTATGCGACCCAAATTTAAATCCTAAAACGTTGAATAGGGTGTGCCTAGGATTGCGGGTTCATTTGATGCGGCGCAATCTAAAACACACTTTAAGCGATGTTCACTATATATATATATATATATATATATATATATATATATATTAATAAAAGTGATAACAAAGTAAAAACTGCACATAGGTTCTTCATGTAATAAAATCAGATAAAAAGCTAGATGCAACAGTTGAGCGATGTCGATGCCCCCTTTTTCAAGAAAAAATGAAATTGGGTTTACGACATTATGGGCAGAACAACTCTCATTACCGTTTGGGAATTAGGTTACAAAATTTGAAGAGTCGCCACCTAATGATTATAGTGCATTAGGACACTTTTAGAGATGGGAGAAACATTTTGAAAGAAAACCAGAGTTCGGGTAAGGGCTTGAGATTATCTCGAGGGGAAGGTGTTAGGCACCCCTCAAGATTCACTAGTGTGGTTCCCGGCCGTGTTAATTGTGACTTTATAAAGAGAAGAAACAATTAAACAAATAAGGTTTACATATATAGTATCCACATGACTTGAGAGCTTTAAAGAAGAAGAAAGGACATAAGTTTAAAATAAAAGAGAGGATTGATTTTTAAAAAAGCATTACTATAGTAGAAAATTTAAATAAAGCAAACAAAAGAGAGAAGGGTCCTAGGTTTAACTATAACATGTATCACGTCGGTACAATACCCCGCACACACTCCTCAAAGAGTGGTCGCATATAATATTAGCATAACAATCATCATCTCCATATTCTACCCTTCCCACCCCATTGAGGTATTTAAACGCATTGGTATCGTTTACTTATTGCATGCTAATTCCCTGTCACGACCCGTTAGTCCTGGGGTATTAGGACTTCTAATCCTAAGAAGGGGGCGAGAGAGATAGGATATATATGGAGTTTCAATGGTAAAAATACTAGAACGATAGTCAAAACACGTAGCATGTAAGTGGTATGCAAGTAGGATAATTAAAGGCTCAAATAAACCCCGTAACATAACAGCAACTAGTTTAGCATGACTTCAAGTACTGATTTGGTCTTAAAAAAGTTAAAGGGCAGGCAGATTATTTTAACACATAATAGTTAGATAGAAAACCCGCTTTGCGCCCTCCGGACCCGTTATTAGGAATTGATAAGATTTAAAAAAAGTCAGGAGGAAACGTTAGTTTCAGACAAGGATCTATTAAAAAGTTTCAAAGTTGCATACAAGTTTAGAAAAGGCTTACGAGCCAGTCTCACTGTTTTGAATACAAAAGGGGTGGAAGAAGAAAAGTTTAAAAGACCTTAAAGCATTAAACTTAGGCGGGCGAAGTAGCTGAAACCACCAATTTAACATTTTTAAAAGACATTACAGGTTCAGAGTAATGTGAAAGGGGCAGACCTGGGCCCGACTTAAAAGTAAACAGACTCAGGGACGAACTGAACTGAAACATTTTAAGCATTGGACGAGTTTGGACCTTTACGACATGTTTATTAGCCCTTTTTGTTACTGCTTTACACGTATTTAGACGACCTAATATTTTGCCTAACGTTTATATGGTTCATGTAGGCATATTTTCTAGGTGAGATTATGAGAATGCAAACCTATCAGCATGGTTTCTATATGAAGTTGTAAGAATTCAAACCTATAGACATGATTTCTATTATGAAGTTGATGCAATAAAGAAAAGCTTTACAGACATGGTATATACATGAGACTGTGCAATAATGAAAGACTATTGACATGATATCTATATGAGATGCCAGAATGTAAACCCTATAAACATGATATCTAATTGATGCAAGAATGTAAAACCTATAGACATGGTATCTATATGATATTGGTGCAATAATGTAAACCTTATAGACATGATATCTAATTGATGCAAGAATGTAAAGCCTATAGACATGGTATCTATATGAGATTGGTGCAATAATGTAAACCTTATAGACATGATATCTAATTGATACAAGAATGTAAACCCTATAGACATGGTATCTATATGATATTGGTGCAATAATGTAAACCTTATAGACATGATATCTAATTGATGCAAGAATGTAAACCCTATAGACATGGTATCTATATGATATTGATGCAATAATGTAAACCTTATAGACATGATATCTAATTGATGCAAGAATGTAAACCCTTCACATATTCCCTTTCACTATATCCCCAAGTTGTTTTTATTCAAATTACTCACAAGAATCTAAAAAATACGAACATTAAAAGAAATGAGAAAATACATCAATACTACAATATGCCTGAAGAAGCGCAAAGCAACTTTAATGTCCAACACATGCCTTTTACCAAATTGGGGCTCCCAAATCCGAGGCTTTCTATTTAGAGTGTATCAAAGTTCCAAAGGCTTTCAAAGAAACCCAGGCAATGCCTACACTCTAATCAATTAGAATAGTGCAAGTGTGGAGTTACCAGCCTTAAGGCATCCAAGTTCAGAGGAGACTCGAAGGTCCCTAAGCATGGCTTACCAAAGGGTGGTAGAACTTAAAGAACTAAGAATAAATGTAAATGTGATAGATTAGAGGAAGACCATTGTAGGAGGTGGTCATACCTAGCCTATGGAGTGAGGTTGGCACACCCCTAACCACTTACAAAAGTTAGCAAGCAAAAGCAGACTTGTAAACAAGTCAGACTAGGGCCTGTATGGTGATTAGGACACCAACAGGCCTTTGTCAAGGCTCAAACACATAATGTGAGGGTAGGGAATGGGATTACTTTGAGCATAGGCTGTTAACAACCTTAGTTCTAATCTAGGAGTGGCAATGAAATGCCACCCTAATCCATAACACACTCACATTCAAACATGGATCAGGGAAGGGGGAATCACATAAGCATACTTGAGAGAACAAGACTAAATTAATGGGATTCAGGGGAAAGGGGTGTACAAGAATTTAAACCACAATAATTAACAATAATCAGACAAGAGAAGGGACTGAGCATGCTGAACTGAAAACTGAAACATAAACAGATAAGGGAAAAGGGAGAATTAAACATGCTGCCATTGAAATACACAAAAAATACAAAGGAAATAGGGGAAGTGGATTGAACCTGCTGAACTCAAACATAACTGACAAGGGAAAGGGGGAAGGGGTTAAACATGCTAAAGCTTAAATTGAAATGCACAAACAGACTAGGGGAAGGGAAAGGGGTTAAACATGCTGAATGCAATCATAACAGATAAGGGAAAAGGGAAGGGGATTAAACATGCTAAAGCTCAAATTGAAATACACAAGCAGACTAGGGGAAGGGGAAAGAGGTTAAGCATGTTGATCTTAAACATAAACAGATAAGGAATGGGGTTACGTAAACAACTAGTTGGAGATTGATGATGTAAAATTAGGAGCCTACCAGTTGCAATTTGAATGACAAAGCAAGTATAGATCCTTATAGTTAGTCTTGGCTTCCAGCCGGCTAACTCTTAGCAAAGAGAGCGAGTAACAAAGAACAATATAGAAGAGAAGAGAGTTTTTTAGTGAATGAACTTAGAGGGACTCGTGTATCAGTATGTGTGTGTGTGTCACTGAGAAGAAGGTGAAGGCTTTTTATAGGTTGAAAAAGATGCAGCACTAAAGGTAATAAAATATTCAGCAGTACCAATCAAGAAAAATTAAGGAGAAGGCTCCCTTTAATTAAGGAACCGGATGGAAATAAATAAACTTTGGTCTAATTTTGGAAAGAAAATCAAGTATTAATCACAGAATATAGAGCAAATACGTGTAAGAAGTTTTGAAAATCACACGGGTAAACATATAAGCATGTAATCAACTAGCAAATCAAGGAATCGAGATACTAGTTTACTCGAACTTAGTCAGAAAACAGGGATCAATTAAAGAATCAAAAAATTATACAAGAAATCAATTTTCCAAATTAGGGTTGCTCAGAAAGGGGGTAATGTGACAATATAAGAGATGCATAGGTTCGAGCAGGCATAAACTAGAAGTAGTAGAATAACATGTATCAAAAACTCACAAGGAAGCAATTAGAGGCGGCTAGGGTTACACATAAAAAAAAATGGAAAACCCCTTCAGACTTTGGGTTTCCATTACGCATAGAACACAAAGAAAGTCATAGATGAAGATGAATGCTAGGAACAACAGCATAATGAAGGCATAGAACACATAAACTGAAAACCCTAGAAAATAATTAGTGAAGAAAAATGCCTTAGCCATGGTAGAAAATGCTTAAAAATCATAGTGAAAACCGGAGAAGAACACACAGCAAAAAATAAAGCAACGAAATCAAATAAATTGAAGAAATCATGGAAAACCTTAAGTTTAAAAAGGACGAACAAGTTTGAAACAAGAATAGGCAAAGAAAAAGTGGGAAACACTTAAAACCTTTAGAGAATCACTAGGATTTTAGAGGAAATCTTAAAGATAAACACAGAGAAGAACCTCAAACATTAGGGTTTTCAGAGAAAGGTCTCGAAGCGTCGAGAAAAGCCTGAACCGACTCGTCGGAGTTAGCCCAGGATCCAGGACCTTAAGGCTTGCCGGAGAAAGGTCAGACACGATTGCAGTAACCATATCGTAGGACCTCTAGTCCGATCAACTTTGAATAAGGTTCCGATAGTCGAACCCAAAGACCATGAGAGGTGAGAAGTGAACGGGTATAGGCGTTTTCGATCTTAGACAATCATGAACGCTGGTGAAATAGGGCCGGAAACGATTAGGGTTTGAGAGGGGCTAGAGAGCGTTTGAGGGTGAAGGGGATACAAGGGCGGCTAGTTTGGTGAATTGATTAGGGCTTGGGGGGTTATTTGGATTTAATTTTGGTAAGTGGGGTGTGGGCCATTGATTTGTGAGATCAACGGCCAGGATCAAAAGAAGAAGCGGGGAGGGTTGGTTTTATGTGAGTTTGGATCGGGTAATTTTAAGATTTGGTTAGGTAATTGGGGGTGAATTTGGGCGGAAAAGTGGCTATAATTGAAAGACTAAATGGCTACAATTTAAATGCCCAAATTTTCCCTAATTTAATTTTATAAAATAGTAAATATTATTATAAAATTCTAATAAAATTACTGGGTCAATAAAAATATGTATAAGTATCGATTAAATTTATTAGGAGCGCTTTTATAGTTAAAATACTTGTCAAATTGAGAAATGGGCTAAAATTACAATTTAATGCGGTTTTAATTTAGAGATACCTAATGCACTTGTAAAAAAATTGTAAAAATTATGTAAAATATATTTTTGTTTAAATGAGAGAATAAAATAGATTAATTATCATAATAACAATATTTGAGACTAAATATAGGATTTTATAGTACAAAATAAGTCGTAAATTGGTTTTAAAATACTTGAAAAAATGTAGAAAAATTACTAAAATTTTGTGGATGCTTATATATGCATCTATATGCTATTTTTGGAATACTTTGAGTATTGAAATACATGGGGGAAAATTGGGTATCAACAACTACCCCTCTTTACCCGAAGAGGATGAACGATTTGTCGGGTAAAGATAAGATAGACAATTTTGACCGAAAGTGACGAGCGTAAGAGAACTTCGACCGCGCTCTGGCTTCTGAGCTGCCTACATATCCTTGGTTTTACAGGAATTGGGCCGTATGTAGTTCAGGGACCATTGGAGGGATATGCCAATGAAAATTTGGAAAAGGCGAACGCAACGGGGTTTCAGACTTGTCAAGGGTTCGGAGATCGGATGGGCTGCGTAGAACTGTACCAGGAGTTCTCCTGCTGAGGTGGCCATGCCGACCGGTGTACCTGCAAATGAACGCTGTGCGGATATTTTGAATAATTTATGCGTGATGCAAGTTCCCATTGGACCATGAGTGGTGTCTTCGGACGATTAGGATGGCGTCCTCGGACTATGACATCCTGGGCTATGAAGAGCATAAAGTAAAGATTCGCAAGCCATGAAATGGTGTTCTCAGGCTATGCAGATGGTGCCTCCGAACTATGATGCCTTTGAATAAGTTGGCGATATTTTAGAGCATAAAAAGATGGCGATATTTCAGCTGAATGAATGCAAGGGGTGGCGTCCTTCAGCCGAGCATGAATTTAAAATGCAGGGCGGCGATATTTCAGCCGAATGAAACTGGGTGGCGATCTTTCAGCCAAAATGCAAAATAAAGGAGGTAAAGCTTAACCTCAAAAGGCAGAGAATAGACTTATGCAAGATGGAGGCAGAGCTTAGCCTCGGAAGGCAGGGAATAGCCTTATGCAAGATGGAGACAGAGCTTAGTCTCGAAAGGTGGAAGATAGCCTTATGCAGGATGGAGGTAGAGCTTAGCCTCGGAAGGCAGATGATAGCCTTATGCAAAATGCAAGATGGAGACAGGGCTTAGTCTTGAAAGGCAGAAGATAGCCTTATGCAAGATGGAGACAGTGCTTAGTCTTGAAAGGCAAAGAATATCCTTATGCAATGCAAAAATGCAGATGAAGACAAATCTTAGTCTCGAAAGGCAGAAGATAGTCTTATGCATGATGGAGGTAGAGCTTGACCTCGGAAGGCAGATAATAGCCTTATGCAATGCAAAAATGCAGATGGAGACAGATCTTAGTCTCGAAAGGCAGAAGATAGCCTTATGCAGGATGGAGGTAGAGCTTAACCTTGAAAGGCAGAGAATAGCCTTATGCAATGCAAAAATGCAGATGGAGACAGAGCTTAGTCTCGAAAGGCAGAAGATAGCCTTATGCAGGATGGAGGTAGAGCTTAACCTCGGAAGGCATATTAAGCCTTATGCAATGAAAAAATGCAGGTGGAGACATAGCTTAGTCTCGAAAGGTAGAAGATAGCCTTATGCAGGATGGAGGTAGAGCTTAACCTCGGAAGGCAGATAATAGCCTTATGCAATGAAAAAATGCAGATGGAGACAGAGCTTAATCTCAAAAAATAGAAGATAGCCTTATGCAAAATGCAGAAATATAAAGGAGAGGATGATGGTGATTTTCTTAGCTGGTAAATGA
Organism: Nicotiana benthamiana; assembly: GCA_034376525.1. Taxonomy (NCBI): domain Eukaryota; kingdom Viridiplantae; phylum Streptophyta; class Magnoliopsida; order Solanales; family Solanaceae; genus Nicotiana; species Nicotiana benthamiana. Next base: position 105,112,203 of record CM067335.1, on the reverse strand, counting down.
TCACGATATCATGACTGCTGGGGAAGTGTTGAATGTAGATAGTAAACCTTTGCGAAGTATGTAGTCGTTTTAGGAATTTTAGTTTTGTAAAGCCCATGTATCGCTAATTTGTATTCTGAATTCCTGCATCCAAAGAAAATCGTGAGTTCTGTAAGGGGAGGTTAGTTCGCATCCCTCGGCTCGTGGCGTCTTATACCACTCGGGGTAGCGTTGGTGAACAATAGTGATGATTTTATGCAAATGTATATATATAAGTAAAGATAGTTTTGTTTTATGATGAACCACAACTGCAACATGGTCCAAGGCACGGCAAACTTGCTGGCTCCAAAATTTGGAGGGTCCTCCTCAAAATTCTGTCCCAGTTTACTGGGCTGGCGTTGTTGACGGCGGTACTGAATAACTTAAAATGGATCGACCTTGGAATTTTGAGGGTCCTCCTCAAAATTCTGCCTTAGTTTACTAGGTTGATGCTGATGCGGACACTAACAAACTTACTTCGGAATTTTGAGGTTCCTCCTCAAAATCCTGCCCCAGTTCCAAGTGCGGGGAAAATGGAATTTTTATTAAGGATGTTCCCGAACCCATAGGGCTGCCTACGTGTCCCCTCTTAAACGGGAATCAGGTTAAGCGTAGTTCAAATTACATTATAAAGAAAAGCATACTAATTAAATGTAGTATCTCTTCACTGCGTCTGAGTTTCGATCGGTTTTGGCCAGATTTCTCCATCCATTTCTGCAAGAATAAGGGCTCTTCCAGTTAGAACCCGGTGAACCATGTACGAACCCTACCAGTTGGGAGAGAACTTCCCTTTGGCTTCATCTTGATGTGGAAGTATTTTCTTCAACACCAGCTGCCCTGGTGTAAACTTCCTTGGTCGCACTCTTTTTTTGAAGGCTCTAGCTATTCTGTTATGATATAATTGACCGTGACAAACAACGTTCATTCTCTTTCCGTCTATAAGGACTAACTGCTTGTAGTGACCCTTGGCCCATTCTGCGTCATCTAGCTCAGTTTCTTGTATGATTCTCAAGGATGGAATTTCTACCTCAGCGGGGATGACCGCCTCTGTACCATAAACCAATATGTAGGGAGTTTCCCCGGTTTATGTGCGAATTGTGGTACGATAATCCAATAAAGCGAACGAAAACTTCTCATGCCACTGCTTATGCCTTTCGATCATTTTCCTTAGTATCTTTTTGATGTTCTTGTTGCCTGCTTTCACAGCTCCATTCATCTGAGGTCTATAAGTTGTAGAATTCCTGTGCCTGATCTTGAAAGTTTCGCACATCGCTTTCATCAAGTCGCTGTTGAGATTGGAACCATTATCAGTGATGATCGAATCTGGAATACCGAACCGATAGACAATACGATCTCGGACAAAGTCTACCACGACTTTCTTGGTTACTACTTTGTATGAGGCTGCTTCAACCCATTTAGTAAAAGTAATCGATTATCACTAAGATGAACCTGTGTCCGTTTGATGCGACAGGCTCGATTGGTCTAATAACATCCATTCACCAGGCGGCGAATGTCCAAGGGGAGCTTGTTGCATTGAGCTCATTCGGAGGTACCTTTATCATATCCACATGTATCTGATTGTGGTGACACTTTCGAACGTACTAAATGCAGTCTGTCTCCATAGTCATCCAGAAATGTCCTGCTCGGAGTATCCTCTTTGCTAGAACAAAACCATTCATGTGCAGCCCAAAATTCCCTGAGTGTACTTCCTCCAATAACTTGGTTGCTTATGTCGCATTCATCGACACACCTCAATAGTCCCAAATCGGGGGTCCTCCTATACAGGATTCCTCTACTGTGAAAGAAATTTTTGGACAACCTTTGAAGTGTGCGCTTCTGAGTAGCATTAGCAAGCTCTGGATATTCTCCTGTTTTCAGTCTTTGAAGTCGTGGACCCAGGGGTTTCCGTCGGCTTCTTCCTCAAAATGTGCAAAATATGCCGGTTGATCATGAATATTGACCTGGATAGGGTCGATGAAGTTTGTATCTGGATGTTGAATCATGGATGATAAAATGGCAAGCGCATCTGCGAACTCATTCTGTATTCTTGGAACATGCCGGAATTCCGTTTCTCTGAACCTCTCTCAACTCCTGTATGTGGTGTAAATAAGGGAGTATCTTGGGATTCTTGGTTGCCCATTCTTCTCGAACCTGGTGTATGTGTAGGTTTGAGTCTCCGATCACTAGCAGCTCCTGAATATTCATGTCAATGGTCAGTTTAAGCCCCAAGATGCAAGCTTCGTACTCGGCCATATTACTGGTGCAAGGGAATCTGAGCTTGGCGGATACCGGGTAATGTTGACCGGTTTCTGATACCAGGACTGCTCCGTTACCAACTCCTTTGAAATTCACGGCTCCATCGAAAAACATCCTCCAACCGTCATAGGATTTTGCAATTTCCTCTCCTATAAAAGCTACTTCCTCATTTGAAAAATACGTCTTCAGTGGTTCATACACCCCTCATACAGGTTTTCTGCGAGATGATCTGCCAAAGCCTGTCCTTTAATTGCCTTTTGGGTGACATAAACAATGTCAAATTCACTCAACAAAATTTGCCATTTGGCGAGCTTGCCGGCGGGCATGGGCTTCTGAAAAATATATTTTAGTGGATCCATTCTTGATATAAGGTAGGTTATGTAAGCATAGAAATAATGACTCAATTTCTGAGCTACCCAGGTCAAAGCACAATAGGTGCGTCTAGCAAGGAAAATCGAGCCTCGTACGAGGTAAATTTATTGTTGAGGTGGTAAATAGCTTGCTTCTTTCTCCCTGTCTCATCATGTTGTCCCAAGACACAACCAAATGCTCCATCCAAAACTGCGAGATAGAGCAATAAAGGCCTCACAGGCTCTAGAGGAACCAGGACTGGAGGCGTAAACAAGTATTCCTTGATCTCGTCAAAAGCCTTTTGACACTCATCGGTCCATTTGGTGGCGGCATGATTCTTCATCATCTTGAAGATAGGTTCGCAGATGACGGTAGACTGATCTATTAACCGGCTGATATAGTTGAGTCTCCCCGGGAAACTCATTACCTCTTTCTTGTTCTTCGACGGTGGAAACTATTGAATAGACTTGACTTTTGACGGATCCAACTCTATTCCTCGGTGGCTCACAATGAAACCCAATAATTTTCCCGTGGGGCCCCAAATGCACACTTGGCGGGATTCAGCTTCAAATTATACCTCCTTAGTCTGTTGAAAAACCTTTAGAGGCCCTCCATGTGATCTGCATCCTTCGTGGACTTAACGATGATGTCTTCCACATATACCTCAATATCCTTATATCATGTCATGGAAGAGGGTAGTCATGGCCCTCATAATAAGTAGCTCCCGCATTTTTCAACCCGAACAACATCATTCTGTAGCAATACATTCCCCAAGGCATGAAAAACGCCATTTTCTCTGCATTTTCTTTATCCATCCATATCTGATGGCATCCCGCGAAGCAATCGAATTACTGCAACTCATGCTTGGCGCAGTTGTCGATTAGAATGTGTATCTTTGGCAAGGGGAAATCATCTTTGGGACTGGCCCGGTTGAGATCCCGGTAGTCGACACAGACTCTAACTTTCCCATCCTTCTTCGGTACTGGCATAATGTTTGCTAACCAAGTTGGATACTCTACCACCTGAAGAACCCTGACTTTGACCTGCTTGGTGACCTCCTCTTTGATTTTTAATCTCATATCTGGCTTGAATTTTCTGAGCTTCTGTTTTACCGGTGGACATGCAGGGTCTATCGGCAATTTGTGAGCGACGATAGATGTGCTAAGACCAGTCATATCGTCATAAGACCATGCGAAGATATCCTCATATTCCTTTAAGAACTCTGTATACTCTTCTTTTTCTGTCTGTGATAAGTGCGCACTGATGCACGTTTCTTTGACATTCTCTGTATCTCCCAAATTGACGACCTCAGTTTCATCCAAGTTGGACTTAGGTCTATTCTCAAAATTCTCGGCCTCTCTAACAACCTCTTCTGGTATATCATCCTCCTCTGAGTCTACGTCCGTTTGTTGCATGGCCTCGTTGCAGGTTATAGTTGTTGGTTCATCATCAAGATATGTGATAGTAATGTTGTGTGGAAATAAAGTAAATAGCAGAAAAAGTAATGAATAGCGAGATATTTGATAAACTGAAAAAGTCTTTTGATTAAATTTATAAATGTTCAAAACACCGGAGCTCTTTTGGAAAGTAAAGACAATGCGGGAAGTAAAGAAAACAACTAAAACAAAGATGCATGATGTTTGTTCAGCCTTGCTATCCCGAAGATTTCCAGGCGATGGTGGTCCTGATTGACTAGTTGGTGAGGCGCTCCCCTTGGTTCACAACCTAAATGGAAGGGCTTTCCTCCCCTTCCTCTTCAAAAATCACACAACAGTACATGTCTTCCTCCAGAAATTTGTTCTTCATTGCCGCAAGAGACTCGTCTTCTTTTGAACCATAGAGAGTGTCGGCTGGTCGAAATGTTTGCTCCAACTGAGGTATGGGGTGTTCCATTGAGTAATATGGGCCGCGCCATGGTGGTGACCAGTTTTTGAATTCCTGCCAAGTGTACTCGTACCCTAGTCTGAAGGTAGTATCATGCTTCTTCAATTGGATAGTTTTGGTGATGCCCTGAAGATTCTTACCAAGTCTTTTCCCTGGTTCATACCCACTCCAATTCAGAATGCTCTCGACATTGTTATTCCACCATTTGTCTTTGCCCACTGCGTTTACTCGCTCAATATGATGATATGTTTCTCCGCCTATGCTTCTTCTGCCTTCGATCATCGAAATGGTCTGGCGACTGTATATGGGGTTGCTACCGTCGCCATGGATGATCAGTTCCTGATGGTTCCATTGGAACTTCACGGCCTGATGCAAGGTTGATGCCACAGCCCCGACAGTGTGGATCCAGGGTCGTCCCAACATTAAGTTGTAAGATGCTAGTACGTCAATGACTTGGAAATCAACATCAAACCAAGTAGGTCCCATCTGCAAACACAGGCTAATCTCCTCGAGGGTGGACCTTTGAGAACCTTCGAAAGCTTTAACATTGATAGCCCCATCTTTTATCTCATGCAATCCTTTGCCCAACTTCTTGAGGATGATCAGTGGACAAATATTGAGGCTAGAACCTCCGTCGATTAAGATCCTGGTGATGAAATAATCTTCGCATTGCACCGTGATGTGTAGTGCTTTGTTATGACTGAGCCCTTCGTGTGGTAGTTCATCCTCGTGGAAAGTGATTTTGTGACTTTCCAATACCTGCCCTATCATATTCGCCATCTCTCCTCCTGTTATGTTGCTCAAGACATAAGCCTCGCTCAATATCTTCATCAAGGCGTTCTAATGCACCGCAGAACTCTGTAGTAATGCCAAGATGGAAATTTGTGCCAGAGTCTTGTTTAGTTGTTCGACAAATGAATATTCCTTAGCCTGTATCTTCCAATAGAGATCATCAGGTCTAGTTTCAAGGGACGCCCGGAGGCCTGCTTGCTGGACTCGGCTAGGTGCTCTGGTGTGTACACCCTGCCTGTTCTAGTCATACCTTGTGTGGCAATTGCTTCACCCGTGCGTGCTTTTCCTTTCCTTCTTACCTCGGCTGTGTAGTCCAAGGGTATGGCATTTGACTGAAATGGGGTTATGTCTGATATGGTGACCGGGATGGGCATCCTTGGAGGCAACATAGCAACTTCAATCGGTGCGGGTGCCTTTGGAATCCCGAACTCCACCTCACTTGGTTTTAGCACTTTTGCAGGAAGTGTCTCGAACTTAAATGGTACATATACATTTACCACGTTACCCTCAAATGGCTAGATTTGGACAACAATAGGATTAAGAGTGATCGTAGGCTTTTTGGGCTCATCTACTTCATATATCAAACCGATTGACCCTTTGGGGTCCCAGTCGTACTCAACCTCAATCATGTGGGTGCCTCCACCTTTATGGTCCGGTAGAGGGTTGTTGCGAACATTGTGAGCAGGCTCTTTAGCTATGATGACCTTGTTATCAATTAAGGTCTGAATTTTGTCTTTCAACGAGCGGCACTTGTCGATGGTATGGCCCTTCATCCCCAAACGGTATGCGCATATATTATTTGGGTTTATCTATTATAAAGGGTTTTCTAGGATTATGGTTGGGATGGGTGTAACATATCCAGAGGCTTTGAGCTTCTCATACAGTTGGTCAATGGGTTCGGCAATAGCGGTGTATTGTCTGGGAGGTTTGCGGTTAAAGTTTGGTCTTGGTCGTGAGAAGTTTTGGCGGGTAGGTGGCGATGGATAGTGAGGAGGTTGGGAATTGTAAGCTTGGTATACGGGTGCGGGTTGGGAATATCCTGGCGAGGTTGGGATGATATGTTTGGTAGACGGGTGATGGATTTTGATAGGTAGGTGAGGGTGCCTGGTAATTTAGAGAGGGCTGATATGTGAGTGGAGTTGGATGGTAGGGTTGGTATTTTTTGGGATAGTGGTTTCTCTGTGCAGCCATTACGGAGTTTACGTCTTTTTTCTTTGACGTACCACCTGATGGTAAGGCTTTGTTGGTGGCCTGCAGAGCTTCAAGGTTAGTAACCATACCATTTTTGATCCCCTCTTCAATCCTTTCTCCCAGTTTGATGATACCAGAGAACTACTATCCCTCTATCAGCATCAATCTCTCATAGTACTGCGGGTCCTGAGCACGGACGAAAAACCTGTTCATTTGTGCTTCTTCCAAATCCGGTCTAACCTTGGCAGGTTCCGACCTCCAATGAGTAGCATACTCGCGAAAGGTTTCATCAGGATTTTTCTTCAAATTCTGGATATAAAACACGTCCGGTGTATTCTCAGTATTGAACCTGAAACGTCTATGAAATGGGACGCCATGTTTACCCAACTCGTCCATTTCTTCGCATCTTGGCTGATATACCAAGTTAAAGCATCGCCTTTCAAGCTCCTCATGAACAGTTTCATGCGGATCTTTTCATCTCTAACAACTCCCACTAACTTTTCACAATACAACCTGAGGTGAACCCTGGGGTCCCCTGTACCGTCAAACATTTCAAAATTAGGAGGTTTCTACCCCTCTGGGAGTTCGACAGCAGGCTGAACACAAAGGTCTTCATAATTTAGACTCTCTACACCTTTATTACCTTCCCAGCCTTGAACCCTACTAGTGAGTTTCTTGAGTTCAGCAGCCAAGTTCTGAATTAGTGAGTCTGTTTCTGACACATCTTATATGGGTTGTGTATAGTATGGCACAGTATCCACAAAGATAGGGGTATCTTGGCGGTTTGGAGCATTTTGGGGCTCAGGGATGAGCGGTGGAGCATTGTTGCGAGCTTGGGTTGGGGTCTTCTGCGGAGGTGCAGAGACATGATTGTTGACATCTGCAGCATCAAGGGAGATGTACAAACTTGCCAAACTCTGTACCTGATCTAATTCCTCTCGGAACTTTAGGAAAGTTTGCTTAAATGAGCAGCAGCAGTCTCTTTGGTGATCGGGGTACCCTGGGAGGTTCCTTAAATTTCCTTTCTTGCTTCATTATCTCCCATCTTTCCTTTGTACCTATTTCTGGGAGGAGGATAAGGAGGAGGAGGAGGACCCATAGATCTTTTTGAGTATGTTGATGGTGCCAAAATGCACGAACTAACCATTGGGGAGGGGAATGAAAAATAAAAGAAAAACAAAAAGGTAAAAAGTTAGTGCGGATTCTGAGAAAGAAATCATTGCGGCATTTAAACACGTTGTTGCAAGAATATAAGTCGTTTCCAATTTTGGTGCCTCGTTGCACCTGAGGTAGGCCTAGCGACAGATATGATTTGGAGAACTTATAACACCAAGTGCCTCATTTCATCAATAAAAATAGAACGAGTCAAAGCTAATTGGAGAGAAATTGTCACTAATGGCCAGTGGCCTTATTACATCAAGAAAGTAGTAAAAATCCTAACTACTTGGTCCCAGAAGAACCTTCCCCGAATTCGATATCTTTGCCTCCTTCGTACAGTTTTGTCAGCTCTCACAATCCTAGCAACAAGTAAGCCCGAGCCAAGTGCCCACCTTCGTTGCCTTCAGCTTCCTGACAATCGTTGATCCTTTTCAGAAACTTGCCTTCCAGCTCCACTAGACCCCGCTCCAAGTACCATAAACGGTTGTTTGCGCAGACAACCACGTCCTTTCACTCATTGATTATCTTCTCTTGGGCCTCTAGCATTTCCCGATGTTCACTTTCACACTCTTGCATCCGTTTGCGTAGCTGATTATACTTGAACTTTGTTGTAGTCGCCTCATCAATAACCCTGTGACCATGGATGAAACCCGTTTTTCCCAAGCCAATATGATCGTCTTCTAGCCATCTTGGATAAAGCGGCGCATGCCCCGCCTGATACCTGTCTGGCTCCATATATTCCTTTTCCAAATTGAGTTTGGAATGCCACATATGCTGAGCCCGACACCTGTGTGGGCTATCGTCATCTTGAAAATCATCGCTGTAGTGGATCATCTTTTCTACCCTTGGTATAATATGCTTTCTTCCCGCTTGCCTCATGACTCGAAGGGGGCATAAGGGTAAGTTCCTCTTAAGCTGATGAGTACAAGGAACAGCGCATCCCTAGATAGAATGATAAACTCCCCAGTTGGAAACCACTCGTACATCCATTGTACCTGCTCCTCATTCAGATTCTCCAATAATTCTACCCATCCACTGGCACCTTCCGGGCGAGCGAACATATCCTGCATGAAGCGCATTCGCTTTGGATGATGGAAAGTGATATGTTCATCCCAATCTCGGCGTACGTTCTCTTGTCTATACTCTCCCTTCTGAAGATATGAGTTAGAGTTGAAGTAGCAAATTGCACCCTTAAAAGTGTGGTGCCCCTTGTTGACATTTTTCTAAGGTTCGGTACAGTTCGGCGAGGATCATGAGTGTTAGGCTGAATGTCTGCCCGTCGATACCCTCCGCTATAGCTTTGGTTACCATGGCTAGTATTGTATGGATTCTAGCCTTCTTCATCGGAAATACTATCATGCCCAGGAAATAGAACATGAATACAAAGGCTCTCCTATGTATGTGCCCCAAAGAGGTGAGGGCGAACTCGTCCATGTGAGTGCGGTCGTATTTGCTATGTCCGAACCTTTCATACATGACGTCGAAGAATATGTAGGAGTCCTTCAGACAGGTCAGATTAGGATTATTCTTGAGCCCCATCATTTCAGGAACCCTCTACCTTTGCGGTTTTCTGCCATAAGCAGCCCCGGGCTATCCCAAGGAATTCTGGCTAGACCCCCAATTTCTTCTAATAATGGCATCGTTTCAATACCCCAAAGCGAAAGACATGCCGTTCATTATCCCAAAACATAGTAGCATGAAGGAAGGTTTCCTAAGTGCTTGCGGACAAGAACCCCATCACTACCATGCAGATCATCCCACCAGTTTAGTAACTTTGGGTGAATGTTTGATATCATACTGAATCTGGGGACCTCGTGCCTCATTTCTTGCAAAATAGAAAGTCAGGCCCTTTAACCCCACCTGACTCGACTATTTAAATTAATAATTAGCAAGAGGTATTTAGTTCTCCAAATCAATGCACATAACATGAATGTCCATTTTGGTTTCAAGGAAACCCGATGGACTTTTGGTTTAGGCTATCCTAATAAGTCATTATGCGGACAACATAACTGACTTGGCTAGTTTGACCATGATGCATGAATATTTAAACAAACTAAGGTTTTCTACTTTTGAAGTACTAGACAAGGTACCCTTGAGCGGAGGGAAAGGCACGGAACCGTCGACTACACCGTTGATCGACTGGTTTTACCGCAAATATGCCTTTGCCAAATTTAAGGGGTTTGTAATATTGGAAGTGCGCAATCACTCATTATAAGCGTTGCTATAATATTAGTTTGGCACGAGTGAAAAATGATGTCGAAGGATGCAATTACAACAATGAAATAAGTACATGTATTTTCACGTTCATAAGATAACTATTATAATAGATGCTCGAAAATTAAGACGGAATTGAAATAAAGTAAAGGCAATAAAGCAGTAAGTATCTGAAAAAAGAAGACATGAAGAAACAAGTTAGTAGTTATGAAAGAATGATTAAAGCAATAAATAAAGGTAGTAAAGAAAGCAATAAAGTCACAAAACACGTAATGGTAAAAGCCTTGAAGAAAAATCCCCAGCAGAGTCGCCATGCTGTCGACGCCCCTTTTTCAAGAAAAAGTGAAATCGGGTTTACGACATTATGGGCAAAACAACTCTCATTCCCGTTTGGGAATTGGGTTATAGAAATGGAAGAGTCGCCACCTAATGATTATAGTGCATTAGAAAACTTTTAGAGATGGGAGGAACATTTTGAAAGAAAACCAGAGTTCGGGTAAGGGCTTGAGATTATCTCGAGGGGAAGGTGTTAGCCACCCCTCAAGATCCACTAGTGTGGTTCCGGGCCGTGTTAATTGTGACTTTATAAAGAGATGAAGCAATTAAACAAATAAGGTTTACATGTATAGTATCCACATGACTTGAGAGCTTTAAAGAAGAAGAAAGGACATAAGTTTAAAATAAAAGAGAGGATTTATTTTTAAAAAAATATTACTATAGGAGAACATTTAAATAAAGCAAACAAAAGAGAGAAGGGTCCTAGTTTAACTATAACATGGATCACATTGGTACAATACCCCGCACACACTCCTCAAAGAGGGGTCGCATATGGTATTAGCGTACATGTCATCATCTCCTTATCCTACCCTTCCCACCCCGTTAAGTTATTTAAACGTGTTGGTATCGTTTACTTATTGCATGCTAATACTCGTCCCAACCTGTTAGTCATGGGGTATTAGGACTTCTAATCCTAAGAAGGGGGCGAGAGAGATAGGATATATATGGAGTTTGAAAGGTAAAAATACTAGAACGACAGTCAATACACGTAGCATGTAAGTGGTATGCAAGTAGGATAATTAAAGGCTCAAATAAACCTAGTAACATAATAGACACTAGTTTAGCATGACTTCAAATACTGATTTGGTCATAAAAAAGTTAAAGGGCAGGCAGAAAAGTTTAACACATAACAGTTAGATAGAAAACCCGCTTTGCGCCCTTCGAGCCTGTTATTACGAATTGACAAGATTTAAAAAAAGTCGGGAGGAAACGTTAGTTTCAGACAAGGATCTATTAAAAAGTTTCAAAGTTGCAGACAAGTTTAGAAAAGGCTTACGAGTTAGTCACAGTGTTTTGAATACAAAAGGGGAGCAAGAAGAAAAGTTTAAAAGACCTTAAAGCATTAAACTTAGGCGAGCGAAGTAGCTGAAACCACCAATTTAATATTTTTAAAAGACATTACAGGTTCAGAGTAATGTGAAAGGGGTAGACCTTGGCCCGATTTAAAAGTAAACAGACTCGGGGATGAATTGAACTGAAACGTTTTAAGCATTGGGCGAGTTTGGACCTTTACGACATGCTTATTAGCCCTTTTTGTTACTGCTTTACACGTATTTAGACGACCTAATGTTTTGCCTAACGTTTATATGGTTCCTGTAAGCATATTTTCTAGGTGAGATTATGAGAATACAAACCAATAAGCATGGTTTCAATATGAGGCTGTAAGAATGCAAACCTATAGACATGATTTCTATTATGAAGTTGATGCAATAAGGAAAAGCTTTACAGACATGGTATCTACATGAGATTGTGCAATAATGAAAGCCAATAGACATGATATCTATATGAGATGCAAGAATGTAAACCCTATGGACATGATATCTAATTGATGCAAGAATGTAAACCCTATAAACATGGTATCTATATGAGATTGGTGCAATAATGTATACCTTATAGACATGATATCTAATTGATGCAAGAATATAAACCCTATTGACATGGTATCTATATGAGATTGGTGCAATAATGTAAACCTTGTAGACATAATATCTAATTGATGCAAGAATGTAAAACCTATAAACATGGTATCTATATGATATTGGTGCAATAATGTAAACCTTATAGACATGATAACTAATTGATGCAAGTATGTAAACCCCTTACATATTCCCTTTCACTATATCCCCAAGTTGTTTTTATACAAATTACTCACAAGAATCTAAACTAAAGAACATTAAAAGAAATGAGTGAATACATCAATATTACAACAGGCCCGAAGAAGCGCAAAGAACCTTTAATGTCCAACACATGCCTTTTACAAAATCCGGGCTCCCAAATCCGAGGCTTTCTCTTTAGACTGTATCAAACTTCCAAAGGCTTTCAAAGAAACCCAGGCAATGCCTACACTCTCATCAATTAGAGTGCAAGTGTGGAATTACCATCCCTAAGGCATCCAAGTTCAGAGGAGACTCCAAGGTCCCTAGGCATAGCTTACCAGAGAGGGGTAGAACATAAAGAACTAAGAATAAATGTAAAGGTGATTGATTAAAGGAAGACCATTGTAGGAGGTGGTCATACCTAGCCTATGGAGTGAGGCTGGCACACCCTTAACCACTTACAAAGGTTAGCAAGCAAGAGCATACTTGTAAACAAGTCAGACTAGGGCATGTATGGTGATTAGGACACCAACAGGCCTTTGCCAAGGTTCAAAAACATAATGTGGGGGTAGGGAATGTGATTACTTTGAGCATAGGCTGTTAACAACCTTAGTTCTAAACTAGGAGTGGCAATGAAATGCCGCCCTAATCCAGAACACACTCACATTCAAACAGGGATCAAGGAAGGGGGAATCACATAAGCATACTTGAGAGAACAAGACTAAATAAAAGGGATTAAGGGGAAAAGGTGTACAAGAATTAAAACCACAATAATGAACAATAAACAGACAAGAGAAGGGACTGAGAATGCTGAACTGAAAACTGAAACATAAATAGATAATGGAAAAGGGAGAATTAAACATGTTGCCACTGAAATACACAAAATAGACAAAGGAAATAGGGGAAGGGGATTGAACCTACTGAACTCAAACATAACAGACAAGGGAAAGGTGGACGGGGTTAAACATGCTAAAGCTTAAATTGAAATGCACAAACAAACTAGGGGAAGGGAAATGGGTAAACATGCTGAATTCAAACATAACAGACAAGGGAGAAGGGAAAGGAACTAAACATGCTAAAGCCCAAATTGAAATACACAAGCAGACTAGGGGAAGGGGAAAGAGGTTAAACATGCTGATCTTAAACATAAACAGACAAAGAATGGGGTTAAGTAAACAACTAGTTGGAGATTGATGATGTAAAATTAGGAACCTACCAGTTGCAATTTGAATGACAAAGCAAGTATAGATCCTTATAGTTAGCCTTGGCTTCCAGCCGGCTAACTCTTAGCAAAGATAGCGAATAACATAGAACAATATAGAAGATAAGAGAGCTTTTTAGTGAATGAACTTAGAGGGACTCGTGTATTAGTGTGTGTGTGTCAGTGAGAAGAAGGTGAAGCCTTTTTATAGCTTGAAAAAGATGCAGCACTTAAGGTAAGAAAATATTCAGCAGTACCAATCAAGAAAAATTAAGGAGAAGGCTCCCTTTAATTAAGGAACCGGATGGAAATAAATAAACTTTGGTCTAATTTTGGAAAGAAAATCAAGTATTAATCACAGAATATAGAGCAAATACGTGTAAGAAGTTTTGAAAATCACACGGGTAAACATATAAGACATGTAATCAACTAGCAAATCAAGGAATCGAGATACTAGTATACTCGAACTTAGTCAGAAAACAGGGATCAATTAGAGAATCAAAAAATTGTACAAGAAATCAATTTTCCAAATTAGGGTTGCTCAGAAAGGGGGTAATGTGACAATATAAGAGATGCATAGGTTCGAGCACGCATCAACTAGAAGTAGTAGAATAACATGTATCAAAAATTCACAAGGAAGCAATTAGAAGCGGCTAGGGTTACACATAAAAAAAATGGAAAACCCCTTCAGACTTTGGGTTTCCATTACGCATAGAACACAAAGAAAGTCAAAGATGAAGATGAATGCTAGGAACAACATCATAATAAAGGCATAGAACACATAAACTGAAAATCCTAAAAAATAATCCGTGAAGCAAAAAGCCTTAGCCATGGTAGAAAATGCTTAAAATAATAGTGAAGACCAGAAAAGAACACACAGTAAAAAATAAAGCAACGAAATCAAAGAAATCGAAGAAATCATGGAAAACCCTAAGTTTAAAAATTACGAACAGTTTGAAACAAGAATAGGCGAAGAAAAAGTGGGAAACACATAAATCCTTTAGAGAATCACTAAGATTTTAAAGATAAACACAGAGAAGAACCTCGAACATTAGGGTTTTCAGAGAAAAGTAAGGCTGTAATTTTCGCGGTTCCGAACCGGAACCGCGGCCCTGCCGGTTCCGGCGGCCCCGTTCCGGCGGTTCCGGTTCTACCGGTTCCAGGGAACCGTGGCGGGGCGGTTCTACCCGTTGGAACCGCCAGAACCGGACCCGCCAGAATCGGAACCGGCTCGCGGTTCTGGACCTGTTCTGGCGGTTCCAAACGGTTCTGCCGGTTCCCAACGGGCATTTTTCAAAAAAAAAAAATTTAAAATTATTTCCAAACGGCTCTTTGCAAAAAGTAGCCGTTTGGAAGTTTAAAAAATAGCCATTTGGCCCCCAAACTTTATGTAATTACACTATTTCTTATTTCTCAACTATAAATACCCCCTCATTCTTTCTTTTTTATTCACCAATTCATCAATATCTCTCAATCTCTCTCAAGCTCTCTTTCAATATTTCTAGTGCAAGTGCTTAATTTATTGTTGCAAATTCGTGAAAAATTGTGAGAAGTTGTTGAATTGAAGTTTTCAAGTGTTCAAGTTCAACGATTTTCAATTTTCAAGAAGTTGTTCGTCAATCCAGTAAACTCGTTTCAACTCTTACGTGCTAATAGTATTTTTTTTGTGTTGTTAGTTTGCTTAATTATAATTATTATGGCATTTTCGTTGAAAAAAATGATCGGTAAAGGAAAAGCTAAAACCGGTGAAAGTAGTGGCCAAAATACTACCCCTCCCCCGGCTCCCCGACCTAGAAAAGATAAGCAAGTTGAAAGTAGTAGCCAACCTAGAAATCCTAATGAACCCTTCGAAATCCTTGATAGTGATCACCCTTGTTTTCAATTTAGCGATATTGATTTTCTACATGATGTAGCAGTTGGTGATAGAATAGACGAAGCTATTATGAATGCTCTTTATCCTAATGCACCTATCTTGGAGGGAAATGAGGATGATGATGATGATGATGAAACCCAAGCTCCAGTAGATTTAGATGATACACCTACCAGTCCTGCTCATAACTTAGGTGATGAACCGGCAAACCCACCCGTACAAACTCCCACTTTTAGTAAACAACCTCCTAAACGTACAGAAACATCATTAGTTTGGCAATTTTTTATTCAACTAAGAGAAAAAAATAAGGCTAAGTGTAAATCTTGTGGGAAATTACTTGTTCATAGGTATACTGGAGATCGTAGCAGCACGGGTAGTTTAGTTAAGCATATAAGATTACACTCTAGCGATAAGGCTAGATATTTGCAATTGAAAGCGCAACAAGAGGGGAGGACAAGTGCTGATTCTACAGTTAACCCAAGTACTGGTTCAAATCTAGTTCAACCAGGAATAAACACAGTCACCGGAGGTATATTTTATTACGATCCAAATAAGGATCGTGAAGAATTAGCGAAAACGATTACTGTTATGTGTTTGCCTTATTCTTTTGCTTCTAATCCTGCATGGATTCATTATATTAGAAGAGTATTTAATCCTACGTATAAAGGTTGGTCTCGCGCAACAGTTAAGGCCGAAATTTATAAATACAAGCATGAATATGAACAATACTTGCGCTATTTATTTACCCATATAACTAATCGTATGTCTATTACAACTGATATTGGTAGAAGTAATAATGATTGTGATTATCTAACCGTAACCAGTCATTGGATAGACGAAGACTGGACAATGCAAATAACGCATAATTGCATATAGGATAATTAATTCACGGCACACGGGTAGGTTTATAGCTAACACTGTTTCAGATGTATGCAGATATTTTTGCTTTAGTGATAAAATAATGTCAATTTCTATGGATAACGCTTCTAGCAACACTAGTACAATAGGTATGCTAACAAGAACACTTAATCCTGCTTTTACTAATGTTTTCCATGTTAGATGTATTTGTCATATTTATCATTTAATTGTTGGTAATGGTATGAGAATATTAAACTTAGAAATTGAAGAGGTTAAAATGGCTCTTAATTGGCTATTTTATTCAAACCGTAGAAGTAGACTTAGAGAATATTTTAAAAAGTGTGACGAATTTGGCCTTAGAGAAAGAAAGGTTCCTAAACCTTGCCCGACTAGGTGGAATTACATGTACGAAAGTTTAGTAGTAGCGTACGAATATAGAAACCCAATTAACGCTACGAATAATTCTTGGGATTGTGGTGAGGAAGATGATGAAATGCTAACTACACAAAAAAGGAGAATCCAGACGGCTCTTTCGAACTTTTGGAATGGTGGAAGACAAGGGAATAGCATTTTCCCATTTTTGCAAGGATGGCTCGGGATGTTCTGTCAATTCAAGCGTCAATTGTTGCATCGGTGAGCGCTTTAGGTCAAGCAAGACTACAAATAGGTGATCACAAAGCGTCGATGCAGGACAGCTTGGAAAAATCAGTGCTTTTTCGAGATTGGATCCGCGCAGAAAGAAGGAACTTTGGCCTAGCAGAATCACAACCAGAAATGCCTGAGGCGTATGAAGAAATGATAGCTGAACTTGCTCAGGAAGCAACTTCACCCGGAAGTGGTGATGAACAAGCTTCATTTCCACCACCGCCAACACAACCACCTCCAAACCTTGAAGGTTTTATGAGATTTGTTAGAAATAATGCATAAATTATTATGTAACTTGTACATTGGCATGTCTTCTTTTAGTTTTTTTTCCTTTTAATGGTGGTATTAATACCATGTTGTGCTCATTCCATTGGGGGAAGGAAGACTAAGAAAGATATGCCATTTTGGTCAATAAATATGCTCTTTATCATATCCTTGAATATCTTTTATCTCAATATTTCTTTGTCTTTACTTCTATATCAATCCTTGAATATTTATATAACATACAATATATAACATACAACACAATATACTAATGACAACATTCTTTTATCAATATATACTACTTATATACAATTTATACTAATTACTAACTACAACACAATATACACTACTTATATATAATATATACTACATAAATACAATATATACTACTTATATACAAAATATACACTACTTATACACAATATATACTAATTACCAAACACAATATATATTATACTAATAACATATTACACCATATAAAATATATTCTACAATATACTAATGACTACTATACATGATATTGATTTAAAAAGAAAATCAGAACCGCCGGAACCGCCGGAACCGAAACTGCCAGAACCGGAACCGAATGGTACCCGGAACCGTCACAGGCCGGTTCCACCTTCAGAACCGCCAGAACCAGAACCGCCAGAACCGGAACCGCAGACCCAAATAGACCCAGAACCGGAACCGGATACAGCCTTAGAGAAAAGTCTCGAAGCATCGAGAAAAGCCTGAACGGAAGTTATCCAAGGACCCAGGACCTTAAGGCTTCCCGGAGAAAGGCCGGTCACGGCTGCAGTAACCACATCGGAGGACCTCTGGTCCGATCTACTTTGAAGTAAGATTCCGATCTTCAAACCCAAAGACCATAAGAGGTGAGGAGTGAACGGGTATAGGCGCTTTAGGTCTTGGACGGCCATGAACGCTGGTGAAATAGGTCCGGAAACGATTAGGGTTTTAGAGGGGCTAGAGGGAGTTTGAGGGTGAAGGGGATACAAGGGCCGCACGTTTGGTAAACTGATTAGGGCTTGGGGGGTTATTTGGATTTAATTTTGGTAAGTGGGGTGTGGGTCGTTGATCTGTGAGATCAACGACCAAGATCAAATGAAGAAGTGGGGCGAGTTGGTTTTATGTGAGTTTGGATTGGGTAATTTTAAGATTGGGTTAGGTAATAGGCGGGTGAATTTGGGCGGAAATGTGGCTATAATTGAAAGACTAAAGTGTTACAATTTAAATGCCCAATTTTCCCCTAATTTAATTTTATAAAATAGTAAATATAATTACAAAATTCTAATAAAATTACTGGGTTAATAAAAAAATGTATAAGTATCAATTAAAATTATTAGGAACGCTTTTGTAGTTGAAATACTTGTTAAATTGAGAAATTGGCTAAAATTGCAATTTAATGCGATTTTAATTTAGAAATACCTAATGCACTTGTTAAAAAATTATAAAAATTATTTAAAATATATTTTATGTAAATGAGAGAATAAAATAGACTACTTACTAAAATAACAAGATTTGAGACTAAATATTGGATTTTATACTACAAAATAAGTCGTAAATTGGTTTTAAAGTACTTGAAAATGTAGAAAAAATACTAATCTTTTGTAGATGCTTATATATGCATCTATATGCTATTTGGGAATATTTTGAGTATAGAAATATATGGGGAAAATTGGATATCAACAAGCGACCATTCTAGAACCACAGAACTTGGGAATGCCTAACACCTTCTCCCAGGTTAACAGAATTCCTTATCCGGATTTCTGGTTCACAAACTGTGAACAGAGTCATCTTTTTCCTCGGTTCAGGATTATATCGGTGACTTGGGACACCATTAATCTCCCAAGTGGCGAATCTAAATAATTAATAACCAAATCTCGTTCCGATTGTCCTTTAATTGGAAAAATTCCTTTACGCCCCTTTTGCTGGGGTGATAGTAAAAGGAGGTGTGACACACATGACAAAAGATCGGGTATCTTTAATTCGACAACCCGAGAAAGAAGACCTTAAAGCAAAAAAAGAGATTGTACGACCCTTGTAATAGTATAAGCTCATTGGGGACATTAGGAATATTCCGTCAAATATTCCTTGCATTTTGTATTTTACAATTTAGAAGAGTTTCTATATCAATATAAAAAAGGGACAATAACCTTGTAACAGGGCATCTGGGCTCTAAAGAGATTGTGCTTCTTGAATGAAAGGAAAATTAATGACTATCTTCTCTTCATCTATTATTCTTTCTAGAGATTATTATATTCAGCTAAATCCTTGAAAGTAATAGTCACTTTTCTTCAGCTTTATAAAGACCAGCGATGACGGGAAAGGGAGAAGCGAGGCTAAAGGCTGTAGTGGATGCCACGAAAAACCTCCTGAATTGCGGTAATGAAGCCAGTGGCGAAGACAACGAGAATGCAACAAAAAGTGTTACACCGGAGGGGGAGATCTCACCTCCTCCACACGGGGATCAGACGATCTTGCGCGAGAGGGGAACCTCAACATTTACGGTAGGAGAAGCGCCACCAACAGTCAAAAGGCTACTATAAGAATGGTTAGATTGCCTTGAGCAATATGCTCGAGAAACCCATTTAGGGGGGCGTCGAGGACGGGCCCCACAGAAATTGCAGCTGCTGCCGATGAGCCAAATGCCACACGAATAGGTAACACCTGCATTGTTACTTATGCAAGTGACGATGCACTTATGGACATCTTAAGAAAATGAAAGAGATGGAAAATGAGAACAAAACACTCCGCGACCAGATGAAGGAACATCAGGAAAGGGTCGACAAAATACAAGGTGCTCCGAAGTTGTTACCAAAATGCGATGTGGCCGATTCATCGAACATCCATACAGTGAAGGGGCATCTCCCCATTCTATTTCGAAGACCTTCAAAATCCCACCATACTTGAAAATATACGATGGGACCACGAACCCGAAGGATCACTCAATCCACTACGTTACTGCAGTAAAAGGTAATGACTATCAAAAGAATACATATCGTTTGTGCTGGTCAAAAAGTTCGGCTAAGCTCTAACGGGGGGAGCATTGACATGGTATTCCAAACTACCAACACGATCGATATCGATGTTCGAGAAGATGACGGATAATTAGCTACCTCTCACGCGGGAGAGAAGAAGGTCAAGGCTAGGGTTAATGATATCTTCACTGTCAGGCAAATGACGGGCAATGGAATTCAGGATTTCCTAGCACGATTCAACATAGTAAGGATGAGCCTGAACATGTCAGAAGGGATGGCATTAGCCACCATTCAAAATAGGTTAAATAGGAACAGATCAAAAGCAACCAGAAAACTACTTAATAGACTCATGAAGTACCCCCCCTCCCAACAACGTGAGAAGAGATCCACAACGCCTATTGCGCCAAAGTGAGGGTAGGCGAGGATGACCTGAACGGCCCGCTTCAACGATTAACATCAATCCATATGAAATAAGGAGAGATCGATGCAATGACAGATGAAGGGATCAAATACCACATTTCAATCGAGAGAGGCATCAACTATATATCCGACCGTACCTTACCAAAATAAAAGAGGAATGCCTCCACTACTATCTGCTCATAATTTTTGTATTTCCCTCTCAGAAATAGTTCACGCACTAAAGAAGCTTCGCACGAAGGTGCACCGGCCGTAAATGATGAAGTCGGACACAAGCATAAGGAGGTCAAACGTCCTGTATAAGTTCCACTAGGAAAGAGGACACAAGACCGATGACTACATAGGCCTGTGACAAGAAGTAGTAAGAATGTTAAATCAAGGATACCTGAAAGAACTGCTGAGCTACAGAGGATCAGCTAACTTCGCTCGAGGGCGCGATCAACCTCAAGGACCTCCAAAGCCACCATCACATGCTCGTACCATACAAATGATCATTGATGGCAGCCACGACACAGTAATCAACCATGTGAAATTCACCACCACACATAAACTCAAACGGATAGTCGTCCGTGAACGGTACGGTGACCTCGAATATAGTATCATCTTCGATAAGTCAGATATCGACAGTTTGTCTTCCCCTCAATAAGATGCTTTGGTTATAACTTTATGCATGGCGGATACTAATGTAAAAAGAAAAATGGTGGATAATGGAAGTGGCGCGTGTATTGTTCACCCACAAGTTCTCATGCAAATGAGGATTGAGGTTAAAATAATACTGCATTTCATAGCACTAACGGGTTTTTATAATATAGTAGAGCGAACATCTGGAGAAATAGTCTCACATGTCCTGGCAAGAGGGGTTACCCTAAAAACGGCATTTCACGTTATTAACCAAGAAACGGTCTACAACGCCATCATAGGACGACCATGGATACATGCCATGCGAGCCGTCCCTCCAAGCTTCTATCAAGTAATCAAATTTCCCACCCCATGAGGGATATTTAACATTTGAGTGAGCCACGTGCCGCCCAAGAATGCTACCATATATCCCAAGATTGCACACACACCAAACAACTAAAAGGGGCAAGTGCAGAATCATAGCAATCAGACATGTCGGGAACCAAACCCGACATACAAATAGAGGCCATCAAAGACCCGGACATAGTAGAAGCTTGAAAGGCAACCATAGAAGATCTCGAACCCGTCCAATTGGATAATACCAATAGCACAAAAAGGGCTTATGTTGGATACAACCTCTCGGAGCCAGGTAAGTATTGTGAGTTTTTGACTAACAGTGCCGATTTGTTTTCTTTTTCCCACTCAGATATGCCAGGAATCCCAATGGATATCGACACGCACAAGCTGAACGTCATACCACTTTATCCACCGATACAGAAAATTGGGAGAAAGTTCAATGTCGTGATCAAGGAGGCGGTTGGCGAGGAGGTTGATGAATTACTCACAAATGGTTCCAATCAGAGAATCAAAATATCCCCAATGGGTCGCCAATATGGTCATGGTCAAAAAGAAGAAGGGGAAATAGCGAATGTATGTCTACTTCACCGATCTAAACAAAGCATGCCCGAAGGACTCTTTACCGTTACCTCACATCGACCAACTTATCGATGCAACAGTAGGGCATGGACTGCAGAGCTTCTTGGATACCTATGCTGGTTATGACCAAATTCTAATGGCTAAAGAAGATCAAGAAAAGATCACTTTCATCACTCATCGAGGAACGTACTGCTATAAGGTGATGTCCTTCGGGCTTAAGAATGTAGGGGCCACGTATCAAAGGTTAGTCACCAAAATGTTCAAAGAACAATTTGGTAAGACAATGGAGGTTTACATCGATGACATGCTAGTGAAGTCGACAAATAAAGAGGATCACATTGGTCATCTGAAGGAAGCCTGTGAGATTTAAGGCAGTACGGGATGAAACTGAATCCCGAAAAGTACGCCTTCGGCGTAACTTCTGGAAAGTCCCTTGGTTTACTAGTGTTACAAAGGGGAATATAGGTCAACCCGGATCAAATCAAGGCCATCAATTCAATATTGGAGATATAACCAGCAAAAAGTAGGTTTAGAAATTAACAGGGAAAATAGCCATCCTATCAAGGCTCATAGCACAATCCTCGGGTAGATGCCACAAATTGTTTAATGTGCCAAGGAAACACCACGAGCTGCTATGGAATGAAGAATGCTTCGACGTCCTGAGAAAACTGAAAACATATTTATCCTTGCCACAACTACTCGTCAAAGCGGACCCAGGTAAATGTCTATTTGTGTATCTAGTAGTTTTCGAATTTGCGGTAAGCGTAGTCTTGGTCCGTGAAAATAAAAGTACACAGTCTTCGATTTACTATATCAGCAAAACTTTAATTGATGCCGAAACAAGTTACCCTCACCTTGAAAAACTAACTCTGCATTGGTCGTAGCTTCCCAGAATTTTAGACTGTACTTTCAATGTCACCCCATAAAGGTTGTGACAACCTCCCCCTAAGAGGTATCCTACACAAACCCAAACTATCGGGTAGACTAGCCAAGTGGACCACAGAACTAAGCGAACATGACATAATGTACCAACCACTAATTGCCATTAAGTCACAGGTGCTCGCCAAATTCATCACTGATTTCAGCAAAGAAATATTGTCCGAGGTAGAAAAGGAAGCACTCCGCATTTCCACACATACCAATCTTTGGGTCCTCTACATTGACGGTGCCTATAATGCCTCGGGATCGGGACTAGGACTCATACTCAAGGTCTCTACAGGCGAAGTAATTTTCCAGTCCATACGATGCCCCGAGATGACTAACAACGAGGTCGAGTATGAAAATGTGATTGCAGATTTTAAGTTAGCCCTCAAATATGGCACTCGATGACTCGTCCTCCAATGTGACTCTCAACTCGTGGTGAACCAAGTCACCGAGACTTTCTAGATCAACATAATAGAGACTACAAAGGTACCAGTCGAAAAAATCCACAAACTACCACCAGAATTTGATGAATTCCACCTCGACCAAATACCCGGAGTGAAGAATAACAAAGTTGATGGCCTCGCTAAACTAGCTGCGACCACCAAAAATATCAACAAGGAAAATGTGATCACCCTCCTTCATTCCGCAATAAACCACGTCGAGGTACATTCTATAAACTTAACTTGGGACATGCGTAACCTATTTGCAGGATGGAACGCACCTGCAAGATAGAAAAGAAGCCAAAAAAACTCCGGGTACAAAGGCAGCTGGATACATCCTAGTAAACGGTGATCTCTACCAAACAAGGCGAGTACTGGAAGAAGTACACGAAGGGCACTGCGGTGCCCACACGGGAAATAGCACCTTCGTCTGATACCTCATCCGCACCGGGTACTACTGGCCCACCATGAAAAAGAAGTCGTGGACTATGTTAGGAGATGTGAATAATGTCAAAAGTACGCCTCTATGATACATCATGGGCTATGTTAGGAGATGTGAACAATGTCAAAAGTACGCCTCTATGATACATCAAGCAGGGGAACTCCTTCATTCCGTAACTTCACTATGGCTATTCATAAAGTAGGGAAAGGACATAATCGGCCCCCTCCCATCAGGACGAGGTAAGGTATGCTTCCTTTTGGTTTTAACTGACTACTTTTCTAGATGGGTGGAAGCAGGTGCATACCCTCAGATACGTGAGCAGGACGTCATCACATTCATATGGAAAAACATAATATGTCGTTTTGGTATCCCCAAAGAAATCAACACCGACAATGGATCTCAGTTCGTCGGAAAAAGAACGACTGAGTTTTTCAAAAAATGGCACATCAAACGAGTACTCTCCATGCCATATCACCTTGCTGCCAATGGTCAAGCCGAATCCTCTAATAAGTTAATAATGTATATATTGAAAAAGAAGCTTGCGGATACAAAAGGGCTATGGCTTGAACTACTACTGGAAGTATTATGGGAATACCGTACTACGCCAAAAACCAACACAGGAGAAATGCAATATTTACTGGTGTACGGGACTGACGCAGTTATACCCGCCGAGGTTAAAGAACCCAGTTTGATATACTCTAATGAAAGTGGACCAAGCAATGACGAAAGTAGGTTACAAGATCTGGATGAAGTCTAAGAACGGAGAGACATGGCCCACATAAGAATGGTAGCCCAGAAACACTAAGTAGAAAGATACGACAATAAGAGAGCCAGGATACGACCACTCAAAGTCGGAGACTACGTCCTCGAGGCCAAAAATCAAGCATCAAAAGACCCTAATGAGGGAAAATTGGGAAAGAACCGGGGCTGACCATACAAAATCATAGATGCAGCAAACAAAGGAGCGTTCCAGTTAGAAACAATGGAGGGAAAACTACTCCAAAACAACTGGAATATCGCCCACCTCAAGTACTTCCACTTCTAAAAGAAGGCATCACCTAAGTCGTACTCTTTTTCCCTTACCCGGGTGTTGTCCCAATCGGGGCTTCCCGAGGATATTTCTAACAAGGCGGCAAGGGAGATGCCTCAAGGATCGAATTGATTCATTACATCAACCCATCAATATGATCTTTGGAGCAAAGTAATGAGGAACTAGATATAGATAATCGAATCCCCATTGTTATGCAAAGTCGACATGTCTGGATATAGATAATCAAATCCCTATTGTATGTACAGTGTTGACATGTGATTGTCACAAGAATTTAATCAAATCTCCATTGTATGTGCAGAGTCGACATGTGATCCTTACAAGTATATAATTGAACCTCCATTGCATAAACAAAGTCGACATGTCTTCCTACGGGAATACGATCAAATCTCCAAGAAATGGCCAAGGTCATCGATAAAAACATGAGTTTGAACTCATTCGAACTACGATGGGATCCTACTTTGACGACAACTCGAAGAAACATCCCAATGGCCAAGGCCATTGACAAAAACATGAATTCAACCTCCTTCGAACTATGTTGGGATCCTACTTCGATGATAGCTCGAAGCAACATCCCAATAGCCAAGGACATTGATAAAAACATGAGTTCAACCTCGTTCGAACTACAACGGGGTCCTACTTCGACGACATCTCGAAGCAACATCCCAATGGCCAAGGCCATCGACAAAAACATGAGTTCAACCTCGTTGGAACTATGACGGGATCCTACTTCAACGACAACTTGAAAAAATATCCCAATGGCCAAGGCCATCGACAAAACATGAGTTCGACCTCGTTCGAATACAATGGGATCCTACTTCGATGACAGATCAAAGCAACATCCCAATGGCCAAGACCCCATCGACGATAATATGAGTTCGACCTCGTTCGAACTACGACGGGATACTACTTCGATGACATTTCGGAACAACATCACAATGGCCATGGACATCGATAAAAACATGAGTTTGACCTCGTTCGAACTGCGATGGGATACTACTTTGATGACAGTTCAAAGTAACAACCAATTTGCCAAGACCATCGACGATAATATGAGTTCGACCTCGTTCGAACTACGATGGGATCCTACTTAGACGACAATGTGAAGAAACATCCTAATGGCCAAGGCCATCGATGATAATATGAGTTCGACCTCGTTCGAACTATGATGGGATCCTACTTTGACAACGGTTCGAAGCAACATCCTAACGGCCAAGGCCATCAATGATAACATGGATTAGATAAATGCGATAAAGGACGAATCGACGAAATAAATTTTACATTACATCAAAATATTATTTGCACTTGCTCTTACAAATGGGATCGAGAAGGCCCCCTTGCGAAACCCCCAAAACAAAAGCACGTACAAATAAAGACTACACATCATCCCCGGTGAGGTAAGGATCTTCGTACCACGAGTCCAAGGAAAGACGGTTCGCATCATTAGAGTTGATGTCATCCCCGTCAGGTGTGAGAGGGTCGTACCCGCATGCTTCACGAGATGAACGAGCTTCGACAGCCAAAAGCTCCACCTCAGTAGCTCTTCCCTAGGCATAAAAGCCTTATATACATCAAGCCGAGCCTCCATGTGGACCCATAACTTATATAAACGAAGGGGCATGACCGGATCGATTGAGGAACGAGACGTAGAAGGCTGAGAACGCCGACTTGAAACCTCCGCCCTTAGCGAGGCCATTTGTCCATTTAACGCAGCCAGATCCGCCTCCAGTTGTTTGACACCCCCTTCGAGCCCTGCAACCTTATGACTAGAAGCTTCCTTCTCTTCAGCCAACTCCGAACTACAAACACGGAGGGCATTCTCCAAAGATGTGTTTCCAGAAATAGCTACCGCCAACTTATCAGTGACGACGCTCAGCTCGCCCTTAAGCACCTCTACCTCTACTGCCTTTGCATTCAACTCATCGGTCAAACCAGCCACCTTTGCCTGCAAGTCAGCATTTTAGACCATCACCCCTACTCAACTCAAGATTGTCGTCTTTCACCTTGAGGGAAGCCTCGAGTTCACTATTACGAGCGTCAGTTTTCATGAGCTCCTCATCCCGCTCCCTCAACTCTTCAATCTTATGCTCAAATTGGTCCTTCCACTATTTTAGCCCCTCGCGAAACAACTGAAACTCAGGGTCCTGATGATAAATATCGGCCATCGCCCGATGCTTAGCACGATACTGATGATATTTGGACGACATTCTCATAAAGGCCTATTCTTTTCCTCTCTCGACGCTCTTGCTCAACCTCCATAATGAGGGTTTAGTAAAAAAATAAGAGGGAGAAATTAGAAATAAAGTACAGAACGATGATCACTGTGCAAACCCAACGACGAAAAGGAAAGAAAAGGCACATACCTGCAAAGCCATGCCGACGACCTTCTGAGACAACTCCACGTCGCCACAGCCCTAAGAATCTCACTTTCAGGAACGTCACATAGAGGAGCTAGGGCAGACGCCACTTGCTCGCTATTCAGCGGCAAATTGTAGTCCCTCGGGATGACAATATGACGGTTAAACCCATCTATTCTAACCTCCACATGGGTATGGCGACCCATGTACTCATTGACTTCATTTGGGTCGACATATGAACCTGAGCCATCACCCTCAACACAACACACTCCAACATTGGACAACACACCACCCTGAGCGGAGTGCACTGAGCCATATCTTGGGTAAACTCCTTCCACTTGGAGAGATCTTCCCAATAAAATGGCATCAGCCATAAAAACGGGCACAGGGGTTGTCTACGACACCCTGATTCTATCAGTGTCCATGTCCACGCCCTTCCCAAGTTCCAGCCTCCTCCTTTTTCTCGACGGAGGCTCATCCCCATTAGAGGATTCGTCCAAATGGTGTAAGTCTGGTACAGAAGAAGCCTCTTCCCTCACAACCACGACTCGATACGAACGGACCTTCTCATTGAATAGGTTGAGGGTGACCCTCTCGAACAGACTCACGCAAAACAAACTGTGTGTCTGCAATAGTAACGACTTGTCGTAATGCAGGGACTGGCGCCCTTCGCCTGGAAGCTCCTCTACCTA
This sequence comes from Nicotiana benthamiana, assembly GCA_034376525.1. NCBI lineage: Eukaryota > Viridiplantae > Streptophyta > Magnoliopsida > Solanales > Solanaceae > Nicotiana > Nicotiana benthamiana. Next base: position 105,084,493 of record CM067335.1, on the reverse strand, counting down.
TCATCATAAAGGGTTGTGTTATTAAATAAGATCGCATGACCAATGAAGTAGTAAGTAAAATATTTACCAAAGGGGACTTTAGGGTCGTAATGCTTTATAAAGGCATGCCAATCTCGAGTTTCTACGACATGAGGCAATAGACGTGCTACCCAATCCCTAATATCCGCAATAGGGTGAGGTGGACGTCCCATAGCTACAAATGGGAAGCAAATAAACTTTACAATGAACACAGAAGAAATGAGAGTAAAACGAGTGGCGATACTTACGAGCCTCATTCCATCGCTCCGGGAACCTGGAGGAGTCAACGACATGTTCGGATTTGACAAATAAATACTTATGCCAAAAAATATGACTTGCCCGATCATCAGTCTCGGCCACAAGCCCCTTCGTACCACAAAGCCTCAAGTGTACCATGGTACCTCTGTGAAAGCCAAGCATGAACAGGTGCAAATGGTGATGGATAGAAACGCTACACTCTGCCAATTTTACATACTTGGTCAGTAGCAGAAGTACCTTGAGTGTATATGGCGAAAGTTGTGTTGGACAAACTTGGTAGAACCTACATAATTCTTCCGCTAAGGGGAATAGGGGAAGACTATAGCCGATCATAAAAGGGTACTAATAGAAACCACAATACCCAAGTCTTTGGACATCCATGTAATCTCTCCCCGTTGGAACCATTTCTACATGAGCGGGAATGCCATACTTTACACGAAGAGCATTGATATGAACTTGCTACGTCTTAGAAAATACGTGGTTCGGAATAAGAGGGGGATCTTTGAGGAAGTCACTCGAGGATAAAGGTTGCCTCGGTAGTAACTCTACCACCGTAGGAAGGATGTTACCCTCTTCTACCATCGTACCATCGCCACCAGAAGGGTCGTCGTGAACAATGGGGTGACCTTAGGGAACTCTTCACAAGAACGAGGAGACCTTGAAATGATGTCATTCAAAGTAATATCAACACAAAAGGAAGAAGGAAAAAGAAGCTTCAAATAAAGAACGTAAGAAGAAACATAAGGACATGAGAGCAAATAAGAAAGAGTTAAAGAAGTTATCAAGAATGAAGGGGCTAAAAACTTTCGAAAAAACAAACCGTTCACATATTTATAGGGTTGGGTGGCGCCAGAATTGAAGCGGCAGGTCACAAAGTAGCGCAGAATTGAAGCATCAAGCCATTAGTTCCTGCCTCGAAAACCTGCGTGGTGATGACGCATGTGGAGTTGACATCATTTCCCGGTAAAGTGTATCACTCGATGTATTGCGGAACACGATGCCCGTCCCTCATTGGCCACATCATAACGTTTCAACGGATCAAATTTCTCCATAAGAACGTATGAAGTCCGCTCATCGATGACACACCCAGTTGCAACCCCGACAAGCGGAGGGATTAACTGTATGGGTCCAAATTTGACCGATCCCGACCAACGACGAGCACGACAAATGATCGGGTATCTTCGAGTCGACGTCCCGAAGGAGACGACCTTAAGGCAAAAGAAGAGACTATGCGGCCCTTGTAATAGTATAAGTCCATTAGGAATATTTTGTCGAATATTTCTTGTATTTTGTCTTTTACAATTTAGAAGAATTTCTCTCTTAGTATAAAAGGGGGACAATAACCTTGTAACGTGGCATCTGGATTCTGAAGAGATTGTGCTTCTTGAATGAAAGGAAAATTAACGACCATCTTCTCTTCATCTATTATTCTTTCATGAGATTATTATATTCAGCTAAGATTTACCCCTTTATTTTTAATTGATTTGTTCAAAACGGTTTTAATATTTTTTGAGTCAAACCGTCACAGATTTAAGTCGTGGAAATATCCTCTTGTAGAACTGTAGGATAATACTGCATACAATAGATCCTTGTGGTCCGGCCCTTCCCCGAACCCCCGCATAACGGGAGCTTAGTGCAGCGGGCTGACTAATCTAAGTTATCATAAATAAATGTGTTTCTCTTTTATTCTTATGGTAAGCTAGTTTTTCCTTTGCTTTACTTTGAATGTAATTTTGTGTTCCAATTAATTATGTCACTAGTTCATTGGTGTTTTGCTGTGCTGAAATGAATAATAGATGTATAACATTTCAATCTTTCATACAAAAACCTGGATGACTATTAAATCTTCAAATTGATGTAGTTTGGTACTGAAATAATAGAGTTGTTATATTTCCTTTTAGTTTAATAAAAGAAATCTATTCCACAATTTTCATTTTCGTGAAAGCAGTACTAGGTCCTACTATTTATAGGAAGTAAGTGTCTCAGCCTTAATTGGGTTTATGATAAATGAGGAGTTTAAATTTAAGGTAGGAAGAAAATTGAGGGTCACTGATATTACTGTCTGGTTTTGGATTTATATCTGTACTGCTAATGAAGTTACAATCCTTTTTAAGTAACTATGTTTCGACCATCTCCAACCCAGCGCTATATTTTGTACCAAACGCTATTTTGATGTAGTATGGCACCATTTCTTATACCATTTTGGTGTGTGAATAGTGTTATTCTAAATTTAGTGTAACAATATTCATCAACACCATTACTATTTATCTATATTTTGTTACTATCTTTTATTGTGTAATACTTTTAATTTAACATATTATAAATTTTGAATTACTTGTACTTTTTATGTAATATCTTTAAAGTATTAATTTATATTTTAATTCTGGTGTATAATTTTTATATATTTTATTTTTATATAAAACTATAAGTTAATTTTATTATAAGTTACAATAGTATATATATGACCATCAACAAAAATAAAAAGTGCTATTCTGAAATATAATATGTTGTTAATAAACAACATAATGTTTTGCAGATCTGAAAGGATTTATTTTATGAAATAAAAAATAAATTTAAATAAAATAAAATGATATAATATAGAAAGAGAGAAGAATATAATAGGAATATTCTTTTTTGGTGTAAAAATAGAATAATGGGTTAGAGTTAATTTGTATTATTTTAGTGTTTACACCAGTTTGGTGTAAAAAATGGTACAATGGTTGGAGATGCCCTTAGTCTGTCTTTAGATGTAAATATCCCAAATTATCTCACGATTAAACTACAAAATTTTAAATCATTTGTAGTTTTGAGTGTGAATGGTAGATTCAGTTTTTTGACATATAGCATTCAACAGATACTCATTTGAAAGAGTGAGTTCTGAAAAATATATCTAGTTTTTCTTTTACTTATTTTTCTCACACACACACACACACATATATATATATATATATATATATATATATATATATATATATATATATATATATATATATATATATATATATATATATATATATATATATATAAAGAGAATCGGATCTTCAAAAACTGAATTATGCTGAACAAGTAAGTTCATGATTATATCAGCCAGTCTTAGTGCCTTTAAGAGAAATGTAGTTCTCATACTATTTGTGGATGTACTTTTACATCAAGGCTGTGGATCGTATATTTTAAAATAGTTCAAGGACTTTATTTGTTGAAAAAGTAACTTAAATAGCCTCGTACATAAGCACTTGTACAATCTATATAAACTTGCTAGAAAGAGTAAACAGTAAATTTCAGGGGCAAATTTACCTTTTGAGGTATGGAAGTTGAAGCACCTATTGGCTTTGCCAAATTATGTTATGTATTCATATATAATACTTAAAAGTTTAAAATAATTGACCATGAGTATCCACTATGATCATCTTTGACCACGATAAATTTACTCTAAAATAAGGGAAGCACTCACGATCTGTTACTACTAAATTTGACTGGTTATAGTATAAAAGTCACTTAGGGGTCGTTTGATTGGGAAACAAGTTATTCCGTAATTAATTATTCTAGTATTAGTTACCTTGGGATTAGTTATTCCACCTTCCTATGTGGATAAAAAAATACTACAATCCCGGAATTAGTTATACTACAATTTTATCATAATCAAACATGAAATAAACTCATCTCAAATTTAATTTCAAAATTAATTATTCTTATTCCTCGTATCAAACGAGCCCTTATTATTTTCTGCAGGGTTCAATGCAAACCATGACTACAATTAAGTTGAGATCTCCATTCCACCACCGTATCCCCTCTCCCTTTCATAAAACAAATAAATAAGCAGAAGTTAGCCGTTGGCTAATTTGAAAATCGCAGACACTGAATCCTGATATAAATATATTCCTATCACACGTTCCTCGTGTCCATTCTTCAGATATTTATTTATTTTTATTAAGATTTACGTTTATTATATATACACTTATTTTGTAGTTGAAGTTGAAAGAATTGAAAATTAAATATTAAATGGAAAACAGACCTGGTCTTTCGGATTGACAATTACAAGAATGTGACACTACGTCTAATAATCCCATCTTTAAAGAGTTGAACAAGTTTCGTTTTCAAGAAATGGACATTAGTTGAAATTCTAAAATTACCTTTTTTCGCTCCTTATAATTAAATTATAGGAAAAAATACGAAAATTTGAATTTGCATCCCGGGATTACTCAATGACAGGGCAAACTATTAAAAATATAATTTACTATCAAATGATAAAAATGTGAACGATAATACTATCAAAAGTCTCGATAGGCTCGTAATAAATTTGTATATTTTGCACGATAATAGCGTAAAACAAAATGACATTATTGTATATTTGACCAAATACGATAAATCTCAAACTAAAGAATAATCAAAATCAATAATTATTACTTATTACTACTACATTATACAAACTTGCAACTTATATATCTTTCATTTTCAAAAAGAAAAGTCCAAAAAAGGATGAAAATAGAAAATTAATTATCATCCCCTCCTTTTGGTTATACAATTAAGTTCATTTTAGTACCAGCTGGTTTTTAAGGAAAAATAAATAAAGACTAACAAAAGTGTAAAAACTATATAAAATTTCTCCAAATATTTCTTTAGTGTAAAAATCTGCGCCTTTCTGTGTAGATAATGGGGCAAAATGAGGACCCAAATCTCCAACCAAATGACCCTTTTCACACCAACCTGTGAAAAATGCTCACTCTTTTCTTTTTCTCAATCTTAAACAGACCCAGAATCTTTTTCAAGATTATTTTTTTCTTATTTATATTCATCACTCCCCCGGTGGCTGAGTTGGGTGAAGTTGTTTGGTGAAAATTGGTTGATTTTTATTGGTGGGATTTTGCACTTTACCTGCGCCTTTCAAACGAGTAGCCTTTAGATTCTTGCTATTTTTAATTGGATTTTTCGGGAGGAAATTGATTATTTCTTTTTATTGATGCGTCGTGCGGTGCAGAAAAGATGTTCTTTCCTATGTTTTAAAGGGATTGAGGTTCTTGTTCTTTTGGTTATTGAACATGGCTTCTGATTGTTCTTAAGGTTTGACAAGTCGTATTTGGTTCAGAAAATTGAGAAAATAGAATTATTTTTGGGCATTTATTGTTTGATAAAAGCGTAATCTTTCCTCATTTGGTAGTTTTTTCCTCTTTTTCTTTCCAGTTTGCATTAGGATTTTTGACTATAGTTTCTCAATAACAGAATTGAATCAAGGCAAAGAGATACTTCTGTTAACTGTGATTAGTGCCTTCCAATTTGATTTATCATTGGCATTTTTTTTTAATTTTAGGATTTAAGAAGTTTTGCCTCTGCTACTTAGATGATTGCAACAGGGAAATTCTGGTTGCAGAACTAGGTTAGTATTATCTGCTGTGAGGAATTGCAGTGAACATGGATATTTGGGTTGTGGCTGCAGCTGCTGGTGCTGGTTATATTGCCCAGCATTGGAAGGATCTCTTAAAAAGTAGACATGAATTTTCAGATTCGTCTCTTAGGTCTCGTAGTTTTCTAAGAACTGAGTCATTACTGCGTATGCAGCAAGTCCTGGATAATAATTGTTCCTCCCCTGTAGAGACACCGAGAATGAAACTAGGAGAATGTCATGATCTGGAAGTGGCTTCCACCAGCAGTTTGGCTGATGAAAACCTAGGGATGTCTTGTGGAAGCATATGTGATGACATTAATGAACCGGGATATGAGTCATTACTACCCCAGTCTACGACTGAATTGGCCTTTTGTTATGGTGGTAATGCAAGGAGAAAGAGCAGCCTTAGGAGTAGAAGAAAAATTGGGCATCTTATAAAGCCTCTAAATTGTTTAGAAAGTTGTCTCATGGCTCAATTATACAAGGAACATGGTGAAGTTGAGGACTATATTTTTAGTTCAAACTCTTCACCATGGACACCAACTGTGAGGTCATTTGTAGTTACCGATGGAAGCAGAATTATAAGCAGAGGTACGTCTAATTCCTTAACAAGAGGTGCTGGACACCATAAGCTGCAGGATAGCTTTTCAAAATTGAATACTGTATTTGGAGTCCCTCAACTACCTAGTGTTGGATCCATGGAGCTCCAGGGAAAAGCCAAGGTGAAGGATCATTCCGGAAGATTTGGTGATTTCATTAAAATGAACAATGAGAGACATGGCAGTTTACAAGGTAATTTTTTCCGTTGGACACTGATTTTATAACCGTTTCCGTGATAAAATTAATGAACTACATAGATTAAATTTTAGACACTGGAATAGCAATATTCTTTAAAAGAATTTAAAACCAGTAGAGCCAAAGGGGATGTAGCTCCCAGATATTTTCCATCAAGATATTATGCTAATGCACAGCTTTGCAAAATGGTAGTTAACTTTCGCACAATGAAACACATGAATGATTTATCCGTTTACCTGCAACAGTTGATGGAATGCAAAATAATTTGTAAGAGAGATGGTCGTTTTGTACCTTAATCAGTGTCATGTATGTTTCTTTCTTTAGACTTCTACTTGAGATACTAAGGCTTTTGAAGCTCATAACTGCCCATGACTTACCTGCTAATGGCACAATAAGTGAATACTAACTTCTATCTGTTTAGTAAGTAATACTAACAGCTCCTATTATCCCCCATTTTATGGTTGTCTTGAAATCAGGATCATCTCATGGTGTGCTTCTTTTCTGTCTTGGAATATCTGTGGGCATAATATCTTCTTTCTGGAAAAATAGAAATGAAATGTATAAATTAAATGAGATGCTGAGACAGTCAGAGAATTTGGTTCAAGATCTACATGAGGAACTTGAGATGAAAGATTCATTAACTGTGAACGAGCTTGCCGCTGAAGATTGTGAGTCGCAAGATACACATAATGATTCTTCAAACAATGAAGCTTTACATGCACCTTCCCCTAAAGGGAAGTTGGATAAGTTGTCAACAAATAACGATGAAGATTGTCAAAGCCAGAAGACAGAGGAAGAATCTATGAGTAAAATTGAAGCAGAGCTTGAAGCTGAACTGGAGAGGTTAGAATTAAGTATGAACTCGTCTAAGTTGGAGGGGAAACTCGCAGAGTTAGATGAGGTAGGAATGCTTTCTGATTCATTCATCTCTATGCCCTTTTTTTCCCTTTTCGCGTAGCAAAAATGTAACTTGCTTACTTTGATACTCCATTCTTGCAAATACAATTATCTTATTAGAGAAGTTAATTTAGGCCTTATATGCACATAAGCATTTTGGTCAAGATCTACAGCTTGTTAACTTTGACAGCTTATGAATTTATGTTTTTTCAAGGAAGCTGTAGAGCTTATCGTTGGTAACGGATAAGCTTGATTTTCTTATATGCTAATAATGCTATGCAAGATAGTACTTCCATCAGTTGTTGCCATTAGAAATAACTATTCAGGAGGATCTCTCTAGTGCTTACTGGTTTCTGGCAGTTATGTTGCATCTTGTTGCTGAGCTCTTTAGCCTCTAATACTGCTATTAGTAGGATGTGTGCCTTACATTTATTAGTCGTATGACAGATCTAATATCTTTATTGAACTTTATGAAAATATATTCGTTGTTCTCTTAGACATTATATCCTTCTCGCTTTCCTCAGGTTCGCCCAATTTTTTTCTTCTCTTGCTATCTTCTTGATCTGGATAGTATATGGATCGGCAACTTTTTCAGCTTATACTATGTAGGAGGGTGGTTCTTTAGAAGATTGAGAAAATTTTATATGCGAATTTGTTTTTGTGCTTCACTTTGCTTGATCTAATGTGCAATTTAGGCATATCTTGTTTTTGCATTCTCTTTGTGTTGGAGATCGTCTTAATGTTTTCTTTTCCAGATATTTGTTGAACTTTGTGGTCCGGCCTTCCACGGACACCGCACATAGCGGGAGTATAGTGCACCGGGCTGCCTTTTTTCTTTCTTGTCAGTCTTTAATCATCACTAGGATCTCTAGCTTTCGCATGTATCATCAATCTCAATCTTCATCTAGTTGCTCTATTCCTTGATCCACTAATGAAGAAGTTCAATATTCATATCTTTACTAGGAGAACCATTAGGTTTACGATTGGTAGGATCGGTATCATCCATATTTGGTTTCTAGAAGGAATCTATGTTATAGTTTGAAAACTTCATAGGGTAGTTCTCAGGAGAGACTTAGAAGTTATGACTGGTGCAACTCTTTTACATCCACTAGTAAATGAAAATGAATCTCATGTTGCTTCTGTGAAAAGAAAACGGAAAACAACCTATACGTACCATGTTAAGCTATACATGTATAGAGTCAGTTGTCTGCTATTTTAAAGAAGCTTTAATAAGTGTTCAATCTTTTGCAGCTTGCTCCAGGCTTTGTGCCAGATCTAGCCAAGGGGGAGTTAAGAGCTGAACTCTTTAGTAGACAGGCCAAAGGTCAGCCTTATGCAGATCAGGATGCTAGTGCAACCTCGACCCCTCATCCTGTTGACTACGCTGTCTCGCCAAGAGAGCTGAGCTTACGGCTGCATGAAGTCCTTCAATCACAATTAGAAGAACGCCTCAAGGAGCTTGAGATAGCACTTCAGAACAGTGAAAGGAAAGTTCGGTATATGGAAGCAGAACTTGTAAGTTCTTGGAGGGATTCCTCAAACAGTGAAGGGGGTTCTTCTTCCAGCCATGGTAGTCCTGTAACTAAAGTTGAACAACGTACAGCGGACCAGCCTGTGCTGATCAATTTATCGGGGGAAGCTTTAGATGCATACAACGAGGCTTTTGACGAGTTCATAAGGTTAAATGAGTCAGAGGAAGAGGATGTTGCTGTTGCATCAGGGGTTAAGAAGAGCAACCACCAAGAAAACTCGCACGAACGGGAACATAACTTTGACTTGATTGAGAATGGCAGGACGAATGATGAAAGTGAAGATGGTGATGATGAGATGGAAAAGTTGTTAATTAGGCATATTGTTGAGAAAGCCAGGAAAGGCTCTCCAGCAGTTTCAAATGTGAGAGCTTTGTTATCCCTTGATGATAATGAACATTGATATATTCTCAATACAAAGTAAAGAGGGAAAAAAAAAGATTTTTGCAGTTAATTGACTACTTTTCATGCACCCACGACTTATAAGTCAATTTGCCTGTATTCTCAAACATGATCCTTTTTCAAACTGCCAAATCCTCAGATAACTAGTTCTGTATTAGCAGAACGTTCGAGCTTAATCAGCTTGAAGCCTTGAACTACCAAATGCCTCTGTCCCTACCCTATCCAAAAATAAATAAATAAATAAAAATGAAAGAAGAATAAAAGAAATATAAAATATAAAAAGATGGGACTGGAGTTGCAACTTGCAACCTACATGCACCTCCCAAGGGTAGGGTGTGGGGTCGGGGGTTTATGGTAAAACAGAAACTAATATTATTACTATTCGCTCAGGTCCAAAATAAGTGATTTTTTAGTTATTTCCATACGAATTAAGAAATTCACCTTTTAATATTAATTAGGAATAAAATTGATCATATTAACCTTTACTGTCTCTTCACATAAATACTCCTAACACATGCTCCAACACTATTTACTCCAAGAGTAATGTACGAAAAAAATAATTAATTCGTTCTTGAAATCTGAAAAAATTATTTATTTTGGACCACAAAGAAGGCCAAAAATTACTTATTTTGGACCGGAGAGAGTAATAAGGTTTAGTACAAAAACCTTCCAAGGTTGTTAGGCACTAGGGATATACATAGGTTGGGTTGGTTCGGATTTTACAATTACCAAACCAAATCAAACCAATTGTGTCAGCTTATTAAATCTAAAGACCAAACCAAACAAAGGTTGAAATTCGAGTTTCTCAATATCGGTTTTTCTCAGATTTTCTCGAGTTTTCGGGTTATTCGGTTTTTTCGGATTTTTTTCCTGTAAAATCTTTGTAGAACAAAACATATAATATATGCTCAAAATATTATTTTAATCCCAGTAAGATACAACTACATAAAGTATTTTCCAAGAAAAAAATATAAAATATAAGATGTGTCATGACATTATCCTAAAATATTCAACCATAAAGACAATAAAATTATGTAATATAATATTGCTAATTAAAAGGCATAATAAAAATAAACATAATCTAAAAGCACTAAGTCATGCTAAAATAAATAGACTAATAAGGGAGTATTAATTACATGATTAAAAGCTAAAGCAAAATAAAACTAGGTTATATATGCATTTTTATCTAAATTATTGCAAAACAAAAAATAGATATTCAATACATTCCCGTTCGTAATATTGAATTGAATGTCTTTTGTTAGTATTAGTATAGATTGTTAGCATTATTTAATTTACTAATATTAATGGCTATAATACTTATTGGAGCATTCAAAAGTTCTAATTCCAACCTTGAAATAATACCTTAAAAGATAAAATTATGAATTTTTTAAAAAAATATTTATAAATTACAATAAGTATATTTATATATTAAATATATCTAATTTTTAATATATGTAGTATCGGGTTGGTTTGGTTTCGGTTTGACTTTCTTTTGTTAAAACCAAACCAAACCATTACGGTCGGATTTTTTTTCCAACACCAAACCAAGTCAAACCAAACCATAGTCGGGTTTTTTTTCTCGGTTTGACTTGGATTATCGAATTGGTGCGGTTTGTCAGTTTCCTTTATACACCCCTATTAGGTATTGTTAAAATAATTAAAAAGAGGACGAAAAAGTTATAATTTACTTATTATGATTTATCTTGTGCCTTAAGTTCGGGCTTAAAGGGTGTTTGGATTGACTCATTTTAAGTGTATTGATTTTTAAGCATTTTTTAGTTTTTGTGATGTTTGATAATGATAAAAAGTGTTTAAAAGCACTTGCTTTTAGGCACGAAAAGTACCAGCTTATGAGTTTCAGCTTTTAGCTTATAAGCTACTCCCTCCGGTTCATAATCAGTGACCTTTTGATATTTTTATTTTGGTTCAAAAGAAATGTCTTTTTACATAATTAAGAAGGAATTGATTTTATTTTTCCAAAATTTGCCCTTATTTACATATTTTAATGTGTCAAGATAACAATATGCAAATTTTAATTAAAGGTAATTTAATTAGGAGTTCATATTTCTTAAATGGTGTGTTAAAGGTCAAAAAGTCACTTATTATGAACCACAGGAAGTAATTTTTAAGTGTCAATCCAAAGTTCCAAACCCCCTCTTACTAATAACATACATTGGATTACCTTCTTTTCCTATTTAAGAGTCTGTTTGGATTAGTGGATTGTAAATAGCTTATAAGTTTGAATTGCAGGAAAAAAAATTTAAGTGCTTAAACTGATTTTTAAACTAAGCATTTATGCGTTAGGATGAAAGTGTTGAAATTGATAATAAGCATTTGATGTGTTTGATTAAAAAGAGTTGATAAGCTATTCTTTTGTTAATATAACTAAAATACCCTTGATTCTTTTTTCAAAATATCATAAATTACATATTTCTTTGTAAATAAAAGAATTAATAATGAATATGGAATAAAGAGAAAGTCAAGAAATTTATTTTAGGAAAAGTATTTTGTGAATTAGAAAATATTATTAAGGATAAACTAGTAAAAGTGTTGGTCAAACTAAAAGTGCTTATAAGCTGAAAAGTCATAAGTTGGGGGTGACTGACCAGCTTATGACATATGACTGATTTTAGCTTATAAGCATTTGACTTATGAGCACTTTGGATGTTTACCAAACGCGTAGATAAACCAAAAAGTACTTGTAAGCCAGTATAACTAGCTTATAAGCTTAGCCAAACACCCTATTAGTTTCTCCCTAACAAGTTTCTCTTACTTTTAGCCCGTTATTTCACAAATTATAAATTTTCTCTTAATAATCCTTTTCCAAAAGCCCTTTAAATTGTTATTTATTGACTTTACTAATTTAGAACTTTATGTATAAAAACTTATAATAAAAAAAACTTTAAAAAGTGGAGATGCAGCCAATGTAGGTCATTATCTAACTAAACTTAAACCGACTTATAGCAAATGATTAAGAGATGAAGCGTCCTAAATCTCCTAGAACTCTTCAACCTTTTCCCTTTTCTTTTGGGCTGAGAGGGTATATATTGTGCGTAGTTGCTTTATGATCATTCATAATTAGGTTTCGCCTACATTGAAGAATTGGCAAAGCTTTTACACTAAAGAGGTTAGACTTCTCTCCCCCCTCTTCTCTTATAATTAATACTTACTAATTACCACTATTATCCCATTTTTGGTTTTTGTTTTTCCTTTTCCAGTTCCTTTTTTTTTTCCTTCGTTTTCATGCACTATATAGCATGTTGCTTAGTTATGGAGTTCAAATTATTTTAGATCATTCCTTGCTTTTTTTTTCTTCTTAAAAGCTTTTATAGTTGATGATGATTTCTTTGAGCCGATGTTCTCTTCGAAATAACTTCTTTACCTTTACAAGGTACGGTTAAGGTTAGAGGCGGAGCCATAATATCGACTATGGTTCAGCCGAACCCACTAGCTTTGATTTAAATTGTGTATTTGTCTTAAAATTTTATATAATATATATATATATATTATTAATCTAGAATCCAGTAACTTAAAAGGATTAGGATCTCGAACGAATCTAGAATTTTTAAATTATTTGTGCTAAACTATTTTTAATTTGGAAATTACCACTTAGTGTATGAATTATTAATTTTTCTATATAAGTAATAGTGTTTGTGTCCAAAAGCAATCAAAGATGGATCCAAAATTTGAATTCTATGGATTTAATATGTAAGATTTTTAATATTGAGCTCATTATATTTCTAAAGTTCTGGATTCATATCTATTATTTGTTGTAATTTAGCAAAACTTTTATACAAAAATTTTCAAAAGTTATAATTTCAATTGAACACGTAGATACAATGCTATATTCGCCTCTGAAAGTGTGGTGGAACCACATGCACCCAAGGGGTCGTCGAAAAATTACATTGTTTAGCTCGGTAACTTTTTTTAAAATATGTATAAACACTAAATAATGACACCCTTTGACTTTTTGATGAGTTTGTTTTTTGATATTTTGAATTCCCTTAATAAAAATCCTCGCTCCGTCAATGTAAGCACCGATGATAGAAAATATAGATCCGTCGTTGATCCCGAACTCATAAATTTGAAATCTTGGCTCCACAATAACCCTTACCGGATCAGTTATATATAGATTTACACTCGAATTATTGTTATTGTTATTGTTTTATTAGGGTGAAGGGGACTACTGTTATTCCAAATAACACAATGGAAAAGAAGAACAAGAGTACTCTCGATATGATTTCTAGTTTTATCAAGCGTGGAAAGCAGCAACTTGCACCAAATACAAGGATGAATACTAAAGATGAAGATGATGAATGGATATTTATGCTGGAAAATCAAATTGATGAGAAAAGGGAGAAGGAAGAACAATTAGCAAAGCTATTAATTGTGGTTGGTATGGTGCTGCTTTATATCAACTATTTTCCTGTGCTCCTTGTAATTGGGAACGACTTTGGCCCCTTTGTCTCCAGATTCGTTAACTTATGCTGTGCATTGGCTATCATCGTTGTTGGTTTAATAATGCTCGACCCTAAGGGATTGGAGAATCAAACCCTTAAACTTTAGTTTTTGTTTTTCTCTTTTAAATATTTATTTTTTGTGAGAAGCTTTTGGACAATATAATATTGGTTGAGTTGAAGTAGGAGAAGAGTATTGATGTGGCAATTTGTTGTTTTTGGAATATTTTTTAAATGAAGACAAGTTCCTTATAAATTAACATAATAGCTTTGATTACTTTTTTTGCGCAAATAATTAGTACTCCTACTTAATTTGTTTGCTCAAACTGAAGAGTTCTTCCATCCAAATCCTTGTTAATGGAGCGAAAACTGAAGAGTTCACTCCTTCAAGAGGCATCAGGCAGGGTGACACAATGTCTCCATACTTGTTCATCCTATGTATGGAAAGGCTTTTTAGAGCCATTGACAAGTCACTCAACCAGAATCTGTGGCACCCAATTAGCATAAGCAGAGCTGGTCCCAAGATTTCTCACCTCTTCTTTGCTGATACCTCACTATGTTTGCTAGAGGGAACATCAGAAACTGCAACACAATCCTCACCATTTTAAATGAATTCAACAACCACTCAGGCCAAAAAATCAACCTGGCCAAGTCGAAGGTTATCTTTCATCCAACACCCCTCAAGGAAAGGCCCAATACATGTCCAACATTCTGTCTATAAGCCAATCATCCTCCTTTGAAAAATATCTAGGTTTTCCCATACTCAATAAAAAGCAGTCATCCTCTGACTTCCAGTTTATCATAGATAACATGCACAACAACTGAAAAACCAAATTCCTTAACATGGCAAGTAGAATTGTGCTGATAAAAGCAACCCTAGGAAGCATTCCTAGTCATGCCATGCAATTCATAACTCTCCTCACTAAGACAACCAACCAGATTGATAGGATCCAGAGAGACTTCCTATGGGGCACTACACAGGAAAAGAAAAAAATGCACATGATTAAGTGGGAGGTAGTAACATAACTAAAGACCAGGGAGGCTTAGGGATCCAAAGAGCTAAACTCAAGAATAAATATGCTCTTGCAAGTCTGGCATGGAGAGCTTACACCAATACTAACAGCCTCTGGGCTAAAGTTCACATCCATAAGAATTGTAACATGTCTAGACCTGCCAATGCTTGGAGGCACCATAGCAGCAGCAAATCACCAACTTGGAGGGCCATGCTGAGTGGTTGGGAAACATGTAGTAAGGCCAATAGATGGGTTGTGAACAAAAGCAATATAGTGAGCTTCTTCAATGACCCTTGGATTCCAAATTAACATGTTCTTAGACAACTAATTGAGGGACCTATGACTAGTAGAGACCTTCTGACAAAGGTGAACTATGTGCACATGGAGGAGTATGGGACACATCTCCCTCTCCTTTGATCTTCCACCAAACATTCTCAGCATCATAAACTCAGTGTTCATCCCTAGTGTTACAACTAAGGAAGATACATTAGTCTAGGCTCTCACCCCAAATTGAAAGTTCTATCAGAACTCAGCCTATTCATTCCTTCACAACAATGCTGACTAAAGCCCAACTGAAAACTTGAAAAGCTACAAGTGGCTATGGAAGCTGCAAGTCCCTAACAAGATAAAGTTTTTCATCTGGCTCCGATCCCATATGAGACTTCCTACAAGAGTATGGGTATCAACTGCCCCACTCTGTGCCAATTCTGCAATGCTGGATCTAAGAATATAGAGCACATATTCTTCATATGCCCTAATGCTGGCCAATTTTGGGATTCCATCATGTCCAAATCAACTTGCTCTCCTCCTCCACCTCCAGAAAGTAGCTTCCACCTTTGACATATAATCTGGCCAATCATTAAAGGAGAAAAATTTAATGAGCACTTACAATAGGCAGTTCTAATACCTTTTTGCCTCTTGCACATTTGGCTAACAAGAAACAACAATGTATTCAATAATAAAAAAGAGCTTATCAAGGCACAAAACGCTATTGCCAAAGCCATTGAATTTCAAATGCTCCAGACCAACAGTAATCAATTATGCTCACATCAACTCATGCTCAAAAGGGAACCTCCTCCAAAGGCATAATAAAACTCAACATTGATGGTGCAGTCAAAGGTAGGGTTAAAGTAGGTGGGACAGAAGGCATCTTCAGGAACCACAATGGTGAATGGTTGCTAGACTATATGAAAAACATTCCACAGACATTCGCCATTGAAGCTTAAATACGTGCCCTTCTAAAAGGCATTCTGCTGGCAGAACAAAACAACTTTCTACCATTGCATATAGATACAGACTCTTCAGAATTACTTACCATGCTAATAGAAGGTAACGTAATATTTGACCCTCTAATTTGTGAATGCAGGTTGTTGATTCAAAGGCTGAGCAGCGTGGTGATGAAACACACGTTCAGGGAGCAAAATAGATTGGTTGACGCACTAGCAAAGGAAGCAGTAAAACATAGTTTTTGGAACAGTGTTGTAATTTTGTCAGTTCCTCTGGTGTTTGTCAATAACACTTTTTGGACTGACATCGTAGGAACTGAATTTCCTAGGTCTTTTTCGGATAGTAATATGGATACTATAAGACAAAAACATTGCATCAGTTGGTACGATGAGGTACCCAAATAACTCTAATGTAGCAATATCCTCTTAGTATTTAATATATGTTCCCTTAAACCAAAAAATAAATAAAAGAGTTAGGTGTAGTTTATTGTCTTGAGTATTGTTGTGAGTCCAAAACTTTACACACACACACACACATATATATATATATATATATATATATATATATATATATATATATATATATATATATATATATTCACCTAAAGGAATAGGGATCGATTTCCACTTAATACTTTTTCCCTACTTCTTTTGTGGTGCACCCATGTTCCAGAAATCGTAGACCCGCCTCTGTTTTATTTATATATATATATATATGCACATGCACTAATGTATGTGATCTTAGATGAATATTAATTTCAGTAAATAGCATTACTTTTTATATTTTGCTTTCACCGACCTTACATCTTCTATAATTAATGTAATGGTGTCATGATTGTTAAATCCTCGAGTTCGAATTATAGGCATGACTGTTCTTCATAAGTAAGAAAAGTTTAAGAGCTGAGCAATATCATTATTATACATCTAATATGTAGCAGTTACATCTAATATGTAGGTCCGATTCTCATATATCACAAAACAAATTACTAATTAAGATAAAAGAGGACTATATAATGCATTTAATGTAAAGATTAAAATCTTAGAGAAATACTCACTCAATTTAATGTGATGGATCAAATCCTGCCTATGATATAAGTTTAACTTATAGTAAATTAGGGATTGTTTAGTATAATTCTCGTATAAAATACGAGATTATTTTATTTCGCGTTTGAGTAATAATATTAGTTCACTCGAAAATTATTTTATAGTAAAATGGTGAAAATAGTTATCCATATTAGAATATTATTGTCTATCCCACCAACCAAACAACTCTTATGGTGTAGTGCCTATTTAAGATAGGGAAAACTATGCGATATGTCAAACAACATATACCCTATATTTGTTACTCATAGCTAAACTTTTAACAAATTTATCGTTTATAGTTATATTTGAATTTTATATCTAATCCATGCAATATGAGATTAAGCTAGCGTTTGGTCATAGATTTCAAATTTATTTTGAAATATCTGATTTGGGTAAAATTTGGTTTGAAGATGAAAATGTGTTTGGACATATGTTTTCAAAACATGTTTTCTAACTTTATTTTAGAAAATCATGTATATAATTCTCAAGTTTTGGGATTTTGGCGCAAAAGCAATTGCCAATTGGGGTAATTTTGGGATATAGAATTTTGCCTAAATATGAGCAAAATTTATGGCCAAACATGAACTTTAAAAATAAATCTCAAATTTATTTTGGTAAAACTCATGGCCAAGCGGCCTAATTGTTTTCCGACTCCTAAGTTTGAGCCAGACTGATGTATTAGCTCAGCTTCCGGATTCGGGTCTAACTCGGGTCGGGTTAATTTGACATCTATTATTCTATTAGGAGATAACAAAGTCGAAATTGGAAATACCCAAATTTTCTCAGAGACCAACAACTGACAATTGAAAACCAAAAAGTAAATTTTCTTGGAGCTCCAATTCCAATGGAGCAAAATCCAAAGCCCAAAAGCGTTCTTGATTCACTGGGTGAAGAAATAGTTAGAATCGTTATACCAGTCTCAATTTGCATGCTCATGGTGGTCATTCTTTTTTCAGTACTAAACACTGATTCAGATTCCTCAGGCCCTTCATTTACATCTATAGCCACAATTGCTTACACTGAGAGCAGCTCAGACTCAACGTGGGACAAATTGAAAGGTGCCCTTTTGAATGCTTTGGTCTTTGTTGTGGTTGTTACTGCTGTTACATTCCTTTTGGTATTACTTTTCTACTTCAGATGCACCAAATTCTTGAAATACTACATGGGTTTCTCGTCTTGTCTTGTTTTGGGATTCATGGGTGGGGAAATATCTCTATTGTTGATATCAAAATTCAAAATTCCAATTGATTGTATTACTTTTGCATTGAGTTTGTTCAATTTCACTGTTGTTGGGGTTTTTGCTGTGTTTATGTCAAAGACAGCAATTATAGTTAGCCAAGGATATTTGGTTGTTATTGGAGTGTTGGTTGCTTATTGGTTTACAATGTTGCCTGAATGGACTACTTGGGTGCTTTTGGTTGCAATGGCATTATATGACCTTGCTGCTGTTTTGTTGCCCGGTGGGCCCCTAAGGCTACTTGTTGAGCTTGCAATATCTAGGGATGAAGATATCCCTGCTTTGGTTTACGAGGCTAGGCCGGTTATTAATCATAATTCAGTTCCAAGTGGTGCTGTTGTGCAAAGGAGAGTGTGGAGAGAAAGACGGGACAATGATTTCGGCTCCAATGAAAATTTAGACTCTAGGTCTAACATGAATGCAACTGTCAATTCAAGTTTCGAACCGAATTCTGGTCTTGAAAGATTTGCGTCAATCGGCAGTGATGAGAATGAAAGGAATGGGGTTGATGTGGAGGACGGTCAAGTTTTAAGAGCTGGGTCTGAGCTTGCTGCACCACTGATTCAACATAGGATAAATGTCAGAATGAATTTACAGGAAGGGTCAAATGATGATTTTGCACTTGAAGGAATCGGGTTGGGATCCTCAGGTGCTATTAAGCTGGGGCTAGGAGACTTCATATTCTACAGTGTGTTAGTAGCCAGGGCTGCAATGTACGATTTCATGACAGTTTATGCATGCTACCTTGCTATTATAGCTGGTCTTGGTATCACTCTGATGCTTCTTGCATTTTATCAGAAAGCTTTGCCTGCTCTTCCTGTGTCCATTATGCTAGGCGTCTCGTTTTACTTATTAACTCGGCTGTTGCTCGAGATATTTGTTGTACAATGTTCTATGAGCCTGTTGATGTTTTAGGAACATGTGTTTCTTCATTGATAATGGAACTACTTTCAAGCAATTATAATTCTTCACTCATATCTGTTACATCTTTGTTATTGTTTTGACCTGCATGTTCCAAGTTGATCGAATTGCAAGCGTGGATGCATTAAATGTAGCAGTTTTTTTTGTGTGTGTGTGTGGAAATAAAAGAAACAGCTAGTGGTTCATGATGTCTGACATGCAGAAGCCATAAGCCATGGAAATGAGAACGAGACATACGAGCTAGTGGTTCTATCTACTGAGCAAATTAGATACTAAAACCCATTATATGCCAACATGTTGATACATTGTTTATGCTTTTTATGGTGGTGCATACATATCATAGAAACATCTTTTATAATTGGCACATGACTACATTGGTATCTTGCTTTGCCAGTCTGCCAACACGCTTTAAATGACCAGTAACCTAAAGCAGGAAAGAGATTGATTTTAAGAAAGCACAAGATGACTTGTGCCAATGCGCTGAGCATTGGCATGGTGAAAACTAGGGCAAGTACTTGTCAATCAAGCTAAAGAGAGCGGGAGGGCTAGGAATGTGAAGTAAGGCTGGAAATTGGAATGGTTATATTCATTCCGAACATAACCAATTTTCTAGGATTCAGTAAGACCAAACATATCTAGTAGTGTTATACTCCCTCCGTTTCAATTTATGTGAACTCATTTGACTGTGCATGGAGTTTAAGAAAAGAGAAAAGACTTTTGATCTTGTGGTGTAAAATAAGGCACATATATTTTGTGTGGCAATAAACCATTGTGAAGGTAAATTGTTTCCAAATAAGGAAAGTGGTGATTCTTTTTGGCACGGACTTAAAAGGAAATAGGTTAACATAAATTGAAACAGAGGGAGTAGTATTTTTTATTGGATCACTCAGAAGTGATTGTTATCTTCGATATAGGTAAAAATAATCTTGATTAATATTGTATCACCATTGTCTTTGTGAAGTTGTGAAAATCAATGAAAATGATTGAACTTTACAAACACAACGATGATACAAATCACAAGATTGTTCATCTTCGTGTCACACTTTTATGTCCTGAACTTCATATATTAACGTCAAATTGCTTGAGTGCCTTTGACAATTTTAGGGGAAGTTCCTTCTTTCCATTCTATAGGAAATGAGCTTTGAATAGGGTCATACCATGACTTTGGGATATGAAATGGCACTTCTATTGTCAAATTTTCAGCAGAAAATATTTTGTATTCTGTTATTAAAGTAAGTTTTGAATCTTGATTGTCTGTTTGAAACAACATGACTCATCAGTAATGTACCTGACCACTGTGTTTGGGGAAAGTACAACAACAACAACAACTATCCAGTATAGTCCCGCAAAGTGGGGTCTGGAGAGGGTAATATGTAGACGAGCCTTACCCCTACCCGAAAGGGCAGAGAGGCTTGAAAGCTATAGTCAATGGAGCTATAATGTTGGCTCGAAACTATGACTAGTACATTAAGCGTTTAACACATCTTTATCCTTATTTTCCTTATTGGGAAAAAGGTAATATGGAAATCAACAATTATTTATAAACTTCTACTGCAAAATTCTCCAAGGAAGTTAGTAGGAGGAATTTCATCTATGAAACAGTGGTGTCTCTAAAGCTGGAGTTGGCATCTTATTTTGGCTCTGCCTCCATATACATTCTTTGTCAAATTAACTATGTCAATTAGCCTATTTCATTACCCTGTTTGTTCCTTAGACTTGTTATTGCTTGGCAGAGGAGTATCTGGTTTTTATTGTTTTTTGACTCTACGGAAAGTATGGTTACTGAGAGAAGTGTGTATTTTTTGTATAAAAGTCATCACAAACACATTCGACAAGCTGCAGTTGCCAGTAAATGACTAAGTTCCCATTAGGCCTGCAATTTCTTCCTGTTTGAAAAAGAATTATGATGCATTGAGTATAGTGGAGAGATTGTACGAGACTGAACATGAGTTTACCAAATCATTTGTTACATGATCTGTTTACTCAACGATTACGAGGTTTTGTTTTTGTTACTGAAATACCTCCAACAGCACTGTATACTCAATTATACATGCTTTAAGTACTTCCTGCAATAACCAGCTCTAGTCTGCAGATTGAGTTGTTAAAAGCAATAATGCTCTTGAATTGTTGCTTAATTCCTACCTGTTTTTCATATTTAGCTTGTTGAAATTTTTTACTTTAGTAGTTCGTTATCCCTTGTGTAGGAGAATCATGTATATTAAATGTAAATGTTTCAATCACCAGTTGTTGTTAGCCTCCTCCCCTTCCCCCCTGGACCACTATTCCCTCTACAGAATTTAGAATTCCACACCAACAATGGTTTTAGAGTCTAGAACTATACTACAGGTACAAGGGAGAACACTTGGGACGACTTTCACATTGATTATGAGGCACTAATGATAGAATCATACAAATGCTCAATGACAGCCTTACACCACGGGGATACAATATTCTACTCAACAAGTATCCCCTAAAAGGTTTTTATTGATCAAGGTGCTAAGTTCGTTAAATTAACTATTGTCAAGATATATACAAGATTTTTGCCGAAGCGTACAGGATCCGGTAATCCCTCTATAACATACAGGTCCGCTCTGCCTCAGGGTACTGATTCTGTAAAGGAAAGAGGATTAACAACGAGAAAGGAATATATCAATATGATTTGGTAGAACGAAATTGATCTTAGTTGAAAGGTCAGTAGTCTTTAAAACGTACTAGTATATTAAAGCAGATGAAAATATCACCTATTTGAACTTTCAATAGTTGGTTTCAAGATCGGATAAAAGTGAAGAACAGTAATGGGTTGACGATCAGTGTAAATTTATGAGACATAAATCAATTTTAGCCTGTGGCCGAAACTATATATATTTGATAGCTGTACAACTATATATAATTTGTATATTTTTTATATGTATGTGTGTGTGTATATATATATATATATATTCAACTATTATTTTGAGAGCGATTATATAGTAATTTTCTCTAAATTAGAGCCGAGGGTCTTCTGGAAACAACCTGTCTACTCCTCGAGGTAGGGGTAAGATATACGTAGACATTACCCTACCCACTAGTGGAATTTTACTGGAGTAGGGAAGAACTTATAATGAATTGGACCACCTATTTTTTCTTGTAAAATGCACGCATAAACTATTATACCATAAAGTCAAAATACTATATTGAACTCCAGAAGTATAGGCAGCTATACATTACAATAACAACAACCCAGTACAATCCCACTTAGTGGGGGGTCTGGGATGGTAGTTTGTACGCAGACCTTACCCCTATCCTGGGGTAGAGAGGCTGTTTCCAAATAGACCCTGGTATCCTTCCCTCCAAAAACTTCCCGCCTTGCTCTTGGGGAGACTCGAACTCACAACCTCTCGGTTGGAAGTGGGGGTTGCTTACCATCAGAGCAAACCTCTCTGGTCCTATAGGCAGCTATACATTACTATTGATAAATTACAACAAGATATGGCAATGGATGGCTGAATGCATGAAAAAAGAGCATACACTTCAACCATTATTCAACTTTCACCTCCTCCATTGATGATGATTCAATGACTTTGTTGAGCCTTGAAAAAAATCCAGAAGAAAATTCTCCAACTCATCTTCAGTATACTTGATGTGCTTGTCACTTACAGATTTCTTCACTTGTCCAACAAATGGCCGGTAGGCATGAACAACCTTTAACGCGGTTGAAATTCTCAGTTCTTCTCTAAGCTCAATATCTGGGATAGTCCATCCTGTCTGATTCTTGTACACTTCCTCAAAAGCAATACTGAAATTTCTGCACCTCTCCTTGAGAACTGTCTTTCCCGACTTCTCATAACCGGTAATCAGTGATAAGATAGGACTCCATGTTATTCTCTCGTAGCTTTTTTCGTGCTGCACGTATTTTACAATACGTGTTTTTATCCATTCATCACCAAAACAAGTTCTAATTTTGGAGTTCTTGATTTTCTGAACCATGTAATGGATGTTGTTCATCAGAAAGATGTGCTTTAAAGAACCATCTTTATATAAATTGGACCTTTTGTCAAGGTTGGATTCAAGTGTAGATGCTACTGACTGCACGTGAAGAGCCAATGGACATGAAAATTCAGAAGAAACGTCGACCCTGGCCATAACATCAACAATGCCTTCCAAATTCTCTACGTCTCTGTCCTCAAGAAGGAACCTCACGGTAGCACAATATTCTGAAAGAAGCATGAAATAATTGATAACATACTTGGTAAGAGGATGAACACCTCCTCCGCAGAAGGGAATTGTTGAAATGTTTGAAGCGATGTGATTCCCCAACTCCAGAAAGATTGCTTTTGCAGAATCTCCAAGATTTTTCAGGAGTTCATGGTATTCTAGTTTAATGAAATTACCATGAGTTTCACAAAACAAAGCATCCACGTCTTGACAACGATCTCTTAGAAGCTCATACATATCAAGTAAACAAAAAAGGCGTTCAGGTCTAAGGGGGCCAATAGCTACAGCTTGGCCGAAATTCAAAAGACACATAATTGCATCCTTTGAAGCTTCAATGAAACTGGTTGAGCTAACAGATCCAAACTCACCTAGAAGTTGATCAAAGAGATTTTTCTCACTAGGGAGATAGAATTCAATGACGTTCTTCATTGCCTGGCGCCACTTCTTAATTCTGCAATTCAAGCAAGCCCAATCCATTCTCAGCACATCTTCAATGCTGGTTTGTTGCATACAGAAAAGCCTTAAGTATTCATGTAATGCATCTTTCCAGAATCTGATAAATACCTGGCAGAATTCCTGATCGTAATGTGAAGCGAACATTACATTTGCAATAGACTTGATCTGAGGAACAACATATGGATGGACCAAAACCATTGTACATTCTTCTGATTCAGCTCCACTACTCTCCCTGCAAGAAGTTCCCACAACCGGGTCATTTTCAGTTGAAACCATCGACTCCTCATCCACAACGAACTCTTCACACGAGTGGAATGACACATGATCATGCCCAAAACATACCTTATTCTGTGCAAGAATGTTGATAACTTCTTCCTGCAGTTTTGCCATTGCCATTTGCAACACACTGTGAGCTTGGTTAGCGAGTCTGTTTTGTTTTCCATTATGGTTTGGCACCACGCTTTCCAAGCTCAGTGTTATATTTCGAACATCTTCTACAGCTTGCAGATACTCAAGAAGTTGTAAAGGACCAGCATCCCATATTTTCAAGGAATTCGACTGCAAAGTCAAGATCTTTACCTGAGCTGACTTGAGCCTACCTTCAGTCTCTCTGAGACTTGTGTTCTCATCCTCATTTGCTCCAATCATAGCAGCCAAGTGAATGTCAAGATCGGCTAGACTTCTTCTAACTTCAATGCTCAAGCTCGTACTGGCTTGTAACGCCTTCACAAGGTGATGAGCTGCAGCAATTATATGTTGTTCCCCATGAGGAACTGTGACCACTGATCTATTATCATCCATTTCCAGGCAAAAGTTAGAGCAGGTAGATTAGACTTAAAGGTCTAAACTTTTGATGATCTTCCTCCTGAATCTTGAAACCAACCTCAAACTCTATTTTTCTGATGAAATATGTAATTAAGAGGCCTCTCCACCCCCTTTCTTTCTATATGTTTTCTGATTGGGTCAGAAATTCAGAAACCAAGACTAGTAGCTAGAATATACCTCATAGATTAACCTCAAGTACTCAACAGCCCAAGAACTTCTAATGAAATAGGACAAAATTGGATACTTCTATTAAACCCTTTAATGGTCACTAACATTAAAAGACTAGTAGGAATCAGTGGATGGACATGAAAATCTATCAAATTCACTCAGAAACTAAGGCAAACATCCACAAATCACATGATTACAACAACATTTAGACAATCATCAAGACATCAACAGCCAAATACTGTTAAATAAAATGTTGAAACAGTGACATGACAAAGCCAAAGTTTAAGTGCTAAACATAAAAATATGGCCAAAAGGATTAAACAGACTGTCTAGATGAAGAAGCAAGAAAGCATATGAAACCTCAAGCCAAGATTGTTCTTGTTTCTTGGAGCCCTCTCACCAAAGATATTTTGAGCCAGGACAAGAACAAAAAGTAGGGAGGATGAGATGACAAAATATCAAAACTAGAGTTTCTGAAAAGAAAATTACACATTTACGCGTTTTGTTGGACGAGAACGGTCCAGAGAAAATGAGGACAAAAGGGCACATAGTGGAGTATTAAGGATTGAAATTGAGTGCTGATTTTCCAAGGAGAATGGGATTAAGAGAAAAGTAGTAGACCAAGTACTTTCCCAAAATACACGAATTGTTATGAAATAATATAAGAACAAAAACAATAGAGAGAAAAGTAGAGAGAGTACTATTCTTATTGATACTTTGGGATGATTTACAATGGGGTAGAACTCCTCTATTTATAGGAAGAGAAAAGACTTAAAAGTAAAACTCTTCTATAAGATAGACATTCACTCTAATTAGAGTTCTATTTATAACACTCCCCCTTGAATGTCTATTCAATAATGTGCCTCGTTAAAACCTTAACTAAAACAAAACCCAATGGGAAAAAATTATAGAAAAGGAAAAAGAGTACACATACTTACAAATACGCCTATTGGTTGCCTCGTTAAAAACCTTGCAAGGAAAACCCATTGGGACAAAACCTTGTAAGGGAAAAAGAGCGCAACGCGCATTAACTCCCCCTGAAAAGAGCATCAATTCACATCCTTGAGCATTTGCATTCCAATCTTGTGCACCATCTTCAAAACGATCTTTTGTAGAGATTTGATAAATAAATCAGCCATATTGATTTGAATAAATATTCCGCACCTTGAAATTATCATTCTTGATAGATATGAATATCTTCATATAATGTCGTGGAATGACTCTTTAATATCTCCATAGAGGTATTCTCGATGTCATCATGCTTATAGTTATAGCAAGATACATATGTGCACAAGTTGCACTTAGGATGTGGTACTTCAGGACCAAGTATTGTATATGCTTCAAGCAACTTCAATCATTGACTTTATACTTTCAAGCATTTGAACTACATGTCCAAAACTACATGTCTTTCATATGGAATCAATTCTGCTTGAATTGTATCTCTTCCATTTAGCCAGTATTTTTGTTTGTATTCGACAAACATAAGATCCTCATCGATATTTAGCGCTATCATAGATGTCGTCGACGAACATTTCATATCGGTTCCAGTAAATTTTCATAAAGACACATGGAGATCTCTTTATTCATATATTCAGGTACCTGAATCTCTCATGAGATTTTATGAAGTGTTATGTCATGTGATCTTCTAGATCACTTGCCTCCCCATTATGATCACTTTGATTATTTGCTCATCTTCTTTACTAAGAAGTTATTTTGAAACCGATTTGTCTATACGCTTTAAGCGTATCAAAGACTTTGTCCTTCTGGGACTTAATACGAGCATTTGCAGTGAGAATCTAGTTACTTTCTTTGGGTCAGCAAATGCGTATAGCATGATTTGCAATATTTTGCAATTGAATTATCCTTTTATGAACTTCAGGTTCATATTATGATATTCGAGGATCTATATATACAAATGATAATTCATCCCATGTAACCTTTTCTCAAGTGTTTATCATGTCTCCCCCTAATGTTAGAAAAGCTAACTTGTTTTCTCAACTTTGAGAACCCATATTTGTGTTTTGTGGTGTTAATCAAAATATACACCGCACATCAATAATATTGAGATGGAATTATTTGGTTCCTGACCCTGAACCACTTGCGAGGGGAGAATATAATATACTCTCGTATACAACGTATATCAAACTGATATATATAATTTTGTTCTCATAAGAAACAATTTAGCTATTAAGTGGAGGCACTCAATAATTATCTTGCTAAACCAACTATGATATAAACCAACTTATCAAGATGAACTATCTTGAATAGAAAATCTGGAAATTATGCTCGAAGTTAGATTACTGAGCAATTTACCTCGCAAGCACCGGCCAGGCTGCAGGTTAATAACAATCGCGCATGTAACCATATCATAGATGCATCATATGTGGTATACATGGCAGGTGAATGGGCCCATATTCACCTTTGATATTTCCAGAATTTATGGGATTCAACCCGAACTCTTTAGTTAGTCAATCAATTAATGAGAACAAGTAATATAAGAGAATTCGTAAAGAACTTTCTAGTTCTTTAATATTTACCCATGTGAATTCTCTATTACTGGACATCATACTTAAAATGAGATGGCTAACCCGAATGCCAACTGAATAAATTATCAATATTGATAAACTTCAAATTTACACCATGACATGTGCAATTATCAATAAACTTCAAGTTTATTATGGTATGGGTTTTTATACCAATAAATATCAACTTTATTGTGGCATTCTTTTGTTTGTGTAGTACAAACTGGAGAATAAAGCGGGTAACTTTTCATATACAAATTATCCCGCTACAAGTTGTAGTAATAGAAGATATCAAATCTTTCCTTTATTTATAGTCTCAGTATAATCAATCACTTTCGCATATACTTTGGAAACTGAATAAGTTTCTTTGAGACTTACTACCACACAATACCTTATTGGTAATCAATTGCGTTTCTCCAACATAGTAATAATTGGCTCTTCTAGAGCTTTCAATTAATTTTGTACTACCACAGATTCATCAACATCCATGTGGTGAATATCTCTTCTAAAGAGAAAGTTATACCATTATGGTCATGATCAAAATTATATTAGATATGTTTCTTGCATTATCGTTGTCCTTTAATAGTCATATTTCCAAAATATTTTGGCGTACAATAGGTACGTGACCAACGATCATTCATGCCATAACAATAACATTATTTTCATATATCATCTCAAACCTCCTTCTAGGGGTGAGTGTGGTATATTCAATACCAATGCGTCTGGCATTCGATTTGCTATTCTTTGCAAATGGATAATATTTTGCACCTCTTTTTCACAAATAAGAGGTATGTGGATCAAGATGAGATAATGATGCATTTTTTCACAAAATTTCCCGTTTGGTTTCACCAACTTCTCCCCCTAATTTTGGGAAAAGTGTCTCATCGAATTGACAGTCTGCAAATCGTGCAGTGAACAAATCCCCTGTCAATGTTTCGAGGTAGCGAATAATGGAGGGCGATTCAAAACCCAACATATATTCCTAACCTTCTTTGCAGACCCATTTTGGTGCAATATGGCGGTGCTACAGGCACATCTACTGCACATCCAAAAATTCTTAAATGGGATATATTAGGTTCATGACCCAAAACTAATTGCAACGGGGAATATTTGTGATAATTCGTCGTTCTGAGACGAACTAGCATTGCTGCATGCAAAATGGCGTGACCCCAAACCGAAGTGGGCAGCCTCGTTTTCATGAGTAAATGAGGAATTCAAGATTATTCTCATCTATTGTCTCAATATGATATCCATTTTGAATGATATCTTTAAAACTCAACAAGTTCCTTTTAGACTTGGAGGAGAACATTGCATTCTCTAAAATGTTGTTCCTTTAGGCAGAGTTATAGTTGCTCTTCCGGAGCCTTTAATCAATTTACTACTACCAGAAATTGTAGTAACATCTGCCTTACACATACTTAAATGAGAGTAATATTTCTTCTCTTTGAATATCGTATGTGTGGTACATGAATCAATTACTCAAAAGAGATATACGAACATGAGAATAAACAAATTCAATCCGTTTGTTTCACATTTAAACAATATTTTCAAAATCTGCTGAGGTTAGTTGACTAACTAAATCAGATAGTCGATTATATGTTTTCCATAATCGATTACTTTGCAGTTTGAAAATTTCAGTTTAAGCACTGTCTCAATGTAATCGATTGTTAAACATACATAATCGATTATTTGCTAATTTGAAAAATTTCAGATCACACTGTCTTAATATAATCGATTGTTAAACATACATAATCGATTATTTGCTATTTTGAAAAACTTCAGATCACACTGTCTTAATATAATCGATTGTTAAACATACATAATCGATTATTTGCTATTTTGAAAAACTTCAGATCACACTGTCTTAATATAATCGATTGTTAACAAGTATATAATCGATTGTTTTGCAGTTTTAATGCGAAATATTAGATAATCGATTAACTGTTAGGTTAGTCGATTAACTCTACTGAAAAATAAAAATATCTTTGAAATTTAAGCATATTGAAATATTCTAAAGAACTAATACTAATATTATATCATAAACTAACTAATACGAGCTGATACTAATGACTATTAGTTTATTCACTAACTAATACAAATAAAATCAAACAATTCCATCTTCCTTCATCACAGATCCATCACCAATTAAGTAGTCTATTTTCTCCGCAGGGTACTCAAAGAAGTCTGCCACATCCAAGTGGGTGATGTGAAAATTATCGTCAGAGACAAAATTGGTTTCAGGGCCTTTACTCTTTAGAGATGCTTGATAAAGCTCAACCAAATGTCTTGGTACACGGCAAATTTTCGCCCAGTGCCCTTTTCCACCGCAGCGATAACATGTAGTTTATGAACTATTTGCTTTTGGATTCTCATCGCATCGTGCTTGTGGCAGAGTGACCAACTTCAGGTTGTCATATCTCTCCTTTAAGCCATTCCACAAGATAGGTGGATCTTTGACTGTGATATATTCAATTTTCAAACCTTCATCAAGGTGATAGCGCAAGAAAATCAAGGCCTTAGCACAGTTTCAAACCTTCATCAAGGTGATGACGCAAGAAAACCAATGCCTTAGCACAGTTTCAAACCTTCATCAAGGTGATGGCGCAAGAAAATCAAGGCCTTAGCATAGTCTTGGGTGGATGCATTATTTCTGTCTTTAATGGCGTCTCCAAGACCCATTGCATCCAAATGGATTTCAGCATCCAACACCCATGTCATATAGTTCTTGCCTGAAATTTCAAGGGCAACGAACTTTCTTTTCATAATGTCAGACATTACATCAAGAGCGTGTTCATACTTACTGGCTTTATTACAATTATCACATTCACTTCAGGGAATGGATCATAATCATATGTATGTGCTATATATAATCTCATGTCAAATATTACTTTCATAAAGTGAAAGATTATTTTGAGAATCTTTAATATTCTCATTATCACAATGATGACGATTATAATTCTGTCTATTGCCACGTCCACATTCATTGATACCTTCATGGTAATAATTTTGTCTTCTTTCAGACTTATCACATACTGCTACCACATTCTCTAAAGGGAATGGAGCAAATTCAATTGGACGGATTTTTTAATTCTTTGCCCACAATCATACATGAATTTGATCATGGCAAGGCATAGAAATTTTACCACTTCATGTGAGTGTAATTTCTTACAAACTCCATTAGAGTTATAATCAAACTTTGTTGTCTATGTTTGTATATGAAATCAAATCGTAGAATTTCAAGAATTTGAAAGGGAAAAGTAAATTACTTACCTTTAAGGTATACCAATAAATGTTGTGATATCAAATATACCTCTTGAGTTTTCATCCCGTTGCATTATTTTATGATGATACCATCTCTTCTATTTTTCCGTATAGAAATTCTCATATGGAGCAGTAGCAATCGTTATTACACTCTTTTGCTTGGAAATTCACCCAAACGACGGAACACGAATTATAGTGGGTGAATCTGATTGCAACTCGAGATTCTGAGAGCGATAATTGCTGAATATTAAATTCAATTGGTTAGAGACTCGTGCTGATAACGTATTATGAAATAATATAAGAATAAGAACAATAGAGAGAAAAATAGAGAGAGGAGTATTCTTATTGATACTTTGGGATGATTTACAATGGGGTAAGACCCCTCTATTTATAGGAAGAAAAAAGACTTAGCCTCAAAGTAAACCTCTTCTATAAGATAGACATTCACTCTAATTAGAGTTCTATTTATAACATGAATAATTTAGTTGGTGGTCAAAAATGAAGAAGAAACTTCCTTGGGATTTAAATAAAACCAGAATTTCTAAGATTTATAATTCTTGGCTGTGCTCTGTCACACACATGGTGCCTTTGACTATTGACTGGTGGAGTATTGAGAGACATGAAGCACAATCCACCCCACCGGACCGCGACCAATTAACGTTGACGTGTTAATGTTGTACCAGTCAGACTGACGTAGGTGCCTACGTGTACATTTTGCTCTCGCTTTTGTCAGCTTTTTACTTGCCACTTTGGTTAAAGAAGTAGTAATTCTGTGGTTTGAGTTTACGTATTTTTTTTGGTCCGTTTCCAAAAAATTATTTTTTTTTCAAATTTGAAAATAATTTTTGCTTGAACTTCTTATTTTATCCTTAATTAATAAAAAAAATTTATAACTACATAAATATTCTGGATCATTTTTTGTATTTAGGGCCACAAATTTCAAAAGTATTCATTTTTTAAAATTATATAATCATTCAAATAAGGTCACATAAATTGAAACGGGAATAGTAGTATATAATTAGAGCAAAAGTTATTGGCTTTTACTGAAAAACAAAAGGCAAAATACATAATCTACCCATCAAACTTTGGACCAAATTCCTGTTACATACATGTTCTACACGGGTTTTATTTTACACACCAAACCTTTCAAAAGTGTGTCAATTACACACTACTTTAGCTATGTGTCACCCCGCGTGTTCTTCACATCAAACAGGTGCGTAAATGCTAAAAATTTCAATTCAGACATGTCTAATTTTTTTTCTTTTTACGCTAATTAATAAATAAATATAAAAAGAAAGAAAAAATAACCCCCTCTGCTCTTGTCTTCTTCCCCGCCTCAACCCCAATTCCCCACCCCGTGTGTCTTTTGGTTGCCCAAGTTCCTATCAGTCGAATCTTTCGTAGCTCGCCCATCTGTGTCGCTACTTAGAGTTTGTTTGAGTTCAAATCTTTGTCACTAGTATCCCACTTGTTTGTGTACACAATCAGAATTTCAGAATTTGCTTGTGAGATTTCTGCTGTAAACATGGAATTTAATCGATGTTTGGAGTTTTTTATGAGTTTGAGTCGTGTGGAGGTTGCATTGAAGGTTTAAGTATGAAATTTTGGTCCGGTTTGTGTTGATTCCGTTAAGGTCATCAAGCGCTATTTACTGTTCTAGTTGTGGTCATTTTCCTATTTGGTCTCATGAGTTACAGTTTGAATTCATCAATAAGGTTCTGATTTCTCCATGTTTATCCATTTATTATGTGTTTCCTTAAGTTGTTCTACTGTTGATATTGAACAGATGAAATTCTTACTTTGAGTGCTTATTTCAATTTGTATTATGCTTGTGACTAGTGTTATTGTGCTAACTATGATAGGGCATTTTGTTTTGTGCCATTGTTGTTATTGTTTTTGTTTTTTGGGTCTTAGTGGAAATGTTTCTCAAGAAATAATGGAAGACAAGGTGGAAAAAATTAAGATGGGGGTATATATGTAATTTTAAGTGTGTTTTATTTTTTTAAAATTAATGACAAATGTCACGAGCATATTGGTGTTTGATACTCACACATTTTGTAAAACTGGTCCAGCATAAAAGTGGTGTGTAATTGACACACTTTTGAAAAATTTGGTGTGTAAAATAAAATCTGTGTTTAATAGGTGTGTAACAGAGATTTTGTCCAAAGTTTGATGAGTAGATTATGTATTTAAGAAAACAACATGTTTGGACTCATTTGTTTGATTATATTAGCGATTGTTTAGTTCACCGTATAAACAAAAATAACTCTAACTTAAAATTTTGTATATGTTATAATCTGATACCATTTTTTATTGTGTTTGACCCAAAAGTCTTAAACCCTGTAGTTAAATTAATTAAATGAATGATGATAGGTAAATTCTAGTTAAATATAATAAGTTATACGAGATTAAAATTTGGGTGAGACCGTTTATCAAATGGTTATACTTGTATATTCATTCATTAAATGCACACTTTAGGGAATAAATGAAGAATATATAACGAGCAATAAATATGTGAAATGGCAATAAATATAAATATGAAGAACAAGTCACCCAAATATCAAATGATGTGGAAGATTCTTCCTTCTAACAACGAAATCACCAAGAATATGAGTAATGCTTTCTTGGATCATGTGAGTGGAAAAGAAGAAAAATCGATGAAGTCAATCACTATGGAAAGGTAAACTTTGTATTTTTTTCTCAATAGTCAACTTCTTAGAATAGTTTTTCTTAAATTCAATCTCATGTGCCCTCTTTCCCCTCTCTCTCTCTCTCTCTCTTTCTATTTATATAGGATATTCTCTTAAAATCCTAAAAAGTACAACAAAAATGATATCTAGGCGAATATTCCCATCACTAGTTCCAAGACGACAGTAGTCGTTATTCATATCCTTCACTATTCGACCTCGACCTCTACGGCTCGCTCTATGACTGCTCGTTATTGGGCTTTGGTCGACCTCGTCATATCTGCCCAATCGGGACACAGTCTTTTCACCTTATGATCTTTCCACGCCCAACTTCCTCAGCAAGATTTAGACCCATACAGTTAGTCCCCCCGCTTGTCGGAGTTGCCTTCTAGTTGACCCCGATGAGCGGACTTTTTCAGTTGGTGCTTTGTGAGGAAATTTCTGGCATGGAGATCGAGTGGAGGCGCTCGTTGTCAAAGCCACGACGTGTCATTTTGATATTCGTGTGTCATGGGGTTGGTACATGGTGACATCATAATGCATGTATCATCATTGTGCGTCTTCCCGATGCATTGCATCGTTCTTCAAGTCCATGTCATTTCGATTATAGGGCCACTGGTGGTTACTCGCATCGATTCGAGCACCCCTGAGGTCTATAAATAAAGAGGGGAATATTTCTCAAAGGAACTTTTGCACTCTTTCTAGTTTCTTTGGCCATGCATTTGCTTCATTTTCTCCTTATTGTGTTCTTGCTTCCTGTAATTGTTGTCATTGCCACCCTTTCTTCTTTTTCTGTCTCTTTATATTTGAATCATAGGAAATGGCTATCGCAAACCCAACACTGAGATAGTTTTCGACCCTACTCAATTATCGATAGACATGACTTCCGATGGAGGATAATTAATGGTGGTAAAAGACGAAAGATTTCCCACTGTGGAGAAGATTATTCCTTGTAACCCTGCTTCTCGGTCTGACTTGTCTAAGGAAACCACCCTTGAACCGGAGTTTGCAAAATTGGAGATAAAAATGAATCACATTGCCGCCCTTAGGGCCAAGTACGACATTCCAGTCCACGTTGACCTTGTCTCAGTTGGTAACGACGTGATTGAAATTCACATGCTTGGTATTGTGCGTTTTGCGCCTAAACGTTCCATATAGGCTATTATCTTCCTCTTTCTCTGTTGGTGGAGGAGTTCTTCCGTTAGTACCGTGTTTTCCCGACACAGTTCTCTCTCTGTATTTATAATATTTTCCTTATGTTGGCGAAGTTTGCGAAGCTCATCGGCTGCGAAGTCTCTAACCGCCATGTTCTGCATCTTTTCGGGCCGAGCTTCCATAAAGGCACGATGATTCCCCTCCGCTATCGTGGAAACAAGGGTTAGTGGTGGGGATGGACGATAGTACGAACCGCCGCTTCTAGGCCTATTACTTATTTATTAAGATCGATCACGTGGTGGCGAACCCCAACGACTTTCCTAAGCAATGGAATTTTGCTCGTAAGTATTGTTATTTGGAGTACATTCTTCTCTTCTCTTCGTGATACGTGATTAGTAACGTCATTTTTTCTTTTGCAGCTGAGAGACCTCCCCCATCTTTTATCGTCAATATCAGTAATTGGGTGGCCCGCGTTCTACCTCACACTATAGGTATCCGTGATTGGGCGTCATTTAACAAGAGATTCGGGCTCAAGCCCTCGACCGGTAAGTTAGTTTTTGCCCTTATAACTATTTCACTTTGGTCGTGGTGCATGTCTTTTTGTCATTTTACGATTTTCCTTTGATTATAGATCGAAAAACTTCCAAGAATGTGAAGGCTCCCGTCCCAGCGTTTCGTCAAGAGATCGCTTCGACGGGGAGGCAATTTTTGTTGGACGAGTCTATGCAAAATACTTTTTCCCAGACTCTGGAATTAAGAGAGCCCGGCCGTCATATGGTCACCCCGTTAATGGAGATCCCAGCTTGCCCGGTGGTTCATTTAGTGGATGAATCTTCCACTGGAGAGGAGAAGCGACACCATTGAATAGGTAACGAATGGAGGTCGTGGTTACATCTAAACGGGCCAT
This sequence comes from Nicotiana benthamiana, assembly GCA_034376525.1. Lineage (NCBI taxonomy): Eukaryota > Viridiplantae > Streptophyta > Magnoliopsida > Solanales > Solanaceae > Nicotiana > Nicotiana benthamiana. The sequence continues at coordinate 105,049,102 of CM067335.1, read as the reverse complement.
GATCGTGGATATGGAGTCGATGTGTACTTCCTCTGCGGAGGCTGCACCCCCACCGGAGATTGTCGAGGAAGCTAGGTCGTTGGAGACAATGGGGGCATCTGCAGAAATGGTAACACCGTGGGTCACCGAGGCTGGCTCATCATCTACTGGTGTTGGAGGAAAAATGATCATTGTGAAGGATGAAGGGTATGGTTCTAATATCGACCCTGTGGAGGTGCAGACTTTTGAGGAGAGATTCACTAGAGTGGAGGTGAGGACTGAGGGGTCCACTCAAAATATTGTTATCCCCGTAGATTTTAACTTGCTAGTCAACTTGAAGAGCGTGGTTCCAACTTTGGCCCCTTTGTATGCGGAGCTCGAGAACGGGACCTTGCAGACGGTGAAGGATGAGGACCTGTCATTAGGCATTTTTGGGATGACCCTGCGAGTAAGTTCTTTTTTATTTTCTTGAATTTCTTTCTTTTACATTATTTGTCTTTGTTGATCTTTCTTCGCCTATTTATCAGACTCTCAAAATTGGAGATTGAGAGTGTCTGTCTGAAGGAGAAGAGGATGAGAGTCTATAAGAAGACGGAGTCGAAGTACAGATAGTACCGTACTAAACACAAAGCCCTGATCTGTATGCTTGGTGAGGATGCTCTGTTTCCAATCCTCTGTGACGATCTGAGGCCGATGAATAAGGAGTTGAAAGAGAAGGACGACGAGTTGAAGGATAAGGAGAACGATATCATGAGGATTATTGGCAGGTTTAGTGAGTTTGAGGAAATTTTGAGGACCAAGAACGATGAGCTCGAGGTGAGTAAAGGGGTCATGGCCGAGTGCGTCGATCTCCAAGCTTATGCGACATCTTTATGAGCCGAGCTTGAGCAGTGTGCAACTGTAGTTAACGGCTAAGGGACGAGTTGGATGCCAATGCTGTGAAGTTGGAGCGAGTTGAGAGAGCTGGATCGACTGTTGTGGCAGAGGCAGAGGCGGGCACCCTTCGCGTCTTCAGGTTAGAGCGTGCTAATGATGCAGAGGCCTTTTGCTCTCAAATAGGTAAGTATCGAAGAGCAAATTGGCAGACTGGAATGAGATGTTCAAGATTTGAACGAGCAGATAACTATCCTTTGGGCCGAGAAATTGCAGTTGGAGGCCCAATCGTCTACTCTCATGCTTCCACTTACCCCGATGTCCTAAAAGACTTGTACGAGAAGTGGGTCCATCTTGGGGCTCATCTTTACATATTTAGAGGTATGACAACGACCGTGAAAGCCTCTAAGGCAGAGTTTGAGGATGCTCTTGTTAAGGCACGTGCAACTCGTGCCTCTTGTGGCTTTGACCCTGGCACGCCTGGAATGGATGATAACGAGGAAGATGTAGACGAGATTGATTCAGATGTTTGGTATGAAGATGAATACTTGGATGGCGAGGGTGGATATGATGTTTCTTGACCGGGCAGCAAAGGTGGCGATGGAGATAATGCGATGCTGTGTTTTTGTACTTCGTTTTTTATGCTCCCTTTCTTCTTCTTTTTTTTTTGGGGGGGGGGGTGGTGGTCTTTTTGGCCCTTTATAACATACTCTATTTTGGAATAGAATGACATGTCTTTTTTTGTATGTTTTTTCCTCCTTTTGTTTTTCTTCATATGTTTTTTTTCTTTGTAAGAGTTCTTAACTTAGTTGACGAGACTGAGGTTATGTCAATTAATTCGAGCGAGGTCGAATGCTGGTTTATTCGAACAAGGTCGAATGTTATTAAATTTCGAATGAAGCTAAATGTTAATGAATTCGAACGGAGTCGAATGTGAGTTGATTCGAGCGGATTCGAATGTGAGTCAATTCAAACAAGGTTGAATGTTTGACCTTTTAATTTATTCGAATGTAGATAAATTTGAGCTAGGTCGAATGTGAGTCGATTCGAATGAGGTCGAATGTTTGATTTAGTCAAGATTGACCTTGATGTCTTGTTGTGATACCAAAAAGCCGGGGAACTTCCTAGACATCACTCCAAAAGCACATTTCTCGAGGTTTAATTTCATGTTGTACTTTCTGAGTATGTTGACGGTCCCTCTCAAGTGATCGATATGGTCTTCCTTTCTTTTTGACTTAACCAACATATCGTCAATATATACTTTCATGGTTTTGCCGAGCTGTTCTTTCAACATTTTGGTCACCAACCTTTAGTACATTGCCCTCGCGTATTTAGCCCAAAAGGCATCACTCTATAGCAGTACGTCCTCTGGTCGGTGATGAAGGTGTTTATTTCCTGGTCCTCATCCTCCTCCATAAGGATTTGGTTGTAGCTTGAGTAGGCATCTAAAAAACTCAACAGTTCATGCTTGGTTGTGGCGTCTATGAGTTACTCGATGTGAGGTAGAGGGAACGAGTCTTTTGGACAAGATTTGTTCATGTCTGTGAAGTCTACGCACAACATCCACTTATCATTCTTCTTTTTCACCATGACTACGTTGTTAACCCACTGAAGGTACTTCGATTCTCTAATCGAACCATTTACTAGTAATTTCTCGACCTCTTCACGAAATGCGTCGTTTATTGCCGAGTTAAATTTTCATCTGATATGTCTTACTTGGGGGTAAAATGGGTCGACGTTTAACTTGTGAGTTGCTATTTCCTTTAGGATACCTGGCATGTCTTCATGGGAAAAAGCGAACGTGTCGACATTATTCTTTAAGAATTGATGAAATTTACCTGGATCGTGGAGTTTATGGACGATGAAATCTTTCCTTCTAGGATTGCCATTGTCTAGTTGGACGGGGTCGAGATCTTCTACAGTTGATCCTGTGGATCCTATGATTTTAGGATTACGGATGACGTCTTTCATTTCTCGCCATCCAAACCCATCTCCATTAATTTCTATGCTTCCTCAGATTTTCCTTTTAATGTTGGGAGTATGTGCAATCTTGGGCAATGTAGTAGCATTCTCGGGGTTGTGTGTTGCTCTCCCCAGATGGTGAATACTCCCTAAGGGTGGGAAATTTGATAACTTGTTACAGATTGCAGGGGACAACTTACATGTCGTGTATTCATGGTCAGCCTATGATGCCGTTGTATGACGTATCCTAGCCGCCGGCCATGACGGGAAGTGTTATTTCTCTAGATGTTCGCTCAACTGCATTGTTAAAACCTGTTAGTGTGATGAAATGTTGCACTATCTTGTCCTCGAGCTTCATTTGGGTGAGAACTCGAGGATGGATAATGCACGCGGTGCTTCCATTATCGACTATGATACGTATTACATCGGTATAAAAAACACGTAAAGTAATGACAAGGGCATCACAGTGAGGGAAAACCACACCGTGGGTATCCGACTTATCGAATATGATACATTTTTTGAGTTCGTCATATCATTCATGGGTGATTGACAACTTGAGCTTGTGAGTGGTGGTGAATTTCATGTTGCTGATAGATGTGTCATCGCCTACCTCAATGATTTGAATGGTTTAAACAAGGAAGGTGGTTGGGCGGCCTCAGATGTTGTTCTCGTCCTCGCGCGAAGTTGGCCCTTCCTCGATCGCTCATCAACTCTTTTAGGTGCCCTTAGTGAAGAATGTTCATGGCCTATTGTCTGAGGGCGATGTAGTCCTTGGTCTTGTAACCTCGCTCCTAGTGCAATTCGTAGAGGGCGTTTGATTTTCTAGTTCTCGAGTTAGACTACATTTTATGCGAAAATTTTACCTTTGGGCTGAGCTTCTCTAATGCATAGACTATTTCTTATGGGGAAACACAAAAATTGTGAGCTGATAACTAGGGGACATACCTCTTTCATTTCGGTGGGTTCCCGTTCGCAGTCTATATGGACCTTTGTCGTGACGTGGAGGTGGCATGAGGGTGCCTCTGATGTCTTTCTCGCGTAGGTTATGACCCTGATAGATCTCTTCTGTTGTCATTTCTTCGGTCATTCCTAAACTTCATTTGGACTGAGGTTAGGCATCAAATAGGCCCATTGAGATCTCTAGGCATTGTGCATCTCATCCCAAGTGGTTGGAGGGTATTTTATGAGTCGGCTCAGTAATTTTTTGGTCGCCCTCGAACCACTTCTGCTCAGACCATTCTGAAAATCGGCCACTGCCATCCCTTCAGATACATTCGGAAGAGTCATTATTACACGGTTGAATCGGGCAAGGAAGCCCCTAAGTCCCCCCACCCCCAAGAGATTGCTTGATGGCTAATATGTCGTTCATCCACGCCTCTACTTTCTTTGCCCCGGCATGGCGGTGATGAACTTCTCAGCCATTTCTTTGATTTTTTCTATGAAGCGCGCACGTAACTGTGAGTACCAAGTTAGGGCCCCACCGGTTAGGGTCTCTCCAAACTTCTTCAACAATATGGATGATACTTGTTCTTTTGCAAGGTCGTTGCCTTTCACTGCAGTGACATAGTGGGCACACGATCCTCCGGATCCATCGTGCTGTCATACATTTTCAAATATGATATTTTGAAGGTTTTTGGTATAGCATGTGGCACTACCTTGTCTCTATATGGTTGTTCCACGAACCGGCCGTCGTCATATTTTGCTAGGATTTTTGGGGAGCCCGGTATCTTATCTACCATTTCTTGATGCTCCCTCATTTTGTCGCGGAGTGCCTTGTTCTCATTCTCCATCTCTTCTATTTTTCTAACAATAGTAGTGAGGGTGTTGTTACATGCAAAATTAACATAGTGAACAGTTCATGTCGTGGGAGGTTGGGTGTGCTACTCATTGTTTGTTGTGGCGATGTCAACTTGCACACTCCCTCTACTAGCCCTCTGAATAGGTTTATCTAGTATGTTGTTCAGTGTATTCGTAATCCATGCTTCTAGTAGCTTTTTTTACCACTAGTGGTGCTTCTTCCGTAGTGAATGTAGAGGCTCCCTTTCCATGAGAAGTGGTAATGTTGCCATGAGGAGGGGGTGAATCGCTTCGCCTCTGTGAGGCGCTTGGTGTCACATTTTCCTCATCCCCTTCATGAGCTTCGTCAATAGTGTTTAGGAGATTGGAGGTGAGATCGGCTATCGCCTTTCTATTTTCTTCTCCATGTCAGATCTGCACAAACAACGAGATATGTTACTAATCAATATTTTGCATGTGTTCTGTTTTTCTAGATCTAGAAAAAACTAAAACTTTTAACTAAAAAATATCTATAGACGACGCCAAATTATTTGACCAAAAGTCTTAAACCTTTTTGTTAAACTAATTAAGTGAATTATGATAGGTAGATTCTTGTTAAATATAAAAAGTTCTAGATTCGAGATTAGAATTTGGGTGAGACCATTTATCAAATGGTCATACATGCATATTCAGTCATTAAATGCACACCTTAGGGAGTAAAGAATGAATAATGAGCAATAAATATGAGAAATGACAATAAATGTAAATATGAAGGACAAGTCACCAAAATATCAAATGATGTGGAAGATTCTTCCTTCTGAGAATAAAATGTGATAGTCACCAAGAATATGAGTAATGCTTTCTTGGATCATGTGAGTGGAAAAGAAGAATAATCGGTGAAATTAATCACTATGGAAAGGTAAACTTTGTATTTTCTCTCAATGGTCAACTTCTTACAATAGTTTTTCTTATATTTAATCTCACATGCCCTCTTTCTTCTCTCTCTTTCTATTTATATAGGATATTCTCTAAAAATCCTAAAAAGTACAACAAAGGCAATATTCAGGAGAATATTTCTGTCACTAGTTCCAAGAAGACACTAGCCGTTATTTCTATCATTCGCTATTCGACCTCGACCTCTACGTCTCACTCTACGATTAAATTTATTGGGCTCTGGTCGACCTCGTCCTATCTGCCCAACTCGGGCACACTCTTTTTACCTTATGATCTTTCCACACTCAGCTTCCTCAGTAAGATTTTGACTCACATGGGTTGGTCGTGCAACAAAAGTAGCGTTTAATTGGCCAATTTTTGCATTGGAAATATCTGCATATGCTATACAAAAAAATTAAATTATTTTATATATAATAAAATATGAAATAAATACATATTAACAATATATGTAAAAGAGTTACTTCCTTAGATGTTCATCCCACGCTACATCTTATAGACGTATTAAGCTCTTTTTTTAGGCTGATGGTGTTTTGATTCTAGAGGTATTGATAAGATTCAAATTAGAAATAGTGATTTGGTCAACCGGTGAGTGGTGAGTGGTGGCATTCCATTCAAATGAATGCATTGTTTGGATGACAAAAGTTTGATTGGTGGCACCCAAAGTATATAAATGGCAAAAGTTGTTCTAATTCAAATTGTCCAAACATATATTTGATAGTATTTGTACATATCTATTATATATGCTTATGACGTCATGTGTATTATGACTACTCCATTACCTATGCTGTCGTATTTAGGTTGCTTGATCCCAAAAAAATTAGACTTATAGCATGTTTGACCAAGCTTCTAAAGTCCGCCTATTTTGAGAAGCACTCTTCTCAAAGTACTTTTAAAAAAAAGTGCTTTTAGCCCGTTTGGCCAAACTGTAAAAATCAGCTTATTTTGAGAAGTATTTTTTTTTCAAAAGTGATGTTCTCAAAAGTACTTTTGGTGAGAAGCAGTTTGTGTTTGGCTAATTAATTTGAAAAGCACTTCTGAGCATCAATTAGTGTTTGGCCAAATTTTTAAAAACTGCTTCTAAGTTTAATTTTCTCAAAAAAGTATTTTTGGAGAGAAGCTACTATTTTTATTCTCCTCAAAAGCACATTTTTCTTTCCAAAAACTTGACCAAACACCTCAATTCTTGGCCAAAAGTTCTTTTGGAAAAAAAAGAATAAGCACTTTTTGCCAAAAATAAGCTTGGCCAAACAGGCTAATAATTTGTATTTGGTTAATAAATTAGAAAAGCACTTTGTAGCGGTCATTAGTCTTTGGCCAAGCTTTTGAAAACTGCTTCTAAGCTGTTGGAATTTACACCCCGTTCCGCATTAACTGCTTTCCCTAAGTTCATTTCTGCTATTTTAGTTTGCCGGGACACTCGGTGTTAAGATTCGGAGTGTTTTGGGACACTTAGTCCCTAAATGAGAGCTTAAGTGTTAGAACGTGATCTATAACCGTACTAGTGTGAAGACAAACTCAGAATGAAAATGCGATGGTTCCGTTAGCTCTGTTAGGTGATTTGGGGATTGGGAGCGTGTCCGAAATGTGTTTTGGATGTCCGTAGCTCATTTACGCTAGAAATGCCAAAAGTTAGAATTTTGAAGTTTCCGGTCCGATAGTAAATATTTGATCCGAGGGTCGGAATGGAGTTCCGGAAATTTTTGTAGCACCATCATGTCATTTGGAACGTGCGTGCAAAATTTCAGGTCAAGCAGACGGGTGTTGGTTAAGTTTTTGATCGAAAGCGTATTTTGGATGAAATTGGGATTCTTCGGCTTGAATCATTGATTTAATCGAGTTCCAGTGTTGTGTTACCTGTTTTAAGGATTGGTATAAGTTTGAATAAGGTATTGGTGATATTTGTGCTTTTGGTTGAGGTCCCGGGGGCCTCGGGTCTGTTTCGGATGCTCAACGGGCAAGTTATGGAGTTGGAAGGAAAAATTGCAGCAAGCTTCTGGTATTTTTGCTTATGCGGCTTGGGAACCGCAGAATCAGCTTGGCAACCACAAAAGCGAGGCATGGTATCAGGGTCAGGGTCCGCAAGAGCGGACGAATTTTTGCAAAAGCGGTATCGCTTCAGCGATTTAGAGACCGTAGAAGCAAAAAAATAGACCGGTAAGCGGAAGCCGTAGAAGCGGCACTTTGTCAGCATATGCGGGACCGCATAAGCGGTCCCGTGTCCGTAGAAGTGGTCCCGTGTCCGCAGAAGCGGAAATGCATGTTTTGAAATAGTAAAATCCGAGTGTTTAATTCAAAAGTTGAGAAAAACAAAATTTAGCTCGGGAGAAGGCGATTTTGGTTGAATTTTGAAGAGAATATTAGTGGGTAATATTCCTTTAACCTCATGTAGTTTTTCCTATCAATATCTAGTTAATCTACCATTAGAATTCGAATTCAATGTCAAAATTGGGGAAAAGTGGGTGAAATTCCTTAGACTTAATTATTGTGTTTTGAGTGGCCATTTGACCTCCAATTTGGGAGATGTTTACATGGTTAGACCCGTGAGAGTACGAGGGTTCTAAAAATATGAAAATTATTTGATTTCGAGTCGTTGGCCCGAGCGGCATTTTTTTCATTTTACCTATTTTCACGTCTTAGCTTTAATTTTAACCGTGGAATTAGTTACTTGCGATGTTATTTACGCTACGTAATTGGATTGAATATATTTGGGCCATTTGGAGCCGGATACTCATGGCAAGAGCATTGGTTCGTAGTTGATTTTGCACCGATTTGAGGTAAGTGGCTTGTCTAACTTTGTGAGGGGGACCTCTCCCCTTAGGGTATATTTACTTGTTATTTAAGTGCCTTGTATGCGATGTGACGAGCGTATACTGGAGCTAATTGTTGAAAATTTTGTTTTACTTAGAATATTTAAACTGTATTTTCTTGAATATTTGCCTATTATAAATGCAATTTAACTTGTGTTAGCTTAAGAAAAGTATGTTTAGCTGACTTACTTGTTTATTTGCTTCCTCTGTGAAGCATGCTAGACTAGAAACTCTATTAATTGTTCTTACTTAGCATTATACAATATTTGAATGGTTGTGGTGTGTTTACAATTTAGGACAACGAGACAGTATCACGGAAGCTTCCCCTGCACGTGTTACATTCTAAGACTGAGAGTGCGGGATACCATGAGATCTCTAGCACAAATATGACTATAAATGGAGGATACCAAAAGATCCCTCATGTATAAATGGACGATATTATGAGATCCCTCGTGTATATGATGAGGATACCAGGAGATCACCGATGATAAATATCTGATTGTGGTTTGTACTTCTATTTATTTATGGTGTTGGTTATGGGTTACTGCTTTATTTATTACCTTGCTAGATTCTCGCTTTAGATTATATTCATGTTTTCCTTCCTTTATCGTTTTGATTGTTATGTATAATCTAGGTAGTGCCTCGACCTCTCCTCATCACTACCCAACCGAGGTTAGGCTGTGCACTTACTGAGTACCGCTGTGGTGTACTCACGCCTCTTATGCGCATGTTTTTTCATGTGCAGACCCAGGTACTCCTTCCCAGGCGTATCATCCTCGCACCGGAGAGAATTAGTGGAGACTCGAGGTATATCTGCTACGTCTGCAAACTCGAAATCTCTATTCCATTCCAGTTGTAGTAGATAGCCCCTTTCCCTTTTTTGTGTTGTTTAGACACTGTGGTGTAGAGCATGTTATGATACTCTTTTAGCCTGTGTTGCCCGTGAGATTCAAGGTTTTAGAATTGTTTCATAATTATAGTGTTAAAGTGTATGTGCCAGGCGGCAACTATATACATTTCCTCAGGTTAATTAGCTTTTAAATCATTATTATTTTCGTAAAGGTTGTAAATTCCACAATGTGTTAGGCTTACCTAATCGTGATGATTAGGTGCCGTCATGACATACTCACAATTGGTGAACTAGGGTCGTAACAAGTTGGTATGAGAGCCCTAGGTTCAGAGGAGTCACGGAACACAGGCCGGTTTATTAGAGTATCGCTGATCGGTACGGATACATATGTACTTATTTACAAGAGGCTATGTAACTGTTTAGGAAAAATCCTCACTTCATTGAATTCCTTGTCATGCTATATTTTGACATCAACTCTAAAACTTCTGTCTTCTATTCTCTCACATATGGCGAGGACACGTGTTACCCAAGATGATCAGGCTACCCCCTCTTGCAGCCGCTATAGGTCAGGGCCGGGGAAGAGGTCGTGGATGCACACGTGGATGCGCACGTGGTGCACCTTTGAGTTAGATAGTCCAAACAAGGCTGCCTCTCTGACCTGGGCACAGTTTTCAGATATGTTTCAGAGGGAGTTTGTTCCCAGAGCCTCACGGACGCATGGTGCAAAGAGTTTGAGCATTTGCGCCAGGGTGCTATGACCATTTTAGAGTATGCCATCCGTTATACTAGGTTGACCATACATGCACCGGCCTTGGTTGCTACCATCCGCAAGAGGATTCGACAGTTTATTGAGGGTCTTATTCCATCCATCATATCTAGCATGGCTCGAGAGTTGGAGGTAGATATACCTTATCAGCATGTAGTGAGCATAGCTAGGAGGATCGAGGGTTTGCACGCCAGAGAGCGACATGAGAGAGAGGCCAAGAGGTCTCGAGAGTCGGGTCACTACTCTTGTATCTGTATCCCATCAGCAGGGCGTCATGGTAGGGGCTATATGGGTCGCCCAGTTTATTCAGCTCTTCCTTCATCCAGCAGTAGTCCAACTCCCCCCATATCTTAGGAGCCTTACTATGCACCTCCGATTTCTAGCGCGCCTCCTGCGCATGGTGCTTTTAGAGGTCATTCCAGCATGGTTGGGCCCAGTCAGTCACAGCCATCGCACTCTCCCAGAGCTTATTTTGAGTGCGGGGACACCCGCCATGTAATGAGGGATTGCCCTAGGCTTGGGATGAGTGCACCTCCATATCATTCTCAGTCGCATTGTGCCCAACAGGATTCTCAGGCTATTGTTCCCGCTCCAACTGCCACCCTGCCTGCCCAGCCAGCTAGGGCGGAGATCGGGGAGATACAGGTCGCCTCGAGGGAGGGGTCGGGCTAGATATTACGCTATTCCTGCTCGCACCGAGGTTGTTGCCTCCGATTCTGTTATCATATGTATTATATTGGTTAATCATAGAGAGGCATCATTTCTATTTGATCCACTCTCTACCTATTCTTACGTGTCATCTTATTTTGCTCCGCATTTTGGTATAGACCAAGAGTCATTGAGCTCTCCTGTTTATGTTTCTACTCCTGTGGGAGATTCTCTTATTGTGGACCGCGTTTATCGATCGTGTTTGGTTACTATTCGTGGTTTTGAGACTAGGGTGGATCTTTTATTACTCGATGTGGTTGATTTCGATATTATCTTGGGCATGTACTGGTTGTCGCCCCATTACGCTTTTCTTGATTGTCATGCTAATACCGTGAAGTTGGCTATGTCAGGTGTTCCGCGTATTGAGTGGAGTGGTACTTTTGATCACACTCCCAGTAGAGTTATCTTTTTCTTAAAGCTCAACGTATGGTTGAGAAAGGGTGCGCCACGTATTTAGCTTATGTGAGAGATGTCAGTGATGATATTCTGTCCCAATGGTACGGGATTATCGTGATGTGTTTACGGCTGATCTTACGGGCATGCCTCTCGATCACGACATTGATTTTGGTATTGATTTTTTGCCGGGAACTTAGCCTATATACATTCCTCATTACCATATGGCTCATCATGAGTTGAAGGATCAGTTACAGGAATTGCTTGATTGGGGTTTTATTCGACCCAGTATTTCACTGTGGGGTGCTCTATTTTTGTTTATGAAGAAAAAGGATGATTCTATGCGTATGTGCATCGATTATTACCAGTTGAATAAGGTTATTGTGAAGAATCTTTATCCTTTACCTCATATTGATGATCTATTCGACCAGCTTCAGTGCGCACAGGTATTTTCTAAGATTGATTTACGGTCAGGTTATCACTAGTTGAATATTCGGGAGCGAGATATCCCTAAGACTGCTTTCAGGACTCGATATGGTCATTACGAGTTCCTTGTTATGTCATTTGGGCTGACCAACGCCCCAACTAGTTTTATGCATTTGATGCACAGTGTATTCAAGCCCTATCTCGACTCGTTCTTTATTGTTTTAATATATGATATTCTTGTATACTCCCGGAGTCGGGAAGATCATGAGTATCACCTGAGGGGCTTCAGACCCTGAGAGAAAAGAAATTATAGGCAAAGTTCTCAAAATGTGAGTTTTGGTTGAGTTCTGTGTCATTCCTAGGCCACGTGGTATCGAGTGAGGGTATTCAGGTGGATCCGAAGAAGGTGGAGGTCGTGTTGAGTTGGCATAGGCCCTCTCAGCTACAGATATTCGTAGTTTCCTTGGTCTGACGGGTTATTACCACCATCTTTTGTGGACGGGTTCTCATCGATTGCAGCCCATATGACCAGATTGACCCATAAGGGTGCTCCTTTTCAGTGGACATATGAGTGTGAGGCGAGCTTCCAGAAGCTCAAGACAACTTTGACTTCAGCCCCTATTCTGATATTGCCTATTGGTTCGGGTTCCTATATAGTTTATTGTGATGCCTCACAACTTGGAGCGGTGATGATGCAGGACGGTAGGGTGATTGCCTACGCGTCCAGACAACTGAAAATACATGAGAAACACTACCCCACACATGACCTTGAGTTAGCTGCTATTGTTCATGCCTTGTATATCTGTCTTTATTATTTGTACGGCGTTCCCTGTGATATTTACACGGATTATCGGGGTTTTACAGCACTTGTTCAAGCAAAAAGATCTAAACTTGCGCCAGAAGAGATGGTTGGAGCTGCTGAAGGATTATGGTATCATTATTCTTTATCACCCGAGCAAGGCCAATGTGGTAGTCAATGCCTTGAGTCGCCGGGTGGATTATTTGGGGAGTTTGGCAATTTACCAGCTTCAGAGAGACCCATGGCGATGGATATTCAGGCCTTAGCTAGTCAATTCGTGAGATTGGATCTTTATGAGCCCAGTCAGGTTCTAGCCTATATGGTTTCTCGGTCTTCATTATTCGATCGTATCAGGGAGCGACAGTATGATGATCCCCATTTACTTGTCCTCGGGAATAGGGTTCAACATGGCGATGCTAGGGATATGACCATTGGAGATGACGGGGTGTTGGGGATGCAGGGTCGGATCTGTGTACCCAATGTTGATGATATTCGGGAGTTGATATTGGCATAGGCTCATAGCTCGAGGTATTCCATCCCTCCGGGTGCCGTGAAGATCTACCAAGACTTGAGACAACATTATTGGTTGAGGGGGATGAAGAAAAACACAGAGGGTTATGTAGCTAGGCGACTCAACTGTCAGCAGGTGAAGGTTGAGCACCAGAGATCGGGAGGGTTACTTTCAGCAGATGGAGATTCCGGAGTGGAAATGGGAAAGGAACACTATGGATTTTGTAGTTGGTCTCCCTCTGACTTCGAAGAAATTCGATTCTATTTGCGTTGTTGTGGATCATCTTTCCAAGTCTTCTCATTTCATACTGGTGTGTACTACTTACTCAGCGGAGCAGTTAGTGGGGATTTACATCATAGAAATTGTCCGATTGCACAGCATTTTAGTGTCCATCATCTCAAACAGGGGTACTCAGTTTACATCACGGTTCTGGAAAGCCGTCCTGCAGGAGTTGGGTACCCATGTGACTATGAGTACAACTTTTCACCCTCTGACGGACGGATAAACCGAGCGCACCATTTAGATTCCTGAGGATATGCTTCATGTATGCGTGATTGAATTTAGAGGGTCTTGGGATCAGTTCTTGCCATTGGCTGAGTTTGCTTACAATAATTGTTACCAGTCCAACATTCAGATGGCGCCGTATGAGGCTTTATATGGTAGGAGATGCATATCTCCGGTGGGTTGGTTTGAGCCGGGTGAGGCCAAGCTGTTATGCACTGATTTGGTCCAGTATGCCGTAGAGAAGGTTAAGGTGATTCAGGACAGGCTCCGTACAACCCAGTTTAGACAAAAATGTTACGTGGATCATAAGGTTCGTGATGTTTCCTTTATGGTTGGTGAGCGGGTTATGCTTCGGTCTCGCCTATGGAAGGCGTCACGAGGTTTGGGAATAAAGGGAAGTTGAGTCCGAGGTTAATTGGCCCTTTTGAGATTTTGTAGCGAGTTGGGGAGGTTGCTTATGAGCTTGCTTCACCTCCAAGTCTGGCCGGGGTTCATCCGGTATTTCATGCCTCGATGCTTCGGAAGTATCACGATAATCCGTCTCATGTGTTGGAGTTCACTTTAGTCCAGTTGGACAAGGATCTGTCCAATATTGAGGAGCCAGTGACGATACTGGACAGGCAGGTTCTAAAGCTCAGGTCAATTGATATAACTTCAGTAAAGGTTTAGTGGCGGGGTCAGCCGGCCAAGGAGGCGACTTAGGAGACCGAGCGGGATATGCGCAACCGATACCCTCATTTTTTCACTACTTCATGTATGTTCTCTATGCTCGTTCGAGGACGAACAAATGTTTAAGTGTAGGAGGATGTAACGATCCGGCCGACCGCTTTTGGAATTTATGCCTCGTTCCCCTATTAACTGCTTCCCCTAAGTTCATTTCTGCTATTTTGGTTTGCCGGGACTCTCGGTGTTAGGATTTGGAGTGTTTTGGGACACTTAGTCCCTAAATGAGAGCTTAAGTATTGGAAAGTGATCTATAATTGTAACAGTGTTAAGACGGACCTGTAATGGAAATACGATGGTTCTGTTAGCTGCGTTAAGTGATTTCGGCGTCGGAAGCTTGACCGGAATGTATTTTGGATGTCCGTAGCTCATTTAGGCTAGAAATGCCGCAAATTAGAATTTTAAAATTTTCGGTCTGATAGTGAATATTTGATACGATGGTTGGAATGGAATTCCGGAAGTTTCTGTAGCACTGTCATGTCATTTGGGACGTGCGTGCAAAATTGTAGGTCAATCGGATGAGTGTTGGTTAGGTTTCTGATCGAAAGCGTAGATGAAATTGGGATTCTTAGGCTTGAATCATTGACTTAATCGAGTTTCGGTGTTGTGTTAGGTATTTTAAGGATTGGTACAAGTTCAATAATGTATTAGGTGGTATTGGTGCTTTTGGTTGAGGTCCCGGGGGCATCGAGTGTGTTTCGGATGCTCAACGGGCAAGTTATGGAGTTGGAAGGGAAAATTGCAGCAGGCTTCTGGTACTTTCGCTTTTGCGGCTTGAGAACAGCAGAAGCAGCTTGGCAGCCGCATAAGCGAGGCATGGGCTCGGGGTCAGGGTCCGTAGGAGCGAATGAATTTTCGCAGAAGCGGTATCACTTCAGCGATTCAGAGATCGTAGAAGCAGAAAATGGAATGGTAAGTGGAAGCCGCAGAAGCGGCACTTTTTCCGCATATGCGGGACAACAGAAGCGGTCTCGTGTTCGCAAAAGCGGGAATGTCTGTTCTGAAATAGTAAAATCCGAGGGTTTAATTCAAAAGTTGGAAAAATGAAATTTAGCTTCGGAGAAGGCGATTTTGGGTGGATTTTGAAGAGAAGATCAGTGGGTAATGTTTCCTTAACCTCGTTTAGTTGTTTTATTTCAATATCTAGTTAAATCCATCATTAGAATTCGAATTCAAGGTCAGAATTGGATGAAACTTCTTAGACTTAATTATTGCATTTTGAGTGGGCATTGACCTCCGATTTGGGAGATCCTCAGGATACTAAGAGATCCCTCGTGTATAAATGAAGGATACCAGGAGATCCTCGGGATACTAGGAGATCCCTCGTGTATATGATGAGGATACCAGGAGACCCTCTGGATACTAGGAGATCCCCGATAATACATATCGATTGTGGTTTGTACTTCTATTTATTTATTATGTTGGTTATTGGTTACTGTTTTATTTATTACCTTGCTAGATTCTCGATTTAGATTATATTCATGGTGTCCTTCCTATTTCATTTTGATTGTTATGTATATTCTCGGTAGGGCCTAAACCTTTCCTCGTCACTACCCGACTGAGGTTAGGCTTGGCACTTATTGAGTACCGCTGTAGTGTACTCACGCCTCTCCTTTACATGTTTTTCATGTGCAGACCCATGTACTTCCTCCCAGGCGTATCATCCTTGCAGCGGAGAGCATTAGTGGAGACTCGAGGTATATCTGCTACGTCCGCAGACCCGAAGTCTCTATTCCATTCCAGTTGTAGTAGATAGCCCCTTTCCCTTTTTTTTTCATGTTGTTTAGACACTGTGGTGTAAAGCATGTTATGATACTTTTTTAGCATGTGTTGCCCGTGAGATTCCGGGTTTTGGGATTATTTTAGAATTGTAGTATTAAAGTGTATGTGCCATGTGACAACTATATACATTTCCTCATGTTAATTAGCTTTTAAATCATTATTATTTTCGTAAAGGTTGTAAATTACGCAATGTGTTATGTTTACCTAGTCGTAATGATTAGCCGCCGTCATGACATGTTCAAAATTGATGAACTAGGGTCGTGACACATGTATAGACTAATCCTACGATTTTACTAGAAGTAAAGGAGAAGTGTACAATTTTTAGTTTAGCGGTTAGGCTAATTCTACATTGAGATGTTTGTTTTAAAAAATACGTGAAAAAAATGGGAGATTGTTACGAAACAATAAAAGAACAAGAGCAATATTGCAGAGAAAGAGAGAGAAATTCTTATTGAATTATGGGGTGATTTACAATGGGGTAAGACCCCTCTATTTATAGGAGGAAAAATGACTTAGCCTCAAAGTAAAACTCTCTACAAGATAGACATTCACTCTAAATAGAACTCTATTCTTAACACTCCTCCTTGAATGTCTACTCAATAAATAATGTGCCTCATTAAAACCTTAACTAAAATAAAACTCAATGGGAGAAAAAATTCTAGAAAAGGAAAAAGAGTACACATATTTAGTAATGCGCCTATTGGTTGCCTCGTTAAAAACCTTGCAAGGAAAACCCAGTGGGACAAAACCTTGTAAGGGAAAAAGAGTGCAACGTGCATTAACTCCCCCTGAAAAGAGCATCAATTCACATCCTCGAGCCTTCGCATTCCAATCTTGTGTACCAGCTTCTTGAAGGTTGACGTTGGTAGAGATTTTGTGAACAAATCGGCCATATTATCACTTGAACGAATCTGTTGCACATTGATATCACCATTCTTTTGAAGATCATGTGCGAAAAATAACTTTGGTGAAATATGCTTTGTTCTGTCTCCTTTTATGAATCCTCCCTTCAATTGGGCTATGCATGCTGCATTGTCTTGATACAAAATCGTGGGTACTTTGTCACATTTCAAACCACATTTGTCTTGAATATGATGTATTATAGACCTCAACCACACACACTCTCGACTTGCTTCATGAATAGCGATTATCTCAGCATGATTAGATGAAGTAGCCACAATTGATTGCTTAGTCGATCGCCAAGATATGACAGTGCCTCCACAGATAAACACATAACCTGTTTGAGATCGAGCCTTGTGTGGGTAAGATAAATATCCAGCATCAGCATAACCAACAAGATCAGGACTGCAATTATTGCTATAAAATAAGCCTATATCGGTAGTCCCTTTTAGATACCGCAATATATGTTTGATTCCATTCCAATGTCTCCTTGTGGGAGCAGAGCTATATCTTGCTAAGACATTAACTGGAAAAGTTATGCCAAGCCTTGTAGTATTTGCAAGATACATTAGTGCGCCAATTGCACTAAGATATGGTACTTCAGGACCAAGTAGCTCTTCATTATTTTCTTGCGGTCGGAATGGATCCTTATTCACATCAAGTGATCGAACAACCATCGGAGTACTTAAAGGATATGCTCCATCCATGTAAAACCGTTTCAATACCTTTTCTATATAGGCAGATTGATGAACAAAAATTCCGTTTGCCAAATATTCAATTTGCAAACCAAGAGCTTTTCGAGATCTTTCATCTCGAATTCCTTCTTTAAATAATCAATTGCCTTTTGGAGTTCTATGGGAGTCCCAATAAGGTTTATGTCATCGACATATAGGGCAAGTACAACAAATTCCGATGTTGTTTCTTTATAGAAACACATGGGCAAATGGCATCATTTATATAGCCTTCCTTTAATAAATACTCACTAAGACGATTATACCACATTCGTCCTGATTGCTTTAGACCATACAAAGATCTTTGCAATTAGATTGAAAACATTTCCCGGGACTTTGAATTATGAGTGTTTGGCATTTTGAATCCATCGGGAATTTTCATGTATATCTCATTATCAAGTGAGCCATAAAGATAGGCAGTAACCACATCCATTAAATGCATGTCAAGCTTTTCAAGGACAGCAAAACTAATGAGATAACGGAAAGTTATAGCATCCATTACGGGTGAATATGTCTCTTCATAATCGGCACCAGGCCTTTGAGAAAATCCTTGTGCAACAAGGCGTGCCTTATCTCTTTGTACCTTGTTTTTCTCATTTCTCCTGCGTACAAAGACCCATCTATAGCCAACAGGCTTAACACCATTAGGTGTTTCAACTATAGGCCCAAAAACTTCACGTTTTGCAAGTGAATTCAATTCTGATTGGATTGCTTCTTGCCATTTTGGCCAATCAAGTCTTTGTCGACATTCTCCAACAGATTGAGGTTCAAGATCCTCACTTTCTTGCGTAATGCTAGATGCAACATTATATGCAAAGACATAATCCACCACTATATCCACTCGATTAAAATTTGTCTCAATATCGATTGGATTTATTGATAGTTCCTTATTTTCCTGAGACTGGGGCTCAATGGATTCTTCATGAATCTCAGAATTTATTAAATCGTGAATTTCCTCATGAGATTCTTTTGTAATGTCATTTTGATCATTTGCTTTCCTTTTTCTAGGATTTTGATCTTTGGAACCTAATGGCCTGCCACGTTTTAGGCGTGCTTTCGATTCATTAGATATGACACTAGAAGATTGTCCAATAGGGACATCAATAGGGATTGGAACATTCTTTGCGGGGATGTGAGATTTTGTTATCCTTTTTAAGTCCGTGAATGCGTCAGGCATTTGATTTGCTATTCTTTGCAAATGGATAATATTTTGCACCTCTTTTTCACAAATAGAGGTATGTGGATCAAGATAAGATAATGATAGATTTTTCCACAAAATTTCCCGTTTGGTTTCACCAACTTCTCCCCCTAATTTTGGGAAAAGTGTCTCATCGAATCGACAGTCTGCAAATCATGCAGTGAACAAATCCCCTGTCGATGTTTCGAGGTAGCGAATAATGGAGGGTGATTCAAACCTAACATATATTCCTAACCTTCTTTGCGGACCCATTTTGGTGCGGTATGGCGGTGCTACAGGCACATATACTGCGCATCCAAAAATTCTTAAATGGGATATATTAGGTTCATGACCCAAAAACTAATTGCAACAGGGAATATTTGTGATAATTGGTCGGTCTGAGACGAACTAGCATTGCTGCATGCAAAATGGCGTGACCCCAAACCGAAGTGGGCAGCCTCGTTTTCATGAGTAATGGTCTTGCAATCAACTGCAGACGTTTAATTAAAGATTCTGCAAGACCATTTTGAGTGTGAACATGAGCTACAGGATGTTCCACTTTTATCCCAATTGATAAGCAATAACCATTAAATGCTTGGGATGAAAATTCAGCAGCATTATCTAGTCTAATAGACTTAATTGGATTATCATGAAATTGTGCTCGTAATCGAATTATTTGTGCCATTAATTTTGCAAAAGCATGGTTGCGTGACGACAATAGGCACACATGAGACCATCTAGAGGATGCGTCTATTAAGACCATAAAATATCTAAAGGACCCACTAGGTGGGTGAATAGGTCCACAAATATCCCCTTGTATACGTTCCAAAAACGTAGGTGACTCAGTTCCAACCTTTGTTGGTGATGGTCTAATAATTAACTTACCTTGATAACAAGAAATGCAAGGAAATTCATTATTTAAAAGAATCTTTAAATTCTTTAATGGATGCCCATATGAGTTTTCTATAATCCGTCTCATCATAATTGATCCAGGATGTCCCAATCGATCATGCCAAAGTACAAAAGTATTGGAATCAGTAACCTTTTGGTTTACTGTGGAATGTGCATCAATTGCACTAATTTTTGTCCAATACAGGCCACAAGATAAAGATGGGAACTTCTCAATAACCCTCTTTTGGCCAGAGACATTCTTTGTAATGATGAGGTATTCAAGATTATTCTCATCTATTGTCTCAATATGATATCCATTTTGACGGATATCTTTAAAACTCAACAAGTTCCTCTTGGACTTGGAAGAGAACATTGCATTCTTTATGATAAATATTGTTCCTTTAGGCAGAGTTATAATTGCTCTTCCGGAGCCTTCAATCAATTTACTACTACCAGAAATTGTAGTAACATCTGCCTTACACATACTTAAATGAGAGAAATATTTCTTCTCTTTGAATATCGTATGTGTGGTACATGAATCAATTAAACAAATATTTTTACAATTGGACGTTGATCCAAGTTTGCTTTGTGAGATATCCATATTTGCTTTCCATGGTTTAACATTAGATAGTTTACACAACAAGTACGAATGTGGTATCAAAAGAACGAATAATGACTATAGTAGCACAAGTATCGCAAATTATTTTTTGATAGACAAGATTCATTATTATATAGTACAATAAATTATGTTACAACCAGTATGGATAAAAATATTTGGATGAAAGGTGCAATATAGGTGTTAATGGTAACCAAAACACGCTAGTAGAAAGTTTACATAACACAGTTATTGTAATATCATAATGTTACAAATAAATCTATTAATGTAATGTACTGTAAAAACTATCTAATTTCGTTCACAAAGGAATATGTATACGGAATATTTTAACAACAATTGTGGCATATCCATGCGCATCTCAACAACATAAGATAATTGAAAGATGATTAAATTTGATAAACAGTACATACATTCCATAAACATTGTTTATTTAACATAACTATTAAGCAATTATCATTTTAATGTGTTAATTAAAAAAAATGCATGGTGCATTGAGTATGGGGAAACGTTTCAAAAATTTTTTGTCAAATCTATCGCCTTAAGTTCATAGACTAAAATGATGATCTGTTGATGTGTCACATTAATAAACTATCAAAAATAATTGCTACACAAAAATAAGTTAAATACGATACACTAGCCTAGCTACACAGTGTATGTTATGGAACAGGACGGTAAGTAGTTAAATGCAGCCAACAAGTATATATATGAGTGTATGCATCATACAGTAAACAGAATTGAAATTAAAATTATGATATTACAATAATAGATAACTTATGTAAACTATGATAATTGTTTATTCATTAACTACTACGAATAAGTAAAAATAAAAATATCAAACTGCTCAATCTTCTTTAACCATGGATCCATCACCGATCAAGTGATCTATTTTCCCCTCAGGGTGCTCAAAGAAGTCTGCCACATCCAAGTGAGTGATGTCAAAATTATTGTCAGAAACAAAATTGGTTTCAGGGCCTTTACTCTTCAGAGATGCTTGATAAAGCTCAACCAAATGTCTTGGTACACGGCAATTTTTTTGCCCAGTGCCCTTTTCCACCGCAACGATAACAGATAAGTGGATCTTTGACTGTGAGATATTCAATTTTCAAACCTTCATCAAGGTGATGGCTCAAGAAAATCAAGGCCTTAGCACAGTCTTGGGTGGATGCATTATTTCTGTATTTAATGGCGTCTCCAAGACCCATTGCATCCAAATGGATTTCAGCATCCAACACCCATGTCATGTAGTTTTGCCCGAAATTTCAAGGACAACAAACTTTCTTTTTATAATGTCAGACATAATTAAAACAAAATTAGGAGGAGAAAAAATACCTTAATTTTCTCAAAGAGATTCTTGAGATAGTAGAGCTTCGTGCTGATAACGTGTTATGAAACAATAAAAGAACAAGAGCAATATTGCAGAGAAAGAGAGAGAAATTCTTATTGAATTATGGGATGATTTACAATGGGGTAAGACCCCTCTATTTATAGGAGGAAAAATGACTTAGCCTCAAAGTAAAACTCTCTACAAGATAGACATTCACTCTAAATAGAATTTTATTCTTAACAGAGATGAAATATTTGAACGCATATTTTAGAAATGGAAGATGAAATTTTCAAGTTATAATTAAAAAAAAATAAAGCAATTTTCTTTAGGGACAGCACCATAAAATGAGCTTTAAAAAATATCATAAAAATAAAAAACTTGAAAATTGTACTTCGTTCCCCAGATTCTCTTCAATCCAGACAAAGGATTATCTCTTCAATTTTCCCCGCTTCCACTTTCAAGCCATTTCAAAAATAAAAAAGAAAATAGAACCCCAAATATATGGCGCCAAATTTAACTTATGACTCCGCTTTTCCCTCGGAAATTAAAGTTAAACATTTCCCGCCAGCAAACTCAAATACCTAATTTCACCAAAATCCAAAATCAATCCCCCGCCAGAAACCTTCAGTTACAAAACCCCGTTCTCCCTTCATCTTCCTCTTCATTTCTCAAAAGTTCTCTCTCTTCTACAGTCTTTCTTTTTTTCCCTTCATTTCCTCACCTTTCACTGTTTGTTTAAAAGGGAGTGAAAAAAATGGCTAAAATGGTTAGCCCAGATGCCGTTTCGACTATTTTAGCTAACCCATCACCTGATTCTTCTTCAGATCTTCCTGAAATTATCGTTCAAGTTGTGGATCTTAAGTCCACTGGCAACAGATACATGTGAGTTTTTTTATTTCTTACATTTGTTCTCATTTTTTTGCCTGTTTGATTTTTCAGAGACTCGCATTTCATTCAGATCTATTTGTTCATTTAAATACAACGATAGTGTTAATTTCCATTGTTATATAGATCTGGTTGTGGAGGTAAACTATTATTTTTAATTGATTAAATGACTTTTGTTATTTTTCAGATATAATTTTTTTTTCGTGATGTTAGATTGTTCCTTATATTTACTTATGGTTCTTCATTTTTAACTATTGAGTTTTATGTTTTTTTTGTTGTATTGACTGATTCAGCAAATGATACCTAATTACAGAACTGGATAAATATTTAACCTACAGGTTTTCAGCCAGTGATGGAAAAATGAAAATCAAGGGTATTTTGCAATCCAGTCTGTCATCTGAAGTTATATCTGGTTCCATACAGAATCTGGGTCTTATTCGGATTCTTGATTACACTCTCAATGACATTCCAACCAAGAATGAGAAGTGAGTATTTTTATGATTGTTAATTAGCGTTTTGTTTGTTTTTTTCGGAGGTTTTGTATTTGACCTAATGAGTTACTTAATTTTGTTTAGGTACTTGATTGTAACAAAATGTGAGGCAGTATCTCCTGCACTTGAAGCAGAATATAAGGCTGAAGTTAAAACCCAAGATAATGGAGTTATATTGACACCAAAACAGGAGAACTTCAAGAATGATGTAAAAATGGAAGAATTTGGGATTGTTTTGAAACCCAAACAGGAAGTTCAAACCAAATCTGCTGCTCAAATTGTACATGAACAACACGGAAAGTAAGTATTTTCTCCTCGTTGCCAAAATGTATATTATGATATGAATGTATTGATAAGTTATTAATGGTGTATTTTTGGGTGAATCTTTCAGCATGGCGCCAGCTGCTCGGATGGCGATGACAAGAAGAATTCAGCCGCTTGTTTCCTTGAATCCTTATCAAGGAAATTGGACCATTAAAGTTCGAGTAACTAGCAAGGGAAATATGCGTACTTACAAAAATGCTAGAGGAGAAGGCTGCGTGTTTAATGTTGAATTAACAGATGAAGATGTACGCAATTTCAGTTACTATCTAGTAAATTGGCAAGTGTTGGAGTTTATGAGATTCATTGTATTACTAACATAACTTTACATTTTAATTCAGGGTACACAAATACAAGCTACGATGTTTAATGAAGCTGCAAGAAAGTTTTTTGACAAATTTGAATTGGGGAAAGTCTATTATATATCAAAGGGAACTCTTAGGGTTGCTAACAAGCAGTTCAAAACTGTACAAAATGATTATGAGATGACTTTGAATGAAAATTCTCAAGTTGAGGAGGCTAGCAATGAAGAAGCTTTTATCCCAGAAACAAAATTTAACTTTGTCCCTATTGACGAATTGGGTCCATATGTCAATGGCAGAGAGCTTGTTGGTAAGAACTTGCAATCCCAAATCTTTAATTTTTCCTGCATAATGTATTTTTACCCTATTCCCATGTAGTAATGTTTAAAATCAATGAATTGTAGATGTAATTGGAGTGGTTCAGAGTGTATCTCCTACAATGAGCATACGGAGGAAGAGTAACAACGAGACAGTTCCAAAGCGTGACATAACTATTGCAGATGAGACGTATGTTTTAATGATGTACACTTCTCTTGGAGTTTTTCGCTTTCTCTAGTATGTTGAATCTAAGAGTTGCTTGCTTTATCAGGAAGAAGACTGTTGTGGTATCTCTTTGGAATGATCTTGCTACTAATGTAGGACAAGAACTACTAGACATGTCGGATAAATCCCCAGTAGTTGCAATCAAATCCCTTAAAGTTGGAGACTTTCAGGGTAATTGTAACTGTTAATACAGAATCTATCATGATATACATGATCTTTCATGTCCCAATCTCATAGTAGTTATTTATATTGTGTTTCAGGAGTGTCTTTATCTGCCTTAAGCAAAAGTAATATTGTTGTGAACCCAGATTTACCTGAAGCCAAGAAATTGAGATCTTGGTATGGCTTTGTTTTACTGGGGTGTTGCTCTTTTCTTAAAAGTGTCAATTGACTAAAGGCACATGTTCATCTCTTTTCAGGTATGACTCTGAAGGGAAGGAAACTTCATTGGCATCTATTGGTTCTGGTATGAGTCCCTCAACCACGAATAGAGCACGATCTATGTACTCTGATAGAGTCTCTTTGCTCCACATAACCAGTAACCCATCCCTTGGTGAGGAGAAGGTAAAAATTATAAACCCTCTTATAAGATAAAGAACTTGATTTTTAGAGACTTCGATGCTATGGTGTTTAAAAGTCCTAAGCTTAATATACAAGGAAAACAGAACTTGCTATACTAGCATTGATGTGGTAGTCTATATAACATCACTGTACTGAAATGGATGTCGTTTTTGTTGGCAGCCTGTGTTCTTCAGCATAAAGGCATATATAAGTTTCATTAAGCCTGATCAGACCATGTGGTATCGGGCATGTAAGATGTGTAACAAGAAAGTTACTGATGCTTTTGGGTCTGGGTATTGGTGTGAAGGATGCCAAAAGAATGATGCAGAGTGTAGTTTGAGGTTTGAACATTGGATATTTAGTCATCTTAAACCTCCCATTAACTGTAATGTATACTGATGTTCTTACCTTTATGTGTTGATCACAGATATATTATGGCATTGAAAGTTTCTGATGCAAGTGGTGAAGCTTGGCTCTCTGCATTCAATGAGCAAGCAGAGAAAATACTTGGATGCTCTGCTGATGAACTTGATAAGCTTAAATCTGAGGTAAAAACAGTCAGTACTTCGTTCCAAAGCCTTTGTTGCGCTTGATTTTGTTTGATTGCGATGAAAGCACAGTGGCTTGACTGAACTATCCTATTTCTCAGGAGGGAGAAACTGCTTATCAAATGAAATTGAAGGAAGCTACATGGGTTCCTCACCTTTTCAGGGTCAGTGTTGCACCACAAGAGTATAACAGTGAGAAAAGGCAAAGGATAACAGTCAGGGCTGTTGCTCCAGTTGATTATGCTGCAGAATCCAAATACTTGTTGGAAGAAATGTCAAAGATGAATATTACCATATAATGAAGCTAGCCAAATCAAGAATGTTTAGATTATTTTTGTTATATTTTAAGGTTGATAAATGTTCAGCAGAATTGGTTAGTAAACCAGTTGTAAATATGTCTATCATTGTTGCTTTATAGCAATTGATCACTTTTGAACTTTGATGAATGCACCTTTGGAGGTTTTGCAGTTTATCGTATTTTGTTTGTGTATTCACCATTTAGTGATTTTTATGCAGTTTAGAAGTAAGATTCAACAATAAGCTGCAATGTCTGTTGTTTACCAACATTATTTGGCATTTCTACAGAAACTTTGATATATGAGAAGAATAATCTTTAAAGAGTCCGCATAATTCTTGGAACACTATTTTGATAAATTGATCCTAAAGTTTTCATTGATATTATTTTCGTCTCTTTTATACAATAGTTATGGAATAGAAAAAGGTACTGCTAAAATAGCTCTTTCAAGCCTTAGATCTGTAAGATGAAATTGGTGCATGTAGTTTGGCGGAACAAAAGGGATGAGCTGAAATTAAGTGTTGATCTTGGAAGGTCAAATTGTAGAGATTGTCCTCAAGTTGATGTCCTCCTATTACTATTGAAGTAGTACGTTTAATCCCACCGTTAACAAACCCTAAACATATCACATCTTGTCTAACTTCCACCATTGAATTTGAACCAAATATTCTCCAATAGACTTGTTTACTCTGCAACACAAGATCGATGGCAGGAGCAGCTGGTCTGACCCTCGTGCTACCGATACTTTTGAGCTAAAACAAGTCTCAAAAGGTGCCACAGCAGAAACTCTGGTCACATTAGATAACTCTTCAATGAAAACTTTAGTCACAGCATCATAGATGGAAGATTCCAAGATTGAATAAGGACTCCCTGTGCTGATTTTGGTTCCACCATTTCCTCTGTTATCAATTGAGAGCAATTTTTTTGTTAATTGACACTGGTTTTCCATTCACTCTAATAGATTTCACTCCAATGAAGTACTCTGAAGAAGATTCATTTAGGAATGGAACTGATCCAGTACCAAAAGGGTTGGTCATCAATGGCGTAAAGATGAGATTTTTGGAGATACCAATATTTGGAAGCATCATAGAAGGCTCATCACCAAAAAATATGACACCAGATAATTTGGTGGATGAGCTCAAACAAATTTTCTTGGAAAGCTGAAGATTTCAGCTAATTGTGAAGGAAGCGCAATACGATTTCTTCCCAATCCAGCAGTCCCTTTCACTCCACTAGCTAGACCTTCAGTCAAGAATGTAGGAACACAAGTGAAAATGAAGCTTGGGATCTTAACAAACTTGCCAGGATTTGATCCATCAGTGGATTGTATCGATAAAACATCCTCACTAATTTACCCTCCTGAATATAAGGTCTTGATGAATGGAAGGGGTGTTATAACATGCATTATTACTGCAGCCAATTCTGGGAGTGGAATTACAGTCTCCACAAGTATTTACTTTTGCAAGTGCACATTGAGTTGAGCCACAACGAGCTGGTCGATAAGAGGAACTCACGTAACCATCTTCACAGTCTACCCATAAAATTTGTCCACCAAGATGAATTGCTAACTTAAAGGGCATAAGGGGAGTTCTTTGACTGATCTGAATGATGTATTGGAGAGTAGAAGAGTCCTTGGTCACAGGAAGCAGTAGAGCTTTAGGTTGAAAAGAAGTTTGGGCTATGCAATAAGAAATGGAGAGGAGAAGCAAACAAATGAGCACCACATAGAAGTTACTAAAATCCATGAAACAAGATTAAGATGTGAAGTGGAAGTATGCTATGTTGAAGATTATGCATGTTATGATTTATAGAAGCAGTATTTTCAACTCAACTTACGGTGTTGATCTTATTTGTATGTTTTCTGCTGCTGTTATAGATTTTTCATTTTTGAGCCGAGGATCTCCCAGAAACAGCCTCTTTACCCTCATGGGTAGGGATAAGTTTGCGTATATTATGCCCTACCCAGACCCTACTAGTGGTATTATTGCTGGGTTGTTGTTGGTGTTATTTTCAACTCAACTCCGTGGACTATTTAATGTTCTTGATATAGAAATGAATAAGATAGAGATATTGTCGATGAGGAAGAAGCAAGTTGGGTGCAGACTCAACAAAACTAAATACAACTGCTTTGTTTGTCTTTTGACATTTGAATACTCGACTGGTTTCAAAGTTTTATTCCATCTTTGCTCTTTGATGATTAACTTAATCAATTCTTGATCTTAAATTGGACCTACTTCATTTATTTCTTGAAACTAAAGATGAGATTAAAAATGGAAAGTGTAAACTGCTAAACTTTTTCGTTTAATAATTTGGAGATTTAATCAGCATTAAGCAAAAGTAATGTAGTTGTGAATCCAGATCTTCCTGAAGCGAAAACATATAGATATTGGTATGACTTTTTCTTTTTACTCTACTGTCGAATTACTCTTAAAGACTCAGTTGGCTTAAGATCATGTTCGTTTCCGTTCAGGTATGATTCTGAAGGAAGGGATACTTCATTGGCCTCTATTGGTTCTAATGTGAGTCTTGTTTACCTCTCAAAATGAGAGTAACATTTACATTTGATTTGTAATTTAAAAGATATGTGATTTAGTTCAATACCGATTAATAATCTAGAAATATAATGGATGAATGAAAGAATGAGTAAACCAAACCAGTGTTACAAGGCACAATCGACCTCGAGCTCGGTGACCTCGAGATAGGTTAAGAACACTAAGGCAAGAACAATAAAGCAAAGGATAATTCTGTTGAACAATGAGCGAGAAAAGTAGGATAGTATATTCTTTGCCAATGATTAGATGGTGTTTACAAATGATTGGGGTCCCCTTTATTTAATAGGGGAACCCTAAAATAGGGTACATTTCTATTTATAGTAAGGAATCTTATTGGTGACAACTATATAACCGCCTAGTACGGATTTGTACTAATTCGTATAAGTCTATTCCGTAATTTACGCCATGATCTTGGGGATGTAGCGGTAATCTTGTCTTTCTGTGAAAAACTCATAACGTTACTGTTTCGGAGTCGGTGGTTGTGCTTGGCTCCGATGTTCCTCAAACAGTTAGGTCTTCGAGCCTCTTATTCTACCTTCGAGCCCGAGCTTGGTCTATATCGAACTTTTGTCCTCGATGCGACTTCTCGAGCCTACAAAATCGGAGGCATATGATTTTGACCTTATATATCAGGCTTGCTCCTAGTCTATTTCCATTTCGCTCTTGAAGTGACCCTCTCGCCCACGAAATCGGGTAGCCCAATTTCTACCATATACAGATAGTTCCCGCGTTTCTTAGAGTATAACGACAAGAAACAAATTGAGTCCTTGATCTTTATCCCGATTTGGCACAACATCATAATCATAATGTAAGCAACTGAGGAAACGAGAGCTTGGAAGTTGGCCTTTCTCGAGGAAAACTCCGAGAACTTTTAGCGAGTACGGCGGCAGGGAGGGTTACGAAGGCGAAGACACTTCTGCCGATAAGGACCATGCCGCTTGGGTTTCGTGTTCTTAGTAATGTTTTGCTTTTGAGGCTGATCGTCCCTTGCAAGGAACTCTTGATTGTGACCTATAGCTCTTGTAAAAAGGTTTATACAAAGCCTTTTCCCTTACGTGGCTTCTGAATCTGTTACGCTTTTGTGCGGGCCAAAGCGCTTTATCATAAAATTCCTTTTGAATGTCCAAAATTTGAGATGGTAATGACCGATAATAAGTTATGCCCTCGAATGTTTTTAATCAATGATCCTCGAATGACCATTCGAACTTGAGTTTGAGTAGCTCTTAGGCTCAACAGTCGATGAGGTAAGGTAGCCCTTGGGCTTGACAGTTGAGTGAGTGCACGCTCGAACTTTAAATGAAAATAGCCATTAGGCCTTATGGCCAAGTGAGGACATGCTCGAACTTGAGATGAGGTGGCCCTTGGGCTTGAAAGATAGTCCCTGAGTGAGAAATTTATTGAACTCGGGTAGCCCTTGGGCTTTTATGATCAAGTGAGGACTTGCTCGAACTCGAAATAGTTTAGCCCTTAGGCGTTATAGAAATCCCCAAGTGAGAATTTTTTCGAACTCAGTTTGCCCTTGTGCTTAGTAGTCGAATGAGTACTTGCTCGAACTCGAAATGAAAATACCCCTTAGGCTTTATAGTCGAGTGAAGATTTGCTCGAACTCGAAATAAAGTTAGCCCTTAGGCTCTTTAGGTTGGGCCAATTAGGCCTCTAAGACGGCTACAATTTTTTCCTCTTTTCGGCTAAAAGACTTAGTGAAAATTTCTTTATGCCTTAGCATGTTTTTTGTACCCTTGGGTTTTCGAGGGATCAATCGATCAAAACCCGTTCGTGTTAATACCTCTTGAGACTTTTTTGAAGGCTGATGTTATCAGCGACAACAACCCAGTATAATCCCATAAGTGGTGTCTGGAGAGGATAATATGTATGCAGACCTTACCCCTATCCTGAGGGGAAGGGAGGCTATTTCCAGGAGACCCTCGGCTCAAGACAGAAACAAGAGACGATATATTAGTATTATCAATAGGCTCATACTAAAATAACATAAAATAACATAAAATACATAACATAACATAAAATAATAGAATAACATCAGTATAAGAAATATAGGAAATACGAAAATGGTGGACGGTATAATAATATCCAACAGATAAATCCTTACATCAGTAGCTGATCAATAGCATCCTAAAATTAACTCCTAACCGACTAGTCTCACTCTAGTGCGCTGGAGAAATATCCACCACTTACCCCTAACCTACAACTTTAATGCTTGACCTCTACAATTCCATGTCAAGGGTCATGTCCTCAGTAATCCTAAGACGCGCAATGTCCTGCCCAATCACCTCTCCCCAATACTTCTTAAGTCTCCCTCTACCTCTCATTGTGCCCACGACAGCTAGTCGCTTACACCCTCTCACTGGTGCATCAGTGCTCCTCCTTTGAATGTGCCCGAACCATCTGAGTCTTGCTTCCCGCATCTCGTCCTCTATGGGGGCCACGCCTACCTTCTCTCGAATATCTGCATACCTAATATTATCCATCCTTGCATGCCCGCACATCCACCTCAATATCCTCATCTCTGCCACTTTCATCTTCTGGACGTGTGAGTTCTTAACCAACTAACACTCGGTCCCATAAAACATAGCGAGCCTAACCAATGCTCTATAAAACTCACCTCTTAGTGATAGTGGCACTTTTTTGTCATACATGACTTCCGTTGCTAACCTCCATTTCATCCTCCCCACCCCTATACGGTGTGTGACATCCTCGTCGATCTCACCGATCCCCTGAATAACTTACCCAAGGTACATGAAACTACCCCTCTTAGGGATGACTTGAGAGTCAAGCCTCACTTCCACTCCAGCTTCCGTCACTTAGGCCCCAAATTTGCACTCGAGGTATTGCGTCTTCGTCCTGCTCAAACTGAAACCTTTAGACTCAAGGCATGTCTCCAAACCTCTAGCCTCTCGTTGACGCCACATCGTGTTTCATCAATTAGGATTATGCCATCAACAAATAGCAATGCACCATGGCACCTCCCCTTGAATATGATGTGTTATGGCATCCACCACCAGGGCAAATAGGAAAAGGATGTACGTAGACCCTTGGTGCAACCCCGTAACAACCAAAAAATGCTCGGAGTTACCTCCTACTGCCCTAACCCGAGTCTTAGCCCCATCATATATGTCTTTACTCACCCTAATGTAGGCTATTGGAATCCCTTTAACCTCTAAGCAGCTCCATAAGACCTCTCTAGGAGCCCAGTCGTACGCTTTCTCTATATCGATAAACACCATATAGAGATCCTTCTTCTTATCCCTGTATTGTTCCACCATCCTCCTAATAAGGTGGATAGCTTCAGTGGTAGATCGCCCCGGCATGAACCCGAACTGGTTGTCTGAAATTGAAATCATCTTTCGCACTCTCATCTCTACCACTCTCTCCCAGACTTTCATGGTATGACTCAGTAATTGATACACCTATAGTCGTTATAGCTATGGATATCGCCTTTATTATCATACAATGGAACCATTTTACTCCACCCCCACTCTTCAGGCATCATATTAGTCTTGAAAATAACATTAAACAACCCAGTAAGCCATTTCAAGTCTGCTTTACCCACACACCTCCAAAGTTCAACCGGAATTTCATCTGGCCCGGTAGCTCTGCCCCTCCTCATCTTACGCATTGCCTCCAATACCTCATCGACCTCAATGTCCCTACAATAACTTAATTCATGGGGGTTGTCGCCATTCCTCAATTCACCAAGTACAATATCCTGATCCCCTTCTTCAATTTGAAGTTTATGAAAGTAGGTGTGCCATCTCCTTTTGATCTGGTCATCCCCTATCAAAACTTTTCCGTCCTCATCTTTTATGCACCTCACTTGGCCCATATCCCTATTCGTCCTCTCTGTCACCTTAGTGAGTCGAAATAACTTATTCTCCCCGCCTTTGTTCCCTAGTTCCTCATACAGACGAGCAAAAGCTGTCGTCTTAGCCTTCGTTACTGCCATCTTTGCCTTCTTCCTAGCTACCTTATATCTCTCACTGTTTGCTCTCTTCTACTCCTTGCCAGTGCTCCCTACTAACCGCAGGTAAGCTGTGAAGGCTGATGTTATCGAAGCCTCTAAATTATTCGAAGGCCTTTTTAGTTTTGCTGAGGGTAGCCGAGTTTAACCAGTTTTTTGAAGTATTTGAAGGCCTTTGATTTATGGCGGAAGTCGTACATCTCCGAGCCGCATTATTTTGTTCGTAGTCTTTTACATGACCGTAGTCTTTAATATGACCGTAGTCTTTAATATGGCTATAGGCTTTAATATGGCCGTAGCCTTTAATATGGTCGTAGCCTTTAATATGGTCGTAGCCTTCAGGTATGTCTCTAGTACTTATTTCCAGATAACCTTTCAAACTTGTTTGAAAGGTTAGTCCCCGAATATGATGGCCTTGGCCTTTGAGTCGAGGGATACCTCTTTGAGGTCTTATAAATTCGAGTTCACATATGCGAATCTGTTGACTGGCGATGACAGTCTCCGAGTATTCGAGGTGTATTTACGTTTTGTCCCTTGAGCCGCTTCTCGTGGAATCACAAGTATGATGTTCGTATAGTAGCTAGTTTCTTTGATACACAAAGTGCTTTGATATAGAAAGAATGCCTCTTTGGATAATTGATACATGCGTTCATATTTCGCCATCGGGGCTCGACTATTCTATACGGACTCGGTTCATCCAATCGTTTGACCTGATGTTCTGAAGTGATTTCCTTGCAACAAAGTAAACATTCGAGGGCAATGCCTTACAATACTCGAGGCTTATTGTTGGGAATCTCAGATACCGTTGAATTTCTATAAGTTAACACGACAGTGGTTGCCTTGTTAGAAACCTCACCGAAAAAACCATATGGGACAAAAATTGGTCTAAGCGCAAGTGTTAGTCGAAAAAATAGAAAGGATTGGACTAGGGTCGTACCTTTATTCGGATGTTGGATATTTAACGTGATCTTCCTCGACATCAAGTCCCCCGTGAATTTTGACCTCAATCATTTTTTATCTCATTTCGTGCAAAGCTTTGGCCAAACCCGCTGCTTCTATGATCTGCATTATACGGTTGATATCGATCTCTAGTCGACCTCGGTTCCCGATCAACGTCCTTTTTTATCCTACCCATAGACCTATTAGGATAAACAAACCCCGAAGGAGTCCCTAGTTGATCATACTCGACTCTAATCTTTGACTGGTACCGATTATGTACGTCGGCCCAAGTGACAGCTATTCAAGTAAACTTTGCTTCAGCTGATGTGAAGGTATAAAACTCCGAGTGTTCAGACCTTGAGTGAAAGCTTGAACAGCCTAGTCATCGGTGAGCGGAGGCAAATCTATTCTCTCTGCTTGGAACCGAGATACGAATTCCCTGAGCATCTCGTTATTTTTGTGCCTTACCTTGAAAAGGTTCGACTTCCTCGTTGCAATTTTAATGGCTCCGGCGTGTGAATTTAAAAAAGAATATGCAAGCATGACAAATGAATCAATAGAATTAGGGGGTAAGTTATGATACCGTACCAAGGCACCTTGGATAGAGTCTCCCGGAACTTATTCAGCAGTACAAATTCATCGTCTAAGTCATTTTCTTTGATGGCGCACATATAAGAGGCGACGTGTTCATTTGAAACGATCATTTATACATGGGAATCTCGGGCGTACGAAACTTCTTGGGAATTGGCTTCGGAGCAACACTAGGAGGGAAAGGTCTTTGCACGAACTTTTTAGAATCTAGTCTTTCAATGATCGAGGGTGCCCCAAATATTTGATTAATATGGGAGTCATAAGTCTCCACTTTTTTGTCATTATCATCAATATTCTTCTCCTCGGACTCGATTCTCTTGGTGAGTCCTCGAGCATCCTCATAATCGTGGGATAAGTCCCTGAGCCATTACCGTTTGGTCTCTCCGGCTCCAACTTAGTACGTCGAGTGTCCCCTGGTTCGATCACGCTTGGAGTTTTATCCTGACTTTGAAGTTGAGCGATGGCAATCTGTTGAACTTGTAGCATCTCAAATATTATTTGGAGGCTGATTCCCCCTCTCCTATTCCTTGTGTTCCTTGGCCACCAAATCGGGCTTCCCTACGTACATTCCCTCCGGGTTCTGCGCCTAGATCCGCATTCAAAGCAATGTGTGAACTAACATCGATTAGTTCCATATTTGGCACTTCCTCAGGATTTATTGTGGTACACCGACCCCTGCATTGTTTTCCCCATGAAATCCAAGACCATCATTGTTGTGTACATGAGCGTTTTGCGAGTTTTACATGTTTTATATGAAACAAAAATTCTTGACAAGAAAAAGTGTAAAAATAACGTGTGTTATGAGAATCAATACTGAAATAATCACTATCATCTTTAGCCCCACGGTGGGCACCAAACAGTTTACCTCAAAATACGAGTAACAATTAAATTTGATTCGTGGTTTAAAAGATATGTGATTTAGTTCAATACCAATAAAAATCAAGAAGTATAATGGCTAAATAAAAGAATGAGTAAACCAAACCAGTGTTACAAGGTAGAATCGACCTCAGGCTCAGTGACCTCGAGATAGGTTAAGAACACTAAGGCAAGAACAATAAAGCAAGAACAGTAAAGCTAAAGGACAATTCTAATAAACAATGAGCGAGAAAAGTAGGATAGTATATTCTTTGCCAATGATTAACGATGTTTAAAAATGATATCGGTCCCTTTTATATAATAGGGGAACCCTAAAATATGGTACATTCCTATTTACAGTAAGGAATCTTATTGGTGATAGCTGTATAACCACATAGTACGGATTTGTACTAATTCGTACAAATCTATTCCGGAATTTACGCCATGATCTTGGGGACATGGCGGGAATCTCTTCCTTCTGTAACAAACTCATAACGACACTGTTTCGGAGTCGATCGCACTTAGCTCTGATTTTCCTCGAGCACTTAGGTCTTCGAGCCACTTATTCTACCTTCGAGCCCGAGCTTGGTCTATATCGAACTTTTTGTCCTTGATGCGACTTCTCGAGCCTACAAAATCGTAGGCATATGATTTTGACCGTATACATCGGGCTCGCTCCTAGTCTATTTCGATCTCGCTCTTGAAGTGACCCTCGAGCCCACAAATCGGGTAGCCTCGATTTCTACCAGGTCTGTCTACCAAGAATGCATCACGATCTACATACTTTGATATAGTCTCCTTGCTTCATATAACCAGTAACTCATCCCTTGGTGAGGAGAAGGTAAAAATCTTTAACTCTGTTAGAAGATACAGAACTTGATTTCAAGTGTCTTTTTGATTAAAAAAGTGGAGCTTACTGTGCAAGGAAAATAGAACTTATCATTCTTATTGTATTCACTCTTTAATGAAGGTAAACCATTTCATTATGGAGAGGCCCCCTGATGAGCAGTCTAAAAATTTTAGATTCTGACCACAAGCAATTTATTTATTTTGACTACTGCATAAGTTTTTTTGATTGACTATGTTCGAATCAGAAGTTCAGCACCATAAGCTACAGTACATATTTTTTACCAACATTATTCAGCATTTCTGCAGGGGACGACAGATACTGCTAAAGACAGCTTTTTAAGCCTTTGATGTGAAGTTGAAATTGGCACATGTAGTTCGGCGGAACAAAAGGGATGAGCTGAAACCAAGTGTTGATCTTGGAAGGTCAAACTGTAGAAGATTGTCCTCAAGTTGATATCCTCCTATTACTATTGAAGTAGTAGGTTTGATCCCACCGTTAACAAATCCTAAACATATCACATCTTGGCTAACTTCCACCATTGAATTTGAACCAAAAATCCTCCAATAGACTTGTTTACTCTGCAACACAAGATCAATGGCAGGAACAGCTGGTCCGACTGTTGTGCTGCCAATATTTTTTGAGCTGAAACAAGTCTCGAAAGGTGCCACAGCAGCCACTCTGGTCACATTAGATAGTTCTTGAACGAAAGCTTTAGTCACAGCATCATAGATGGAAGATTCCAAGATTGTGTAAGCACTCGCTGTGCTGATTTTGGTTCCACCATTTCCTCTCTTGTCAATTGAGAGCAATTTTTTGTTAATTGGCACTGGTTTTCCATTCACTCTAATAGATTTCACTCCAATGAAGTACTCTGAAGAAGATTCATTTAGGAATGGAACTGATCCAGTACCAAAAGGGTTGGTCATCAATGGCGTAAAGATGAGATTTTTAGAGATATCAATATTTGGAAGCATCATATAAGGCCCATCACCAAAAAATATGACACCAGATAATTTGGTGGATGAACTCAAACAAATAGCAAATTTTCTTGGAAAGCTGAAGATTTCAGCTAATTGGGAAGGAAGCGCGATACGATTTCTTCCCAATCCGACAGTCCCTTTCACTCCACTAGCTAGACCATCAGTCAAGAATGTAGGAACACAGGTGAAAATGAAGCTTGGAATCTTAACAAACTTACCTGGATTTGATCCATCAGTGGATTGTATCGATAAAACATCTTCAGTAATTTCACCACCATCATATAAAGTCTTGATGAATGGATTTTCAGGGGTATTATAACATGCATTATTGCTGCAACCAATTCTGGGGGTGGCGTTGCAGTCTCCACAAGTGTTAACTTTGGCGAGGGTACATTGAGCTGAGCCACAAGGAGCTGGTCGATAAGTGGAACTCACGTAACCATCTTCACAGTCTACCCATAAAGTTTGTCCACCAAGATGAATTGTCAATTTGATGGGCACAAGAGGAGTTCTTTGACCAATTTGGGTAATGTATTGGAGAGTAGAAGAGTCTTTGGTCAGAGGAAGGAGTAGAGCTTCAGGCTGAAAAGAAGTTTGGCCTATGGAAGAAGAAATGGAGAGGAGAAGTGAACAAATGAGCATCAAATAGTAGCTAGTCAAAGCCATGATACGAGATTTAGATGTGATACAAGTCTGAAATGATGAAGATTAATGTGATGATTTATAGAAGCATATTTTTCAAGTCAACTCTACATCTTATTTAAGTTAATGATCTCTAGAAATAGATATGACAGATATATATGTCGATGAGGACGAAAACGCCAAAGCGGTGCAGACTCAGCGAATTAGGATACAGCTACATAAGTTGACATTTGACTTTTGAATACTCCACTCGTTCGGAAAATTTTTCCGTTCTGGCTCTTTGACGAGTAATTTGATCAACTATCGATCGTAAAATAACCTGCTTATATTTATCTTTCTGAATATAGAAATGGGATATTTAAGGCGCACAGAGGTTAAGTGAGGCTTGCTCTGGTGGTAGAGCACCTCCACCATCAACCATTAAGTTAGAGGATTCAAGTCACACTAGAGGGCAAGTGAAAACACTATTGATCCTCTTAATTGGGTTGGTCGGGTAAGCGGAAAAAAGAGCACACCGTGGCGAAAACATCTGTAAGAGCTCATTCCAAAGAGTACCAGTCGATTAACTCAAGCAAATTACATATTCTCGTGGGAACTTAACGACTGAGCAAATTGGAAAGGTGCTCCTTCATAGTTCTTATGTCCCTATAGCACCTTTTGCAAGAAACCGGGTTAGAACTAAAACACACAGCTGAATGATAATTTGCAATCCAGACAATTTGGTGCCCACTCTAGGAAAAACAGTCACGTCCTCAGCTGTTTTTCCAGTGTAAGTATTAATGAAGAGGTTTTCAGGGGTGTTATAACAAGCATGACTGCTGTCACAAGTTCAGAGTCCACCTAGCAAGAAATCAATTGGAAAACACGAGCAAACACACTTAAAAGGTAGTGTGGACGCATACCAGTGAACCAAAAATATGTACGAAAGACAAGAAATTGTAATCGTCAAATATTATTCTAAAGAGATACGACAGGAGTATCCATTTATATTACCTAGGTTCACGTTGGTTGATAGCACTGCATCTATAAATTACATACTAGTATTAGAAATTGGACCACGAATCAGGAAGCAAGTGAAATAACAAGTACTTAAAATTCTGAAAAAGAGTATTTAGAAGTTTTCAGTAAGGGGCATCAAACAGAAAAGGTAGTTAATCTTTAGTAACATTCGTACTTCATTCAAAGTCTTAATGAGAATGGACTCTGAAGCTCAGAATGAATATCAGACTTCCTCCTCAGATAGCCATGAGATCACCATACTGGCGCATCAAAATGATGGAACCAGCAAAGAGAGCTGAAGCTCGAAGCAGTTTCTGCAAGGACATGCAAAAAATTGAAAGATGGATAGGACAGAGACAAAAATCCTATGATATTTAAGCAAGCTATATAAAAAGGCAATGTGAGAAATGCTGATAAAATCATACACAATGCAGAACCTGAAAAGCAGCTTATTCTGCAAAATTAACTACTTCGACCCACCCCCATTCAAAGGGGGAAAGAAGAAAAGGAAAAACAAGCAGTTAAAAAAAAGTTCTGGCTGAGAAATACACAGTTTTCCTAAACAAGGCAAAACTTGATTAAATGAAGAGATGAAAAGAGAAGCTAACCCCACGTCATACGCTAGGTGGATATTAAAAATTAGTAGTTATATCATTACATAGCATATCAGAATCAGTGTTTTAAAAGGTGTTTCTGGGGCGAGGCGTACCAAAAATGCCCCGGGACAATGGTGGGGGGGCGGAAGTCCCGTAAGTCCTACGCTCAGAAGTTCCAGGCGTACGCCCGGGCGAGTTTTTTGGTTGAGGCGTAAACCCAAGAGACATCTTTTTAAAAAGGAACTACAACTACAACAACAACTACCCAGTATAGTCCCACAAAGTGGGGTCTGGGGAGGGTAATATGTAGACGAGCCTTACCCCCACCCTTTCGGGTAGAGGTAAAAATATTAAATTTAAAAGCAAACTTTTTAATATTGATAAAAGACCTAAATTAGAAGTCTTTCCCGATTCGTTTCGCTAGTCTGCCTCTACCAAGAGCAACGAGTTATCACTTTTTTTACAACAGAGAACTTCATTCTTCTCCGTATGTCAAATTCAACAGGTTTGTTCCTTCCTCCATGTAAAAACATTATTCTTTTGAACTCATTACTTTCCTCTCTTTTTATATTTCACTGTTAGTTTGTAAATATGTATGTAATTAGTTTTTTAAGTTCAGTGCTTTTCTTTCTCTTTCAAAATATAATATAAGATTATATGTATGCGTGCTTTTAAGTGTATTGATTCAATTTATATGTAATTTCACTTATTTATTTGAGATTTATAATTTCATTAGATAATACGGGATTTCACTTATATATATAATTATTTGGCATTTATATGTAATTTCACTTATATAATTTTACTTTATTAGGACTTATATATACTTTCAGTAGATAACATGGGATATAAATAAGTAATATATATATATATATATATATATATATATATATATATATATATATATATATTACCTATTTATAGTTTTTTTTCCAAATTTTATGGAATTTTATCTATTTAATAATTTTTTATAATTATATTATTTTATAAAATATTAAAAATTAAATACTCATAGGGCTTATGCCCCGCTGAGTCATATGGAAAACGCCTCGCCTTACGCCCCCGCCTTTTAAAACACTGATTAGAATTACAGAGTATATTATTAGAATAATTCATGGTTTCTGAAGGCAATATTTATGAAATTATACTAGAACGATTGTATTGATATCAGTGTTATGAAAGGTAAAAAGCGCAAAAAAGCTCTAAGGTCCTTTGGGGCTTTAAGCACAAAACGCAAATAAAGCATGGGCTTTAATGAAAAAAAGCGTAACTGGAGAAAAAGTAAAAATATGCATATGTAGTCTAAGAACAATAATTATAAGCATAAATAATAAATATACGGACAAAGAAATTAAAAAATAGATTACGAGAAGGCGAAATATCAATTATTTAGTGTCGCATTTTCAAGATTACACTTATTGGCAAGTGAAAATATGCCTTAGAGACTTGATGCGATAATACAACGCCCACAAAGCGAGGCGAAGCGCTCAACATATTTTGAGATTCGCTCCCGGGCTTAAGCGTGCCTTTGACAGATATCATATTGTACAACAACAACAACAACAACAACAACAACAACAACAACCCAGTATATTCCCACCAGGCGGGGTCTGGGGAGGGTAATATGTAGACGAGACTTACCCCTACCCGAAAGGGTAGAGAGGCTGTTTCCATTCGACCCTCGGCGCATAGGATAAAATGAAAAGCTGCATTAAAACAAAAACAAAAACAAAAACAAAGACAAAATTAGAAACAAAAACAAGACAAAACAAAACAATAAAGCATTAGTAAATCCCGCAGAAATAACGTAAATAATTATGTAAACATAAGAAACATAAATATAGTCGCATGCGATAATAACAAACCGTAACTACCATACTAACAACCATAAGGGGACATAAGCTAAAACACTAATCATCTATGGGAGACCCTGCTATCCCACACCCAACCCCGGGTGAGGCGTACGAAGAACTCTATGAGCCCCTAGCCTACAACCCTGATTCTAGACCTCCAGACTCCCCTATCAAGGGTCATGTACTCGGAAACCTGCATTCTAGTCATGTCCTGCCTAATCACCTCTTCCCAATGCTTCTTAGGCCTCCCTCTTCCTCGCCGACCGCCAACAATCTCCAGCCGCTCGCAGCTCCTCACCGGGGCATCGGGACCCCTCCTCCGTACATGCCCGAACCACCTCAGCCTTGCTTCCCGCATCTTCTCATCCACCCGGGCCACCCCTACCTTCTGTCAAATAACTTCATTCTTAATCTTATCTAGCCTGGTGTGCCCACACATCCACCTAAGCATCCTCATCTCCGCAACCTTCATTCTCTGAACATGGGAGTTCTTCACGGGCCAGCACTCCGCCCCATACAACATCGCAGGTCTAACCACGGCTCTGTAGAATTTCCCCTTGAGTTTGTGTGGAATTTTCTTGTCACACAGGACCCCTGAAGCAAGCCTCCACTTTGACCACCCCGCTCCTATTCGATGGGTGACGTCCCCGTCAATCTCTCCGTCCCCCTGAATCACAGACCCAAGATATCGGACACTATCCCTCTTGGCGATGGCCTGAGAACCAAGCATCACGTCCCTGCCTACCCCACTCGGCTCGTCGCCAAACTTGCACTCCAGGTATTCTGTCTTTGATCTGCTTATTTTGAAACCTTTAGACTCGAGGGTCTGTCTCCACACCTCTAACCTTTC
The DNA here is from genome assembly GCA_034376525.1 of Nicotiana benthamiana. Taxonomy (NCBI): domain Eukaryota; kingdom Viridiplantae; phylum Streptophyta; class Magnoliopsida; order Solanales; family Solanaceae; genus Nicotiana; species Nicotiana benthamiana. The sequence continues at coordinate 105,008,021 of CM067335.1, read as the reverse complement.
ACTAACACCGACCCTCGTCTCGTCTATCAATACTATATCATCAGCAAAAAGCATACACCAAGGCACATCCCCTTGGATATGTCGGGTTAGAGCATCTATCACTAAGGCAAACAACAGGGGGCTCAGCGCCGATCCTTGATGGAGCCCCATTACCACAGGAAAATGGTCTGATTCGCCACCCACCGTCCTAACCCTAGTCTTAGCTCCATTGTACATGCCCTTGATTACTCTGATATAGGCTTCCGGTACACTCTTCGCCTCCAAGCACCTCCATAGCACCTCCCTCGGGACCTTGTCATACGCCTTCTCCAAGTCGATAAGCACCATGTGAAGGTCCTTCTTCTTATCCCTGAATTGTTCTGCAGTCGCCTGACTAGGTGACTAGCCTCTGTGGTGGAGCGGCCCGGCATGAAACCGAACTGGTTCCCAGGTATAGTTGTCGCCTCCCTCACCCGCGCCTCAATCACCCTCTCCCATACCTTCATCGCGTGGCTTATTAATTTAATACCCCTATAGTTGTTGCATCACTGGATGTCCCCTTTGTTCTTGTACAAGGGCACCACTGTACTCCACCTCCACTCATCCGGCATCCTTTTGGTCTTGAAGATCGGATTGAACAGCCTAGAGAGCCACTCCCCTCCAGACTTACCCATGCACTTCCAGAACTCCACCGGGATCTCGTCAGGCCCGATCGCTCGACCCCTACTCATCCTACGCAACGCCCCTAAGACCTCCTCCACCCTAATGCGCCTGCAGTACCCAAGGTCTCTATGTTGCTCTGAATGCCCCAACTCTCCTAGCTCTATGCTCCGATCCCCCTCCTCGTTAAGAAGGTCCCGAAAGTACGCCTGCCACCTCTGTTTGATTTGAGATTCCCCCATCAGAACTCTACCATCCTCGTCCTTGATACACCTGACTTGGTCTAGATCACGTGTCTTCCTTTCCCTTGCTTTAGCCAACCGGAATAACTTCTTATCCCCACCTCTCTCCCCTAGTTCCTCATACATGCGACCGAACGCCGCGTCTTTAGCTTCCGTGACTGCCATCTTAGCTTCTCTTCTCGCCTCCTTGTAGATCAACCTGTTCGCTCTCCGCTCCTCCTCGCTTGTGCTCCCTGCCAACCTAGCGAACGCCGCCTTCTTCACCTCCACTTTTCCTTTGACTACCTCGTTCCACCACCAATCACCCTGATGTCTACCTGAATATCCCTTAGCTACCCCGAGCACGTCCCGTGCTACCCCCTAACCAAGTTTGCCGTCACTGTCCACATAGCGTCCGCTTCCCCATAACTTCTCCAAGCTCCGCCCTCCACTAACCTCCTTTCCAACTCCTGTGTTTTCTGCTTAGACAAAGCTCCCCATCTAATCCGCGGTTGACCCCGGGCGCCCCTCCTCTTCTTCTTCACCCAGAGATCGACATCCATCACTAGTAGTCTATGGAGAAGTTGCAAAAATATTGACGGGTAGAAATGAGACGTTTTTATTCTTTTAAGTGTGTCCTTCAAAGGTGAAGAAGGCCTTTTACATGATGCAAAAAACCATCCAAGAGTTACAAATATTAATGAAACATTGCTTTGATGCATATATAACTATTGAGTCCATTGAATGGGCATCTACAATTACGTGGATTCATAATACACACCCTTGGATGTTCTTTCAGAACATGGGCCGCGTTAAAATAGTACTAGGAAAACACCCCGTAGGAAAGAAAGTCCTGTAAAGGAAAAAAAACACGCATATCTAGTAATGAACATTCAAGAGTGAGTTATGAATCCACTTATTTGTGAATGCTCATTCAATAGACTTTTTAATTATATATGCACCAAATTCATGTTTCATTTAATATTTTAACTCTTGGATGTTTTTTGCATTGTATAAATGGTGTTCTACACTATTAAAAAGATAAACTTGAGAGAGAATAAGAAAAGTCTCATCTTCTTGCAACATCTTTTTACATTATTGTCTAATACTTTTATTTTACAGCACATTATCAGCACCATCCCACTAATTTATATTCATAAATATTTCCTCCATTGCCTTCGGCAACTATCAAACCCAGACATTAAAGGGCAGAAACAAAAAGTTCTTGGTATCCTTTTTTCATCGACACAAAACAAGTTATTATGGGGAATGGTATCATGGAAGCTTTTATGAAGGTAACACCAAATTTCCAGAATGTACAAATGACATAAGGAGAAAGAAATAGCTTTAAGAAAAGCAACTCTAAGCAATGGCAAACAGTTATAGTTTTTGGTTGAACATATGAAGAGGGCAGAAAGAACAAAAAAAGGACAGATGACAAGATAGAGAGGGAGGACGGAAGGAGAGTTGTGTTTACTTTTTTTATGGAAAGACAGAAGAGCCCTCTTACTAAAATATTGGTAACGTGTTGTCAGAGACATTTAATGGAAAGCAAAAAATGGGTGCAGTGCGAACCTACTACACAAAATAAGTTAGCATTATACCCATAGTCTAGTTTCCTTAAATGTCCTTAACAACATATTAAGAAGTGTTGGTGTGAGGTAGTTTGCCGGCTTTCCACCAAAAATCTATACCCAATTCTCCTTCCTTCTCTCTTCCTCCTCTCACTTTACTTTATTCTCTCATATTCAGCCCCATACTGAAGCTCTTTCATTGCAAATTATTGTTTTTCTCCATCAACCATTAACTCGTCTAAAACCAATACTAGACAAGAACTCACTGCTTCTCATGAAAAATCATAGCCAGAAATCTCTGTTTCTGGGCTATGTAAAAGCATAAACCTTCTTCTCACATCTCGTGGAAGATCAGATTGTCATTTCTATTTCGACTATTTTATTTTATTTCTTTACAACAGAACAAAGTACTCTTTTCCTCCAATAATAATGTTTTGTTTTGTTTTGCTAGTTGACAAGAGGGGTTGCTTTGATGGTAAGCAACCCCCACTTCCAACCGAGAGGTTGTGAGTTCGAGTCTCCCCAAGAGCAAGGTGGGAAGTTCTTGGAGGGAAGGATGCCGGGGGTCTATTTGGAAACAGCCTCTCTACCCCAGGGTAGAGGTAAGGTCTGCGTACATACTACCCTCCCCAGACCCCCCTATGTGCGATTATACTGGGTTGTTGTTGTTGTTGTTGTTGTTTTGTTTTGCTAGTTGAAGAAGAGAAATGACACAAATGACTTGCATTGTTTGATTGAAGAAGTGCTGGTGGCTGACAACAGGTACCTATTATTAATGTGCTAACAAGGTCATATAAGGAAATTAATGGATACAATGTTAACCTACTAAAGGAATATAGTAGATTAGTAAAACCCATATATAAATGAATATGTGTGTACGTCTGTTAATGAGTCTTAATTTATTCTCCATACGCATAAAGAAAATTGATGATTTGAACAATAAAGACAGTCAAAAGTATGTTCACAAAGCGACAATGAATAAGAATGAAAGCTATGCAACTTGATCGATTAGATTCTTTAACCAAATACTCAAGAGGATGATCTTATGTGCTTTGTGAAACATGATCTTATGGTTGATTTGATGGTTTGCAAGAATTAACAAGTTAATTGAAGAATTCTCTGTTTATTTAATTTTTTAATGCAGCTGAATGTTTATTGAACTTATTAATTCTAATAACATGTTTCAAAAAACATCAGCAAATCAACAAAATTGTCAATCATAGCTTTCATCCTAATGATTTCTAATCTTATCTCGAATCTCTTAAAATCGAAATATAACAGATTTAACTTTTCAGATTTAACTCAGTCGTAAAAGGTGTCCTTGATCATTCTAATCGAAATGTAAAACACTTCTCTTCATTCATCAATTTGATAAGCCGAATATCCTATAAAATTCATAGCAATGGAAGAAGACAAATCAAAGACCGAATCATATTCCTCGCTGGTAACTGATATGTATATATGAGTAACGTATATTAAAAAATATGAAAAAGGAGATACCATGTTGAGATTCCACTTTTCTTCGTCATGAACCTGAGAGTGCCAGAAAGCTTTGATCTTGTCCACTGATATCACAGAGTCCGCCATTGAAGCTCGTCTGGAGTGGGAAAGCGAGAGTAGCAGATATACTTTTAGGGGTTAGGGTTTTAACTCTAGGGTTCGGGTTTTAAGAGGCCAATTTGTGATTTGGGGCAGGTAAGCGGGTTCAACCAGCAAGGGTATATTAAGAATTTCGTGCAATTTAGGTTTTTCTGTTATAAAATCTTATATCTTATCTTATATCTTACATATAATTAAAAATAGAGGCAAAAGCATATTATCAAGAAAAGTGACATAATCACAAAAAGCTAAGTGGTATTGTTAAGATAAAATAAATTACCTTTTTAATTAATTTTTTTTAAAATTTGAACTAATTAGTTACTCTTTTTGACTAATAAATATAAATATATAAAATTAGATATATTAAAAACGAAAATATAAATAAATAACTATCCATTCAAATTGGGGAGTAGTTTATAGTTAGTGTTTTAAAGTTATTTTAAAATAAAATAAAAAAATTAAATTAGCTAAAAAAAATATTAATAAAAAAACCTACCTATTCAAGTCGGGGAATAGTTTCAATTTGGAATTTTAAAATTATTTTAAAATAAAAAGCGAATATAAGGAAATAATAAATAATAAATATCTATCTATATATACTTAAAAGCCAAAGACAAAAGCCTTTGGTGAAGCCAAGTGGCAGCCTAATATTACGACACGTGTTGTATTATTACAACTCTCCTACATATTAATAAGCACACTGAATATAGTTTTTATATCACTAATTACCAAAAGAGAAATAACTAACCCCATGATCTCCACTTTCCAAACTAATCAGATCTCTCTCCTTACAACTTCCTACTCCCCACGTCACTTACCCCACACACACAGACGACCTTCTACCTCTCCACTCTTTCACGTCTTTCACTCTAGCATGCAAACTGATCAATTCCTCCACTTCATTTCAAAACAAACGTTCCCTACTACAAATGGGAGAGAGCAAAACTTAATAAAATCTACCAATATTCTTCTATATAAAGAGAACATTTAGCAATAGAAGAAAGGGCAACTTTAACCAAAAGAAAAATATAATACGCAGAAATAGAAGGATATAACTTTTTTGAATTTGAGATAAAAAAATGCTTTCTTGAAATATAATAAGAAAAATCATATTTCGGAATATGAACATTAGTTCAAATTAACTATTTAAATTATTTTTAATTTTTATTTGTATTATACTAAAATGAGGGTGGTAGAAATAGATATTAAATTAAACAAGGTAATTAAAGCCACATAACAATGTAATAATATTATGTATTGAATAATATAATAGCAAAAATAAGGAATAAATAGAGAGAGAAAAATTAAAACTTTCATTATAAAGAAAAATAATAGAGCTTATTTGAATTTGAGATGGGAAAATTGTTATTTATCTATTATGACAAGGAAGATCATATTGTGGATAATACCATGCAACTTATGTCTAACAAATAAAATAAGAACTTAAAAAAATAATTGGAAATAGCATGAGAATATTTATGCTAAGAATTAGTTTAGAAAATAAAATAAAACGAAATAAAATAATTAAAAGGTACTTTTGATAAATTTAAATAACTTAAGAATTCAAGCAATATTTTTAAAATAAAATAGATATTTATTTTAAGATTAATTTTTTTTTAGATTTATCTATATTATATTAAAGGATAGTAATGGATAATAACACTAAATAAAGTGACAAATAATTAAAAGCCATATGAAACTGTGATAATACCATAAATCTGATACATTATAGCAAAAGTAAAAAAAAAAACTAAATTTAATATTAGAAATGAAAGGAAAAGACTATTTTACTTAATATTAGAAAGTTCTTAAAATTATGATGAGAATGCTCAAACTATGGATAGGAAGACCAAAAATTAAAGTCTTACTAGATATAGAATTAAAATTTTAAAAGATATAAAATAAATATCTAATATAAGTAACTTTATTAATTAAAATTAAAAGTCAAATTTTATATCTTGAAACTAAAAGAGAATTCTTTTATTGCAGGTAATACATAAAATAAATAAGAGGAAACCTAAATAGTTTTGGAATATAATAATCAAAGAACTTATATATTATTCTAGACTAATCAAAGTTATGACTTAAAAGTCAAATATGATATTATTTTGACTACATGTAAAATATTAATTAAAAATTTCTTAGTAGGGAAGTGACTGTATAAAGAAAAAAATGATATAATGTGAGGATATTTGTACTTTAAATTAATTTAAAATAAGATAAAGTAAATAAGTGAATAATATTTCAAAAATATTATTTATAGCTTTAAATAATAAAATAGTTTCGAGTAAGAGGATAAAACCGTAAAATATATTAAATTTCAAAAATAGAAAAATATTTGTCGATAATTATTAAAAGGATAATAAGTGATTTTTATTTTTAGATTTCAAAACTTTCTAACAATAAGACTTAGAGAGAGAAGCTCTGCCTTCTCTCTAACTTTCTTCATCTTCTTCGCTATTCATCTTCTTCTTTCTGCTGCTTCTGCGTAGGTAAGTAAACCTGGCAGAAGGAGTTATGGCAAAAAGGAGAGGTCACCCAAGGAAAGAATTAGTACCAATTTATGCAAGTGATATTTTCCCAAAAGCTGTTACTACTGTTCAAAAGGAAGTTATCACTGTTCCATTGAAACCTGCTGCAGAAACTGTTTCATCGCCACATGCAACAGTAGATCCACAACCATCTGGTATTTCCCTGCTACCAACAGCAAATGTGAGGGTTACTAACAACTCAGACCCTCAAATTAGTCCAGTAATTGTCCCGATGGAGCCTGAGAATAGGGGTCAGAACCACATGCAACAACCACCACCACCTGTTGTTCCAAAATCAGCTTGTGATGAAGGAGCAAAATCCACCCAAACAGTGGGCTAGTCTATTCCAGAGGAATCGGCTTGCTGCAAATGGTATGTCACTAGAGTATATTCCCCCTACACTCGTTAATGGTAAACCAGTTGGTCAGCTGGTGAAGGAAGAGGTGGAGGAGGAAGAAGCAAAATGGAAATGTGCTCTTGTTGTATTTGTGCTAGGTAATAGCCCTGGATATAATGGTATGAAAAGGTTTATTAACCTTCACTGGTCTCATGTTCCTGAACCCGAGCTATTTTATCACGATGAGGGATACTATATTGCTAAATTTAGTACCCTAGATGATGCTAAAGAAATTCTATGTGGGGGGCCTTATACTATTGCCAACAGACCTATGATTTTGAAGCAGTGGTCAGTTGATTTCGACTTCAAAGCAGCCTTTCCTTCAGAAATTCCCTTGTGGATCAAGTTCCCTAACTTGCCTATGTCCTGTTGGGGTAGCAAATCTTTAAGTAGGATTGCTAGTTCCTTGGTAGACCTATTTTTGCTGATGAATGTACTACTAAGCAATCCAGAATTTCATATGCTCGTATGCTCATTGAGGTAAATGTGTCGAAAAAGCTACCTAGTGAGATAGAGATTCTGGACCCAAATGGAAAAAGCTTCATGCAGGATGTGATGTATGATTGGAAACCTGTGTATTGTGAGAAATGTTTGGAGGTTGGACACAACTGTTTGGCTAAATCTGCTCAACCAACACAGAAAAACAAGGTGACACAGAAATGGAGAGTGAAGGCACCAGTCACAGTGGAACCTAATAACCAGATAGCTCAAATCCAGCGACCAGAGTTACCAAAGGAGACAAGTACTCTAGCTTCAGCTGAAGTTGGGAACAAACAGAAGCAGGTAGTTATACAAGACTCCCCAGTCTTTAACATCACTAATTTCCCTCCCTTATCTCCTATAGTGATGTCTAACAGATTTGAAGTTGGGACAGTTAGGTGGGCTGATCATCCCCTGGATGAAGGGGGAACTAGCCATACTCAATGAAGTGGATCTTTTGAAATATTAGGGGTGTAAATAAAAGGTTCAAACAAAAAGAAGCTAGAAATTTCTTTAGAACTAATAAGTTTGACCTAGTAGGACTTGTAGAGACTAAGGTTAAACAACACAATGCTGGTAAAATAGCTAGTTTTTTGTTGCCTAACTGGAACATGATTACTAACTACAGTGGAGCAGTGAATGGTAGAATATGGATCCTATGGGACCCTACAAAAGTGTTGGTCACTGGATTTCTTGAGGAAGCTCAGCTCATTCATTGTAAGGTTCAAACTATCATTGGTGATACTATCTGCTGGCTTACAGTAGTATATGGTTTTAATGACTGTGATCAGAGGAGGATGCTGTGGAAGTCTATTCTGAATTTATCTGCTGGTATTACTGAGCCTTGGATCATTGCAGGTGATTTTAATGCCATTCTGTCTAGCAAGGAAAGACAATCCTGCCAACAAGTTAAGCAAAAGGATCTTGTTGATTTTAATAACTGCATTCAGCAATCAGGCCTGGTTGAGCTTCCATGGAAGGGAAATTTCTTTACCTGGTCTAATCAACAAAGTGGTAATGATAGAGTATGTAGTAGACTGGATAGGGTATTTGGTAACTTTGAATGGCAGATGAAGTGGAATCATGTACATACTGTATATGGACCTCCCCTCATCTCTGATCACAATCCCATGTTACTAACCCTGACAACAGATACCTCTGCAAGGAAGACACCATTCAGATTCTTCAATGCTTGGATCCAGCATAAGGAATTTCCTTCTATGATAAGAACTCACTGGAAAAACAAGGAGCAGAGTACTCTTCAGGGAGTGTGGAACAAGCTTAAATCCCTCAAACCAGCCTTAAAGTCTCTTAATGTAAGAGATATTAAGAATGTTTCTCAAAAGATTGAAAGTAGCAGAAAGGAACTGGAAGCTGTACAGCATCAAATGGCAATCTCCTACTCAGATTCACTTCAGCAAAGAGCAAAAGACCTGGTTCAACAGCTTGAAAAATGGTCCTTAATTGAAGAGTCAGCTTTACAACAAAAGTCAAGAGCTAAATGGATCAAACTTGGTGACTCCAATAACAAATATTTTTCAGCAGTCATGAAGGAGAGAAATCAGTATAAGAAGATTATTGAACTCACCACAGAAGGAGGACTGAAGATAACTGATCCAGCAGATTGGAAGAAGGAGATCAGGGACTTCTATATATCACTAATGGGAACTACAGCCAATTCTCTACCAGCTGTGAATAAATTGTATATGAGGAATGGCCCAAAACTTTCTCATCATCAAAGGAAGGAGCTAGCTGCTGATATTAGTGACACAGAGATACTAGACAGTTTGAAGGCTATTGGAAATGATACAGCCCCAGGTATTGATGGATTTAATGCTATGTTCTTCAAACAATCTTGGCAGGACATTGGCAAACAGGTTATGCAAGCAATCAAGAATTTCTTTCAGACCTCCAAGATGTACAGAACTACTAATTGTGCCACACTCACTTTGCTTCCCAAGGTATCCAATCCTCAAACAGTTAAAGATTTCAGACCTATAGCTTGTTGTTCAGTCTTGTATAAAATTATTTCCAAGTTGTTGGCCAACAGACTCCAGAAGGTTATGAGTACTATCATTTGTAAGGCACAGGCTGGCTTTATACCAAGGAAGAAGAGTAGCAGATAATGTCATATTAGCTCATGAGTTAATAAAATAATACTCTAGATCACATATCTCTCCCAGATGTATGATCAAAATTGATCTTCAGAAAGCCTATGACTCAGTGGAATGGTGCAGTTTGCAACAGATTATGGAAGAACTGGATTTTCCTAGCAGATTTATCAGGTGGATCATGCAGTGTGTCCAAACTGTTAGCTATACTGTTGTGGTTAATGGAGAAACAACAGAGCCTTTTCAACCTGCCAAAAAGTTGTCAGTTGCTCAATGGCAACCTCTGGTTGACAGGATTTCTGCTAGAATTACTTCCTGGACAGCTAGATATCTATCCTATGCAGGCAGAAGCCAGTTGGTGCAATCAGTTATATTGGTGTTCAAGCTTACTGGGCTCAATTATTTATCATGCCTTCAAAGGTTGTTAAAATGCTGGAGTCAATATGTAGATCCTATATTTGGTCAGGTTTATTTAATATCTCAAAGAAAGCTTATGTGGCCTGGGATAAGGTATGCATGCCAATTGCTGGAGGTTTGAATATAACTAATATCTTGCTGTGGAATAAGGCTGCTATAGCCAAACTTAGTTGGGATTTAGCACATAAGAAAGATCTGTTGTGGGTAAAATGGATACATACTGTCTATATCAAACAACAACAGTTGGAGAACTTATCTGTCCCAACACATTAGCTGGATGGTAAGGAAGATTGTGGAGGGTATCAAGCTGCTACAACAACATCAACTTCTATATAAAGCTGACTGCACCATAAGGAAATTATACTTGCAACTGCTTGGAGAATCAACTAGAGTCTCTTGGAAGAATTTGGTCGTACAGAATGCAGCTAGACCTAAAGCTATCTTCAGTTTGTGGCTGTTACTGCAAGATAGACTTCCTACCAAGAATAGGCTGCTGCAATGGAATCTGAATGTATCAGGCATCTGTGTTATGTGCCAGCAAGATATGGAATCTAGAGATCATTTATTTGTGCAATGCACTTTTGCATCCCAGCTGAGATACCAAACACTACAATGGATTGGAGTTGAAGCCTTCACTGGGCAGGATTGGTCACAATTTTGCCAATGGTTCATTGAATAATCTAAAGGGAAATCTCCCCGAGCTCATACAATCAAGATGACAGTAACAGAAATGCTCTATGGTTTATGGTTAGAAAGGAATGCGAGAATCTTTGAAAACATCTTTTGTAACTGTGATAAGCTCCTTAGTAGTATAGCCTATATATGTAATGTTCGAGCCCCTCCTAGGCTTAGTTCATATATTCAGCAGTTCATGTTATAATCTGCTGATTTGTCTAGAGTAGTATAGGTAATTCATGAGTCCAGTTTGATAGACAGTCGAGTTAAAACTGTCCTATGATTTTGTAAGGCAACCATTTGGTGATTAATACAAATTTAATTACCAAAAAAAAGGATAATAAGTAAAATATTAAGTCAATTAGTAATCCGAAAAAATCACATGAAAGTATGATAATATTAAATAATAAATAATATAATATTTATAAGCAAAGAACAAAAAAATTGTGTAAACTTTAAACGAATAAGACTTATTTAAGCTCGAGATAAAAAATAAAATAATACTGTGAATTTTGTTAAAATAATATGATTTAATATGTTCAAACGAGACAAATCACCACATGACATTGTTAGTATTTTTTTTGTAATATTGATAACGAAACAAAATTCAAGTACTAAAATTAACCTATTCGATTATATAAATTAGGAAAAGAAAACAGATTATCCTCTATGAGATTTGCGAAATGGTTTCATGTTTTGCTTCTTAATTAATATCTAATGATTATCTATAAATTTTATATCGAAGGTTTATATTTTAAAGTTATTTATACATAACTCAAATAATCCAAATCACAATCCGACGTGATTTGTGTCCGCGCATCGTGCGGGTACTAATACTAGTATGTAATAAAAGGAGAGGCAAAAGCATATTATTAAGACATGTGGCATAATCACAAAAAGTCAAGTGGCATTTTAAGACAAAATAAACTACCTTTTTAACTAAAAAAGTTTTTTAAAATTTTGAATTAATTAGTTATCTTTTGAATTAATAAATATATATATATATTATAATTAGATATATTAAAAACGAAAAAAAAATAACTACCCATTCAAATTGGGAAGTAGTTTATAGTTGGTGTTTTAAAGTTATTTTAAATAAAAAAAAAGAAAAATAATAAAAAAACAAATTAGCTAAAATAAAAAAACACAAATATTAATTAAAAAAACATACCTATTCAAGTTGGGGAATAGTTTTAATTTGGAATTTTAAAATTATTTTAAAATAAAAAACGAAAATAAGAAATAACCAATTGCCAATTCAAATTGGCGTATGATTTCAATTCGGAGTTTTAAAATTATTTTAAAATAATAACTGAAATAGAAAAATAAAAATAGCCAATTTAAATTGAGAAGTAGTTCTTTTCTAATATAGTACTCTCTCTATATATCTAAAATAACTACCTGTTCAAATTAGGGAGTAGTTTATAGTTAGTGTTTTAAAGTTATTTTAAAATAATAAAATTAAATTAGCTACAATGAAAAAGGAAAATATTAATTAAAAAAAAACTACCGATTCAAGTTACGGAATAGTTTCAATTTAGAATTTTAAAATTATTTTAAATAAAAGACTAAATAAAAAAATAAAAATTTGCCAATCTGAATCGGGCTATGGTTTTAATTTGGAGTTTTAAAATTATTTTAAAATAAAAAATAAAAATAAAAAAAATAAAAATTACCAATTTAAATTGATGAGTGATTTCTTTCTAATATAGTAGTCTGTCTCTTTTGGAATCTCTTTGAAACACAAGTGCAGCATTATCGACATCTCCAGCAAACCATGTCCTTGTCAACAATGCCATAACAGACATAAGATTGTAGTGAACACGAATGGAAAGCTCATGACTTTTTCCCGGCAATCAAACAAACAACTCAACAGCCTCAATGTACTGCTATAAAATGACCCCGAACTAAAAGTAAGGAAATAAATGAAGCTATGTTTCTCTCAGGCATTTCATCAAGCAGCTGGTTCCCTCATCCAGTAATTCAGATATCATTATGCAATTGGGAAGCACATTGGCAAATTCAAGAACAGTAATATCGTATAAAATGACATATTCTTTCTTGTGCAAAACTTATTGCTAGTAGAGAAGATCCAAGTGTAGTAGCGACCGTGAGATCAGCAAACCACTAAGGTTCAAATAGTGTACTGCAATTAAAATTGTGAGCATTGACTAACTGAGATTCAAATTATATATGATAATTAATTTTGATATTTTGATCACTCGATTGTTTCATTAGGATTGCAAGCAACCAATTTAACAGGGAAGAAGAGAACTTACTTGGAAAAAAATCACGATGAGGTACTGGAATTGACACAGCAACAATTTAGGTTTTCCGATTCTATTGACCGTATCAGTTTCTACTAAAGGGAAAATATGTTTCCTAGTTCTTACAAGTTTCTAATCGGAGGAGGGAACGATAATTTTCGTCCAAAAAATTTAGAGGGAATGATGTTTTTGTTTTTGCGGGGGAGGAAAACGTTAAAATAATGAAAATTAAATTAAATTAGTAATTTTTAGTGGCAACTGTATTTTTATTGCCCGTAAAAAAATATTTTTTACTTGCTAATGCTCATGTGCCGTTAATTTTTCAGCTTACAGAATTTATTAGCAACAATTGTCTTGTTGCCGCTAAATAATTGCCGCTAAAGGTCTTATTTGTAGTAGTGTTATCGCATTCACTTCAGGGAATGGATTAATATTATCAAAAGTTCTTTTCCTTGAGGAAATCGAATATAATTATCTAAACGTATATTAATCACATCAAATTGTAATACTTCAACCTCTTTTAAAATATTTTCTACTTCACGAGCAAATCGAGACGTGCATTTAATATAGAGAAATTTTCTCTAGCTTATCTTCAATTGTAACCATAGAAAGCATAAATTATCACTTCTGGTGATTATAGGCATATACCACTTCTGGTGGTTAACAAAATTTAGTTACAATGGGATATACAAACGTAAACCATTTCTGGTGGTTATATATTTCTTGCAAACTCTGCTAGAGTTTAAGTGGATTTAACAATGTTATCCATTTCATAATCCTTTATTAAGATAATAAGGATGAAAATAAATACCAAAATAGGCACTGTATACGTAGCATATAACCAAGCAAGCGATGATAAAGATATTAAATCAAATATAAGCAAAAAGCTCAAATTACTTTACAAAAATTTGGCCACTTTAGACGTACGTGATATCCACATCACTATTTTTACGGAGAAAAGCTCATCACCTCAAGGATATAATCTGCCTTATGATGCGCTGAGTGAACAAGAACTAACCATTACATCAGAGATGATCACTTAAATAGAAAGTAAATTCAAAGTAAGTGCTCAAAATGGCAGAGTCTCGTGCTGATAGCGTGTTATAAAATAAAGACTTAAAGTAAAGAAACCAAAGACAAGTAGAGAGAGAAAGAGAGATTTATTATTCGAGTTTCAAACTGATGTACATAATGACTGAAACCACTTCTATTTATAGAAGAAAGGAAGCTGCTGTGTAAGCCGCTACTGCAAGATGATGTGTAAGCTGCTATCGCAAGCTGTTGTGTAAGTTACTACTACGAGTTGTTGTGTAAGCTACTACAAGCTGCTGAGTAAGCTGCTACAATACCAGATATGGATAATCTTTTACTGATAGTAGTACTGAATGGATAAGTTCATTATACCCAGTATAGATAATCTTCTACCGGGGGTAATGTTTATCCATAACCGGATACTGAAAGGATAAGCTTATTATACCCGGTGTGGATAATCTTTTACGGGGGTAATGTTTATCCATAATCAGATACTGAAAGGATAAGCTTATTATACCCGGTATGGATAATCTTCTATTAGGGTAATGTTTATCCATAACCGGGTACCGAAGTGATAAGCTTCTCCAGAAAGCTTAATTCCAATTGAGCACTAAATAGATAAACATATTTATGGCGGAGTCCCATATGGAGGAAGCTTATCTACAACGAAGTACTAAATGAACATCCATAATATAATATATTTATTGTTATGAAATAATATAAAAGACAAGAACAATAATGCAAGAACAAGAGCAATAGAGAGAAGAGTAGAGAGAGTTCTTCTTATTGATACTTAGAGAATGTTAGGAGTGTTTTACAATGGTAGAGGGCACCTCTATTTATAGGGAGGAGGATGATTTAGCTACCAATAATAGGACTCTAGAATCTCTCTAATTAAAGACATTCACCTTAAATAGAAGTGTATTTATAACACTCCCCCTTGAATGTCTATTCAATGATGTGCCTCGTTAAAACCTTAAAACAAAACCCAATGGGAAAAATTAAAGTAAGGAAAAAGAGTACACATGTTTGAATATGCGCCTATTGGTTGCCTCGTTAAAAACCTCGCAAGGAAAACTCGGTGGGACAAAACCTTGTAAGGGAAAAAGAGTGCAACGCGCATTAACTCCCCCTGATAAGAACATCAATTTATGTCCTTAAGTCTTCGCATCCCGATCTTGTGAACTAGCTTCTTGAAGGTTGACTTTGGTAGAGACTTTGTGAACAAATCAGCCATATTGTCGTTTGAACGAATCTGTTGAACATTGATATCACCATTCTTTTGAAGATCATGTGTGAAGAATAACTTTGGTGAAATATGCTTCGTTCTATCTCCTTTTATGAATCCTCCCCTCAATTGAGCTATACATGCTGCATTGTCTTCATACAAAGTTGTGGGTAGTTTATCACACTTCAAACCACATTTGTCTTGGATATGATGTATTATCGACCTTAACCACACACACTCCCGACTTGCTTCATGAATAGCAATTATCTCGGCATGATTAGATGAAGTAGCCACAATTGATTGCTTAGTCGATCGCCAAGATATGGCGGTTTCTCCACAGGTAAACACATAACCCGTTTGAGATCGAGCCTTGTGTGGGTCGGACAAATATCCAGCATCAGCATAACCAACAAGATCCGTGCTGCAATTCTTGCCATAAAATAAGTCCATATCGGTAGTTCCCTTTAGGTACCGCAATATGTGTTTGATCCCATTCCAATGTCTCCTCGTAGGAGCCGAGCTAAATCTTGCTAAGACATTAACTGAAAAGGATATGTCAGGCCTTGTAGTATTTGCAAGATACATTAGTGCGCCAATTGCGCTAAGATATGGTACTTCAGGACCAAGTAGCTCTTCATTCCTTTCTTGTGGTCGGAATGGATCTTTGTTCACATCAAGTGATCGAACAACCATCGGTGTACTTAAAGGATGTGCTTCATCCATGTAAAACCGTTTCAGTACCTTTTCTGTATAGGTAGATTGATGAACAAAAATTCCGTTTGCCAAATATTCAATTTGCAAACCAAGACATAGTTTAGTCTTTCCGAGATCTTTCATCTCGAATTCATCCTTTAGATAATCAATTGCCTTTTGGAGTTCTATAGGGGTTCCAATAAGGTTTATGTCATCGACATATACGGCAAGTACAACAAATTCCGATGTTGTTTTCTTTATAAAAACACACGGGCAAATGGCGTCATTTATATAGCCTTCTTTTAACAAGTACTCACTAAGACGATTATACCACATTCGTCCAGATTGCTTTAGACCATACAAGGATCTTTGCAATTTAATTGAGAACATTTCCCGAGATTTTGAATTATGAGCGTTTGGCATCTTGAGTCCATCGGGAATTTTCATGTATATCTCATTATCAAGTGAGCCATAAAGATAGGTAGTAACCACATCCATTAAGTGCATGTCAAGCTTTTCATGGACAGCAAAACTTATGAGATAACGAAAGGTTATC
Organism: Nicotiana benthamiana; assembly: GCA_034376525.1. Lineage (NCBI taxonomy): Eukaryota > Viridiplantae > Streptophyta > Magnoliopsida > Solanales > Solanaceae > Nicotiana > Nicotiana benthamiana. Next base: position 104,991,601 of record CM067335.1, on the reverse strand, counting down.
GCATCCATTACAGGCGAATATGTCTCTTCATAATCGACACCAGGCCTTTAAAACCTTGTGCAACAAGGCGTGCCTTATATCTTTGTACCTCGTTTTTCTCATTTCTTTTGCGTACAAAGACCCATTTATAGCCGACAGGCTTAACACCATTAGGTGTTTCAACTATAGGGCCAAAAACTTCACGTTTTGCCAGCGAATTCAATTCTGATTGAATTGCTTCTTGCCACTTTGGCCAATCCTGTCTTTTTCGACATTCTTCAACAGATTGAGGTTCGAGATCCTCACATTCTTGCATAATGCTAGATGCTACATTATAAGCAAAGGCATTATCCACCACAATATCCACTCGATTAATATTTGCCTCAATATTAATTGGATTTAGGGATAGTTCCGTATTTTCCAGAGTCTCGGGCTCAATGGATTCTTCATGAATCTCAGAATTTGTTAAATCATGAGATTCTTTCGTGGTGTCATTTTGATCGTTCTTTTTCCTCTTTCTAGGATTTCGATCTTTGGAACCTAATGGTCTGCCACGCTTCAGGCGTGCATTCGACTCATTGGTTACGACACTAGATGATTGTCCAACAGGGACATCAATACGGATTGGAACATTTTCCGCGGGAATGTGGGATTTCGTTATCCTTTTCAAGTCCGTAAATGCGTCAGGTATTTGATTTGCTATTCTTTGCAAATGGATAATCTTTTGTACCTCTCTTTCACAAATAGAGGTATGTGGATCAAGATGAGATAATGATGGATTTTTCCACAAAATTTCCCGTTTGGTTTCAACAACTTCTCCCCCTAATTTTGGGAAAAGTGTCTCATCGAATCGACAGTCTGCAAATCGTGCAGTAAATACGTCGCCTGTCAATGTTTCGAGGTAGCGAATGATGGAGGGCGATTCAAACCCAACATATATTCCTAACCTTCTTTGCGGACCCATTTTGGTGCGGGATGGCGGTGCTATAGGCACATATACTGCGCATCCAAAAATTCTTAAATGGGATATATTGGGTTCATGACCCAAAACCAATTGCAACGGGGAATACTTGTGGTAATTCGTCGGTCTGAGACGAATTAGCATTGCTGCATGTAAGATGGCGTGACCCCATACCGAAGTGGGCAGCCTCGTTCTCATAAGTAATGGCCTTGCAATCAACTGCAGGCGTTTAATTAACGATTCTGCAAGACCGTTTTGAGTGTGAACATGAGCTACAGAATGTTCAACTTTTATCCCGATTGATAAGCAATAATCATTAAATGCTTGGGATGTAAACTCAGCAGCATTATCCAGTCTAATGGACTTGATTGGATTATCTGGAAATTGTGCTCGTAGTCGAATTATTTGTGCCATTAATTTCGCAAACGCAAGGTTGCGTGATGACAACAGGCACACATGAGACCATCTACAGGATGCGTCTATCAAGACCATGAAATACCTAAACGACCCACTAGGTGGGTGAATAGGTCCACAAATGTCCCCTTGTATACGTTCCAGAAACGTGGGTGACTCAGTCCCAACCTTTGTTGGTGATGGCCTGATAATCAACTTGCCTTGATAACACGAAGTGCAAGGATATTCATTATTCGAAAGAATTTTGAAATTCTTTAACGGATGCCCATATGAGCTTTCTATAATCCGTCTCATCATGATCGATCCTGGGTGTCCCAATCGATCATGCCAAAGTACAAAGGTATTGGAATCAGTAACCCTTTGGTTTACTGTTGAATGTGCCTCAATTGCACTAATTCTTGTCCAATACAGGCCACAAGTTAAAGACGGGAATTTCTCAATAGCCCTCTTTTGGCCGGAGACATTCTTTGTGATGACGAGATATTCAAGATTATCTTCATCCATTGTCTCAATATGATAGCCATTCCGGCGTACATCTTTAAAACTCAACAAGTTTCTCTTAGACTTGGAGGAGAACATTGCATTCTCTATGTTTAACGTCGTGCCTTTTGGCAGAGTTACAATTGCTCTTCCGGAGCCTTCAATCAATTTACTACTTCCAGAGATTGTAGTAACGTTTGCCTTACACATATTTAGTTGAGAGAAATATTTCTTTTCTTTGAGTATTGTATGTGTAGTACATGAATCAACTAGGCAAATACTTTTACAGTTGGACGTTGATCCAAGTTCGCTTTGTGAGATATCCATATTTGCTATCCCATAGTTTGACATACAAAAGAGATACACGAACATAAGAATAAACAAGTTCAATTCGTTTGTGTCACATAATATTTTCAAAATCTGCTGCTAACAGTTGACTAACAAAATCAGATATGTTATCCATAATTGATTACTTTGCAGTTTGAAAATTTCAGTTTAAGCATTTTCTTCAAACAATCGATTGTTAAACACAAACAATCGATTGTTGAACATTGACAATCGATTGTTAAACACACACAATCGATTATTTGCTATTTTGAAAAACTTCAGATCACACTGTCTTAAGACAATCGATTGTTATGCATAGACAATCGATTGTTGGCTATTTTGAAAAATTCCAGAGCACACTGTTTTAAGACAATCGATTGTTATGCATAGACAATCGATTGTTGGCTATTTTGAAAAATTCCAGATTACACTGTCTTAACGACAATCGATTGTTAGACAAAGACAATCGATTGTTGATCAATTGTTTTTCAGCTTTAATGCGAAAATAGTAGATAATCGGCTAGTTTTTCAGGCTAGTCGATTACCCCTACTGGAAAATAAAAATATTATTGATATTTGAGCATATTGAAGATATTCTAAAGAACTACTGCTAACATTGCATCATGAACTAACTAATACGAGCTAATACTAATGACTATTAGTTTATTCACTAACTAATACAAATAAGTAGAACAAAATCAAATAACTCCATCTTCTTTCATCACGGATCCATCACCGATTAGGTGGTCTATTTTCCCCTCGGGTTGCTCAAAGAAGTCTGCCACATCCAGGTGGGTGATGTCCAAGTTGTCGTCATAGACAAAATTTGTTTCAGGGCCTTTTCTCTTTCGAGATGCTTGATAAAGGTCAACCAAGTGTCTTGGTATACGGCAAGTCTTTGACCAGTGCCCTTTCCCACCGCAACGATAACATATAGTTTCTGAACCATTTGCCTTAGGATCTTCATGACCCCGTTTCTGCTTTCGGCGGTTATCTCTCCTTGGGGGTTGACGAACTTCATTGGAATTTCTTCCTTGTCTACGTCCCTGGCTATGACCCCGTTTACGACCATGACCATGACCCTTTTCATGTTTGGCATAATGAGAGTGCACCTTATCTGCTTCAGGCAGTGGTGTAGACCCAGTGGGTCGATTTTCGTGATTTCTCATGAGCAGGTCATTATTTCGCTCAGCCACTAGTAGAAGAGAAATCAGTTCAGAGTACTTTGTAAAGCCTTTCTCTCTGTACTGTTGTTGCAGTACCATATTGGAGGCATGAAACGTTGTAAACGTTTTCTCAAGCATATCATAATCGGAGATATTATCCCCGCATAGCTTCAATTTAGAAGTAATACTGAACATTGCAGAATTATATTCAGAAACGGACTTAAAGTCCTGGAGCCTCAGATGAGCCCAATCATATCGTGCTTGTGGCAGAGTGACCAACTTCAGGTTGTCATATCTCTCCTATAAGCCGTTCCACAAGATGAGTGGATCCTTGACGGTGCGATATTCAATCTTCAAACCTTCATCAAGGTGATGTCGCAAGAAAATCAAAGCCTTCGCACATTCTTGGGTGGATGCTTTTTCTCTATCTTTGATGGTGTCTCCGAGACCCATAGCATCTAAGTGGATTTCAGCATCCAACACCCATGTCATATAGTTCTTGCCCGAAATTTCAAAGGCAACGAACTTTCTTTTCGTAATGTCAGACATAATCAAAAATTAAATTAGGAAGAGGGAAATACCTTAGATTTTTCGAGAATGGTTCTTGAGACGGTAGAGTCTCGTGCTGATAACGTGTTATGAAATAATATAAAAGACAAGAACAATAATGCAAGAACAAGAGCAATAGAGAGAAGAGTAGAGAGAGTTCTTCTTATTGATACTTAGAGAATGTTAGTAGTGTTTTACAATGGTAGAGGGCACCTCTATTTATAGGGAGGAGGATGATTTAGCTACCAATAATATGACTCTAGAATCTCTCTAATTAAAGACATTCACCTTAAATAGAAGTGTATTTATAACATTTATAACATTTTCTACTTTTTCCGTATATTTTTTAATTTTTCATCAAAATATACTCAACAGGTATCTTTTTAATTTGCTTACTAACATTTTTCAGAGTGAAATCAACCTTGTTTTCCATGTAATAGCAAATAAAGATAAGTACTTAAAAAAAATAAAGATAATTAGAAAATATTTTAACATATTCTGGTAAAAAAGTCAAACAAAATAATTGACAAAAGATAAAATGTGAAACTGAAAATCGTATTTTACTGACCTATTTGTACAAGTCTTTCACTTGGAACCTTTTTAAATTTTCTTCCATTCTTTTAGAAAGAATTCAATTCCAACGAAAAATCATATTTCTTTTTTCCCTTTTTAAATTTGATAACAATTTAGTTTAGACTTATAATTTTACCTTAATGAAAAATTTTCATAACCATACAAATATTCTTGGTCTCCCTTTTTGATTTGTTTAGAATTATAAATACTAAAAGTTTTTGTTTTTTCTTAACTTCTGTGCCTAATCAAACAGATTCACCTAAATTAAAACTAAAACGGAGGGAGTATTTCTTTTCCATTAAAAAGTTCATCTTAAACCAACTTCCATTTGATGTTCTAATATTTCCCCTTGAGAGGACTGAGTGGAGGAGAGCGAAGATGTACAAAAATAGTATCCAATGATGTGATGACACGTGGACAACCACAGGCTAGATTTTAATCAAACATTTCATGCTATCTTCACAGAGTTCTGGCCTCACAAAGATCGAAACATGCTATAGCCAAATAGTTGGACCAAAGAAAAAGAAGATGATGATGGAGGCTATTGCAGTAACACGTTTCTCTGCTTCAAGCACCCCACTTCTAATCCGATCTATGGCTACCCAAAAACCAAGTCCCTCAGCTACTAGCACTGTCACTTCTAAAAAGGTTAGATTCTTCATTACTTATATCCGATTTTCACTAAAGTGATTCAAAAAATAAAAATGATAAACACGCGAAGAAGCAAGAAGATTCAATAACTAATATATGTATATAAAAGAATTAAACTTACAATGTAATTTTTAGGCGAAGGAGGTTCGGCTAACCCCTTCCGCCCACCTAACTCCGCCCCTACTTATATCTCAGCATTTACAGGAAATAATACATGTACGACGAATTAACATTTGTGTTATTACATATATTGCAGACAACAACTGTTTTTCCTTTGGGGGAGAAAGGCCCAAGGCCTAGCAATTCTGCATCAACACCGTCAGTGAAGTTATTGACAAGGGTGGAGCAGTTGAGACTTCTAACTAAAGCAGAGAAAGCTGGTTTACTATCAGCTGCTGAGAAATCTGGACTGTCTTTATCAACAATTGAACGACTTGGTCTACTTTCCAAAGCTGAAGAGTTTGGGATTCTTTCTGCAGCTACTGACCCTGGAACCCCATCTGCACTATTTAGCCTGAGCTTGGGTTTGTTGGTTCTTGGTCCTGCTTGTGTGTATCTGGTCCCTGAAGATTATCCTTGGCAAATTGGTTTGCAGGTTGTGGTTGCTCTACTTTCTGTTGTTGGTGGCTCTGCTGCTTTCGGAGCCTCAAATCTTGTATCCGATTTGCAGAAGTTAAAGTAAAATGTAAGCTGTTAAATACCATCTCTGTTAGACAGAAAGTTTTCTGATAGTATAAATGTTCTTTGGTTAATCTTGAATTTTTATTTCTGGCGATCCATTTGGATGCGCAGATGCAATTGATTCTTGTAACCTTGAGATTTTAGTTACTATATCTTGCAATGTAGGAGACACATTGTCTTTCTGGTTGAGCGTTAAGTCACTATAAAGAAACCTGACTATCTGCAGTTTTCGACTAAGCAATGTAGTTCTTGTTATTCAAAGATTGAACTTCTTTATCATTATTACATATATCGTTTTGGTAGAGTAACGTCGAGTAATCTTAGATCCTTGGATATATAATCAAAGTAGTATGTCAACTATCTGAATATCATCGCAAATTGAGATTATAGTGAATGATTACATGACTACAGAACATCAGCCTATTTGCTCCTCAGAATCAAACATAGGCCAATATATATGGCAATCTGAGGATTGTCTAGGGGAGTAGTTTTTCTGACTTGTAACACCAAAAACAACAACAACAAACCTAGTGTAGTCCCACAAGTACGGTTTGGGATGGTAGAGTGTACACATACCTTATCGGCTTTAAAAAGGTGGAGAGGCTATTTCCGTGACCAAATTAACAATCATCTTCCAGCAGTCAAAGAAGAAGTATGTCTTGCCAATAGTTGTGATTAACACGCAATGCATAACTCATAAATTAGTACGTACATAAGGGAATTGCTAATATACACATATACATCTTTCTGAAAACTCTGCCATTTGGTTCTAGTTAGTTTAACACAACAAAATCTTGATAAAATTTGCAATGGTTCTTTCACGATGTGATTAGTTGGGCCCTAAAGTGGGCAGTTGACACAATGCGACCCTTCCTATCTTAGTTAATACTCTCTCTGTCCCAATATATATATGATTGTGTGGTCGTTATGGTTGTTTAAAATAACTAGACTCAGTTTATACATAAATCAGTATAACGAAAGCGACCAAGTTAGAAACTTAATTTAATTCAATTTTTATCAAAGTGGGTTCTAGAGCAACAACAACAACAACAACCCAGTATAATCCTACTTAGTGGGGTTTGGGGAGGTAGTGTGTACACAGACTTTACCCCTACCCTTGGGTAGAGAGGCTGTTTCCAAATAGACCCCCGGCATCCTTCCCTCCAAGAACTTCCCACCTTGCTCTTGGGGAGACTCGAACTCACAACCTCTCGGTTGGAAGTGAGGGTTGCTTACCATCAGAGCAACCCTAATTGTCATCAAAGTGGGTTCTAGAGCGAATTCTACAAATTCAATTTTGAACCCACTACTTTTGGCCCAAATTAATTACACATTTGAAAACAAAAAAGTAGAGTATAATTGATTACAATTATTTTGAACCCAATTCTGGACAAGTATATGAGTTATGAATACATTGCAAATTGGGACAACCTTCAAATACCTTCCTACAATCTAGAAAAGGGGCGCAAACAAAATCCTCCACGCAAACACAAAACCTTTCTAGGCAACACGGGTTCGACAAACCTGTTCAATTTAACAATTGTTACTGTGTATTTATTGAAGAAAAATATTAGATTTGCTCTAATTGGGGGGGGGGGGGGGGGGGGGGGGGGAATGGAATTAAAATACATATTCGGAGAAAGAGATACTAATATCATGTAACGAACAAAATGCCAAGTAAAATCATATTCCTTGAAGCCATTTTTTATCTTCCCTTTTAATGGTGAAATATTTTCTTTAAGTCAATGAAATTTTTAAAGAATATTTCCAAAATGCAACAATTATCTCACAATTCTGAGCTTTAATGTTCTAGAATATTCTGAGGAGAAGAAGAGAAGAGAAATTGCAGGAGAAGAAAGTGGAAAATTCCACTGTTTCGTTACCACTAATGAATATCTATACTATATTAAAAGCACGAAGGCCCTTAGCGAAATGTCGTTCGCCTTTTTTATCCCTTTAAAAAAGAATTTATATTGGACGAAATAGTCACATAATTATTTTCTAGTATTTAACACTTTAAATTCAACCAAAAACATTGTTCATTAGAATTTTCCTTATTTGATTTGTCACGAATCCTAATAATTAGGACACAAAAATCAAGTAAGATTTACTTTCTATAAATTATTTATCTTTTAAATTAATGAGCTTTACTTTTTTTTTTTGGTAATTAAACTTTGTATTAATCACCAAAGTGGTTGCCATACAATTTCATAGTTCAGCTTTATACACAGCTGCCTATCAAAGGGTAAACAAAACTGACTAAACTATACTATCCAAAAGTTCAACATTACAGTAGGTAATGTTGAAGATGTACTCTAACTCTAGGTGGTGCCCTAACATTACAAGTGTAAGCAATGCCTCTAAGCAGTTTATCACTAGTACAGAAGGTATTTCCAAATATTTTCGCATTCCTTTCCAACCATAGGACATAGAACATTTCTGCCAAGGTTATTTTGAATATATGAGCTCGAGGAGATTTCCCTTTAGCCTGATAAATGAACCAGTCGACAAACTGTGGCAAGTTCTGTCCAGCAGGTTGTGTAGCTCCAATCCACTGCAGTGTGTGATACCTCAGCTGAGTAGCAAAGGTGCAGTCCAAGAACAAGTGGTCTCTGGTTTCCTCAGTTTGTTGACACATAACACCAGTACCATCCACAGCCAAGTTCCATTTGATCAACCTACCTTTAGTAGGAAGCCTGTCTTGTCGAAGCAGCCAAAGGTTGAAAAGTGCTTTAGGTCGAGCAGAATTCTGTATGGTTAAGTTCTTCCAAGGGACTCTAGGTGCCTCTCCAATCTGTTGAAGATAGAGCATTCTTATAGAACAATCAGGCTTATGTAGCAATTGATATTGCTGCAATAGAACAGTGCCTTCAATGATCTTCCGAACCATCCAACTAGCTTGTTTAGGCACATTTATGGTCTCCAACTGTTGTTGTTTGATATAAACTGTATCAATCCATTTCACCCATAATACATCCTTCTTGTGTGCCAAATCCCAGCTTAGCTTTGCAACAGCAGCCTTGTTCCACAGTAAGAGATTGGTCAAGTTTAAGCCTCCAGCAGACTTTGGCAGACAGATCTTTTCCCAGGCCACATATGCTTTCCTTGTTACATTAACTGAGCCAAACCATATGTAGGATCTACATATTGCTTCTAGCAGTTTTATAACTTTGGAAGGAATGAGAAAGAGTTGAGCCCAATAAGCTTGAATACCAAAGATTACTGATTGCACCAACTGGATTCTACCAGCATATGACAGTTGTCTGGCAGTCCAGGATGTAAATGTAATCCTGGCAGTAATCTTGCCGACCAATGGTTGCCATTGGAAAACAGACAGCTTCTTGGTAGATAGTGGTACACCCAAGTATTTAAAAGGTAGTTCTCCATGTACATATCCAAGATGATCAATAATTTGCTGTTGCTCTTCAGGTTTTACCCCCCAAAGTAAACAGCACTCTTATGCAAATTGGCTTTCATACCAGAGGCTGCAGTGAAATGAGAGAAATATGTAAACATGGTACGTACAGACTGAGCTTCTCCTTTGACAAACAGCAAGAGGTCGTCAGCAAAGCTTAGATGAGTAATTCCTAGTTTTTTACAACCAGGGTGATATGTGAAATCTTTAGCTTGCCTCAGTTCTACCAGTGATCGACTTAGGTATTCCATCACAATAGCAAATAAGAATGGAGATATGGGATCCCCTTGTCTCAAACCTTTGGCTGCTTGAAAAGGTTCTGTTGTTTCTCCATTTACAACCACTGTGTAGCTGACAGTTTGGACACACTCCATGATCCATCTTGTAAACCTGGTAGGGAAGTCTAGAGCCTCCATTACCTGCTGCAGAAAGCACCATTCCACTGAATCATAAGCCTTCTGTAGATCAATTTTGATCATACATCTGGGAGTTATATGTGATCTAGAGTAATGCTTTATTAATTCATGTGCTAGAATGACATTATCTGCAATCCTCCTTCCTGGAATGAAACCTGCTTGTGCACTGCAGATTATACTGCCCATAACCTTCTGTAGTCTGTTGGCCAGAAGCTTGGAAATGATTTTGTACAGAACTGAACAGCAAGCTATTGGTCGAAACTCTTTGACTATTTGAGGGTTGGACACCTTAGGAATCAAAGTGAGGGAGGCACAGTTTGTTGGTCTATGCATTTTGCTAGTCTCAAAGAAATTCTTGACTGCTTGAAGTACCTTCTTTCCAGTAATGTGCCAAGTTTGTTTAAAGAATAGGGCATTATAACCATCTACTCCTGGAGCTTTGTCATTACCAATTGCTTTTAAACTGTCTAGGATCTCAGTGTCACTGATGTCAGCAGCCAGTTCCATCTTCTGGTGATGTGTTAGGCTAGGTCCATTGCTCATGTACAATCTGTTAACAGCTGGAAGGGAAGTAGCTGATGTCCCCATGAGTGATTTATGGAAATCCTTAATCTCCTTCTTCAGGTCATCTGGATCAGTTACCTTCAAACCCCCCTCTGTGATCAGTTCAGTAATTCTCTTATATTGGTTTCTCTCTTTCATTACAGCTGAGAAATATTTGTTATTTGAGTCCCCAAGTTGGATCCATCTAGCTCTAGATTTCTGTTGTAATACTGATTCTTCAATCAATGACCATTTTTCTAATTGCAGCACCAGTTCCTTTTCTCTAAGCTGTAAGGCATCTGTATAGGACAAAGTCATCTGGTGTTGGATATCTTCCAATTCCTTTATGCTAGTCTCAATCTTCTGTGTAATATTCTTAAAATCTCTAGTATTTAGAGACTTTAAGGCTGGTTTAAGGGACTTGAGGTTGTTCCACACCCCTTGAAGGGTATACTGAGCATTGCCATTCCAGTTATCCTTGATCAGAAGTTGGAAATCCTTATGTTGAGTCCATGTATTGTAGAACCTGAAGGGAGTCTTCCTGAGTTTGTTATCTTCTGCCAGGGTTAACAACATGGGATTATGGTCAGATATGAGTGGCACTCCATACACAATGTGTACATGGCTCCACTTAATCATCCACTCATAATTACCAAACACTTAATCTAATCTGCTGCACACTCTATCATTGCCACTTTGCTTATTGGTCCAGGTAAAATAATCCCCCTTCCATGGAAGTTCTTCCAGACCAGCCTGCTGGATACACTTAGTAAAATCTGTAACCTCAACTTGTTTAACTTGGTGACAGGATTGTCTATCATTACTAGAAATAATGGCATTGAAATCTCCTGCTACTAGCCAGGGGTCAGTAGTAACAGCAGCAAGGTTCCGGATTGTCTTCCACAATGTCCTCCTTTGATCAATGTCATTGAAGCCATAGACCACTGTGAGACAGCAGATAAGTCCACCAGTGAGGGTCCTAACATTACAATGGATGTATTGAGCCTCCTCCTGTAAACCAGTGATCAAAAATTTTGTAGTATCCCATAGATCCAAATTCTACCATTCATGGCACCCCTGTAGTTAGTTAGTATATTCCACTTAGGCAACATGAAACTAGATATTCTCTCTGCATTCTTCTGTTTAACCTTTGTCTCTACCAGACCAACAAGGTCAAATTTATTGATTCTAAAGTATTCTTTGGCTTCCTTCTGTTTGTACCTTTTATTTACACCCCTAATATTCCAAAATAACCACTTCATTGGGTATAGCTGGTTCCCCCTTCATCCAGGGGATGATCTGCCCAACTCGCTGACCCAACTTCAAATCTATTAGACATCACAATAGAAGATAATGGTGGAAAGTTTGTGATGTTAAAGACTGGAGAGACCTGTGTATCAATACCTTTCTGTTTATTCAACTCTTCACCTACAACAGGATGGGCACAGGGTTCCTTCTGAAAGATTGGCTGCTGTACTTGAGTTCCCTGCTTACTCTGGTCCACAGGAGCTGGAGCTTTAACTCTCTATTCCTGTGTCACCTTAGTCTTATGTATGGGATTGGGTTGAGTAGATTTGGCCAGACAATTGTGCCCCACCATAAGGCATTTCTCACAATATGATGGTTTCCAATCATAGGTCACATCTTGCATAAAACTCTTCCTATTTGGATCCAGTAGCTCAATCTCACTAGGCAATTCCTTTGAGACATTCACCTCAATAAGCATACGAGCATATGAGATTCTAGTTTGCTTAGTCGTACACTCATCAGCAAAAATGGGCTTACCCAACACACTTGCAATCCTACTCAAAGACCTGCTGCCCCAGCATGACACAGGAAGGTTAGGGAACTTGATCCAAAGAGGAATTTCCGTAGGGTAAGCAGCTTTAAAATCAAAATCAGCAGACCATTGCTTCAAGATCATAGGTCTATTCGCAATAGAGTATGGTCCTGCACATAGGACTTCATTGGCATCATCAAGGGATTGAAATTTAACAATATAATAGCCCTCGTCATGGTAAAAGAGATCTGGTTCAGGTACATGAGACCAGTGTAGATTAATAAACCTTTTCATAGCATTGTAACCTGGGCCATTCCCTAGAACAAAGACAACTAGAGCACCCTTCCATTTTTGTTCTTCTTCTTCCACTTCATCTTTAATCAGTTGACCCACTAGTTTGCCATTAATCACCGTTGGTGGAATGTACTCCAGAGACATGCCGTTAGTAGGAAGTCGATTCTTCTGAAATAAACTTGCCCACCCTTTGGGTACTTCAATTTTTGACCCCTCCTCTATGTTGGGCTTTGTCAGACTGGTTGTGGAGGTTGCTGCATGTCCTCGATACCCCTATTTCCTTGTACCATCGGTGCCATCGATGGTACAATCTTAGGATCTGGACTGTTATCTACATTATCAACAAGTGTTGCAAGCAAAGGAACACCAGTTGCCTCTGATTCTGCAGCTGCATGAGGCAATGGAACAGTGTCGACACTGTTTTGCAATGGAACAATGTCGATTGGGTTATCAGCGCATACTGATTGTTTGACGGTGGGAATAACACGATCTATGAGAACAAGTGGTACTTTCCGAGGACGACCTCTCCCTCTCACCATGGGAACACCCTCGGCGTACGTTAACTAACGTGCGCCGAGAGGAGAGAAGAAGACGAGTTTCTAAATGAGGTACTAATGAGCTTTACTTTACCGTAATTGAGAATATTGCTTTTCTATAAGTATTTGTTTATTTATTTTTATTTATTTGGTATTAAATTTTATGTTAAGTATCTTTTCCAATAACAATAAAAAATATTTAAAAAGTACAAAAGTATAGAAAGCGAGTTTCTTTTCTTATAAGAACAACGCCGATAAATTGTAATTTTTGTCTTCTTAACAATTTTGCCTCTTTATTTTCCTTTCAAACGAAAGTAATTTATATTCTTATAATTTTAATGGGTAAGTTTTTATCTAATAACTAAATATATATATTTTATTTGGTTTAAATGATAAAATTTCAGTCAAAATAGTGATAAATTTATCTGAAAAAGGAAGAAATATACAATTAAAATAAATAGCCGGTTCATACAAAAGATATATAAAAAGAAACATTATATAGTTTGTACTACAATACTTTGCTTCCAACTTTTTCTTTGACAAAAAATAATGGTATTTTAAGCAAGTATATTTATTATTTTTTTCCAAAAAAAATACACAGTTAAAATAAATAGTTATTGCACATATAGGAAAAATAAAAATATAATATATAATTGCAACTTTGGTTGTACATATTTATTAGGCAAAAAAAATAATGGAGCTCTAACCAACTTCTTTTTACTAATTTAACTCGAAAATAAGAATATACAATTGAAATAAATAGTTATTTGTGTAAGGAAAAATAACAAGAAATACATTGTTGATATTCTATTATTTTGGATAAAACTTTTCTTATTTGGCTAAAATGACGTAGTTTCAATGAAGATTTATTACAAATATGACCTAAAAAAAGAAATACATAATTGAAAGTCATAGCCATTGTTTCCAAATAAAAACCTTAAAAATATAAAATGAGGATAAGATATAAATTGTATATTAAGAAGAAGCAAGAGCAAATATACAATTTATACCAATAAGTATTGAATATAATTCTGATAATTGACGAAAAATACCCTATTTGAATTTCTTTTTTCCACTCTGACACACCTAGATGGGAGTGTCAATGCTCTTTGTCATGTCAACAATTATGGGATATAAACTATTAAATAATAAAGTTCAGATGAGTGACTAAGACTACGAACGAGTTAGGTGTGTAACTAATAATATGTGCTAAAATTAAAATTTTCTTGACATAAACTCCATGTTTTGCTCATAATTATTATACTTTCAAAAACTATTAATATTAATAAATTTCATGACAATCTTCGGCTCTTACTTCCATAAAAAGAAATTTTTAAATGTACAGTTATGTACTATGACAGAGAAAGAAAGTCACCTACAAAACGAAGGAAGAGTAGATTAATCAAAATATCGGAATTGAATCCAATACATTTGCAATAGCTTTTTTTAATCTATTGAAAATAATTATTGTTGTACTTCTTATTGGTTAAGGAAATAAAACAATTGTGTTTTGGTCGTGACAAAAAAAACTTGTATTTTATCGGTTGTTTTGCATGAGATGATTAAGGACTTATAAGTGGAGTCTCTCACTTTATTGAGTTAACTAAATAGGATCAACAATCATCATTTTTTAGAAACTTACACTTTTGTTAGTATTAATTTTAAACTCAAACAAAAAATTTAATGTAATATTTATATTAATTTTGTAAGGTTTTATATTTATTGAGATAAAATATACGCGCAACGCGCATACCCTAAGACTAGTATATATAAATATCCTAACAGACTAACAACCTGATTAATCTCATAACTACGTCTTCTAACTAATCACAACTAACTTAAATTATCTCTGGCGGCATCCATTTTGGCAGCCAGCTGTACTTGCCACACGTCCACCACCCTAGTGCATATCATAATATTCACGCTCAAGCTGGAGGGTACAAAATATTTAACACTCCCAGCTTGCTCAATAGATGCACATGTGCTGCAGACCTAATCCCTTAGTCAAAAGGTCTGCTAATTGATCCATTGTAGGAACATATACGGGCTTGATCATTCCACATTTAATCTCGTCTCTAATGAAATGAAAATCAATGTCTATATACGTTGTCCGTTCATGAAAAATTAGATTAGCTGCTATTGCACAGTACCCTCGCTGTCAGTGTGCACAATTACTAGTTCTCTTGCTGCAATTCCCAACTCTTTGCATAATCCCTATAACCAAGTAATTTCTGCAACTGCTGAGGCCATGCTTCTGTATTTTGCCCATGCTGAACTTCTAGATACTTTTTGTTGTTTCTTTGACTTCCAAGAGATCAAAGAGTCATCAAGCTTCACAACGTACATGTCACTGACCTTAGTGTATTTGGACATGATGCCCAATCTGAATCACACCTACAAGTAAACTCACTGGCTTCTGTAGCCTGTAGCCAAATTCCTTGACTAGTTGTACCTTTTAGATATCTGGCCTGCCTTGTTGCAGCCTCCTAGTGAGATTTCTTTGGTACTTGTATGAAATGACTGAGGGTCTGGATTACATAGTTGATATTAGGTCTCGTGATGGTAACATACATTTTCCTCCCAATTAACTTCTGGTATTCGTTGATATCTTCCAGTATTTCATCACCTTTGATCCTAACTGCCTTATCATGCTCCACAGTTGTTAGTTTTAGATTGGATTCCAAAGGTGTTTTAGCTACCGTATCATCACTCAAGCCTAGATCAGAAACTAACTCCAAGACATACTTTCTTTGATTTAGGATGACACCTGACTTAGACCTCAAGACTTCAATGCCAAGAAAATACCTGAGCTCTCATAGGTCCTCCAATTTGAATTTTTGGTGAAATACCCCTTTAGCTTCATCAATCAACTCACTAGTACTTCTAGTGATGAGTAAATCACTCACATACACTAGAATAATCACAGCATCTTGTCCCATTTTAAAGGTAAACAGTGAATAGTCATAGCTGCTCTGATGAAGGTTGCTTCCAGTAATGCATCTGTTAGTTCAATATTCCATTGCCAGATGCTTGTTTCTATCTATATATAGACTTAAGCAACCAGCAAACTTTCTGCTCCCCTATCTCTCGAATCCTTCTGCATCTCCATATAAACTTCTTCATATAGATCACCTTGCAAGAAGGCATAATACACCTCTATTTGATACAAATTCCAACCCTTGGAGATTGATAATGCAATCACTGTCCTCACTATAACCATCTTGACCAACATGAGAGAAGATGTCATGATAATCCAATCCTTCTCTTTGACTGTAGCCCTTTGCAACTATCCTTCCTTAAATCTTTCAACCTTACCATTAGCCTGCTATTTGATTTCGTATACCCACTTTGAAACAACTGTATTCTTACTCTTAGGAAGAGTCACTACCTCCAAGGTCTTGTTTTCTTCCAAAGCTTTAATTTCTTAGCTCATCACTTCTACCCGTCTTTCATTCTTAACCGCTACCTTAAAAGTCTGAGGTTAAATTAGGGTAGAAAACTTGGCAAAATAACTGTGATATGTTGAACTAATCTTGTCATATGGCATATGATTGAAAATGGGATGTTTGTTGCATGCTTTGCCACTTTAGACTATATAGTCCTTAATCCAAATAGGCTGCTTGCTTGTTCTGTCAAACTTCTTGAGAATTGTAGGTTGATCAGATGTCATTACTTCACCCTCCTCAACCTTCAAATCCTCAAGGGCTGGAGCTGTTCCTGCATATGTCATCAACTATTTTTTTATCAGTAGGTGATAGTGCCTGTTCTGCGAAAAAAATGCTTCTACCTCTCTCTCTCCTCTCCCCGTAACGGTAACATCGATAAAGCCCCCAGCCCCTAGCCCCCTCCCCCTATCTCTCTCCCCCTTCCCCCTCCGGCGAACCCTCCCTCCGGCGACCCCCCCTCCGGCAACCCCCAAGTAAGTTCTCTCTCTTCTGTATCTCTCTTCTCTCTTCACTACCCAACCCTCACCCTCTACCCGCCCCCTGCCAACCCTAACTCCGGCGACCCCCCTTATCCGGCGACCCCCAGTAAGGTACCTCTCTTCTCTCTCCACACATTCTCTTCTCTATTCCCCTTTCTCTCACGCCCTCTGCCCCTTACCCCACCCCTTTTTTGTGACTTTAAGGAAATCCATCCCCTTTCCCGAGCTAGGCAGCCCCTCTCGATTTTTTTGGAGTTTGTTGTGTGCGTGATTTTCAGGTACAAGCCGCGACGAACAAGGCGAGCTTGTGACGTTTGGACGCGAAGAGCAAAGCAATACCAGACGAAACGCGGAAGAGCTAGCGGTAGTTGATATCGGGTGAATCAAAGCATACTTTCAGGTTTTTCCATCGGGAGTTGGTACCTCACGACCTCCTTTTTCCCGTTGTACACACTTTTATGTTTTCTATCTAATCACCCTGTGTGTGGTTTATTTTGTCGATTCCTAGCTTGCATCTTTTTGCGTATTCCACTGTAGTACGTGTGTGCGTTACTGTTCTCCGTAATTGGTTGGAGGGATAGTGGCTGCGGCGGGGGATGGTACTGTAAGGTCATGTCCTTGGGGGTGGGGGTGGGGGTAGGAGTTTGCAGGGGAGCTAGGAGTGGTTCTGTGGGTAGCGCGGGAGCAAGGGTGGGAAGAGGGTAGCGGACGCTCATAGATTATGGATCGGGTCGTGGAACGTAGGCACTCTGACGGGTAAGTCCATTGAGTTGGCGAAGGTTCTTCAGAAGAGGAGGGTCAACATAGCCTGTGTCCAGGAGACTAGGTGGAAAGGGTCGAAGGCGAGGAATGCAGACAGGTTTACGCTGTGGTATTCTGGGGTCATGAGAGGTAAGAATGGAGTGGGCATCTTGGTAGATAGGGATCTAAGGGAGTCTGTGGTCGAGGTTAGGCGAGTGAACGATAGGTTAATGTCTATTAAGTTGGTTATTGGGGGTTGCGTCCTCAACATCATCAGCACTTACGCGCCGCAAGCAGGCTTAGACGAGGAGGTTAAGAGGCGCTTTTTGGAGGGCTTGGATGATCTGGTGAGTAGTATTCCTCAATCTGAGAAGTTAGTTATTGGGAGGGACTTTAATGGTCATATTGGGCTGATGCTGGTGGTTATGGTGAGGTGCACGGTGGCTTCGGCTTTGGGTTAGGAACGGAGGAGGCACGTCACTTCTTGATTTCGCCAGGGCTTCCGAGCTTTTGATTACAAACTCGACATTTCAGAAGAGGGAGGAGCATTTGGTCACCTTTAAGAGTTCGGCGGCGAGGACTCAGATTGATTACCTCCTTCTCAGAAGGAGCGATATGGGTATGTGCAAGGAGTGCAAGGTTATTCCGGTGGAGTCCCTTTCGACTCTTCATAGACTCTTAATGATGGATGTCGGTCTATGGGTGAAGAGGAAGAGGAGGGGTGCTCAGGGACAACCGCGGATTAGATGGAGTACTTTGACTAAGGAGAAAGCCCAGGAGTTGGAGAGGAGGTTAGCTGAGGGCGGAGCTTGGAGAAGTTCTGGGGAAGCAAACGTTATGTAGTCAGAGATGGAGAACTTGGTTAGGGAGGTAGCACGGGATGTGATCTGGTTAGCCAAGGGCTATTCAGGTAGACATCAGGGTGACTGGTGGTGGAACGATGTCGTCCAAGGAAAAGTGGCGGTAAAGAAGGCGACGTTTCCTAAGTTGGCAGGGAGAAAAGCGAGGAAGAATGGAGAGAGAACAAGGAGATCTACAAGGTGGCGAAGAAAGAAGCAAATCTGGCGGTTACGGAAGCTAAAAATGCGACATTTGGTCGCATGTACGAGGAATTAGGGAAGAAAGGCGGGGATAGGAAGTTATTCCGGTTAGCTAAAGCAAGGGAAAGTAAGGCGCGTGATCTTGACCAAGTTAGATACATCAAGGACGAGGATGGTAGAGTTCTGATGGGGGAGTCTCAAGTCAAGCAGAGGTGGCAGACATACTTTCGAGACTTACTTAATGAGGAGGGGGATCATAACATTGACCTAGGGGAGCTGGGGAATTCAGAGCATCATAGAGACCTTGGGTACTGCAGGCGCATTAGGGCGGAGGAGGTCGTGCGGGCTTTTCATCGGATGAGTAGGGATCGAGCGACCGGGCCTGACGAGATCCCGGTGAAGTTCTGGAAATGAATGGGTAACACCCCGAGTGACCTTGAAGCATGAGACGAGGCTGTCTAAACTCCCACGAATCATTTCATATAACTCAAATGCTACACCCCGAGTCAAAACATCATAGAACATTCTGGGCACCTTCTTATAAGCTGCTACAAAGCTTGATTCTTAATTGTACCCATAGGCTCGAAATTTTTGAGCACCACACTTAAACTTCTGAACTCACTAGGACCATTCTTGAGAGCCACCCGCTCCGATTGGGTCCCAAACATAACTCACTCTATAGATCTTATAACACACGAGTACTCTCACGGCGAAGCACCTGGCGAAATCACTTCCTCTGAAACCTGCATCTATACAAGGCATAAATCCTGAACCTTTTTCCAAGTCTGAACATGAGCCAATAAGGCCAACCATCGCATGCCTCCAATAGTTCATTTGCTCTAATTACCACTTATGGTCTTTTCTCATAGCTGAAATACTCCATCAATATGCTAATAGCCATAAATCACGCAAGTAGTTAATCATACATCCCAATCATAAGTGGTGGGGCTCTCCCACTTAGCTTGAAGCCATAATTTCATAATTCTTGAGTTCGCCCGACCTCTTTACCTCTTATTAACATAACCTTGCACCATCAATTATCTTAATTTCTCGGAATCTTCATGTAATTCACTATCTTTCATATTCTGAATCATTAACCACATTCGCACGATCGATCTCTTTGTTGAACAACAATATAATTCCTTGCAGAAGCTTCATCAACCACGCAACCGCTAACCTACTCACAGGGAATATCCCATCTAGGGAAATCACCTCCCGACATTTTCCCATGTCGCTAAATGGGGTATATTCACTATGGCACCAATAGCCATCTTGAGCCCGAGATCACCTTCCAGCTGCACAAGTCCATTCGCCCCTCGCGGACATCAATTAAATGTGCGGCAACATCCTTCCAATCTCAGTGTTATGTTGCACTCTCCTTCATTTCAAGCAGCTCCCTTCCGCCATATCAATCTTCTACCGCATCATAGCCCATACTTCACATCATACCCTTATGCTTCAATCGCCCATCATATAAATCCCTAATTCAATCCAAACTCTTCTTAAGGCACGTAGTCATCCTACTACCAAGCCCATATGAGACACCCGCCACTCTCCCACTTTGGCGGAATTCATCTACTTAATCGATCACTCGACCTTCCTTCTCATATTGGCCTTCTAGAAACTTTATACACCGCCTGACACTTCTCGCACGTCCTTCCTCATACTTTGCTGCTGTTGCCTGAATAAAATCTATTTTTGTGGCACTTGAACTCGCAATAGCTGCTAACTTTAAGCCTTTCCAAAGGTCATCTTCATCGATCCGTTGACATTAGAAATTCTGATTTGATCTTGAACCGCCGTACCATGCGATAACTGACAGTTGAATCTCCAACACTATTTCACAACATCTTGCCATAAAGGCAAATTATAGCAGATTATAACATCGACAACTTAGTACTTTTCATTAGGTCCAAAACACCCCATCATAGAAGAAAGCTCCACCATACTTGTAATTACCGGGCCTCATTACTTCCACCAGCCCACATCTGTCCATTCTTAGTCCAACTGCCTTTCCTTTGCCAAGAATAAAATACTGAATCCCTTGATTACACGCTGAGTAAACCTCCCTTCGATTCATTTGGTGCCCCGACACATAGGCAAACATCCTACCATCATAAAACAACACGAAATAGTCGCTCATAAGTGTCATGGCAACCTGTTCCTAGACTCAAGGCTCTTAGAAGTCCTATTATTGAGCTAAACAATAGAATATCCTTCCATAAAATGACTATAATAGTCCAATCAACTATACCGGGAAAATCATCCCATACCACATTGGTAGTGCCATTTTAATTCTTCAATTTCTCGATTTCTAGCAAGTGCTCGCATCGCGTAAGATTGAGTAGGTAGGAATTAAAGGCATAAGTCATAAAGGAATCGAACCGCACGATAAGGAAACAAAGAAGAAAAGTACTCCTAACAGCCCTGTAGCCTCCCAAGGATAAGTACAGACGTCTTGGTACCGCGAGAGTCTACTAGACTTGCTCATGACTCGTGAGACCGACGGTAACCTAGTGCTCTGATACCATGTTGTCACGACCCAATATACACTAAGGGTCGTGGTGGCGACAGACACCGCTGTCAGGCCAGCCAACTCAAATACTTAATTAAATCTCGTTTTAACACTTTGAAATCCAGGATTTTTCCTTCATTATTTAGAAATTTTAAAGGATATAGTTTCAAATCAAATTTAAGAGTTAAGCAATTAATACAATAATTCAAACTATCCCAGAACCCGATGTCACAAGTGCATGGACATCTACTGATAAGAGAAATAAAATGCAACATCCGTCCGGTATACAGTGGACGAAAAGTAAATACAGTACACTGGAAAGGGACTACCCTAGCTGCGGCTGTCTCGAATGATGCAGCTTACCCAGTCTCAGAATCATCCGTGCTGCTATGCCTAGTAGACCACTGAAGTCACATATACCTGTGCAATAAAATGCACAACAAGTGTAGTATGACTACAAATACAACGTGTACCCAATGGGTATCCCGCCTAATACCGAAGGGGTAGAGACGAGATTGTCAACTTTGACACTCTCTAATAGACCAAATTATTATCTATCCTCAATTTACAAAATAAACAGTGGTTTTATTTTATAAATATGATTTTATTCCAAATAGAGGAAACAAGTAAACACATAATTCTTTCAAAGGAAATTTTCAAAGATTTATTTTCATTATTAACAAGATGATTTCGGGCCAGAGGGAGGCATGTAATAACTTAATAAATTCCAGGCAGCAATACAAGCATGCGCAAATCACACAAGGCGACGACCCGATCCAACAAAAATAAATGTGCACTTGCCGAGGGTCAACATCGCGCCTAAGATGCATCTATTAATCTGCCGAGGCGTTCGGCGCGTTCCGAAATAAACACACACAGACAGACAATCAGTCAAGAAGTCAACATGGAGCAAATATCCAAGCAAGGCCAATTCTATTTAATAATTTGTGAAAACGAAGTCGTTTTAGAAATCCATTTATTAATCTAATGTGATTCAAGCAATTCAAATCATCAATGGGTTTACAATTAATCCAAGTATACATGCTTTTGGGTCATAGACTACCCAGACAATATCATAATAGTACCTACGCACGGAATCTCGTCACCTCGTGCGTACTTAGCCCCCATAGATAGGAGCACATAACAAGTTTGACTCACCTATGGGGTAAATTCCCCCTCACAAGATTAGAAAGGAGACTCACCTCGCTCCGAAGACTCATAACTGGCATTCTACATTCTTCCGAAAGGTCAAACCAATGCACAATGCTCCAGAACTAGCCAATGGTCATACAAATCCATTAATATATACATTTATACTTTACAACCCAATTTATAACAATTCCTAGCCCCAAACGAAAAGTTGACAAAAATGCCCTTGGACCCACGTGCCCGAAATCCAAAATTTTTCGACGATAAACTTTTCCCATGACCTTAGGAACTCAAATATATAATTTTCTCTTAATTTCATATCAAAATCGTGGCTAAATTCCATGAATATAATATTTCTAGGTTCTTCTCTGACTTTAAATTTTTTACCCATTTACATGCTAAAATCCATACATAATCAATGTATTTAACTCATAATAGGTGGGGATAACATACCTTATTATTGATGATGAAATACCCTCTCTTGAAGCTCCCCAAAAATCGCCCCAAGCCATGAAAAAGGAGAGAAATGAACCCCAAATCACGATTTTAAAACAAGCCTTCTCCCAGCATTTTTCGCTTCCGCGGTCCCGCTTCTGCGGTTCCCATCAACTCCACGCCTTCCGCTTCTGCGGTCATCCTACCACTTCTGCGATTCTGCATCAGCGGATCAAGGGCCGCTTCTGTGATTCCGCATCAACGGATCAAGGGCCGCTTCTGCGGTACTGGCTGCCCTCGCCCTCACACGCTTCTGCGGTCCCAATTCCGTAAAAGCGGAAATACCAGATACCAGCTGCTCATCTTTTCCAAAAAATTCAAATTTCGATTCGTTAACTACCCGGAATCCACCCGAGGTCCGCCCGACCTCAACCAAACATACCAATCAATCCATAAACACATTACGGACTTGCTCGTGGCCTCAAATCACATCAAATAACGCTAAAACCATGAATTACACCCTGATTCAAGATTTATGAACTTTGATCTTTCCATTTTCTATTTCCGGTGCTTAAACCTATCAAATCACGTCCGATTGACTTCAAATTTTGCACACAAGTCATAATTGACATTACGAAGATATTCCATCTTCCGGAATCGGATTCCGATCCCAATATCAAAAATTTCACTTCCAGAATCGGATTCCGACCCCAATATCAAAAAGTCTACTTCCGGTCAAACTTCTCAAGAACCTACAAATTTCTATCTTTTGCCAAACAACTTAAAAATGACTTACGGACCTCCGAATTCACTTCCGATCGCGCTGGTGACTCCAGAGTCACCATACAGAGCTACACCAGTCTCGGAATCCTAAACAGACATCGATAACAGTGAAATGCACTTCAAGCCAAACTTAAGAAATTTCTTCCAAAATGCTATCTTCCATAATAAGCGCCAAAATGCTTCCGGGTTATCCCAAGCCTGAACCGGTCATATGCCCAAGTCTAAAATTATCATACGAACCTGCTGCAACCTTCAGATCCCGATTCCGAGATTGTTCACTTAAAATCCAATCTTAGCCATTTTCTCCAACTTAAGGCTTCTGAAATGAAAATTTTCATTTATATTTTACTCCGATCTTCCTGAATTCCAATTTCGACTATGCGAATAAGTCATAACACCTGAAATAAATATGTTCATGGCCTCAGACTGCTGAACGATGCACAAGGGCTCAAAGCGACTGATTGGGTCGTTGCATACTTGATGTGGCAGGAGTTGGTTGTTTAGTTCTTGTTATCCATTTACTCTAATGTAAAAATTTGAGATCTTAAGGTTTGTTCTTTTCGCAACAACCGTAAGGATTTTTCAATTTCTAGATCATATTTGACTAGTTCTCTAGAAGAGGAAAGGGTCAACATCATATTTGACTAGTTCTCTAGAAGAGGAAAGGGTCATACACTTTCTGAAATTTCTACAAAAAAGTTAAAATAATTAGACAATTAAAAAAAATCTCAAATTAGTTGTAAAACAGTTAATCTGTAGTAGACTTTATCAAATCCCCGGCAACGTCACCAAAAGTTTGACGAGTATCTAGCGTCTGAATAAATTTAACTCCTACTCTGTCAAATTATAATATAGAAAGATGTCGAACCCACAGAGATTGATTTATCTATTCTACAGACGTTTCTTGTTTTAATTACTATTTGAGAAAACAAAAAAATTAAGTTGTAAATTAACTAACTAAAAATGCATGAATAGAGCAGTAGAAAATATTTTATTTTTTTACAAATATAATAAATGGGTGTTGGGATCCTGATTTCACTTAATATTTTTATTACACGGTAGATATATTTATTCTTCAATTTTCATTTCTCATAAATGTATAAATGCCTCACACGATTATATTTATATATTATTACTATTGTTGAACGATTAATTGTACTCCTCTAGGTTATACGAATTAATCGTTAAAATAGTAATATTAAATAATCAAAAATATATACTTGAACTAAAACATACTCTTCTTAGTAGGTCACTTTCGGTTACCCTACTTGTTATAATTGATTACTACAATATTTGCCTCTTTCGATTACAATAATTATAAAATTAATTTTAACATATAAGAGTTAGATGTCACTGAATAAAGTTAACATCTATCAATACCAACATTAATTATATTACTTCTTCCGCCTCTTTCGATTACAGAATTAGCAAGAAGTTAATATATAGTACGAAATAGATTAATGTTAACAAATTAAATAACGCCTAACTATAAAGCAGATAAAATTTAAATAAAATGCTTCAGCTCAAGTATGTGAAATTGAGGAATAATATCTACTATTATATAAAAATATTAAGATCCGCCATTCTCCCAACACAAGAAAAGTTACTCCATAATGGAGTTAGTACTGACAACAAAATTGTTCTTGCCCATTAAATAAGAAAATAAAAAAATATTTAAGGAAAATAATTTCTATTATTTAATTAAAAATAGAAATTAGAGTAATTTCCTATACTAAATAACTAAAAAGTATAAGAAAGATAAAGAAGATTTCAATTTTATGTCTCGATCTCTTCCCCCGAGAATTGTGTCCTCCAACAACTTTGTAAAATGGCAGTATTTATAGATATTTCCTTTGCTTTTGCCGTGTACAAAAAAATTTCAGCAAACCTTTCTCTCTTATTGCCAACTTGCCAATTTGAAATGAATTTGATAAGAGAATGGTTTAATCAAGTGTTCACGTGTCTTTTCTGATGCTAGCTTCTTTCTTTTCTATTTTCAACTCCTTCATTCTTATTTATTTCTTTATTTATATGTTGATGTTACCTACAAGAAAGTAACAATATTTGTATTAAGGATTTAATAACAACTCATATTATTCATAGTATTTTTATTTTACCACTGGACCTGCAACATTTCCATTTCCATAGGCAACGTTTCTATTTCCACAAGTCCCTTTCTTTTTTGCTAAATCAGTAGGGTATTCAACTAGTTTATAGTAATTCTCCTTTAAATTTCCCTTCATGTTGCAATATTCACACATTATAAAGGAGCTTTTACCTTTATAAGCATGTCCATGATTCATCTACATAGCTATTGGATCTGCTTTCTCAGCAGGCACATTTAAACCAGTAGAGTGTTGCATTTCTTCCTCAACTATCATGACATAAGACTGACTAAGTGAGGACACAGTAGCTTTCAACAAAATTTGTCTTCTAGCTTGGTCATACAAATCATTTAAACCACTAAGAAACTACATTAACTTCTATTGATAGAAATGTCCAATGTAACCTTTGGACTTAGCACAATCACAACTACACCATCGCATCATACTCAACCCGCAATTCCTTTAATTTCAAAAAATATACAAAGACTGAATTAGTACCCTATGATAATGCCGTGTCACGACCCGGAATCCCAATCCTTGGGAATCATGATGGTGCCTACTCGTGAAAGCTAGGGAAGCCATGAACCGTTGCAACATTATCCTATCTCATTTTATACATGATTAATACCATTAAATAACTGATGAATAAGCAACTAAAAGACGGCGATTATTAAACGATAGCGGAAGTCTGAATTAAAATAAGAACAACGTCTAAAACATCAATACAAGTCTCTACCCAGCACATGATGCCACAACATTTCATGTTATTTCTGGGCCTGCGAACGACTGTAGGAGTTGATGCTGGGTTTGCGGACGCCTGTAGGAATACCTCGGGAATCTCGTGGACTGAAGGACTGCTCCCTGGCTACTGGTGCACACCGTAAGCTGCTCTGACACTTGGATCTGTGCAAAAGAGCATAGAGTGAAGCATCAGCACAACCAATCCCATGTGCTGGTAAGTGTCTGGCTTAACCCCGGTGAGGTAGTGACGAGGCTAGAACCAGACTCCAGATAAACCTTTACAGATATATATACAAATACAATAGATAATAAGCGGAAATAAACAATTAAAGCTGGGAGGCGGAACATTCTTAGGGGACAGCAGATAAAGGAAGTATCTCAAAATAATGTGGAAATACTACAATTTAATTTCTAACACGGATCCTCTGGACTCTAAGAAACTATCTATTCAGCATTATTTGCCTCTCATTGAAAAGATCACAGCAAGAATTACTTGTTGGTCTGCAAAGCTTTTGTCCTATGCTGGCAAAACTCAACTGATAAAGGCTGTGATCTTTGGAATGCAGACTTATTGGGCACAGGTGTTTATAATTCGTAAGAAGGTATTGAAGGCTATAGAGGCAGTTTGCAGATCTTATCTATGGACAGGCAAAGAAACCTTATCCAGAAGAGCACTTGTGGCTTGGGACAAAGTGTGTCAACCTATTTCCTCTGGAGGACTCAATGTTGTGAGAATGGAAGTATGGAACAAAGCAGCTATAGCTAAATTGCTATGGGATCTGGCAAAGAAGAAGGATTGTCTTTGGGTTAAATGGGTGCATACCTACTATATCAAGAATAGAACCATTGAGTCTGTGGCTGTGCCATCAAACTCATCATGGGTGGTAAAGAAGATATTGGATAGTAGGACATTGGTGTTGGAGAATACCCAGTTGCAAGGTAATATATTCAACAGACTTCAGAGTGTTTGCAAGTTAGGAAAATTTCAAATTCATAAACTCTATATTGCACTGTTGCCTATATTTCCTAAGATTGTATGGAGGAATGTAATGCTTGTGTCATCTGCTTTACCTAGACATCGATTCACTGTCTGGTTAGCTGCTCATCTGAAACTTCCTACCATAGAGAGGCTGCAGCTTATGGGCATCCAAATACCATCTTTGTGTGCATTCTGCAAAAGGTATGATGAAGAGTTTAAATATTTGTTTTTTGAATGTGACATTACCAGTAGAGTTTGGAGGAGAATCTGTGTATGGTTGGGACTTACAAGAACTACTGAATGCTGGGAGAATGAATTGAAATGGATTTGTAGCAATGCCAAGAGTAAAAACTGGAAGAAAGAGATCACTGCAACAGCATTTGTGACTACTGTTGCATTGCTGTGGAAGAATAGAAATCTGATCAGGTTTGAGAATAAGACTTTTGATGAAGGACAATCTTGCAGAGAAGTAGCAATGTTATTACATGCAAGAAATAGGAATCGTAAAATATGGAAGGATGGGTTACAAAAGCTCAATTTCTACCCTTAGTTTTGGTTGAACATTATCTGCTAGGTAGTGATGTGTATTTGAATTGAGTAGTTAGGATTCAAGTGTAACTAGAATGAAAGTGTAAATGAGTAGTAGAAGTCCATACTACTACCTTAGGATTACATTGTATATTTTTTGATATCAATACAAATCGACAGTTAAGCTTAAAAAAAAAAAATTCTAACACGGAAAAAAACGTAAAGACAACTTTCATTTTTAAGTTTCGTCTTGTTGCAGGCGTGCAACCCGATCCCATTTCTTATATTAATGGTAGGCGTACCACCCGCTCCCATTTCATAATATCTTGTGATAGGCGTACCACCCACTCCCATTTACTAATATCATGTGGTAGGTGTACCACCCGGGCCATTTTATATTTCTTGTGGTAGACGTATCACCCGCTCCCATTTCATAACTCTTGTGGTAGGCATACCCTCCGTTCCCATTTCGATCCAACACAATATTACAAAGAGAATCCCGGCAAGAGAACAAGATAATATAATTATTTCCCGGCAAGGTAACAAGATATCATAATAAATTCCCGGCAAGGAAATAAGAATATCAAATCAACTATCCCGGCAAGGGAGATCCAGCTATAACCAACCTTATTCAATTTCTACGTAACACCATTCACACCAATATTCTGTCATAACTAAGTATTTTTGTATTTTTAAAATTTTTTAAAGGTTTTCTAAACCAATCTATTGACTATTTTAATAATACAAAATTCGATAATTATTCTCAAAAATTATTATTTTTGTGAATAATTTATTTTATTCTCATATTTACACTAAAATATAATTAAGTTGATTTTTTTCATATTTGTACAGATTTATTTGGTATTTTTAAAACTAAATTGCATATAATTGCAATTATAGTCTATTTTACAATTAACAGTATTCTACGATTATAAAATCATTTTTAGTATTTTTAGATTAAAATTAATACATTATTAATTACTTAACTGCTTTTTATTGGTTTTAAAAACATTCTCACTATTTTTATAAAATAAAAAGGGAAAAATAGCCAGTTAAGTGCTAGCCAGATTTTATTTCAATTGTAGCCACGTTGGATCCCAAATTAGCCCAATTTTAGACCCAATTAATCTAGCCCAACAACCTTTAAAAAATGACCCGCCCGGATCCCCCCCTTTTTTTTTTAATTCAAACGATCCCTTTACGTACCTCATTTCCACCAACCCGCTGCCCGAAAATTCCTTTCCTCTCTAATTCTCCATGTAACCTAAACCTAACCCAAGCCGCCTCCCTCCGATTACCACCTAAAATTGCCTGAATCCATGGCTTCCAAAGCCGTTAAAGACCTGTATCCGCCTCCTACGACTCCTACGTGCTTGATTAACATGGTTTCCAGATCAGACTTTTGGAGAATCTTGGCTCAGACCTTGCATGGTTTGATTTCTTTGTCTTGTTTTCGACCTTGCTCCTGCCCTCCATCGCTGTTCAAGCTTGGTCATGACATCTCCTGCTTAGATCATGACTTTCCACGTCTTTCTCACTTCTAGGTTTCTTCTGAAACCCTAACCTTTCGAGGTTCTTCTGATATCTGTTGATCCGTGTTTATCTTAGGGTTTCAAACGTTTTCTCAAAAGTTTCTTTCAAAACATTGCTTTTAAACCTTTCATCTTATTTGATTTAGGGTTTCTTTTAACATGCTCTACTGTGATTCTTGTGTGTTCCTTCTACTATGTTTCTTCTACCTTATTCTTCTGAGTTCTGCTACCGTGTTTTGCATGTTTGTTCTTTTATTATGTTTTTCACGAGTTTCCTCTACTAGGAAGTATATGTTAAAGGTCACAGTTTCTTTGTGTTTTCAACACTTATTTCATTGTTATTTCTACCTGATTTACTTGTTTTCATCTTTACACTTGATTAATAGTAAAAGCCCTATAATTTGGAGTACATCCGAGTTTTTGAGGCTATTTGTTACATGATTTGTGTGTTTCTCATATCTGAACTTGGTTGGTTTCCAAACCCTAGTCTCTTTGGACTTATTTGAGTTCCTGAAGTTGTTTCGTCTACTGCTCGACTGAGTCTCAAAATCTTCTGTTAACTTTGTTTCTTCATACGATTCTGACCTCTTGCTAAAGGACATTTTTACTTGACCTTTTGCATATTATCTGACATTCCCTCTTCTACCTAGTCTCTTTGGACTTATTTGAGTTCCTGAAGTTGTTTCGTCTATTGCTCGACTGAGTCTCAAAATCTTCTGTTAACTTTGTTTCTTCATACGATTCTGACCTCTTGCTAAAGGACATTTTTACTTGACCTTTTGCATATTATCTGACATTCCCTCTTCTACCATGTTCCTATAGTCCTCTACTCACTGATTTTTGATTGCATGACACTCTTCTTTGTCTTAAATCCAGCCTCGCATGTTTAGTGTTTATGCATTCTTTATAGGTTGAATTTCCCTCTCAAATAACCTTTGATTGTGGATTGATTTCGAATCTCTTTGTGTAATTCTGATTGTACTCTTGTATTATTTCCTTATTGTATTGATTTCCCGTGCGTTTTGGACTTGTTGAAATACTTTCCTTTGAAATTTCGACCCTACCTTTCTACTTAAGCTGATTTGATCCCATTACCTCAATACATTAGTATGGGATTCTTACATACCTTTTCTTAATTAAGGTCTGATGAACCTAGCCTCTATTACCTATTGTGTACTCATATTGTGTTAAGAATATTTCCCTTTTTTGACATGTTCAGCTCCTGCGTGATTTCTTTCCTTATTTGATACTTGCATGCTACCGTTTGATTTAATTCCTTACTTAAAGGAAATCTTTGATACTAATTGGATTTTAGTGGACATATATTCCTTAATTATGTCTGAATTATAGTCTTTACCTTATTTCTACATGTTTTTCACACTATAAATACCTACTAATTTTATTAACACAAACATCAAGACTCGAGTTTTTTTTTTTCTGAACTCACACTCACGGACATAAGTATTCTCTCTTACTACTTGTACTGTGGCTTCTTTGCAAGACTTCTGCTTTATTTTTCTTCCCTCTCTCTGAAACTGGTATATCTATTATTTAAACTTTTGCCTCATCCTTATGTGTTTATTTTGTAGTTTCATTCTTTTGTTTGGTTTTTTGTTCATATTATATAACTTTTACTAAGCATTTTTCTTTCTTGGCTTCTGTTCCCATATGAATCCCTACCTGTAATCCCTTCTATGTGATGGGTGAAAGCCTTGGCCTGGCAATATCCTAATTACTACCCAGGCTATGTCTTGAACTTCAATAGGTCTTGATTCACCAATGTTTGGCTAGTAGGCTGGTCAGGGGTGTGCCAACATTCCATGTTGCTGGGCATGACCACCAGCCTGTCTTAGCATCCCCTAATTCCATCTCCTGCACTTACACTTGTTCCTAGACTCTATGTTCTTCCCCCCTAAACCAATGAGCCTTGCTATGGGACCTTGAGCTCCCTATGAACTTGGACATTAGAGGGCTCGCCCTTCCACACTGCACTTTAATTCAGTTCTGTAATGATATCGGGGTGTAAGCATTGCCTGAAGTTCTTGAAACTCCTTGGAACTTTGACACACTCCAGATAAGAGAAAGGCTCTGGAACTTGATCATGATATTTGTTTCATCTCATATTGTTAGACCTTGAGTCTGAATTAGGCTCCTTGGATGTATTTTAAAGTTCTAATGTAATTTTATTTTCTGTTTGATTCATTTGGTCTGTAATAAATTTGTAATAACTTATGGGGTTTAGTAAAGAAAGGGGAGGGTCATTTATGTATGCATAAGGGTAGATATCCTGCCTATTGGAGTTTGCTTTGAATTTCTTCACTTTCATACGTAAAAACCATACTTATGGAATTCTGCATATCATATAAATATCCTGCCTATAGGAATTTTCTCTAAATTTTTACACTTTCATACGTAAAAACCATGTGTATCAGAATTCTGCATATCATATAGATATCTTACTCATAGGAATTCTGCATATCATATAGATATCTTGCTCATAGGAATTCAACTTATCGTATAGATATCCTACTCATATGAATTTTGCATTTTCGTATATAGAGACCATGTCTTTAAGGTTATGCATTTTACATATATCATTAGGAAAATGGTATAGGTCAAATAATAATCAATTGCATTCTAGGTACCATGCTCGTAGGATTTCTGCACTATTGCTACACCCATAAAAGTGTTTAAAATTAACAACGCTAGAAAGCATACCTATAGAAACTATCAACCAAATCTGAATCATTCGTTTTAAGATTACTCTGCCAGTAGTAATGTCTTATCAACTACAGAACTCGTATTATTCTGTTAAAACTGGCAACTTTCTATAATCAGTTCACTCCTTTACTTCTGAAACCAGTGGATATCATGCCTATAGGTTTCACCTAGGCAAGCCTTAGGGTAAAAATTACTGCGTTAATCTTCAATAAATCACAACCAGACGAGCCTAATACAGACTTCTTGTTTGAAAATATGTGATGAACCAGCCCACCTAACATTTGATTATAATTTGGACCTAATCAGTATATGTAAGACGTGCTAGACTACACGATTTCTGTGATTAAAGGAGGCTTGTTTGAGCCCTAACTGTTTTTTGTGCTCCTATAACTGCTTTATGTGTTTTGCATGATGACATAGTATTTTAACCTTTTACACTTCTGGAAAGCCCAAATCTCCTCCCTTTAATAGAATTAGAAGTCCCAAATGCCTCCGAGACTGATAGGATTGAGACGGGTACTAGCATGCATTAAGTATCGATACTATTCTGCGCTTTAATACCTTAATGGGCGGGATGGGTAGAATATGGAGATGATGACTGATGCACTAATATCGCGTGCGACCCCTCTCTTGAGGAGTGATTGCTGGATATTGCATTAAAGTGATCCATATTAATCATAAACCTAGGACCCCCCCCCCCCCCATTTCTTTTGTTTGTCTTTATTTGCATTCTTTAGAATTGTTTAAGCCTCTCAAAATTCTGCTCTCTTTCTACTCACTTTCACAAGTTTCAACTTAATTACAATGTTGTACGGAAGTCCTTATTTGATTCTTGATTCTTTACTCATAAAGTCACAATTGTAATATGGCCGGGACCACACTAGTGGATCTTGAGGGGTGTCTAACACCTTCCTCTCAAGATAATTTTTAGCCCTTACCCGGACTCTAGTTTCTTTATCTCTAACCCTTTTTAAAAGTTACCTAATACTCTATAATCATTAGGTGGAGTCTCTTTAACTCCTAACCCAATTCTTGAAAGGGAATAAAGTTGTCCTCCCAAATGTCGTATACCCGATTTCAACTCTTTGAAAAAGGGGGCGTCGACAAAAAATCCTGGGAGCCTTTGATGAAGAACCACTGAATGTGGTAGTGAAGAGCTTGGTAAATCTGTCCAATCTCCACAGAGCATCAGTGGACATAGCCGAACTATCGCCAGTCTGAGCCACTATAGCCGGTTGAACTGCCACAGCTGGCTGAACTACTAGAACCTGAACCTGGGGAGCTACCTACTCTGGAGTACGTATAGAAGGAGTGTGAACCCCTCCTCCAGCCTAAGAAGTGGCTGGGGCTACTGGAATCAAACCCACATGAGAGGCACTCTCTATGAGGCCTACCAATTTGACCAGAGAGTCTTGAAGAACTGGGGTGGCAATAAACCCCTCTAGGACCTGAGCTGGGCCCCCCAGAGATACTGGGAAGGAACCTCCTCGTCATAATCAATTTGAGGCTCCGCCGCTAGGGCTGCTGCTCAGTTCTAAACTGTGACACTGCCTCGGCCTCTGGCACGGCCTCGCCCTCGCCCTCTAGCATGGCCTCGCTCTCTTGCTCGGCCTCGCCCTCTGGCTCAGCCTCGCCCTCTTGCTCGGCCTCGCCCTCTGGCTCGGCCTCGTCCTCTACCCATAGTTGGAGCTGCTGCTGGGGGCTCGGGAGCGGTAGAAGAGGAAGCGCGTGTTCTCGTCATCTGCAAAAGAATAGAGTAGAAAGGCAATCACTATTTGAGAAACAAAACCGCACAACAATAAAAAATAAGTATGAATTTTTTCCTAACTCTGTAGCCTCTGGGGATAAATAAAGACGTCTCCGTACTGATCCCTTAGACATTACAAAGTTTGTTAGTGAGTTATGAGACCTATGCAACCTAGTGCTCTGATATCAACTTATCATGAGCCGGAATAGCCACCCTAAGGAGTCGTGATGGCGCCTACTCGTGGAAGCTAGGCAAGCCATGAACCGTTGCAACATTATCCTATCTCATTTTATACATGATTAAAACCATTAAATAACTGATGAATAAGCAATACAACAATTATTAAATGAAAGCGGAAGTCTGAATTAAAATAAGAACGACATCTAAAACATCAATACAAGTATCTACCCAGCACATAATGTCACAACATTTCATGGACAATCTAGGAATGCTAAATACAAATTTTGAAACAATATAAATAAACTCTATCTCGATTCAAGGGAAATAGGGCAGGAAAAAGTAGAAGAGATGCCGGGCCTGCGGACGCCGGTAGGAATACCTTGGGAATCTTGTGGACTGAAGGACTGCTCCCTGGCTATTTCTGCGCACCGTAGGCTGCTCCGACACTTGGATCTGTGCAAAAGAGCACAGAGTGAAGCATTAGCACTAGGATCCCATGTGCTGGTAAGTGTCTGGCCTAACCCCGGCAATGTAGTGACGAGGGTAGAACCCGACTCAAGATAAACCCGTGCAGAATATATACAAATACAACAGAGAAGCAGTGGAAATAAACAATTAAAGCTGGGAGGGGGAACATTCTTAGGGGACAACAGATAAAGGCAGAATCTCAAAATAATGTGGAAATACCACAATTTAATTTCTAACACGGAATAAAAACATAAAGACAACTTTAATTTTTAAGTTTCATCTTGTTGTAGGCGTGCAACCCGATCCCATTTCTCATATCTCGTGGTAGGCGTACCACACACTCCTATTTTATAATATCTTGTGGTAGGCGTACCACTCTCCCACATTTCATAATATCATGTGGTAGGCGTACCACCCACTCCCATTTCATATTTCTTGTGGTATGCATACTACCCGCTCCTATTTCATAACTCTTGTGGTAGGCGTACCACCCATTCCCATTTTGATCCAACACAATATACAAAGAGAATCCCAGCAAGGGAACAAGATAATATAATAATGATCTGACTAAGGAACAAGATAATATTGTCGACGCCCCATTTTTCAAAAGCGAAATTGGGTTTTACGACATTATGGGCAAAACAACTCTCATTCCTGTTTGGGAATTGGGTTATGGAATTTGAAGAGTCGCCATCTAATCATTATAGTGCATTAGGACACTTTTAAATATGATCAGAATATTTTGAAAGAAAACCCGAGTTCGGGTAAGGGGTTGATATTATCTTGAAGGGAAGGTGTTAGGCATCCCTCAAGATCCACTAGTGTGGTTCCGGCTGTGCTAATGTGACTTTATGAAGAGATAAAGCAAGTAGACAGATAAGATTCACATATAAACATTTGGAAGGCTTAGGAATTTTGAATGGGGAAAGGCATAAGTTAAATAAAGTAGAAGATAGAATGGATTTGAAAATAAAAGCATTACTTTAGAAAAACGTTTAAATAAAGCAAGCAAAGAAGAAAGGGGGTCCTAGGTATGACTATAATATGGATCACATCGGTACAATACCTCGCACACACTCCTCAAAGAGGGGTCGCATATGGTATTAGCGCACCGGTCATCATCTCCATATTCTACCCTTCCCATCCCGTTAAGTTGTTGAAACGCGTTGGTATCGTTTACTTATTGCATGCTAATACCCGTCCCAACCTATTAGTCCTAGGGTATTACTTCTAATCCTAAGAGGGGGAAGAGAAAGATAGGATATATATGGAGTTTAAAAAGGTAAAAATTCTAGAACGACAATCAAAACAAATACATCGAAGAGGTATGAAAATAAGGCATTCAAAGGCTCAGATAAAACCCCGTAACACAACAACGATTAGTTTAGCATGACTTCAAATACAGATTTGGTCTTTAAAAGAGGTTAGAAGAGCAGACGGATCAGTTTAACACATGAAAGTTAGATAAAAAATCTGCTTTGCGCCCTCCGGGCCCGTTATTAGGAATTGACAAGTTAAAAAAAACAGTTAGTCTTAGAGGAAAACATTATATTTTAGATATAAATTTGTTGAAAATGGAATTGAAGTTAGGAAAAACGTCCAGAAATGGCTTACGGATTAGCCGCATTGTTTGAACAAAGGATGCAGGAAGAAAGTTTTCAAAAAGAACTTTGGAGTGTAAACTCAGGTAGGCGAAGTAATTTAAAACTGTAGGTTTGGCGTTTGAAAAGAATTATAGGTTCCGAATAGCGGAAAAGGGCTGATCTGGGTCCAATTTTGAAGGTTGCATTGACACGCTTTAAACATACTAGGTGTGTCTGGGACATAATGTACACATTGACCCCATTTGTTACTGCTTTTATACGTTTAGACGGCCTACCGTTTGCCAAGCGTTTATACAATTCTTATAGGCATTTTTCAAGGAAGGATGCAACATTGAGATCCTATAGGCATGCTTTCTATACGAGATGCAATGTTGAAACCCTATAGTCATGGTTTCTATCATGGATTGATGCAGCATTGTAAAGCCTTATAGACATGGTATCTATATGAGATGTCAATGAAGTAAACCTATAGACATGGTATCTATATGAGATGCAGTAGTGTAAGACTATAGACATGGTATCTATACGAGATGCAGTAATGTAAGCTCTATAGACATGATTTCTATCATTGATAGATGCAGTAATGTAAACATGATTTCTGATTAATGCAAGAAAGTAAGTATGATTTCTAAGTGATGCAAGAAAGTAAACCCCTCCTATATCCCCTTTCACTATATCTCCAGTTGTTTTATACAAATTACTCACAAGAATATGGACAGAAAAAAAACATTAAAGGAATTAAGTAATAAATCAATACTACAACATGCCCGATGAAGCGCAAAGCAACTTTTATGTCCAACATATGCCTTTTACCAAATTCGGACTCCCAAATCCGAGGCTTTCTCTTTAGAGTATTACAAAGTTCCAAAGGCTTTCATGGAAACCCAGGCAATACTTACACTCTAAGCAATTGGAGTAGTGCAAGTGTGGAATTACCAGCCCTAAGGCATCCAAGTTCAGAGGAGACATTGGGTCCCCTAAGCATGACTTACCAAAGGGGGGTAGAACTTAAAGAACTAAGAATAAGTGTAAAAGTGAGGTTAGAGGAAAACCAATACGAGAGGTGATCATACCTAGTCATGAAGTGAGACTGGCACACCCCTAACCTCTTGCGTGGTTCAACAGGCAAGAACAGACTTGAAAACAAGTCAGACTAGGGCCTGTATGGTGATTAGGGCACCAACAGGCCTGTGTCAAGGCTCAAAAACACAGTATAAGAGATAGGGAATGGGGTTATTTTGAGTATAGGATGATGACAACCTTAATTCTAAACTAGGAGTGGCAATGAGGTGCCACCCTAGTCCAAAACACACTCATATGCAAACAGGGGTTAAGGGCAGGGGGATCACATAAGAATACTTGAAATAAACAAAATTAATTAAAGGGGTTTAGGGGATGTACAGGAATTCAGACCATAATACTGAACAATAAAGGTAAAGAAGGGTTAAGCATCTTAAATTGAAATCATAACCAGACAAGGGAAATGGGGAAGGGGATTAAACATGCATGAGCTTAAATTGAAATCATAAAAAGAAGGGGGAAATGGGGAAGGGGATTAAGCATGCTTAAACTGAAATCATAACAAGGTAAGGGAAATGATTAAGTAAACACGTAGCTTGGAGAACTGAGAAAGCAAATCAAAGACCTACCAGTTGTAAACTTGAGTAGTGATGCAAGTAAAGCAGATGAAGCTTTATGATTTATCTTTGGCTTTCAGCCATCTAAACTCTAGCAATAGAACAAGTAATATAGAAGAACTGAAGAGAAGAGAGAGTTTTTAGGTGAGTAAACTTGGAGTAATTCGTGTATGTGTGTGTGTGTAAGTGAGAAAAGGTGACTGCTATTTATAGTTTGAAAAATAAGCAGCAAGAAAATAATCCCACTATCAATTACAATCAATTAGGGAAAGAGTTTCCTTTAATTAAGGAACCAGAATTGAGGTAAATAACACCAGTTTATTTTTTGGAAAGAAAATCAAGTGTAAGTCACAAAATACAGGACAAGTTCGTATAAAAGGGGTTTGAAATTCACACGTTTAATACATAAGGCAAGTAAGTCATACAGAGAATCAAGGAATTGAGATACTAATTGATTTTGCACTTAGTCAAAGAGCATGTCCAAATTAGAGAATCAAACGAATTCATACGAAATCAATTTTCCCAAAATTAGGCTAGCAGAAAGGGGAAAAATAGAACTATATAAAGAGATGCACAAATTCGAGCATGCAAGACTGGAATTAGTAGAACAATCATGTAGCAGAAGCACTCAAGTATAAAATCAAAGACGACTAGGTTTAAAAATGGAGCGAGTAAGTACACAGAGAAAAAATAAAAAAAGGAAAACCCCTGAAACTTAGGGTTTTTGTCACATATAGCATGTAAAGAAGAACATAGATGAAAGTGAACATAAATGACGAAGAGGGAACATAGTAAACATATTAACTCAGAAACCCTAGCAATAACATAGTAAAGAAATACCTAGGAGGCATGGTGGAAAATACTCAGAAATCACAATAATAACCAGAAGAAAATACAGTAAAGCAAAACAACCAAGGAAATCAGAGTAATCAAGGAATCCCTAATTTTTCAGAAGACGAACAGTTTGAAAACCAAATCGGCAAAGAAAATATGAGCAATACTTTGAAATTTTTTTGAAAACACTAGGATCTAGAGGAGATCATAAAACAAATATTCAGAGGAAAGCATAGCGAGTTAGGGTTTGAGAGAAAGCACCCTAGATAGCGAGAAAGCCTGGAACGGACTGGTTCGGAGTCGACGAAGGACTCATATCATCATGGCTCGTGGGAAAAGGCCGGACATGGATACAAAGCTCAAGTCGAAGGGCATCTCTATTGATAATCTTCGAGATAGGGCTCAGATCTTCGAACCCAAGAGCCGTAGGAGGTAAGGAGAGGTGAGTATAGGTGTTTTAAGGATTGGGAAGCCATAATCGCCGGTGAAACAAAGACGGAGAAGGCTAGGGTTCAGATGGGGGCTAGAGAGCATTTGAGAGATGAGAGAGATACAAGGGCCGCTCATTTGGGGTAAATGATTTAGGGTTAGGGTGTATTGAGGTTTAATTATGGAAAGGGTGATCTTGGGCCGTTGATTCAAACGATCAAGGGCCACGATTTAAAAGAGGGTCTGGGCGGGTTTGATTAGATGGGTCTGGGTCGGGTAGGTCTGCAATTGGGTAGTGTAGTTGAGGGTTTAAATTGGGCTGAAATTTGGCTACAATTGAAATTAAATGGGGCTATGATTTAAATGGCCAATTGTCCCCTAATTGAATTTTATTAAATAGAAAATGGCATTGTGAAAATCCAATTAAAATTCTGAGTTAATAAAAATATGTATAAGTATCAATTAAAATTATTAAGAACGATTTTGTAGTTAAAGTACTTGTTAAATTGAGAAATGGACTAAAATTACTATTTAATACAACTTTAATTTGGAAACACCTAACGCACTTGTGAAATTCTGCAAAAATTATGTAAAAATATATTTTTATGTAAATAAGAGAATAAAATAAATTACTCATTAAAATAACAAGATTTGGGGCTAAATAATGGGTTTTATAGTGCAAAATAAGTCATAAATTAATTTTAAAAATGTGGAAAAATACCAAACCCTTTGTGGATGCTTATATATGCATCTACATGCTATTTTTGGGAATATTTTGAGGATATAAGTATATGGGAAATATTAGTTATCAACAGTTGCCCCTCTTTACCCGAGGAGGATGAAAGAGTTGTCAGATAAAGACAAAATAACCAATTTTGACCGAAGACGACGACTTTAAGAGAGTTTTGACCGGCGCTTTGGCCTCTGAGCTGCCTACATGTCCTTGGTTTTACAGGAATCAGGCCGTATGTAGTTCAGGAACCATTGGTGGGATATGCCAAAGAAAATTTGGAAAAGGCGGACACAACGGGGTTTGAGATTCGTCAAGGGTTCGGAGATCGGACGGGCTATGGAGAACTGGAGTGGGACTGCTCCTGCTGAGGTGGCGTGCCAGCCGGAATACCTGCAAATAAATGATTTGCGTATATATTACATAACGTAAACATGATGCAAGTTCCCACTGGACCATGAATGCTGTCTTAGGACGATTAGGATGGCGTCCTCAAACTATGACGTCCTGGGCTAGGAAGAGCATAAAAGTAAATATTCGCAGGCCATGAAATGGTATTCTCAGGCTATGCAGATGGTGCCTCTGAACTATGATGCCCTTGAATAAGTTGGTGATATTTCAGTCCATGAGAAGGTGGCATATTACAGCCGAATGATGCAAGGGTGGCGATCTTTCAGCCGAGCATGAATTTAAAATGCAAGGTGGCGCTATTTCAGCCAAATGCATGCAAGGGTGGCAATGTTTCAGCCAAATGAAAAAATAAAAGATGTAGAGCTTAACCTCGGAAGGCAGAGAATAGCCTTATGCAATGTAGGATGAAGACAGAGCTTAGTCTCGAAAGGCAGAGAATAGCCTTATGAAGGATGGAGGCAGGGCTTAACCTCGGAAGGCAGAGAATAGCCTTATGCAATGCGGGATGGAGACAGGGCTTAGTCTTGAAAGGCAAAAGATAGCCTTATGCAGGATGAAGGTAGAGCTTAACCTCGGAA
This sequence comes from Nicotiana benthamiana, assembly GCA_034376525.1. Taxonomy (NCBI): domain Eukaryota; kingdom Viridiplantae; phylum Streptophyta; class Magnoliopsida; order Solanales; family Solanaceae; genus Nicotiana; species Nicotiana benthamiana. Next base: position 104,951,024 of record CM067335.1, on the reverse strand, counting down.
GGCAAAGAATAGCCTTATGCAAAATGCAGATGGAGACATGGCTTAGTCTCGAAAGGCAGAAGATAGCCTTATGCAGGATGGAGGTAGAGCTTAACCTCGGAAGGCAGATAATAGCCTTATGTAGGATAGAGGTGGATCTTAACCTTGGAAGGCAGGTAATAGCCTTATGCAAAAAATGCAGATGGAGACAGAGCTTAGTCTCGGAAGGCAGAGAATAGCCTTATGCAGGATGGAGGTAGGGCTTAACCTTAGAAGGCAGAGAATAGCCTTATGCAAAAATGCAGATATATAAAGGAGAGGATGACAATGATTTTCTTAACTGGTAGGTGATTGCGATATCATGACTGCTGGGGAAGTGTTGAATGTAGATAGTAAACTTTTGCGAAGTAAGTAGTTGTTTGTGGGGCTTCAGTCCTGTAAAGCATATGCGTCGCCCATTTGTGTCCTGAATTCCTGCATCCAAATAAAAATTGTGAGTTCTGTAAAGGGGAAGGTTAGTTCGCATCCCTCGAATCGTGGCGTCTTGTACCATTTGGGGTAGCGTTGCTGAACGATGGTGATCCCAGTGATTTTATGCAAAAGATTGGGCAAACATGATGCAAATGTATATATAAGTAAAGAAAAGAATAATTTTCATTTGATGATGAACCACAACTTCAACGTGGTCCCAGGCACGACAACCTTGCTAGTTCCGAAATTTTGAGGGTCCTCGTCAAATTCTGCCCTAGTTTTCTGGGCTGGCGCTGCTGATGGCGGTGTCGAATGACTTAAACGGATCGACCTCAAAATTTTGAGGGTCCTCCTCAAAATTCTGCCCCAGTTTACTGGGTTGATGCTGATGTAGAAACTAACAAACTGACTTCGGAATTTTGAGGGTCCTCCTCAAAATTCTGCCCAGTTCCAAGTGCGGGGGAAGATGGAATTTTATTAAAGATGTGACCGAACCCATAGGTCTGCCTACGTATCCCCTCTTAAACGGGAGTCGGGTCAGGCATAGTTCAAATTACATCATAACAATAAAGCATACTAATTAAATGTAGTATCTCTTCGCTGCAGTTGGGCCAAATTTCTCCGTCCATTTCTAAAAGAATAAGGGCTCCTCCAGTTAGAACCCAGTGAACCATGTACGAACCTTGCCAGTTGGGAGAGAATTTCCCTTTGGCTTCATCTTGATGTGGGAATATCTTCTTTAACACTAGCTGTCCCGGTGTGAACTTCCTTGGTCGAACTCTCTTGTTGAAGGCGAGCTTGCCAGTGGGCAAGGGCTTCTGAAGAATATACTTTAGTGGATCCATTCTTGATATAAGGTAGGTAGTGTAAGCACAGAAATAATGCCTCAATTTCTGATCTACCCAGGTCAAAGCAAAACATGTGTGTTCTAGTAAGGTATACCGGGCCTCGTACGGGGTAATTTCTTGCTGAGGTAGTAAATAGCTTGCTCCTTTCTTCTTGTATCATCATGTTGTCCCAAGACACAACCAAATGCTCCATCTAAAACTTCGAGATAGAGCAATAAAGGCCTCCCAGGCTCGGGCGGAACCAGGACTGGAGGCGCGGACAAGTATTCCTTGATCCCTTCAAAAGCCTTTTGACATTCATCGGTCCATTTGGTGGCGGCATCCTTCTTCAGCATCTTGAATATAGGTTCGCGGATGACGGCAGACTGAGCTATGAACCGGCTGATATAGCTGAATCTCCCCAGGAAACTCATTACCTCTTTCTTGTTCTTCGGCGATGGAAAATCATGAATAAATTTGACTTTTGACAGATCCAGCTCTATTCCTCGGCGGCTCACGATGAAACCCAATAACTTTCCCGTAGGGACCCAAATGCACATTTGTCGGGATTCAGTTTCAAGTTATACCTCCTTAGTGTGTTGAAAAACTTTCAGAGGTCCTCCATGTGATCTGCGGCCTTCCTGGACTTAATGATGACGTCATCCACATATACCTCAATTTCCTTATGTATCATGTCATCAAAAAGGGTAGTCATGGCCCTCATATATGTAGCTCCCGCATTCTTCAATCCGAACGTCATCATTCTGTAGCAATACATTCCCAAGGCGTGATAAACACCATTTTTTCTGCATCTTCTTCATCCATCCATATCTTATGGTACCCCGCAAAGCAATCGACGAATGACTGCAACTCATGCTTGGCGCAGTTGTCGATCAGAATGTATATGTTTGGCAAGGGGAAATCGTCTTTGGGACTGGCCTGGTTGAGATCCCGGTAGTCGACACAGACTCTGACTTTTCCATCCTTCTTTGGTTCTGGCACGATGTTAGCTAACCAGGTTGGGTACTCTAGCACTTGAAGAACCCTGGCTTTGACCTGCTTAGTGACCTCCTCTTTGATTTTTAAACTCATATCCGGCTTGAATTTTCTGAGCTTCTATTTTACCGGCTGACATGCAAGGTCTGTCAGAAACTTGTGGGCGGCGATGGATTTGAGACCAGTCATATCATCGTAAGACCATGCAAAGATATCCTTATATTCCCCTAAGAACTCTGTGTATTCCTCTTTTTCCGTCTGTGATAAGTGCACACTGGTGCACGTTTCTTTGACATTCTCTATATCTCCCAAATTGACCACCTCGGTTTCATCCAAGTCGGACTTAGGTCTATTCTCAAAATTCTCGACCTCTCTGACAACCTCTTCTGGTATATCATCCTCCTTTGAGTCTATGTCCATTTGTTGCATAGCCTCATTGCAAGTTACAGTTTTCGGTTTATCATCAAGATACATAATAGTAATGATGTGTGGAAAATAAAGTAAATAGTAGAGAAAAGTAATGAATAGCGATATATTTGATTAACTGGAAAATACTTTTGATTAAATTCATAAATTTTCAAAACATCGGAGCTCTTTTGGAAAGTAAAGACAATGCGGGAAGTAAAGAAAACAACTAAAGCAAAGATGCATGATGCTTGTTCAGCCTTGCTACCCCGAAGATTTCCGGGCGATGGTGGTTCTGATTGACCAATTGGTTAGGTGCTCCCCTCGGTTCACAGTTTGAATGGAAGGGCCTTCCTCCCCTTCATCTTCAAATGTCACACAATAGTCCATGTCCTCCTCCAGAGACAGGTTCGTGAATACCTCATCTTCTTCTGACCCGTAGAGAGTGTCGGCTGGCTGAAATGTCTGCTCCAATTGAGGTATGGGGTTTTCCAATGAGTAATATGGGCCGCGCCATGGTGGTGACCAGTCTTTGAATTCCTTCCAAGTGTACTCGTACCCTAGTCCGAAGTTAGTACCATGCTTCTTCAACTGGATAGGTTTGGTGATGCCCTGAAGATTCTTACCAAGTCCTTTCCCTGGTTCATACCCACTCCAATTCAGAATGCTCTCGACCTTGTTACTCCACCATTTGTCTTTGTCCACTGCGTTGACTCGCTCAATATGATGATATATTTCTCCACCTATTCTTCTTCTGCCTCCGCTCATCGGAATGGTCTGGCGACTGTATATAGGATTGCTACCGTCGCCATGGATTATCACTTCCTGATGGTTCCATTCGAACTTTACGGCCTGATGCAAAGTTGATGCAACAGCCCCAATGACGTGGATCCAGGGTCATCCCAGCAGTAAGTTGTAAGATGCCGGTACGTTAATGAGTTGGAAATCAACATCAAACCAAGTGGGCCCCATTTGCAAACACAGGCTAATCTCTCCGAGGGAGGACTTATGAGAACCATTAAAAGCCTTGACGTTAATAGCTCCATCTTTTATCTCATGCAGTTCTTTGCCCCACTTCTTGAGGGTGATCAATGGACAAATGTTGAGGCTAGAACCTCCGTCGACTAAGATCCTGGTGATGAAATGATCTTCACATTGCACAGTGATGTGTAGTGCTTTGTAATGGCGAAGCCCTTCTGGTGGCAATTCATCCTCGTGGAAAGTGATTTTGTAACTCTCCAATATCTGCCCTACCATGTTCACCATATCTCCTCCTGTTATGTTGCTCGGGACATAAGCCTCGCTCGATATCTTCACCAAGGCATTTGTATGTGCCTCAGAACTTTGCAGCAATGCCAAGATAGAAAACTGTGCGGGAGTCTTGTTTAGCTGTTCGACAACTAAATATTCTTTAGCCTGTATCTTCCTCAAGAGATCATCAGGTTCAGTTTCAACGGGACGTCCAGAGTCCTGCTTGCTGGGCTCTACTATGTGCTCTGGTGTGTACACCCTGCCTATTCTAGTCATACCTTGCGCGGAAATTGCTTCACTCGTGCGTGCTTTTCCCTTCCTTCTCACCTCGGCTGTGTAGTCCCAAGGTATGCCGTTTGACTGAAATGGGGTTATGTCGACACGGTGACCGGAATGGGCACCCTTGGAGGCAATATAGTAACTTCAGTCGGTGCGGGCGTCTTTGGAGTCCCGAACTCCACCTCAATTGGTTTTGGAATTTTTCTAGGAGGTGCCTCAAACTCAAATGGCATAGATACATTCACCACATCATCCTCAGATGGTTGGATTTGTACAACAATATGATTAAGAGTGACCGCTGGCTTCTTGGGCTCATCTCCTTCAGATATCAAACCGATTGACCCTTTGGGGTCCCAGTCATCCTCAACCTCAATCATGTGGGCGCCTCCGCCTTTATGGTCCAGTAGAGGGTTGTTGCGAACATTGGGAGCAGGCTCCTTAGCTACAATGACCTTGTTGTCAATTAAGGTATGAATTTTATCTTTGAACGAGCGGCACTCGTCGATGGTATGGACCTTCATCCCCGAATGGTATAGGCAGGTTTCATTTGGGTTGATCCATTGGGAAGGGTTTTCTGAGGTTATGGCTGGGATGGGTGTAACATATCCAACTCTTTGAGCTTCTCATACAGTTGGTCATTGCGTTCGGCAATAGTGGTGTATTGTCTGGGAGGTTAGCGGTCAAAGTTTGGTCTTGGTCGTGGGAAGTTTTGGCGGGTAGGTGGTGATGGATAATGAGGAGGTTGGGAGTTGTAAGCTAGTATACGAGTACGGGTTGGGATATTCCTAGCGAGGTGGGCTGATATGTTGGTGATGGAGATGTTTGGTAAACGGGTGGTGGATTTTGATAGGAAGGTGAAGGTGCCTGGTAATTTAGAGAGGGTTGGTATGTGAGTGGAGTTGGAGGGTAGGGTTGGTATTTCATGGGAGAGTGGTTTCTCTGCGCAGCCATTACGAATTTTACGTCCTTTTTCTTCGACGTACCACCAGATTGTAAGGCTTTGTTGGTGTCCTGCAGTGCCTCAAGGTTAGTAACCATACCATTTTGATCCCCTCTTCAATCCTTTCCCCCAGTTTGATAATATCAACGAACTTCTGCCCCTCTATCAATATCAATCTCTCGTAGTACTGTGGATCCTGAGCACGGACGAAAATCTTGTTCATTTGTTCTTCTTCCAAAGCCGATATAACCTTGGCAGCTTCCGACCTCCAACGAGTAGCATACTCGTGAAAGGTTTCAGTGGGCTTCTTCTTCAAATTCAGGATATAGAACACTTCTGGCTCGTTCTCAGTATTGAACCTGAAACTCTCCATGAAATCGAACTCCATGTTTACCCAACTCGTCCACTTCTTCGCATCTTGGCTGATATACCAAGATAAAGCATCACCTTTCAAGCTTCTCATGAATAGCTTCATGCGTATCTTTTCATCTCTACCAACTTCTACCAACTTGTCACAATACATCCTGAGGTGAACTCTGGGATCACCCGTACCGTCGAACACTTCGAACTTAGGAGGTTGTACCCCTATTGGAGTTCGACATCAGGTTGAACACAAAGGTCTTCATATTTAGACCCTCCACACCCTTATTACCTTCCACGCCTTGAACCCTGCTAGTGAGTTTCTTGAGTTTAGCAGCCAAGTTCTGAATGAGTGAGTCTAATTCTGACACATCTGATATGGGCTGTGTATAGTACGACACAGTATCCACAAAGATAGGAGTATCTTGGTGGTTTGGAGCATTTTGGGGCTCAGGGATGAGTGATGGAACATTGTTGTGAGCTTGGGTTGGGGTCTTCTGCGGAGGTGCAGGGACCTGATTTTTGACATCTGCAGCAGTAAGGGAGATGGACAAACTTGCCAAACTCTGAAATTGGTCTAGCTCTTCTCGAAACCTCAGCAAAGTTTGCTCCAAATGAGCAGCAGTCTCTTTGGTGATCGGAGTGCCTTGGAAAGTTCCTTCAATTTCCTTTCTTGCCTCATTATCTCCCATCTTTCTTTTGTTCTTGTTTCTGGGGGGACTCGGAGGAGGAGGAGGAGAACCCTTAGATCTTGTTGATTATGCTGATGGTGCCAGAATGCACGAACTAACCTTTGGGGAGGGGGATAAGAATAAAAGAAAAGCAAAAGGTAAAAAGTTAGTGCGGGTTCTGAGAAAGAAAACATTACGGTATTTAAACACGTTGTTGCAAGAATATAAGTCGTTTCCTATTTGGGTGCCTCATTGTGCCCGAGGTAGGTCTAGCGACAGATATTATTTGGAGAGTTTATAACACAAAGTGCATCATTTTATCGATAGGAAGTAGAACGTGTCAAAACAAACTGAATAAAGAGAAATCATCATTAATGGCCAGCGGCCTTATTACATCAAGAAAGCAGTAAAAATCCTAATTGGTCCTAGAAAAAGCTTCCCCAGATTCGGTATCTTTGCCTCCCTCCTACAGTTTCATCAATTCGCGCAGTCCCAACAACAAGTAAGCCCAAGCCAAGTGCCCACCTTCGTTATCTCCGGCTTCCTGACAGTCGTTGATCCTTTTCAGAAACTTGCCTCCCAGTTCCACTAAACCCCGTTCCAAGTACCCTAAACGGTTGCTTGCGTGGACATCCATGTCCTTCCACTCATTGATTATCTTCTCTTGGGCCTCCAATATTTGCCGATGATCATTTTCACACTCTCGTATCCGTTTGCGTAGCTGATTGTACTTGACCTTTGCTGCTATCTTCTCATCATAACCCTGTGACCATGGATGAAACCTGTTTTTCCCAAGCCAATATGATAGTCTTCCAACCATCCCGGATAAAGCGGCACATGCCCTGCCTGATACCTGTATGGTTCTATAGATTCCTTTTCCAAAATGAGTTTGGAATGCCACATATGCTGAGCCCAGCACCTGTGTGGGCTATCGTCATATTGGAAATCAGCCTTGTAGTGACTCATCTTTTCTACCCTTGGTATGATCTGCTTTTTTCCCGCTTGCCTCATGACTCGGAGAGGGACATAAGGGTAGGTTCCTCTTAAGCCGATGAGTACAAGGAATGGCGCATCCCTAGACTGGATGATAAACTCCCCAGTTGGAAACCACTCGTACAACCATTGTACCTACTCTTCTTTCAGATTCTCCAATAGTTCCACCTATCTGCTGGCATCTTCCGGGTGAGCGAACATATCCGACATGAAGTGCATTCACTTTGGATGATGGAAAGCGATACGGTTATCCCAGTCTCGGCGTATAATCTCTTGTCTATAATCTCCCATATGGAGATGTTCAATGAGCCAGAGTTGTCGTAGCAAAATGCACCATTCAAAGTGTGGTTCCCCTTGTTGACATTTCTCTAAGGCTCGGTACAGTTCGGCGAGGATCATGGGTGCTATGCTGAATGTCTGCCCGTCGATACCCTCCATTATGGCTTGGTTACCATGGCTAATCTTGTATGGATTCTAGATTTCTTCATCGGAAAGACTATCATGCCTAGGAATCACAACATGAATACAAAAGCTCTCCTATGTATGTTCCCAAAGAGGTAAGGGCGAACTCCATGTAAGTGCGCTAGGATTTGCTATGCCTGAACCTTTAATACATGAAGTCAAAGGATATGTATGAGTCCTTTAGACTGGTCAGATTAGGATTATTTTTGAGCCCTATAATTTTCAGGAACCCTTTACCTTTGCGGTTTTCTGGCATAAGCAGCCCCTGTCTATCCCAATGAATTCTGGCTAGAACCCCAATTTCTTCAACAGCGGCGTCATCTCAATACCCCCAAAGTGGAAGACAGACCGTTCACCATCCCAAAACAGAGTAGCAGTTTCCACAATCTTGTTATCTGGCCTAATTTCCAGGAGTGAAGGAAGATTCCCTAAGTGCTTGTGGACAAAAACCCGATCACTACCATGCGAATCCTCCCACCAGCTTAGCAACTTTGGGTGAATGTTCGATACCATACCGAATCTGGGGACCTCGTGCCTCATTTTCTTGCAAAATAGAGTGTTAGGAGCTTTACCCCACCGAACTCGACTATTTAAACCAATTATTAGCAAAAGGTATTTAGTTCTCCAATTCAATGCACATAATGTGAATGCCCGTTTGGGTTTCGAGGAAACCCGATGGACCTTTGGTTTAGGCTATCCTAATGAGTCATTATGCGGACAATATAACTGACTCGACTAAGTTTGACCATGATGCATGAACAATTAAATAAAGTGAAGTTTCTACTTTTGAAGTTCTAGACAAGGTCCCCTGGAGCGGACAACTCAAGAGGGAAAGGCACAGAACCGTCAACTCACCGTTGATCGACTGGTTTTACCGCAAGTATGCCTTTGCCAAATTTAAGGGGTTTATAAATATTAGAAGAGTGCAATCACTCATTATAAGCATTGCTATAGTATTTGTTTGGCACGAGTGGAAAATGAAGTTGAAGGATGCAATTACAACAATGAAATAAGTACATGTATTTTCACGTTCATAAGATAATGATTACAATAGATGCTCGAAATTTAAGACGGAATTGAAATAAAGTAAAGGCAATAAAGCAGTAAAATAGTTGAAAAAAAAGAAGATATGAAGAAAAAAGTTAGTAATTATGAAAAAAAGATTAAAGCAACAAATAAAGGTAGTAAAGAAAGCAATAAAGTCACAAAACACATAATGGTAAAAGCCTTAAAGAAAATTCCCCAGCAAAGTCGCCACGCTGTCGACGCCCCCTTTTCCAAAAGCAAAATCGGGTTTTACGACATTATGGGAAAATAACTCTCATTCCTGTTTGGGAATTGGGTTATGGAATTTAAAGAGTCGCCACCTAATGATTATAGTGCATTAGGACACTTTTAAATATGAGAGGAATATTTTGAAAGAAAACCAGAGTTCGGGTAAGGGCTTGAGATTATCACAAGGGAAAGGTGTTAGGCACCCCTCAAGATCCACTAGTGTGGTTCCCGGCCGTGCTAATGTGACTTTATGAAGAGATAAAGCAAGTAGACAGATAAGATTCACTAACAAAAATTTGGACAACTTAGGAATTTTGAAAGGGGAAAGGCATAAGTTAAATAAAGTAGAAGAGAGAATGGATTTGAAAAGAAAAGAATTACTTTAGAAAAACATTTAAATAAAGCAAGCAAAGAAGAAAGGGGGTCCTAGCTATGACTATAATATGGATCACATCGGTACAACCCGCACACACTCCTCAAAGAGGGGTCGCATATGGTATTAGCGCACTGGTCATCATCTCCATATTCTAACCTTCCCACCCGTTAAGGTGTTGAAACGCGTTGGTATCGTTTACTTATTGCATGCTAATACCCATCCCAACCTATTAGTCCTGGGGTATTAAGACTTCTAATCCTAAGAGGGGGAAGAGAAAGATAGGACATATATGGAGTTTAAAAAAGGTATAAATACTAGAACGACAATCAAAACAGATAGCATCGAAGAGGTATGCAAATAAGGCATTCAAAGGCTCAGATAAAACCCCGTAACCCAACAACAATTAGTTTATCATGACTTCAAATACCGATTTGGTCTTTAAAAGAGGTTAGAAGAGCAGACAAATTAGTTTAACATATGAAAGTTAGATAAAAAATCTGCTTTGCGCCCTCCGGGCCCGTTATTGGGAATTGACAAGTTTAAAAAAACAGTTAGTCTTAGAGGAAAACATTATTTTTTTAGATATAAATTTGATAAAAAGGGAATTGAAGTTAGGAAAAACGTTCAGAAATGGCTTACGGATTAGCCGCATTGTTTAAACAAAGGATGTAGGAAGAAAGTTTTCAAAAAGAACTTTGGAGTATAAATTCAGGCAGGCGAAGTAATTTAAAACTGCAGGTTTGGCGTTTGACAAGAAATTATAGGTTCGGAATAGTGGAAAAGGGCTGATCTGGGCCCGATTTTGAAGATTCCATTGACACGCTTTAAACATACTAGGTGGGTTTGCGACATAATGCACACATTGACCCCTTTTGTTACTGCTTTTATACGTTTAGACGGCCTACCGTTCGCCTAGCGTTTATACAATTCTTATAGGCATTTTTCTAGGCAGGATGCAACATTGAGATCCTATAGGCATGCTTTCTATACGAGATGCAATGTTGAAAGCTTATAGGAATGGTTTCTATATGAAATGTGACAATGCAAACCCTATAGTCATGGTTTCTATCATGGATTGATGCAGCATTGTAAAGCCTTATAGACATGGTATCTATATGAGATGTCAATGAAATAAACCTGTAGACATGGTATCTATATGAGTGCAGTAGTGTAAGCCTATAGATATGGTATCTATACGAGATGCAGTAATGTAAGCCCTATAGACATGGTTTCTATCATTGATAGATGCAGTAATGTAAACATGATTTCTGATTGATGCAAGAAAGTAAGCATGATTTCTAATTGATGCAAGAAAGTAAACCCCTCGCACATCCCCTTTCACAATATCACCAAGTTGTTTTATACAAATTACTCACAAGAATCTGGACAGAAAAAAAATATTAAAGGAAATAAGTAAATACATCAATACTACAACATGCCCGAAGAAACGCAAAGCAACTTTAATGTCCAACATATGCCTTTTACCAAATTCGGGATCCCAAATCAGAGGCTTTCTCTTTAGAGTATTACAAAGTTCCAAAGGCTTTTGTGGAAACCCAGGCAATGCATACACTCTAAGAAATTAGAGTAGTGCAAGTGTGGAATTACCAGCCCTAAGGCATCCAAGTTCAGAGGTGACTCTGGGGTCCCCTAAGCATGGCTTACCAAAGGAGGGTAGGACAAAGAACTAAGAATAAGTGTAGAAGTGAGGAATTAGAGGAAAACCAATACGAGAGGTGGTCATACCTAGCCATGAAGTGAGACTGGCACACCCCTAACCTCTTGCATGGTTCAACAGGCAAGAGCATACTTGAAAACAATTCAGACTAGGGCCTGTATGGTGATTAGGGCACCAACAGGCATGTGTCAAGGCTCAAACACACAGCATAGGGGATAGGGAATGGGGTTATTTTGAGTATAGGCTGATGACAACCTCAATTCTAAACTAGGAGTGGAAATGAGGTGCCACCCTAGTCCAAAACACACTCATATGCAAACAAGGGTTAAGCGCAAGGGGATCACATAAGAATACTTGAAATAAACAGAATTAATTAAAGGGGTTTAGGGAAAGGGATGTACAAGAATTTAGACCATAATAACGAACAATAAACAGACAAGGGGAAAGGTAAAAATAAGGTTAAGCATCTTAAATTTAAATCATAAACAGATAAGGAAAATGGGGAAGGGGATTAAGCATGCATGAGCTTAAATTTAAATCATAAACAGACAAGGGAAATAGAGAAGGGGATTAAGCATGCTAAACTTAAATTGAAATCATAAACAAACAAGAGAAATGGTTAAGTAAACACGTAGCTTGGAGAACTGAGAAAGCAAATAAAAGACCTGCCAGTTGTAAGCTTGAGTAGTAAAGCAAGTAAAGCAGATGAGACTTTATGATTCAGCCTGGGCTTTCAGCCGGCTAAACTCTAGCAATAGAACAAGTAACAGAGAAGAACAGAAGAAAATAGAGAATTTTTCAGTGAGTAAACTTGGAGTAGTTTGTGTATCTCTGTGTGTGTAAGTGAGAAAAGGTAAAGGCTATTTATAGTTTGAAAAATAAGCAGCACTAAGGCAAGAAAATAATCCCAGTATCAATTACAATCAATTAGGGAAAGAGTTTCCTCTAATTAAGGAACCGAAATTGAGGTAAATAACACCAGTTTATTTTTGGAAAGAAAATCAAGTGTAAGTCACAAAATACAGGACAAGTTCGTATAAAAGGGATTTGAAATTCACACGTTTAATACATAAGGCAAGTCAGTCATATAGAGAATCAAGGAATTGAGATACTAATTGATTTTGCACTTAGTTAAAGAGCATGTCCAAATTAGAGAATCGAACGAATTCATAAGAAATCAATTTTCCCAATTAGGGCTATCAGAAAAGGGGAAAATAGAACTATATAAGGAGATGCACAAATTCGAGCATGCAAGACTGGAATTAGTAGAACAACCATGTAGCAGAAGCACTTAAGTAGGAAATCAAAGACGACTAGGGTTTAAACATGGAGCGAGTAAGTACACAGAGAAAAAATAAAAAAAGGAAAACCCCTGAAGCTTAGGGTTTTTGTCACATATAGCGTGTAAAGAAGAACATAGATGAAAGTGAACATAAATGACGAACAGGGAACATAGTAAGCATATTAACTTAGAAACCCTATCAATAACATAGTAAAAAAATACCTAGGAGCCATGGTGGAAAGTACTCAGAAATCACAATAATAACTAGAAGAAAACACAGTAGAGCAAAACAACCAAGGAAATCAGAGTAATCAAGGAAACCCTAATTTTTTAGAAGACGAACAGTTTGAAAACCAAATCCGCAAAGAAAATATGAGCAATACTGTGAATTTTTTTAGAAAACACTAGGATCTACAGGAGATCGTAAAATAAATACTCAGAGGAAAGCATAGAGAGTTAGGGTTTCAGAGAAAACACCCTAGATAGCGAGAAAGCCTGGAACGGACTGGTTCGGAGTCGACGAAGGACTCACAGCCTCAAGGCTTGTCAGAAAAGGCCGGACACGACTACAAAACTCAAGTCGAAGGACCTCTGTGTTGATAATCTTTGAGATAGGGCTCAGATATTCGAAACCAAGAGCCGTATGAGGTAAGGAGAGGCGAGTATAGGTGTTTTAAGGGTTGGGAAACCATAATCGCCGGTGAAACAGAGCCGGAGAAGGCTAGGGTTCAGAAGGGGGCTATAGAGCAATTGAGAGATGAGGGAGATACAAGGGCGGCTCATTTGGTGCAAATGATTTAGGGTTAGGGTGTATTGGAGTTTAATTATGGAAAGGGTGATCTTGGGCCGTTGATTCAAATGATCAACGACCCGATTTAAAAGAGGGTCGGGGTGGGTTTGTTTAGATGGGTATGAGTCGGGTAATTCTGCAATTGGGTTGTGTAGTTGAGTGTTTAAATTGGGCTGAAATTTGGCTACAATTGAAATTAAAAGGGGCTATAATTTAAATAGCCAATTTTCCCCTAATTGAATTTTATAAAATAGTAAATGGCATTGTAAAAATCTAATTAAAATGCTGAGTTAATAAAATACGTATAAGTATCAATTAAAATTATTAAGAATTATTTTGTAGTTAAAATACTTGTTAAATTGAGAAATGAACTAAAATTGCAATTTAATGCAACTTTAATTTGGAAACACCTAACGCACTTGTGAAATTCTGAAAAAATTATTTAAAAAATATATTTTTATGTAAATAAGAGAATAAAATAAATTACTCATTAAAATAACTAGATTTGGGACTAAATATTGGGTTTTATAGTGCAAAATAAGTCATAAATTGATTTTAAAAACCTTTAAAAATGTGGAAAAATGCCAAACCCTTTGTGGATGCTTATATATGCATCTCCATGCTATTTTTGGGAATATTTTGAGTATAGAAGTATATGGAAAAAATTAGGTATCAACAAATATAATAATTTTCCAGCAAGGGAACAAGATAATATAATGATTTACCGGCAAGGGAACATGAATATCAAATCAACTATCCTGGCAAGGGAGACCAATCTTATTCAATTCACTTAACACTATTCACACCAATACTCAGTCATAACTTAACATTTGTTCAGCATCAAAGGTCTTCAACCAAGTTCTCATAGAATCAATAAAGAATACAACAATTAAGAAATTTAGGACTCACGGTCATGCTCGACACCAACGTATAGATACTCGTCACCATACCTATACGTCGTACACAACACAAAACAAGTATCAAATATGACTCAACTCCTAATCCCTCAAGATAAGGTTAGACTGCACACTTACCTGAAACTTCCACGGCAATTCAATCCACAACAACCACTTTCCCTCTCGAATTCGGCTCCAACTCAACCAAATCTATACAATAATGATTCCATAGTATCAACATATACTAAACAAATCAAACTCAATGTCTAAACATAGATTATCAAGCTTTCTTCCCAAAAATTCAAACATCGATCCTGGGCCCGCTTGGTCAAAACACGAAGTTCGGACCAAATTTATATCACCCATTCTCCCACGAGCCCAAATATATAATTTATTTTCAAATTCAACCCCAAAACGTGATCTAAATCAAGAAAAATTGAAAAGCCCTAACTCTACCCAATTTCCCAAATTTCTACCCTAAAATTTTGTGATTTAACCTTAGGAACTCAATGAAGATTGATGGGAAATGAAGGAAACTAGTCAAGAAATACTTACTCAAGAAGCGTTGGTGAAGAAGTGCTCCCAAAATCATCCCAAGGCTGTGGAGAAGAGAGGTTTTTGTGAAATATGGGAGAAATCCCGAATGGGTTCTGTTTTAAGACATTAAAAATCACCGGGCGAAATTACCCTACTCGTCGCGACAGTAGGGTCGCGTTCGTGAAGAACAGAAGCTGACAACCATCGCGTTCGCGAGCGGAGTAGTGCGAATGTAAAGAAGAAAATATCGGAGGTCCAAAGTTTGGCCTACGCGAACGCGTGAGGCCTTATGAAAACGCGTTGAAGGAGGTTTGTAGGCTTACGCGAACGCGAGAACTGGTACGCGAACACAATGAAGAAAGACCTGAGGCTTCGCGAACGCGAAGGATTGGCCTGTGCACATGTTGCAGATTTTTTGCAATTTCTCTAAGTTCAAAAACCACCCCGGAACACCTCCGAAACACTCCCGATCCCTCGGGGCTCCTAACCAAACATACTCACTAACTCAACAACATCCTACGAACTTAAACATGCGATCAAATCGCTAAAGTAACATCAAAATTAATAAATCAAACCTCAAATTCATTAGTTTTTCATCAAACTTCATAAACTTTCAAATTTAGAGTATTAGGTTTGAAGCACGTCAAACGATGTCCGATATCAATCAAACTTCACAAAAGTATCTTAAAATATATATAAGACCTGTACCGGGTACCAGAACCAAAATACGGACCCGATACCAACACATTCTAATCAATTTTCATTTTAAATTTCCTTAAAAATTTCAGAAAAATAATTTCTTTTAAAATTTTATTTCTCAGGCTCAGGACCTCGGATTTCGAATTCGGACACACGTACGAGTCTCATATTTTTCTACGGACACTTCGGAACCGTCAATTCACGGGTCCAAATTTGTTTATCCAAAATATTGACCAAAGTCAAATTTACTCATTTTAGTACCAAATTTTAGCATTTTCACATAATTTCACATTTAAGCTTTCCGGCTATGCGGCCGAACTGCGCATGCAAATCGAGGTGACTAAAATGGATGTTTTCAAGGCCTCGAAAGTACAGAATGAGAAAGAAAATAGGTGATGACCCTTTGGATTGTCACATATCGCAATTTGCCGGTGAATTTAAAAGATCCTCATGTGATTTACTTTGTCAAATCGTTCCTGCAAGTCCTACCAGACAATATGTGAGTCAGATGCATACACAATTTCACTGAGGAGGTCAACTGAGACTCTGTTCATGATCCACGAAAGGACTGTTGTATTGCATGTGTCCCATGGCTTATACAACTCCTTATCAAATGATTCCCGCTTACAAATACCTATTACAAACCCTAATTTCCTTTTTGCCATGAGTGCAATGCGCATCGATTTGCTTCACATTCCATAATTCTCCAATCTAGTGTTGTCTCTTGGGTTCATAAACATGGGATGAGTATATGTGAGTTTGTCTCCATAGCCGAGCAAATTGAGCAGATTTGATTAAATTTTTTTCACTTCTGATATGCAATTTGTGAATTTTGAATATCTATTTGGTGATTGATCGCACCATGCCAAAATGCAACGATTATCTCACAATTCTGAGCTTCAATGCTCTGGAATATTTCGAGAAGAAGAGAAGAGAGATTGCAGAAGAAGAAAATGGAAAATTCCACTGTTTCATTTCCACTAATGAGTATATATACAAATATCCTAACCCACTAACAACCTTTTAACCTTCTACCTACTTCTTCTAACTAATCACAACTAGATTAAATTATCCTTGTAGGCATCCGGCTTGGTAGCCAGTTATACATAGCTTGCCACACGTCCACCATCACAGTGCATCTCATAATAAATATTAATTAAGGAATTAGTGCTAGACAAAAGGAAATTAAATTTAATAAATTTAAGGGCGAAAAAACTACCCATTTAAATACACTTAAGTATAGAATAGAGGGGCAAAAGGTCGCTCGTAAAGTTTAGGTGTGTAAAATCCTATTTTTCGGTAAAGTACACTTAAAAAACTAAACCAATTTTTCGGGTGGCTGTGTATTACACGCGCCTAAAGTTCTATTTTTCGGTTTTTTCTATTTTATTTTTAAATTTTAGTTTTTAAAAAACAAAAATATTATGTTAAAAAAAAAACAAAAAAAGCTGTTTTTACAAATTTGTGTTCCCAGGTTTTACTAAACATCTTTTTTAAAACTAAAAAAATAAAAAATACATATTTTTAAATAACAAAAATATTTTGTTGAAAACAACTTTTTCAGTTTTTAAAAAACAAAAATATTTTGTTAAAAATGAAACTTATTTTTTCTGTTTTCAGAAAAAAAATCAGTTTTTACAAAAAAATATCTTTAAAAACTGAAAAAAATAACATATTTCAAATACAAAAATACTTTTTTTTGTAAAATCTGAAAACTTTTTTTCAAAAAAAAAAGTTGCATAACAAATTGTAAAAACTTAAAAAAATGGTTTTTTGACAATTATTTTTGTAAAATCTGAAAAAATAGTAAAAACTGAAAAAAATAGCTTTAACAAACAATTTTTGTTTTATGAAAAATGGGTTTTTTTCCTTCAGTTTTTAATTTTTTTAAAGATTTTATTTTTGTAAAAACTGGCAAACTAAATTTTGTAAAAAACTGAAAAATATTATTTTTTAACATAATATTTTCATGTTAAAAAAGAAAAAAAGAAATAGAATAGAGAAAAAAATAATATTAAGTTAATTAGTTATAATATCTATTAGAAAGTGACACGTGGAGCACTAAATTAGTTTTTATTTTTTTTTGCCTTCACGCGCTCCAATATTGTGACTTATACGTTTTGGTTTAAGGGGAGATATTAAATACACTTATGTTTAGTATAGTGGGGTAAAAGATTACCCGTAAAATTTAGGTGTATAAATAGTTTTTTCGGACAAGTTTAATGGATAGTTTATGTATTATCTCTAAAAACTATAGTTAGACTTATGTTTAACGAATTCATTTGCTACAAAATGCGTCTTCCAGTTCTGAGTGGTAGAACAATTTCTCAATAAACATTTCTTGAATGGAATTTAATTCCTGCTGCAATAGCTCTCTAATAGACGCCACCTCAAAAAAGTCTTGAATGTTATATTTGGTTTGCGAGAACAAACAAGCCAGAAAATCTTAATACAATTGATTGACACGAATTGTTGTGTCCTAATTAAGAAACGTATAGCAAAGTACAACGAAGTTAGCCCTTTTTGATTTAGGAGACATTAATGTCTTGATTATCCACTAATATGCGTTTTAATTATGCTATGGGTGATCTAGTTCATGTATTGTGAGGTGAAAGTCATAATTTTTAAAGCATTTTAGGTTTTAGATGATTAAAAGTCATAATCTATCTAACTTAGTACTTGAGATTACATAATTTGATGCTAGAGTCAGGCCACTTTAGAAAAATAAAGTTTTTTTTTAATCTGCGGTGCAGACTGAGATGAACTGATGAAGTACTCTACAACAACAACAATCTAGTATAATCCCACTTAGTGGGGTCTGGGAGGGTAGTGTGTACGCAGACCTTACCCCTACCCTTGGATAGAAAGGCTGTTTCCAAATAGATCGAACTTCCCACCTTGCTATTGGAAAGACTCCAACTCACAACCTCTCGGTTGGAAGTGGGGGTTGCTTACCATGAGAGCAACCCCTCTTGTCTGGTGAAGTACTCTACATCTTTATTAATTACTTGACGTAGAATATCTTGATTAAACTTTCTTCAGAGGTCACACCATGCCCTCTGTTTTGTAAACTTAACTGATGATACAACACCATGCCCAAACATTGCATGGTGGTTTAATTAAAAAAAAAACAGTTTTAATCATATTTGTTTTCTATAAGCTGTTGTATTTTTGAAATTTTCATTTGATCAAGATAACAATTGGTGGCGGAGCTAGATTTTTCTCCAAGGAAATTAAAAAATATTACACCTGAAATTTTAACCTGCGATTTTATGCACTTAAGCATACACATTGCATATTATACAGAAGAAAGAAAAGAATTCACACCTGATGTTTAGATTAAATCAATAAACTCTTTCGTTCACACCTTTTTATATATATCACTAACCATGGGTAATTAATGTATACTATCACCTCAATCTACCACTTAATTATCATAACAAACTACTATAAGTTGATGTAAACACGATTCGTAAATAAGTTTAACCATTGAATCATCGAGGGTCTTAGGGTGTGTGTGTGCGTGGGGTTAGTTGGTTATGAGTAGAAATGTAGGAGGACTAGCAGTTTGCTTTTTTCTGCAAAGTAATGCATAATTGAAGCGTGCATTTATCATTGAATTCATTACGTCTGTCTGTTCTCTTTTTCATTTTTCTTTTCGTAGAAATTAAAGGAAGACAGGTGTAAAAGTGTAAATCGTGAAGTGTGGCAGTCGGGAACTTATGATTATTGTATTGGACTGAGGGTGCCTATGTGAAATAACTGTCTGAACTGAAAGTGACACTACGTATATATACTAGTAGAGCTAGCCCAAGATCCTTACTTTCTTTTACATTTCAGCTAAGTTGCTCGGGCTCATTGTCACTTACCCATTTTTCATAATAAGTCACGATGACGTCTAACATCGTTGTCAGAACAGACAACGCAAAAATATAATTAAATTTTTATTTTTTCCTTTACCAAAAAAACTCAGTATAAAAGATTTTTCAAAGTTCAAGGCTAAATTAAGCCAAGAGTGATAACACTATAAAGATTATACATTAATACAAAAATAAATGTCTACTACTGTGTGTACCAGAACCTGGTGTCACAAGCTACGAGCAACTAGTAGAATATAAACAAAAGGATAATATACTATCCTACCCTCTGAATCAGGATAGACAGAAACAAAAATACAGGGAAAGACTTCTTCGGCTACGGATCGGCATGAAGGAGAAGCAACTCACTCTAGAAGTCCCAAGGGTGCTCACTGATGCGCACCAGAGTAGTGTCAAGATCCACCTGCCTCAAATCCTCTATATTTAAGTACAAAAGCATAACATGTACCCAGTAAGTATCCCGCCTAATCTCGAAGAAGTAGAGACGAGAGGTCGACTTGATACTTACTAAGGTCAAGAAATAATGAGAATCTTTTAAACAAGCAGGTATAACTCAAGTCATAAAACTTCCAAGTATGAAATAGAAATTCTTTCTTTAACCTTTCACAGAGTGTGTTCATTCATATGTAAGTATTTAAGCAAATCTGAAATTTTTAGTCACAAGTAGAAGCTAGATAACTCATACACAAATAACAACCGAGGAACGTACGGCCCGATCCAACAGAAAAGTAAATGTGCACTGTCGAGAGTTGAACGGCTCGGACCATAGATACATCTATTACCCCGCTCGCGAATCATACGTGTGACGCTGTAAAAATGTAAATAACTATCACCATGCTCTCGAATCATACATGCGACACAGGTACACATAAAAATACATGTTCTTCCAAGTACAAGTCAATTCTCTTTTTTATAAATTCCAGAATGAATGACATTGAGCCCTTTTAGAATTTATGTCCAACCCCTTAGGATCTAACAATTTAACATCAAACAAGATTATAGATATTTCACATATAACATGCTTCAGGATCCTAGACTACCCGGGCTATCATATAGTCGCTACGCACAGACTCTCATTACCGGATACGTCGTAGCCTCCGCATATAAAGACATTTGGTTATTTATTATACTTATGGGGATTTTCCCTCTCACAAGTGTTAGAAAAGAGACTCACCTTTCTCCAAAGTCCACTTCCAAGTTCTAAGAACGAGCCCAAGTCTTTAATTCGAAGCCGAACAATCTCAAACTAATCAAACGAAGTAAGAACTAGTCAATAAAGGCTCACAATGTTGAATTCTAACTATTTAACTGATTTTCCATAAGTTTCATAAATTCCGACCCCTGTCCCACGTGCACAGATTTCGAGATTTTTTGAAGGAAGTTGTTCTCTATCACCTAAGGACCACAAATATATGATTTCTAGTTCATTACATGGTATATTACATGATTAAATCTTAGTTTTTATTAAACCCTAGATCTAGTTCTAACCCCTTGATTTCACTTAATTATTAGTGTTAAATCTACCTAATGTTTATGTATTTGAACTAAAAGTGAGTGGGACTTACTTACCATATAATGTTATGTTGAAACCCCCTATTTTGAATCACCAAAATCACCGAAGTGTTGGATGAGAAATGATAGAAATGGCTTTGGGTTCGAATAAAATGAACCCTTCTGCCCAGATGTTTTCGCTTCTGCAGTGGATTTCTGCTTCCGCGTAATCCGCTTCTGTGGAAATTGGCCACTTCTGCTGCTTTTGGAAATTGGGGATGGACCGCTTTTGCTGTCTTGGGGCCGCATAGGCAGAACCGCTTTTGCGGTCCCTGGGCCACTTCTGTCGTTTCCCCAGGCTTGCCCCTGCTTTGCTTCTGCGATCAACTGACCACTCCGGGGTCTCGCTTTTGCGGTCCAAGAGCTGCAGAAGTGGTTATGACAGAAGCAACAGACTTTAGTTCTTTTCAAATTCTAACTTCACTCGACCCTCAACCAATTGACGCTCGGGGCTAACAAGCATCACCCGAACATGCCGACAAGTCTGAAATCAAGAGGCGGACACACTCGAATCCTCGAATCACTTAAAACAACGCTAAATCAAGGAATCAACCCCAAAACCAAATGAATCAAATCATTGAATCTTCAAGTTCTAAATTTCCTTCTAACGGGCCAAAACGCCCTTAAACTACTTAGATTGACACCAAATTTTACATGTAAGTTTTAACTGATATTTCGGAGCTGTACCAAGTTTCAGAACTAAAATCTGAGCCCGATACCTAGGAAATCAACGATTACTTAGTTTATTTAATTCCTTAAAACTTCAAGTTAACAAATTTACAGAAAAATTCATTACTCGAGTTAAGGACCTCCGGAATTCGATTTCGAGCATATGCCCAGGTCCCATATTTTTTCACGGACCCTCAGAGATTATCAAATCACAAATCCGGGTCTGTTTCACAAGAAAGTTGACCGAAGTCAAATTTGGCCTTTTTAGAAAAACTTAAAGAAGCAAATGGACATATTCTTGTTCAAAACTCTTTTAATTTCCGAACCACCCGTCCCCGCAAGTCATAAATTAGTTAAAATAAGTGTGGAAATTTTTATTTAAGGGAGCGGGGTTCTAAAAAGCTAAATGACCAGTCGAGTCGTTGCATTCTCCACCTTATAAACAAACGTTCGTCCTCGGACGGACATAGAAAAGTACTTGGACTGCTGAATAAGTGGGGATATTGGCTCCACATGTCCTCTTCGGACTCCAAGGTCCCCTCTTCAACTAGTTGGCCCCTCCACTGGACCCTTACCGCAGAAATCCTCTTGGAATTCAACTGGCGATCCTCTCAATTAACAATGGCAATTGGCTGCTCCTCGTAGCTCAAGCTCTCATCCAACTAAATGGTATTGAAATCCAACACAAGTGAGTGGTCAGCATGATACTTCTGATGCATTGATACATGGAAAACCGAATGGACTCCTGATAGACTGAGAGGTTAAGCAAGCCCATAGGCAACCTTTCCAACTCGCCTCAACACCTGAAATGGACCAATAAAACTCGGGGTCAGCTTTCCCTTCTTCCCGAACCTCATAATGCCCTTCATTGGCAAGACTTTCAAGAGAACCTTCTTTCCAATCAAATGATACATCACACGCCTTCTGATTCGCATATCTCTTCTGTTTGGACTGGGCTATGAGAAGCCTCTCCTGAATAAACTTTACTTTATCTAAGGCATCTTGTACCAAATCTGCACCAAGTAACTTAGCCTCACCATGCTCAAACCATCCGGTAGGAGAAAGACAACGCTGGCCGTACAATGCATCATACGAGGCCATCTCTATGCTGGACTAATAGTTGTTGTTGTATGCAAACTCCGCTAATGGCAAGAATTGATCCCACTGCCCTCCAAAGTCAATCACAGATGCTCTAAGCATATCCTCGGAAATCTGAACTGCCTGCTCCGACTGCCCGTCGGTTAGAGGATGGAATGCTGTGCTAAGCTCTACGTGGGTCCCCAACTCACTTTGAATAGCTCTCCAAAAATGGGAATTGAATTGAGGTCCTCTGAATCAAATCATTTAAAACAACGCTAAATCAAGGAATCAACCCCAAAACCAAATGAATCAAATCATTGAATCTTCAAGTTCTAAACTACTTGGATTGACACCAAATTTTACGGGTAAGTTTTAACTGATATTTCGGACCTGTACCAAGTTTCAGAACTAAAATATGAGCCCTATACCTAGGAAATCAATGATTACTTAGTTTATTTAATTCCTTAAAACTTCAAGTTAACAAATTTACAGAAAAATTCATTACTCGGGTTAAGGACCTCGGAATTCGATTCCGGGCATATACCCAGGTCCCATAATTTTTCACGGACCCTCCGTGATTATCAAATCACAAATTCGGGTATGTTTCACAAGAAAGTTGACCGAAGTAAAATTTGGCCTTTTTAGAAAAACTTAAAGAAGCAAATGGACATATTATTGTTCAAAACTCTTCTAATTTCCGAACCACCCGTCCCCGCAAGTCATAAATTAGTTAAAATAAGTGTGAAAAGTTTTATTTAGGGGAGCGGGTTCTAAAAAGCAAAACGACCAATCGAGTCGCTACATCCTACACCTCTAAAACAAACGTTCGTCCTCGAACGGACATAGAAAAGTACTTGAACTGCTGAATAAGTTGGGATATCGGCTCCGCATGTCCTCTTCGGACTCCAAGGTCGCCTCATAAACTAGTTGGCCCCTCCACTGGACCCTTACCGCAGAAATCCTCTTGGACCTCAACTGGAGATCCTGTCAAATAACAATGGCAACTGGCTCCTCCTCGTAGTTCAAATTCTCATCCAACTGAATGGTATTGAAATCCAACAATCTGAATAGTCAGCATGATAGTTCCGAGGCATTGATACATGGAAAACTGAATGGACTCCTGATAGACTTGGAGGTAAAGCAAGCCCATAGGCAACCTTTCCAACTCGCCTCAACACCTTAAATGGACCAATAAAACTTGGGCTCAGCTTGCGTTTCTTCCCGAACCTCATAATGCCCTTCATTGGCAAGACTTTCAAGAGAACCTTCTTGCTAATCATGAATGATACATCACACGCCTTCTGATTCGCGTATCACTTCTGTTTGGACTGGGCTGTGAGAAGCCTCTCCCGAATAAACTTTACCTTATCTAAGGCATCTTGTACCAAATCTGCACGAGTAAATTAGCCTCACCAGGCTCAAACCATGCGATAGGAGAAGGATAACGCCGACCATATAATTCCTCATACGAGGCCATCTCTATGCTGGATTAATAGTTGTTGTTGTATGCAAACTCCGCTAAAGGCAAGAACTGATCCCACTGCCCTCCAAAGTTAATCACACATGCTCTAAGCATATCCTCAGAAATCTGAACTGCCCACTCTGATTTCCCCTCTGTCTGAGGATGGAATGTTGTGCTAAGCTCTACACAGGTCCCCAACTCACTCTGAATTGCTCTAAAAAAATAGGAAGTGAACTGAGGTCCTCTGTCTGATATGATGGAAACCGGCACACCGTGCAACCTGACTATCTCCCCAATGTAAATCTGAGCATATCTCTCCGCCGTATAAGTAATCGCCACGGGAATGAAGTGGGCCGACTTGGTCAACCTATCCACAATAACCCACACTGAATTAACCTTCCGCAAAGTCTGTGTTAACCCAACCACGAAATCCATGGTGATGGGCTCATACTTCCATTTCGGAATGGGCATCCGCTAAAGTAGGCCACCTGGCCTCTGGTGCTCATAATTGACCCGTTGGCAATTCAAACATTTAGCTACATACTCTACAATATCATTCTTCATCCTCCGCCACCAGTAATGCTGCCTCAAGTCACGATACATCTTCGTGGCACCCATATGAATGGAGTACCTCGAACTGTGGGCCTCCTCTAGAATCTTCTCCCTCAAGCCATCAACATTAGGGACACATACACGGCCCTGAAGCCATAATACACCATCCTCGCAAATAGAAATCTCCTTGGCACCTCCCTGAAGTACCGTCTCTCTGAGGACCTCCAAATGTGGATCATCGAACTATCGGGCCTTAATGTTCCCCAATACCAGAGACTAAGCAACCACACATGCTAGAACTCGGCTGGGCTCCGAAATGTCCAATCTCACAAGTCTGTTAGCTAAAGACTGAATGTCTAAGCTAATGGTCTTATCTCAGCAGGAATGAATTCCAAGCTACCCATACTCTCCACCTTCCTGCTAAAGGCATCCACGACCACATTCGCCATGCCTGGCTGATAAAGAATGGTCATAATCCTTTAGTAACTCAAGCCACCGGCACTGCCTCAACTTAAGATCCCTCTACCTAAACAAGCGCTATAAGCTGTGATGGTCTGTATAAACCTTACATGACACCCCATACAAGAAATGTCTCTATATCTTAAGAGCGTGAACAATCGTCGCTAACTCTAGGTCATGCACGGGGTAATTATTCTCATGAACCTTCAACTGACGTGAAGCATAATCAATAACTCGTCCCACTTGCATCAACACACATCTCAAGCCAACGTGGGAAGCGTCGCACTAAATCGTATACATCCTTGAATAAGGCAATACAAGAATTGGTGACGTGGTCAAACCCGTCTTGAGCTTCTGGAAGCTTTCTCACAATCATGGGACCAACAGAATGGGGAACCCTTTTGGGTCAATCTGGTCAGAGGTGATGCAATAGATGAAAATCCCTGCACGAATCGTCGGCAGTAACCTGCTAACCCCAAGAAGCTCCTGATCTCGGTCGCGGAAGTAGGACGTGGACAACTCTAAACTGCCTCAATCTTCTTGGGATCTACTTTAATACCCTCTCCTGACACTACATGCCCCAATAATGCCACTGAATCTAGCCAAAACTCACACTTGGGGAACTTAGCATAAAGAAGCTACTCTCACAAGGTCTGAAGCACTACTCTCAAATGTTGCTCGTGCTCCCCCAGGCTACGTGAGTATATCAAGATGTCGTCAATGAAGATGATGACAAAAGAATAAACATAGGGCCTGGACACCCTATTCATCAAGTCCATAAATGTTGCCGGAGAACTAGTCAAGCAAAGGACTTCACCAGAAACTCGTAGTGGCCATACCTAGTCCTGAATGTAGTCTTCGGAACATCTAAATCCAGAATCTTAAGATGATGATACCCTGAACTTTAGTCAATCTTAGAGAACGCCCTAGCACCTTGCAGCTGGTCAAACAAATCATCAATACGGGGCAATGGGTACTTGTTCTTAATAGTGACTTTACTCAACTGGCGGTAATCAATGCACATCTGTATAGTCCCATATTTCTTCTTCACAAATATCACTAGTGCACCCCAAGGCGATACACTAGGCCTAACAAACCCCTTTGCTAACAACTCCTCCAACTGCTCCTTCAACTCCTTAGGAGCCATACGGTATGGTGGGATAGATATAGGCTGAGTGCCTGGAGCCAAATCAATACAGAAATCAATATCACGATTTGGAGGCATGCCGGGAAGAAGAGAAGGAAAAACATCGGCAAATTCTCGGACTACTGCACTGAATCAATTGTCAAAGACTCTGCTGTGGTGTCTCGCACATAAGCTAAATAAGCCAAACACCATTTCTCAATCATGCGCTGAGCCTTTAAGATAGAAATAACCCTGCTAGGCGCATCAACTATGGAACCCTTCTACTCCAATCTCGGAAACCCTGGCATCGCTAGTGAAACAGTCTTGGCATGGAAATCTAGGCATGGAAATCTAGAACGTTATGATATGGAGATAACCAATCCATGCCCAGGATATCCTCAAAATCGATCATAACGAGCAACAGAAGATCTTCTCTAGTCTCAGAACCACAAAAAGTAACCACACAAGACCGGTAGATCCGGTCCACAACCATAAAATCACCCACATGAGTGGACTCATGAACAGAAACATCCAAAGGCTCAGGAGAAGTGACCACGAATTGAGGAAACAGAGATGACACATATGAATAAGTAGACCCTGGATCAATCAATACTGAAGTGCCCCTACCGCTAATGGAAATAATACATGTGATGACAATATTTGAGGTCAATACATCTGGCCTAACTGGAAGAGCATAGAATCTAGCCGAAGCACCGACGGTCTGGCCTCCACCTAACGGAGTAGTAGCTGGCTGACCTCTTTCTGTCTGGCCTCCACCTCTGGGGCGGCCTCTACCAGTCTTTCCTCCACCTCTAGGTGGCTTGGTTGCTGGTGCTGGAACCATGGACTACTAGCCCAGCTGCACCGCCTTGCCCCTAAGTCTGGGACAAGTCCTCTTCATATGACCTGGATCTCCATACTCGTAACACCCTCTCGGTACCATAGCCTGATGCCCTGAAGTCTGAGCCTGCTGCTGAATATCCACTAAAATGGCCGGCGGGCGATACGAACTCTCTGGTGTGGCGGTAGAGTGAGCACGGGAAGAACTCTGATAACCAGAATACCTACCGGAAGGACCCTGAATGGCTGGTGGACGGTAACAACTCTTCGGCATTGCACTGAAATAAGGCCTTGCTGGAGCACCTCGGGGGGTGGGGGGAAGGGTGCTGAGTATGGGGGCCTACTGGGCTGACCCCTACCAAACTGACCTCTACCCCTAGCTAGGGCACCTCTGAACTCTCTGGAGAATCTGACCCTGATGTCCTCCTGCATCTGCTCTCTACCTCTCATACGGTAGCCCACAATCTTGCGGGCGATCTCAATCACTAGCTGGTACCCTGTGCCCATCTCTACCACTGGGCCATATTAGATCGGATAATGGAGTGTAATCCCGCAACAAACCTGTGCACTCTCTCTGTCTCTGTGGGAAGTACCATGAGTGCATGGCGGGATAACTCTTAGAACCTCGCCTCATAATCGGTCACTGACATCAGATCCTGTTCTAGATGCTCAAACTGATGTCGCGGCTCTTCCCTCTCAGAGGGTGGAATGTACCGATCAAGGAATAACTGAGTGAACTGACCTCAAGTGAGGGAAGGAGAATCTGCTAACATGCTCTGTGCATAGGACTGCCACCATCTACGGGCCCTACCCTCAAGCTGAAAAGTAGTGAAGTCGATTCCATATGACTCCAATATCCTCATATTGTGGAGTCTGTCCCTGCACCTGTCAATAAAGTCCTGGGTGAAGTCTAGTCCATCTGTCTAGTAAATTCTGCGGATCGCCATCCACAACTGGCCTGGGCTGGGGTGCCACTGCATCAACTGGTTGAATCCCATCTGCGGGTAGTGCACCCGGAGTATGATAAACTGCGACTGTATGACCTGCAGCATGGGTAGTAGGAGTCTCTCCTCCCCCTCCTTCCTGTGAGGTAGCTGGATCTGCTGGAAATAAACCAGCACGAGTCATAGTATCCATGAACCGAAGCATGCGTCCCATGACCTGCTAGAATCTCGGTGCTGTCATAAAATCAACCGGGGTAGGCTCAGCTGCGGGGACCTCGCCCTGCTCCTCAATGACCGGATCCCTCGTAGGATCTGCTGGTGGTGAAACTAGAATAGCTCTTGGACGCCCTCATCCCCTACCGCGGGCCGGTGCCCTTCCCCGGCCTCTAGAAACGCGGGGAGCAGCTCCTCAGGGGTACGAAACGCCAGCGTATGAGTCCTCACCATCTGTGAGAGAATAGAAGAAGAAATTTTGTATACTGACCATTGCACGATGGAAAAATGAATAAACAGTAGTCTTTCCTAACACCCTATAACCTCGCCAAGATAAATACAGACATCATCGGATCGATCTACAAGACTCTAATAGGTTTTGCCCGTAACACAGTGAGACCTACGTGAACCTAGTGCTCTGATACCATGTTGTCACGACCCATTTTCTATAATAGGTCATGATGGCGTCCGACACCATTGTCAGGCCAGCCAACACAGAAGTATAATTAAGTTCTCATTTTTACCTTTACCAAAAAGAAACTAAGTATAAATGATTTTTCAAAGTTCAAGGCTAAAGCCAAGAGTGATAACACTGTAAAGATATAGTTATACAACCCAAAAATGAATGTCCACTACTGTGTGCCAGAACCTGGTGTCACAAGCTACGAGCAACTATTAGAATATAAAAAAAAATAATATACTATCCTACTGTCTGAATCAGGACAGACAGAAACAAAAATATAAGGAAAGACTTCTTCGGCTGCGGATCGATATGAAGGAGAAGCAACTCATCGTAGAAGTCCCAAGGGTGCTCATTGATGCGTACCAGAGTAGTGTCCAGATCCACATGCCTCAAATCCTCCATTTAAGTATAGAAGTGTAGTATGAGTACATAAATAATATGTACCCAGTAAGTATCCTACCTAATCTCGAAGAAGTAGAGATGAGAGGTAGACTTGAAACTAACTAAGGTCAAGAAATAGTGAGAATCTTTTAAACAAGCAGGTATAACTCAAGTCATAAAACTTCCAAGTATGAAATCGAAAGTCTTTCTTTAACCTTTCACAGAGTGTGTTCATTCATATGTAAGAATTTAAGAAACTCTGGAACTTTTAGCCACAAGTAGAAGCTAGATAACTCATACACAAATAACCACCAAGGAACGTATGGCCCGATCCAACAGAAAAGTAAATGTGCACTCCCGGGGGTCGAATGGCTCGAACCATAGATGCATCTATTACCCCGCTCACGAATCATACGTGCAACGTGGTAAAAATTTAAATAACAATCACCTTGCTCGCGAATCATACATGCGACGCAGGTACACATAAAAATACATGTTCTTCCAAGTACAAGTCGATTCTCTCTTTTATAAATTCCAGAACAAATGAAATTGAATCCTTTTAGAATTTTAGTGTCCAACCCGTGAGGATCTAAAAATTTAACAGCCAACAAGATTACAGATATTTCACATATAACATGTTTCAGGATCGTAGACTACCCGGACTGTCATATAGTCGGTACGCACGGACTCTCGTCATCTGATACGTATGTATCCCCCACATATAAAGCAATTTAGTTATTTATTATACCTATGGGGATATTTTCCTCTCACAAGGTTAGAAAGGAGACTCACCTTTCTCTAAAGTGCACTTCCAAGTTCCAAGAACGAGCCCAAGTCTTTAATTCGAAGCCGAACAATCTCAAACTAATCAAATGAAATAAGAACTAGTCAATAATGACTCACAAGGTTGAATTCTAACTATTAAGTTATTTCCCAACCTTTTCCATAATCTTCATAAATTCCGACCCCGAGCCCACGTGCCCGGATTCCAAGATTTTTCGAAGGAAGTTGTTCTCTGTCATCTAAGGACCACAATGATTTCTAGTTCATTACATGACATATTACATAATTAAATCTTAGTTTTTATTAAACCCTAGGTCTAGTTCTAACTCCTTGATTTTACTTAATTTTTAGTGTTAAATTATCACGACCCCAACCCGGTCGTGATGGCGCCCAATACACTACTAGGAAAGCTCGACCATTATTCCATACTTAACCCGATTTATAAAAATAGAAGAATGAAATATCAATTAAGTCAAGATCAAAATGCTGAAGAACTCAACAGAAATACATAATATAGTCCCACTAGGACCCGGTGTTACGAATCTGAGCCTCTAGAATACAGAATATCATCCTAATACATAATATATCTAAAGTCTTATATTGTGGAAATAAGAGGATAGGATAGAAGGGAGAAGATAAATGGATGCGAACGCTGTGCAGCTACCTTGACACTCTCGAAAAGCTGTATCTGCTGAACTGCTGGATCTACTCAGCCTGAGACTGCCCTGGATCTGCACACAAGGTGCAGGGAGTAAAGTGAGTACTACGACCAGTGAGTAATACAAGTAAATAAGTCCGAAGATGAGAAAACACAGAAATACACAAAGTAAGCTAAAACCCAATGATACAGTAATATGTGAAATTTACAGCTGAATCAACAAATAAAGGTGCAAATACATGAATGCAATGCAATGCATATGATGGTACAATCCAGTACCCACTGCGGCGTGCAACCTAAGCCATCCATAATCATTTATCGTCGACGGTGCTCACTGGGGGTATGTACAGACTCCGGTCAGTCATTGTTACTTGACTCATTTACCTCAATCACTGTTGCGGCGCGTAGCCCGAGCCACCCAAAATGTTTCAATTCACATCACACAGTGTCATTGTTACCACTGTTTCAAGTCACTGATGCGGCGTGCAGCCCGAACCACCCATAATCAGTCTAGAATACATCATAAGCCTCTGGTCATTTATAAAACAGTAGTTCTCAGCCCAAAATATCGTTTAAAACATCATTTGAGTTTTCAAAACTTTAGTAATATGGATGAGTTTGCAAAATCAGTGTTTAAAATCTTGGACTTAAATCAAATGATATGCAATGTATGCTGAAATAGTAATATCAATACCCGAAGGATTCTACAGGTCGACACAAGGCCCCAAACATGGAAACAAGCCCAAATAATATCAGTACAGTACATGTATCAATCACCAATATAATATAAATCTCCCTCAGGATGGACCAAGTCACAATCCCCAATAGTAACCAACCTCGCACTCGTCATGGAGTTCGTATCATGCCTTAATATAGTGTTACGATGTGAAAGTCAGGGGTTCCAAACCCTCAGAACAACATTTACAAGCATTACTCACCTCTAGCCGGCCGAAGACTAGACAACAATGCCCTTCCCTCTCAAATCGACCTCCTTACGCGTCGAATTTGGCCAAAACCACAATGAATACATTACAATAGGCTAAGGGTATATAACCTAATAAAAAAGACTCGAAATATCAAAAAATCGCGAATTAGAAAAACCTGAGCCCTGGGTCCACTTCTCGAAATCCAGAAAACTTTACATCAATACGACCCTTATCTCGCCACAAGTTCATACATATCAAATACACGAGAATCGGAGTCCATTTGGCCCCTCAATATTTAATTCAAACTCTATTAAGTTTCAAGCGTTAACCTCCATTTTTAACCTTTAACTCCTTGAATTTCAGTGTTTAATCCATATGTTTACAACCTAATAACATAAACCGAGTCCAAAATTTCTTACCTGATGAAAGCCCTTCGAATTCCCTTCAAAATCGCCCAAAACCCACTTAGTTCGAAGTCCAAAATATTTGTTCTTTCAAAATTTGCGAAGAAGACTTAATTTAATATCTACCCAGGCCTTTTCGCTTCTGCGCCCCAAATGCCGCTCTGCGGTTCTCCTACCGCTTCTGCGGTTTCTCCGAAAAGCCCAGGACCGCTACTGCGGTCCCAAAATTGCATATGCGAGGACGCTTTTGCAGAACCCATCTGCTTCTGCGGAAAAAACAAACTCCCCCAAATCTGCTTTAGCGACCACCCAGTCGCACCTACGGAACCGCCTATGCGGTCCCTTTTCCGCAGATGTGGAAATGACAGAACCAGCAAAACTTCAAATATGCAATAAACTCCAAACTCTTCGTTTAACCACCCGAAGTTACCCCGAGGCCCCGGGACCTAAACCGAAAACACAGATGTACCCTATTACCTCATTCAAACTTGCTCAAATCATTAAAACACTATCGTTGACATAAAAAATCATCAATTTTCATCAAATCGAAGCCTAAGTTAAATCAAAACTTCCAAAACTCACATTCGACCAAAAACCCGACCTAAACACCTCCGATTCAACTGAAATGTTTCACACACATCACAATTCACATAACGAAGATATTGCAACTCTCGGAATCAAAATCTCACCTATCAACTGGATATTGTCAAAATGCTAACTTTGCCAATTCAAGCCTAATTCTACACTGTGCCTCCAAAATTGCTTTTGATTGCTCTCCTAAGCCTTAAATCATCCCCCGAAGCTGACAGAATTATTGGAAATCTATTCCAAGCCCTCCAACTCACAAGTCAACACCCGGTTGGCTTTTCCAAACTAAACCTTCCTTAAAGAGACTAATTATTTTATTTCTTATCAAACTCTATCCGAATTACTTCAAATTCACCAGACACATAAAATGAAACATGTAGAAGCATAAAACGGGAAAAACGGTCGGGTCATCACATAAATCTACCGAATATTTATGTATTTGAAATAAAAGTGAGTGGGGATTACTTACTTTGCAATGTTATATTGAAACCCCCTCTTTGGAATCACCAAAATCGCCCAAGTGTTGGAATCACGAGGCGGACTTTCTCGAATCCTCAAAACACTTAAAACAACGGTAAATCAAGGAATCAACCCGAAAACCAAATGAATCAAATCATTGAAACTTCAAGTTCTAAATTTCCTTTTAACGGGTGAAAGCACCCTTAAAATATTCAGATTGACACCAAATATTACGGGTAAGTCTTAACTGATATTTCGGACATGTACCAAGTTTCGAAACTAAAATTCGAGCCCGATACCTAGGAAATCAATGTTTACTTAGTTTATTTAATTCCTTAAACTTCAAGTTAACAATTTCACAGAAGAATTCGATACTCAGTCTAGGGACCTCGGAATTCAATTCTGGGCATACGCCCAGGTCTCATATTTTCCAAAGGGCCCTCAGGATCGTCAATCACGAATCCGAGTCCCTTTTCCAATAAAGTTGACTGAAGTCAAACTTTGTCTTTTTAGAAAAACTTAAAGAAGCAAATGGACATATTCTTGCTCAAAACTCTTCAAACTTCCGAACCACCCCTCCCCGCAAGTCATAAATTAGTTAAAATAAGTGCGAAAATTTTTATTTAAAGGAGCGGGGTTCTAAAATGCAAAACGACCAGTCAGGTCATTACACTCTTCACCTTTGATGCCGCACCTATGTCGATACGACATATGTGTGAGCATGGGTGTGGGATCCATACCGGATCTGGTCAACCGATTTTGGGTACGTTAACTAAAATCGAAAAATAAATTCGAGATGGATAGGATGTTTTTCTCAAATCAAAACAAAAGTTAGGGTGAAATAAAATTAAAGAAAATACAATACCTTGTATGTAGAAATTTCTATGTCAATCATTTTCTTTTATGTCTTTCTCGGATTCTCATCTCGATCAATATTTTCTCCTTCTCGGAATACCTTTAAATTTTTCACATAATATCTCATAATTTAGATGTGTTTTCATAACTCCAAGTTTAGATGTTTGAATTATTTTAACCGAATCTCTGCATAGCTGCATCTGTATCCGTACATGAATCCGTATCCCCGAATCTTAAAATTTAGATAAATATAGGATTCGATCTCTAGACCTGCACCAGCATCGGACACAGACTCACTCGAGTCCCAGCAACTTACATTTCAGTACTGCCTCTATTATCATCTTTATAATTCCTTGTTAACTAGTATTATTATTTTCAACAGTAAAAAAGAAACATCCTAATTTTCTCTTCTTCATCATCTTCCAGTGCTAGCTCTTCTGTTTTATCATGATACGTCCCTTGCTCCAATTTTTTTCGCCTTAACTTTGGTCTATAAAGCAGTTGTAGATGTTTTTTGCTTTTCACAAGTGACTCCTTATTAATTAGAGCTTTGCTAGAGAGCTTTGGCTGAAAATGGTCTATATATGATGAGGAACTCAAATCAATTATAACTGTAGTTGGCTGCTCAGAGTTTAGTGCCGATATGAGACTAGTTGGCCCATCTAATGAATAATATATGCCTTTATACTTATACAAATTAACTGTTGACCCCCAGGCAAACATTTAACCAGCCCCCACAAAATAGATGAATTTTGTAAAGTTATGGTTATTCCTCTCAACATGTATACCTCTCTTCTCACCCAAAAAGGACTTGGTGTGGCTACCAAACAGATTAACTTAGTACCTTTTTACAACTATAATAGTTTAAAGATTAACATATAAACGAGTGATTTTCTTTACTCTATTTTTTGTTTCCTACAAGGTGTACGATATCTGAATTGGACCCGACTAAATGAATTTGGGAAATATCACATTAGAGGTAAAATGCTCCTAATAAAGGTGTTATACCCCGACTTGAACCCGAAACCTCCAGTTAAATATCTAATCCTAATAGACTTCTCTCTAAGCTGTTCATAATGTTTCCACATGTTTTTTATTTTTTTTAAGAAAAAAAAAAAAGCAAGGGAGGGTTAATTATATTGAACAGCAATTTCGAGCTTATGAAAACTGGTCCAAGTAATGGACATCACCAACACCAGTATACCCCAAGGAATAAAATCCCATTTTAACTTTTAAATTAATATTTCCCGGAGCACTAAATAGATTAAACGTCATATTCACCTATAAGGTAAAAAATCATTTCGGTATATCAGCACATATAGTAACTTTTAAGGAGTAAGGACTAAAGAAGCTCTAGGGTTTAATTCCTTGGAGTGCTAATCCTGCACGAATGAGTTACCATATCGACGAGAAAAGGCACTGCTTTTTCCGGAGATTAGAAGCTGGCACTGATCAAAATGGTTCCTTGATTTATGACTATGACTATGAGGTAGGTTAGCAGTGAAAAATATGAAGAGACAGACAGACAGATACATAGATAGATAGATAGATAGATAGATAGATAGATAGAGAGAGGGAGGGAATTGCAGACTGTATGATCTATGTTAAGGGTAAAAAAGAGAAGTAGGAGTGACAGTTTCTCTTAAATAATCAGAAGGAAAAGATGATGCTGGGACACGTACAGTTTGTGGGCTTGAAATAGCTGCTGTTAGCAGATAGTAGCACAGTCCATTATTCATTCTGTTGGTCTGCAGAAGATATCAGATTGTATGGGATCCTCCATTTATGATTTCTTATTTATTTAAACTGTGGGGTAATGAGGTGATCATCCATTTATGATTTCTGCCTTATATTTGGTTTCATTTCAATCTGCAAGAGTGAGAAATTGGGAAATGAAGTATATAGTTCATAGTAGCTTAACCTAGGGATCAGCAACTTGCGAGATTTGTAGCAAACTAGGGTTCTAAAAATTAGGTGCTTATAAATTGCGCAATTATGACAAAAAATTCAGTAATGATCAGCTTTTGGCCTGTTATGACTTTAGCCAGCTCTAGCTAGTCCTAGTTAAGAAAGCTGCCGCCTGTCAAAAACATCTTCTAAATTGTTTTCGTTAGGGTTTTAACGGTGGTTAAGGTGAAGCTCCAGACACCTTTCTTTCTCTCTAGAGACCAATAGTCAGAACTAATGTTTCAAAGGCGAATCCAAAATTAAAATTTATTGATTTCAAAATGAGTACTTAATTTTTTGTATCTATTGATGTATGTATGTATGGGCAGCCAAGGGCGAAGCTACATATCTCGAAGGGTGGTCAACTGACCACTCTTCCTCAAAAATTACTACGTATATAGATAAATATTAAGTTTTAGAGGTATATAACATATAGTAATACAGCTTCTCCTTTTTAATCCTACACGCCGAGGGTCGATTGGAAATAGTCTCTCTGCCCTTTTGAGCAGGGATAAGGCTTGTCTACATATTACCCTCCCCAGACCCCACCTGGTGGGAATATACTGAGTAGTAGTTGTTGTTGTTGTAAATACTCTATGTCCCATTTCCTTGAATATTCTTGAGGAAATTCTTAATTTTGCCACTTAGGACAGCAAGCTAAGATTTTTATTAGCATTTTAAATGTATGTTGAATTCTGCACAGTGTTACTTTTCCTTCTCCAGTTACTAATTAAATAGAACAGTTGTTTGGGATTTGATCATTCTTCTTAATTGTCCTTTTCTTCTACAGAAGTTGAACTATAATGATTTTTTTTGCAAATCAATTAGTAAATCTTAAGAATTCGTGGAGTTCCTTTTAACACTTTAATAAACTGAAAGATGTGAAGAAATTAATTAAAATGAAAAAAATTCCTTGATAAGGAAATTGTAGCTGGTTTAAGTTAGTAAAGTCCAAGCTGCTGCATGCAAATCTCACTGCAAAATATATAGAAGTGGTCCTTTATCTCTGTGTGTACGTACTAAATGGGAAGTCTTTTAAGAACTTTTATGTGGTTTGGTCCCTCATCTACAAGTATAGCTGCAGCTTCTATCAATAAAATAATCTCATCCAGCTAATGAACTCCTACTGTATATATGCACCACAACTTTGGGATACCATTCGTTTTTCATGATTATGTAAATTAATTATGTCAGCATCTTTCAAAGGTATTATATATGGTACTGGTTTTTGTCAAGGATTTAATTATTCTGCTCTCTTTACATTTTTTAATTGTCAAGGCATGCATATGAAATAATTAAGTAACTAGGATGATTAGCCATATAATTTCTTTTGTACTAGTAGCAGTTTTCTTTTTTTAAGTCTAGGGTGGTCCATATGTGAGGTTAACAGTCTACCTTTCTTTTGTAGCATCATTAAATAGTTTATGACAACTGAAAATTAAAATGTGAAACTATGTTAGAATGACCAGTTGACTAATTCATTTTGCAAACAATTTATTCATGGAATAGTCTAAATATGGGAAAAGTTATATGTGCCATTAGTGTAGCAGACCAATGCGTAATTTATTCTATTTTCAAGATTATAAATTTTCATTAGAAGAAGATTTACATGTAGTTAAATATATATTTCTTGGGTGGCCTGATAGTAATATAAACGAGTCTCTTTTTTTTTTATAAGGCATCTCATTTTATAGATATCACATAATAGTAGAGTTCATACAATTATAATTTTCCGGTGGGGCATTCACTATTTGACTATTACATACCATGTCCCCAAGGACATTTTTGTCTAAACGAATCTCTAAACTAACGATAATATATAACTTAAAATTAAATTAGTCCTAGTAACTCTAGCTATCAAGTCTGTACGTGTCAGCAAGTGTAAGCGCCACATTGCCATAAATTTGCCATACTTCTACTTTCCTCTATGATATAAGGCAAAGTAAGAATCTAATTAACATTTCTTCTTTCCCAAAACTGTAACTATCCTGTAAGTTTATTCTCTGTATATGAGTTGTTCTTTGAAATTTGGTCTAAGCATCCCATTTTGATGCAAGGCTGAGCGTATAAGAGGACTTAATGTTATCAAAAGCTCATCCATTCTCAAGGTTGTGAGACAAGTTGAACTTTATCTGCAGCAAAAACCTAATGTGAGTTTAACTTGTGACCTTTAACCTTCTGATTGTTTATTCAAAGAAGTAATTTAATTTCTTTATCTCCAGCTAGATATTAGTCATCTTCAGCAAATCGTGATTTAGAGGAGTTATTTTGGAGGTTCAATTTGTTGTAAACACCAATAGCTAGCAACCCTAATTATCTTCATAACTCCAAATTTATCCAAATTGGACTTAAGTTACAAGAAATTTTACACATATACTCTTCTCGTGATTGGATATCTCCTTATATTCCTTCTTGTGAAGATAATTTGCAATCAGATCACTAATTTTAATTTCATTTCTATCCTCTACTTGATGCTTAATGTTCTTTTTTCTTTTTTCTTTTCTAGTTGTTGATTATTGTAGATCGACGATGAAGAACGACAGATAATATCATGATCAATTCAAGTGGAAACAGTTTTCAGGCGAAGCAAGAATCTGGTGGAACCAACAACAGTAAATTGACCTCAAAGGCTACTACATCAACAAGTTCAAGGCAGTGGGGAGGCTTTAAAAATCCAAGAATTGTACGTGTATCGCGTACTTTTGGTGGAAAAGATAGACACAGTAAAGTCTGCACAATTAGGGGTCTTAGAGATAGAAGAATTAGGCTTTCACTGCCTACTGCAATTCAATTGTATGATCTTCAAGATAGACTTGGTCTCAACCAACCTAGTAAAGTTGTAGATTGGTTAATTGAAGCCACTAAACATGAAATCGATAAACTTCCACCATTACAGATACCACCAGGATACTTTGCTCAGTTCCAAGACGATCATCATTTTGATGCAGCTAATTTGAGAGAAAAATCCAAGGTAATTGATACAGACACGGTGTATGGAAAAAACAAGTCTATTGCTTCAAATGAGCAAGAAAACCAAGAAGAAATCGGAGGTTATGTTCCTCAAATTTCAGCACAGAGTTTCTTTCCATTAGGCAATAGATCTCCTAATTTACCAGGCCTGATGAACAACAGCATGCCTTTCAATTCATACTACCCATGGGAGCCTAATTCGAGTTTGTCTTTAGCTCATTTTGGACAACACCAAACAGAAGAATCGTCCCAAAATAATTTTCCTTTATCATTGGCATCATCCTTGTCTTTACCTTCAGGTTCTCAATTATACTATAATCCAACAGCAACAACATTTTCACCTATGATTTCTCCTTATATGACCAATTATACCATTGGAAATGATCCGAGGGCGCAATTGAATCATTTCCATTTTTTAAGCTCAAGTTCACAACACATCCTTCCGAATCCACCAGTATCAACTCTTAACTTGATCAAACCCTTCAGTCTAAATGACGATCCAAGATGGATTCATTCAAGAGAAGATGACGTTGATAGCCAACCACATGAAGGCGGCGACAATTAATTCTTAGATTGTATCAGGAGAAGAAATTCTAGTATCTACTATGGGGCTTAAGTCCAAGAAATATCGGAAATTATACGTTTCTGCATGATACAATATTATTTCTAAGACAAGATCATGTACCGGATGGAGCAAACAAGATTATGCTACAGTAATATAGTAAGACATTCTATCTCTAATACTATATACGTTTATAAAGTTTTACTTCTTTTGTCTGCAAAAAAAAATATTACTTAACACACAGTTTATATTACCACTGTGTGGTAAATGAGTATTGTATTTGCAGTTTTTTTTGTGGTTCCTTTTCATTTTCTTCCTTCCTCGTTTGTTGGTGATTCTTTTTTTTTCTCCCTCGGGTGTTATTAATGTTTTATAATTCTACATTTTGGGTTCTAGCTTCTGAACATTTGGAATATGATTAACTATTTTGTTATACATATCGAAAGTGTCTTTAGCATTATACTTTGCATTCTTCTTAGAATAAACAGTTGCCATACAACTGTAAAATAAATACTATAAATGATATGGAACATATCATATTTAGATGTGCACTAAAAATAGACCTTACCTCATCTTGTTTAATGTTTACTTGAAGTTTTCAGTTCTTAGAAATAGGATATTGCTACATTAAGAAGCTCATTTACTCATGTGTCAGTCTGACCAATATCGCATAATTGTCAAATTATGAGAGCCTTTGATTGACCACCAAATATCAAATAAAGATATCTACTGCTTCATCTACTTGAAGCTTTTATTGATGCATGCATGCAAATGTTAAACTTCCCTTTTGACATCTGATTAAGTGAACTTCTTTGATATCTAAGGTTTAGACAAATTAGTTGTAAATTTCCTCAATATTCTTTCTGCAAAAAGGAAATAATTACTTCTTGTCTCAAACTTATGCTCTTGCAAGTAGAAGTCTTAAGATCATAATGGTTCACGGTTGTTATTAATTCTTTTTCTCGAACAATATTAGTTGATGATGGATAACTACGAGTAATTTCCTAATTATATTTCTTTTTTTGGTGTTTGATGCAAGCTATCCATAAGAATATATTTGTTGGAAATATAAAAGAAATGATGGGTAATTGAAAAGAAACTTTTGTATTAAATTGACTAGAAGACAAATAACACACCACACAATATAATATTTTTAATCTCACAATCACTTTTTCTCTCACACCACTTTCTAAAATTATTTTGCAATACAATAAAAAACACACACAAACACTATTTTTTCTTCTTCCACTCTAAGTGCTTCTGCACTCTATTCTCCCTTTTTACAAACTGACTTCTCTCTTGTTTTCTCTTTGTTTTTCTTCTCCTTGCTTCTCATACAATTTCAAACAACACTACTCCTATATATAGTAATAAAAAGAAGTGTGAAAAAATGCAAATTTTGTCCAAGAAATACGGCTAGGTAGGTGCCACCAACCTTTGAATGGTCAAATTCCCACATTTTCAATACGTGCTCCTTCTAGATGGACGGTGGAAGAGTTTGGAATTCTAACACTCCCTCTCAAACTCGATTTTGCATGCCAATCATACTTTTAAATTTGTTGAACACATATGTCTTCAATGGCTTTGTAAAAATATCTGCAATTTGTTCTTCAGTTCTGCAATAAATTGATTCCACAACCTTGTTCTTCACTTGCTCCCGGATAAAATGATACTTTGTATCAATATGCTTGCTTCGGCTGTGGGAGACTGGATTCTTTGCAAGTGATATAGCAGACTTATTGTCCACATATATAGTGACTGGCCCTTCTTGCTTCTGATGTAGCTCAGTCAGAATATTCTTTAGCCAAATTGCTTGACATGTGCACGCTGCTGCAGCCATATATTCCTCTTCACATGATGAAAGTGCAACTGTCTGTTGCTTCTTTGATGACCATGAAAATATTGCTGAGCCAATGTGAAATGCATATCCTGATGTGCTTTTCCGATCATTTATGTCTCCACCATAATCACTATCTGAATAGCCAATTAACTTTGAATCTTCAGAACATGTATAGTATAAACCATGATCAACACTTCCTTTGATGTATCTCAAAATTCTCTTAGCTGCACTGAAGTGATCTTGTCTTGGCTGCTCCATATATCTGCTAATTAAGCCAACTGCAAATATAATATCTGGTCGAGTAAAAGTCAAATACCTTAAGCTTCCGACCAGACCATTGTATAGTGTAGGATTTATTGGCTCTCTATCTGAATCAGCTTTCAACTTCATTCCTGCCTCGATTGGTGTTGATACTGGCTTGCATTCTTTCATTCTGAACTTGCTCAAAACTTCTTCTGCATTCTTCTTTTGGGATATGAAAATCCCCTCTTCACTTTGTTTCACCTCAACTCCAAGAAAGTAAGACATTTCACCAATATCTGTCATTTCAAACTCTTTAGTCATTGCCTTTTTGAAATCATCAAACATACCTGGGTTGTTTCCTGTGAAGATCATATCATCCACATATAGGCACACGATCATAATATCTCCATCTTCATATTTCTTTGTGTACAAAGCATGCACATATGGACTCTTCACAAAACCACTCTTCTGAAAGTACTCATCTATTCTTGTGTTACAAGCTTTTGGAGCTTGCTTCAATCCGTATAGTGCCTTCTTCAACCGATAGACTTTATCTTCCTCTCCTTTTATCACATATCCTGGTGGTTGCTCAATGTAGACTTCTTCTTCAAGGTAACCATTGAGAAAAGCTGATTTCACGTCCATCTGGTATATCTTCCATTGCTTTTGTGCTGCAACTGCTATAAGAAGTCTGATGGTATCTATCCTTGCAACTGGTGCAAATACATCTTCATAGTCAATTCCATATTCTGCTTGTAGCCTTTTACCACCAATCTCGCCTTGTTCTTTTCCACTTTTCCTTCTTGGTTGGTCTTTGTCTTGTACACCCACTTTACTCCGATTGTCTTGTGACCTTCTGGCAAGGTTGTAAGCTCCCACGTGTCATTTCTTTTGATTGCAGCAATTTCATCATTCATGGCTTTCCTCCATTTTTCATCTTCTGCAGCTTCTTCATATGTTACTGGATCACATTCAGCCATCAAACAAAATAATGAATAGTCAAGTGTAGTTTGTACTGAATCTGTAGCATCATAGATATCACTCAGGCTTCTCATTTTTGCTGGTGCTCCCCCTGAACTGTTGCTGCTGGTACTGCTTCCTGAAGATGATGGTGTAGCTGCAGGTGTTGTTGGCATAGGACTTGGTGAAGGACTTTTGTTATTTCCTTCTTGAAGTGTCTTCTCCTCTGAGTCATCATCATCTTCAAAGAATAAGCCTTCCACTTTCTTTTCTTCTTCACTCCATCTCCAGTAAATTGCTTCAGCGAACTCTACATCTCTTGAGATGATCACCTTTTTCGTTTGAGGATTGTACAGTCTGTAAGCTTTACTCCTGAGATCATAACCAATATAAATGCATTTCTCTCCTTTATCATCCAGCTTCTTTCTCCTTTGATCTGGAATGTGGCCATATGATATACAACCAAAAATTCTTAGATGACTTATTTCTGGTTTCTTGCCACTCCATGCTTCATTTGGCGTCTTGAACTGCACGCTTTTTGTTGGACATCGATTTAGGAGATAGGCAGCACATTGAAGTGCTTCAGCCCAGAATGTTCTTGGCAGGTGCTTTTCTTTCAGCATGCTCCTTGCCATATCAAGAATTGTACGATTCTTTCTTTCTGCAATCCCATTTTGTTGTGGAGAGTAGGCAGCTGTCAATTGATGAACTATTCCATGCTGCTTGCAAAACTCATCAAATAATTTGGAAGTATATTCCCCTCCTCTATCTGTTCTGAGTATCTTGAGATACTGACCGCTTTGCTTTTCTGCCATTGCTTTGAATTCCTTGAATTTATCAAAGGCTTCTGATTTTTCTTTGATTATATACACCCAGGCTTTTCTATTGAAATCATCAATAAAGTTGAGATAATACCTACTTCCTCCAAGTGATGGAATGTCAAACGGACCAGCAATATCCGAATGAACCAACTGCAATGGTCTCCTGGCTCTCCATGACTTTCCAACTTCAAAACTTTGTCTGTGTTGCTTTCCTTTCATGCAACTTTCGCACAACTGATCTGGTTGATTTATTTGTGGCAATCCACTCACCATATTTGCCTTAGACAACAACTTTAATCCAGTGAATCCAAGATGCCCAAATTTGAGATGCCACAACCACGAACTATCTTTTGTGATGGCCTTCATACATCTTATGGCTTCCGTATTGATATTTAACTTGAATAGGTGATTTCTTGTCATATCAACTTTTGCAATCAACTCTCCCTTTTGATTTCTTATGACATGAGAATTATTCTTCATGTGTATATCATATCCTTTCTCCAAAAGCTGACCAATACTGAGAAGGTTGCTTTTCAGGGATGGAATATAATAGACCTCCGAGATATACGACTTGCCTCCATTCTTTGTGAAAATCATAATCTTCCCTCTGCCTTTGACTGGAACTTTTGATAAGTCTCCAAAAGTCACCTCTCCTTGAACTTCTTCATTTAATTCTATGAATAGCTCCTTTCTTCCACACATATGATTACTGGCTCCGGTATCAAGGTACCAGACATTCTTTCTGCTATCTTCTTCACCTTTGTAAGTGAACAACACGGCGGATTCATCAGTTTTTTCTTCATTTGTTGTATAATTACTCCTTTCCTCAACGTTAGCTGCATCTCTACACTCATAGCTAAGATGGCCAAATTTGTTGCAATTATAACACTGCAACTGGGATTTATCACTTCTTTGTTGAAATCTTCCTCCTCCTCGGGTTATGAAACCGCGACCTCGGCCACTATTATATGTTCCTCGACCACGTCCATATGTTGCTGCATCTGTGTGAAATTTTCTAATTGTTTGGTCATAACCACCTCGTCCGACACGTCCACCTCGAGTGTTGAATCCTCCGCGGGTATTGAGACCTCCTCTGTATCCACCACGATTTCCTCTGCCACGTGCAAAATTGCTCCTTGCTTGGTTTCCATCAAGAGACAACTTGCTTTGAAAAGCTTGCTCTAAATTGTTAGAGCCTTCATTCAGATTCATTCTTTGCTCGTGACTTGAAGAGAACCCACAAGCTCGTCAATTGATATAACTGACAAGTCTTTGGCTTCTTCAATAGCAGTGACAACGTAATCGAACTTTCTTGTTAGTGAGCATAGAATTTTTTCCATGACTCTAACATCATCTAGAATCTCTCCATGTCTTTTCATCTCTTTGGCCACCTTTTGCACTCTTGAGAAATATTCTGAAACAGGCTCTCCACTTTGCATTTTCAGGTTCTCAAACTCGGCTCTAAGTGATTGGAGCCGCACCTTTTTGGCTGTATCTACTCCTTGGCAAGACTTCTGTAATGTCTCCCATGCCTCCTTTGATGATTTTGCATCTGAGATTTTTTCAAAGGTTGATTCATCAACACCTTGAAAAATTAAGAAAAGAGCCTTCTTGTCCTTCTTTCGTAAATCTTTAAGCGTCTTTCGTTGTGCTTCTGATAAGGCTACATCAGTTGCAGCATTAGCGGGCTCCGTGTATCCATCTTCTACAAGATCTCATATATCTTGGGAACCTAGTAGAGTCTTCATCTGAATACTCCAATTTTCATAGTTTGTCTTTGACAACTTTGGAATTTGTGGCTGCATCATATCTGCCATTTTTGATCGAACGTGGCTCTGATACCACTTGTTGGAAATATAAAGGAAATGATGGGTAATTGAAAAGAAACTTTTGTATTAAATTGACTAAAAGACAAACAACACACCACACAATATAATATTTTTAATCTCACAATCACTTTTTTCTCTCACA
This sequence comes from Nicotiana benthamiana, assembly GCA_034376525.1. NCBI lineage: Eukaryota > Viridiplantae > Streptophyta > Magnoliopsida > Solanales > Solanaceae > Nicotiana > Nicotiana benthamiana. Next base: position 104,906,252 of record CM067335.1, on the reverse strand, counting down.
CCACTTTCTAAAATTATTTTGGAATACAACAAAAAACACACACAAACACTATTTTTTTTCTTCCACTCTAAGTGGTTCGGCACTCTATTTTCCCTTTTTCCAAACTGACTTCTCTCTTGTTTTCTCTTTGTTTTTCTTCTCCTTGCTTCTCATACTATTTCAAACAACACTACTCCTATATATAGTAATAAAAAGAAGTGTGAAAAAATGCAAATTTTGTCCAAGAAATACGGCTAGGTAGGTGCCACCAACCATGGTATGCCACCAACCTTTGAATGGTCAAATTCCCACATTTTCAATACGTGCTCCTTCTAGATGGACGGTGGAAGAGTTTGGAATTCTAACAATATTTACTAGTCATTTAAATTTGTATGGATGTAAAAGCTAGTACAATTTAATAGTGAACCTTAGCTAGAGTACTGATGACTTGCTTTTCTTACTATATATGTTGAGTTGTCCCACATCGGAGGGATTTGAGGTCCTTGGTCTCCTTATATGGCTTGAGCAATCCTCACCTCATAAGATAGCTTTTGGGGTTGAGTTAGGCCCAAGGTCCATTCTTTTCATGGTATCAGAGCCAGACTCATCCCAATTACTGTTACCCATGTTGGGCCTCCATTTATGTTGTCCACGCTCCAGAGATCTGGGCGTGAGGGGGGTGTTGAGTTGTCCCACATCGAAGGGATTTGAGGTCCTTCGTCAACTTATATGGCTTGAGCTCCTTACCTCATAAGCTAGCTTTTGGGATTGAGTTAGGCCCAAGGTTCATTCTTTTCAATATATTCTACTGTTGTACAGTTGTATCGCTAAAATTTGCCATCATTTTCTAATTAGTAATACTTGCTAGTTTATTCGACTAAAAACTTGGAAGTCTGAGTTAGATTCTCAGAGGAGTTTATTGTTTGTGAGACCACAAAAAGAAGTTATTGGGACCAGAAGCATGCACGTAGTAAAAGTTGATTTCTGGAACTTGAGAACACATGTATATTTTAGTTATGTTGGTAATTCTTCTCCAGTAATATATTAGTCTGTAAATTTATGAACATAAGTTGACCAAAATTAAAACCATTTCAAAAAAGAAATTTATGATCGTATATTACACTAATCAAATGATCACATTGATCACAAATTCCCAAACTAGCTGTCTGTAGCAAAGAGTTTATGCGGGTAGCATGCATGCGTTGGCATAATATTTACTTTCGGTTTCTAAGTAAAAATTTAAGTTAGTGCAAGCAAAGGCGGAATCAGAATTTGAAGTTTGTGGGTTCGGGATTTTAGTTCGTTTATATTATTGAGTTTTAAATTAACAATTTATACATATTCAATAAAAAGTTTTAACATAAATATAGGTTTTGAACCAAAGTTATTAAATTCGACCGAACCCGTAAATGATATGTTAGCTCCGCCCTAAGTGCAAGGAACTATGAGGTGAATGGTCTCCTCTTATAATTATGGGTTGTTTGGTTGGTGGAATGGAATAGAAAAGGATATCCTATGGGTTGGGATCATCTTCTAGGTGGGATGGCTCATCCCATTAGTTTAGTACAAATTAAAATGGTTAATTTTTCGGACTAATTAATATTATAACCAAATGTGAGGTAAAAATAATCACGTATTTTACCCCAAGATTATTAATTTATTATCCTTATTCCACCGACCAAAGGATAAGAATCGTATCTTGATTAATGATTTTATTGCTAGGGTAAAACGTAACAAAGTAAACTCACATCTTCGTCTTCACCCTTTTGGGTGCTGTTCACTAATAATTGAACAAAAGCTGTTCACGTACGCCTGGGTGTGACAGACATAATCTTAGAAATGAGTACATTTTAAACAATTGTAATAATCAAATTTTCTGAGCAAGTTTTCGAACTTTAAGATGAAAGAATGTACAAAACGGATTGGTGTTGAATTTCATCATCTGCCATCTCTTAAACTGCCTGCAGAAAAGCTTAATTATTCTTTATTACTCTATGTTGCTCGGATTTAGAGATGTCAATATGGGCCGGGCCAGGCTAGCCCAGCTTAGCCACGTGGGCTTTAGCGATTGAGGGGTTGGGCTAGCCCACCATTGTGATTGACCTTACAATGGTTAGCTCACCCCAGCCTTATGTGGGTTGGTAAAAATGGCGTGTAGTAGCCACTAATTAAGGGTATCTCTAATTTTTATCCACTACTTATAATGCTCAGCAAAAATAGCCACTACTCATACAAAAAAGACAAGTTTATCATTTCTTCCTCTCTTTCGCGTGGCTTTACTGTGCACATCGCCCCTACTCTCTCATTCCCACAGCAAACTGCTTATGCATTAACATCTTTCCTCAAATTATTACTCCTTCCTCCAAATTCACATGCAAATGCATGCCTTCAAGATGCAGAGTAGTAGAACTTAGGATTGTAAAGGGTCTCAACTACAATGTTTAAAAGCAAAAATATAATACTACAACTAAAGGGGAAAGACATTTGTATTATCCAAGATATGTCTATTATCATCTGAAATCTTAATCAAGGTGTTGTACATCTGTTAAAATATATCATTTTGATGACCACTTATTAAACAACTTCGGTAAGTTTATTAGAATCATCTCTTGCCATGCTAAAAGTGTAAGGTAGGGGTGTTCATCGGGCGGATTGGGCGGCTTTTACTCTTAAAGATTCGGCTTAACGGTTATCGGCTTTGAAATGTATTCATCCGTTAGCCACCCGATAAGATATCGGGCGGATTGGTATCGGGTTAACTCTTATCGGGCGGTTACCGGACGGTTTATCGGTTTAATACCTATGGGGGTTATCGAAAGAAAAATATGTCTTATCGTCTCAAACAACAACCACTGTAAGTTCTTGTTCCCGCCTGCTGTTTTCATTTACGCTTCTCTTAATGAACCTAACAAGCACCAGATCCTTCGTAATTTGTGATTTAAATTGTCACTACATAGAATGAATGATAACAGGATTAATTTTGATCGTTTGCAACAACTTATATCGATCATTTTTATTTTCAGGTTGTCAGAATCAACCGGTTCTGGTGAATCCTTTAGACCAGGAACATGGCAACCTCCCTCTTGAGATCACTCAAACTGTGGAAGCAGATTTATCTGGTTTTCTTTTGACGTTCTATTTTTTATAGTGACCCAGTGAATGCAGAAGTCGAACGCTAGGAATTAAGGCCACACGATGTAGCAATCTCATTCTTTGCCCGCATGTATGTTTTAGAATAATTATTCTTTCCTTTTACCAGTTTTAGGGTCCTGGAACTTTTGGATGAATAGTCCTCAAGCTGTGGAATCTGCAATTCTGCACCATGCTGCTTTACCGTTAAATATACTGTAAAATTCTGCTCTAATAATAAGCTCTTAAAAGAAAAATGAAATTGGAGTACTGTGTACTTGGGAAAATTACAGAAATATTGAAGACTTTCTTGCTTGTTATAGTCTTTTTCTTTTTGCATACGGACACAAGTCATCCCTACATGTTGTGAAAATAAGACATATATTCTTAACGGGTTAACGGATTATAGTCCGCCCCCAAACCGATAAGCCGTTAATAAAAAAAAATTCAATCCGTTCTCCGTCCGTTAAGCCGTTACTATTAATCCATTAAGCTTCGGTTCGGTTCGATTTTTGGTTTCAGGTCGGTTTTGAACACCCCTAGTGTAAGGGGGATTTTGATGTTATAATTTGGTGGTTGTTTTTCTGCAACTGTAAGTTAAAGGACTTTCCGTCCTTAACTTTGAGTTTCAGATTCAAAGGTTAAGGACAGACAGTCCTTAACTTATAATTTCAAGTTCAAAACTTAAGGAAAGGCAGTCCTTAAGTTATTGTTTCGAGTTTAAAACTTAAGGAGAGACAGTCCTTAACTTTGAGTTTAAAGTTCAAAAGTTAAGGACACATAGTCCTTAACTTACAGTTACACGTTCAAAAGTTAAGGACAAGCAGTACTTAACTTTGACTTACATGTTCAAAAGTTAAGGACAATTAGTCCTTAACTTTGACTTACAAGTTCAAAAGTTAAGGACGTTTGGTCTTGAAGTTTGAGTTCCAAGTTCAAAAGTTAAGGACATGTAACTTTGAAGTCCTTAACTTAGAGCTCCAAGTTCAAAAGTTAAGGACATGTAGTCCTGAAGTCCTGAACTTAGAGTTTCAAGTTCAAAAGTTAATGACATGTAGTCCTGAAGTCTTGAAGTTTAGGACATGAGCAGAAGGGTATTTTCGTCCGACCAGTTAAAGTTTATTAAACCAGTGGCTAAAGACTAAAGACATTTAAAACGCTGGCTTTAAAATAAAGACATGAGCCATTAGTGGCTATCTGTGCCATTCGCCCTGTGGGTTGTGGGCCCCACGGGCCGGCCCAGCATTTTAAAAAATATAATTATATATATATATATTTTTAAGTTCTAGCCTAAAAAAAGATATTTATTTAAAAATTAAAAAATATCTTAATGGAAAAAAATCGCAAAACTTAATAACTTTTATATTGTTCCAATATATCACAATAAATACTAAAAATAGTAAAAGACGGACTATATTTCATTCACTAGAAGTCAAAACTTATAACAAACTATTCAAGAGAACGTTCATGATGCTTATGAGATATCCAACACATCATCTTCATCAAACACATTTGAATCCGCTTGTGACAAGGTTGTCTTAACATCTTCACTTTTATCTACAATTCATATGCAATATTGATTAGTTAAGTATTAAAAATAATTAAATATTAAAAATTAATAATATTTAAATTCACATAAAAAATATTATAAGTTTGAGTTTGGAAAAATTTGTGCAGCAAATTTCAATAAGTAACAAGCGTTTGGACATTTTCATAATAAATGCAACATTTGTACTTTGTAAGAACACGTCACAAATGCTAAATGTTCATTTCGATGGTACAATGATTATAAGAATGCTAAGTACATCATGCACCATCATTGAAAGATCGAAATATTTTCTAGAATGGTCCTTCCAATACATGACAACATCATCTCTTGAAACTTCCCAAGATCAATATTTGGTTCCTCTTAGTAAATATCCAATTCTGACTTTTCATTTCTAAAGGTAGTATGCTTTTTATTTTTATATATTTTAAATAAATATTTTATTAGACCACGGGCCGGCCTCAGTCAAGCCGCGGGCTTACTCGGGCCGAGCTTAAAAGCCTCATTATTAAACGGGCTTCAAAAATTCTAGCCCAACCCTACTAAATTACGGGCTGGACTGGGCTGGCCCAGCAGGCCAAGCTCGTATTGACGGCTCTATTTGGACTCTTCGAAAATATTGTCGAGTCTATGTCGAATTCTCCAAAAACAATATATTTTTAAAAAATTCGATAGGGATGCAATAGTATTTTAGAAAATTCGCGCAACATAAATATTACTTGTACCTATTTGCAACCTAAGTATTCTCGAGTGTCAACTCACCAGTAACCAACTAGATAGTAGCATAATGCAGTTTGTCGTACCCATATAGGCAGTCTAATGCCAATGCATGCACAATAAAAGCTAGGACTGTATAAATTAAAGTGACAAATCGCATTAATTCGATAATTTGAATCAAATCGAAAAAAATATGATTATAGTTTGGTTTGATTTAATTTGGTATTGGAAAAAAAATTCGATCATATTTAATTTGGTTTGGTTTTAACTAAAAAATCTCAAATCGAAATCAAACCAACCCGATATTATATATATAAAAAATTTAAATATATTTAATACATACAAATATTTATTATAGTGTAGTTTATAAATATTTCTTAAGTTTTTTCATAGTTTTATCTTTTCACGTATTATTTCAAGTTTGAACTAATAATTTTTAGATGCTCCAATAAGTTTTATAGTTCATAACTGTTAGTAACTCAAATAAATCTTAAACCAATATCCAGTCAATACTAATGCTAATAAAAGACATTCAATTCAAGTATACTCTGAATAAACATAGTATTGAATATCTATTTTTTAGTTTTTCTGTGGTCATATAAATAATAGTACTTATTAATCGTATTTATTTTAGCACTAATTAGTAATTTTAAATAATGTTTGTTTCATTATGGCTTATTAATAATACCTATTTTATGTGATTTTATTATCTTTATTGTTGAATATTTTAATACAATGACATGATTCATCTCATATTTATGTTATTTTATTGAAAAACACCATATGTAGTTCTATCTTACTAGGATTAAAGGAATATTTGGAACACAAATTCTATATTTTTTGTTATGAAGACTTTATGGGTGGAAACCCCAAAAAAATCTAAAAACCCGAAAAATTCGAGAAAAACCGGGATTAAAACCTGACTTTTATTGGTTTGGTTTTTAGATTTAATAACTCGATACAATTGGTTTGATTTGGTAATTAGAAAATCCGAACCAAGTACACCCCCAATAAAAGGCACCTCCTATTTGCTTGTCAACTACTATCAATAATAAACAGCGTTTGCCGTTAAACTAGAGAGAACACTGTTGAGTTGTCTAGTTTGGTTTGTCCAGTCACTGGTTTAAATTCCTTGTAGCCCTGCAACCTTTTCTTTTTTGTTTCTTTTCTCTCTTGTTGATCAATCGTTTTGATTCTCATTCAAAACCAGAAAGTTAATCAAGAACATCAGTCCACATAACGTTCAATGAAGTGGGTAATTGAGAGGCGGAGTCAGAATTTGAATCTTATAGGTTTAGGATTCTAATTTTTTGAAGTTATTGGGTTCTAACTTATAAATTTTATAAGACAAATATAAAATTTGGACAAAAGTTACTGGGTTCGGCCGAATATGTACGCGAAGGCGGGCTCCATAATAACCTAAAAACTAGGGTCTGGATTGCAACATATAGTAATTTCTTTTTAACTTAAGCTTTGACAAATCCTTACCCAATATTTATGTTAGTGGCAGATAACAAATATATGATAGAATGGTCAAGACGAACATAATTTACAACGGATACGGGATACCACTACTATAAGAAAAAATCACTGGCAATACAATAAATATGTAACACCAGGTTATTTATAAATCTAAATAGCCGCCTATTCAATCAATTAACCTAAAAATGATCGACAGATGTATAGTATAATACATAATTTATAGATTTCAACTAGGAAAAGTAAATAATAAATCTACTGACTAATTATGTAACTAAAGATTCCATTTTTATTTATGTTGAACACTAGTTGGTCAACTTTGGTCTAAGTAAAATTGTACTACAGACAAGTTAAAAAGAAACCCTAGAAACAAAAAAACTTTAAGAGGAAAAGGAAGGTTATAATATGAATGAGTACAAGCATGGAAGCAAGAAAAGGAGAGGTATTTGGAATATATAATTGTTCTATGCATGACAGTGGTTGAAAGGGAAAGGTGATAAGCAATGGACAGAGATTGGATTGCATCAGTAGTACTCTATTCACTAGATTCAAGAACCTTTTTTTTAAAGAATGGCCACACAAAACTCCAACTTGGGCTAAAGTTGAAAAAGGTTTCTGTGGTCCTCTTTATAAAAGAATTGTACTGCTTTTATTATAAGTTAGGACATGCACTGATAATTACAAGTATATAAAAGTGAAATTAGCATATAACCTGAAAAATATATAGCTCCCGTTAGGTCATATATTTTGGTTTCATTTTTTCAATTTTTTTTTTAAAATATTATTTGTTTATGAAATATGATTATATTTTGGAGGGGAAAAAATCAAAAAATTTCAAGTTGGTTTAGCGGAGTTTTTTGGTGAAATTTTTTTTCCACTCAACAAATTTCAAGTTTATTTTTTTAAATAAAATGCATGTCCAAATACTCGACTTCCAAAAATTATTTTCAAAATCCTTTTTTTCAAGTTTCAACCAAATTTATGTTCAAGTAACCTCAGGTGTACACCAACAGTAGGCATCGCTGCTGCCATGGGTGAACCCAAAGTTGTACGAGAAAATAACGGGCCCGTTGATGTGCAAACCAACGATGGAATGCTTACAGCGATCCTTAAGAAAATGGAGGAAATAGAAAACGAAAACAAAGCACTCCGCGACCAAATGAAATAACATCAGGAGAGGATACACAAGATCCCCAGTCCTCCCAAATTCCTACCAAAATGCAACGTGGGGAGGTTCGTCGAACAACCGTATACTAAAAAAGTTGCCCCGCACTCCATCCCGAAAACCTTCAACATGCCGCCCTACTTGAGGGTATACGGTGGAACCACAGATCCCGAGGACCATCTGGTCCATTATGTCACAGCCGTGGGCAACGACCTATCAAAAGAACATGTACCATCTGTGCTACTGAAGAAGTTCGGCAAGACGTTGACAGGAGGGGCCCTGACAGGGTACTCTCAGCTATCAGCTAGGGCAATATCAACGTTCGAAAAAATGGTGGATAAGTTCGTCACTGCCCATTCAGGTGCAAAGAAAGTGGAAGCAAGGGTCAACCACATCTTCGTCGTCAGGCAAATCACAGGAGAGGGATTCAGGGACTTTCTGGCCATGTTTAATAGGGTAAGGATGAGTCTGCCAAACGTGTCGGAAGGTATGGCAGTTGCCGCTTTCAAGAACGGACCAAACAGGGACGGTTCGAGGGCAACTAAGAAGAGTCATACCATCAAATTATATTTCCTTTGTCCCACCTAAGATGAAATTATATTTCCAATTATATATATGATCATTATTATAATATTTTAACGAGAGAATTTATGCACTATTAACTGGATTACCCCAACATGATAATTACAAGTATATTAAATGTGAAATTAGCATATAACCTGAAAAATATATAGCTCCCGTTAGGTCATATATTTTGGTTTATTTTTTTAATTTTTTTTGAAAATATTGTTTATTTATGAAATATGATCATATTTTGAATGGGAAAAAATTCAAAAATTTTCAAGTTAGTTTAGGGGAGTTTTTGGGTGAAATTTTTTCTTCCACTTATAAAATTTCAAGTATTTTTTTTCCAAATAAAATACATATCCAAACATAACTTCGACTTCCAAAGATTAATTTTTAACACAACTTCAAAAACTTTTTTAAACTTTCAATCAAATTTATATCCAAACGCTAGCCAAGATATGTTATCCTACTGCGACAAGATTGAAATATACCAATAGTGACAAAATTCCTTATATTGTGAGTGTGCCTAAGTTAAATCTTTTTCTAACGTGCACCCGGTGGTGTAATGGATTAATCTTATTACTTGTGCTCTTGATCGTTTTGTATATTTTCTTTTCGGTGGATATAAGAAGAAGAAGAAAAACTAGTAGGAAAAATTGTAATTAATTAAGATATCTAATGGCTCTTTTTTCCTATGGGCCAAGCAAAGGAAAATGCTATCTTCACGTGAGAAAGCTAATCTTAGTATTAATGTTATCGGAGGCTGTGGTCCATTTGCTTGAATATATATATATATATTTATTTATTGGGAAAATTTGGTTCCCTGTGTTCTTAGGTTATCTATGCACGCCTTCGACGTAGAGAACGGCCTAATTGAGGCCGACTCGAATAAGGTCGGCCCCAGTAAGCGGACGGACCAAGCGACAAGACTCAAGACGTTGTCGCTTAAAGTTCTAACTTTCCCGTACACTGAGACCACCAACCCCTTGTACTTTATTTGATTATTTCGAGGAAGGTCCCTTAATATATAAAGGGGACCTTCCCTTTGTAAAGGACTCATGTGTATCTTATTATGAAGAATATACAACTTTCTCTCTCTCTCTATCTCTGTCTTTCCTGTGAAAAGTTTATTACCTGCTTCATTGTTCTTAAATTTTAAGCTACCTTCACTATTATCAGAGATCTTAATAAAACGATTTTCGCTAGTTTATATTACCCTTGATTTCGATTAACCCCTATTATTTTTTAATTGTTCTTGAGCTTAACAAGTACTTAACTTTTTAGCCAAACAATATGCGCCGTCTGCGGGGAATTCCTCAATCAAAGTTGTAGTTTGCTTCCAGATATCCTTCAAAAAACCACCTTCTACAACCTAGAATGGCTTAATACAACGCAAGACTGAAAGCTATCATGGATGCTAGAGCCGGTCTTATGGTCCCTTTCAACGCGGCTACTGAAGGGGATGCGCCACACGCAACCCTTAGTACCCTGGTAAGCTTGGAAAACCTACCTTCCCCTTCTGAAGATCTGGCGATTCCACGGGAAAAAGAGGCATCTACATCTACAACCAAAGAAGCATCCCCAGAGGTAAAGAGGCTATTGGAAGAGTAGTTAACAAGTGCTCTGGGTAGCTTAGCCGGAATACCACCCAACAACGTGCCCGCCGATGCTCCAGCTCACAGGGGGACGCTCACAGCCATCCTCAAAAAGATGGAAGAAATGGAAAACGAAAATAGGTCGCTTCGCGACCAGATGAAGGAGCACCAAGAGAGTGGACAAGATCCCGGGTGCACCTAAGTTGCTGTCAAAGCGAGACATGGGGAGGTTCGTTGAACAACCCTACACCAAAGGAGCTGCACCTTACCCCATCCCAAAGACCTTCAAATGCCCCCATATTTGAAGGTATATGACGGGACATCAGATCCCGAGGACCACATAATTCACTACATCACGACGGTCAGAGGTAATGATTTATCAAAGGAACAGGTACCATCCGTACTTCTGAAGAAGTTCGGCAAAACACTAACAGGAGGGGCCCTAACATGGTACTCCCAGTTGCCAGCCAAAAGCATCTCCACATTCGAGGAAATGGCAGATAAATTTGTTACCGCCCACGCGAGAGCCAAAAAAGCAGAAGCTCGGGTCAACGACATCTTTGCTGTCCGACAGGCCTCAGGAGAAGGGCTCAGAGAATTCTTAACCAGGTTCAACAGGGTCAGGATGAGCCTACCAAACGTGTCCGAAGGCATGGCAGTCGCAGCTTTTTAGAATGGACTCAGCAGGGACGGCTCACGGGCAACCAGAAAACTCCTTAGCCGTCTTATGAAATATCCCCCCACCACCTGGGAAGAAATCCACAAAGCCTACTGCGCCGAGGTATGTGGAGATGACGACGACCTTAATGGCCCGACCAGGTGGCTAATAGAGGTAAACCTAGAAATCTGAAGAGACCGACGCAATGAGGGACGACGGGAACAAGTCCCACGCCTTAACAGGGAGAGACATCAACCCTACATCAGATCTTCACAACCACCAAGGCATGCGGATGCCTTGCAACGACATGTCGCTCACTGAGGAACAACAGAGGTATGCCTCTTTCATTATCCGCACATAACTTTTGTGTGTCTACTTCAGAAGTAGTGTACGCACTGGAGAAGCTGGGCAACAGAGTACAAGACTGGAGACTGCATAGGTCTCTGACAGGAGGTGGTACAGCTGCTGAACCAATGGTTCTTGAAAGAACTGCCCAGCGACAAAGGAAAGCTCAACTTCGTACGCGGGCGGGAACAACCTCACGGCCCACCAAGGCCTCCCTCACCAACGTGCACCATCAATATGATCATTGGGGATGGCAATGACTCAGCGATCAACCATGTCAAATTCACCACCACTCACAAATTGAAGCGAACCATCGCTCACGAACGGTATGACAACTTCGAAGATAGTAGCACCTTCGATAAGTCTGATACCGACGGTTTGTTTTTCCCCCATTATGATTCCTTAGTTGTTACTTTACGCATAGTAGATACTAATGTAAAAAGGATCATGGTCGACGATGGCAGCGACGCATGTATCATTCATCCAAGAGTCCTTGCATTAATGGGACTCGAGGATAAAATAATTCCACGTTGCATAACACTAATTGGTTTTAACAATGCAGTTGAAAGAACCTCTAGCGAGGTAACGCTGCCCGTCCTGGCAGAGGAGTTACGATGGAAACTACTTTCCACGTAATGAACCAAGAAACGGCATACAACACCATCATAGAACGTCCATGGATACATGCCTTGAGGGCAGTCCCCTCCAGTTTTGATCAAGTGATCAAATTCCCAACCTCATGGGGAGTGTACAGTATACGGGACGAGCCACGCACTACCCAAGAGTGTTATAAAATAACTCAAGATTGCACTCACACAAAGTAGCTCAAATGAGCAAGCGCGGAGGTATAGCAATTGGCCCTATCAGGGACTAAGGTCCAACCATTAGAAGACGCCATCAAAGATCCTGACGACGTCGAAGCTAGCAAGTCCACGGACGAAGACCTCAACCCGTCCAGCTGAGCAATAGCGATTCCACAAAGAAGGCTTACATAGGCCACGGTCTTTCAAATCCAAGAAAGTATCATGAATTTCTATCTAACCACGCAGACTTGTTTGCTTTTTCCCATGGAGATATGCCAGGAATCCCATAATAAATTGCCTCCCACAAACTGAACGTTGATCCGCTACACCCGCCCGGGTGGCAGGCGAGGAGAAAATTCAATACTGCCATCAACAAAGCGGTGAGTGAGGAAGTAGACAAGCTGCTGGCTAATGGCTCCATTAAGGAATCCAAGTATCCGGAGTGGGTCGCCAACTCCGTAATGGTCAAAAAGAAAAATGGGAAGTGGCGGATATGCGTAGATTTCACCGACCTAAATAAAGCATGTCCAAAAGACTCGTTCCCACTACCCCACATCGACCAATTGATAGACGCCACGGCAGGACATGAGCTACGATGCTTCCTCGATGCATACTCCAGCTACAATCAAATCATGATGGCCGAGGACAATCAGGAGAAAACAACCTTCATCACTCACCAAGGGACTTACAGCTACAGGGTAATACCATTCGGGCTCAAGAATACGGGGGCTACATATCACAGGCTGGTGACTACAATGTTCAAAGAGCAACTCGGCAAGACGGTGAAGGTCAATATCGACGACATGCTAGTAAAGTCGTCGAAAAAAGAGGACCACCTCGACCACCTGAAGGAAGCCTTCAAAATACTAAGGAGATACTGTATGAAGTTGAATCCCGAAAAGTGCGCCTTCGTCATAGACTTGGGAAAGTTCCTGGGGTTTCTGGTATCACAAAGGGGCATCGAAGTCAAACCAGACCAGATCAAGGCCATAGAAGCCATCCCAGAAATACTGAGTAGCAAAAAAAAAGTGCAGAAGCTGACGGATCGATTAGCCGCCCTCTCATGGTTCATCTCACGCTCCTCTAATAGGTGCCACAAATTCTTTGGTGTATTGAAAAAAGACCAAGGCCTACAATGGAATGAAGAATGCGTCGACGCCCTGAGAAGTTTGAAGGCATACCTGTCATCACCACCCATACTGGTCAAAGCCAACCTAGGCAAACCACTGTTGGTGTACTTGGCTGTATCGGAAGTTGCAATCAGCGCCGTCCTGGTGTGCAAAATAAAGGTATGCAATCTCCCATCTATTACATTAGCAAAACATTAGTGGACGCTGAAACCCAGTACCCACACCTTGAGAGGTGGCATTGGCACTCGTAGTAGCTTTACGGAAGCTTCGGCCCTATTTCCAGCGCCACCCCATAAGGGTTGTAACGACCTTCCCTTTAAAAAGCGTCTTACACAAACCCGAACACTCAGGACGACTTGATAGATGGGCCGTTGAGCTCAGCAAGCATGATATCACATACCTTCGAAGGATCGCCATCAAGTCTCAAGTCCTTGCCGACTTCAGCGCGGAAGTCCTGCCAAAGGCAGAACTCGAGGCGCAACGCCTATCCTCCAATAATGACCTATGGGTCCTTTAAATGGATGGCGCCGCCAATGCATCAGGATCGGGATTGGGACTCATTCTCTAGGTTCCCACAGGCGAAACAACTCTCCATTCCATACGATGTCCGAAAATGAATAACAATGAGGCCGAGTACGAGGTCGTTATTGCAGGCATGAAACTGGCCACCAAATACGGGGCTCGCCGAATCCTCCTCCACTGTGGCTCCCTACTTGTGGTAAACCAGGTCACTGGGACTTCTCAAGTCAAAGAGCAGAGGCTACAAAAGTACCAGACAGAAATTTGCAAACTGATGGCTATGTTCGACGAATGCCGCTTCGAACAAATTCCCCGAGCACGAAACGTCGAAGCGTACGGCCTGGCAAAGTTGGCTGCAGCCACCAAAAACTTCAACAAAGAAAGTGTGGTCACGCTCCTCCACTCACCCATTGACCACACCAAAGTACTTTCCTTAAACCTGACATGGGACCGGCGCAACCAGTTCATATCTTATTTGCAGGACGGGACATTGCCCCGGATAAAAAGGAGGCAAAAAAGCTTCGCATGCAGGCATCCCGATACTGCATGATCAACGACGACCTTCATAAAAGGACATTCGGTGGCCCCTAGCCAAGTGTTTAGGGCCGCACCAAACAAGGCTGGTACTTGAAGAAGTACACGAAGGCCATTGCGGCGCTCACACCGATAATCGCGCCCTCGTATGGTGCATCTTACGCTCCGGCTACTACTGGCCCACTATGAAAAAAGAGGCAGCCGAGTATGTCCGCCGATGCGAGCAATGCCAAAAGTACACCACAATGATACATCAGCCTGGAGAACCCCTCCATTATGTCACTTCATCCCAGCCATTCATCAAATGGGGAATGGATATAGTCGGCCCGCTTCCAGCAGGACGAGGGAAGGTACAATTCTTACTTGTTTTAACTGACTATTTATCCAAGTGGGTAGAAGCAGGTGCATACTCGCAAATACGCGAATAAGAAGTCATCGCCTTCATATGGAAGAACATCATATGCCGCTTCGGCATCCCTAAAGAAATAAGCTGTGACAACGGGCGTCAATTCATCGGCCAAAAAAAGACAGAGTTCTTCGAGAAATGTCGCATCAAGACGATACTGTCCACACCATACCACCTCGCCGCCAACGGCCAAGCGGAATCCTCCAACAAAACAATCCTAAACATACTAAAGAAAAAGCTGGAAGACGCCAAAGGGCTATGGCCCGAACTACTGCCTGAAGTCTTGTAGACACATAGAACTACACCCAAGTCCGGCACCGGGGAAACCCCGTACTCACTGGTTTATGGAACCGACGCTGTCATACCTGTCGAAGTAGGCGAACCCAGCTTAAGGTATTCACACACCAGTGGAACAGAAATGACACCAGCAGACTCCAAGACCTTGATGAAGCCGAAGAAAGAAGGGAAATGGCCCACATCAGGATGGTAGCCCAAAAACAACAAATAGAAAGGTATTACGATAAAAAGGCAAGAGTAAGACCACTCAAAGTAGGAGACTACGTCCTCAAAGCCAAGACGTTGGCCTCCAAAGACCCAAATGAAGGAAAAATGGGCACGAACTGGGAAGGACCCTACAAGATCACAACGGCAGCCGGGAAAGGAGCATTCTAGCTCGAGACAATGGAGGGAAAAACACTCCAGAATAACTGGAACGTCGCTCACCTCAAACATTTCCACTTCTAAAAGGCGTCCCCTGAGTCGTACTCTTTTTCTCTAACCCGAGTTTTGTCCCAATTCAGTTTTCTCAGGAAGGTTTTTAACAAGGCGGCAAAGGGAACACTTGGATATGTTTGCAGTACAAGTGTCTCATATCAGCCTCTCCGTGTACTCTCCAAGCCCGACATGATACAAAGACTTGGATTAGTACCATCTCAAGATGCATAGAAAGGTTACGACCATCTCCAGATGTATAGAAAGGCTATGACCATCTCCAGATGTATAGAAAGGCTACGGCCATCTCCAGATGTATAGAAAGGCTACGGCCATCTTCAAATGAATGAAAAGGCTACGGCCATCTCCAGATGTATAGAAAGGCTACGGCCATCTTCAAATGTATAGAAAGGCTACGGCCATCTCCAAATGAATGAAAAGGCTACGGCCATCTCCAGATGAATAGAAAGGCTACGGCCATCTCCAGATGTATAGAAAGGCTACGGCCATATCCAAATGAATGAAAAGGCTACGACCATCTCTAGATGTATAAAAGGCTACTGCCATCTTCAAATGAATGAAAAGGCTACGGCCATCTCCAAATGAATGAAGAGGCTACGACCATCTCTAAATGAATGAAAAGGCTACAGCCATCTCCAAACGAGCGAAAAGGCTAAGGCCATTTTTTTAACACGGCTAAGGCCGTCGAATTTTACATGGCTAAGGCCATCATTTATCACACGGCTATGGCCATCATTTTTACATGGCTAAGGCCATTGTTTTAGCACGGCTAAGGACGTCGAATTTTACATGGCTAAGGCCATTATTTTTACACGGCTACGGCCATCGCTTTCACACGATCAAGACCACTGAATGTCCAAATTTTTTTCAACTACGGAATATATACATATATATATATACATATATATACATATATATATATATATATACATATATACATATATATATATATATATATATATACAAAGGTCCTAAAGGCCTCCACCCCCGTGATTATCCTGCCCCGCTCGGCCTTCATGTGACCCATCTTCGCTCCCAGGAGGATGCCTTGGAAATCCAAGAGCTGGACTATAAACGGTTGACATCTGCAGAGTTACCCTCCTCCCGGGGTGGCGATTCAGGACTATAGTCGGCCGCTTCACGGGTAGCTCTAACCAGTTGGTGTTGGCTCTCAACTTCCGCCTCAAATGCTCGCCCAGCCGCCAAAACTTCTTCAAGCACTACCAGTCGGGCCTCCGCATACACCCACATCTCGTGTGCCTCACGGGACGCATCAGCCTGTGCAAGGGTCCGCTTGAGGTCCTCAACCTCGACCTTCTTGGCATCGAGTTCCGCCATTAAAGTCACAACCCGAGTGCGCAATTCTGCCGCCTCCTTCGCCACTATGCGGCCAAGCTGCAACTCCTCGTCCTTAGCTTGAATAAGTACCTCCATCTCCGCAGCCCGAGAAACAACGGCCATAAGTTGTTCGTCAACTTTCTCTAGCTCGGCCACCCTCTTCTTCTGTTGTTCCTCGGATTGCACGAGGCCCTCACGAACCACCCTGAAGTTAGTTTCCTTCTTGTACATATCGGCCAAGATCTGGTGCGCCTCACGTGTTCTGTTATATTTCTGCACCAACCTACTGTATTTGGGCACCTTCTTCTTCTTCAGGCGTCGACCCCTCTCTGCCTCCAAGAAAATAGTCAATTAAAATGAACGAAAGGTGAGTACAAGGGAAATCGCCCTCCTCTAATGCAAAAGAAAAATCATCAATCAAGGCAAAAGAGATACCTGCAAGGCCGCACCCGCCATTCTTCGGGCCAATCCCTTGTCACTGATCTCCGCCAGAGCCATGCTCTCAGCGCCCGTGCATAGGAGTGTCATGCTGGTGGCCGCCTCCTTGGAGTCTCCAACAAATTATAGTGACTAGGAATCACTATGTAACGGGAAGACCGGCCAGCCACCATCTCCACTTGGTCCAAGCAACCGCCTTCTCTGTCCGCGTCCTCCATAGCAACCTCCGGGACTGCCACGTCCACATTTTCTCCCCTTCTTTCCGCGGCTTCCCTCCTCAGAGCGGATCTCCCCGAATGAATGGCATCGACCATAAAAACTGGCCTAGATTCACGACGGGGTGGTTTAACCTTCCTCGTCTGAGTAACCACGGCCTTGCCGGTTAGAATCCAATGTCTCTTCCTCTCCAAAGTCTCTCCCTCTTCAGGGTCCCCCTCAGTGGGACGCAAGACGGACTCAGAAGGCGACGGTTTAATAGTGGGTACTTTTGTGGGGGCAACCCCGGGGACTGTCCCAAGCACAGCCGACGGTATCTCTTCGGGCGTTGTTTCAAGTATGGCCCCTAGCACTGCCTCAAACACTAGCTCCATAGCCGCCTCTGATGCGATCTCCTGCCTCGAGAGGGGAGAAACACTACCCCTGGACGTACCTACGAGGATCATATCCTCCTTGCCAAGGGTGGATGCCACCATAGAAGGGACGGCCACGACTCTCTTCTTCTTCATCTGCGCCTTCTCAGAGGCGCCTCGACCTACCAAAATATATATGAGATAGGCAAGAAAATTATAGAGAACCCCCAAGTCAGAACGGAAAGGAAAAATCGATCAAGGCCGTTACCTGACGGGCCATAGAGCTTGAGGAATTCCGACCAGGTACGGCATTCCTCTGCAAACGGTATCAACACCTGTACAGACGCCCTAATGTCATCAATCCTTCGAGGGGGTGAGTTGTCACTGCATAAAGGCAAAAGGAAACCTACAATGGTGAAAACCAGTAAAATAGGATTGTCATAGTAAAAGCTACATGCATGAATGCTTATATGCTTCGTTCCACGCCTCCGAAAACCCTCCAGGTTGGACACTAGGTGTTCAGTATGCACATAAAAAAATCTCTTCCAAAATTTACGGCTAGCCTTGTCGTCGGCTTGCGACACGAAACTCTTCTTGCCCCGGCGTACTAACTGGAGCATTGAGCCTCTCATAAAGCTCACGCCGAACATTTGCAAGAGGCTGTGAACGGCAACCTCTTTCTCAGCCTTCGCTGCGTAGGTGGTAAGAATCCTACACACCTTCAACGTGTACGGAGTAAGTTGGGCCGGACACGCCCCGTACAAGCGACAGAGCTCCTCCGTAAAGGGTAAAGCGGGAGGCTGTACCCGATTCAAAAGGCATACTCGTAGAATGTGTAATACCCCGGCCTATGCACGTTGGCATAGTCCGTCCCAGCGAGAGCCATCTCGATGTAGTCAGGGATATTATACGACTCCCTTAGAGTAGCCAAATGAGGAGGCGTCAATTCACTGAGTTCCCAAGGAGGAAGTTTACACTGGTTCTTAAAATCTTTCCGTGCAGCCATATCCAGTGGAAGAATATTGGTTGTTGATAGGGGAACGAGAACCTCCTCGGCTTCCCTATCATCTGAGGATGACGAATCCCTAGAGAGGGTGTCACCCTTGATCCCGGTACTATCGTGATGACGTTTAGTCATAATGAAAGTTATGAAAGAAAGGCGTTTTAAGGATACAAGGTTCGATTCCCATGAACGAATATTTTCAAAGAAAAGATCAACGGGTGCCAGAGAAAGACGAGATAAAGGTTGAGAAATGCTCTCCAAAAGGTTCTAAAGATGATTCGGATTCAACCTCTCCCCTATTTATAAGGAAATTTGCACGGAAATCAAAAAGGCTTGGTCCAAAAATCGGCGCGGGAAACCAAAATGTCACGTCATGTCCTGAACCGCCTAGGGAGAAAAGATAATGATCACGCACGTGATGGATGATATCTTCATAGAAAAGAAGCCCTAAAAGGAGGTCTTATGTCAACGGCGTAACCCATTCGCATATGATCACGTCCCCCCTTTTATAGTATAGACGGGAATGGCCAAATTTGTAGACAGGACGAGCACCATATCCGTTCGTTGAAGACGTATCTCGGCTACGTCCCCAACAAACGGAGGGACTATCTGTATTGGGAAAATTTGGTTCCCTATTCTCTTAGGTTATCTACGCACGCATTCGACGTAGAGAACGGCCTAACTAAGGCTGAATCGAATAAGGTCGGCCCCAGTAAGCGGACGGACTAAGCGACAAGACTCAAGATGACGTCGCTTAAAGTTCTGACTTTCCCGTACACTGAGACCATCAACCCCTTGTACTTTTCATTCATTATTTTGAGGAAGGTCTTTTAATATACAAAGGGGACCTTCCCTTTGTAAAGGACTCATGTGTATCTTATTACGAAGAATATACATCTCTCTCTATCTCTATCTCTCTCTTTCTTGTGAAAAGTTCATTACTTGCTTCATTGTTATTACATTTTAAGTTACCTTCACTATTATCATAAGTCTTAGCGAAACGATTTTCTCTAGTTCATATTACCCTTGATCCCGATTAACCCCTATTATTTTTTTATTGTTCTTGAGCTTAACAAGTACTTAACTTTTTAGCCAAACACACACACACACACACACACACACACACACACACACACACACACACACACACATATATATATATATATATATATATATATATATATATATATATATATATATATATATATATATATATATATGGTGAAAATCATTTGCACTCCCTAACTTTGCTTTAAAAATCAAACTCCCTCCTCAACTATGAAGAATTATCATTCTCCCCCTTTATCCTACACAATATCTATATTGCCCTTGTTATTTTTAATTCCATCCTCAATCCTTTTTTTATTGTACATGTTGTTGATAAGATTTTACCTATAATTTAAATATATTATATATATGTGTATATATATATATATATATATATATGGTGAAAATCATTTGCACTCCCTAACTTTTCTTTAAAAATCAAACTCCCTCCTCAACTATGAAGAATTATCATTCTCCCCCTTTATCCTACACAATATCTATATTGCCCTTGTTATTTTTAAAATTCCATCCTCAATCCTCTTTTTATTGTATATGTTGTTGTTAAGATTTTACCTATAATTTAAATATATTATATTATACATTATAATTTACTTTTATTAAAATAATAAATAGAATATTCTTTTTTATAAATTTGTCACAAAATCTATCATACTTTTATGGTTTTTATTTAATATAAAATACAACGCGCAATAAGTATACCTCTGAAATATATTTTCTTAGTGCTACATAGATAATTTTTTAGAAGTATGTTATAAAATCTGCCTATATTTTTAATAATTATAAATTTTTGTATTACCTGCATTGAACATATATTTATAAGGTTCTCACTATTTTAATTCTTGATTGTGTAAATGAATTTTTTAAATTCAATTTCTATTAGTAACATTATTGATAAGATTAAATTATCTCTTTTAAATTTATTTTTCTAATCTCTTTTATTATTAACCGTTATTAAATTATATGATTGATTATCATTTTTACTTTTTCAATTTGAAAATTATTCTTTTGGTAGAATAAAAATATTATTCATCTCCAAACCAGAACAGATAAGAATACAAGAGATATCTATAGATCATCTATCTATACTACTTCCTTTATATTGCAGTTATACATATCCTTTCTATCTATCTATATATATTTTCTATCCATCGGCCATCTTTCCCTTTCTTCCTCTTGTTTAAGACATCTGTCATTCGAACCTTACACTCTTCCTTGATTTTCTCACAAACTTTGTGAGGTCCAGGCATTAAATTTTTCCATACAGCTTCATTTCTACCTTTCCATATAACTAAATTCAATTTGAAAATTAAATATATTATATAGGTACATAGCATAAATAGTAGAAAAGAAAAAAATATCACGCTGCTAAAAAGGTAAAAGATTAAAAACAAAGAGACAAATGTTGATATTATAAAAGTTAAAATAGGTATTTTTAAAAAGTTAACTGACAAATGGGAGAGAATTACAATTGTTTAAAGTAGAAGGAGGAGTTTGACTTTTAAAACAAAGTCCAGGGATGTATATGATGTTTTCTCACACTATATATGTATCTAATCGTTCATGCCTATAGCTGAATAAAAGATAGCACACTAATATACAAGCTCCATTATATATCTTCAGTCTAGGTTAAGTATATGGTTAAATTCATATAATATCAACAAGTATGAAATATTTGTTGAAGCTAAAAGTATAATATTAATTATTTTTTTTATAAATAGAGAAACAAAGTTGTTAATTAGTAGTATTGTGTAATATTTCCGGAATCATACAGGCGAGTTGCAGCCTCAATGCGAACTGAGGACGGGTTTTTGGGGTTAGCTCACCCTCGCGGGATCGCGATCCTTTGGCCCGGCCCCCTTCCAAGGACGCGTTCTCGAGCCTTTTTCCCTCATCCCTTTTGGTTTGGGGACGACAAGTACTTCGTCTCGAGTAGGACAGCGGTGATCTCTACATTCACCTATGTAATTTCGAAATCTGACGAAGTTGACATGGAAGAACCGCTGCGACCCGGAGGCACCCTCCGCCGCCGTTACAATGGGAATGCATCCGCCCTAATGGAAATGAGAGGCATTATCTCTTCACTTGCTGCTTTCTTTGCAGCTTTCAGGGTATTTGGAAATAAATAGATTTAGAAGTTAAAAAAGTCATATATTTGTATCTTATTTACCCGCTTCACTAGGTTATACGGCAAGCCCTATATTGACAAGGAGTTCACGAAGAAAGCTTCGCGCCCAACTGCTTGTATATCGATCGAAAGAAGCAGCTGCAAATGCGAAACTGATTCTGCTAAAGCTAAACTCAATAGAATAACCCCTTCAAGATTTTATAACGCATGATAGCTGGCCCTCGCCCCGACATTGGCATTAGCTAAAATGATTCTATTACATACTCGGTCTCGTTTTTATGTTTTTCAATCGCCTTTGTTTATTGTGCATCCGTTCGACATATATGCCTTCACTCGGGCCTCAAAAAAGCATATAAATGTTGAAGTGACGTCCAAGCCCGTGGTCGCAATGCCGCCTCCACGCAATCCCTCGGTCACCGAGCTGACCTCATCCGCTCGAAAGGACACAACCTTGGCCAGCCTTCCGAGTTCTTCCCAGGCTACCACAAATATCACAGCTCATACACCGCTCGAGGGTACCTCCATTCCCCAGCTAAGCAAAATGGAGCAAATTCGGTTGAGGCTCGGGAGATGAGGGAAAGGAGAGAGAAGAAAAGGGAAGTTTCCGCTGAGACTCAAGTCCCCCTGCCGGAGCTTCCCGAACCTGAAGTGGAAGTCGAGGTGCTGCCTCTATGGCCACTTCTCTTAAAAGCCTCGGTTGTCACCCCGTAATCAAAAGACTTATCTTCAATTGCGTAAGGGAGTGTAGCTTTATACAACCCGGTTCCAAACACACCAAACAAGCAAGTGACTCCCCTTCCTTAGCGTACCCGTCCATTAAGGCATTCTTCCTTCTTGCGTATGTGTTATAGCTCAGGCTCGAGATATGGAATAGATAGGCCCCACAAGTTTTAAATTCGCCGTTGGGGAATTCACACGAAAGTGAACGAGGAATTCTCAACGAAAAAGTGCTCTTCTACTATTCTATGTTCTTCCCGAAAGTGTGCTAATCCCTATGTTGTGTGGAGCTGAGTATATCCAACTCTATGTTATAGACTTCATTCCCTCGATACGACGGTCCTCATTCTCCCACTTGGCAAGCTACTAGTGTGAACAACAAAGTAAATGATGCTTCCAGAAACCGTCGAGGTTCTTCCTAGGAAGATTCCTTCTTTCTGTCATGAGCCTCTTAACACTTACCTGCCTAAACCAAGCAAGATTCAAGAATAAATCCATTACCAGAAAGAAATGATACGGCTTGGCCAACTTTAACATAGGCGGATATGGGACACAGAAAGAATAGATTCAGGTGCTCCTGAGTCAAGAGATTCTTCTCCCTAAGTAGCATTCTTGTAAGTACAGAAGGAATTCTCCTGTCTCTGAAAAGATAAAGCTAAAAGCAATATAATAGGGTATAGACTATGATGAGACATTTAGTCCAGTTATCAAGATGGCATCAAGGGAGATTAGGTGTGACTTGCTTGATAAGGGAAAGAGAAGACGTCCCTCAAATCCCCATTAACGCAAAACAAGTCGATTCCTACGTTTTTAAATTACCAGAAGCTCTTAGCTACTCAGCTATACTATAGGCTCTAAAGGCATTACTTGACTAAAAGAGTGCTTATATTATGAGGGCTTCCCTTTCCAACATCTGACTTATATACAAGTCAACATCGACTTAAGAAGCACGAAAAAAAAGTAGCTACCTCGGGAGATCATTGTTGATTTTTCTTAATTACTAAGTTGTATTTACTTAGTCATAAATAATATCTTAAATTCTTTTATTTTTGTACCACAAATTCCAAAATAATATGGTTCAAAAATCCCAATAAAGAATAAGGATTTGTCATATATTGGTCAAAGTCTCTATTGTAACTTTGCTTCCAAACTCCTCATAATGGAAAGATCTATTCCTGTGCGTTGAATGAGTTGTTGTCATCCTCTCCAAAAGCCTAAAGCTCCTGCTGACATTGGTACGTGCATGGGGACAATTAAAACATGATAACAAACTACTTTTCCTTCATTTGAAGTATATATATATATATATATATATATAGAAGTTACTTCTACTAAAATTTCAAGACCCTATTATTTGACCAAGAGATGTCAAAATCTTTTTGGTTAAAACAATTAACAATAGCGATGAGATCAATTTTTGTCAAGCACTATAAAATCTAGATCAAATAATGGAATGAGTAAATGAGATGAATGATATAATAAGTGTATTCAAGTCCAATAAAAGCTCAAAAATGCGAAGACTTAAATGCAGATGTAGAACCGTCACAAGATGCAATCGGCATAAGAGAGAATAAGTTTGGGATGATTGGGGAATCTTAGGATCTTCTCTGATAAACAAGACTGCTCTTTATTTCAATCTCAGATGGCCCCCTTTTACAAAGTGTTCTCCCTCATATTTATAAGGGACAATCTCCAAAAAATCCCTAAAAAGTACAACATAAAGAATATTCGAAAGGCATACTCTTACTGTCTCCTACTAGATGGGCACTGTCGTGGATGTTATGCATCGACTGACTGTCCTCAGTCGTTATCTTTCACTACGACGACCATCAGACAATGCATCACGATAACCTCGTTCCTTATCCCACTCGGTAATAGTCGTGGTAGCTAAATTTGGACATATACAGTTAGTCCCTCTGCTTGTTGAGCTTGCGGCCCCGTGCGTCCTTGATAAGAGGACATTGCACATTTCCATGGAGAAACTTGGCAGTTAGATTGTAATAGATTGATCGAATAACGAAAGGGCGGCATAATCTACGGTATCCCGGCTAGCGTAGTATATTGGGAAGTGACGCCACTCTCACGTGCGTCATCATTGCGCGTCTTCCCAAGGCAGAGACCAATTGGTTTGTCGTTTCGATTTTGGTGCCGCTAACAACCTTTTGCTTCAATTCTGGCGCAATCCAAACCTTATAAATAGATGGGGGTCTAGTTCTCTCAAAAACTTTCGATCATTTCCTTTCTAGTGTATGTGTTATCTTCTTTGGCCATCTCTTCTCGTATTTTCAGCTCTACTTTCGTGATTTTTCTCTTCACCTTCTTCCATTCATCATTCTTTTGTTTTATCAATATACCCTATGCCATCGAGATACTTTGAACGCATCGTTCCCTCAAAGAGATTTCTAACGCCACCCCACTTTCTATAGCACCTCCCCCTGGTGGTGAGGATGTGGCGATAGAGAAAGGGGACAACTTCCCAACTGTGGAGGAGATACTACCGAGAAACCCCATATCTTGGAATGATTTCCTTAAAGATCATGTTCCGAAGATTTCTAAGACTAATCAGGCTCACATAGATGACCTTCGATCTATGTATAACATTCCCTCCCATGTTGAGATGGTTCCGACTGGAGGGACCTCGTGGAAGTCCATAGGCCTTGGTATTGTGCTTTTTGCAAATATCCCCTCGTGATAGGCTATTCATTTCCCCTCCTTCCGTTAACGAAGGAATTCTGCGGGTTCTATGAGGTCTGCCTGGCACAAAACTCTTCATATACATACAAGATATTTTTAGAATTGACAAAGTATGCGGAGTTAGCGGGGTGCGAAGTTGACCTTTGACACCTCTTGCATTTGTTCTCCCCTATTTTTCACAGGGGAACCATGATTCATTTGAGACATCAGGGGACGAAGGGATTTGTGGTCGGAACAGACGATCGTGCGAGTCGCAAATTTTGGCATAAATACTTCTTCGATAAAACCAAGCATGTTGTGTCAGAATCCGCTGGATTCCCTGAGCGGTGGAATAACAATCCTAGGTATTGGTACTTTTTATTGCTTTTGTCCTTTCCAACTTGGTATTCATTTGTAACTTTCTTTTGCAGATGCGAGGCGCATACCCCGTCCGGTCATCGGTATAGAATGTTATCTTCTGTTTTGGCCTTTGGTTATTTGCCGTTATTTATTAATATGGACCCTCATGGTGACATGTCGCATGGCTTCTAGAAGAGGGCCCATTTCATTGTCTTTCGCCAGGTCATCGCATCGGCGGGCATGCAATTTACCTTGGAGGAATCCGTTCAAGGGGGTCATGCTCAGTCTGTACGGGTCGGTATATCTTTATAAGGGATGAGATCTCTTCTAGATCGACCTACCATATCATGGATGAGTCCTCTAATGGGGACGAATCTCTGTCGAGAAAAAAAAAGGATGGCAGAACTTGGGAAGGACATTGCCAATGTTGGTAAGAGTGGAACTGATGCGTTGGAGACTACACCTATGCCCATTTTTATGGTAGACTGTATTTTGGTGGGGATATCCCCTCGGATAGGAGGAGTAAACCAAGAAGAGGGGTCTGTGTGTTCCACTGAGGGTGGTGCATCATTCGCCTTTAGACGAGGGGTACACATCGGGAGAAACGTCTCGGGTTTGGACGTCGAACAAGGAGATGTACGATAGTTCTTGGAGTGTCACACTCGTGTAATGGTTAGAACCGAGGGTTTTTATTGGCACATAGTCGTTCCCGGGGACTACGACTTTTTGTCGAACTGTGATTAGGTGGCATCGGTGTTTTCCCTTTTAGGTGATGCTCCTAAGAACGCGACACTTAAAGCGATGAGTGATGAAGAGTTGTAACGGAGCGTCTCCGACATTGCTCTACTGGTAAATGCTTTTCTTTTTGTCATTGGATCTATTTTGCATTCTTAGCCCATTCTTTTGTTTTGACTTTATTTTTCATATTAGACCCTCATCATGGATATCGAGTGTGAACATCGGGAAAGGCGAAGGAAGGCCGTACATGGGAAGATATCCTCTAAATATCAAGAATACTACACTAAACATCGTGCGATGACCAACATCGTTACTCAGGATTGCGACTTTCAGCTATTCCACGATGGGCTTAAGCAAAAGGAGGATCAACTGGCGCATAAGGTCGAAGAACTGAAAGAACAAGATGAGGACCTTACGAAGGCTATTTCCCGTTGTAGTGAACTTGAGGCGGCCCTTAAGGTCAGGGAAGATGAGCTCGAGCTGAGTAACGGAGTGATGGCAAAAAATGTCGATCTCCAAGTAAAGGTGGCCAATTTAACTACCAGGCTTGAAAGGAAGGCGTCGTAGGTCGTCGACTTTAAGGGTGAGTTGAGTGCTAATGTCGACGGGGGGGCTCACGTCGAAAGGGATAGGGCAACTATGGTATCTGAGACAACGCCTCTAGAAGACACCCTCCTTGTTTGTAGGTTGGAGTGGGACAAACAGGTGAAGGAATTTGTGCTTATGGTAGCGAGATTTGAGGGGCGTATTCAATATCTGGCGGCGGAATTGTCCATATTAAATGAAAAAGTTGTTGCTTTCGCATCCTTCTACTTCACATGCTTCGCGGACCCTGTCATGCCTCGAGATTTATATGAGATATGGGTTCATGCCAAAGCCCAGCTTGACGTATATAAGTCTTTTCATGTTGATAGGAAGATATCTGAAGCAGAACTCCGAGAGGTGCATATTAAAGCGCTTGTCGCTTGAGAGGCGTATGGTTACGACCCGTTACGCCTGGCGGAGACGATGTCTATTTCGATGATGCAGATAAGATTGCCTCCAATTCTTGGTACAATAAGGAGTATGCCACGGGGGTGATACGTCATAAGACTTGATTGTATTTATTTTTCTTTGCCGTTTTTATGGGGGCGTTCTTGAGCCCTTTGTAAAAAATTATTTTTAATATAACAACTGTAATGAAGAAATTATTTTTTATTGTGTACGTCTGAATTGTTTTCTTGCCGTGTTTGTTTATTTGGCGATGTCCTTTGTCATAGTCGTGCTTATTTCAAGTTGTAGAAATGTTATCTATTGTGTTTTGAGCAATATTGCTCTTATATCGAGCTTTTTCCTTTGATAACATCTTTAGCCATAGGGATGTTGCTTTCGATCAAATGTCAGAGTTTTATCCCATCATGTTTCGAGCGACGTCGAACTCATTTATATGCCGATAGCCTTAGCCGTGGGGTGTCATGTTGACTTAACGTTGAAATGTTACCCGGTCGTAGGGTATATAAGTTTTTCGTGGCGATGCCTTAGCCATGGGGTGTTATTTCAACTTAATGTCGAAATGTTAACCCGTCGTGGTTCAAATGGTATTGAACACTTTCATGGCAATGGCCTTAGCCATGGGGTGTTATTTTGACTTAATGTCGAAATGTTAACCCGTCGTGGTTCCAATAATATTGAACTCTTTCATGGCGATGGACTTATCCATGGGGTGTTATTTTGACTTAATGTCGAAATGTTAACCTGTCGTGATTCGAATGGTATCGAACTCTTTTCTGGTGATGGCCTTAACCATGGGGTGTTGTGTCAATTTAATGTTGAAATGTTAATCTATCGTGGTTCAAATGGTATCGAACTCTTTCATGGTGATGTCCTTAACCATGGGATGTTATTTCAACTTAATGTCGAAATGTTAACCCGTCGTATTTTCCGAAGGGTGGTGAAGGGTAACATGCCTTTTTTATTCGTTGGAGTGTTGCGTATGCCTGTTTTATCTCTACATTGGAGATACTTGCCGATTTCATACATTCATTTGAGTAGTTTCATTCATGTGTTGAAGATACATATGGATTTTGTATATTCATCTGAGTAATTTCATTCATGAGTTGGAGATACATGTCGATTTTGTGCATTTAACGGAGTAATATCCTTATATCTAGTCCCTTCATTATTCATCCTGGAGATGTTATCGGTAGGCTGCGCGATAAATTATACTTTGAACATCGGGACGCTCCACCGTCACCTCGTTAAAAACCTTCCCGAGAAAATCCGACTGGGACAAAACCCGGGTGAGAGAAAAAGAGTACGACTTATGTGGCGCCATTTTTCAAATATGAAAATATTTGAGGTGGGCGACATTCCATTTGTTTTGTAATAGTTTTCCTTCCATTATTTCTAACGAAAATGCTCATTTTCTTGCTGTTGCTATGATTTTATATGGCTCATACCAGTTTGTTCCCAATTTCCTTCATTTGGGTCTTTTTTTTTGCTTGTGTTTTGGCCTTGAGGACGTAGTCCCCAACTCTGAAGAGTTGTATTTTGGAATTCCTATTGTAGTAGCTTTTCGCTTGTTGTTTTTGGGTTATTATTCTTATGTGATCTATGTCCCTCCGTTCTTCTGCCTCATCCAGGTCTTGTATTCTGTTTTTGTCGTTGTTCGGTCCACTCTCATTAGAGTATCTCAGGCTGGGTTTTCCGACCTCAACGGGTATGAAGACGTCGGTACCATAGACCAGCGAATATGGAGTCTCACTTGTGCTGGTTTTTGGTGTGGTAAAGTATGCCCATAACACCTTTGGTAGCAGTTCTGGAAATATCCCTTTGGCGCCCTCGACTTTTTTCTTTAATATATTCAATATTATTTTGTTGGAGGATTTCGCTAGACTGTTGCCGGCAGGATGATATGGCGTGGAGAGTATCCGTTTGATGTGCCATTTTTTGTAGAATTTAGTCATCTTTTTCCTAATAAACTGAGGTCCATTGTCACAACTGATTTCTTTATGGATGCTAAAGCGACATATGATGTTTCTCCAGATGATTGCGATGACTTCTTCTTCGCGTATTTGGGAGAATGCACCTACTTCCACCCATTTGGAAAAGTAATCAGTTAAAACTAGAAGGAAGCATATCTCACCTCGACCTGCTGGGGGGCTCCGACGATATCCATCCCTCATTTTATAAATGGACATGCAGAAGTGACGGAGTGCGAAATTTGCCCGCCTAGTGTATCATAGGGCCATATTTCTGGCATTTCTCACATTTCTTGACATAATTTGCGGCCTCTTTTTTCATGATGGGCTAGTAGTTTCCTGCACGAAATAGACATCAGACGAGGGCCTAGTTGCATGTATGGGCACCGAAGTGGCCCTTGTGTACCTCTTCGAGCATATGCCTTGTTTGATTTGGTCCAAGACATTTGGCCAACGGGCCTCCGAACGTCCTTTTGTAAAGGTCATTGTTTATGAGGCTATACCTGGCGGCTTGTATTCGAAGCTTTTTGGCTTCTTTTTTATCTTGTGGGAGCGCTCCCTCCTACAAATATTATATGACGCAGTTATGCCAGTCCCAAGTTAAATTAATAGAATTTACCTCGA
This sequence comes from Nicotiana benthamiana, assembly GCA_034376525.1. Taxonomy (NCBI): domain Eukaryota; kingdom Viridiplantae; phylum Streptophyta; class Magnoliopsida; order Solanales; family Solanaceae; genus Nicotiana; species Nicotiana benthamiana. The sequence goes on along the minus strand of CM067335.1, from coordinate 104,876,335 downwards.
ATTGGTCAATTGATGAGTGGAAGAAGGTGACCACATTCTCAATGGTGATATTTTTAGTTGATGCTGCCAGCTTGGTGAGACCGTCTGCTTCGATATTTTGCGCCCATGGTATTTAGTCGAGTCGACATTTGTCGAATTCTGTTAGCAACTTGTGGATTTCGGTCTGGTATTTTTGTACCCTCTGCTCTTTGATCTAGAAAGTCCCAGTAACCTGGTTTACGACAAGTTGAGAGTCGCAATGGAGGATGACTCGTCGTGCACCATATTTGAGGGCTGGTTTTTAATCCGGCAATTACGACTTTATACTAGGTCTCATTGTTAGTCATTTTAGGGCACCGTATGGATTGGCGAATCACTTTACCAGTTGGGACATCGAGCACAAGTCCAAATGAAGATCATGACGCGTTTGATGCGTCGTCGGTGTAGAGGATCCAAATGTCGGATTGCCCGGAGGAGGTGCAAAATGCTTCTTGCTCGACTTCAGACAGTATTTTCGTATTCAAGTCACCGACAAAGTCGGCGAGTACTTATGACTTTATCACAGTTTTTGGTTGATATTTTATATTGTATTCACTCAATTCTATGGCCCATTTGGCCAATCTACCCAACAGCTCGAGTTTCTGCAGTACGCTCCTAAGGGGAAAAGTCGTCACCACCTTTATGGGGTGACACTAAAAATCTGGTATGAGCTTTCGTTAAGCTAAGACCAATGGTAGAGCCAATTTGTTGAGGTGGGGATACCTCGTTTCGAAGTCATCTAAAGCTTTGCTGATATAATAAATCGAAGATTGCGTGTTTTCATGGACCAAAATCGCGCTTACCGCGATTTCAGAGACACCCAGGTAGACAAGGAGGCATTTTCCTGGATCTGCTTTGGCGAGTAACGGTGGTGAGGAAAAGTAGGTTTTCAGTTTTCTCAAGGCATCTACACACTCTTAATTTTACTGGAGCTCGTTGTCTTTCTTTAGCATACTGAAAAATTTATGACACATGTCTGACGAATGTGAGATGAACCTTGACAGGGCGGTTATCCGACCTGTCAGTTTTTGTACCTGTTTTTGGCTGGTTAACATTTTTGTTATTCCTGCGATGGTCTTAATCTGATGGCTTGTGCTTGATGCCTCTTTTACGACATGAGGAAACTGAGAAATTTGCCCGAGGTTACGCCGAAGGTGCATTTTTCGGGGTTTAGTTTCATGTTGTACTGCCTTAGTATGTTGAAGGCTTCCTTCAGATGATATATATGATCTTTTTTCCTTTTTGACTTAACTAGCATGTCGTCAATGTAGACTTTTATTGTTTCTCTAATTGGTCTTTGAACATCTTGGTGACCAATCTCTGGTACATTACCCCTGCATTCTTTAGTCCAAACGGCATGACCTTATAGCACATTCCATGGTGAGTGATGAAAGTGGTTTTCTCCTGGTCTTCTTGCTCCATGAGGATCTGGTTGTAACCCGAGTAGGCATCTAAGAAGTTGAGCAACTCGTGTCCTACTATTGCGTCGATGAGCTGGTCGATATGTGGTAATGGAAAGGAGTCCTTTGGGAATCCCTTATTTTGGTCTGTGAAATCTACATACATCTGCCACTTTTCAATTTTCTTCTTTACCATGACCACACCAGCGATCCACTGAGGATTTTTGACTCTCAGACGGAGCCACTTGCGAGAAACTTATTGACTTCTTCGCTAATGGCTCCGTTGATTACGGCATAGAACTTCCTTCTTATTTGTTGCACTGGCGGGCAGACAGGGTCAACATTCAGTTTGTGTGTGGCGATGTCTTTCGGGATACCTGGCATATTTGTATGGGAGAAGGAAAATAAATCGGCATTGTTAGTTAAGAATTTATGAAACTTACCTGGTTCCAAGAGGTTGTGCCTAATATAAGCCTTTTTGTGCTGTCGTTGCCGTCTAGTAAGATGGGATCGAGATCCTCTATTGTCAACTCGGATGCGTCCGTGATGTCGGGATCTTTGATAACGTTTGTTCGTATTCCAAGTTTGGTTCCCGAAATTGCTAATTTCCATGCTTCTGCACTTACTCTTTTTAGTGTTTGGGTGTGGGCGCAATCATGGGCGATGCGATAGCATTCCTGTGGTGCGTTGTTCGCCCAGGATGCTGAATACCCCCTCCCATAGAGTATGAAACTTGATTACTTGATAGAGACTGGATGGGACTGCTCACATGGCGTGTATCCACGAGCACCCTATGATACCATTATTGGCTGTATCTTGGTCCTTGACGTGAAAAGTCATTTCAAGGGCAACTCCTCCGGCTAGGACGGGTAACACTATCTCTCTAGAAGTTCGCTCGACTGCAGTATTAAAACTTGTTAGTGTTATGTAACACGGTATTATTTTATCTACGAATATCGTTTGTACGAGTACTCGAGGATGGATAATACACGTGTCGCTCCCATCATCTACCATTATTCATTTTACATCAGTATCGGCAATATATAAAGTTATAACAAGAGCATCGTAAGGAGGGAAAGACAAACGGTCGGTATCCAACTTATCAAAGACGATACTATCTTCGAGGTCATTATACCGTTCATAAGTGATTGAACGTTTTAGTTTATGTGTGGTCGTGAACTTTAGATGATTGATTGTTGTGTAATCGCCCCTACCGATGATCATATGTATAGTGCGAGCGGGAGAAGGCAGTTATGGAGGTCCTTGGAGTTTCTCATGTTTGCGGGAAAGGTTAGCTCGTCCTCGATCCCTCAACAATTCCTTTAGGTTTCCCTGAATTAGCATTCTCACTACCTCCTGCAGCAGTCCTATGCACTCTTCAATTTTGTGACCTCACTTCTGGTGGAATTCGCAGAGTGCGTTCGACTTCCGAGTTCTTAGGTTAAACTTCATCTTTTGCGGCCATTGTACCTTGGTACCGAGTTTCTCTAGTGTACACTATTTTCAAGGATAGATACAAAAATTATGAGCAAATAGGAGCGGAGGCATACCTTTCTCATGTCGATATGGCGGGATGGATGTCCTGACGTAGGATTGATGCCTTTCTCAGCCGAGATGGGGCCCCGACTGATCTTTTCGACCATCGTTGCGATTATCTTTCCTTGCTTCAGCTTGAACTGAGGTCAACCGTTGGATCGAACTATTGAGGTCGTCCTTGTAAGCTCTTACCTCGCCGCTGTAGGCGTTATGGATTTCTTCCCAAGTGGTTGGGGGGTATTTCATGAGCCTGCTAAATAATTTCCCTGTCACTCTCGATCCATTTCTGATTAGTGCATTCTAGAAGGCTGTTACTGCCATTCCCTCTAACACATTTGGCAAGCTCATTCTCACCCTCTTGAACTGAGCTAAGAAGTCCATGAGTCCCCTAAGTGTGATGGAGGCTTCCTTCTCGCGTGAAACAGTTACGCTTTCATGCGGAGGAGGTGAAGCGTGTCCCCTAGATGTGATGTTTGGGGTCCCGTTTTCGTTATCTTCTTTGATATATTCGTTGACAGTATTCAGGAGGTTGGTTGTGACACCTACTATTACTTTTTACCTTGCATATCCTTTCTATGCCATTGTTAGTTTGTGCAAAACTAGGAATAGATGACTATCCCTTTCTATGATCCAGATGAAACTGAAATCTAAACTGAAGAAATCCCCATAGACAGCGCCAAATTGTTTGAACAAGAGATGTCAAAACCTTTTAGGTTAAAATAATTAACAATAATGATGAGTTTAATCTTAGTCAAGCACAATAAAATTTACATCAGATGATGGAATGAGTAAACGAGATGAAAGATATAATAAGTCTATTCAAATCCAATAAAAGCTCATAAATGCGAAGAATGAAACGCATATGTAGAACCGTCACAAGATGCAATCGGTAAAAGGGAGAATAAGTGTGGGATGATTGGGGAAACTTAGGATCTTCTCTGATAAACAAGACTGCTCTTTATTTTAATATCAGATGGCCCCCTTTTACAAAGTATTCTCCCTCCTATTTATAAGTAGGGGTCTGCATTCGAATCCGTTTATCGATAAATCGAATCGATTATTTGTTGTCGAAATCAAAATCAAAAAATCGAAACCTTATTGAAACGATAATGATAAGCATATGTACAAATCGATAACCGAATAAGTAATTATCGATAAGGCCGGAATCGAATCGATAAATCGAATACACACCCCTAGATTGTAGTCACTTGTTAAATAAGTAATTACCTATTTGTGTAGATTAATATATATATATTCCGCTACTATTTTGAAAGTGGCTATACAATGTTATTTTTCCTAATCTATACCCTTTTCTTTAACCTAAGTCCCTTACCTATTATTTCCTCTACCACATTTAAGGAATGATCATATTTAAATATCAAGGGAATGAAGTTCCAATTAATAGAAAATAGAATTAGCCGTGATGATGTGTTTAGTTTTATTGTTTTATACAGTCGGAGTGTTGATGGCATACATTTGATCCCTTACTTTAGTTTTGTTGCATGTGCTTGCTGACATAATTTTTATATTATAAATGGTGTTCGTCTTATTTTAGCTTCTTTTTGTCCATATTAGTTAGGCGTGTTTATAGCGATATACTTTTCGTGGAATTCCGCAAATTTTCTTATTGGTGTAATCGATAAGCCCCCAAAATCGATAAATTGAAATCGAAAAAATTGAAACCTTATTGAAATGATAACGATAAGCATATATAGAAATCGATAAGTAATTATCGATAAGGGTCAAAATCGAATGCACACCCCTATTTATAAGGGACAATCTACCAAAAACCCTAGAAAGTACAACATAGAGAATATTTGAAAGGCATATTCTTACTGTCTCCCACTAGATAGGCATTGTCGTGGACATTATGCATCGACTGACCACCCTCAGTCGTTACCTTTCATTACGACGACCATCAGATGGTGTATCATGATAACCTCGATCCTCATCCCATTCGGTATGATCGTGGTGGCCAAATTTGAACTTATACACCTATTACAATATAGTATAAGATGTTTCTCCTCTATATCCTTGAAGTTTTGGATTTTTTTTTTTTTGTCAAACGAGATGGAATAATCTGATATAATGTTACTTTTCTTCTTTCTGTCGTGTAATTTACTGTAACTTTTTTAAGTTGTCACTAAAAGGTATTTTTTCGGTTTCAATTTAGACGATATATTTTGCTTATGAAGGATGAAGTAGATAAAATTTTAAAGCTAAATTAAATTAGTTTAACTTAATATTATAAAATTAAAATTAAAATATTCAAAAACTAAATTGAAACGAAGAGAGTACGAAACAATTGTAAAATCTGCCAAAATAGCATAATAAAACAAAATGCAACTACATGGTCCACAACTTATCAAGATGCTTTTTTGTAAATTCATAAGAATTAGAACAATCAATTTTGGCTCTAAATGGATCAATCATAAGGAAAATCTAATATCCTCTATTTCAGCAATTTAAGAAATTAAGAGTAACTTAATTTCAATTCTAACCTGACAGGTAATCTTCAGTATTTTTAAGGTTACAAATTTTACTTTTTTTATGGAGAATTTTATATACATATCTTTTGGGGGGTTTAATCTGTATCTCAAGGATGAAAGGTAATTATTCGCACACGTCATACATCTAGTTACAAACAAAACATGATTAACAAAAAGAAAGACCCACAATTTAAAAATTAATTGCATGACTATATAAAACTATAGTCTTGACAAAATATTGTCAAGAGCTAGGACAATATTATCATAATACTCCCATACACGTGGCACATCCTTATCCCTAGCTGCAAAATCCAATCTTGAAACGTTATTGAACAAAATGGAGTAAAGCTTCCTCAAGTCAGGCCTCTGTTTTCCTGGTTTAGCTTGGATTATGGTGTAGATATCTTGTTTAAGTAAAGCTGAACTTTTTCTCAAAGCCTTTTGAGCTTCTTTCCATGTTTCTGCCTCTAACAATTCTTTGACTTGTAATAAACTCTTTGCATGGCTTTGAATCCCATCTTCTGCTTCTTCAAATGTTTGGTCAGGAACTGTGATTCTGAAATCAAAGGCATTGGCTGTTTTATTGGTTAAAAGAATGAATGAAGTTGCACCAAGATTTAGACTTGTTCTTCGAGTGAAGTGGTGGGAATGGAAACACATTTGAGTTCTGTTTTTGCTTTGGTTTAGGTTAAAGGGGTTGGAAATGGAAGAAGGAAAAGGGATTAATGGTTGGTTTGGTTTTTGAACCAAAGGTAGTAGTGCCATTCTAAAATATGGACTTTTGATTTTTCAAGATTTAACAAATTTAATTGGAAAACATCTGAAAAAGTTAACGTGCCTGAAACAATATCTGCAAAATTTAAAGTCCAGAGGCAAACAAGACGAAAAAGTTAAGAACGGATACTAATTAAGTAGCCCCCGGCGAGGATCGAACTCGCGACCTTTCGCTTACGAAGCGAACGCACTACCACTATGCTACGGAGGCTTGTTGACATATGTTACTCAGAACTAATACTTACATATGCAATATCCTTTGTTCATCAAGATACTATACGAGATGGGTATTGTTACTTTTAGCCCCCGCCAGACACTATTCACGTTTGATAGAAGATAAAAGTGTATAAAATTTATATAAATTTTTGTATATATATATATATATATTATTTTTCCGATAATTGACCGATCTTGTTTGTTATAAATGGAAAATTTTATTTTGTGTCTCATACAAATGACACTAGTTACATGAGGCCTTTTGTGCCTCACAATTTTGTGGACCTAAAAGTGTAAGATTAAGGTCCACAAATTTATGAAATAATGTCAGTTGTACGAGGCACACAATAAAACTTCTCGTTATAAACGATTTTGGGCCAAGAGACGAAGAGTCTTAAGGTGGAGGGAAAATTTTGGAAAATTGAAAAATTATGTGTGAACCCAGGGAAAGAGCATGTGGCTATTCTTGTATTTTCATTTCCAGTACTTAAGATTCTACAGTAGCTATTGTCATTCGAGTTAATATTCATATTTTACTTTTACGATAACAAAAACGGTTAAGGGTCAAATATATTCTAGTACTATTCAAAATAGGTCATATATTCTCCGTTTGAATTCTTTAACAAATATATCCCCACCGTTATACATTAGGGTCATATATATCCCTCAGCCGTTAAAACTTGTTTCCACATAATTTTTTAACACGTGGCCAACACTTCGCGTAGAACTAACTTGCTTCTTGAAGAACCAAGAGACATTGATTGAACTAGTTACCATCAATAATCATTAGAATCAAATGTTAGCTGTATAAGATTGTAAAAACACAGATACACACATCAAGCAAAAAGTTAACATAAATGAAATGAAAGGGTTCTCCTAGTTTTGGTTTCCAAGATCTGGAGCAATGTCGGATATCATTAGGTTATAATGGCATATTTTCCTCAATGACACTGTCATTTGGCGTCCATGTTCGCTATCTACTGCTCAAAGCAGCCAATGACTCAGAGCCGATGGGATTGAGGTGTGAAGCTACCAGACCCCATTTTGGAGTGTATAAAGAACTGGGATCGGGGCGGGTTTGAACCGTGGGTCGTGCGGGTTTAAAAAATAGAATGGGTGGGTAATATGATCCAATCGTTGGCTGCCACGTGTTAAAGAATTATGTGGAAACAAGTTTTAACGGATGAGGGATATATATAGCCCTAATGTATAACGGTGGGGATATATTTGTTAAAGAATTCAAACGGAGGATAAATATGGCCTATTTTGAATAGTACAAGGATATATTTGACCCTTAACCGTAACAAAAAAGGTACTGCTTGGGTTGGGAGTCCCTTTGTTTTTCATTTGTCTCATTTTGTCCAAAAAAGACCAAACTACAACAACAACTACCCAGTATACTCCCACCAGATGGGGTCTGGGGAGGGTAATATGTAGACGAGCCTTACCCCTACCCGAAAGGGCAGAGAGGCTGTTTCCAATAACTAGAATGCTGTTATTCTCGTAAAACCAAGAAATGGTATTTTACCTTAACAAGATAAAAAAGAACCACAAAAAGGAAAAGGGTTAGCTGGTTAAAAAAATCTATAATTCTGCATAACAAGGTGCGAAACAATACATATAATGATACATTTTCTGGACAGGTGATCTTCACTAAGTATGTTGGTAATACAATTAAGAGAAAATTATTCCTTTACATATAACCCAAGACGCAAATGAGTATTTCTGAATTATTTTACTAAATAATTAGGCTGAGGAGGAAAACAAACAAAAAACAAAGAGAAGTCAAGAATAGAACGGTAGAGATCATATAGTACTACTTTGCAAATAGCTGTCTACGCCTAGTTGGTTTTGCTCTCAAACCAGCACCATCACCTCTCACTATCTCATCAACTAAATCTTTAAAGATCATCCGTTCCACGTCCAAGACTACAGTTGATAACTCACCGGTGAATATCGTCCAACTCTCTGATCGATGCATCACATCCTCAAGCAATATGTTTTTCCACTCATCTTCCTCATCCTCCAAGTCGCTTTTCGATGGTTTAGCTTGAAGTAGTTCTATCTCCGCGCACAAATCCCTCAGAAGCCTTTGAGCATTCAGAGCATTCTTTGCTAGCTTCTGGAATCTCAGCCATGGCTCATAAGATGGTCCCACTAACGCCAATTTTCCAGCAAGAATCTCATTAACAACATCAAAGATGAGTTTCCTACGTATCTTTTCCTTCGGCTTAGACTGCCTCATCTTTTCATTGCAGAATTCCTCCTTAACTAAAGTGCTTGCTTTGGTTTGTTCCAAGACAAGGAACAGCTCCGGGTTGATGGGATGACCTGATGGATGGAACTGGAAACTTGTTAGGCTTGAGCCGAGATCCCTGAGAAGGAGTCCTGAAGCCAATAAGATCTCTGAAATGTATCTGTGGTCTGGGTTTGTGTTCTCGCAGAGAGATGCAATATAATCCGTGCGAGCCTCATCATGGTTGGAATTCAACCTCCTGAGCTTCTGAACCAAATTCTCAATGTTTTGTAATTTTTTTCGATTGATTTCCGATGAGAGACCAGAATTGGAGGCATCAGTCACAAGAGTATTGGCTCGATCACTCTGTGGCGGACTGGAAAATTTATCATCACGGCTGCAGCTTTCATCTGTCACACAAAATAACATATGATGAGAAACAAAAAATATCCAACTTCTTAAACAGTACACATATACTGAATATTCAAAACTGTTTTGATTCCAGAAGGACAAAAGACTGACACCATAATGGAGACACATCTGATATTTCTTGCTGAATGCTGACTACAATATTCATATGAGAAGCTTTAAAGTATTTGCAATTGAGCTTTATTTTCTTACTAAAATGAGAGCTGTAATCTGTTTAGTTTTGGAAGGTAAAAAAAAAAAAAGATATCTGAACGCAGTGAATAAATTTGTGTCTGATGTTGGATGGCAGAGCCAAAAATGTGATGTGCTACTGAAAAAATCAACTGAAGCAGCAATGTATAAGGTTTACCACAATTTTGGTTTGTTCCAGGTGACATAAGTGACCAGAACATGAAAGCATAAAAGCCATAACGGACAAATTTAATGCACATAAAGAATATACAAATATATATACAGATATATGTGGCTTTTCAGCTTAACATGTTACATTATTCAAGTTTTTTTGACTGAGATGAAGGGGGCATCTGTATATCATACTAGCATTCATTGTTTGGTCAAATCCAAGGTGGCTTAAAAGCACCAAGTGTTTGTTCCCTCAAAGTGATAATAGTTGGTTGCTGTAGCTGGGTCTGTATCACCTATGGAACTTAGTTGTGCATTTGCTTTTGCTGTTCTGTTGAGAGATGCTCACCCTTTCACATCCTAAAAACTTTCTTAACTAAAAATTTTCCTTAAGCTGTTCTTGACCTATTTTATTCAGAGTTAGAGTCTCCCTTCTACTTATTTTGCCTATTAACTTATTTAAAATTTGATGGTATTCACTTGTATAACCATGGCAAGGCATAGTGAGACCATGCATTCAACAACCCCCCCCCCCTTCCCCCCCCCCTACACACACACACAAAAAAAGAGATGAATTGGCACATATTAGTCATTGAAGAAGTGTTAAAAGGGCATCCCGGTGCACAAAGCATCTCGCGTGCACGCAGGGTCTAGGGAAGGGCTGCACCCCCAAGGGTTAAACTAAACTAAAGTTTAGGCTTCCAAACAGAAAGTAGTTTCAACTATTTTCCTACCCTTGCTCAGTCTTTTTCAGCAGGCATTTAAGGGAAAATGTTTCGGCAAATGAAGCAACCTAATAACAAAGTACAATTATCCAGTAGTTAACTTATAATGATTCTATATCAGTGAATAATAAAGTTTTTAAGAAAGCTTAATTATTTTATGCGTGCACGTGTGCCTATTTGAAAGAATCTGCATAATATGTTTATTCTTCAACTCACTAATATCTACAAATATATCCCCAACATGCCATCACTTAGGTGCTAGTTCGATTCGAGTAGGAACTTTAACTCAAAATAACAGATCTTGTTATTTCTAGTTATATTTGCTTATGTGAATGTGCTTTTAATTTCTTCACAAAATACTAGGGGAAAGCAGCACCTTTCATGAGTGTTGGAGTATGCTTCACAGGGGAGGGAGATTCATCTGTATATACGGCATTGTCAAGAACCGAGACAGGACTTGGATACTCTGGGCAAGATTCAGCTAACAGTTCATCCTCAGAGAGCACCAGAGATGATTTCTGAAAAGAAAGTCTCAGCGTCAAGCATGTTACGGTATAGTTCAAGTACTCCATATAAGGCACAAATAAATGGAAGTTTCTTACCTTCTCTACCAAGTCACATCTCAGGTAATTTGACGCATCAATAGATGAACTCCGGCTGCTTGTCATCTCAGGAGAGCGCTCAAAACTAGTGACTTCAGAATCTACCTTTGATTCTGCTATAACATTACCATTGGATTGACCAGAAATCTCATTCCCACGGCAAAACGAATTCCTTGATTCACAACTGATCTCACTCGCATGGCCATCATTTTGATGGATGTTTGAAACTCTTGGTCTACGTCTTCCGCCAGGGGAACTACCCTCTGTCTGTTGCTTGTTTGGCTGTCTTCTCGATCTGTTGGAATCAGATGGAGGTGTGGGTGGCCGAGATCTTTTCTCTAGCTCCAGTTTATGCTGTTGCAATCTTGGGCTGATGGATCCTGAGCTTTTTATTGAGCCTGATGTGCTCTCTTTAGGAAGCTGTTGGGACCTTGTGGAAATTTGTGTAGGTTTCGAAGTTCTTCTTGCTTCATTGGGATTCACCGAACTGCTGCCATAACTAGTTCTTGGGTGATATTCTTTAGCTGTTCTGCTAGTAGCATTACCCTTTCTTCCACAGACAGAGTCACCACCATGAAGCTTGGGGAAAGTGGGTAAGCCATCAAGTGGAATCATCGAAGAAGTAGGAATATCAGATTTTTCCACTAATTTTGCTGGCTTCATGATCACTATTGGGGATTCAAAATTCTTTAAAGAATTAGGCCCCCTCTTTGTTGGAGCAGTCAATTGATCACTCTGCCTCATTCTTTGGTTTACCAGTTTTCCACTCTGTGCATAACTCGCAAACTTCTGGGGATGCTCTTTCTGACCAGTAAAATTTGAATCCTGCTCCTCTTTATCTGTCTCCAGGAGGCCCTTTACCTGCATTGCTTCCAATATCTGTTTAAGAGCTCTTAGATCCTTGCCCGACTGGGTGAATTCTAGATCTTTCAGTCTCTTTTCGATCTCACTGTAGACAGAAGGAAATGGGCTAGCAGGCTTTACTGGAGCTTTTGAGGTCCTGGATACAGGTTTCTCATACGCTCGAGTCTTATCAACTTGCTTCCAGGGTGCTGGTTCTATGGGAAACCTAGAAATAGGTTTCATAGCCATATCAGGGTTTCTCCACCGAGGAGAAGTAGGTTCTTTCCAGAGGTTCTTCGCGGAATTAGAAGTTCGGATAGGTTTGCATGGCTCAGATACTTCTGAAGACTTTGGAAAAGAAACAGTTTCTTCAACTTGAGAAGATTTGCTCGAACCCGTCTTGCTGTCAGTTGAAGACACAGCATCAGGTAGTGTTTCCAGACCCATTAGCTTTGCCACAACACTAGGAGGACGAGCCTGTGTTCCGGATGTTTGCGGCAGAGGCGGTGACTTATTGGTATTATAACCACTATCCTTCTGCATAGATTTTGAGGAAAAGTTAGACTTTGGTTCTGAGTTCAAGCTTCGTACTGGACTCACTCTACTGTCCAAAGAAAGTCTTGGTAGCTCTTTCAGCTTTAGAGTGGATTTTGAAATGTCTTGCGATTCAAAGGATAAAGGATTTGTTTCCTTCCCATCACATGAGAAGCGAGGAGCATCTTTTGAGATTGACGATGTAGAAGTGTCTTTTGAATGATATGATAATGATCTTTTGAGTTCCCTATGTTCATTTGAGTACCAAGGCGCTTCCCGGAGTTTTGCAAGAACTCTGAGAGATTCCTTAAGATCAACAGGCGAATTCTGCTTCCCATTATCATAAGCCCCATCAAAGGATTTCAAAATCTGCACTGGCCTAGGGGATTCACCGGGCTTCACCATAGATTCTGTCACCTCTTCTTTCATTGTAGGTCCAGCTGAAAACCTTTGAGCTTCTATATTCATAGAATCCTTAACCACATCCCGAATGTCAAGAGAATGCCGACCAAATTGCGGTGATGCATTTGGTTGGCCTGCAGCTGAGTCTCTTGAAGGAGTTTCAGCAAAACTTAATCGATCAAAAGCTAAGGGCTCTTGTTGACTTATTTTATTACAATCAAGAGAAGAAAAAGAAGATGAACGTGAAGAAGATGAGAATGATGGTCTCGACGATTCTGTAGACAATCTTTGTTTATCTTGCACAATCTTGTTTGTGTGGCTTTCCTGCAACAAAACGTGGTGTCATCGAGCTTTCCAGATATAATATTAAAGATACTCAGTTGTGTAAAAATACAAGAGTCATTAGACACTCGCAGACTTCGTGAGACGGACTGAAATAAGTGGACTTTAATTTTACACATCAAGTTAAAAAGAAAAAGAAAAAGAAAAATACAACAATTTATCTGAATTACAATTCATAACAAAAAGAAGAAAAGAATTGCCAGTTGTTATCAGACATCACTCAGTCTCACTATGCAAACAAATAACTCAGCATTGTCAATGTCCTTGCCAATCATATTCAGTATGAACTGTTTGATGTCAATGACCATATAAATGCTCAAACAGGGGCTCAAGGGTCAAATACATTAAAATTTGATAGGGAGAGACAGAGAGGAGAGATATCAAGTTAGCCCAAATAACTCTTACCATAGCTGCTGATTTTTGGTATGTATTAGTGTACTCTTTTTCAGAAGTGCCATTGCCAATGTGAGAACTGCCTGTAACAAATGAGATTTACATGATGTTACAAAAATGATTCTTTAAGAGATCAATTGAAGTGTCCAAGAAAAACTGAAGCACCGCTATCTACTCATAAAAACATAATTACAAAATAAATCTTGCTATATCCTTTGAGGAATCCTAGAAAAACAAAATTCTTTTCACCAGTAGGAACTTGTGTAACAAGAATGGTGGTCAGTTTTTTGAGAAATGAAACCCACACTAGAAAGAAAAAATCTTGATTCCCATTTCTAACAAACAAGCAAAAACTTCTCAAATGTTGTCATAAACACATTTTTACAATGAACCAAATTGGGCAGAATGAAATACTAAGTATTACCAGAAGTGAGCCTTTTGGGGCTGTTGCCAATAAGGCGCCTACTAGCAAGCATACTTTGGCGATCAAATAGTTGATAGATTCCTGTCATACATCCAATTTGTTTCTGCAAATCTTGGTTCTCTTCAGTCAATGAATGTAAAAGCTTGGCAGCCATGGTCAAAGTCAAAACTCTTCAATACACAGCTGGAATCAGTTCTTCACACCACACAAATCAAACAAGAATCTGGGAAACCTCTCCTAGCCACCATTCTCTGCTTTGTGATTGTTGGCTCTCAGCAACCCCTCACAATCAACTCCAGCAGCATAAATCAGAGAATATCTCAATTGTTAAAGTTTCACTAACTTTTTCATCATCTAGCAACACCCCCTAAGATCAAGATTTAATTTTTACTACTGAGAAATCAAGTTAATGGACTTGTTTTCTCCAATAACTTCACAAATATGCCAAAATTTCAGTGCTTCAATCTCTTACCAGTAAAAACAAGAAAGAGCTGAGATACCCAAAAGAACAAATTAAGTTTCTTTGAACATATGAGACCAAATTAAGCTTGATTTGCTTGAAAAAACCAGAAAAGCTCAAAGAACGCGGTCACCAGAAAATTGTGCAAAAAGCAATGATAACATCAAGAAAGTGAATATGAGTAACATTAGTGCAAGAACTGTAAGAGGGTCATCTCTATAGATCCGCTAGTAAATGTTTCAATGTTAATTTTCTTGAGAATAAAAGGAGAAACAAGAACACCCCCACCTACATACAATGGAACAGATTGAAACAAGTACTGTAGTATTAGTTAGAGAGAGGGGGGGGGGGGGGGGGGGGGTGGGTACATGTGAGTGACAATGAGTTGATAGTGAGGGAGGAGTTGGCAAGAAATATTAAAGAATTACTCTTATCTAACATTGATAATATAATAGTAGTTAGTACTACTTTTATTATTATTATTATTATTATTATTATTATTATTATGGTTTTAATGTGGAGGGAAAATGCAGATGTCTTGCATTTTCAGGCCTTACCTTCCCTCATCCCATGTGGATTGATTACATGCCCTAAATCTGTCTGCTTCCTCATGTGCTGCTGTCAGGCATTCTTGAGATCTAATTAGCCTCATTTTGCTTTCACAGATTGGTTTGCAAAACACCATTTAGCTGCCATAAAATCTTTGTTTATGTTGTGTGTTGTTATGGTGTCCGGTCCAATTTGCACGTATTTTATTATTTTACTAGTTAAAATATCGGATAATTGTGAGTATTAATATTTAAATATATTTTAAAAAAGAGAAAATGCATAAAGATCACATTTAACTTGTTTGAAAAATTTGTATTTTATTTACTCTTTCTTAAGGCCTGGCCATCAGTGCGTGTTTGACAACGTTATTGAGCGCGTCTTTGCTTTATTTTATTCGTTAAAGACACCCAAAGAAAGAAAAAAATATTTGTACACATGTGCATGACTAAATGTTTTAGAATTTACAAAGTTAATTTTTAACTTCAATATAACCCCTAGCCATCAGTAAAATCTATTTTCCCCAATATTTTATCAAACTCAATTAAACCTTAATTTCTTCTTCAACCTTTCATTGCGCCAACTTACAAAAAAAATTGAGACTTCAACTCCA
This sequence comes from Nicotiana benthamiana, assembly GCA_034376525.1. NCBI lineage: Eukaryota > Viridiplantae > Streptophyta > Magnoliopsida > Solanales > Solanaceae > Nicotiana > Nicotiana benthamiana. The sequence continues at coordinate 104,861,011 of CM067335.1, read as the reverse complement.
TTTCCAACGCTCTAATCTTTCATTACTCATCCAACTCAAGCACAATTCACCCCTTAATAAACCTCAGAATTCATAGTATGGGAAGAAAGAAATTCACCAACTAGCTGCAGAAAAAAGAAACTTAGTTAAACCAATAGCTCTACAAATTTTGCACAAATCCAAGAAAATTTCAAGAACTGAAATTTCTGAGTCTGAAGCTAGTTTAAATGAGAAAAGCTCAATACTTTTAGTATTGGGAGTTGTATCTATTGGGTTAATATTATCTTTAATGGGTTTTGATGATTAAAATAAGGCGGGAATTTTGGGATAATATGAGCATATATGTCATTTATGCATTGACAGTTAGTACTAGCGTTCTTTGGGCTGTTTATGAAGCGCGTGTTTCTCACTCAAATTAATATAGCTGGGTCAAGCCTTAGGAGGAAATAAATAAATATAGTTTTTCAAATAATAATGAGATACTAAAATATACATAAAATTTAAGTGTATAAATAATTTTTTAGGACAAATTAAATGGGATCTTTATGTATTTTCTCTTTAAAAAATCACCTATTTTTTTGTCTGATGGTCATTGAGAGAAGCAACAATTTACTTTGGCTGCTTATAGCTTTCTCTTTCTCTTTTTTCTTCTTTTGTAATGTGTGTGGTGGGGGGAGGGTTCAAGAATATTTATATGTATTTAGGTGTAACTTCTGATACAATCTGGAAGAAAAGTTTAGTTTCTGGTCAAAAGTAAAAAGGATGAGTTTTTTAGATTGTAATTTGAAAATTAAGTTGGATAAGGAAGGCCACATTGCCTGCTCATCTACCCATTGTGAGCTCATTAATCATTTGGATAACAAGCAAAAAGATTCACTCCAAAAAGTTTAAGTTATACATGTACAAGAAATTTTTATATTATAATATTATCTTTGTTTGTTATAGCGGGGAACTTATCTAATTTTTATGATTACTAATCTTATATTCTAAAAAGGCTTATTTGTCAATATTCTTCATGTCACATGATGATATATGTATAAGCTTAAGTTAATGCTAAAATCATGTCGCACTTGAAAAGTTGAAAATTTTCCAAAAAAATTAGTTGCAATTCTTCGGGTGTGCGCTAAGTACCTTATTTATTGTGCAATAACTCGCAAACCACACAGGAAATATAAATCATTCTAAGCAAGTTCGATGCGACGAGCTATAACTGAAGAACTGACATGAGAGGAATCGATCTCGGGTCTCCCATGGTAAATCACTCATCCAACCGGGCAGTACATTAGTAGTTTTGGTGATATATGCCAGTTAAGAAAATGAACTTATGAGAGTAAAATCTATCTTCAATATTGGCTACTGAGATTAAATAACTCCAACTTGCACAAGCAGCGAGCATACTAGCTTGTTTTATTTATTTCCATTTGATATAATAAACAAATAATAAAGGGAAAAGGTCAGAAAATCTGTGTTAAAAAAGTGGCCACTTTATTAACAGATTAATTATTGGTATATCATTGCCAGTTTGTGTAAACGCGTGTGTATCCACTGCATTGCATTCTTAGGCTGTTCAAAACCATCGTTGAGGCAATTAAATGGCTGGCCGGTACAAATGAAACCACTAATTATCTTGTTTGTACTTGAGGGTTCTTTTCGTTAGTTTTGGTTGTAATATGTAAAAAAGACCTTGTGTACAAATCGAATGTATTAAATTTAAAAATTATTTATTTTCCCTTTAAACGTTTCACTTAACTAACACTCCTAGCTAGCTCCACTATTATAAAAATTAACCTCTTATTTTCTTAAAACTTCAAATATTTCCAAAATAAATTCACCCTATCAAAATGAGTATTGCTTGGGATTTAAGGCAGTACTAATTATTTATCCATTTACCCATAAAGGCAGGGTGCATGTGAAGTTGGCTAATAAAATGCCCTTTAGTGCTTTTTCTGAGTCTTTTAATTTCGAGACTTTATTACTCCTTAATACAGGTATGGGACGCAGCATCCATCAACAGAAATTTAATACAAGTAACAACAATTTAATGATAAAACTAAAGCTAATTATTGGCTTTCTTACCCTTTAGTAACAACAATTTAATGATAAAATTATAGCTAATTATTGGCTTTCTTACCCTATAGTAAAATCGGAAGCGCCCTAGAATATTTTCAAACTCAATTGAACTAATATTTTCTGGTGTTCTTCAATAAATTTAAATTATGTTTTTATCACCTACAAATTATTTAGATTACGAATCTTTTATTTTTCAAAATATATATATAAGTAGTGAAATATTTTATACTTATTAGACCAAGAAATAAACGAGAATGATATGAAAAGTTTTTAAAAAATTACCGAAGTGTGACTAGTTAAAATAAACTTCTCAAGCTACAATTATACAAGAAACACCCTACAAAGAGAAGAATCGAATACATTCAAATTTTATAATTTGAATGTAAGAATCACGAAAACTATTACCCTGAAAAGAAGGATAAGATTACATCCAAAATTTAAATTCTAAGGAAAAAAAGTGACTAAAGAAAAACATGTCGAAACTTTGAAATTGAAAGGACATCAGCCGAAGGAGAAAAATAGGGGTATTTTATATTAGAATATAATTGTGTGTATCTTTTTATTATTGGTAGAATATTATCTCATTATTGTACAGTCCTATAGTTGGTAGGATTTGATTTCCTTCATTATTGTATAGTCCTATAGTTGGTAGGATTTGATACCTCTATACTCTATATATACTTTTGTGAGCAATACAAGAAAACTACTTCTCCCAAAAAAAAAAAAAGATACACACAATTATATTCTAATATTTTAATGGTTCGACGATATTATTGGTTATTTTTCATTGAAAAAGATGTGTTTGATCCCCCAATGCCTTCTGGGTCTGAGCCTGTCGCACAGGCTTGTTTAGTGCGATATACATCTGATGTCTTGTTTACATGCTATTATATAGCGGGGGGTATATGCAGAGTGCTCACCCAAAAGGCAGAGACTGTGACAGAGATTGTAGCGATTGTGGGTTTTCCTAAGGTTTTAAAAAAAACAACCAAGGATTCTTTTTCCTTTTTTCTTTTTAACCTTTTGAGTATTTTGATGGAAACCTCCGTATTTTAGTTTATTTTAAGGTCAAGAAAGGAGTGTCATTTCTCAGCTCAAGTACACAGCTATTTCAAATATGATAGATCCGTTCATATATTTCATAATAATTTAATTTCAAATTTCGTAATTTATTCTTAATATATAATATTATTTTATCGACATACAAAATGTCATTCTATAGTGGCATGCTAACACAAAATGAAATGGAAGGAGTATTAACTGCAATTCGATCAAAAATAGGGATACTTAGGGTGCGTTTGGTGCAAAGAAAATATTTTCATGGAAAATAAGTAATTTTATCACTTATTTTTACTTGTTTGGTTGGTAAGTGAAAACCTTCTTTTCAAAAAATATTTTTTAGTATTTGGTTAAAGAGTAGAAAATATTTTTAGGAAAATAATATTTTAGGCTACACTCTTCCCCTTCCCCCCCCCCCCCCTCCCCCCAAACCAAATATCCAATTTCCATGACTCTATTTTCTTCAAGAATTTAAATATTCTTCTAATATTTCACACAAACTAAAAGAAATGTAACTAATGTGTTGATTTAGTTTTTTTATGCAAAAACCACATTGAAATTTATGCTTCATAACTAAAAATACTTTTTTTGTTGAGATAAAGAAAATACTTTTTACTAAATCATAAAAAGAAAGAATTTTTCTTTTGTTAAAACGAAAAAAAAATTATATCGTAAAAAAATACTTATTAATCACTTATTGAAGTAAGGATAAATTTGAAAGAAAGAAAACTAACGTGGTTTCCAATATCAGACACTTATTTTGACCTTTTTTTTGTTAAACAACATTAAGAATCGAAAAGAGTAATTTTATTGACGTTCTGACTCTCCTCACAATCACTCATGGTTTTTTTTTAAAAGAATAAAAAGGAAGAAAATTATAACAATCCGAAACATTTAAACTATAACAATCCGGAAATATTTTTTATATCGCGAAAGAAAATATTTGTTTGTTGAAATAAATATTTTATCTATAATATAAAAAAAATATTATTAATAATATTTTTATATGGGGTGGGGTGGGGTGAGGCAAGATTGGGTGGTAGCACAATTACGTAGTAGCAAAGAAAGAAGCTAGTCTTTTTCCGCCTCAAAATGTTTTGAGAGCACAACGTAGGTACGTATCAAAAGATTTTGATGGCGATTTTCCGTTGCATGCAAATCATTTATATGCTTTCGTAAGGATTTACCATTGATTTTAATTTTTGTCACGAGCGTCTTGTTCTATGTTTCGCTTTTTCGTTTTCCTTTATTTTCTGTCACATTAATCCAAACCCATGAGACATATTATTCGTTTTGAATTTAGGTCCGCACGAATTTAATTATTCATCAGGCTAGAACATTTCGAGCCTCAGAAGTATCCGTACCATGTGAATTTGCGTCATGCCTCACATAATTCTTCTCCGGCAACGGAAGTAGTAGGATTTCCGCTAAAGGTGTTCAAAAATAAAAAAAGTTAAAAAAAGATTTTAGCTAGTGAGAATTGAACCAATAATCATACAAGATATATTTTGAACTTCCTTGACCACCACTAAGCTAAAATATGCTTTTCGGTTATGTCAAGGGGATTTCAAAACATAATATATAGAGGTAAAATCAGATTTTGTCGTATATACAGTGTAATTTTTTGGCGAAGGAGGTTCGGGTGAATCCCGGCCCTTCCGCTCCCCTAAATCCACCCTTGCTCTTCACTTTTCTCTCTCATTCCGATGTGGGATTTGCTTAAGGTGACATATGCACCCTTCTTTACAAACATGCCAGCCTAGAAGCCTGCCATTCCTGCATGATCCGCCCTCGTCAGCCTCCCTTCTGTCATGGTTATCACATTCAACCCCCTCTTTAGGACTCAACATCTTCGTTGGGGTTTGCCCTACCATCGTACTGAGAAAGATTCGGCTATGATATCATATGTGTCACGATCCAAATTTATGGCACGTATTGTCCAATTTGGGCCTAGGTCCGCACAAATTTTTCCTTCGGGCCACGCCACCTCGAAGCCTGTGTACCATGTGAAATTACGTCATGTCCTATGTAGCTCTTCACTTTCTTCTCGCATTCTGAATATGTCAGCCTAGAAGTCCTTCAACCCTGCTTGATATGCCCTCATCAACCCGCCCTCCGTCATTTGGTATCACATTTCCTTTCCAAATTCAGATAAAATCGAGATTACAAATAATAATCATAAAAAGAGGAGAACTCGGGATATGAAGTAAGATAAATTATTCTTTCGATGTATGGTCTTGGAAAAGTGGGTATAGTGTATTTTTAGGAGGAGAGTATGTATGTTAGTCCTAAAAGATTAGGACCAACGGAAGCGATAAGAAATTCAAATTGTCAAAATAATTGTCTTGATAAGTCTAGGGATCGGATTAACTTTATATCCCTCGGTAATAAACTGTCTCAATAATAAACTGTCTCAATATATATATTTTTTTTTTATTTTTTTTTTTATACCCAACCCTTCCCAACAAACTCTGTTTGATTGTACTTTATACCAGAAAAAAAATACATAAATTAAAGATTGAAAACTCTTATTAGATCTTACCTACATTTACCTTGTAATTTAACAATAAACATATAGGTAGGAGTTGGCGTGTTGACCATTAAGCATAGAATATCAAATACATGGCCAATCGCATTAAGTTCTACCATACTATGGTTATGCCACATGTGCAAAGCGATCAAATCCTTTTTCTTCCACTAGTTTATATATGTCAAATATGTTATAAATATATTATATTATGGATGTTCATTTAGTACTTCGTTGGAAATAAGTTTCTTGAAAAAGCTTATTACTTTAGTACCCGGTTATAGATAAACATTACCTCCGGTAGAAGATTATCCATACCGGGTACAATAAGCTTATCCTTTCAGTATCCGGTTATGGATAAACATTATCCCCGATAGAAAATTATTTATAGCGGGTATTACCCCTAGTAGAAGATTATTTATACTGGTAATGAACTTATCCATTTAGTACTCCGTTATAGATAAACATTACTATCAGTAAAAGACTATCCATATCTGGTATTGTAGTAGCTTGCACAGCAGCTTGCAGTAGTAACTTACACAGCAGCTTGCAGTAGCAGCTTACACAGCAACTTCCTTTCTTCTATAAATAGAAGTGGTTTCAGTTCATTATGTACATCGGTTTGAATTCGAATAAGATACTAGTCTCTCTCTATACTTATCTTTACTTTACAGTCTTTATTTTATAACACGTTATCAGTACGAGACTCTGCCATCTCGAGCAAATATTTTGAAAGTATCTGAGGTAAGAACTTTCTTTTCCTAAATAGTGTCAAATCTTTCTAAACTGGAATTTGTTGCCTGGATATATCGGGCAAAAGCTACATGTCTTGGGTGCTTGATGCTGAAATTCATCTTGAAGCGATGGGTCTGAAAGACACCATCAAAGACAAAAATCAGGCATCAAACCAAGGTTGTGCCAAAGCAATGATATTCCTACGCCATCACCTTGATGAGGGACTGAAAATGGAATATTTTACTATTAAAGATCCACTCTACTGTGAAATAATTTAAAAGATAGATATGACCACATGAAGATGGTCGTTCTTCCACAGGAACGATATGTTAGGACCATATAAGGCTACAAGATTTTAAATCTATCAGTGAGTATAATTATGCTATGTTCAGAATTATTTCTCAGCTGAAAGTATATGGTGAAAATATTACTGACCATGATATGTTAGAGAAAACTTTCACCACTTTCCATGCCTCGAATATGCTCCTGCAGCAGCAATATCGAGAGATGGGATTTAAAAAGTATTATGAACTTATCTCACATCTTCTTATAGCCGAGCAACATAATGGGCTATTAATGAAAAACCATGAAAGTCGGCCTACTGGTTCTTGTCCATTCCCTGAAGTGAATGAGATGAACTTCCACCAAGCTAAATGTGGAAGAGGTCGTGGCCCCAGTCATGGTCATGGCCGTGGTCGGGAAAGAAATCTCAATCATGGTAATAATAATGCACCAAAGAACCCTCCTCGCCATCAGTAGTGAAAAAGGAAGGAACAAAAGCATGAAGCGGTGCAAGCACCAAATGCAGAGAGTGCATGCTATAGATGTGGAGGAAAGAGGCACTGGTCACGTACATGTCGTACGCTAAAGCACCTGGTTGAGCTTTATCAAGCCTCCCTGAAGAAGATAGAGAAAAATGTTGAAGCAAATTTTATTGCGGAAGATGATTTAGACTTCATGCATTTAGATGTAGCAAATTATTTTGCACTCCCAAAAGGAGAAACAAGTCATGTAATCGGTAGTGAATCTGTAGAAAAATAAATATTTTAATTTTTGTTGTTTGTAATAGATAGTATGGTTATGTATTGTTGTGCATAAATAAAAGTTATGTTTTGATAATTATGTTTACTATAATATATTTATTTATGTCATTTTGAATAATATGCATAATCCTCAAATTATGTTTGGATCAAAGACAAATCATGAAGATATTTGTGTTATTGATAGTGGAACAACACATGCCATATTCAAGGATCAAAAATACGTTTCTTATTTGTATAAGGAAAAAGCAAATGTTTCAACAATTTCTGGTAATATAAGTTTGATTGAAGGCTCCGGAAGAGCCATTATATTTTTGTCTAAGGGAACAAAACTTGTTATAGACAATGCATTATTCTCCTCCAAGTCCCGAAGAAACATGTTGAGTTTTACAGATATCCGCTGAAATGGGTATCATGTGGTGACAATAAATGAAATAAATGAGGAATATCTTTGTATTACAAAGAATATTTCTAGCCATAAATGCATTGTAAAAAAGTTACCAACTTTATCTTCTGGCTTATGCTATTCAAAAATTAGTACCGTTGAAGCACACTTTATCGTAAACCAGAAGTTTACGGATTCAAATACTTTTGTGCTTCGGCATGGTTGTTTGGCCATCCAGGATCAATAATGATGAGAAGAATTGCTGAAAATTCGTGTGGGCATCCACTAAAGAACTTGAAGATTCTTACAAATGACGAATTTTCTTGTGATGCTTGTTATCAAGGTAAAATGATCACTAGACCATCACCAATGAAGGTTGGCATTGAATCCCCTGCCTTTTTAGAGCATATACATGGGGATATATGTGGACTTATTCGCCCACCAAGTAGGTTGTTTAGATATTTTATGGTCCTAATAGATGCATCTTCAAGATGGTCTCATGTGTGCCTACTATCATCTCGCAACCTGGCGTTTGCAAAGCTATTACCCCAAATAATTCGATTAATGGCACAATTCCCAGATTATCCTATAAAGTCTATTCGCCTCGATAATGCTGGAGAATTCTCGTCTCAATCTTTTGATGATTATTGTTTATCACTCGGGATAAAAGTTGAACATCTTGTAGCTTATGTTCATTCTCAAAATGGCCTTGCAGAGTCATCTATTAAATGCCTGCAATTGATAGCAAGACCACTACTTATAAAAATAAAATTGCCCACTAGTGTTTGGAGCCATGCTATCTTGCATGCAGCATCACTTATCCGTCTCAGACCGACATTATAATAAATATTCCCCGTCACAATTAGTTTTTGGTTATGAACCAAATATTTCCCATTTACAATTTTTCGATTATGTTGTATATGTGCCAGTAGCACCACCACAGCGCAGTAAGATGGGACCACAGAGAAGGATAGGAATACATGTTGGGTTTGAATCACCATAAATTATTCGCTATCTTGAACCATTGACAGGAGATTTATTTACTGCTCGATTTGCAGATTGTCTGTTTGATGAAACAATATTCCCACAATTGGGGGGAGAGAAAAAGGAAATCAAAAGAGATATTGTGTGGAAAGTTTCATCATTATCTCATTTTGATCCACGTACCCCTATATGTAACCAGAAAGTCCAGAAGATCATCCATTTACAGAATATAGCAAATCAAATACCAGACGCATTTACTGATTTGAAAATAATAACTAAGTCACATATCCCAGCAGAGAATGTGCATATCCGATTTGATGTCCTAGTAGGACCATTTACTAGCATGAGAGCCGGCGAACCTAAAATACGCCTGAAGCGTGGTAGGCATTTAGGTTCTAAGGATCGAAATCCTCGAAAAAGAAAATCGACAAATGATCAAAACGATACTATGAAGGGATACCTAAAGAGACCCAAGATCTGATTAATTCTAAGATTCTTGAAAAAATCAAAACACGAAGTTCATACGAGTGAAGAACTTTTAATAAGTTCGACCAGTGATGGGATTAATTTAAATCGATATGAAATAATGTTGGATAATATTTTTGCATATAATGTTGCACTTAATATTATGCAAGATAGTGAGGATCTCGAACCACGATCTGTCGAAGAATATCGACAAAGATTTGATTGGCCAAAATGGCAAGAGGCAATTCAATCGGAATTAACGTGACTTGCTAAAAGAGAGATCTTTGGAACAGTAGTCCAAACACCTGCTAGAATAAAACCATTTGGTCATAAATGGGTTTTTGTGCGAAAAAGGAATGACAAAAATGAAGTTGAAAGATACAAAGCTCGCCTTGTTGCACAAGGATTCTCACAACGACATGGAATCGATTTTGATGAAACATATTCACCGGTTTATGGATGCCATAATATCTTAGCACTACACGAAAAGCTTGAAATACATCTAATGAATGTAGTTACAGCTTATATGTACGGTTCACTTTATAATGAAATTTACATGAAAATCCCTAAAGGATTTAAAATGCCTGAAGCAAAATCTCAGGAAATATATTCGATCAAATTACAAAGATCTTTGTACGGTTTAAAGCAATCCGGGCGCATGTGGTATAATCGCCTTAGTGAATATTTGCTAAGAAAATGTTACATATATGATGTTATTTGTCCATGTATTTTTATAAAGAAAATGATTGTCAGAATTTTTTATACTTGATGTTTATGTTGATGACATAAATCTTGTTGGAACTCCAGAAGAGCTCCAAAAGGCAATTGAATATCTTAAGAAAGAATTTGAGATGAAAGATCTTGGAAAGACAAAACTTTGTCTTGGTGTGCAAATTGAACATTTAGCAGATGTGATCTTTATCCATCAATATACTTATACAGAAAGAGTCTTAAAGCGCTTTTACATGGACAAAGCGCACCCATTGAGTACACCCATGGTTGTTCGATCCCTTGAAGTGAATAAGGATTTGTTCTGACCTCCAAAAGAGAAAGATGAACTCCTTGGTCCTGAAGTACCCTATCTTAGTGCATTTGGTCCACTAATGTATCTTGCTAATGCTATAAGGCCTGACATAGCATTTTCTATTAATTTACTAACAAGATATAGTTCTTCTCCTACTCGGAGACATTGGAACGTGATTAAACATATATTGCGATATTTAAAAGGGCACTCTTGATATGTGTTTGTTTTATGCTAACAAAGATAGTGCAGATTTTGTTGGTTATGCAGATGCAAGTTATTTATCTGATCCACATAAAGCTCGATCTCAAACCTGATACGTATTTACATATGGAGGTACTGCCATATCATGGCGCTCCACAAAGCAATCTATTGTTGCTACTTCTTCAAATCACGCAAAGATAATAGCTATTCATGAATCAAGTAGGGAATGCGTATGGTTGAGATCAATAATTCATTTTGTTCGAGAAAAATGTGGTTGGAATGTGAGAAAAGACCCACAATTTTATACGAAGACAATGATGCATGCATAGCGTAATTGAAGGGAGGATTTATAAAAGGAGATAGAACGAAGCACATTTCACCAAAATTATTCTACACACACGACCTTCAGAAAAATGGTGACATTGATGTGCAACAAATCCGTTCAAGTGATAATCCAGCAGATTTATTCACTAATCTTTGCCAACTTCAACTTTCGAGAAGATGGTATAAAAGGTTGGAATCCGGAGACTCAATTATTTGAAATAAGGTTTTCATCAGGGGGAGTAAAAGACACGATGCACTCTTTTTTCCTTATTAAGGTTTTTTCCCATAGGGTTTTCCTTATAAGTTTTTTAATGAGGCGCCAAGCAATGCGTATTACTAAATATGTGTACTCTTTTTCCTTCACTAGGATTTTTTCCCACGTGATTTTTCCTAGTAAGGTTTTAATGAGGCACATTATCTTTTAATGAACATCCAAGGGGGAGTGTTATAAATATATTATATTATGGATATTCATTTAGTACTCCATTGAAAATAAGCTTCCCGGAGAAGCTTATCACTTCGGTACCCGGTAATGGATAAATATTACCCCCGGCAGAAGATTATCCATACCAGGTATAATAAGCTTATCCTTTCAGTATCCGGTTAAGGATAAACATTACCCCCTGTAGAAGATTATCCATACCGTGTATAATAAGCTTATCCGTTCAGTACTCCGTTATGGATAATCATTACCCCTAGTAGAAGATTATCTATACAGGGTATAATGAACTTATCCATTCAGTACTCCGTTATGGATAAACATTACTATCAGTAAACGATTATCCATATGGTATTGTAGTAGCTTACACAGCAGCTTGCAGCAGCAGCTTATACAACAACTTCCTTTTTCTATAATAGAAGTGGTTTCAGTTCATTATTTACATCAGTTTAAATTCGAATAATATGTCATTCTCTGTCTATACTTATCTTTACTTTACAGTCTTTATTTTATAACAAAATACACATTCTAAAAAATTCACCAAAAAAGAAAAAAAATTAGCTTTTACTTGTCTTTCTAATTCTAACACGTTGACTGACTGACCTTTAATTAGCAAAATAAACATTCTTTTCCTTGTTTTGTGTGTGTTTCGCCGTGGCGCGTGTTTTGTAAACTTAATTTTGACGCAGTATGTTTCCTCCATAGTTTCAATCAATTCTATCACTTCAAATAATTTTGGGAAATTTCTTGCTTATTTCATCTTTATCGTTTAAATCGATGAATTATGTTTTGTTTTGTGTGGGGAGGAGGGGGACAAGTTTTTCTAACTAAAGTATGATTTAAGAGGGGGAAATGATAAAGTTCGATAATGACAAATCAACAACATTAATAACTTTAATGGGGAGAGAAATGAAATTTTGAGAAATATACATAACCATATTTAGCAAGTTTTGTGCACGTATAAAAGTATGTTATTAATGATAAATTCAAAAAACTAAAATTAATTTATTTTTTAAATATAAAAGAACGTTATTTTAAAGATAAAAAGAAAATAGTACTCCATCTAGTTCACAATAAGTGATTAATTTGTCTTGGGCACATCCACTAAGAAAATATTCCCTCTGTTCATTTTAACTTGGTATGTATACTAAAGATAGATTTTTATTTTTACTTGTCACTTTATGCATATTAAGAGAAGACAATTTTTTTTCTATTATACCCACAGTATTTATTACACATTTCAAATTATTTTTTCAAATCCAATAAAATATGCATCAATTAATATGGGTATTATAATAAATTATGCACTTCATATTATTATTTCTTAAGGGGCTTGAAAAGTCAAAAGGTGACAAGCAAAAGTGACCGGATAGAGTACTAAATTATAGACAAAAATAGTTAATGCGACTAAATTACTCTCAATTAAATATTGCAACATAGTTATAATAGCACTTACTTCTCTTCTTAAATGTGAAAAGTAAATGATTTTTAGGAATATGTACATAAAAGTATTTTTTGAAAAATAAATTAAATTTTTTCTTTATTATATAAATAAATATTTTATTTAAACTAAAATAAAAAGTAAATCGATCACTTATTACTAAAAATATATATCACAAGTATGTACTTGGCATCATGATGAAATAATTAATGTTAATGTGAATATCTAAGCAATTAAAAAAAGGTGATGTTGATATGTAGATCTAGACAAGGGACAGAGTGGTTTGATCAAAGGAAATGGATGATTGGCACATGCATAAAGTGAAGAAACCGTACTAACATGTGGGGGTGCCTCAACTCTATTAGGCAATAACAACTAACCCATCTCAATCATCTTAGCCCATGTTCTAAGCTACATTTCTTTCAATCCTACTATGCTTTGATTGCAACATTATGCCCTACTTTTTCTCCCTAACCTACTTTTACATTAATACAACATATATAAAAATCTTAGTATAAAGTGACATATCATGAGTTGCGTGAGATAACTTTTTTCACCAAAAGTTGGGGCTCAACCATCCGTAGTCTATCCAATCCAATCATTAATGTGCAATCGTGAACTTGTGAGGAGCTTGAGAGGCCCCATTGTTCAATATCTGAAGTATATCACTTGTATATATAAGTGATATCCTTACAAGCTTTTTGTCATTTTTCTTCCAACAAAGGAAGAAAAGATAAAGGATACTCATTAATGCTTTTCCCAAGTAATGACATATTCTTCAAAGCAAAAGTTACTTTATTATCGTCAAAGGTTATAGTGGAATGATAAAGTAGCGGCGGAGGCAGAAGTCACCTTACGGGTTCGATTTTTACTCAAACAATGTATTTGGTATTTCAAATTTATAAAATATGTAAAAATATTAAATTTAGAACCCATTCATTAACGCTTGAAATCGTTGTCTTAAAATTCAGAACTCATTGTTTAGCTCAAAGTTCTCATACACTTTATAAGCATAAAACATCTAGAATAAATGGAGGGCCAATCATAGCAGATCGTAATAAACCAAAGTTGGACATGTTTTCCCTATTCCCTATGTCTTCTAATCTAAACTCTGATCCCGGCCTCCACTTCCAAGGGAAAGCAGCATAACCCAGAACGGAACTTTCTTCCTTGTGAGACCGCCTCCGTCTTCTAGTCTGGTCTTTCCTATTGGTGTTGTTCCATCGGGGATTCAGTGTTCCATGCATTGATACTTGTTCGTCCATCACCCATGAGATAGACCAAATGAATAAAATGCAAGAGAAAATTGTTATTTGTTAAGGAGGGGAGGATAAAGATCTTTTATTGATAATATCGATTTGGTCTGCCTCTCCATGGAGAGGTTCAGAGCCTTACAATGGTCTTCTCTTTTCTTGAGAAGTAGAGGTGAAGAAGAAGAAGCAGTCCCCCCTTTTAAGGTTCTTCCTCTTAGTATTTATAGTTGTGCGCCTTTCCAGCTGGCACTGGACGGTCGTGGTCATGGTGAGGGGAAGCCCGCCAATAGTGAACAGGTCGTGGTCTCATTGATTAAGCTGAGTGATCTTCGAGTGCTTATTATTAACGAATAGTTGTGCCATTTGTTAGCCCGAATATTCATAAGAGCGAATTAATCTCATTAATCATTATGATTTAGGTTTTGACCCATACCGTTAGTCCCTCCGCTTATTGAGGTCGAGATTCGATCGAACTCGATGAGCGGACCTTACCAAATGTGACTCAATAGATTCGAAAGAGGGGATTGGATATCGTTTGGTCGTGACCTGGGAGGGTCGTAGCTGTTCATGCTCTGAAGACGGTCGTAGCCGTTCATACTTAAGGGACGGCCGTGGCCATTTACGCGTGGGAGATGACCGCAGCCATTTTTGTTTATTGAGAACAGCCGTAGTCATTTTGTGCCTTGAAGATGTCAATAGTCGCTTATATTTAGGAGATGGTCGTAGCAATTCATACTTGGAGGAAGGCCATAGCTTTATTCATTAGGAGATGGCCGTAGCCATTTGCGTGTTTAGAGGATGGCCGTAGCCATTTATATTTAGGAGAAGGTCGTAGCCTTTTGCGTGTTTAGAGGATGGTCGTAGCCATTTATATTTAGGAGATGGTCGTAGCCTTTTGCGTGTTTAGAGGATGGCCGTAGCCATTTATATTTAGGGGATGGCCGTAGCCTTTTGCGTGTTTAGAGCAGGGTCGTAGCATTTATATTTAGGAGACGACCGTAGCCTTTTACAAGTTTAGTGTATGGACGTAGCCATTTATATTTAGGAAACGACCGTAGCCTTTTATACTTGAAAGGTGGTCGTATGATGTTTTCACCTGGGAAATATATTCCCGCAGGCGGTTGCTGCGGTTATGGGTGCATTTGATGTGCATTGCAATGGTGCTCGGTGTGTGGAGGCATACTAGACGTCCGCCCGACATACCAGGTCATTAAACTTGCTTCGAAGGCGAAGTGTCGATTGACGGCTGCAAAGCTTTTTCGTGATATCTGTCATAATGACACACATTATTGTGGATTCAAACCGTTTTGCAGTTGGTGATGCAGTTAATGATGGCTTTTGGAATTTACGAAAGCCACTTTTGCAATATAAATAACGAGTTATATTATCCGTTTCTCACTTTTCAACATCTATTTGAGTAAGATTTCTGCAGAAGCAACTTCTCTCACTCTTTTTCTTTGTTAATTTGTGTTGTTCTTTGTCTTCTTTCACTCAATCTCCACCTTTGCTCCTTCTTCGGTGAATCATGTTCACTCATTGCACGGTAATCAGTAATGGCAAGCAGTTCTCACACAGAGCTTTCTCCGGCGACTCTTCCACCGGTCGATGGTTCTTCTGCGGTGGTGAGGGCCTCTGAATTGGCGGAGATCGGTAGGATCCCATCGTCAGTTGATATTATTTCTTTGCCTAGAGGTCCGGCAACTGACTTCATCGCCGATGAGGAGGAGGATCAGGTCAATGAGGCCCCACTAATAGGAGACGTGGGCCTTGCCCAATTAAGGGAGCAGTGGGATATCCCTCGTTCTGCTGATATCGTCCTGGCCAGGAGCGAGGAAAGAGTGCACATCGACCGCCTAGGGTATTGCGTTTTCTACTCTTATCCTTTCAGATTAGGGTTCAAGCTTCCCCTTCCGGCTTTGGTAGCGGATTTTTGCCGTTATTATGAAGTGTGCCCGGGTCAACTCGTCCCTTCTTTCTACAAGATTTTTTCCATGCTTGCCAAGTTTGCGAAGTTGGCCCGAAGAGAAATAGCGCTATGACACGTGCTGACTCTGTATGCCCCTCAGAGGGTTCGTGGTACCATGATTCGAATGGTCCCTCGTGGGGCCAAGGGTCTTACTGTGGAGTTGGATGATGAGGTCGATTCTCACACTTACGATAATTTTTTCTACATCAGGACCAAGAATTTAGTCGTGAATGCTGCGGGGTTCCCGGAAACTTGGAACCATATACGTAAGTTTTCCATTCGTCGGATTCTGCCTTCCGTTCCTTCTTGTTCTATGTTCCAATAAATGTTGACTCTACCTTGTGTTTGTAGCTGAGTGGGCACCACCGGCTCCTTTATCCAGCATGAGCAAATGGGTCGAGGCTGTACTCCCTCAGACAACGGGGATTCGTACACGGCCGTCCTTCTGGGAAAGACACGTCCGTAGGCCCACTTATGGTGAGTGCTTTGAGTTATTGTGTCATTCCCGTTTAGCCGTACTGAGTTTTTCTCCTTTTAATTCTTTTTTTTGTTGATCAGGGGGGATGCGCCGTATGAGGGCTCCTCAACTTGCTTTCCGCAAGCCAGGTGCGACTGCTCGGCTGGTTATGGCACCGATGCCACGTCCAACTCTGCGGGCGACTTCAGTTGAGTCATCGGTGGCCCATTCCCCTGCAAGGTATACATCTTGGGTCGAGGCGTCTTCGGGAGTTGTTCGCCCGGGGGTGGAATCACCCTTGAACGAGGAGGAGGAGGAGAGTCTGTTGGTTAGGCATAGGGTCGCCTTCACGTCTATTGCAGAGGTGGTACATTTGGACACCCCGCAGTCGGATGCGGAGGGGAATAAGGCGGCTATACCGGCCCTTGAGGGCGAAAACACAATGGGGTTTGCCCAGGTCGGTTCAGGCCGTAATGAAACCGTTGCTTCGGCGGCTCAATCATCAGTCCCAGTTGTTGAGAGGGAAGTTGGTTCCTCAGCAGCTGCTTTGGTCGGAGAAGTAAGTGCCAACCAGTTGGCGGGGGAGGGAGCCTCGGCCTCTCGACCAGTTGAGGAAGGAAGGGACGTCGCGGGAGGGGAATTCGACTCCGAATCTGACTTGGATCCTGACGACATCCGCATGCTCCAGAAAGGCTTCACCAACGCGACGACGTATGCAGAGGGACCGTTTCGTTATGCTGAGATTCCTACCGAGAAGAACCTGCTGCTTGAGGAGGATAATTTAGTACCGAAGTTTGCACCTTTGTGCTCGAAAGAAGAGAGCAAGACGCTGAGCGACATTACAAACATCGGATTAAAGACCGAGGCGGCCGTAATGGGTTTCAGGGTATGTGTGGTGATCTTCTTTCATTTTTTTCTTGCCATTATTTGCCTCACATTTTAACCGTTGTTTTTGCTTACCTTATTTTTAGAAGTATAGGGTATGCGTCGAGCCAACATTCACTCGGGACTCTTTTTGCGGGCGTTAGAGAAGTATCGCTACTACCGGGATAGGTGCCGCGTGATGCGCGAGCGCCTGAGGAATGGCCCCCGCAGTCGGGAGTTGGTTGAAGAGTTGGCGATGCGGGAGATTCTAGTGAAGCGGGCTCAAAACAGGGTAAACACTCTCGAGGAGCAACTTCGTCGTAAGGACAAGGAGATGGAGGCCAAGAGGAGTGTTGCAGCTGAGAGGGAGCGCCGAAGTCAGGAGGCCCTTGTGGAGGCCTTGGTTAGGCAGGTGGTTAAATTGGACGAGGAGCTCGCTGCCCCGAGACGGCAAGCAAGGGATGCTTCGACGAAGGTTGGGGCGTTGGAGGCGGTAGACCACATTCGTGAGAGTGAACGGAAGCTGGAGAGATATGTTGCGACTTGCAGAGTGGCGGGGTTGGAGGAAGGCATTCGCGTTTATAAACGGGATGCCCAAATTGCAGCAGATCGGATTACGGCCTTGGAGGCCAAGAATCAGCGCCTAAGGGACGAGGCTGCCTCTTACCGCCCCGCTCGTGATCTTTGGTCTTTTGTTGAGGCCCAGCTTGACGTGTACAGTAAACTATAGGAGGCCGGTGTTGTACCCGAAGCTATTTATGAGCGGGGCCGCCAAAAGGCTCGTGATGCTCATTTTGGCTGTGGTTTGACGCAACCATTCCAGGGGCTGATGATGGCGCTGAAAGCGTTGACGATGGCGCGGGTGGCGCTGAGTAAAAGGTTTTTTTTTGTAGAGTTAGTTTTATTCTTGTTTTGTTTTTTATTGTCGTTTAGCCCTTACTTTTCATTGTTCGCCGGCCTTGGCCGTTTGTAAGCGGGGGTGGCCCGTTGTATATAAAGTTGTCGATATATATGTAATTTTATGTTCCTTTTCTTGTTTCCAAGCTTTCTTTTTGCACTTTTTCGGGGGGGGGGGGGGGGGGTGCTTCGCCTTTAGAGTTTTTCTAGTGGCATGTTGACCCCCCTACGACTTTAGTCGTGATAAAGTAGATGGATTTGGCCATGATTATGTTGATGGTGTTGGCCTATTAGATGACTTCAATTGTTGTCGGGTCGTTTACTTGCCCTAGTCGAAAACTAGGTGGGCTACTAGCGTCGATGGCCGTAGCCGTGATTGATCGCTTTTAGAGTTTTTCTTTACTCGGTATGAGTAAGTTGTAGCCGTAATTTAGCGAGGATGGCATATAGCCTTTGTCCCAATTCGGGCATGGTCGAATTATTGGTCGAGGCTTTGTAATTCGATTAGACTGAACTTGTCGCACCCTGAATCCTAGTTCGAGTTAGGCGTACTTACTTGATTGGCGAGGGTGCTTAACTTGTCCCTTCGTTTGTTCATGATCAGGCCTTGCAGTGTTCAATGGTGAGGGTGCTTGGCCTGAGTCTTGGTTCAAACGAGGTTGAAACTCTTTAATTTTCAAGGTGAGGGCATTCTGCCTTGCCGTCTGGGCGGGATCGGACTCGCGATGGCGAAGGCGTACGACCTAAGTCTTAGTTTATTTGGTAGTTGAATTTTTTGGACGAGGGCGTGCGATCTGAGTTGTTGTTCGACCGTAGTTGAAGCTTTGCAATTTTTGATGTCGACGGCACATAGCCTGAGTCCCAGTTCAACTAATAGTTGAACTTTTGGGCAAGGGCACGTAACCTGAGCTGTTGTTCAACCGTAGTTGAACCTTTGCAATTTTTGATGTCGAGGGCACACAGCCTGAGTCCCAGTTCAACTCATAGTTGAACTTTTGGGCGAGGGCGCATAGCCTGAGTTGTTTTTAAACCGTAGTTGAACCTTTGCAATTTTTGATGTCGAAGGCACATAGCCTGAGTCCCAATTCAACTCATAGTTGAACTTTTGGACGAGGGTGCGCGGCCTGAGTTGTTGTTCGACCGTAGTTGAACTTTTGCATTTTTTGATGTCGAAGGCACATATCGTGAGTCCCAGTTCAACTCATAGTTGAACTTTTGGGCGAGGGCGCGTAGCCTAAGCTATTGTTCAATCGTAGTTGAACCTTTGCAATTTTGATGTCGAAGGCACATAGCCTGAGTCCCAGTTCAAATCATAGTTGAACTTTTTGGCGAGGGCGTGTAGCCTGAGTTGTTATCCAACCGTAGTTGAACCGTTGTAATTTTGATGTCGAAGGCACATAGCCCGAGTCCCAGTTCAACTCATAGTTGAACTTTTGGGCGAAGGCACGCAACCTGAGTTGTTGTTCAACCGTAGTTGAACCTTTGCAATTTTTGATGTCGAATGCACATAGCCTGAGTCCCAGTTCAACTCATAGTTAAACTTTTGGGTGAGGTCACACAGCCTGAGTTATTGTTCAACCGTAGTTGAACCTTTGCAATTTTTGATGTCGAAGGCACATAGCCTGAGTCCCAATTCAACTCATAGTTGAACTTTTTGTCTTTCTGCACAACCTGTTGTGAGCAGGGCGTTGGGTGTTAGGTTTTCATTTTGGATCTTGTCCAATTTTTGTGTAGCCTTCTTGACTAGTCAGTAGAGGTCATTCTATTATGGATCTTGGTTCGAGATGTCTTCGTTCCACATTCCGGCAGGGTCCCATATCGAGGGGATGATGGTATCTCGCCTGTGTTCTCCCCATAAAAGCGGGGGGGGGGGGGGGGGGGGGTATCTGCTTCTTCTTCTTTTTCTTCTTCTTTTGCTTTCTTGAGAATGGGCGGAAGTCGGGGCTTCAGACTCTTGCCGGAGCTTTTGAGTTCCCTTCACCCGTTGTGCTGCCTTGGCTCTTTCGAGCTATGTTGTTTTCCCTCTTGGGTGTTCTCTTTCCCTTTTGGTCTAAGGATGAACTACGCGATTCTGCTGTGAAATCCCCACAGACGGCGCCAAATTGTTTAGCTCAAAGTTCTTATACACTTTATAAGCATGAAACAACTAAAATAAATGGAGGGCCAATCATAGCAGATCGTAATAAACCAAAAGACCAAAGGAAAAACACAAGAGATAATTGTTATTTGTTAAGTGAGAGGAGGGTAGGGACTTTTTATTGATGATATCGATTTGGTCTGCCTCTCCAGGTTCAGAGCCTTACAGTGATATTCTCTTCTTTTAGAAATGGAGGTGAAGAAGAAGAAGCAGCCCCCTTTTAAGGTTTTTTCTCTTAGTATTTATAGTTGTGCATCCTGCTAGCTGGCGTTGGACGGCCATAGTCATGTCGGGGGGGACGCCTGCCAATAATGAACAGGCTGCGGCTTCGTCGATTAAGCTGAGTGATCTTTATTATTAACGAGTAGTTATGCCATTTGTTAGCCCGAATATGCTTAAGAGCAAATTAATCGCATTAATTATTATGAGTTAGGTTTTGACTTATATACCTATAAAGTTAAAATTCTGGCTTTGCCTCTGATGATAAGTACTTTGTCAACCTTAATTAGAGGTTTTGAATTTAAGTTTTGGGTATGAATTTGCCTCTTATGTATTAGGGAGCGTTTTATTTCCGAAATGAAATTTATCGATGCAAATCCGACTTAGTCTAGCTTTAAATGGATATTTTAAAAAAAAGTTACTCTACTAAACTTTTGGCTGTTTCTTATAAAGCAAAAGTAAATCCTACCTTTTGCTTTTTGGTTTGGAATACCAAACTTCAAAACCTATATGTAATTGTTGGAGAATATTTTAAATATATCATCAACATCCACTTTTTATAAAAACCTGGATTTTGTTTACCTTTTAGTTCATCAAAAAGGGGTCATGTAGATCTAATAAATGTACCCTACGTTTCCTTTATATATATATATATATATATATATATATATATATATATATATATATATATATATATATATATATATATATATATATATATATATATATATATATATATATATATAAATATATATATATATATATATATATATTTTACAATTATACCTATAATAATGATAGCATTTTCAAAAATCTTGAGAATGATATAGGGAATGAATAGTTAATGACAAAAGTAAAACAAAAAAAAATATTGTTTTCTTGATATAATAAATAAATAAAAATAAAAATATATTTTTAAAATATATACAAGTAAAAGTAAACAGATGGATTAATTCGATAAGCAAGAGAGTTTTATCTTTTTGTGAAACGACTTCCATTAAATTGTAATATATACATGCAACACCTTTTGTTGTCATTGTGAAAGCAACTATATAACTAGTTTGCTTATAGCCCGTTTGGTCAAGCTGCAAAAATTAACTTATTTTGAGAAGTATTTTTTTTCAAAAGTATTTTTTTTAAAAGTACTTTTGGTGAGAAGCAGTTTGTGTTTGGCTAATTAGTTTGAAAAGCACTTCTGAGCAACAATTAGTGTTTGGCCAAGCTTTAAAAAACTGCTCTAAGTTATT
Organism: Nicotiana benthamiana; assembly: GCA_034376525.1. Lineage (NCBI taxonomy): Eukaryota > Viridiplantae > Streptophyta > Magnoliopsida > Solanales > Solanaceae > Nicotiana > Nicotiana benthamiana. Next base: position 104,839,298 of record CM067335.1, on the reverse strand, counting down.
TTTCTCAAAAGTGCTTCTTAAAAAAATACTTTTGAAGAGAAACTACTTTTTTCTGCTTCTCCAAAACTGCTTCTGCTTCTCCTCAAAAGCTCTTTTTGGCCAAATACCTTAATTTTTAGCCAAAAGTACTTTTAGCAAAAAAGAGTATTTTTGGAAAAAAATAAGCTTGGCACTATTAAAATTGACAAACCAAAGTTATTGTAGCCCGTGACATTAGGGACCATGAAGTCGAGGAAATAAATATTTTGTGGTTAGCAGATTACTGCTAATTAAAAAAAAACAGATTTGACAGTTGAAAAGAAATAGATGAGGGAAGATTTTTGATGGAAGATACAAATGAATGCAATTAAGCTTTGCCAGATCATAAAATAAATTCTCAAATCTAAAGCACATGGACAAGTTTGTTGATTGTAATTAGTCACCTAATAACTTCATTAGTGATAATTAGTTGGTTGGATCAAAGACATGGCACCTAAAAGTATTATCCCATCTTAACCACAAAAACTCATTAACACTATCCAGAACTTAGAATAGATTGGGATTGTTATAGCTGTCAAAAGGACCCCAACCATGGACCACGTCGACCAATATTTTGTTGATTGCATTATAAAAATAAATTTAAAGATTATTTCTTCTTCTTTTTTTTTTTGGTGCAGGTGGGTAGAAAATAATGATAACAATAAAGCAATTCTAAAGTTGGTTAAGGCACATGCAAGCATATGGAGTTGGTATATGTATAATGTTAGGCTAGGTTCTTAATAATGAAATGAAATATAATAAGAGCATGAGTTGGAGCTTCTTGAAATATATACACTCTAATATATATACTCCTATATATTATATAGTTGAGTTAAATAGTCATATTATGTAAGGGATTTTAGGTTGGGCTAGGTCAAATAAATTCTAACTACCCTAGCTCAAATAAAGAGAGAGATTGTGATGTCGACAGTGACGAGGAAGGTGAGGAACTAAATCTTGAATTCAAAGGGGCAAAACATAGCTACTACTACTACTTTGTCAGCCATTATTGCAGCTTTGCTTTGCTGGTAACAGGGCACCAGTCTGGAATTTAAGGTGCAAGTATCGCCAATGCCTATTAACTACCCCCCCCCCCCGCCCCAACCCCTACTCCAACCCTCTCCTAACCCCTAACCTACCCCTCCACTATCCTCAAAGGCGGACACACCCTATACATAGAAGGGTCACGGGCATCCCGAAACTTTGACAAAACTTTCATGTATACTTATAAATGTCTTCAAGAAATAGTCCGATATTAATATAAGCCCTCATATTAATTTTTATGAACAATAATAAATTTATATTCAATGTCATATGGTACCCTCGTTACCGCTAAATCTTGAGTCCACCTAACTTTTCCTTCACAACAACAACAACAACCCAGTATAATCTCATATAGTGAGGTCTAGGGAGGGTAGTATGTACGCAGACCTTACCTCTACCCTGGGGTAGAGAGGCTGTTTCCAAATAGAAACCCAGCATCCTTCCCTCAAAGAATTTCCCACCTTGCTCTTGGAGAGACTCGAACTCACAACCTCTCGATTGAAAGTGGGAGTTGCTTACCATCATAGCAACCCCTCTTGTCTTAACTTCTCCTTCACAAAGAAAATAAAAAAAATAAGCACAAGAAGGATGCCAGAGGAAATGTATAGCTGCCTACTTTAGTTTTTGGCATTTTTGCAAGATGCATTCAATGGGACTGAAAAAAAGTGGAATCAAGTAAAGCTAACTTTCATTGTCTATGCACCTAAATGTATGGCCTAATGGTTAATAAAATAGAGCAGTACCACGAAATATCAAGTTTAAAATTCATTGTGATTACTGTGTTTAGCTGAAAATAATAGAAAACACAAGGCAAAATTATATACTCTGCGGACATGGGCAAAATCAGAGCTGGAATTTGAAGCGTATGAGTTCAGAATTCTATCTCTTAAGTTATTGAATTCTGAATTAATAATTTATACATATTAATAAATATTACTCTTTCCGTTTAAAAAAATTATCTTAATTTGACGTGACACAAACTCTAATATAGAAGGGAAGAGTTTTGAGATATGTGGTGTTAAATAACTCATAACATTTGTGTGATTTTAAAACTTTTGAAATATGTGGCGATAAATGCTTCATATTAAGGAAATATTGAAATGTGTCGATCTTTTTTGAACAAATTAATAAAAAAAAATAACGTCAATATTGTTAAAACAAGTGAAATAATATAATATAAATTCAAGGGTTGCTCCGCCCCTCGACATGGAGCAAGGTTCCCAGCGACAAGGAAAGAATTAAAACTCACTGAATTACGTCACCTATTGAGCTTCTAAATTATTGAATAAAAAAATATCTGATGTGTATTTAGAATGCATTTTCCTTTTTTAGATCAAGATTCATTACATGTTTGATGTCGTTTAGTATAAAATTAAAACTTCAGCATTTTTAGTAGACAGGCCTGAAATAAGGCTGTATCCGGTTCCGGTTCTGGGTCTATTTGGGTAAACGGTTCCGGTTCTGGCGGTTCCCGGTTCTGGCGGTTCCGGTTCTGGCGGTTCCCGGTTCTGGCGGTTCCGGAGCCGGAATCGGAACCATACGGTTCCGGAACCACCCGGTTCCGATTCTGGCGGTTCCGGAACCGCGGGTCTGGCGGTTCCAGGCGATTCCCGGCGGTTCCGACCTTTTTTTCTTTTTTTTTTTTAAATTAAAGTGTAGTAGTGATTAGTATATTGTAGAATATATTTTTATATGGTGTACTATGTTGTTACTATAGCATATATTGTGTTTGGAAATTAGTATATATTCAAAATAAGTAGTGTATATTTTGTATATAAGTAGTATATGTTGTAGTAAAGTAGTATATATTGTATATAAATAATGTATATTGTGTAGTAGTTAGTATTAATAGTATTATGTGTTGTATGTTATATATTATATGTTATATAAATATTTTATATTCAAGGATTGATATAGAAGTAAAGACAAAGAAATATTGAGACAAATATATTCAAGTATATGATAAAAAGCATATTTATTGACCAAAATGGCATATCTTTCTTAGTCTTCCTTTCCCCAATGGAATGAGCACAACATGGTACTAATACCACCATTAAAAGGAAAAAAAACTAAAAGAAGACATGCCAATGTACAAGTTACATCATAATTTATGTATTATTTCTAACAAATCTCATAAAACCTTCAATGTTTGGAGGTGGTTGTGTTGGCGGTGGTAGAAATGAAGCTTGTTCATCACCACTTCCGGGTGAAGATGATTCTTGAGCAATTTCTGCTAGCATTTCTTCATAGCACTCATCTATTTCGGGTTGAGATTCAGCTAGCCCAAAGTTTCTTCTTTCAGAGCGGATCCAATCTCGGAAGAGCACTGATTTTTCCAAGCTGTCCCGCATCGACGCTCTATGATCTCCTATTTGTAGTCTGGCTTGACTAAATACGCTCTCCGATGCAACAGTTGACGCTTGAATGGACAGAACATCCCGAGCCATCCTTGCAAGAACGGGAAAATGCTTTTCCCTTGTCTTCCACCAATCCAAAAGGTCGAAAGATCCGTCTGGATTATCATTCTCTAGCCCCTGCGACAAATAAACTTGAAGTTCGTTTAGATGGGAAATATCATCTAAATTCTCACCTTGAGTACCCCTGAACTCCGTCCACGATTTAAGAGCTGTTAAGCCAGCAACTCTTTTAGACGATTGTGACGTGGACGAAGTAGGAGTTGGAATATTAGGCCTAGCATGCTCTAAGGCCTGTTTATAAGCATTATAAACAGTTTGAGCATTCACTGTAATTGATGCTTTCGCATCAGATAGTGTAGCCATTTCTTCTGGTGAAAGATCTAAACATTGATAAATACTAGTATACCAAAAGTTAGGACCTCCTGCTTTCATAGTAGGGTTTAACAAAGCAGCCACACCAAAAATAGGAGGAATTGGAAAAAAATATTTTTTAAATTTCTTTTTCATTTCAAATATTGCATTTTCATAAATTTCCCCTCCCTCGTTAAAATCAGCAAATAAATTAGCAAGTGCGGCAAAATTTTTTTTTTTTAAATATCGGAACCGTTTAGAACCGCCGGAACCGGTCCGGTTCCGATTCCGGTTCCGGTTCTGGCGATTCCGGTTCCACGGTTCTAAAGGGTGGAACCGGCCCGGAACCGCGGAACCGGAACCGCGGAACCGGAACCGTATAACCGGAACCGTTTAGAACCGCGGAACCGCAAGAACCGCGGTTCCGGTCACGGTTCCGGTTCGGAACCGTTATTCTTCCACCCTTAGCCTGAAATTCAGTTTTATAGTTGAAGTTTTATTTTGTAATTGGCGAGCTTCAGCTCTAGAGCTAAAGATTTTATTTTGTAACTGGCAAACTTCATCTCTAGAGCTAAAAATTTTATTTTTGTAACTGGCGAACTTCAACTCAACTTCAGCTCTAGAGCTGAAGTTTTTATTTTATAATTGTTAACTTCAGCTCTAGAGATGAAGTTTTTGTTTTGTAACAGACTAATTTCAACAGTTATTTAGTTTATTTATAAAAAATTTTACACTGTATAAGTTGTTATTCATTTCCTAAAAAAAACTAATAATGGACTCATCAACAGGAGCACTACTATTGTGGAGAACATCTGAGACAAGCATAAGCCGGGCAACTTTTATTGGTATTGGAATTTCTTTAAGCGTCAGAGACTCTGTTAGAACTTCAATTACCTGCAACTCAGTAGCAACGGGGTAACTATTTCAGGAAAATACAATGGAAACAATTACGATCCCTCATTTCATTCATGGTCCTATTTGTTACAATTACGATTAATGTTCAAATCTCATTTTTATGCTAAATAATATAAAAAAAAACTTCAAATAACTGATAAATGCATTTGGATAAATTTGTTCTGTAAAAACAAAACGGGTTGGAAATATATTGTAACCGAATGAAGAAGAAGAAAATAAAGGATGAGAAAGGGGGCTTAAGTTAAAAATTTTTAAAAAAAATAGGTATAGATTAGATGGGGGCCAAATAGGGCGCCCCGTACAATTTTTATATTTGTTTGTGACAAGATTGTTTTTTTTTTTGTTGTTGCAAAAAACAGGAATGGAGCTAGTATAAGACTTGCGGATTTGGTCCAAATTCTATATTTATGTAGAAAATTTATTAAATATGTATAAATATCATAATTACACTAGACACCCTATTGGTTTGCCCCTATTTAACTTGTACGATTGTACCCACTTTTTATTTTGGGATTTTTACATACATATACACTATTTCAAATATTATTACGAAAAATATTCATGTTGGTATTTACCCGACCTAAACATATTTTAATTATAAAATATATACAATCCACGTTAAAATACTCCCAAATCTATTATTTGTATCTTCAATTAAGGAATTTAATTACACCCTTTTTTTCTTCTTCTCTTTCCTCTTAATTCGATCACAAAACTCACAACATGGAATGTTGTCCTTTTATTAATCGACTTTTGTATATTATTGACTCGAAGATTGTTTATCATAAAAAATGATCAATTAGCTACCAGCTTCTTTGACATTTTTATTCACTTCTCTTCTTCCTGCTTCTCCATAAATATTTTTCTCAAAAAATCTAAATTTTTTGTAATGATCGAAATCTAAAATTCTGGAAAGGAGCAAAGGGATGGGCTTAGCCAGTCAACCACATTACCTCACAACTTTGGAAGCTTTCCTTTATCAACCAAAACAAATACTATCAAAAAAATCAAAACGTTAATCATACCAGTTATATATTATTTCTACACTTAAATACGTTATTTTTATCCAGTTATATACAACTATAATATCATATTATTTAAATATAATTTTTATACAAATTTATATAATATGTCTTTTGTATATTTTGTATCTGATTTATACATAGTAAAAAAAATTTCATACAACTAATTATATATTATACAACTTATCTACAACTTTTATACATTATATTTACCAAATTATATACACCTACAATACCATACAACTTAAATATAATTTTTATACAATATTATTCAACTTTCATACTATCTATATATATATATATATATATATATATATATATATATACACACACATATACAACTTTGATATTTACAACTTCACTAAAATTCCTGCAGTATAATGTATGTAAAGTCGTCTTCTTCTTCAAGTTTCAATCTAAAATTTAGCCCAAATCAAGTCTGATCTTCATCAAAATATCGTCAAAATTGAGATATAAACTCCAAACAATATTCTCAGTTGTTTGCAACAACACCAAATCCAAACAAATCATGATTTTTAAAAATTCAAATTCGAATTCAAAGCTTTTTAATGGTTGTCAATGGTGGAGTTGCTGCTCTCTTTTCCTTTGCTTTATATAAGTAGAATTAGGGATTGAGAGATAGAGAGAGACGTAGAGAGAGTTTTCAATTATTTGCAACAACACACAATTCAAACAAAATATTTTTTGAAAATCCAAATTCGAATTCAAAACTTTAAAGCTTTTTAATGGCTGGCAATGATGGAACTGCTGATCTCTTTTCCTTTGCTCTATATTACTGGAATTAAGGATTGAGTGATAGCGATAGACATAGAGATAGAACGCATGCAAGTGAGAGAGAAGGGGGGAGGGAGAGAGAGGGAGGGAGGAAGGGAGATAGAATAAGGATGTGAAATAATTGATTCCTAATATGAAGGGATACTCATTTAATTCCTGAAGTGTATATAATTGGTAAATTTGTATATAGGGAAATCTTGAACACATTTTATTCAACATTTTGGGATTTGATTTGAATCACATAAAATGCACACTCGAGTTTTAAGAAGGTAAATTATTAAAAGCACGGCTAGAGTGATTAACGCGTTATTATTTTTGGAAAGGGCCATGAAGTTTGCTAAACGACCCATCCTGAATTCTAGGTATTTTAATATAGACATTAAAAGAGGGCCCCGTAATTTATACATTTTATTTGGCAAGGCTCACCTCATTTATTATTTAAAGGTCAACCTAAAGCAAACTATAATTCTCTACTTAATTTGTCTCTAATGATAAAAGAAATAACCCTAATTAATTAACATGCGTGAAAGGTCCAAATTTCCATAATTACATTTCAAACAATTAGGCCCAAGATCTGAATGAGTAGGGCAGGACATTTTCAGCAAACAGCCCAGGTTTCATTATACAGAAATTGGGTAGTCTGGGCCCGTTGCTGAAGAAGTCAGGCCCAAGAGGCATTATACAAAGGGATTTTTACCTATCTATGCCATATATAAAACCTTATTACCAAAAATGTTCATAATTTGTTATTTACCCGTGTAGTCCACACTTTTTCTACAAAATATATACCAATCCAATAATAGGTAGATTTTGCTATAAAAAGCACACTAAAAATAAGGCACCAGATCTCCGTATGATCCTATCACCATTATATTTGAACTTTGAAACGGAAGGATATCCCATTGTTGCGTAATTCTCACCTTCTTCATATATTTCCACCACTGATAGCCATTAAAAAGCTTAAAAGCTTTGAATTCAAATTTAGGTTTTCAAAAATTATTATTTACTTGGATTGTGTATTGTTTTAAACAATTCGGAATATGTTTAGGAATTTATATCTCAATTTTGAGGGATTTTGGTGAAGATTAGACTTGGTTTTGACTGAATTTCAGATTGAAACTCGTCGAAGAAGAAGAAGAAGACATATTTCCAGAATTGTAGTTAAATTGTAGATAAATTGTAGAACTGTAGATACATTGTAGATACATTGTAGATAAATTGTAGATTGGAAAGACTAAAACTTCTACAAGTCTTCTACAATTATATCGAAAATGCCAATTATGCTACAATTGAAATGGGAATTGGGATATTAAAATTCAAATGTATTCAGTTTGTAGATATCAAGTCAAAAATCCCAAAGTTGAAAATCTATTCTTCCATATATTTTCCACCATTGATAGCTATAAAAGCTTGAAAGCTTTTGAATTCAAATTCAGGTTTTCAAAATTCATTATTTGTTTTAGATTGGGTGTTGTTGTAAATAACTCGGAATATGTTTAGGAGTTTATATCTCAATTTTGAGGGATTTTGGTGAAGATTAGACTTGGTTTTGACTGAATTTCAGATTGAAACTCGTCGAATAAGGAGAAGAAGAAGAAGAAGAAGAAGAAGACATATTTCCAGTATTGTAGTTAAATTATAGATAATTGTAGAATTGTAGATAAATTATAGATATATATAGATAAATTGTAGATAAATTGTAGACTAGGAAGACTAAAACTTCTTCAAGGTTTTACAATTGTCGAAAATGCCAATTATACTACAATTGAAATGGGAATTGGGATATTAAAATTTAATGTATTCAGTTTGTAGATATCTTGTAGATAAAATTTCTACAATAAACTACAAATCACTTTAAGTATTATATAAAGTTGTATTGTTTTTAAGAGTGTTGACAATGTCTGTGCTGGAGACACCTTCAGTGAGTCTAATCTGCTTGTAGCGACCATCTTGCCTAGCTAGGGCATAAACATCTGTTCCATCTGGAAGTAGATATGGATCATCTCCATGTATAATGTAGTCAATCTTATGCACATTAAACAGACGGTTCATAAAATCCTCAGTAATTACATAAGGAGCATTGGGAATTACTTCATCCACCCACTTCAGCCCAGTAACAAAGGCAAGTCTCCAAAAGATCTTAAAATTAGATTAGATGTCACATATAGGTCGGGGGAAAATCGAAACAGTTGAATTGATGAAATAAAATAGCATCACATAATAGACACATATATAAGTGGCACTAAATTCTTTGTCAAGTAATTGAAGTGAATGGTATTTTAAATTCTAAGAATTTAAAGACATTTACATCTTTACGCACAAACAACATGTAAGAGCCAATAGGCATAAATTGAAGGAAGACACTTCTCTCCAAAAATCCGCTTTACATAAAAAAAATTGCTTATGCTCATCAAGAATAGCAAGGGGGTGTGGGGGTGGGAGGAGAGAGAGGCGGATAAACAAAAAAAGAGTGAATATATGCTCTTAAAATCACGCCTAGAATAAATGAAGCAATAATTATACCATTAATTTAAATTATGGTATATAAATGGTAATTTGGTATGCTTAAATGTAATAAACACAAACATTAAACATTGAGGGTAATAAGGTTTCATATATGGTATAGGGATGTAAAAATCCCTTATTCAAATTTAATGATGCAGCTGGACAATAGCTGTATGGGCTTCACGTTTGAGCCCAGAATTGAAGGCTGAATTGAAACGGGATTCGATACTGATTATAGAACAAAAAATTGAATTCAACAACAGGCTGCAACCTAAAAAAACACAATTCGGCTTTCCTAAAAAAACAAAACTGGAGCCTAACGTCAATTTGAGACTCTTAACTTTGTTGGACCGTGATTTCAACATGCTGAGACTAGAGCTGTCAACTGGGCCGGATTGACCCGGGACCGGCCGGGACCGGACCGGTAAAATCCGGGACCGGACCGGACCGGTAGGTAGGGGACGGGCTGGGCAGGGTTCAAAGGGGGTAGGGGGTTAGTCCGTTAAAATTTTTTTATTTCGGAACCGGACCGGACCGGCCCGGTATAGTCAACAGTACCCTGAACCGGTACGGACAGGACCGGACCGGCCCGGTTCAACGGTAACATTTTTTTTTTGATTTTTGAATATTTCTAACTTCTTATATTGGTCATGCTGTTAATGGAAATGATTACTTGACAATTACATGCCATTGGATAGATGATAATACTTGTATGCAAAAACATATTATCGCTTTTAAATATGATGAAGATCAGAGTCATACTGCTACGTTTATAAGTAGTACAATTGTTGACGTTGTTGAATTTTATAATCTAAACCAAAAAGTTTTGTGTATATCTTTTGATAATGCTTCAAACAATAATGCTACAGTTTCAATTTTAAAATTGCATTTGCAACCACCTCTTGATGATATTTTTCATGTTAGGTGTGCCTGTCATGTTTATAATTTAATTGTTAAAAGTGGCCTTGATTTATTTTCAGTTGAGATTACTCATGTTAGAAGAGCAGTTGGTATTATTCATGGAAATAATAGACAATCTAGAATAAAAGAATTTAAGACTAAGTGTATCCAGTATAACCTTACACCTAGATTCATGCCAGACGAAGTTGTTACTAGATGGAATTATACATATATATATTTAAAATGTTGCTACAAATATAGATTTCCTATAACTGAAGTTGCTAATGCACATTGTACTGATCCTAGGCGTATGTTAACAAGTGATACTTGGGATATCATTAATGATGTTGTTAAATTTTTACATAAATTTTATACTGCTACTGTTGTGTTTTCTGGCGCATATTACCCAACTGTTACTATGGCTTTAGTACATATAGCTGAAATTTCTTTGCTACTATATGAATTTAAGAAGAAAGAAAAATATATGGATGTTGTTGAAAAAATGCAAGCGAAATTCAAAAAATATTTCTTTTCAGTTCCTCCAAATTACTTAATTGGCGCAGTTTTAAATCCTTCTATTAAAATGTCTGATTGTCACCAATTAGTGAATATTTTATATACTTATATGGAGATTGGAGAATCTGAAACCCCAAATTTATATGATTTTATGAACAAACTAAATGAATATTTACAACAACTATATAATTATTATGCAAATGAATATGATAATACTGCTCGTGCTTCTGGCAATGTTAATCCCGCTATGCAATGTAGCAGTTCTTGTAATGTGGATGATGAAGGCCTTGATAGTTTTATTATTTTTTCTACATTTTCTAACACTCAAACCACTAGCAGGAATATTGATGAGCTTCAATTCTACTTGCAGAAGCAAAAGGAGCCTCGCACAAAGGACTTTTCACCGTTGGGATGGTGGCATGAAAATGCAAAGCAATTTCCTGTTCTTTTCGCTATGGCTCGTGACGTGCTGAATGTACCAATTTCTACTGTTGCATCGGAGAGTGCATTTAGCCAAGCAAGACAACAACTTGGAGACACCCGCCACTCATTGGGAAGCAATGCTTTGGAAGTTTTAGTATGGATTGGATTAGATCGGAACGAAGAAATCAAGGAAAGGTTGATGTTGATAGCCCAGAAGACGAAGAATTTGGAGATATATTAACCCATGGAAACCTATCGGAATTTAACTCCCCAGAAGAAGGTCAATCGGTTCATATTGATTATGATGAACTTGCTAAGGCGATGCAAGACATTTGAAATTACTACTTCACTAGTTTACTTGTTAGAAAAAATGTAAACATTTCATTTTCTACTTATTAATTTGAAATTGAGAAATAAAGTAGCACTTGCAATAAGTGCATTTTTTTCCATCTTACTTGTATTCATTCAATTATTACAAAGTATTAATATAATTATAACTCAATATTTATACTTAATTTTAAAAAGAATTGAAAATATACTAAACCCGGCCCGGCCCAACCCCCTTCAACCCGTAACCCGTATGGTTTAATTTTAACCCGACCAAACCCGGCCCGTTTAAAACCCGGTTCTGCTCAACCCAGCCCGGAACCCGGACGGATCGAAAAAATCACGACCCGGACCGGGCCGGTAGACCCGTCTGTCACCTGTAGTTGAGACTCAAACGTAAACCCAACGTTTAAACCAAATTGTTTATCTATGATTTTGATTATGTATGCATATAGGATACCTGCTACCTACTTAAGCATGAAGACTTAATTCGATCTACAACCTACTATATCATTGAACGTCACATTTCTGTCTACTGAAGTGCAACACAATCCCTAAAACAATCCGGTTTAATTACAGATTTAAAAAATAATAGAAAATAACTAATAGGGGCTTTATCTCGTTATTGAATCACCTTCTGAAACAAACATATGCCACAGTTAATAGGAAATTAACTACAACTAACGTGACCTATTCTATTAGCCTAACATGAAATGAACTACAACTACTACTCAACTTCGAAAAACAACTCATATGAATCTAAGAAGTCACAGTTTATACAGTCTATTACAAACAGAATAGGGCAATGAATTCAGCGAACAAATCCTAAACTAATAGACTAACAAAGCAGTACAATAGATATCAGGTAGCACTTGCATTTCAATTTCACTGGAGAAACTACATCATATTAGTCTCAGAGCATGTACTTGGAGTTCGAGTCAAAATAGAAAGAAGGAGAAGTCAGCAGCAGTCAAAAGGTGATCAAATGTAGCCCAAAAATATTTCAGCAATCCAGAAGTGTTTTAACACCAAGCAGAACTAACAGTGTCCCAAAACAACACCAAACAACCCAGAAGTGAACTTAGCACATCATCACAATCAGTAAATATCCAGCAATCAACTCGAACTAGTCAGGTCCCATGCACAAATGACTCGAACTGCTTTTAAATCTCAATATCGAACAGAAACAGAGAACTTCAAGCTATTTATGATCCTAAATAAGCTAGAGAATCGAATAAAGGACTGAAATCTGAAAGTGACCTAAGGAGAAACTAATGAAACAATACTTTTTTGATTTTCTGTTGGTTTTTGTTTTTGTATTTGTTTTCTGAGATCTAAAGAACTTTGAACTTTGAATTCAAATTCCAGATCTGCTAAAATTGTAGAGAACTATTTTTGGGGAGAATTTTAGGGGCTGAAAACTTGTAAAAGAAGGTTAGGAGAATTTCATGGGAAAGCTTCTAGATTTCACTCATACATTTTCCCCCTTTTTATTTCAGATTTTATTCAATAGTCCCTAATTTACTAACTTGTTGCTCAAGTTACTTCATTAAAGTTGCTGAAATTTAAGCTAAGGCCCTGTTCTAGAAGGGTCTAAGGAGTGCTAGCTTTATCTACCACATTTCTTATTTAGGAATGTCTATACTACCCCGTCTTTATTCTGAAATTACTGAGCCTAAATAGCTAAGCAAGAACACTACAAAACTTAAACTACTCACTGAGCATGGAATTACTAATGTAATTACTGAATTTAAACAAAATTAAACTAAACTGATCAAAACTAGCAAATCAATCACTGAAGATCAAAATCAAACAATGGCCAGACAAAATCGATTAGAACAGGTAATAAAGAATTAAAAACTATAGCATGTATTAGGACGGATTCAAAATCAATAATTAAGCTAACACCTAAAATTACCAAGAAAAGTTTAAACCAATCAAACAAAACTAAACTAGAAGCTAAAACAATGATAAAGATCCGAATGAAACAAATATTGAACAAAATCGAAACAGAATCGAACAAAGACTTACTGTTTTTCGGATTAGCACTTATTAACAACCAAAATTAGAGTGAAACAGATTAATCAACTAAAAGAACACGTTCATGGTATTGGATATTAGAATTCAAAACAAGAAAACGGAGAAAAATAAACTCAAATACTAAACTCGAAACAAATAGCAATCCAACTCAATTAATCAAGAAGCCAAACAGTTATGGAAAATAAAATAACACCAGAAAAAGAAAAAGAGAAGAAAAATTGGGGAACTCACTGGTTGTGGATCTTTAACTGGGCTAACTTCAAAGTTTGATTTTTCAATTAATGTTGTATGTCTATTTCGTCTGAAATATACATATAACATTAATTGAAAATCAATCTAACCTTTGAAACTCCTACGATAAGCTGAAAACTCGAACCCTAAATATGAAATTCATGGAGTTTGGCTTAGATTTGAAAGGTGTTGGTTTGGGTTTCGGAATGAGGAGGTCAAGGAGGTTATTGTGACGACCCAAAAGGTCATCACTGTAATTATCCCTTTTCTTGCACTTCTGAGGCCTGAAAACCCCTTATTGGATTGCCTCGATTTGCGTGTGGTCCGGGCGCGAAGCCTAAATTTTTTTATGTGAAAATATTTGAATTATGTGTTAAAAACTATGAATTTTGATACTAATATTGCTATAGTTGACTTTGGTAACCGTTTTGGGTAACGGACCAGGACATGTGATGTGACGGTCCCGGAGGGTCCGTAATGAAATTTAGGACCTGGGCATATTCCTGGAATTGAAATCCGAGGTCCCAGGCCCGAGTACGGAGCTTTTCTATGAAATTGTTTTATGAATATGTTTAAGAAAAAATGAAAACGGAAATTCATCAAAAATAATGGTACCGGGCTCGTATTTTGGCTTCGACGCCTGGTACAAGTCATAAATGGGCGTTAAGCGCTATCTGTAAATTTGGTTGAAAAAAGACGTCGATTGACGTGTTTCGAACTAAAATTGGAAAAAAAATTTGAAAGTTTTGAACTGAGAAATGAAAATCATGAGTTTTGGGGGTTGATTTTGTGATTTTGATGTTATTTTGGCGATTTGATCGCTCGAGCAAGTTCGTAGGATGATATTGAGTTAGTGTGTGTGTATGGTTGAGAGCCCCGAGTGCTCGAGGGTGATTTCGGGGTGTCTAAGAGTGTTTTGAAACTTAGAAAAATAGCAGATTTTCCAACAGCTGTTGCAGAGCCATTTCTTATTCGCGAACCCGGCACTTGGCTCGCGTTCGCGTAGCCCAAATTTTCTTATCCTTCGCGATCGCGTCCCGTTCCACGCGTTCGCGTTGCTTAGCCGCATCCTTCACCGCGTTCGCGTGTCTGTTTACGCGTTCGCGTAGAGCTACCCATGACCCCCTGTTTTCCTTCTTCGCATTCGCGTAGGTCCCATCGCGAACGAGGTGCTTTGGCAAATTTCCTCATCGCGGACGCGGCCCTGGTGTCACGTTCGCGTAGCACAAAATGCTCCAGTGATTTTAAATAATTCCAGAACAATGTGCACGGGAGTATTCACAATTTTCACTCGAACTCCTTCTTCTCCAAGGCTCCCAAGAGTCCATTGAATCCCCATTTCACCTAGACTTCGTGGGTTAGTAAATTCTAACTAATTTCTTCCATTTTCCATCAATAATAATTGAAATCCTAGCTCTAAAACATGAAATCAAAGTAGGATTTAGGAATTTTTGGTTTTAGCTAGGGTTTATGCGATTTTTGGTATTTCAACCTCTATTTGAGGTCGAATTTAAAATTATCATATATTTGAACTCGTAGGGTTTTGGGGGTTTGTGTTTTGGTCCGAGCCTCGAGTTTGAACCACGTGAGCCCGGTGTCGGATTTTAGTATTTTTGAAAGTAAGCTAGGAAGTGCATTTCTAGGCTATGGGATTGTGTTTTTGAATTCTTATTGATAATATTGAACCGAATTATGTTAGATATCATTGGTTCGGGGTCAAATTCTAGAGAAAAGGCGAATTTTGAGGTTTGAGTTGCTATTTACGGCTTCGAAGTAAGTGTTCGATCTAACTTTGGCTTGAGGGAATAGGATTAGGTTGTTAATTAGTATGTGCTATGTGGAGTCGGTGTATAGGTATGATGACGGTTACCTATGCGCCTGCGTCAAGCATGACCGTGTTGTCATTTTGTTATTAGAATTGTGAAAGAAGTGAACAGTTGGGATAAATTCTTGTTATAAGAGCTATGAAGTGAAAGATGAGAAGTAATTGAACTAAATATGAGTTGTTGGTATTTTTCCCTTGCCGGGATTTGTTGTTAATCTGTTTCCCTTGCCGGGACTTGCTGTTAAATTGTTTCCCTTATCGGGACTTGTTGTTGCATTGTTCTCCCTTGCCGGGACGGTTAATCTTGTTGTTTACTCCTTTCCCATTAATTGTGATCATTGTTTGGGTGAGGAGGAGCGATAAAGCACGATGGGTGATGTCGTGTACTTATTGATTTCCTCCATAAGATGGAGTGATATTTATCAATTTCCTCCTCAAAATGGAGTGGTATATATTTATTTCCTCTACAAGATGGAGTGGTATATATTGATTTCCTCCACAAGATAGAGTGGTATTTATCGATTTCCTCCACAAGATGGAGTGGTTTTTATTGATTTCCTCCACAAGATGGAGTGGTATATATTGATTTCCTCCACAAGATGGAGTGCAACGTGGTTTTATTGGCCTTACCTTATTGGTGTTCTTTATTCCCCTTTATTAGTTGTTGTTTTATTGGATTCTCTTATTTAAATGTTATCTATTCAGTTCTATCTCTTAATTGTTGAAGTTATAATTGAACTGCTATTTCCCCCAGCATGTCCCCTTCCCTTTTATTGTTTAAATTCTTGTTTTCTTTCTGTTGTTGTATATATTTCCGTACAGGTTGTTTATGGTAGGTCCGGTTAGCCTCGTCACTACCTCGCCGAGGTTAGGGCGGACACTTACCAGCACATGGGGTCGGTTGTGATGATACTTCACTTCTGTGCCTTTTTGTGCACAGGTCAGGTCCCAGCCTACGGACCGCAGCTATTGTTCGGGAGTGACCCCTTCAGTCCAAAGACATAGAGGTAGTTCGCTGGTGTTCGCAGGCCCCGAGTCTCTTCTATCCATTTCTTTCAGTTTGTTTAATTGTATCAGAACAGACATGCTATGTATTCCCTTCAGACTGTTGTTTTTAGCACTCTTTTGTTGTCCGTGAGCTGTCTCACCAGATACTGGGTAGAAATATGTTGTTAGCTTTCCACATATTGTTCTCGTTATTGTAATTAAAAGACTTCCGCATGTTTTGTGTAATTATCTCAGTATTTAACTTGTTTTAGATTTAAGTTGTGGAATTGATTATAAAGAATGTCTTGCCTAGCTCCGACAGTAGGCGTCATCACGACTCCCGATGCTGGGTAAATCCAGGTCGTGACAAGTTCGTATCAGAGCACTAGGTTACTTGGGTCACACAACTGACGGACAAGCTCGGTAGAGTCTGAGGGAAAGGTATAGAGATGTCTATATTTATCCCCTAGAGGCTACTGAGTTAGGAAAGTTTCACTTTGTTCATTCTTGCCGTGCATTCTGTTTCTCAAATATTGATTGTCGTTCTACTCTGTTCTTTCGCAGATGGCGAGAACACGTGCGTCTTCTTCTTCCGCGCAGCAGCCCGAGCCCCAACAGCAGCTCCCATGAGGGGAGGGGACGAGGCCGTGGTAGGGGCAGAGCTCAGCCCCAGGTAGCAGTTCCAAAGGTGGAGCCTCATATTGACTTTGATGAGGAGGTTCCAGCTCCACCAGCTCCAGTGGGCCCAGCTCAGGTCCAAGGAGGAGTGATGTTTTCTTCGAATCTTCAAGATGCCCTTGTCCGCATAGTAGGCTTTATAGACAGTGTGGACAGAGCGGGATTGCTGCCAGTAGCACCAGCCACTTCTCAGGCTGGAGGAGTTCTTCAGACTCCTGCTACACGTACTCCGGAGCAGGTAGCTACCCAGACTCAGGTTCCCTTGGTTCAGCCCGCAGTGGCAGCTCAAACAAGCATTACAGCTCAGGCCGGGGATGGGACGACCATGTCTTCGGATGTTTTGTGGAGACTTGATCTGTTCTCCAAGCTTTTCATTACCACTTTCAGCGGTTCTTCATCGGAGGATCCACAAGATTTTCTGTTCAGTTGTCATGAGATCCTCAGGACTATGGGGATAGTGGAGACCAATGGGGTCAATTTTTGCACTTTCAGGCTTGTGGGTTCCGCCAAGACTTGGTGGAGGGATTATAGTCCATCTAGACCAGCAGGGTCCCCAGCTTTGACATGAGATCAGTTTGCAGAGCTATTTTTGGAGAAGTTTCTCCCTGTCACTCAGCGGGAGGCACTTCGCACAGTTTGAGCATCTTCATCAGGGCTCTATAACAGTTACACAATATGAGACCAGATTTGTTGACTTGGCACGCCATGCAGTGGTGATACGCCCTACTGATCGGGAGAGGGCCCGGAGGTTCATTGGCGGATTAATTCAGCCCATTCGCCTACAGATGGTTGTGGGGGTTGGCAGTGATATTACTTTTCAGGAGGCGGCCAATGCGGCCCGTCGAGTGGAGATGACACTAGCTCGAGGAGGTAGTCAGGGTTCTGACAAGAGTCCTAGACATTCTGGCAGGGTTAGTGGTACCTCATCTGGAGGTAAAGGTTCTTATGACAGAGGCCATCCCTTGAGACCTTTCCAGTCAGCACTCCGGGCTATACATAGTGCTCCAGGTGATCGGAGCTCTTAGCCACAATATTCTGACCAGCAGCTCTTCAGCTCACCATCAGCCCCTATCAGTGCACCGCACTTCAGAGCGTCAGGGGAGGACATACAGGTCGACATGGCCAGTAGTCTCAGCAGCCGAGGGCATGTTATGGTTGTGGTGACCCAGGTCATATTGTTAGGTTTATCCATCGAGTCTCGAGTAGTTATCAGAAGCAGGGTCCTCGCCCTACGATTCAGGCAGCAGGTGATCCACAGGCCGCCTAGCCAACTAGAGGTAGGGGTAGGGATCGTAGAGGTGGAGGGAGTGACCGTAGAGGTGGATCCCAGACAGCCAAAGGCAGGGGTCAGCCCGCAACAGATCATCCAAGAGATGTAGTTCAGGGAGGTGGGGGCCAGCCCCGTTGTTATGCATTGCCAGTAAGGACGGAGGCCGAGTCATCTAATGTTGTGATTACAGGTACTATACTGGTCTGTGATAGGGATGTTTCGGTATTATTTGATCTTGGATCTACTTATTCTTATGTGTCATCCTATTTTGCACCCTATTGATCATGCCTAGTGAGGCTTTGGGTATTCATGTATATGTGTCCATACCGGTTGGTGATTCTATAGTGGTCGACCGAGTGCATCGTTCTTGTGTGATGGTATTTGAGGGTATTGAGACCCGTGTCGACCTATTGCTTTTAGACATGGTGGACTTTGATGTTATATTGGGGATGGACTGGTTGTCCCTATATCATGCTATCTTGGATTGTCACGCCAAACCATGACTTTGCCCTTGTCAGACTTGCCCCAACTTAAGTGGAGAGGGACCCCAGGTCATGCCACCCGTAGAGTTATTTCGTATGTCAAGGCTCGACGTATGGTCGAGAAGGGTGTTTAGCATATTTGGCGTAAGTTCGCGACTCCAGCGCAGAGGTTCCGTCTATCGACTTTCTTCCTATTGTTCGACAGTTCCCCGAGGTTTTCCCTTCAGACCTTCTGGGTATGCCAACCGACAAGGACATTGATTTTTGTATTGATCTGGCCCCAGGTATTCAGCCTATTTCTATCCCACCGTATCGTGTGGCCCCGCCAGAGTTGAAAGAGTTGAAGGAGCAGCTTCAGAACTTTCTTGATAAGGGTTTCATTAGACCCAGTATGTCACCTTGGGGTGCACCAGTGTTGTTTGTGAAGAAAAAGGACGGGTCGATGAGGATGTGCATTGATTACCGGCAGTTGAACAAGGTGACCATAAAGAACAAGTATCCACTACCCAGAATCGACGATTTGTTTGACCAGCTTCATGATGCGAAGGTGTTCTCGAAGATAGATTTGAGGTCTGGTTATCACCAGTTGAGGATTAGGGCGTCTGATGTCCCTAAGACAGCTTTTCGTACTCGGTAAGGGCAATATGAGTTTTTGGTCATGTCGTTTGGATTGACCAATGCCACGACAACATTCTTGGAGTTGATGAACCGAGTGTTCAGGCCTTACTTGGATCTATTTGTGATTGTATTCATTGATGATATCTTGGTATACTCCCGCAGCTAGGAGGAGCATGATCAGCACCTCAGAGTGGTTCTTCAGACTCTGAAGGATAGCCAGTTGTACGCCAAGTTCTCCAAGTGCGAGTTTTGGTTGAGTTGAGTCACATTCCTGGTTCATGTCGTATCAGCAGAGGGTATCCAGGTGGACCCGAAGAAGATAGAGGCAGTCAAGAACTGGCCTCGACCAGCTTCAGCTACAGATATTCAGAGCTTCTTGGGGTTAGCTGGTTACTACAGACGTTTTGTGGAGAGGTTTTCATCCACCGCATCCCCGATGACTAGATTGACTCAGAAGGGTGCCCTGTTCAGGTGGTCAGATGAGTGCGAGGCGAGCTTCCAAAAGCTCAAGACAGTCCTGACTACGGCACCAGTGTTGGTTTTGCCCACGGGATCTGGGCCTTATACTGTATATTGTGATGCTTACCGCATCGGACTTGGAACAGTGTTGATGCAGAACGGCAAGGTCATAGCATATGCTTCGAGGCAATTGAATATCTACGAGAAGATCTGGTAGCCATGACTTTGAATTGGTATCCATTGTTCATGCCTTGAAGATCTGGAGGCATTATTTGTATGGTGTGACGTGTGAGGTGTACACAGATCACAAGAGCCTTCAGTACTTGTTCAAGCAGAAAGAGTTGAATTTGAGACGGTGGAGGTGGTTGGAGTTGTTGACAGATTACGATATTTCTATTTTATACCACCCAGGGAAGGCCAATGTGGTGGCCGATGCATTGAGTAGAAAGTCCGCCAGCATGGGTAGTCTTGCATATATCACGATTAGCCAGAGACCGCTTGCCTTGGATGTTCAGTCCTTGGCCAATAGATTTGTGCGATTGGATATTTCTGAGCCCAGCAGGGTGTTAGCTTGTACAGTTGCTCGCTCTTCATTGATGGAGCGTATCCGGGAGCGGCACTTTGATGATCCCCATTTGTTGTCCTGAGAGACACGGTGCATAGGGGAGGTGCCAAGGAGATGACCTTGGGAGATGATGGCATACTGAGGTTGCAGGGGCAAGTTTGTGTGCCCAATGTTGATGGTATTCGAGAGTCGATCTTAGCAGAGGCCCACAGTTCTAGGTATTCTATTCATCCGGGCACCACGAAGATATATCAGGATTTGAGACAACATTATTGGTGGCGTAGAATGAAGAAAGACATTGTTGCATATATGGCTCGTTGTCTAAATTAACATCATGTTAAGTATGAGCATCAGAGGCCCGGTGGATTATTTCAGAGGATTGAGCTTCCCGAGTGGAAGTGGGAGAGAATCACCATGGATTTTGTTACTTGCCTTCTGATGACTCGGAAGAAGTTTGATGCCATATGGAATATTGTTGATAGGCTGACTAAGTCAGCGCATTTCATCCCAGTTTCCACCACCTACTCATCCGAGAGGTATGCTGAGATTTATATCAGGGAGATTGTTCGCCTTCATGGGGTGCCCATATCTATTATTTCGGACCGGGGTCCGCAGTTTACCTCACATTTTTGGAGAGCGGTGCGGCATGAGTTGGGTACCTAGGTCCATTTGAGTACAACATTTCACCCCTAGATGGACGGTCAGTCCGAAAGGACCATTCAGATTCTTGGGGATATGCTCCGAGCCTGTGTCATTAATTTTGGAGGCTCGTGGGACCAGTTCTTGCCTTTAGCGGAGTTTGCCTACAACAACAGTTACCAGTCTAGTATTCAGATGGCTCCGTATGAGGCGTTGTATGGTAGACAGTGTCGATCCCCAGTCGGATGGTTTGAGCCGGGAGAGGCTCGGTTATTGGGTACACATTTGGTACAGGAGGTCTTGGATAAGGTCAAGATCATTCAGGACAGACTTCGGTCGGCTCAATCTAGGCAGAAGAGTGTTGCAGATCGTAAGGTCAGGGATGTTGCGTTCATGGTAGGTGAGCGAGTATTGCTCTGTGTATCGCCTATGAAGAGCGTGATGAGGTTTGGGAAGAAGGGAAAGCTTAGCCCTAGGTATATTGGCCCGTTTGATATTCTGGACCGTGTGGGGAATGTAGATTTGCATTGCCGCCTATCTTGTCAGTCGTGTATCCAATTTTTCATGTATCCATGCTTCGGAAGTATCATGGTGATCCCACCCACGTGTTAGATTTCAGCACTGTCCAATTGGACAAAGATCTGCCATATGAGGAGGAGCCGATGGCTATTATAGACCGGCATGTTCGACAGTTGAGGTCGCAAAGTTTTCCTTCAATGAGAGGTCAGCCTCCTGAGGCATCGACCTGGGAGTCCGAGTCTGATATGCGGAGCCGTTATCCCCATCTATTCCCCGACTCAGGTACTTCTTTCTTTTGTCCGTTCGAGGATGAACGGTTGTTTTACAGGTGGATGATGTGATGACCCAAAGGGTTATTACTGTAATTCTCCCTTTCTTTGCACTTTTGTGGCCTTGGAAACCCCTTTATTGGGCTGCCTTGATTTACGTGCGCAGTCCGGGCGCGAAGCCGAAACATTTTTATGTGAACATATTTGAATTCTGTGTTAAAAGTATGTGTTTTGATACCAATATTGCTATAGTTGACTTTTGGTCAACATTTTGGGTAAACGGACCCGGACCTGTGATGTGACGGTCCCGGAGGTTGTATATATTTCCGTACAGGTTGTTTATGGTAGGTCCAGTTAGCCTCGTCACTACCTCGCCGAGGTTAGGCCGGACAATTACCAGCACATGGAGTCGGTTGTGATGATACTTCGCTTCTGTGCCTTTTTGTGCACAGGTCAGGTCCCAGCCTACGGACCGCAGCTATTGTTCGGGAGTGACCACTTCAGTCCAAAGACTTAGAGGTAGTTCGGTGGCGTTCGCAGGCCCCGAGTCTCTTCTATCTATTTCTTTCAGTTTGTTTAATTGTATCAGAACAGACATGCTATGTATTCCCTTCAGACTATTGTTTTTGGCACTCTTTAGTTGTCTCTGACACCAGATACTGGGTAGAGATATGTTGTTAGCTTTCTGCATATTGTTCTTGTTATTGTTATTAAAATACTTCCGCATGTTTTGAGTAATTATCTCAGTATTTAACTTGTTTTAGATTTAAGTTGTGGAATTGATTATAAAGGTTGGCTTGCCTAACTCTGATAGTAGGCGTCATCACGACTTCCGATGGTGGGTAAATCCGGGTCGTGACAGTTATAGAGTGTGATTTTGGGGTGGTTTGGTGGTGGCGCGACCACTGGAGCACTTGTTGCAGCACTAAGGTTTAAGGTTTCAAATCGAGATTCGAGGGATTTGGGATTGATTCGAGGGAAACCAATGGCAGATACGAAATGAGGAGAGAAAGAGGATTTAGTGGTGTGAATTTGGGGCGATTTGGACGTCGGCCGCCGTAGTGAGGCGATTTCTGGCGGCAGCACTAGGGTGGAGCCGGCAAAGAGGCGAGGGTACGAGGAAGAGACATACTGTCTCTAGGATTTGGGAACTATTCTGACATTTTAATGTAAAATTTGTATCAATTGGGAGCCGTTGGATCAAAGAAGATGGATGGCTTGGATCTATTGACGCCAAACGGCGTCGTTGCGTCTTTAAAAAAGAAAACGGACTGGGTGGGGATTTTCGGGCTGGGTCGGTGGGGGTTGGGTACTTTAGCTGGGCTGGGGCGTGTGTTTGGGCTGGTATTATTAAAATCAGCCCATATTTGTGCAACATATTTAAAATTCTCTTTTTCATTTCAATTTTCTCTTTTTATTAAATCTTAAAACTAGACTAAGATTAATCCTCAAAATTATTTCAAGCTATCTAATTAAGCTAAAGTTAAACTAATACCAATTTAAAAGAAACTAATAAACCTACACACTAAAATTAAAATCAAACAAAACAAATCAAAGTTTTCCTTGTGATATTTGTATTTTTTGTAAACTCCTAATTACTAATTAATTTAAAGAATATGCAAAATTAAACCATAAATGCAATGCATATTTTATTTTTTCTATTTTTTATTAGTTAAAATGCACAAATAAATGCAACCATTTAACAGAAAATATCACAAAAATTTCCAAAATTGCAAATAACGAAAAGAAATTATTTTGTTTGAAATTATGGGAGTAATTCATATAGAGCAAAAATTACGTGCTCACAGGAGATAATTAAATTGAAACTTGAGTAGGGAGGGTAATAAAATTTTCAATCATGTTTATGTATGTAAAAATTCCTTTTAATTTTTTTTACTTGTACTCACTGTTTAAATAACTTCTTCTTCTTCTTCAATGATTTTATATGGTATTTGTGAAAACATATTTAGGTAGTTCATGATATTTTCCCGTGGTGAGCTGTTGTGGCGCTTTATTTTTCTAATATTGCTTAGGGTTTTTTCTTTTTCTTAATTACAAAATGGGTTCATTAGATTAATTATTGTTTTGACAAATTGATGATTGGGGTTTGTTCTTGATGATATTTTGGAGGTTATGTTTTAAATTTTAGCTCATTTGGAGTAGATTTACGTATTAAATCATATATTGGATTCTTAAAATTCGAAGAATAATGTTTTTGGGCAATTTGCACTTCAGGCCTATTTGGCATTAAGTACATGAAAACATTGGTCGCACTTCAAACCTTTTGGCCTTAAGTTCATCTGAAGTGAATTTTCACTTCAGATTTATTGGCCTTAAGTATAGAAAAACGTTTTTTGCACTTAAGACCAAATTGTAATTTTTTACTTCAAACTATTTTTTTTAAACTTCAGACCCGATAAGTCTGAGTTGATCTAAAGTGTGTAGGTTGGCAGTTTTTTCTTTCAAAGTGGGTATAGTTTCCATTGTGACTCCAAAACTTGGTATAGATACAAAAATTATTAATTTTGAACCTACTAACTTAAACGAGCTAGAACCCCAAATCCATAATATTCAAATCTCTGCTTCGTCTCACGTCAAAAGTGATTTTTTTCAAAGTTAGTTATTTAGTCAAACTTTTAGAAGGAAAAAATACTTTTGAGTACAAGTAGAAGCAATTTTGAGAAACATAAAAAGATAGATTCTTTCTAAAATATTTTTTTGAAAAGCATTTTGAGGAAAATATATTGAGAAGTACTTTTTAAAAGCTTGACAAATGAAAAAAACTATAGCTCAAAAGTTTTTTCCGAATTAATTAGTCAAATACAAATTATTTCTTAGCAAAAATACTTTTACAAAAATATTTTTTAAAATAAGGACATTTTAGAAAGTTGGTCAAACAAGCTAGGGAAGATAACATTTGTCCCATTTCAAATTGATCACGGGTTCGACAATTCACCAATCACTTTATCTAGTTCGTTTACAAGTAGTAATTTAATAATCACGTGAACTAGACAAAGCTAAAAAAGACAGGGGTCAAAACGAAAATTAAAAAATTTACAAAACCGACCTCCCATTATCCCGTTATTATTTGCACAACAGTCCTGTCCAGCCATGCAAGCTAGCAGGCACCCACTCACTATAGACTTTAGTCGTAGCTATAAAAAGCACTACGGCCTCTTCAAGGCAATTTCTCCGTTTCTTCTCTCCACAGATCTGATCCCTACCTCAGGTTACCTGCTCTCTCTTTTTGCTACTCCGTTTGAATCTCATTTTTATTATTTTTTTAAAGTTGAATCTCATTTTTGTTGTCGATCGTCTTCATCTGGATCGGCGTTTTGGTTTAGCATTTATGTATACATCATGCGTTTGATTTTATAATAATTTTTGTGGTTTTGGATCTGAGTTTAGAATGCTGCTGCGATGGCGAGGTTGAATTTTAGCGATTTATGAATTATGATTGCTTGTCGGTAGATTTATATCCATGGAGCTCGTTAAACTGTTTCATAATCTCGCGTTATTGTTAGTTTTAAATGTATTAACTACTTTAATTATCATGCATAATATATGTGTGTGCAATGTGCATTGCTGGCTGACTTTTATTGTCACTCTCAGCTTCAGGGTTTCGTTCAGATGAAATTCCAAAAATTAATTTAAAGGAATTAATAGAAGAAACTGTCAAGGGTCTATTTGGAAACAGCCTCTCAACAGGCCTACGTACACACTACCCTCTTCAGACCCTAGTCGCACTAGTGGGATTGTACTGAGTTGTTGTTGTAATAGAAGAAACTAATAAACTTGACAGAATAAATCAAATGTTTGACATTCCTGACAGTTGTTACTACTATTTCCATTATTAGTAGCGTTACTGTGCGATGTTTTTTGGTTCTGGATGATTTAACAATCACCAAACTTGCATTTCCTGTAATCAGATGTTGTTTTTGCAATCTGCGATGCTGTAATGTGCTGGAGATTTGTGTTTATGTCTAAACTTTCAGTGTACAACTTGATTTCCATGGTTGAAAGTTTGCTTCCTATTTGAGGGATGTTATCTGGTTTCGATAGATAGACGAGTCAATGGTAAGGATAAACCCCGCTAGATAATTGTGTAACAGGCGTGTAATTGGTCTAAATGGATACGAGAGCTACAATCCTAAGTTTATAGGTTCAGGCAGATATGATTTCTCCGTCTGCAGCTATTTCATTATCATGAATCTACTGATCTACATGGGTCTTAATAGGACAGACTTCTGTGCATACATGTATATTCACAATATTTACGCCGTACTAGTCTTGATGATATCCTTATTTGTAGTCATATGTTACCAAGTTGTGAATTGTCTTTATGATTTCGTAATAGAATTGCTTAGTTTCTTATAGGGTGGTTCATTGGGAAGAGAAGTTATATACTAAAGCCCCTTATGTGATTCTATTAATTTAGTTTACATGTCACACACACCCATATTATGATTCATCTTTATTAGATACACTGGGGTGGGGATAGAGCTTATTTGTACTTCAGAAATTTTGGTTACAATGTCTTACAAACTTTTCTGAGAACGTGTGTCGCTGCTTTGAGCAGAATCTAGCATTTAAAAGTAGAGAGATCATGGGTCGTCGTGGAGTCAGTAGCGGTGGAGGACAGAGTTTCTTGGGTTACCTCTTTGGAGACGGTGAGGCTCCAAAACCTACTGTCACCAAGGTAGAAGCTCCACAGAATCAGGGAGCAACTACAAGTGATCCACAGAAAACTACTGCAGCTGCACCAGCTGCAAATGTTAATAAGCAGATTCCAGCTGGCATCCAGGGGAGCAACACCAATAACTATTTCCGCGCAGATGGACAAAACACTGGGAATTTCCTCACGGTATGATCCAAATCATTTTTCTTTCAACGTTGGTTTTAGCATTTCCTTGCAGATTACTTATCCTCTCCTAATTGATTTCTTTCTTTATGATTCACCTCATGGCTTTTGATCAAATAAAATAGTTTTTGAAATGACTGTTCCTTTATTACCTTCTGCGGAGGCAATTCAAAGCATCTTTTTTTTTTTCTTTTCTGAAGGAAGTTCTTTTTTGTCTGTTACTTAGTTCAGTATTACATGCTTCTTGCATTCTTGATGCTGTCACATCACCCTTTTGCAGATATCTTTTCCATTTTCATCTAGCTCAGTAGCATAAGCTTCTCGCATTGCTAATTCTGTTGCATCATATTCCCTTTTTCTTGTCTAGTTCACAGGGTGATGTTATCTTGTCAATTAAATGTTTAAATCTTGTCTCTTTCCAGGATCGCCCATCTACCAAAGTGCATGCGGCCCCAGGCGGCGGATCTTCCCTGGGTTACTTGTTTGGCGATGGGAAAAACTAGTTCCTTCAGTCCAAAGATGAAACTATGTTTTCATGAAAAATGATGATACTTCTGTTACTGTATGTTGGTTTGTTTTGTGTCTGGGAAAACAGTTTCGGCATTTGGACGATCCAATTGTAATATGATAATCCTTTCCTACTCACTGTTGGGACTCACCCGGACAAGCTTCAACTCTGAACTATCATCAACGCAGGCTTACAGAAATCAAGTTTTTAATTCGTGCTCCTGTTGTGGTAGATGCATTTTAAAAAACTCAAATGTTGTGCATCCGTCTCCTAAAAATGCATGATACTGCAACAATTGCTCTATTCATTGTAAAGGTGTTTTAGCGACATTATGATATTTACAACTAAAAATATATCAGTGAATGGCATTATAGTTACTACTGAAACCATTTTAAATTAATGAAAATTACTCAGCGCAAAAATTCGTATGCTGATATGCTATCTATAATCAGTGAATTTATTATGTTCTCGTCATTAGATGACTCGAATCATAACGTTGTGATATCCTTGAGGAAGTACTCTTTCATGAGCAGAACATGGTAAACTTTAGTAATTGATTGTAACGAAGGAGGATTAATAAGCATCGGTGCTTCACAGTTACAAAGACAGTATGGCAACAAGACTGGGAAGTTTGTAAATTGTTTTCTTTCAGCTTCTAGTATTAGCTTAGATGGTGACCACTGTCACCACAGGAAAATGAAAATGTGAAATTCTCATGCAGATTTTGCAGAGATAAAATAGTTCAATTCCCTCAGCCACCTTCACATTAAGTTGGCTCTTTGTTCTCCCTTCCCTCATAATCCACTCCCCCACCCCACCCCACCCCCCACCCCCCAAAAAAGAAATCGTAATAAAAAGGGAAAAAGGAAATGTAACAGAAAAAAACTATTAAGAGGGGATGAAAATGAAGCATAAAAATGTGAGGATTCAGTATTTGTGATATTGGGAAGACAAGAAGTTATAGTCGATATCCTAATATATACAACAGTAAAAACCAGTCCTTGGATCTAAAGCATTTCCACCCCAGTTCCTCAGAGAAATCATATCAGTCTGACATTCCTCCTGTCAACCCTCGCTTCCACCACCTTGAAAAGAGACACCAACGAGGGGAAAAGGAGAAAAACAGGAGTGTTTGATAATTAAGAAAAAGAAAAAGAAATGGTTAATGATGTGTATGTCAAAGAGTCTGGGGGTCGTAAACAAAGGGGAATTCAAGGAAATAACCACCCTCTGATGACAAAATTGTGAGTGGCTAATCAGTTTTCCATTGATTTTATCTGCAAAAAAGGAACAAGAAAAAGTTAGCTAATATCACCAATTAGTTGAGAAGCAGGTCTGCTGCTATCTTATGGTTATAGGAGCATAACTGATATGCTAAGTGTCTATCTTCACTTCTTCAGAAGTAATATATTTCTAAATTAAACATTCAGTATTAAAATTACCTAGAGGACTACATTAAGATGCCCTGAGGTGAGATGTGAGGATCATATCTGGTTGCCGTACTCGTATTGATTTCCATGAATTGACTTTAATCAAGAGAATCTTTCTCCAAGCTGTTTGATTCTGCAACTTCACAAATGCAATAGTCAATTCAATGTCGCAATTCATGCATATATGTAAAGCATAAAGTTCTGGCAACAGTTCAAATAGGCGAAGTGATGAATCGGTGAAAAGGTGTCAAAGCTGATTAGTCCTAGGAGTTGGGCTAAAGAGGGAGCGCTACCAGGGGTATAGGTTTCATCATCCAAATTGTTGCCAGTGCAGAAAGCAGAAAGATTAGAACTGAACCAAGCTCCGATCAAGGTAAAACCAACAGATAAAGAAATGTTGTGAAATGTGTTTGGTAAAAACCAAGTTATCTTACTCCCATGAACATCAAGCTCCTTTCTTATAAATAAAATATCCATTGGCAAATGGTTTTAGTTATATTAGCGGAAAATAACAGCCTTTTTCTGTTCGATAAGATCTATATGCCATAGCAAACAAGGTAAGACAATTCACGAGACAGCAAGTAAATTGGAATTTAGGGAAAAAATTTGGCACAAAAAAGGTAACGATACAAATAGACATTTTTCAGACATTAAAGATAGCACAATCAATCAGAAAAAGCTAATTAAACAATTCTTAATACGAGATGACAGGAGTTTCATACATATCTATTGTTGAAAAGCAAAGATTTTATCCTAGCAGAAAAGGGGAAAACCACCTATCAAAGGACTCCAAGTACCTATTTACTTGTGTGATGAATTGGCTTCAAGTATTTAATTAAAAAGAAAAAAGAAGTAAGAAGACATTTTAACATGTTTCTATTGCGCCCAAAATCAGGATGCCAGAAACTCATTTTTTTCTGTTTCATTACATGGTTTTGGAACAAAAACAAAATGGTATAAATGCTTGCAGATTAAACAGGCAAACAAAGCACAGATATGACACAGAATTAAATTTAACTTACTTTGTCCAAAATCATTGTAACTTAGAAGCCAACAACAAATATTTACTGATATTTCATTTAATCTCGTTTGCATTTGGCCATTGACTTTTGAAAGAAATCTACAACTTAAGAAGACACAAGGTAAGAGCAGCACAGCCTAAATCTAGAAATCTTGTTTTGCGTCATTGCCTGACTGCGCAATGTTGCCTGGGTTTGGGTGGGGGTAAACGATGCGGGTGGGGATCTAGACGTAGGATTCTTCATCACATAAATTTTAGGATTTGGGGTATGGATCTAAGTGCGGATACGGGTTTTGAGATACGGTTAATAAATGCACACTATGACACATCTATAAGTACATATTTTGCTCAAAAGAAGTTATTGAACTAAGATTAATAAACTTTAATATGGGCCTCTACCCACATGGAGGAACTCTCATTCTCCTTAAAGATAGATTTAAAACCAAAGGCCACGATCACTTGAAGAAAATGAGTGAAGCCATCTTAACGAAAAGGCAAGTTCAAATAAAAAAGAACACTGCTGGGGATTCTGTAAAAAGTTAAATATTTCAAACTAACCATCAAAAGTTTCTTCAGTAAACTGAGGTTCGAAAGAATAATTTCATATACGTGTCACGAAAAGTCAACAAGATAGTTGTAAAATCAGTAACATTTTGTCTTAGCGTATGATGTCTGAAATTAACAGTCGCAGGACTTGGATGGTATTTTTATGACTTCAAATTTTTTACAGCACTTTGATGCAAGATCACCCAAAACTTGCAAGATGTGTGGGGCACATACCTCAGTAAAGTATTTACGAGTCATTTTTTGCAGTAGCATTCTCCTTAGAAATCCTAGTACCACAATCTACTGGATCACTCGCTCTACTACTTTCCAAATTTACATCAGGCACCGCTGAAGACTTTGAGACGTCATGAACCTGTTATAAAAGCACTTATAGATGATCTCAAAGTAAAAGTTCCAACATAAATAACTCGACTTCGCTAACGAGGAAGGTATGAATACAGAGTCATGGAAGATCAGAAACCAGCAGGAATGGAAGATATGTAGCATCAGTGTAAATCTTTTTTTGATAAAGTATGTAGCTCCAATAGTGATTATAATTTAAATCGGGCAATTCACTCAGAAAACAACCAATGTGTAGAACAAGTCCTCATAAAGGCCAGTTATAAAAAGGAAAGGAAAATTGGAGGATAGGAAAGAAATCAGAACTTTTAAATTCTAAAAATTGATGAAAATGATTTCTTTTCTGTTTCACATTTCAGCAGAGAGAGAGGGAGAGAGAGAATTTCTGACTAGAAGCAAATCCTTTTTTTTCCTTCTGATTTCTTGACTAAAAGCAAACTGAAGCATGCGACTGAAGAGGACTGCTATTTGTGAACTGATATCTCAAATTAACAAGAAAAGAATATATCAGAGCTTGGTCATAAAAGCTATGTCGCTCGGACTATCCGAAAATGTTGCCGGGTGCGTGTCGGATCCTCCAAAAATAGTGTAACCGGCACGGGTGCGGCATCATTTTGGAGAGTCAGTGCAACATAGCATAAAAACCTATATCGTTCACCAAACTTGAAACAATCCAAATCTGTTGCTTAATCATAAGCTCTGTATATAAATTTTCACAGTACAGACTAATAGTCACCGCTGATTCTCATGTTAGTTCGACAAGAGGATGAAGATTGAATGTTGGCATGCAAGTAGGCATGCCCTCATGGCTGTGATTATAAACCAAAGAGGGGAAGAAGATTATAAACCATGGGTGATATCAGATTATAAGCACGGTTTGAGGCCGTGGTTTCAAGTCAAATGCTGAGGATGAAGATTGAATGCTGGCATGTAAGTAGGCTGCCCTCACGACTGTGATTATAAACCAAAGAGGGGAAGAAGATTATAACCCATGGGTGATAGCAGATTATAAGCACGGTTTGAGGCCATGGTTTCAAGTCAAATGCTAAAACCAATTCTGCAGCTTCATAAATGAAATGCTGCAAGTGCAATAAGAAAAATGATCTATGCAAGCTAAGGAGGAAGGAAATTTCATGTTCTTGTGCAGCCACGCGGGCATTAGTACAAAATTTTCTCTTTAAGATTGTATGGCATGATTAAACTATTTATTCCACACGAAAAGGTATAACCTCTTGGGCTGCTGAAGCATCAGAGGGAGGTGGACTCTTCATCTCAGCTGTAACACCTCCAACCGAGGCCTCATTTCTGATAGATTTCCCACCAGAGACATCTGCTTGCTGGAAGTTGTTTACATTTGTTTCTGTAGGTCTTGCAACTTCTTTAACAGAATTATGGTCGTCGTTCGGCTTCTCATTACCAGTTTCACCACTTACAGTATTCGCAATCCTGGAAATATGATAACATCATCCAAAAGGCAACAAGTGAACAGAAGAATTGATAAATAGTGAAATTCTGCTGCTCTTATCCATCAAATGTAGAATTCAGAAGATCATGCACCTGATAGAATCATTGCAGGGAGTCTGTTCAGGTCTTGGTTTGTTGGAAAATAGCACTCCACGGAGGGGTTTTCCATCTATAACAGTTTCAATGGAATACCCATCTGGAAAACTCTTCGTGACCTTGGCTTGAAAAGTCTTCTTCCCCATAGGAGTCTGGTATTCGTTCAAATAAATGTTCTGCCGACCTGCCACAATATCAGTGCACCTTCAGAAGTCAGTCAAAACCAATGACACCACTGTTTCACTGCTTCAAGCATTAAATGCGTAGTCAAAACCAATGACACCACTGTTTCACTGCTTCAAGCATTAAATGCACTACACAATGTATCACTACAGGGTCTATACCAAAACATACTATATATCAGAATATCATATAACACATGACACGCTAGCACACTTTAATTTTCCTGGAAAAAAGAGATTCATAGAGAAGTGTACATGTTTAGTATCCACTCGCATAATTACATAAAATTATGCATAGCCTATAGCAAAGAAACAACAACAAATCTTTTTGTTATATATAGCTGTTGGATCATCATGGAGGCTTGCTTAGATGGATTATCATCCAATCATTCCTCTCTTCAGTTAATTCTTGTCTTTAAGGTCTCCTCTTACCAAACATATTGTCACGATAACAGTTAAAGCAATCGCATTGAAAAGACAAAAGCAACTCATAAATGCATTAACAAGGAGCAGCTTCAGTAAGAAAACTCTGAGGAAGTACAAGGTGGGAAACTACAAAATAAAATCAAGAAGATACAAAAAAAGTTTCTCACTTGGCTGTGTATAATTCAAAGGCAGTTGGTGATGGACATTAGCGTTATTCTCAAATCCAACAAGAGCATTATCATAGGGAGAAGTAAAAGCTTGTTGCTCCTGGCATTTTAACTTCAACTGCTTCCTCAAAGACAACTTCTCTATCCTTCTTTCGTCTCGTTCAGCCTCTCTAACAAGGCCTAGTGATATGAATATACAACATAGATTCATAAATTTCTCAAAGGGAAAGTTCTAAATCAATATTATACCAGAAATAAGTACACAAGCCAATGGAAAGCAGTGAGTGGTTGTTGGTGGATTCAAAGATAGACCTGTATATAGATAATACATGTCCTCCAAGGGTTGAAGGTTATTATCACAACCACCTATGAACACAAGAGCACCTCCCAAGTGTGGATCTAAGCAATCCCCAGCTACTGAGAATCTGGCAGATGGGCCCTCACCAGTGGGCATGACCTCAGCCCATGTACCTGCAGCTGCAGGGACATTTCGAACAAAGAACAGTACACAGACATCCAGCTTCAGATAGCGATCAATTGAATATCATATATCTCTTTAATACAAACCAGTCATGACAAACAGCACAATAAGTCGGAGAAATTATCATTAAGAAGTTAACAGCAGCACAGATTTCCTGTATAGTTCTAAAATATCTTTTCTGATTCTCAATGATGAATGCTAACTAAGATCCACCAAGCATCATTTGCTGAATATTTTTGAAAACAATGGCGAAAAAATATGATGTAAGAATAATTAATTTCTTATTACCTGTTCTGAGGTACCCCGTTGATGTTTGGGACCACACAAGGACAGACACAAAGACAATTTAGACCAAAATTTGCCTAGATGTTTGGTTTAGAAGAAAGTAACTGCACTTCCTCCTACTCAAATGCTCTATCCCATATGAAGTATTATCACAAACAAAAGAGGAGTGCTGGAGTGGTGAACAATAATGCACTTGATAATTAAGGAAAGAAAACATGGGACACATAAGCCCCTTCATTCAAACAGAAAGATAATGCACTTGAAGAACCACAAAGACAAACTCATTTTGTAAGACTGGGGATTGGGGAAATATTAAATGCTGATCGAAGAAGAGCAAAGAATAGAAAAAAGAGACCCGCATTCCGACTACAAAAAGTGATAAAGCATGACCAATATTCCAATCATTTTTAACCACTCTATTCTCATTAGCCAACATGAAAGTCGGGTTCCTCCCCCCACATCTCACCCTCCCCCAATGCCACAAAGAAAAGCAGACACATATATACAAACAAATTAACCCCCTGGCTCCATCTCTTCCATTATCGCCAGCTCAGATCCATGTCAAATATGGTCACTGCAGTCCATTCCTACTTTAAGGAAGAGTCATGGGCTTGGCGTGATCTTCCATACTTTACTGATTTCTTCTTCCTCCTGCCCTCTTCACTATGTCCTTACGCTTTTTTTCTTTTCTTTTTTTCTTTTTTTAAAAGCTTCTCTCCTATAAGAGGATCAGGGACAAGAGGCTTAATGGAACAGCTGATGTCATCATATTATTTACTTTCATTTGTTTGGTTTTCGTTTTACAGGAAACGAGCTTAAAAGTTATATGATTCAATAGATAACATACCAACATCAAGCACGTAAACATCATTAAATAGGCTCTGGTCATTAGCGAAACCCCCGAAGACAAACAAGTTCTTCCCAAAAGCAATGGTTGTATGCCCAGCTCGTGGCGGCAAATTCTGGCCCGTAGTATTCAACTTGCACCAAACCAGAGTATCTGTGAAAACAAATGCAGACTTAGTGCTAGAAACAGAACTGTGATACAGGTGTAACCTTTTCTATATTTCACTTCAAGAGTGAGTTTTGTGAATACCTGTGTCAAGTATATGAACATCTGACAAATAAAAGCTAGATGTGTCTTCACCACCTATGATAATGATCTTATTATTCCAAGACGAACAGGAATGGCTCTCACGCTTACATGGGGGAGTGCCTGATGGCGCAATGCATTTCCAAACATATGTCTCTGCCAAATGAGAAGAAGCATTAAAAAAAGTTTATGAAATAACCACCACCAGGATCACTAGCTCCCCACCCCCTCCCCGGCGTGCACTCTTCTCTCTCTCATGTGTGTGTATATATGAGATTAAAAACCATCAACTTCATAGGAAAGAAAACCAAGAGCTGTATGAGATCTAAAAACTGGATCCCTAACAACTGTGCAAGACCTGAGTGATTTAAGTAGCAGTAGAATACAAAATGCATATGAACAATAGGATAAGAACAATGTGAGTGCACCTTTGAAGAGATCGTCTAACTTTCTCTCAGATTATAAACTACTAGAGACGGGAGGTTTCTTTTCCGAGGAGTTGCAATGCTTAGGGTTCAATTCCTAAGAGAACTAAAATTTTGAGACAGAAACGACTGGCTGATGCCTCCTATTTTTCTTCACCTTCCTCTTCCATTATTACGCTCAAGTCATAATGCAAAATTCACCGTACTAGCTAACTGCAGTCTACCATTAGCCACCTTAATAACAGAGCGAGAGAGAGACAGAGAGAGAGAGAGAGAGAGAGAGAGAGAGAGAGAGAGAGAGAGAGAGAGAGAGAGAGAGACCTGTATTCAATACATAAACATCATCATAGTATATTTCAGTGTCATCATATTTGCCGCATCCACCAAATATGAAAAGCCGTTTTCCAATAAGTGCTGCACTGTGGCCTTCCCTTGGATTAGGGCGATCGCCTCTTAGACTTGGTGATATCCATGTATTTGAAGCTAAAAGCAAGTAGATTCAGCAAATTATTAGGTAGTGAGTGAATCATTTGGAACAACAGATAGAATTCCTTATATCTGCCAACTTTCAGCGTTCAAACAAATGGAAGAACAGAACATGTTTTATCTCATGTTATCATCTCTCTGGAAAACATCGCACTTTTGGGAATAACAAGTCGGAGTATCTTTTTTCTTTCTGATAAGGTAAGATAAAGAAACTACTAACAGATGATCTTGAAGCTCTTTCCTGGTTTCTGATAGGACAGACCAGCCTAAATATTGCAAATAGCCCCAAATCAATGGAAGAAAGAACTATCTTCCATCTAGATCGAGGTCTTAATGGTGATTTCCTAATCTAATAGAACAGAATGTAACACAACTTTCTAAGTAGAACAACACAAAATGTAATATAACTTAAGGGTTTATCCTCGTAACATTAGACTAGAGATATTCTAATCAGAAAATCTAGAAAGCAAATTTAAATTAGCATTACACAGACAACAGAGGCAACTATTAGAAGATCAAGCAATAAGAAAATGGTCTTAAGATCAAAATGCACTAACAAGTGTCCAAAATATGCAAATCGTTAAGAGGCTCTCTCCCATTTGTGCCCCCAAACACAAAGAGATTATCTCCAATGTTTGTACAACTGTGGCTGTCCCTAGGTGTGGGCAATGTTCCTTTCATCACCGGCTCACTCCACATTCGATTAACTGCAAAATAGCAGAGCAATGTAAGGATAGTTTTGTCAAAACCTCTCCCCAACTACTTATGCAACAAAACGTTAAAGCCCTAAGTCTTCAGAAAAAATTTAATACTATAAGAAAACCCTAAACAAGCATACTGCAAAAAAACCACAAGAAAACATGAATTGACACAACAATTTCAGGAAAGGAAAAGCCAGAAACGAGGAAAGGTGCAATTTTTACTAGGATAAAACGAAAGAAAAAGAAGGCGTACCAGTGTCAAAGACGTGAACTTTATTGGAATGTCTATTGTCTTTGCCATAGCCACCGAAGACGTAAAGAAGCTTACCTCCGAAGACAGAATTACAGGTGTGGCCCCACCATTTCCCAGGCCCACCACCTCCATGTACACCTACTCTTTCCCATCTCATGCTTAATAACAACTTCACTCAAACCAAACGCACCGCAATAATCTAATCAAAAGCCTAGGTTTTTTTTCTTTTTCTTGAGAAAATAAATAAAAATGTGCAACAAAGAAGGAGAGTGATATTATGCTAAGTGTCGATTAAGGTTATATGTGTTTCTGGAATTTTCATGACTGAGATTAATAACATGCAGCGACAGGCGAGTGAGAAACGGCCATTAACAAGTGTCACAGTGTCCAGAGTCTGTACAACAGGGAGTGGAAATTGTACTCATTTCACAAACATTGGGGACTATTGATGCAAATAAATTAATAAAGATAAGTTATCCATGGGACCCACAAAGCGCCTGAATTAGAAAATTATATTTTGTATCTCATACATTTTCTCGTCTCGCCCTTTTGTGGACCTAGAAGTATAAAATTGAGATCTATAAATTTATCTATATTATATTAAAAGAACGAATACCCTTATCGAAATATCGAACATTTTTTTTCTTTAAAATAAATTTTACATTAGACAAAAGTGCAATTTAAGTTTTTCCCTAATTTTAAGAGCTCTTAATCAATTAAAATTAAAATATTAAATCTTTTCCTTATTTTAATATGTTGAAAGTCCAAAATTAAAATCGAATAGAATTTTTACCTACCTATACCATATACTAAACATTGTTACCTCCCGTGTTTAAGAATTGTGTTTATTATATTTAAGCATACCAACTTACCATTTATATACCATAATTCAAATTAAGGGTATCATTATTGCTTCATTTATTCTAGGCGTGATTTTAGGAGCATATATTAGCCAATTTTACTTTACCTACCTCTCTCTCCTCCCACCCCCACACCCTCACATTTATCTTCAGTTAATTCTCGCAGTATTAGCAGTCCCCAATTTCGTCCCCCAGTACAACCTGAAAAATTCTATTGAAGATGGTGATTAACTTTATTCTGGAAAAAAGCAGCCCGTAAATGATTATGGCGGGTTCATTAATCACCATATCAAGGGCTGTTCATTAGTGAATATAACGAAAGCCAATAAATGTATGAATTATTTTTATACAGACATCGAGTTTTTTCTAATTTTTGTTGTAACAACAAAGAGATATGATTATGGTCAATTCTCTAAACACAAGATTAAACATTTCTTATTATCAATTTTAGTAAAGGTGCGTACTATAGTTCTTGTAGTTTGTATGTAGAAATTTTGTAGAGAAGAGTAAATTTTGGTCAACATTTTTTTTGACACAAGATTGTAGTTTAATTGTAGTATAAATGTAGTGATTTTGTAGATACTTTTAAAAACAATACAACTTTATACAACATTTAAACTGATTTGTATTTTATTTGTATAAATTTTATCTATAAGATATCTACAAACTGAATACATTGAATTTTAATACCCTAATTCCCATTTTAATGGTAGCATAATTGGCATTTTCGACATAATTGTAGAAGATTTGTAGAAGTTTTAGTCTTTCAAATCTAAAATTTATCTACAAATTATCTACAATTTATCTATATTTTATCTACAACTTATCTATAATTCTACAATTTAACTACAATTTATCTACAATTTCTGGAAATATGTGCTCTTATTCTTTTTCGACGAGTTTCAATCTGAAATTCAGTCAAAACCAAGTCTAATCTTTACCAAAACCCCTCAAAATTGAGATATAAACTCCAAAACATATTCCGAATTAGTTACAACAACACTCAATCCAAACAAATAATGATTTTTGAAAACCCAAATTTGAACTCAAAGCTTTCAAACTTTTTAACGGCTATCAATGGATGAAAAATATATGGAGAATGAGAGAATTACGCAACAATGGGATTTCCTTCCGTTTCAAAATTCGAATTTAATGGTGATAGGATCACACGCAGATCTGGTTCCTATAATTCCGCGCGCTTTTTATGGGAAAATCTACCTAAGTTTGTATTGGTATATATTTTGTAGTGAAACTGTTGACAACACGGGTAAATACCAAATTATGAACATTTTTAATAATAAGGTTTGGTATATGGTATAGATAGGAAAAAATTCCATAAAAATTCTTCCCTTATTTGGACAAGTTTACGTAATTATAACCTTCCATGTAATTTTTTCAATATTAATTTTCAGAATAGAAAAATAAATAAAAGAAAATTTAAAAAGGAAAAAAGTACAGAAATAAAAAGGTTTACCTGTTTTGACTCCTTCGAGAATTGAAATTGCATCTTTTTTTTTCTTTTTTACTTATTTTCAACTGTTGTTTGCTTCTCTTTCTTCTCGCTTATTACTATTATTATTTCTTTTTGTCATTGATTAAAAGAACTTAATCTAAGTGGTAAGTTAAAGGAAAGAAAATCAAGATTAAGAGTTTTATATATGCATATACTTTCGGAATCCACTCACTTTATTATTTTTTTACTTAAGCATCGATAGTTAAAATAATTTTAGAGAAAAACAAAATTATAAAAGATTTTTGTAAAATAAAATAAATAAAGGAGTATATCATAAACGACAACTTAGTCAAATTCTAACTTTTAATGTTATAATAAATAGATTAGAAGTATTGTTACAAAAAAAATAGAATAAAGGAGATAAATATAACATCGTAAATCATATTGTAAATTAGTGTTACAAAGCCAAATATGAGAGGAAGTCTCTAAAATTATCTCTAGTTTATTAATTCTT
Organism: Nicotiana benthamiana; assembly: GCA_034376525.1. Classification (NCBI taxonomy): domain Eukaryota; kingdom Viridiplantae; phylum Streptophyta; class Magnoliopsida; order Solanales; family Solanaceae; genus Nicotiana; species Nicotiana benthamiana. The sequence continues at coordinate 104,799,871 of CM067335.1, read as the reverse complement.
TAATATTTAAGAGTTAAGTTACTTATAAGAGTATAAATTATTTTTTAATTGAATACTATATCATAACTAAAATTGCTTACATGTTATCATTGTAGACTATATATAAAAACTATAATATATTTTTATTTCATACTTGAGCTACTTTCTTAAAAGAGATTGAGAAATAGTTGGGGAATCTATAATACTAATTATGCAAATACAAAGATGCGAAAATGAAATATTAATAAATTTTTTTCTTTCATAAATAAAATTCTTAATGGATAAAATTATATTACAGTTAAACATTAACATATAAAACTTTCAATAAACTAATATTTAGAATTCAAATAAAAAAGGAAATAAATAATGTCCTCAAGTATTTGAAACTAAATAGTTAATTCTTTGATTAACTAATAAACGAAAAATCCAAATCAAATCCTTTTTAAAATTCATAAATAATTTTTTAAGCTTACGAAACTCTTAGGATATATAAATTTGTTTATGTAAGAAAAGCATTACCATGAAAGAAATAAAAAGATTTAGTTAAATCGATTGTAATATAATTTTAACAATATAAATGGTAAAATATATAAATTTGAAGTAATAAAGATGAAATGCTAGAATATAGACTTAGTGAGGAGTCGGTACTTCTTTATTTCTTCCATTTATAGTAATAAATGACAACTATCTACAATATTTTTAGACTCATTTTCACTTGTCAATATTTTTTATGAGCTACATGATCAATCTTTTCGTTTTCATATCTGTAGAAGGTACACAATTTTACTTCTTTTTTGTTTTTTGATTTTTCGTACGAAATTCCAACATAAGTTATCAAACATCATTATGAGACATTGATGACTTTTTCAAAATATGATGTCTTCTTTTATTGAACTAGCTAAATAGGATCAACATTTATTATTTTTGGGAATTGACACTTTTTTCTTTAATTTTATTATATAACTCAAACATATTATTTATAATTTTAAAAATTTATGTACCCATTAATATGGGTACACGCGTAAAGCGCGTACCTTAAAACTAGTGAGACGAGAAGGAGGGGAGCCTCGTACAACTAATATCAGTTCTATGAGACACAAAATAAAACTTTTCGCCCGATTCAAATTACAAATACTACGATGAGAAGTTGAGAACCATAGTCAGTATTCTTTAATTTAGGGGTGCTAAAAAAACAGTTTAGATCGGATTAATAGCTTGTTTGGCTAAGCTGGAAACTCAGCTTATTTTGATAATTATTTTAAAAAATAGTATTTTTAGAGTGAAAAATAATTTGTGTTTGACAAATTAATTTAAAAAATACTTTGAAGCAACAATTAGTATTTGGCCAAACTTTTTAAAAATGCTTCTCAAAAAAGTAGTTTTGGGAAGAAGAAATTTTTTCAACTTCTCCAAAACTGCTTCTGCTTATACTCAAAAGTATTTCTTTTTTCTTCTAAAAGCTTTGCCAAACACTTCAATTTTGAGGGAAAAAAACCATTTACTTGTGCTTTTCAAGTTGAAAAAGCTTGACCAAACACGTTATAAGTTCAATCGAGATAAAACATATAAAGCAATAATGAAAATTTGCTTAATTCAAGTTATGATAAGTAATGGTCATAATGACAACTTAACTCAAGTTTAAAACAAATTACATTATTATATGGCATGCATATGAGTGGATTTGGTCAAGTCTAAGAAGTAAAACTATTAGAATATTATTTTATGTCCGAAACAATGAAATATTCTGTTTTAAATCACTAAATTTCAATATCGAAGTGAAGTGAGCTTAACAATCGCCGATATAGCCTAAAAGGCATTCGATTGAATAATGATAAAAAAATGGGTTAAGTTACTCTAAATAGTCTAATTAATCTATTCAGCTACTTCAACCACAAGAATTTTTAGTTTTATTGCATTATGAGGATTGTACCTACTCAGCAGATACACTAGATTATAAGCGTTGATGGTATATATTTCAATTAATTACTCTAAACTTTGTCCTTGTCCTTCGTCTTTTATATCCCTTCATAACCTTGATTACTACTATAGTGGGCATTTGGACATAAGAATTGTAAATTTACAAAAAGTGAAAAAAAATTCCAGCGAAGATGGTATTTGAAAATGTAGAGTTGTATTTGGACATGAATATAATTTTTGATTGTATTTGAAGTTTTGTGAGTGATTTGAAAGAAAATCTTAAAAAATAGCTTTTGGCCAAGCTTTTGGAAGAAAGAGAAGCAGAAAAAAATAGTTTCCAAAATCACTTTTTTGAGAAATACTTTTGAAAAAAATACACTTAGAAGCAATTTTTTAAAGCTTGGCCAAACACTAATTGCTGTTCAGAAGTGCTTTTCAAACTAATTAACCAAACACAAACTACTTTCTATCAAAATTATTTTTGAAAAAATCCACTTTTAAAGAAAAACACTTCTCAAAATAAGTTGATTTTTGCATCTTGGCCACACGGACTAAGTTGATTTTAGACAAGAGGGGTTGCTTCCCAAGAGCAAGGTGAGGAGTTCTTGGAGGGAAGGATGCCGGGGGTCTATTTAGAAACATCATCTCTACCCTAGGGTCGGGGTAAGGTCTGCGCACACACTACCCTCCCCAGACCCTACTCACACTACCCTCTCCAGACCCCATTAAGTGGGATTATACTGGGTTGTTGTTGGTGGAAAGTGGAACGTCAAGAGTGAAGAAGAAAAAGCATTCTGCGAAGAAGTAAAGATGAATGGGTGTGATTAAGAAACACCAAAAGTGAAGGAGGTAATTAATGGCAACGCCTGCCAATAGGGTTCTTTTTCAGAAAGTTAATTAAGGATAGCTAGTCTAAGCTCGCAGAATTGGCTCTACTCTACTCGACCAACTGACAAAAAGTGTAGTGTTTCAGGGTAGGACGTCCTCATTAAAGTAATGTGATATTAATTTATGCCGATATTAACTAATAAAACCATAATCGATAAAAGTAATTCCAAATTTTATACCGGAATTAGATACTAAACAAACGACCCTTTAGATGCAAACCAGCCAATTCTAAGGTTTAATGACATGGGGGGATGCTCATAACTCGCTCAAAGAGTAGTGATGCATGATTTGCACATATGATATGGAACTATTGTTTACAGATCGTCATTTATGGAATGATTGCTGTTCCTTACACTTTCTATATGTGAATGCAAATTCATTGAACATTTCTATTTGTTAACTCAGTCTATCACTTGGCTTTGAACAAAGGTGAGAACTAGCTATCAGATTTGTGTCCCTGCAGTTGCCTCCTCACTAGTGCTGTATAGATCCCATTCTTGTTTAGAAGATCATCATGTGTGCCACTTTCCACTATTTGACCATCGGAAACAACAGCCACAGTGTTTGCACTCTTGACCGTCGAAAGCCTATGAGCTATGACAAGAACTGTTCTGCCTTTCATTAGAGAATCCATGGCATCCTATTACAAGAGATCTCAAGTCATTTAGTTGAGCAATCATAGGAGATATAAGATAGGCAGTATCAGATAAAAAGCAGACCTGAACAAGATATTCACTTTCAGCATCCAGAGCGCTCGTGGCCTCATCCAACAATAGAACTTTTGGGTTCATCAGCAGTGCTCTAGCAATTGCAATTCTCTGCTTCTGACCACCAGAAAGTCTCAATCCTCGTTCTCCGACATGGGTTTGATATTTTTCAGGAAAATTGGATATAAATTCATGAGCATTCGCCATTTTCTGTTCAAACAGCAACGTGATAACAGTTAGAATAATTGCAGAAGAATGCAATTAGAAATTAAAGACTCTGAAACTTACAGCTGCTTTTTCTATATCATCACTGCTTGCTTTGCCACCCAATCCATAGGCAATATTTTCTTCAATGGAACAGTTGAAAAGAACAGGTTCCTGGCTCACTATACTAACCTGACATTTTTTGGAAGAGATGAATTACTTTAGGAATCTACAAGTTGTAAAAGACGGGGGAAGGGGCGAAGCCTTTAAGGTGTCTCCATGTTGAGGAATTGTACAGTGAAATATCTGAGCTACTTTTCATACAAAGAGAATATTAGCTTCACAAAGTCTATTTATTTCCAGCATTACCTTATGGTGTAGGTGCTTATGAGATATTTCAACCAGAGGAACCCCATTGAGCAAGACCTTCCCTTTAACGGGATCATAAAATCTTTCTATCAAATTTGCTATTGTGGTCTGCAGCAAAGAATTCATGAGAGGTCATAACTCTTTCTTTTTCATGAACAACAGAAACTGGAGGTGTGGAACAGCATAGGCATGATATGGAACTTTAATAACAGAGGGTCTTACCTTTCCACCACCACTGGGACCAACCAGTGCAACCTTTGAACCAGATGGCAGCTTCAATGTTATACCCTGAACCAACAGTGTTTTTTTGGTCAACAGCCATTTTTCTTCATATAGGTTTTTCAAGAAGAAATGCTCCAAACCTTGAGGATGGTGTGGCTAGGACGGGACGGATAGGCGAACCAGACATCATCCAATTCTAACTCTGCAGCTTGATCACTGTAACAAAAGCAAGCAACCGACATTTAACGTAGTCATGTGGAGTGTGACTGGCTAGAGAAACATAATTTGAGTATAATAGTCAGATAATTGTCTCTGATCCTGAGAATCAGAGAGGTTTAATTGCTTCAATGCAAAATCTGATACGACGGATTAAAAGATATTGGTACGTGAGCATGGATGCATATCAGAATTGAAGGCACAAGAACAGCTTGAAGTTGCAACAGCATAAGCCAGCTTTAATCGAAACTTTGGCAGACAATAAAAGAAATGGAATTTGCTTACACAATGTGAGAACCAATGAGACTCCCTCCCCTGTAATTTGAGACTCCCTCTAGAATATTCCAATCCCCTCGCATCTCTTCCCCCACCCCTTTCGTTCTATTTCCCCAATTCTTTCCCTCCATTCGTTATATTTCCCAATTCTTCCCCCCCCCCCCCCCCCCCCCCACATTCCGTCTACAAATTTTCTAACTTCAGATGCTTCTATTTTTTCTTATCTGTTTCTCTGCTAGAAAAATTGAGATTCAAAACTCAAAAAGTACATAAATTTTGTGTATCAGCTTCAATAATCTTCAAGTAATAATGTATATTTAGTACCAAAAGTTGTTTTCTCTTTATTAGGGTTCATGCGTATTTGAAAGTGTAGCAATTTCCCCAATTCTATTCTAATTTTTTTTCCTCAGTCTGATAATCTATTATTTGTTCAGTCAATTGAATCGATAACATAAAAATAGTAATCTATTACTAGAAAAAAGGACAATAGAAGGATGGTTGCTATTATTAGAAAACGTTATTGTTCTAATGATTTCATTATTTCTTTCTTTTATTTTTAGTCTATTATTTTTTATTTTCTGTTAAGTTAGTTTGCTATTTCTTCAAAAATTTTGCTGCTTTGTATGATATTTCGCTTGTATACACTTAATTTGATATTTTAAGTTGTTGTTCTTACTAATATTAACTTAAATATTATATATGGGCCTGATAGGTAGCTGAGGGATCAAAAACTGCTGGTGAAGCTATTGGGATCGATGTCGACAGAAAAATATTTGATAGGTATAGCTCATTTCAGTTTAATTTTGTCCTTCCTTTAGAGCAAATTTCTATTTTTGAAGGTAGATTGATTCTTTCTTTGTGTTGAGTAACCTCTTATCAGTTTAAATTAGTCATAGAGTTTGTTAATTAATTTTATTAACCTAAATATTATATATGGGCTTGTTAATAGTTTCAGTTTTATTCCATTTTTTCTTTAAATCACCAATGTATATTGATATATTTTCTACAAGTGATCTCTGTAACTGAATGTATACTATGAGGAATCCTCTAATTTTGCAACTTGTCATTAGGTGTACATATTAATTTTTCTACAAGATGAATTTCTGCACTTGCTAAGTGACATTAAGTATCTTCATATGTTTTCTGCATAATCAGCACATAAAAAATATCAGGTTTTTGAAGCATTTTGATAAATTTTCGTTTTAAATTAGTTTAGATTATAATTACATCCTTTTTTATTCTTGACTTGCTTTATGTTCTTGCATCTAGTTACTTTCTTTCATTAATTAAGTTTAAATTATTTTTGTGTTGAAGCTTAGACTGGGTTGGTATCAAGGTTTTCTTGTTTTGCTTTATATGCTTTTATGTACGTAGAGATTGATACTAGTAGTACATAGAAAGGTCTTGATTCTTGGTCTTGGGGCATAAATGGCGAGCCCGAAACACACAAACTCAAGGGGAAATTCTATAGAGCCGTGGTTAGACCTGCGATGCTGTATGGGGCGGAGTGCTGGCCCGTGAAGAATTTCCATGTTCAGCGAATGAGGGTTGCGGAGATGAGAATGCTTAGGTGGATGTGCGGGCACACCAGGCTAGATAAGATTAAGAATGAAATTATTCGAGAGAAGGTGGGGGTGGCCCCGGTGGACGAGAAGATGCGTGAAGCGCGTCTGAGGTGGTTCGGGCATGTGCAGAGGAGAAGTCCCGATGCACAGGTGAGGAGCTGCGAGCGGCTGGAGATTGTTGGCGGTCGGCGAGGCAGAGGGAGGCCCAAGAAGTATTGGAGAGAGGTGATTAGGCAGGACATGGCTATAATGCAGGTTTCCGAGGACATGACCCTTGATAGGAAAGTCTGGAGGTCTAGAATCAGGGTTGTAGGATAGGGGTCCCTAGAGTTTTTCGTTCGCTTCTTCCGGGGTTGGGGGTGGGTCAGCAGGGTTACTCATAGATGATTTGTGTTTACTGTAGGATACTATTGCATGCTAATGTATTTTGGTATTTTTGTTTCCTTTGTTCAGATTATTATTAACGCTATTTCTGCTGGAATTTCTAATGCACTAATGCTCTATTGTTTTGTTTTTGTTTTTGTCTCTGTTTTTGTTTCACTACTGTTTTTCCTCTAATCCTATGAGCCGAGGGTCGATTGGAAACAGCCTCCCTGCCCTTTTCGGGTAGGGGTAAGGCTCGTCTACATATTACCCTCCCCAGACCCCACCTGGTGGGAGTATACTGGGTAGTTGTTGTTGTTGTTGTAATGTGAGAACCAATGAATGAGAACACCCATCAAAAGGCATGCTTCTATTTTTAAAAAACCTGAATATTCCATTAAACATAGCTTCTTAACATGCAGAAAAGTAAAAGGCATTTTCACCATGTGTCACTGATTACATATTACCAGATGAGAAGCATCTGTTCATAGAATGTCTTCCAGTGGCACTAATTAGCGTTTATGCCACAAACCCTGACATTGCTGATATCTTTTAGCGGTAAAGAGGTATTGAACAACTAACTATTGACTTGCTAAAAGAACAAAAAGAAAACTGTTGGAGTAGGAGAATAAAGGAACAAACCCCAAAGGACATTGGTTTCCTGATTCTGGCATGGACGACGTACGATCCAAGAGCTGAAATACCCGTCTGCTGGCTCCAGCAGCTTTCATTGCTACAGTATATAATCCAGATAGTCCAGATACTGATGATCCAACTGTAAGCATATTCAACTGTTTACGTCAACAAAGGATCTAAGATAAAATGCTAAAATATTAGGCAACAAAGGTTCTAGGATATAAATTGATAAACGCTCAAATATTAGTGAACAAATGATCTAAGATACAACAACAACAACAACCCAGTATAATCCCACTTAGTGGGGTATGGGGAGGGTAGTGTGTACGCAGACCTTACCCCTACCCTTGGATAGAGAGGCTGTTTCCAAATAGACCCCCGGCATCCTTCCCTCCAAGAACTTCCCACCTTGCTCTTGGGGAGACTCGAACTCACAACCTCTCGGTTGGAAGTGGGGGTTGCTTACCATCAGAGCAACCCCTCTTGTCTAAATGATCTAAGATAGAAATTGATAAATGCCAAAATATTACTTATGGGGCATCCAGAGGTACAATTCACTCAAGACAACCAATGAGGGAGTCACCTGTCAAGCTATAGAGTATGAAGGATGTAAGAGCTCCAGGTGTCATAGCGCCTTGGATAGTTAGAGTGGCTCCATATATTACTACTATAATAACTGATAGAGTAGATGCTGCATTTAAGCTTCCAGAGAAAAGACCAACCACTTTCTGCAGAAGAAAAATCGAGATATCAGGTTTTCCTTCTCATCCTTTCATCATAAATCTCTCTCTTGCTCTCTTCTTTTCTTGTACAGAGGTGGAAGAATTAAGCAACTCACAGCCTGTCCAAGCCCAAGCTTTAAGGTCTCATCAACTTTCTCTGAATAGCGTGAAATCTCATAATCTTCCTGTGCAAATGATCTCACTGTGCGTATAGCGCCAAAAGTTTCCTAAACACAAAGTTCACCTTGATTACTTGAGAATAAACCATTGATAAATTTCTAGGATACTATGTTTCTTACAATATTCGGAAACATAACAAAAAAAGTGAGGTGATAAAGGAAACATATTAATTTGAAAAAAAATAAAATAAAGGATACATATTAACTGCCAGCAAACATGTACCACCCGGCAACGTGAAAGTATATAACACTGAAAAATCCCAGCAGAAACTTGAACTCAGCAGAATTAAGTAACAAGACTTTCTAGTATCATTTCTCTGTTGATAGTTACCACAGTGCTTCAAGGGAGTACACATAACAAGCCTACATTGGGATGACAGCCAACAGTGATGGCGAATTTATGAACTACTTTAGCACTACTTCAATGAAATACTCCACGCAAACGTTCATATTCAAAGGATGTAGATTTAGTTTCTATAACTGGTAGGGACGGCAAGCGGTGCGTGTGCGGACTGTCTTAACCCGCAAAATTTCAACCCGCTCTGCCCTGCATAGAATTTTCACCCGCGTCACCCATCCCACACCCACACCCATACCTGCATCCACCCGCCCCGCCCTGCTTAATTTTTTCTTCTTCATTTTGTCAGTTTTATCTCTTTTTTATCTTTTGATTGGAATTCTCTATGTCAGTTAAGGATTTAACGTGGGTGCAACTGCAAACTGTTTTACTAAGTTTTTTTTTTTCTTTTACGGGCAATAAGCAAGAAAAAAAAATAGTCAATAGGTTTTAAAGAACCATCAGACGCTACTCATCATGTCTCAATTCCTCTAATTTTTTTGTCTTTCCATTTGAGATGTTTAAAAAATATATGACAACACTCTTATCATTAACTTCTCAACAAGTAATTCACTATTTCAGTTTAGTGATAAAATGCATAAATCAAAACCACCGATAACAAAAATGATGAATTTAAGACACTCACAATTAATCAACATCAATGGTGAGAATTGAGAGGTAACAACTACTAAAATGGTCAACAAAAGAATGTGCTGCAGTTTGCAAGTGAAGAACCAGGAGGAGTGAAGAATCTGATATTAATACTTACCCAAAAAACAATAGCTGATATTAATCATATGCATGCAAATATGATATTAGGATTATATACTACAACACCAGACTATTGTAAGCATGAAAGCTCTTCTGTCAAGCCAGAGTCATTATTGGTGATTGCATAAATCAGTATATGTTTCTAGCTTGGCCAAACCTGGACCAACACCCGCGTCAACCCGCAACCCGCCAAGATCTTTTTTTTTAAAACAAAATCAACCCACCCCGGCCCCGCGTCATCCCTACAAACTCCCTTTGAAAGACAATGGTTTTTTGGTAGGGTCCAAGCAACAATCACTCTATCCATGCAAATTTGGGAAGTCTCTTTGCAAGAACTTCAACTAGAATACAACTGATGTATTTAGAATGCAGGAAGAAATAGACAACCTATACGAGCAGAGTAACAAACCTCAGCAATGGACGAGGCTACTGCTGCAGCAGCTTGAGTTTTGTGGGAAAGTTCACGCATGTAGCGACCAAATCTACGTACTGCAACTGATATGACGGGTACAACAGCTAGCGACAACACTAGATTTGTATTTTTTGTTTAAATTAGTAAAAATACAAAATAATAAAAAGAAAAAGATTGGAGCAAATAGTATCCTTTTAAGAAGATTTTATCTCTTTACATGTTAATTTCCATGATGTTTGAAACATAAACCCTAGTCCAATAAATGCAGTAGCAAGATTCCTCAAAGCCTCTGAAAGGTTAGTAGTTGCAGCATTCTTTATGATCTGGGTATCTTCAGATAGCCTACTGAGAAGCTCCCCTGTTCGAGTAACATCAAAGAATGCTATCTCCTGAAGAATGCATTTTGTCTTTCAGAAAGATCTCAAGGATGGAAAGAAAAAACAAGACCTACTCTATCAAAGTGAGAAAGATAAAAAAACTAATTAGGAGAAATTAGCCAAGAATATGTCTTTACCTGGTGAACAAGGTGACTGAGCAGGTTCTTTCTTAACCGGGCTACAACCCTTTCACTGGCAGAAGAGAACAACCATGCTCGGAGTGCTGTGCAAACAGAACTGAAAGAGGCAATTGTTGCAAAATTAGAAATAACAAAATGCAAGTGAAGGCAAAAAACATACTGGAGAACTAAGTGTCTCATTTTGTCACCCCCCTGTGAAAGCCTAACATAATAGAAATACAATCTCCAATCTCAAGTTACTGATAATGAAAATAAAGATACTGAAGCTTTCTTACGCAGCATGAAAAGAGAGAATAAGAAAGTTGCCGAAAGTTGCAGGGGATACCCGACTATGACTATCAGAAAGATTTCAAGTATTGTGTTCTTGACTGCATTCAAAGCTTCTGATTTCTGTTCAGGTGTTTGGATATCACCTGAAACAATATCAATTATTTGGCCCCCAAATTTTGGCTGCAAATTTGAGCAATATAACGTCAGTGATAAGAGAATGCAGGAAATCCAGCTTTCGCTTCAGTATAAAAGCAGTGAATTGGAAGAGGTACCTACAATCAAAATGCTTGATGTTGACGCAATCAGCAAGGCAATTGTCGCGATTACCAAATTTCCTGCTTCAGGCTTCGCCTGCAAAACAGGAGCATGTTTCCTTTAATTCAAGTGTACACACTGTTTGCCAGTACATACCCAAACAACATCCACTTACAAGTGAAAGGACTCTGCCAAATCCAATATTTGGTGCCTGAAGATGAAGGTGAAGTTAGCTCTTTGTACACTAACAATGGACCGTAAGACATGACTTGAAAACTGAAAGCAAAAGGTAAATTACCGGAACAGAATCACCATGCTCAAGGTCTTGAAGCTGACCATTTTCAGCACCGTTTCTCTTTCTCCCTAACTATAAAGATAGATATGAACAGTAAAAACCAAAAAATTAATCTGCTAAAACACCAATGATCTTGTTGCCCAAGTCAAAATCTGGAACTACTAATGTGATGGTGCTAATAGACAAATGATCTTCTTGCCCAAGCCAAATTCCGAAACTACTAATGTGACACTCCTGACCATTACCCAAGTATTATTTACAATAGCAACTCGTCACAGTGCATCACAAAGAAAACTACATACTCAATAATACGGGATCTCAAACAGCATTTATATGCAATAAACTTCAATGGACAAGCTTCCCTTAGATCAAACCAAAGAGAGGTGGAATAAGTCAAGTTTCATGCTCATGTAGATGTTCTAACAAGGGCAGAAGGTAACTTATAGGTTCATCGGAACCCAATGGCTTTGATTCAGCTTCTGTGTTAAAAATTACTAAATAAATATGTAGTAATAGATTTCGAACCCAGTACATCAAATGGGCTGTGATAGAATCTCGAATTGAAACCCTTAATGTTCAAATTGGGGTTCTGCCTTTCTAACCAAGCTAAATACCAGGAAGCTTAGGACTGTACGTTCCATTTACTCCGAGATAGCCTTGAACCATAAAACCCCATGCAAATACAATTTTAACTTGGCTAATTACAACAATATAGAACCCCATGACCTAACAGCCTAAATTCGCAGCTCATGCTATGTGACACAGTAAAATAAATGTTACGTACGATGAAACCGGATTGACGACATAAAAATGATGGATGTGTAGAGGGCTATGAATGCAAATTTGCAAAAAACCCAACAAGAAAAGGGAATTAATTTAAAAATGAAAAATAGCAGAGTTGAGAAAAATATAAAGAAACTTACAGCAGTTCTATCTAAGAGAGGAGTTCGCGCACCACCAAGGCCATGGCCATGCATTCCTGAATGGTAGTTCATGGATTGAGTGAGCTCGCTACAGGTTTTTAAGTTCAAACTGAAAACCAGAAACTGTGAAATGGTGGCTGGTGAGGTTAAAGGTCTTATAACGGAATTATTTTTATTTTTTTGTATATAATTGTAAAAAAGAAGTTGTCGTGTAGCATTGATAGGTTATAAAGGAAGTGCTTGGGAATTTCTTGGAGACCAAGAAGCGAGACCCCATGTTCTATCACTGCTTGAGCTAATTGCTTATGTCATTTGTAATGCTACGGACAATTTTGTCACAGGACTGCACAGATATACAAATTTGTGTCACATTTCTTGGGACCGCCATAAATTTTTCCAAAATAAATTAGGGTTTTATTTAACAAATACATATTTGATCATAGATTTTACTAATATTTTGATAAATCTTCACATTTCAAAATCAGTTCAATAGATGGTTTTGGGCTAAAATATTTACAAACACTACTCCCTCAATAAGTGATTTTTTAGTTGTATTCACAAATATTAAAAAATTTACCTTTTAACATTAATTAGCAATGAAATTAACCATATTAACATTTACTATCTCTTCACATAAATGCTCATAACACACACTTCAGTATTATTTACTCCAAGGTCAATGTAGGAAAAAAATTATTAATTTATTCTTGAAATTTAGCAAATTCACTTATTTTGAACCACAAAAAGAAGTCGAAAAATTATTTATTTTGGACCATTGTTTTTCCAAAATTTAGGAAATATGTTTTGAAAACGTATGTCCAAACACATTTTCATCTTCCAACCAAACTTCACCCAAACTAAATTGTTTAAAATAAATTTGAAAATCTATAGTCAAACGCTAGCTTAAAATCAAGGAGGGCGGATGTAGAGTATGACTTATTGATTCGAATCAATAAGTCACTTTTGTTTATACTATGTTTGTACAATCAAACTTTTTAATAACAGTCTTATTTATCTCATATTTTTGAATGCTATGGTAAATTATTGTTATAAAAAATAAATATTATAATATAACATAAAAAATAGTATAAAAGAAAACGTTTAAATATTTTAGGAATTTATTAAATATGTATAAATATAAAATTACGAATTCAATAATTAAGATGGGTTATGGAATTCCATAGCAAATTACCATAGTAAATACTAACTTTAACGCTGATTCAAGTAAGGTAATGGTTGTTTGATATATGCACCTTTACCTTTATTTTATTCTATTTAAATTTCCAGTGTGATGTAATATTGGGGAGTGTTAATGCCTTCCTGCTTACTAGCCACAGGAAAAATAGCCACCACCTATGGCTGAAAACAACATTATATGAGTTGCTTCCTTCCTGGAATTTTTAATTGAAAGATAAAAAATATTTAAAAAGTGTAAAGTCGTTGAAATTGCCTTGATCTTGCATGGGTCGGCTCGCATTTGTTGGTTAGGATCTTTTGACTTTATGAGTATATTTTAATTTTTAAGTGTATAAAATAAACGGCTGAGCTTTCTTACCTCATTTTCAGAAAATGAGAATGGGAAAAAAAGGGTTCAAATTACTACATATTGGCCACTGAACTGTTCCATTGTGGCTATGATATATAATATTAATACTGGATTTAAAAGTTTGTTATAAAATGGGAAAACATGGAATTTAAGGTTGGTTGATAGGAATATTCCCAATATACACTATGTCCGTTCGTTGACGCTCAAGTCGTCGTCGTCGTCTTCTTCTACTATTACGGAGATGTTATAAATAGAATTTTATTTATGGTAAATATTTATATTTGGAGAGATTCTAGGTTTTGTTACTTTGGTGGCTAAATCAGTCTCTCCCTATAAATAGAGAGTTATACTCCATTGTAATTCATCTCATATCAATAAGAATTCTCTCTCTCTACTTTGCCCTACAATACTGTTCTTCTTTTATTATTTCATAACACGTTATCAATACGAGACTTAATCAATTGAGTAGAAGCTTTGGGATTGAGAATAATAATCGTAAAATGTTCTATGATTTTCCTTCATGATTAAATTCTCGATTTAAGGTAAGTATTTTACTTTTCTCTTTCAAATTCTTGTCATTCTATAATTTAATTTTAAATACAAGCAAAGACGATAAATTTTGATTGCAACTCTAATGGAGTTTGAGAGTAATTATAACCATCCAAAGTGGTAAAATTTCTATGCCTTGCCATGATCAAATTCATGTATGATTGTGGGCAAAAAATTGAAAATCCGTCCAATTGAATTTGCTCCATTCTCATTCCCTTTAGAGAATGTGATAGCAGTATGTGATAAATATGAAAGAAGACAAAATTATCACCGTGAAGGTATCAATGGATGTGGACGTGAAAATAGACGAAATTATAATCATCATCATTGTGATAATGAGAATAATAAGGATTCTCAAAATAATCCTTCACTATGTGAAAGTAATATTTGTCATCAATTTGACAATATGAGATTTTATAAAGCACATATAGATGATTATGGTCCATTCATGGTGAGAGTGTGACAACATCTAATTTATGAATATATATTCATTCTTGGAAGAATATGAACATGCTAGTGGTAGTGAATATACTACACTCAACTCTAGAAGGGGGTTTGAGATGATATAAGAGAATAATGTCATTATTATGGCATGAATAGTCATTTGTCACATACCTATTGTACGCCAAAATATTTTGGCAATGTGATTATTAAAGGACAACAATAATGCAAGAAACATATCTTGCATATAATTTTGACCATGACCATAATGGTATAACTTTCTCTTTAAAAGAGATATTCACCATATGGATGTTGATGAATATATGGTAGTACCAAATTAATTGAGAACTCTCCAAGAGCCAATTATACTATTTTGGAAAACAGAATTGATTACCAATAAGGTATTGTATTGCAGTAAGTCTCGAAGAAACTTATTCAGTTTCCAAGTTATACGCGAAAGCGGTTGATTATATTGAGACTATAAATAAAAGAAATATTTAATATCTTCTGTTACTACAACTTGTAGCGGGATAATATGTATATAAAAAGTTGCCCGCTTTATTCTTCAGTTTGTACTACACAAATAAACGAATACCACGATGTTTATTGCTATAAAAACTCATATCATAATAAACTTGGAGTTTATTGATAATTGCACATGTCATTGTGTAAATTTGAACTTTATCAATATTGATAATTTATTCAGTTGGCATTCGGGTTAGCCATATCAATTTAAGTATGATGTGCAAAAATAATAAAAAATTCACATGGGTAAATATTAAAGAACTAGAAAGTTCTTTACGAATTCTCTTACATTGCTTGTTCTTATTAATTAATATACCAACTAAAATTGAGATTGAATCCCATGAATGCTGGAAATATCAAAGGTGAATATGGACCCATTCACCTGCCATGTATACCACATAAGATGCATCTATGAGATAGTTACATGTGCGATTATTATTAACCCGCAACATGACCAGTACATGCGAGGTAACTTGCTCAGTAATTTAATTTCGAGCATAATTTCCAGATTTTCTATTCAATACAGTTTATCTTGATAAGTTGGTTTACATCACATCTGATTTAGCAAAATAATTTATTGAGTGCCTCCACGCAATAGCTAAACTATTGCTTATGAGAACAAAGTTATATATATATCAGTTTGATATAGGTTATATACGAGAGTATATTATATTCTCCCCTCACAAGTGGTTCAGAGTCAGGAACCAAATAATTCTATCTTATTATTATTGACAGTGTATATTAACACCATAAAGCATAAAGATGGGTTCCCAAAATTGAGGAAAAAGTTAGTTTTTCTAACATGAGGGGGAGACAAGATAAATAATTGAGAAAAAGTTACGCGGAATGAATTATCATTTGTATATCTAGATCCTTGAATATGATAATATGAACTTGAAGTTCATACAAAGATTACTCATTTGCAATATATTACAAAACATGCCATACGCATTTGTTGACCCAAAGAAAGTAACTATATTCTCATTGAAAATGCTCATATTAAGTCCTAGAAGGACAAAGTATATGGTACGTTTAAAGCGTATAGACAAATCCGCTTCAAATAGAACTTCTTGATAAAGAAGATCAGAAAATGATCAAAGTAATCATAATAAGAAGGCAACTGATCAAGAAGATCACATGGCATAACACTTCATAAAATCTCAAGAGAGATTCAAGTACCTGAATATATGAATGAAGAGATCTTTATGTTGTGTCTTTACGAAAAAAATTGAAATCGATATTAAATGTTCATCGACGACATATATGATAACACTAAATATAGATGAGGATCTTAAGTCTGTCGCCTACAAACACAAAAATATTGGCCAAATAAAAGAGACACAATTCAAGTAGAATTGATTCCATATGAAAGACATGTAATTTTGGGCCTGTAGTTCAAACACTTGAAAGTGTAAAGTCAATGGTATGTGCAATCAGTTTTTGATATTTTATATGTCTAGCATGACATGAAAACTTGATATGCATCTAAAGTCTATTATAATGCTTATATGACTTAACTTATATGTCAATCTATGAAGAATTTAAGTTGCTTGAAGCATATACAATCCTTGATCTTGAAGTACCACCTTTTTAGTGCAATTTGTGCACATATGTATCTTGCTACAACTATGAGCATGATATATGATAGCGAGAATGTATATGCAGATATTGAAAAGGCCATTCCACAACATTTTATGAAGATACTACATATCTATCATGTATGATGATTTCAAGGTGCAACATCTTTATTCAAGTTAATATGGCTGATTTATTTATCAAGTCTCTACCAACAATCTTTTAAAGATGGTGCACAAGATTGGAATGCAAATACTTGAAGATGTGAATTGATGCTCTCATCAGGGGGAGTTAATAAGCGGTGTACTCTTTTTCCCTTACAAGGTTTTGTCCCACTGGATTTTTCTTGCAAGATTTTTAACGATGCAACCAAAAGGTGTATTATTACATATGTGTACTCTTTTTTATTTTCTAGAATTTTTTTCCATTGGGTTTTATTTAGTTAAGGTTTGAACGAGACACATAATCTGTTGAATAGACATTCAAGGGGGAGTGTTATAAATAGAATTTTATTTATGGTGAATGTCTATATTTAGAGAGATTTTAGGGTTTCTCCCTATAAATAGAGAGTTATACTCCATTGTAATTCATCCCATATCAATAAGAATTCCCTCTCTCTCTACTTTGCCCTGCAATACTCTACTTCTTCTTTTATTATTCATAACATAAATTATTAAAGTAGTAATATTGGTTCCTTATGTTCTTTAAGTGAATTTTTAGCCTTTTTTTGCGGTTCATATTATTTGATTTTTTCAAATATCAAACTTCTTTTTCCAAATTGTCCTTGGAGTAAAGAGCCTAAGAGCATATGTTGTATTTTCGATCAACAAATTAAAGTTAATATGATCAATTACATTGTTAACTAATGTTAAAAGGTGGATTTCTTAATATGTGTGAAACTAGGGGTGTCCATGGATATTCGAAAATCGTTAGACCGACCAAACTGTACCGCACCGAACCGATTTTTAGAGGTTTTGATGAAGAAACTGCAGGTTTTTATATATAAATCTATAATTTCACCGATAATTAGGGTTGATTTTTTATTTTATAAAAATAAATTGAAAAAATACCGATATCGTATCGAAAAAAATTTAACATGTAAAAAATACATTTATCTAGTAAGTTTAAAAAAATAATAATGCAGTAATTTTTCTTTGGGCCTTGGAATTATGAAAATTATTACAAGCCAACAAGTAATTAAACTCAAAACCTAATTTCTAAAACCTATTATGCTATTTCAAATTAAACTAAGTTATTTTTAAGTATCTTTATTAGCGACACAAAGTATTCTAGCGATTATGAGTAGCAACCTGCAATGTATTGAATATGTTTCATTTCATATAATTTTGATTTATTGTTTTGCATATTTAATCTTCTATAGACTTTATTCTTGAGTCCCAGCTTGGTTAGTATCTTTCAACTCGTGTGATTTATATTCTCTTTGCCTTTGTTGGTTTCTTTTATGTTGTTGTAGAATAGTTGATGGATCTGTACTCTAGCCATCCTTTTATTTTGAATTCATCACCCTTTAAACAATAAATATGTCTCGAGGTTTTTGCTAAGTCCTATAAAAGAACGTATGTTATTGCATTCTACGTCTACTGATGAATTTTATATGATATTTTAAAAAATATCAAAAATTAACCGAACTATACTAATACCGAAGAGAAACCGATATGATAGGGACGGTTTCAAAAAGTTTAATTTTGATTTTACATAAACCAAACCATTGACACCCCTATGCGAAACTAGTTAAAAAAATCACTTAAAATGGATTACGGGGAGTATATAGTAACATTTTTCCACAGCCAGTACTTGTGGTAACGTGCTTGCCTTTAGTCCAACCTCGAATAGCAAATGAGTTGTTTGAGCTTGTAAGATATATGGATTTATATCTAGATATATGGACTTATATCTACATACATATGAACAATATAAAGATAAATTATATGTTATGTGCTATCTTTTGGTTTGGCCTAAATAAGTGGTCTTATGGACATAAGGTTAAGGGGGCCAATATATTGTCATCTAAAGTGTAGGACTAATGTGTAGACACCCAAAAGGGTAACCTTAGTTAATGATGGGCTAACTAAGGTTACATATATGTAACCATGGTTACATGCTTGTGACTCTTGAGTTATGTAACTCTTATGACTCTTGGGTTATGTAACTCTTGTGTTATAAAGTGGGGGTTATGGTTCCCACATTAGTGCAAGACAAGACTCTTCTTCCTCCCATTGAATCAAGAGCCAAAATACTCCATTGTTGTCTTGCAAATAGTGTGGAAAGCCATATACCAAATTTGATCATTGTCATATTGTTATTATTGTGTAACAATTCACATATTGTTAAACCTTGTGGATTCATTCTTGTGGTAACATACAAACTTCAAGACATTCTTGAAGAAAGGATCAAGAGGTTCAAAAGGACTTAAGGACAATTATCAAAGGAGGTTCAACACTTTCCGGATATGGATTCAGGTTAGCTTCCGCTCATGTAGTTTAATTCCGGATTATTCAATATGAAGGTTGTTATATTTAGTTGGAATCATAATCCTAACAATTGGTATCAGAGCCACCCATCATTTTTGGATAATTTGGATGTTCATTAGATTCATGTTATGTTAGGATTCATGTTATGTTAGGATTCATGTTTTAGTTTTATCAGAATTTTATTTATGAAATTCTACCATGAAATAGCATGATCTTATGAATGTTATGTTTTGTTGTAATTTGATGTTTTAATATCATGTTAAAACATTATGAATAGCATGATGTTAGTTGGTTAACAACATGTTTTTTATGTTTAAGATCCATGTTGAAAATCATGTGTTATTCTGGAAAAATTTTTTGGTCACTGCCTCAAGACAATCGATTGTTCCCTTACACAATCGATTGTCTTTGACGTTTATAATTTTGGCAGTTTTTTGGAACACCAGAATAATCGATTGTTAAAACCAGACAATCGATTGTTCTGGTCCAGTGAGTTGAAACGTTTTTAAATTATACCATACAATCGATTATCTATTGTAGACAATCGATTGTCATGGTCCAGTAACTTAAAAAAGTTTTTATCCAAACCAAAATAATCGATTGTCTGGTTTTGACAATCGATTATGTTGGTCCAGTAACTTAAAATTTTTTCTTAAAACCAGCATAATCGATTATATGGTTTTGACAATCGATTATGTTGGTCCAGAAACTTAAAATTTTTCTTAAAAACCAAAACAATCGATTGTCTGGTTTTGACAATCGATTGTGTTGGTCCAGTAGATGAAATTTTTTTTCCAAAGATAATCGATTGTCTATTGCATACAATCGATTGTTTTTGTCCAGTAAGGTTAAAAATGTTTCAACTCTCTTAAGTTTCAGTGAATGTTAATTGTTTTAAAGTCCATCAATTCTAATATTATATGGAATTGTCCTATAAAGTAAACAACAATTAATATTCAAGTGTTACATATCAACATATGTAACATATTATGTTGAGATTCATAATAAGGCTTAAGGAACTAAAGTTTATAGTATCTAATATTTTAATTATTCAATTGAAGCATTATGTTGCCAAAGTAACCTCTACTGTGTAGATTGATTAATTTTAAAATATAAGATGACTGTGGATGTTAGTCTTCCATGCGTTTAACACCGGCCCAAAGGAAGGTGTTATTTGGCAGGAATTCGAACATGCTTGTGGTGGTAAATATGAGACGATTATTTGGTTTTCCATGTGAATATTAAATCGGCCCAAAGGAAGGTTTAATATTTGACAGGAGTTTATTGTCTATGTTTGATCACTACACCAAGAGTACCACTTACAAGTTGTTTTTCTGTCCAAAGACTAAAATCAATGTTGTGCTAGGTATCTTGTAATGGGAATGCCTAATTTTTGAATCTATAAAGTTAAAGTTCAAGTATTTGTAAGCATGTATTCAGTAATCCTTTTGTTCTATTTTCAGTAAATTCTTCTGCTTCTACGATCTCTGCCAACATCAATAGCATCCCTTTGCTTAACGGCACTAATTTTAAGGAATGGAAAGAGAATGTCATGATCGTTCTCGGTTGCATGGATCTTGACCTTGCTCTTCGGATTGAGCAACCTACTCCTCTTGAGGATACATCCTCTCCTGATGAAAAGAGAGCGATGGAGAAGTGGGAACGCTCGAATCGCATGAGTCTAATAATCATGAAGCGTGCAATTCCAGAATCATTCAGGGGCACTATGAATGATGAATCTAATGCCAAAGTTTTCCTTGAAAACCTCGAACAGCGTTTTATTCAAAACGAAAAGGCGGAAACAAGTACACTATTGAGTAAACTTGTTTCCACGAGGTATAAGGGAAAGGGAAACATTCGGGAGTACATTTTGGAAATGTCTCATCTTGCTTCGCAACTTAAGTCACTCAAGCTGGATTTACCTGAGGAACTGCTTGTGTACTTTGTTTTGATATCTCTTCCTACACACTTTAATCAGTTTAAGGTCAGTTACAACTGCCTAAAGGAGAAATGGTCTCTTAATGAGCTCATTTCACACTGTGTGCAAGAAGAGGAAAAGATAAAGCTAGATAAGACTGAAAGTGCTCATATGACATCCTCTTCTAAGGAAACTAAGAAAAGGAAGGGTAAGGAAGTTGCGGTTGCAAAGCCCAAGATTAAGCAACATAAGGAACCTAAGGTTGAAATCACTGAATTAGGTTGCTTTTTCTGTAAGGGGACTAATCGTGTGAAGAAGGATTGTACCAAGTACCATGCCTGGCGTGCGAAAAAAGGTACACTTCTTTCTCTTGTTTGTTCTGAAGTTAATTTAATTTCGGTACCTAAGGATACTTGGTGGGTAGATTCTGCTGCTACTACTCACATAAGTATATCAATGCAGGGTTGCCTGAACTGCCGAAAACCAAATGATGGTGAAAGATACATCTATGTGGGTGACGGCAAGAAGGTGCCAATTGAAGCTATTGGCAAATTTAGGCTGTTGTTTAAGACCCGTTTTCATTTAGATTTGGATGAGACTTTTATTGTACCGTCTTTTAGACGGAACTTAATTTCGGTTCCCCAATTGGACATATCTGGTTATAAATGTACATTTGGGAATAATAAAGTTAGTCTCTTTCGGAATTCAAATCTTATTGGTACTGGTGTTTTATCAACATTTGATAGCTTATATTTGGTTGATACAATAACTTCAAATAAAGAAACTTTGCATACAATTTTAAGTGGTACTAAAAGGAAATTAACTAATGAGAATTCTATTTCACTCTGGCATAAACGTTTGGGTCACATATCCATTCAAAGAATTCAGAAACTCGTGTCAGATGGAATTCTTGATTCTCTTGATTCCTCAAATTCGAAAATTTGTATTGAGTGTATCAAGGGAAAACAAACAAACAAGACTAGATTAGGTGCTAAGAGAGCTTCGGACGTCTTAGAATTGATACATACGGATATTTGTGGGCCATTTCCTACTCCTTGTCGGAATGGTCAACAATACTTTATCACATTCATAGACGATTACTGTCATTATGGGTACCTATATCTTATTCACGAAAAGTCCCAATCCATAGACGTGTTCAAATCATTTAAGGCTGAAGTTGAAAATCAACTAAGCAAAAGAATTAAATCCGTTAGATCTGACCGTAGTGGTGAATACTATGGTCGATATGATGGTTCCGCTGAACAACGTCCAGGGCCTTTTCCTAAATTCCTAGATGAGTGTGGGATCGTCCCTCAGTATACTATGCCAGGAAGTCCTTCGATGAATGGTGTAGCTGAGAGACGAAATAGGACCCTTAAGGATATGGTAAGAAGTATGATTTCTCGTACTTCTTTGCCAGACTCACTCTGGGGTGAAGCATTAAAAACTGCAACTTGTATTCTAAATAGAGTTCCAACTAAAGCTACAATCAAAACCCCTTATGAACTTTGGACTGGGCATAAACCCAGTATTCGGCATTTTCACTTTTGGGGTTGTCCAGCTGAGGCAAGGCCTTATAGGCCGAATGAAAAGAAACTGGACGCTAAGACGGTTAGTAGCTATTTTGTTGGATACTCTAAAAAATTCAGGGGTTTTAAGTTTTATGATCCCACTTCTTGAACTATTTTTGAGACGGGTAATGCTAGGTTCTTTGAGGATATTGAGTTTGGGGGGTGGGGAGATAAAGTTGTTAGAGATTTTGTCTTTGAGGAAGAACATGTGTCTTTCCCTTAAGTTGTTGATCTTGGTCTTCCTGACTCGGATCACACAACTCCAGTTCAAGACAATCTCGAAAATCTCCCCCATCAGGAACCTGATATAACTAATGAAAATCAAACTCAACAACCTCAAGTAACTGAAATGCCATTAAGGAGATCCACTAGAGAGAGGAGAAATGCAATTTCGGATGATTATGTAGTATTTCTCCAAGAACAAGAAAGTGATATTGGACTTGAGGAAAATGATCCAATCAACTTCCGTCAAGTCATTAAGTGTTCTAACTCTCAAAAGTGGATTGATGCCATGAATGATGAGATGAAGTCTATGAGCGATAATGACGTTTGGGAGTTTGTTACATTGCCCGAAGGTACGAAACCTATTGGTTGTAAATGGATTTTTAAAACCAAAAGGGATTCAGGGGGCAATGTTATTAAGTACAAAGCTCGTCTTGTCGCAAAAGGCTACACTCAGAAGGAAGGCATTGATTATAAAGAGACTTTCTCTCCAGTTTCATCGAAAGACTCTTTTAGGACTATAAAGGCATTAGTAGCACATTTTGATCTTGAGCTTCATCAAATGGATGTTAAGACAGCTTTTCTCAATGGTGACATTGAGGAAACAATTTATATGGTGCAACCTGAAAACTTTGTTTAGGATGAATCAGAGAAGAAGGTTTGCAAATTAAAGAAATCCATCTATGGGCTCAAGCAAGCTTCTCGTCAATGGTATTATAAGTTTCATGCAGTCGTTACATCTTTTGGTTTTGAACCGAATATTGCTGATGACTGTATATACCATAAGTTCAGTGGGAGTAAGTATATTTTTCTGGTTTTATATGTCGACGACATACTGCTTGCCTGTAACGATATAGCATTATTACTTGAAACTAAGAAATTTCTTTCAAAGAAATTTGAAATGGAAGATCTTGGTGAAGCTTCTTTTGTATTAGGAATTCAGATACAACGAGATCGCTCTAAAGGTGTTCTTGGTCTGTCACAAAAGGGCTATATCGATAAGGTTCTGAAAAGATTTGGCATGCAGGATTGTAAACCAGGTAACACCCCTGTTGCTAAGGGAGACAAGTTTAGTCTCAAACAGTGCCCAAACAATACTTATGAAATTTCGGAAATGCAGAAGACTCCTTATGCTTCGGCGGTAGGTAGTCTGATGTATGCTCAGGTATGTACACGACCTGATATAGCATACATTGTTGGGATGTTAGGCAGATATCTAAGCAATCCGGGAATGGACCATTGGAAGGCAGCCAAACGGGTCATGAGGTACTTACAGAGAACAAAGGATTACATGCTTACATACCGGAAATCGGACCAGCTTGAGATCATTGGGTATACCGATTCCGATTTTGCTGGATGTCAGGATAGTTTGAAGTCTACTTCAGGCTATATTTACATGCCCTCGGGTGGTGCTATCTCTTGGAGAAGCATTAAGCAAACTCTTACAGCCACTTCCACCATGGAAGCGGAGTTTATGGCATGTTATGAAGCATCCAATGAGGCATTATGGCTGCGAAATTTTGTTGGTGGACTGCGAATTGTTGATAGCATCAAAAAGCCGTTCAGGCTATTATGCGATAACAGATCGGCAGTCCTTTATGCTAATAACAACAGTAGTTTGACGAAAGCAAAACATATGGACGTCAAATTTCGGGTTATTAAAGAAAGAGTACAAAATGGACAATTATGCATTGAGTACATTAGTACAAACTCTATGCTTGCGGATCCGCTAACTAAGGGATTGACACCAAAAGTATTTCATGAGCATATTGCTTGTATGGGTGTCAAATCAGATAAGTATTATGTATTTTAGTGGGAGTTTGTATTGCACATTTATGTAATTGTTCATTATATTCAGAAATTCAGTAATTCAGTTATATCTGCAGATATTCAGTTTTAAAGTTTTTGTACTCTTACAGTTTATGGTTGATCTCAATAAAGAGAACCAGTTGGAAATAGACATTCTATTGACCACACTTTATGTTATTTCCATGCTACATACCTACACTTGATCCATGTCGTTGGTTATATTGATATACGTGATCTATGATTGGTTCTACTTACGAATGAGTAACGACGAGCACTTAGTTCCTATGTTGGTATGATTGATGGACCGGATTGTTCATGACAATTTTATTGTGATAGCAATTTTGCGCAACTAAGATTATTTTGTAACATATAATGCTAAGGTTTGTACATATGTATGTGTATCTCGTCCAAGTGGGAGATTGTAAGATATATGGATTTATATCTAGATATATGGACTTATATCTTCATACATATGAACAATATAAAGATAAATTATATGTTATGTGCTATCTTTTGGTTTGGCCTAAATAAGTGGTCTTATGGACATAAGGTTAAGGGGGCCAATATATTGTCATATAAAGTGTAGGACTAATGTGTAGATACCCGAAAGGGTAACCTTAGTTAATGATGGGCTAACTAAGGTTACATATATGTAACCATGGTTACATGCTTGTGACTCTTGAGTTATGTAACTCTTGTGACTCTTGGGTTATGTAACTCTTGTGTTATAAAGTGGGGGTTATGGTTCCCACATTAGTGCAAGACAAGACTCTTCTTCCTCCCATTGAATCAAGAGCCAAAATACTCCATTGTTGTCTTGCAAATAGTGTGGAAAGCCATATACCAAATTTGATCATTGTCATATTGTTATTATTGTGTAACAATTCACATATTGTTAAACCTTGTGGATTTCTTGTGGTAACATACAAACTTCAAGACATTCTTGAAGAAAGGATCAAGAGGTTCAAAAGGACTTAAGGACAATTATCAAAGGAGGTTCAACACTTTCCGAATATGGATTCAGGTTAGCTTCCGCTCATGTAGTTTAATTCCGGATTATTCAATATGAAGGTTGTTATATTTAGTTGGAATCATAATCCTAACAGAGCTGTGTTTAGGGTAGTCAAGATGAACTAACTCATGAAATGGGATATTATCCAATCCCGTCAAAAGTTCACGTAGGTTAAAATGAGTTGGACCAAGATGGCTAGATAAGGGGTTGTTATCCAACTCGCCCAAATCTTTACAATATTCTTAACTTTTAAACAAGCATATATAAAATATTCTCACATACATAACAATGATTTTTAGTTTTATTTTTCCTAGATATCACTCTGAAATGGTTTGCGATGATGAGTTTTTTTTCGGTTTTTATGTTGTTTCTTGTCTTATATTGGAATAAATATCAATTCATGCCTAATGATTTATTTCCTCAATTTTGATTTAAAACTTTATTCGACAGTTCTTTATCTTCTATTACTAACAAAAATCAGAACAATAAAAAAATAGTAATTTTCCACCCACCACCCCAACCCTTACCCTACCCTCAAACTCTCATCCTCGTCCTAAATAAAATATTATTTAGAGTACTTTCTTTTAATGTTGTAGATGGAGTATTTTCTTTTGTATTTCAACAAAATATTTTTTTTTCTTTTTACGATTAAAAAAGTATTTTCTTTCATTTCAAAAAAATAAGTATTTTTTTTCGTGATGTAGAATTATTTTCTCACAAAATTAGTATTTTTTTCATGTTAAACGTATTTTTTATTCAACAAAAAGAGTACTTTCTTTTCATATTGTAAAAAAAAAAGTATTTTCGTCCATTTCAATAAAATGAGCACTTTTTTTC
The DNA here is from genome assembly GCA_034376525.1 of Nicotiana benthamiana. NCBI lineage: Eukaryota > Viridiplantae > Streptophyta > Magnoliopsida > Solanales > Solanaceae > Nicotiana > Nicotiana benthamiana. The sequence continues at coordinate 104,773,351 of CM067335.1, read as the reverse complement.
ATGTTTAAAAAAAGTACTTTTATTTTGTTTCAACAAGAAAAATTGTATTTTGTTTTCTGCTATGAAGCTAAAATTTCAATATTGTACTTGTGTGGAAAACGTAAAGCAACACATTAATTCATATGGGTTTGTGTAATATTGTTAAAGAATAATTGAATTCTTAAAGAAAATAGAATCATGAAAACGTTGCGCATTTGGCGAGTGGAGGGAGAGTGAAAAGAGTAGTATAAAAAATTATTTTTAAAAAAAATATTTTCGATTCTCTAACTAAATACAAAAAAATATTTCTTCACTCTTGAACCAAATATGAAAAACGAAGTGATAATATCACTTATTTTCTAGAAATATTTTCCTTCATCCCAAGCACATTAGAAGCTTTAGCGGGCAAATGCTATTCATAGATTAATTTGGATTGAAATCGTAGGCTTTAATTTGAGCTACTGAAAATAAATAGATTTATTTGAGTTGTGCCCAAACTTAATTCATCATTAAAGTAGCCCATACCTAAACCATTAAAATGTAGACGGGCCAAATGAGTTCGGCAACTTTTACCACCCCTAATCCAACTAGACTTCTGTTGTTTACCTAAACGGATTTTTACATTCTTATATCATATAGAAAATTTTATTACTATCAATGCTTAATGTTTGATATAATTATATTTAGTAATCCCAATTCGCATTCAATTGTAGCATTATTGAGATTTTTGACATAATTGCATTTTTCAGAAGATTTGTAGAAGTTCTAGCGGTTTGTTATTTGTGAAAATAGAAATAAAGCATCTACAATCAAAATACAAATAATCTATAATTTATCTACAATTTCTGCAATATGTCTTCTTCTTCTTCTTCGAGTTTCAATCTTAAATTCAGTCAAAGCAAGTCTAATCTTCACCAAAAGCCCTCAAAATTGAGATATAAACTCCAAACCATATTCCTGATTATTTTCAACAACAGCCAATCCAAACAAATAATAATTTTTGAAAACCCAAATTTGAATTCAGAGCTTTCAAGCTGTTTAATATCTGTCAATGGTGGAATTGCTGCTCTATTTTCATTTCTTTGTATTACTGAAATTTGTGATTGAGATATAGAGAGAGATGTAGAGAGAATGTCGACGAACTAAGCTTTTGCAGAACTGATTTCTACAATTTGATTCGAATTTGTTGACGATTTTGTCTTTTTTTGATTTGTGGCTTAAGGAATAATATCGTAGAACAAAGTTTTTGCAGAAAAGAGTCTATGTAATTTGATATTAAATTGAAGATATAGGATTTGCGTTTCAAATTTGATTTGAATGTCGCTAAATCAATTAGAATATTTGTTGCTAATTTGTAGCGCGCTTAATTAGAAAAGGAATCAACTTATATTAATTAATAATTAATAAATGGTATAATAATTATAAAAAGATTATAAATATAGCGGGTAAATATAAAACTATGTACATTTTTAGTGATAAGATTTCATATATGATATAAAAAGCAAAAAGTCTCCTTAACTAAGTATTGTTAGCATATAGGATAGCATTTCATGCTTATATAGATCGCAGTCATGCTTAGCCACTATTAACCAAACATTATTAACCTATTAGAGGAGCATGGTATCTTTCAGCAAGTTTTATTTCCTATAGCGAAGGTTAACACCTTATTTATTTTAAATAAATACCTTTTAAAAAAATTATATTCTATCGATATTTTTTAATATTGATAGTAAAATATCTAATTTTGATTATCTTCTAGCCCTAGGCCATTAAATACGTTATTTAGTTACACTATTTTCTTTCTCTCTCTACTTTGATACATGACATCCTCTTCCCCATCCCATTAAAATTTCCAATGACCAACAACACATCAACAACAAACCCTAACCCGTAGACCCAAATATCCCGAAGCAAATCCACGAATTCACGATATGTTAAGATCAAGGATTCTTTTTCATGAAATCAAGAAGGAATGTTGCACGTTCTGTCAAGATCAAGGATTTCGTTCTCACATCAGTCACTTCCTCAAGGTTTGAGCTTGCAAGATCTTTAAAGTTGGAAGAATTAATTGGCTGCAAGGCGAAAATTAGGGTTTGTTTTTAAATAAAGTTGACAGAGTTTGGGATTGAGCAATTTGATTTTTTGTTAATATATTTTAATATATTTCCAACATATCAAGCTGTTTTTTCATGTAATATTTTATTGTATTAATTATTTTTTTCATTGTAATTCAATGTATCTCGCCGTATTCCGTATATTTCATTGTCTTCAGTGTCTTTTCTTTATTGTATTTCAATGTATCCCGCTGTATTTTATGTATTTCATCGTTTTTCATTGTATTCACTGTCTTTTCTTTATTGTATTTCAATGTATCCCGCTGTATTTTATGTATTTCATCGTATTATAAATTTTGCTATACAAATTTGTATTACACCGTTTTAAAACAGTGTAATCCCATGTTTCATGCCGTGAATACAGTCGAATATAGTAATTTGTCTAGCTGCAATCACATGTTTCATGCCATGAATACAGTCAAATACAAAAACTCATTACCCGAACGGCCGAACTTCCCTAATTTACGCCTATTTTTGCAATTATATTCATCAATACAATAGCTTAAATATATCTAATACATCTTGTAACAATAAAAAAATGTATCTACAATTTGTAATATAGCAAATGATTTTTATAAATAACTATTTACCACTAAAAAATAGTAGTGCTTCATGAAAAGTTTTCTATATTTAAAGATAAATAAAACGAGGAATTGCATTTAGTATTTGGAATTGGGCCTAGGCGAATCTTTTTTGGGATTTTTACCTATACATGCCATATAGAAAACCTTATTACCATTATTGTGCCTTGTTTGGTTATTACCCTCATATCCCATGTTTTTGTTACAAAATATGTACCAAACGAAATCTTTGCTGATGTTGCACCCTAGAATAACGCCATTTATTAAAGCTCAAATCTATGTTAAATAATTTGTAGCCTAAAATAACGCCTGTATTTATGGCTCCTAATTAATCTTTGATTTTGTACCAAATAAATGCTAATTCAGTTAAGGTAAAAATCCCTTCAATTAATCATACTTTCTTAATTTATATTGTTGTATTCCATTGCTACCAAAAATAAAGTTCCAAGCTTGGCAAGCTTGACGTTATTTCAAGTATAAACTAGTCTTTGAGTGTTTGATTTACATATGGAAGGTGCATGAACTGGGCAAGCCAGTTGAAGCCTAATGGTATATTCGTCTAGTGCTTGTAAGGTATTGGAGAGCACGTATTACCTATCAATATTTCTTGGCATTTTTAGGAGGTGAACCACCATTAAGCAAGAGTGGTTCAGTTAAGGACATAGGTGCTGAAACTCCCTTTGCGTCTAGCATGTCGAAACGACTTAAAAGTTCACCTATGAGCTTACTTGAGTGAGAAGAAGAACTTTGTCAAGTGGAACAACTTCAAATGTTTAAGAAAAAGTGCAAGGGACCAAGATCCTTAAATGAGAACCTACTGCCAATCTTGGAAATAACGTCAAGCTTGGAAAGGATTTTTGAGTGTTTGATTTACATATGATATATATATATATATATATATTGATGAAAGTAAACAAAATCATGAAATTAAGATTTGGCAATCCTATTCAATTAACCCAATAAAGGATGAAGCTTTTAAAATGTAGTCAAATGTAGTTAAGGTTATATGCACTGTTTCCAGTGTGTTTTTAAAATGTAGTCAAATGTAGGTAAATGTAGTTAAGGTTATATGAAGTGTTTCCAGTGAGTTTTTAAAATGTAGTCAAATGTAGGTAAATGTAGTTAAGGTTATATGAAGTGTTTCCAGTGAGTTTTTAAAATGTAGTCAAATGTAGGTAAATGTAATTAAGGTTATATGCAGTGTTTCCAGTGTGTTTTTAAAATGTAGTCAAATTTTTGTAGTTATATGAACTTTGTAGTTAATTGTAGTTACTTGTAGTTAATCGTAGTCAGTTGAAAAATATATCTGAATAACGTATTTTTTTGTATCTACTGGATGGTATGAGTTGCTGAAAACTACAAATGGCATTTCTATGCAACGTCAATTCATTATTCATCATTGTTCAAGACAAGAAGTTTTATCCGAAAACATAACAGCGCAAATGTACTGCAACAGTACATGTAGCATTGGACTTCCAACAATTTGTAGTTATGCAATTGTAGTTATATGTAGTATAGATGTGTAGTTATATGCAATTGTAAGTAATTGTAGTCACTACATTAGTAATTTATTCCCACAATTATATAAGAACTGACAGTTATATAGAATGGCAACTGAAGCTATTATATATGCCATTAGATAGCTGTTACGACAAATATGCTATTAGATAGATCGAATACTCATGTCTAATGTATTCATGAAAAACTGTTCAGTACAACCAAACTGACATAATTCTCCACTTCATGAAAAATTGTTCAGTATTCATGAAAAATTGTTCAGTACAACCAAAGTTCATTACAACAGTACATTCTACTTCTTCTTTCGTTCAACTTTATTTCTCTCATTCTTTGGCGGTGGACCCTTCCTCCTTGCAAGCCTGCCGGTAACCTCAGTCTCACTGATTGAACCATCATTTAGCTTCTTTGTGGCGTAGTCCCACAACAGAGCTCTATATCGTCTAGGGTGTTTGTCAATATCAGTAAGATCTTCCTTTGGTATGAACAAATACACAAATTTGAGTCAACAGTGACAGTTCCAAATAATTACATGAAACTACATTAAACTATAAAAAACTACAATTAACTACAAATTTGATTCAATAGTATAATTTGCCAATCAAATTTGAGTCAACAGTGACAGTTCCAAATAAACATTACATTAAACTACATTAAACTACAAAAAACTACAATTAATTACAAATTTAATTCAACAGTATAATTTGCCAATCAAATTTGAGTCAACTGTGACAGTTCCAAATAAATATTACATTAAACTACATTAAACTACAAATAAACATATACATACTGTGTTAGATGGTTGCAGAGGGTTCGGAAATGGCGGATGAAATTGAAGCAGTGAGAGAGAGAAAATGGTTTTGTAAAGGGTTTGGGACTTTGATGCAACCGTAGGACTGAAAAATATGGCGGATGAAACTCTCGATCTGAAACAATGGCAACCTTCGACAATGGAGGATGACAATGGAGGATGAAATTAAAGAAGAAGGCACAATAACGGTAATAAGGTTTGCTATATGGCATGTATATGTAAAAATCCATTAAATTAAATGTAGCAAGTATTTCTACTTGTATCAAATTCAAAACTAGTATCGAATAACATAGTGGAAAACTGGAAACTCCACCCACAAACAAAAACAAAATCGTTGTTAGGGACGAATCTACTCCTTCTCCAACCGAGTTCGGTTTTGCTTATAATCAATACAGAAATCGCATATTTCTCCCCAAAAAACCCTCGTTTCTCACTCATAGAAAAATGGAATTTGAGAATTTGGGACTGAGAAGAAGAAGGAGCAATGTAGTCAAATGTGAACGTGTAAAAAAAACAAATATGAAAAGATTTTGTTCCACAAATCAAGCCTCTAATTAGTAGTTTGAAAAGATTTTGTTCCACAAATCAAGCAAATAATTAATGAGTTGATCATTAACCTTAAATATAATTTTGGTACATAAATTGAAAGGTGGTATACTTAAATGTAATAAACACAAACATTAAACATGAGTGGTTATAAGGTTTGCTATATGGAATGTATATGTAAAAATTCCATCTTTTTTAAACTATTGTTTTGTAATTTGACCATGCATGCCAAGAGATATTTTGAGGGAATAGCTCTGTGTCAAAATTTTAAAACGCTTGCCAAAGTTTTGAAGCACCCACCAAAATTTTGAAGTACCAAAAAAATATGACAATCATTAAAATTTTCAACCATAATGCTAAAAAATTCAAGTGATCTATCACTTGGCCCATTGGTGTGTAATGTGCTCAACATATTGGCCCATTGGTGTGTTACATTGCAAGCAGTTTTATTGGATCCGTAGTCCATAGGCTTTGGGCTCAACATCTGCAGTCCCGGCGACAAGCAATATTTGGGAGAAATTCAAAAATAGCCAGATTTACAAGTGATCATTTAAAAAATGGCCATACTTTCAAAAGTAATCAAAATTTAGTTACTTTTTATGTAAAGATAAATATAAACAAAAATACTATTCAAAATTCGAAAAATACTCAAGCATATTATACTAGAGTTCCAGCGTAAGTATACTGGAACTCCAACATAATATAATAGAGTTCCAGCATAACTATACTAGAACTCCAGCATAATTTACCGGAGTTCCAGCAAAGTATACCGGTCCAGTATAATATGCTGAAAGTTCATATACATGTGTTTGAATCTCCAGTATATTATGCCGGAAATTTGTGTTGGAATTCCAGCATAATATGCTAGAAGTTCATACACAGGTACACCGAACTCAAGTATATTATGTTGGATCGGTCTCTATTGCAGCAAAATAATGGATATTTTTTAATAACTTGCAAATACTGGCTATTTTTAAATGACCAGTTCGAAAACTGGCTATTCCTTGCTATTTTTACGCAATACTTAGTATCCAATACTTAAGTCAAAGAACTAGATTGGGTGAAACCTAAGTGGAAATATTCGAATATATTCAAAAGTAGGAATTGTTGATTTATGTATATGATTTAAATCAGTTTTGCCTTCCTTCAAGTAAAATTCTTAGTGACCTCATTACTTTAGTTTACTTTCATAACAAAACCTTTAAAGTAAAATAAAAGAAAGAAAAAAATCGCAAAGTCAATGCTAGATAAACTAATATGCTACTTAATTTTCAAGTTACCAATTATAAACTAAGTTATAAAACATACATTAAATGGAGACAAAAGTAACCATTAATGTTGTAGGGTACATTGAAAATGAAGGTTTTGGTATCAAAAGTGAGATACGGGATATGTATTGCCCCTTCTTCAAGTTACCATATAAACTCAACCACTCAAATGCTGCATTTGCCTAAACAGTATCAAAATTTGTACAAGTGAACCTTTTTTTCTTTTGAATCTCAGTGATTTGGATATAGGAGTTCTGAATTATGCACATGGCATCTGATTCATTTCAAGCAAAATATTAGGAATTATGTAGTGGAATATCTCCATTTTAAATTTTTAATTGGGTTAGAGACTAACTTTGTCACTACATATCCAAACACACCCATTTTTAACTTGACACTGGCACACCTATATATGGTAATTTTTGGTAAAAGATCTGAATTTCCAACTAAACATATCCAAATTAGTAATTTATGTCGATAAATATACACTTTGCACATGGTGTTTACACCACACCAACATATCCTTAGTTACAAGTAGGGGTAACAAATGGACAAATATGACTGAATTTTGACGGGTCAAGATAAATAGGTCAATAAATGTGCCACTGTCCAACTCAGTCCAAAATGTACTTGAGCTAAAATGAGCTGGATCAAGATGGGTTAAACAATGGATCATAATCCAACCCGTTGAACTTGACCCGTGTTTTAAAATCATACTCATCTTGCATAAAAAAGCCTTTTATCTTAAAATGTTTAAGTTGAAAAATATTTTACGGGTGGGATGGGTGCTGCAGAAACAAAAAAAAAAACATAAAATAAAATAAAAAAGTAAAATTTTTTAGGGGGTTTCTGTGGGTAGGGGTAAGAGTGAGTGGGTGATGCAGAAAAACAAAAGAATAAAAATTGAAAATACAAAAAAAAAGGTAAACATGGGTCAACTAAGTAAATTTCCAGATAAGTTAGATTGAGATCCTTTTGTTTTCGGTGAGTTTTAGGAATTGTGTTTGTGCTGCTTAATGAATTAAAATAAGTTATAAAAAAATAATGAGTTAACTTAACCCCAATTTAAATTAACCCATGAATTAATATATATATAATTCTATCCATTAATCTTTGGACGAATTAAAAAAATTATATAAGTTTGAGCTCAAATAATCACCCATAGATACAAGTTTGCTAATGCTAGGAGTTCAAGATAGTTTGTTTAGAACATCCGAGAGACAGATCATTTAAAGTGTCACGTAAATGAGACACGTGAATAGAAGAAAAATGAAAAATATTAAATGTTCTCTTAACATTATGAAATTAGTCATTCATGCACCTCTTGAACTTAGGTGTGCACATTTGGACCGTTCGAATTGAGTATGCAAATTTCACATTGGATTTTCGATTTTTAATTGAGAAAATAATAATTCAAATCTAATCCAAATAAGTTTGGATTGAATTAAATTTTTTAAATTTGACTTCAAATTAATCGGTTTAAGTACCTCAGATTTTCAGTTAGAAACCTATAAGTTGAGATGTTTTTTCTATTTATAAAAATAAATATCTAAGTGAAGTATTTATATAAATTTACCTAAAAAGGTTCCTCATTATCAATTCAATCATCCAAATAAAGTATTCAAATAATGAAATAATCTCAAGAAAATACAATATATATATATATATATATATATATATATATATATATATATATATATATATATATATATATATTAGTAAGGCCGATAAGGAATAGAAATAGAAAAATCATGTCCAAAATCTAAATAGAAAGTGTTCTGAAAGTAATTAGTAATTATATTGAATATATAAGATAATGACTAATGGGCAGGGCACTTGACTTATTACATTTTCATAGAACAACAGAAAAAGAATAAAGTACAAAAACAATTTGGATTTTCGGATATTCAAATATCCAAAATACCAAATCCAACTTCCAATCCGAAATCTAATTTTTTAAAAAGTAAGTCCGAAATACAAAATCTAAAAAATTGAATTTTGGGATTGCCCAAACTATGTCCATCCCTACTTTTGATTATTTTTTATTTTTATCTAAAAAGAAAAATCACCGCTGCTAACATCTTGTTTGGATGATTGTTACTCATTGTATTGTATTGTATTGTTTGTATTGTTATCTCTAAACAATGTTTGTTTTGATTGTTACATTCAAATTGGTTGTATTGTATTGTTAAATCCATTGTCCAGAACAATGAAATGTCCCATTTTTTAAAACAACAGATTTGGTTAGTGGGATTTTTTCTATTTATCATTCACATTATGTTCTAACTTATTATCCCGTAATTCTATTTTACCATTTATTTTTTTTAACTCCAAATTTCCCAAAGTTGTAAAGAATATATATTTTCAGTTAATACGAACTATTGAACCAAATTTCTCGTGCTTCTTTCCCACTTGCATGCACACTCAACCACAAATGATAAAGGAACTACTATATGTTCTAACCCAGTCTTTTTCAAATTCCAAAAAAGCAAGGTCGATTTAAAAATTCTCTCAACATGTAAACACAACTTCCCTTCCTCCTTATCCAAATCTCCTTATGTAGCAACTACCGTCATTTCTTTTCCGTCAAACCATACCATGAACATATCTAACAACACTCCAGCCGATGATATAACATATGAAACAGAACCCCTAGACATAGGATCAATGCAAATAGATAAATCCCATGCCCTAAACAAGTCGCAATCCTTTGTACAAGCATTGTTATTAGATAAAAAAATTTCCCCAACCCTAGCAAACCCAACTACCCAAAGTATTACACTAGACCTAATAGATGAGAGTGCTTTGTATGATGACAATGAAAACACCTTCATCCCTATCACTACTTATGAAAAATCTCGACTATGAGACATGGAAGTGTTCAGTCATTGTAAAGTTGTTTGGAAGGAAGATAGCCCACCATATACTTAAGAACAAACTCATAGATCTTTGGAAACCAACAGAGAAAATTCCCTTCATCGATCTAGGCTCAGAGTTCTTTCTTATTAAATTCCAAAAAGAGGAGAATATGTTTAAGGCTTTACATGGTGGGCCATGGTTTATACAAAACCATTTTCTATCAGTTCGTAGAGGAGAACCTAAGTTCACTGCTTCATCAACTCAACTTACATACTCGGAATTGTGGGCAAGGCTACCTGAACTTCCCACTAAATCCTATGACTTAGATATACTTCAACGAGTTGGGTGCAAACTCGGCAAGCTGCTTAGGGTTGATTCATGTACATCATCTACCACTGTGGGTAGATATGCATGAATCTGTATAGAGGTGCCCTTGTAAAAGCCTTTGAAAACCCACGTTAATATTGGCCATCATATACAACAAGTCCACTATGAAAGGCTAAACCTACTATGTATGACTTGTGGCTGTTTTGGACATGCTAAAGCTACATGTCCCTCTTCTACTGTTGCATCAATGGACGCTACCATTACGCTGGTCCTTCCAACACCAAAAACAGAGAAAGACAGTGAGTGTCATCTTGTGGAATTTCTAAAAATACCTAACAATGAGTTCAAAAATTCTAAGGCAGCCATGAAAAGGTCGGTTGGACCAGCTACATCACGCAAGCAGCAGCTTGAGCCAGGTAAGTCTTCTATCTCTTTTGGAACGCAAGTGGGCTCTACAAAACTAGGACAACTTGAGAAGGCCCAACCCACCATTGCAGGAATTAACTCTTTTAGTTGGTTAGCCCATTTGGATAGCACTTCTATTCGCCCAAGCCCTTTAATTGACCAATCTGAGTAATTGTCTAGTTTACAAAATAATTTGCATTTACCTTCTAATACTAAACTACATCTGATTGGCCAACTTAGCTCTCAAAACCAACTGCCACCTCCTACTTCGAATTGCTTACCAGCTAACCATAGAATTACAACTACTCAGTCACTTTCGCTTTCTACCGTATGCATCCGACCTGTCTTTTCAACACTTACTCAAATGCTGCCACCTTAAGTACCTCCTCCATATCAACTTACTTCCACCCAACCAAACCAATCCTTATATGACAACTCTACCCCAATTCCATACCTACTTGACACCTCCTCATTACCAATTAGCCAGCGTAAGGAAGGTTTGCATGCTACAGTAATTCATGCAGACAAAATACAAACGAGCACTCCTTATAAGGTCACAATGATTTCACCCCATGTGACAATTCTACTATTTTAAATCCATTTCCTTAGCTACCTATCCCTTCTGCTACTTACCAACAAGATCTTTATAAACCCGCCCACTACTTCACATTATCTCAACTCCCCTTTCAACAAATAGACTTAAACGTAGAACATCAACCAGACTTCAACTTCGACCATGCCGTGTCCAGTTCTAACACCCAACCTCCAATACACATCCATGCAGGAGAACATCGAAGCAAACAATCATCTCCTCTATCTTCCACGACTGATCATGCAGGGACTCCACCTACCTCACATCTCCACTCCAATGGTCTACACCTCTCAAATCATCTCCACGGATCAACCTCTCCAATCTTGGCTGGAGATGGGGCTACAGGGTTATGCCCTGACTTTCATCATGGAGTTGAAAGGCAAGGAGGTGATTCTTCTAATAGAAAATCCATCGCACCTTGCAGAGATTGTAACAAAGGGGATGAGGTTGGGTTTAGATGCTTACACTCAGAATCAATGGTTCACCACTCAAACTCCTCTACTGGTGGAGACTTACCTAACCTCCTCGAACCAACACTGGGCTTACCCAATGAACCCCTCAAACCTCTATGCAAATCCAATCATAAACCCGATGCCCTTCTATCCACCACATCATATGGGCCAATTGTTTGCACCATGGTTCCAGTCCCTCAACTCCTTCAACCCACTCTCCCCTTATGCAAGTCCTTTTAGTTTGGTGGACAGCTTGAGTCCACTAGAGTCCCCCCCATACACCTCCTCCCTCACCAGACGCACTAGACAGTCCCACAAGGCAAGAATTATCAAAGGTTCTACTGTAAATGAGGGAAACAAGGACGGAATTCTTGTGGTTAATGGGGAACATACTCTACGACCTCAAAGAAAAGTACGAAAAAAGTTCATTCTCAAATGTCCACCAGATCTAGCAACATGCAGTCTCAATTTTCATCAACCTCTAAACCCATAAATAGGAAAGTACGCCATGGTAATTATTCTAACTTTTCACCAGACCCCTCAGGCAGTGAATTTGGAGCAGATGACACCACCTGCCCTAACGAGGTCTCAAGTACCAGTAGAACTAACCCTATACCCTAGTTCCTTTATGAATATGGTAGTTTGGAATTATAGAGGTTCCTATAATCTAGAATTTAGGCGTCATTTTCGTTCTTTGTTAGACAGCCATAGGCATGTGCTTGTCATATTGCTTGAAACTCACATGCATGACCACTCTAGGCTTCGAGATGACTTTAGTTTTACCCATATGGCTCAAGTTCCAGCTAACGGACTCTTAGGTGGTTTAGTTGTTCTTTGGAAGGGAGAAGAATCACAGTTTCAGAGGTAAGAATTTTAGCGCAGGAAATTCACTGAATGGTACAAGTATGTGCTAATAAACCCCCTTGGTTATTATCTGTTGTTGATATCCCTTGGTTTTTAGGTGGGGATTTTAATGAAGTTATGAACCATACTGAAAAATTAGGAGGACTGCCTATTAGTAACACTCGAGTAGATAGATTCTTACACTGTTTTAATTCATGCAAATTACTGGACTTAGGTTTCCATGGTACTAAATTCACTTGGTCCAATAAACGTAGATTTGGTGATACTATTATGGAAAGGCTTGATCGTTTCCTTGCTAACTATGAATGGATCAATTTGTATCCAGATGCTGTGGTAACATACCTTCCACGAACATACTCTGACCATTGTCCTCTTCTAATCACTTTAGAGCCCCCTATTAGACTACCTCATAAAATATTTAGGTTTGAAACAATGTGGATAACCCACCCTCAATTTCCCAATTTAGTTCATAATATATGGTTAAGTGTTCATACTTTGCCTCAAACCACAAAATCCTTTCAAGCTGCTGTCACATTGTGGAACAAACACCATTTTGGTAACACTTTTGCGCAAAAAAAGAAATCTTCTTGCAAGGCTAGTAGGAATTCAAGATTATCCTCATTACCCTACGAGCTCATTCTTGCAAAACCTTGAAATCGACCTCTCTTTACATTATAGTAATATTCTAAAGCTAGAAGAACAATTTTGGAAACTGAAATCACGTATAAATTAGTTAAATAATGGTGACACTAATACTAGGTTCTTTCATATAACTACCATCAACGGACGTAGAAGAAATAGAATATATTGCCTTCGTGATTCGGTAGGTAACTGGATATCCTATGACGACTTGGAAAGGCATATTACAGAATTTTATCATAGACTATACACTACTGATCATATCACATCTTCTTATAAATACACTAACATTCCTTCAAATGGGTCATCCTTAACTAACATTCAAATTTAGAACAACCCTTCAGTCCTCTTGAATTAAAAATGCTTTGTATAGTTTTAAGCCTTTCAAATCCCCAGGTCTGGATGGGCTTCATCCTTTTTGCTACCAGCAATTTTGGCCTGATGTTAGTCATAAGGTTATATCGTTTTGTTAACATATTTGGCATGATAAGGCCATACCTTATGAGCTAAATCAAACTTTTATTTGTCTTATTCCTAAGGTCAAAAAACCCGACCACAATGGGATTTTATTAGAAGAACTCTTACATTTTTTCAGCTCCTCCTTTCAATGATCCAGTTAATTATGTCTTGTGTTACAACCTATTCTATTTCAATTCTGCTCAATGGATCTAGAACCCCTTTTTTCACACCAACAACAGGTATTCGTTAAGGACCCTCTATCCCCCTATTTGTTTATCATCTGCATGGAAATGCTCTCTCGTAGCATTTCACTATTAGTAGATTACCTACAATGGCAACCCCTCAATTTATCAGCTAAGGGACCTTCACTATCACACCTCTTTTTTGCAGATGATATTATCTTATCATCAAAAATTACAAAAAAAAAAGTATTCATGCCCTCATCGATTTGCTAGCTCATTTTACCTCTTGTTCTGGCCAAAAGATAAACTTTGAAAAATCTAGAGTATTTTTTTCTAATAATACTAACTTTGATAATAAAAATTATATTTTGGAATCTTTTTCTGTAAAAATAGGTAGCTTGTTTGGTAAATACTTGGGCTTTCCTATGTTTAGTAATTGACCTAAAAATGAGGATTTTCAATTTTAATCATTTAGCGGGTTGGAAAACAAATTTTCTAACTATGAGTGGTAGAGCTACTCTTATAAAATCAACTTTGAATAACCTTCCAAATCATATTATGGCTACTTGTCATAACAAACTTCCAACTAGGGCTTACTTAAAACATATCCAAGTTTCCTAATGCTACTTGTCTTTTTTGTGAAAAGGAGGAAGAAAATCTAAATCACATCTTCCTCGTGTGACAATGAAAAAAACATATGGCAACAGTTCGGATTCACCAATAATATTGCTGCCATTATAAACATTCAATGTGCCCGTACTTGGGTTCGCCAGCTTTTACTAAATACGCATGTATCCTTTCCCAACCATATCAAACCCCAAACATTCCTTCCCTATACCTTATGGCATATTTGGAATACTCGTAACAAAAACCTTTTTGAACATGCCAAGAAGAGCATATCTCATACTCTTATTACAATATGCAGCGGAGTTTACATATTTAGCATCATATAGTTACAAAACAAACAACAAAATAAAAATACATAAGGATATAAAATAGAAACCACCTCCTAACCAATGCTACAAACTCAACACTTATAGTGCATTCTCCTCTACCAAGGCTGGTATTGGAGGATTAATTAGAAACTCAAAATGCTGACTGGATACTTGGTTTTGCTAGAGCTGCACCTGTGTGTCGTCCATTTTTCAGAACTATATGCATTAGCACAAGGATTAAAATTAGCTTATGAGCATAACTTAACACCTATGGAATAGAAGTGGATGCACAAGGTTTATTCATGCTATTACAATCACAAAATATGGAATTATCTAACTTAATTACGGATTGCAGGTACTATCTGGACAGCTTGGGTGACCCAGTGGTTCGACATGTGTACATGGGACAAAATATGGTAGCGGATCAGTTAGCCACAGAAGGACACCATTTTGGAAAAAACTACTTGCCAAAGATCTTTCAGGATGTCCCAAATTTTGCTGTTTTGTGTTTTGCAAAGGACAAGTCGGAACTACAACAACTACAAACTAGTTTGGACAATATTAGGTCGTGTATATATGGTTGTCGTGATGATAAATCCAATAGGAGGACCATGACAACCACTAGTAATGTTATCCTACAGTTTGTAATCGGTTGCCATCTAGGAACCAATCTCCTGTACGCACTTTTCATTAATAATATATTATCGTTGCTGACCAAAAAAAAACCACAAATGATAAAGAACTGGCAAGATCACGTCCACTTGGTTAATAAACTAAAATAGGAAGCAAATCTCTATCTACAATTGGAAGATCAAAAGTAAATCTTCTTTGGCATGTAGATTTGGTACATTAATCCGACAAAATTAACAATTTTCACTTAATTAATCAAACACGAGTATTAATCAAACATGTTAAATATAGACTTATCTCCATCAAGGTTGGAATATTGATCGGAATAATAAAGGTAATGAATATTATAAGTGCTTAGCAGCTGTATTACGGGGCTGCTAACTTAGTACACAGTACACTTATTGCTGCATAGATTCTTCAATAAAGAATGATTCAATAAGAAAAAAATCTTTAATTATATTGAAGAATTAACCGAAATAGTCATCAACTCAACCGTTTTAGGCTAAAGTTAGTCGGCAGATATATAATATATGCAAAATTTATTTATAATATATGTATAGTTAGTATTATCTATGTACAATAACTAGAAAAAGTAAACAGCAGTGACCCTAACCGACTATTTATTCAAAAATCCCTTATTTATTTTCCAATTCAAATTGTAGCTTGGATGCAAATCTTATATTTTTTGAAAAAAGTGTTGGATCTTGATGTTGGGTGTGGCTGCCACAAAAAAGCACAAGCCTTTTAATTCTTTGTTTTAGGAACAATTTTCTTTTTGGCATTTTACGCATGTTTCTATATTGCTGGTTGGATCAAGAAATTGATTTAAAGTGAAGAAAGTATACCCACAAAATCAAAGTTGGATTTGGATTCTCAAATTTATGCTCATACGAGGCCTATAAAGAGAGACTAACAAAGATTTGTAAATATTTGGATATTACTTTATAGTTATTGCATCATGACTAGGTCGAATATTAATATTGACAACCTACTCCTCAATTTCAATCACTTTAGCATTTAGGAAGACTGTAACATACATAAGGCTACGCAAGAGGAATATATAGTTAGAAAACTAGACATGTTATAAGTCTTGATTTTTTTTTAATTTATTACATACGTATATTATATGGTTTTACGTTTTGAACTTGATATTACAAAGAACTGTAAAATTTAAACATATTAAGTAGGCATTTGAATATAAAAAAAATTAATTTTTGAAAAAAGTAATTTTTAGAGTTAAGTTGAAAAATAGTAATTGAAATTTGAAATCATATTTGGATATGTATTTTACTTGAAAAAACTATTGTAGTTTTGTGAGTGGAGAAAAAATAATTCTAAAACTTTTGAAAAAGTTATTTTATTTTCGGAGAATTTTCATAAACTTAAAAATATTCATAGACAAACATATATATTTTTTATTTTTTATTTTAAAAAAAGATTTTTTTATAGACAAACGGGGCCTAAAATTAAATTCCAAATTCACTTGTCCATTATTAGACTTAATTAGCACTAATTTTTGTTTGAAGATAATAGGAGGGAAAAATATTCTGGTTAAAGGATGGGACGAGACAGGAGTCAACCTTCACCAAAATTTGTCATGACTAGGAAGTAGGAATGTTGCAACTTGTGCATTTTGACCAAGATATTTATATGTACAATTTGCAACTTCTGATTTAATTAGTGTTTTTTTTAAAAACCTCAAGTGGTTGGGACTTGTGGATCAGATTTAGGATTTCGATTCCTATTTGGGTAAGAATTTAGATTACGGCTATTTTCTTCGACTGTCTTTTTATAACCACTTTAAATATTTTTCTGCACCTCTGCAATTTGAATAAAAAATAGGATCTTTACGGAACTTATTTGATGATAAAATAGATTCAAAATACATTTTTGCTAATAAAAAAAGGCTACTTTTCTAATTATTTTGCAGTATTTTATGCGAAATGGATTAACGAAAATTTTGCCGCTAAGTCAATTCGCAGTAAAATACTGCGAAATATTTAAAAATTAATTTTTCAAATTACAATTCGCAGTAAAATACTGCGAATTGATTAAAAACTGGGCCCATGATGTATTTGAAGTAGCATTTCGCAGTAAATTACTGCAAAATGCTATTTTAAATACAGTCTGGTCGTCTTCCTCAACGACAAACATATTGAAACCTTCATTTTTAAAAGTCCCACTGCCCTGGACCCCCCATCCCGCTCCTTTATTAAAAAAAATTGGCCCATCCATCCCACAATGAACGAAGATTGCATGTCCCACATACCAAAAGAAGGTTCGATTCCGTGTTTCAGATAGGAATTTTCGAATTCAAAAAAATTACATCGAGGTATTTCTATTTAGTTTATGGCGAAACTCGTATATTCATGTATATTCGTATTGGTTTGTATGTTTACATGTAAATTTATATTATGTTTGTGTTCTTTAGTATACCCGGATTGATTTATTTGATACCCGAATTTATGTTATATTTGTGAACAAAAATGGTACTAGATTGTTTGTGTTATTTATTTTATGTTCATATTGTAGAGCCTTGTAGTGTAGTAAAATATAGCCTTTTATCGTAGTAAAATTTAGAGCCTTGTACCATAGTTAAATATAGATCCTTGTAGCATAGTAAAATTTAGTGCCTTTTAGCGTAGTAAGGATAACTCGGTGGTACCCGACATCAAAACTCAAGCCTGGAACCTTTACATAATTATTTACTCCAATTCAAAAATTTATAATTTAAATATTTAAGGTAAGAAAATTCTAAAAATATTGAAATTGAGAAGAATAATATTTTAAGGATAACTCGGTGGTACCCGGCATAAAAAATCAAGCCTGGAACCCTTATATATTTATTCACTCCAATTCAAAAAATTATAATTTAAATATTTAAGGTAAGAAAATTCTAAAAATATTGAAATTGAGAAGAATAATATTTTAAGGATAACTCGATGGTACCCGACATCAAAAATCAAATATGGAACCCTTACATAGTTATTCACTACAATTCTAAAATTTATAATTTAAATATTTACGGTAAGAAAATATTCATCACCTTCTCTTGTGAGGGCATCCACGTTCGGCATGCTTGGAAAATTATCAAGGTAGGGGATATTCCGCTCATGAAATGGCACGTGAGGCTCGTACACTCTTGGTCGCACAAGAGGTGGAGGAACATGCTCCCTCGCCGGTTTAGGTTCAACATTCACTTCCTCCTCCTCATCACCAACCTCAAAAGGGAAGGGTGTGTCATCCGCATTATTGTCGTAGTCGCTACCATCTTGCTGACTCTGTGCATCAGCCAAGTCACGAGTGAATACGTCGTCTATGGGAAGCTGTGTGAGCTCAGGAGCTTCAAAAAGCTTGTTTTCACTGCACAAAAAGAACAACAAGATAAGTTACCTAATACTCCGAAAAAATATTGTAGATATAGCTATATCACTTTACTTACAAGTCGTATTGTCTTGACAATTCCTGTTGGTGATGACTCCCGGATGGACCACCGTGATCCAATACTCCACAACTAGGAATATTCCAATTAGGGGTCGGCTCTATAACTCGTAAAATTCATATCCGAACGGTACCCCCTATGAAAAATATGACCGTTAATACAAATCAAATTCAAATGTAAAATAATCAGCGCAAAACCATAGCGAAATTGAAGTTTACCAGTCCTCTTTTTGATTATATAAAGTTGATAAATTATTTTGTATCTGCTCATTCGCTGGTGGTAACAAGTTTAAATCAATGCAAACTCTTTCTTCACCAATCTGTCAGGCAAAAATTTCTCCAGAATAACCACCCGATGATTAGGGGCTATCCATGCTACGCACACCCTCTTCCACCTTAACGTACATTTTCAATAATTTTATTACAAATAAATTTCCAGTATTCCTCCGGAATCCAAAAAAAATCTTTAAGGGTATCATCATCATCGATGTTAAACTCTAAATAATAAGTAAACCCCTACGGAGTCACTGAATACGGAAATCTACCGGTTACTGAAGTTAATCGAGCGCCTCCTCTCACTCACTTTTTTACGTAACAATGATATCAATGTATCGTACTCCATATTAAGTGGCAATTTAACGTGACACTGTGGAGGTGAATTATACTTCACAGAGTTATTCTCCAGCACAACCTCACCCCCCCCCCCCCCCCCAAGGAAGAGAAACCCTTGTTTTTTGCACTTCAGACATTATTAGAAAGATTGATAAGAAGAAGAGAGAAGTTTATTGAATGAATGTTCATGAAGATCAAACGTCTATAAATAAGGCAAGTCCGAGGTCGGGGTGTAGAATTTTTCAAATGAATTCGCAGTAAAATACTGTGTTTTATAATTTTGAATTGTTGTTGTGTCAGTTAAAAGAACCTGTCCAGGCCCAAAAAACAAGGTACATTTCGCAGTAAATTACTGCGAATTCTATTTAAAAAAATTTAAAACTATTTCGCAGTAAGTTACTGCGAAATAGCTAAAAATGTATTTTTTTTTTTAACATTAGAAAAGCACTTTGAATCCAAAAAGTTATCATTTAGGTTCTGGACTCATCTTTCCTATCTGAAAGAGAATCTTTCATTTTAACGTTCGTCCATTGGAATTACTTAGCTCATTTGTATTAGAACACTTATTATATATATATATATATATATATATATATATATATATATATATATATATATATATATATATATATATATATTTATTTAATTTTGAACCCAGGGACAAAACGAGCTATGAGTTTCAACAACAAATTCAGAGCCTATAAATTTTAAATCATGACTCTACCCCAAAACAAGATCAAACGAAGAAAATAAATAAAGACCCCAAACTTAAGCCAAAACATCACGAAGCAGCAGTCATTTGTGAGTTGTCCATTGAGGAACTCTGATTAGGGATGAAGAATATCCTAATTATAAATATTAGGATACTTTTGGTGGTTCATTTATAAAGAATTAGGTGTTTCAACGATTAGAATATACTATAAGCCATGCGTATTGTTATAGTATTTTTATGAACTATTATTTATTTACTTGTTTAAATTCAATGAAGTTTCATTTTAAATAGTTCATGTATTGGTTTGTCCGTCCATTGCTTACATAGTAGATGATTTAGTGCATAGAGTTTAGCTTATACACGAAAGATTAAATCATCGGTTCTTGTAAGACATAAAAGTTAATGTCCATAATCTAATGATGGAATTGGACAAATCATCGAAATGATTGTAACACACGATTAAATATAATTATCTTGATTATGGGAATGGTTTAATTCCAATTTCTTGTGCTAGTACATTTTGTATGTATTGAACTGATCACGTAGAGATGAGTATTTTATACTGACTTTATAAATAATTTCTCTAGTCCATTTAATATACTTTTACTCTTAATCCTAATATATTTATTGTTAGTTGTGTATGTCACTTGTTGTTTTTATTTATTAAAAGGCGAGATTCTTTCATTGGCGAAGTAATAAGTAGTTAATGGAATCCATGTCTTGATTTTGAGATTGATGATACTCCTTTATGAAAGCTTATAAGTTTTCATGTGTAAACCCGGCCGGTCAATTTTGTATCTGATACATGAAATAGGTTAAGTGTAAGTCTAAAGGAAGTAACCAACAAATTAAATAGTCAGTAATTTAATTTGATTGGTTAGTATCTGAATCTTAATATGAGGAGTTAAGTAAGGTTTTATGGAACAATTCTGAAATTAAACTAAGTAGTGCAATTACGAATTTTTCGTGGAATAATTCGAATTTATTATGATGGAAATTAATTTCAGAATTTCGAAATTAATATCATAATAGGAAGCCTTGTTAATTTAATTATGTGGTCCCTATTGTGCCTACATAATAGGAAATAATGGAAACTGTTATTTAGTGGGGGAAAAACGTGAAAACCGTCCCTGGGAGAAGGAAACCTAACCTGTTTTGAAAACGGTTTTGACCTAAAAAACGAAACAATATATGTGGATATAGGGGTTGGACGTTTTTTACACGATTCTGACTGCAGTTTCTATTAGAATCTTGCCCACCCAAAATTCTCTATTTTCGGTTATTATTTGGGCAGCACAGTTGAAGACGGTGAAAATCTGCTAGTGTGTTTTCAACTAAGGAACTGGAGAACATAGATTTGTTATGTTTACGCATCAAGTGGTAATCCTAAAATCTTCATACGTGCTAGTTGTTTAGATTACAGGTGAATAAGATTCTGTTATTGCTTCTAATGTGGTATATATTTCATTAATTGGTATCAGAGCCTACTCACATCTTATTAAATAATTTGGATAAACCATAAGGATTATTATCATGTTCTATATGCAAGTTTTGAATTACATGCAAAGTTTGTTTTTCTGAAAACCTGCACTATTTTTGGTATGATTATCTGTTATGGCTTTTGTTGATTATTCTGAGAACTTGATGTATCCTTTTAATATTGGTGATGTTGAGTTAGAATAATCTGAAAGTTGAATTTTGTCGTTTAAAACAAAAAAAACAACTTTTGTCGAATTAGGGCAGAAAATCGGAGGTCAAAAAGTTGACGGACTCCGGTTGACCTGAAACTTGGGAGGTCCATGCGAAACGGCCCTGTGAGCAATACACATGGATTTCATGACTGAAGTCATTCTTGGGCTTTCGGGGTTGTTTAGATGGTGGTTTTGCTGTTTTTCTAAATTTCTAAAAAAAAAATAGTTGTTTTTAATTCCAGTAATTGTGGGGATCAATTCCCTTGGTCCCCAGGCTTAAAAATCGGTGATAAAATATTTTTACACGTTGACGTAGGTCTTCTTCTATATCGGATAAAGATATTATGAATAATCACTATGTTATACAAGTTATTGATTATTTGTATTTACTCTCCATCTGAGTATGCATGTTGGTTCAATGAAACTAATATATGTTAAATGTTGATATTCATTTGGCTTAAATTTACAATTTACTCTCCATCTGGGTATGACCTGTTTAAGTTTATGGAGTGAGAATCTGTCATTATATATGTATATTGCAAGAATAGCTTCTTTCCCATCAAAATTTGTTGTTCAAGGTGTATAGATTGTATATATATAAAGTGTTTTGAATTTTAATTTTGATAATACAAACTGATTTGATCTATTTAAACATTTAATGTCTCCCAGATTGACAATCACCGCTTTCAATCCCCTTACTGCCATTCTTACCCAAAACAAACTTGAGGGTCCAAATTATGTTGATTGGAAAGGAAATTTGGATAATGTTCTAATTGCTGAAGAGTA
The DNA here is from genome assembly GCA_034376525.1 of Nicotiana benthamiana. Classification (NCBI taxonomy): domain Eukaryota; kingdom Viridiplantae; phylum Streptophyta; class Magnoliopsida; order Solanales; family Solanaceae; genus Nicotiana; species Nicotiana benthamiana. The sequence goes on along the minus strand of CM067335.1, from coordinate 104,750,951 downwards.
CAAATTTGTGCTCGATGAGGTGTGTCCAGAAAAACCTGGAGATGATGCCACAGATTATGAACAAAAGGCTTACAAGAAATGGATTAAGGCTAATGAGATGGCGCGATGTTACATTTTGGCATCCATGTCGAATGTTTTGCAACATCAGCATCAGTCGATGGAGTCTGCTTATGACATTCTGAAAAATCTCAAAGAAATGTTCGGAGATCAAAATCACGCAGCTAAGCAGACACATATGAAAGCCCTTCTGAATACCAAAATGGTTGAAGGTTCATCGGTCAGGGACCATGTTCTGAAGATGATAAGTCTTCTGAATGAACTGGAGGTCCTTGGAGCTAACATTGATAAGGGCACGCAGGTTGATTTGTCCCTTGCAAAATTGCTGACTGAGCTGCAGTCGGAAAAGACTATTATCAAGTCTCAAGTTACTCCCGTGGCATTGAATTTTTTAGGCAGGTTCTTCTTCTAATCCAAGAGGCGGTCAGAAAAAGAAAAAGGCTTAAGAACCCTCTGTTGGTGGCGCGACTGCTGGTGTGAAAAAGGCTAAGGGCAAGTGTTATCACTGCAAGCATCCCGGGCATCATAAGAAGCAGTGTCCAACTTATCTGGCCAAGTTGAAAAATAAACCAGGTGATTTACATCTACTTGTCGTTGAAACATTTTTAGCGTTTGTTTCTACCATGTCATGATGTGTAGGTTCGGGAGCCACTAATCATATCTGCACTTATTTGCAGGGGTTTCAGGTAACGCAGCAGCAAAGTAGAGGAGAAATCAATATTTATCAAGCAGACGGTTCAGCAGCCCCAGCTTTAGCATTAGTAAATATTATGTTTCGTTTGGTTATGGTAAATTTTAGCTTTAGCATTATCTGTTAGAAGGAATTTAATTTCGGTTTCTAGCGCTATGAGAGATGGTTATGATTTTAATTGTCACGACGTTGATAAATGTGTTATTATCTCATAATAAGAGTTATCTCTCTTCGGCTACATTGATTAATGATATTTTTGTTATTGAATCTATTCCTAAACCATTACCACCTAAAGAACTGAATAATGTTGATTTACCAAGTAAGAGCAAACGTTCTTCTGAATTGAATGAAACATATTTATGGCACTTGCGTTTGGGTCAAATAAATCTAAACAGAATTTCCCTCTTGGTCAAGGATGGACCTTTAAGTTCATTGAAAGTGGAGGTACTACCAACTTTTGAATCTTGTTTAGAAGAAAAAATGACAAAATGAAATTTCCCCTCAAAAGGAAATTAGACAAGTGATAAACTAGAGTTAATTCATTCTGATTTGTGTGGTCCAATGAATTTCCAAGCAAGAGATGGTTTTGAGTATTTTGTGACTTTCACAGATGATTACTCAAAATATAAATATATTTATTTGTTGCGTCTAAAGTGTGAATGTTTAGAAAAGTTCAAAGAATTCATGATTGAGACTGAAAAACGATATAATAAACATATCAACACACTACGATCTGATCGTGATGGGGAGTACCTCTCTACGTACTTCATTGGTTATTTATCAGAATGTGGAATTATATCTCAATTATTTGCACCTGGAACTCCACAACAAAATGGTGTAGCTAAAATAAGAAATAGGACTCTTATGGAAATGATTATATCAATGATGAGTTATTTCGATCTGCCTTCGTCTTTTTGGGGACATGACTTAGAAACGACAAATTATGTTCTGAACTTAGTTCGTTCAAAGTAAGTACCCTTAACCCCTACACAATTATGGACTGGGCGCAAGACTAGTCTGTGGAATATTCGAGTTTGGGGTTGTACGGCACATGTGCTAAAGGGGAAAACGGATTAATTGGAGGCAACAACGGATGGATGCGTGTTTATAGGTTATACCAAAGGGACGAAAGGTGGTTTATTCTATTGTACTAAAGAGAAAAAGGTAACTGTTAGCACAAATGCCAAGTTTCTAGAAGAGGACTATTTAATAAACCATGTTCCTAGAAGTAAATTCGTTTTACAGGAACTTAGCAAGGGAATGGAAAATCAATAATCTGAAAATAAAAACGACCGTATCCAAACCCCGAAAGTCTATTTTGACATACCACTACACTTGAGTAGTGGGAGAAATGTCAATATACTTAATGTCCCAGAAGAACAAGTGCCCGAAGTCATACTACCACAAAGTAGTGGGAGTCATGTTGAGCAGACTGCACAACAGGAAGAAGTCGTTGATATCCCCGTGGATAGCATGGAGACTCAGGTTCCTGATAATGTTGTGGTTCAACCACAAAATCAAAGTGATATAGTTGCAACTGATGTAGTGCATAGTCGTAGTGGGAGATAAATAAGACAGCCAGTTCGTTATACGCTATTGGGAGAATCATATGATAGGATCCCTGAGGAGCCCTCCTCTGAACATGTCAATTATGACCAACCACTATATGATAAGGATGCTGATAAGTGGGTTGCTGCTATGAAATCATAGATGGAGTCTATGTACTCTAATCAGGTTTGGGATATTGTAGAACCAAGTGATAGGGTTAAACCCATTTGATGCAAGTGGATATATAAGAAAAAGAGAGGTGTAGATGGATAAGTACAAACTTCTAAATCAAGGCATGTAGCGAAAGGGTTTACTCAGAAAGAAGGGATCGACTATGAGGAAAACTTTTCTCCGATAGCCATGCTTAAATCTATAAGGATTATCTTATATATTTCTGCTCATTATGATTATCAGATATGGCAAATGGATGTCAAGACAACTTTCCTTAATGGAAGTCTTGATGAGTGCATCTATATGATGCAAACCAGACGATTTTATGGAAAGTGGCAAAGAGCACATGTTGTGTAAGCTTAAAAGGTCCATGTATGGACTAAAACAGGCATCTATGGCATGGAACACTTGTTTTGATAAGGCGAATAAAACTTTTGGTTTTGATCAGTGTCTTAAAAAATCTTGTGTATACAAAAAGTGGGATGGGGACAAAGTGGCATTTTTGATCTTATATGTAGATGACATACTGCTCATAGGAAATAATATTGGCATATTGAATTCAGTTAAGCAGTGGTTGTCCACACATTTTGATATGAATGATTTGGGAAAAGCCCTTATATCCTTGGGATCAAACTCTTGCGAGATCGCAAGAAAAGGATATTAGGCTTGTCCCAAGGTCTTTATATTTATGCAATACTCTCCAGGTTTAGCATGCATGATTCCAAGAAAGTATTTCTTCCTTTCAGACATGGAGTTTCTCTATCTAATGATAAGTCTTACTAAGATTAATGACGAGATAGAAAAGGTGAAGGTGGTCCCTTATGCATCAGCTGTGGGAAACCTCATGTATGCTATGTTATGTACTAGGCCTGATATATGGTTTGTTGGTGGCGTTGTTAGTAGATTTCAGTCTAATACTGGGAAAGAGCATTGGGAGACGGTTAAACATATAATCAAGTACCTGAAAAGGACTAGGGATTACATGTTGATCTACCATTCGGATGACCTGGTACCTATTGGGTATACTGATTCATATTTCCAATCAGATAGAGATTCTAGACAGTCTACCTCACGTAGTGTTTGTACTCTTGGAGGTGGATCCATAGGTCTGAGGAGTATCAAGCAAACTTGTGTTCCTGATTCCACCATAGAAGCCGAATATGTGGCAGCTTTTGAGGCAACCAAAGAGGCAGTTTGGCTCGGTAACTTCGTGAGAGAGTTGGGTGTGGTTCCCTCGATTCAAACGCCAATTACGCTTTACTTTGATAATAGTGGTGTTGTTGCAATTTTGAAGGAGCCACAAATCCATAAGAGGGCAAAGCACATTGAACATAAATATCATTTAATTCGTGATATAATGCAGAGATGGGATGTAGTGGTTACCAAGATTGCGTCAGATATTAACTTGGCAGATCCGTTTACTAAGAGCTTACCACATAAGACTTTTGATAAGCATGTAGAAGGAATGGGTGTCAAAATTGTAGACGCGTGATTATTAATCTAAGTGAGAGATTGTTAGAATATACTATAATCCATGCCTATTGTTATAATATTCTTTATGAACAATTATTTATTCACTTGTTTAAATTCAATAAAGTTTCATTTTAAATAGATCATGTGTTGGTTTGTGCGTCTGTTGCTTGCATATTAGATGATTTAGTGTATAGAGTATAGCTTATACACAGAAGATTAAATCATCGGTTCTTGTAAGACATAAAAGTTAATGTTCACAATCTAATGATGGAATTGGACAAAATCACTAGAATGATTGTAGCACAAGATTAAATAAAATTATCTTGATTAGGGGAATGGTTTAATTCCAACTTCTCGTGCTAGTACATTTTGTATGTATTGAACGGATCAAGTAGAGATTAGTATTTTATACTGACTTTATAAAATAATTTCTCTAGTCCATTTAATGTACTTATACTCTTAATCCTGATAATTATTATTAGCAGTGTATGTCACTTGTTGTTTTGATTTATTAAAGGGCGAGATTCTTTCGCGAGTCAATAAATCCAATAAATTGAATAAGAATGATATACTTTGGCGAAGTAATAATTAGTTGATGGAATCCATATCTCGATTTTGAGATTGTGATACTCCTTATGAAAGCTTATTAATTTTCATGTGTATCCGGCCGGTGAATTTTGTATCCGACACATGAAATAAGTAAGTGTAAGTCTGAAGGAAGTAATCAATAAATTAAATAGTCAGTAATGTAATTTGATTGATTAGTATCTGAATCTTAACATGGGGAGTTAAATAAGGTTTTATGGAAGAATTTCAAAAGGAGTGCAATTATGAATATTTAGTGGAATAATTCGTAATTTATTATGATGGAAATTAATTTCAGTATTTCGAAATTAATATCATAATAGGAAGCCTTGTTAATTAAATTTTATGGTTCCTACTGTGCCTAAATAATAGAAAATAGTGGAACTGTTACTTAGTGGAAAACAAAACGTGGAAAACCGTCCCTTACTGGGAGAAGGAAACCTAAAAGGTTTTGAAAATGGTTTTGACCTAAAAAGCACATGTATATATATGGATATAGTGGTTGGACGTTTTTTACACGATTCTGACTGCGGTTTCTACTAGAATTTTGCCCTCCCAAAATTCTCTATTTTTGTTTATTGTTTGGTAACACAGCAGAAGACTTCGGAAATCTGCTTGTGTGTTTTCAACTGAGGAATTGGAGAAAGACATAGATTTATTGTGTTTACGCTTCAAGAGGTAATACTTAAATCTTCATACGTGCTAGTTGTTTAGATTACAGGTGAATAAGATTCTGTTATTGCTTCTGTTGTGGTATATATTCCATCATCAACATAGCAATAGATCATATGGAATGTCAAGCTGCTATGAATAAGAGTATATATACACGTACAAAAACAATGTAAATTCGTATATGGTTGATCGAAATTGAATATAAACTTTAAGATGACTATTTTCACATGTAAGTTTTTCCTCCCTTTCAAAATGATTTGTTTTCTTTTTTCTTTTTTCACTCGTTTTCGATATCCACGGAAGAGATTGATAATATGAATTTGTATCAAAAACTTTATAAGTTGAAGATAAATATATGGGTCAGAATACGAGCCTGTGATAGTTAATGGAACTAATTATATCTTAAGTTAATTATTAGTTAATCAGTGGTATGATCACTCATTAATCACAATACCCGATTATCATCTGGCTCGAACAACAAGGCTACGGCCCGTCCGCCATCATAAGGACGGAACCTTAACGTGGTCACAACCATTTATCGCCAGATCATACAACTTGTAGCTATAAATACTAAGAGAAGTAACCCTAAGAGGGGGCTTCTTCTTCATCATCATCACTATTCTCAAGAAAAAGGGAACATCATTGTAAGGCTCTGAACCTCTCCATGGAGAGGAAGACCAAATCAATATTATCAATAAAATCTCTCTACACGTTTCTCCTTAATCGAAATACTTGCTTTTCATTTCTTTCACTCGATCCCTTGACTTATTACGATCTTCTATTATTGGCACTCGATTTATTTTGATTGTTTTATGCTAGCAAAGTATATGATAAATTTGTGCTAAACAATTTGGCACCGTCGGTGGGGATTTCATATAAAAATCGCGTGGTTCTTCCTCGAACCAAAAGGAAAGAAATTCCAAAGAACAACCCAGCTTAAACAAGCTAAAGCGGTATATAGGGCAATGAGAACTCGAAGATATCGAATCGAGACCCAACTCCTCTGTCACTCCTCTGTTGGTAGTGCAAGAAAGAATAAGAAGAAGATGTCTCCTCCTGAGGGAGGATCTCTATAAGGCATCTCCAGTATCCATGATACGGGGCCCAGCAAGAAATCGGCATGAAGTTATCTCGAGCCGAGAGTCACCTCAAGCCAGCCTACATACCCCTGTTGGGAACATAACAGATGAGGTGCCCAAGATCTCGAATCAAAATCGAACTTCAGCTCTCAAACAATGACATAACAATATCTAGGCTATGTGCTTTCGCCAACAAAAATTACGAGTTCATCTACGGTTGAACTAGAACTCTGGCAATGTGCCTTCGCCAAGAAAAACTACAAGTTCAATTACGGTTGAACCAGAACTCAAGCTATGCGCCTTTGCTAACAACAATTACGAGTTCAACTACAAGTTGAACTGGGACTCAGGCTACGTGCTTTCGCCATAAAAAATTACAAGTTCAACTACAGTTGAACCAGGACTCAGCCTATGCGCCTTTGCCAACAACAATTACGAGTTCAACTACCATTTGAACTGGGACTCAAGCTACGTGCCTTCGCCATAAAAATTTACAAGTTCAACTACGGTTGAACCAGGACTCAGGCTATGCGCCTTCATCAAAAACAATTACGAGTTCACCTAGAAGTTGAACTGGGACTCAGGCTACGTGCCTTCGCCATCAAATATTACAAGTTCAACTACAGTTGAACCATGACTCAGGCTATGCGACTTCGCCAACAACAATTACGAGTTCAACTAGAAGTTGAACTGGGACTCAGACTACATGCCTTCACCGTCAAAAATAAAAAATAAAAGTTCAGCTACAAGTTGAACCAAGACTCAGGCCACACACCTTCACCAACGAATCCAACATGTTTGACCTTGCTCGAGCCGTGAGGCTAGACGCCTTCGCCCTCAAATCCAATAAGTCAAGCCAAACGCCTTCCTTATCGAACTCGGCAAAACCCGGCCTACAGCAAATAGGGACGCAGGTCAAGCACCCTCGCCATTCAAGTAAGTACTCCCAACTCGAACTATATTTAGGGCCACGTAAAGTTTGGACCCGGTCAAACTACAAGGCCGCATTTTCTACCATCACATCCTGTAGTTTGATCGCGCCCGAATTGGGAGTAAGGCTAAGAACCACTACTGCCAAATAACGGCTATAACTCGCCCACACTGAGTAAAAGAAGCAAGACTGTTAACAACCAAAAATCAACTCGCCTACCAAAGTCGTACTCTAAGGCAAATCACCCCTTTAGCACATGCAATAGAAAAATCTAAAGGAAAAGAAGAGGACCAAAAATTAACACAAGACCAACAATGGAAAGCTTATATATATTTACAAAGTCATGCGCTGGCAGCGCTCGCTTGCCCTCTGCCACGGCCGAACAGTACGAAGAAAATAAAAAAATGAAAAATCCAAAAATGTCTAAACTCCAAATGGCGAACAAAATAAAAAACAAATACACCAAAGCTTTTCATTCGGCGTCACCCACACCACCAACAGCACCATCATCAACCGATGGCGTCACTAGGTCGAAACCACAGTCAATATGAGCTTCACGAGCCCTCTGACGGGATGCCTCAAAAGCAGCTTCGGGCACGATGCCGGCCTCCCACAAGTTCTTATATACATCACGTTGGGCCTCGACAAACGTCCAGAGATCACGAGCCTGGTTAGAAGAGTCGGCCTGATCCCTTAGGCGATGACTCTCCCCCTCCTAGGCCGTTATCCGCACCATAACTTGGGCATCCCGCTCATAGACACCAATGCGGTCCTCTACCCCCGCCTCTCTAAAGGCCACGACAACACTATCCATGGCCGCTCCCTCTCATGGACACGGATCACCGTCTCCAATGCCCCAGTCCTCAACGAGGCATCCGTTGCTTGTAGACTCAAGCGGCAACCTCATTCTCCAAAGCAACCACCTTCCCATTCAATGTTGCAAAGGACTCCGCCGCCATAGCCTTATTCTGGTGCTCCCTCTCAACTGCAGCTCTCCTTTCGGTTGCGATCTCCTAGGCTTTTTGGCGAAGCTGCTCCTCGAGGGCATGTATCCTGTCACGTGTCTACTGCATTTAAAGCTCTCGCCTCGCCATCTCCTCGACCAAGGCCCGACTACGGGGGTCGTTCGTCAGGCACTCGCGTATCTTGCGTTGCTGATCTCAGTAGTGGCGGTACTTATCCAGTACCCACAAAAATATCATCCCCGAGCAGAAGTTGGCTCGACGGATGCCCTCAATCTCCAACAAGTGACACTGCAAAGACAGAAACAACTAGATAAAGAATAAACTAAGGCAAGAGAAAATAGATCAAAGTCATTGATACAAGGCTAGATAATGGTTATTTAAGCCATAATTACCCATGCTTTATTGTTGTTATGTAATGAAAAGTGCTATTAAAATGATTTGATTGATACTATTTGATTTCGCGGAAAATACAAGAGGCGAAGAAGCATAAATGAAAGTGTTTAAGGGCAAAAATGTGAAGGATTTACCCACTCACGAAGCACCCGAATTCAAAGGAGCAAATGAGAGAAGTGAAGCAAAAATAACTAAGCGCTCCAGGCATTCCCGCTGGCCAGTCCACGGTCTGCGCTACGGTCAGCAACAGAGAGCTCTGCGGCCGCGGTGGTTTGGGAAAAGGCGCAGACTTGAAGGGGTCAAAGTGTAAACTCGGGAAAACTTTTGTAAATCCCTATAATATGTAGGAAGCTCGCCCAAAGCTTGGTCAGACTTATTTTGGAGCTTATTTTGGAAGAGAAACAAGTGTGATAGATCACCCAAAACATCACTATTCTTAAATTCTCTTATTTTCTTGCAATTCACAATTATGAATTTCTTTTCCAAGATTATTCCCCCATTGTGATGAGTAGATAAATACCTTAATCTAAGGTTTTGGTGGAACCTGTTGGGGATAACTTGGTTGTTTGATTAATATAATTTTATTTAGTTGTTAATCTCTATTTGTTCATACGTGTTTTGATTGTGGTTAGTTGAAAAGGGCCCTCAATTATTCGTTAATATTTATATGTATCTACTTGAGAGGGAGTACATATTTAGGTGATTGTTTGAACAACATTACTTCCGTAGTATAGACGAGAGTCATAACCGAGGGTGTAGAGGTTGGTTTAGAGATAAAGATACTTTGGATGGAATCTAAGTGAACTGTATTGTGAAATTAGCTAGCGTAACTTGAGAGAGTACGTCTAGTAGATTATCATAGTTACTTGAGAAAAACCTATCATAGCTTGAGTGTTCATGATTGATAGAAATAACCAAATCGTAGTTATAAGATTTATGCAACCAAGGAAATCAACAACGGGGGAAACCATTGCCTTAGACCTTATTCCAACTGCTTACAAATCAAGTTTTGTTAATTTCCAGTTTTTACCTTAAATCTTTAGTTGCTAGAAAATCAACCATTGTCAATCAAAAAGTTTATGAAAAGTTATTGTGTGAATTGAATAAATCCAACAAGGCAAAAAGGGTGATTGATAGGTTAATTCTCTGAGGTTCGGCTCTGGGCTTAAATACTCAAATTATATTCGCAACGCCCGCGTAGTCTTTTGCGAGACTCGGTTAAGCGTGATTAAATTTTAGCGTCGTTGCCGGGAAATTAACGGTGTTATCAATTACCATTGAAAGAAATACAAAGATTCTAAGTATAATCAATTTCTCTACACCAATCTGTTTATTGAAGTTCTAACGTTCAAAATCTTGTGGGAAGCAGGTTTATGCCTAGAAATTCTTCGAGGACTGGAGAACTACTTGAAGGACTCTTAGACCCCGAGAAGACATTCTAGCTATTGAACCGTGCCAACAAAACACTTCAACACTCTCAACAAACAACCCAACTCGAAATTTACATGGCTGACTTTCTGGAAAATGTCAACGGAAAATATCAAGAATGAGAATGATGACTTAAACGTCAGACAAGTGGCATATCTTGTGCCCGAGGCCGCACTATATGACTGGGCAAAACCCACAACTGACAATCTAGCCACTGCTATAGATTTGCCTACAATTCAAACAGAGACATTCCACATCACCAACAATATGCTGTATCTATTGCAGAATAAGGGATTGTTCTCCGGGGCTAGCATTGAAGACCCGCAGCAACACTTGAAGAATTTTCTGTCAATTCGCATGACTCAAAGGCAGCCTAATGCAACCCCGGAAGCTATCAAACTGCTACTATTCCCATTCTCAATAACCGTGGCAGCTCAGACTTGGCTAAATTCGTTCCTTGTCAACTCCATTACCACTTGGGAGGAATCAGTCAAGCAGTTCCTGAACAAATTCTATCCACCTAACAAGACTGCACAACAGATTGATGACATATAGCAGTATAGGCAACATTCCACTAAATCCTTGCAAGAAACCTGGGAGAGATTTAAAGGGCTGCTAATGAAGTGCCGTCATCATGGCATTCCAGACCAGATGCTCGGTCAGAGATTTCACATGGGTCTAGCTGACAACTTGAAAGCTAATGTGGATACTTCAGCTGGAGGTGCTTTCTTATGCAAAAAGTTCACCGAGTGCAAAATTCTGCTTGATAAGATGTCACAAATTGCAGGGTGGATGTCCAGAGGTACAACACTGGCACCCATAATGCATTAAGTCCCACTTGATCCCAATAACTCGCAGGAAGAGAAAATGGTCACACTCCTAACCATGATGAGCTTATTGACAAAGAAGATTGATGAGATGGGTATAAAATAGGTGCATATCATTGACACAACAAATGGTGGACTATGTACGCCGTGTATTAATCAGTCCTATGTGCGTTCATGGAGCAGCGAAGGTGAAACTCAAGGAGCACATGAAGATATTAACTATGTCAACAATTATGGGGGTTAGAGACAAGGAGAACCGCAGTGGAGAGCGCAACAAAACCAGCAATTAAGGCCTAATATGCAGCAGCATGGGGGTATGCACCCTCAAAAACTAGTTAATGCCAGTGCCTTATTAGAAATCACAGGGTTAGAATCAGCAGCATTTGGTTTATCAACCACCCCTTCAGCAGCAAGATAACAACATGGTTGAGATTAGAGGTATGCTTCAACAACCCATTAGGACGAACAATAAAGTATAGGAAAAATTCGCAGTGTATGATTCAGCCATCAAGAACATTGCAACGCAGCTGGGTCAATTGTCCATTTCTCTAAACAACCGTCCTCTGGGAACATTGCCTGCAGATATAAACATAAATCCCAAGGAGTAAAACCCAAATTAGCTGATGGCAGCTAATCTCAGGAATGGCAGAGATTTAGATAGAGAGCAAGAACTTATGCAGGCCCGTAAGAATACTACACCAGCCACTCCAGTTCAATTAGAGGTAGAAGAACCAATAGAACTCACTGAAGTGGTTTTTGAGCAGAGTCAGGAAGAAAAAGGGAAAGAAAAGGTGAATGATAAAGTTGCAGAATAGGTGACACCTCTTGTGCCAGAAAATTTTCACAAAGAGAAGCCAACGAACAATGCACAAAGGGTTCTACCTTCACCCTTCCCTTAGAGACTGGTCAAGCAAAAAAAGGAAGATCAATACAAAACATTCATGGAGATGCTGCGATAAATTCTGCTGAATATTCCTTTGATGGATGCTCTAAGGAAGATTCTCGGTTATGCCAAGATGATGAAAGATCTCATGCCGTGGAAGTTTGATTTTCAGGAGATATACACCATGACACTGACACAAGCTTGCAGCGTCGTGGTAGAAAAACTGATGGCTTAAAAGATTCTGATGCAGGTAGCTTTACTATCCCTTGCACAATTGGAAGTTATGTTTTTGCAAAGGCATTGTGTGATTTGGGAGCAAGCATAAATTTGATGCGGCTGGCTGTATAAACTAAATTGGGCATCGGCATAGCTAGGCCTACTTCCATGCTACTACAGCTGGACGATCGCACTTTGATGATGTGCTGGTGCAAGTGGGGAAGTTTCTGTTCCCAGCAGACTTTGTGATACTGGATTGTCAGGTGGACGAGGAGATACCCCTTACATTAAGGAGGCAATTTTAGCCACTGGAAGAACACTGATAGACTGTGAGATTGGGGAACTAAAAATGAGAGTGAACGATGAAGAAGTCATATTCAATGTTCAGAAATCGATGAGGAGACCCAGTGAATATGCCAATTTCTCTTTAATGGAGGAAGTAAACTCCATTCTGCAAGAAGATGATAGGGCCCTGACGGTTAATGTTCCATTGAAGTCATGTTTGACAAATCTACAAAAGATGGATGGTGAAGGGTTAGCCGAATGAGTCATGGCACTGGAAGGCCGAGGATTTTGGTCAAGAGAACCTCAGTTCGAATCCCTTGAGCTAGAAAAAAGGGTTGCTCATGCACTAAGGCGATCAATAGAAGAACCATCCAAACTGGAGTTGAAGCCACTACTAGACCACCTTAGGTATGCATTCTTAGGCCCTAAATCTACCTCGACTATTATTATTTCATCCTATTTGCTAGATGTGCATGTAAAACAACTCTTACAAGTGTTTCAAGATAACAAGACTGTCATTGGCTAGACCATGGCAGACATAAAGGGTATTAGCCCAGCCTTCTGCATGCATAAGATTCTCCTGGAAGAGGGGCACAGTCCTTCCGGGGCACACCAAAGAAGGTTGAACCTTAACATGAAAGAGGTTGTGAAGAAAGAGGTCATCAAATGGTTAGATGCGGAAATCACTTTCCCCATCTCTCATAGTAATTGGGTCAGCCCTGTCCAACGTGTTCCGAAAAGGGGATATGACTATTGTAAAAAATGACAATAATGAGTTGATCTTAACTCGTATGGTCACAGGGTGGCAAATTTGTATGGATTACTGAAAATTTAATACTGCCACACAAAATGACCACTTTCCCTTGCCCTTCATTGACCAAATGTTGGATAGGCTGGCCGGAAGCTCCCACTTCTATTTCTTAGATGGCTATTTGGGGTACAATCAAATATCTAAAGCCTCCGAAGATAGAGAGAAAACATCATTCACCTATCCGTATGGCATCCTTCACCAGCGACTTTTCAACGGTGCATGCTAGCCATATTCATAAATATGGTGGAGGATATTATGGAAGTCTTTATGGATGATTTCCCCGTGGTGGGAGATTCATTCGAAGACTGTCTCCACAATCTAAGCAGAGTGCTCAAAAGATGTGTGGAGACAAATTTAGTGCTAAACGAGGAGAAATGCCATTTTGTGGTACAAGAAGGGTTAGTCTTAAGACACCGAGTGTCCAAGAAAGGAATTGAGGTCGACCATGCTAAGGTTGACGTGATTGAATCTACCACCTCCTACTTCAGTCAAGGCGGTGAGAAGCTTTCTGGGACATGCAAGATTCTACCGGCGTTTCATAAATGATTTTTCCAAAATTGCTAACCCACTATGCAAACTCCTTGAAAAGGATCAGTCCCTTGTGTTTTATAATGACTTCTGGTTGGTATTTGAGGAGTTGAAGAAGAAGCTGATAACTACCCTCATCATTGTTGCACCCAGCTGGGAGCAACCAGTTGAGCTCATATGCGATGCCCGCGACTATGCTATAGGAGCAGTCTTAGGGCAGTGAAGGGATAAGCTGATGCACCCGATCTACTACGCAAGCAGAACGCTAGGTGGTGCATAGCTCAACTACACAGTGACAGAGAAGGAGATGTTGGCAGTTGTGTTTGCATTTGACAAGTTCCGATCATATTTGATTGGTTCTAAGGTAATTGTAAATATTGACCATCCAACTCTCAGATACCTGATTGAGAAAAATGAGTCTAAGTTGCGCCTGATTCGTTGGGCACTGATGTTTCAAGAATTTGACCTCGAGATTCGTGACCGTAAGAGCACAGAAAATAGAGTTGTTGATCATCTTTCAAGACTTGAAGGGGATAAAAAAGCAGTCGAGGTCAAAGAGATTCTGGAAACCTTTCCAGACAAGCAGCTGCTTGCAGCCAGTTTAGAAGAATAGCCATGGTATGCAGATTTTTTAAACTACCTGGCCTGTGGTTTTATTCCTTATGAACTCTCCTCTGTCCAAAAGAAGAAATTATGTCGTGACTGCCGCATGTATTTTTGGGACGAGCCTTAGTTGTTTAAAATCTGCGTTGTTAATACGATCCGGAGGTGTGTCCCTGAGATTAAACAATCATCTATTTTGCAGGCTTGTCAAGCATCTGCATATGGAGGACACTTTGGAGGATTCAGCACACCTACAAAGGTGTTAGAGGCCGGGTTATTTTGGCCAACAGTGTTCAGAGATGCGTACCTATAGGCTAAGGGCTACAATGAATGTCAGCGAACCGGGAACATTTCCTGTCACCATGAGATGTCCATGAAATCAATTCAAGAGGTAGAGGTACTTGACTTTTTGGGGATTGACTTTATGGGTCCCTTCGTCAGCTCGTTTGGCAATAAATACATAGTGGTTGTTGTGGATTATGTATCTAAATGGGTGGAAGCTGCAGCCCTGCCCACTAAAGATGTAAGAGTGGTGATAGGCTTTGTGAAAAAGAATATATTCACTCGTTTTGGAATACCAAGGGCGATCATCAGTGACGGAGGCACTCATTTGTGCAACAGAGCCTTTGAAAAATTACTTATGAAGTATGATGTCTCCACAAGGTGGCTACACCATACCATCCGAAGATCAGTGGGCAGGTTGAAGTATCTAACAGGGTAATGAGTGTACTAATCAAGACGGTGAATGCTACCCGAACCGATTGGGAAAAGAAGCTGGATGATGCATTCTTGGCCTATAGAACTGCGTACAAAAAACTAATAGGTATGTCCCCATACAAGTTGGTATTTGGGAAGGCCTGTCACCTGCCTCTGGAGCTAGAACATCGAGCTTGGTGGGCACTAAAGAAATTAAATATGGATCCTGACACAGCTGGGCAACATCGACTGACTGAGTTGCATGAGTTAGAAGAATTCAGGTATCAGGCCTTTGAAAGCATGAGGCTCTACAAGGATAGAATGAAGAAGATGCACGACAAGCACATTGTGGACAGAGACTTCAAACCCGGTGACTTGGTAATCTTGTACAATTCAAGGTTGAGATTATTTCCGTGTAAGTTAAAGTCTCAATGGTTTGGGCCATTTAGAGTGGTGCAAATGTTTGCTAGTGGAGCTGTTGATTGAGTCTGAAGATGGTACAAATAAGTTCTCCGTCAATGGGAAAAGGTTGAAATATTACCTTGGAATAGTGGAAGAAAAAAGGGATATAATAGTGAACCATTTCAAAGAACCCCAGTACGCAACGGAGGAGTAAAGGTTCAACTATTTGTGTCGTGCCGCGATGTTAAATCAGACACTGCATGGGAGGCAACCCACGAATATGTTGTAAATGTAGTATGTACTTCATGTATTAAAAAAAAATCACCTCCCACCGCGTCCGCGGACGTGACCGCGAAAAATCCCTGAGCAACTATTTTTTCACCGCGGCCGCAGCTTGGACCGCTAAAGCGAATACGGAGCAGTCTGTTACAAACCGCGAGACCGATCGCGGCCGGGTTTTTTTTTTCAATTTTTTTGGTTTTTCTTATTCTTTTCTTCTTCTTATTTCTTTTTCTAAAAACTAAAAAAATAACAAAACAAAAACAACCCCCCTTCTTCCCCCACGACAAACCCTCCCCAAGAAATTCCCACACATTTCTCTCTCTAAGCCCTACCTTCCATACCCATCCTCTTCTTCTTCCTCTCACTCAAGACCACCATCTTCTTCAATCAAAGATTTGATTTCCGCCCCCTTCTCTTTTCTTTGTAGTTTGTTATAATGTATGTTACTGGTAGTAGTTTTAATGTAGTGTAGTACTTGATTTGTATTTTTTTGTTGAGTTTTCTCTTCTTAGTTTAGAAGATAATATAGTTTAGCATGTGTTTGGTGAAGGGGATGTGTTTTTAATGGTTGGATTGGTGTTGTTGATGGGTGATGGCCTTGAACAAGTGTGGAGTGTATGGGTGTGTGTATAATTGAAGTTGGGGATGTTGTTGTTGATTCAATTGAGAAATGAATGAGAATACCAAAGTGTTGCTCACAAGGTGTTTGTAAAAACGCCTAAATGGTGGAGATATAAGGAGTATTGTGATATAGTATGGTGAAGTCTGAGTGACCACCCATAGTCACCATTTTAGGCCTATACTAATACATATTTCTCCGCATTAACAGGTAGTATGAGTTTTTCACGAAAAAGGCATAACACAGGGTTCTCCCGAGCTACGGCCCAATCCAGGTCTAAAGATTTTGACAGCATGCGGTTGTTTTCTAAGGCCGCTGAGACTAGATACACTCAAAAGCTCACCAAGAAATAGCTACACGAGGTTCACATCAATAGGAATGCATTGGTGACAGAATGTCCACCCATGTTTGAAGAGCTCTGGAGGTGTCGACTGGACATCTTCTTTGAGACTCCCGAGGAGGCCAATGTGCAACTCGTGAGAGAGTTTTATGTTATCCTGCCCGAACATAGGGGTAAGGTCGTGAATGTGTGCAGAACCCCAGCTAATGCATCCACATAGGTCATCTGCAGAGCGTATCGCATCGCAGAAATCACAGGCACCGATCACTACCTCTTGGCCAGTCGCCTAGAAGCTGATTGGGACAGACTTCTACCAGTCATTGGAATCCACGGCAAACAACCCAAATGGTTATCACAACCGATGACTTTGAATTCTTAATCTCTTAATTGGGAGGCCAAATGTTGGCTTACTGTCCTTAACACTTGGTTGCGACTTTCCGACAATACCACCGATGTCAATGGTCCACGGGCTGCAATGATCCACTATTTCATGACCACCAGAGGTTTGATATAACCCGAGTCCTCTCTGAGGAGATGTTCATCCACTCTCCAGAGATTGGAAAAGGCCTCTACTGCACTTCACTCATCACCCATCTATGCCGGCTTGCCAATTTGCCTGAGAGCACCAGAGTTGATGGAATATTGGCAATAAAGAAACCATTCCGGGTAAGTAAAATTGGGCAAGAGGGGAGAGAGCAAATAGAATGCCACAATGACTCGTCTGAGTTTGAGGATGAGTCTGATGATGACGCTGCTACTGAGATCACAGCACCTCCTAGAGGGGACGAGGCAGGTTCATCACAGCCTCGCCGAAGCACTCGTTTGACTGCTTTGGAGCAGGAAATGACTGGACTTAGGACCTCTGTAGGTGACTTGGGTACACGCATTGATGCGGTGGAAGACAGACATGTGAAGTCAAAGAAGAAGTTCATGGGCTCGTTGAGAGCTCTGGGTCGCGCCTACAACGTGAACCCAGACAATGTTTCAAACCAAGATTGACCCCTCAGGGAAGTTCCTTTACCTCACTGATTTTATTCTGTTCATCCATGGGGACATGTCTTATTTTTAACTGTGGGGTGGGGGAATTTCGTTATCTATTGTATTTGTGAATATTAACTGTTCTTTTGCTTTTGGTTCTTCCTTGGATATTCTGTTACTTGTTTAGGAATAGAGTAGCAGTTAGTGTGTTTTAGGAAGTTATATGTAGAAGCAACTTGGCCCGACGATGGATCTCTGTCGATGGGGTTCTTGAGGGACCAAGTCGAGAAAAAAAGAGGACTCTTCCTAATGATGGATTATTTAGACGATTTTCTTGAGGGAAATTAGTCTATAGAAAACACCAAAAAGATTTTTTTAGGCAGTGTACTAACTCCCCCTGGTTTTTCTTTGGGCCACGATTCTTTTCCAAGGGTTTATCTTGAACCGGGAATATGTAGATTTTATTTTGTTTTTAACTTAGGACTAATGATTGTTAAGCTAAAATTGAAAGATCCTTAGCGTTCTTACACTTGAACATGATGGACACTAGAGTGTAGCATCTAACTTCAAGAGTCGAATCTTGTTTACGTGCCTTAAAAATTGAACACTTGCACCTGACCTGAACACTCGAAAGAGAAAGTCTTGATAAACTGATCCGAAGTGAGTCATGTGCCAATTAAGTGTGAGTATTTCTTGTGTTCCATGCTATACATTTGATGCCTAGAACTTACCCTATGTGTTTGCAAAGCGAAATGGAAGCTTCATTCATTTTTAGAGGTGATATAGACATTTATTTATTGAGACAGACATAAAAAGTGAACCCACCTGAATGCATTACAACTTAGTTAACCCCATTGACCCTATAAGACTGTTTCTTTGGCAACCACAAGGTGAACTTTAACCACATGTTTGAATAGCCTGCTATTTGAACCAATTTTCCTCTCGGTCACTAAACACTAGAATGGTATTGAAATTATGCAAGAACAAAAAGTGTGGGGTGGTGGTTTAGTTTTGAAGTGGAAACCATGGAATAGAGAAAAGGGTGTACAATGTGAAGTATAAAAGAAAAGCACCATGGAAAAAAAATAAAGTTTAATTAATAAGTGGATGCTTGTATAAATTGCACCTAATGTATAGGGATGTTTAAATAAAAGTGGTGGAATTTGGCTTTCAAAATGATGAGTTTGAAGTTTAGTGTATTAAAAGTGCTTAGGGTGGCTAGTCACACTATACCCAAATGTATCCTACCCGTCCCTTAGCCTACATTACAACCTAATAAAGTCCTATTGATCGTAGATTGAGTGAGGCTCGATTAGTCGAGTATTACACTAGGGGCAAACCTATGGTGCATTTTTGTTGCATGTAAATGTTTCTTTTGGAGAGTGAGTGAGTTCTTTCTAATTGAGTTCCTTATTGTTATCACTATCATTATACGAACGGAGCTACTCTCTTGTGTGATGTGAGGGGCATGTGGTTCACAAAGGAAAGGTGCGCCTTGACCATTGTGTAAGGTGTTTGAGTAAGGGTGAGTATTGCAGGGCATGAAAAAACTTGACTCTCGAGGTAAAAGCTGCTCACTTTTAGAGGTAACTTTTAAAAAAATGTTCTTGGTGTGAGTCATTGATGAAAAGCACAGGGATTGATTGTGTATGGAGTGTGGTAAATTGCTCGAGGACTAGCAATGATTTAAGTGTGGGGTGTTGATTCTAGGCTAGATAGTGTTTATATAAGCCATAATTACCCATGCTTTATTGTTGTTTTGTAATGAAAAGTGATATTAAAATGCTTGGATTGATGCCATTTGATTTCGCAGGGAATACAAGAGGCGAAAAAGCATAAATGAAGTGTTTAAAGGCAAAAATGTGAAAGATTTACCCACTCAGGAAGCACCCGAATTCAAAGGAGCAAATGAGAGAAGTGAAGCGAAAATTACTAAGCACTCCAGGCATTCCCGCTTCCCAGGCCATGGTCCGCGCCATGCTCAGTAACAGAGAGCTCCGCGGTTGGAGCCACGGTCGTGGCAGTTCGTGAAAAGGCATAGACTTGAAGGGGTCAAAGTGTAAACTCGGAAAAACTTTTTAAATCTCTATAATATGTAGGAAACTCGAGCTTATTTTGGAAGAGGAACAAGCGTGAGAGATCACCCAAAACATCACTATTCTTATATTCTCTTATTTTCTTGCAATTTACAATTATGAATCTTTTCCTAGATTATTCCCCCATTGTCATGAGTAGCTAAATACCTTAATCTAAGGTATTGGTGGAACCCGTTTGGGATAACTTGGATGTTTGATTAATATAACTTGGTTTGGTTGCTAATCTCTATTTGTTCATACATGTTTTGATTGTGGTTAGTCGAAAAGGGCCCTTAGTTATCTGTTCCTATTTAGTATGTATCTACTTGAAAGGGAGTAAATATTTAGGTGATTGTATGAACAACATCACTCCCGGAATATAGACGAGAGTCATAACCTAGGGTGTAGAGGTTGGTTTAAAGATAATGATACTTCGGATGCAATCTAAGTGAACTGTATTGTGAAATTAGCAAGCGTAACTTGAGAGAGTGCCTCTAGTAGATTGTCGTAGTTACTTGAGAAAGACCTATGATAGATTGAGTGTTCATGATTGATAGACATAACCAAATCATAGTAATAAGATTTATGCAACCAAGGAAATCAACAACAGGGACAACTATTGCCTTAGAACTTATTCCAACTGCTTACAAAACAAGTTTAGTTAATTTCCAGTTTTTACCTTTAATCTTTAGTTGTTAGAAAAATCAACCATTGTGAATCAAAAAGTTTGGGAGAAGTGATTGTGTGAATTGAGTAAATCCAAAAAGGATGATTGATAGGTTAATTATCTGAGGTTCGACTCTTGGCTTAAATACTAAAATTATATTTTCAACGCCCTCGTAGTCTTTTGCGAGACTCAGTTGAGCGTGATCAGTCATCATACGTACCCTCAGGTCCATCATGGCCACCTCGTTCATCAATCCAATGTCTGTAACGTCCCTCAACAACGTGCTTTTTGCCTCCGAGCATAACACCTCAAACAATGATACGAACTTGTTCCGTTGAAGGAACAAGTTCTACTCCGTGGGAATCTCGACGTATCGAAGCCGCTCCACTGCATGCACCATCGAGCCGGTGAAGCCTTCATGGAATGAACATAAGTCCTTTGGGTCCAAGTCAGACTCGGACACGTATTCACCTCCTGCAGTGCCCCTTCTGCTTTCTTCCATAGCCGCCGAAGGAGCGCTCGATTCTCCAATAAAAGCAATCGCTGAGGAACTACCTCCTATCTCAGTGACTAGAACAATCATTTAGGTCACCGAAGCAACAGTACCATCATGGCCTAAGCCAACCGGTCCAACCCCAACAATTTGTCCTCACTCAGGGTCGGGCGCCGCAACCACACTCCTCTCCGCATCCACGGGAGGCGCCGGCGTGAATACAACCCTCTGCCAAACCAACAACCTTTCCTCTTCATCCTCATCCTCATGTGAGTGCAACTCCGCCCTAGGACGCACCACCCCCGACGGCCCATCGGTCCAAAGCACGACCCGTGTTGTGGAAGGTGCTACTAAAGATTGAATTGACGACGCCCTCGGTACCGAGCGCGGTGCCAGTTTTGCAAGACGATCACACCCGGCCGACGGAAGGCTAGATAAGGATCCCTGATGTGGCGAGCCCTTTCGAATAAAAAAACACACAAAGTCAGTGAACAAAGATAGGAACAAGAATGAAACCGAAGAAGAAGTCAAATCTCACCAGTTTCCGGCCTACGGCCATGCCTCTCCCAGACGCAATATCCTCTGCGGTCAGTGTGGACCCTTTCCTCGCTTCTAGCAAGAACAATGTCAGCATAGCCGTCAATGTCCCATTATTTCCAAAGTTGGTCTATGCCAACTTCCCCCATTAGCAGGGATTCGTCCATTGGATCCTTTCCACCATCGGCAGTGAAGTCGGTCACCGGGCCCCCCAGCTGAGATAAAATCTCGTAGACCAACGGAACCCCTTCCGTATCCACCAGTTCTGCACCTCTTACCAGCATAGATGGCCCTTCATCCAACGGAGGGTTAACCAGAAGATTCATCGTACAAATATTCTTAGAACAACTGCTTGCCATTGTTGATTAGAATACACGAAAAGAGTAAGATTCGACGGGAAAAAGATGGGGATTGCAACGAATGAAGAACAAAGACGAAAACAAACTGAAAAGAGAGAGAGCTCTTTCATAAATCTTACTCAGACAAACAACGAAAAGGCGAGAAATAAATACCTTAATCCTTCATTTATTGGCAACAAAAGTGGCTTTCACGAATTCCAATATCCATCATTAACTACATGACCAACCGCAAAACGGTTTAGTTCCACATAAATGTGCGTTATTATAATAGGCTCCACGAAGCAGTTTTCAGTCACAAATCGGCGTTTCACTTCCGAAACAGTTAAAAAGACTTGTGAACGTTGAGGGAACGTCTAGTGCACCTTCAAAATTTTGGTCGTCGCCAAGCGCATACCAAGCATGCCCGTACTCCCTTCGGCCACGTAGCGCACGACTCATCCGCCAAAGACGACGACTACGCCTTCAAACAAACAAAGATTTAATCGCCATCGAGCTCGACCCCGCTCGAAATAAGTTAAAACACCAATCGCCTTCGCCAAGGGGGACGATTGACCTCCCCTGAACGATGGTATAGTGATGCCGAAATAATATCAAAACCCCACAAGGCTAGAGGTCGTCGCCAAAAAAGATCACGGCCTCAACCTACAATATTAAGTTTATGGCCATCTCTATCATGTAAACGGCTAAGGCCGTCCACAGTATTAAGTCTATGGCCATGTCCAGTGTGTAAATGGCTAAGGTCGTCCACAGTATTAAGGCTATGGCCATCTCCAGCATGTAAACGGCTAAGGCTGACCATACTATTAAGGCTATGGCCATCTCCAGTGTGTAAATGGCTAAGGCCATCCACAATATTAAGTCTATGTACATCTCCAATGTACAAATGAATATGGCCGTTTCCAATGCGTAAGTAGCCAAAGCCATCGATGTCTTCATGGCTAAGGACTCCGCCATCAATATGAAACGTTTACGGCCTCATTGGCTTCGACCGAAACTGTCTTCGACCTCCCTTTCCAAGCTTATCAAACTATATTCGGCGAAGGTATCTCATCGAGCTCCGCCAAGGTACGACCTCAATAAGCGGAGGGACTAACTGTATGGGCCAGAATACGACCCATGATAATTAATGGAACTAATTATATCTTAAGTTAAATCTTAGTTAATTAGTGGTATGAACACTCATTAATCACAATACCCGATTGTCATCTGGCTTGACCAACAAGGCTACGATCGATCCGCCATCATAAGGACGGAACCTCAATGTGGACACGACCATCTATCGCCAGCTAATACAATGTGTAGCTATAAATACTAAGAAAAGTAACACTAAGAGGGGGGCTCTGAACCTCTCAGTGGAAAGGCAGACCAAATCAATATTATCAATAAAAGCTCTCTACACATTTCTCTTAATCTAAAATACTTTTTTTTTGTTTCTTTCACTCGAGCCCTTGACTTATTACGATATGCTATGATTGGACCTCAATTTTTTTTCTTTGATTGTTCTATGCTTGCAAAGTTTATGATAAATTTGATCTAAATAATAAACAATCGTGTTGAGTACTGAAGTTTTTATGATTAACAAAGTGTGACTAACTGCTCAAATAACTAGGTCCTCGATGTAGCTGCTTAACTATTATGAAGAACAAGCTCCTCAGGTTAAAGGATCAGCTCCTCGTGATTGATACTTGTACGTATGTACAAGATAATAACTTTATCTCAAAGTAACCCGAGTCCGCGTTTGGTGGAAGATGTCTAGTGTAAGTGATAAGGTTCGTTTCTCAAGAAGATATTGATAAAAAATAAAAGTCTCAAAGCTTGTGGAATCCTTGGAACAATAGGAGTCCTATCAAAGAGGAAGCTGACTATGAATAGGACTCCTAAAAGATCTCAAGTCGTGTTTAAATAAGTTTTGACTTTGGACTTATGAAATATACTTTCACACATCAACTAAAGTGTCAGAAGTTGTTTTTACTTGCACTAAGTACTTGCTTTGTATTTTCCCGATTCAGCCTAGTGAATATGTTTTAGAAATTTGAGTTGTAATTAAACGTCATAAACAGTTAGTGATTTGGAGCGAATATTTTATTTTACAAGTTATAGTCACTTGTGAATCAAATAGGATTACCGGAGAATATTAAAATTACAGTCTTGTAATTGATATATTTTGGCTCATTATTCTAGTGGAATAGGAGTTGAAAATCCTACGTGGTAGGTTATGGTTTTTGCACATTTTGAACCAGGTGATTTTTCACATATAATTGTTGTGTTCATTTTATTGCTTATTTTCTATACGCATAAGAAATATGGTAAAGAACCAAGTTCTTTAGTAATCCATATGGGCACTCAGATTAATAATTAGTATTAGAGCGGGTTCTCTCATTTACACGGTTAACACCTAAAGAGATCTTTGAAGAAATATGAGTGCTCCACCTGGAAATAATGAAGGACAATCAACAACTAGACTTCCCCTGTTGAAAGGTAAATATTACAGTTGGTGGAAAGCAAGAATGGAAAATCTCTTGACAACTGAAGACTATGAACTATGGACCATAGTTAACCAAGAACCATCGATTCCTACTAAACAAAATGCACAAAATGAAGCAGTTCCTAAGGAACCCTCTGAATATGTGGCAATAGATTAGAATAATGGAGAAAATTGCAAAGGCCAAGAAAATTCTTATTTATGGACTTGGTCCTGATGAGTATTATAGAATTTTGGTGTGACCTAATGCGAAGCATATATGGGATACACTCTAAACTGCTCATGAAGGAACACATCAAGCAAAGAGATCAATGATTGAACTACTCATGAGAAACTATGAGATTTTTTCCATGAAGACTTCTGAGCCCTTCTAAGATATGATGACTAGGTTCACTATAATAACCATTGACATGAAATTACTTGGAAAGGTGTTCACCTCATAAGAGTTGGTTATCAAAGTTCTAAGAATCCTTCCAACTATCATAGGAATCAAAAGTCAATGCAATCAAGGAAGCCAAGGAATTGGATAAAATCTCACTTGATGAGTTAGTTGGAAACTAAAAAATTAATGAAATGAGCAAGACAGAATTGCGAAAAGAAGAACAAAAGAAGGATAAGACCTTGGTTCTTAAAGCGCCTTATGAAGATGAATCTAACTATAATAATCATGATCTAGCAATGTTTTCCAAGTTAAAGAGATTCATGAAGAATTCCAAAAGTGCATACAAGAGAGATACCAATGGTAAGCACAAAAAGATCGGCAAAGCTAACTTCGATGGGTGCTACAAGTGTGGCAAGCTATATCACATGGTAAAGGACTTTCTAATGTGGGAAATTGAGCGGAGGAAATAATGAGCAGAAAAGTAAAAACAGAAAAAGATGAGAGAAAAGTGTTCCAACAAAGAAAAAACCTTAGGCAAAGGATTTACTAAAGCAAAGAAGCAGGCATTCTTGGCAGCATAAGAGGATAATGGGAGTGATCAAGAGAACAAAAAGGAGGATGAGCTATGAGTATCTATGTTGTGATTGATAAAAACCAAGCTATGAATACAGAACCCCCGGTACAGCTTGGAATACACATTGGAAGACCTACTTTATTTTATGAATACAACAATGATGAATGAAAGTTGTGTATGGAAATATTTTTCAAGCTACTAACTTTGACCTATGGGTAATTGTCAGTCACAGACCAATTCTCCCAATCAAATTTGATGGTGAAGGAAACAAATTCAACAAAAGAGAGGAGGAATATGATGTGAAAGATTGTCAGCTAGTTCAGAAAAATGCTAAAGCAAAGAATTTGTTCTACAGAAGTCTGTCTAGAAACACCCTCCTCATAGTGTCCTCTTATATCTATGTTCATGATAAATGGAGGACCCTGGAAACTGATTTTGAAAATAAAAACATTGAAGTGGCTTTGATAGAAATTGAAGAATCAAAAACTGAGAAATAGTGATATGAATAATGCCCTTGAGTGATTCAGAAACTGAAACTAGGTAAGTATATCTTACTTGAAAGAAAATATTCATGTTATGTCCACAAAGCACATGATGGCCATAATTGGGACATTAATAAATGAAATAAAATGGATAAAATGATTAATGAAAATGATCGGCTATTGTGTGTCAAACCTAATATCAAAAAGCTAGAATATGGTAAATCTTATTTAGAAAAACAGGTCAAAGACCTTAAGAACCAGGTTCTTGAACTTACTTATGAGAACGAGAAGTCTCCTGATACACATGGCAAAGAAAAAATGAGTGATATGCAAGATAAGATTGAAAAGAATAAAAATTGCCAATGATAATCTTTGTAATGCTGAATATAGAAATAAAGTCTTGCATGATAACCTAGAAAATGCTAATTATGAACTATCTAGACTAAGAAAATAACATAGATCTTCTGATGCCTTGAATTGGTTGAATGGAAGTTGTAGCTTTAACATATTTAGAAGTAGCTACATAAAACATGTCCCTAAGTTTGACCCAAAGTAAGTAGGAATTGGTCTGCATATTTTTTTTACTAGTTTTTGAGCATTGAGTATCAGTTTTAGGTGTTAGAGTGGCATTGGAGCCGTTTATGGAACTTCGAAACGAGGTAAGTCTCTTGTCTAACCCTGTGAGGAGGAAATTACCCGTAGGTGTTGTAATTTAATGTGTTCTACTTGTTGTGGGGAGTGCGTACGTGCTAGGTAACGAGAGCCGGTACGTAGATACATTCATGTTATTGTGGGTAGGCTTAGGTTCACATCATCCTATAGTTGTCCAATTTGAGCAGCCTCTCACCTATTAAATTCCTCTGTGTTACATTACTACTTGAGATTAGACGGGATATTGTAGAGACTTCACAAGTTTATGATTAGTCATTGAATAATTGTACTACTCTTACGAAATAAATTCATGATATATATATATATATATATATATATATATAACTCTTCACTAAAAAGTTTTTGTTAAAGAAATTATAACTCACACGTTTATTCATGAGTAGGGTGAAGAACCCATTAAAGCTTCTTATTCTTATGGGATCAGACCATTCACGTCAGTAGGATTATGTGTTTCCCTATTATGAGATCGGGTCCTTCGCCTTGGCACGATATATGTACCACACTCTCGTGGGAGCATGTCGTTCGCCTCGGCAGGTTAATAGATGCATCTATAGTTTGTACTATTCGATCCTCGGGAGTGAACAATTTAATTATTATATTGGATCAGGTCATACGCCTTGACATTTCGCATATTATATCCTCATGGAATCATGTATTATATCCGCCAAGAAGCCAGTGTATCCGTGAGCTTTACGGATTTCAATTAATATTATTTACTTGATGGGATTCATTATACCTATATGGGTGCTCCGGTTAAGGAGAGAATTTCTAATAGGAAGTTTGAGTTTATTGTAAAGAGGAGAATTTGAATCGCGTATTTTTATGCTTATTTAATTTATTTATTTACTTTGCCTTATATTTATTTTCTTGTTGATGTCTCTTGTTTATGTCTTGAGCTTACGGTCTCCTGGAAACAACCTCCCTGACCCCCGGGGTAGGGGTAAGGTCTGTGTACATATTACCCACCCCAAACCTCACTTGTGGGGTTATACTGTATTGTTGTTGTGTTGCCTCATATTTATTTACCTCATTATTGTACCTGATGTTACTGGACCACTAGTGAGTGTCGATGTCGATCCCTCATCACTAATCTTTCGAGGTTAGGCTAGATACATATTGGGTACACATTATTTTTAAACTCATACTACACTTGTTGTACATTTTATTGTATATGCGCATGTTTGTCTAGTGGCCTTGTGGGCGCAACATCGTGGTTGATGCGGGGACTTAACTGAGCTGTATTCCATGTTATGATCCACAGCCAGCAGAATCTTCTTAAAAGTAATTGTATTTTCTTTCCTATCCAAATTTGTATTTCGGGCAAACGCTGTATTTTATTTTATTTCCTAGTTGATGCTCATATACTTGTGACACCGGATTTTGGGATGATTATGGGCTATTCAACATTTATATTTTCCAAAACTATTATTATTTACTCTGCAAAGTTCATAATTTACTTTTTATATGAAGGAAATTATGATTTCAAAACTATTAAAATGAGAACTAAATTAATATTTTGGTGTTGGCTTGCGTGATAGTAGTGTCCGGTGCCATCATGGCCTTTAATGAATTTTGTGTCGTGACATCAACTAGCAGACCTATCTGATGTACTTTCACTGAATGTTATATCCTTTGACCTTAACTTTCTAACATGTCGACCAAAAATGGCCACTGGCTCACACTGTAACTCAAATCACCATCCAACTGAAACGTTCTGAGATCTAAAACATGAGACAGTTTACCGACATACTTCCCGAGCATAGAAATATGAAATTCTAGCTGCACACTCAATAAACTAGGCAGAAAGGCAAGCTTGTAAGTCATCTCTCCGATCCTCTGAAGTACCTCAAACGACCCGACATACAGAGGGCTTAACATCCCTTCTTCCCGAACCTCATTAATCCCTTCATGGGAAAAACCTTGAGCAGAACTTTCTCCCGACCAAGTAAGCTCTTCCGATCGACATAACTTTTTTGCTTAGACTGCACCGGGGGAAGATGATCCTGAATCAATTAGTCAAATACATGGCACCCAAAACATCGGAATATCTTTATCATATATAGCTCAAATAGTACAGTGACCTTAAGGATGATTAATAGTAAAAATCACAATAAAAGTCTCCTCTAATTCCTCTGTCCTTCAAATTTCTACAAATGCGTTTCAAACTGTCTCTCCTTAAGCAAACCAATAATCACTTGTTTCAACTGTTCATGAGTCGGGATCTACGGTCGTAATATATAACATTATTACTCATTGATAGTGCTTATATTTGGTATTATATATTATTTGACCAAAAATTATAACTTTCAATTAAAAAGATTATATTTTTGTAGTGATGGATTAAACCTAGTTAATGATAATATCTCTAAATGGGGGTTCAAAAAATGTGGCTAATGTTAACAAATCTAGTTGTCACGACCCAAATCGATGGACCGCAACGGGTACCTAGTACCTTACTCAACCGTGTACCAATATAATATATCTTTTTGTGTCACACTATCATAGATAACTGAGTTGAAAAGTTGTCGTGAGATAAGTAGAATACAACATGTGATACCAACTTATACATAAGACATACGGGTCTATAAGACCAAAATAAGCACTCGTATACTGAACATAGGCCGACAAGTCCATACAATCCTTTACGTACATGATATATGTCTACAAGACTCTAAGAATATATAATTTTCATAAAGGTTGGGATAACGTCCCACCATACCAAATAACACAAGTCTAAATCATTTTAACAAAACAAGCAACTCCGAAGCAAATGGAGCGCACCATCTTACGCTGAGCTGATAGGTTGTTTGGAGGGATATTGACCTGTCCATCGGGACCTGCGTACATAGTAAAAACATGGAGTAAATGACTCAACCTGTAAGTCTTGATAACCATGTAAATCATGAAATACTAATAGTGTCTTGCATATGCGTATGAATTTCATATTGTGCAAAGGTATGTGTGTTTATAACATCGCCAAGCCTCTGAGGGCATTCCATCATATCATCTCACCCACTGTGGAAAAAATCATCAACGTATAATAGCTAATCAGGTGGTGGTACGTATATAATTCCGTAAACTTTATCCATATCCATATCCTATATACATATTTTTACATATATACGCGTAAATAACGTTATCTCATCACGAGTCACTATAAATGAATGCAATGATGATAAGTACGTCAATAAAATCTTTAGGAGTATCATAAGATCATGCCTCTGATTAATATCATAAAATAGACTTTATCAACTTACGTATTTTCTGATACCCATTAACAGACGATATAATAATGAGAGTTATGGGAGAATAAGAATATACACATCTCTAACATTTCTACGAATAGAGTAATTTGTGAAAGTTATGCATTTGCTCGTTTCTCTTGTGTCGTATAGATCATACAAAAAAGAAAGAAGGGATAGTCTTAATATATCTTAGTCGATTTTCCTTAAAATCCCTCTAACACACATAAATTACGATAATACGTAATGGCGAGATTGAAGTAAGACAAAATTCATATAATATTCTTGAAAAAGATTGCATTGTACTATGTTATAATTGTAACATCTCACTTTGATTTGAATTGTTGAAGTCTTGTGTTGCTTTGATACATGCAGATGCATATGAATTATGAAATGATCCAAATAACGTTGTGAGGTTATTTTAAGAGTCGTAATAAATTTCTTATACATGGATGTGGACGCCACTTTCATAAAGACTTAGCCACAAAACGATTCTCTTAGGGTGTGTTTGGTATGAAAGAAAATATTTTTCGAAAAATATTTGTAAATTTTTTCATGTTTGGTTGGGTTAAATATTTTGTACAATATTTTCCTTATCAATTTATTTTCCTCCCATTGGAGGAAAATGTTTTCCTTATCAAAAGAAGGGAAAATATTTTCCAAACCTCTTTCTTAACCTTCTCCACCCTCACTAATCCACCCCACCCCCTCTCCAAGAAAAAGATATATTATTTTTTAAATTTAGTTTTTACGATACTACACACCCTACTACCCCTCCACCCCACTCCTCCCCCTCCCCCCTCCCCCCTCCCCCCGGCAAAAATTTTTGCAATTTTAAATTTTTGTTTTTTTTATTTTTCTGCACCACCCCCACCCCACCAAATTTTTTTTTTACTTTTTCTTTGTTATTTAATTTTCTGTCTTTTTTGTTTTACTTTTCCCAGTTCCCCCTCCCCCCCCCCCACCCCACCAAATTTTTTTTTTACTTTTTCTTTGTTATTTAATTTTCTGTCTTTTTTGTTTTACTTCCCCCCGGTCCCCCCCCCCCCCCCCCCCCGAATTTTTTTTAAATATATTACGGTTTTAATTTTACTATTTATCGATTTAAATGCTAAAAATTTTACAATTTTCAAAATTACGAGTTCAGAGGTTTATATGTTTGGAAGTTTACGGGTTCGAAATTTTACGGTTTTGAATGTTTAGCAGTTCGAAAGTTTATGAAATTTTTGAGTCCAGAAGGTTGTTACTTTCAAAGTTTATGGATTCATATTTATTATATCTAAATTATTTTTGAATACTCTTGACAAGTCATTTTCTTTAATTTGCATACCAAACACCGGAAAATGAATAAAATTACTACTTGTTTTCCAAGAAAATATTTTCTTGAAAAACATTTTCCATTATACAAAACATACCCTTAATGCCACCTTATTCTATTGTTTTAAGGATCATACTTTGATAAAGCCTTGGCTTCCACATTTTTGTAGTTAAAGATTTATCGAAAATTACCATTAATTAACTACTAATCTCGTAATTAATTGATAGTCTCCCATTGTTGAATAATTAACCAATTACCCACATAATTAAAAATTATCTCAAACATATATAATACAATTCACTTTTAACACGCCGTATATATTTTACAATCACGGTCATGCGGTACATTATATAATACTAGTTCATAAATATTGAATATTTTAGCTCGGGTCGTATTTCCTTCCAAAATTATCAAATTTTGACAAAATTCATTTTCTTCGTATTGGTTACCATCTCACATTTACGAATTTACTCATTACATGTTTGAAATAGCATAAAATATTTATAATTATAATCTTATTCCCAAACTTACATCAATTACCTTACGATGAAACTTCAAT
Organism: Nicotiana benthamiana; assembly: GCA_034376525.1. Taxonomy (NCBI): domain Eukaryota; kingdom Viridiplantae; phylum Streptophyta; class Magnoliopsida; order Solanales; family Solanaceae; genus Nicotiana; species Nicotiana benthamiana. The sequence goes on along the minus strand of CM067335.1, from coordinate 104,719,646 downwards.
GTACGAAAAACGCGGGATCTAATATCTCATTTTCGAACTTTCACCAATTTATTTATGAGATACTTTTACGTACGAAACATGGGGTGTAACATCATACCCCCAACAAACCCTAACAGTACAAGTGCAGAAAAAATCCAATGGAATATTCTCTTTAATGCCCTATTCTAAAAACTAACCGTTACAGCTTTTTTTGCGGCGCTCGATCTCGACCTTTTTTGATGTGGTGACCACGAGTCTCTTTATTTCCTGATCGACTTCGATTGACTCTTTCCTCGACCTTGCCCTAAATATTTTGAGACAAATTTCGACGTACACACATATAACATTATGTCAAAATATTTTTAATGAAAGCAATTTGTAGTTTAGAGTACGTAATACGAAGTATCCAATTTTTTTTTGAAAGATAAAAAATTAATGTAGAATTTGAGATCAGGGCAAGTGGTTATTTTCACGATTTAAATTGTTAATTTTCTAATAACATAATAATAACTTTCAAAGCTCTCACTAATAATTGAGATGAGAAAACATAAAAATCTTTTAACATTTGTACTTGGATTCCATTAGTTTATATTTTTTTCCTATGAATAATAAACAGATGGAGTAATGTGAGGAAATTGTACAAGGGTGGGGTCCTAACTCATCCCATCGTTAAAAGCGTGTGAAAGAGAAAGGGAGAAGGAGAAGGGGGTCAAAATAAATGAGCGAGTGAGTTGACTAGAGAAGAGATGTCAGTTAGTGTACTTGGAGGTTATAGACCTCTGTAGTGTTTGTCTCCCCCAACCCACCACCCCTACTATAAAAGAAAACAAGGGTTGATTTATTGTACCGAAGCCAACGCAGCACTACAAAATCTTCATAGGCCCAGTTAGCGGATCCTAGTTAGTTTGTAGGTGCCAGTTACATGTACCATCCCTTCCTCAATAGCAACCTAACGTTGAAACTTTCTCATTCCATTTCAACTACAAGGGAATAGTTACACAACCATGATATATTTTTAATCTTGAGGAGTAGCTCGGTTCGTAAAGGTTTGATGTCCCTCAGGTCGCCAGGGTTAGTGGAGGCATTATAAATCGGTCGCGTTTTCAGGATCCCGTAAAACTAACTGTGATGCATGCTTTGAAACAACAAAATCCGATCGATACAATTAGTCGCGTTCATAAAGCACGATTATTAAAAAAAGATGACGTTTGCACGATGATTTGTTTGGGATATAAGCAGATTAATTTTCGGAAAAAATCTGCATTAATTAATTATAATATTTGGTTGATTATTTTCATTGTTTTCTCATGCATAATAGTAGTATCTTCGAGAAGTTTTATTTTGTGTCTTATATAATTGAAAATAGTTATATGAGTCTCTTTTTTATCTTACCGAATTGTGAACTTAAATCTCACACGAATTCATAAAATTGTAAGATAAAAAATTGCTATATACAACTAACGTAAGTTGTATAAGACACAATCACTACATTTCACAATCATTGGATTACCAATCCCACAATCATTCCATAAAATACAATCTCTAAATTACCAATCCTTTTGTATTACTCCGGGCAAATGTATCCTTGTAGGTACAAGTTTTATGTAACTAGTGGCGAAAGCCAAAATTTTTTTAAGGGAATCAAATTTAAAAGAAGAGAAAAAATTTTCTGGTAAAAAATAATTAATATATATTATATTCCTATAAATTATAATATTTTATTTATACTCTATGTTATCTTCCGATGAAAGGTGGTCTAAGTGATCATACTTTCAGACATATGGCTTGGCTTATGCATGTAACTCATAACATTTGACATATAATATATCTCTGCTTTATAGCAGATAAAAAATCTAAAAATATTACATTTTTAATTTTATATTGTAAATGCTATTTCATCCATAAAAATTACTTCCTCACTTCACGTTTACTTGTTCAATATTTTAAAATAATTTTTTTATTTTTACATGGCACTTTGAGCATACAATGATAAAATAATTTTTCCGTTATACCTACAATATTAATTACTAATTTCAAATTATTATTTCAAATCTATTAAAAAGAAGAATCAACAGAAATCATGATAAATTATGAGTTTTATTTATTATTTTCTCGAAGGTGTGTAAAGTAGGTAGTGAACAAATAAAAATAAACAAAAAAATATATGAACTTTACTAAAATTATATTAGTGTAGTAGTTATATATAAACTCGTAATTCTAAAAATATAAAATAATTTAATTTTAGAAATCATAAAAAAATTTAAAATTTGGATCCAATGTTAGCGGTAGCATTAATAGTGTTGTTGTTGATGATGAGCTGAGGGCTAAAGAAGAGGTAAAAGGCTGGTGATTGGTGACTTGATTATAAAGTTAAGCTGCAGACGGCGTACTCAGAAGATTCAGTGTCCTCGCAAATCGAAGTGCAGCAGATGTCTCTTGGACCAATTTGTATGTACAGTGAGAATTTAAACTTTTTGTACTAAAAGGCAATGTGGTTGTGAGTTTGAGTCTCCCTAAGAACAAGGTGAGAAGTTTTTTGAGGAAAAAATATCGGGAGTCTATTTGAAAATAGTCTTTTTATCCTAGGATAGTGATAAAATATTTTTATATATTATTCTCTTTGTACTCCACTAAATGAAATTATACTAGATTATTGTTGTTGGTGTAGCACTAAAAGGCAATGAATGCCATACAACTATTTTGCACTGCCATTTGCCAAGCTGGGAGGTGAGTCTCTGATATGCCTTGAACCAAGAGTTTATCGAATGGGTCATACCAACATGCACTTATATATTTACTGGATGGTATTTGCACTTTGCCAGGGGAAAAAATGGTTACTCTTTATAGTCTTTTTCTTTTAACGATAAAGTAAAATCTTCATACACACTATCTTGTCACTTTACTTGTTATGTAAAATATTTTAATTTATATTTATCATTTTAGGTATATAAAGAGAAGATAACTTTTTTTAATATACTCATCGTATTTATTACTTATTTTAGATTATCTTTTCAAATTTAATAAAATATACATTAATTAATGTAAAAGTTATGGTAAATTATATATTTTATTTATTATTTGTTAAAGAGTTTCAAAAGTTAAAACGTACCAAAGTGAACAAAAGGAGTAGTTGATTTGATATTAAAAAAATTATGACATTATTTTTATTTTTGACGTAAGTGGTAATATAAGCTTATGAGGTAAAACTATATCAACAACAACAATAACAACTACCCAGTATAGTCCCGCAAAGTGGGGTCTGGGGAGATAAAACTATATCATTAAAGGTAAATTAAGAAAAATAAAAAATTTAAAAGATATATAAAAATTTTAATAAAAATATATGAAACAAACAAATAAGAAGGTATGTTATTTAAATTAAAATAAAAAAATATTATACTAGCTATTCAATCTACTACGCACGTTTTGCCGTGGAGTATTAGTGTATTACTCTATGCTTTCATTTAAATGATAACGAGTAAAATGTAACTCGTGGCTAGTCGATCATTTTTACGATTAATTGATACTTCAACATGTTCTACTTTTTCCGTTTTAGTTATGTTAATATATTTTTTAGTACGTCTAAAAACTAATCGTGTTAATTAAAAATAGATGGAAATCATAATTGTCAAGTTTGTGAATACTTAAAGGACTAAAACAAGTAAGTGTACATTTAAAGGACCATCGTAAACCTACTCCCAAAGTTAAGGAACTATTTTTCTTTTTTTCTCAAATATATTGTGTGTGCATACGTTATCATTATCAAGTAGAGAACTTTTTCCGATAAATCTTTATTACGAAGGAAAAATTTTATTTTGTGCTATATAAAATCAATAATTATTGTGTGAAGCATCTTTTTGTCTCAAAATCGTATGGTTTCAAAATTTTTATGAACCCAAATATATAAGATATGAATCCACAAATATATAAGACAAAAATCACTCGCTAAGTATCTATGATGGCAAATTTTAAAAGTTTTTAATTCTGTTAAAATTTCTTGGAAATCCGTGCCTAGATTCACATAAAATAAGGAGTAATAAGTATACCTAGTACTCTGTATTAGTACATAAACATTCACAATTAGAAGTAAGCAAATTCAATTCATACAATTAAGTGGAGCATTAAGAAGGGGAAAGCACGAAACCCGGAACTTCCCATCAGTTTTGGAAGGCGGCGCCGTTACTGAGATGAAAGTATAGCAAACGCATGCACTTCCTGCTTCTTTCTTCATTACACCTCCTCGTGCCCTATACTGTGACGGCGTATTCTTAACGTTCTTATTGTTTTTCTTTATTCTTTTATTTTTCACATTTTTCGACATCACTTATTTTCATTTTCATATTTATTACTACTACTATGTCAAAATATATATTTATCTTAAAATATTAAAAGTTTTATTTTGGTTTGATGTTTGTCTTCAAAACTAACGTACTTACTAACAATTATTAAATATTTACTCACCAATTATAAACATAAAATCACCATTTTGTATTGGGCAAATTTAGTTCTCTACGTCCACGTAGTATCCACATACGGCCTAACTAAAGAAGGCGGCCTTCGCATGATCGACTAAAGAAAGATCGATCTCAGTCAATAAACGGAACAAGTGATATGACTCGCCGTAATGTTACATCGAGCTATGAGACTCGTATATCGATGCCACCAACCCTTGTACTTTTTTGTATTTTTTCGAGGAAGGTCCCTTGGTATATAAAGGGGACATTCTCCCTTTGTAAAGGCTCATGTGTATTTTATTACTGAAAATATACAACTCTCTCTATCTGACTCTCTCTCTCTCTCTAGTGTAAAATCTCCTATTTGTCTCATTGTTCTTATATCTTAGTCATTTCACAATCTCTAGACCATATTACATTTGATTCCGATTGGCTCAAATTATTTTTAATGTTTTCAAGCTATATAAAGTGTTCGAATAACTTTTTAGCCAAACAATTTGGCGCCGTCTATGGGAATTTTGAGAATCAAAGTTGTAGTTTGTCTCTAGAGATCCTTCGAAAAGCACCCTCTACAACCCAGAATGGCCGAAAACAACGCTAAAATGAAGGTTATCCTGGAGGTTAGAACATACCTCACGGACACTCTCAACGCGGCTGGCGAAGGAGATGCCCTATACACGACCCCAATACTCTAATAAGCGTGGAAGCCTTACCCTCCTCATCAGAAGACCTGGTGGTGCCACGAGAAAGAGAAGCTTCAATATCTACCACTAAGGAAGCACCCCCAGAAATAAAGAGACTACTAGAAGAGTGGCTGACAAACACTCTCAGCGATCTAACCAAAAACCCACCTCAAAATGATAGATGCACCCCAACAGTAGATCATGTCGCAACCTAGGATGAGCTCAAGGTCACGAAAACAAACAACGTTACCGTCGATGTCCAAGCTAACGACGGAACACTCGCAGCCATCCTCATAAAGATGAAGAGATGGAGAACGAGAACATGTCACTCTGCGACCAGATGAAGGAACACCAAGAAAGGGTGGACAAGATCCCAGGCGCACCTAAGTTGTTGCCGAAGCAAGACATGGGGAGGTTCGTCGAACAACCCTACACGAAAGGAGTCGCGCCATACCCCATCCCAAAAACCTTCAAGATGCCCCCTACTTTAAAGTATATGACAGGACCACCGACCCCGAGAACCACCTGATACACTATGTTACAGCCGTCAAATGCAACAACTCGTCAAAAGAACAGGTACCATCCGTACTTCTGAAGAAATTCGGTGAGACGCTGACAGGAAGCGCCCTAAGTGGTACTCACAACTGCCGGCCAAGAACATCTCAATCTTTGAGGAGATGGCTGATAAATTCGCTACTGCCCATGCGGGAGCAAGGAAGGCGGAAGCACGGGTCAACGACATTTTTGTTGTGCGTCAAACCCTAGGAGAAGGACTCAGGGAGTTCCTAGCCAGATTCAACAGAGTCAGAATGAGTCTACCTCACGTGTCTGAAGGCATGAGAGTTGCAGCCTTTCAGAATAGGCTCAATAGAGATGGCTCGAAGGCGACCAAGAAGCTACTCAGTCGTCTCTTGAAATATCCCCCCACCACCTCGGAAGAAATACACAACGCCTATTGCGCCGAGGTACGAGGGAATGATGACGACCTCAGCGGCCCGACCCGCAGGTTGACAACAGTACACCCGGAAATTCGAAGGGACCGGCGCAACTAGGGAAGGCGGGAACAAATCCCATGCCTCCGCAGGGAAAGACATCAACCATACATCAGGTCCTCACACCCGCCACCACCAAGGCATACAGATGCCCTGCAACGAATATTGCTCCACTAAGGAGCGACAGAGGTACACCCCCTCAATTATCTGCACATAACTTTTGTGTGTCTCCTTCAGAGGTAGTGTACGCACTAGAGAAGCTGGGCAACAAGGTGCAACGGCCAGCAAAGATGAAGTCCGACCCCGCCACCTGAAAGTCAAACGCCCTGTGCGAGTTCCACCAAGAGCGAGGGCACAGAACGGAGGACTGTATAGGTCTATTCCAGGAGGTAGTCTGAATGCTAAACTGAGGGCGGGAACCGCACCATGGCCCACCAATGCCGCCCTCACCAATGCGCACCATCAGCATGATCATTGGAGACGCCAATGATTCGGCGATCAATCACGTCAAGTTCACCACCACCCACAAGCTGAAGCGAACTATCGCCCACGAACGGTGTGATGACTTCGAAGATAGTATCACCTTCGATAAGTCTAATGCCAACGGTTTGTGTTTTCCTCATTATGATGCTTTAGTTATTACTTTACTCATATTGGATACTGATGTTAAAATAATCATGGTCGATGATGGAAGCGACGCATGTATCATTCATCCAAGAGTCATTGCACATATGGGACTTGAGGATAAAATAATCCCGCTGCATAACACTAACATGTTTCAATAATGCAGTGGAAAGAACCTCAGGCGAGGCGATGCTGCCCATCCTTGCAGGTGGAGTCATTATCGGAGAGCCATTATCGGACGCCCGTGGACGCCCGTGGATACACGCCATGAGAGCCGTTTTATCCAGCTTCTATCAAGTAATCAAATTCCCAACCCCATGGGGAGTGCACTGTATACGGGGAGAGCCCCGCACCGCCCAAGAATTCTATAAGATAGCCCAAGATTACACGAATACCAAAAAACTCCAAGGAGCAAGCGCAGAAGCATAACAATCAGCCCTATCGGGGACTAAGGAACGTCCGACAGAGAACGCCATCGAAGAACCTGAGGAGGTCGAGGCTAGCAAGGCCACGGTTGAAGACGTCGACCCCGTTCCACATAAACAGCAGCGACCCCGCAAAGAAAGCATACATAGGCCACGGCCTCTTAAAATTCAGGTCAATATTGTGAATTTTTATCTAACCATGCAAATTTATTCGATTTTTCTCATGCAGATATGCCAGGAATTCCACGAGAAGTCTCCTCTCACAAACTCAACGTCGACCCATTACACTCGCCCGTGCGATAAATGAGAATAAAATTCAACGCCGCCATTAACGAAGCAGTGAGCGAAGAAGTGGGCAAGTTGCTAGCCAATGGCTCCACTAGGGAATCCAAGTACCCGGAATGGGTCGCCAATGTCGTAACGGTCAAAAAGTAAAACGAGAAGTGGCGGATGTGTGTAGATTTGACCGATCTAAATAAGGCCTGTCCTAAGGACTCTTTCTCGCTCCCCCACATCGACCAGCTAATAGATGCAACGGCAGGTCATGAACTGCTAAGTTTCCTTGATGCATATTCAGGCTACAATCAGATCATGATGGCCGAAAAAGATTAGGAAAATACGACTTTCATCACTCATCAAGGGACATATTGCTATATGGTAATGCCCTTCGGTATCAAGAACACAGGGTCACTTATCAAAGGCTCGTAACGGCAATGTTCAAAGAACAGCTCGGCAGAACCATGGAGGTCTACATCGATGAAATGTTAGTCAAATCATCAAAGAGGGAAGACCACCTCACCCACCTGAAGGAAGCCTTCAAAATATTAAGGAAGATAGTACGAAGCTGAACCCCAAAAAATGCATTTTTGGAGTAGCATCGGGAAAGTTCCTGGATTTATTATATCACAAAAAGGCATCAAAGTCAACCTTGACTAAATCAAAGCCGTAGAGGCCATACCACAAATTAAGAATGTGTAGCCTCCCCCTACTGGTTCGTCTCACGCTCCTCCGACAGGTGCCACAAAATTTTCGGTGTACTGAAGAAAGACCAGGGACTGCAGTGGAACACAGAATGTGTAGAAGCTCTGAAAAGCTTGAAAGCATACTTGTCGTCAGCACCCGTACTGGTGAAAGCCAACCCAGGTGAGCCGTTGCTGATATACTTAGCGGTATGAAAATTCACAGTCAGTGCCGTCTCAGTACGCGAAAATAAAGGTACACAATCTCATATATGTTATATTAGAAAAACGTTAGTGGCGCCAAAACCCGGTAACCCCACCTTAAGAGACTGGCATTAGCCCTCGTAGTAGCTTCACGAAAGCTACGACCATATTTCCAATGCCACCCCTATAAGGGTAGTAACGACCCTCCCCTTAAGAAGCGTCCTACACAAACTGGAACTCTCAGGGCGACTCGCAAAATGGGCCGTTGACCTCAGTGAGCATGCTAAGTACGAGGGTCGACCACGTCGTCTGATTCTGCGGCCAGGCCCCTCGACCCACGAGGGCTCGCCTGAATTATCGTGATACGGGTCCTCTGAGGGGCGTACATGCTAAGTACGTTTGCAGTGTGACCTCCATGCCGACCAACTCCGCATACTTGATAAACATGGCAAGCAACTTATACACTGAAGGAGTAAGCTGGCCAGGGCATACCCCATAATATCAGCAAAAGTCTACTAACATCGGAAGTGGGAGCCTATATCCCAACTTGAAGGGATAGGCATAAAAGACGCAATATCCTCTGCAGTCAGTGTGGACCCTCTCCCCGCTTCTAGCAAGAACAATGTCAGCATAGCCGTCAATGTCCCATTGTTCCCGAAGTTGGTCTATGCCAACTTCCCCCATTAGCGGGGCTTCGTCCACTGGATCCTTTCCACCATCGGCAGTGAAGTCGGTCACCGGGCCCCCCGACAGAGATAAAAACTCGTAGACCAACGGAACCCCTTCGGTATCCACAGGTTCTGCACCTCTTACCGATCGAGATGACCCTTCAGCCACCGAAGGGTTAACCGGAATATTCATCGTATAAATATTTTTAAAACAACTGCTTGCCATTGTTGATAGTAATAAAATAGTAAGATTCGACGGAAATAGATGGTGATTGTAACGAACGAAGAACAAAGACGAAAATGAACTGACAAGAGAAAGAGCTCTTTCATAAATCTTACTCAGACAAACAACAAAAAGGCGAGAGATAAATACCTTAATCATGTATTTATAGGCAACAAAAGTAGCTTTCACGAATTCGAGTGTACATCATTAACTACATGATCAATCGCAAAACAGTTCAGTTCCACATGAATGTGCGACATTATATCAGGCTCCACGAAGCAGTTTTCAGTCACCAATCGGTGTTTCACTTCCGAAACGATTAAAAAGACTTGTGAACATTGAGGGAACGTCTAGTGCACCTTCAAAACTTTGCTCGTCGCCAAACGCATACCAAGCGTGCCGTACTCCCTTCGGCCGCGCAGCACACGACTCATCCGCCAAAGACGACGACTACGCCTTCAAACAAACAAAGATTTAAACGCCATCGAGCTCGACCCCACTCGAAATAAGTTGAAAGGCCAAGCGCTTTCACCAAGGGGGACGATTCGACCTCCCATGAACGATGGCATAGTGTTGATGAACTAATATTAAAACCCCTCTCCCGGTTCATCTCACGCTCCTCTGACAAGTGCCACAAATTCTTCGATATACTAAAGAAAGACCAGGGACTGCAGTGGAACACAAAATATGTAGAAGCTCTGAAAAGCTTCAAAGCATACTTGTCGTCACCACCCCTACTGGTGAAAGCGAACCCATGTGAGCCGTTGTTGATATACTTGGTGGTATCAGAAGTCGCAGTCAGTGCCGTCTTAATACGCGAAAATAAAGGTACACAATCTCCTATCTGCTATATTAGAAAAACTTTAGTGGCGCCGAAACCCGGTACCCCCACCTTGAGAGACTGGCATTAGCCCTCGTAGTAGCTTCACGAAAGCTACGACCATATTTCCAATGCCACCCCCATAATGGTAGTAACGACCCTCATCTTAAGAAGCGTCCTACATAAACCCAAACTCTCAGGGCGACTCGCCAAATGGGCCGTTGACCTCAGCGAGCATGATATTACGTACCTCCATATGACCGCCATCAAGTAGCAAGTCCTAGCCGACTTTATCGCCAACTTCAGCGCGGAAGTCCTGCCAAAGGCAGAGCTCGAGGCACAACGCCGCGTCTTCCGAAAGCAACCAATGGGTCCTTTACACGGACTGCGCCGCCAACGCATTGGGATCTGGATTGGGACTCGTTCTTAAGGTCCCCACGGGTGAAAAAAGAAAGTGTGGTCACACTCCTCCACTCGGCCATCGATCACACCGAGGTACTTTACCTAAACCTGACAGACGGAGTATTACCCGCCGATAAAAAAGATGTAAAGAAGCTTCGCATATAGGCCGTCCAGTACTACATGATCAACGGCGACCTTTATAAAAGGACGTTCGGTAGACCCTTAGCCAAGTGCTTAGGGCCGCAACAATCAAGACATGTACTCGAAAAAGTACACGAGAGCCATTGCGGCGCCCACACGGGAAACCGCATCCTAGTTAGATGCATCATACGCTCCAGCTACTATTGGCCCACCATGAAGAAAGAGGCAATAGAGTACGTCCGCCGATGCGAGCAGTGCCAAAAGTTCGCCCCAATGATATACCAACCAGGAGAACCCCTCCATTCCGTCACATCCCCCTGTCCATTCATCAAGTGGGGAATGGACATAGTCGGCCCGCTGCCCCCAGGGCGAGTAAAGGTACGATTTCTGCTTGTTTTAACTGACCATTTGTCTAAGTGGGTGGAAGCAGGTGCATACACACAAATACGCGAGCTAGAAGTGATCACTTTTATTTGGAAGAACATCATATGCCGTTTTGGCATCCCCAAAGAAATCAACTGCGATAATGGGCGCTAATTCATCGGCCAGAAAATGACTCTATTCTTTGAAAAATGGCACATCAAAAGAATACTATCCATGCCATACCACCTCTCCGCCAACGATCAAGCGGATTCCTCCAACAAAACAATTCTGAACATACTCAAAAAGAAGCTCGAAGGTGCCAAGGGACTATGGCCCGAACTACTACCCGAAGTCTTGTTGGCACACCGAACCACGCCCAAATCTAGCACCGGAGAAACCCCATACTCACTGGTTTATGGAACAGACGCAGTCATACCTTTCGAAGGGGGTGGACCCAGCTTAAGGTACTCACACACCAGCGGATCGAAAAACGAGATCAGCAGACTCCAAGATCTCGACAAAGCCGAAGAAAGAAGAGAACTGGCCCACGGCAGAATGGTAGCTCAGAAACAACAAGTCGAAAGATACTACAACAGAAGGGAAAATATAGGGCCTCTCAAAGTAGGGGATTACGTCCTCAAAGCCAAGACTCTGGCCTCAAAAGATCCAAGCGGTGGAAAATTGGGCACAAACATGGATGGACCCTAAGAAATCACAGCGGCGGCCGTGAAAGGAGCATTCCAGCTCGATAAAAGGAAAGACACTCCAAAACAACTGGAACGTCGCTCACCTCAAGCGTTTCCATTTCTAAAAAGGTGATACCTGAGTCGTACTCTTTTTCACTTACCCGAGTTTTTTCCCAATTGTGTTTTCTCGGGAAGGTTTTTAACGAGGCGGCGAAGGGGCCACCTGGAGATGTTTTGCAGTGTGAGTGCATCATGTCCACCTCTCCATATACACTCCAAGCCTGACATGATACAGGGACTGGATTAGTGACATCTCCAAGTGTATAGAAAGGCTACGACCATCTCCAGATGAATGTAAAGGCTACGACCATCTCCAGATGAATGTAAAGGCTGCGACCATCTCCAAATGAATGTAACATCTCCAGATGAATGTATAGGCTACGGCCATTTCCGGATGAATGAAAAGGCTACAACCATCTCCAGATGAATGAAAAGGCTACGACCGTCTCCAGATGAATGTAAAGGCTACGACCATCTCCAAATAAATGTAAAGGCTACGGCCATCTCCAGATGAATGTAAAGGCTACAACCATTTGCAGATGAATGAAAAGGCTACGGCCATCTCCAAATGAATGAAAATGCTACAGTCATCTCCAGATGAATGAAAAGGCTACAACCATCTCCAAATGAATGAAGAGGCTACGGCCACCTCCAAGTGAACACATGGATATTGCCATCGTGTTCGACAGGCTACGGCCTTTAACTTTACATGGCTAAGTCCATCTGGCTACGGCCTTTATTTTACAGGGCTATGGCCATCGTTTACATGCCTATGACCATCATTTATATGGCTAAGGCCATCAGGCTACGGCTATCAGGCTACGACCTTTATTTTACATGGCTATGGCCATCGCTTATATGGCTAAGGCCATCACGCTACGACCTTTATTTTACATGGCTATGGCTATCATTTACATGTCTATGGCCATCGTTTATATGGCTAAGGCCATCAGGCTACGACCTTTATTTTACATGGATATGGCCATTGTTTACATGGCGATGACCATCGTTTATATGGCTAAGGTCATCAGGCTACGACCTTTATTTTACATGGATATGGCCATCGCTTATATGGCTAAGGCCATCAGGCTACGACCTTTATTTTACATGGCTATGGCCATCGTATACATGGCTATGGCTATCGTTTATATAACTAAGGCCATCACGCTACGACCTTTATTTTACATGGATATGGCCATCGTTTACATGGCTATGTCCGTCGTTTATATGGCTAAGGCCATCAAGCTACGGCCTTTATTTTACATAGCTATGACCATCGTTTATATGGCTAAGACCATCAGGCTACGACCTTTATTTTACATGGCTATGGCCATCGTTTATATGGCTAAAGCCATTAGGCTACGACCTTTAATTTACATGGCTATGGCCATCGTTTACATGGCTATGGCCATCGTTTGTATGGCTAAGGACATCAAGCTACGTCCTTTATTTTACATGGCTATGGTCATCGTGTACATGGCTATGGCCATCGTTTATATGGTTAAGGCCATCAGGCTACGTCCGTTATTTTACATAGCTATGACCATCGTTTATATGGCTAAGGCCATCAAGCTACGACCTTTATTTTACATGGCTATGGCCATCGTTTATATGGCTAAGGCCTTCATTTTACGTGGTTATGACTGTTATTTTACATGGACAAGGCCATTAGGACGCGACTTTTATTTTACATGGCTATGGACATCATTTTCATCAGGCTACGACCTTTATCTGTACATGGCTAGAGTCATCGCATTCACAAGGCTACGACCGCCTATTTTACACGGCTAAAGCCATCAGGCTAACTTTACACCGCTATGGCCGACAAATTCCAAGCAGCTATGGTAAAGAAAAGTACAATGACACACCGAAAGGTGGAAAAGATTACTTACAACAAAAATTATATGTTTTCACAAAGGGGAATAAACACCCCTGATACAAATGAGTATGAACAAGTATATTTACAAGATCCTAAGAAACCACTACCTATCTAGCCCGGCCTGGTCCTCAGGTGGCCCATCCTCATTTTTGGGTGGCACGCCCTGGAAATCCAAGAACTGAACTCCAAGTGATTGATGTCTGCTAAGTTGCCCCGCTCACGGGCCAGTGATTCAGGACCCTAGCCCGCCGCCTCACGAGCGACACTAATTAATTGGTGCCGGTGCTCAACCTCTGCTTCGGACGCCCGACCAGCTGCCAGAAATTCCTGAAGCACGACCAGCCTAGCCTCTACATACCCCCACATCTCGTGCACCTCACGAGACGTATCGACATGCGCGAGAGCTATCATAAGCTCCTCACCCTCGGCCTTCATGGTTTTGAGTTCCTCCGTTAGAGCCGCCACCCAGGTGCGCAATTCTGACGCCTCCTCCACCACAACACGACCGAGCTGCAGCTCCTCGTCCTTGGCCTGTATAAGGACCTCCATCTCCGCGGTCCGAGCAACAGCGGTCATGAGCTGTTCATCCACCTTTTCCAGCTCAGCCACTCTTTTCTTCAATTGCGCCTCGGAATCCACTAGGCCCTCACGAACCATTCTAAAGTTGGAGTCCTGCTTGTACGTGTCGGCCAGGGTTCGATGCGCCTCACGCACCTTGTTGTACTTCTGCGCCAGCCAGTTGTATTTGGCCATCTTCTCTTTTCGACGCCGATCCCTTTCCATCTCCTAGACAAGAGTATTGAAAAGAGACCAGGTAATTACGAGAATATCGCAACCCTAAATAAAGAACGGTCATTAAGTAAAGCAGAAACATACCTGTAAGGCCGCGCCTGCCACCCTTTGGGCCAAGGCTTTATCACTAAGCTCCTCCAGGGTCGTGCGCTTGGCACCGGCGCACAGGAGCGTCATACTGGAGACTGCATCCTCATAGTTCTCCATCAGATTATAGTGATTTGGGAACACTATACGACGAGAATATTGGCCGGCCATCATCTACACTCGGTCCAGGGACCTGCCTCATCTGTTTGCGCCCTCCGTGGCTGCCCCCGAGCCTGCCACATCCACGTCTTCACTTCTCCTTGCCGCGGCCTCCCTCCTAAGATCAGCTCTTCCTGAGAGAATAGCCTCTGCCATAAAGGCCGGCCTTGAAACTGGGCCAGACGGCCTAGCCTTTCCTGCTTGGGTGGCCACGACTTTGCTAGTAAGAATCCGATGTTGCCTCCTCTCCAGCGTCTCCTCCTCTCCCCGGTCCTCCTCCGCAGGGTGCGGAGCAGGCTCAGAGGGGGTCGGCCCGACAGAAGGTGCCCTTACGGGGGCAATCTCAAGGACAACCACTGGTACCTATATGGGCGTTGTCTTAGGTACGACCCCCATCACGGCCTCACATGCTATCTCTGGGGCGCTTCTGATGTATCCTCCTGTGTTAAAGGAGGCGAAGCACTGCCCCTAGAAGTGCCGACGAAGATCAGATCCGCCTCAGGATCAGATGCCGTCTTAGAAGGACCGGCAGCAGCCTTCTTCTTTTTCTTCAGCTTCTTCTTCTTCCCCGCCTTCTTAGAGGCGCGTCGACCTACCAAAACACATGAGAGACGGGTAAGAAAATTATATGGGCCCCCAAACCGTAACAAAGATAAGGTAAAGCCCTTACCAGTCGGACCGTGGAGCCGAAGAAAGTCAGTCCAAGAACGGCTTTCCTCTGCAAACGGTATCAGCGCCTGCACCCACGACCAAATGTCGTCAACACTACGAGGAGGACGAGCAGCCATTGCATGAAAACAACGGAAAACTTTTAACAGTAAGAACCAGCAAAGTATGGTCAAAATAGTAAACATCACGCACAATAATACTTACGTGCGTCATTCCATAATTCTGGAAACCCATTAGGGTTGGGCACAAGGTACTCGGTACGGATGTAGAAGAACCTCGTCCAAAATTTACAATTGGCCTTGTCATCCACATGCGCCACGAAGCTTTTCTTGTCCCTGCTCCTAAACTGAATCATCGAGCCTATCATGAAAACAACATCGAACATTTGCAAAAGGTGATGAATGACCCCTCCTTTACGGCCTTCGCCGCATAAACAGATACCACCCTGCACACCTTCAAGGCGTACGAGGTAAGCAGGGCCGGACACACTCCGAACCAGCGACACAACTCCTCCGCCAAAGGGTAAATTGGAAGGGTGTATCCGATTCAGAAGGCGTATTAGTAGAAAGCACGGTACCCGGGCCTGGGCACATTAGTGTAATCCAGCCCCGCTGGAACCATGTCAACGTGATCAAGGATATCATACGTCTCCCTGAGAGAGGCCAAGGGGGACAACATCATCTCATTATGCTCCCAAGGGTAGACTTTACCCTTATTCAGAAAGTCGCTTCTTATGCTCATATCGCGTGGGAGCAGGTTGGTCGTTGAAAGAGGAACAAAAACTTCCTCGGCCTCCTGTCCGTCCGAGGATGACGAAGCCCTGGTAGAAGCAACGCCCTTGTTTTTGGTATAGTCACGCCTACGTTTAGCCATAGTGAATGATATAAGAAGAAGATACTAAGAGTCGTAAGTTCGATTCTAGAAAAAGAGAATTTCAGAGAAGAAAAGAATAGCAAACACCAGAAAAAAGATAGGGAAAAGAGTGAGATAATACTCTCCTAAAAAGATCGAAAAATGAATCTAGTTCAACTCTCCACCTATTTATAAGAAAAGGTACACGGAAATCGAAAGGGCATGATTCGAAAAATCGGCGCAGGAAACCCAATCGTCACGTCATAACCCGAACCACCTCGGGAGCAGAAGCAATGATCACGCATGTGATCGATGACGTCACCTCAAAATGAAAACCCAAAAAGGAGGTAACATGTCAAATGGCACGATCTTTTTACATACGAACGTTGCTCTCACTGATGTATCAATAGGAGCGACCAAATTTTCATAGGCGTCAAGCACGCATGTCCGTCCATCGGAGACGCCTTTCGACTGCGTCCCCAATAAACGAAGGGACTATCTGCATTGGGCAAATTTGGTTCTCCACGTCCACGTAGTATCCACATATGCCTCACTAAAGAAGACGACCTTGGCATGGACCAAGTGATGTGACTCACCGTAATGTCACATCGAGCTCTGACACTCGTATATCGAGGCCACCAACCCTTGTACTTTTTTGTATTATTTCGAGGAAGGACCCTTAGTATATAAAGGGGACCTTCTCCCTTTGTAAATGCTCATGTGTATTTTATTACTGAAAATATACAACTCTCTCTATCTGACTCTCTCTCTCACTCTAGTGTAAAATCTGCTATTTGTCTAATTGTTCTTATAACTTAGTCATTTCACTATCTCTAGACCATATTACATTTGATTCCGATTGACTCAAATAATTATTGATTGTTTTCAAGCTATATAATGTGTTCGAATAACTTTTTAGTCAAACACATTTAATACTTTTTTGTTCCCAATTAAATTCCGTTTTTTCAACTGTGTAAGATTTTTTTCCCTAGGCTATCACGATTTTAACAAGTTTAAAGTAAAGTGTTATCTTGTTGGTTACGGTTTTAGAAGTCTCGCGTGATCAGAATAGACACAGTCAAACACTCGATAATAATCACATTTATTCCGATATCTTTTTGTTGTTATAATAAAGTGCTATTATACAAGACTTACATTATAATATAACATACAAACAGTTTCGATAAAACTTATTTCTTATATAAACCTGGTGTGTAATATAAGTCTTTTAACTAGTTCAATGAAAATCTCCTTTATTGCTGCAAAAGTAAAAAAGAAATTCACTTTTACATTGAATTACTTTTATAATAAATAACTATTATATAAATATTTTATTATAGAAAGATTTTACTGTATTCTCTAATTTGTCATGCAGAATTTGATTTATTTTACTAATTAGTTCGAAATTTTGAGGAAGATAAGAAAATAGGGGATTATTAGTTAAAAATCCTATAAATATCAAATTGCTTTTCCATTCTTCTCACAACCACGTGAACTATTGACCGTTTAACTCATTAATGTAACCCCCAAAAAGAGAAAAGATAATTGGGAACATCCTCAAGAAAAATTGAGCATCTTTAGATTGAAATTGCTAATAATATTAATCTGAATATAGTCGGACTTTAATGTGAATATGAACACAGAAGGAAATTTAAAAAAAAATTGCTAATAATGTTAATCTATGCAGTACTATATTATTCTTAATAATATCAAAATACATGCCACTAATTTTTAACGACAGGTCACAAGAAGCACACCAAAAATAATTAATGTAACCATCCAAAAGAAAGAAAGAGAACAATTTAAGCTAAGTAACACGGCCCGTGACAATTTGTTTGATCCAAGAAAAGCATTCAAAAACTAATTTTCTCATTTCAGCCATTGTAAAACTAGTTCAAAAACTGTTCCTTTTAGAACTATTCTTTTTCTTATAAAGGACTCCTTAAAAAAATGCCGCACACATACACATACTCAAAGATGAATTTTGTACTAATACTCCTATATAAGCTAATACTATTAGTTGCTTAACCATTTTCAGAAACTATGAACAAGTCCAATTACCACTGTCGAGGGTCTGCCTCTCTTTAATTTAGCTAACGTGTAGTAGATTCTATTTTGTTCAAAGTTATCGTATACTTTATATGCATAAAACAATCAAAATTATTTAAGGGTTAATCATAACAAATCGTAATAAAATAAAGGACCGAATAAAAGGAACAAGAAGCAAGCTTTTTGTATTAACAAGAGATATATGGAGAACTTTTTATTGATGATATTGGTTTGGTCTGCTTCTCATGGAGAGATTCAGAACCTTACAATGATATTCTCTTTCCCATTGTATGTGTTACAATGTTTGTCCTTTCTTCCTTGGAAGTAGTGGAGAAGAAGAAGAAGCAGCCCACTTTTTTAGAGTTTTTTCTCTTAGTATTTATAGCGGTGAATTTTACGAGCTAGCATTGGGTGGCCGTGACCAAGTTTGAGAGGGCGCCTTCGTAATGGCGGATAGGTCGTGGTCTCACTGGCCGAATAGGGTACCATCAAGTACCAATGTTAATAAATGTCCGTACCATTTATTAATCATAAATAGGCTTAAGAATATATTAGTTCCGTTAATTATCATTACAGTCGAGTTTTGACCCATACAGTTAGTCCCTCCGCTCATTGAGGTCGTGCCCTGGACGAGATCGACGAGCGGACTTTGTCGACTGTAATTCAATAAATTTGGAGATGGGGGTCGAATGTTGTTTTGGTCGAAACCGAAGGTGATCGTAGCCGTTTATACACTGGAGATGGCCATAG
The DNA here is from genome assembly GCA_034376525.1 of Nicotiana benthamiana. Lineage (NCBI taxonomy): Eukaryota > Viridiplantae > Streptophyta > Magnoliopsida > Solanales > Solanaceae > Nicotiana > Nicotiana benthamiana. Next base: position 104,700,726 of record CM067335.1, on the reverse strand, counting down.
TCGTATATACACTGGAGATGGCTGTAGCCATTTATACACTGGAGATGGCTGTAGCCTTTATACATTAGTGATGGTCGTAGCCGTTTATACAATGCAGATGGCCATAGCCGTTTATACATTGGAGATGGACGTGGCCGTTTATACATTATGATGGTCAAATGATGTTTTAACTGAGGCCATGATTTTTAGTCGACAACCTTTAACCTCATAAGGTGCTAATATTATCTAGGCGTTATTGCGCTGTCGTTCGGGGAAGGTTAGATTTTTCCCTTTGGCGAAGGCACTTAGCTTTTTGACTTATTTAGTGTGGGGTCGAGCTCTTTTTCATTTGAAAGTGTAGTCATTGTCCTCGGCGGTCGAGTCGTATGTTGTGCGGCTGAAAGGAGTACGAGCACGTTTGACGCGCATTTTGGCATCGTCCAAAATTTGGAGGCATATGGAACGTCCTTTCAATACTTTCAGGTCGTTATAACCGTTTTGAAGGTGAAGCGTAAGTTTACGACTGAAATGTCATTTTGTGATATCTGTCATAATGACACACATTTCTATAGAACTGAGCCGTTTTGCAGTTGGTCAAGTAGTTACTGATGGCTATTGGAATTCGTGAAAGCCACTTGTGTTGCCTATGAATAAGGAGTTGTGTTATTCATTTCTCATATTTTCGTTACTTGTCTAAGTGATATTTCTGAAGGAACTTCCTTTATCGTTAGTTCATCTTCTTCATTGTTGTTCATTTAACACCATCTTTGGTTTTCTCTCGTAGAATCTCATCCTTTTCTTTCCTATCAATCAGCAATGGCAAGTAGTTCTCGCAACAACCTCACTCCGACGACTAACTTCACCGGTGATGCGAGAGAAGATCAGGTGGATGAGGCCCCATTGATAGGGGGAAGCGGGTATTGCCCAGTTTCGGGAACTGTTGGATATCCCCCGCTTCGTCGATATTTCCCTTGCTAGACGCGATGAGAGGGTCCAGATCGATCGTTGAGGGTATTGCGTCTTCTGTGCTTATCCTTTCAAGTTGGAATTTAGGCTCCCTCCTCCTATGTTGGTGATCGACTTCTGCCGTCATTACAGGGTGTGCCAAGGACAGCTCTTTCCATCTTTTTACAAGCTTTTTTCAATGTTTATTAAGTATGCGGAGCTGGCTCGAAGGGAGGTTACGCTCCAGCACATGCTGACTCTTTACGCTCCTTATAGGGTCCATGGTGCCATGATTCGGGTGATCCCTGATGGGACGCTGGGCTTGACTGTCGAATTAGATGAAATGTCGCCGCTGAAATGTCGCCGCTAGCTCTACCCGGAATTCGCAAATGGGTTGAGGTCGTGCTGCCTCATACAATGGGGATTGGCACGTGGGCATCTCTTTGGGAAAAGCATGGTCGTTGGCTCGCTGCTGGTGAGATTTTTGACTTTCTTTTGTCCCATTCTTGTTTTATTCCATTTTGTCTTTTCTTATCAACTTTGTTTTCCTGTGATCAAGGAGGGAACGTTGCATGAGGGATCCTCAACTAGCCTTCCGTAGGCCGGGACTACCCTACTTGTTACAACGCCGACGCCGCATCCGGTTGTTAGAGCGACGTCGATTGCTTATTCGGGGGCTTATTCCCTAGCAGGGACTGCATCTCGAGTTGAAGAGTTTTCAGGGGTCGTGCGTCCTAGGGCAAAGTCGTCTTTGAATGAGACGAGGAGGAAGAGGAGAGGCTGCTAGTTAGGCATAGGGTTTCATTTACACCGGCTCCTACGGTAGTGATAAGTTTGGATTCTCCACCATCGGATGCGGAGGGGAATGTGGTGGCGGCACTTGCCCTTGAGGGTAAACATACAGTGGGGTTGCCCCGGTTGGCTCAGTCCATGATGATACCATCGCTTCGGCGACTCAGTTGACAGTTCCAGTTGTTGAAATGGGAGGTAGTTCCAGAGAAACTGTTTTTGTTGGAGAAAAAAGTGCCATTTTGTTGGCTAGGGCGGGAACCTCAACTTCTCGGTCGGCGGAGGGAGGAAGGGATGTCGCAGGAGAGGAGTACGAGTCCGAGTCTGACTTGGATCTTGACGACATCCACATGTTCTAAGAAGGCCTCACTAACTTGACGGTGCACGCAGAAGGGCGGTTTCGCTATGTTGAGATTCCCACAGAGCAGAACTTGTTGGTTCAAGAGGATAACTTGGTGCCGTTGTTCGGGGTGTTGTGCTCGGAGACAAAACAATCGTTGAGGGGCGTTACGGACGTCGGATTGATGACCGAGGCAACCTTGATGGGCTTTAGGGTACGTATGATGACCTTCTTCCGCTCTCTTTTTGCCTTAGTTTATTTTCCACTTTAATCATTGTCTTTGCTTTGCAAACTTATCTTTTAGAGGTGGAGGGCATTAGCCGAGCCAACATCCACTCGGGGATATTTTTTCATGAGTTTGAAAAATACCGCCGCTACCAGTATCGGTGCCGCGAGATGCGAGAGAATTTGAGGAACGGCCCCCGAAGCCGGGACGTGGTTGAGGAGCTGGCGAGGCAAGAGCTTCAAATGCAGCAAACCCTTGGCCGAGTGAATATCCTCGAGAGGCAATTTTGTCAGAAAGACGAGGAGATGAGACAGAAAGGAGGGTTGCAGCCGACAAGGAGTGCCAGAGTCAGGTTAGGGCGGTATAGGCCTCTGAGACTTTTTGATCGGGTAGGTGATTGCTTTGGAGGCCAAGGTCATTGCCTTGAGGCTACAAGCAAGGGATGCCTTGTCGAGGGTTGGGGCGTTGGAGACGGCGAATCACGTTCACGAAAGGGAACATGAGTTGGAGAGGGCTGATGCTGTCTTTTGAGAGGCGGCGCTAGAGAACCGCATTGCGTCTATGAATGGGACGCCCAAACTATGGCAGATCCGATTACGGCCTTGGAGGCTGAGAATCAGCGCCTGAGGACTCATGGAGCCTCTTCCAACCATGCCTGTAAGCTTTGGACGTTTGCTGAGGCCCATCATGATGTGTACAAGAACTTGTGGGAGTCCGGCATCGCCCATGAGGCTACTTTTGAGGAAGCCCGTATTGATTGTGGCTTTGACCCGGCGATGCCGGGGTTGATGACGGCGCTGGAGGCGCTGATGATGTTGATGGTGGCGATGACGGCGCCAAGTAAAAATGATTTGTTATGTTCTTTCCCTTGTTTTCGTTTCCGTTTGGCCAACTTTTTTTTGTTGTTGTTCCTTCTTCTCTCTTTTTTCTTTTTATTTACAGGCCTTGGCCGGGTGTAAGCGGGGGTGACTCGTTGTAAACTTTTGTAAATATATGCAACTTTATTTTTCTTTATCTGCTTTGTGTTTATTTTGTCGTTTTCTTTTTCCCACGTTATCTTTTGCACGCGTTCATGGGGGGTTTGCCTCAGAGTTTTTCTGGTAGGCGTGTTAATCCCCCTACATGTTTGGTCGTAATGAAGTCAATGAACTTGTCCATGATGACGTTGATGGCCTTGGCATAGGTGACTTTGAGAGTCGTCGAGTCGTTTGCTCGCCTTAGTCAAAAACTAGGTTGGCTGCTAGCCGCGATGGCCTTTGCCATTATTAAATGCTTTTTGCTTATTATTTTGTTTTACTTGGTGTGAGCGAGTTGTAGCTATTATTTGGCAATAACGGCACTTAGACTTAGTCCTAGTTCGAGCGCAGTCGAACTACTGGCCGTGATGGTAAGAACGCGACCTTGTAATTCGACCGGGCCAAATTTTACGTGGCCCGAAGCTCAGTTCGAGTTAGACGTACTTACTTGAATGACGAGTGTTCTTAACTTGTGTCTTTTACCGTTGAAGAACCGGCCTTGCTGCGTTCAATTGGTGAAGGTGCTCGAACAAAATCCTGGTTCAAACGCGGTTGAATTGTTTAGATTTGAGGGAGAGGGTGTCTAGCCTTGTAGTTCGAGCGAGATTGAGCTCATGCAGTTTGCTAGAGAAGGTGTATGGTCTTTGCCTTGATTTGACCGTGGTCGAATTTATAATTTTTGATGGCGAGAGCGCATAGCTAGAGTCTCGGTTCAACTTGTAGTTGAACTTGTAAATTTTCATGGCGAAGGCGCGTGGCCTGAGTCCCAGTTCAACCTGTAGTTGAAATTTCAAGTTTTTATGGCGAAGGCGCATGGCCTGAGTCCCAGTTCAACTTGTAGTTTGAACTTGTAATTTTTGATGGCGAAGGCGCATAGCCTGAGTCCCAGTTCAACTTGTAGTTTAACTTGTAATATTTGATAGCGAAAACGCATGGCCTGAGTCCAAAAATTTTTGATGGCGAAGGCGCATGGCCTTAGTCTCGATTCAACTTGTTGTTGAACTTGCAAATTTTGATGGCGAAGGCGCATGACCTGAGTCCAGTTCAACTTGTAGTTGAACTTGTCATTTTTGATGGCGAAGGCGCATGGCCTGAGTCCTAGTAAGTTGAACTTGCAAATTTTGATGGCGAAGGCCTGAGTCCCAGTTCAACTTGTAGTTGAACAAGCAAATTTTCATGGTGAAGGCGCATAGCCTGAGTCTCGGTTCAACTTGAAGTTGAACTTGCAAATTTTGATGGCGAAGGCGCATATCTGAGTCTCAGGTCAAATTGTAGTTGAACTTGTACATTTTGATGGCGAAGGCGCGTAGCCTGAGTCACAATTCAACTTGTAGTTGAACTTGTAAATTTTGATGTCAAAGGCGCGTGGTCTAAGTCCTAGTTCAACTTGTAGTTGAACTTGCAAATTTTGATGGCGAAGGCACATGGTCTGAGTCCCAGTTCAACTTGTAGTTTAACTTGCATTTTTTTTATGGCGAAGGCGCATGGCCTGAGTCCCCGTTCACCTTGTAGTTGAACTTGCAAATCTTTTATGACGAAGGCGCGTGGCCTGATTCCCAGTTCAACTTGTAGTTGAACTTGCAAATTTTTGATGGCGAAAGCGCATGGCCTTAGTCTCACTTCAGCTTGTAGTTGAACTTGTAAATTTTGATGGCGAAGGCGTGTGGCCTGAGTCCCATTTCAACTTGTAGTTGACCTGGCAATTTTTTTTAGCAAAGGCGTAAGGCCTTAGTCTCGGTTCAACTTGTAGTTAAACTTGTAAATTTTGATGGCGATAGCGCGTGGCCTGAGTCCAGTTTAACTTGTAGTTGAACTTGCAAATTTTTTATGGCGAAGGAGCATGGCCTTAGTCTCGGTTCAACTTGTAGTTGAACTTGCAAATTTTGATGGCGAAGGCGCATGACCTAAGTCCCAGTTCAACTTGTAGTTGAACTTGTAATTTTTGATGGCGAAGGCGCATGGCCTGAGTCCTAGCTCAACTTGTAGTTGAACTTGCAAAATTTGGTGGCGAAAGCCTGACTCTCAGTTCAACTTGTATTTGAACTTGCAAATTTTAATGGCGAAGGCGCATAGCCTGAGTCCCGATTCAACTTGATAGTTGAACTTGCAAATTTTGATGGCGAAGGCGCATACCTGAGTCTTAGTTCAACTTGTAGTTGAACTTGTAAATTTTGATGGTGAAGGCGTGTGGCCTGAGTCTCAATTCAACTTGTCGTTGAACTTGTAAATTTTGATGGCAAAAGGCGCGTAGTCTGAGTCCCAGTTCAACTTGTAGCTGAACTTGTAATTTTTTTACGGTGAAGGAGCATGGCATGAGTGGCAGTAAAACTTGTAGTTGAACTTGCAAATTTTTTATGGCGAAGGCGCGTGGACTGAGACCCATTTCAACTTGTAGCTGAACTTGCAAATTATTGATGGCGAAGGCGCATGGCCTTAGTCTTGGTTCAGCTTCTTGTAAATTTTGATGGCGAATGCGCGTGGCCTGAGTCCCAGTTCAACTTGTAGTTGGTTCTACTTTCCTTACACGACCCATTGTCATGGGTATGGGGAGTTAGAGATCAGTTTCGATTCGAGATCTCGCACCATTCGTGCGTTTTTTTCTTGATTAGTTTGCGCTGTTTGCCCGGTGATAATTCTTGTTCTGAGATGCATTTGTGCTGTTTTTTCGGCAGGATCCTGTGTTTAGGATGTGGGGGTACCTTTTGCGTGTTTTCCCCATTGGGGGGGGGGGGGGCGGTGATCTTACATCTTTCTTCTTCTTCCTCTTTTTTTTGAAAGCGGAGGGATGAGGGGTTCAGATTCTAGTCAAAACTTTCGGGTTCATTTACCCGATGTGCCGCTTTGACTCGTTCAAGTTGAGTTGCCTTCCCGTTCGGGTGTTTTCTTTCCTTTTTGTTCAAGAATGAACTATGCAATTCTGCTATGCAATCCCCACAGACGGCGCCAAATCATTTTTCTCAAAGTTATCATGCACTTTATTTTATTGATGATATTGGTTTGGTCTGCTTCTCCTTGGAGAGGTTCAGAACCTTACAAAGATATTCTCTTTCCCATCGTTTGGGTTACAATGTCTGTCCTTTCTTCCTTAGAAGTAGTAGAGAAGAAGAAGAAGAAGCCCCGCTTTTTAGGGTTCTTTCTCTTAGTTTTTATAGCAGTGAACTTTGCGAGCTAGCACTGGGTGGGCGTGACCACGTTGAGAGGGCGCCTTCATAATGGCGGATAGGCCGTTGCCTCACTGGTCGAATCGGGTAACCATCAAGTACCATTGTTAATAAATGGCCGTATCATTTATTAATCACAAATATGATTAAGAATGGATTAGTTCCGCTAGTTATCATGGAGTCGAGTTTTGACCCATACATATTCCAAATTTATTTTGAAAGTCTTATATGGGTGAAGTTTAATTTGAAGATGAAAATATATTTGGACATACGTTTTCAAAATATATTTTTCAACTTTATTTTAGAAAGACATGTATATAATACCTAAGTTTTGAAATTTTTGCCCAAAATTAGCAATTATGGTGATTTTGGGATTCGAGATTTTGCCAAATATGGACAAAATTTATAGCCAAACATGAGTTGTGAAAATAAATTTCAAATTAACTTGATAAAACTCATGGTCAAACGGGGCTTTAGTATCAAGTAAATAAAAATCGTTAGACTAAAGTCATTTACTTTCATTTGTTTTCATGCTTTTCCCTTTTCATTTGTTAGTTTGGAGTCTAAATAACAAGAAAATAAAAATAAAAATAAAAAACTCTCCCCTCCTGCATGATAGTAACTTATTCCTTTTTTTTTCTTTTTGTGTTCATTCGTTTTGCCTTATTCTATATCTGGCTATATATTGTCCTCTTAAAATGTTGTGCTTCAAAAGAAATATACCACCAAATAAATTTTATTAAAAATTTAAAGTGGAAGAATTTTGTTTCTCTAAGAGGGGACTTCCTAATACAATAATCGATACCCTTGAATTCTCTGGAATGATAGAGAAGTCCCAAGAGAGAAATTTAATGGCAACAATAGCAATTAAATACTATTTTCGAATCACAATAAATAATTAATTTATTTTGAACATTTTTATTAAGAAAATATTAAATTTTAAAAGAAAAATAGTTAGGAATTGTTTGGTTGAAATACGATATATAATGATACAAGTTATGTCGGTATCAGTTATGCTGAGATTAATTATACTAGAATTATTGTTTATTCATTATTTGGTATGTTGTATTAAAAATACTAATTGCATAATTTCTAAGCAGAAAGTATAAGCTATACCGGTGCAAATTATCCCGCCTTCTACCAGGGATAAGTTATTCCGATGTTAAAATTAACACCAGAATAACTTATACCTGATTTGCTAACCAAATATAGTATTAAAGTGACATTAAATTTTTATATATCACCCTTATACCTTCTTATACCTCATACGAAACAACCCTAGTGTGTAATGAGAAGAGTAAAAGACTTTTAACGATATATACATAAGGGTAATTTTTAAAAAATAAATTAAACTTTTTTTTAATTATAGAAAATTGACACTTAATTTAGATTAAAATAAAAAAATAAAAATTAATCACTTATCATGGAACGAAAAGAATAAAACGTAATCGATATTCCACTTGGCTGAAGTATATCAAACAAAAATGTTGTTAACAATAAGATTATGTTTTCAGAAGAGAAATTTGAATACAATGAAATTTTCATGTTTATGGGAGTAACTGTTGTGTCCAATTAAATCATCAATGACCCTTCATAATCATACCCAAAAGTAGGCATTCAGCGCAACCTAAAAGTCAAATCTGCCCCTAGATGATGCACTTTACTTGGGTAAAAAGAAAGGCTACTTCGATTTTCACAATTAATTAAAACCTTTTAAGTATTCTTATTAAAGAGGAAGCCAAAGGGTTGAGAGTTATCGGAAAATGTTGTGAACGAAGAACAAACGGATTTAAATTCCTGTTTGGAACAAAATAATTAGATTTCTTTTATAGAATATATAATTATGCTCTTAAGAGGGAATCTGTATAATTATGTCGTGATTATTAAAAATAATTGTCTTAAATTCTGTTTTATATAAAAATTTAAGACAAAATTAATTATTATTTTCTTATTTTATATTAATATTAATTATTCTTGAAAATTATAAATATTTTAATTAAGAGTAAATATTAAATGAACAGAGATTATATCCTAAGATATAAAAAAAATAAAACAATCAATAACCTCTCTAATTTAATATTTTCTTAAAAAACATATAAAAAAGAATCACATAAGATAATTTGACATTGGAGTATTACTACTATGTTATAAACTAAAGCAAAAGACAAGAACAATATAACAAGAACAATAGCAATAGAGAGAAGAGTAGAGAGAGTTCTTCTTATTGAGTTGAGAGGGGTGAATTACAATGGTAGAGAGCACCTCTATTTATAGGGAGGAGGAAGATCTTGCTACCAATAATAGGACTCTAAAATCTCTCTAATTAAGTACATTAAAGACATTCACCTTAAATAGAAGTGTAAGAATCTTCTATTTCATAACACTCCCCCTTGAATGTCTATTCAATGATGTGCCTCATAAAACCTTAAAACCAAAACCCAATGGGAAAAATTAAAGTAAGGAAAAAGAGTACACATGTTTGAATATGCGCCTATTGGTTGCCTCGTTAAAAACCTTGCAAGGAAAACCCAGTGGGAAAAAACCTTGTAAGGGAAAAAGAGTGCAACGCGCATTGACTCCCCCTAATGAGTACATCAATTTATATCCTTGAGCATTTGCATTCCAACCTTGTGCATCATCTTCAAAACGATCTTTGGTAGATATTTGATAAATAAATCAACCATGTTGACTTGAATAAATATTCCGCACCTTGAAATCATCACTCTTGATAGATATGAACATCTTCATATAATGTTGTGGAATAGCTCTTCAATATCTCCATAGATGCATTCTCAATGCCATCATGCTTATAGTTATAGCAAGATACATATGTACACAAATTGTACTTAGGATGTAGTACTTCAGGACCAAGAATTGCATATGCTTCAAGCAACTTAAATCTTTCAAGTTAAGTCATGTAAGTCACATAATAGACTTTAGCTGCATATCAAAGTTTCATGTCATGCTAAACAAATAAGGTATCGAAAATTGACTATACATACCTTTGCCTTTATACTTTCAAGCATATGAACTATAGGTTCAAAAGCTACATGTCTTTCATATGGAATCAATTCTTCTTGAATTGTATCTCTTCCATTTAGTTACTTTCTTTGGGTCAGCAAATGCGTATAGCATGCTTTGCAATATGTTGCAATTGAATTATTCCTTTTATGAACTTCAGGTTCATATCATGATATTCGGGGATATACATATACAAATGATAATTCATCCCATGTAACCTTTTCTCAAGTGTTTATCATGTCTCCCCCTCATGTTAGTAAAGCTAACTTGTTTCCTCAACTTTGGGAAATCATCTTTGTGCATTATGTCAATATACACAGCACCTTAATATAAGATGAAATTATTTGGTTCCTGACCCTGAACCACTTTTGAGGGGAGAATATACTCTTGTATACAACTTATATCAAACTGATATATACAACTTCGTTCTCATAAGGAACAGTTTAGCTATTAAGTGGAAGCACTCAATAATTATCTTGCTAAACCAACTTTGATATAAACCAACTTATCAAGATGAACTGTCTTGAGTAGAGAATCTGGAAACTATGCTCGAAGTTAGATTACTGAGCGATTTACCCCGCAAGCACCGGCCAGGCTGCGGGTCAATAACAATTGCGCATGTAACCATTCCATAGATGCATCATATGTGGTATACATGGCAGGTGAATGGGCCCATATTCACCTTTGATATTTCCAGAATTTATGGGCTTCAACCCGAACTCTTTAGTTGGTCAGTTCATTAATGAGAACAAGTGATACAAGAGTATTCGTAAAGAACTTTCTAGTTCTTTAATATTCACCTATGTGAATTTGCACATCATACTTAAAATGAGATGGCTAACATGAATGCCAACTGAATAAATTATCAATATTGGTAAACTTCAAATTTACACCATGACATGTGCACTTATCAATAAACTTCGGGTTTATTATGACATGGGTTTTATACCAATAGATATCCACTTTATTGTGGCATTCTTTCGTTTGTGTAGTACAAACTGGAGAACAAAGCGGGTAGCTTTTCATATACAAATTACCCCGCTACAAGTTGTAGTAATAGGAGAATCAAAGCCTTCCTTTATTTATAGTCTCAATATCATCAATCGCCTTCGCGTGTACTTTTGGAAACTGGATAAGTTTCTTTGAGACTTACTACAGCACAATACTCAATTGTGTTTCTCCAACATAGTAATAATTGGCTCTTCGAGAGCTCTCAATTAATTTTGTACTACCACAGACTGAGGTTCGAGATCCTCACATTCTTGCATTCCGTATTTTCAAGAGTCTCAGGCTCAATAGATTCTTCGTGAATCTCGGAATTAATCAAATCATGAGCGTCCTCATGTGATTCTTTCATAGTGTCATTTAGATCGTTCTTTTTCCTCTTTCTAGGATTTCGATCTTTGGAACCTAATGGTCTGCCACGCTTCTGGCGTGCATTTGACTCATTGGATATGACACTAGATATTTGTCCAATAGGGACTTTAATACGGATCGGAACATTTTCCGCGTGAATGTGGGATTTCGTTATCCTCTTCAAGTTCGTAAATGCGTCAGGCATTTGATTTGCTATTTTTTGCAAATGGATAGTCTTTTGTACCTCTTTCTTTCAAATAGAGGTATGTGGATCAAGATGAGATAATGATACATTTTTCCACAAAATTTCCCATTTGGTTTCACCGACTTCTCCCCCTAATTTTGGGAAAAGTGTCTCATCAAATTAACAGACTGCAAATAGTGCAGTGAACAAATCTCCTGTCAATGTTTCGAGGTAGCGAATAATGGAGGACGATTCATACTCAACATATATTCCTAACCTTCTTTGCAAACCCATTTTGGTGCGGGATGGCGGTGCTACAGGCACCTATACTGCGCATCCAAAGCTTCTTAAATGGGATATATTGGGTTCATGACCCAAAACCAATTGCAATAGGGAATATTTGTGATAATTCGTCAGTCAGAGACGAACTAGCATTGCTGCATGCGAAATGGCGTGACCCTAAGCCGAAGCGGGCAGCCGACAAAGTAGCATTGCTGCATGCAAAATGGCGTGAACCCAAACCGAAATGGGCAGCCTCGTTTTCATGAAGAATTCAAGATTATTCTCATCTATTATCCATTAACTTTGCAAACGCAAGGTTGCGTGATGGCAACAAGCACACATTAGACCATCTACAGGATGCGTCTATCAAGACCATGAAATACCTAAACTACCCACTAGGTGGGTGAATAGGTCCACAAATGTCCCCTTGTATACGTTCCAGAAACTGGGGTGACTCAGTCCCAACCTTTGTTGGGGATGGTCTGATAATCAGCTTGCCTTGATAACACGAAGTGCAAGGATATTCATTATTTGAAAGAATTTTGAAATTCTTTAACGGATGCCCATATGAGCTTTCTATAATCCGTCTCATCATGGTTGATCCTGGGTGACCCAGTCGATCATGCCAAAGTACAAATGTATTGGACTCAGTATTCTTTAGATTTACTGTTGAATGTGCCTCAATTGCACTAATTCTTGTCCAATACAGGCCACAAGATAAAGACGGGAATTTCTCAATAACCCTCTTTTGGCCGGAGACATTCTTTAAAGTGAGGACGAGATATTCAAGATTATCTTCATCCATTGTCTCAATATTGTAGCCATTCCGGCGTACATCTTTAAAACTCAACAAGTTTCTTCTTAGACTTGGAGGAGAATATTGCATTCTCTAAGATAAACGTCATGCCTTTGGGCAGAGTTACATTTGCTCTTCCGGAGCCTTTCAATCAATTTACTTCCCATGGTATGACATACAAAAGGAATACATGAACATAAGAATAAACAAGTTCAATTCTTTTGTGTCACATAATATTTTCAAAATCTGCTACTAACAGTTGACTAACAAAATCAGATATGTTGTCCATAATCAATTACTATGCAGTTTGAAAATTTCAGCGTTTTTCATAAGACAATCGATTATTAAACACACAATCGATTGTTGGAACATAGACAATCGATTGTTAAACATAGACAATCGATTGTGGATGATTTTTGAAAAATTCCAGATTACACTGCCTAACGACAATCGATTGTTAGATATAGACAATCGATTGTGGGTGATTTTTGAAAAATTCCAGACCTCACTGTTTCAAGACAATCGATTGTTAGACAAAGACAATCGATTGTTGGCTATTTTTGAAAAATTCCAGAACACACTGTTTCAAGACAATCGATTGTTAGCCAAAGACAATCGATTGTTGATCAATTGTTTTTCAACTTTAATGCGAAAATAGTTGATAATCGACTAGTTTTTCAGGCTAGTCGATTACCCCCACTGGAGAATAAAAGTTTTATTGATATTTGAACATATTGAAGATATTCTATAGAACTACTGCTAACATTGCATCATGAACTAGCTAATACGAGCTAATACTAATGACTATTAGATTATTCACTAACTAATACAAATAAGTAGAACAAAATCAAATAACTCCATCTTCTTTCATCATGGTCCCATCGCCGATTAGGTGGTCTATTTTCCCCTCGGGTTGCTCAAAGAAGTCTGCCACATCCAGGTGGGTGATGTCCTCATTGTCGTCATAGACAAAGTTTGTTTCAGGGCCTTTTCTCTTTCGAGATGCTTGATAAAGGTCAACCAAGTGTCTTGGTATACGGCAAATCTTTGACCAGTGCCCTTTCCCACCGCAACGATAACATATAGTTTCTGAACTATTTGCCTTAGGATCTTCGGGATCCCGTTTCTGCTTTCGGTGGTTATCTCTCTTTGGGGGGTGACGGACTTCTTTGGAATTTCTTCCTTGTCCACGTCCTTGGCTTTGGCCCCGTTTATGACCGTGATCATGGTCCCTTTTATGTTTGGCATAATGCGAGTGCACCATATCTGCTTCAGGCAGTGGTGTAGACCCAGTTGGTCTATTTTCGTGATTTCTCATGAGCAGGTCATTATTTCGCTCAGCCACTAGTAAGAGAGAAATCAGTTCAGAGTACTTCGTAAAGCCTTTCTCTCGGTACTGTTGCTGCAGTACCATATTGGAGGCATGAAACGTTGTAAACGTTTTCTCAAGCATATCGTAATCGGAGATGTTATCTCCACATAGCTTCAGTTTAGAAGTAATTCTGAACATAGCAGAATTATATTCAGAAACGGACTTAAAGTCCTGTAGCCTCAGATGGGCCCAATCATATCGTGCTTGTGGCAGAGTGACCAACTTCAGGTTGTCATATCTCTCCTTTAAGCTGTTCCACAAAACGAGTGGATCCTTGACAGTGAGATATTCAATCTTCAAACCTTCGTCAAGGTGGTGGCGCAAGAAAATCAAGGCCTTCGCACAATCTTGGGTGGATGCTTTTTCTTTATCTTTGAGGGTGTCTCCGAGACCCATAGCATCTAGGTGGATTTCAGCATCCAACACCCATGTCATATAGTTCTTGCCCGAAATTTCAAGGGCAACGAACTTTCTTTTCATAATGTCAGACATACTCGAAAATTAAATTAGGAAGAGGGAAAATACCTTGGATTTTCGAGAATGATACTTGAGACGGTAGAGTCTCGTGCTGATAACGTGTTATAAACTAAAGCAAAAGACAAGAACAATATAACAAGAACAATAACAATAGAGAGAAGAGTAGAGAGAGTTCTTCTTATTGAGTTGAGAGGGGTGAATTACAATGGTAGAGAGCACCTCTATTTATAGGGAGGAGGAAGATCTTGCTACCAATAATAGGACTCTAAAATCTCTCTAATTAAGTACATTAAAGACATTCACCTTAAATAGAAGTGTAAGAATCTTCTATTTCATAACATACTATTAATAATTCTCTATATAAATAATACTATATTAATTTCCTTTAATAGTACTATATGATTCATAAAAAAGAATATTAATTAATTTTCTTATAACTCCTCTATTTAACCGTTGTCTCACGCTCTTGGTCGTCTCCACACCTCCACTGCCACCTTCTCCACTCCTCTTCCTCCCTCTCTGAACCGGTAACACATCGTAACTACTCGCCACCTGCAAAAACAAAAGAAACAACGCAATCATTGTAGATCAGAAATGTATTCTGAATGCTCTCTGTTCTTCATTCCTTCCACAGCTGTCCTCAACTATGAGCTTCTTCTCTTCTTTCTGCTCTTTCTTGCTGCCTTTGCCTTATGGCTTAGGCCTGGTGGACTTGCTTGGGCTTTTTCTAAGGCCCGTGTATCCATTCCTGGACCATCTGGTTTACCTGTTCTTGGCTTGGTCTTAACTTTCACTGGTTCTCTCACTCACAGACTACTCGCAAAACTTTCTAATAGCTTAATGGCAGAATCTTTAATGGCTTTTTCAGTTGGTTTTACTCGTTTTGTAATTTCTAGTAAGCCAGAGACTGCTAAGGAGATACTCAATAGCTCGGCTTTTGCTGATAGGCCAGTGAAAGAGTCTGCTTACGAGCTTCTGTTTCACAGGGCGATGGGATTTGCGCCTTATGGAGAGTACTGGAGGAACCTCAGGAGAATTTCAGCCACCCATTTGTTCAGTCCTAAAAGAATAGCTTGTTTCGGTGAGTTCAGGAGAGAGATAGGTACAAAGATTGTGACTGATATTGCAAGTTTGATGGAGATAAATGGACATGTTGAAGTGAAGAGGGTTTTGCATTTTGGGTCGCTGAACAATGTGATGAGGACTGTGTTTGGAAAATGTTATGATTTTAATGGACAAGATGGGTTGGCGTTGGAGTATTTGGTGAGTGAAGGATATGAGTTGCTGGGGATATTTAACTGGAGTGACCATTTTCCTGTGTTGGGGTGGCTAGATTTGCAAGGTGTAAGAAGAAGGTGCAAAGAGCTTGTGGCGCGAGTTAATGTTTTTGTTGGTACGATTATTGACGAGCACAGGTCTAAGAGGGCTGAGTATCCTGGAAAAGTTGCTGATGAAGGTGTGAGTGACTTTGTTGATGTCTTGCTTGATCTGGAAAAGGATAATAAACTCAGTGATTCGGACATGGTTGCTGTTCTTTGGGTAACTTTTCTTTTACTTCTGACCTAATTCTACTTATATTTTCATTGCCGAATAAACTTAGTTTTATTTATATTCTATGTGTACTATATGGTTGTATGATTTTCTTTTCATATATTTCATTTTTTTTACGTTATTGTTAATGCTCATTTAGTGGTGTGCAACAAGAACGTGTCAAACTAGTAGTTAATGTTCGGTTTTTATGTGGTTGTCTTTTTAGATGTTTTATGCGTGTGTTTGTTCATCTGTTTTGCAGTATCTCGCTTTTGCTATCTTCCATTGTTTAGTTCCCGATTCTTCTGTATAAAATTCTCAAATATTACTGTTAAATTGTCTCTTTCTTGTATTGTTGAGATGAAGAATCTGAATAATTTTAGCTTTAGCTTTGCATTATAGGGACAGTGCTATTATTCCTCTTGTGATTTTCTTAATATCAAACTGTTTTAACTATTTCGTAGTAATGTTATGTTCATAACGATGGGATCGTGTTTATTATTGATGGAATTGACACATATTACTTCACCAGGAGATGATTTTTAGAGGGACAGATACTGTGGCTATCCTTCTTGAGTGGATTCTTGCTAGGATGGTACTACATCCTGATATTCAAGCTAAAGCTCAACGTGAAATTGACGCTGTTGTTGGAAAAGATAGAGTTGTATGCGATTCTGACTTGCTTAATCTGCCTTATCTTCAAGCTATAGTGAAAGAGACTCTCAGAATGCATCCCCCTGGTCCATTACTTTCATGGGCTAGGCTTGCAATTCATGATACAAACGTTGGTCAGCACTTCATCCCGGCTGGAACTACGGCCATGGTTAACATGTGGGCAATTACTCATGACGACAAGATTTGGTCACAACCCGAAGAATTTATACCAGAAAGGTTCTTGCAGGATGATGTTGCTATTATGGGTGCTGATCTTAGGCTGGCACCGTTTGGGTCGGGGCGGAGGGTGTGCCCGGGGAAAGCAATGGGACTTGCAACTGTTCAGCTTTGGTTGGCTCAGTTACTTCAAGAATTCAAATGGGTTGCTACTGAAAATGGTGTGGATTTGTCTGAGTGTCTTAAGTTGTCAATGGAAATGACTCATCCTTTGGTTTGCAAGGCTGTTTCTAGGGTTCATTGAAAGTATTTTTGGTTGATTTGTATGGTTTTGGGATTATTATAATTAGCCTGTTAGTCTTCCTTGATCTCAGCCTGGTTTTTGGATCTTTAGACGGGGAGATCAGACTTGTTTATATATTATGCTAATAGCAATAGTATTATTTTTATGTTGGTCTTTTGGTCCTCTATGTTAGGAATTTGTTGTTGCCTTTGGTGTGGTCTATTAGACTTTCAACATGCATTGTACACAGCTTCCATTCTACATATCCAAAGCAGTATAAGTTCTATGTTTCATTATATTTCTATAAGGTGCGTCTTTGCTCTTTATGTTGCAAATTAACTTAAAACGATATATGTTGAATACATGTTGTCCTTGTGCAACTTGACTTAATGTTACATGTGAACATAACAACAACAGCAACTCAGTATAATCCCACTTAGTGGGGTTTGGGGAAGGTGAGGTGTACGCAGATCTTACCCCTACAGAGGCCGTTGCCAAATAAGAACCCCGGCATCATTCCCTCCAAGGTCTAGGTAATTGTTTTATATCCCTTTTTTGAGTAAACAGTACCATGCAAATGTAAATAGCCTTTCTCTTTGGCGGAGCAATTGCTTATTACATGTTAGGCTTTCTGTCTCCCTTTATATGTCCTGTCAACACATGTAAAATTGGGGCTCTTCTCTTGATCCATGCCTTGTCTAAGTTGTGTTGATTTAGATTAGGAAATGGGGAGACAACTAATTCATGGCGTTTTGTATTATGACCATTAATAATAATAAAGTGCAATGCTAATTAATTATTAGAAGACCGTTTCAAGTAACTGAAGAATACTTATGGTATTACCTACTGGAATTGTGCATAATTGTCACGGATAATTAAGGTTCTGATAATCATCTCTTTCCGGAATTAGGAAAACATTTCAATTTCTCGATATCATGTGGATTACTGGTCTGTATTAGCAGCAATTGGTATAGTTGACAATATATTAGGGTGTGGATGCTGGAGTAGAAAAAGAAGTGAATAGAATCCAAGAAAACAACAAGACCAAATAAGGAAGGACTCTTTTAACTTAATTGACGATTCGTAATATATGAATTATTTAATTGAGTAAATATAATTGCATGTAGATCATTTTGTACTGAATAATAATAAAATAGTTGTTATGATGTAATTGTGATATCCAAAATTAAGAATAATTTATTAGCACTATTAATTAGTATGCAGGCACACTTTTAATTTAAATGAACCCTTTTATGATATTTAAGGACATTTTTAATTCAGTAAGTAAAACAAGAGATGTCGCAACTTGAAAAGTAATTTTATCATTTAGTTGATCTTAACCAAGTTTATTAGTACTTGTATTTTGTTGATAAATATTCTATGGTGTCATGCAGGTAATTTAGTATTTTATGCATAGAACCGATCATTGTTATCCGAAATGCAAAATTTTTTAAATGATAAAAAGCAAACGAATCTCAAAGTTTGTGGTTTATATCAGTGTGAATTTTGTAGCTGTTATAAAATACGTCAATTTTCAAAAGGAAGTTAAAAGGATAAAAGTAGCATTAAAATCTATTCATTTGTCTTTCTGGGGCATTAGCCCAGACAAAGATTAGAGTGTACAAAGAATAATTTGGAAAACCTGGGATGTATTTAAAATTAATCGAGAGTGTTATACCCTAATCCATAATTATGAAACAAGATCCTCATACGAGCAGGGGCGGATCCAACTTATTGAATGTGAGTTCCCATGAACCTCAGCAGCTTTTGCGTATATCATCTATATGTATTAAAAAATTCACTAAATATCTATACATATTTGATTGTGAATCCAATTATTTATTGTATATTTATTTAAGATCATTATAGGAACTCATTAACTTTAAATCATGGATCAGCCTTTGCATACGAATGTATAAGTTTTTAATAAGCGAAATTATAGGTTTATAGTCTCCTAATTGGTCATAAACTTATAATTGTGCTAACTTGCTTGTCCCTTTTATCAGCTTTATTCTTGGCTTTGCTTTATTTTGTGCTCTATTAATTCCTGGCTAGAAAGCATAGCCTTTTGAATGGAAAAGAAAACTACAAAGATTCTCTTGCTATACTGCTTAAAGGGAATTTTGATTATATTGTGGGAATTTGGTTTTATGAGATAATAACAATTAACAAACAACAAAATGTGGTAGAAGCAAACGAATGATTGAGGAATAAGAACACAAACGCACAAACAATGATATGGTTCACCTCTTTCGAGGGTATCTAAATCTTACCAGCCATAATCGTAGAATAATTTCCTTTTTTTATAATTATACCCATAATAAAGCTTTTCTCCTTTTGCCCACCTGTAAAAGAAAGATGCATTTTGGATTTGGATATTCAATATTCACTCTTATTTTCCCCATCCAAATCAGTGCAACTTGCTTTTGCCTCTTCTCTTTAATTGATTCTCACCCAAGACATTTTCATCTTTTAATTTACTTACTATTCTTTTGCTCCTCCATGAACTAACACACTCTAGATGTTGCAAAGATTATGACCCCTTTTTAAACTTGATCCAATCAATTTAACTCGAAATGATTCACTAAACTATTGGGTCAAAATAGTATGACCGAACGACTCAAAATGCAACCCGGCTCAAACATATACTATAAGCTTTAGGATTGCGAACTATAGATTTTTTGAAGAACTTTAGCTAATAATTTAAAAGAAAGGAACATTAGAGCAAAAGCAATATAAAGGAGACTGTGTTGTATCATGTTGGAGGGTTAAGTTATGACCCGCCCGTTATTTGATTCCAAGTAAACTTTGGGCGAATGGAGTCATGACGAGTTTATTAATTTAACCAAGTTTGATCCAACACTTTGTTGAAGGATTGAATCAACAAACTGATATAAAACTATAGTTAATTGTTATTGTAATAACTAATTAGGTTGGTTAGCTTATTAATAAAGGTAGTTGTTAGTTAGAGGTACATATAAATATTTGTACTTAGAACAGTAATTAGGCAATTTTATTTTTGCTTCTTCAGCTATTTTTAATGAAATAGTTCTCGTTTCTCTTCTCACTTGTTAAGCCCAGTCTTCTCTTTACTCAACTTGAGATCAAGTGTCCGTGGCAGCTAACGTGGTAACAGAGCCACCGGCGATGATCTAGGTCACCATTCGTTTCTTTTCTCTGCTTTGCTTCTAGATTACTTCAATTCTATAGAATTAAGTGTTAATTGTCTTAGAGTGATCTCAAATCGAAGCTAGGGTTTGCAATTTTTTGTAAAGCCACAGTCAACAATGACGATTTGTACTGAAGATGTAACAACCAAATCGGTCGTTTTGAGCTTTTGTACTTTGACCGCCAGTTCTCGGGCATGACCTGCCCCGTATGATGCAGTCTGACTAATGTAGATCGCTGATTTTGGTTTTCATGGAATTCGGTATGAATTTGAAAGAATAGTTTTAGTTGAAACTTTGAGTTTTTAAATATTTGACCAAGAGTTGACTTATTTGTATATGAGCTCGGATCGAAATTTTTATGATTTCGTTAACTTCGTTTGGTGATTTATGACTTAGGATTGTGATCGGAAGTAGTTTTGGAGGTCTAATGTAAAATTACACTTGAATTGGCGAAGTTAATATTTTGGCGATATCCGATTGATAGGTGAGATTTTGATCAGAGGATCAGAATGAAATTCCGAGAGTTGTTATAGCTTCGTTGTGTCATTTTTTATGTGTGTGCAAAATTTCAGGTCATTCAGACGTCGTTTGGTCGGGTTTTTGATCGAATGCGTGTTTCAGAAGTTTTCGAAGAGCTTAGGCTTGAATTCAATGTGAATTTGGTGTTGTCTGAGGTATTTGATGATTGGAACGAGTTTGAATGATGTTTTAGGATTTGTTGGTACTTTTGGTTGAGGTCCAGGGGTCTCAATGTGATTTCGGATGGTTAAGCGGGAAGAACTTGGACTTGTGATGTTCCAAATTCTGCTGTTGCAGGAATTTTTACACATGTGGTTTGGGAACCACAGGTGTGGTGTCGCATATGCGGGTCGGAGGTCGTTGAAGCGCATAGCAAGGAAAAGGCTAGGACTACAGATGCAGATGGGGGACCGCACCTGCGGAGCCGCATATGCGACTATCGGACTACAGATGCGACCAGGCTGGACATAAGGAATTATCGAAGGTGCGGAGGAAGGACCGCAGAAGCGGATTTTTGACCGTAGGTGTGGTTTCAACTGGGCAGAAGTATTTAAAGGTCTTCTTCGCGATTTTTGAAGGGTTTTTTTATTTTTGACTTCGAACTTGGTGAATTTTGGGCGATTTCAAGGAAAAGGTTGGGACCGCAGATAGCGGATGGGGGACTGCACCTGCGGAGCCACATATGCGACTATCGGACCACAGATGAAGTCAGGCTGGACAAAAGAAATTATCGAAGATGCGGAGGAAGGATTGCAGAAGCGAATTTTTGACCGCTTGTGTGGTTTCGACAGAGCAGAAGTATTTAAAGGTCTTCTTCGCGATTTTTGAAGGGTTTGTTCTTTTTTTACTTCGGACTTGGTGAATTTTGGGAGATTTTGGTGAGGTATTTCAAGGAGCTTAGATAAGGTAATGATTTTTGGACCTAAAACATGATTCTATAGTGTTATTTAAAAATTTTGAACTGAATATTTAATGAATTAATGGACAAAAATGGTAGTTCAGGGCTTGAACTTAAGAGAGCAAAAATTAAGGATTTGAAGGGTCAATTAAACTACGATTCTTGTGTTTTTGATATGTATAAAATCCTGGGGTGATAAGAACTCTAATGATTTGAAAATTTCTAAGTTTCAAAAGTGGGCCCGAGTTCTGCTAATTTCGTGATTTTTGATATTTTTCAATTGTTTTTGCTTGGGCTTTATTCTTTAGCATATTGTGACGTATTCGTTCTAATTTTAGACATATTCGACGCGTGTGAAGGCTGATTTGAAGAGCAAAGGCGTCGCGAACTAGATATTTAGCCGATTCGAGGTGAGTAATGATTGTAAATGATATCCTGAGGGTTTGAAACCACTGATTGCACATCGTAGTGCTATATTGATGTGAGACACGTGCTAGACCATGAGCGCCAGGTCATTTTCTACTGGGAATTGTGACTTGGTCCGTTCCGATTGATAATTTTATCACATAGTTGACTGCAATTTATTTGTTATCATCATGATTTAGGCTTCGTACCAATTATTTGAACCCCTACGGGGATGGTTGTAGATATTTCCGCATTGTTTTGATTTTATACTTGAACTCAGCCATGTATTTTTGCTGTTTTGAAAACTCAACCAAGGTTATTTTTTCTTAAACACTTGAAATGAATTTTCCAATGCTATTTTTGTTCGAGCAGCATATTTTACTGTTGCCCGTGAAGCTTATGTAATTTTTGACTGAGTAAGGCCGAGAGCATGTGTTGTGGGGATACTTTTTTGATCGGACTACACACCGCATCAGTGTTATACGGATACTGATATGAGGTCGAGAGCCTAGATTTGATGTCATGAGAAGGCTTGATTTTGCACTTGGGCCGTAATGGGCCCCTCCCAGAGTCTGCACACCCCAGTGAGCGCCGTCGACGATAAACGATTTGGGCTGCACGCCGCAATGATATATGGATCGAGCTGCACGCCGCAGCGGTACTAGTATTTTTCTATGTGTTTACTTGATTTCATTTATCTGCCATTATGTATTATATGTGCTACTTCATGAAATAACTACCTCATTACTTGGCATTATCTGATACCTAATTGTTGTGCCCGAGGGGTGGATTTCTGTGCTTATCTGCACTATTATTTTTGGATTTATTTGCGTAACCGCTGAAAAAGTTATTTCCAAAAGAGGTTTAAGCTGAGCAAAGATATTTTCTGAAGATTTTACAGTTTCACTGGTTTCTCTAAAATGGGTTTTACACTACTCTATACAGCATGACAGTTTGTCATAAGTGATTTCTTACTGCTCATTTATTATTTACCTTTATTACTCACTGAGTTGGAGTACTCACTTTACTCCCTGCACCTCGTGTGCAGATGCATATATTTATTTATCCGATAGTGGGTTTTGGTTGATTGGAGGCAGAGCTATAGGAGTTTTAGTGAGGTGACTGCCATCGTTCGCAGTACCACTTCTCTTTCTGTTGTTCAATATTTCTGTTCATTGTATCTTTAGACCTGGTAGTTGTATTTACACTCTTATAGATGCTCGTGACTTGTGACATCCCGATTATGGCTGAGTTGGATTGTACTTCCGCTAATTAATATTGTTAAATCATATTTAAGTTGTTTATTCATATTTAACTATCTTTGAAAAAGAGATGTGGGTTAGTTGACAAGACTTATCTTCGCGAGATGCTCCAACACGACCAGAGTGAGGTTTGGATCGTGACAAACTGGTATCCGAGCCTAGGTTACATATATCTCACGAGTCATGAGCAGGTTTAGTTGAGTCTCACGGATCGGTAAGGAGACATATGTATTTATCCTCGAGAGGCTGCAGAACCTTGAGTGAAAACTTCACATTCTTAAATTCCTATCGTGCGTCCTTGATTCAGCTTCAAAAGTATCTTTTGAAATTCCTTCCACGCGTTCGCATGCGTGCATGAGCGTGCATGAGCACTCAGTATCATATGTTCCCCGATGGCTTGTGATTCCCCGATCGAGGGGGTGAGATGTGATCTCTGTGATTTGATGTTGGGCGAGTCTAGAGGACTTGAGGACGGATCTTTGCCTATGGCTTGAGCACCGAGGTGCTGATTGTGTGAGCAAGTGTTTGAAACTGATATGTAGCGTCCTTATTAGTGGAAGTGGCGGCTGCATGGCTATGTGAAAAGTATTTTAGTAGTGCAAGATGTATCTATGTGACTTAGAAGTGACGAGGAAGGTCTGCTGGATGATAGATGAACTATTAAGTGTTTGATTTCCATTGCGATTGGATGTGTAGCTCCGATTTATGGGCGCATGAAGAATATTTTCGCGTCTCCTAGTTGGGGGTGAAGTAAATTTTATGTTGCGGTATGAGTTCAAACCCAAGAAGACTAAGTGGCTGTGTAATGTGTATAACGGTGGAAGGTATACAAAAATGCTATATTGAGGCGAAGTAGGCGGGTTATCTCCCGTGGAGTGTTCTGAAATAGTGTGATCCTTGTATGTATGTTGGAAGATCTCATGTGTAAGTGAAAAGTAAGTTTTGAAATTTGAAATTTTGGGTTGCATAAGAGAGTGGGCATAACTATTGCGGGGATGAATGCGAGAACTGCAGAAAATTTATAGTATTAGATGATCTGCATTTCACAAACTTATAAATGATTTGAGTTTAATCTCACTATGGTATTATGGCATTAATAGAGTAAAAGGGTTATGAGTTATTGACTGTATCTTGATCTATGGTTTCGAGCCAAAGAGGGGAGTCTGTTGTGAGCGGTTAATTGCACAGTTAGGTGCTATGTTGGTTCCAGTTTGGGGCGTGCGAGTGAATTAGCTATGGCTAGAGTAAAGATTATTTTAGTAAAAGGTTATATTATGCTTCATGGGGTATGAAAATGACGGAATGTCTAGAGTTGTTGTTGGTAAAGAATGCTCGGTGTATAGACCCGAAAGATGTTTGGTTATATTGAGATGAGGATTTCGTTCTGCGGTGTCGGAGTGCCAAAAAGGCACTGGTGGTTCTGTTCATTTGGCCAGGAATTTATAGTTTGTATAAGAGTGAATGACTTGCGAGACTGGTTCTAATATGTTCAAGAGTCTGCATACATCAATTGAGTATTCTAAAGTTAATATGCGGTTAGAAACTGTGTTTTCAATGGAATAGTTCAAGACTGGTGCTATCCCTATGTTAATTGTGGGATTCTATGTATCGCTATCTGGAAAGTAAAGATAATGAATTTAGATTCACAGTAAGTTCTTCAGAGTAAAATATTCTGGAATATGGCTTTTCGAGGAATATTTAAGGGCGTATTCAGTGGTTTATGGGTTTCGGACAGTGTGATTTTATGCTTGGGTCTCGTGTGGTAAGCCTGGGTTGAGGAATTATGGCGCTACAACAAGGGAAAATATCAAATTGAAGATGAATCAGAAGGAAATTTAGATGGATGAAGTAGCTTGATAGTAGACCGGATCGACATGGTAAGGATATGATTAATTATTTGTGTGCGTTCGAGGTAATAAGTTCGTACAAGTATTTTGCAGCATTGCTCTTGGGTTTTGACGGCTTGCTTAGCTTGGTCTAGTTAGAAGGATTTAGTCTTGGCAGTTTAGTTTGTGCAAATGGAATTGGGAGAATTCTTGTTGCGTTTTACCGTAGTTTGGAGATGTATATTTTCTATGGGCATGCAAAGCATGGGATGCATAGTGATTTTTCATCTATATGGGACCAATGTAAAGTTCTTGATTAGTTGAGTGCGTAGATGTCTGTGGCTCGAAAGGGAGATAAAGTTTTCATGTTATCCTCAGATGATATTGTATTTGCGGTATGTTGTGAGGGACCGAGACTTGCGTGTGTAGGTTAATGTTCAGTTCTGAAAAGGAGTTTATAACACTCTTAAGTGGCACGTAGCGTCAGATAGTTAAGGGAATGATATTTCTAATTGGAAGTGATTTGACAATAGTATATGTTAAGAAAAAAGGGTAATGTGATTAAGTTGATGACACTTTGGTAGTATTGTGGTACTTTCTTCTTAGATCGGCTGGTGATATTCGGGTTTTCTTGGTGGCATTGGGAAATTTTAGAGTATCTATAGTGGAATGATAAGGTAGTTAAGGTGTGGTATGCTTTCGGACGTCGAAATTGGGATCAGGTACGATGATTCATGTGCTATATGGAGTTGGAGATGGGGAGTTCTCATGTGCAGGCTATGTTGTGGTCGTGGATCGTCTGTATCAGCCTCGTTTAGAGGCAATCAAGATTTGGAGGTTCGAGTGGATCCTTATTTGCTATTATGTTAAATTTTGGATGTGATGTTGGAATTCAGACTGGTTGTCTCAGTGTTGGGTTATTCTGGACTATTACGCTATGGGCTATGCCAGAAATGCGACGTGTTGCGTGGCGAGGTGCGTTGGATTATGTTCTAGTAGAGTGTGTTATATTTCAAAGACCCAAGGGATGGCTGGGAAGGACTTTTTTTTCTTAATTGGGCCTTCGTGGTAAATGTCAGTGCAAGAATATCTACCATTGATTCAATTACAGTGTTAAAGGACCTTCGGACGTGTTTCTTGTGCCCGGGCATGTCACGGGGGTGAGGTTGTGGATTTCAGTATTGATTTGGTATCGGGCATTGTATCGTACAGTTTCGGCAGGAGTTATAGTAAAGGAAGGAGAAGCTTCAGGCTTCCTTGGAAATGAGTTTGTTGGCAGGCCGATGTGGATGCGTATTCTAGCTTGATTTGCTTGGTTGGCCTCAAATGGTATTGTTGAGGGATAGGTTGATTCAATCATTGTTGGGCTTGTTAGTGATCTGGGGGGTATATGAGTTGCCTTTCGGCGTTGTGCGACGTTATGATTTGTTTGTTATGGGCACATATGGTGCGGTTCTGTTGGGTTCATAGTGAAGGTCGAGGGGAAGAGTAATTGAGTGTTGCTTAGTAAATGGCGTATTGGTTATGTTCTATCGGGTTTGCATGGTATATGTTACTTGCTTCACTATGGTTGTAAAGATGTTCGTTGGTTCCAGACATCCAATTGTGCATGGTTGTCAGTTTCAAGCATGGTGACTTGAGGTGTCTCATGTGGAGCAGTGTTTGGATAGGATCGTGCATTGCAGCGAAGCTACAAGGATATATGGCCTTGCGGGTTAGATTCATATGTTCTATTCTATGATGTGAGACGGTTTCTCTGCCTTGCGTTGTGGTGGTAGTGGTGAGCTTGTGGTATAGCTCTTTCATTTGAGTCATTTTTCATGATTTGAGTATGTTCGGACCGTTGCTATTTGTGTACGTATTATGCTAGTTGTGGCTTAGACCTATATTGATGTGTCATGTCACCAGAGTGGTATGGATTAGAGGAGATCGTTGAGATCTTTAATGAATACAAACAAATTTGATTTTAGCATGTTAGAAGGTTAATATCGAGGCTCGACTCGAAAATTTACTATGGTAATTGTCAAAGGAGAAGTGGCTTCATAAATGGTTGATCTGAGGAAAGGTTATCGTTTATTGCGTGTTTCATTTATCGTTTGGAAATATATGTAAGTGTTGGAATGAGAGCCGATATGAATTCTATCGGTATTTGGCTGTTGTGAGCAGCTGCTGAATGGAAGTTATCACTACATGTGTTTGAGTTATGTGATATATCATATAATTGCACCCGAGGTTGCAGATAAGGGTTATTACAGCCGGTTCGGGCTTATTCAAAGAATATATGTGAGATTTTGATCTTGTGGATGATTTCAGTAGTGGAATTGTGGTTCTATGGTTGGTGGACTAGGATGAATTGTGAAATTTTAGTTATATTCTGTTATCAAACCTATATAAGATAGGGTGACGTGGGATCACCCCTGGGTATATGCTTGGTAAGGTTATTCAACTATTGGTTGGCTTCTAGAACAACTCTGGGAACGGTCAAGGACGAATGTATATTTAAGTGGGGGACGATGTAATGACCCGATCGGTCATTTTGAGTTTTTGCACTTTGACTGCCAGTTCTTGGGCATGACCTTCCACGTATGATGTAGTGTGACTAATGTAGAACACCGATTTTGAAAGAACGATATCAGTTTAAAGCCTTGAGTTTTTAAATGTTTGACCAAGAATTGATTTATTTGTATATGAGTTCGAATTGGAATTTTTATGATTTAGTTAGCTTTGTTGGGTGATTTATGACTTAGGAGTGTGATCGAAAGTGGTTTTGGAGGTCTGGTGTAAAATTAGGCTTGAATTGGCGAAGTTAGTATTTTTAACGATTTCCGGTTGATTGATTAGATTTTGATACGGGGGTCAGAATGGAATTCTGAGAGTTGTTGTAGCTTCGTTGTGTCACTTGTGATGTGTGTGCAAATATTTAGGTCATTCGAACGTCGTTTAGTCGGATTTTTTATCGAATGCGTGTTTCGAAACTTTTGGAAGAGCTTAGGCTTGAATTCGATGTGAATTGATGGTTTTGGTGTTGTTTGATGTATTTTGATGATTGGAACGAGTTTGAATGATTTTTTAGGTTGTGTTAGTACTTTTGGTTGAGGTCCGGGGGGCCTCGGGGTGATTTTGGATGACTAAGCGGGAAGAATTTGGACTTGTGATGTTGCAGATTCTGCTCTTTCTGGCATTTTTGCGCGTGCTGTTTGGGGACTGCAGGTGCGGTGTCGCATATGCGGGCTGGAGATTGCAGAAGCGGATAGCAAGGAAAAGGCTGGGACTGCAGATGGAGATGGGGGATCACACCTGCGGAGCCGCAGATACGTCTATAGGATTGCAGATGCGGTTAGGCTGGACTTAAGGAATTTCCGCAGATGCGAAGGAAGGACCTTAGAAGCACATTTTTCACCGCAAGTGCGGTTTCAACTGGGCAGAAGTATTTAAAGGTCTCCTTCTCAATTTTTGAGGGGTTTGTTCATTTTTGACTTCGGACTTGGTGATTTTTGGGCGATTTTGGAGTGGGATTTTAAGGAGCTTCAATAAGGTAAGAATTCTTGGATCTAAAGCACGATTCTGGTGTTATTTCATGAATTAGGACTTAAAATTTAAGGAATTAATAGACAAAAATGGTGGTTTAGGGCTTGACCTTAAGATAACAAAAATAAAGGATTTGAAGGGTAAATTGAACTATGATTCTTGTATTTTTGATATGTATAAACTCGTGGGAAAATAAGGAGTCTAATGATGTGAAAATTTCTGAGTTTCGAGAAGTGGGCTTGGGGCTTGGGATATGTTAATTTTTGGGATTTTTAATATTTTTCGATTTTTTTTCGCTTGCTTTGTTCCTTAACATATTATCACGTATTCGTTCTGATTTTAGATAGATTCAACACGCGTGGAGGCCGATTTGAGGAGCAAAGGCGTCACGAGCTAGAGATATAGCCGGTTCAAGGTGAGTATTGAGTGTAAATGATATCCTGAAGGTTTGAAACCCCGAATTGCATATCGTAATGCTATATTGATGTGAGATACGTGCTAGATGATGAGTGTGGGTTTGTTTTCTACTGGGGATTGCGACTTGGTCCGCCCCAATTGATGATTTTACTGCATATTTGATTGAAAATTGTTTGTTATCATCATGATTTGGGTTGATTGTCATATTTGGGCTTCGTGCCAATTATTTGAACCCCTTCGAAGATAGTTGTTGATATTTCTTTACTGTTTTGACTTTATAGTTGAACTCAGTCATGTATTTTCACTGTTTTCAAAACTCAGCCAAGGTTATTTTCCATAAACACTTGAAATGATATTTCCAATACTTTTTTTGGGCTGAGCAGCACATTTTACTGTTGCCCGAGGGGCTTATGTGATTTTTGACTGAGTAAGGCCAGAAGCATGTATTGTGAGGAAAATTTTTTGATCGGGCTGCACGCCGTAACAATGTTATACTGATACCGATATAAGGCTGGTGGCCTAGACTTATTGCCACGAGATGGCTTGATATTGCGCTTGGACCGTAAGGGGGCCCTCCCGGAGTCTGCACATACCCAGTGAGTGCTGTCGATGATGAACGGATCGGGCTGCACGCCATAGCAATATGTGGATCAGGCTGCACGCCGCAACGGTACTAGTATTATTCAATGTATTTACTTGATTTCATTTGTCTCCCATTATGTGTTGTCTGTGCTACTTCATGAAATATCTACCTGATTGCCTAGCATTATCTGATACCTAAGTGTTGTGCTTGAAGGGCGGATTTATGTGCTTGTCTTCTCTCTTTTTTTTGCATTCATTTGCTTAACCGCTGAAAAAGTTATTTCCAAAAGAGGTTTAAATTGAGTTAAGATATTTTCTAAAGATTTCGCAGTTTCAATGCTTTCACTAAAAGGGGTTTTACACGCCTCTATACAGCATGACAGGTTGTCTAACGTGATTTCTTACTGATCAGTTATTATTTACCTTTATTACTCACTGAGTTTGAGTACTCACTTTACTCCATACACCTCGTGTGCAGATTATTCACCCGGTAGTGGGTTTTGGCTGATCTGAGGTAGAGTTATAGGAGTTTCAGCGAGGTGACCGCCAACGTTCGCAACACCACTTCTCTTCTATTATTCACTATATTTATTCAGTTTATCTTTAGACCTGGTAGTTGTATTTACACTCTTCTAGATGCTCGCGACTTGTGACACCCCGATTAGGGCTATATTGGGTTGTACTTCTGCTATTTAATATTATTAAATCATATTTAAGCTATTTATTCATGTTTAACTATGTTTGAAAAGGCGGTGTGAGTTAGTTGGCTGACCTTCTTTTCAGGAGAGGCGCCATCACTACCAGGGCGAGGTTAGGGTCGTGACAGAAGATGACAATACAACAACTAGTACACTAGCTAATGGCATTTTGGCAACTCTGCTCTAACGGTTCGTCGTTTCCCTCTATTGATTCACCCACTATACCTGCAACCAACTAACACACCAGGTAGTTCTCTTGTCTATTAAATTGATTGGGTTTGTTAACTATGCCTTGTGGAGTCATGCTACGAGAATTGGTTTGTTAGCAAAAGTAAGTTAGGTTTTGTCGATGGAAGGTTTACAAAATGAAAGCTCGAACCAGAGCTTCATAATTTGTGGGAATGGTTAATGATGTTGTTTTGTCATGGATAATGAATGTTCTTAGCCCTGGTTTACTGAGTAGTGTACTATATACATCTAGTGTTCACAAGGTGTGGGAAGATCCAAAGAAAGATTTGACAAACTGAATGGCTCTAGAGTATTGTTTCTTTATAGACAAATGCACAATTTAACTCAAGGAACCATGTCTATAGTTGATTACTTTTCAAAGCTAAGAGATTTGCGGGAGGTGTTTGATGCTCCAATGCCTTGTCCAGGTTGTCCATGCCATGTGCAGATATGTAATTTTAGACCCTCCCCAAGATTTTATACATTTTAGTGTTAAATATTTTATTTAGGTCTAATAATGCTATTTTAACTAGTTTTAACTAATTTACTTTACTTTGTCACAAAAATAAAATTACAAAAAAATATTTTCTTTTCTTTAGGTTATTGATATTTTATTTTGTTTCTTTTAGTTTATCTACCTTACATGAAATTCAGAAATACAAAAAAAATAGTTTAATTTCATTTTGAAGAATATTAGTGTTTTGGTAGTAATATTATTAAAGAATTTTATGATGATATTAATCTAATTATTCTATTTTTAATATAGTCTTTCAAAAAGAAATAATAATTTTGTTTTTATTACATTTAAGTCAAAGTCAATTGTTAATTATATTTTTATTATGTGGGATACCTTTATTTTACCCTTGGAAAAGAAAAATAAATTTTGGGCCAGTTTTATGTCTTGATAGGTCCAATTTTAGGACTATTTTTGGAATTTGCCTTAGTCGACTAACCTAAAAGCCCAAACCTGAACATATAATATGCAAGAAAAGTAAAAAGAAAAACCTAGACATAGCAAGGGGATCAATGGTTTTGACATGAGAACTTCTTCTTCTTTTTTTTTTTTTTGGAACAAAAACCTAAGGGACCATCAAGCCTTCTTCAATGGAGGAACAACACCCAAAACCTTGAA
This sequence comes from Nicotiana benthamiana, assembly GCA_034376525.1. Classification (NCBI taxonomy): domain Eukaryota; kingdom Viridiplantae; phylum Streptophyta; class Magnoliopsida; order Solanales; family Solanaceae; genus Nicotiana; species Nicotiana benthamiana. Next base: position 104,669,473 of record CM067335.1, on the reverse strand, counting down.
CACACCCAGCTGAACCCTAGAAGCCCAAGATAACAGTGTTGTCGCCGGACCACCTCAGAACTGCGCACCAACCCGTCCTCCACACCACCAAACAAGTCGCACAGGCTCGCCGGAACTCCACGAACATACCACCATAAGCGACCACTCTCCAACACCACCCCCCAATGACCACCCTCAAACCCCTCCACTCTAGAGCCTGCCGACCCCATCTCCTCTCAAAATCCTTCAGCGTTGGGAACCAGCAGTACTAAAACACGCACACACGTGGAATAATAGAGGGAATGGGGAACGTAACGGAGGGGACAAAATGGAACAAAGACGAAAATAGTTTGAAATTAATTCTTAGTTCAAGTTATATTTTTCTTTTTTTTTTTCAAATCAAAAAACCAAAAAAAGGATTTGTTTCTGATTTCTGCCCTAATTCGGAGTTCAGTGTGATTGACATCGAGTTTGGATTCAATGTTTCGGTGCCGATTCGAATTCTTATTGGCGGTTCGTCCAAATTTTGAGTTCAAAATTGCTTCACAATTAATTTTCAGATTCATTTGAGGTTCATTTCTCATTTTTTCTACTCTATTTTGCTTGACATCATGATCTTGTTGTTTCATTAGTCTATCCTCGCTCTGTTTTGTTGATTGTATGAGTTAGAATATGATTGGTCTATTCTTGAGTATCTTGGTAATATTTGTATAATGACCCGAACCGTCGTCTCAGGTATCTATGCCCCGTTTTTCTTGTTTTATGCTTTTATATGTTCCATTATACGTATTTGGAGAGTTTGAGGTAATTCGGATGGAGTTTGGGTAGAAATGAGACAAATAGTCTCTTTGTGAGAAGGTTTGTTTGGAAAAGTAAACCGTGTGTTGACTTATGAGTTAGAGGGCTCGGAATGGATTTCCGATGATTCAGATAGTTTTGGATGGTGATTTATGACTTATGAGCAAAATCGAAACTGAATTTGAAGGTCCGGTGTATAATTAGGTTTGAATTGGCTAAGTTAGAATTTTGGCAAAGTCCGATCGATAGATGAGATTTTTATCCAGGGTTCGGAATAAAATTCCGACAGTTCCAGTAGCTTCATTAGGTGATTTTGGATATGCGTGCAAATTTTCAGATCATTCAGAGGTGTTTATGTCGGGTTTTGGATCAAATGCAAGTTTCAGAAGTTTTAGTTTAACTTAGGCTTGAATCCGTGGTAATTTTATGATTTTGATGTTTATGATAGTGTTTTTATGTTGCGATCAAGTTTGAAAGAAGAAATAAGATGTATCTGTGCTTTTGGTTGAGGTCCTGAGGGCCTCAAGATAATTTCGGATGGCTAATGGGAAGTTTGGACTTAATAAGTGCATAAGAAAAATTGCAGAAGACCTTTGCTCTATGCGATTGCAAAGGGTGTCTGCGATAGCATCGAGGAGTGGAAGGGGGCTCAGAATTTGTCTATGCGATCGCGTAAAGGGTGATGCAATCGCATACGTTGGGAAGGATGGTCTGTGCATTCTCATAGAGGGAGTGCGATCACATAAGAGGAACTGAGGGGCCTCGACTATGGTCTATGCGATCGCATAGGCTTGAGTGCGGTGGCATAGGAGGAATTTAGGGCTGTCAATTTTTGCCTATGCGGTCGCAATAGGGGTGATGCGATCGCACATAAGAAAGAACTGGGCAGACAGAATGTTTTAAGTGTTAGTTCAACTGCGACCTATTCATATTTTCCTCCATTGTTAAGCAACCAAGAGAGTTTTTTGAGCGATTTGACGTGTATTTTCAACGGGTATTGATTGGAGGTAAATTTATTGACTCAGAAACACTATTTTTAGGAGGAATCAACCCTTAATTCCGTGAAATTATATAGAAATTGTGAAGAACTAGGACTTAGTTTTTTATAAACGAACTTTGGGGATTTGAAAGGTCATTCAAGCTCTGTTTTCGACAAATTTTATATGTACGGACTCGTGGCGAGACGAGGAATCCAAAGATGTAATTTTTAGAATTTTTTTCAAGAAGTGGTCCGGGGCTCGGGTTTTGTCAACTTCGTGATTTTTAGCATTTTTTAGATAATTTCAGTTGGGTTACGTTTATTTAGACTATAATAACATATTCGTTGTGGTTTTGACTAGATTTGACGCGCGTAGACGGAGATTCAAAGGGAAAAGGCTTCGAGGACCAGTCTACGACTGAGTAGAGGTGAGTAGTTTGTATAGATGATGGCCTGAAGGTTTGAAATCCCGGTTTATCACATTGTGACGCTATGCTAGGGCGTGACTCGCACCCCATGGCAAGTGCGGGATTGTAAATGATTGAGGATTCTGACTTGGCCCATCGCGAGAGCTAATTAAAATTGTTGGCGGCTGATACGCACCCTGTAGTGAATATATCTGGGCTTAATGCCATGTTTGGGTCCTTGTGCCGATCTGTAGCATCCGTCTAGGGTGAATATACTTTGTGATAATATGATTTGCATAATCATTGATCTCAGTCCTGTGATTAACCACTATTATAAAACGATAAGTCACTCTTCCTGAAGTTAAATAACGAAGTTATATTTCCTTAGTAATTGGAAACTGAGAATTTAAATGAATCAGTTATGTGACTCATTTGCATACTGTGGATTGAGCATGGATCGGGCTACGCGCCGTAGCGATTATATACATTTATATAGAGGCCGAGAGCCTATTTTATGCCAATACCTGGCTGACATTGCGCTTGGGCTGAAGGATCCCCTCCGGAGTCTGTACACACCCCCAGTGAGCGCCATCGACGTTTAACGGATCGGGCTGCACGCCACAGCATATTCATGTGCATTTCTTTGCATCTTTATTTGATACTTGGCTGTAATTTTTGATATTGCTTTGTTGTTAGTTCGTAGCTAAGGTATAGGACTGGTAGTTTTTGCTTTGCTTTGTGGCTTTTTGTCGATCTCTTACTTTCAGACATTTTTCTATGCTTATAATTCACTAAGTCGGTAGTACTCACTTCTACTCCCTGCACCTTGTGTGCAGATTCAAGTACACCGGAGGCTTAGCTGACACTCGTAGTCTCTAGATATTTTCCAGAGTTGTTGAGGTAGCTGCTTGACGTTCGCAGAATCTAGCTGCTCTTCATATTCCAGTTCATTATTATAATATACATTTCTGAATATTTTTTTTTATATTTTTATTCAGATATTATTATCCAGTTTTGTTTAGAGGCTCTAAACTCGTGACCCAGATCCTCTGGTTGTGTTTGTCGGTTGTTCGTATTTATCCATATTACTCTATTAATATTTTTGGATTATTATTCTAAAACTTCTATAATATTCTTAAAATGTCAGTTTTTGAGATTTAGTGTTAAATGAAATGCATTGTTGGTCGGGCTTGCCTAGCTTTAGTGTTGGGTGCCATCATGATTGGGTTGGGTCGTGACAAGTTGGTGTTTTATTTTATTGCTGATTATTGTTCATATGTTATCTAATTGTCTGGTGGATCTGTTTGGATGGGATTGATATCTTGAATGGGTTCTGGAATGAGAAATTGAACATGGAGAAGAAATTGGACCTTAAATATCTAACCACTTTTTTGTAATAACTTTTTTTTTTAACATCGTTAGGAGCATGATTTAGGTCGACAACTCCCGGGTAGGCAAACTTTAGGATTGTTGTTATTTTTGAGGTGAGAGGTCGTTCCCGTAGTTAACATTATCTGGGAAATGCCCCTAAGAATTTGTATACATTATTATCCAGACAACATTATTTGGTTTGTTTGTCTTATTTGTTGTTTTGTTGGTTATTTGTTTATGTTTTTGCTTTATGTATTCACTACTTTATATTGTCATCATTCGTATAACCCCGAGTCTTCTTTCTGCAACAAGTCTTTCGAAGCAGGTTTGAGCGTACACGATCTTTTTGTGAGTCACCCGTTTCTTTAGGGGGTGGCGTGAGAGCGTGGAATGGGAGGACAGCTAGGGCAGCTGCCATCGGTCAGTTAATTAATCCCAAACTTCGTTCAGCATTTAGGTCACTTTTATTTGCATCTTACATGTATCCCTAGCAGGGTTCGATCCCAGGCACAGTGTCCCGTTGTAGGAAGACTATCCAAATTTTGTCAAAATGGGCTCGTGGCCCAAAAATACATTCAATTATCACTATGTGATATATGTTGCATCTTTAACGGTAAAAGGTCATTTGACGGACCGATGCTTAGGAAAGAAGGGTGAAAGACGAAGCAAGTAGGGCCTAGTTATATTTTTTATTTCACTACTTTTTCAAAAAAAAAGACAAGAAAATAAAAAAGAAAATCCAAAACGATTTTATTGTTTTCCATTATTTTTCAAAAATTCAAATAAAAGAAAAAAAATCATAAAAATTTTACGCTCTTCCATTATTTTCCAAAAATTCAAAAAAAAGGAGAAAAATAAAATCCAAAAAGATTTTACGTTTTTCATCGTATTCCAAAAATTCAAAAAAAGGAGAAAACGAAAGTTCAAAAAGATTTTACATTTTTCATCATTTCTAAAAAAAGCCAAAAATTATGATTTTTTTCAAATTTGTTGCATTTTTTTAAAAGCTTTCTCCCATGCCCAATCCTCCCGAACTACGCGAACCTGATTCTCGTCCTTCGGGGTGGGATACGTAGGCAACCCATATAGGGTTAGGTATTTCTAGTGAGACTTAGGTTTTTGACTTTGCGGGTCTTAGCAAAATCTTGCATGTCTAGCCACTTTTGGCCATGTCAGCAATTGTTGCAAAGTGGGGTCATTTTCGTAAAAATGGTTCAATTACCCATGTCTTAGGATTTTGAGTCCACAACTAGATATCATAGTACTTTAAGGTCCTTCCTTTTGAGTTTTCATCTTTAGCCACTTCAGGCCATATCAGTCGTTTTCGCAAAATGAGTCATTTCTGTAAATTAATTCTGGGCCATGATTATTGGAAGTTCAAATCCATATAAGCCTTAGTGAGGTATATCCATGTCTTTGAGGTCACCTTTGTTGAGTTTGCACTTCTATCCGCTCTTGGCCACGTAGGGTAATTTTCAAAAATAGCCTTAATCATGCATTGCATGTGTCCAATAAAAGGTGTTGTGGCGTCACATGTGTCTTGAGTCACTAACTCTATTTGATCTTATTTTTTCCATTCAAGTACTTTTCTAGTTTGACCATTGCATGCATGAGCTGCTCGAGGAAACGTTTTATTTTTTTAGTCTATCTTATATTATTTTTTATTTTTTAGTATTGTACAGTAGTGTCGAGTCTGTCAGTCTAGTTATGATTGTCCAATATTTTGTTATAGTACTTCTTCTTTTGTATTTGAAAACCCAAAAAAGGGTTATAAATTTAAAATCCAAAAAGATTATTATTTTTAGTTTATTTGTCCGTTACTTTTCAAGAACTACACTTGATCTAATTCATGAGGGGCGTGATACATAGGCAACCTATATAAGGTTCGATTGAATCACTAAACAAAAAAAAGCAAAGCAAAAAAAAATGAAGTGTGAGACGTGAGAAATGAGAGGAAAGATAAAAGCGATAATCTGGAAGAAAAAAAGAGGAAAGAAATAAAAAACGAAGCAGTGTTAGAAAGAAAGATGAAAAAGGAAATGGGGAAAGAAGAGTAAAATTGGGATGATGCCATATGATATTCGTACTGTCGAAGCCATTCTAGAACCGTTAATTGTGACTATGGGCGTTGCATACAATGTGATATTTCTATCTGATAAATGCCCTAACGCTAACATGTTGGATTTATTTTGCTCCTCTTTGTTACTTTCATTGTTATTATAACAATGGGTGCTTAGTTTGTGGCACTTTCGTGATTCATTCATCCAAAATCAGAAAGCACAAGGCAGTCATGACTAGCAAAGAGATAGGCACTGGGGTTGTACACCCACCAAGGAAGATTGTTGGATCAGAATCAGAACTGAAAGAGGAAGTCCAAAGGTTGAAACAACAGATAACATAAATGTATCACTCTTGTATTAGGAGGCACCCTCCACCTTCATTACCCACCAACTACACTAAAAACCCTGCGACTATACCACCACTATCACAAGCTCAAGTTCCCACTACCATTGACCTTTCCCTCAGCATGCACCGGGTTTTACCCCTTATCACAATTACCCTGGCAGTTTCTCCCAAATTTTCCATGTTCTACTAGCCAAAATAACCACATATCCTGCTCCGAAATCTACTTCTATTTCTATATCTCCTCCACCAGCTACTCTTCCTCGATCCTCTAGTGATACTGTGTTCAAAGTCCCTCATGCCCAAGGAAAGAGACCCGAGGAAAATTTTAGGGAGTTTTGATTCAGAAGGAACGAACAAGTTGCTGGGATAAGTCCTCGAATTGATTGAAAAGATGTTGTCGAGCCTAGCCAATATCAGGATCAAGTGGGCATTCCTGCTAAACGCATTCAGCCTCAATACCGACCCTATGAATATCCTCATGCTCCAAGTAATCCTCCTCAATGCTAATTTCCTCCACAAAATTCCCAAAGACATATATCACTTCCCCAGTACTCTATCCACAATGCACCGCCATATGCTCCACTCATAAAACACGCAACGGCTTACATCGCCTCCACAAATGTCTTACCTAACTCTACAAGCATATCAACCCCTACCCGAAAGAGTTTCCAACCAGGGCCAGAGTACAAAATGAGAAGGCAACAACAAAGAGAAAATTCTTTCACTCCTATTAGAGAATCATACGCCAATTTGTTCTAAAGGCTAAGACAATTGGACATGTTGAAGCCGATTCAGATAAAAATGCCGAAACACATTTCAAAGAATATTGATTTTTCTCAAAGGTGTGCATATTGATCTAATGCCCCGGGGCACGACAAAGAAAAGTTTTGGCATCTGAAAAGAGTAGTCCGGAAGTTTAGTGATGTAGCTGACATTAGCATGCAAAATCCAAATGCAACAAATACTAGCCAAAGTCCATTGCATATTCATAATGAGACGCATATCGTGGGAATGATTTGTGTGGAAAAAGAATATGAGAACTCTTCTGAATCCTTTGAAGGGCCAACTACCGCAAAGTTGACAACGCTATCAGTCTCTATTCCATAGGTTGATCTTAAGAATGAGTTGGCAAAAGGGACCCAAAAGCTATTTGCTAAGGTAAATGTGATGGAAATTGGTGAAGGTCCCAGCAATTTTGATGTGCAAACCAGTGGCTAAGATGTTGAATTTGGTAATTGTTGAGACACTCCTTTCTTGGCTAGCCATGGAGGAGTTTTGGTGGTTTATTTTGTTGTCATTTCTGTTTATTCACGCTATTTCAGGGTTGTAATCCAGATATTGTCTTATGGATCAAACTCTTCTTCTTCTTCGTCTTATTTTGTCTAGTTCGTTTAGTTCTAGTTATCGTCTAGTGTTATTTAGGATTGTTCCAGTGTTGTAACCCATATCTATTCTGCTTGCTTTGTTCAAACCCTGTTCACCATCTGTCTAATTCAATCTGCTATTTTCTGTTAGTTCTAGTCAATTTTGTTTAGGTCACTTTTCCTTTTATAGTTCTTTTCACACTGAATCTAGTGGCAAGAAATGCATGCATAATTGTCAGCATGGTCTTGAAAGTTAGTCTAATGATAAAGCAATGACACGGTTTTAAACATGATAAAAAGAGGCATTTGAGGAAACAAATAAATATTCATGCATTTTCAGATAACCTGAAGTTCAAATTGATTGAAACTGAGGCAGTAAGTCTGGAAAATCAAGAGGTTGCTAAAAGCATACAACAATAAATATCTTTCAAGCAGTTTAAGGTAAATCGGTCGATGTTGAATTGCATTCTTCCACATCAAGATAAGGTTGAGTCAACTCTGCTTCAAACAGTCAAGGCTCATACATTGGGACAAAGGTATTGCCCATTGGCACTTTTTGTTTGATGCCATCAATAGATACTGCATAAAATTTTGTTGCTTATCTTCAATTGCATGTTTGTACTTGGCATTTTAAAAGTTTGGAATGACGAAGGCATTTTATTTTGCTACCCAAACCCTTTTATCCTTTGCTACCCATTTTGAGTCCTAATTTTCTGTTTCATATCCCTCTTTTGGAATCCGAAATAGATTTAGGAACTAGGAAATGAAAAAAAAAACTAGAAAAACTAAAAAAAAGGGAAAAGAGAAAAAGAAAAAACAAGAAAAGAAAAAATGAGAAAATAAAAAAAGGAAAAAAAAGAGAAAAGGAAAACAAAAAAATAAACTTGTCTTTTGAACTACGTTTGACCTGATTCGTGTCACCACAAGATACGTAGGCAGCCTTAGGGTTCGATCACACCAAATAAAGTATTTCATAATCCCTCGAAATCAATACTGAGGAAGATTTAAGAAATTAAAAAAAAAAAATCCCCAAACCTCAAAAACTGGGCAGAGGTTTTAATTTAGCCAAAACACCCGATTTCAAAAGTTATAATTTTGAACCCTTTCATCTAAGTTATTTTGAGCCTTTATTATATCCTTTCTTTCTAACCATGTCTAAAAGCCTACATTACGGTCCAAAGAAAGACATTCCGACCAATCTTTTAGGATGCCAAATCAAGTGTGTGGTGAAAGTATGATTTTCCTACATCGTGGGTACTACCTTATTTTCATCGCAGAGAGAGAAAATGATAAAATGAGAGTGTTATTGGTGAAAACTCCTATGATCATCGTAAGGCGGCGGTAAGTTGATAAAATAGCAAAATGAGAGAGGCTTGATGGTGAAAATCCTTCATGGCACTAAAAATCGACTGAGGATTGTAGATTGAATAGGGAAATTGAAGTGCTGAAGCCCAGTTTCACAGCGAAGAGGTACAACAAGAGTTGAATATTAGACTTGCTTGAGAGATTAGACCACTTAATCCAAAGGTGCATGCCCCATGGTCATTAGAGTTGGTATCCACATCTCATAAATTTCTACTTTGTCATTTTCTTGTTAGGTGTCATCTCTTTCCATTGTCCCTTATTTTGTTCCTCTTGTTTTGTTTGACTCCATTCTTGTCTGATTGGTTAGAACAAGTGAGAAATGATTTCAAAATTTGCTACCAGCTTTTCAATTGCGCAAAAAAAATTTGGCTAACACATTATAGTGCCATAAGTTAGGGAAAAGTAGTATGTGCATTGAGTTGGTAATAATCAACATGCTTCGAGATTCATGTGAAATGCAAAGGTTCGGTAAATATCAATTCATGAGCAAAATGCATTAGATAGAGGATATTGAAATAGAATGGAGCGGAGATGTTTTGTGATAAGGGTTGCAGGAAAATGGGTAGTAGATAACGGTCAAAGTCATCCAAGTGGAAATCAAAGTTATTTTGGCAAGTGTGGAAGCAGACGCCCTCGTGGTCACGGCCACAATCTAACCACCACATTTAAACTCACAAGTTTTCTTTGTTTGAAACAGGAACAAAACATTGCAAGTAAGTGGGTTAAAAAAAAAGAAGAATCGACAAAGGGAAGTTTGTCAAATCTTTTCCCTTACCTGCCTTGCTGGTGTGCATAAAATGTTGCTATTGCTCTTCACATTTTTTTCCTCCTAGGATAAAAAGTCCTAGTCTGATGGAATTTCCTCCCGATCAAAATCTTAATCTGATGAATTTTCTCCTGTGATCAAAATTTTAGTCTTATGAATCTTTCTCCTAAGATAGAAGACCTAGTCTGATGAACTTTCTCCTAGGATCAAAATCTTAGTTTGATGAATTTTTCTCCTAAGCTAGAAAACCTAGTTTGATGAATTTTCTCCTAGGATCAAAATCTTAATCTGGCGAATCTTTCTCCTAAGATAACAAAAGACTTAGTCTGATGAATTTTTTCCTAGGATTATAATCTTAGTATGATGAATGTTTCTCCTAAGATAAAGACCTAGTATGATAAATTTTTTCCTAGGATCAAAATCTTACTGTGATGAATCTTTCTCCTAAGATAAAAAGACATTGTCTGATGAATTTTCTCCTTGGACCAAAATCTTAGTCTGATAATTTTTTCTTCTAAGATAGAATACCTAGTCTGATGAATTTTCTCCTAGGATCAAAATCTTAATATGATGAATCTTTCTCCTACGATAGAAGACCTAGTCTGATTAATTTTCTACTAGGGTCAAAATCTTAGTCTGATGAATCTTTCTCCTAAGATAGAAGACCTACTCTGATGAATTTTGTGGTCAAATATTCATGGTTTGATTCACGGAAGACGCACATACCAGTCAAGTCTTTAGTTTTACTCTCATCATTGCATCAATAGCATAGGTGATTTACAGTTTTGTTACCAACTCACAAATCTCCTAGTGCAAACTGGGGCAGAAAATTATATTTTTTGTTGTTTTGGTTATAGACACCCACCTGGAGAATGAGGGAAGACATTTCAGAGTTCATTTCATAGTCATTTCAAGATTCAAGTCAGTAGCAGGTACCCACCTGGAGAACGAGGGAAGACATTTCAGAGTTGATTTTAAAAGTCTTTTCAGAATTCAATTCAAGTTAGAAGTTGTAGAAGCTCGTGCTATGCGAGTCAACAGTCCGAGGTGACCAACAGAAGTAGTCTCAATCCAAAAAAAAAAGAAAAGAAAAAAAAAGTAAATACAAAATGCAGAAGTAGAGAAAAATATGTGAACCGCTCAAGACATGATTCAAATCACGAGCGCTACATGTCTGGTCTTGATCCCAAAAAACTGAAGAAGAATGAGCTAGCAACTACAACTAGCAAGTGTCAAGGTTCAAATGTAAAGTCTGCATGAAGAACCATTCAAGACTCAAGATCAAGCTTCAGAAGACTTATAGATATGAATCTTGTAACTCATAGTTGATAGGCTTAGTTAGTCTTTTTCATTTTTTGATTTTGATATAATAACACAATCGTCGGACCGAAGCCTCGACGACACTTTTATCGGCTCTCCACCTTGGTATACTCCATCATTTCACTCACTTCTAAATACACGTGGTCTGATTGGTTTATAACCAAGGATATGTAAGCAACTCAAATACCATAGCTCAGTCATATTCTCCTTTCTTTTAGCTTTTAGTCTTTTTAAATAAAGGTCGGATCAAAAAACATGTCTAATCGTTCTTTGTGTGAAAATACTTCTTATTTTCAGTCAAAAAGAGGCAGCTGTAGACATGTAATTTTTTTACCCTCCCCAAGATTTTATACATTCTAGTATTAAATATATTTTTAGGTCTAATATTGCTATTTTAACTAGTTTTAACTATTTTACTTTATTTTGCCACAAAAATAAAATTACAAAAAATACTTTGTTTTATTTAGGTTATTGATATTTTATTTTGTTTCCTTTTAGTTTATCTACCTTACAAAAAAAATATATTAATTTTATTTTTAAGAATGTTAATGTTTTGGTAGTAATATTATTTTAATTTTACGATGATTTTAATTTAATTATTCTATTTTTAGTATAGTCTTTAGAAGAGAAATAATAATTTCATTTTGATTCTATTAAAGTCAAAGTCAATTATTAATTATATTTTTATTATCTGGGATACCTTTATTTTACCCTCAATAAAGAAGAATAAATTTTGGGCCAGTTTTGTGTCTTGATAGGTCCAATTTTAGGCCAATGTTTGGAATTTTCCTTAGCCCACTAACTTAAAAGCCCAAACCTCGGCACATAATATACAAGAAAAGCAAAAAAAACCTAAAGATAGCAAGGGGATCAACGGTTTTGACAGGAGAAACTTCTTCTTTTTCTTCTTCATTTTTTTGGGAATAAAAACCTAAGAGACCATCAAGCCTTTTTCAATGGAGGAACAACACCCATAACCTTGAACACACCCAGCTGAACCCTAGAATCCCTAATAAAAATGATTATCATCCGCCACCCTCCTTTCTAAGATTCCAGCGCCGCTGCCGGACCACCTCAGAACTGCGCACCAGCCCGTCTTCTACACCACCAAACCAGTCGCCTAGGCTTGCCGAAACTCCATGAACACACACCCAAAGTCAGTCGCCGTTGCTCCTCTGTACCTCCTTCTCCTCGTCTTCTTCTTGGAATGAGGAAGGAAAAAGAGGGGACAAAATTTTGGAACAAACAGAGATGAAAATAGTTTGAAATTAATTCTTGGTTCAAGTTGTATTTTCCTTTTTTTTTAAATCAGAAAACCAAAAAAAAAAAAGAAGAAGGATCTATTTGGATTCGTAGTTTTGGTGCCAATTCAAATTCCTATTCGCGGTTCGTCCAAATTTCGAGTTCAAAATTGCCTCACAATTAATTTTCTGATTAACTTGATGTTCATTTCTCATTCTTTCTACTATATTTTGCTTGACATCGTGATCTTGTTGTTTTATTAGTCTATCTTCGCTCTGTTTTGTTGATTGTATAAGTTAGAATTTGATTGCTCTATTCTTGAGTATCTTGGTGAAATTTGGTGTTCCATTTTACTGCTGATTATTGTTCATATGTCGTATAATTGTCTACTGAACTGTTTGGATGGGTTTGATATCTAGAATAGGTTCTAGAATGGGAAATTGAACATGGAGAAGAAATTGGACCTTAAATATCTAACTACTTTTACGTAATCGTTTTTTAACATTGTTAGGAGCATGCTTTAGGCCGACCACACCCGGGTAGGAAAACATTAGGATTATTGTTAGCTTTTAGGCAAGAGGTCATTACCGTAGTTAAAACTATCTTGGGAATGCCCCAAAGAATTTATATATATTATTATCCAGGGTATGCTCCAAAAAACTATGTAAATGTTTTGGAGGCTTTTGACGAGCATGGTGGAGAAGTCATAGTATATGTTAGCTTAGGATTTTTCTTTTCTTTTTCCTTTCATTTTCTTTTACTAGGCGGGGATGACCTCGAGCTTCGTATGTGTTTATTTTGCTTTTCCATGCTTTTTTTTGCCTCAATCTGAATTCTAAAAGCCAACTTGTACGCATACCGTACTAGTTAAGGGACTTGGAGAGTGCCTAACACCTTCTGTCTGAGTCAAATGAACTTTGTTACCCAAGTCTCTGGTGTAGATTTAATTTTAGAGTTCAAAGAGTTTTGAAAAGAAAATTATTATTTTTTGGAAAATATGGTGACCCGACACACCGAAATCAAATGTCAGGTGACGACTATGAGTTAATCATTTTAAACACATCTTTTTGTCACTTTCTTAATTGAAAACCCTTTGCAAGCTTTAATGGATCTTTTTATTTATTTAAGAGGTCTAAGTAGAGTTTGTTAAAAAAAGGTGCGACATCATGATTCTAAATAATATGCTCAGCATTTTGAGGCTTAGGGACTGCTGCAATTTTTCACTAGTTTCAATGACTCCTTTGCATAGTCAAGAAGTCAAATTATGATGATGGCACCAGTCCTATCATTAACATAGCTTATTCGCTACTTGTTGATCAAGAGAGTTAAAGATATTTAGCAAGAATGGCTCAGGTTACACAGTTCGCAGAAGGTCTAGAGAGTACTACTCTATATAGTATAAATGTCCAACTGTCACAAATGGAGGTTATAGGCAAAGAAACAATATTCAGTGTGAATATTGTCATTACAAAGGGCATACTAAAGGAAATTGCTTCAATCTAATAGGCTATCCACCATATTTCAAGTCTAAGAAGAAGGAAGTGCACCTGGACACTATGCTAATTCTGCAGGTAATCCAAACTTTGCAGCAGAGAAAGAGTACATCAGCTGTGCAAATAAACTGAACCCTAGGTCTCATCAACAAAAGGGATTCATCTCAGCCAATCCTGTGACACCATAAGTGGCACATACACAACTTTTTTTTTCACTCAGGTGTAATACCATTAGATTGTTCAAATGCTCTCCAAAGGAAATACATAAGGTTCCAGCTCATCTAGCAAAATAGTTGCTGCAAGTATTCTAAAATCATGTGAATGCATTTGTGTCTCAGTGTGTCAATGGTGATCGAATAATTGACATTGGAGCCTGAAACATATGATATCTAGACTTGAGTTACTACAAATACATAATCCACTTCCTACAATAGAGAAAATTACAGTTCATCTCCCTAATGGTAATATAGTGCCAATTTCACACACAAAGAGTACATCTAGGTTGGATAATCAGAAGATTTTTAATGTACTCTATATTCCAGACTATAAGTTCAATTTACTCTCAGTCTCACAACTCACTAAGGAAATAAAGTGGCTTCTTTTCTGACTTTTGTATTTTCCAAAATCTTTACAGTGGCCAGGTGAAGGGGATTGGCAAAGAGGAACATGAAGTTTATATGCTTAAAGAAGGTATCTTAGAATACTTTTTAGCTCAAATATCAAATAAATGTGCACCTACAACTACTGCTCCTCCTCTTGGAGGCTCAAGCTGTTTGAGGTACATGAAATTGGGACATGCTCCCTTAGATGTAATAAGAAGAGTAGACAAGTTGAATATGTTGAATGCTAGTGACGGTCACCACTGTATTGTGTGCCCACTAGACAAGCAAACCAAATTTCCTTTTCAGTTTAGTAATACTGTAACTAAGTCTATTTTTGAATTAGTTTGTTGTGATATTTGGGGGCCATACAAATTTCCTACTCATGATAGAAGAAGGTTCTTTGTCACTATAGTAGATGATTATAGTAGATATACTTGGATATTTCTGTTAACCTCTAAGTGTAAAGCTTATGTTGTGCTAAAGAATTTCCTTGGCCAAGTTCAAAATGTATTTTCCGAAACTGTAAAGACTTTGAGAACTGAGAAGGGAGTTTTTCAATGTTGATTTCAAAGTTCTGCTATCTAGTCTTAGTATTATGCATGAATGTACATGTGTATATACACTCCAACAGAATGAGGGTGTACAAAGAAAACGTAGAATGTTTCTAAATATGGCAAATGCACTCAGATTTCAAGCTTTTGTTCCCTTAAGGTTTGGGGTTGATTATGTTACTACTGATGTATATCTACTGAATAGACTACCTTCTAAAGTGGTCGACTACAAATCATCATATGAGATTCTTTATTTGCATTCTCCTTCTCTGTCTCACTTAAGAGTCTTTGGTTGTACGTGTTATACTACCACCTGAAAAGTACTAGACAAGTTCACCTAAGGTAACTTCTCAAACATTGAGTTACAACATACATCTGATACAATTCCTTCAATATATGAGAACATGCAGACACTTGACAATTTTGAGTCAACTGCTACACCTGATAACTCTGAACATGCTGCTGAAGTTCTTTCCTCTGATGTAATTGGTGATGAACCTCCCACTGGTTGTAGGAGATCTTCCAAACCAAGCAAGCCTCCTATTTGGCTACAGAACTATGTCATAAAGACTAAAGGTATCAAGTGGAACTTCCCTATCTCTGCACATGTGGACTATAGTCATCTATCCCCTACTTACAAACAAGCAATCTCAGCTTATTCCGCAGCTTTAGAACCATCTTCTTTCAAAGAAACTGCATCTGATCCTAGGTGGATAGAATCCATGCAACTTGAATTACATGCCTTGTAGGATAACAATACATGGTCTATTGTAGACCTACCTTTTGGAAAAATACATATTGGTTGTAGGTGGGTGTTCAGGATCAAATATAAATCTACAGGTGGAGCGGAGAGTTTTAATGCTCGACTAATGACTAAGGATTATAGTCAAAGAGAAGGGTTGGACTATGGAGAAACTTTTTCACAAGTGGCCAAGATAGTTACAATGAGATATGTTGTTGATGTTGCTGCCTCAAAGCATTGGTACATCTATCAAATAGATTTACGTAATGCTTTTCTCACTGGTGATCTAGATGAAGAAGAATACATGGTTTTTCCTGAGGGGTTTGCTAGACATGGGAAGTCTCAGAAGGTCTGAAAAACTCCACAAATTGTTGTAAGGCTTTAAGAAGGCACCCAAGCAGTGGAATATAAAGCTTACAGAAGCACTAGTATATATGGGGTTTCAACATAATCACTATGACTATTATCTGTTTGTCAGAAGATTTGGGGATGATATTGTGATCATTCTTGTATATATAGATGATCTTATAATTACTGAAAATAATCATAAGTTGTTGTGTGATACAAGGTTAGATGTTCAAGGCAAGTTCAAAATGAAGGACCTAGAAGAACTAAAGTTCTTCTTAGGAATTGAATTTGTCATGTCAAATAAGGGGATCTTAATGAGTTAGAGCAAATACGCTTTAAAGTTGATCTATGAAGCAAGCCTCAGTGGACAAAAGCCAGCTAGCACATCTATGGATAGGAGTGTTCATAAAAATCTAAAAAATCGAACCAATCCAAACCGACCAAAAAATCGATACTTTTTGGTTTGGTTTTGGTTTTAAATTTTAAAAGCCTATTAAATTTGGTTTAGTTTTGGTTTTAATTAGAAAAAATCGAACTAAACCGACTATAGGAGTAGCTATTTTAAATTTATTATTACACCTATATATATGTATATTGTTAAACAAAAATTCAAAAATTTACGGTAAATGTTAGTAGTTTGCACGTTTAATATTATTTTTTACCTTTACATTCTAGTTTGATTAGTAGTTTTCTTTTGTTTAGTATAAGAATTCATTTAGTGTTAAAAATAATATATTTTCAATTGAGTCCTTGAATTATTTATCACTATTTGATTCAATTATCATCAATATATCTTAGTATAAATAATAGATTTCTCAAATGGCAATTGATTTGATAGTGTTACATTGAAAATGTGGTTGTCGGAATATGTATTTGGTAATATATGTCATATATCTAAGAAAAAATTGATAAATAACTGAAAGAATCGAAAAACCGATATAAACTGAATCGAGAAAATCCAACTTAATCATTTAGTTTGGTTTTAATATTTGAAAAACCGACTTGCTTGGTTTGATTTTTTTTAGGAAAAAACTGACCCAAATCGAACCATGAACACCCCTATTTATGGAGCTCAACCAAAACCTAAGAATGCCACTACTGATGAAGTTCTGAGAGATCCTAGTGTCTATCAAAGACTGGTTGGGAAATTGTTGTATCTAACTATGACTAGTCCTGATATATCCTTTGTAGTACAAGTCTTGAGTCAATATATGCATTGTCCTAGAATCTCTCATATGGAGGAATCATCAAGAGCAGTGAGATATATAAAACAGGCACCTGGTTTGGGATTGCTTATGCCTGCAGGATACTTAAAGAGTCTGACTGCATAGTGTGATAATGATTGGGGAGCTTGTGTGCAAACACGAAGATTAGTAATTGGTGATCTGGTAAAGTTTGGAAACGCCCCAGTGTCCTAGAAATTCAAGAAGCAAAGCATTGTCTCTAGAAGCTCAACTGAAACAAAATTCAAAAGCATGGCTTCCTGCGCAGCAGAGATCACTTGGTTGATGTGGTTATATGCAGAAGTAGGAATCAAAGTTAGTATGCCTGTGAAGCTAGTGTGTGACAGTAAGGCAGCAATTCAAATTACTGCAAATCTAATTTTTCATGAGAGAATAAAATATATTGATATTGATTGTCATTTTATAAGGGAAAAACTATGTGAAGGAATGCTGAAAATGAGTATGTACATACTAAAGATCAACTGGAAAACCTACTTACTAAGAGACTTGGAAGAACACAACATGAATATATGATGAATCAATTTGGATTGAAGAATGTGTACCAGTCATCAGCTTGGGGAGGGGGGGAGGTGTTGAAGGATTAATCAACATGCCGATACTTAACTATAGTTCACTGTTATTGTAATAACTAAATAGGTTGGTTAGTTTGTTAATAAAGGTAGTTAGTTTTTAGTTAGAGGTACGTATAAATGTTTGTACTCTCAGAACAGTAATTAGACAATTTCATTTTTGCTTCTTCAGCTATTTTCAATGAAATAGTTCTCGTTTCTCTTTTTTTTTGCTGAGCCGAGTCTTCTCTCTACTCAAACTTTAGATCAATTGTCCATGGCAGCTACAACACTTACTTGCAAGTCCTTTTTTTAAGTGATTTAATTATTTGGTACCCAAAATTTAATGAACCCACTAATCCAAACCTATGTACAGTCCATTAGGCTAGAAATACGTCATATATATCAGGAATTTTTTTATTCTGTAATTTAAATCGATATATTTAGGGATCGTTTGATTGGAATACGACTTATACTGGTATAAGTTATATTGGGATTAGTTATGTTGAAATTAGTTATACTGGAATTGTTATTTATTCATTTTTTGGTTTGTTGTATTAAAAATGACAATTACATAATTTCTAATATGAAGGTATAAGTTATACCGATATCAATTACCACACCTTATATAAGGTATAAGTTATCATGGTGTTATAATTAATTTTCAAGATAACTTATACTTAATGTGCTAATCAAACTAAGTATTAAAATAATATTAAATTTTTATACCACCTTTATACCTTCTTATATCTATGTCAAACGACCCCTTAGAGTGAAGGAATCAACCCACTATCCATAATGGTACTTGTGTTTCAAATGGAGGACATGAAAAAACAAACCGCATATCCGTACAGATTTTACCCAAAACCTCTTTATCCAAAGGACGTGTATGGTTAGGATTATATTATATCAAAATTTTAATGTTACAATAAAAAGATATAGGGAAAAGCCTTAGAAACAAACAAACATAATATAAGGAAAGTGGGCATCTCTTATTATTCCATATATCGATATGATGATGTAGGGAATAGAGTATTCCTTTGACCACCAATGGTTTTTTTCCTCATATTTTTTTGTCTCTCACAACTTCTCTTCCAAGTATTCTCCTTTGATTTTCGAATATTAGCTACGAACATATGGATTCTATTTGGGATTGTTCTGATTAATTATTTACTTTATTAGATTTGTTAAGGCTCCCTTTGCATTTAATAAATCTCTGCAGTAATAAAGTTACAACATAACTCATTAACGTGTTCCCTAATCTTTTTAATCCAGTTTAGATAAAAGCTTACTACTAATATGTATGCAGTAATAACATTTACTGTTTTAACTATTTGTTGACTGTTTGACAAATACTAGGTGCTTAATCCAGACTAAAATCCCAAGCTTAATTAAGAGTTTAAGAATCTAGGTATTAAACATAATAATGAAATTGGTAACTTTAAAAATAAAGTAAGCAACGTTTTATAATAGAGTTAAAAAAGAATTTAAACCATCAGTGAATATAACTTTATTGATTTGTTTTATTTCATATTTTTGTACGGTCAGGGCAGGGGGTGTACAAGTGTTCGTACAAAAAATCTGGTACTCTTTTGTTTTCCAGGCAATAGAATATATGTCATGAATATGGTTGTAAATGTTGGGATATATATTATTAACCATTTGTTTGGTTTAGATATAGTATTTATTATGAAATAATTATTTATTAAGTTTTAATAAAGTTTTAAATAGACTTTTGCTTATATAGTAGATGATTTAGTACAATGGCGGATCCAGGATTCTGAATTCGTGGGTGCTTAACTTTTTTAATTGGAGCAAAAGAAAGTTAGTGCTTGATAAATGGAGGACAAAGTCTAGCTAGGGGCGTGAGTGAGATTCGATCTCTCGACCATATACTCATTTAGAGCCCTTCAACATCCATCATAACCAAAGCACCCACCAAGCCTTTTGTTATCTGGGCGCTTGCTATTTTGTTATATCCGTTTTCTTAAGTTTTTTATATAATTATGCGTGTTCGGGGTCGAGGTTAATGGGTGCTCGAGCACCCAATTTTTATATGTAGATCCGCCCCTGATTTAGTGTATATAGTTTAGCTTATACACGGAAGATTAAATCATCGGTTCTTATAAGTATAAAGTTTGAGTTCACAATCTAATGATGGAATTAAACAAACCATCAGGAATGATTGTAGCACAAGATTAAATATAATCTATCTTGATTATGAGAATGGTTTAATTCCAGCTTCTTGTGCTAGTACATTTTGTATGTATTGAACGGACCAGGTAGAGATAAGTATTTTATACTGACTTAATAAAATAAACTCTCTAGCCATTAAATATAATTATACTCTTAATGTTGATATAATTATTATTAGCTGTGTATAATATTATTGTTTTGATTTATTAAAAGGCGAGATTCTTTCGTGGGTCAATATGCCTGGTAAATTGGATAATAATAATGTACATTGGCGAAGTAATAGTTAGTTGATGGAATTCATGTCTCGGTTTAGAGATTAATGATACACCTTTATGAAAGCTTATAAGTTTTCATGGATTTTGTATCCGACACATGAAATAAGTTAAGCGAAAGTTTAAAGGAAATAATCAATAAATTAAATCGTCAGTAATTTAATTTATTTGATTAGTATCCGAGTCTTAACATGGGGAGTTAAATAAGATTTAATGGATGAATTTCGAAATTGGATAAGGAGTGCAATTACGGATTTTTAGTGGAATAATTCATAATTAATTATGGTAGATATTAATTTCGAAAATTAGAAATTAATTTCATAATTGGAGCCTTGTTAATTAAATTCTGTGGTCCCTATTGTGTCTAAATAATAGGAAATAAAAGAATTTTTTTCTGGTGGAAGAGAAAATCCAACAGGGTTTGGAAAAGAGTTTTAACCCTTAAAATTTGTGCTATAAATACATAAGGTTTTCCATGGTGGCTGAAATTTTCAGCCATATTTTCCTAGAAATTTCGCCCACACGAAATTGCTATTTTCGGTATTATTTGGGTAACACGGTAGAAGACCGTGGAACGTTCGAGGATCACGATTGTGCGGGTGATGGAGATTCCATTAAGAAGTTATGGAACTTAAGGCTCACGTGGTAAAAGAAATATGTTCACGCTTCAAGAGAAAACCCGTAAAATCTCGTTTATGCTAATTATTTAAATTATATGTGATTTTGATACTGAGATTGCTTCCGCTGCTTATTATAATCTATCAGCAAAATTAATAGGAAAAGTTATTTCCCTTTCGAATGTAACGGGAGAATAAATTCTTTATTGTGAAGTTACCATTAATGATAAAAAAAAAAAAACTACAGGAAGTGCAAGTGAATATGCCATGAAAAAATATCGAGCCCAATCAATATCATGTGCTATTGCGATGGTGCAAATAAAAGTGTTTAATTAGCTGTATATTTATTCTGATGATGATCATATCAAGTACATTTCTTATCACATATTTGAAGCAGACAGTCACTTTGTTATTAACAAATTCTTTTCTTATGAATTTGTTATTAAATTTATAGCTCGTTTTAGTTATTATTTTCAGATAAAAATATTTATATATATTTAACAATTTTATTATAAATATAGGATCTAAGCAAAAGCTGTTGAATTCGTCTGAACCCGTACTTAAAATTGTAGCAAGGGGTGTTTATGGTTTAATTTTTTCCTAAAAAGAAACCAAACCAAATAAGTCAAGTTTTTCAAATATTAGAACCAAACCAAACAAATTAAGTCGGTTTTTTCTCGATTCGGTTTATGTCGGTTTTTCAGTTTTTTCGGTTATTTGTCGATTTTTTCTTAAATATAAGACATACACTATCAAACACACATTTCGGCGACTACATTTTTAACGTAACACTATCAAATCAGTGCCCCTTTGAGAAATCTATTATTTACCAAGATATATTGATGGCGATTGAATCAAATAGTGATAAATAATTGAAGGACTCAATTAAAAATATATTATTTTTAATATGAAATAGATTCTTACACTTAACAAAAGAAAACTACCAATTAAACTAGAATGTAAAGGTAAATAACTGTACTAAAAGTGTAAACGATTAATATTTAATATAAAAATTTTAAAACTTTGTATAAAAGTATACATATATATAGATGTAATAATGAATGTAAAATAGTTACTGATATATTTGGTTTGGTCCGATTTTTTTTTTAATTAGAACCAAAATCAAATCAAATTTGATCGGTTTTTAAATTTCAAAACCAAAACTAAATCAAACCAAAAAGTATTGATTTTTTTGATCGATTTGATTTAATTTTCGATTTGATTTAATTTTCGATTTGATTTGAGTTTTCGGATTTTTACGAACACCCCAAATTGTAGCTCCCCGGACCCTAGGGCTACGGTATGATGATGCTTAGTCACATTTTGGACAATAAAACCCCATGATAATTTGGTGCATGTACTATCAATTTATTAAAAAACTTAATCCCTTATCTCAACAAGTATGATACTATTCATTATTGAATTAAGGCTCATTTAAATATGTGCGCTGAAATGTTAAGGAAAGAGAGACACTTATTAAGTTCTTGTTGAATATTATGGATTGTATCTATAATTTCTCAAATATGAAGTGTTTTTATTAATTTAAAAATGGTACCGTGCGGGTGATTATTACATACACTAACTATATTAGTGTTTGTACGACATGTTAAAGAAACCATAAACAAGGGGTATCCTTGCTACTTATCTTTAATACAGTGTATGTTTCTGCTAGAGAAAGAACAATTTATAATACAAATTTGTGCCAAATGGAGGACCATTTGATTTAATACTATATATATAGCTATCACTATGTGCTGTTCTAAATCAATTCTGACACATCTAAAAGGTCCAGTTGAAATATTGTAGGACAACTTTATGCATAGTTTCTTAATTAATTAGCATATTATTAAATATATGACTTTGTGCTCCTGGCTGCTAGTGTGAATTGGGATCCACACAATGAAAAAGAACTCCCCTTAAACTGCCTAATTTGCCTTTAACAGATGACAGAATCATGGCAAAGAATACAACAACAACAACTACCCAGTATACTCCCACCAGGTGGGGTTTGGGGAGGGTAATATGTAGACAAGCCTTACCCCTACCCGAAAGGGCAAAGAGGCTGTTTCCAATCATGGCAAAGAATGATGTTTTTAATAAATTAAATATGGCATGCTTCATCTTAACGTTTATGATACACGGAAAAATTGCTGTGGAAGAAGGAAACATGATCTTGTACCCATGAAAATGACACAAAAGTTGCCTTTTCTTATCCATTATTTAGAGGGTAACTTAATATATGTGTTATTTATTTTAATAATAAGAAATTAAAAGTACTCATCTTTCTTCAAGATCATCATTTCCTGATGAGCTCCAATCAAGAATTGGCTCAATAGAGAAAGATAAGAGGACAAAAATATGGGCCAAATAAGTTGTAAAAATAATAAAGGGGAAGAGAAGAATCATGCAGGTCATGCTTAGGGATAATGTACAAAGTTATATACAAAAGGTGAAATTACATGCCATTCTCATTCTTCATCTGTTAATTTGGAGCACATTTGCTGTGAATTGTTAAAACAAACTCCTCAGCTTTTTACGCATGATTTCAGGGCTTATTCATGCCATGCATACAATCTTGTGCATTGAATCAACCCTATGTAAGAATTTACTCAACCTGTTTGATTTTGACACTTTGTACTTATCAGAAAGAATAGCTTGCTACTTCTTCTTTCTTTTGGCTTAGGAACTGTGATTTAAAATCTGAAGAGTTTTACGAGCTAAAGTTGTGGTTAGGGGCAGTAAAGAAAATAACATAGAACTGGTACTATTACTATACAATCTGTAATGCCATTCTGAATGGCTAAAAATAAGCAAAACCCTCATATCTACATCCATTATACAACCTCTAATTAATGTTAGATATTTAAAGAGGAAAACTGGGAATTTAAAGCCAAGAAGCAATGTGTTACTAAAGTATATTACATTAGACATTGAAAAATTGGAAGGAATCTATGTAATCTATCCTTCATCTTCTCCACCTCCTCTCGTTCGCTGCAGCTGTCAATGTATAGACTTTCCTGCATTTAGGATTCATCATTCAAAATGCAACATCACTGAAATGCATGTCAAAAGAGGAAAATATAATAGGAGCGGACCAGGATATGCAGAAAATGGAACCAAAGAAGTAGTGTTGGGCTGACTTTCATTAACTTTTTGTTTAAACTAAACAATGAAAAGCTTCTCAATTGAAGATATACATGAGATAGTTACAATAATATCTTACCATAAGGTATTTCAGCGCATGAAAGATTCAAAATTCCAGATACAAAACCATCAGGGCTTCGAAGAGGGAAATTACAACAACAACAACAACTACCCAGTATAGTCCCACCAGGTGGGGTATGGGGAAAGTAATATGTAGACGAGCCATACCCCTACCCGAAAGGGCAGAGAGGCTGTTTCCAATCGACCCTCGGCTCAGTGGAGAAAAGGAAAAACAACAATAAACACAAAAACAAAAACAAAAACAATAACAATAGAGCATTAGTAACTCCAACAGAAATAGCGTAAATAATTATCTAAACATAAGAAACATAAATAAAATAACATGCAATAATATCATACAGTAACTACCATAACTAACAGCCATAAGGGAGACATAAGCTAAAACACGAACCATCTATGGATAACCCTGCCGACCCTCACCCAACCCCGGGTGAGGAGTACGAAAAACTCTAGGAGCCCCTATCCTACAACCCTGATACTAGACCTCTAGACTTTCCTATTGTTAGAAGTCTAACTGTATTAGAAGTCTAGTCTAAACTGTATTAGGAGTAGGCTAGGTTATGTGTATTATATATAGGGCTCATTGTATCATGTTTACATATCAATTATATATTCTTCTCCCGTGCCTTCTCACATGGTATCAGAGCTTTGGTGAGAATAGTATAGCTGTGCGTCATTCCAGCTATTTCCGGGAAGAAGACCTCGTCGCCGTGCAATTTTTCGGCGACTTAACAGGCTGTCCGTAACCTAAACTACCTTTTCTGTTGGTGTTGTGCAAAATCCGAGACCACCACGAGATTTTGGGAGAGAATTCCGACCAACCCCAGAAAAAATCACCGGAAACCGACACTTCACGCGCCCCCACGCGCGGCAGGACCCTCGGCGCGTGAAGCCCACGCGCCGGCGCGTGAGAGCCTTTCCGGCCACTTTTTCCGATCGCTCCAGAAGGACAGTTCAGTCGGAATATAATTCCGACCCTACCCATCCACTTTTTGTTCGATTCCGACAACTTTGATTTTTTCCGGCGACCTACAGTGATTTTTCCGGCAGCTACAGTACTTTCCGGCCAATATTTCTTCAGGACAGTTTGCTCCTACTTGAATTCCGAGCCTATCCATATTTTTACTTTTCAATTCCGACAACTTTGAATTTTTCCGGCAGCTACAGTGTTCCTGTTTTCCGGTAGCACCAGTTTTCAGTCCTCTGTTCAGTTTCAGCGAGTTTTCAGTTGATAATCCAACGATGTCTTTGGGACTAGATGCTTTCGGGCCTAAAAACCAGGGTTCTGGCAGTTCTGGTATTATGATTACCTCAGAACCTTTAATGGGAGGTTCAAACTACCTAGCTTGGGCTTCGTCTGTCGAGTTGTGGTGTAAAGGCCAAGGTGTTCAGGATCATCTAACCAAAGAGTCTGGTGACGGAGATGCAAAAGCCAAAGCACATTGGGAGAAGATTGATGCTCAGTTATGCAGTATTTTGTGGCGATCTATTGATTCCAAGTTGATGCCCTTGTTTCGTCCATTCCAAAAATGTTATTTGGTTTGGGAAAAGGCTCGTACTTTATACACTAATGACATATCTCGTTTCTATGACGTGATATCGCGGATGACAAATTTGAAGAAACAGGAATTGGATATGTCTACTTACTTGGGTCAAGTGCAGGCAGTTATGGAGGAATTTGAGACGTTGATGCCAGTTTCTGCTAGCGTTGCAAAGCAGCAAGAGCAACGACAAAAGCTGTTTCTAGTTCTTACTCTTGCTGGGCTTCCTAATGATCTTGACTCAGTACGCGATCAGATTTTGGCTAGTCCGACTGTCCCCACAGTTGATGAATTATTTTCTCGCTTACTTCGCCTTGCTGCAGCACCAAGTCACCCAGTGAGCTCATCACAGACACTTGATTCATCTATCCTCGTCTCCCAATCCGTGGACAATCGGGCTTCTCATACTATGGAGTATAGACGAGGAGGAGGTCGTTTTGGAAGATCTAGACCCAAGTGTTCTTATTGTTATAAACTTGGTCACACTCGTGATGTGTGCCATTCTTTACATGGTCGACCAACAAAAAATGCTTATGTTGCTCAGACCGAGCCTACAGGTAACCAGGGATTTTCTGTATCTGAAAGGGAGTATAATGAGTTCCTTAAATATCGAGCAAGTAAGCAGATGTCTCCACAAGTAGCCACTGTTGCTCAGCCTGATACTTCTGTTGCTGGTAATTCTTTTGCTTGTGTTTCCCAGTCTAGTCCTCTTGAACAATGGGTGGTGGACTCAGCTGCTTCTGATCATATCTCTGGTAATAAATCCCTTTTGTCAGATATTACGTATTCACAGTTTCTTCCCAACGTTACCTTAGCTAATGGGTCTCAAACTAAAGCAAAAGGAGTTGGACAAGCAACTCCTCTACCCTCTGTCACTCTAGATTCCGTCCTTTATGTCCCTGGCTGTCCTTTTAATCTTGCATCTGTGAGTCGTTTGACTCGTGCCCTCCATTGTGGAATATACTTTATTGATGATTCTTTTATTATGCAGGACCGCAGTACGGGACAGACGATTGGAACAGGACTTGAATCAGACGGACTCTACTACCTTAACTCCCTAACATCCTCTAAGGCCTGTCTAGCTGCAGATCCTCCAGACCTACTTCACAGTCGTTTAGGACATCCTAGCTTGTCCAAACTTCAGAAGATGGTGCCTCGTTTGTCCAGTTTATCCACATTAGAGTGTGAGTCATGTCAGCTCGGGAAACATACCCGCGCCTCCTTTCCTCGTAGTATTGAGAGTCGTGCAGAGTCTGTTTTTTCTTTAGTTCATTCGGATATATGGGGTCCTAGTAGAGTATGTTCAACCTTAGGATTTCGTTATTTTGTTAGTTTCATTGATGATCATTCAAGATGTACTTGGATTTTCTTAATGAAAGATCGTTCTGAGTTGTTTTCTATATTCCAAAATTTTTGTGCTGAAATTAAAAATCAATTTGGTGTTTCTATTCGCACCCTTCGCAGTGATAATGCCTTAGAATATTTGTCCTCTCAATTTCAGCAATTTATGTCCTCTCATGGAATTATTCATCAGACCTCTTGTCCTTATACCCCTCAGCAAAATGGGGTTGCAGAAAGAAAGAATAGGCACATTATTGAGACTGCTCGCACACTTCTCATTGCATCTCATGTTCCGCTGCGTTTTTGGGGCGATGCAGTTCTCACATCTTGTTATTTGGTTAATCGGATGCCTTCATCTCCCATCCAAAATCAGATTCCGCATGAGGTATTGTTTCCTCAGTCACCCTTATACTCTGTCCCCCCTCGTGTGTTTGGGAGCACTTGTTTCGTTCATAACTTAGCTCCTGGGAAAGATAAGTTAGCTCCTCGTGCTCTCAAGTGTGTCTTCCTTGGTTATTCTCGTGTTCAGAAGGGCTATCGTTGTTATTCACCTGATATTCGTAGGTACCTTATGTCAGCCGATGTCACATTTTTTGAGTCTAAGCCTTTCTTTACCTCTTCTGCCCATTCTGACCATCTGGCTATATCTGAAGTTTTACCTATACCGGCCTTTAGGGAGTCTATATCTCCTCCTTCACCTTCCGCTACAGAAGTCTTACCCATTCCGAACGTTGGACCACCTACTGTGGCTCCTCCTAGACTCCATGCACAAGACACTCCACTCTTGACATATCATCGTCGTCCTCGCCCAGCATCCGGCCCGGCTGATTCACTTCCTGCACCTGACCCTGCTCCTACTGCGGACTTGTCTCTTCCGATTGCACTTCGGAAAGGTATACGGACCACCCTTAATCCTAATCCCCATTATATTGGTTTAAGTTATCATCGTTTGTCATCACCCTATTATGCTTTTCTATCTTCTTTGTCCTCTGTTGCCCTCCCTAAGTCTACAGGTGAAGCATTGTCTCATCCAGGGTGGCGACAGGCTATGACTGACGAGATGTCTGCTTTACATGCGAGTGGTACTTGGGAGCTCGTCCCTCTTCCTTCGGATAAATCTACTGTTGGTTGTCGTTGGGTGTATGCAGTCAAGGTTGGTCCAGATGGTAAGGTTGATCGTCTTAAGGCTCGTCTTGTGGCCAAGGGGTATACTCAGATATTTGGGCTTGATTACAGTGATACCTTCTCTCCAGTGGCTAAGATAGCATCGGTCCGCCTTTTTCTCTCTATGGCTGCTGTTCGCCATTGGCCCCTGTATCAGCTGGACATTAAAAATGCATTTTTACACGGTGACCTTGAGGATGAAGTTTATATGGAGCAACCACCTGGGTTTGTTGCTCAGGGGGAGTCTCGTGGCCTTGTATGTCGCTTGCGTCGGTCACTTTATGGTCTAAAGCAGTCTCCTCGAGCCTGGTTTGGTAAGTTTAGCACTGTTATCCAGGACTTTGGCATGACTCGGAGTGAAGCTGATCACTCTGTATTCTATCGGCATTCTGATTCACGTCTCTGTATTTATCTAGTGGTCTATGTTGACGACATCGTTATTACCGGCAATGACCAGGATGGTATTACTAAATTGAAGCAACATCTCTTTCAACACTTTCAGACTAAGGATCTGGGCACACTAAAGTATTTTCTGGGTATTGAGGTCGCACAGTCTAGCTCTGGTATTGTGATCTCACAACGGAAGTATGCCTTAGATATTCTTGAGGAGACAGGAATGACAGGTTGTAAACCTGTTGACACTCCAATGGATCCGAATTCTAAACTTCTTCCAGGACAGGGGGAGCCTCTTAACGATCCTGAAAGATATAGGCGGTTAGTTGGTAAACTAAATTATCTTACAGTGACAAGACCTGACATTTCCTTTCCTGTGAGTGTTGTGAGCCAGTTTATGGGTTCGCCATGTGATAGTCATTGGGATGCAGTTGTTCGCATTCTTCGGTATATAAAATCAACTCCAGGTAAAGGTTTATTGTTTGAGGATCGAGGCCATGAGCAGATTATTGGATACTCCGATGCTGATTGGGCAGGATCGCCTTCTGACAGACGTTCTACTTCTGGATATTGTGTCTTAATAGGAGGAAATTTGGTATCTTGGAAAAGCAAGAAACAGAATGTGGTTGCTCGGTCTAGTGCAGAAGCAGAATATCGAGCAATGGCTATGGCGACATGTGAGCTTGTTTGGGTCAAACAGTTGCTCAAAGAGCTGAAATTTGGTGATGTTAGTCAGATGGGACTTGTGTGTGATAATCAAGCAGCTCTTCATATTGCGTCAAATCCAGTGTTCCATGAGAGAACTAAGCACATTGAGATTGACTGTCACTTTATCAGAGAAAAGATACTCTCGGGAGATATTGCTACAAAGTTTGTAAAGTCAAATGATCAGCTTGCAGACATTTTCACCAAGTCCCTCACTGGTCCTCGTATTAACTACATATGTAACAAGCTCGGTACATATGATTTATATGCACCAGCTTGAGGGGGAGTGTTAGAAGTCTAACTGTATTAGAAGTCTAGTCTAAACTGTATTAGGAGTAGGCTAGGTTATGTGTATTATATATAGGGCTCATTGTATCATGTTTACATATCAATTATATATTCTTCTCCCGTGCCTTCTCACACCTATCAAGGGTCATATCCTCGGAAACCTGCATTCTAGTCATGTCATGCCTAATCACCTCTCCCTAATACTTCTTAGTCCTCCCTCTGCCTCGCCGACCGCCAACAATATCCAGCCGCTCACAACTCCTCACCGGGGCATCGGGACTCCTCCGCACATGCCCGAACCACCTCAGCCTCGCTTCTCGCATCTTCTCATCCACCGGGGCCACCCCCACCATCTCTTGAATAACTTCATTCTTAATCTTATCTAACCTGGTATGCCCGCACATCCACCTGAGGATCCTCATCTCCGCAACCTTCATTCTCTGGACATGAGAGTTCTTCACGGGCCAGCACTCCGCCCCATACAACATCGCAGGTCTAACCACAGCTCTATAGAATTTTCCCTTGAGTTTATGTGGAACTTGTCACACAGGACTCCTGATGCAAGCCTCCACTTTGACCACCCAGCTCCTATACGATGAGTGACGTCCCCGTCAATCTCTCCGTCCCCCTGAATCACAGACCCAAGATATCGGACACTGTCCCTCTTGGCGATGACCTGAGATCCAATCATCACGTCCCTGCCTACTTCGCTCGGCTCAGCGCTAAACTTGCACTCCAGGTATTCTATCTTAGATCTGCTTATTTTGAAACCTTTAGACTCGAGAGTCTGTCTCCATACCTCTAACCTCTCAATAACACCAACCCTCGTCTCATCTATCAATACTATATCATCAGCAAATAGCATACACCAAGGCACATCCCCTTGGATATGTCGGGTTAGAGCATCCATCACTAAGGCAAACAAGAGGGGGCTCAGCGCGGAACCTTGATGGAGCCCCATAACCACTGGAAAATGGTCTGAGTCACCACTCACCGTCCTAACCCTAGTCTTAGCTCCATCGTATATGTCCTTGATTACTCTGATGTAGGCTTCCGGCACGCTCTTAAACAGGAATAAATCCAACAGGTGGTAAAAGTAGGTGTATTGCAAATATGATAGAAATTATTCACTGCATCACCCCGTTTTAGTTTTTATAATTCGTGGTATGCAACCTCTTCCTGTACTTGATTTCTTTCTCTATTATCCCTGATAGGGTAAGAAGGCCTGAATCTACTAACATGCTCATAACCAAGATGGTTGCTAATGTCCCATCACTTGCAAGATTCACGAACTTTGAGGTAGAAGTTAACTAATAAACCTCATTATCAACGTAGATAAAATCATCTATACATGTTATCATAAGATTATTGATGGAAACAAAACTATGGTGATAAGTGAGAATATAGGAGACTGAATTAGTTCTTGGTAAAACCTAAGTTGACGATCCTGCAGGCTAGTGATAAAGTCACAGCATATCAATATTTCAGGCTCAGTTGAATGTCTTCAAGATTAAGTTGCTACATCATTCAACGAATTAGTACCAAAATTAAAACGGTGCAAGAATTTGGCAGGTAACCAAGTTCTACTCCGGAAAGGCACAATTAAAATCTAAACTAAGGATCATACCACTGCCAATACAGACTGCAGTGATCGCATGTCGAGCATAATTCGGGGCTTGTGCAGTAAACTCGAATGTGTAACAGGTTTTTCACATCACGTGGTTATATATAAACTGATATTAGACAACATAAACATGATAAAAATGGTAAGCATATAGGGAAAATAGTAGTTTGCAAAATTAGAAAAAGATGAATCATATCCCAAATCTAATTTTCCCAGCCATCATTTCCTCCATGTTAGTAATACACACCAAGAAGTTTGACAAAACATACTCCAAATCTTATCAGTTCTTACGCAGAATCCATGCACTGTTAACGTAAGCAAGGTACAGGTCAAGCAGTGAACAGTTTCACTGGAAATGTTAGCATTCCTGCACATCTATGTGAAACTTAGTCAGAATTTTGTTTTCTTTTCTAGATAGGTAAAAATTTATTTCCATCAGTACAAAAGAGAGGGGGAAAAATGAGCTAGCCGATTAAATGAAAATATGTCTCTCATCTCGTATATTTCCTTGTGACATCTTTCAAGCATGACAACAAAGTGTCATGTACCGGCATTAGGAAATAAGTTATTAACTTTAGATAGCAGTTGCAGAAGTAGCTTAACGTTACTCCAATGAAACCAATCTAAGCAATTTATCACCTCAAATCCAAGAATAACTAGAAATAGAATCATGGAAAGAATGAATGAATTTAGTCTGTTGATTCAGAAACTGATAGATTGTCTTGCTAACCGGATAAATACCCATAACAAGAAAAGATCGTGCCCTGCTGAAGCACAGGAAAAATGTTGATCATGATTTCTAGTTTACCTTACATGATATACTATGCCAACAGCTAATCCTTAGTAGATATCCTTCAGGATCTCATAAAATAAGTAGCTTTCGCTAGTCTTAAACCAACTAGAGGGACAATAGAGAATGAAGAACTTCATGATGTCAAGTAAGGAATTGCATGGTTTTCAAATTTCCATTAAAATGGAAGCTATTTTTCAATTTTTATCATTTGTTTGTACTTTTCCAAAAAAGAAAAAAAACAGAGAATCACTCTGGTAGAAAAATGAAAGCCTGGTTTTCTGTAAACCATAATTTCCTCCTATACCTGCGCTCTCCAAATAGACGTAGTGCCAATAGAGAGCCATGAGAATATTGGAACATATGGTATCGGTCAGAATAGTAAACTAACTCATCTTTGTCACAACATATGCCTTTTCAAGCAAAGTTCAAGTGAACTTCTGAAAAGGAAGTTCACTGAGCTGGAATTAGAATGATGAAATTACATTATTAGTTGCCCACAGTAAGGAAAATGATAGAAAGGAAAAGGAGACAGAACTGCAACTTGACCTATGTGAATTGAGCATATTAACTTTTTAACTCTTCTTTTAAGTTCATGGGAAACCGCAACAGGTTCACCCCCATTATGGCTGTAAGTGTTCATGTTCCTTCTTACTTAAGTAGCTCTAAGCTAAGAAATGATTTTTGCTTCTTTATTTAAGTTCATGGAAACACATTACTTAAACTACTTAGGATAGAGGCATAGTTGTTGTTGCATCAACATATTTTTAGAATATGTGGCTTTCCTTCTTGTAAGGCCAATGCATTTTTAAGGGCACAAATCATCAAACATGTTAACCAATTGGTTTGGTCCAGAATGAAGATATGTACAGTGGGTTACATCGAAGATGTTAAGGCTCTGAAAAGTTTATTCAACAGTAACACCAATAATAGTTCAGCATGACAAGCACTCAAAGACCAATTACAAATGAGTGATGGAAGAAATACCAAACCACACACCTCTGATGCGTGAATCAGTTTTGTTTTCTGAGAAGGCGACACTAAAAACGTTTTTGTTAAAATTTCAGCAACCTGCAATATGAATAGTTCTGGTGAGGATACATTGACGAGTTCCACAATCACAATTAACATGCAATCCATTAAAAATATAACTACTTCATGGAGCAATATAATCCAAAACAGCCAAACAATTATATCGAATCAGCTAAAGTGAACTTTTTTGCAGGGAATATAGCCTTCTTTCATATAAATATCTGGGATAAATAATCTAGTATTTCAACAAACCTGTTGTGTCAAACCAAATTTCGTATGTCCCTGTTTACAGCTTGGTATCACATTTACACCAATTCTAGTGGTTCAATAACATCTTTGAAAACGTTATCTTCACATTCACCAACAACTTCCAGGGTGAGAGTAAAAAATAAAGAAATAGTTAAAGAAAAACCGAATCAATGCGTAAGACTAGTTTAATTAATAAGGGGAAAAGTGGTCCAGAAATTGAAAAATTGCAACTATAGAGTAAGTTTAACAATTAGTGGAATTATATATAAGGTGACTAAAATTTCTAAGGTATTTATGCACTAAAGATCCGAAATTGCTAAACCAACAGATGCAGCTCCATTCTACAGTTTCTCCGACATAGGATCAAAAGACAACCATAAAACGAAAACCAATAGAAAACATTATAGCCATCAAGTTCTAATGACCTGCCACCCAAAAAGATAGAGGAAAGAGTATCCATCCTTCTTGTCTGTGACAGGCGAAATCCCTTCTTACTTTCTGCAGCAACTGAGCCATATCAAAGGGTGTACTCCTAGGATATCAGCCATTAAAATTTCAAGAATCAACAGGTTACATGAAAGGTAACTGTGTGCGATACATCAGAACTCCTTTGGACTAGGGAACTAAAAGGTTAAGGCACTGCACATGATGTTGGTGTCTGATAAGTGATCAGCAACAAAGGGGCAATTGTCAATCCCATTGCAAGAATTTGATGCCTCCCAAGTCTATCTGTAAGGAAAGGAACAGAGGACAATAGTTACTAGTCCACCTTTGGTGCCAAGAGAATCAATCAGCAAAGGACAAGATGATGTATTGCCAGCACTATTCCCACATCTTACACTCAGAATAAGAGCCTATTATGACCATATCAGGTATCTGGGATGACACTTAATTCAAGCTGAAAGACCTCAAATGCAAGGTCATCCAACAAGCAACAACTCAGTTTATGGATACAAAGGTGTTAATATCAACCAATCCTGCCACGCATTATTACTGAGGTCTGGCCTTCAAAATAGAATTTAGTTTTTTTTTAACCTTGGTTTCCGAGCATCGCTTTGCGAACCCGACTAGCTGTACCCACCGGGACCCGCTGTTTCAATGCGTGCACCACGGTTAGTTCCACGGGTCCCTGGAGACGCGACCGATTTGTAATACCTACAGTGGCCCTGCGGGGGATCGAACTAGCGACCTGAAGGACTTTGTCCTCAGGCCTTTACCAGTTGAGCTACCCTCAGGGTTCGGCGAAGGGCGAATTTAGTTTACTTCAAGATTCTTTATAAGCGAGCAATTTTGGATTCACTTTTCTTCATCATTAATAAATTATACTATCCTCTACCTGGAAGTAGATTCCTTTTAAGATCATCAAGACAGCAGGCTAAAGGGAATCAAATTAATACAATCATACAAAATCTGTGGAGAATTAACTATTGATTATTGAACTAAACAATCCTGCTTTGGCCAGCATAAACTATGCACTCAGGTAAAGTGGATCCTGAAAAGAAGCTTACAGGAATTATAGACGTATATTCTTCCTTCACTTTATATCCTTTAGTATTACAAACCGTGAGTATCATGGAAGACAGTTTATCATAAAACTAAAGATATCTTCCGGGTACAACCACTGAGTTTTGAACCTTAATGCTCAAACACATTATATCTCGTTAGTCAAGCCCTTAGAGGGATCTAAACTGACAGCTTGATTGGACTTTGTTAAAAAAAAAAAAGTGGAAGTAATCCAACCCTGGCAAGAGGAAGAATAATGGGGAAAAGTACCTGAGGTGATGCGTTTGGCAAGAATGCATGATGGGGGCGGTAAACTTTTGCAGTGACATCATCTCTCAAAATTATAATCAAAACCTGCCAAATTCGGCAGCTCCCTTCTCAAAATTACCTTACAAATGTCGCTGACGGTAATTGGGGAAGTCCCAGCAAAGGAGCGTCTTGGCCATATCATGCAATATCTCCCTCTCAATATCAACCCAATATTCTGGCAGCAAATCAATATTTGAAGAATGCCCCTAAATAATTGAAAAGGTTCAAACATATCCTTAAAGAATTAAAAAATCCAAAATATATTCCAAATGTTACAAATTTTCCACATTGTAAGTGAAAAGGGCATATGTAAGATAAAAGATAATGATATAAATTCCTACGAGTCCATAGCTTAATGAATGGCATTATATAAGTCAAATTACAAATGTTAGGGTCTATTTGTACTTTAAGGAGCAAATTATTTTATATATTCTATTCTGTCAAAAATAATTACCCGCCTTTTGTTATAAATAGAACTCTAATTAGAGCGAATATCTATCTTAGAGAAGAGTTCTACTTTGAGGCTAAGTCTTTTCTCTTCCTATAAATAGAGGGGTCTTACCTCATTGTAAATCATTCCAAAAGTATCAATAAGAATACTCCTCTCTCTCTACTTTTCTCTCTATTGTTCTTGTTCTTATATTATTTCATAACACGTTATCAGCACGAGTCTCTAACCAATTGAATTTAATATTCAGCAATTATCGCTCTCAGAATCTCGAGTTGCAATCAGATTCACCCACTCTAATTCGTGTTCCGTCGTTTGGGTTTTTCTATTCGAGTGAAACGAGATTTGTGATATTTTGGTTTCTGAAATTCTTCAAATTTTTTTCTTTCTCGTTGTTTACTTTTGTTTTCTTTTTGAAGGTGAATTTCCAAGCAAAAGAGTGTAATAACAATTGCTACTGCTCCATATGAGAATTTCTATACGGAAAAATAGAAGAGATGGTATCATCATAAAATAATGCAACGGGATGGAAACTCAAGAGGTATATTTGATATCACAACATTTATTGGTATACCTTAAAGGTAAGTATTTTACTTTTCCCTTTCAAATTCTTGAAATTCTACGATTTGATTTCAAATACAAACATAGACAACAAAGTTTGATTATAACTCTAATGGAGTTTGTAAGAAATTATAAACACGTGAAGTGGTAAAATTTCTATGTCTTGCCATGATTAAATTCATGTATGATTGTGGGCAAAGAATTGAAAATTCGTCCCATTGAATTTGCTTCATTCTCATTCCCTTTAGAGAATGTGATAGCAGTATGTGATAAGTCTGAAAGAAGACAAAATTATTACCGTGTAGGTATCAATGGATGTGGACGTGGCAATAGACAGAATTATAATCGTCATCATTGTGATAATGAGAATAATAAAGATTCTCAAAATAATCTTTCACTTTATGAAAGTAATATTTGACATGAGATTGTATATAGCACATACAGATGATTATGATCCATTCCCTGAAGTGAATGTGATAATTGTAATAAAGCCGGTAAGTATGGACACGCTCTTGATGTAATTTTGTTTTATGTCTGACATTATGAAAAGAAAGTTCGTTGCCCTTGAAATTTCGGGCAAGAACTATATGACATGGGTGTTGGATGCTGAAATCCATTTGGATGCAATGGGTCTTGGAGACGCCATTAAAGATAGAAATAATGCATCCACCCAAGACTATGCTAAGGCCTTGATTTTCTTGCGCCATCACCTTGATGAAGGTTTGAAACTGTGCTAAGGCCTTGATTTTCTTGCGCCATCACCTTGATGAAGGTTTGAGACTGTGCTAAGGCCTTGATTTTCTTGCGCCATCACCTTGATGAAGGTTTGAAAATTGAATATATCACAGTCAAAGATCCACCTATCTTGTGGAATGGCTTAAAGGAGAGATATGACAACTTGAAGTTGGTCACTCTGCCACAAGCACGATGCGATGAGAATCCAAAATCAAATAGTTCATAAACTATATATTATCGTTGCGGTGGAAAAGGGCACTGAGCGAAAATTTGCCGTGTACCAAGACATTTGGTTGAGCTTTATCAAGCATCTCTAAAAGGTAAATGCCCTGAAACCAATTCTGTCTCTGACGACAATTTTGACATCACCCACTTGGATGTGGCAGACTTCTTTGAGCACCCTGAGGGGAAAATAGACCACTTAATTGGTGTTGGATATGTGATGAAGGAAGATGGAATTGTTTGATTTTATTTTACTTATTTGTATTAGTCAGTGAATAAACTAATAGTCATTAGTATCGGCTCGTATTAATTAGTTTATGATATAACGTTAGTACTAGTTCTTTAGAATGTTTTCAAAGATATTTTTATTTTCCAGTAGAGTTAATCGACTAACCTAACAGTTAGTCGATTATCTAATATTTCGCATTAAAACTGAATTTTTCCGCAAGGTAAGATAGTCGACTATCTGATTTAGATAGTCGACTAACCTGATGACTGTTTACTAAGTTAGTCGACTATCAACTTAGTTAGTCGACTAACTAATATTTCGCATTAAAACTGGACTTTTCCGCAAGGCAAGATAGTCGACTATTTGATTTAGATAGTCGACTAACCTAATGACTGCTTCCCAAGATAGTCGACTATCAACTAAGTTAGTCGAATAACCTCAGCAGATTTTGAAAATATTGTTTAATTATGAAGCAACGGATTAAATTTGTTTATCCTCATGTTCGTATATCTCTTTTGATTAATTGATTCATGTACCACACATACGATATTCAAAGAGAAGAAATATTACTCTCATTTAAGTATGTGTAAGGCAGATGTTACTACAATTTCTGGTAGTAGTAAATTGATTAAAGGCTCCGGAAGAGCCACTATAACTCTGCCTAAAGGAACAACATTTTAGAGAATGCAATGTTCTCCTCCAAGTCTAAAAGGAACTTGTTGAGTTTTAAAGATATCATTCAAAATGGATATCATATTGAGACAATAGATGAGAATAATCTTGAATTCCTCATTTACTCATGAAAACGAGGCTGCCCACTTCGGTTTGGGGTCACGCCATTTCGCATGCAGCAATGCTAGTTCGTCTCAGAACGACGAATTATCACAAATATTCCCCGTTGCAATGAGTTTTGGGTCATGAACCTAATATATCCCACTTAAGAATTTGTGGATGTGCAGTATATGTGCCTGTAGCACCGCCATATTGCACCAAAATGGGTCTGCAAATAAGGTTAGGAATATATGTTGAGTTTGAATCGCCCTCCATTATTCGCTACCTCGAAACATTGACAGGGGATTTGTTCACTGCACGATTTGCAGACTGTCAATTCGATGAGACACTTTTCCCAAAATTAGGGGGAGAAGTTGGTGAAACCAAACGGGAAATTTTGTGGAAAAATGCATCATTATCTCA
Organism: Nicotiana benthamiana; assembly: GCA_034376525.1. NCBI lineage: Eukaryota > Viridiplantae > Streptophyta > Magnoliopsida > Solanales > Solanaceae > Nicotiana > Nicotiana benthamiana. The sequence goes on along the minus strand of CM067335.1, from coordinate 104,631,310 downwards.
TTTTGATCCACATACCTCTATTTGTGAAAAAGAGGTTCAAAATATTATCCATTTGCAAAGAATAGCAAATCAAATGCCAGACGCATTTACAGATTTGAAAAGGATAACAAAATCACATATCCCCGCAGTGAATGTGACAACATCTGATTCACGAATACATATTCATTATTGGAAGAATATGAACATGAAATTGGTATTGAATATACCACACTCACCCCTAGAAGGAGGTTTGAGATGATATATGAAAATAATGTCATTATTATGGCATGAATGATCGTTGGTCACGTACCTATTGTACGCCAACATATTTTGGAAATATGACTATTAAAGGACAACGATAATGCAAGAAACATATCTTGCATATAATTTTGACCATGACCATAATGGTATAACTTTCTCTTTAAAAGAGATATTCACCACATGGATGTTGATGAATCTGTGGTAGTATAAAATTAATTGAGAGCTCTAGAAGAGCCAATTATTACTATGTTGGAGAAACGCAATTGATTACCAATAAGGTATTGTGTGGTAGTAAGTCTCAAAGAAATTTATTCAGTTTCCAAAGTATATGCAAAAGCGATTGATTATATTGAGACTATAAATAAAGGAAAGATTTGATATCTTCTATTACTATAACTTGTAGCGGGATAATTTGTATATGAAAAGCTACCCGCTTTATTCTCCAGTTTGTACTACACAAACAAAAGAATGCCACAATAAAGTGGATATTTATTGGTATTAAAACCCATACCATAATAAACTTGAAGTTTATTGATAATTGCACATGTCATGGTGTAAATTTGAAGTTTATCAATATTGATAATTTATTCAGTTGGCATTCGGGTTAGCCATCTCATTTTAAGTATGATGTGCAGTAATAGAGAATTCACATGGGTAAATATTAAAGAACTAGAAAGTTCTTTACGAATTCTCTTATATTACTTGTTCTCATTAATTGATTGACCAACTAAAGAGTTCGGGTTGAATCCCATAAATTCTGGAAATATCAAAGGTGAATATGAGCCCATTCACCTGCCATGTATAGCACATATGATGCATCTATGATATGGTTACATGTGCGATTGTTATTAACCCGCAGCCTGGCCGGTGCTTGCGAGGTAAATTGCTCAGTAATATAACTTCGAGCATAATTTCCAAATTTTCTATTCAAGATAGTTCATCTTGATAAGTTGGTTTATATCATAGTTGGTTTAGCAAGATAATTATTGAGTGCCTCCACTTAATAGCTAAACTGTTTCTTATGAGAACAAAGTTATATATATATATATCAGTTTGATATACGTTGTATACGAGAGTATATTATATTCTCCCCTCGCAAGTGGTTCAGGGTCAGGAACCAAATAATTCCATCTCAATATTATTGATGTGCGGTGTATATTTTGATTAACACCACAAAACACAAAGATGGGTTATCAAAGTTGAGAAAACAAGTTAACTTTTCTAACATGAGGGGAAGACATGCTAAACACTTGAGAAAAGGTTACATGGGATGAATTATCATTTGTATACATAGATCCTCGAATATCATAATATGAACCTGAAGTTCATAAAAGGATAATTCAATTGCAACATATTGCAAAGCATGTTATACGCATTTGCTGACCCAAAGAAAGTAACCATATTCTCACTGCAAGTGCTCATATTAAGTCCCAGAAGGACAAAGTCTTTGATACGCTTAAAGCGTATAGACAAATCGGTTTCAAAATAACTTCTTAATAAAGAAGATGAGCAAATGATCAAAGTGATCATAATGGGGAGGAAAGTGATATAGAAGATCACATGACATAGCACTTCATAAAATCTCATGAGAGATTCAGGTACCTGAATATATGAATAAAGAGATCTCCATGTTATGTCTTTATGAAAATTTACTGGAACCGATATAAAATGTTCGTCGACGACATCTATGATAGCGCTAAATATCGATGAGGATCTTATGTTTGTCGAATACAAACAAAAATATTGGCTAAATGGAAGAGATACAATTCAAGCAGAATTGATTCCATATGAAAGACATGTAGTTTTGAACATGTAGTTCAAATACTTGAAAGTATAAAGTGAATGGTATGTGTAATCAGTTTTCGATATCTTATTTGTTTAGCATGACATGAAAACTTGATATGCATCTAAAGTCTATTATATGGCTTATATGACTTAACTTATATGTCAATCCATGAAAGATTGAAGTTGCTTGAAACATATACAATTCTTGGTCCTGCAGTACCACATCCTAAGTGCAACTTGTGTACATATGTATCTTGATATAACTATAATCATGATAGCATCGAGAATACCTCTATGGAGATATTGAAGAGTCATTCCACGACATTATATGAAGATGTTCATATCTATCAAGAATGATAATTTCAAGGTGCGGGATATTTATTCAAATCAATATGGCTGATTTATTTATCAAATCTCTACAAAAGATCGTTTTGAAGATGGTGCACAAGATTGAAATGCAAATGCTCAAGGATGTGAATTGATGCTCTTTTCAGGGGGAGTTAATGCGCGTTGCACTCTTTTTCCCTTACAAGGTTTTATCCCACTGGGTTTGCCTTGCAAGGTTTTTAACGAGGCAACCAATAGGCGCATATTCAAACATGTGTACTCTTTTTCCTTTTCTATAATTTTTTCACATTGGGTTTTGTTTTAGTTAAGGTTTTAACGAGGCACATTATTGAATAGACATTCAAGGGGGAGTGTTATAAATAGAACTCTAATTAGAGTGAATGTCTATCTTATAAAAGAGTTCTACTTTGAGGCTAAGTCTTTTCTCTTCCTATAAATAGAGGGGTCTTACCCCATTGTAAATCATCCCAAAGTATCAATAAGAATACTCCTCTATTTACTTTTCTCTATATTGTTCTTGTTCTTATATTATTTCATAACACCTTTACCTATTTTGAAAATAATTACAAATATATCAATGCAACCAAAAGTAATTACTCGTTAATCCTTCTTCCTATTTTATTCTTGGTAAAGCTAATTTTTCTCCTCCTTTTTGCTTTCTTCTCTATCATTTTCTCTACTCTTTCTCTTTCTTTCTTTTAGCCAATATCCTTACTATTTTTCATTAGATATATGATCTATCTACCTCTCTCTTCTATTTTTATCATTTGTCTCAGAAGAAAAAGGTTAAAAAAGAAAGATCTATCAAAAAGGATAAAAGAAATTTAAGATTTCAGTTTGCTACAAATTTGTGAGGTTATGTATGTAATAACAAATTTTAATCGCCGACACTCTTTGTGGCAAGTTTTGGTGTTAATGATGATTTTTTTGAAGATTTAATTGTGATAAATATTAATCTGCTATTGGAGGACCTTGAAGCTTGAAACTCATAAATTGGGTTTGTTGAGTTTGTGGTTATTTTAATCCGATTCTAACTAGGTATGTTCATAATATTAGTCGGAGGAAGTGGCTATGTTCTGAGTCAATTTGGTGGAGATTTTAGACTAGATTTTTAAACTTTGGGTTGAAATTGAGTTGAACTAAGAAAGAAGACAGATTTGTATTGTATACCAAAATGGTATATTGCTTGTTTGAAATTTAAAATTTTTATTTTTGAAGATTTCTTGTTTGATTCAAAGTGAGTGCTGTTAAATATTGTTTGTAATACATTCTGGAAGTTCATGCTGAAATTTGATAGCATTTGGAGCTGATTTGAGATCGAAATTTTCAGCTGAAAATCGAAGAAGAACACAACTACCGAATAGTATACTGCTACGATATACAATATGTTGTAGGGGTATATAGCTATACTGCAACAATATACTGTATGAGTATATAACTATACTGTAACAGTATACTATCATAATATATAATATATTGTTATAGTATACTGTAATAATATGCAATATATTGTAATAATATGTTATAATAGTATATAATATACTGCTACGATATACAATATGTTGTAGGGGTATATAGCTATACTGCAACAATATACTGTATGAGTATATAACTATACTGTAACAGTATACTATCATAATATATAATATATTGTTATAGTATACTGTAATAATATGCAATATATTGTAATAATATGTTATAATAGTATATAATATACTATAATAGTATACTTATTACCCGTAAATTCACTTGCCTTTTCCCGTTTAATTTGCTTTAAGTGCTTATCCAACATGAGAGGCAAATTGAAAATGCAAAGTAAATAAATAAATTATAGTATGCCATATAATGTAATGTATACTCTTACAATTAGATCCTTTTATATTCTTTTTAAATTTTTTTATTGACAACTGATATTATTTCAGTTTAATAATTGAATTAAACTTTTTTTAAATCTTTGCGTACAATTGTATACCCTGTTGGTATATACTATACTGGTATCAAATGTTAGTTAATATTTTTCTGGTTGTATTATCTACATTTAATTAGTACACGGTTTGATTTTTATTTAGTAATAGTAATATATATATATATATAAAATAAAAAATAGTAAAAATAGTAAATGAAATTAGATTATGAACAGAAAAGGCATATAGAAAAAGTAGTTAAATGAAATTAGAATAGGAAAAAAGGAAAAAATAAGAAGAAAACGAAGAAAGAAAGAAGAAAAGAAAAAAGAAAAGAAAGGAAGCATAGAAATAAAAAAGAATTAAAGGTTAAAGGAAAAATTCCTCATAAAACCTATTATGGGTAAGAAATATAATTAGTTTATGAATAAGAAAAATAAATAGGTAAATAAAGGTAAATAATTTTATTTTTGTGGATAGCTGTGTCAAAACCCCTTGGGAAAAATTATGTTCACTCCAGTCACACTGGGCCAAAAGGCCCAAATGTTGGCAAAGCTCATAACAGAAAGCCCAAAACCACCAGCTTAGCTCAGCTGTAGCAGTAGCAGTAGCAGAGAGGGTTTAACACTCCGCCATAGCCGCCTCCCTTTCTCTTTCTCTCTCACTCACTGCACACAGTGAAAATGCGTAGACTCACGTCCCCGTTAACACGCCTCCACCTTCGAACACTGGTCCGCCGCTGCATTTCTTCGTCGGCGACAAATCAATCCCACCACCTTCCCTGTTCCCAATTCTCCCTTTCCAAAACCCACCTTTTCACTTCACCACTGCCCCATGATCCATTTCCGTTTTCACTATATTCCACCAGTTTTAAACCCTTTTCATCCGAATCTGAAGATCATGTAAAGGATCAAGAAGAAACAACTGCTCAGTCTATATCGTCTGAGCTTGTCAAAGAACTGGACGCGGAATCTCTCTCCATTCCAGAAAGACTCGATCTTTCTTTCTCCCACATAACTTTAACGCCTTCCCTGATCCTTACCATACTCAATCTTTCCCCTGATGCTGGCCGAACTGTTTTAGGGTTTTTCAAATGGGTTAAATCCAAAGAAAGTTTCAATCTTGATGATGAAATTCTATCTTTCTTTGTGGATTATTTTGGACGGAGAAAGGATTTTAAAGCTGCAAATGATGTGCTTACTGATGGCCGAGGGGGAACCGGTTTTAAGACGTTTGAGTCCATGGTTGATAGGCTTGTACGGGCCGGGAGGCCCACTCAAGCAATGGCATTCTTTGAAAATATGGAGAAAGATTATGGGTTAGTTAGGGATTTGAATTCTTTGAAGTTGGTTGTTTCTAGGTTGTGCGAGCATGGTTTTGCTAGTTATGCTGAGAAAATGGTGAAGAATTTAGCTAATGAATTTTTCCCTGATGAATATGTATGTGATATGTTGATAAGGGGTTGGTGTGTTGACGGGAAACTTGATGAGGCGAAGAGGTTAGCTGGGGAGATGTATAGAGGAGGGTTTGAAATTGGTACTGCAGCATATAATGCAATTCTTGATTGTGTTTGTAAGCTTTGTAGGAAAAAAGATCCATTTCGGCTTCAATCCGAGGCAGAGAATGTGTTGGTGGAAATGGAAGAGAAGGGTGTTCCTAGAGATGTGGAAACCTTTAATGTGTTGATCACTAACTTGTGTAAGATCAGGAAAACAGAGGATGCTATGAATCTGTTTTATAGAATGGGGCAATGGGGTTGTTCTCCAGATGAGACGACTTTTTTGACACTTATTAAGAGCTTGTACCAGGCTGCAAGGATTGGAGAGGGTGACGAAATGATTGATAGAATGAAATCTGCGGGTTTTGGGAATGCACTTGATAAGAAGGCGTATTATGAATTTTTGAAAATATTATGTGGGATTGAGAGAATTGATCATGCTATGACTGTCTTTGCAAAGATGAAAGAGGATGGTCGCAAACCGGGGTTAAAGACTTATGATTTGTTGATGGGAAAGCTGGTTACTCATAATCGTGTTGACAAAGCAAATGCTCTTTACAAGGAAGCTGAGAACAATGGATTGCCAGTTGAGCCAAAGGCCTATATGGTGCATCCTAGATATGCAAAGAAGAAACCGACATCTGTGAAGAAGGAGAAGAAACGGGAGACACTGCCTGAGAAAATGGCTAGAAAGAGGAGAAAGCTAAAGAAAATTCGCCTGAGTTTTGTGAAGAAACCTAGGAAAATGCAGCGCCGAGCATATTGATCCCTTTTGTATCTGATGATTTTAGAGGGTTTTTCAAGTGGTATGCTGAAAAGTTTTCCCCCCTTTGTTTTGATATAACTAGAAAACATTAGAAATAAAAAAAAAAATTGATTCGCAACAGTGCACACTCCTTTTTTTTTTTTTGCTTTTAAGATTTGTAACTGATGAACCAATTTATCTCATGAATCCATTTTGAACTAAAGATCCAACTTGCTGTCATATCTTCTTTTGTGTAACAAACAGTAGTGATATATATATATATATATATATATATATATATATATATATATATATATATATATATATGTTTACGTGACAGATAAATCTAAACTACTTGTGACTAGATTAATTGGCAGTCGTTGGTGTTGAATTAGTTGTGCGTTTCTGTATAGGTGCACATATTTTGTACTGGTATATTGAGGTTGGATGCAGAACAGCATGTTCAGAATAATCATTGGAATTCTCATTCCTGTGCCCTTTAGTCTAAAGTCTAAAGCTGATTTCTATTCGAACTGAAAAGAAAAGAAAAGTACGTGATAACCCTCTATCCTAATTTTTGACCTCCACACCCGTATATCAAGAGGGGTTGCTCTGATAGTAAGCAACCCCCACTTCCAACCGAGAGGTTGTGAGTTCGAGTCTCCCCAAGAGCAATGTGGGAAGTTTTTGGAGGGAAGGATGCCTGGTTTCTATTTGGAAACAGCCTCTCTATCCTAGGGTAGGGGTAAGGTCTGCGTACACACTACCTTCACCAGACCCCACTAAATGGGATTATACTGAATTGTTGTTGTTGTTGTTGTTGTACACCCGCCTGTCAAGGATCATGCCTCGGTAAGCCGAAGCTGTATCATGTCCTGCCTAATCACCTCGTCCCAATACTTCTTAGGCCTGCCTCTACTTCTCCTTAGACCCACCAAGGCCGACCTCTCACACCTCCTCACTGGCACTTCTCATCGCTTTACTACATGCCCCTCGTTTCCCTCATCTTGTCTCCACTGGGGTTAAGTAGCTAAGTATTTGTTTGTCTTGTTTTAAGATTACGTTTATTTTGGCGAGTATGCTTCCGCAACAACAAACTACTGATGACTAAAATAAAACTCGAATATGCAAGCGATCATATTTTAGTACAGCGAGATTCCAGACCAGTGTTTGAAAAAGCGCTCGCTTCGTCGCTTAAAGCGCGAAGCGAGGCGATGCGAGGGTCTGTCGATTTAAACTCCTTGAGGCGATGCGAATTGCAGAAGCGCACACTTCACTGGAAAACTCGAGGAAGCGACGAAGCGATCGAAGCGCAAAAGCATCGCTTAATTGAAGAAAGCGCAGGGGTCTTTTTTAAAAAAAAAAGGAACTTTGGGGTATGAAAAAACATACCCTAAATTGACAAAACCCTCTTTCTTCAGAAGCTAGAGGCTCGATCTTCTTCCGTTGTCAAAAAAAAGAAAAGCTAGAGTTATCTTCTTCTTCTTCGGTGCACGATCAGTCAACCAAGAACCAACCCAGGTAATTTCTTCTCTTTTCTTCTCGTTTTTTTATTTTTCTTTCTTCTTCTTTCTTCTTCAGACCAGTCGACCAAGTCGATCAGTCACTCTTCTTCTTCTTCTTCATTTTTCTTCTTCTTATTTCTTTTTCTCTCTGTTAGAACGGGGAAGGAACAATTTTTTTTTTCTTTTTCCTTTGTGTTTGTATATTTTCAGCATTTATTATTTTCTTTTTCCTTTGTGTTTGTATATTTTCAGCATTTTTCCTTTTAATTATTGTATTTCATTTATTATTTTATTTCAGCATATAAAATTAAATTATTATTATATTTTCAGCATATATAAGAGTTTAATTATTGTATTTCATTTATTATTTTATTTCAGCATATAAAATTAAATTATTATTATATTTTGATTATGTTTTCGCTTATATCTTAATAGGGATATTAAAATGTCTCAAAGTTCGAAAGAGAAAGACCCAGCTTGGCGATATGGTCAAAGAGTTAATGAAAAGAAGACAAATGTTCTATGAATCTTTTGCAACAAGATTACAATGGGTGGAATTTATCGCTTTAAATACCATCTAATTGGTGGCGATAGAAACGTGACGAGGTGTCTGAAATGTCCATCGGAGATGAGGGAAGAAATAAAAAATTTTGTTGAGAAGAAGAAGGAGCTAAAAAATCAAATGGTTCATCAACCAATGGTGACCAATCTTGATGATGATGATGATGACGACGACGATAATGAAGAATTGTCACTTCCAACAAAACGAGGAAGAGATGGGTCAAGCTATGGATCATCGACTAGAGGTCCAATTGATTGCTACTTCTCAAAGAAGAAGGGAGCAAAGGGCAGTGAAAAAGATGTACAACAAGTTGCTAGAGACATTTTGAGAGAGCGTGCAGTTAGAGCTTTTGCACGATGGGCAGTGGAAAAGATGTACAAAAAAGCGCGTGCTTCGCTTTTGAAGCGAGGCGAGTCCTTGTTGCTTTTTTGCGCTTTGCGCTCTCCAAAACACTGTTCCAAACTTGAGCCGTTTCAATATGCAATATGGAAATTTAAGCTTTAATAGTGCCACTTCAAAAGATGATTCAAGTTTTTTTGGTGAGTTGCTCTACTGTTGTTGAGTAAGAAATCTATTTTTGAACTCAGATTTGTCCGTACAATATTACATTTTTTTTTCTATTTACTTTAGTAATTACGCTCTTTATATTAAACAAATTCATCATAGGTATCCAAGGTGGAGATGTCCTGGCTGATTTAAGTATCGATCCAGGTGATAAAGGTAAAATATAATATCTTCTTACATTTTCAGTATTCAAACTTGACCCTATGGTTGATATAAATTTTATCTTATCATATTTTCTGTTATACCTTGATTATATTGAATGATCTGATGATAGGTATCCAAGGTCATTTTCCAAATATGCACACACATCATCGTCTGGCGGATTTAATTGTACCTCCAATGGTGCAAGGTTAGCAGTTGAAATTTCACAATGTAACTTGCTCATTGTGAAATTGTTACTTTTGACATAAAAATCATTTAGAGTAACATCGCTACACAGAGACAAAAGTTTATTCTATATGTTATCTCACGCATAACATGTCATATGCAACAAAGCGTACGAATTTGATACGAATATGCATCTGAAAGTATGTGAATAAAAATCAACTGATGATCTTGCTAATATATTTTATAAATTGCCGGAGGAAGGGTTAGGGTATATTCGTGACTGAGATTACATATTAAAGTTGTTTAAATATGCAGTATGGATATTTTTATTTTCAATAATGCTATGCCACAAGAATGCTCAAGTTGTTTGTTGCATAGTTCAACTGTTTTTTAATATAGAATTATAACAAAATTTAGAATATTAACAAAAATAATTAATGTCTACTACCTGAGTTATTAAATACTCCCTTATATATTACACAAATTCATCACATGTATTAGAAAAGTAAAGATAAACTGCCTGATTTAAATGGTGATCCACATAGCATTTCATCTTAGTCATATAGAAGCTCTTCGGCTGTTCATATTCTTTTGTCAAATATATATATTTTTCGATTGAACTTTTTTTCTTTAAGAATAAGTACATTTCTATTGAACTCATTACATGCTAAGTTTTATTTCTGATATTAACATATTAATATTTCTTTTTCTGCAGGTGATGATGTACCACTCTCAGTATTTTGCTTGATTAATATGGGAATTGGGACAAATTCAGGAATATAGACATGGATAAGGAGGTCATTATGTTTTCCTGTTTCCGTAAAGTGTATTTACTTCCCAAAAACCGCAACATTTACTTCGAGCAGTGTTTATATTAAAAACTATGACTTCTTTCGACGCAATGTATTTTCATCCCCTTCGTTTTTGATAAGCATGCATTCTTTCCTTTGGTTTTCCTGGCGAATGATTTCCTCAGGACAATTTAGCGATATGAAAGGCCTGTTGTTACTTCATAGTTAAATTCAACTACTTATTAAGGCACAGTTCATTATTGATTAATTATTTTACTATATGAAATTTATGTTTAACTGTTGATGTAGTATGTATGTCTTCACCCCTCTGTTTCAAAAGTTTGCATTTTTATTTAATTCAACGTGGTGACGCTCTTTATTGGAATTTGACTTGTGATGGCTACCCTAATGGATGCTCTTGAAGGCAAAACATCGAAGCAGAAAAATTGTGTGGATAATGATGAGGTTGTGGTGTTGACTGCATTGCATAGAGTGGATTGTCGAACAAGAGAGGCACTTCGACGTAACTTTCTCCCTGAATTGGTCAGCCGCTGTGAGGTATTATTCCTGAGAATTATTGGGTCCCCTGTCTTCAATTTGTTCTTCTATATGCGTTGTTTTTATGCAGATGTTATTCAGCTATTGCATCTGTTATTGTTCTGAAAATGTTGCAGCAAACACCGACTTGATATGTATTAAGGTTCTGATAGAAGTTTAAGCTTGTTGAGCCTCCAAGGGAGGTGGCAAGTGATTGCTGAGTTGAAGTGACAACTTTGGGAACCCATATTCGAGTTCCAGTAGAGCCGACAATGAGCTCTTCTCATCTATCTAAGTTCATGGGGAGAGTTATCTCATACTTGTGCCGGTAGGAGGTAGCAGGTACCCCACGGATAGTCGAGAGCTCACGCTGGCTTGAACACCATTGTTATTAAAAAAGAAAATTTAAGCTTGTTGCGCGGGCTAATTGGTTTACCTTGGGATTAATGGATCTGCAAAATAATCGACATGCTCATGTGAAACAACTTAGATGTCTACTCCTTCGTACTCGAGTTGGAGATTGGTGTAATAAGAAGAAATAACATGGATTTTCTTTTAGGCTTGGCTATAAACTATAGTTTGGGTATGGGGAATGGGTCCATGCTTGCTTTAGCATTAGGAGTGTGCCAAGCCAAGTTTTGTACTTCATTTGTTATGTACAACTGTTTCCCTTATGGAATCATCTAGGTGGCTGCTATCCTTTCATGCCCTGTTTCCTTTTCCCTTTCATGTCTTTTAGTTGGTCTAGATCCTTTTGCTCTTATAGTTTGTGGGATTAACTCTTAAATAACCTTTTACCCCCGGCAGTATTTCTGATAGTCCATAGGATTTGTTTTTCATTCATTGTTTTCCGCTGTCTCCAACCATTTTCTCTTCCCCTTCTTTTGTTTCTGTTGTTAACAAGAGGTTTTGGATATTTTACTGTGGCAATGTGTCCGAGCATTTGTGGAGAGTGGTGATGGAGAGGTGCTTCTGCTACCGGTTCAGGACCCCTTCCATCGGTTATTGCTGCATGGTGTCTGTGAGGTATGCTTTGTGGAGCAATATTGTTTACATTTCCTCATTGCAGCACTACGCCATATATTATGTCATAATAACATTGAGCACTGCTTCAACTTCGGGAATTTGGAATGGCTGTAGAACAGTGCCCCTAGATGTTCAGAGTTGTATTGTTAAGTAAGAAGAAAACAATCTGCATAGTCTTAGGATATGTTGCCTTTACCTTAAAAGTGAATGCACATATGACAGCTAATCTGACATGTGATATGTGGACTAATCTTTTATGGTCGTCTTATGACTGCTTACTTCTGTTTTAACAGTTCTACAACCTGGTCTCTTTAACAACCTCGCAAACAGAACGCAACAAGGCTGTGAAAATGACCAAGATAAAGAAGAAGAAGAAGGCGGGTTCAGCTGATCTTCCAAACATTACACTCTTGCAACTTTCTGAAGATGGCGAGAGAAGGGTTCTGGTGATTCATTTCGCCAGCATCTAGCCCTTGTATCATTACTATGTTGTGCATTATCTTAATTACTCATTAACATCAAATATGGTTGTTCCCTCGGCAATTCCAACGACTGTACTAATAAATTAATTACTTGAATTGTGGGTGCTTCGTGTTTGGAAATGTCTTATTTCCGGGGGCACCTGTTAGGGATGGTTGTAAGGGGAATCTAAATGGCTTTGTATATATTGCAGAAATAAACATGCCTCGTGATTTATTACTGGATTTCTTCCTTTTCTGCTCTAGTTCATTTTTCTCAGATCTCAAGGGTGCTATGTGGAGGAAACAAAAATTTCTGCATGGCCTAGTAGAAATAGTTTATTGTGTTCAACGACTTATAGAACATAGATGTGTAGAACTTAGCAGAAACCATTTATCTTTGGCGTTTCAGTTCTGGAAAGAATAACATGGTGCATAGGAAGTTATTCTCTTTAGTCGCCTCTTTCTCTTTTAGTGTGACAACTATAACAAGCCCAGCGTAATCTGGGAAGGGTAGTGTGTATGCGAATTTTATCCCTACCTTGAGAAAGTAGAGAGGAGTAACAAGCATTAATCCATATCCCAGTCTGGTGCTTCGTCTTTGGGTAAGTTTTTTAGATGTGCCAAATATTGTTGTACCAGTTAGAGGGAACTAATGATTTGCATAGTATTCTCTTTATTTGTATATCTTTAAAAAACTTAGGTCATGTGTTCTTGCTATGTAAGATTGCTCGATATTCCTGCCAATCAACTAGGTTGAGGTTTTCGTAGTATTATAGACATTTTCTTATATTGGCAGAGTTTGCTCTTCCAAAGAAGACATGTGAATTCTGAATCAAAGTAGATCATTTCTTAGGTGTCATCTTCACATCTAAGAGAATTACCTTATCAGGGTTTGTGTTGCACGATCATAGACAAGCTGGTAATCGAAGCACTGAATGGATGGGAAATATTCAATATGATGTGGTTGAATATAGTGAAAATGTTGCAGATTATTTGTGGATGGACCATGGAAAATGTACAGGGCATTAGGAGGATTATTCTTACTCAGCAAATATAAAGTGTGATGACTCAAATATATGATTTGTGTTATGAAATAATATAAGAACAAGAACAATAATACAAGAACAAGAACAATAGAGAGAAAAGTAGAGAGAGGAGTATTCTTATTGATACTTAGGGATGATTTATAATGGGGTAAGACCCCTCTATTTATAGGCATAGAAAAGACTTAGCCTCAAAGTAAAACTCTTCTATAAGATAGACATTCACTCTAATTAGAGTTCTATTTATAACACTCCCCTTTGAATGTCTATTCAATAATGTGCCTCGTTAAAACCTTAACTAAAACAAAACCCAATGGGAAAAAATTAAAGAAAAGGAAAAAGAGTACACATGTTTGAATATGCGCCTATTGGTTGCCTCGTTAAAAACCTTGCAAGGAAAACCCAGTGGGACAAAACCTTGTAAGGGAAAAAGAGTGCAACGCGAATTAACTCCCCCTGAAAAGAGCATCAATTCATATCCTTGAGTCTTCGCATTCCGATCTTGTGAACCAGCTTCTTGAAGGTTGACGTTGGCAGAGATTTTGTGAACAAATCAGCAATATTATCGCTTGAACGAATCTGTTGGACATTGATATCACCATTCTTTTGAAGATCATGTGTGAAAAATAACTTTGGTGAAATATGCTTTGTTCTATCTCCTTTTATGAATCCTCCCTTCAATTGAGCTATACATGCTGCATTGTCTTCATACAAAGTCGTGGGTAGTTTGTTACACCTCAAACCACATTTGTCTTGAATATGATGTATTATAGACCTCAACCACACACACTCCCGACTTGCTTCATGAATAGCGATTATTTCGGCATGATTAGATGAAGTAGCCACAATTGATTGCTTAGTCGATTGCCAAGATATGGCGGTGCCTCCACAGGTAAACACATAACCTGTTTGAGATCGAGCCTTGTGTGGGTCAGATAAATATCCAGCATCAGCATAACCAACAAGATCAGGACTGCAATTATTGCCATAAAATAAGCCCATATCGGTAGTCCCTTTTAGGTACCTCAATATATGTTTGATCCCATTCCAATGTCTCCTGTGGGAGCCGAGCTATACCTTGCTAAGACATTAACTGAAAAGGTTATGTCAGGCCTTGTAGTATTTTCAAGGTACATTAGTGCGCCAATTGCACTAAGATATGGTACTTCAGGACCAAGTAGCTCTTCATTCCTTTCTTGCGGCCGGAATGGATCTTTACTTCACATCAAGTGATCGAACAACCATCGGAGTACTTAAAATATGTGCTCCATCCATGTAAAATCGTTTCAGTACCTTTTCTATATAGGTAGATTGATGAACAAAAATTCCGTTTGCCAAATATTCAATTTGCAAACCAAGACATAATTTTGTCTTTCCGAGATCTTTCATCTCGAATTCATTCTTTAGATAATCAATTGCCTTTTAGAGTTCTATGGGGGTTCCAATAAGGTTTATGTCATCGACATATACGGCAAGTACAACAAATTCCGATATTGTTTTCTTTATAAAAACACACGGGCAAATGGCATCATTTATATAGCCTTCTTTTAACAAATACTCACTAAGACGATTATACAACATTCGTCCTGATTGCTTTAGACCATACAAGGATCTTTGCAATTTGATTGAAAACATTTCCCGGGACTTTGAATTATGAGCGTTCGACATTTTGAGTCCATCGGGAATTTTCATGTATATCTCATTATCAAGTGAGCCATAAAGATAGGCAGTAACCACATCCATTAAATGCATGTCAAGCTTTTCAAGGACAGCAAAACAAATGAGATAACGAAAAGTTATGGCATCCATTACAGGCGAATATGTCTCTTCATAATCGACACCAGGCCTTTGAGAAAATCCTTGTGCAACAAGGCGTGCCTTATATCTTTGTACATCATTTTTCTCATTTCTCTTGCGTACAAAGACCCATTTATAGCCAACATGCTTAACACCATTAGGTGTTTCAACTATAGGGCCAAAAACTTCACGTTTTGCCAGCGAATTCAATTCTGATTGAATTGCTTCTTGCCATTTTGGCCAATCATGTCTTTTTCGACATTCTCCAACAGATTGAGGTTCAAGATCCTCATTTTCTTGAATAATGCTAGATGCGACATTAAAAGCAAAGACATAATCCACCACTATATCCACTCGATTAAAATTTGCCTCAATATCGATTGGATTTATGGATAGCTCCTTATTTTCCTGAGTCTCGGGCTCAAAGGATTCTTCATGAATCTCAAAGTTTATTAAATCATGAATTTCCTCATGAGATTCTTTCGTAGTGTCATTTTGATCGTTTGCTTTCCTCTTTCTAGGATTTCGATCTTTGGAACCTAATGGCCTGCCACGCTTCAGGCGTGCATTCGACTCATTGGATATGACACTAGATGATTGTCCAACAGGGACATCAATACGGATTGGAACATTCTCCGCGGGGATGTGGAATTTTGTTATCCTTTTCAAGTCCGTAAATGCGTCAGGCATTTGATTTGCTATTCTTTGCAAATGGATAATCTTTTGCATCTCTTTTTCACAAATAGAGGTACGTGGATCAAGATGAGATAATGATGCATTTTTCCACAAAATTTCCCGTTTGGTTCACCGACTTCTCCCCCTAATTTTGGGAAAAGTGTCTCATCAAATTGACAGTCTGCAAATCGTGCAGTGAACAAATCCCCTGTCAATGTTTCGAGGTAGCGAATAATGGAGGGCGATTCAAACCCAACATATATTCCTAACCTTCTTTGGACCCATTTTGGTGCGGTATGGCGGTGCTATAGGCACATATACTGCGCATCCAAAGATTCTTAAATGGGATATATTGGGTTCATGACCCAAAACCAATTGCAACGGGGAATATTTGTGATAATTCGTCGGCCTGAGACGAATTAGCATTGCTGCATGCAAAATGGCGTGACCCCATACCGAAGTGGGCAGCCTCGTTTTCATGAGTAATGGTCTTGCAATCAACTGAAGGCGTTTAATTAAAGATTCTGCAAGACCGTTTTGAGTGTGAACATGAGCTACAGAATGTTCCACTTTTATCCCAATTGATAAGCAATAATCATTAAATGCTTGGGATGAAAACTCAGCAGCATTATCCAGTCTAATAGACTTGATTGGATTATCAGGAAATTGTGCTCGTAGTCGAGTTATTTGTGCCATTAGTTTTGCAAACGCAAGGTTGCGTGATGACAACAGGCACACATGAGACCATCTACAGGATGCGTCTATTAAGACCATAAAATATCTAAAGGACCCACTAGGTGGGTGAATAGGTCCACAAATGTCCCATTGTATACGTTCCAAAAACGTAGGTGACTCAGTCCCAACCTTTGTTGGTGATGGTCTTGTAATTAACTTGCCTTGATAACAAGAAGTGCAAGAAAATTCATTATTTAAAAGAATCTTGAAATTCTTTAACGGATGCCCATATGAGCTTTCTATAATCCGTCTTATCATGATTGATCCAGGGTGTCCCAATCGATCATGCCAAAGTACAAAAGTATTGGAATCAGTAACCTTTTGGTTTACTGTTGAATGTGCCTCAATTGCACTAATTTTTGTCCAATACATGCCACAAGATAAGACGGGAATTTCTCAATAACCCTCTTTTGGCCAGAGACATTCTTTGTAATGATGAGATATTCAAGATTATTCTCATCTATTGTCTCAACATGATAGTCATTCCGGCGTATATCTTTAAAACTCAACAAGTTTCTCTTAGACTTGGAGGAGAACATTGCATTCTCTATGATAAACATTGTTCTTCTAGGCAGAGTTATAGTTGCTCTTCCGGAGCCTTCAATCAATTTACTACTACCAGATATTGTAGTAACATCTGCCTTACACATACTTAGTTGAGAGAAATATTTCTTTTCTTTGAGTATCGTATGTGTAGTACATGAATCAACTAAACAAATATTTGATCCAAGATTGCTTTGTGAGATATCCATATTTGGTTTCCCATGGTTTGACATACAAAAGAAAATACATGAACATGAGAATAAACAAATTCAATCCGCTTGTTTCACATTTAAACAATATTTTCAAAATCTGCTGAGGTTAGTTGACTAACTAAATCAGATAGTCGATTATATGTTTTCCATAATCGATTACTTTGCAGTTTGAAAATTTCAGTTTAAGCACTGTCTTAATGTAATCGATTGTTAAACATACATAATCGATTATTTGCTAATTTGAAAAATTTCAGATCACACTGTCTTAATATAATCGATTGTTAAACATACATAATCGATTATTTGCTATTTTGAAAAACTTCAGATCACACTGTCTTAATATAATCGATTGTTAAACATACATAATCGATTATTTGCTATTTTGAAAAACTTCAGATCACACTGTCTTAATATAATCGATTGTTAAACATACATAATCGATTATTTGCTATTTTGAAAAACTCCAGATCACACTGTCTTAATATAATCGATTGTTAACAAGTATATAATCGATTGTTTTGCAGTTTTAATGCGAAATATTAGATAATCGACTAACTGTTAGGTTAGTCGATTAACTCTACCGAAAAATAAAAATATCTTTGAAATTTAAGCATATTGAAACATTCTAAAGAACTAATACTAACATTATATCATAAACTAACTAATACGAGCTGATACTAATGACTATTAGTTTATTCACTAACTAATACAAATAAAATCAAACAATTCCATCTTCCTTCATCACAGATCCATCACCGATTAAGTGGTCTATTTTCCCCTCAGGGTGCTCAAAGAAGTCTGCCACATCCAGGTGGGTGATGCCAAAATTGTCGTCAGAGACAAAATTTCTTTCAGGGCCTTTATTCATTAGAGATGCTTGATAAAGATCAACCAAATGTTTTGGTACATGGCAAGCTTTTGACCAGTGCCCTTTTCCACCGCAACGATAGCATATAGTTTCTGAACTATTTGCCTTTGGATTCTCTTAATCCCGTTTCTGCTTTTGGTGGTTATTTCTCTTTGGGGGGTGACGGACATTAGGGAAATTTCTTCCTTGTCTACGTCCACGGCTATGACCCCGATTACGACCACGACCATGACTAGATCCATGGCCTTTTCCATGCTTGCATAATGAGAATACACCTTATCTGCTTCAGGCAATGGTGTGGACCCAGTGGGTCGATTTTCGTGATTTCTCATGAGCAGGTCATTGTTTCGCTCAGCCACAAGGAGAAGAGAAATTAGTTCAGAGTACTTTTTGAAACCTTTCTCTCTGTACTGTTGTTGAAGTACCATATTGGAGGCATGAAACGTTGTAAACGTTTTCTCAAGCATATCATAATCAGAGATATTATCTCCACAGAGTTTCAATTTAGAAGTAATTCTGAACATTGCAGAATTATATTCAGAAACAGACTTAAAGTCTTGGAGCCTCAGATGAGCCCAATCATATCGTGCTTGTGGCAGAGTGACCAACTTCAGGTTGTCATATCTCTCCTTTAAGCCGTTCCACAAGATGAGTGGATCTTTGACTGTGAGATATTCAATCTTCAAACCTTCATCAAGGTGATGGCGCAAGAAAATCAAGGCCTCAGCACAGTCTTGGGTGGATGCTTTATCTCTGTCTTTAATGGCGTCTCCAAGACCCATAGCATCTAAGTGGATTTCAGCATCCAACACCCATGTCATATAGTTCTTGCCCGAAATTTCAAGGGCAACGAACTTTCTTTTCATAATATCAGACATAATTAAAACCAAATTCGAAAAAAGGGAAATACCTTAATTTTCTCAAGAGGATTCTTGAGACGGTAGAGTCTCGTGCTGATAACGTGTTATGAAATAATATAAGAACAAGAACAATAATACAAGAACAAGAACAATAGAGAGAAAAGTAGAGAGAGGAGTATTCTTATTGATACTTAGGGATGATTTACAATGGGGTAAGACCTCTATATTTATAGGCATAGAAAAGACTTAGCCTCAAAGTAAAACTCTTCAATAAGATAGATATTCACTCTAATTAGAGTTCTATTTATAACAATTTGCACAAATATCTGTATTTTATGATATAGTTGACTAAAATTTCAGCGATATTATAACTTTGAGCGATCATCCTGCTGCTATTACAAAGTACTTAAGGACAAATCCTAGTGGAAACAAAAACGCATGAGTGATTTCTTTTTATTTGTCCAAGCCTCGGTGGATAGAGTTATTTGGTACTTTTTGTTTGTGGGAGGTGCCAGGTATTATATGGAATTAGTCAACGTGGGCACAAGCTGGCACCACCAACAACAACAACCCAGTGAAATCCCATTAGTGGGGTCTGGGAAGAGTAGTGAGTACGCATACCTTGCCTCTATCCCAAAAGGGTAGAGAAGCCGATTCTGAAAGGCCCTCGGCTCAAGAAGACAAAAAGAGACAAATACATTAGTATCATCGGCAGAAACCATAGAAATAGTAATAACGACATAAGAACCAAAAAAATAGATGAAAAGCAATAACAATAACAAGTAAATAAGCTCTAATACTATAGAAATGGAAGAATAGTGTGAATACAACATTAACCACTAACAATCTAAGACGAAACCCTATTAGACTAGCCTCACACTCGGTACGAAGTAGAAAAATGCTCAACTACCTCCTAACTTATAACACCTTCCTATCAAGAGCCATGTCCTCGTAAATCTGAAGCCACGTCATGTCCTGCTTGCACACCTCTCTCCAATACTTCTTAGGACGCCCTCTACCTCTTCTCGTACCCGCCAAAGCCAACCGCTCACACCTCCTTGTCGAGGCATCTGAGCTTCTCCTCTGCATGTGTCCGAACCATCTGAGCCTAGCTTCCCGTATATTGTCATCCATAGGAGCCACGTCCACTTTCCCCTTCGTCACACCTCCTTTTTCCCGAAGAATAGGAAATTTTTTCAATTAAAGTGACATTATTCGAAATGAGAATATATATTTAATTTAGTGTCGCCACTTGAAATAATTGTTATGGTGTCATCCCAAGTCACCGGTTTATTTTAAAATTCCAAGTCGAGGAAATTCGACTCTATTTAAAGGCTAAACCAGAAGATCGGTTAAAAAATTTGTTAATCCGGGAGAAGGTGTTAGGCATTTCCAGGTTTCGTGATTTTAGCACGGTCACTTTTAATCATATATGGCTTAGTCATTTGTTTAATTACATATCTTTTAGAACCTATATGTATTTAACCTTTTACCGTTTTTAATTATGGCGTTTATAGATTATATTGTGAAAGTCTGCTTTATTTGGAGCGCTAAAATCATGTCACGCGCACGTGTATTCAATCAATCACATTTTATAAATTATCAAGGTTGTCGGCCAAAGTCGAGCGAACGCATACATTAATTTATTTTGAAAATCATAATTACATCACGCGAACGTGCACATAATCGCGATAAATGATTGATTAATATGCGTCTAAAGTATACTAGCGATATTGTTAAATTATTTTTCCTAATCTAATTTTGTGATTATTGTGAAGATCATAGATTATGGAACTATTCATGAATTTAAGCGCAAAAATATTGGTAGTAAGAGAGATGGGCTACCTCCTCGAGGGCATCTCGTGCTTTACTGGTGGAGACTTTAAGCCATTTGGCTTTAAAGAGAAGAAGTGTGAATTGGAAATGGAGGGAAATATAATGGAGGAAAAATGAAAATTTGAATTTTGTCTTGCACTTTGCCCCTCATTGGTGAGGCACAACCACATTTGTGTTCTTATATATAGAATCACTTCTTAAAGCTCTTAAAAGAGTTGAGAAGAAAGAAAGCCTAGCGCAGTCATCATCGCTCGGCTCAACTCGACATTGGATTTGGATTTGGATTTGTCAAATGATCGATTGATAAGATAATTTTTGAATAAAATTTATTTAAATATGTAATAATTAATTAAATGCCAAATCACTGTTGAAAATACGCCAAAATGCGACAGAACCTAGCTGGCCGCATTTCTGCTGCGACCGCGGTAGAACCGCAACAGTCCTTTTCAGAGAGCATCTCTGGCCGCGATCGCGGTAGAACCACGGCAGGCTGCGTATTTTATGAAAAGGCACCTTTTCCAGACACTTCTTCTGATATTTGCTTATAAATTCTGAGGCAAGGCTGCACCTTATTGACACGAAAAACACTCCAGACCTTCTTTCTTTCTGAATATACTGCATCTTAATTCACAGTCTCTCTCTCTCAAATTCGTAAGAGTGATTTTGCTCCATTCTTTGAGCTCGTTGGTATCCTGCAGTTTATATTGCAACTATTGCTGGAAGGTTTATTCCATTTTATCCTGGAAGGATTTAATCAATTACCTTGGCAACGTGTGAGGGGGTTAAAATTCCTTAAGGACACACAAGAAACTTGTGGACTCGGAATATTTCTGGTTCTCTACTATTTTCATATTTTCTTTAATTCTTGTAACAGTTTATGATTTTTATTTTTAACACAGTAACGCTCACAAACTTAATGAATTTTAATACTAACGTTTTTGTGTTGTTTATTAAACTGTTTTCTATATGTTGTGTTGGAGACTAAAGCCTTGTTGCTTCCTACTCCAATAATTGTTTCTCTTTGCCGGAATAATAAATGTACGGGTTTGAAGTATATAAAAACTTTACCATTGTTACGTGTTGTATGTTTGGTTTGGTATTTAGTTTGAAGATATTAAAACTTCAGTGATTTAACAAAGTTCTGTGTTGTTTTCAACTCTATAGAAACATGACGAATGAAAGCCAAATTAATGGAAGTGTTGCGGGAACGGGTGCTACTGTTACGGGTGCTGCTGACTCGTCAAGTCGTTCTACTCCTTCCCATGTTATGGCACCAGCGAAAAAACCCGAAAATTTTTCCGGTATTGACTTCAAACACTGGCAAATGAAGATGCTCTTCTATCTTACTACGTTGAGTCTGCAACGTTTCATCAAGGAGGATCCTATAGTTTTGGCAGAAAACACTCTGGCTGATGAACTACATATTGCAACTGAAGCATGGAAACATTCTGATTTCTTGTGCAGAAACTACATTTTTAGTTGTTTGGAAGATGGCTTGTACAATGTCTATAGTGTCATGGAAACTTCAAAAGCCTTATGGAATGTGCTTGAGAAGAAGTACAAGACTGAGGATGACAGATTTAAGAAGTTCGTGGCTGCAAGGTTTCTGGATTTCAAGATGATTGACACTAGGTAGGCCATAACTCAAGTCCAAGAATTATAAGTCATTGTACATGATCTCCTTGATGAAGGTATGACCCGAATCAATAATTTTATTAAATAAGATTTATCTTATTATTAATTGTGAATTTGTTATTGAAGGTATGGTCATAAATGAAGCCTTTCAAGTCGCTGCTTTCATTGAGAAGTTACCTCCGTTATGGAATGATTTTAAGAACTATCTTAAACACAAGCGAAAGGAGATGACATTAAAAGACTTTATTGTTCGGTTAAGGATAGAAAAAGACACCAAAAATTCTGAAAAGAAGTCACGTGGACACTCGACTATAATGGGGGCAAACGTTGTTGAGGAGGCACCACAAAATAAGAAGAGGAAGAAGGCCTCTGGACCAAAGAATTACCCAAGCAAGAAGAAGTTCAAGGGTAATTGCCACAGTTGTGGAAAAACTGGGCATAAGGCAGTGGATTGTCGTGCGCAAAGAATGATAAGAAGAAAAAGATTCAAGCTAACATGGTTGAAGATGTAATGGAGGACTTATGTGCCATATTGTTTGAATGCAACTTGGGTAGGAAATCTGAAAGAATGGTGGATAGATTCTGGAGCTATCCGCCATGTGTGTGCTAACAAGGAATTATTTTCTTCTTATTCCCCCCAGGACCCGACAAGACAATATTCATGGAAAATTCATCTACGGCCAAAATTGAAGGGGTTGGCAAGATTGCATTGAAGATGACATCGAGAAAAACAGTGACTATAAATCAAGTCCTCCATGTTCCAGAAATTTGCAAGAATCTAGTGTCTACCTCACTTCTTGTCAAGAATGGATTCAAATGTATTTATGTTTCTAATAATGTTGTACTAAGTAAGAACGATATGTATGTAGGAAAAGGCTACCTGAATGAGGGCATTTTTAAGCTAAATGTAATAGCACTTCCTATCAATAAAGAGAATGTTTCTTCTTACTTACTTGAGTCAAACACTTTATAGCATTCGTGTTTAGGTCACGTAAACTTCAAAACATTGCGAAAGATGATAAATCTAGAAGTATTGCCAGTATTTGATTGCATTAATTCTAAATGGCAAATATGTATGGAATCAAAGTATGTCAAGCATCCTTATAAGTCTGTTGAAAGGAATTCAAGTCCTTTAGACTTAATTCACACTGATATTTGCGACATGAAGTCAACACCATCTCGCGGTAGAACGAGATATTGCTATGTTTATTTACTTAATAGTAAAGATGAGGCAATTGATGCTTTCAAGCAATACAAGAATGAAGTTGAAACGCACTAAACAAAAAGATCCAAATGATAAGAAGTGATAGGGGTGACGAATATGAATCTCCTTTTGAAGAAATATGTTTGGCAAATGGCATTATTCACCAAAAAACTGCCCCTTATTCTCCACAATCTAATGGAATTGCAGAGAGAAAGAATCGAACATTGAAGAAGATGATGAATGCATTGCTGATAAGTTCTGACTTGCCACAGAACTTGTGGGGGAAGTTATACTTACAGCTAACCGAATAATCAACTGTGTACCTCATAGTAAAACGCAGTCCATTCCTTATGAGAAGTGGAAATGAAGGAACCTAGCTTGAAATACTTCAAAGTGTGGGGGTGTTTAGCTTATGTACAAGTACCTAAACCTAAAAGGGTTAAGATAGGTCCAAAACGCTTGATTGTGTGTTTATTGGACATGTAACCAATAGAAAGGCATATCGTTTTCTGGTTCATAAATTAGAAAATTCTGAGATTCACATTAATACGATAATAGAATCAGATAATGCTGAATTCTTTGAATCTATTTTTTCGCATAAAAAGGAAAGTGAAGTGACCTGCCAAAAGTCAAAACGACCTCGGGAGGAAACAACAGATGGTATGCCTAAAGAGGAAGATCCGAGAAGAAGTAAACATCAAAGGACATCTACTTCATTCGGTCCAAATTTTCTGTTAGAAAATGAGCCTCGTACATTCAAGGTAGCAATGTCTTCCGCAGAAGTACAATATTGGAAAGAAGCTGTCAATAGTGAAATATAATCCATATTGAGCAATCATACTTGGGAATTGGTCGATCTTCCTCCAGGTAACAAAACTTTGGGTTCTAAATGGATTTTCAAGAAGAAAATGAAAGACGATGGTACTATAGACAAATACAAGGCAAGACTTGTTGTCAAATGATTTAGACAACGAGAAGGTCTTGACTATTTTGACACATACTCGCTGGTAATAAGAATTACATCCATTTGGATGCTAATAGCATTAGCCTCCTTGTATGGTCTTCAAATCCATCAAATGGATGTAAAAATAGCCTTCTTAAATGGTGATCTTGAGGAAGAAATTTACATGAACCAATCTGAAGGGTTTGTGGTTCCGGGAAAAGAAAAGAAGGTGCATAGACTTGTTAAGTCTCTTTATGCACTAAAACAAGCACCCAAATAATGGCATGCAAAATTTGACCAAATAATATTGTCAAATGGTTTTATGATTAATGAATGTGATAAATATGTAACGTTCAAAATCATGTAGTCATTGTTTGCTTATATGTTGATGATATGCTAATAATGAGCAAAGACATTGCCGACATTCAAGCTACTAAGCGTATGCTTGCTAGTAAGTTTGATATTAAAGACTTAGGAGTTTCCGATGTAATTCTAGGCATTAAAATCCAGAGGACTCCTCAAGGTCTAGCTTTGTATCAATCACATTACGTGAAAATGGTACTTGAAAAATTCAAACACTTGGAATTTAGAAGTGCAAGGACTCTGATAGACTTAAACCACCATCTTTTGAAGAACAAAGGTGAAAGTACGTCTCAATTGGAGTATGCTCGTGTGTTGGGAAGCTTAATGTACATCATGAACTGTACACGACTTGATATAGCTTGTGCAATAAGTAAACTTAGTCGATTCAAAAGTAATTCCAACAAACATCACTGGGTGGCAATGAAACGAGGGATACTTGGAGTATACCCAAGACTATGCTCTGCACTACAATAAATATCCTGCAGTTATCAAAGGATATAGTGATGCAAATTGGATAACTGGCTCAACAGAAATAAAGTCTACATGTGGATATGTGTTTATTGTTGGCGGAGAAGTAGTATCTTGGAAGTATTCCAAACAGACGTGCATTCCTCGCTCTACAATGGAATCAGAGTTTATAGCATTGGATAAAGCCGATGAAGAAGCTGAATGGCTTCAGAATTTTTTAGAAGACATTCCGTTTTGGCCAAAACCTTTGGCTCCTATCTACATACATTGCGATAGTGAGGCTGCAATAGGACGGGCAGGGAGCGTTGTGTATAACGGAAAGTCTCGTCATATACGACGAAGATATAATACCGTTAGACAACTACTTTCTAGTGAAATTATCACTATTTATTATGTACGATCAAAGGATAATGTTGCAGATCCGCTTACAAAAGGCTTACTAGAAAGGGAGTTGAGAAATCATCTAAGGGAATGGGACTATGGCCGAGGACAAGTCAACATGGCGGTAACTCTACCTAGAATTTTTGTTGTTCCGAGATCTATGTTCAAGGAGCTCAAACAAAGTTATGATTGACCGGTTCAACATTGTCAAAATAAAAACTTTGGTCCATTCTCGCGATGAAGACAATGTTCAGTAACAAGGATAGAACTTTACACGTTCTTTAATGATTACCTAAGTTTGATGACGTATTTATAAAATAGTGTCAATCTAAAGGATTACACATTTAGGAATCACCTATGTAAGTGCGAAATGGAAGCCGCTTCAATGAGAATTCTGTAAGGACAATTCTCTACGCACTTATGAAACCAGACGGTGTTCACGGCTAAAACGAACACAACAATGAGAACCAAAAGAAGGTTAAGGGTTGGTTGTGTGACATATGATTGTCTAGGTATACACTAAATTTCGATGGTTCAAAGATATCAAATCTATCGATTGACCGATTATATACGACATATTTTCACTACGGAAAGTTCAAAGGGAAACCTACTTATCCATATGCAATTAATCTTTATTTGCAAAATCACATAACTTTCATCTATGATCTTTCTTGATACATCCATTCCCATTCATGTGGGGGATGCTGGAGACTTTAAGCCATTTGGCTTTAAAGCAGACGAAGTATGAATTGGAAATGGAGGGAAATAAAATGGAGGGAAAATGAAGATTTGAAAAAGTGAACTTTTGTCTTGCACTTTGTCCCTCATTGGTGAGGACAACCACATTTGTGTGCTTATATATAAAATCACTTTTTAAAGCTCTTAAAAGAGTTGAGAAGAAAGAAAGCCTAGCGCAGTCGTCGCTCACTCGCTCGGCTTCGAATTTGGATTTGGATTTGGATTTATCAAATGATCGATCGATAAGATTATTTTTGAACAAAATTTATTTAATCATGTAATAATTAATTAAATGCCAAATCACCGCTGAAAATGCGTCAGAACCTAGCTGGCCGCGTTTCTGCCGCGACCGCGGTAGAACCACGACAGTCCTTTTCAGAGAGCATCTCTGGCCGCGGTTCTGCCGCGATCGCGGTAGAACTGCGGTGGACTGCGTATTTTCTGAAAAGGCACCCTTTCCAGACACCTCTTTTGATATTTGCCTATAAATTCTGAGGCATAACTGCATCTTATAGATACGAAAAGCACTCCAGAACTTCTTTCTTTCTGAATATACTGCATCTTAATTCACAGTCTCTCTCTCTCAAATTTGTAAGTGTGATTTTGCTCCGTTCTTTGAGTTCGTTGGTATCCTGCAGTTTGTATTGCCACTGTTGCAGGAAGGTTTATTTCGTTATATCCTGGGAGGATTTAATCCGTTACCTTGGCAACGTGTGAGAGTGTTAAAATTCCTTAAGGACACACAAGAAACTTGTGGACTCTTAATATTTTTGATTCTCTACTATTCTAAGATTTTCTTTAATTCTCCTAACAGTTTATGATTTTTGTTTTTAATTCAGTAACGCTCACATTTACATGCCCTTCGTTTCCTGCATTTTGTCTCCACTGGGGTTAACTAGCTAAGTATTTATTTGTCTTGTTTTAAGCTTACTTTTATTTTGGCGAGTATGCTTCTGCAACAACAAACCACTGATGACTAAAATAAAACTCGCAAATGTAGTGGGCCGTTGGACATAAGAATTATAAATTTCTAAAAAAAAGTGAATTTTTCTTTTCAAGTAAAAACGGTATTTGAAAATTAGAGTTGTATTTGAATATAAATATAATTTTGAATTTTTTTCAAAATTTTGTGACTGATTTTAGTGGAAATTTTAAAAATAAGTTTTTGGAGTTTTTTAAATTTTTAAAAAATTTCAAAATTATTAAAAATTTTATGGCAAGAAGCTTATTTGGAACTTTGTATAGTCAATGAAGAAAGAATAAAAAAGAAAGGTTGGCAAATGTAATTTGATCTTCGGTAACTTGATCGCCAAGAGCCATCCATTGACTAAAGTGACACTGCGACTGCTTTATTAACTGCTGATCCCTATAAAATCCTCAATATCTCGTGCTTATACCAGACCACCAATTTCTTCCTTGAATAATCTTGCTTGTTTAGTACAATGGCCATGAAACCCGTGAAGTACTGTGTGGTAAGTAATTTCATTTATGTTTCTTGAAGGGTATTTTCATCAATTGTTTCAATTTAAAAAGCCAAATGGGTGTTGAACTCAGGTGGATGCTTTCGCTGACGCAGCATTCAAAGGGAACCCAGCAGCCGTTTGCTTATTAGAGGAAGACAGAGATGATGAATGGTTACAGTCTGTTGCTACTGAGTTCAATTTATCTGAAACTTGTTATCTCACTCCACTTACCCTATCTAAGGCTAACCCCACATTTGGCCTCCGTTGGTTCACTCCAGTTCATGAGGTCAGCCTATCTAGCTACCTCCTCTTTCAATTTCAAAACAACTGTTACTTGATTAAACCTCCCAATACGTCATTTTTAACTTCTCCGATCCTTAGCTTTGATTTTATTATGCTGTCTTATTTAACACTAGGAAGGCAGTATGAATTACCCTCTGATCCTTTCTAATTGATCAATTTGGTAAAGCTATTAATTAGTACTCCAGTAAACAAATTTGGACCTCTTCCTGAAAATATTGAGGCAAAGCCCTTTTACTTGGTGGGTAAAATTTGTTAAATGGGAGAAATTGGAGAATGAAGTTTGGAGCTCATCTTTCTGAAAATTTGTTATTGGAAAAATGGGGAGAAATGAAAATCCTTAAGTTTGGAAGTGTTTATTGAAATGAATAAAATAGCAGTACTATCTGTTTTGAAAAAGCTAAACCCAGTATCTGTTTCCTGCTTATTTTTCCTTCTGAAAGAGTGCAAGTAATTCACTTTTTAGCAAGGAATTTCATTTGTGCTTTGCAGGTAGATCTATGTGGTCATGCAACGCTAGCAGCTGCACACTTTCTATTTTCCTCTGGCTTAGTTAAAACTGATACGATTGAGTTTTCAACAAAGTCAGGAATTTTAACTGCCAAAAAAGTAGCAGAAGCCAAAGCTTCAAATTCTCAGGACGATTCACCAACAGGTTACTCAGTTGAATTGGATTTTCCTGTTGTCCAAGTAGCCAAGACAAATTCTGCTGATGTTACTGCAATTTCTGAAAGCTTCAATGGTGCATCTATGGTTGAGATCAATGAGACATCTATGAGTGATCTTTTTGTACGTATTTCATTTTGAGTTCCTTTTTGTATTTACACAAGGACAATCAAGAAAGCATTTTTGTTTTGTTCTTTTGAGAAAAAAAACATTCTTTCAAACTCAGGAGGAAGGGATACTAGATAAAGTTAGTAAAATTAGGGAAATGAAGATAATTCATGGTGCTTTTGCAGATTTTACTCCCGTCAGGGGAGGCAGTGGTCGAATGCCAACCTCAGTTTGATCAAATAAAGAATTGCCCTGGCAGAGGAATAATAATAACTGGACCTGCTCCACAGGGTTCTGGCTTTGATTTTTATAGTCGCTTCTTCTGCCCAAAGCTCGGAATCAATGAGGTAATTGCTAGCACTTGAATCTACTGTGAGCACGTATAATATTGTGTTCAAGCAAATCATAGTCACTGAAAATGTGGTACTGAATTGAAGCCAGTTATATAGATAGCATTCATCATACCTTTGTATAACGACGACTGCATATGTAAACATCTATATGTTTGTACAACTGATGTTTCTTACAAAATCTCACCTGTTTCTCTTCTTGCACATATTTTTTTTAAACAAAACTTCTCAGGATCCTATTTGTGGAAGTGCTCATTGTGCCTTGGCTCTTTATTGGCGTAAAAAGCTTGGCAAATGTGACTTTGTTGCTTTAGCGGTACTTCCTCTCTTCCTCCAACTTCCCATATCCCCCTTATCAGGAACCAAATGCACATACTGAAATTCTTATTCATGTGTGGACGTGCATTCTGGAACTACTTATACTCACCACATAGTTCTATTTGCCCTATTGATTGGTGTTGTTTTGTGGTTCAGGCCTCACCTAGAGGTGGCGTCGTGAAGGTGCATCTAGACGAGGAGAATCAAAGGGTATTTCTGAGAGGGAAAGCTGTTACTGTCATGGAAGGTTCTCTTCTAGTATAATGTAGCTAGGAGTGGACATCATAAATTTAATAAATTGGAGGAAGTTTGTGTTTTCTTGAATGAAAACAC
Organism: Nicotiana benthamiana; assembly: GCA_034376525.1. Classification (NCBI taxonomy): domain Eukaryota; kingdom Viridiplantae; phylum Streptophyta; class Magnoliopsida; order Solanales; family Solanaceae; genus Nicotiana; species Nicotiana benthamiana. The sequence continues at coordinate 104,601,178 of CM067335.1, read as the reverse complement.
CAACTTTCTAATAAATTGGTTATGTACTTCATTGTGACTCTTGGAGCATTCTTCTCTTTTTGTAAGTTTCCAGTTTTTTTAAACATTTACTTGTGTATTTCTATGCTTTGCTTTCATTAATAACATATCCATCTTTTCAAACCATTATCTGATCAGAGAGATGGAATCTCATTACGTTAATTGTCTATAATGAACTTCGCATACCTACAAATAGTGCACAGTTTGTACTATCATCAAAGTTGATGCAATAGATTATTTTACATTAGGCCTCACTTTTTGGGTAAGCTACTGATATAAAGAAGGAATTCAAGTCCTTTAATCACATAACAATATTTTTTTCATTTCACAGCAAAATCGGACAGAGACCGTTGTTTAAACAATTAAAAGAAGGTCTAAGATCATTTCTTCTTTTCCAAATTCTCTTCTTTGTTTAGATACTTATTAAATGCTACAGAACAATTCCTGTACTTGACATCAGATCTGTTGAACCATAAAACTTAGAACAATTTTATTTGATGCAACACCAAATATCCTCCAAACCATATTCACGTCCTGCAATACATGATCAATAACTGGAACATAGGGACCTACAACTGTGGTATTTATTCCTTTAGCTTCATAACATACTTTAAAGGGCTTCGCCGGTGTTGTCAATTCCTTTAGCTTCATAACATTCCTGCTGGAGTCCAGCAACACCAGCAGGAAGTTCTCGAAGTAATTTGGTATGAGCACATGAAAAAACATGATTCGATAGAATGCTAAGTGAACCGTTAGCGGTAGTTAAAGCAAGCGAAGCAATCAAGATTCGGGCGTGGCGACATTTTGAGTAACAGGGTTCTCAGGGAAGTATGCACAGGAGTTTTCTGTCAACCAGGACCAGGTTTTTTGAAGCAATTTGTGGAATCAAACGTTTGTAGAGAATCACAGAGAGGAGTATTTTGAAGGACATGTTTATAGGTAGAGGACTTGTAATGACGACAGCAGACGTTACAAGATAAAGTGCTACAGTCAAGGTACAAAGTAGTGGGTTGAAATGGGGTTTTAAGGTAAACAGAGGAAAGTGCGTACGAATTGGTGGAGTTGTCTTTATTAATGGGGACAACAAAGGATGTGTGTGAAGAGACAGTATAAATCCATGAATGGAGAACCGAGAACGAGGAAGAAGATGCTTATGAATGAGAGAGAGAGACTTGGACCTTAGGACTGTGCATGGCTGCAGCTAGTGTAGCTGTTACTTAGAATTGGCAAGCTGATCCCAACTAATCTACCGAAATATTTGGAATTCGTACCCCAGAAAGTGAAAAAACAAATGCACATGTTCTAGCTACAATTCCGTCATATCAGAATTGCACAGCTCCGACTAGTGTCCCAATAATGAGTTGTGGACAAGTTGCATCATCACAACCTCTTGCACATAATCGTAAGTTCCTGCCACTACGAGATTTGAGAAATGGTTAGTTTTCTTATTGTCATGTTTCTTATTCTGTATCTAATCATATTTTTTATAGTTATCGGAATATGTTTAACGATTTTGGTTATTTCAAACATTTGTTGATTGCAGCATTAAAAATTATTTGTCTGCAAGTACAAAACGAAAGAAGAACAGAAGCATATTTAGTACAAGCGAGATTCCAGACTCAAGTCGTTTCAATGTGCAATATGGAAATTTAAGCTTTAATAGTGCCACTTCAGAAGATGATTCAAGTTGTTTTAGTGAGTTGCTCAACTGTTGTTGAGTAAGAAATCTATTTTGAACTCAGATTTGTCCATACAATATTACATTTTTTTTTCTATTTACTTTAGTAATTACTCTCTTTATATTAAACAAATTCATCAGAGGTATCCAAGGTGGAGATGTCCTGGCTGATTTAAGTATCGATCCAGGTGATAAAGGTAAAATATAATATCTTCTTACATTTTCTGTATTCAAACTTGACCCGACGGTTAATATAAATTTTATCTTATCACATTTTCTATTATACCTTGATTATATTGAATGGTGATAGGTATCCAAGGTCATTTTCCAAATATGCACACACATCATTGTCTACCCGATTTAATTGTTCCTCCAATGGTGCAAGGTTAGCATTTGAATTTTCACAATGTAACTTGCTCATTGTGAAATTGTTACTTTTGACATAAAAATCATTTAGAGGAACATCACTACACATAGACAAAAGTTTATTCTATATTTTATCTCACACATAACATTTCATATGCAACAAAGCCTACGAATTTGATATGAATGTGCATCTGAAAGTATGTGAATAATCAACTGATAATCTTGCTAAATATATTTTATAAATTGCCGGAAGAAGGGTTAGGGTATATTCGTGACTGAGATTACATATTAAACAACAACAACAACAACTACCCAGTGTATTCCCACCAGGTTGGGTCTGGGGAGGGTAATATGTTGACGAGCCTTACCCCTACCCGAAAGGGCAGAGAGGCTGTTTCCAATCGACCCTCGGCGCATAGGATAAAATGAAAAGCAGCATTAGAACAAAACAAAAACAAAAACAAAGACAAAATTAGAAACAAAAACAAGACAAAACAAAACAATAAAGCATTAGTAAATCCCGCAGAAATAACGTAAATAATTATGTAAACATAGGGAACATAAATACCATCGCATGCAATAATAACAAACAGTAACTACCCCACTAACAATCATAAGGGGGACATAAGCTAAAACACGAATCCTCTATGGGTAACCCTGCTGTCCCACCCCCAACCCCGGATGAGGCGAACGAAGAACTCTATGAGCGAAGAACTCTATGAGCCCCTAGCCTACAACCCTGATTCTAGACCTCCAAACTCCCCTATCAAGGGTCATGTCCTCGGAAAAGAGATTACATATTAAAGTTGTTTAAATATGCAGTATGGATATTTTAAGTTTCAATAATGCTACGCTACAAGACTGCTCAAGTTGTTTGTTGCATACCTCAACTGTTTCTAATATAGAATTATAACAAAATTTAGAATTTTAACAAAAATAATTAATATCTACTACTCTGAGTTATTAAATACTCCCTTTTATATTACACAAATTCATCACATGTATTAGAAGTAAAGATAAACTGCCTGATTTAAATGGTGATCCACATAGCATTTCATCTTAGTCATATAGAAGCTCTTCGGCTGTTCATATTCTTTTTTCAAATATATATATTTTTCGATTGAACTTTTTTTTTTAAGAGTAAGTACTTTTCTATTGAACTTATTACATGCTAAATTTTATTTCTGATATTAACACATTAATATTTCTTTTTCTGCGGGTGATGATGTGCCACTCTCAGTATTTTGCTTGACGAATGTGGAGAAGGGGGACAAATTCAGGAATATAGACATGGATAAGGAGGTTATTATGTTTTCCTGTTTCCGTAAAGTGTATTTACTTCCTAAAAACCAGGCAACATTTACTTCGAGCAGTGTTTACAATAAAAACTATGACTTCTTTCTACGATATGTATTTTCACCCCCTTCGTTTTTGATAAGCATGCATTCTTTCCTTTGGTTTTCCTCCTTAGGACAATTTAGCGATATGAAAGGCCTGTTGTTACTTCATAGTTCAATTGAACTACGTATTAAGGCACAATTCATTATTGAATAATTATTTTACTATATGAAATTCATGTTTAACTCTTGATGTAGTATGTATGTCTTCACCCCTCTGTTTCAAAAGTTTGCATTTTTATTTTGTTCATCGTAGTGACGCTCTTTCTTAGAATTTGACTTGTGATGTTTCAAAATTGTCTTATGGTCTTCTATATGCTCTTATTTGGTTAGGCTACCCATAATGGATGCTCTTGAAGGCAAAACATCAAAGCGAAAAAATTGCGTGGATAATGATTAGGTTGCTGTGTTGACTGCATGTCATAGAGTGGATTGTTGAACAAGAGAGGCACTTCGATGTAAGTTTCTCCCTGAATTGGTCAGCCGCTATGAGGTATTATTCCTGAGAATTATTGGGCCCCCTGTCTTCAATTTGTTCTTCTGTATGCGTTGTTCTTATGCAGATGTTATTCAGCTATTGCATCTGTTATTGTTCTGAAAATGTTGCAGCAAACACCGACTTGATATGTATTAAGGTTCTGATAGAAGTTTAAGCTTGTTGAGCCTCCAAGGGAGCTGGCCAGTGATTGCTGAGTTGAAGTGACAACCTTGGGAACCCCATATTCGAGTTCCAGTAGAGCCGACAATGAGCTCTTCTCATCTATCTAAGTTCATGGGGAGAGTTACCTCATACTTGTGCCGGTAGGAGGTAGCAGGTACCCCACGGATAGTCGAGGGCGCACGCTGGCCTGAACACCATTGTTATTAAAAAAAAATAATTTAAGCTTGTTGCGCTGGCTAATTGGTTTACCTTGGGATTAATGTATCTGCAACATAATCTACATGCTCATGTGAAACAACTTAGATGTCTACTCCTTCGTACTCGAGTTGGAGATTAGTGTAATAAGAAGAAATAACATGGATTTTCTTTTTGGCTTGGCTATAAACTATAGTTTGGGTGTGGGGAATGGGTCCATGCTTGCTTTAGCATTAGGAGTGTGCCAAGCCAAGTTTTGTACATTTGTTATGTACAACTGTTTCCATTATGGAATCATCTAGGTGGCTGCTATCCTTTCATGCCCTGTTTCCTTTTCCCTTTCATGTCTTTTAGTTGGTCTAGATCCTTCTGCTCTTATAGTTTGTGGGATTAACTCTTAAATAACCTTACCCCGGGTGGTATTTCTGATAGTCCATAGAATTTGATTTTTACATTTTCATTGTTTTACGCTGCCTCTCCAACCATTTTCTCTTCCCCTTCTTTTGTATCTGTTGTTAACAAGAGGTTTTGGATATTTTACTGTAGCAATGTGTCCGAGCATTTGTGGAGAGTGGTGATGGAGAGGTGCTTGTGCTACGGGTTCAGGACCCCTTCCATCGGTTATGTGTTTGTGAGGTATGCTTTGTGGAGCAATAATGTTTACATTTCCTCATTGCAGCACTACGTCATATATTATGTCATAATTACAGCACTGCTTCAACTTCGGGAATTTGGAATGGCTGTAGAACAGTGCCCCTAGATGTTCAGAGTTGTATTGTTAAGTAAGAAGAAAACAATCTGCATAGTCTTAGGATATGTTGCCTTTACCTTAAAAGTGAATGCACATATGACAGCTAATCTGATATGTGATATGTGGACTTATCATTTATGGTCATCTTATGACTGCTTACTTGAGTTTTAACAGTTCTACAACCTGGTCTCCGTAACAACCTCGCAAACAGAAGGCAACAAGGCTGTGAAAGAGGAGGAGGAGGAGGAGGAGGAGAAAAATTACGAATAGAAGGGCTCATCCCAGAAGTTTTTCCTAGAGGTGAAAGGGGAAGGGGCATTGGTACTTATGCAGGGTTGGGTTAAATGAGTTCCGCGGGTAAGCAATTCGGTGCAAGCTCCAGCTGATGCCATTGATGTAAAAAAGACATCTAGAATAGAGGAGGAGGGGAGGGGGAGGGGGAGGGGGAGGGGGAGGGGAAGGAGACTGCATTGCATAGAGTGGATTGTCGAATAAGAGAGGCACTTCGACGTAACTTTCTCCCTGAATTGGTCAGCCGCTATGAGGTATTGTTCCTGAGAATTATTGGGTCCCCTGTCTTCAATTTGTTCTTCTATATGCGTTGTTTTTATGCAGATGTTATTCAGCTATTGCATCTGTTATTGTTCTGAAAATGTTGCAGCAAACACCGAGTTGGTATGTATTAAGGTTCTGATAGAAGTTTAAGCTTGTTGAGCCTCCAAGGGAGGCGGCCAGTGATTGCTGAGTTGAAGTGACAACCTTGGGAACCCATATTCGAGTTCCAGTAGAACCGACAATGAGCTCTTCTCATCTATCTAAGTTCATGGGGAGAGTTATCTCATACTTGTGCCGGTAGGAGGTAGCAGGTACCCCACGGATAGTCGAGAGCTCACGCTGGCTTGAACACCATTGTTATTAAAAAAGAAAATTTAAGCTTGTTGCGCAGGCTAATTGGTTTACCTTGGGATTAATGGATCTGCAAAATAATCTACATGCTCATGTGAAACAACTTAGATGTCTACTCCTTCGTACTCGAGTTGGAGATTGGTGTAATAAGAAGCAATAACATGGATTTTCTTTTTGGCTTGGCTATAAACTATAGTTTGGGTGTGGGGAATGGGTCCATGCTTGCTTTAGCATTAGGAGTGTGCCAAGCCAAGTTTTGTACTTCATTTGTTATGTACAACTGTTTCCCTTATGGAATCATCTAGGTGGCTGCTATCCTTTCATGCCCTGTTTCCTTTTGCCTTTCATGTCTTTTAGTTGGTCTAGATCCTTCTGCTCTTATAGTTTGTGGGATTAACTCTTAAATAACCTTACCCCCGGCGGTATTTCTGATAGTCCATAGGATTTGTTTTTCATTCATTGTTTTCCGCTGTCTCCAACCATTTGCTCTTCCCCTTCTTTTGTTTCTGTTGTTAACAAGAGGTTTTGGATATTTTACTGTGGCAATGTGTCCGAGCATTTGTGGAGAGTGGTGATGGAGAGGTGCTTCTGCTACCGGTTCAGGACCCCTTCCATCAATTATTGCTGCGTGGTGTTTGTGAGGTATGCTTTGTGGAGCAATATTGTTCACATTTCCTCATTGCAGCACTACGCCATATATTATGTCATAATAACATCGAGCGCTTTCAACTTCGGCAATTTGGAATGGCTGTAGAACAGCGCCCCTAGATGTTCAGAGTTGTATTGTTAACTAAGAAGAAAACAATCGGCGTAGTCTTAGGATATGTTGCCTTTATCTTAAAAGAGTATGCACATATGACAGCTAATCTGATATGTGTGGTCTAATATTTTATGGTCATCTTATGACTGCTTACTTGGAGTTTCAACAGTTCTACAACCTGGTCTCCGTAACAACCTCGCAAACAGAAGGCAACAAGGCTGTGAAAATGACTAAGATAAAGAAGAAGAAGAAGAAGGCGGATTCAGCTGATCTTCCAAACATTACATTCTGCAACTTTCTGAAGATGGCAAGAGAAGGGTTCTGGTGATTCATTTCGCCAGCATCTAGCCCTTGTATCATTACTATGTTGTGCATTATGTTAATTACTCATTAACATCAAATATGGTTGTTCCCTCGGCAATTCCGACGACTGTACTAATAAATTAATTACTTGAATTGTGGGTGCTTCGTGTTTGGAAATGTCTTATTTCTGGGGGCACCTGTGAGGGATGGTTGTAAGGGGAATCTAAATTGCTTTGTATATATTGCAGAAATAAACATGCCTTGAGATTTATTACTGGATTTCTTCCTTTTCTGCTCTAGTTCATTTTTCTCAGATCTCAAGGGTGCTATGTGGAGGAAACAAAATTTCTGCATGGCCTAGCAGAAATAGTTTACTGTGTTCAACGACTTATAGAACATAGATGTGTGGAACTTAGCAGAAACCATATATCTTTTGCGTTTCAGTTCTGGAAAGAATAACATGGTGCATGGGAAATTATTCTCTTTAGTTGCCTCTTTCACTTTTCGTGTGACAACAATAACAAGCCTGGCGTAATCTGGGGAGGGTAGTGTGTTTGCGAATTTTACCCCTACCTTGAGAAAGTAGAGAGGAGTAACAAGCATTAATCCATATCCCAGTCTGGTGCTTCGTCTTTGGGTAAGTTTTTTAGATGTGCCAAATATTGTTGTACCAGTTAGAGGGAACTAATGATTTGCATAGTATTCTCTTTATTTGTATATCTTTAAAAAACTTAGGTCATGTGTTCTTGCTATGTAAGATTGCTCGATATTCCTGCCAATCAACTAGGTTGAGGTTTTCGTAGTATTATAGACATTTTGTTATATTGGCCGAATTTGCTCTTCCAAAGAAGACATGTGAATTCTGTATCAAAGTAGATCATATTTTAGGTGCCATCTTCACATCTAAGTGAAATACCTTAGAATGGATGGAAAATATTCAATATGATGTGGTTGAATATAGTGAAAATGTTGCAGATTATTTGTGGATCGACCATGGAAAATGTACAGGGCATTAGGAGAGGATTTGTCTTACTCAGCAAATATAAAGTGTGATGACTCAAATATATGATTTGCACATAAATATCCATATTTTTTTTATATATGTGACTAAAATTTCAGCGATATTATAACTTTGAAGGGTTCATCCTGCTGCTATTACAAAGTACTTAAGGACAAATCCTAGCGGAAACAAAAATGCTTGAGTGATTTCTTTCCTATCTATCCAAGCCTTGATGGATAGAGTTACTTGGTACCTTTTGTTTGTGGAATGTACTCTTGTGTGTGTGTGCGCATTTGATTATTTGTATTAATGTGATTTTTGCTTCTTAGATGTCAGGTGTCTTAGATGGCGGTGAATAATGACTGCAAATTAATAATTCTTGAAGCTAAAAGATAAAATAATTATTGCTTTACAACTTTCACCATGGAGGAAAAATGAAAATAGCTTGTGGTAGTTAAAGTTGATCGGCAAACTCATAGCCATGACCTTATAACTATGGAAAATCGCAGAAAGGCAGTATGTTGTTCATTTCATGGCATTCTTATATCTCATCGTGCTTCTCTGCTCAAGTACCATGCCATGGGTCAGAAGCAAGATGATATAAACGATAACTGGATGCGTTTATTCTGTGCATATGAGGACTAAATGAGCAATTGTATTTGTCATTTCTGGTGTTATTTTATTTTTCATATGTGCAATGCCTATATTGCTTTTGAAAGTGCATTCTCCCGTGTAAATCAAAGTACTTCTTAGACATACTTTTGCATGAATGTAACTGTATTATTGTATCAGCAGGTATGTTACTTTTAAATCTCTCATTTATTAAGGGATCGTTTGGTAGGGTGTATAAGAATAATGCATAATAAGGTATATTTATAATATATGTATTAGTAATGTATAGTTTAGTAATGCAAGCATTAGTCATGCATATGTTATTTCTTATTTACTGTTTGGTGTGGTGGATTAAAATTATAACGCATTGCATAATTTTTAAGAAAAGTAATAGTTTACAAAAATGCCCTTTATATTCTCTAGCTTTAAGGATAATTTTGTCTTTAATCATACTAATGCTTGCATTAATAGCCTTTGGTATTACTAATGTCATAGTTTTCTATGCATTATTTATGCATAAGATAATATCAAGTATGAGTAGTATTAGTTATACATACGTTACAAAAATATATCAAACAAGATATAAGTAATATATAGAACTAATGCTTGTATTATTTTTTTTAATACCTCCTACCAAGCAACGCATAAGGGTATTAGTACTTGGTTGATATCAACTGATTTTGTTTGACAATAGGTTGTTAACTATATATATACTCTATCATGACTGCTACATGTAAACCATTTTAGATACATGTATGCTGCTACCGTCAATCATATTAGCATGTAAGTTTATGCAATTCTAACGGGGTGAACTTCTATGATTTTCTTCTCTTTTTTCCTTAAATTCTTTGTTGCTATTCTTCATAAGAAATGATAAAACATCCAAAAATTGACAATCACTTGAAAATTTTAAATGTTGGGCCCATTGTCACGCCCCTCCATTTTCTAAGAGGTTATGCCATGCGGGCGACGACTGGGCGACACGCAGGCGATGATTTGGCGCACGTATGGCAGCATTTCTCTAGCTAAGTCTAGATCCTTCTAATGGAAGATTCTAGACCCACCTAGACTTCTCTTGTATATTCTACTAGGTGTAGAGATTTGTAGAGATTTGTAGAACTCTCTAGAGCTTTGATCTTAGCCATTGATTAGAATAGATCTTAGCCGTTGGTTTGGGACTCTAACAACTATAAATAGGCTAGAGGCATTTGGCATTGGTATCCAAGAAACATTCAAGCAATCCAATACTTGTATAAAGCTTTCTCTTGTTTAATACAAAGCATTCTTGCAAGCTTCTCTTCTTAGCTTCTCTTAGCTTTGTTGTGGCAATATTTCGGGAAAAGGCTGACTTAGTACATCGCAAGGGCGAATTGTGATTAAGGCCGCACGGAAGACAGCTAGGGAGTTATCCGGTCCGTGACAGTTGGTATCAGAGCAACGCTACGAAAGGGATTCGTGGGTTAGCTGGGCACATTCACGACATGCCTAGCGGCGGTGAGGAGCAAGTTCGCAAGGGTCGCGAGGAGGAGCCCATCGTCCCACCACCACATAAGGGAGGTAAATCTCGTGACTATCTTGCTAGTTTTGAAGCTCGTTTAGCTAAGCTTGAGATAGCTATGGCGGACACGAGAGAAAGGTTGGATCGCACGGAGCAAACCGCAGAAGAGTATGTCGAGAAGGTCGATACCTCGTTGGACACTTTCCAAGAGAGGATCTATGCTGTAGGGGCAGAGTTAGCCAACGAGAACAGCTTGTTTCAAGCCAAGGTATATCAAGCCTTGTCAGATTTGAGGCAGGAAGTTGATGGAGCCAAGGCAAGCTTGGAGGCGTCCAAGACTGCCGTAGAGCAAACCAAGGCCGACTGGGCAATGTGCAGGAGTGCTTTCATAGCGAAAGAAGTTGCCTCGACATCAACCGTGCAAGTCCGAGACACTGCCCGTGCCATGGACTTGCCAAAGCCAAAGGAATACGACGGAGCTCGAGACGCAGTAATCATAGACAATTACCTTTGGCATATGGAGTGCTACTTCGAGGCACTCAACTTAACAGGTTTAGCCCAGGTACACACTGCCACATTACATTTTACCGACATGGCCGCACTTTGGTGGCGAAGAAAACGAGCCGACATGGACAAAGGGCTAGTCGTCATTGACAGTTGGGAAGCCCTAAAGAAAGAACTCAAGGCAGAGTTCTACGCGGTGCACGTAAGCCGCGAGGCTAGGGCAAAAAAGAGGGACCTTAAGCAGGGTCATTCGATCAAGGAGTACGTCAAGGCATTCTCCAACTTGATGCTACAAATTGACAACATGAGCGACGAGGATCTCTTGTTCAACTTCTTATCCGGGCTTAAACCTTGGGCGGTTCAAGAGTTGAGACGATCCAAGGCTGATGACATCTCGACGGCACTCAAGGTTGCTGCCACATTAGAGGAATACTCTAGTGCTGACAAAGGGCATGTCAAGCACCAAGGCGAATCTTCCAAGTCCAAGACCCAAAGGACTTGGCCGGTTACAGGTGGGGGAGCCAAGTACGGAACCCACAAGCCAACAACCCATGGTGACAAAGGGAAACATGTCAGGGACAACAGAAAGGAGGCCAAACCAAGGGAGGGTTGCTTCCTATGTCAAGGACCACACTGGGCGAGGGACTGCCCACAGCATAAAGCCATGAGCGCAATGTTGGAGCAACAGGAGCATGGCAACGAAGCTTCCATGGGATGTCTTAAGCTGCTTAGCGCATTGAACGTTAAGCCCACTCCTCACCAGGCGGGTGATAGGAGTCTCATGTACGTGCAGGGGCACGTCAACAACAAGGTTGTCCACATAATGATTGATGCGGGCGCCACTCACAATTTCATGACTCCAACCGAGGCAGAACGGTTGGGACTTAAGGTAACATACTCCAAGGGTTGGCTCAAGACCGTAAATGCCGAGGCCAGACCCGTAGATGGCGTAGCAAGAGGGACCGAGTTGAAGCTTGGCAACTGGTCTGACAAGGTGGACTTCTCGGTGGCACCAATAGATGATTTCTCTATTGTTCTAGGGATGGAGTTCCTGCGACAGTACAATGCTGTCCCCTTCCCTAGATTCAACATGTTGATGATGCATGGTTCCAGCTGTTTCCCCTCCCAAGACATCCAAATCTTCTCAACTTAGTGCCATGCAACTGGCCAAGGGAATCAAACGTGGGGAGGAGACATGGTTAGCCGTCCTTCAGCAAGAAGAAGAAGGGGGAGTTGATAGCGATATCCCCGCTTGCATCCAGAACGTGCTGGAAGAATTCCAGGATGTAATGCCACCCGAGTTGCCCCGTAAACTGCCACCCAGGCGTGGGGTGGATCACAAGATCGAGTTGGAGCCAGGGGCAAAGCCACCAGCTAAAGCACCCTACCGGATGGCGCCACCAGAATTAGGGGAGCTGCGAAAACAGTTGGCGGAATTGTTGGAGATGGGCTTCATCCAACCTTCCAAGGCCCCGTATGGTTCACCGGTGCTATTCCAACGCAAGGCGGACGGATCGCAGCGTCTTTGCATAGACTATCGGGCACTCAACAAGGTAACCATCAAAAATAAGTATCCAATTCCTCTCATTGCCGACCTTTTTGATCAATTGGGGAAGGCTAAGTTTATACAAAGCTTGACCTAAGATCGGGATGCTATCAAGTACGCATAGCCGAAGGGGACGAGGGCAAGACAACTTGCATCACTAGATATGGGGCGTTTGAATTCTTGGTGATGCCCTTCGGCCTCACAAATGCGCAAGCAACATTTTGCACTCTCATGAACGAAATCCTGCATCCTTACTTGGACCGGTTCGTGGTGGTCTACTTGGACGACATAGTCATATATAGCAACACCTTGGAGGAGCATGTGGAACACGTACGGACCGTTCTCAAAACTTTGCGGGACAATGAGCTTTATGTCAAGAAGGAGAAGTGCTCGTTTGCCAAGGAAGAGGTGCACTTCCTAGGCCATGCGATCAAAGGCGGCAAACTCATGATGGATACCAAGAAGATCCGGGCGATTGAGGAATGGGAACCACCGACCAAGGTACCAGAGCTTAGATCATTCCTTGGTCTTGTGAATTACTATCGGCGCTTCATTACTGGCTATTCAGCCAAGGCGGCACCACTCACTGACCTACTCAAGAAGAAGAAGGCTTGGGAGTGGGACGACAAGTGCCAACGTGCCTTCGACATACTGAAGAAGGCCGTAACGGAGGAACCAGTGTTGGCACTAACGGATTGCACCAAGGCATATGAGGTGCATACAGATGCCTCCGACTTTGCCATAGGGGGCGTGCTTATGCAAGAGGGGCATCCAATTGCGTATGAAAGTCGCAAGATTAATGACACCGAGAGGCGTTATACAGTGCAAGAGAAAGAGATGACGGCAGTGGTGCATTGCTTGCGAGTTTGGCGACACTACTTGCTCGGGGCCAAGTTCGTGGTACGCACGGACAATGTGGCGACAAGTTATTTTCAAACACAGAAGAAACTCAGCCCCAAGCAAGCAAGATGGCAAGATTTCTTGGCCGAGTTCGACTACGTGTTGGAACACAAACCGGGCAAGGCCAACTTTGTGGCAGATGCGCTTAGCCGAAAATCAGAATTCGCAGCAATGTCAAGAGTCTAGGTGGAGCTCTTAGATCTTATTAAGGAAGGCATGGAGCATGATCCTTTAGCCAAGCAACTCATGCAGATGGCTAAAGAAGGCAAAACCAAGCAATTCTGGGTAGAAGGCGGCTTGTTGCGCACCAAGGGGCAGCGGATTTATGTACTTAAATGGGAGAGGTTGCGCAAAAGTATCATTAAGGAGTGCCATGACACCCGATGGGCGGGTCATCCAGGCCAAAAACGCACTCAAGCTTTGGTAGAGGCTAACTACTATTGGCCTCGCATGCGGGACGACATAGAGTTATACGTCAAGACTTGTCTTGTATGCCAGCAAGACAAGGTGGAGCAACGGGCACCCGCAAGACTTCTGGAGCCTTTACCCATTCCGCAACGTCCATGGGAAAGCGTCAGCATGGACTTTATCTCTGCTTTTCCCACATCCGATGGCAAAGGTAGCATCATTGTTGTGGTGGATCGGTTCTCGAAGTATGCATCCTTTATGGCTGCTACGAAGGATTGCACAACACAGGAGGCAGCTCAACTATTTTTCCAAGGCGTGGTGAAGTACTGGGGCTTGCCTCAAGTTATCATAAGTGATCGAGACCCCCGCTTCACGGGCAAGTTTTGGACAGAGTTATTTCGCTTGATGGGGTCTGATCCACACTTTTTGACCAGCTTCCATCCGCAAACTGACGGACAAACGGAGCGGGCAAATCTTCTGGAATTATATTTGAGGCACTATGTGAGTGCTAACCAGCGAGATTGGGCCAAGTTGCTTGACGTTGCCAATTCTTCTCTAATTTGCAACGGAGTGAGGCTACTGGCAAGAGCCCATTCGAGCTTGCAACTGGACAACAACCCTTGACACCGCATGGGCTTGTTAACAAGTATACTGGGAAGAGTCCAGCGGCATTCAAGACGGCGAAAACTTGGCACGAGCAAACGGACTTAGCTCGTGCCTATCTTGATAAGGCCTCCAAGAAAATGAAGAAATGGGCCGAAAAGAAGAGGAGGCACTTGGAGTTCAACGTGGGGGACTTGGTCATGCTAAAACTCAACGCCGAACAACAAAAGAGGCTGCGCAAGTTGCATAAAGGACTAATTCGGCGCTACGAGGGACCACTCCCCGTCCTTGCCAAGGTGGGCAAAGCTTCTTATCGGGTGGAGTTGCCACCCAAACTTAAGCTACATCCGGTCTTCCATGTGAGTTGTCTGAAGCCTTACCATGCAGACATGGAAGACCTTTCACGGAACGAGTCACATCGGGCACCTCCAGCCATTACCACATCGTTTGATAAGGAAATTGAAAGCATCATGGTTTACCGGGTGACTCGGTGACGGTTCAATGAACCATTGCATGAATATCTTATTAAATGGAAGGGACTACCGGAAAGCGAGGCAAGCTGGGAGCCAAAGGAGGCGCTTTGGCAATTTGAAGATCAGATACGGGCCTTCCACGAAGAGTCGACGAGGGCGTCGACGCAATAGGTGGGGGAGGTTGTCACGCCCCTCCATTTTCTAAGAGGTTATGCCATGCGGGCAATGACTGGGCGACACGCAGACGATGATTTGGCGCACGTATGGCAGCATTTCTCTAGCTAAGTCTAGATCCTTCCAATTGAAGATTCTAGACCCACCTAGACTTCTCTTGTATATTCTACTAGGTGTAGAGATTTATAGGGATTGTAGAACTCTCTAGAGCTTTCATCTTAGCCATTGATTAGAGTAGATCTTAGCCGTTGGTTTGGGACTCTAACAACTATAAATAGGCTAGAAGCATTTGGCATTGGTATCCAAGAAACATTCATGCAATCCAATACTTGTATAAAGCTTTCTCTTGTTTAATACAAAGCATTCTTGCAAGCTTCTCTTCTTAGCTTCTCTTAGCTTTGTTGTGGCAATATTTCGGGGAAAGGCTGACTTAGCACATCGCAGGGGCGAATTGTGACTAAGGCCGCACGGAAGATAGCTAGGGAGTTATCCGGTCCGTGACATCGTGCTCCTAGCACGGGTTATCCCCATCAAGTATAATTATAACTGACTTGTCTCAACTTGGCTTTTGTGGTTAGTACTACTATTTTTATGCACGTTGGCAAACGAGGTATAGTAAAACTAACCATAACAAGAAAAAGGATGTTATTATGAAGCTGCTTTGTGAATGGAGTATATAAGAAGGTTCAAATCTGAAAGGAAGCGAAAAATCAAGCTGATTTCAACCCATCGGATTCCTATTTAGGAGGTAGCAGATACACGATGAAATAGTCAAGGTGTGTGCATGCTCTATCTCCCAACAGAGTATATAAAAAAGATTTTAATATAACCTACTTTCAAATTGAAATTGTCAAATTGGCTCATTTTGACCGAGGAAAAAAACAATAGAAAAGGCAAGAAATGTAATACTCCTATTAGTTTATTTAGGTAAATACATTTTTTCTTGAAACATACACTTATATGATATGACTCAAAATCATTTTTAAACCGTTCATTAATTTTCAACCTGTTTTTTTAATTATCTGAAATATGAGCGAGTTTGATTTTGAATTTTGATATGTTTTTGTTGAAATCATTTTCAACCCACCCTAATTAACACGCCCCGCCCAGGCGACCGCCAGCCACCACTACTCTTCAGTCAGATATCATAACAAAAGAATTTTATGTTTCTTGCATTCAGATTTGTGCCAAGTATCTCATCTTAATGGAATTTTTCTCCAAATTTCAACCAAAAATTTATTTAAGAGCAGAAAAACATGCCAAAGTATTTAAAATTAATTGATAACTCTATATAAGGGAGAAAGTCAAAAACAACGAGATTTATAATTGGTTGTTCAAGAATAGTCCAGTTTCAAATTTAATCACTTATTATATAAAGATAAATTTGAGCGAAAATACTGTTTAAAATCCAAAAAATACTGCAGTATATTATATTGGTGTTGCAAGATAAGTGTGCTGGAACTCTATCATACTAGAATTTCAGCATAATACACTGGAGTTCCAGCAAATATAATTGTCCATTATAATATACTGGAGTTTGGAGCACCAGTGCTTCAGTCTCTGGAGTCAGCAACGTATACTGGTCCAGCATAACCAAGGGCGGATCCACGTTGGCCCAAGCGGTGTCACGTGACACCGCTTGGTCGGAATTTTTTTATTAAATATGTATATATAATTAATATTATATTGTTATAGTGAATTAGTATTTGTTCACTATTTAAAATTGTGGCACCGTTTATAAAATATTGTGCATCGCCACTGAGCATAATATGCTGGAGTTCATACACACAGTGGCGGATCTACACTTCAAATTTGGGTGCTCGAGCACCCATTAACCTCGACGCAGAGTATGTATAGTTATATAGAAAATTTAAGAAAACGTATAAAAATTTACAAAAGCACCCATTAATTTTATGTACAAAAAAATTTAGCACCTACAAACTTGAATTCCTAGAACCGCCACTGCATACACAGGTGCACTGAACTCTCGTATATTATGCTGCACTAGTCTCTGTTGAAGCAAAATAGTAACTATTTTTCATTGACTTCGTAAGCGCTGTATATTTTGAATGATTAGTCCGAAAACTTGTTATACCGTACTATTTTTACTCTATATAATTGTAAGCTTAGTAAAGTAATGATCCTCTTAATTAGCCGCGTCTTGACCAAGTATGATAATGAAACATTAAATTTAATAAATCCTAATGCTTTACCAAATAACGAAAATAAAAAAATCCACGGTATTAAACTTTTTAAATGGTCCAACTATCTGCTTCTGCTAGTAATACAAATGGAAAAATAACAAACAATTGTATGAAGTCTCTCTTGTAAATAGATTAACAATAAAAACAGAGGTGGCCGGTGGGGGTAAAATTCATTGAAAAGCCAATTCTTATTCTAATTTTGAGTACTATTTTTTTAATGTCAAAACATTGTTATATGGTATAACCAGAAAATTGCACTAACATTATGGCCAGCATTTTCATTGACAGGCAAGATATCTTCTGTGTATATGTTTTTCCTTTCTCTTTCCCCCCGTTTTTGAAATAAAAGCATGTATTAGACGTTTGTAGGGGCACGTTTGGCCATAGAATCAGTTCCTTTTTTAAAGAATTATAAGAAAATATACATGACTTCACACCATAATAAAAAAATAGCAAATATTTTTGATATTTAACCAATCTAACCTCTATTGTACATATTTTGATAGTATTAGCAAATTCAAAGCTTGTGTTCTTAGAATCATTGCTTTTAAAAGTTATGGAATTAAATATGTGTTATCACAATTATTGCTTTCGCTCTCTCTTCTTCTCACATTTTTTACATATGCTTCAATGGGCCGTCCGTTATTACTGCTTCTCCTCCTATATCACCTGGTTGCAAACAAAAAATAAAAATAAAAAGTAGAAGTGCACCATTAAAGGCCAATTGATTGAAGTGATTTGGAGTAGATTTGAGTTAAATTTCATAAAAAATGCAAGGAAGAAGACAAAGTCAGCTTTTTGTATTATCATGTATAATCTTGTATAATAGTGTATATGAGTGTATAAACACATCTTATACACTATTATACACCATTAGACAAATGTCTGTAGACGAACTTCTTCGACGATTTTTAGTTGCAATTCTTATTCAAAACCAATCCAAATCTCCATTAAATGACTCCAATTTTTTTATACAACATCCTTATACTATTTCTAACAAGTCTAAATAACATCCACTCTAAATTTCTCACAAATTCAGATATGAAATTTAAACCCACATATTTAAGCTTGTTAAAATTTTAATTTTCACCACCCAAATGGATTTGGTTTGCTAAACTAATATTTGAGTCATAGTTACTACTCAAAAACTTAAAAGCTTGAGCAATCTTTTTTAAAAATTAAATAGTAATTTTGAGAATATATTGGAGTTGGATGTTGAATCGTAGTCTATTATTTTTGGGTTAGTAGGTTGTAAATTGAAATATGAGCTATAAAATTGAAAAATAGGGAGTCCGGTTATTCTTATGTGAAATTCTCCCTTCCTTTTTTCGATTTTTTTTTAAAATTTTATTTTTGAAAAAAGTTCAACTTGAAAATAAATTTCGCTTTTTTCCCGAAATTTCATAATTCTGATGTCCAAACACCCACTAAATACGTACAATTTTCAATTACTATTCACAACTACTTTCTTGGGGAAGTGAGAGTCTGTGTCCCGCCAAAAAGCAACTGAATAGAAGTCTCTATAAAGAAAACGAAAATTGACAACCTCAATATTTTTTTCTAAAGCTATTTCTTTATGAAGTTGCATTCAATTAGTTTACTTTTTAACCCAAAAAAAGCGCTGAGGCAATGTGAATTAGCCTTCCAAGTCAAGTAACTATAGAAACCAACCTATAGCTGATGGAGTGAAAAATATTATTTTATCCTTAATTAGAAGTTTCGGGCTGAAATTCTAAATATAGAGTCGTCTTATGCGAATTCGAATTTATCATCTTCTAAGGTGAATACCAAACATTGGGTAAAAAAACTATCGAACAAAAAAGAAATTAAAGAAAGAAGATGCTAACACATCAGCTCTACTAACCACTTTTGAATGCTTTTAACCTAAATGATCCAGTTTATAACGTGATTAATCATAATCATTTGCACATATAAAGGCCAATTATATTCCACGAAGTATTCCCATTCAAAATCATTTAAGTTATGATAAGTCGATCACTTATACATTAAACTCGTAGATATATCGTATTACACATATAAAAAAATATTAAACACGATATCATTACTACTTTTTAAAGTGAATTTCACAATCTACTCCGAAAATCTTGTACTTCACTACATGGTTGAACACATGAATTTATGACAAAAGAAGAACGCGGAAAGTCGATCTAAAATACTCTTTCTGTTTCAAAATAATATGATGTACTAATATTTCTTTTTCGTATATTTCACAATAAATGAGATATTTTTAAATTTTAAAATAATTTTACTTTAAACTCTTCATTTTACCATTAATGAGAAGTTCTTATAACCGCACAAATATTATGGCCCCACAAAACTTTTAATCCCTCCGGTTCAAAATAAGCAACCAATTTGTTTTTTATTTTGGTTCAAAATAAGTGTCCAGTTATATAATCAAGAAAGAATTCTATTATTTTTTTTATAAAATAACCCCTACGTACATATCCCTAAAAAGTTTTCTTACTCCTCATATTAAATGTTTAATTAGGGGTAGTTTAGTCATAGTGGATATTTTTGTATAGAATTTAGTATTTTGTTAATGGGCATGTTAAAAGCAAATTGGTCACTTATTGTGAACCGTAGGAAGTACCTGTTAAGCTTTTAAGACCACAAGTTTCAAAAGTCTTTTTTATTTTTCTTAAATTTCATGTTAGGGAGTAATTTTTACTTGGACAATTATCCCCTGGTAGAATTTCACTAGATTTTTCCCATGCATACTGAACTAGTTAATTTTAATTAAAAGCAATCACTTATTTTAAATCTTTTATTTTACTTTGTGCACTCTTAAATCATCAACAAGATAAACAAGGTTACAAGGGAAATAAATGTGAAGCACCTCTCCCCTCAATTCCTTTTTACATCAAACAAGATTCCTTCTTTTTTTTCTGCAACTCTTTTCCCAAAAATTGCAACAAAGGGCTGGCAATTTGTCCTTCTTTTCCTTCTATTGGAAAGGTTCCTTTTTGTTTTTCCCTCTCATTGCCGTGGCATTTAATGGAAACCACTGAAAATTCCTTTAGAAGCTACAATCAGTGTTCCAAATTAAATACAAGTAAAATCATAATCTCAAAGAAAAATTAAATATTGGCTAATCTGGTGACAGTTGGCTCAATAAAGTCTATTTCACCCCTTCCCTTTAATTAACACAGTTTACAAAAGGCTAATTCCTTGCCATTACACCATTTTAGTTCCATTCCCCCACACAACTAGTTTTTCTTTTTTAACTCAACAATGGAGGTTTGCCTTAGTTCCAGCTCAAGATCATTCACTAAATTTGGCGATTTTATTATTCTGATCGCTTTCTCTCTAATATGCTTTAAATCTACAGGTGAGTACTCAATGTGTCATTCCCTCCGTCAACTAATCAATTTTTCACTAAAAAATATATAACATTCCTTCTTATTTTTTTTTATTATGCTAAGGTGTTTTGTAGAATCAACCTGACTAAGTTGTTCTTTGTTGGTGTTTTGTAGAATCAACCTGACTAAGTTGTTCTTTGTTCTTCCTTTTCTTTTATTGTGGGTGAGTCATTAAAGTAAAAAAAAAAAAAAAGAAGAAGATTTTTGGCATTGGTGGAGTTGTTTTGATTTTAAGTTTTTGGTCAAAGATAGTTTGGAAATTTGAGTTTTGAGTGTGGTTTGGTTTATTGACGGAAGAAGAATGTCTTGCACGTTGATGTGCATGCCAAGCTTTGGTTATTTTTTTAATATTATGCATCGACATTCCCCCATTGTTTTAATCAGGTTCTCTGCATCTTGTTTGTTTTGTTCCTTGTTTTGTTTTAAGTTTGTCGAACAGGAAGATGGTGGTATTTATCTTTCTTTTTATTTGAAACAAAATCTGTTTCCATGCCTTTTACTTTTTAAGTTAATATTACCTAGCACTATTAAATTCAACTACTTTTTAAGTCAACCAGTTGTATTCCAGCAATCTGATATGTATTCATTAAATTGTGACTTTACTGAATTTTATTTTAGATTGATGAGTTAGTTCACATTGTTGATATTAGATTCACCTACATAATCTCAGATTTGTCATATTATATTTACCTGTGACCATAGGCGGAGCTAAGATTTAAAGTTTATGGGTTTTGAATTTATCTTAGTTACTGGGTTCGCAATTAAATATTTGTACATATTTAATGAATTTCTCAATATAAATACAACGTTTAAGCAAAAGTGACTGGGTTCGGCCGAACCCGCACCTATAAGGCTAGCTCCGCCTCTGCCTCTGACTGTTACATTTATGATGCTTGGGACATCAAAATTGTGCAATCTATTACTGTGGCTATATGCATTTTTTGTTTGCTAGGTTGACAGAGTTAGTTCAGGTTACTGATTCTTGTTAGCTTAGTTATAAGGATGAGTTCGAGAAATTTTGTTTGTCTCTATGAAGAACAATATGGAATAAGCTCCGTGAAATAGTAGAAATTAAACCACTACTAACACTGTTGGTTTGGTGTCCTTTCCCCCCCTTCTGTTTCTAGAGCTCGCGTAAAGAAGTTTACTGTTTGCTAAATATTGTTGCAGATGCTTATGATGCACTCGATCCGAATGGAAATATTACCATCAAGTGGGATATCATATCTTGGACTCCAGATGGATATAATGTGAGTGTATTTGCTCTTATTTTACTAATGAAATGCTCTTCAACCTCATCTAAGGGAGATATGACTCTATCTAGAAGGAGCATGATTTCAATATATCATTGTTTCATTTCCAGTCTAATTGGATTGCCATTCAAGCATTCAAGGATTTTATTTAGATCCCTCACTCCTCAAGAAGAAACATAGATGAATATATCTTTCCTTTTGTGTTTTGACTGAAACATGATAGGACACACATATCTTAAAGGTCCCCTCTTATCTCACTTCCACAAAATAAACAAGCTAACCTCAGGGTCGTTCAAGTATTTAATTCTGTTCTTTACCAGTATAAAATGCTACAATAGCCTTAATGGCAGTGATGTGCTCTAATTTCATTAGCTGTTTCTGCAGAGTACATCGGTCCCTTATATAATCTTTCCTATCTAAGCATTTTTTTTAGAAAGGTACATTGTATTAATCAAAAACACAAAGGCTGTGCTGCTCCATATTTTCAATCTAAGCATATTTTATATATCAAGGGTTTTAGGACCCATAAGACTACACTTAAGTTGATATGTTTGTTTTTATAAGTTTCTCTGAGTGCATCATTTCCTTGTCTATTTGAATTAGTGCAACATGTAAGTTTAATTGTTTTTCTTTTTTTCCTTTTGATCTAGTAGCAAAATCACTCATCACTTAAAATACCATCCAGAGTGCTTGACCCAAAGAGTATTTTCTCCCCTGCATTATGCAGGCTGCTGTTACAATATATAACTTCCAAAAGTATCGTCATATTCAAGCACCAGGATGGCAACTCGGTTGGACATGGGCCAAAAAAGAGGTACTTTGGAGCGCAACGGGAAGTCAAGCCACAGAGCAAGGAGACTGTTCAAAATTCAAGGGAAATATTCCTCATTGCTGCAAAAGGGACCCAACCATTGTTGATTTGCTGCCAGGAACTCCGTATAACCAGCAAACTGCAAATTGTTGCAAAGGTGGAGTAATTAGCTCATGGGTTCAAGATCCACAGAAAGCTGTGAGCTCATTCCAGCTCGGTGTTGGTCAAGCAGGAACAAGCAACAAGACAGTGAGGTTGCCGAAAAACTTTACCCTCATGGCACCAGGACCTGGATATACTTGTGGACCTGCGAAGAAGGGGAAACCAAGCAAGTTTCCAACACCAGATGGAAGAAGGGTCACTCAAGCTTTGAGTAAGTTATAGTGGATTATCAAGCTATGAGCATGCAAGAAAAACTTTTTTCAGTGGTTGCATGTTTTCTTTTTCAATTAACTATATTGTTATTTCTATTCCATTCCTTTAGTTTCTCAAGACACTAATGACTTGACACATCGGTAAAAGATGCCTACCTTTTGACCATGAAATTTGTTTTATTTTTTGCTACTAGCGAGTGGTATAATCATTTTACTTGTATCTTTTTTTCCTTGCAGTGACGTGGAATGTTACTTGCACGTATTCCCAGTTCCTAGCTCAGAAGACACCTACCTGTTGTGTCTCACTCTCCTCCTTCTACAATGACACCATTGTGAACTGCCCAACATGCGCCTGTGGTTGCAAAAATAACATAACTCAACCTGGAACATGTGTAGAGTGAGTGGACTCTTTAATCTCAAAGTCTCCCTTTCTTTTTCATTTTAGCTTCAGGAACTTCTTAATATTCATATGATATTTTTATGCTCTCTGACAGGCCGGACTCCCCATATTTAGCTTCAGCACTTGTAAGCTCAGGGAAAAATGATTACAATCCTCTGGTTCGGTGTACTGAGCATATGTGTCCAATTCGAGTTCATTGGCATATTAAGACCAACTATAAAGAATATTGGAGGGTAAAACTCACCATACAAAATTTTAACTACAGAATGAACTATTCCCAGTGGAATCTTGTTGTTCAGCACCCCAACTTTGACAATCTCACCCAAATATTCAGCTTTAATTATGAGCCACTGGTCTCGTATGGTTCCATTAGTGAGTAATCTTTCCCCTTGATAAGTTAATACAACTTTTTATATACATTTGAGCTTTCTAACTGGTTTTCTTTTAATTGATTTTTTACAGATGATACTGCTATGTTTTGGGGAATCAAATTTTACAATGATTTGCTAATGCAGGGTGGACCTTTTGGAAATGTGCAATCAGAGATCATATTTCAGAAGGATAAATCGAAGTTCACCTTTGAAAAGGGATGGGCTTTCCCTCGAAGGGTTTACTTTAACGGGGACAATTGTGTTATGCCACCTCCAGATGCCTATCCTTACCTACCAAATGCTAGTGCCCACAGTGCGCTCACTCTACTTCACTCTCTGACAGCAATTTTGGTGTCTCTGATTCTACTATATTCACACACCTTGTAATATTGTAAGAAAGAAATAGAACTAAGGATTGTCATTGCTTCCAAAAGAGAGAATTTTCTACCCTTGTTTATATCAACCTGGATGCCTGCAGTAAATTTAAGGGCATCACTTTTGCAACTTCAGCCCAAGGTTCCCAAATGTGAAGGTGTACTTGTGATTTTGTTAGTGTAACTATTGGCTTGCTTTGTTCCAGTTTGATTGCATTGAGATTCAACAGATGCATTGTATATCTTTGTAGAATTGTAACCCTTTATGATAATGCATCAGTGCCCTACATCTTGAAAATTCTGATGTACACTATTGAATGACGTTGAGAAATATTTGGCAGAAAGCAAGAATCTTATACATAAGTTCAATGCTATCTCCAGATATACAATAAAATAGACAAGGTGCATTCTCACTGTTCTTTTTACATGCATGCAATATAAAACCAACCTAAGCAAGCTCTTTCATTGGTGGAACACAGTCTAATATTATCAGAAGGGCCAACAGATACTGTTGTTGCTTTTGTTCTAGAAATGTTTTTGCCATTACCAGGTTAGAAAAATCATCAAAACCATGCAAATTACAGTGCTTGAAAATGAAAATGGTTGTTTTTCAGTAGAGTTGGGCAATGTTGGGTATGAATCCGGAGGAGGAAGTTTGCATTCAGCTCCATTGAAGTAGACTCTCCGGGGAAATCCCCATCCAGACTTTAGCGTAAATGACTCCTTATCCTTTTGCATAAGCACCTCAGACTGAACATTCCCCGCAGGTCCAGCTTCCATCAAGAGATCATTGTAAAATTTCATGCCATAGAACATGCCAGTATCATCTGTATATCAAGCATGATTGTTAAGTTCAGTTAAAAAATAATTCTGCACAAAATTAAGAATGAGAAAAAAAAACTAAATTCACACTCATATGCACTCACTAACGGATTGGTATGGCACGAGAGGCTTGTAGTTGAAGCTGAAAACTTGAGTCACATTGTTGAGATTAGGATGTTGTGCCACAAGTGTCCATTGTGTATAGTTCAATCTGTAGTTGAAGTTAGTGATAGCAATCTTGACTCGCCAATAATCCTTGTAATTGATCTTAACGTGCCAGTGAACGCGTATTGGACACATGTGGTGGGTGCATTGCAGCAATGGCTCATTATCCTTTCTTGGAGTGTTTATGCCCTTCTTTTTCAGTTTCTCGGAGTCGCTCCTGCATCATCAAAATCCCAGTAGATTGATTAGCAACTGTTAGTGGAAAAGCACAAAGTTCAATTACAAAACTAAAAGATTTGAGAAACAAAATTTCTCCATTTCAATTTCAAATATCTGTATAGTTCCACTGAAAACGATACCTACATGATGCAGTTGTGTTTATGACTGCAACCACAGGCACAGGTTGGGCAAGGAGTGATGGTGTCGTTGTAGAAAGTTGAGAAAGAAACACAACAACTCGGGTACTTGGACGCCAGAAACTGAGAATAGGTGCATGTCACATTCCAGGTCACTGCAAGTAATTTTTTCATCAACCTGATTGTTTATTTTTTTAACTTTTCTAAACTGACAAAATGGAATTAATGCCCTTCTTGAAATGACCAAAAACAGAGAAAAAAAAGGGGAACTTACTCAATGCTTGAGTTTTTCGCCTGTGATCTGCAGTGAGGAAAACAGTGGATGGAACTATCTTAGCAGGGCCACAAGTGTAGCCTGGTCCTGGACCAAGCAGACTGAAATTCTTGGGCAGTTTCACTGTCTTGTTTGATGTTCCAGCAAGTCCAACACTAATCTGAAAGGAAGAAACTGACTCGGAAGGATCTTCGCCCCAAGATGCCATAACACCACCTTTGCAGCAATTGCTGAATTGTTGGTTGTAAGGAACTCCAGGAAGCAAGTCCAGGATTACAGGATCCTTCTTGCAACAATGTGGTACATTTCCTTTAAACTTAGAGCAGTCGCCTTGTTCTGTTGCTTGTGCTCCCACTATGGACCATATCACTTCTTTCTTTGCCCAGTTCCATCCTAAAATCCATCCGGGGCTCATGATGTGCCGATACATTTGGAAATTATTCATTGTTACAACAGCCTGGCCGAATATTTCGCATTGTTATTACTCGTATAATCTTTCGTGTCATGATATTGTTTTAAGAAGATACTTACTACATAGCCATCTGGTGTCCAAGACATGACATCCCATTTTATTGTGATGTTACCAAATGGATCCAATGGATCAAATGCATCTGCAGTTCCAGATGGAAAAAAAAGAATACGCAAATGATAACAACGGTCCAAGTTAAAATATCATGGTATAGCTACTTTTTAAACTGGTTAATCAAAAATAGCCAGCATTTACCGAAGCAATGAAAAATATCCACTATTTTGCTGCAACAGGGACCGGTCCAGTATAATATACGGGAGTTCTGGTGCATTTGTGTACGAGCTCCAGCATATTATGCTGGACCTTTATACTTTGCTAATTCCTGTAAAATTTGCGGGAGACTGGAGTACCAGTGCTCCAAACTCCAGTATATTATACTGGACATTGATACTTGCTGGAGCAATTGAATGTATATCGATTTATTCCGTTTCTAATCATTTACCCCCGATGTATTTCGGCAAGTTCCACCCAGTGTTTTAAAAGGCGAGAACGTAAGGCAAGGCATTTTGCATATGCCTCAGCGAGGCGTAAGCTCCGAGGTGCGGGGCGTAAACCCCATGGGTATTTAATTTTTAATATTTTATAAAATAATATAATTATAAAAAAATTATTAAATAGGTAAAATTGCATAAAATTTTGAAACAAAAACTATATTACTTATTTATATCCCATATTATCTAATGAAATTATATAGAAGTCGCAAATAAAATGATATTATATAAGTGAAATTACATATAAATGCCAAATAATTTTATATATATATATATATATATATATATATATATATATATATATATATATCATATTATCTAATAAAATTATAAATCCCAAATAAATAAGTGAAATTACATATTAATCTTATCAACCTATATTATTATAAAAGTATGAATACAATGTTGGATTACAAAAATAACCTTTTAATATCAAGCATAATAACTCACAATAAAAGGATATAATCGGAATTCTAAACATTAGCCTTATAGCAGTAAAGCTGGCTATTTTTAAAAATAGCACAATTTCAAAAGTAATCAAAATTTAGCAACTTCATGCAAAGAAAAATCTTAGCGAAAACACTTTTTAAAAAACCAAAAAATACGCCAGTATATTATGCTGGAGTTCCAGTATAAGTATACATGAACTCCAGCATATTATACTGGAGTTCCAGAATAAGTATGTTGAAACTCCAACATAATATGATGGAGTTCATAATATACTGGAGTTCCAGCAAATATACTGGTTCAACATAGTATACTGGAGTTTGGAGCACCGGTGCTATAGCTTTTAGTTTATTATACTAGAGCCAACAAAGTATACCGGTCCAACATAATATGCTGTAGTTCATATACGGGTACACCGAACTCCAGTATATTATGCTGGACCGGTCTCTAATACAGCAAAATAGTGATTATTTTATTGACTTGATAAATGCTAACTATTTTTGAATGGCTAGTCCGAAAACTATCTATATCGTGTTATTTTTACACATTTAATTCGTATCGTACCTGCATGAGGCAAGATAGATGACAAGATGACTGCGAAGAAGCAAAGCTTTGTTAGAGGAAATAAGAGAAGGTGGCATCGATTGGAATAATCTTTTCCCTCAAAACACATTCTTTTCTGAGACATCCTTAGTGTCATATGTCTTGATACTAAAGGAACTTATGTTATTTAAAAGAATGAAGTTGGAGTATTAAAAGAGAGGGATTTTAATCAGAAGATAAATTCATGTTGATGCTACACCTAATGGTTGTTGGGTGTTTTATGCTATAATATCATTTTCTCAACCCCACTCTATAATACTCTCACCTATGAAAAGCAGGAGAAAATGGGACATTTGAACGCAATAGCTAAGCAGTCATTTCCTAGGTGGGATATATCATCAGTTCTGATTAGTGAGTTCACTGTACGCTAAACCTGCCCTTTATAGTCCATGTTACGTCTTAATTGTTCTTGATAATGTATAACAAAATTATTAACCTCCATTCCTTCCCTTAAAAACGCAAAAAACTACTACCCTGTAACAGTGAAAGAATGCTAATTGGATGAGAATATTAAGCAATCATTATCTATAACAGTCCAACCCAACTCTTGTAGTTGTAAAACGTGAAGAGCAGAAACTTTTTTTTCTTGGAGGGGTTGCTACGATGGTAAGTAACCCCCACTTTCAATCGAGAGGTTGTGATTTCGAGTCTCCCCAAGAGCAAGGTGGGAAGTTCTTGGAGGGAAGGATGCCAGGGGTCTATTTAGAAATAGCCTCTCTACCCCAAGGTAGGGGTAAGGTCTGCGTACACACTACCCTCCCCAGACTCCACTAAGTGAGAATATACTGGGTTGTTGTTATAGAGATTTTTTCTTCTTCTTCTTGTATGTCTTCCCTTTCAACTTAATTTTTTGTTGGAATTATTCATAATGCAAAATAAAAAATTTCCTTTTGAAATTTCATTTACAACCTATAGTCATGAGTTTTTTATTTTTTAAATGTCTGATCTATTTCCAAGTGGTCTCTTGCATGAAACCTTAAAGCCAAGTATTGAATGACTTTGACAAATGGTATGCAAATCTACCATATGTCTTCATGCATGGAAGACAAGATACATTTGTCAATATTGGATCCAAATGTCTTCATGCATGGAAGACAAGATACACTTGTAAATACTGGAGCCAAGTGGACTAACATAATGGGACAAGTGTCAAAAGTCTCTCGACACTTGTCATACATGCAACCTCCTTAAATTCCTATAAATAGGCTATGAATTAGCCATCATAATCACTCAATCTTAACAAAGAATCCATCTTGCTAATCATTACTTTACTTCCTACAACATTCTTTAATTTCTATAACAACTACAGAAAATACCTTCATCTTCTCTTCTTTCTGGGCAACTGTTTTGTGCAAATTCTAAACTTCTATCCATGAGTGCACGTGTTTGGAGGTGCTGTGCAACCTTAGAGAGCGACCTGCCCTAAGGATTTGCACCTAATCGGGCCGAAATCGCTTTCGAGGCAGTGGCTTGCCACGACACAGTATTTTCGATAAAATGTTCTTCTTTCCTTCTTGTTTCTTAGTCAATATTATCTATTCTTTTTTCTTAAAATTTGAAAGTGATTTCGTATAATATTGACTATTGGATACTACTTAGAACAAAACACTTCCTGATCTCTCAAAGTATGAGCCTTTAGATGGAAATAATTATAAGCGCTGGTCTCAGAAATTTTTAATTTTCTTTGAACAATTAGAAGTTGATTATGTTTTGTTTAACGATCCTCCTGCTTATGTTGTTGCTAACAGTTCTAATGCTGCTAATACTATTGTTGCTGATGATGCTGATAAGATGAAATTTGAAAAAGATAATAAAACAGTAAGAGGGCATCTGCTTAACCATATGACTAACCCTCTCTTTGATTGTTTATAAATTATAAATCTGTTAAAGTCATATGGGACAGTTTGGAAAAGAAATATGGTGCTGATGATGCGAGAAAAAAGAAGTATGTCATTGGAAAGTGGATCAAGTTTCAGATGGTTGATGATAAGCCAATCATGGAACAGGTTCACGAGTATGAGAACTTAACTACTGATGTTTTGAACGAGGCATGGAGACGTGTGAGATTGTAAGGCCCCGAAAATTTTTGCTAAGTAATCTAGGATTTCGTGGTGCCCCGTCGGCTAATTATTATATTTTATATGCTATTAACATGGTGGAAATCAATTAAACTTGATAAATATGAGTATAAGTCTTATGGTAAGTAATGTGAGGTCAAAATGGAAGCCTAAGTGTATGCCAAATGGGAAAATTTTCGTAATAGGCAAAATTCAAATGGATTCGCACAAGGCTTCACTTTAAACAAGCATATCTAAATATGTATGAGGTTTTATATAGTGAATAGCATATCAAATAAAATTTCTTTGAGTCTAGTTTCTAACGCTTCAAACCGTTCGTCATTTGGACATTTCTACGCAATGTATGATCAAATTACCAAAGGCTGGAAAATGATGTCTTGCGTCAAATCTGCGACCGCATTTCCTGTTGCATTTTTAACTCTGTGGTCGCATTTCTGTAGTAGATTGAGCCAGAGAAGCCCAGTTTTGGGTACCTATTTTGTGGTGCAATCTGCGGTCCATTCTGCTATAGCAGAATTGACATCACAGGGTTAATTTTTCTATTATTATAACCTGACCCCATGTCGATATATTACACCCTACCCTTCATTTTAGGCCTATTTTCCGATACATTTAGAGAGTGAAAGGGGGTCCTAGAGAGAAACCTTGAATATTTGTCAGGAAGGGCACCTAGGTCATCTTCCCAAAAGGTAAGAGTCTATAATCCAAGCACTTAACTTCTAAATACAATTAGGATAGACCATTAGAAGGGCAATTGATAAGGTTAGAAGTAGATATCTTTCATGCATGGGTTCCTAAGAGTATTTTGTTAGGTCTTGAGCTAAGGATGGGATGAGGGATGGTAGGATCTTTCACAAAATGGTTTTAAACGCATAACATCCACTTAGTGTTTGAAAATGTGCTCAAATGAACTAGAAATATAATCACCTCTCTAATTTGTGATTTGATTTGTCATGTTCCTAAGAGATTAGCGTTGCTAAGAATCTCGGAGTATAGTAGGACTTAAGGAAAGCTCAATCGAGGTATGTAGGCTAAACTTTCTCTCTTGGAAGTGAATTCCATATTGTTTGTAAGTTTAAGTGTGGTTGTAACGACCCGACCGGTCGTTTTGAGGTCAGGCGCGTCATTCAGTAGTTTGAGGCCATGAGTAGCTTCATATCAGGTATATTGACTTGTTTGTATGGTCAGAATTAAAATTCAGGAAGTTTGGAGTCAAATGTAAATGTAAATTCTCATTTTGAAAGCTTAAAGTTGAAGAAATGAACTAGGATTGTAATTTTGAGTGAATGACCTCGGAATCGGGATCCAAAGGTTCCAGCATGTTTGTATGATGATTTCGGAATTGGGCGTATGTCCGGATCGGATTTTGGATAACCCAGGAGCATTTTGGCGACTATTGTGGAAGATAGCATTTTAGAAGAAATTGCATTAGTTTGGCTTAAAATGCATTTCAGTGTTATTAATGTCCGTTTGGGATTCTGAGACTGGGAATAGCTCCTTTTGGTGGTTCTGGATTTGGGAGCGTGATCGGAAGTGAATTCGGAGGTTCGTAGGTCATTTTGAAGCCAATTGGCTAAATATAGAAATTTGAAGGTTTTTGAGAAAATTCGATCGGAAATGGAAACCTTGATATCGGGGTCGGAATGCGATTCCGAAAGTTGGGACAAGTCCATAATGTCGAATGTGACTTGTGTCCAAATTTTGAAGTCATTCCGGAATGATTTTGGTAAGGTTTGAGGCACATAGTCTCTTTTAAGAAGGTTAAGTTGGAAAAGCCAACATGATATTGACTTATGTGTTAGAGGGCTCGAAATGCGAATTTTATGGTTCGGATAGCTTCGTTATGTGATTTGAGACTTAGGAGTGTGTCCGGAATATTTTTGTGATGACCGGTGTAGAATTTAGCTTGAATTGGCAAAGTTAGTATTTTGGCGAATTCCGGTTGATAGGTGAGATTGATCCGAGGGTTGGAATGGAAATCCGAGAGTTGTTGTAGCTTCGTTATATCATTTTGGACTTGTTTGCAAAATTTGAGGTCATTCGGACTAGTTTTGACGTGTTTCGCCATCGTATATGAAATTTGAAAGAATTCTTGGATTTAAGGCTCAAATCATTGATTTTGATGTTATTTTGGCGATTTGATCGCTCGAGCAAGTTCGTGTGATGTTTTAGAGTCAATGTGCATATTTGGTTTGGAGCCCCGAGGGCTCGGGAGTGTTTCGGAAGTGTCTCAGAGTAATTCCGGACTTAGAAAAATACGTAGAAATTGTAGAAAAATTCTGCTGTGAATAGTACCCGTGAATAGTGCCCGTGAATAGTGCCCGTAAACAGTGCCCGTGAATAGTGCTGGGCAGAATGTTAAGTTCTGAAAATAGGACTTTGTCCCATTTTCCATTTTTGACGATTGGGAGCTCAGATAAGGCGATTTTTCGAGGGAATTTTGGAGAGAACAACGGGATAAGTGTTCTTAACTCAACTTCCGTTGTATAACTTGAATCTATTGCAAGTTTTGGTGTTTAATTTGAGAATTTTTGTTAAAAAGGTAGAAAACCCTCTTGGATAGAAATGGTGATTTGAGGGATCAAATGAACTCCGAATTTTGTGAATTTGGTATGTATAGACTCGTGGCGAGATAAGGGCCGTATTGATGTAACAATTTCTAAATTTTGAGACGTGGACTCGGGGCTTGGGTTTTAGTAATTTCAGGAATTGTGCACGAATTTGATTGTATTCGATTGGTATTGTTCCCTTATCATATTGTAATACATTCGATGTGGTTTTGATATAGATTTGACACGTGTGGAGGCCGATTTGAGGAGGAAAGGCGTCGCGGGCTAGAGATTTCGCCGTCTTGAGGTGAGTAATGATTTTAAATGATGCACTGAGGGTTTGAAACCCCAGATTGCACAACATACTGTTATGTTGAGCTGAGAAATGCGTTGTATGACGAATGCAGGGTCTTTTACTATTGAGGATTGTGACGTGGTCCATCCCGGTTGATATTTTACCATGTATTTAATAAAGATTTACTGTTTTATACCATGACTTGGCCTTATTGCCATATTTGGACTTCGGGCAAAATATTTGAAATATTTTGTGAATTACATCACCATTTTCCTCACCAATTAAAATATTATTTGAACTCAATCCAATGGAATTATATTATTTTGCGAACTCAGCTACATTTATACTCAACTCGAGTTTTGATGATATTTATAATATTGATGAGCTGAGCACCATTGTTTTACTGATGCCCAAGAGGCTTATGATTATTTTCTAGACCGATTGAGGTCAAGGGCCATCTGTGAGGATATGTTGAGTGATGTGAGTAGGCTTTCAGGCCTCGAGTGTTATGTGAGGAGGCTTCCAGGCCTCGAGTGTTATATGAGGAGGCTTCCAGCCAAAAGTTGCAGGTCCAAGTAGAAAAATGCAATCCGACGCCAATCCAAAACTCTCCCGAGCCCTCGGGGCTCCAAACCAAACATGCACACAACCTCAAAACCACCCAATGGACTTGCTCGCGCGATCAAATCACCAAAATAACTTCATTTACATAGAATCAAGCCTCAAAACTCATGATTTTTCTTCTAATCTTCATAAACTTGCAAACTTGGAACTCATAGTCTGAAACACGTCATACGACGTCCGTTTTCAACCAAACTTCACAAAAAGTGCTTAAACAATATATGAGACTTGCATCAGGCGTCAGAACTAAAATACGAGCCCGACACCATAGTCTTTTAATCAATTTTTGTTTCCATTTTCCTTAACAAATTCAGAAAAACAATTTGTTTCAAAAATTCCATACTTGGGCTAGGGACCTCGGATTTTGATTTCAGGAATACGCCCGAGTCCCATATTTTTCTACAGACCTCCTGGGACCGTCTCATCGCGGGTCCGGATCCGTTTACCCAAAATATTGACCAAAATCAACTATGTCGATATTAATATCAAAATTCTTCAAATTTTCCACAGAATTCACATATTTTAACAAAATAATTCCGGCTTCTCGCTCAACCTATGCTTGCAAATCGAGACAAATAAAAGTGAGGTTTTCAAGGCCTCGAATGTGCGAAAAAGGGAGAATTACGGTGATGACCCTTTGGACCGTCACATCCTCCACCTCTAAAACAACTGTTCGTCCAAGAACGAACAAAAGAAAGAAGTACACGTGTCGGGGAATAGATGAGGATAATGGCTCTGCATATCAGACTCGGATCCTAGGTCGATACCTCAGGAGGCTGACCTCTCCACTGAACACGCACTGAAGGAAAACTCTTCGACCTCAACTATCGAACTTGCCGGTCTAAAATAGCACCGGCTCTTCCTCATATGACAGGTCCTTGTCCAATTGGACAGTGCTGAAATCTAATACGTGGGATGGATCACCGTGATACCTCCAAAGCATGGATATATGAAAAACTGGATGTACGGCTGACAAGCTAGGCGGCAAGTCAAGTCTATAAGCCACCTCTCCCACTCGCTCCAGAATCTCAAATGGGCCAATGCACGTAGGGCTAATCTTGCCCTTCTTCCAGAATCTCATCACACCCTTATATGCGTTACCTGGAGCAATACGTGCTCACCAACCATGAAAGCAACATCCCTGACCTTGCGATCTACATAACTATTCTGCCTAGACTAAGCTGACCGAAGTCTATCCTGAATGATCTTGACCTTATCCAAGGCCTCCTGAACTAGATCTGTACCCAATAACCATGCCTCTCTGGGCTCCAACCATCCGACTGAGGACCGACATTGCCTATCATACAACGCCTAATACATAGCCATCTAAATTTGGACCGGTAGCTGTTGTTGTCGGCAAACTCTGCTAAAGGAAATACCTGATCCCACGATCCTCTAAAATTAATAACGCAGGCTCTGAGCATATCCTCATGAATCTGAATAGTCCTCTCGGACTGACCGTCCGTCTAGGGATGGAAAGTTGTACTCAACTGAACCTGGGTGCCCAACTCTTGCTGTACCGCTCTCCAAAAATGCGAGGTAAACTGCGGGCCCCGACCCGAAATGATATATATAGGCACCCGATGATGGAGAACGATCCCCCTGATATAAATCTCAGCATATCTCTCGGACGAATAGATGGTGTCAACTAGAATGAAATACGCTGACTTGGTCAACCTATCAACAATAACCCATATAGCATCAAAATTCTTCCGAGTCATCGGAAGGCCAGAAACGAAATCCATGGTAATTCTCTCCCACTTTCGCTCGGGAAGCTCAATCCTCTGAAATAAACCATCAGGCCTCTGATGCTCGTACTTAGCTTGCTGACAGTTCAGACAACGAGCCACATATGCAACAATGTCCTTCTTCATTCTGCGCCACCAATATTGCTGCCTCAATCCTGATACATCTTCGCGGTGCCCGGATGAATAGAATACCGAGAACTATGGGCCTCCTCTAAGATCAACTCCCGAATACCATCAACATTGGGCACACAAACTCGCCCCTGAAATCTCAATACACCATCATCTCCCAAGGTCATTTTCTTGGCACCTCCACGCTGCACCATGTCTCTTAGGACACGCAAATAAGGATCATCAAACTGCCGCTCACGGATACGCTCCATCAACGACGAACGAGCAACCGTGCAAGCTAACACCAGGCTAGACTTAGAAATATCCAATATCAGAAATCGACTAGTCAAGGCCTGAACATCCAAAGCAAGCGGTCTCTGGCTGACCGGAATATAGGCAAGAATACCTATGATGGCGGCTTCCTACTCAACGCATCGACCACAACATTGGCCTTTTCCCGGGTGGTATAAGATAGAAACATCATAGTATTTCAACAACTCCAACCACCTCCTCTGCCTCAAATTCAATTTCTTCAGTTTAAACAAGTACTGAAGGCTCTTGTGATCCGTGTACACCTCATACGTCACACCATATACATAATGCCTCCAAATCATCAAAGCATGAACAATGGCTGCCAACTCTAAGTCATGAACTGGATAATTCTTCTCGTGGATCTTCAACTGCCTCGATGCATATGATATGACTCTACCATTCTGCAACAACACTGCGTCAAGCCTGATACGGGAAAAATAACAATAAACAGTATAAGTCCCTGATCCCGTCGGAAAAACCAATACTGGTGTCATAGTCAGAGCTGTCTTGAGCTTCTGGAAGCTCGCCTTGCACTCATTTGACCACCTGAACTGGGCGCCCTTCTGGGTCAATCTAGTCATCGGGACTGCAATGGATGAAAACCCTTCCACGAACCATCAGTAGTAACCAGCCAACCCCACGAAACTCCGGATCTCAGTAGCTGAAGTTGGCCGAGGCCAGTTCTTGACTGCCTCTATATTCTTCGGGTCACCTGAATACCCTCTGGTGATACGACATGACCCAGGAATGCAACTGAACTCAACCAAAACTCGCACTTTGAGAACTTGGCGTACAACTAACTATCCTTCAGAGTCTGAAGAACCACTCTGAGGTGCTGCGCATGCTCCTCTTGATTGCGGGAGTATATCAGAATGTCGTCAATGAATACAATCACGAATATATCCAAGTAGGGCCTGAGCACTCGGTTCATCAACTCCATATATGCTGCCGAGGCATTGGTCAACCTAAATGACATGACCAAAAACATATAATGCCCCTACCAAGTACGAAATGCAGTCTTAGGGACATCAGACGCCCTAATCCTCAGCTGATGATAACCAGACCTCAAATCTATCTTCGAAAATACCCTAGCACCCTAATATACCATATACATTGGAGATGGTCGTAGCCTTTTAAACATTGGAGATGGTCGTAGCCCTTTATACATTGGAGATGGTCGTAGCCCTTTACACATTGGAGATGGTCGTATCCCTTTATACACTGGAGATGGCCGTAGCCCTTTATACATTGGGGATGGCCGTAGCCCTTTATACATTGGAGATAAAGATAGTCCAGTCCCTTTATCATGTCGGCGTGATGAGCATATGGAGAGGCTGATATGGTAAACTTTTTCCGCAAATGTTTCCAGGTATCCCCTCTGCCGCCTCGTTAAAAACCTCCTCAAACAAGTGATTCGACGACAGTCGAAGTTGCCTATATGGCTGAGGCCATCAACTTTATCATGGCTAAAGCCATCGACTCTACTACGCCAAGGCCGTCGCCGCAAATAATTGACCTAGTTTACACCACGGCAAACAAGTGATTGGACGACAGTCGAAGTCTCCTACATGGCTGAGGCCATCAACTTTATCATGACTAAGGCCATCGACTCTATTACGGCCAAGGCCATCGCCGCCAACAAGTGATTCGACCACGGCGAACAAGTGATTCGACGACAGTCGAAGTCACCTACATGGCTAAGGCTCTATTATGGCCAAGGCCATCGCCGCCAATAGTCGACCTAGTTTTGACCACGGCAAAAAAGTGATTCGACGACAGTCTAAGTCACCTACATGGATAAGGCCATCAACTTTATCATGGCTAAGGCCATCGACTCTATTGCGACCAAGGCCATCGCCGCCAATAGTCGACCTAGTTTCGACTACGGCAAATAAGTGATTCAACGACAGTTGAAGCAACCTGTATGGATAAGGACATCGATCCTATCCGGCCAAGAACATCGTCACAAAGTGACAACCTAAGTAAACTACGACAGAAAGCACGAAGGCGACATTCAGAAACCCAATAAAAATCTAAGGAGCAAAAGAAGAATAGCAGCGGCAAAATGTCATATTTCGTTATCTCCAAAAATATATATGTACATATGTTTGACCATAGAAAGAGGTCGTATTTACATCCAAAAAAAGATATATATACATCTACACACTAAGTCCTAAGGGCCTTCACCACTTCGCCTATCTCGCCCACCTAATCATCGCCTGGTCTGTTATCATCCCCACATTGATAAGCATTAGAAATCCAAGAGCTAGATTGCAAACAGACGACGTCCGCAGAATTGCATCCCTTCCCATCTGGTGAGTCAAAACTGAAATCGGCCGCTTCACGGGCAACACGAGCCAAATTCCATTGTCCCTCGACCTCCACCTCAATGGCTCAACCAGCCACCAAGTACGCCTCAAGTACGACTAATCGGGCCTCTTCATAAACCCACATCTCGTAAGCTTCACGATGCACATCATCTTGTGGGGCAGTTTGCCTAAGGACTTCAACCTCGGCCGACCTAGCATCAAGCTCAGCAGTCAGGGCCCTGACCTGCGTCCGCAATTCGGCAGCTTTCGCAGCTACTACACACGTGATTTCCAACTCCTCATCCTTTGATTGAAGAAGGATCTCTAACTCGGTGTTCCGTGCAACAGTGGCCACGAGCTGCTCATCAATCTTCTCCAATTCGGCCACTCGCCTTTTTAGCTTCTCCTCAGAATGCGTGAGCCCTCACGGAATACCCTAAACTTGGGGTCACGGGTCCGCTTGTATTTTTGCAGCAATTTATTGTAGGCAGCCACCTTCTTCTACGAGCACCGTCCCCTTTCTACCTCTAAAACGAGAGTCTGAAAAATACCAAAGAAAAAGTAAGTACATGGTTAATCCACCCCCGCAACACGAAAAAGAAAGAGGTCAAAAGGCTACCTGCAAGGCCGCACTAGCGACCTTCTGAGATAAGTCCCTATCACTAACTCCCGTGAATGCCTCACTCTCGGCGCCCGCACACAAAAGGGTCATTTCTGTAGCGGCCTGCTCACAATTTTCCAATAAATTGTAGCCACTCGTAAACACGATACGACGGGTAGACCTACCAGCTGTCATCTCCACACGCTATGAGTTTCCTCCACCTTCATCCGCATCCTCAATGGCGACCTCCAGGCTTTCTCTCTCTGCATCTTCGCCCGCTCTTTCCACAGCGGCCGGCGAACTGCCTTGCTAGATACGGGCTGGGCTGGCGTCGGTAACAACACTCTTTTGACTAACAGGCCTCCACGAACGGATGGCAAATAGAATTAAATAGAGCAAGTTCTTGAACCTGGACCTCGGGGAATGGATTCGCAATTGGGATAGACATATACACAATTGTCTTGCTTGGTTGAAATACAGGAGTTGTTAATGCATTCTTGTTAATCTTGATTCCATAGACATATAGGCATTGAGTTGACTTGAATAGGCGAGTAAGAATTCAACAGATTCTTATGAGTAATATTAACCTTGTCAATTAATAAACCAGATAAATTGGTTAGTTGTTTAAGGCTAAGAACACAACACGATTGTTAATTACGCTCGTGACCCTGAAATATTATTCTCTATTGTTTATTACCCGGATTTGCTATTTGTTTGATTACCTGTTTTAGCTAGATTAATTTTCCATAGTTTAGTTAGTGAAATAATCAAATCTCTCTTTTATGAACATTCTCTTGGGTAGATAAAGGAATTGGGTTTAAATCACTCATAAGCTAATCACAATTTTTCGTGGGAACGATCTCTACTCACTACTTTATTACTTGACGATCACGTGCACTTGCGTGGGTGTTTTTTATCACAACAATTACTATGAATACGAAAAGAAACAGAAGAACCAGAGTTGGGCAATGCTCTTTATCTGGTGCTAGAAGAATTTGGAACAAAAGGGTAAGATTCAGGAGATGGCATCAGACAGTTATAGCCATTGAAGTAGACCCTCCGAGGGAAAGCCCATCCTTTCTCTAATGTACGCATGTTTCCATCCTTCTGAAATGTTAAATCTGACTGGACATTTCCTTTTGGTCCAGCTTGCATAAGGACATCATTATATGATTTTCTCCCATAAAGCATGGCAGTATCATCTGCATAATTATAACATCATCAGACCGATGAACGACTTGATGGTGAATAACCAAGAATATAATAAGTCTTTTTATACATGAATCAAATAAAGAGATAGAGGGCATACTAATCGATGGATAAGGCATGAGACGCTTGTATGAAAAGCTGGAAACTTTGGGAGCATTATTGAAGTTTGGATGCTGAACGACGAGTGTCCAGTGTGTATAGTTGAATTGATTGAAGTTTGTGATGGTGATCTTCACTCTCCAATACTTCTTGTAGTTTGATTTCACATGCCAATGCACTTTGATAGGGCACATATGTTCTGTACATTGCAGCACTGGCTTATTTACTTTCTTTGGCGCATTTACTCCCTCTCCACTCGGTGTCTTCCTGCAATTACACTTGTTCGTTATTTTTATAGCTACTTAAGGAGGCCAATTGTTACTTGTTTAAATGTGTTATGCGCATCAGAACGTTCATAAGAGAAAAGTATCGACTACTAGTACTTAATATAAAGCTCTGAACAATGGGAAATGCATATCTTACATGACACAGTTGCTGCTATTCTGGCAGCCACAAGAACACGAAGGGCAAGGTGTGATACTTCTATTGTGAAAAGACGACAAGGAGACGCAACATGTTGGTCTCGGGGAGGCTAAGAAATGAGAGTAAGTGCAAATCACCTTCCATGTCACTGCATATTGAGCAAATATATTCAGACTGTTAGAGATAGACTCAGGAAACACTATTACTAAGCTCCCGCTATGCGCAGGGCCAGGAAGGGCCGGATCACATGGCACCAACTTTACTAGTTACGCCATGGTTCCCCTTCAAACACTAAATTTCCAATCTTGTAGAGAAATCTAGAAAATCAAACTTACTTATAGCCCTTGTCATTCGTCTACCATCAGGCGTGATGAAACGAGTGGGAGTGACGATTTTAGCAGGACCACAGGTATATCCAGGTCCTGGAGCGCGCAAAGTGAAATTCTTGGGAATTTTAACAGTTCTGTTTGTAGTCACAGCAGAGCCAACACTAATCTGAAATGCAGAGACAGCAGCAGAAGGGTCTTTTCCCCACGAATCCAAAACACCACTCTTGCAGCAGTTAGCAATTTGCTTGTTAAAAGGGGTATTTGGCAACAAGTCAACAATGCTAGGATTTTTATCACAACTGTGAGGAATATTAGTTCGAAACTTTGAACAATCCCCTTGATCAGTAGCTTGTGCTCCCAACATGGACCAAATTACCTCATTCTTTGCCCATGTCCATCCTAAAGTCCATCCGGGGCTCGTTATAGGACGATACATTTGGTAATTGTTCATTGTCACCACTGCCTGAAGAATTTCAAGAATTCACGTACCAAAAATCTCAAACTGCTAATTAAAATGTGAATAACATAATTAAATCAAATATATTTACCACATAACCATCAGGCGTCCAAGAAATCACATCCCATTTGATTGTTATGTTTCCATTTGGATCCAATGCGTCAAAGGCAGCTGCAGTAAAAAGCAAGAAACTCAAATTAAATAACAGTATTTATCAGTAAACAAGAATCACTCCAATTGAATTTTGAATTTAATGAAAGACCTGCATCAGAACATAGCACAAAAAGGAGAAACATTAAGGTATAAGAGTTCCAGGAAATATTGCACTCCATTATGTAAAACTAATCCAAATTTCTCGAGAAAATAGAAGAGCTTAAATTCAGCAACTGATGATGGAAATATATATAAGACAAAATAGCGTGCTTACTTGTAAACATTGAGCTATAAAATTTTGCTAAATGATAAAAAATTCCTGAAAGGAGTTGAAAAGAAAAAAGGAATAGTGATTTGAACGTGTATTAAAAAAATAAATAAGGAGAGAATTTTTTTTGAACAAGTCGTATAAGAGGTTAGTTCCTAGAAACAGACTCTACAATTATTTAATACTGCAATCTTACTTTCTTGGTTTTTATATGCTATATATTGTCAAACTCAACTTTGAATGAGTTGAATTTGTCTTGCATGAAGAGTTAATACTATATTAATATTGCTAGAAATGCCTTAAAAGAAATTAACTTAATAATATTAATTACATTGTTCAACGAAATAGTATGATTTGCCAAAACCTTTCAAATCTTGCATTTGATGCAAGATCTGAGTTTGACTGAACCAGTAAACATTGAGCTACCCCCATAAAACAGTAAGCTTAATGGACTTTTCTACCCATTAAAAAATGTTTTGAGAAAATAGTCCCGCGATAGAATTTTAAAGTATCCTCACCAGAATTTTGAAGCAACCCCCATAACTTTAAAGTATCGCCAAAATTTTTAGCGTCCAACATTGTAAAGAACCAGAAATTATTATGATTACCAGAATTTTGAGTCATAAGCTTAAAATTTTTGGTGATCTATCATGATTTGTCGCAAAATCCTAAGGATCATCATAACTGTTACGTGCTTTAAAATTCTGGCAATCGAAAATATCCTAGCGAGCGAATTTAAATATTTAGTGGGACTTTTTACCCAAACTTTTATTGCCAAGGTCAATATCAATAAAGAGCCCGAAATATCATAGAGAGAAATTCACTTTTAGCCGCTCTGAGAAAACAAATATCATCCAGTTGCCATAAATATTAGTCAGACAGTTCATAACCCAAAATTAATTATACTGCCTAGGACAAACTTACCGTAGGAAGGATATTTTTACTTCTCTTTTTTTTACCGTTCAAATTTTTCATAAGTACACGATTTGCTAGGTGCAGAAGAATCTATATATATATATATATAAGAGGGGAGGGACATGAAAAATCTAGGAATCATAATTTATCTTTTTTCTCCTTTTTTAAACTTTTCTTCTATTTTCATTTTTACCTTACTAATTAATTGAAAAGTCACCTTGTCACGATCCGGATTTTTCACCATCTGGAGTTGTTATGGCGCCTACTGTCGGAGCTAGGCAAGCTAAACATCACAATAATTCTGCTGATTTATTTAAACAATTATAATAAACTGTAACATTAACTAACATTAGGCAGAACACTTTTAAGTAAAACGAAATCATAATGCGAAAGTTTAAAACATATCTCTACCAAAAATCTGGTGTCACATTACTCATGGACGCCTAGAGAATACTAAATACAAGGTTCGAATGAAGAATAGAACTGTCTGCTACGGTATAATGATAACAAGCTGGATGAAATAGAAAGGGCTCCGGGCCTGCGGACGTCAGCAAGGCTACCTCGAATGTCCCTGGACTGGAAGCTCGCCCCCGAAATGCTACTACTACTCAAATGCTGCTCCAACACCCGGATCTGTGCAAAAAGATGCACAGAGTGTAGCATCAGCACAATCGACCCCATGTGATGGTAAGTGCCTGGCCTAACCCCGGCGAAGTAGTGACGAGGCTAGACAGAACCTACCTAAAACAACCTGTGCAGATATATATACATATACAGAAGCAATGAAAATAACAACAGAAAATATAAACTAAAGGGGGGAAGGGGCATAATTGGGGGAAATGCAGTGAAAACAGATCGACGGATATAATAACGAAACTACCTCAATACCATAACTCATATATAAACGGTCGGCGCGCCACACGATCTCATTTCTTAATTCATAAGTGGACGGCGTGCCACACGTTCCTATTTCATAACATCTCTTGGTCGGCGTGCCACACGATCTCAATCATAATATCTCTTGGTCGGCGTGCCACACAATCCCAATCATAATATCTCGTGGTCGTCGTGCCACACAATCCCAATTATAATATCTCGTGGTCGGCGTGCCACACTATCCCATATCCTTCAACACAAAACACAAGTAATCCCAGCGAGGGAGGAAAATATATTATAATAAACTATCCCGGCAAGAGAGATACAGCTATAACCAAACTCATTCGATTTCTACTTACCATGATAAAATCCCTACTTAGTCAAAACAACTACTGGCGCAGCATTAAAGATTTCCAACTAATTCCTCGTAAACAACAATTAAGAATTCGACAAGTTAACAATTTAGGACTCCCGGTCATACTCGATACCAGTGTATAGATACTCGTCACTATGCCTATACACCGTACTCAACAGTTAGCAATTAGCAAATAATACCTTAATCATATTCCATCAAGCCAAAGTTAGATCAAACACTTACCTCGAAAGCTCCAAACTCAACTCATGCCTCTAGAATAACTTTACCTCTCGAATTTGCCACAAAACCGCTCGAATCTAGTCACAAATTACTCAATCGTATCAATACATGCTAGTTACATCAATTTGAATGCATAAAAATGAAATTTTCAAAGTTTTGCCCAAAAATTTCCAAAACGCCCCCGGGACCACATGGTCAAAACCCGAGGTTCGAGCCTAAACCGGGTTACCAATTCCCCTACGAGTTCATATCTATGTTTTATTTTGAAATCGGACCCTAAATTGAGGTCCAAATTTCCAATTTAGTGAAAACCTAAGTTCTACCCAAAATCCCCATTTTTAGCCATGGAAAACCTTGATTTTAAGAAGAAAACATGATAAAAGATGATAAAGATTGAATAAATTCAGTAAAAGTTTACTTACAAATTATTTGGGAGGGAAAGAGTTCCTGAGAATTCGCCAATGGGTGCTTGGGTTTTGAAAATATGAAAAATGAGCTTTAAAATCGTCTAAATATGAAATATGCAGGTGCAGGCATCACAATTGCAATGCGAACCCAGCAGACTTGGGAATTGCGAGATAATTGTTCGCGTTTGCAAACTCAAGCAGTAAAGGCAGCCTTCGCATTTGCGAAG
Organism: Nicotiana benthamiana; assembly: GCA_034376525.1. Classification (NCBI taxonomy): domain Eukaryota; kingdom Viridiplantae; phylum Streptophyta; class Magnoliopsida; order Solanales; family Solanaceae; genus Nicotiana; species Nicotiana benthamiana. The sequence continues at coordinate 104,556,992 of CM067335.1, read as the reverse complement.
AGGGTGTTCGAATTTGCGAACTCAGTGCCTATGGTCGGGGATCGCATTTGCGAAGACTTCTGCCTAGGAGAAGGAAAGAGGAATCTTCGCATTTGCGAAGGAGACCTCGCATTTGCCAGCTGAGAAGGCCTGGACCTTGTTCGCATTTGCGAACCAGGCTTCGCAATACCTGAAGCCAAAAACTGCAGGTCCAAGTAGAAAAATGCAATCTGACGCCTATCCAAAACTCTCCCGAGCCCTCGGGGCTCCAAACCAAACATGCACACAACCTCAAGACCACCCTATGGAATTGCTCGCGCGATAAAATCACCAAAATAACTTCATTTACATAGAATCAAGCCTCAAAACTCATGATATTTCTTCTAATCTTCATAAACTTGCAAACTTGGAACTCATAGTTCGAAACAAGTCATACGACGTCCGTTTTCAACCAAACTTCACAGGAAGTGCTTAAACAATATATGAGACTTGCACCAGGCGTTGGAACCAAAATATGAGCCTGATACCGTATTTCTTTAATCAATTTTCGTTTCCATTTTCCTTAACAAATTCAGAAAAACAATTTCTTTCAAAAATTCCATTCTCGGGCTAGGGACCTCGGATTTTGATTTCAGGAATACGCCCGAGTCCCATACTTTTCTACGGACCTCCTAGGAACGTCTCATCGCGGGTCTGGGTTCGTTTACCCAAAATATTGACCAAAGTCAACTATATCATTATTAATATCAAAATTCTTCAAATTTTCCACAGAATTCACATATTTTAACAAAAACAATTTCTGGCTTCGCGCTCAAACTTTGCATGCAAATCGAGGAAATTAAAAGTGAGTTTTTCAAGGCCTCGGAAGTGCGGAAAAAGGGAGAATTACGGTGATGAACCTTTGGGACGTCATATCCTCAACCTCTAAAACAACTGCTCATCCACGAACAGACAATAGAAAGATGTACCCGAGTCGGGGAATAGATGAGGATAATGGCTCCGCATATCAGACTCGGATCCCAGGTCGATACCTCAGGAGGATGACCTCTCCACTGAACACGCACTGAAGGAAAACTCTTCGACCTCAACTGTCCAACTTGCCGGTCAAAAATAGCACCGGCTCCTCCTCATATGACAGGTCCTTGTCCAATTGGACAGTGCTGAAATGTGATACATCTGCTGGATCACCGTGATACCTCCAAAGCATGGATATATGAAAAACTGGATGTACGACTGACAATCCAGGTGGCAAGTCAAGTCTATTAGCCACCTCTCCCACTCGCTCCAGAATCTCAAATGGGCCAATGCACCTAGGGCTAAGCTTGCCCTTCTTTCTGAATCTCATCACACCCTTCGTAGGCGATACCTGGAGCAATACGCGCTCACCAACCATGAAAGCAACATCCCTGATCTTGCGATCTACATAACTCTTCTGCCTAGACTAAGCTGACCGAAGTCTGTCCTGAATGATCTTGACCTTATCCAAGGCCTCCTGAACTAGATCTGTACCCAATAACCATGGCTCTCCAGGCTCAAACCATCCGACTGGGGACTGACATTGCCTATCATACAACGCCTCATACGGAGCCATCTAAATGTTGGACTGGTAGCTGTTGTTGTAGGCAAAATCTGCTAAAGGCATAACCTGATCCCACGAGCCTCTAAAATCAATAACGCAGGCTCGGAGCATATCCTCATGAATCTGAATAGTCCTCTCGGACTGACCGTCTGTCTGGGAATGAAAAGTTGTACTCAACTGAACCTGGGTGCCCAACTCCTGTTGTACCGCTCTCCTAAAATGCGAGGTAAACTGCGGACCCCGATCCAAAATGATAGATATAGTCACCCCATGAAGGCGAACGATCCCCTTGATATAAATCTCAGCATATCTCTCGGACGAATTGATGGTGTCAACTAGAATGAAATGCAATGACTTGGTCAGCCTATCAACAATAACCCATATAGCATCAAACTTCTTCCGAGTCATCGGAAGGCCAGAAACAAAATCCATGGTAATTCTCTCCCACATTCGCTCGGGAAGCTCAATCCTCTTAAATAAACCACCGGGCCTCTGATGCTCGTACTTAACCTGCTGACAGTTCAGACAACGAGCCACATATGCAACAATGTCCTTCTTCATTCTGCGCCACCAATAATGCTGCCTTAAATCCTGATACATCTTCACGGTGCTAGGATGAATAGAATACCGAGAACTATGGGCCTCCGCTAAGATCAACTCCCGAATACCATCAACATTGGGCACACAAACTCGCCCCTGAAATCTGAATGCACCATCATCTCCCAAGGTCAATTTCTTGGCACCTCCACGCTGCACCGTGTCTCTCAGGACACACAAATAAGTATCATCAAATTGCCGCTCACGGATACGCTCCATCAACGATGAACGAGCAACCGTGCAAGCTTACACCCGGCTAGGCTCAAAAATATCTAATCTCACAAATCGATTAGCCAAGTCCTGAACATCCAAAGCAAGCGGTCTATGGTTTACCGGAATATAGGCAAGAATACCCATGATGGCAGACTTCCTACTCAATGTATCGGCCACAACATTGACCTTTCCTGGGTGGTATAAAATAGAAACATCATAGTCTTTCAACAACTCCAACCACCTCCTCTGGCTCAAATTCAATTCCTGCTGTTTGAACAAGTACTGAAGTCTCTTGTGATCCGTGTACACCTCACACGTCACTATATAAATAATGCCTCCAAATCTTCAAAGTATGAACAATGGCTGCCAAATAATCCTTCTCGTGGATCATCAACTGCCTCGAAGCATATGATATGACTTTGCCGTTCTGCAACAACACTGTGTCAAGCCCGATACAGGAAGCATAACAATAAACAGTATAAGTCCCTGATCCCGTGAGAAAAACCAATACCGGTGCCGTAGTCAGAGCTGTCTTGAGCTTCTGGAAGCTCTCCTTGCACTCATCTGACCACCTGAGCTGGGCAGCCTTTTGGGTCAATCTAGTCATCGGGGATGCAATGGATGAAAACCCTTCCACGAACCGTCAGTGGTAACCAGCTAACCCCACGAAACTACGGATCTCTGTAGCTGAAGCTGGCTGAGGCTAGTTCTTGAATGCCTCTATCTTCTTCGGGTCACCTGAATACCCTCTGCTGATACGACATGACCCAGGAATGCAACTGAACTCAACCAAAACTCGCACTTTGAGAACTTGGCGCATAACTAACTATCCCTCAGAGTCTGAAGAACCACTCTGAGGTGTTGCGCATGATCCTCCTCACTGCGGGAGTATATCAGAATGTCGTCAATGAATATAATCACGAACATATCCAAGTAGGGCCTGAACACTCGGTTCATAAACTCCGTAAATGCTACCGAGGCATTGGTCAACCTAAATGACATGTCCAAAAACACATAATGCCCATATCAAGTACGAAATGTTGTCTTAGGGACATCAGATGCCCTAATCCTCAGCTGATGATAACCAGACCTCAAATCTATCTTCGAAAATACCCTAGCACCCTGAAGCTGGTCGAATAAATCGTCAATCATCGGTAGTGGATACTTGTTCTGTTCGTCACCTTGTTCAACTGCCGGTAATTAATGCACATCCTCAACGACCCCTCCCTTTTCTTCACAAACAACAGTAGTTCACGCCAAGGCGATACACTGGTCTAGTGAAACCCTTATCAAGCAAGTACTGAAGCTGCTCCTTCAACTCTGGCGGGGCCATGCGATACAGCAGAATAAAAATAGGCTGAGTGTCCGGAGCCAGATCAATACAGAAATAAATTATCATTGTCGGGCGGCATAAACGGCAGGTCTGAAGGGAAAACCGTACTATTGGAACAAAGTCAATAGATGGAATCTTTGCGATGGAGTCACGAACATATGCCAGATATGCTTGACACCCCTTCTCGACCATTCGTCGAGCCTTGACATACGAAAAAACACTACGTGTGGCATGATTTGGGGTCCCTCTCCACTCAAGTTAGGGCAAGTCTGGCAAGGCCAAGGTCACGGTCTTGGCGTGACAATCCAAAATAACATGATACGGGGACAAACAATCCACCCCCAATATAACGTCGAAGTCCACCATATCTAAGAGCAACAAGTCAACACGGGTGTCAAGACCCTCAAATACTACCACACATGAACGATGCACTCGGTCGACCACTATAGAGTCACTCAGTGGTTTAGACACATATACAGGAATACCCAAAGCCTCACTAGGCATAACCAAATAGGGTGCAAAATAGGACGACACATACGAATACGAAGATCCCGGATCAATCAACACTGAAGCACCTCTATCACAGACCAGAATAGTACCTGAAGACTCAGCCTTTGGCCTAGCTGCTAGCTGGCCTCTACCTCTGGCGACCTGAACTCCACCTCTAAGACCTCTGCCACCGCTTCTAGCTTGCAGGGCAAGCCGTGGAACCTCCGGTGCCTGATCATAGCATGAGAACTCTAATGGTGAAAGTTGCCATAAGCTCGAAGGCAAAATCTGACGATGTGCCTCGGATCACCACAAGCATGGCAAAACCTCGTCTGCTACGGCTGAGCACCCCTCAACCTCGGGCAAACCCTCCTGTTGTGACCATACTCACCACACTCATAACATATACTCGAACGCTGCTGCTGAGGAAATTGGGGCTGACCCTGTCGGCCTGAATGAACACCTGATGTACTATGAGTTACATAGGGAGCTGACTGAAAGGGCCAGGGAGAATGGCCTCTATCATAAGTACCCCTACCTCTAAACGAGGTACCACTAAATCTGCCTTCATGAGGGGGCCTCTTATCCAACCTATGACTCCCTCCCTGTAGCAGAACCACCTCAACTCTACGGCCCACATTGGCTGTCTCCTGAAAAATAATCTCACTCCCGACGTGAGCCACTGTACCTGGCTGACCAGCCACTGCTGGCTGAACTCCAGGAAGCAAACCCAATCGAATGACGCTCTCCATAAGGCCTACCAATCTAATCACAGCGTTCTGAAGAACTGGGATAGCTATGAACCCCTCTCGGACCTGAGCTAGGCCCACCGGAGCTGGTGGGGCTGGAACCTCCTCCTCCAACTCGACCTGAGGCTTCACCTCTAGGGCTGCTGCTCCAGGCTCAGACAGCTGAGCGGTAGATGAAGAAATACGTGTTCTTGCCATCTGCGAAAGAATAGAGTAGAAATTCAATCGATGCTTGAGAAATGGAAATGCACGACAAGAAAGAACCAATGCGAAGTTTTTCCTAACTCAGTACCCTCTGGTGATAAATATAGACTTCTTCATAACGATCCCTCAGACACTACCGAGTTTGTCCGTGAGTTGTGAGACCTATGTAACCTAGTGCTCTGATACCAACTTTGCCACGACCCGGATTTTCCACCATCGGGAGTCGTGATGGAGCCAACTGTCGGAGCTAGGCAAGCCAAACATCACAATAATTCTGCTGATTTATTTAAATAATTATAATAAACGGTAACATTAACTAACATTAGGGAGAAGACTTTTAAGTAAAACAAATCATAATGCGGAAGATTAAAACATATTTGTACTCAAAATCTGGTGTCACATTACTCACGGACGTCTAGAAAACACTAAATACAAGGTTCGAATGAAGCATAGAACTGCCTGCTACTGTACAATGATAATAAACAATATGAAAGAGAAAGGGCTCCAGGCATGCGGACATCACCAAGGCTACCTTGAATGTCCCTGGACTGAAAGCTCGCCCCTGAAATACTACTACTACTCAAATGCTGCTCCAACACCTGGATCAGTGCAAAAAGATGCACAGAGTAGCATCAACACAACCGACCTCTTGTGCTGGTAAATGTCTGGCCTAACCTCGGAGAAGCAGTAACGAGGCTAGACAAGACCTACCTAAAACAACCTGTGCAGATATATATATATATATATATATACATATACAGAAGCAATGAAAATAACAACAGAAAATATCAACTAAAAGGAGAAGGGACATGATCGAGGGAGACATAGTAAAACAGAATGATGGATATAACAACGAAACTACCTCAATACCATAACTCATATATAAGTGGTAGGCGTGCCACACGATCCTATTTCTTAATTCATAAGTGGAAGGCGTGCCACAAGTTCCCATTTCATAACATCTCATGGTTGGCGTGCCACACGATCCCAATCATAATATCTCGTGGTCAGCGTGCCACACGATCCCTATCATAATAAGTCGTGGTCGGCGTGCCACACGATCCCAATCATAATATCTCGTGGTCGGCGTGACATACGATCCCTTATTTTTCAACACAAAACACAAGTAATCCCAGGAGGGAGGAAAATATATTATAATAAACTATCCCGGCAAGGGAGATCCAGCTATAACGAAACTCATTCGATTTATACTTAACACAATAAAATCCCTACTTAGTCTAAACAATTACTGGCGCAGTATTAAAGATTTCCAACCAATTCCTCATAAACAATAATTAAGAATTCAACAAGTTAACAATTTAAGACTCCCGGTCATACTCGACACCAGTGTATTGATACTCGTCACCATGTCTATATACCGTACTCAACATTTAGCAATTATCAAATAATACCTTAATCATATTCCCTCAAGACAAAGTTAGATCAAACACTTACCTCGAAAGTTCCAAACTCAACTCACGCCTCTAGAATAGCTTTACCTCTCGAATTCGGCACAAAACCGCTCGAATCTAGTCACAAATTACTCAATCGTATAAATAAATGCAAGTTACATCAATTTGAATGCATAAAAATGAATTTTCCAAAGTTTTGCCCAAAAATTCCCAAATGCCCCCGGGCCCACATGGTCAAAACCCGAGGTTCGAGCCAAAACCGGGTTACCTATTCCCCCAAGAGTTCATATCTATGTTTTATTTTGAAACGAACCCCAAATTGAGGTCCAAATTCCCAATTTAGTGAAAACTTAAGTTCTACCCAAAATCCCCTTTTTTACCCATGGAAAACCTTGATTTTAAGATGAAAACATGATGAAAGATGTTAAATATTGAATAAATTATGTAAAAGTTGACTTACAAATGATTTGGGAAGGAAAGAGTTCGTGAGAAATCGCTAATGGGTGTTTGGGTTTTGAAAATATGAAAAATGAGCTTTAAAGTTGTCTAAGTATGAAATATGCAGGTGCAGGTATCGCAATTGCAAAACTGGGTTCGCAATTGCAAACCCAACAGGCTTGGGAATTGCGAGATAATTGTTCGCATTTGCGAACTCAGGCAGGAAAGGCAGACTTCGCATTTGCGAACTCAATGCCTAAGGTCGGGGATCGCATTTGCGATGGAAATTTTCGCATTTGCGAAGACTGCTGCCCAGGAGAAGGAAGGAGGAATCTTCGCATTTACGAAGGAGACCTCGCATTTGCGAGCTGAGCAGGCCTGGACCTTGTTCGCATTTGCGAACTAGTCTTCACAATTGTGAAGCCCGCTAGTCTGAGATACCTGAAGCCAAAGATTGCGGGTCCAAGTAGAAAAATGCAATCCGACGCCTATCCAAAACTCCCGAGCCCTCGGGGCTCCAAACCAAACATGCACACAACCTCAAATTTACCCTGCGGACTTGCTCGCCGTGATCAAATCGCCAAAATAACATCATTTATATTGAATCAAGCCTCAAAACTCATGTTTTTTCTTTTAAACTTCATAAATTTCAAACTTGGAACTCATAGTCCGAAACACGTCATATGACGTTCGATTTCAACTAAACTTCACAGAAAGCACTTAAACAATATATGAGACTTGAATCGGGCGTCGGAATTAAAATATGATCCCGATACCATAGTCTTTTAATCAATTTTGTTTTTATTTACCTTAACAAATTCAGAAAAATAATTTCTTTCAAAAATTTCATACTCGGGCTAGGGACATCGGATTTTGATTCCAGGAATACGCCCGAGTCCCATATTTTTCTTCGGACCTCCCGGGACCGTCTTATCACGGGTCTGGGTTCGTTTACCGAAAATGTTGATTAAAGTCAACTCTATCAATATTAATATCAAAATTCTTCAAATTTTCCACAGAATTCACATATTTTAACATAAAATTTTTCCGGCTTCGCGTCCGGGCTGCGCATGCAAATCGAGGCAAATAAAAATAAGGTTTTCAAGGCCTCAGAAGCGCGAAAAAGGGAAAATTACGATGATGACCCTTTGGGTCGTCTACAGACCTCCCCACTAATTAATTAAAATTAAGGAAATAATGGTTACGTACCTTTCCTTACACCAAGTCCTTTAATAACAAAACATTCAAAGAATGTAAAACGTCTCCATTAGGTATTGGAAGCAATTCATTCCTTTCTATCTATAAAAAATCCGTAAATTCACTTGCTATTAACAAAAGGAAAATCCTGAAAGGCCTTCCAATTTTGCATTGTACTTCAAAGTCCAGCGAATTTTTTCGCAATTGCTTGGAATTATTCATACGGTGTATTATTTTTTAATATTCTTATTTCAATTGTTTCTGTCTAACTCTTTATTGTTTCTTTTATACGTAATACTTTCTTCATTCGCAGCAAAATACTTTCTTCGTAATGTCACCGGGCATCAACTGTGTGCCTTGAATTTCTCTACAATGGAGAGTTACTTCGATATGATTTTGATATATATCTCTTTAAATCTTTTAGGTTTTTTAATTTCGCTACTTTTGAAGAATACTCGAAAGAAATAGCGTATGTGATTTTTCTTTTTGTGATGCACATAATGACTGTGATCATAAGCATAATGGTTGTTAATCTTTTTATGATGGAAGAATTTTGAAATTATGGATAACTATTACTCCCTCTGTTTCAGTTTATGTGAACCTATTTTCTTTTTGGTCCGTTCTAAAAAGATGAACCCTTTTATAATTTGGTAATAATTTGGTTTAAAGTGAAACTTTTATAACCACACAAATACTCTGGGCCCATTTGGACTTGTGTAGGACTACAAATTCCAAAAGTATTCATTATTTTCTTAAATTCCGTGCTCAGTCAAACAGGTTCACATAAATTGGAACAGATTGGGGTAATATGTTTCCGTTTGTTATAAACTAAAGCAAAAGACAAGAACAATAGAAATAGAGAGAAGAGTAGAGAGAGTTCTTCTTATTGAGTTGAGAGGGGTCTCAAGGGATGATTTACAATGGTAGGGGGCACCTCTATTTATAGGGGAGAGGAAGATTTAGCTACCACTAATAGAACTCTAAAATCTCTCTAATTAGATACATTAAAGACATTCACCTTAAATAGAAGTGTAAGAATCTTCTATTTCATAACACTCCCCCTTGAATGTCTATTCAATGATGTGCCTCATAAAACCTTAAAACCAAAACCCAATGGGAAAAAATTAAAGTAAGGAAAAAGAGTACACATGTTTGAATATGCGCCTATTGGTTGCCTCGTTAAAAACCTTGCAAGGAAAACCCAGTGGGACAAAACCTTGTAAGGGAAAAAGAGTGCAACGCGCATTGACTCCCCCTAATGAGTACATCGATTTATATCCTTAAGCATTTGCATTCCAATCTTGTGCATCATCTTCAAAACGATCTTTGGTAGATGCTTGATGAATAAATCAACCATATTGACTTGAATAAATATTCCGCACCTGGAAATCATCATTCTTGATAGATATGAACATCTTCATATAATGTCGTGGAATAGCTCTTCAATATCTCCATAGATGCATTCTTAAATCCATCATGCTTATAGTTATGGCAAGATTCATATGTACACAAATTGTACTTAGGATGCGGTACTTCAGGACCAAGAATTGCATATGCTTCAAGCAACTTAAATCTTTCAAGTTAAGTCATGTAAGTCACATAATAAACTTTAGCTGCATATCAAGCTTTCATTAGTGATACTGAACAAATAAGATATCGAAAACTGACTATACATACCTTTGCCTTTATACTTTCAAGCATATGAACTATAGGTTCAAAGCTACATGTCTCTCATATGGAATCAATTCTTCTTGAATTGTATCTCTTCCATTTAGTTACTTTCTTTGAGTCAGCAAATGCGTATAGCATGCTTTGCAATATGTTGCAATTGCATTTCCTTTTATGAACTACAGGTTCATATCATGATATTCGGGGATATACATATGCAAATGAAAATTCATCCCATGTAACACTTTCTCAAGTGTTTATCATGTCTCCCCCTCATGTTAGTAAAGCTAACATGTTTCCTCAACTTTGGGAAATCATCTTTGTGCATTATGTCAATATACACAGCACCTTAATATAAGATGAAATTATTTGGTTCCTGACCCTGAACCACTTGTGAGGGGAGAATATACTCTCGTATACAACTTATATCAAACTGATATATATATAGCTTAGTTCTCATAAGAAACGGTTTAGCTATTAAGTGGAAGCACTCAATAATTATCTTGCTAAACCAACTTTAATATAAACCAACTTATCAAGATGAACTGTCTTGAGTAGAGAATCTGGAAACTATGCTCGAAGTTAGATTACTGAGCGATTTACCTCGCAAGCACTGCCAGGCTGCGGGTTAATAACAATGGCGCATGTAACCATATCATAGATGCATCATATGTGGTATACATGGCAGGTGAATGGGCCCATACTCACCTTTCATATTTCCAGAATTTATGGGCTTCAACCCGAACTCTTTAGTTGGTCCGTTCATTACTGAGAACAAGAACTTTCTAGTTCTTTGATATTCACCTATGTGAATTTGCACATCATACTTCAAATGAGATGGCTAACACGAATGTCAACTGAATAAATTATCAATATTGGTAAATTTCAAATTTACACCATGACATGTGCACTTATCAATAAACTTCGGGTTTATTATGACATGGGTTTTATACCAATAGATATCCACTTTATTGTGGCATTCTTTCGTTTGTGTAGTACAAACTGGAGAACAAAGCGGGTAGCTTTTCATATACAAATTACCCCGCTACAAGTTGTAGTAATAGGAGAATCAAAGCCTTCCTTTATTTATAGTCTCAATATCATCAATCGCTTTCGCGTGTACTTTGGAAACTGAATAAGTTTCTTTGAGACTTACTACAGCACAATACTCAATTGTGTTTCTCCAACATAGTAATAATTGGCTCTTCGAGAGCTCTCAATTAATTTTGTACTACCACAGACTGAGGTTCGAGATCCTCACATTCTTGCATTCCGTATTTTCAAGAGTCTCAGGCTCAATAGATTCTTCGTGAATCTCGGAATTAATCAAATCATGAGCGTCCTCATGTGATTCTTTCATAGTGTCATTTAGATCGTTCTTTTTCCTCTTTCTAGGATTTCGATCTTTGGAACCTAATGGTCTGCCACGCTTCTGGCGTGCATTTGACTCATTGGATATGACACTAGATATTTGTCCAATAGGGACTTCAATACGGATCGGAACATTTTCCGCGTGAATGTGGGATTTCGTTATCCTCTTCAAGTCCGTAAATGCGTCAGGCATTTGATTTGCTATTCTTTGCAAATGGATAGTCTTTTGTACCTCTTTCTTTCAAATAGAGGTATGTGGATCAAGATGGGATAATGATACATTTTTCCACAAAATTTCCCATTTGGTTTCACCGACTTCTCCCCCAAATTTTGGGAAAAGTGTCTCATCAAATTGACAGTCTGCAAATAGTGCAGTGAACAAATCTCCTGTCAATGTTTCGAGGTAGCGAATAATGGAGGACGCGTCAAACTCAACATATATTCCTAACCTCCTTTGCAAACCCATTTCGGTGCGGGATGGCGGTGCTACAGGCACATATACTGCGCATCCAAAGCTTCTTAAATGGGATATATTGGGTTCATGACCCAAAACCAATTGCAATGGGGAATATTTGTGTTAATTCGTTAGTCAGAGACGAACTAGCATTGCTGCATGCAACATGGCGTGATCCCAAACCGAAGTGGGCAGCCGACGAACTAGCATTGCTTCATGCAAAATGGCGTGACCCCAAACCGAAGTGGGCAGCCGACAAACTAGTATTGTTGCATGCAAAATGGCGTGAACCCAAGTCGAAGCGGGCAGCCTCGTTTTCATGAAGAGTTCAAGATTATTCTCATCTATTGTCTCAATATGATATCCATTTTGAATGATATCTTTAAAACTCAACAAGTTCCTTTTAGACTTGGAGGAGAACATTGCATTCTCTATGATTAACGTCATGCCTTTGGGCAGAGTTACAATTGCTCTTCCGGAGCCTTCAATCAATTTACTACTTCCATAGATTGTAGTAATGTTTGCCTTACACAATTACTCTTCTTTTCTTTGAGTATTGTATGTGTAGTACATGAATCAACTAGGCAAATACTTTTACAATTGGACGTTGGTCCAAGTTCGCTTTGTGAGATATCCATATTTGCTATCCCATAGTTTAACATACAAAAGAAATACACGAACATAAGAATAAACAAGTTCAATTCTTTTGTGTCACATAATATTTTCAAAATCTGCTACTAACAGTTGGCTAACAAAATCAGATATGTTATCCATAATCAATTCCTTTGCAGTTTGAAAATTTCAGCGTTTTTCATAAGACAATCGATTATTAAACATACACAATCGATTGTTTGAACATATACAATCGATTGTTAAACACACACAATCGATTATTTGTTATTTTTGAAAAACTTCGGATCACACTGTCTTAAGACAATCGATTGTTAGACATAGACAATCGATTGTTGGTTATTTTTGAAAAATTCCAGACCTCACTGTTTCAAGACAATCGGTTGTTAGACAAAGACAATCGATTGTGGATGATTTTTGAAAAATTCCAGACCTCTGTTTCAAGACAATCGATTGTTAGTCAACGACAATCGATTGTTGATCAATTGTTTTTCAACTTTAATGCGAAAATAGTTGATAATCGACTAGTTTTTCAGGCTAGTCGATTACCCCCACTGGAAAATAAAAGTTTTATTGATATTTGAACATATTGAAGATATTCTAAAGAACTACTGCTAACATTGCTTTATGAACTAACTAATACGAGCTAATGCTAATGACTATTAGTTTATTCACTAACTAATACAAATAAGTAGAACAAAATCAAATAACTCCATCTTCTTTCATCACGGATCCATCGCCGATTAGGTGGTCTATTTTTCCATCGGGTTGCTCAAAGAAGTCTGCCACATCCAGGTGGGTGATGTCCTCATTGTCGTCATAGACAAAGTTTGTTTCAGGGCCTTTTCTCTTTCGAGATGCTTGATAAAGGTCAACCAAGTGTCTTGGTATACGGCAAATCTTTGACCAGTGCCCTTTCCCACCGCAACGATAACATATAGTTTCTGAACTATTTGCCTTAGGATCTTCGGGATCCCGTTTCTGCTTTCGGTGGTTATCTCTCTTTGGGGGGTGACAGACTTCTTTGGAATTTCTTCCTTGTCCACGTCCTTGGCTTTGACCCCGTTTATGACCGTGATCATGGTCCCTTTTATGTTTGGCATAATGCGAGTGCACCATATCTGCTTCAGGCAGTGGTGTAGACCCAGTTGGTCTATTTTCGTGATTTCTCATGAGCAGATCATTATTTCGCTCAGCCACTAGTAAGAGAGAAATCAGTTCAGAGTACTTCGTAAAGCCTTTCTCTCGGTACTGTTGCTGCAGTACCATATTGGAGGCATGAAACGTTGTAAACGTTTTCTCAAGCATATAACAGTAATCGAAGATGTTATCTCCACATAGCTTCAGTTTAGAAGTAATTCTGAACATAGCAGAATTATATTCAGAAACGGACTTAAAGTCCTGTAGCCTCAGATGGGCCCAATCATATCGTGCTTGTGGCAGAGTGACCAACTTCAGGTTGTCATATCTCTCCTTTAAGCTGTTCCACAAAACGAGTGGATCCTTGACGGTGAGATATTCAATCTTCAAACCTTCGTCAAGGTGGTGGCGCAAGAAAATCAAGGCCTTCGCACAATCTTGGGTGGATGCTTTTTCTTTATCTTTGAGGGTGTCTCCGAGACCCATAGCATCTAGGTGGATTTCAGCATCCAACACCCATGTCATATAGTTCTTGCCCGAAATTTCAAGGGCAACGAACTTTCTTTTCATAATGTCAGACATACTCGAAAATTAAATTAGGAAGAGGGAAAATACCTTGGATTTTCGAGAATGATACTTGAGACGGTAGAGTCTCGTGCTGATAACGTGTTATAAACTAAAGCAAAAGACAAGAACAATAGAAATAGAGAGAAGAGTAGAGAGAGTTCTTCTTATTGAGTTGAGAGGGGTCTCAAGGGATGATTTACAATGGTAGGGGGCACCTCTATTTATAGGGGAGAGGAAGATTTAGCTACCACTAATAGAACTCTAAAATCTCTCTAATTAGATACATTAAAGACATTCACCTTAAATAGAAGTGTAAGAATCTTTTATTTCATAACACCGTTATTATTTTGAATCTTTTTTCTATTCGGTAGTATTTATTAGGAATCATATCTATATATTTTCTTAAAGTTTTACCTTCTCATTTTTTCCATATATTTGCTTATCAAAAATCATGTCTTTTAATCTTCTTATTTTGGTCTCCATCTCTTTCTCTTCCAAGAGTCATGTTTTTTAATTTTCACAAAGAGTCTCGCTCTCTCTTTCTGTTCCTTCACCAAATAAAATCTCCCTTTCCATTCATAAAATCTTCTGTTATTAATACCACTGATTCAATATGGTGGAGATAAAATTCGGTTGAAATCTTTTTTTCTTTTTGTGATGTTTATCTTTTTATAATTTGTTTGTCCTAGAATATTGTTACTTTGGATGTAATTCTACTTACCATATTTTTTTGTTAGTCATTGATCTATTATTTTTGCCAGATAATAATTATTTCAATGTTATAAACTAAAGCAAAAGACAAGAACAATAGAACAAGAACAATAGCAATAGAGAGAAGAGTAGAGAGAGTTCTTCTTATTGAGTTGAGAGGGGTGAATTACAATGGTAGAGAGCACTTCTATTTATAGGGAGGAGGAAGATCTTGCTACCAATAATAGGATTCTAAAATCTCTCTAATTAAGTACATTAAAGACATTCACCTTAAATAGAAGTGTAAGAATCTTCTATTTCATAACACTCCCCCTTGAATGTCTATTCAATGATGTGCCTCATAAAACCTTAAAACCAAAACCCAATGGGAAAAATTAAAGTAAGGAAAAAGAGTACACATGTTTGAATATGCGCCTATTGGTTGCCTCGTTAAAAACCTTGCAAGGAAAACCCAGTGGGACAAAACCTTGTAAGGGAAAAAGAGTGCAACGCGCATTGACTCCCCCTAATGAGTACATCAATTTATATCCTTGAGCATTTGCATTCCAATCTTGTGCATCATCTTCAAAACGATCTTTGATAGATGCTTGATGAATAAATCAACCATATTGACTTGAATAAATATTCCGCACCTTGAAATCATCACTCTTGATAGATATGAACATCTTCATATAATGTCGTGGAATAGCTCTTCAATATCTCCATAGATGCATTCTCAAATCCATCATGCTTATAGTTATGGCAAGATTCATATGTACACAAATTGTACTTAGGATGCGGTACTTCAGGACCAAGAATTGCATATGCTTCAAGCAACTTAAATCTTTCAAGTTAAGTCATATAAGTCGCATAATAGACTTTAGCTGCATATCAAGTTTTCATTAGTGATACTAAACAAATAAGATATCGAAAACTGACTATACGTACCTTTGACTTTTATACTTTCAAGCATTTGAACTATAGGTTCAAAGCTACATGTCTTTCATATGGAATCAATTCTTCTTGAATTGTATCTCTTCCATTTAGTTACTTTCTTTGGGTCAGTAAATGCGTAAAGCATGCTTTGCAATATGTTGCAATTTGAATTATCCCTTTTATGAACTTCAGGTTCATATCATGATATTCGGGGATATACATATACAAATGAGAATTCATCCCATGTAACATTTTCTCAAGTGTTTATCATGTCTCTCCCTCATGTTAGTAAAGCTAACTTGTTTCCTCAACTTTGGGAAATCATCTTTGTGCATTATGTCAATATACACAGCACCTTAATATAAGATGAAATTATTTGGTTCCTGACCCTGAACCACTTTTGAGGGGAGAATATACTCTTGTATACAACTTATATCAAACTGATATATACAACTTCGTTCTCATAAGGAACAGTTTAGCTATTAAGTGGAAGCACTCAATAATTATCTTGCTAAACCAACTTTGATATAAACCAACTTATCAAGATTAACTGTCTTGAGTAGAGAATCTGGAAACTATGCTCGAAGTTAGATTACTGAGCGTTTTACCTCGCAAGCACGGCCAGGCTGCGGGTTAATAACAATTGCGCATGTAACCATTCCATAGATGCATCATATGTGGTATACATGGCGGGTGAATGGGCCCATATTCACCTTTGATATTTCCAGAATTTAGGGGCTTCAACCCGAACTCTTTAGTTGGTCAGTTCATTACTGAGAACAAGAACTTCTAGTTCTTTGATATTCACCTATGTGAATTTGCACATCATACTTCAAATGAGATGGCTAACATAAATTATCAATATTGGTAAACTTCAAATTTACACCATGACATGTGCACTTATCAATAAACTTCGGGTTTATTATGACATGGGTTTTATACCAATAGATATCCACTTTATTGTGGCATTCTTTCGTTTGTGTAGTACAAACTGGAGAACAAAGCGGGTAGCTTTTCATATACAAATTACCCCGCTACAAGTTGTAGTAATAGGAGAATCAAAGCCTTCCTTTATTTATAGTCTCAATATCATCAATCGCCTTCGCGTGTACTTTTGGAAACTGGATAAGTTTCTTTGAGACTTACTACAGCACAATACTCAATTGTGTTTCTCCAACATAGTAATAATTGGCTCTTCGAGAGCTCTCAATTAATTTTGTACTACCACAGACTGAGGTTCGAGATCCTCACATTCTTGCATTCCGTATTTTCAAGAGTCTCAGGCTCAATAGATTCTTCGTGAATCTCGGAATTAATCAAATCATGAGCGTCCTCATGTGATTCTTTCATAGTGTCATTTAGATCGTTCTTTTTCCTCTTTCTAGGATTTCGATCTTTGGAACCTAATGGTCTGCCACGCTTCTGGCGTGCATTTGACTCATTGGATATGACACTAGATATTTGTCCAATAGGGACTTCAATACGGATCGGAACATTTTCCGCGTGAATGTGGGATTTCGTTATCCTCTTCAAGTCCGTAAATGCGTCAGGCATTTGATTTGCTATTCTTTGCAAATGGATAATCTTTTGTACCTCTTTCTTTCAAATAGAGGTATGTGGATCAAGATGAGATAATGATACATTTTTCCACAAAATTTCCCATTTGGTTTCACCGACTTCTCCCCCTAATTTTGGGAAAAGTGTCTCATCAAATTGACAGTCTGCAAATAGTGCAGTGAACCAATCTCCTGTCAATGTTTCGAGGTAGCGAATAATGGAGGACGATTCATACTCAACATATATTCCTAACCTTCTTTGCAAACCCATTTTGGTGCGGGATGGCGGTGCTACAGGCACCTATACTGCGCATCCAAAGCTTCTTAAATGGGATATATTGGGTTCATGACCCAAAACCAATTGCAATAGGGAATATTTGTGATAATTCGTCAGTCAGAGACGAACTAGCATTGCTGCATGCGAAATGGCGTGACCCTAAGCCGAAGCGGGCAGCCGACAAAGTAGCATTGCTGCATGCAAAATGGCGTGAACCCAAACCGAAATGGGCAGCCTCGTTTTCATGAAGAATTCAAGAATATTCTCATCTATTATCCATTAACTTTGCAAACGCAAGGTTGCGTGATGGCAACAAGCACACATTAGACCATCTACAGGATGCGTCTATCAAGACCATGAAATACCTAAACTACCCACTAGGTGGGTGAATAGGTCCACAAATGTCCCCTTGTATATGTTCCAGAAACTGGGGTGACTCAGTCCGAACCTTTGTTGGGGATGGTCTGATAATCAGCTTGCCTTGATAACACGAAGTGCAAGGATATTCATTACTTGAAAGAATTTTGAAATTCTTTAACGGATGCCCATATGAGCTTTCTATAATCCGTCTCATCATGGTTGATCCTGGGTGACCCAGTCGATCATGCCAAAGTACAAATGTATTGGACTCAGTATTCTTTAGATTTACTGTTGAATGTGCCTCAATTGCACTAATTCTTGTCCAATACAGGCCACAAGATAAAGACGGGAATTTCTCAATAACCCTCTTTTTGGCCGGAGACATTCTTTGAAGTGAGGACGAGATATTCAAGATTATCTTCATCCATTGTCTCAATATTGTAGCCATTCCGGCGTACATCTTTAAAGCTCAACAAGTTTCTCATAGACTTGGAGGAGAACATTGCATTCTCTATGATTAACATCGTGCCCTTGGGCAGAGTTACTATAGCTCTTCCGGAGCCTTCAATCAATTTACTACTTCCAGAGATTGTAGTAATGTTTGCCTTACACATATTCAGTTGAGAGAAATACTTCCTTTCTTTGAGTATTGTATGTGTAGTACATGAATCAACTAGGCAAATACTTTTACAGTTGGATGTTGATCCAAGTTCGCTTTGTGAGATATCCATTTTGCTTTCCCATAGTTTGACATAAAAAAAATTCATAAATATAAGTATAAACAACTTCAATTCTTTTGTTTCGCGTTTAAACAGCGTTTTGGGAAGCAGTTATTTAGGATATTCGAATATTGTATTCTAATATTCGAATATAATGCCTTGCGGAAAAAATAATACTTTAATGCGAAAAATATTAGATATTCGAATATTTAAGCACATATTCTAATATCTTGCCAGATATTCGAATATAGGAATTCTGATATTCGAATATCTGGCCCAGATATTCGATTATCAGACTCTGATATTCGAATATCTGGCCTGGCGGAAAAAAGTTCGTTTTATTGCTAAATATTAGACGATCGACTAGTTTTTAGGTTAATCGATTACCTCTACTGTACAATAAAAATATTTGAGCATATTGAAACATTCTAAAGGGCTAATACTAACATCATATCATGAATTAACTAATACGAGCTAATGCTAATGACTATTAATTTATTCATTGACTAATACAAGTAGAATCAAACAGCTCCATCTTCTTTCATCATGGTTCCATCACCGATTAGGTGGTCTATCTTTCCCTCGGGTTGCTCAAAGAAGTCTGCCACATCCAGGTGGGTGAAGTCAAAGTTGTCATCAGAGACAAAATTTGTTTCAGGGCGTTTTCTCTTTCGAGATGCTTGATAAAGGTCAACCAAGTGTCTTGGTATTCGGCAAGTCTTAGACCAGTGCCCGTTTCCACCGCAACGATAACATATAGTTTCTGAACTATTTGCCTTAGGATCTTCGGGATCCCGTTTCTGCTTTCGGTGGTTATCTCTCTTTGTGGGGTGACGGACTTCTTTGGAATTTCTTCCTTGTCCATGTCCTTGGCTTTGACCCCGTTTATGACCATGACCATGGTCCCTTTTATGTTTGGCATAATGAGAGTGCACCATATCTGCTTCAGGCAGTGGTGTAGACCCAGTTGGTCTATTTTCGTGATTTCTCATGAGCAGTTCATTATTTCGCTCAGCCACTAGTAAGAGAGAAATCAGTTCAGAGTACTTCGTAAAGCCTTTCTCTCGGTACTGTTGCTGCAGTACCATATTGGAGGCATGAAACGTTGTAAACGTTTTCTCAAGCATATCGTAATCGGAGATGTTATCTCCACATAGCTTCAGTTTAGAAGTAATTCTGAACATAGCAGAATTATATTCAGAAACGGACTTAAAGTCCTGTAGCCTCAGATGGGCCCAATCATATCGTGCTTGTGGCAGAGTGACCAACTTCAGGTTGTCATATCTCTCCTTTAAGTTGTTCCACAAAACGAGTGGATCCTTGACGGTGAGATATTCAATCTTCAAACCTTCGTCAAGGTGGTGGCGCAAGAAAATCAAGGCCTTCGCACAATCTTGGGTGGATGCTTTTTCTTTATCTTTGAGGGTGTCTCCGAGACCCATAGCATCTAGGTGGATTTCAGCATCCAACACCCATGTCATATAGTTCTTGCCCGAAATTTCAAGGGCAACGAACTTTCTTTTCATAATGTCAGACATACTCGAAAATTAAATTAGAAAGAGGGAAAATACCTTGGATTTTCGAGAATGGTACTTGAGACGGTAGAGTCTCGTGCTGATAACGTGTTATAAACTAAAGCAAAAGACAAGAACAATAGAACAAGAACAATAGCAATAGAGAGAAGAGTAGAGAGAGTTCTTCTTATTGAGTTGAGAGGGGTGAATTACAATGGTAGAGAGCACCTCTATTTATATGGAGGAGGAAGATCTTGCTACCAATAATAGGACTCTAAAATCTCTCTAATTAAGTACATTAAAGACATTCACCTTAAATAAAAGTGTAAGAATCTTCTATTTCATAACATTCAAAAGGTTGTTTCTTCTCTTCTATTTCTCTAATTTGGTGCATGTATTTTTGTTTCAATGGTTAATTCATGTATTATTTTTTGCTGCTTACTATCGTTTTCAATTGATGTTCTCTTATTCTTTGGTTCATTTTTTTGGTGACCTAGAAGTGGTTAGATCATCTAAGTCACTAAACCTTATTCTCTCAAGGTTGATTGTTATTTTCAAATATTTAAAACTCTTTTTTTTTATTGTGATGTGTTCTATCAAATATAAAATTTCATAATTTATGATATATCGGTATCTAAGTAATATATATTTATTTTATCCAAAAAAATATATTTATTATTTTTCTAGAAAATAGGTGCATGAACTCAGAAATCATCGAATTGCAAGTCATTTTATCCAACTTATACATCTTATAACACAAATAAAAGGTTTAAAATTATTAAAGTGTTGTCAAAAGCTTTCTGTAACTTTCATGTCAATTGTATTGCAAGAGGGAAAAGAACTAAAAGAAAGAAGGGAAGGAAAATGTACATGAAAAAGTTATAAAAGAGATATGGTAGGGAAAAAAGAAAAGATAGGAAGAGAAGAAAAGAAAAAATAAGAACATCAGGTTAAAGTTTAATATAAATGAGTAGGAAACAGATATTTTGATGAAAGAAATGCTGTAAAAGATAAATTTTAACTTTTTTCTATAAAAGACGAGGTGTTGCTTAAGCAACCCCCACTTCCAACCGAGAGGTTGTGAGTTCGAGTCTCTTTAGAAGTAAGGTGGGAAGTTCTTTGAGGGAAGGATGCCGGGTTTCTATCTGGAAACAGTCTCTCTACCCCCAGGATAGAGATAAGGTCTTCGTACACACTACCCTTCTCAAACCCCACTAAATGAGATTATACTATATTGTTATTGTTTCTATAAAATAACAAATACACTTCCTAGCATCATCGGGTGCATACGAGATTTTTACTTTTTACAAGTACAGGAATATATCTCGCACAAAATTTAATACTTGAAACATGTTGCTAAGTTGAGGCGTTATTTATGTAGGATCCCTTCTTTTCACAATTTAAACAATGAGAATTTTATGGAAGTATTAAATATTTTAGTCGAGTAAAAAAATTGGATACTTAAAAAGAAAAAGTATACTTATAATAAATGTATAGCGGAAAAGCCATGCTTTTACATTTGTTACACATTCACATAAAGATATTAATATTGCTTTTTATCTTAGAAAACTAAAATGACTTAAGTGATGTTAATTCGTAATAATAAAATAGATTACAACTTAAAATATAATCTATTAACATTTAAAGACTGAAATATTCGTAAAATATTATTTACTCTTTTTCATTACCGCGCGAAGCGCTGATGCATTTACTAGTTAGATGAGTAAATTAAAGAGTTGTAGTTATTGGAGAAGAGAAAGTGATTACTAACACCTAAGACTTTTCACGTATCAATTTGGAGAATAAATGTACACAGTACAATGTGCCAACTATACTGTCCCCAAAACAAATACCTATCAAACTAATATGGCTACACGCTATAAAAACTATAATATTGTGGTATCATGTATGACTTCTTCTACTCGGCATATGTAAGCTCAATTTTCTTTATTCTTATTTTTTTCCCAGTTTCGAAACTTGAAAGAAAAAAAAAAGATTTTGAAATCAGTGATCATGAAATAAAAAATTTAGTATTATATATATTGGAGTACACTAAAGATACATTAGGATTTAGGGGTATACTGAAAAAATATAGGATATACTTTATATAAAAAATTTATACAATGTAACAGTGTATATACAATTCCATCTCTTTTTTTGCTCACCAAAAATAACCCAAAGACAGAAAAAAATCTCGTAGTTAAATTGTATAATCAGTGTGTGTGTGTGTGTATATATATATATATATATATATATATATATATATATATATATATATATATATATTGTATAATTAGTGTATACTGTACAAAAACTCAAGTGTATACAAATACATAGATATTACATAAAAGATACACCAAATATACATTTATTTTAAATGATATATACAAATTATACATCTCATATTCAAGAAGAAGAAGACATCAACAATAAACACCTCCATAAATACACTTCACCTTTTACTTCTTCATAGGAAATGCACATAAATTCATCCAAAAGAATCACGAAGCCTATATTGGATAAAATTTGGCTCCTAACGTCCCTATGCCAAGTGGGTACGCCCATTACGTTAAGGCCGACCTGAGTGAGGGTACGGCCCAGCCAATAAAACGAAGGCGGTGTCGTTTAGGGTCTTACTTCTTCAGTAAGAAGAAGCCACCTACCTTTGTACTTTTTCTTTGATTATTTCGAGGAAGGTCTCCTACTATATAAATGAGACATTCATATTGTTATGAGGACATATATATGTTATTCTAAAGAATACAACTCTCTTACTCTCTGTTTATCTCTAGCACATATCCCCCCCCCCCCCCAGCTCTTATCATTTCTTTACATTATCAGATCTAAGCTGATCATATAGCCACAATCATCTCTAGGTCTCATTACACTTGATTATGAATTACCCTTGTTCATTTTCTATTGTTTCTAAGCTTGTAAAGTACATAAATAACTTTTGAGCCAAATAATTTGGCGCCATTTGTGGGAATTTCGAGTATCAAAATCATAGTTTGCACCTAGAGAACCATCGAAAATCCTCCTCTAAACCACACAAACAAAAGATGGCTGACAACAACGCAAGAATGAAATCGATAGCAAATGTCAGAACCGGCCTCATGGGTCCTCTCAACGAAGCCGGTGTAGAGGATGTCTTGAATGCAACCCCTAGCACCATATTGAATGGGGAGATCCCACCTCCCACACCTGAAGATCTGGTAATCTCACGCGAAAAGGAGGCTTCTACATCTGCAACTAAAGAAGCATCCCCAGAGATCAAGAAACCACTGGAATAATGGTTAATGAGTACTCTAAGTGGCTTGGTTGAAAAGTCACCCCAAAACAACGTCAGATACATGCCAACAGTGGACCTTGCTGCTGCTGAGGGCGAATCGGAGGTCGTACGAGAAAACAATGTGCTCATCGATACTCATGCCAATGGTGGTACGCTCACAGCCATCCTCAAGAAGATGGAGGAAATGGAAAATGAAAACAAGTCACTTCGTGACCAGATGAAGGAGCATCGAGAGAGGGTAGACATGATCTCTGGTGCTCCCAAGCTGCTACCAAAGCTTGATGTGGGAAGGTTTGTTGAACAACCTTACACTGAGGAGGTTGCACCGTACCCCATCCCAAAAACCTTCAAAATGCCTCATTATTTAAGAGTGTACGACAGAATTACAGATCCCGAGGACCGCCTGATCCTCCACGTCACGG
Source organism: Nicotiana benthamiana (assembly GCA_034376525.1). Taxonomy (NCBI): domain Eukaryota; kingdom Viridiplantae; phylum Streptophyta; class Magnoliopsida; order Solanales; family Solanaceae; genus Nicotiana; species Nicotiana benthamiana. Next base: position 104,533,209 of record CM067335.1, on the reverse strand, counting down.
CTATAAAAGGTAACAACCTATCAAAAGAACAGGTACCATTCGTGCTGCTGAAGAAGTTCGGCGAAACACTGACAGGAGGAGCACTAACCTGGTACCCCCAGCTACCGGCCAAGATCATTTCTACGTTCGAGGAAATGGCGGACAAGCTTGTCACCGCCCATGCATGAGCAAAGAAAGCGGAAGCAAGAGTCAACGACATCTTCGTTGTTCGACAAACCACAGGAGAAGGACTCAAGGACTTCCTAGACAGATTTAACAGAGTAAGGATGAGCCTACCAAACGTGTTGGAAGGCATGGCAGTCGTCGCTTATCAGAACGGGTTAAACAGGGATGGATCAAGGGCAACCAAAAAACTGCTAAGTCGTCTCATGAAGTGACCTCCCACCACCTGGGAAGAGATCCACAATGCCTACTATGCCGAGGTACGTGCAGAAAAGGATGACCTCAATGGGTTGGCCCAACTTTTAACAACAATACACCCAAAAATCAGGAGGGACCGACGCAGCAAAGGATGGCGGGAACAAATCCCACGTCCCAATAGGGAGAGGAACCAACCCTATGTAAAATCTTCTCACCAATGCCACCAAGGCATGTGGATGCACTACAACGACATGTCTCCCCACTACAAAATGACAGAGGTATACCTCTTTTATTATCTGCACATAACTTCTGTGTGTCCCCTACAGAGATAGTTTGCGCACTGGAGAAGTTGGGGACCAAAGAATAGTGGCCCACAAAGATGAAATCAGATCCCGCCACCAGAAAATCAAATGCCCAGTGCGAGTTTCATCGGGAACGAGGGCACAAAATCGAAGACTACATAGGCCTATGTCAAGAGGTGGTCAGGATGCTGACTAAGGATTCCTGAGGGAACTACTTAGTGACAAAGGAAAAATTAACTTTGCACGTGGACGGGAACAACCCCACGAGCCACTAAAGCCACCCCCACCAACACGAACAGTCAACATGATCACTGGAGACGGTGATGACTCGGCGATCAATCACGTCAAATTCACCACTACACACAAACTGAAGCGAACCATCGCCCACAAATGGTATGATGACTTCAAAGATAGTATCACCTTCGGTATGTATGATGCCAAAGGTTTGTCTTTCCCTCATTATGATTCATTAGTTATTACTTTGCATATCGTAGATACGGATGTTAAAAGAATTATGGTTGACGACGGTAGCGGTTCCTGTATTATCCATCCGAGGGTCCTCGTACTAATTGGACTCGAGGATAAGATAATACCGCGTTGCATAACAATAAATGGTTTCAATAATGCAGTGGAATGAACCTCCGGGGAAATATTGCTGCCCATTCTACCAGGAGGGGTCACGCTGGAAACGACTTTCCACGTAATGAACCAGGAAACGACATACAACACCATCAGCGGATGCCATGGATACATGCCATGAGAGCGGTCCCGTCAAGCTTATATTAAATAATCAAATTTCCCACCCCATGGGGAGTATTCAACATTCGAGGCGAGCCTCGAACCACTCAAGAATGCTATAAATCGCTCAGGAATGCGCCCACACCAAACAACTCAAAAGGGCTAGCGCGGAAGCATACCAATCAGCCATGCTAGGGACTAAGATCGACCCCACAAAAGATGCCGCCAAAGACTTAGACATCGTAGAGGCCTGCAAGGCCAAGGTTGAAGATCTCGACCCCGTCAAGATAGACAACACCGATCCTACAAAGAAAGCCTACATAGGGCACGACTAACTAACCATGCAAATCTTTTTGCCTTTTCCCATCAGATATGCCAGGAATCTATCAATACATCGCCAATCACAAGCTGAATGTTGAACCATTACACTTGCATGTACGGCAAATGAAAATAAAATTCGACGCCGCTATCAACAAAGCGGTTAGTGAAGAAGTAGACAAACTTCTGGCTAACTGCTCCATCAGGGAATCAAAGTACCCTCAGTGGGTCGCCAATGTTTTCATGGTCAAAAAGAAAAATGGGAAGTGGAGAATGTGTGCGGACTTTACCGACTTGAACAAACCATGCCCAAAAGACTCGTTACCACTGCCTTACATCGACCAGCTGATAGACGAAATCGCAAGGCACGAGCTGATAAGCTTCTTAGATGCTTATTTCGGCTATAATCAGGCCATGATGGCCGAGGACGACCAAGAGAAAACAACTTTCATCACTCACCAAGGAACGTACTGCTACAAGGTAATGCCCTTCGGGCTTAAAATGTGGGAGCCACGTACTAGAGGCTAGTCACCAATATGTTCAAAGAATAACCCGGTAAGACTGTGGAAGTCTATATCAACGATATGCTAGTAAATTCATCAAAGAAAGAAGACCACATCGACCACCTGAAGGAGGCCTTTGAAATACTAAGGGGATACGAGATGAAATTAAACCCCGAGAAATGTGCCTTCAGTGTGGCCTCAAAAAAGTTCTTGGGATTCCTCGTATCACAATGAGGCATTGAGGTCAACCCAGACCAGATCAAGGCAATAGACGCAATCCCCGAAGTTTTAAGCAGCAAAAAACAAGTGCAGAAGCTGACGGGGCGGTTAACCGCCCTATCTAGATTCATTTCATGGCCCTCTAGCAGGTGCCATAAGTTTTTCAATGTGTTGAAAAAAGACCAAGGGCTACACTGGAACGAGGAGTGCGTGGAAGACTTGAGGAAGCTGAAGGCGTACCTATCCTCGCCGCCTATGATGGTCAAAGCGAGCCCGGGCGAACCCCTTTTGGTGAATCTGGCCGTATCTGAGGTCGCCGTTAGCACCGTCCTAGTCCGCGAAAATAAAGGTACACAATCTCCTATCTATTATATGAGCAAAACCTTAGTGGACGCCAAAACATGGTACCCACACCTCAAGAGATTAGCGTTTTTAATGTTCCTACTGTTCCTAGAGTGAGGATAGGGGAATCCCCGGTGGTAAGGAATCCAAATAGAATCCAAGGGAATAGACTTCCTTGCTGCCGACCCGCTTTCTATCCCCCGAGCACTCAGTGGAAGAAGAGGAATCAAGTCATGCAGTCGGAAATCCAATCCTTGCTCCCGCAGTCAGTCCTTGGGGTTGATCTCCAGGTTCTGATTCTGCCTCATCTGATAATAGAAGTACCTCCGTAAGGACTCCATCTCAACATCAATTCGCATTTGATGGCTATTTTACTTGAACATTTTCATTAACGCCTTCCGCTTGTAGACAGACAGAAAGCAGAAAGAGAGCACCTCGTCTTCATGAAAGCTACGACCCTATTTTCAATGCCACCCCATAAAAGTGATAACGACCTTCCATTAAGGAGCGTCTTACACAAGCTTGAGTTATTAGGCCGGCTCGCCAGATGGGCCATTGAGCTCAGTGAGCACGACATTTTGTACCTTCCAAGGACCGCCATCAAGTCACAAGTTCTGGCCGATTTTATAGCCGACTTCAGCACGGAAATCCTACCAGAGGCAGAACTTGAGGCGCAGCATGCCTCCGCCAAAAACAACCTAAGGGTTCTCTATACAGATGGCACCGCCAATGCATCGGGATCTGGACTGGGACTCGTAATCGAAGTCCCCACGGGCTAAAAAATTCAACAGTCCATACGATGCCCTTAAATGACTAACAACGAGGCCGAGTATGAGGCTGTTATTGCAGGTATGAAACTAGCCATCGAATATGGGGATCGTCAAATCATCCTCCATTGCGACTCTCAACTCGTGGTAAACCAAGTCATTGGGACTTACCAGGTCAAAGAACAAAGGTTGCAATAATACCAGTCAAAAGTCCACAGATTGATGGCTGATTTTGATGAATACCGCTTCGAGCAAATTCTGAGGGCATGGACTACTAAAGAAGACGGTCTAGAAAAGCTGGTCGCGACCACTAAAAACTTCGACAAAGAAAGCATGGTCACCCTCCTCCATTCAGCCATTGACCACGCTGAGGTATTCTCTTTAAACTTGACTTGGGACTGGCGCAACCAGTTTGTATCCTATCTGCAGGATGGAACGTTACCACTCAACAAAAAAGAGGCAAAGAAACTCCGCGTGCAAGCCGCCCGGTACTGCCTGATAAGTAATAACCTCTACAAAAGGACGTTTGGAGGACCCCTTGCCAAATGCCTAGGGCCGCATCAAACGAGGCCAATACTCGAAGAAGTGCCAAGGGCCGTTGCGGTGCCCATACAGGCAATTGCGCCCTCGTACGATGCATCATACGGGCCGGCTACTACTGACCCACCATGAAGAAAGAGGTGGCAGAATACGTTTGTCGGTGCGAACAATGCCAAAAGTACGCCCCCATGATACACCAACCAGGAGAACCCCTCCATTCAGTCACCTCCCCATGGCCTTTCATCAAATAGGGTATGGCCATAGTCGGCCCCTTACCCGCAGGACGGGGAAAGGTACGATTTTTGCTAGTTTTAACTGACTATTTCTCTAAGTGGGTGGAGGAAGGTGCGTACGCACAAATACCCGAACAGGATGTCATTGCCTTCATATGAAAAAATGTTATGTGTCGCTTCGGCATCCCCAAATAAATCAGTTGTGACAACGGACGAAAGTTTATCGATCAAAAAATGATTGAATTCTTCGAGAAATGGCGCATCAAGAGGATACTCTCCACGCCATATCACCCCGCCTCTAACGGCTACGCAGAATACTCCAACAAACAATATTAAACATACTGAAGAAGAATCTCGAAGACGCCAAAGGGCTATGGCCCGAATTGCTACCCGAAGTGTCTACCATAGGGGAAACACCGTACTCATTGGTCTACAAAACCGACGCAGTCACACCCGTCGAGGTCGGCAAACCAAGCCTAAGGTATTCACACACCAGCGGAATAGAAAATGACACAAACAGGCTCCAAGACCTCGATGAAGCCGAGGAGAGGATAGAAATGGCCCACATAAGGATGGTGGCCAAAAAACAACAAATCGAAAGATACTATAACAAGAGGGTGAAGATAAGACCACTCAAAGTGGGAGACTACGTTCTCAAAGCCAAGACATTGGCATCCAAAGACCCAAGTGAAGGAAAATTGGACACCAACTGGGCAGGTCCCTACAAAATCACAGCAGTAGCCAGCAAAGGAGAACTCCGGTTGGAAACAATGGAAGGAAAAACGCTCCAAAACAATTGGAACGTCGCCCACCTCAAGTATTTCCACTTCTGAAAGGCGTCTCCCGAGTCGTACTCTTTTTCTCTTACCTGAGTTTTGTCCCCATTGGATGTTCTTGATGAGGTTTTGAACGAGGCGGCAGAGGGGACACCTGGAAATATTTGCGGAATAAGTTTACCATATCATCCTCTCCATACGCTCACCAGGATGACATGATAAAGGGACTGGACTAGCTTGATCTCCAATGTATAAAGGGCTACGGCCAACCCCAATGTATAAAAGACTACGGCCATCTCCAGTGTATAAAGGGTTACGGCCATCTCCAATGTGTAAAGGGCTACGACCATCTCCAATGTATAAAGGGCTACAACCATCTCCAATGTTTAAAGGGCTACGACCATCTCCAATGTGTAAAGGGCTACGGCCTTCTCCAATGTATAAAAGGCCATCGACTCTATTACGGCCAAGGCCATCGCTGCCAATAATCGACCTAGTTTCGACCAGGACAAACAAGTGATTCGACGACAGTCGAAGTTGCCTACATGGCTGATGCCATCAACTTTATCATGGCTAAAGCCATTGACTCTATTACGCCAAGGCCATCGCCGCAAATAGTCGACCTAGTTTCAACCACGGCAAACAAGTGATTCAACGATAGTCGAAGTCGCCTACATGGCTGAGGCCATCAACTTTATCATGGCTAAGTCCACTGACTCTGTTACGGCCAAGGCCATCGCCGCCAACAAGTGATTCGACCACGGCAAACAAGTGATTCGACGACAGTCGAAGTCACCTACATGGATAAGGCTCTATTATGGCCAAGGCCATCGCCGCCAATAGTCGACCTAGTTTTGACCACGGCAAAAAAGTGATTCAACGACAGTCTAAGTCACCTACATGGCTAAGTCCATCAACTTTATCATCAATCTTTTCCAATTCGGCCACTCGCCTTTTTAGCTTCACCTCAGAATGCATGAGGCCCTCACGGAATGCCCTAAACCTGGGGTCATGCTTGTACACATCAGCAAACGTATGATGCGCCTCACGGGTCCGCTTGTATTTTTGCAGCAATTTGTTGTAGGCAGCCACCTTCTTCTAAGAGTACCGTCCCCTTTCTACCTCTAAAACGAGAATCTGAAAAATACCAAAGAAAAAGTAAGTACATGGTTAATCCACCCCCGCAACACGAAAAAAAAAGAGGTCAAAAATCTATCTACAAGGCCGCACCAGCGACCTTCCGAGATAAGTCCCTATCACTAACTCCCGTCAATGCCTCACTCTCGGCGCCCGCACACAAAAGGGTCATTTTCGTAGCGGCCTGCTTACAATTCTCCAATAGATTGTAGCCACTCGGAATCACGATAAGACGGGTAGACCTACCAGCTGTCATCTCCACACGCTATGAGTTTCCTCCACCTTCACCCGCATCCCCAATGGTGACCTCCAGGCTTGCCCTCTCTACATCTTCGCCCGCTCTTTCCACAGCGGCCGACGAATTGCCTTGCTGGATACGGGTTGGGCTGGATGGACTTAGCCATGAAAACCGGCCTCGACTCACGATGAGGTAAACTAACCTTCTCACCTTGAGTCCCTTTTGCCTTGCCAGTTTGCTCTGAAGGAACCACGTCAGTAATAGACGCAATATCAGGCGTCGTCTCAGGTACCACCTCAAGCACTTCCACGGGCGCTGTTTCCAATACAGTTTCAGGCGACGCCTCAGGCACCGCCCTAAGCTCTTCCTTCGGCTCAGCCTCCTGCTGTGAAGTCGAAAGAACACTATCTCTAGGCGAGCCTACGAGGAGTATATCTTCCCCATCGGAATCCGACTCCACCCTAGATAGGCCAACAACGGTTTTCTTCTTCGCCTTCTTAGAAATGCCCATACCTGCCAATGCGGGTACAATGAATAACTGAAATGAAGGGACCTTCAAGATGAGGTGAACGAAAAGAGAGAAGAAGAGGAAAGGTTGTTACATGTTGGGTTGTTCACTCTACGGAATTCGGCCCAAGTACGGCACTCCTCCGCACAAGGTATCAACCTCTCCACCCACGACCTAATGTCGTCAATCGTTCAAGGCGAGCAAGTCGCCACTACAAGAAGAAGACAAAGAATCCATGATAGTTTAGTCGTGATAAAAAGAATCATCATAAAATCACACACAAGGGTACTTACATTTCGAGTTCCATGTTTCCGGGAGCCATTCGGGGTTAGACACCAAGTGTTCCATCCTGATATAGAAGTATCTTTTCCAGAAGCGCAATTGGATTTATCATCGGACTGTACTACGAAGCTCTTCATACCACGGCGCGTCAAATGGAGCATGGTACCCCTCATATAGCTTGCATTGAACATCTGCAAGAGATGGTGAACCGAAACTACACTCCCAGCCTTGGACGCATATATGGTAAGAATTCCACACACCTTTAAAGTATAAGGCGTGAGTTGAGCCGGGCACGCCCTGAAAAAGTAGCAGAGCTCCTCTGCTAAGGAGTTGAGTGGGAAACTGTATCCAATCCGAAGCGAACATTCATAGAACGTGCAGAATCCAAGCATATGCACATTGGCGTAGTCCCTCATAGCCGGAGCCATTTCAACTTGGTCCGAGATATTGTATGCTGCCCTAAGGGCGTCTAAGTGGGACTGCATCAATTCGCTGTTCTCCCAAGGGGGAGTTGAACTCTTCTTGTTAAAGTCGTTTCGGGTACTCACTGTTCTCTGCCTCTTCTTCTTCACCACCGGAAGAAAGAGGAACCCTAGAATGGGTGTTGTCCTTAGTATTCTTACTATCTTGACGACGTTTTTCCATTGTATGATTCACGAAGAAAAGTGTTAACGACAAGAGGTACAATCCCCGGAAATGTTAGTTCTCAAATGAAGCAGCGACTGCCAGAAAAAGAGGTGAAGAAAGAAATTGAGAAGCACTAGCCAAAGGTTTGAAAGATGAATCGTATTGAACCGCTCCTCTATTTATAGGGGTAAGATACGCCTAAATCTTAAGTCATGATTCGAAAACTAGCGCGGGAAATCAAAACATCACGTCACACTCTGGGTTGCCTCGGGGACAGTTACAGTGATGACGCACATGACCGGTGACGTCACTCTAAAAAAGGGGCCGTATGTCAACGGCTCAACCATATCTCACATGTTCATATCCTTCGAAAGAAACGCCTATGGGTGCAGCCAAATTTCTGTAAAAATGAAGGATGCATTTCCGTCCATTGAAGACGGTCATCGAGCACGTCTCCAACGAACGGAGGGACTAATTGCATTGGATAAAATTTGGCTCCCAGCATCCCTATGCCAAGTGGGTACGACTACTACGGTAAGGACGACCTGAGTAAGGGCACGGCCCAGCCAATGAAATGAAGGCGACATCATTTAGGGTCTTACTTCTTCAGTAAGAAGAAGCCACATACCTTTGTACTTTTTCTTTAATTATTTCGAGGAAGGCCTCCTACTATATAAAGGAGACCTTCATATTATAACGAGGACATATATGTGTTATTCTAAAGAATACAACTCTCTTACTCTCTCTCTCTCTCTATCTCTAGCTCTCTATCAATCTCTCCCTCAAGCTCTCAAGCTCTTGTTATTTCTTTACATTATTAGATCTATGATGATCATATAGCCACAATCATTTCTAGGTCTCATTACACTTGATTACGATTTACCCTTATTTATTTTCTATTGTTTTTAAGCTTGTAAAGTACATAAATAACTTTTGAGCCAAACAAAGCCCAACCTCCAAACGGCTCACAAAGCACCAACGGCCCACCAGCGACATTATATATTGTCTAAACAGTGTATATAAATTGTATAATAATAAATATACACCAATTATAGAAAATATATATATTATATACATTTGTAAGGTAGCTACAAAAAAGTCAGAGCCGAAAAGGAAAGCAAAAGGAAAGGCCACTGGAGTGTTTATCCGATCGCAGCCATGGACGATAGATATCACCAGCCAAGCATTTGCTATAATTCCATACAAATCTAGAATTGCATGACTTTTATAGAAGAGGAAGGAAGCAACACGGAAGATAATAAAATTATCATTGGTTAGTGGTAGTGGTGGAGACGTTTTAGACAAAGAAAAATTATTTCTATAAATTTCCTATGAATGGTTTTTGGTCTCGATTTGATTTTGGGGTTGAAATTTGAGAGTGTTTTGAGAGGGAGATGAAGATTTACTTATGGAAATATGGTGAATCGGCGGTAGTGAGTTCAGCGGTGGAGATAAGTTGGAGCAGTGGTGTGAGGAAGGTGGTGGAGATAAGCTGGATTAGTGGTGATTATATCAATGATGGAAGTGGGAGGAGAATAACAAACAACTGGAGGAGTAGAAAATACGAATGAATTGGGAAGAGAAGTGCATTGGAAATTGGCTACAACTTGCAAATGAATTTGGCCTAAAGACCATTTCGGGTCAAAGATGAAAATATGGACTATTAAAATATTTGGAGGGCCATACAGCGTCATTTACTCAATATTTATATTTATATGATTCTTCCTTAAATGTTCGACTTCAAAATGCACAACAAATGGTGGCCCAAGAAGTTATCCAACAACGAAACTCGGGAGGAATTAAAAAATTGTCAAATTTATAAGTGGTCATTCAAAAATAGTCACAATTTAAAAAATAATTAAAATTTAGTTATTCTTCATGTAAAAATAAATTTGAACGAAAACATTGTTTAAAACCTAAAAAAATACTCCAACATAATATATTGGAACTCCAGTCCATTAGACTGGATATACTGGAGTTCCAGCATATTATACCGGAGCCAGCAAAGTATAACGGTCGATCATAATATGCTGGAAGTTCATACACATGTGTACCAAACTTCAGTATATTATGCTGGACCGATTTTTGTTGCAGCAAAATAATGATTATTTTTCAATGGCTTGACAAACGCTAACTATTTTTGAATGATCAATCCAAAAACAGACTAGACTATGCTATTTTACCGCGGAACTCGTCTTCGATGGAGCCCAGTGGCTTGAATTCCCTTCTGGTGCTTAGGTTGGTATTGCCGGCTAACTAGTTTAGGGGTCGGCTGGCTTTTTCTATTTTGTTTAGACACATAAATATTGAACCAAATTCGAGACCCCTTATTTGTGATTAACTATATAAATCAAAATTGGGATCCTTTTACTATGGAACTATGTATGTATGACGATAAGGAGGTTCAAAGACATATGGCACATGTTTACCTTCAAATTCGGATAACAATTAAATTTAAATTGTGATTTTAATGAAATATATTTTCGTTCAATATTAATTGATAAGCAAGAAAATAACTGAAAAAATTAGAAAATAAAATAAATAAGACCAGTGTGCTAACCAGGTCTCGACCTCGACTTATAGTCTCGAGGTGGGATAGTAAGAATAGTAAATGATAAAGCAACTCCCATAAAAAGTAAGTGAAATAGCATGAAAATAATGAGTGTATATATTCTTGTTAATAAATAATGATCATTACAAGTGGATGGAATCCATCGTATATAATAGAGGAGTCCTAAATATGGTGCACTTCAAATTATAGTAGGAAATCATATTAACATCTAATTAACTGTTGTAGATTGATTCGTTACAAGATTCACGCCACAATCCTCGACTAATCGCGGATGTTTTGCCTTTTCCGTTATCAAGCTATGTCGACGTCACTCGAAGTCTGCCCTTTTCTGGTCACAATCGATGTCTACCTCGATCCGGACTCGACGTCCTAGCTCTTTGATGTGGCATTCCTATCTCGACCAAAAAATGAAATCGGATAGTCAATTTCTACCATATACACTACACGCGGACAATGTTTCTTTTCATCTGCTCTCTAGCCAAGGGTCTATAGGAAAAAATTTCTCTGCTCAATCAGAATAGGATTAAGGTCTGCGTACATATTATTCTATACTTTGCTTGTGGTAACTTACTCGTTTGCTCAATCAGATACATATTATTCTATACTTTGCTTGTGGTAACTTACGCGTTTATTGTTGTTGTTATTGTTGTTATTTCTTTCACTTTACTAATATAATATATTAACTTTTTAAATATCTTTCACTTTTTAATATAATAGCAAATTGGAATTTTCGTTGGTTGAGGTTGGTAACTTGTTAACATGCCCTAGTGCTAGTAGGCCGCCTGGCTATACAGCCGAGGTCTCATCCAACTTCCAAAAGCTAAAATGGTCCAATCGTTGTTGAACGAAGAAAAATAATTGTTCAATGGTTACAAAGTTTTTTAGGCCCACAGCATATAAATTTTTTCCAAAAGTAACTTTTCTCAAACTGATTGAGTCGTCAAAAGTTGATTATTCCACGTGTCATCTCCATATTGGGTTTACTGATTACCGTCTCGTATTGGCTGCTTTGAAGAACGTTTAGGTTCCAAGGAAAAAAAATTAAGCTCTATGCTCCGAGTACAAAAGTACTATATATACACGATTAACTAGATAATTATTTACAGATAAATATATTAATAAATATTACAAACTGATATTCCGATGAAAATAATAATTAATCTACTATTACAAGTTAAAATTAAGACCACTCTCATCTGAAACAAGAAAGGTGATGCAGCAGCATAATCAATAAAGGGGAGCCAAGATTTTAAACTTATAAGTTATACTAAGTTTTACGTGGTTATTTTAAGTTAATGAGTTGTAAATTAAAAATAATTTATAATTATTCAATGAATTTCTTTTGACAAGAGGGGTTGCTCTGATGGTAAGCAAGTTCGAGTCTCCTCAAGAGTAAGGTGGGAAATTCTTGGGGAAAAGGATATTGGGGATCTATATGAAAACAGTATCTTTACCCCAAGGTAGGGGTAAGGTCCCAAAGATTTTTTTACAACAATCCCAGTAAACTTAGATGTGTTTGTTCGAGAGACCGAAACATCCGAACAGAGGCGCAACTAGGATTTCAAATATATGGATTTATGATTTTAATGGCTAAAAGTTATTGAGTTCTAAATTAATAATATATATATATATATATATATATAAAACACAGAATTCGAATTAAAGTTATTGTGTTAGACCAAACTTACTGTCAGCGTTCTACCTTCCCCCGTAGACGAATATACATCATCACATTTGAAGGGCAAGAAGATAACAGTATCTGCAAACAGATGATTTAGCTGCATCAATGTTCAAATGTTTCAATAAGGACAGCTTAATTAGTTCTCAATCGGAACTTGTTATATGGCTAAGGTAAAATATGTGTTTTAATTTCTTAATGCAGCAGCAGAAGAATTAAATTTTACCTGTTCCATTCAAAGTTCATCTGTATGATTTCTGAAGTGAGAAAATCAAAGCATGAGAAAAGGGAGAGATTACTGAAAAACCATAGGAATGGGTGGAATTGGAAAGCGATTAATCAGAAGGAAAAAGCTTTCCAACCCACCAATACCCATAGTTTTCCGGACAAACTCATCTCCCATTTCAGATCTGCTAAACTCACTCTCCCCCACCCCCAACAGATCTCTCATAACCTACTTTGTGTATGTGAATAAATGAGTGCAGAGGCGAGACTCTTTATAATGGAACCAGAAGGGCAGGTCCAGGACAAAGTGTGGTGTGGCGGAAAGGGCAAGGAAGCTGACCTGTTAATAGTTGTGGACTCTGACATTTGGATAAGCATTCTCGTACGCTTATTTCATGACTTGTTCAATACTCTGGCCCCCCCACATTTTATTGTCCTTTCCCTACCTTGGAAAATTAATCTGTTTTTCTAATATATTAAGTACATATAATATATGATGAAAGATTTCTTTGTTTTTGTAAGCGGTCAAAATCCTATGCCTCCGATTAATAAGCTTCCGCATTAGGGCAAGATCAAATTCGAGCTCGAGGGACCAGACCCGAGTTCGAAGGCAAAGCACGATGCAAATCGAGGTCGAGTGTGTTCGATCCCGAAATAATACCGTTATGAATTTGTACCAGAACGAGTTAGATTCCTGCCACGTTCCCAAAGTCATGGCGCAAATCACGGAATATATTTGTACTATTCTGTACTAGGCAATTAAACAGTTGTACCAAGAATATTCCTTATTTAGGGTTCTGATCGCTGCTGATTCGACGCTACACAATGATAGGAAGAGCGGGTCGCAATAATTTTTATCCGAATAAGTGATTCGGTATCGAATTTCTACAGGTTTTTATTTTATATCTACTTTTATAAACTAAGGGCTAAAGCTAAATTATGCTAAGAGAATATTGCTAGGTTGTAATTAATGGGAAGAAATGCACTAAGGTTGTGGCATTACCTAGGTGGCTAATTTATGGGTAGATGTTACTAAGGTTAGATTGACATATTTTGCGCTTATGCTATAACCGTTGCACAATTATACTCACTCTCACACCTCTTGGCAGAGAGAGCGATTTTGCCCAGTTGACTCTCTCGAGATCAATTGGGTAGGCCAATTTGACCAAGCAACTAGGGTTTAAGTAGGGTGATTATTCTCTCGAGATTTAACCCGTTAATTGAGACGACAATTTCTCATGGGTCCATCACAATTCCTTGTTTGATAAATTTTGGGACCATAGACTCTCTTTTTCAAGAAAAGTTAAATCCACAAAGCTAGAATCAGTTTTTACAACCACCAAATCCTTAATTAAAACATAAAATCAACCCAAATAGTAAATACTCAATATCAATCTAACCATAGATGGCAACACCCATCAATTATCCACACTAGGATTGAGCCACAACCCTGGCTAATGGGTTTAGCTACACATAATTAAAGAAGAAACTGAAGAAATAGATGAAGAACAAACATATTAATTAATTACTAAGAAGAAACTGCAATAATCTATTGTTAATGAAGACCAAAAGTGTCAAAAATGGCTACAATATCGTTCTCAGGTGCTCAGCTATGTTTCCGAAAATAAAACTTAACCTAAAATAGTAAAATGTTTTGTTTATAGTGAGCTGGAAAAACTGGACAAAAATACCCATGCGGGATCAGTGCGGACCGCACAAAAGCGATCGCGGCCGCATTGGCTCTTAGACTTCACAATTTCTCTTCTCTGAACTTGAGGGACGCGGACCGCACAAATGAGTAGTGCGGATGCGGAGGGGGTCTGATGCGGACTGTGCGGTGACGATCGCGGGCCTCATGGTCTTGACTTAGCTCTTTGACAAACTCTCTGAATCTCCTTCACGCGGACCGCATGAAAGAGGAGTGCGGTCACGGAGCTTGACCGCAGCCCACGTAAATCCTACCGCGACCGCGTGGCCTTCAACTCAAACTGACCAAGCCTCTGAATCTCCTAGTGCGGCCGCAGTCATTTTCACGCGGTTCGCACTTGGTCCTCTTCTCTCCACTTCACTTAATCTTTGACATTTGAGCAGGTTTCACTCCTTTCTGAGCCGATCGTTGACATTTCGTCACTTTGTCGATCAAGCCTGCAATTAAGCCCCATTTGTGAGCATTTCGGGACTATTTTATAGCAATTTATACTCAAAGCATAGGCAAGTAGGGACATAAACACGTTAAAATCCTAACTTATCATGTTCCCCTATTATATAAAGGGGACCCCAATAATTTGTAATACCACATAATCACTGAGAAAAGAATATACGCTTTAACTTTTTACCTATTGTTCATCAGCATTGTTCTTTAGCTCCTTTGTTCTTTCTTTATTTTTATTACTTAATTGTTCGTACTGCCTTAAGCCACCTCGATGTCACTAAGCTCAAGGTTATCGTTGCTAAGTAACATTGGTTTGATTCACTTCTATCTTTCATTTCTACTTTATATTTCTTGATTATTAATTGGTATGAAACTAAATCACATATCTTTAAAATCACTAATCAAATTTAACTGTTACTCGTATTTTCGAGGTCAACAGTTTTAATGCCATTTTGGAATCGGGAATAGGGTTGTGCATGGATCGGATTCGGATTTTGAATTTTAGATTCTAGAAAATGTAATTCGAATTCGATCCGAATACATATCGTATCGGATCGGATTTTCGGATTTCGGATCGGATTATTATCCCTCAAAGTTGCAAACTCATATTTATATTTTCTTTGAAAAATAGGCAATACAGTAAGAAAAATTCACAATTTTACAATTATGAGAGTATTATGGTGCTAATATAGCTAAATCGAGCAATTGCAAAGGTAATAACTTGGAGGAAGATGTAAAAGAAGTACTGACTGTCCGAAATTAAAGTTTAGTATTTATACATACCCTAATAATTTCGGTCGAATCGGATCGGATCAGATTAAAATAATACCAATCCGAATCCGATCCAAAATCTAAAATTTTAATAACACAATCTGGTATCCGGTCTAATCTGAAATCTGAAATTCAAAATTCGAAATTGAACGGCTCGATTCGAATTTCGAATATCCGATCCAAATAAATCGCCCTAATCAGGAATACAAGGGGTAAATGAGATTTAATTAAGCTTAATGCATATAAAAAGATAAAGTAATATCCTAAGAAGATTCTTTTACTGGAATAACGTGGGTCTAATGTTTTTGTCAGGATGAGATATTGTTGTTTGATGATGCCGATGTTAAAAGAACGTGGAAAATGCAAGTGTCGGTGTGGTGGTAGTTGATGGCCATTGTACGTTTCTTCGTGCCTTTGGCTCTCCAATCCAGTTCATTGGGAATCGATAATCCTGGGTAAACTTCAAACATTCAGGTGATAAACATAATTTACTGTACAACACAATGAGTGAAATTCCATTTGCAAAATAAAATTCAACTAAACTAGATAGTTGTGACCGCAACATACAATAATTCCATTAACTAAGTGATTGTGCTAAGGATAAGGCTGTATCCGATTCTGGTTCTGGGTCTATTTGGGTAAACGGTTCCGGTTCTGGCGGTTTCGGTTCTGGCGGTTCTCGGTTCTGGCGGTTCCGGAGCCGGAACCGGAACCATACGGTTCCGGAACCACCCGGTTCCGGTTCTGGCGGTTCCGGAACCGCGGGTCTGGCGGTTCCAGGCGGTTCCCGACGATTCCGACCTTTTTTTTTTAAAAAAAAATTAAATATCTTGTATAGTAGTGATTAGTATATTGTAGAATATATTTTTATATGGTGTACTATGTTGTTACTATAGCATATATTGTGTTTAGAAATTAGTATATATTCAAAATAAGTAGTGTATATTTTGTATATAAGTAGTATATGTTGTAGTAAAGTAGTATATATTGTATATAAATAATGTATATTGTGTAGTAGTTAGTATTAATAGTATTATGTGTTGTATGTTATATATTATATGTTATATAAATATTTTATATTCAAGGATTGATATAGAAGTAAAGACAAAGAAATATTGAGACAAATATATTCAAGTATATGATAAAAAGCATATTTATTGACCGAAATGGCATATCTTTCTTAGTCTTCCTTCCCCCAATGGAATGAGCACAACATGGTACTAATACCACCATTAAAAGGAAAAAAACTGAAAGAAGACATGCCAATGTACAAGTTACATCATAATTTATGTATTATTTCTAACAAATCTCATAAAACCTTCAAGGTTTGGAGGTGGTTGTGTTGGCGGTGGTGGAAATGAAGCTTGTTCATCACCACTTCCGGGTGAAGATGATTCTTGAGCAATTTCTGCTAGCATTTCTTCATAGCACTCATCTATTTCGGGTTGAGATTCAGCTAGCCCAAAGTTTCTTCTTTCAGAGCGGATCCAATCTCGGAAGAGCACTGATTTTTCCAAGCTGTCCCGCATCGACGCTCTATGATCTCCTATTTGTAGTCTGGCTTGACTAAATACGCTCTCCGATGCAACAGTTGACGCTTGAATGGACAGAACATCCCGAGCCATCCTTGCAAGAACGGGAAAATGCTTTTCCCTTGTCTTCCACCAATCCAAAAGGTCGAAAGATCCGTCTGGATTATCATTCTCTAGCCCCTGCGACAAATAAACTTGAAGTTCGTTTAGATGGGAAATATCATCTAAATTCTCACCTTGAGTACCCCTGAACTCCGTCCACGATTTAAGAGCTGTTAAGCCAGCAACTCTTTTAGACGATTGTGACGTGGACGAAGTAGGAGTTGGAATATTAGGCCTAGCATGCTCTAAGGCCTGTTTATAAGCATTATAAACAGTTTGAGCATTCACTGTAATTGATGCTTTCGCATCAGATAGTGTAGCCATTTCTTCTGGTGAAAGATCTAAACATTGATAAATACTAGTATACCAAAAGTTAGGACCTCATTTCCCGGAGGTTGGGTTTCGTCATCATCATCACCCTCATTTCCCTCTGATATTGGTGCATTAGGATAAAGCAAATTCATAATATCATCATCTATTCTATCACCGACTGCTATATCATGTGGAAAATTAACATCGCTAAATTGAAAACACGGGTGATCACTATCAAGTATTCCTAAGTTTTCATTAGTATTTCTAGGTTGGCTACTAGTTTGAACTTGTTTATCTTTTCTAGGTCTGGGAGCCGGGGGAGGGGTAGGATTTTGGCTACTACTTTCACCGGATTTAGATGTACCTTTTCCGAACATTTTTTTCAATGAAAATGCCATACTAATTATAATTAAGGAAAATATCAACACACAACAAATATTCTTAGCACGTAAGAGTTGAAACGAGTTTACCGGATTGACGAACAACTTCTTGAAAATTGACAATCGTTGTAATTGGACACTTGAAAACTTCAATTCAACAACGTCACAATGTTTCACGAATTTGCAACAAAAATTAAGCACTTGCACAGAAAGATTGTAAGAGAGCTTGAGAGAGATTGAGTAAGATTGATGAATTGGTGAATTAAAATGAAAGAAAGAGGGGGTATTTATAGTTGAGAAATGGGAAATTGTGTAATTATATAAAATTTGGGTTAAATTAAATTTGAGGGGTCAAATGGCTAAATTTTAAAAATGCCAAACGGCTATTTCTGCAATACCAACGTTCTGATTTTCAGAATTTAAAAAAAAAAATGGCCGTTGGGAACCGGATAGAACCGGAACCGGACCGGTTCCGGCGGTTCTAAACGGTTCCAAACGGTTCCGCCAACGGTCCGAATTTAAAAAAAACTTTTTTTTTAATATCGGAACCGTTTGGAACCGTTTAGAACCGCCTGAACCGGTCCGGTTTCGGTTCCGGTTCCGGTTCTGGCGGTTCCGGTTCCACGGTTCTAAAGGGTGGAACCGGCCCCGAACCGCGGAACCGGAACCGCGGAACCGGAACCGTATAACCGGAACCGTTTAGAACCGCGGAACCGCCATAACCGCGGTTCCGGTTCGGAACCGTTATTCGTACAGCCTTAGCTAAGGAGGAAGTTTTACTCATCCACTATAAATTCCTGAGATATCTTCATGAAATCAGTGACGGATGGGTTCCGGCCTTCCGGAACTCAATAACTTTTGCATAAATTATATATTTTTATTAAAAAATTCACTAAATCTCTAGGTATGAATTCAATTATTATTGTATATTAATTTAAGCATAGCAATAAAAAATATTAAATCCTAAATATGTCTCTACATGGAATACATATTAAGTAAATCCGCATTTTTGACTAAATGTAAGTTAAAGGGGCGGTAACTTAAGGAAATGAATGACAAATTTGCTTGACCAACGTGTATACCTTTAATTAAACTAATCATTTTTATGTAATGAGGGGTTAACCTAGTCAATGATAATAACCCTAGATTTCACATCGGTTATCACAATTGCGTAGAACACTGTTGGTAAGAGAGTAAATATTGTGTGCACTTAATATTCCAAAAGGTTTAAGTAGTGCTGGACAAATATCAAGTAGTAAATAACAATACATGGCATTAATGTAAAGAGAGGCCAAACTCAGCGTGGCCCAAAAATGACCACACCCGTGAAATACCAATAAAGCCCTTGTTTTTCTGTTTGGCTTATTTTTTCCCTCCAAAATATTTTCCTCCAAAATTAGTTAATAACTTTTAAATAGTCCAAAACATTGATCCCATAAATCATCATTCTCTCAGCATGGGAAGATAAGAAGTCTTCATATATACCGATGACAGCCTTCATATATACACTCAAGACGTTTTTTTTAAAAATACAATTATATTTTTTAAATATAATTATGTATTTTTTTAACTAAATGAAATTTATACCGATGTGAAGATCAAAGGTCTATCATACCATATACTTATGTTAAGATAGCTTTCATTAAACACATAATTCACCATTCTTTCCTTAAGCTAAACATGAATACTAATCGAGAAACTAATTTAGATCCATTAAACCCGAATAACAGTCTAGAAACTAGGTCAGATCAACTAAGGAACGCATTACACATATCACTAGGGCTGCATTCGGACGACAGTTTGATGAATGAATCGATCGACATTGATTCAGACGGCAACTTCAATGATGGAGAAAATCATGTTGACGATTCTGCTGCTCCTGCTGTTGATGATGATGATGACGACGACCATTATTTAGAGGAAAAGGGAGAAGTTGGATAGGACAGGGAAATGCCTAATGAGTTCAATTAAGAAGAACGTATAACTGGTCCAATTACTGGGATGCAGTTCAGTAGTAAGGATGTTCTGTTTGGTTTTTACAAAGAACATGCAAGATTATCAAGTTTTTGCATTGTCAAAAGAACATCCAACAAAAAAGGTGGTGATATTGTTAGGTATGTGCAATATGATTGTGATAGGTCTAGGAAACCAAGGAATAAGCATGTTACCAAGAGGAGGAACTGTCGTGCTAGAATAAATGGAATTTTGGAGGATAATGGTTCATGGCGTATTTCAAAAGTGGTAAAAAAAATGTAATCATCAATTGGAACCAGCACTATCGTGATTAATGGCTGGACACAGATCGCTTAGCAAGTCTCTTAAGAGAACTCTTGCCGCTAAAGATATTGCTGGCTTAAGACCCTTAAAATATAAGAGTCGCTGAAGTACTTGCTGGTGGCCCCGAAAATCTAGGTTGTACACCAAAGAACTACAGAAATTATGGCATACCTTGAATCTAGCCTGCAATCCTTTCGCACTTCCGAGTACTTGGACTCCCTGATGGAACCTTAGTCAGTAGCTTGTCTATTTCTTCACTCACTGCTTCGTTGATGGCGGCGTTGAATTTTTTTCTTGCCTGCCGCACGGGCGGGTGCAATGGGTCGGCGTTCGGTTCGTGGGAGGCAATTTCTCGTGGAATTCCTAGCATATCTGCATGGGAAAAAGCAAATAGGTCTGCATGGTTAGATAAAAATTCATGGTACTTACCTGGATTTGAAGGTCGTGGCCTATGTAAGATTTCTTTGCGGGGTCGTTGTTGTTTAACTAGACGGGGTCGAGGTCTTCGACTGTAACCTTGCTAGCCTCGATGTCATCGGGATCTTTGGTAGCGCTCTCTGTCGGGCAGACTTTAGTCCCCAACAGCGCTGATTTCTATGCTTCAGCACTTGCTTCCTTGAGTTGCTTGGTGTGTGTGTAATCTTGAGCTATTTTATAGCACTTTTGGGCGGTACGCGGCTCACCCCGTATGTTGTGCACTCCCCATGTGGTTGGGATTTCTATCACTTGATAAAAACTGGAGGGGACGACCCTCGTGGCATGTATCCATAGGCATCTGATAATGGCGTTGTATGTCGTTTCTTGGTTCATTACGTGGAAAATGGTTTCCACCGTAAGTCCTCCTGCCAGAACGAGCAGCGTTACCTCGCCAGAGGTTCTTTCCACTGCATTATTAAAACTAGTTAGTGTTATGCAGCGTGGAATTATCTTACCATCGAGTCCCATAAGTGCAAGGACTCTTGGATGAATGATACATACGACGCTGCCATCATCGACCATGATCCTTTTAACATCAGTATCTACTATGCGTAAAGTAATAACTAAGGCATCATAATGAGGAAGACAATATCGAAGGTGATACTATCTTCGAAGTGTCATAGCGTTCATGAGCGATACTTCGCTTTAACTTGTGAATGGTGGTGAATTTGACGTGATTGACCACCGAGTCATTGTCGTTCCCAATGATCATGTTGATGGTGCGTGTTGGTTAGGGCGGCCTTGGCGGGCCGAGAGGTTGTTCCCGCCCGCATGCGAAGTTGAGCTTCCCTTTTTTGCAGAGCAGTTCTTTCAAGAACCCTTGATTTTGGCATCTGGAACACCTCCTGTAGGAGGCCTATGCAGTCTTTTGTTCTGTGCCCCCGTTCCTTGTGGAACTCGCATAGGGCATTTGATTTTCTAGTGGCGGGGTCGGACTTCATCTTTGCTGGCCATTATACTTTGTTGCCCAGCTTTTCCAGTGCGTACACTACTTCTGAATGAGATACACAAAAGTTATGTGCAGATAATGAAGGGGGCATACCTCTGCCATTCCTTAATGGGGCGACATGTCG
Source organism: Nicotiana benthamiana (assembly GCA_034376525.1). Taxonomy (NCBI): domain Eukaryota; kingdom Viridiplantae; phylum Streptophyta; class Magnoliopsida; order Solanales; family Solanaceae; genus Nicotiana; species Nicotiana benthamiana. The sequence continues at coordinate 104,511,768 of CM067335.1, read as the reverse complement.
TTGTAAGGCCTCCACGTGCCTTGGCGGTGGCGGATGCGAGGATCTAATGTATGGTTGGTGTCTTTTCCTGTTGAGGCGTGGGACTTGTTCCTGTCGTCCCTCGCTACGTCGGTCCCTTCGGATTTCTGTGTGAACCGTCGTCAATCGCCAGGTTGGGCCGTAAAGGTCGTCGTCATCTCCACGTACCTCGGTGCAGTAGCCATTGTGTATTTCATCCCAGGTGGTGGGGGGATATTTCAGACGGCTGAGTACTTTCTTGGTTGCCTTTGAGCCGTCTCTGCTGAGTCCATTCTGAAAGGTTGCGACTGCCATGCCTACGTACACGTTTGGTAGGCTCATTCTGACCCTGTTGGACCTAGCTAAGAACTCCCTGAGTCCTTCTCCCGGGGTCTGTCGTACAGCAAAAATGTTGTTGACCTGTGCTTCCACGTTCCTTGCTCCTGCGTGGGCGGTGGCAAATTTATCCGCCATTTCCTCGAATGTGAAGATGCTTTTGGCCGGTAGCTATGAGTACCACGTTAGGGCCCCTCCTGTTAGTGTTTGCCGATCTTCATCAGAAGTATGGATGGTACCTGCTCTTTTGATAGATCGTTGCCTTTGACAGCAGTAATATAGTGAATAAGGTGGTCCTCGGGATCTATGGTCCCATCATATTCCATCAAGTAAGGGGCATTTTGAAGGTCTACGGGATGGGGTATGGCGCGGCTCCTTTCGTGTAGAGTTGTTCCACGAAACTCCCAACGTCACGCATTAGTATTAACTTGGGCGCACCTGGGATTTTATTCACCCTTTCTTGGTGCTCCTTCATCTGGTCACGAAGCGACCTATTTTCATTTCTATTTCTTCCATCTTTTTTAGGATGGCTGTGAGTGTGCCGCCGTTAGCTTGAGCATCGACGGGCACGTTGTTCGTTCTCGTGACTTCGAGTTCACCTTCGGCTGCAACATGATCTGTTGCTGAGGTGCATCTACCATTTTGAGGTGGCCTTTTGGCTAGACTGCTCAGAGTGTTTGTCAGCCACTCTTCCAGTAACCTTTTTACCTCCGGGGGTGCTTCTTTAGTTGTAGATGTTGAGACATCTCTTTCTCGTAGAACCACCAGATCTTTCGACGGGGAAGGTAGTATTTTCACGCTTATCAAGGTACTGGGGGTCGCGTGTAGGGCATCTCCTTCAGCAGCAGCATTGAGAGGGCCTGTGAGATTCGTTCTAACATCCAAGATAGCTTTCAATCTTGCGTTGTTCTCAGCCATTTCAAGTCGTAGAAGGTAGTTTTTTGAAGGATCTCTAGAAGCAAACTACAACTTTGATTCTCGAAATCCCCACAAACGGCGCCAAATTGTTTGGTTAAAAAGTTATGCGGGTACTTAATAAGCTCTAAAACAATCAAAAATAATGAGAGTTAATCGGAATCAAGAGTAATATGGGTTAGAGAATATAGTATGACTGAGATCTGTGATTATAGTGTAGATAATAAGAACAATAAGACAAGTAGTTAGCTTTACACAAGAGAGAGAGATAGAGAATCAGATATAGAGATAGAGAGAGAGAGAGAGAGAGTTGCATATTTTGCAATAGCAAAATACACATGAGTCTTTACAAAGGGAAGGTCCCTTTTATATAATAAGGGACCTTCTTCGAAATAATCAAAGAAAAGTACAAGGGTTGGTGGCCTTAGTGTACGAGTGTCAGAGCTCGAAACGACGTCGCAGTGAGTCATGTCACTCGGTCCGTCTGATAACTGAGGCCGACCTTACTTGGGTCGACCATAATTGGGCTGCTCTCTTCACTGAGGGCGTACGTAAATAACGTAGGAACGTGGGGAACCAAATTTGCCCAATACAATGTCAATTATCACATTACAATGCATATTTGACAAATTTTAGCTCACCACAAAATGAAACAACAATGTAAACAAAATACCTGGTTGGACAAAGAACTCGAGTAAACGGACTAAATGCAGAAGCAAAATCAACTGAAGCTCAGCAGTTCCAGAAATAGCCGAATCAGCGGAATCGAACAGAGATTTGAGTTTAAATCAAACTCTCAGCTTCGAAACGAATTCTACAGCTTTACCAAGCTATTAGAGCAAAAAGATAGATTTTCTTGGATACTATAAAAAAATATAAGGACCTTCAATCAAAGATCGAACAAATCGCAACACAAACAGATATTAACATGAAGCTTGAACAGCTAGACCGAAACTCGAACGAGATACCGTCGCCAACCGAAAAAATCAAAACTGCACATCGCTTGGATTTGGAAGAAGTTTACTGGTGAGATCTAAAAATGGGTAGGTAATGGTATTGTAAATGGATCTGCTATGGTGGCTCTAATGGAGATAAAAGTTACATAATAGTGGCTTTACTTTGGTGAAGAATAGATGGATTAATGGAAGGGAGCCGACGAAGCCGCTTCTATGGGTAATGTTTATAAGATTTGATTGATCTCCTCGTTGTTTATTTTAGCTCCTTAGTTCTTATAGGTGTAGAGTCTCTGTTTCCATTTTGTAAAATTTGTCAATTAGTTTTTAGGTCATATTTTGCTAAATACTTAGGGTCATTTTATTTATTTTTTATCTCAAAAAAGAGTCTAGAAGGATCCTTAAGCTACGCAATGATTTTTTTTAATTTTTTTAAAATAAGATAAAAATACTACACAATGGCAAAGTTAATCTTAATTAATTAAACTAGACATGAAACTATATTTTTTCGAAATTATATAAAGATAAAAATAAGGTACTATTCTTTATTTTTTAAAAAAAAATTTATGAAAAATGCATAAACTAATTTTTTTTTTTTTTGTAATTTTTATGTTCCTTGTACTAAAATAAAGTAAAAGCGTCAAAATTAATTAAAATTGCGCTATTAAGCCTAAATTAAATATTTACATGCTAAAATATAAAAGATCTTGGGAAGAGTAAAAAATTACATGTCTACAAATACTTGGCTTATCTTATTTCTCACGCATACTGGAAGTTTCGTCCAACTCATATGATCTCAAATGCTACTTTTTGATTTTTACTCCCCCTTCATTAGCCACGGTTAGTGCCACTTTCTTTTGGAGTTCATACAATTTTGTTGTGAAAAAGGAGCCGGCGGAAAAGTGGCCGAAAATGGTCACACGCGCCTGACGCGTGTCCGACAGCGGCGGCGCGTGGGTGGGGTCTGGTGGCGCGTGAGGCACAATACGGCGCCGGAAAATTGCCAGGGGGTACGCCTAATGTTGTGTGCCTCGATGGCGTGGGAGGTGACAAAGTCCGATTACCGTGGGTCGTCGGAACAGATCTCCGACAGCATAGTAGGTCAGAGAAGTCAAGAGAGAGGAGAGAGAGAAGAGAGGAGAGAGAGAAAGGAGAGGGAGGGGGGGACTTACCTGTCGGGAGGGGGGGCTTACCGGCAGTGGATGCTTCAGCGGAGGAGCGGAGGAGCGATATCGATGGAGAGATCGATGAGAGAGAAAGAAAGAAACAATTCTCAGATTTATCCATCATAAGCATGATGCAAAAATTGAGTTCCTATGAATCAACTTTTCCACAGCTATATCTCTTACCAACCAAACCATCTTTCTGATGTAGGCATCATTGTATTATGAATAAGATAGAGTTTAGGAAATTGAGTTCTCACAACTGAGCTCTACCACACGTTCTAGAGTAAGAAGAAAGAGTGACAGTCCTGAATGCCTTGTAGCCTCCTGCTTATAAGTGTGGTGCACGACACAACCATAATCAAGACTCTACTAGACATGGCTTGTAGACTCTCTAGGACGGAACTGATCTAATGTCACTTTTATCCCGACCCAAACCGATGAGCCGCAACTGGCACCCGATACATTATTCAATCGAGTACCAAGACCCGTATCTTTTTGTATCATACTATCATAGATAACTGAGCCGCAGAGGCCGCTGTGAAATAGGTATAATCTAACATGTAATACTAACTTATAAATAAGACACATGGGCCTTTAAAATCAACATAACCACTCGTATCCTGAACATAGGCCGACAAGGCCATACAATTATTTATGTACATGACATTTGTCTACAAGCATGTAATAATACATACTTTCATAAAGTTTGGGATAGAGTACCGCCATACAAAACAATATACGTCTAGGTAATACTAACCAAACAAGCAACTCAGAAACAAATGGAGCGCACCAACATTATTCGATGAGCTGATAGTTTACTTGGAGGTCTCTTGACCTGTCTATTGGGACTTGCGGGCATGAAACGCACTGTCCCCAGGCAAAAGGGGCGTTAGTACAAATAATATACCGAGTATGTAAGGAATAAAAATCAGTAAATAATAGACACAAGAGAAACATAGAGTAAAAGACTCGACATGTACATTTGCATAGATCTGTGAATTAATTTATTTTTATAACGTCATGCATATGCATATAAATATCATACCATGCATAGGTATACGTGTCATAACATCATTAAGCCTCTTAGGGCATCCCATCATCTAATTTAATCCAATGTGGTTAAATTATCAACGTATACCAGCTGATCAGGTGGTCGTGCACATATAATGCTGTAACCTTTCTCCATATCCCATATAATATACATATACACATATATAACTCCATCTGGTCATGGGTCAATGTACATGTATAAATGCACGAAATGCATAAGAAATACATTAATAAAATTTTCGCACAATGCCACAAAAATAATATGCCTTTTGGATAACCTTTATAAAATACGTATTTTTCCGTGACCTATGAACAGAAGATATAATAATAATTCACATAGAGAATCAAGAATATAGACACCCCTAGTATTTCTATGAATAGAGTCATTTATGAAAGTTGCGTATTTTGCTCGTTTTATTTGTATTATTTGGATCATGCAAAGGGGAAAGAAGGGATAGCCCTAATATACCTTAGTCGATTCTATGGACAATCCCTCTAACACCCGTTAATTACGATAAAACATGTGACGGCAAGATCGAAGTAAGAAAAAATTCGTATGTTATTCTTGAGAAAGGATTGCATCATATTCCTTTAGAATCGCAAAATCTCATGCTATATAGTAAAAATGGTCTATGTACAAAATGTTTTGAAGCAATACATAGCTATTGCAATCCATGAATTTTGCTAAATCTTATTGACGTGAAAATGTTATAATTCAAGAGCTTTTGGGATTTTGACGTGAAAAGGTTGCAACTCAAGAGCTTTTGGGATTTTTGACGTGAAAGGGTTACAATTCAAGAGCTTTTGGGTTTAGAGTCATACCATTCAAGGATTGGAATTACGGAAAAATGATAGTATAAAGTGATGATTAGGCACCAACATTTAATTGTGACATCTTGCAAATTTGAATTCAAGATTCACTCAAGAATTATGTATTGCTGCCACGTGGGAAACATTTAGGCTTATCCAACATTAGCCACTTAATTCCTTAATTGATTTGTTAACTTACGGGGATTAATTTGGGTATATTTATTGATTCTAATAATTCTTTGAGTTGTGGATATATACTAGATAGTGATTCTAGTTGTTTTGATGGTTTGAATGACCTATTTACTTATGAAGAATCATTGATTGAGGTTGAGGAAAGCGTAAAGGTTGCATTTTTATGTGATTTTATTAAGTTTGATCCATTGATTCCTATTGTTCATGCTTTTTATTTTCAGGATCATTCTCTATTGGTGTTACTTATTTGGAGGTGAATTGAGTGGTAAAGTTTCAAGTTTTAGGACATTTGATTCTTTCTTGTTTGATTGTGAGATGGAAACTTTTGAGTTTATTTGGATTTACCATTCAAAGGTTCCATTTTTGAGAAGTCGTTGAGATTACTAATGAGATTAATTTGGAAGCTAAACTTTTTGAAAAAGAAGAATGTTCTTTACTTGGTGTAAACTTTCTAACTTATTCCACTCATATATTTGATAGAGCTAATTTGTTCCACTAAACTAGTTCTTTGAGTTTAAAGCAAGTTGATAACTTTCATATGGATTGGTGTTATGAGTTTAAGAAAAAACATGTTAAATCTTTCTTGGATGATTATATTTTTAAAGCCAAGAGGTTTGTTTTGTTTCAACATACCATTCTTATTCTTGATTTCTCATATCGACTTGAATTCAAGAATGACTTGTTTATTTGTCTTATGCTTATGCTTTGATCTGATAAAGCTATGAGAGTTAATACTTTTCTTGAATATTCTTATATTGGGGTACATTTGATGTGTAGATTGGAGGCATTTCATGATAATACTCATATTTTGGGTAGCTTTTATGCTTTGTTTTGTGCATAGGTATCATTAGATTTTAGTTTGAATTGTAGATTTATCATACTTATTGGTTTGGAGGCTTGGATTAATCATAAATTTACTAAAATATGGTTGATTTGTTAGTTTGAGGCACTTGCTTATGTCAAAGTTAAAATTTTACCAATGAAGCTCCCTTTCTTTTGTTTAAAGGTCCAAATTCGAGGACGAATTTCTTTTAAGGGAGGGATGATGATACAGTCAAGATAGCCATCTAGTGTTGGAGGCTATTTTTATATGGGACGGCTACATATATAATTTCATCAATAATCAAAGACTATACTACATTTGGTGGCTACATTTATAATATTTAGCTCCCTAGCATAAATAGCCCTTAAGACTCTCATTTTAGGGTTAGCTTATTTTGATATTATGAATGAAAACTCGTTGAGAGTGTTTAGGATGAATTCCTATATTGGTTGATTACTTGTTAAGATGAACTTGCAAGGGGATTGCTTCCCCTTGAGGGTTGTTCCTATTGTTTTGGGTCAATTAATTCTTAAATTGATTGGGTATATATTTATTTCAAATATTGTTTTAATTTCCTTAGTTGGTTATCTACTAAATCCCTATCTTTCTATCATTTTATTTGTGTTCTTATTTTTTTGCTTCCGCATACGTATCAGTACCAAATTGATAATTCGAGTCAAAGTAGAGGGGAAACCCTCGATTTGTCATTTGATCTGATTTGATTAGGTATTGGAAAATATAAACTGATCACAATTGGTTTGGATTAGTTTTAACAAAAAAAAGATAGAACCGAACCCAAACCAACCCGATAGTACATTTGTATAATTTTTAAAAATATTATATACATATAAATATGTAATACCCCGGCCGGTTGTTTCATGAGTTACTGCTCCGTTTTTACCATTTCTACTTCTTATTGCCTTGTTCAGCTGTATTATGTATTATTGTGTTGGTTGGCTCAGGTTCGAAGAAGTTTTCGTAAGGTTTGAGACACTTAGTCTCTTTTGAGTAAGCTTAAGTAGGCAAAGTCAACAAGCTGTTGACTTATGTGAAAAAGCACTCGGGTGTAAATTTCGATGGTTCAAATAGCTTCGGGAGATGATTTGGGACTTAGGATTGTTATCGGAACGTATTTTGGAGGTCCATAGTACGTTTAGGCTTGAATTGTCGAAATTGGAATCTTGGCGAATTTCGATTGATAGGTGAGATTTTGATATAGGGGTCGCAATGGAATTCCGAGAGTTGTAGTAGGTCCGTTGTGTCATTTTGTAATGTGTGTGCAAAATTTCAGATCATTCCGACGTGGTTTGATAGACTTTTTGATCAAAAGCGGAATTTGAAAGATTTTTGAAACCTTAGGCTTCAATCCGATGTGTTCTGGTTGATTTGATATTGTTTGAGGTGTTTTGAAGATTGGTATAAGTTTGGATAATGGTATATGACTTGTTTGTGCTTTTGGACGAGGCCTCGAGCACGGGGTAATTCGAATGGTTGACAGAAAGTTAAGAATTGCGAATTTGCAGCTGAAGCTGAGTATGCTATCAGAACCGTACTCGCGGCTAGGGTACCGCAGGTGCGGGCTCGGAGAAGCGCCCAGTGGGTCGCAGATGCGGAAATGGCCATGGGAGCTGGAACCCATAAGCGACTGCTTGAGTGTACATGCAGTATCGCATGTGAGGAGTGGGCGTTTTAAGTGAAAAACGTAGATGCAATGAGCATGATCGCAGAAGCGGTAGCGCAGAAGCGGAATTGGGCCGCATGCTCAAAAACCCTAGGGCAGAAAGTATATAAACCCTCCTTTGCGATTTTTAGCCTTTCTTCACCATTTTTACATTGATTTTGGAGTTTTGGGGGGATTTTGGAGAAGGAATCAAAGGGAACTTCATTGAGGTAACATTTTTAATCATAAAACTCGTTCGTATGGTGTTATTTCATTGATTAGGCTTGAAATTTATGGAACATTATGGGTAAATATTAAAGAAACTAGGGCTTGAGAATGGAGATCTTTGAGTAAGGGTTTGATGGGTCATTTGTGGTCGAGTTTTGGTACTTTTGATATGAAAGAACTTGTGGAGTGATATGGATTCTATTGATGCAATTTTTATCGGATTCCGAGACGTGGTCCCGGGGGTTGGATTTTAGTTCATTTTGGAAATTGTGTTGTAATTTGATTGCTTCGAGTGGGCTTTGTTCCCTTAGCACATTTTGATGGTTATGTACTGATTTTGGTTAGATTTGGAGCATCTAGAGGCCGGTTCGAGAGCCAAAGGCATCGCGGGCTAGGGTTCGGACCGGTTTGAGATAAGTAATGATTGTAAATATTGTCCTGAGAGTATGAAATCTCGGATTTCACATCGTTGTGCTATTTTGAGGTGATACACACGCTAGATGACGAGTGTGGGATCGCGCACCATTGGGGATTGTTACATAGTCTGTGTAGTATGACTGTTTAACTGGGTACTCGATTGAAAATTGTTTGTTATATCATGTTTTGGGTTGAATACCATATTTGGGCCTCGTGCCAACTATTTTGGACCCTTAGGGGATTTTTACTACTATTCCTTACTGTTTTGGCTTTATATTTGTACTCAATCATGCTATATTCTACTGCTTTCATAACTCAGCCATGTTTACTCTGTTTTGACATCTTAAATAATATTTTGGGTTGAGCATCATATTACTATGACTGAGTGGCTTTTAAAGATTTCTGACTGAGTAGGGCCGATGGCCTGTGTTGTGAGGTTATCATGGGATCGAGCTGCACGTCGCACTGGTATTGTGTTGATTCATGATTTTTAGGCCGATGGCCTGAGTTGTACGCCATGAGTTGGCTTGATATGAGGTAGAGAGCCTATTTGAGTATGCCACGAGATGACTTGTTTTTATGTTTGGGTCGTTGGAGGCCCCTCCCGGAGTATGTACACCCCCAGTGAGCATGGGTACCCAGTTTGTGACATGATATAGCCCGAGGGGCTGATGCTGTTCCTCTATTATTGCACGAGGGGCTGATACGAGAGATTGTGAGATAGCTCGAGGGGCTGATAAGAGAGATTGTGAGATAGCTCGAGGGGCTGATTCTGCTGGTATTTGTCTTAGGGGCTAATTTTATGTGTCTATCTTTTCTCATTGCTTTTCATTCACTCATTTAACTGCTAAAAGATGTTTTAAAGAGGTTTTTACTGAACTAAGGTGTTTTCACGAGGTTTCACTATTTTATTACATTGTATTGGTTTTATCCTGCCTCTTTGTAGCATTTTGATGTGTTTTACGTGTTTTCTTATCGCTCAGTTGTCTTTACTTTTATTACTTACTGAGTTGGTGTACTCACATTACTCCTTGTACTCTGTGTGTAGATTCTGGAGTCTTGGGTACTGCTAGGGAGGGCTGATTGCTTCTAGCAGGCTGTTCGGAGTTCACTAGGTAGCTGCTCGGCATTCGCAGCCTAGTGCTTCTCCCTCTTATCTTACTTTCCTTTGTACGAGTTTTGTAATAGACTGCGTAGTCTCTTTCACACTCTCATACTATGTTTAGATGTTCATGACTGGTGACACCCCGATGTCGGGCTGTGTTTGTTTCCGCATTTGTTCTATTTCACTTTACTTTGGAATTTCTCACTTATTAATGACTTAATTAGAAATTACATAACTGTTAATTGGTATTGATGGTTTGTGTCAGCTGGACTTGTTTCACGATAGGCACCATCACGACCGGGTCCGATTTAGTATCATGACAAAACAGTTATAACTATATTGCAAAACACTTTTTAACAATTTTATTTTTTAACATATTACTTCAAGTTTAGACATAACATTTTGAATGGTAAATAAAATTTATAGCCCATAAATGTAGTAACTCAAGTAAATTTCAAATCAATACTAATGCTAAAAAAAATTCAATTCAACACTAGGAATGATAATAGTATTGGATATCTAACTTTTAATTTTACATTACATAATTTAATATATCTGCTTAATTAATAATACTTATTAGATATACTTATTTTAGCATGACCAATAAAGTATTTTTTTAGATTATGTTAATTATTATTATGACTTATTAAATATCAATATCTGGTTTATGCAATTTTATTATTTTTGTTATAGAATGTTTTAGTTAATGCTATGATTTATCCCATATTATTATGTTATTTCTTCAAAAATACATTATATAGTTGTATCTTACTAGTACTAAGAAATATTTGGAGCACAAGTTACATATTTTGTGCTATAAAGACTTTACCAACAAAACCCGAAAAGTCAAAAAAATCAAAAACCCAATAAAAACCGAGATCAAAAACCCTGACTTTTTTGGTTTGGTTTATAGATTTAAAATCCGATACCATTGATTTGGTTTGGTAATTAAAAAATTCGAACCAATCCGACCTATGTACACCACTACCTAAGAGATAGGGTCGCCACGTTCACTACTTTAAACTCTCGATATAAATTTCAAATATTACACAATCTGGACAAGGAGTTTTTAAGGAGCGTGACCGGAATGATTTTGGAGGTCCGGGGTATATTTAGGCTTGAATTAGCGAAATTGAAATTTTAGCATTTTTTGGTTGATAGGGGAGATTTTTATATAGGGGTCAGAATAGAATTTCGGAAGTTGAAGTAGGTCAGTCGTGTCATTTGTGACGTGTGTACAAAATTTCTGGTCATTTGGACGAGGTTTGATAGACTTTTTTATCGAAATCGAAATTCAAAAGTTTTTGGAATTCTTAGGCTTGAATCCGTGGTTGATTTGATGTTTTTATATTGTTCTGAATGTTCCAAAGGTTGAAACAAGTTTGAATGATGATATGAGATATGTTGGCATGTTTGATTGGGGTACCAAGGGCCTCGAGTGAGTTTTGGGGGGTAAACGGATCAAGTTCATGTTTGAAAAAGTTGTAGATTTTTCCTTCAGTTCTATTGCAGATATTTCTTCTTTGCGATCACGTGAGGAGGCTCGCGATCGCGTAAATTATTTCTTTGGGGAATCCAGTTTGTTCTTCGCATTCACTTACTTGGAGCTGTGATCGCGAGAGTTGTTCAGGTAAAGAATCGTGAATGCGTGGGTTAAGGCGCGTTCGCGTAAGGTTAAGTGGACCAGAGGTTGACCACGCGTTTGTTCATCGCGAACGAGATCCTTGGTTCGCGATCGCGTAGGTATATGGTTGTTATGTATCACGTTCACGTAGAGTAAATTCTGAGTCAGTAAAGTTTGTGCTCCGCGATCGCGATGGTCTTTTGGGGATCGCGATTAAGAAATTTAATCGCTGGCAGAATGTCTACAAGACAATTTTCACAATGTTTGGCTATAGTTCACCATTTTTGAGTCTGTTTTGGAGCTTCTTGGGCGAGAGTGAAAGGGGAATTCAAGATAACTTCTTTGAGGTAAGATTAATGAACCTAAAACTCGATCCTATGTTGATTCTTACTTGTTTAAACATGAAATTAGCGGAATTTGAAGACTAAAATTGGGGAGTTAGGGCTTGAAATTGGAGACTTTGATTTGAGGATTTGAAGGGCCGTTTGTGATCAGATTTTGATGTTCTTGGTATGTATGGACTATGGGAGGATAAGGTTCTATTGATGTGACTTTTATTGAATTTCGAGATACGGGCCCAGGGATCGGGTTGGACCAATTTCGAGATTTTTGATATAATTTGATTATTTACGCATGGGCTTCTCCCCTTTGCGTATATTGATGTTGTAATTCTGATGTTGGATAGATTCGACGTGGGTTGAGGACAAGTCAAGAGGCAAGGGCATCGCGGAGCAGTATTTCATCCGGTTTAAGGTAAGTAACCATTGTAAATCTGGACCTGAGGGTGTGAAACTCAGATATCTCGTATTATTTTGATAAATGAGGTGGCACACATGCAAGGTGACAAGCGTGTGGGCGTGCACCTATAGGGATTTGTGACTTGGTCCATCCCGTAGCGGCTACTAAGCTGCGTATTTGATTTAAATCTTATAATATTCTGTATTTTAGAGATTGATACTATGTTTTGGGTTGTACGCCATGTTTGGGGCCCTATGCCGACATGTTTAGACCCTTAGGGGTATTTTTACTACTTTCATCACTCTATTTATATCCTCAGTCATATTTTTACCTGTTTATTGTTTAAATCAAATTTCATTACTCTACTTCTTAATATGTGAAAACTGTTTGGGTTGAGTTCCCTGATTTCCACTGTTATGCCTGAGTGGCTGTGAGGTTAATGACTGAGAGAGGTTGACGACCTAATAATGAGGATTTATATATATATATATATATATATATATATATATATATATATATATATATATATATATATATATATATATATATATAATATGGATCGGGCTGCACGCCGCAGCAGTACTTATATGGATCGGGCTACACGCCGCAACGATATATATTATATCGGGATGCGCGCCACACCAACATGACGTTTGGGCTGTATGAGGCCCTCCGAAGTCTATACATCCCCCAGTGAGCATAGTCGACAATAAATTATGGATCGCGTTGCACGCCACATCGGTTATTACTATTATTATTATTATTATTATTATTATGAGATATCTACTGAGCCGGGGTGCTGAGTGTGAGTATTGATTGACGAGAGCTGAGTCAGGAGTGACTGAGAGGCTTGCTCGAGAGGCTATACTTATGAGTGGTACCTTGCCCGAGGGGCCCGTTATGATATTTTGCTATTTTCACTCTTCTTTTTATACTGAGCCTCTGTTGAAAAATATTAAATAAATAATTTCAAACTATTTTAATTGAATCTGAAGTTTTATGAGGTAACCGGCTATTGAACTGCTGAGTTGGACTTAATATTTCTGTTGAAAACTCTTATATGATTTTTAGCTGCTCGTGACTGCACTCATATTTTATTTACTTTAGTTACTTACTGAGTTGGCGTACTCATGTTACTCTGTGCACCTTGTGTGCAGATCCAAGTGCCCGAGCATCAGAGTGAGAGTTTCCAGCACTCTCAGAGCTTTATCGTAGATCGCAAGGTAGTTGCACGACGTTCGCAACCCTACCTTCCTACTTCTTATTTTAGTATTTTATCGTTTCAGACTAAATTTGTATTATTTAGATAGTGTCTTAGTTGTATTTAGAGGCTCATGACTAGTGATACCGAATTGTTAGGTTGTGTTTTTTTGGTAATTAAATCTTGTTGTATTAATCATCAAAGGTATTTCTTTACAAAGCCATAGTTCAGCTATACACAGCTGACTATCATGTATAAAAAAAACCTAGCTAACATCTACATTTACTATACCTATAGTTCTAATTACAGAAGATAATGCAGAAGGTGTAGGCTAACTTTAGGGGGACTCCTCACATGACATGTATAAGCAATGCTTCTGAGTAAATGTCTACTGGAACATGATGTGTGCTTGAACAATCTTGAGTTTCTCTCTAACCAAATATTATACAGCATTTCAGCAAAGACCATTTTGATCATTTGAGCTCGACCAGATTTTCCTTTAGACTTGGTTATGATCCACTGTATGTATTGCTCCCAATTTTGGTAATTGGCTTGAGTTACTCCAATCCACTGCAAAGTTTGGTGTCTCAGCAAGGAAGTGAATGAGCATGAGAAGAACAGATGATCCCTAGTCTCCTTATCTTGTTGACATAATGCACATGTGTTGTCCACATTGATTTTCCACTGTTCCAGTCTATCCTTTGTAGGCAGCCTATTCTGTAATATCAGCCAGAGGTTGAAGACTGCCTTAGGTCTAGCATAGTTTTGGATAGTTAGATTATTCCATACTACTCTTGGCAATTGTCCAATCTGTTGTAAGTAAAGTTTCTTGATAGAGCAAGCTGGTTGTTGCAGCATCTGTGAATGCTGCAATGTAACAGTAGCAGCAATGATCTTCCTAACCATCCAACTGGCTTGGTTAGGAATGGTTAAGAACTGTAATTGTTGCTGTTTTATGTACACCGAATGCATCCATTTCACCCATAGAACATCTTTCTTGTTGGCCAAATCCCACCCAAGCTTGGTGATTGCAGCTTTGTTCCACATTAGCAGATTCATAACATTTAAACCCCCAGCAGACTTAGGTAGGCAGACCTTATCCCAGGCTACATATGATTTTTTGGATATGTTGGTTGATCCTGTCCAAACATAGGTTCTACAGACTGCATCCAGCATCTTTAGTATTTTTGAAGGAATAAGGAAAAGCTAAGCCCAGTATGCTTGTATACCAAAAATGACTGACTGCACCAGCTGAACTCTCCCTGCATAGGATAATTTCCTAGCAGTCCAGGATGTGATCCTGGCAGTAATCTTATCCTCCAATGGTTGCCATTGTAGTAATGACATTTTCTTGGCAGATATAGGAACTCCCAAATACTTGAAAGGTAACTCTCCATATGCATAACCAAGATGATTAGCAATGTGTTGTTGTGCATCAGGAGAAATACCTCCAAAATAGATAGAGCTTTTACTCAGATTAGCAGTCATGCCAGAAGCCTCAGTGAATTGAGAGAAGTATCTGAACATGGTTGTGACAGCTTTCAAGTCTCCTTTGGCAAATAACAGTAGGTCATCTGCAAAGCTAAGATGAATAATATTTAACCTTTTGAAACCAGGATGGAATAAGAATTCTGGATCTTTCATTAGTTCCACAAGAGCCCTGCTAAGGTATTCCATCACTATAGCAAATAGGAAGGGAGAGACTGGGTCACCTTGTCTCAAGCCTTTAGCTGCTTGGAAAGGTGCAGTAGTTTCCCCATTAACCATGATTGTATAGCTCACTGTTTGGACACATTCCATAATCCACCTTACAAACCTGCCTGGGAAGTGTAAGGATTCCGTCACTTGGTTCAAGAAGATCCACTCAATAGAATCATAAGCCTTCTGTAAGTCTATTTTAATCATGCACCTAGGGGATACATGGGTTCTAGCATAGTGTTTGATCAGCTCATGTGCTAAGATAACATTATCAGCAACCCTCCTTCCTGGAATGAACCATGTCTGGGAATCACTGATGATACTAGCCATGCATTTCTGTAATCTGTTGGCCAGTATCTTAGATATGATTTTATATAAAACTGAACAACAAGCAATTGGACGAAATTCCTTGACTGACTGTGGGTTAGGAACTTTAGGAATCAGTGTAAGGGAGGCATAGTTAACTGGTTTATACATTTTGCCAGATTGGAAGAAATCCAGAACTGCCCTGGTGATCTGGTTGCCAATGAGCCACCAGGTCTGTTTAAAGAAAACAGCATTGTAGCCATCAATCCCTGGTGCTTTGTGATCACCAATGGATTTTAGGCTATCTAGAATCTCATCAGTAGACACATCTGCAGCTAGCTGCTGCTGCTAATTATGAGTGAGCTTTGGACCATTATCCATGTATGACCTATTAATTGCTGGTACGGAGGCAGCTGATGACCCCATCAAAGACTTATAGAAGTTCCTGATTTCATCTCTAATGTCATCTGGATTGGTAAGTGTGGTGCCTCCTGCAGTAACCAGTTGAGTAATGCTTTTGTACTGGTTCCTTTCTTTTAGCACAACATTAAAATACTTATTGTTTGAGTCTCCCAGTTGTATCCATTTGGCTCTGGATTTCTGTTGGAGGATACTTTCTTCAATCATTGACCACTTCTCCAGCTTCAATAATTGCTCCCTTTCTTTATACTGCAAGTCATCAGTATATTGTAAACTCATCTGGTGCTGGATGACTATTAGTTCCTCCCTGCTAGATTCAATTTTCTGTGTGATGTTCGTAAATTCTCTAACATTTAGAGATTTTAGAACAGGTTTAAGTACCTTGAGGTTGTTCCATATCATCTTATGAGTGCCCTGACCAGAACTCCTCCAATGTACCTTCATAATCTGTTCAAAATCCTTGTGGTTAGCCCATGCATTGTAGAATTTGAAGGGTGCCTTCCTGACAGTAATATCATCCTTCATAGTAAGCACCATTGGATTATGATCAGAGATTAAAGGAGGGTCATACACTGTATGTACATGACTCCATTTAATCATCCTGTCATAATTACCAAAAATTCTATCCAATCTACTACAAACTCTCTCATTGCCAGTTTGTTTGTTGGTCCATGTGAAGAAATCCCCTTTCCAAGGAAGCTCTGATAGTTCAGCCAGTTGAATGCATTGAGTGAAGTCCAGAGTTTTAGCTTGCTTGACTTGAGTACATGACTGTCTGTCATTGACAGACAACATAGCATTGAAGTCACCTGCAACCAGCCAAGGACCAGTAATACCAGTAGCAAGGTTTTGTATATGATGCCACATTGTTCTTCTTTGGTCCAAACCACTGAAACCATAAATCACAGTGAGAAGGCAGATCAGATCTCCTACAGGAGTGTGAACACTGCAATGAAGGAATTGGCCATCCTCCTGAATTCCTGTGACACTAATCTTCTGAGGGTCCCATAAAATCCAGATTCTACCCCTTGGAGAATCTCTATAGTTGGCTAGCATACTCCAACCTGGAACCACCATATTAGAAATTCTCCCTGCATTATTCTCCTTGACCTTTGTTTCTACCAAACTAACAAGACTAAATTTATTCTGTCTAAAGTATTCTTTAGCTTCTTTCTGTTTATATCTCTTATTGATCCCTCTAATATTCCAAACTACCAGCTTCATTTGGTATAACTAGGACCCCCTTCATCAGGGGGGTGACCTGTTCTACTGGCTGACACAGCTTGAAATCTATTACTCAATACCACAGGGGATAATGGGGGAAATTTGCAAGATTGAAAACTGGAGAGTGCACCTGCTTGCCCTTATCTACCAGAGTGAAACCTTCTGTGCCATCCAAAGGATCAGCATCCTTAGGAGGTATTGCATTCTGCCTTGGAACTACTTGTTGGCTGGGGTTCTCCATAGGTTGTATATCATTCTGAGTTGGCACTTTAACTCTCCACTCCTGGATAACTCTAGGCTTTTGTGTAGGTTGAGGGGGTTTAGGAATGGTCAGGCAGTTATGACCTACCATGAGGCACTTCTCACAGTATGTTGGCTTCCAGTCATATGTCACATCCTGTACAAATTTCTTGCCATTAGGATCAATAAGCTCAATCTCACTTGGCAGAGGCTTGGATACATTAACCTCAATAAGCATGCGTGCAAAAGAGATCCTAGTCTGTTTGGTAGTGCACTCATCAGCAAAAATAGGTTTGCCAAGAACACTGGCAATCCTACTCAAAGATCTACTACCCCAGCATGACATAGGAAGCCTAGGGAACTTTACCCACAGAGGAATGTCATTAGGGAAAGCAGCTGTGAAGTCGAAATCAGGATTCCATTGTTTCAAGACCATAGGTCTGTTAGCAATGGAATATGGACCATCACATATGACCTCTTTAGCATCTTCCATGGCTTGAAATTTAGCTACATAATAACCCTCCTCATGGTAGTATAGATGTGGCTCTGGAACATGAGACCAGTGTAGACTAATGAAACGTTTCATAACATTGTAACCTGGTCCAGTCCCCAACACAAAAATCACTAGGGCATATTTCCATTTATGCTCTTCCTCCTCTACTTCCTCTTTCAATAACTGGCCTACAGGTTTGCCATCAAGCATAGTAGGTGGTATATACTCCAGTGCCATACCATTCGAGGCAAACCTGTTTCTGGAAGAGATTTGCCCACACTTTGGTTCCTTCAGTGGTCACCTTCTCTGTTTCAGGGACAGGTGGTTGGTCTGATGTCTGCATGTGGCAATTACCACCATCATCTTGTATAATCTGAGGTTGAGGAAGCTCCGTAACTTCTGTTTGTTCAGAAACCTCCTCTGGTTGCATCAATGGAACAGTAATCAATGGAACAGTAGCAGGATTTGGTCTTTCTTCACTGGAAACAGTTGGTGGGTGATTTATTGTTGAGATGATGCGATCTATTGTTGTAGTTGGTATTTTACGAGGCCTACCCCTACCGCGACCTCTTCCTCTCGCCATGAAAACCAGCTCGGCGACGTTTACTAACGTGCGCCGAGACAGGCGGAGAAGATGAGGCAATGTAACAGTAAAAGTAGAGAGAAGGGAGAGCTTCTCTCTCTAATCAAGTTAAACGAGATCATACAATAAAATAATCAAATCTTTTTTAGGTTGTGTTGGTATATTTTGTATTGATATCGCATATTCCCGTTGATTTATATATTTTATGTGAGAATTTGAGCTTAATCGGTTTTAGAAAAATAATTTTATAAAAAGAATTTACTGTGGTTATTTGTTGAATTGACTTATCTAGTACTGCGGTAGGCACCATCACGATAGAAATATTTAGGACTGTGACACAACTTTTGAATACCCACCAGAATTTTGAAGCACCAGAAATTTAGAGGATCATTAGAATTTCCGGCCACAATGCTGAAAAGTCCTGGTGAAATCATAATTTGCGGCAACATCATACAATCACCGTAATTGCTGTGTGGTTTAAAATTGTGACAATCGAGAAAAGTTCTGGCGAGCAAACTTTAAAATGCTGACATTACTTTTTTCTAAATTTTTATTACCTGTTTCAAAAAATTAATAGTTTCACGCAAAATAGTTAAAAAAAATCATCTATGCATATTATCCATTTAAACTGAATTGGATAATGAATTTTTTAAAAACAAATTAAATATGAATAAGAATCATATTATCTATTTAGAAAATAATTAACCAATGAATAACTAATGTGTTTAACTTTTATATTTATAAAGCCTCAAATTAGGAATTCCTCAAGTTTAAAAGAGTAGGAATTCTCCTATAAGCGATCATATTCAAGGAGCCATGAATAATATGAATATCCATAATATCCGTTAAATAACTCATTTTTTATCCGTCTCAAATACGGATGGAAGCGGATAATTTATCCATTTTTTAAATTACCTATTTTTAATATGGTCATATTTGATCTGACCCATCGGTTTATCACTCTTACTTTCACCGAATGTCCTGTTTGTATCATTCTCCTTATGTTAACTGACAACAGATGTTGGGCTTTTTCTTAGGTAAAGCCCATATATGTTATAAAAACGAAGTCATTGGGCTTTCTTTCGTGAAGCCCGAATATAATGGGCTTCAATTATAAAACAGGGAGGCCCATTTATGATCGATATTCCACAAATATAAACCCTAGCATCCTTCTTGTTTAACTTACAAATCCTTGCTGCAACTCGTAGGAGAGAGACGCACAGGCGCCGCACTAGCAGCAGAGCCAAAAATGGAGCCAGCGAGAAATGTGAAGGATGTTTCACCTCACGAGTTCGTGAAAGCTTACGCCGCTCACCTCAAGCGTTCCGGCAAGGTCTGCCTCTCTCTCTTTATCATTCTTCTCTCAAATCCACTTCTCTTTGTAAACAGTAGATCTATCCATTTCTCGGTAGTGTAAAGTTTTATACAAATTTGTCCATTTTTCCGTAGTGTAAAGTTTCTCAAGTTTACGAATTTATCTGATGGAGTATCTTTCCACTTTTAATTTGCGTGTATGTTTGTAATCTGATCAGTGATATTCTATCGTGTCTCTATGTTTTATCTGTGGTGGTTTACTTTTATTTCTGGCTAAGATGTCCTTTCAGTGTATTTACTAGTGTTCGCTAATATGTATTACAGCTGTAGAAGTTTGATTGACATAGTCGTCCAATCTATTCATGATTATACATGACTATGGATGTTGGCCTGAAAGCGGTTGTGTTTAAAATAAAAATCATATAACCGGACACTCTAAATTGAGAGAATATTTGTCTGCTAGATCCTGTTAAAGACTAAAAGCTATTACTTCTATTTGTACTTGCATTTGTTGCCATATTTTATTAATTTTACATACATTCCATTTCTATATTGTTTACACATATAAATGTAGTATGTGGTGATAGAGTGAGATGGCTTTTTTTAAGGCCAAAAGTTGTCTGATATCACAGTTAAAAGTTATTACTATGTATTACGATCAACAGGGAGAGTGCTCGTCTGCCGTTTTGCTATAGTAAGCTGTCTATTTGACCCCCTCCTTTTTGATTTAGTTTTGGGCAAGATAGCTGCTGTAATTTGGTTCGGATGTGAGATAAAAAATCCAGTTGTCTTATTTAATTGCTGATTATTAAATTTCATTGCCATAGATGGAGCTTCCTGAGTGGACTGACATTGTCAAGACTGGTAAACTGAAAGAGCTTGCCCCATACGACCCTGATTGGTACTACATTAGAGCTGGTATGTATTTCCTTTATCTCCTCACACTGAAGAAGTAAATTATGTGACTAAAAGATTACTGTTCCTCACTTTTCTTCCATTCTGTTTTGTATTACATGGACAGCTTCCATGGCAAGAAAGATATATCTGAGAGGAGGTCTAGGAGTTGGTGGATTCCGAAGAATTTATGGTGGTAACCAGAGGAATGGAAGCCGCCCACGTCATTTCTGCAAGAGCAGTGGTTCAGTTGCTCGCAACATCCTTCAGCAATTGCAGAACATGAACATCATTGACTTTGATCCCAAGGGGTATGTATTCTTGTCACCTTCCAATTGCATCTTTGAAATTGTAGAGAAGGAATTCAGTTGCTTAGGAAAAACTCCTGGGATTGACATCTCATTTTTGAAATGTTATTTGAATGAAATGGGGAATGCAGCAGCAGAATAGTAGTTGTTTCCCCTGATTTTGGCGTCTTTGCTATTCGAATTTAGCTGATGTAGTTCGCCCTAACACCATATTTTGTACTGATGCTTTATGGGAAGAAACAGTTTTTATTTTTATTTTTTAGTTTTTCGTTCTTCTATATATCCTTAGAAGTAGAATAACAACAACCCAGTATAATTCAATTAATTCAATAAGTGGGGTATGTTCACTCTTCAAGGTAGAAGGTAGTGTGTCCATAAACCTTACCCCTACCTTGGGTTAGAGAGGTTGTTGTGATAGACCCTCGGTACAAAAAGATAAAATATCCTGAGAAATTGACATAAAATTAAAAAGGGGGGTTGGAAGTAGTCATATCAGATGAGAATTAGTGTCGAACTGCTGCTACTTATTATCTTTCTGATACTTATAGAAGTAGTACTGTCTGATGTTTGTTACTCTTTTTTTTTTTTTTTTCCAGTGGAAGGAGAATAACATCCAATGGCCAGAGAGATCTCGACCAAGTTGCTGGAAGAATTGCTGTTGCCATTTAAGAGAGATGAAAGCAAGCGTTATTATAATACATGAGTTGCTTCAAACTTGTAATTTCAGCTTGGACCATATAGATGTAGGGTGTTGTTGAATCAATTTTCTGCATGTTTTGCCTTTTTTTCCTTCTTTTATCATGGGATTCTTTTTGCATCAGTATGCTAGTTTTGTCCTTTCAGTACTTAAGATGTTACTTGGGCCTGCCCTCTATTTGAGCACAACATTCTTATTTTCGTTAAGGGTGTGTTTTATATAGAGGAAAATATTTTGCTAAAACAGTGAACTAATTTTCGTTTTCAAATAGCTAAACTCATATTCTATATTCGGACATACTGATCTGAGTTCTATGCACTTAAAAAGTACAAAAAAAAAAAATTCCACTACAAGTCTAATTTAAATTTTAATTTCTACTCATATTTTATTATAAAAATTTATTTGCAATTACTTTATAGGTAAATTGATTTGTAAAATCTTTGCATTATTAGTATATAAAATATATACTTCATTTGAATTACATAAAACGTAAACTCATATGTTACCCAGCATGGACAATTACAATATAAAATTACTTTTCCTAATTTAAAAGATATCAGTGGCCTAGAAGCGAAACGAGAAGAGGTACACCCGGATGGTATTGTTACAGCAGGTTGTAGTCTAGTTTTCACTCTTTAGACTGATTTGTCATTTGCTCTTTCTTCTTCTTTCTATTGTACAATTGCTTTTGGCTGGCATTAAAGACTTTTGAACTTGAAGTATGAAATGAAGTACATATATTTTATATTGCTATAAATCATTTTATAAAGGTAAATTATTTCCAAATAGGAAAAGAGGTTATTTTTTTTTAAGAACTTCAAAGAAAGCAGGTTTACGTAAATTAAAACGGAGGATTTTTATTTCCTTTAGGTACTTCAAACATTTTTAGTGCCCTCCACTTTTCTCTTCTACAATGCTCACTTTTCCGACTTTGTTTCAAGATCTTTTAATTGGTATTCTTAAGTCTTAACATACAGGTTTTTGACGTAGATGTTTTGATTAGACCTACCGAGTCATGTCGGCAATGTTGTTCCATCGCTGATACCTCATGTGGAACGCTTTACTCTAGTTTTGGTTTCTCTATTGCTGCCTTTTTCATTGCAATTGTAAAATAAACAGTATGAATAAGCAAAAGAAATACTCGTATCCGAGGTAAATGTACTCTCTGTTTTAAATGGTTACATGCATAATTTTTAGATCGTAACCTCTAAATTATACATTACTCTTCAGCAATCCCCCCCCCACCCCCACCCACAACACACACACACAAAAATCCCCTACAGTAACAACAATGATCCTGTAAAGTCCCACAAACCCCGATATATTTAGGACCCGAGGGCATTTCGAAGGGTGCATTATTTTTTGCACCAAATCTAAATTTGGTGTTTTTTACTCCAATGGAACGTCAAATCTTGTACCATTATAGTACATGAATAGTGTTCCACCAAATTTGATACAAAACTATTCATTGACACCAAATTTAATTTATTATTATTTTATTCATCTTTTTATTTTTTGGATTTTTAATTTATCATATATTGTGTATATAGTTAATTTTTATATTAAGATCTTTATAATTTTAATTTTATATCCTATTTTTTGACATATTAATATTCGTATATATTATATTTATATAAATTATAAATTAATTTTATTATTATTATAATTGTATAAAAAGAAAAACAAACCATTATTTAAAAATAAAAAATGCAAATGTAAGATATCTAATGTTGCTAAAATTGAAAAGTGAAAACTAAAATTGAAAAAAGAAAATTAACAAACATATTTAATTTGCACTTCGCAATGCATTAATCGAGCATTTATGGGAGAATAGAGGCGAAAGTTGAATATTTATATGGTACTTAAATTAAATTTGACTATGATGTAATATTTATTTAATTATCCTTTATCAATGATTTCACGTTTAGTTTATTTATCCTTTAAAATCATTTTGTAATAAATGATTATATAAGTAATGAATGTGAATTATATATGATGAATATGAAAAAAAGATAGAATTTGTTTGAACGAAATAAAAAGTGTAATTTAAATAGAAGATAATATTATTATAAGAAGAGAGAGAAGAAATATTCTTTTTGGTGTAAAAAATAGTGTAATGGTTGGAGTAAATTTACTGTTATACTATTTTGGTGTGAAATTTGGTGTTAGGATTGGAGATGGTTTTAGCAAAAATATATGTTATCCATACCTTCTTTTTACTAATTGAATTTATTTTTGTCTCGTAAAAAAAAGATTTAGGACAAAGTAGAAAATTGATCAATGACTAAAATTAATTTTTTGCTAGTTTATATATATATATATATGTATATATATATATATTATCGATTATTATTTTTAAAAAGAAATAAAAATATATTTTTCTCAAGAATATTTATTGGCAATTGAGCAATGGCAAGAAAGCCCACTACCATGTCATTAGGTGATGACGAAATTTTTTATTTTGTATCTCATATAATTGATATTGAATGTGTGAGACTTTTTCTTTATCTCATAATTATATGAGTCCCAAACTTTTATGGACCCAATATATAAAATATGTGTCTATAAATATATGGCATAAAAAAAATCCGGGCACCAATCCGCAGGCTACTCTGTTGATACTTAGCCGCTAAGTGCTTTAATATGCGTTGGATATTGCACAGAAATAAAATAAAATCGTAATCACGGATGTATCGAACGTTTGCTCCAGTATAAATCCGATTGTGTAGGGCCCTCTTCAATATACAGAATGAGCTGGGCCCTCTTTTCTATACAATCGCTCCACGTGTAGGCCTGACGATCTCCGAAGCGTCGCCCTTCTTCTAGATGTAGGAGGAAAGACATAAGATCTCTAGAAACTTAAAATTTTATAAATCATAATTAAGCCGTTGCCTAACGCACTTTAATAACGATCAACAGAGGGAAAAAAAGAAAAAGATAAAACAAGGATTAAATTCTCCATTCCGTTAAAGCAAAAGAGGGAGCAGAGCAGATGTGGGCTTCGGCTTTTGCTTCGATTCTAGGGTTTTGCAGCTACGACTCTGTTACAGAAACAAATAGAGAACGCGGCTAATCCCAATCTCTTTTTTACTTTTGTTAATACGGTAAGATTATTAACTACCAATTTGTAATGGTTTTGTTGATTGGATTGACTTTTTCTTTTACGAACTTTGATCACGTTGCTTTCTTCGTCCTTCCTTTCAAAACGAGTTTTCAGCCATTTCGTGATTGTCGGTTACAATATCAGTTTTAACTAGGTAATTATTTTTTTTTGCTTCCATTTCCTAGAGATTTCGTTTGAAATTGTTTTATCAAAAGATTTATTTCGAGAAGCAAGTACATTGTTTTTTACTCGATGAGAATGATAATTGTTTCCCTGTGCAAGAGGTGACAGATGGGCTATGGCATATTTTAACTTGTAAGATTTATGCACTATAATAGTTTTTAATTTCTGTTTAATGTTAGGTAAATGTATACTGTATACATGTTCAATTTATTTTTAGCTAAAATTAGGTTACCATTAGAAGAATTCCGCCACGGTTTAGTGGGATATTTCTTGGCACTTGTCCGATATAAATTTTATTCTCATATTTGCAGGTTACTTTTGTTTCTTACTGTTTTGATTCAAAGGTTTAAGGCCCTTCCAGGATCAAAGTGAATAAGTAGGATTTCAAGGATGAGCTGAAGTGAAGTGTCATCATCTCTAGATAAAGGTTTCGAAGTAGTAAGCTACAATATATGGAATATTAGGGGTAAACGAAACCCAATGTAGGATACTAACACCAGCTTGGCTTTAGATTGTGGCAGTTTGTGAAGGAGGAGAATGGTGTGTTGTTCGTAGCCTAATGCTTGCCTAGGTTCAGATTTATACTGACATACCTGTATTTTACCAACTATGGAATTATAGAATTTTAATATGGAAGACTTTAGAGAATCAGAGCTTACACTTCTTAGCTGGATCAGCAAAAATCCTTCTGAGATGGCGGAATCCCCTCTGTTTATTGTCTCCTGTGTCATTGCTGGTTTAGTTGGAATTTTAACTATACTTTACCCAGCTTTCCAGTGGAGAAGGAACACAAATGGTAGTTGGATGAAAGCCATAGCCAGATCAAAGAAAAACCCGAAAACTAGGAATAAGGTCCCTGTGGCTCCTCATACTTGGGCTTTAGAAACTGTTTCTCGAGGGAAAAGTTTAAATTGCGGTGTCTGTTTAAAGTCCATTTCTCCATCTCAGACTCTTGGCCCAACTGTGGCTTCGGAAAGTTTCTTTAATCGTTGCAGCATATGTGGTGCGGCAGCTCATCTGAGTTGCTCATCGAGTGCTCACAAGGATTGCAAATGCGTATCTATGTTTGGATACCCTAATGTGGTACATCAGTGGGCAGTTCGCTGGACAGAGGTAGCTGATCAACCTGATGAATCTTATTTCTGCAGCTACTGTGAAGAGCCATGCAGTAGTTCATTTCTTGGTGGGTCTCCTATATGGTGTTGCCTGTGGTGTCAGCGGCTAGTTCATGTTGATTGTCACGCCAATATGTTCAATGAAACTGGTGATATTTGTGACCTGGGCCCTTTCAGAAGGCTTATTCTATCGCCACTTTATGTGAAAGAGCTTAACAGGACTTCTGCGGGCGGACTGCTGAGTTCTATCACACAAGGAGCCAATGAGATTGCATCTTCAGTGCGTGCTAGTATAATAAGTCAAAGCAAGAAATACAAACACAGTAATGAGAAACATGGGAATGGGACCTATGCAGAGACAAGCAATGGTGATGCTACTGGGAACACAACTGCTGAAAGCACTGCTGATAGTCATCAAGTAAATGGTAATTGTAGAATAGAGGAAAATTGCAATGG
This sequence comes from Nicotiana benthamiana, assembly GCA_034376525.1. Classification (NCBI taxonomy): domain Eukaryota; kingdom Viridiplantae; phylum Streptophyta; class Magnoliopsida; order Solanales; family Solanaceae; genus Nicotiana; species Nicotiana benthamiana. Next base: position 104,485,519 of record CM067335.1, on the reverse strand, counting down.
CTGTGTAAACAGAGAGGGTGTGGATCAGCAGCAAGACAGTGGTGTGAAAAAGATGATATCTATACCCAGCTTCAAGAGGAGTTCATCCATTAATCAGATGGATGAATCTCAATTAATAGGGATAAGGCAGAAATATGAATTGACTGATTTGCCTCCAGATGCCAGGCCTTTGCTACTTTTTATAAACAAGAAAAGTGGAGCTCAACGAGGAGATTCACTTAGGCAGCGGTTAAACCTTTTATTAAATCCAGTGCAGGTGAGGTGAAGCTCCTTAGCTACTCACGGTTCTTTTAGCATCCATCTTATGGATAATTCTTGCTCTCTCTATTTATCAATCGGTAGTAATGTGTTAATCAGTGCAACAATTACATTTTGAGGAATGTTACCACCATAGGTGGTTAGTTAATTCACCTGTCCTTTAACTGGCTTAGAGGGCTTGCGCTTGTAGCTGCTAAAAAGATTCTATGAGCCTTATTTTATCTGCCAACATGCTTTTGAAAGTGTTGTAACATATTCCTTGGATAATTGTAAATGTACCGCCTAATAATGTTTCATTATCAACGATTGGCTTGTTTTTTATTTTTTGAAAAGGTAACATATTTGTATTAAGTATAAAATTGGTTATACTAAATCAGTGTAACCATCCAGTAATTACAATGAAAGTACCAGAGGAGAGGAGATAACTACATCAGTAAGACTCACAATTGGTCTAAAACATCAAAATATACACTCTCTTCTAGATACTCTTGTTTACACCAAAAATAAAAAAGCATTAAACAGCTCATCTTCAACTTTTGTATTGAACTATGGTTGTCCTCGAAACATCTTTGATTCCTTTCTTTCCATATTGTCCACCATATGCAAGGCGGGACAATCTTCCATCTCTCCTTCTGACTGGAATGATCCCCATCTCTTTTCCAACTAGTTAGAACTTCTATCATCTCCCTGGCATAACCCACCGGATCCCTCTCACGTTGATGAATATCTTCCATAATTGATGCATAACTCTGCAATGTAAAAAGAGATGGTTGACTGTCTCCTCCTTAGCTTTGCATAAGTGACACTTGGACCCCAGTTAATATCTTCTCTTGAGTAGATTATCTTGTGTCAGAACTGCTTGTCTTGCTAATAGCCAAGTGAAACATGCCACTATGTATGGAATTTTTACTTTCCAGATCATCTTCCACGGCCAACATCCAATTTGATTATTAGATTGGTTAAACTCTTTATAAGCAGATTTGACAGAAAACTTGCCTTCTTTCCCCCCTTGCCAGAACACCTTATCCTCAGAGCTGGAAGTCCCTTTGAATTGTTCTAAGATGCTATAAAAATCTGTCAGCCTTTGTATAATCTTGGTATTTTGGTGAATGTTGTAAATTAGACTTAGGAGATCTCTATCAGGCAGAGGAACAAATATGGTGATAGATAAATACATTATCCCTTTTACAGGGTTTCGGTGCGGCGGAGTGCTAATTTCCTTTTATGCTACTTGATTATATGCCTTATGAACATCATTAAAGATGTCTAGTCTTTTCTGTTTAAAGGCTTTGTGGTCCAGCTTTTTCAGTAGATTCATGAATGTTTTTGCCAGCGAGCCAATGTGTTGATCTGATTTTCCATGGATATGCTAATTAGGTCTTTGAGTTGAGTTCAACCGAATGGCCCGAAGTCGGTCTGCATCTTTTTAGAAGGGTGCCTCACTTCCGGGTTCTTGTGTGTGGGGGTGATGGTACTGTAGGCTGGGTTTTGAATGCCATAGATAAAAAAAACTATGTTTCTCCTCCACCAGTGGCAATACTTCCCGCTGGGACAGGAAATGATTTGGCTCGAGTTCTTTCCTGGGGAGGTGGCTTGGGTTCCGTAGAGAGACAAGGTGGTCTTTGCACACTTTTGCATGATATTGAACAAGCTGCAGTAACTATCCTTGATCGATGGAAAGTTTCTATCTTAGACCAACAAGGCAAGCTGCTTCAAGCCCCGAAGTTCTTGAACAACTATCTTGGTATGGTAACTGTTCTTCTTTGGACGGCGGATGATATATTAAATTTGCTTTATTGGAGAATGTTATGATCATCATCTCTTTTTCTCAATTCTAATTTTTTTTTTTGGTTGCAAATTTTGATTAGTGTTCGTTATTGATCTTCCAGGGGTTGGCTGTGATGCAAAGGTTGCATTAGAAATCCATAATATGAGGGAGGAAAACCCCGAGAAGTTCTACAATCAGGTATGCAGATCATCTTCTATAAGATCATGTGGAGCATGATAATTGGGTTTGTGAATTTTGTTTGATAAAGAAATAGGTCTGTAGAATTTAAAGTTTGCTTTGACTTATCTAATGAATTGCAGCGTCTATGTATTCATGCATCTCTTGTTTGTAGGATCGTATGGAATTTTTTTGGCGTAACTGAGAGTTATCTTCCATGTATGTCTCATTTCTATTTTATTTGCATTTGTGACTGATATTTTCTTCTTTTTTTTTGGTTGCATAACTGCTGCAGTTTATGAACAAAGTTCTTTATGCTAGAGAAGGTGCTAAGAGTATCATGGATCGGACATTTGCAGATTTTCCATGCCAAGTTAGGGTGGAAGTTGATGGTGTTGAGATTGAGGTTCCTGAGGTGGTGACAAAAGGCTTAACTATTCTTGTGGAAAAAACATTTTTGCTTCGAATATCTACTTTTAGTCATTTGATATGTGATTCTTACTGCAGTCTATCTTTTAGTAACTCTCATCATTCTTACATAAGTTGCAATAATACTATCTAACTCTCAGGAGATACAAGGAGATCTTCTGTCATGATAAAAGGTGCAAAAGTTTATAAGGGAAATTTGGTGGATAATTCTGTATATTCTTCTTAAAGATGTTTTTGAGTCATCACGGTCTTGAAACCACCTTCAGCAACTAAAAGATTAATCTTTAATGATGAGTTATCACTTTGTGACTTGATCTGTAGGATGCAGAAGGTGTTCTTGTAGCTAATATTGGAAGCTACATGGGTGGAGTAGACTTGTGGCAGAATGAAGATGAAACTTATGACAATCTTGACCCTCAATCCATGCATGACAAGATGCTGGAGGTTGTCAGCATTTCTGGGACCTGGCATCTTGGGAAGCTTCAGGTATATGGGAAACGATTTCTGAGACGTTAGTGTATTCAAAAGTAATTTTCATGGTCCTGTGGAGGCTGTTTCTTTTTTGTTGAGGAAAATTTTCAGAGTGTGTTAAAGTAGTAGCTTCCTCTCAGGCAGTTGTCTATGTTGTGTGTTCATATCCTTACTGAAGAGGCGTTCGGTATTTACATCTGCTGATCCTCTGACAAGATTTGCTGCAGTTGTATATCTGGAAGAGCACTTTTTGATATGTGTCTATTTAATCTTTCCGCTTTTACTTCACTCTTTTGTGATAAAGTTACTGCTCCTGCAAACAGGTGGGGCTTTCGAAAGCTCGGAGACTTGCACAGGGGCAATTGATCAAAATTCGACTTTTTGCTGGATTTCCTGTTCAAATAGATGGAGAACCCTGGTATCAGCAACCATGTACATTGACAATAACACATCATGGACAGGTCAATTACACTTGCGTATACTTTATTTTTTCCAAGAGTGGGGAGAGGGGGAGGGACAATGGGTTTTCACGTTAAATTTATTGAACTAATACAGTCGTATAATTTGACCCTGCTGCTGTTACAGGCCTTCATGCTGAAGAGAGCAGCAGAAGAACCTCTTGGTCATGCAGCAGCAATAATCGCCGATGTGCTTGAGAATGCGGAATCCAATCAAGTGATCGATGCTTCACAGAAGCGGGCACTTCTTCTAGAAATGGCCCTTAGACTCTCTTAGACACTGACACTTTTTAGGTTGCAGCAGTTAATAGGAAGTTTTGTGTATAGTCCTCTGCCCTTTTTTACAGGTTCTTCCATTTCACATGTAAAATATATGGAAATTAGAAATGTATACAAAGCTAGTTAACATCGACTGAAGAGGGAAGTTTATGTTAAAATTACACAGGCACCCTATTTGAAATGGTCGCCCCCATTTAACCTATACCAATTTTTTTAAAAACTTTGAACTTGTACCCATTTTTTAAACTTTTTTAGCTCCTTTTTCCTCCTCTTCGTTTTGTGCTAGTTAATTTTCTGATTTTAGTTGTAAACGCATTTGTAAAGCAAGTTATCCCAGACTCCGGTTTTTTATGCAGTCATGGATAGATTAAGCTATACTTATCCGAATTAGCCTTCAAAGACGCAGCTAAGAATATGTTTTACTTTTATGTACTGCAGACGAATAAATTAGCTATTCATCTCCTACTTCATTACAATGTCGACCTTTGAGAAAGGTCTTTGCATTGCTGCAAAATTGATGGGTCATTTCCTAATGTATGGGAAAAGCACCATAAGCTCGCAAATTCAAATGCAAAACTTGGATTGGACGGCATCTCATTGCATCTTTAGGCTTGTACAGGAAGAAAGAACAGAGGTTTTCAAGATGAAAAACTTCAGCTCATGGGTTGAAGTTTTTGTGTTGTAACTGGAAACTTCAGCTCTAGTACGTAATATTAATAGGTGGGTTGAAGTTTCCCAGTTACAATACAAAAACTTCAGCTCTAGTATGTAATGTTAATTGGTGGTAAAAAAATTTCAGCTCTAGCGGCTACTAGAATGCTGAAATTTTGCGTGATTGCCTTTGCTACTTCAGCCTCGTATGCTGAAGTGATGCGAAAAAACGTATGCTTGCAATTTTTTTTGTAAAGCGGACACACGTTAAAATGTGATACAAAAAGCGGGTATAGATGCAAATGTCCCAAATTTTATGATGGTTGAACCAGTGTCCTCGTGGTCCTACGGTCTAATTTGTGCTCAAGTGTTTCGTCCCTTTGGGCGTGTTTTCATATAGTACCCAACAAACAGTGGCTGCAACAATACCAAACCAACCCAGCAGTTGAGGATTATGGGTTGGCCAATGCTTGCAGCTTTTAGCTGTTTGGACCATTGTAGTGGGCTGAGGATAAATGGTGGTGTGACAGCTTTATATTGTCTGTTGTTTCAATGGACATCTTACGGGAAGAAGTCATACATAGGGAAAAGAATCGTTTCTGCCTGTGTATGGGTCAAAATCCGGCTTAGGAAATCTGGTCGAGGTGGACTGAAGCCCAACAACGAGCAGTCGCCGAGCAGCGAAGAATAGGAAGAACGGCTAGTGTAGTCTTGGGACTAGGGATAGGAATATTCTCTTTGTTATACCTTTTTAGGATTTTTAGAGATCATTCCATATAAATAGAAAAGGGGAGAGAGGGGAAGGGACACGGGAGATTCATTCTAACAAAAACTATTGTAAAGAAGATGACTTTTAAGAGAAAATACAAAGTTCATCTTTTCATAGTGATTGATTTTATTGATTATTCTTCCTTTCTACTCGCACACTTCAAGAAAGCCTTTTTTATTTTCTTATTTACTGCCATATTTCGTCAGATATTATTATGTTTGCCATATTCTTCCTTTACGTTGCCATATATGCAGCCGTTTCCTGTACTTCTCGTTTTGCTTCTCCTTTTATATATTTGACCAATTTATAAATTATGAGTTCTTCCAACTTTGTATCGGGTAGTTTGTTAGAGTTTCATTAGGTTTGTTAGCGGTTTTTGTTGTATCCATATTGGTATTTTGCATAGTTTTATGTTATTGTCCTTTCACTTATTTGTTGTGATTATTTTCTTTTTGGTATTTTTTATTATTACATGTTTTTTCTCTTATCTTTTTTATGATATTATTGCTTTTCCTGTTGAGTTGAAAGTCTTCTGGAAACAGTCTAAATTTAGAGAGATTCTAGAGTTTTACTTTGAGGCTAAGTCTTTTCTATGCCTATAAATAGAGGGGTCTTACCCCATTGTAAATCATCCCTAAGTATCAATAAGAATACTCCTCTCTCTACTTTTCTCTCTATTGTTCTTGTTCTTATATTATTTCATAACACGTTATCAGCACGAGACTCTACCGTCTCAAGAATCGATTCTCGAGAAAAACTAAGGTATTTCTCTCTTCCTAATTTGATTTTCGATTATGTCTGACATTACGAAAAGAAAGTTCGTTGCCCTTGAAATTTCGGGCAAGAACTATATGACATGGGTGTTGGATGCTGAAATCCACTTAGATGCTATGGGTCTTGGAGACGCCATTAAAGATAGAGATAAAGCATCCACCCAAGACTGTGCTAAGGCCTTGATTTTCTTGCGCCATCACCTTGATGAAGGTTTGAAAATTGAATATCTCACAGTCAAAGATCCACTCATCTTGTGGAACGGCTTAAAGGAGAGATATGACAACCTGAAGTTGGTCACTCTGCCACAAGCACGATATGATTGGGCTCATATGAGGCTCCAAGACTTTAAGTCTGTTTCTGAATATAATTCTGCAATGTTCAGAATTACTTCTAAGTTGAAGCTCTGCGGAGATAATATCTCTGATTATGATATGCTTGAGAAAACGTTTACAACGTTTCATGCCTCCAATATGGTGCTGCAACAACAGTACAGAGAAAAAGGCTTCAAAAAGTACTCTGAACTGATTTCTCTCCTACTTGTGGCTGAGCGAAACAATGACCTACTCATGAGAAATCACGAAAATCGACCCACCGGGTCTACACCATTGCCTGAAGCAGATAAGGTGTATTCTCATTATGCCAATCATGAAAAGGGCCATGGATCTAATCATGGTCGTGGTCGTAATCGGGGTCATAGCCGTGGACGTAGACAAGGAAGAAATCTCCATGATGTCCGTCACCCCCCGAGGAGAGATAACCGCCGAAAGCAGAAACAGGATTATGAGGATCCTAAGGCAAATAGTTCAGAAACTATATGTTATCGTTGCGGTGGAAAAGGGCACTGGTCAAAAGCTTGCCGTATACCAAGACATTTGGTTGACCTTTATCAAGCATCTCGAAAGAGTAAAGGCCCTGAAACAAATTTTGTCTCTGACGATAATTTTGACATCACCCACTTGGATGTGGCAGATTTCTTTGAGCAACCCGATGGGAAAATAAACCACCTAATCGGTGATGGATCTGTGATGAAGGATGATGGAATTGTTTGATTTTATTTGTATTAATTAGTAAATAAACTAATAGTCATTAGTATCAACTCGTATTAGTTAGTTTATGATATAATGTTAGTATTAGTTCTTTAGAATGTTTCAATATGCTTAAATTTCAAAGATATTTTTATTTTTCAGTAGAGTTAATCGACTAACCTAACCGTTAGTCGATTATCTAATATTTCGCATTAAAACTGCAAAACAATCGATTATATATTTGTTAACAATCGATTATATTAAGACATAATCGACAAACGGATTGAATTTGTTTATTCTCATGTTCGTGTATTTTCTTTTGTATGTCAAACCATGGGAAAGCAAATATGGATATCTCACAAAGCAAACTTGGATCAAATATTTGTTTAGTTGATTAATGTACTACACATACGATACTCAAAGAAAAGAAATATTTCTCTCAACTAAGTATGTGTAAGGCAGATGTCACTACAATCTCTGGTAGTAGTAAATTGATTGAAGGCTCCGGAAGAGCAACTATAACTCTGCCTAGAGGAACAATGCTTATCATAGAGAATGCAATGTTCTCCTCCAAGTCTATGAGAAACTTGTTGAGTTTTGAAAATATACGCCAGAATGGCTATCATATTGAGATAATAGATGAGAATGATCTTGAATATCTCATCATTACAAAGAATGTCTCTGGCCAAAAGAGGGTTATTGAGAAATTCCCGTCTTTATCTTGTGGCCTGTATTGGACAAAAATTAGTACAATTGAGGCACATTCAACAGTAAACCAAAAGGTTACTGATTCCAATACTTTTGTACTTTGGCATGATCGATTGGGACACCCTGGATCAATCATGATGAGACGGATTATAGAAAGCTCATATGGGCATCCGTTAAAGAATTTCAAAATTCTTTCAAATAATGAATATCCTTGCTCTTCTTGTTATCAAGGCAAGTTGATTATTAGACCATCACCAACAAAGGTTGGGACTGAGTCGCCCACGTTTTTGGAACGTATACAAGAGGACATTTGTGGACCTATTCACCCACCCAGTGGGTCCTTTAGGTATTTTATGGTCTTGATAGACGCATCCTGTAGATGGTCTCATGTGTGCCTGTTGTCATCACACAACCTTGCGTTTTCGAAATTAATGGCACAAATAATTCGACTACGAGCACAATTTCCTGATAATCCAATCAAGTATATTAGACTGGATAATGCTGCTGAGTTTTCATCCCAAGCATTTAATGATTATTGCTTATCAATTGGGATAAAAGTGGAACATTCTGTAGCTCATGTTCACACTCAAAACGATCTTGCAGAATCGTTAATTAAACGCCTGCAGTTGATTGCAAGGCCATTACTCATGAAAACGAGGCTGCCCACTTCGGTATGGGGTCACGCCATTTTGCATGCAGCAATGCTAATTCGTCTCAGACCGGCGAATTATCACAAATATTCCCCGTTGCAATTGATTTTGGGTCATGAACCCAATATATCCCATTTAAGAATCTTTGGATGCGCAGTATATGTGCCTATAGCACCGCCATACCGCACCAAAATGGGTCCGCAAAGAAGGTTAGGAATATATGTTGGGTTTGAATCGCCCTCCATTATTCGCTACCTCGAAACATTGACAGGGGATTTGTTCACTGCACGATTTGCAGACTGTCAATTTGATGAGACACTTTTTCCAAAATTAGGGGGAGAAGTTGGTGAAATCAAACGGGAAATTTTGTGGAAAAATGCATCATTATCTCATCTTGATCCACATACCTCTATTTGTGAAAGAGAGGTACAAAAGATTATCCATTTGCAAAGATAGCAAATCAAATGCCTGACGCATTTACGGACTTGAAAAGGATAACGAAATCCCACATCCCCGCGGAAAATGTTCCAATCCGTATTGATGTCCCTGTTGGACAATCATCTAGTGTCATAACCAATGAGTCGAATGCACGCCTGAAGCGTGGCAGGCCATTAGGTTCTAAAGATCGAAATTCTAGAAAGAGGAAAGCAAATGATAAAAATGACACTACGAAAGAATCTCATGAGGAAATTCATGATTTAACAAATTCTGAGATTCATGAAGAATCCATTGAGCCCGAGACTCTGGAAAATACGGAACTATCCATAAATCCAATCAATATTGAGGCAAATTTTGATCGAGTGGATATAGTGGTGGATAATGTCTTTGCTTATAATGTCGCATCTAGCATTATGCAAGAATGTGAGGATCTCGAACCTCAATCTGTTGAAGAATGTCGAAAAGGACATGATTGGCCAAAATGGCAAGAAGCAATTCAATCAGAATTGAATTCGCTGGCAAAACGTGAAGTTTTTGGCCCTATAGTTGAAACACCTAATGGTGTTAAGCCCATTGGCTATAAATGGGTCTTTGTACGCAAGAGAAATGAGAAAAATGAGGTACAAAGATATAAGGCACGCCTTGTTGTGCAAGGTTTTTCTCAAAGGCCTGGTGTCGATTATGAAGAGACATATTCGCCTGTAATGGATGCTATAACCTTTCGTTATCTCATCAGTTTTGCTGTCCTTGAAAAGCTTGACATGCATTTAATGGATGTGGTTACTGCCTATCTTTATGGGTCACTTGATAATGGAGATATACATGAAAATTTCCGATGGACTCAAAGTGCCAAACGCTCATAATTCAAAGTCTCGGGAAATGTTTTCAATTAAATTGCAAAGATCTTTGTATGGTCTAAAGCAATCAGGGCGAATGTGGTATAATCGTCTTAGTGAGTATTTGTTAAAAGAAGGCTATATAAATGACGCCATTTGCCCGTGTGTTTTTATAAAGAAAACAACATCGGAATTTGTTGTACTTACCGTATATGTCGATGACATAAACCTTATTGGAACCCCCATAGAACTCCAAAAGGCAATTGATTATCTAAAGGATGAATTCGAGATGAAAGATCTCGGAAAGACAAAATTATGTCTTGGTTTGCAAATTGAATATTTAGCAAACGGAAGTTTTGTTCATCAATCTACCTATATAGAAAAGGTATTGAAACGGTTTTACATGGATGGAGCACACCCTTTAAGTACACCGATGGTTGTTCGATCACTTGATGTGAATAAAGATCCATTCCGACCGCAAGAAAGGAATGAAGAGCTACTTGGTCCTGAAGTACCATATCTTAGTGCAATTGGCGCACTAATGTATCTTGCAAATACTACAAGGCCTGACATATCCTTTTCAGTTAATGTCTTAGCAAGATTTAGCTCGGCTCCTACAAGGAGACATTGGAATGGGATCAAACATATATTGCGGTACCTAAAAGGGACCACCGATATGGGCTTATTTTATGGCAATAATTGCAGTCCTGATCTTCTTGGTTATGCTGATGCTGGATATTTACCGACCCACACAAGGCTCGATCTCAAACGGGTTATGTGTTTACCTGTAGAGGCACCGCCATATCTTGGCGATCGACTAAGCAATCAATTGTGGCTACTTCATCTAATCATGCCGAGATAATCGCTATTCATGAAGCAAGTCGGGAGTGTGTGTGGTTGAGGTCTATCATACATCATATTCAAGACAAATGTGGTTTGAAGTATAACAAACTACCCACGACTTTGTATGAAGACAATGCAGCATGTATAGCTCAATTGAAGGGAGGATTCATAAAAGGAGATAGAACAAAGCATATTTCACCAAAGTTATTTTTCACACATGATCTTCAAAAGAATGGTGATATCGATGTGCAACAGATTCGTTCAAGCGATAATATGGCTGGTTTGTTCACAAAATCTCTACCAACGTCAACCTTCAAGAAGTTAGTTCACAAGATCGGAATGCGAAGACTTAAGGATATGAATTGATGTTCTTATCAGGGGGAGTTAATGCGCGTTGCACTCTTTTTCCCTTACAAGGTTTTGTCCCTCTGGGTTTCCTTGCAAGGTTTTTAACAAGACAACCAATAGGCGCATATTCAAACATGTGTACTCTTTTTCTTTTTCTTTAAATTTTTCCCATTGGGTTTTGTTTTAGTTAAGGTTTTAACGAGGCACATTATTGAATAGACATTCAAGGGGGAGTGTTATAAATAGACTTCTATTTAAGGTGAATGTCTATATTTAGAGAGATTCTAGAGTTTTACTTTGAGGCTAAGTCTTTTCTATGCCTATAAATAGAGGGGTCTTACCCATTGTAAATTATCCCTAAGTATCAATAAGAATACTCCTCTCTCTACTTTTCTCTCTATTGTTCTTGTTCTTATATTATTTCATAACACGGTGTATGATTTTACAATTTTAAGAATTTGAAGCATTTTTAACGTCTACTCCTGTAAAAAAATTATTTTCTATTTGTTTAGTACTAAATACAAATCAAAAAATGGAAGGCTACTTCCTCTTGGTTTTCTATAAAATTACATGCATCTCACTAGACTGAATTGATCACCAATCTAAGCAAAAAAAAAAAAAAAATCCTTTTTATCAAAATTTTCAAAACCATAATATCTCTAGTTGAAAAGGTAATCAAATAATAAATTTCCAAATAAAATAATCCAAACTTTTCTTGTACACCCCAAAAGAAAAAAAAATAAGCAAAATAAATTTGTCTCTCACCATCAATAAGTAGTGAAGTTAAAGCTTTTCATTTTATTGCTGAAGAGGCCATTTTTCAGGTACCCAACACGTTGATTTCAACCTCTGTTACCTTCAAAGCAAGCTTTGTAATAAGTAGTTGTTAACCATAATGTATTAATTTATTAATACATGCTATTAGCTGTAATTAATCTTTCTTTAATCTTACTCAATGTCCTTTGAACAAACACATCACGTTCTTTCTGAACTTTCTTTTTCTTCATTCTCTTTCTATTAATGTGCCAGTCAAAACATTTTTCTTGTTGGAGTTACAATCTCATTTTCACATGAAAATTGCACCTCTAGTTAAATTGGTTCACTTTGCAACAAAATAATAATAATAATAATAATAATAATAATAATATTAAAAAGAAGGTTTTTCCCCACCTTTTGAGACTGTTTTGTTCAAAATCCATTCTTGTAAATTTATTTTGGAGTAAAAAATGTGTCTTTTTTTCTTTTGGTAAATGGACTTTACTTGTGATACCCGTATCGGATTCTCCAAAAAATATACTCACTCCGTCTCATATTAACAGTCGTGGTTACTAAAAATAGTTATCTCAAATTATTTGTCATTTTAGAAGTTCAAGACAAAACTGATATTTTTTTTCTTTTTTATCCTTAGTAATAATTGTTCTTGAAGATAGAGATAACACATAAATTGAATAGGTATTCAATGAGGAGATTATATGCTAAGACATAACTAAGGGTAGAATAGTCCAATCTATTTATTAATTAATATTTCTTAAATGCCGTGTAAAAGAGAAATACGACACATAATATGAGAAAGAGCGGGTACTACTTTTGGGGATCTGACATATTCATAGGCATTTTCAGAAAGTTCGAGCAATATAAATAATCATAAACCAAGACAATTTTTTTTCCCTTTCCCATTTTAATGTGTTGTGAACTTTTCAGAGAAAGCCATCTCTCGAAGTTTATGGATTTATGATTCTAATCTTTTTAAGTTACTTGATTCTAAATTATTAATTGTACTTATTTAATAACTTTTTTAAGAAAAACATAGTATTTGAATGAAAGTTATTAGGTTTGGCCAAACTCGTAATCAAGTGCTAGTTCTGCCACGGAACTTTTGCATAAGCATTTAAGTTAAATACACTTTTACTTCTACTATAAGGATTGTGTCTCCCTTATAGTAGTTATTTTGTAGTTATTTATGGTAGTTACTGTGTGATATTATTGCATGCTATTTTAGTTATGGTTCTTACGTTTAGATAGTTATTTCTGCTGGGGTTACTAATGATTCTTTGTTTTTGTTTTTCCTTTCCTTCACTGAGCCGAGGGTCGATTTGAAACAGCCTCTCTGCACTTTCGGGTAGGGGTAAGGCCCGTCTACATATTACCCTCTCCAGACGCCATTTTGTAGGACTATACTGGGTAGTTGTTGTTGTTGTAAACTGTATTTACTTAACAAATTATCTAGATTGTGTAAATGCACCATCAGTTATATAACCGTGCAATGAACTTTAATTGTAGCAGAAAAGGTTGGTAAGAGTATTAAACCATTATTTCAAAATTGAAACTTGGTTGAGGGTAGAGGCTGATCCAGGATTTGAAAGTTGGGGTGTACTTTTGGATTCAACCAAAATCTGCTATGTATATAGGGTATCCATTATTAATATATCACTATTTTTTAAAAATATATACATATATACATGAAATTTTTACAGAACTTTACCGATGCCGGTGATCCCTTTCGGCATAACATAGATCCACCTCTGGTTGAGGGAGTGGTCAGAAACCAGTCCAAGTGTAAAGTCTCTGTCTTTGCTGAAGGAAAAAGGCAGAAAGAGATGGTGGAATTTACCTTGTTAGTTACTGAAAGGTCCTTCTTGAAAACGTGTTGAACATTCTGAATCAGACTTTAAATCTTACATTTTGCACTTTACTTAGTTTTTGAGAGTCCATTGGCTTACACCACTTAGTCTTTTTTCCATTATATAAAGTGGTCTTTCCACATCTTTATACACCATTTCATTTCAGAATCAAGACATATTTTTCTTCTTCATATCTTCCTTTTCTAGAGGTAACTTTTATTGAAGTGGTTTATATTTCTTGTTTCTCTTTGCAAGATTTCTAGTTCAATTTTGTGTAATACTGTCTCAAATGGTCTTTCTGAAACAGCCTCTTTGTCCACTCGGGATAGGGGTAAGGTCTGTGTACACATTATCCTTCCCAGACCTCACTAGTGCGATTTCACTGGGTCGTTCCTTTCTTTCTCTTCTGCTTCAGCTTCTTCTTTTTATCAGTTTCTTTGTGTATTCTTTTTGTCATTTTTGTTTCTATGTCAGCCTCATGTTTGTAACATATACTCATAATTGTGCCACAGACTTTGTGCATTGGATGATGCTTGCAACTAAACTATCTGAAAAGCTCCTAATTTTATACTCCTTATCAACTTTTTAGTATATGCTTTGGTTGGAATTATCCCTGGTGCACTGATATTGACACGTCTTTAGCATGTCGGTGCGACCCTTTTATGGGCGCACAAAAAAGAAAAGAAAAGAAAAGAAAAGAAAAGAAAAGAAAAAGATGCATCGGAGTTTATCCAGTTCTCATTGTATCTGTAATCAGAGCATTCACATATGAAAGTCATATTGTGGAGGCTGATTAGGACTAGTGTTGTCAAAGGCGCGCTTAAGCCCTAAAGCGAGGCACAAAGCATGTAGTGCGCTTCGCCTCGCTTTGCGGTTGCTTCAGTAACGCATCAAGGCTCTAAGGCATTCTTTTCCTTGCCAATGAGTGTAATCATGAAAAGGCGATACTAAACAATTGATTTATCGTAATTTTTTTGTCCATATAATTGTTATTCATGCTTATAATTATTAGTCTTGGGCTACATATACATATTTATACTTTTTCTCCATTTTTAGCCTTTTTTCATTAAAGTCTATGCTTTTTTGCGCTTTGCGCTTAAAGCTCTAATGGGCCTTAAGGCTTTTTTGCGCTTTTTGCCTTTGATAACACTGATTAGGACATTGGGAGAATATGGTGGTTGTTAATTGGACAAATAAAAAGAGATATCCCTTTGGTTGTGGGATATGATTCCTTTCATAAGATGCAATACTTTTCTTTATTAATGCAAGTCCAAATGTAAAGATGACACCTAGATAGAAACTTACAGCTTTTTGCTGGATAAATTTCCTGTTACCTTACAGCCTGTCTTAATGATGGACCAAATGAAGCATTAACTTCTGTTAAAATAATAATTAGGATACTGCAGACAAGCTTGGTTCTGAATCTAATACTTCTCTGATTACCAGGTTTCATATTGCAGGAAAAGATGGTGAAGATTTGTTGCATTGGAGCTGGATATGTTGGTGGACCGACTATGGCGGTCATTGCCCTCAAGTGCCCCTCGATTGAAGTAGCTGTTGTTGATATCTCTGTTGCCCGAATTGCAGCATGGAATAGTGATCAGCTGCCTATCTATGAGCCTGGCCTTGATGATGTGGTGAAGCAACGCCGAGGAATGAACCTTTTCTTTAGTACTGAAGTAGAGAAACATGTCTCAGAAGCAGATATCATCTTTGTTTCTGTTAACACCCCAACGAAAACTCGTGGACTTGGAGCTGGGAAAGCTGCAGACCTTACATACTGGGAGAGTGCTGCTCGAATGATAGCAGACGTATCCAAGAACGATAAGATTGTTGTAGAGAAATCAACTGTTCCTGTGAAAACAGCTGAGGCAATCGAGAAAATACTCACTCATAATAGCAAGGGAATTAACTATCAAATCCTTTCAAATCCAGAATTTCTTGCTGAGGGAACTGCAATTCAGGATCTTTTTAATCCAGACCGCGTTTTGATTGGAGGAAGAGACACCCCTGAAGGGCAAAAGGCGATCCACGCCCTCAAACAAGTGTATGCGCATTGGGTGCCTGAAGACAGAATCATCTGCACCAATCTCTGGTCAGCCGAGCTCTCAAAGCTCGCTGCCAACGCCTTCTTGGCTCAGAGGATTTCATCTGTTAATGCAATGTCAGCACTTTGTGAAGCTACTGGGGCTGATGTTACACAAGTTTCCAACGCTGTTGGTAAGGACACCCGAATTGGTCCCAAGTTCCTCAATGCCAGTGTTGGTTTTGGTGGTTCTTGTTTCCAAAAGGATATCCTCAACTTGGTTTACATATGTGAATGTAATGGCTTAAAAGAAGTTGCCAATTATTGGAAGCAAGTGATCAAGGTGAATGACTACCAAAAGAATCGGTTTGTTAACCGAATGGTTTCCTCAATGTTTAACACAGTTTCTGGAAAGAAGGTTGCAATTCTTGGTTTTGCCTTCAAGAAAGACACAGGCGACACTAGGGAAACTCCTGCAATTGATGTGTGTAAAGGCTTGTTGGGAGATAATGCTCATTTGAGCATATATGATCCACAGGTCACTGAAGATCAAATAACAAAGGATCTCTCAATGAAAAAGTTTGATTGGGATCATCCAACTCACCTCCAACCAATGAGCCCTTGTGCAGTAAAGCAAGTTAATGTCGTCTGGGATGCTTATGAGGCAACAAAAGACGCCCACGGTATCTGCATTCTCACTGAGTGGGATGAGTTCAGAACGCTTGATTTCAAGAAGATTTACGATACCATGCAAAAGCCTTCATTCGTGTTTGATGGAAGGAACGTTGTTGATGCGGAGAAGCTCAGAGAAATCGGGTTCATTGTCTACTCCATTGGAAAACCTTTGGATGCATGGCTCAAGGATATGCCATCTGTGGCATAAGAAACATCAGGTTGCCTTCCCCTGGTTTAAGCACTAGAAATGAAGGAAGATACAATTCTTTCAATTTTTTTCAACTTCAGGCCTTTAAATTACTATTTTTTAATTGCATGGTTCAAAATATGTATTCCTTTTTCTTTTCTTTCAGTTTAAACGTCAGCTTCCCAGCTCATGATATAATCAGTTTATACTACAATAAAAAAAAAAATTGCCTTGTTTTGATTTGTTCGGGCATTTTCTTCTTGATAAATATTTTTCAGAATCTCCCTTTTTTTTTTCCAACAATGGATGGAAAAAATCTTTTTTTTTAATATATAGAAAGATGAGCAAAAGCAAAGCTAGTGACTTCTAGAACTTAAAGATCTAACTTTCTTGTAGAAGCAAATGAATGACTATCATAAGAATTGTTTTTTTAGCAGAGTTGTCTCCTCAATGTTCAACATGGAAAGATTACTATTCTTTGATTTGTTTTCAAGAAATTTTCTTGCACTCTGTTCTGATTATTATTTCTCATCATTGTGTATTGTACTGTAAGCAGATCTAAGACAGAATACCTGGAGTGCAAGATTAGCGCCGAACCGTGCGAAGTAGGCAGGGACGTGATGATTGGCTCTCAGGCCATCGCCAAGAGGGACAGTGTCCGATATCTTGGGTCTGTGATCCAGGGGGACGGAGAGATTGACGGGGACGTCACGCACCGTATAGGAGCAGAGTGGGCTAAGTGGAGGCTGGCATCAGGAGTCCTGTGTGACAGGAAAGTCCCACACAAACTCAAGGGAAATTCTATAGAGCCGTGGTTAGACCTGCGATGCTGTATGGGGCGGAGTGCTGGCCCGTGAAGAATTCCCATGTTCAGCGGATGAGTGTTGCGGAGATGAGGATGCTTAGGTGGATGTGCGGGCACACCAGGCTAGATAAGATTAAGAATAAAATTATTCGAGAGAAGGTGGGGTGGCCCCGGTGGACGAGAAGATGCGTGAAGCGCGTCTGAGGTGGTTCGGGCATGTGCGGAGGAGAAGTCCCGATGCACCGGTGAGGAGCTGCGAGCGGCTGGAGATTGTTGGCGGTCGGCGAGGCAGAGGGAGGCCCAAGAAGTATTGGGGAGAGGTGATTAGGCAGGACATGGCTATAATGCAGGTTTCCGAGGACATGACCCTTGATAGGAAAGTCTGGAGGTCTAGAATCAGGGTTGTAGGATAGGGGTCCCTAGCGTTTTTCGTTCGCTTCTTCCGAGGTTAGGGGTGGGTCAGCATGGTTACTCGTAGATGATTTGTGTTTACTATAGGATACTATTGCATGCTATTGTATTTTGGTATTTTTGTTTCCTTTGTTCAGGTTATTATTAACATTATTTCTGCTGGAATTTCTAATGCACTAATGCTCTATTGTTTTTGTTTTTGTTTTTGTCTCTGTTTTTGTTTTACTACTGTTTTTCCTCTAATCCTATGAGCCGAGGGTCGATTGGAAACAGCCTCCTTGCCCTTCGGGTAGGGGTAAGGCTCGTCTACATATTACCCTCCCCAGACCCCACCTGGTGGGAATATACTGGGTAGTTGTTGTTGTTGTGTATTGTACTGTATTATTTTTTGAAACCATGTTTGAATAGATTGTATTATTTGTCATGGTTTAATAACAATTTTCAAATCAAATTGTATATTGATAAATTTACTAATAGCACTTAAAATCATGCAACTATCAGAATTTATCAAATAATTGCTCATAAAAATAATTTAAAACCAGTTTTTTCTCCAAATTTATCCTTGAAACTAGATAGGACTAAAACAGAAGATAATTTTGATGTGCTTTAGCGAACAGACAAGTTCATTTCTAATTGTTATTATTAAACGACATACCATTGGCACCCACACCAATCAGTTGACAAGCCCACAGCATTTGGAATCACGAGTTATTGCTAGTAATCAACAATCTGCCGCGCTAAATATTACAGAGCTACTGAGGAAAAACCGACTCATTAGGGAAGCTGACTTTTGTTCTATTGATCAACCCATGACCGAATAAAAATGAGTTCATTATTCTTTTTCACATACACCGTGAGAAAAGGGGAAAAAGAATATTAAGACTACAAAAAGGAAAATGCCATTCCGACCATAGAAGAATATCTTCTTTTGGACATGTTCGCCCCTCATCTTTAGCTAGATTTGTTGAATTATTCTCTCCTGTTTCCTCTTTAAATTGTTGAATCCTTCCCGCAACACCTACATAAACCACAACAGCAAGACAATAAGCACAAAAAAGGGGAGGATGGGGTGGCGGAGTAGGCTAGATAGAGAAGCCACTATTGATGCAGTGTCTTTATTTCCCTCTTCCTCATAACTTTATTGCCTTCTCCCCTCTCCCTTTTCTCCTAGATCTTGGGAGCAGAGATTGGGCAAGTATCACACGGTGGTATCTCCAGGAAACAGCTCATCTATGCCAGTTGGTTATGCTCGAATAATTCTCAAATTCAGCGGCTGATGGGCTAATGAGTTAACTTAGACATGGAAGTCCTTCGTGTCACTTGAAAAAAAGGGGTAGGGTAGGGCTAACAAAAAAGAGGAAAAAGACGGTTCACAGCAGAGATCCTTTTGGAGAGAGACAGAGAGAGGGGAAATAACATTAAAATATATGGTCAGATACTAATTGTACACATGTTCTATAAACCATATTCATTGTCGTAGTGCATAAAATATTTCGAATATCCAATATACAAGCATACAGAAAAGACCTTAAAAAAAGCTCAAGGTTTCCGAGGTAGAAACAACCCACGACTTGGAAGATGATCAGCGTCAATGATGTGACATCATGACATTAGAACTTTAGTAAACCATAAATCACCTCTGACAGAAACCATGCAGACATTGAATCGGGAAACTCCTATCAAACATGATCAATAATCCACTCCCACTCTATAAATGGATTCCATACATCATGGAAACAGAAATGTCTATGTTTCTTGCATCGCATAGGACATTTCGTTTGATAATCACCTAACACTGCCTGTGGAATATGGACTGGTCAAAAGAGATGGCAAAAGGAGAAGGAATGAAAAAAGTTTGGTAGTCTTTAAAGTACACGGCAAGAAGACACGAACATTGGCAACCAATAGCGCAATCTAATAAACACGTGTCTCATTTCTCTTCCTGCTCTGAGGAATTCAAACATTGAGAAAAGCCGTTCATGTTTAACAAAAGAAAAGCAGAAGTACCTTTTGTATCTCTTCTTGGAACCACAAGGACAGAACGCGTTCCTACTAATATGCCCACTCTTAGCCAAGTTCGATCGTGCAACATCCATCGGGGATGAACCCATCAACTTTTGAACCTAATATTAGAAGAACCTAATTTAAGTCAAATTCATATAACAGAAAATGAAATACCAATACTGGAACATATTGTATGCGTTCTTTTCTCATATTTTGAAGACTCTGTGCAGAACCAAGTATTTGGATGAGAAGGATCTTAAGTGCTATTGAATTTCCACAGCAGCCCATAACTGTTGAATGGACCAGAGACAACAAACCCATAGACACTTCATAATGATACACATGCACCCCGTTACTGTCATCTACAACTGAAGATTTCTTTTCTTAGAATGCACAAGGAATATGCATCTCTCCACAATGCAACCAAAAATCTCACCAAGAATGTGAAAGAATCAAACAGCCAGAAAACCTAATACAGTATATAGAAGATATAAGAAATTAAAAAAATATAATACTCCCTCATTCCCATTTTAAGCAAAGAAGTTTGACCGGACATGGAGTTTAAGAAATAAAAGAGAACTTTTGTCACATAAGCTAATTTTTACGCGAAGTATCAAAATTGTCCTTACTGCAGACAATCAAATTAGAGATGTTAAAAGTTCCATGTGTCCTTTCATCTTTCTCTCTCCTGATAAAAATATCAGATTTTATATCAAGTGAACTCCAAACAAATCATTTTATTAAAGGTAGAACGATATTTTAACATTTAATAGCTTACGGGTATCCAATCTTTTGGAAGATCCTAAAAAGAAAGCGTCACATAAAATAGAACGGAGGAAGTATAACAAAGAGCAAAAATATACCATAAAGCAGCAACCATAAATGCAATATACAGTACCTCAGCCATGTTCTTTGGCAATGGCTTCCCTTCTTCCTTCATCTTCTCAAGTTTTGTTTGTGCTTCTTTTGCCCAAGTAAACTTTGCCAATGTATTCTCAACATCAGCTATTGTGCACTTGCAATGTTTTGCTGCCTCTTGCTTTTGAATTGGTCGAAGGTTCTATTTTTTATTTAAAAGAATAAAGAATTAATGACAGAAAGAGCTTCAATAGGTTATCCAATTCTTGTCACAACAATAGTCACTTCCATCTATCCTACACATGACTACTGCTTTGTTTCATCTTTCCGGGTCTATCGAACACAACATCTCTACCTTCCCAGGATAGGGGTAAGGTCTGTGTACAACTATCAGGGGCGAACGTATAGCCTAATTCATGGGACACGTGAACCCATGGTCTCTTTGCCAAACTATGTATTTTATATATATATTTTTTTAAATTGATCTAATATCATCTGCAGGCACCCATGCTCCAAATAGGCTAAATGGAGCAATTTGTTGAATGCTGAGTTATTTACCTAAAGGAGCAAGTATCAATTTCCATTTAATACTTTTTTTTTCTCCTTTTAGTGGTGCACCCATATTATAAAAATCCTACCCTCCCCAAACCA
Source organism: Nicotiana benthamiana (assembly GCA_034376525.1). Classification (NCBI taxonomy): domain Eukaryota; kingdom Viridiplantae; phylum Streptophyta; class Magnoliopsida; order Solanales; family Solanaceae; genus Nicotiana; species Nicotiana benthamiana. The sequence continues at coordinate 104,464,399 of CM067335.1, read as the reverse complement.
CACTTGTGGGATCTACTGGGTTTGTTGGGTTAAGTTATGTGAAAATTCATTTAATTGCAGTAAGAAGGTGCACAATATTTAACATAAAAAGGACTTTGAATTCCTTTTTCCCACTGCAGGGAATCCATGAAATCCATCAAAAGTTCAGACTTTGTAAACACTAAAGTTGTAAATGCTTCACAATCTTCAGATTGTTAAATCCCCTTGAACTAACAAAATCACAAGTTAGACAGAAAAGCGCCATAGAGAAAAGGAAAATGAGGGGGAAACCTCTCCAGTGGGATCCAAAGCACCAAGATATCTGATAATAGATTCTTGCTTCTCAAAAACATCAGCAAAAGTAGCTTCGCTACTTCGCCCTACAATGTATTGCTTCAGAGTCCCCAATTTCCTCGCTTTGCTCAATTCGTCCGCAAATCCTAAAACATCCCATCAAATAGGAAAAAGTAAACTCAGACAACACAATAAAGGATCTTACGATATGCTGTCAATGTATTACAAATACTTACGAGGGAGAGTGAATGACTGAGAGGTGGGTAATTCAGGTTCAGAGGAAGTCCTCTGGCCGCCGGTAAATGCACCTTTAATCTTGTCCATCCATGAGGAGACATGAACTTGTGTTGTCGAAGAAATCCAGCGACGAGATTTTGATGCTGAGTTTGAATAGAAAGTCTGACGAATCATATATGTAAATTTTTGCGTGTCTCTCTGCTTTGCTCTGCACTGCAATCGAATTGGAAGAGCAAGAGAACTGGGCCACCTATGGGGTTTTGATAGGGGTTTTCCACTTGGATTACCAGGACGACGTCGTCCACCAAAATTTCCCCTTTTATTATTATTATTTTATTATTATTAGTTATTACTCATAGTTTTAGGATGCTATTGGTCAGCTAGTGATACAAGATTTTATCTGCTGGATATTATTACACCATCCATCTTTTTTCGTATTTCATGTATTTCTTATATAGTTACTATTTTGTTATTTTATGTTATTTGATGTTATGTTATTTTACTATGATTCTATTAATAGTATTAGTATATTGTCTCTTGTTGCTTTTTTAAGCCGAGAGTCTCCTGGAAACAGCCCCTTTGTCCCTCGGGATAAGGGTAAGGTTTTTATGTACACGTTACCCTCCCCAGACCCACTTGTAAAATTCTATTGGATCGTGTTGTTGTATTTATTACTCATATAAGTTTGGTTTATGATGTGAAGCACCATTTTTTTATATATGTCAAGCACAAAATTGTCAATTTCGCAATGTACACCAATAACTAGCTATATTTATCTATATCAATAAGCTTCTCCTATAATAAAAATATATTGGTGCCATGTAATTCATTTTTCATATTTATTGTACAAATTCATTAAACATTAAACAAAGAAAAGCTCTATCTCTTCAGTGTTGGAGTCATCTTGCTCAATGTTGAATAATAATTTAAGATATTTGTGATAATTGGACCTTTTGTTCATAGAACGAGCATGACAATTGTCGAGCTCAAAACATTAGCATGTTTGAGGTACGTTTAGTGTTCAATATATTCCCTGATATTAATAAACTATGGTTTATCATTGGGTCCGTGTTTCGGCTGTCGCCCTAAGGTTACGATCCGTTGGGTTGGGAAACCAACCTGGATCCACTTTCTTTCAGTTGCATATCATAAGAAATTCGAACAATTGCACAAGTCTAACCGAACACCCGAAAGAAGTTCTTTCTCCATCGAACGGGAATGTACGAAGAACGAGGAGGCATTCTTCATAGAGAAGAACCCTAAGAAATTTTACGGGAACTGAAGTTCGTATCATGCTTCTCTTGCGCCCTCTCTTTCTATCACAGCCCCTTTCTTCTTTTTAACTCGAACTGTGGTAAATAACCTCCTTTTACCGGAAAGACCTCAATTGAATTGAGAAGTAGCGTGGAAAAGTATGAAATGCTCATTTGCTAGTTAAGTATTCGTGTTTGTTTTTCTTCAAACCCCCAATTCGCTCTCTTTCACCGCTACTAATGGGGTCTCGATTGATTTCCTTTCCTTTAGCTATTAAGATATTTTAGTTCGCTAAGTTTGAAAAGTTTAAAGAGCGCAAACCAGCCACGAAGCTTGAATACGGTTTCCAAGAACCTCTCGCTTCTCTCTAAACTTTTCCTTATTCCCATACCACTAAACACCAATAAAACCACCATGACATCCACCAACCACAACTCACCACCTCCGAAACCACCAGACATAAGTTCGATGCATATTGACAATCTCATTCCTCATACCACTACACCATCGAATACGACACCAACCTACATGCAAACCCTGCTAGATCATAATCAATTCAACCATATACAAACACTTGTCGCGCTACCCACTCATACCTAGACATCTCAGACGAAACCACAAACAAAGCCAAACCAGAAACTTTCATTCCTTTATCCACTTCCCACAAAGCTAGATTATACACACCCTGGAACTACTCTGTAATAGTTAAGGTTTTTGGACATAAAGTGGGTCACCAAACGTTATGTGCTCAACTTAAAATCTTATGGCAACCATTTGAAGACCTCCCACTCATCGATTTGGGCTTAGATTTTTCTCTCACTAAATTTCGACGAGAGGAAAATATGACTAAACCGCTGCATGCATGAAAGGCCTTGGTTTATATTTAATCACTTCCTCAAATGGGAGCCCAAATTCATTGCTTCATATGCACAACTCACATATTCCGCATTTTGGATCAGACTGTCTGAATTATTCACTGAATTTTAGGATTTTGAAATTCTCTGACGTGTGGGATCCAAAGTCGGTACACTCCTAAAAATTGACACTTGGACTTCTGCTATAACTAGAGGTAGATATGCACGTATTTTCATTGAAGTCCCTCTTGAAAAACCACTTCAAACACATGTGTTTATTGGTATGCACTGTCAACAAATACTATATGAATGCCTTAATAAATTCTGTACCAAATGTGGCAGACTAGACCACACCACTAAGCTATGTCTATTCCAAATCACGCCAAACACAAGAAGTACACCTCCAGACCCTAATAATTCAGCCACCAATCAAACGATTACTCCCCATTCCACTACCTAAATGCCTACCAAAATAATATTCATGGTAATAAAAGCGGAATAATAATGTAGCATCGAGATACGGTAATTAACAAGAATAAAAGAGTAACAATGACACCAAGATTTTTACGTAGAAAACCCTTCTGAATAAGGGAAAAAACCACGGCCCTGAGAGGAGCAACTGATATCACTATAGTAAGGAATTTTACACTTTGTAGGTCCGAGTAAAATACTCTAAAGACCACTACAACACTCAAAAGAAATAACCCTCTTTTGATATTTTACCTCACTACAATATCGCTCACTCTCTATTTTCCTTACAGACTATTTTTTTATACCCTGTCTGTGAAATCTCACTCTTTTTCTAGCTTTGTTGGTTGATCAAAATGATAGCCGAAGCTCTCATTTTATAGGTAAACGTAGGAAGCCTTATTTGATTTTTCGTTTCTGCAGCACACCAAAATTGACAGAGAAAAAAAAAAAATGTGGGCTGCATTAGCTGCCACTTTTGACAAACAAAATAAGGAAGGAAAATCTCTTCCTTGATTCAAGGGGGCTGGACCCCATCAATCTCCCCCTCCAGTCCCATTTATCTAGAGGAGGTAGCACTATCTTCTAGTTTGAATGCATGCCGAATAGTTCTTTGCATAGCGCGAACTTGTTCCTTGGTACCACCTTGGTCAGCATATCTGCGGGATTCTCACTTGTAGAAATATTCAAGACTTTTAGAGATTTATCATCTACCATTTCTCAATCCAATGATATCTCACGTCAATATGTTTGGTCCTTGCATGGTACATAGAGTTCTTGCTAAGGTCTATTGCACTTTGACTATCACAATAGACGATATACTCCTTTTGATGCAATCCAAGCTCTTGAAGGAACCGTTTGAGCCATACCAACTCTTTGCCAGCTTCAGTAGTGGCAATATATTCTGCTTCAGTTGTAGAGGGTGCGAGACACTTCTGCAACCTCGACTGCCATGATATAGCTCCCCCTGTAAATGTAAACAAATATCCAGTAGTGGATTTTCTGTTGTCAATGTCACCTGCCATATCAGTATCTATATAGCCTTTCAAGATTGGATAAGATCCTCCAAAGCACAAACAATCTCCCGTGGTGCTTCTCATGTACCTGAGTATCCACTTGACTGCTTCCCAATGTTCCTTTCCAGGATTTTTAAAAAACCTGCTGACAACACCAACTGCGTGAGCAATATCAAGTCTAGTACATACCATTGCATACATCAAGCTTCCGACTGCTGAAGAATAAGGAACTCTAGCCATGTTCCCTTTCTCCTCCTCTGTTGTAGGACACCTCTTTTTGCTCAATTTTAGATGACTAGTAAGAGGTTTGCTGACTGGCTTAGCATTCTTCATGTTGAAACGTTCTAGTACACGTTCAATGTACTTCCTGAGATAGCCACAACTTTCTACTTGTTCTCTCTCGAACTATCTTCATCCCAAGAATTTGTTGTGCTGAGCCCAAGTCCTTCATATCAAATGACTTGGACGGATATCCCTTCAGCTTTGCCATCAACCCCTTGTCTTTTCATACAATTAACATGTCATCCACATACAACAACAATATAATAAAATTATTCTCAGAAAATCTTTTGAAGTATACACATGGATCAGAATAGGTCTTTATGTATGTTTGACTTTTCATGAATGAGTCAAACTTCATGTACCACTGCCTTGGTGCCTGCTTTAATCCATAAAAACTCTTATTCAATTTGCACACCATGTGTTTCTTTCCAGCTACTTCAAATCCTTCTAGCTGCTCCATATAGATCTCTTTTTTCGAATCTCCATGAAGAAATGCAGTTTTCACATTAAATTGTTCCACTTCAAGATCTAGGTTAGCTGTTAAGCTCAAAATTATTCGAATAGAAGTTATTTTGACAACATGTGAGAAAATTTCGTCAAAATCAATACATTTCTTCTGTTCAAAGCCTTTAACCACCAATCGAGCTTTGTATTTGACCAGCTTGCCATTTAAATCTTTCTTGAGTTTAAAGACCCATTTGCATTTGAGTGGTCTTTTACCCTCTGGAAGTTCAACCAGCTTGTACGTGCCATTTTTCTGTAGAGATTTCATCTCTTCTTGCATAACTTTCATCCACTGGTTCTTTTCTGGATGGGACAACACCTCCTCAAGATATTCTGGCTCCCCCTCATCACTGATGAGGACATACTCTGTGAAAGGGTACCTGCATGACTCTACCCTTGGCCTCTCCGAGCTCCTTAGAGGTTGAGGTTATTCTTCTTCCTGAGTGGGGTGCTCCACTTCCTCGACACCTTCATCAAGTTTCTCTCCCTGCTCAATAACCTTACCAAGTTTCTCCCCCTGCTCGGCAACCTCGTTGGTCATACTTTCTGCACTTGTGATATTGTTAGAAATAGAAGGAATAGTAACAAGGTTAGGAATTATACCATTATTCACCTTTTCCAACATATCAGCAGCAGTTCCAACTTCACTTTCTCTGAAGACTACATCTCTGCTTCTGATGGCCTTCTTCTTTACAGGATCCCACAATCTGTACCCGAACTCTTCATCTCCGTATCCGATAAATATACAGGGAACAGATTTATTATCCAGCTTTGTTCTCTACTCTTTTGGTACATGTGCAAAAGCTCTGCAACCGAACACCTTCAGATGCGAGTAGGACACCTCCTTATTGGTCCAAACTCTCTCTGGGATGTCAAACGTCAATGGAACTGATGGAATCCTATTGAACAGGTAACAGGTTGTTTGAACTGCTTCATCCCAGAATGACTTAGGTAGTTTAGCCATTCTGAGCATGTTTCTCACCTTCTCCACAATAGTGCGATTCATCCTCTCTGCTACACCATTGTGCTGTGGGGTTCCAGGAACTGTCTTTTCATGTCTGATCCCATGACTTGAACAGTACTCTTCAAATTCCCTTGAATTGTACTCACCTCCATTGTCACTTCAGAGACGCTTTAACTTTTGACCTATCTTCCTTTCTACTAGAGCATTAAACTTCTGGAAAACTTGAAATACATGATCTTTGGTTTTCGAAATATAAACCCACAATTTTCGTGAAGCATCATCAATAAAAGTAACAAAATATTTGTTACCGCCCATTGATTCAATTTCCATTGGGACACAAACATCAGAATATACTAAATCAAGTATATTCAATTTTCTTTCAGACGATGTCTGAAATGAGACTCTATGATGCTTACTAAATAAACAGTAGTGACATGGTTTTATTGTTGTACCTTTGGCATAAGAAATAAGTGATATCTTGGCAAGAATCTGCAATCCCTTCTCGCTCATACGACCCATTCTTTTATGCCACAAATCTCCAGAAATCTCATCTTGTGCCGCATTTAATTCACCTTGGCATATTTCTGCATTTGTCCTGTACAACGTGCCACGAGCAACTCCCTTTGCAATCACCAATGATTCCTTGGTGAGTCTCCACTTTTGATTTGTAAAATAGTTCTCGTATCCATCTCGGTCTAAAGCAATCCCCGAGATCAAGTTCATCCGCAAATCAGGTACATGCCGTACATCCTTTAGAACCAATGGGCATCCAACATTTGTCTTGATACAAATGTCACCAATCCCCGCAATCTTTGAGTAACTCGTGTTACCCATTCTCACTGTACCGAAATCACCTGCTACATATCTGCAAAAAAGATCTCTTACCGGTGTGGCATGGTAAGGTGCCGCTGTGTCAACCACCCATTCCGACTCTGGACCTGACAGGTGCATGCATTCCTCTTCCTCATTTATTAAGAGGACAACATTGTCATTGTTTTGCACCATGGCGGCTGTGTTGTCGTCATTCTTCTGGCCACTAGTTTCACTTTTGCCCTTCCTTGGATTTGGGCAATCTCTTTTGAAGTGACCTGGTTGATCACAGTTGTAGCAATTTCTGGCTTTTGATTTGGATCGATTCTTTGACATTCCACGAGCTCCGGATCTACCATAGTTGCTCGATCTCCTTTGATAACTCCTGCCTCTACCTTCTGTGATAAGAGTTTGTCCTTGATTTTCAGGCTTCTTTCTCATCTTCTCAATGAGTAAAAGAGCCGATGTGACATCTTTCAACTCAATAGTAGCCTTACCGTGCAGGATGGTTGTTGCCAAATTATCGTACGAAGATGGCAACGAGTTCAATAGCAAGATGGCTTTATCTTCCTCCTCGATTTTCACTTCAAGGTTGGCAAGCTGTGTGATTAGTATGTTAAACACATTTAAATGTGACAAAAAATTCATACCTTTACCCATGTGTAGGGCGTATAACTGCTTCTTCAGGTACAATTTATTTGTCAGCATTTTGGACATGTATAGGCTTTCCAACCTTGTCCAAATTCCACGTGCAGTGTCTTCATCAATGATGTTATTTATCACATCATCCGATAAGTGCAACCTGATTGCACTGGCAGCTCTTTCATCCAAGTCAGCCCAATCCTCAGCTTTCATGTATCATACTTTTTGGCATTAGCATCTAGTACCTTGTGTAATCCTTGTTGGATGAGCAGATACCTCATCCTTCTTTGCCATGTTGAGAAACCGTTATCTCCGTTGAATTTTGCTACCTCGTACTTTACTCTGGCCATTTTTATTTTCACCGAGTATAGTACTACAGATAGTGAATAGTATTTCAGTGAACGAGCAGAACCTGTGCTCTTATACCAGTTGTTGGGAATAAACCCCCTACCAAAATAATATTCACGGTAATAAAAGCGGAATAATAATGTAGCACCGAGATACAGTAATTAACAAGAATAAAAGAGTAACAATGACACCAAGATTTTTACGTAAAAAACTCTTCTGAATAAGGGAAAAAACCACGGCCCTGAGAGGAGCAACTGATATCACTTTAGTAAGGAATTTTACACTTTGTAGGTCCGAGTAAAATACTCCAAAGACCACTACAACACTCAAAAGAAATAACTCTTTTGATATTCCACCTCACTACAATATCGCTCACTCTCTATTTTTCTCACAGACTATTTTCTTATACCATGTTTGTGAAATCTCACTCTTTTTCTAGCTTTGTTGGTTGATCAAAATCTCTCATTTTGTAGGCAGCCTTATTTAATTTTTCGTTTCTGCAGCACACCAAAATTAACAGAGAAAACAAAAAAGATGTGGGCTGCATTAGCAGCCACTTTTGACAAACAAAATAAGGAAGGAAAATCTCTTCCTTGATTAAGGGGCTGGACCCCATCATCTTACATAAGCTTCAAGCCTGTGACCAAATTATATGGATCCTAACACGAAATGGTCAATTTACAGTGAAATCACTCTACTACAATATCTAAATCTGCAAACCCATAATAATTTCAAGTGGATATCGGGCTTCAATCTTCCCCCCAAAATAAATATTTTCTTTGGTTAATTGGACACAATCGCATACCAACAACTGCCTATCTCTACAAATTGCACATCCCTACATCCAAACTCTGCCCAATTTGTCACCTAGAGGATGAAAATATTAATAACTTGCTCTTCTCAAGTCCAAATATACAACAACTATGGAAATACATCGGCCTCTCTCACGTAACCCAAAAATTTGGATCAAATGCTGAATCTCATCTAACTAACATCAAAACTCTACTTCATCTTACACACCCAATGCCACACAAAAGACAATTGTGAACCTCATTATCAACACGAAGAGTTCCTGCTTTTATTATCGTTATTACAAAATTGTCGTGCAATACAGCAACCACACAATGAAATCCCTTAATTGGAGTTCGAAAAAGGTAGTGCATACACAAACCTTACTCCTATTTCAGAGTGCAATAATATTAACAAAAAGCTAATAATAGCAACTCCATATCTTTCTAATTCATATTGTTATAACATCCCCTAACCAAATTAGACTTCCAAATACGTAATATTATCTTCTCTTAACGACATTATAAGAATAAATATAGATCTTCAACGAGATTTTAGCATAAATTACAAGATCTAGAGGACTGGCGAGAGGGAAATATAGTTCGATTTTGTACATCCCTTCCTTTAAAATATGATAAAGATAACATGGGACAACAGGAAAATAAAATTACAGTTGGGAAAAAAGGGTAGAATGAAGTTATCAACTACCGTAATAAGGGCAGTGAGCTAATTTATGACCACACTAATACATAATATCAAATTGCCTTACCCTTCGTGTTCCCTCAAACATCATCTCATACTATATTATAAGCATGAACATTTTTAGGTGAAGTTAGTTTACTAAAATGCCAGTTAAAATCTGTATAACCATTTTGTCCTTAAAAAAAACCTTTAATTAAATAATTATTATTTGTAACATTGAACCGTGTGAATGTGGAGAATTTATTCCATTTACCCATAGTTATTGCAGCTTATTAGGTGTGTAAATTTACCTTTAGTTATTTCAGCATTTATTTTTGTTTCTTTCACCGTTTGTAGTAATAACTATTTATTGGTTGGTTATGTTGTAAATAAAGTGAATATATATGGATGTTCATTTAATTCATCCATATATTCTATACCATATAGTACATGGATAGATGCACCTATTAATTCCTAGGATGTATTTAGTGAGTTTTGGGTCATGTATCTTGTATAGTATAAATAAGATATTCTTTGCCTATAGAAGAATACACAAGAAACACACTTAAATAAGATAACTTCTACATTCTCCTCCTATGCATCTTGTCTCTATTACTACATTGTTATGTTTTGCTCTCATTTCTTAATACGTTATCAACACAAAATTGAAATATTTACTTCAACCGGGTATTATCTTCTTCCTAAAGAGTTAGTCAATTTTCTTACGAATTCAAGTACACATCCATTTGCTTCTAACCGTATTTGAATTTTATAAATCACTATATGCATGACTTTACTTTGGATATACATAACTTGGTATAAAAGATATAGTAAGCTTTAAGTTAAATTGTCATGTCAGTATTTTCTAAGTTTAATCTTATGAAATAGGAAAGTATGCAATCGTTATTTTGACATGATATTGAAAGAACCTTATGAAATATTAGGAGGAATTCTGTTTATTTTTAGGTATAATATTTGATTTAAAATTTTTTGATCTTTGAAGCTAGTAATCTTGATGTGCATGACATTCTTTAATAAAATAATAATGATAACATCCTACTTTGCTTAATTTCAAAAGGTATTAGTTATTAAATCTTCGATATTTGTATTTACATAAGTTTGGACAATGGTAAGTATTAGTTATATGTAACAAACTGAACGAGACTACTAGTTATAGTGCATATAAATTAGTGTGTTGAAAGTAATTGGTGAATTTGCATGGAACGAATATAATATTTCTTTATTGTTTTAATGATTCACTATTGTTAATATACCTTCATGACATGTGTATATTATACCCAGAATATTTAAGGCATACTACTTGTTATATTTTTTTAATCATGTAGATTAATTCTACTATTTAGTAAAATAGTTGTGTACTATATTAAATTTATCAAAACATAAATTTGTGGCGATCTAAGATTATGTTTTATTCTCTAAAGAGAATGAGATGATTTGTGATAAATATTATATGAGCATAAGACAGTGGGTTCAAGTCCCACTGCACCATGAGGGTAAGACATCAGGTTCATGTCCTGGTGCACTATGATGATAAAATGTTGGGTTCAAGTCCCATCATATTACGACCGAACACGTCTCATATGAGTAAGACATTAGGTTCAGATCCCAATGGCCCATATTGATGATAAATAATGGCAGTGTGAAAATGACACACTTCAATAGAAAATCATGAAGTCCTCCCCAGTACCGGATCAGCTCCATTCCCAGAAGCGAATGTAATAGCGATAAATCAAAAGTCTGAAAGAAGACAAAATAATTATCATGGCCATACAAATATTATTAGAATATATTGTGTGTATCTTTTTATTATTGGTAGAATATTCTTTCAATATTGTATAGTCTAATAGTTGGTAGGATTTGATTTCTTTCATTATTGTACAGTCCTATAGTTGGTAGGATTTGTTACCTCTCTGTACTCTATATATACTTTTGTGAGCAATACGAGAAAATCAATCCTCCCAAAATTCTCTACATGGTATCAGACGCCAGTGGCTTATCGCCAAAGAAACTCTAACTATTCCCTCCAGCGCCGCCGACCTTCTCGGTCCGCCGCCTCTCTCCGGCGTCTTGCCGCGCCGTCGCTGCACTAATCGGCAACCCTCTCTCTCGACGTCGATCAGCGCCTCCTCTCCTTTGCCTCGCGCTTCATGGCCGACTTCAAACGATCTTCTCCAGCCGATTGCCATCAATGCATCGGCTCAGATCCCACTCAAATTGGATTCCACTAATTACCTGGCGTGGAAATTCTAATTTCGAACCCTTCTTACGGGTTACGACATCCTCGGCTTCTTGGACGGATCGAAGCCATGCCCACCAACCACTATCGTCGACAAGGAGATGACTTCCCCCAATCCAGCATATCCTTACTGGATTCGCCAGGAAAATCTTATTCTCAGTGCCATCATCTCATCACATAACCAATGATCTTGCCAACATGTCTCTTCACAATCCTTACACTGGTTTCGATGATGTAGTTATTGGTAACGGTGAAGGTTTAAAAATTACACATACTGGACAACTTTTCAGTTATTCCTCTCTTTTATTGCCTGGGGCTCTCTGTGTTCCACATATTCGTAAAAATTTAATTTCTGTTGCTCAATTATGCCGTCACAATAATGTTAATATTGTTTTTTCTGATACTGATTTTCAGGTGAAGGATCGTCGCACGTGGGCAACACTCGTCAGCGGCCCACGTAGGGACGACGCCTACTACTGGCCGGCGGCTTCCCATCTATCGTCAGCCCTCACGGCACAAAAGCTCCCTGCGTCATTGTGGCATTCTCGGTTTGGTCATCCGTCAGCTAAAATCCTGCGTCATTTAGTGTCTTCTAGCAGTATAGCGTCCAGTAGTGTGTCTGATTTTGCTTGTGTCTCTTGCAAGCTTCATAAGTGTCATAAGTTACCTTTTTCTGAGTCAAGTTTATCTTCTACTGCTCCACTGGAGCTTATTTTTTCTGATGTATGGACCTCTCCAATTATTTCTAATGAGGGATTTAAATATTATGTCATTTTTGTTGATCATTTTTTCTAAGTACGTTTGGCTTTTTCCTTTACGCCGTAAATCTGATGTCTTACAAACCTTCTCCACTTATAAGTCCATTGTAGAAAAATATTTCTCTCCTAAAATCATTACTCTGTATTCTGATAATGGGGGTGAATTCCTAGCTTTACGCTCTTTTCTTGCCTCCCATGGCATCTCACATCTCACTTCACCTCCTCATACACCTCAACACAACGGCTATGCTGAACGTCGTCACCGTCATATTGTCGATACTGGTCTCACTCTCCTTCATTATGCCTCTGTACCTCTCATTTACTGGCCTTATGCCTTTGCCACAACAGTCTATCTCATTAATCGTCTTCCCAAGACAAATCTCTCGATGCTCTCCTCCTTTGAGTCTCTCTTCCATAGGCGCCCCAACCTTGCCAAGCTGCGTGTCTTCGGCTGTCAATGCTTCCCTTGGCTTCGGCCCTACACCTCACACAAAATGGAACCCAGCTCTCGTGCCTATGTCCTCTTCGGCTACTCTACTACTCAAAGCGCATATCTATGCTTTGATCCCTCAACGTCTAAAATCTTCGTCCCGCGTCATATCACCTTCCATGAAGATATCTTCCCGTTCTCCAAATTGTCTAACCCCGAGTCTCCACCCGTACCCATTCCGGTCTCCCTAGAAGTCCCCCCACTGCCTCGGCCAGTACCTTCCGCCGCTCCCACTAGCGATCCTTTACCAGACGCACCACCGGCGCCAACGCCCGAGCCACCAGTGCCTCTTACGGCACCGCCAGCGGCCCCCGCCGTCGCTTCACCCCCTTTGCCGCCCCCTTCATCCTCTCAGGGTGGTCATCACATGCAACTCGCAGCAAAAATAACATCTTTGCGCCCAACAAGAAGTTTGGTATGTCTGCTATCACCTCTCCACCTATTACAGAACCTCAGACTTTGTCTAGTACTATGTCTGATGAGCGTTGGTGCGCTGCTATGTCATTGGAGTTTGATGCTCTGCTATGGAATGGCACATGGGATCTTGTTCCGCCTGATTCTTCACAGAATGTTGTGGGCTGCAAGTGGGTTTATCGTATCAAATGAAAGCCTGACGGTACTGTGTACAAGTTCAAAGCCCGGCTTGTAGCGAAAGGCTTTCATCAACGACCAGGTGTAGACTTCCAGGAGACCTTCATTCCCGTTATTAAGCCAGCAACTGTGCGTTTGGTTCTCAGTCTAGCTGTATCCAAGGGCTTCGTCAAATGGATGTGAACAATGCCTTTCTCCACGGGAGACTTACAGAGGATGTTTATATGGCACAACCACCGGGTTTTGTTGACAAAGCCTATCCATCTTATGTCTGTAAGTTACAGAAAGCTATTAATGGTCTCAAACAGGCACCCCGGGCATGGTACAGTGAGCTCCGCTAATGCCTTTTGGCCATGGGTTTCGTCAACACTACCTCTGACACTTCGCTCTTCGTCTTTCAGCATTCTGGTATTACAGCCTATTTTTTGGTATATGTTGATGATCTCATATTGACTGGTAAAGACTCTGCTTTCTTGAACCGTGTGATTGACTCTCTTGGGACTAAATTTTCTCTTAAAGACATGGGTGATCTAAGCTACTTTCTTGGTGTTGAAGTTCTGCGCACCTCCAAGGGGTGTTTTCTTTCTTAGCGTAAATATGTTGTTGATCTTTTAACTCGTCATAATATGCTAGAATCCAACCCTGTTCAGACGCCAACAGCGGCGTCCACCCGCCTTTATCTGGCCGACGGCTCGGCTCCTGCCGACGCATCCGCCTATCGACAGGCCCTTGGGGGCCTCCAGTATCTCTCCTTCACTCGTCCTGATATCTCGTTTGCTGTGAATAAACTCTCACAGTTCATGCACGCTCCTACTGTCACTCATTGGGGTGCAGTTAAGCGCCTCTTCCGATATCTGAATGGGACGCGTGACTTCGGAGTCTAGCTGCGTCCTTCATCTGCTATACCTCTGCATTGTTTCTCTGATGGTGATTGGGGTGGAAACTGTGATGAACGCTCCTCAACTGGTGCCTATGTTGTCTTTTGGGGCCTAATCATATTTCCTGGAGCTCCAAAAAGCAGTGTTCCGTTGCATAATCTTCTACTGAGGCTGAATATCGTGCCATTGCTTCTGCTGCCGCTGAAGTCCGTTGGCTTCATTCCCTGCTGCGCGAGCTTCATGTCCCTCTTCCGGCTGCTCCTGTCGTTTACAGCGACAACATTGGCGCCACTTACCTCTGTCCCAACCCTGTGTTTCATTCGCTCATGAAACACATCTCCATTGATTATCACTTTGTTCGTCAATTGGTTCAGAATGGGTCTCTTCGTGTTGCTCACGTATCCTTTTCTGATCAGCTTGCTGATGCTCTCACCAAGCACTTATCTCGTCCTCGGCTTCTTCAGCTGATGTCCAAGATCGGCGTGTCCTCCGGCCCTCCATCTTGAGGGGGCGTATTAGAATATATTGTGTGTATTTTTTTATTATTGGTAGAATATTCTTTCATTATTGTACAGCCCTATGGTTGGTAGGATTTGATTTCTTTCGTTATTATACAGTCCTATAGTTGGTAGGATTTGATACCTCTCTGTACTCTATATATAGTTTTGCGAGCAATACGAGAAAATCAATTCTCCCAAAACTCTCTACAAATATATGTGCGCATGGCAAGGGATGAAATAATAATCACCATGCTGGTGGCCGTTATAAACAAGAGAACAATAAGAGTTCCTAGAATAATTATTCAAAAGGTAAAGCTAATAATGTCTACCAATGTGGTATGAAAAACCATTGGGCATGAATTTGACGTATGCCTGAATATTTTGTCAAACTTTATCAAGCCTCTATAAAAGGGGAAATAAAATAAAATTAAGACTCACTTGACCTTTTAAAATGACGTTGAAGTGGGCCCTATAAATAATAAGATAAAGTTGAAGCAAACATTGCCTATAAAGATGATATTTTTGAAGGTCTTGCAGATATTACGCATTTAGAAGCTAGAGACTTCTTTGAGCATCATAAATGAAGACTTATTATTGGAAAAAATTATAAGAATAAATGTATTTCTTTTTATGAAGTTCATATTTTAAATAAAACTTTTTACGTTGTTGGTATATAATTTCAGAAATGTAGTTTCTTTTGTTCTTAAATTTTTCAATATTACTTATGATGTATTTTTTTCCTTCTTGAAGAATATGAAAACTTCTCAGTCTTCAGCTTTCCGTATGAATAATAAAGAAGAAATATGTCTTCTGTATAGTGCTATGACGCACACCATATTAAATGATAAGAGATATTTCTCTTATTTAATTATTAAAGAAGTCAATATTATAACAATATCTGGTAGTACAAAATTAATTTAGAGCTCTGGAAGAGCGACTGTATTACTATTAGGAGAAACTATATTGGCTGTTAATGATGCATTATATTGTAGTAGGTCTCAAAGAAACTTGTTGAGTTTCAAAGATATTCGCCAAAATGACTATCATATTGAGACCACCAATGAAGGAAATATTGAATACATTTATATTACTACAATAAATGCATAAAAGAAGTATGTGCTTGAAAAATTTCCCGCATTTTCCTCCGGATTGGTCGGTTAAAAAATCACACATCAGAAGATGAAGGTAGCAGAGATGAGAATGTTGAGGTGGATGTGGGGGCATAGTAGGATGGATAATATTAGGAATGATGATATTAGGGAGAAGGTGGGCATGGCTTCCATTGATGACAAAATGCGGGAAGCAAGGCTCAGGTAGTTCGGGCACGTTCAGAGGAAAAGCCCGGATGCTCTGGTAAGGAGATGCGAACGTCTGGTTGTGGAGGGCTCGAGAAGAGTAGAGGGCATTCAAAGAAGTATTGCGGGGAGGTAACTAGGCAGGATATGGTGATGCTCTAGATTTCCGAGGACATGGCACTTGATAGGAACATGTGGAGGTCGAATTTAGGGTTATAGGCTAGGAGAAAATTGAGGTTTGCCATATGCCATACCTCTGGGAGACTAGTTTGGTAGGGTACTATTTTGCTTTTGATTTTGATCATCCCTTTATTTTCATGTCGTTTCTATTTTTCATATATATATATATATATATATATATATATATATATATATATATATATATATATATATATATATATATATATATATATATATATATATATATATATATATATATATATATCATATTATTTCTGTGGTGTTACTAAATTGTCTTACTTTGTCTTTTTGTCTTCTTGAGCCGAGGGTCTTTCGGAAATAGTCTCTCTACTCCTTCAGGGTAGGGGTATGGTCTGTGTACACACTACCCTCCCCAGACCCCATTAGTGAAATTTCACTGGGTTGTTGTTGTTGTTGTTGTATACTACACTAATATTAGTGTAGTTGAACAAGGAGTTTACTAATGATTTATTAATTGGCATGATTGGTTGGGCCATACCGGTTATAATATGATGCTCTAAATAATTGAGAATCCACACGGTCATTCATTGAAGAACCAGAAGATTCTTCAAACTAAAGAATTCTCTTGTGCTGCATGTTCTCAAGGAAAACTAATTATTAAACCATCAATAATTAAAGTTGGAGTTGAATCTCCTGCATTTTTGGAACGTATATAGGGTGATATGTGTGGGCCCGTACACCCTTCATGTGGACCATTCAAATACTATATGATTTTGATAGATGCATCTACAAGATGGTCACGTGTGTGCTTGTTATCAACCCGCAATTTGACCTTTGCGAGGTTAGTAGCTCAATTAATATGATTAAGACACTTCATCTTGATAATGCAGGTGAAATTACATCCTAGGCCTTTAATGCTTATTGCATATCAACCGGGATAACAATTGAGCATCCAGTTGCTCATGTTCATACTCAAAATGGTCTAGCAGAATCATTGATCAAACGCCTCCAATTAATGGTTTGGCCAATATTTATGAGAATAAAACTTCCCATTTCGGCATTAGGCCATGCTATTTTGCATACAATTGGCTTTTGGTCAGGAGCCAAATATTTTCCATTTAGAATATTTGGATGTGTAGTATATGTTCCAATTGCTCCACCACAACGCACAAAGATGGGACCCCAAAGAATGTTGGGAATATATGTTGGGTACGAATCTCCTTCTATTATAAATATTTGGAACCTATGACAGGTGATTTATTTACGGCAAGATTTGCTGATTGCCATTTTGATGAATCAGTATACACAATATTAGGGGGAGAAAATAAGTTGTTGCAAAAAAAGATGGATTGGATTGCATTATCGCTATCTCATTTAGATCCTCGAATAAATCAATGTGAATATGAGGTTTAAAAGATAATATATTTGCAAAATATTACAAATCAACTGCCAGATGCATTCACTAACATACCAAGGGTGACTAAGTCATATATTCCAGCTACTAATGCTCATATTCGAATTGATGTCCTAGTTGGACAATCTATAAATGCAAATGAGTCTAATCCACACTTGAAACGTGGCACACAAGGATTTTCACAAAGATCTGGCATTGATTATATAGAGATATATTCTCCTGTGGTGAATGCAATCACTTTCAGGTATCTTATAAATTTGGCAGTCCATGAAAAACTTGATATGCGTCTAATGGATATTGTCACAGCCTATCTTTATGGCACATAGGACTACGAAATTTATATGAAAATCCCTGAAGGGCTTCAAGTTCCTAAAACTAATAAAAATTTTCGGGAAACTTGTTCAATAAAGCTTCAAAAATCCTTATACGGATTGAAACAATCAGGGCGAATTTGGTATAATCGCCTGAGTGAGTATTTGCTGAAAAAAGGGTATAAGAATGATTCAATTTTTCCTTGTGTATTTATAAGAATGTCTAGATCTGAATTGGTATAATCGTTGTGTATGTTGATGATCTAAATATCATTGGAACTCATGGGGAACTTCCAAAACCAGAAGACTGTTTGAAGAAAGAGTTTCAAATGAAAGATCTTGAAAAGATAAAATTTTGTCTTGGTCTACAAATTGAGCATACGAAAGATAGAATTTTTATCCATCAATCGACTTATACCGAAAAGATCCTAAAGTATTTTTATATGGATAAAGCACATCCATTGAGTAACTTGATGGTTTTGAGATCACTTAATATAACTAAAGATCTATTCTAGCTTCATAAAAATGATGGAGAGCTTCTTGGTGATAAAACTCCATATCGTGGGGCATTAATGTATCTTGCAAATAATACTCGACCAGATATAATTTTTTCAGTAAGTTTATTAGCAAGATTTAGTTCCTTTCCAACAACAAGACACTAGAATAAAGTTAAGCATATTTTTAGATACCTCCGAGGGGCTATTGATATGGGATTATTTTATTCTTATGAATCCGATTCAGAGTTGATTGGTTATGCAGATGCAGGTTATTTGTCTGACCCACATAAAGCCCGATCTCAAACATGCTATCTATTTACTTGTGGGGGTATAACTATTTCATGGCTCTCAACAAAATAAACTTTAGCTGCTACATATTCCAATCATGCAGAGATAATAGCTATTCATGAAGTTAGTCGAGAATGTGTATAGTTGAGATCAATGACTCAACATATTCAACAATTGTGTGATATCTCTTTAAAACAAAGATTCCAATGATATTGTATGAAGACAATATTGCTTGCATAGCTTAACTTATAGGAGGATATATCAAAGGAGACAGAACAAAGCACATTTCACCAAAGTTTTTTTTCACACACGATCTTCAGCAAAATGATGAGATAGATGTTCAACAAATCTATTCAAGTGACAATATAGCAGGTTTATACACTAAGACATTGCCAACATCAACACTTGAGAAGCTGAGACATAAGATTGGAATGCGTCGCCTCCGAGATATCAAATAAAGCTTTCATCGGGGGGAATATATTACGCAATGTACTTTTTTCACTTAACCAAGGTTTTGTCCCAAGTGGGTTTTCCTGGTAAGGCTTTTAATGAGACAGCACGCAATGCGTATTACAAGATGTATGTACTCTTTTTCCTACTGGGTTTTTTTTCTAGTAATGTTTTAATGAGGCACATTATCTTTCAAATGAAAATCCAAGAGGGAATGTTACAAATAAAGTGAATATATATGAATCTTCATTTAATCCATCCATAAATTCTATACAATGTACTACTTGGATAGATGCACCTATTAATTCCTAGGATGTATCTAGTGAGTTTTAGGTCATGTATCTTGTATAGTGTAAATAAGACATTTTTTGCCTATGGAATAATACACAAGAAACACAATTGAATAAGATAACTTTTACATTCTCCTCCTATACATCTTGTCTCTATTACTATATTGTTCTATTTTTCTCTCATTTCTTAATAAGTTAAAGACAAAACAAATGATTTGTTTACCTCTTTGTTCATTTCAGTTTAGTTCCCACAATAATAAATGTTTGGTTAGTAGTAGTACGATTAAAAGGAAGACAAAAAGATTAATTCTTTATCTCCTTTTACGCACAATAACTAAAAACATCTAGCATTAGGAATACTTTTCGGACGCTTAGAATTCTAGTAGACACTTATATAGATACCTAACCTAATCTGCCTTAAACAACTGGAGATCCTATGTGCATTCATACGTCACTAAGCACAACAGGATCTTTTGAGGCCCCATTAACTATTTATCTTTTGTTAGTAGTTGTTGCCATCATCCATTTTATTCATTGTTTCTTAGTTCCTTCTATACTGGGAGACAAAGGAATTAAAAGTATAGAAAAGAAAGCTCATATTATTTGTGGATTTAACAATGATGATTAAAATATCTCCAGGAAACCAAACAAAACAATAGAGGGATGACAAATGAAAAGCTTTCACTATCGAAAAGCTTAGGTTTTTCATCTCATAAAGCTAGAAAAATAGACTTTAAGAGAGCGAAGGTAGATTGTAAATTAAGGGAGTGATGGGTCATGACGCTTAGCTTTGATGGAAGGATCTTTGAAAATGAGGAGAGGAGACAACAATTGATGTATACGATCAATAAAGCTTTGCCCATCTCTTCAATCTTCATCTATATATGTTTATTAATGAACAAGACTTATGAAGCAAACAAATTAAGGGTGGGAGACTTGGTAGTTGGTATATCAAACTTCAGACGAGCTCTCCAACATAGATGCCTACAATTTGTGGACAATTTGGACTAAGGAATTTAGACAAGAGGGGTTGCTCTGATGGTAAGCAAGCCCCACTTTCAATCGAGAGGTTGTGAGTTCGAGTCTCCCCAAAAGCAAGGTGGGAAGTTCTTGGAGGGAAGGATGCCGGGGGTCTATTTGGAAACCGTCTCTCTACCCAAGGATAGGGGTAAAGTCTGCGTACATACTACTCTCTCCAAACCCCACTAAATGAAATTATACTGGGTTGTTGTTGTTGAACTTAGGAATTTGTTTGTCGCAATGGCATTTTAACTATAAAGAAGTTTAAAGAAAGAGAAATTCCTGCTTTTAGAGATAACAATCTATCTCCTTAGAACTATGCGAGCTTGCAATGCTCAAGCTTTCTTTTTCAGTTGTTTCCTTAGTTTAGGGTATAGGTCATTGAATGAATGAATTACTTTTATGCATAATGTGAATGCAAATCAACAATTATTATCTATACAAAATGTGATTGACATTTATAGATAAAATTTCAATCAAAATACAAAATGTGAATTGACATTTATAGATAAAATTTCAATCAAAATACAAATGTGAATTGACATTTTATCTACAAAGAAGTTTAAAGATATTGTTTCATGTTGTTATAACTGAGATATTCCTGCTTTTGGAGACAACTATCCATCTCCTTAGAACTATGCGAGCTTGCTATGCTCAAGCTTTCGTTTTCAGTTGTTTCCTTAGTTTAGTGTAAAGGTCATTGAATAAATGAATCACTTTTAAGCACAATGTGAATACAAGTCAACCACTGTCTTTTTATTTGCATCTGTACCCACTTTTTAAAGAACTTCAACTTCTTTTTCTCCTTCCCTTACAACATAAAAACTTCAGCTCTAGAGCAGAAGTTTTCCAGTTACAATACAATCCGAGTTATTAAACAAAATTACAACATAGAAACTTCAGTTCTAGAGCTGAAATTTTCCAATTACAACACAAAAACTTCAGCTCTAGAGTTGAAGTTTTCCGTTACAACACAAAAAACAAGTATAGATACAAATGCCCCCACTCTAAAATAAGTACAAAGTGTAGGAAATTTCAGTAAGACATCAGATGATTTATGTGGGAAGGGAGCGATACCTTAGTTGAATATGATTACAACAACAACAACCTAGTATAATCTCACTTAGTCGGGTCTGGAGAGGGTAGTGTGTACGCATACCTTACCCCTACCCTAGGGTAGAGAGGCTATTTCCAAATAGACCCTCGGCATCCTTCCCTCCAAGAACTTCCCACCTTACTGTTGGGGAGACTCGAACTCATAACCCCTCGGTTGGAAGTGGAGGTTGATTACCATCAGAATAACCCCTTTTGTCAAAGTTGAATATGATTGACATTCATTATTTTCAAAATTCCCTTTTTTCTTTAATTGCTTAGAATTTTTATACTCATTGATACGAGATACAAGCGCAATACGTGCACCCAAAACCTAGTCTTAATATAAACAAAAGCTGTATAGGAATTAGAGGAGAGCTTTGTCGAATTTAAAGTACTAGCGCATCATGACAAGAATACTTTTTTTCTGTAATCACCACTATTTTCTTTTGTTACCTCGATCATAGCAAGCTCATCGTATAAAACAAATGGATTAACCACAATTTAAATTACAGCCGTAAATTTACAAAAATCATCTACAAAATCATATATACAGTTATTAGTCAAATTTCCATAGCATAAACCCCTCTCTTGACAATGCTCTTTTCTTTTGCAAAAATAGGAGTTGATCCTAAGATGCAAGGCCACTTCCGCGAGGCATTTTCTTTGAGCTAGCTGCAGAAGGCATATAAACACAACAATATTACGTTGTTGACATAATAATTTTCCTGGAATGAAATGTGATTGCCAAACCTCCAAAAAAAATATGATAATTCATGGCCTCAACATTAAATATTTTGGTCCTAATAGGCATCAAGCGGATGAGGAATATACTTTGGATATTTTGGCCCCTAATATGCATCAAGCAGATAGCATTTTAAACTAAATAAAACTATGTCTCCGCGTTCAGATGACTCCATTGCAGCAAGGCTAAAACCAAATATTCATTTTGGATTGCAAGTCCCTCAACCAGGAGATGGGATGTAGTCTAGCTATGAGGCACCAATAAAGCAGCCAGACTAACAGAAACAGAAAATAATACAAAAGAGAGTTAGCAAGCTTACCGTCTTCAACATCTTTCAAATGATAGTAGTGAGGAGCTATTTCTACAAGCCATTCGGGTTTCAGTTCAGTTGCCTGCCAGGATAACCCTCAATTACAATCTCTGTGATGATTAAGCAAACACAATGATAACCCTGCTACGAAACAAAAAGGAAGGTGGACTAACCTGCCGCATGTACTCCTTAGTTGTCAGGACGAGCTCATGGTAGACAACCCATCTAGGGAGCACCTACAATATGCAAGAGCAAATGATTCTCATGAAGTTACTATCATCGCTAAGGTTACATTATCTGTCTCGACAACTTAAAAAATACAAAGCACAACAAACTGAGTGCATGTGATTTGAAAGCATGGAAGGATTAAAATGAGAGGGGTGGGGGCTGGCTCAGTCATAATTAGCTAAACAACACACAGAAATACCAGCTGTCAGGGAAAAGCATCACAAGACTAATAAATCCATAAGAACGAAAAAGGCAGACTGCCTCTCTTCTCAACCTAAAAATACAAAGTAAACCATACTATGATCTTCCTTTGACAGAAGCTAGTTAGTAGTTACATACAGGCCACGGCTGAAGGATCGACATCGTAAACAAGAGTTGAAGCTCCCGTTTGGCCATAAATTTTGACTTCATTTTTTCAAAAAAAAAAAATTGAAAACATTGTTTGTTTGTGAAATATAATCATGTTTTGGGAAAACTAATTTCAAAAAATTCCAAGATCCCAAGGCAGTTTTTGGGTGAATTTTTTCCACTCAGAAACTTCAACTTTTCTTCAAATAAAATGCATGTCCAAAACCCCAATTTCAACTTTAAAAAAAAATATTTCAACACAACTTCAAAAACTCTTTTTTCAAGTTCCAATCAAATCTATGCTCAAACACTAGCGAAGATTCTTCGCATCAAACACTTGGAAGGAAATGGTACTGAATTTACCACAGATTCTCCAGTCAACGTGCAGATCGAGGACCATTAACCCATCATGCTAGATGGTAGTGGAGGAAGAAGCACGCACGCCCCTTTCAAATTCGAGAACACGAGGCTGAGGATAAAGATATCGTAAATAGAGTAGAGGTACTGGTGGAATTGGATCCGAAAGGACAGATACAGGTGTGGAATAGGGAGGATCTTGGAAGGGTAGAGGTGAAGATGTGAGAGTTTATGAGAAGGTGGAAGTTGAGAGGGGAAAAGGGGATCGAACGCTTCGTGGTTGGAGTAGACTGATACAAGATTCTTTCATAGGCAGCAGTTGTGAATAGGAGGCTAAACTTCAAGAGTCTTTGGAAGAGGATAGAGGGCTATATGATGAGAGGAGATAAGAGGGGAGATAGCGCATGCTTGTATAAAGATGAGGTGAGTTGAAAAGCTAAGTTTAAAAGGCTACTGTTCCATCAAATAGGACATGATATGAGCACCAAAGGGTATGGCCTAGGGGTCAATGAAGTGGATGGAACCCATGAGGTCTCAGGTTCAAATCCTAGCGGAGGCAAAGAATACTATGTGATTTCTTCTTATCTATCCAAGCCTTGGAGAATAGAGTTACCTAGTACATGTTATTGGTGGAAGGTGGCAGGTACCTAATGGAATTAGTTGAGGTAAGCACAAGTTGGCCAGACCATCACGGTTATAAAAAATAGGACAATTTTATTTTCATAATGATTTCCTTAACAAAAAATATATACTTTTGCAATTATATTTGTTGTTTTGTTATCGCTCTATCAACATATAATTTATGGGCACCGAGGTGCGTGCCTTGGTGCTTTGCCTACGTTGAAGCGCAGCCTAAGTGGCAAAGTGCATACCCCTGAGCTTTTTTGAGCTTCAGGGCTTAGACGCACCTTAAATGAGCCTTTGCCAATACTGATTTTAAGAGACTCCAAATTGAAGAAGCCTCGACACATCCTTTAAAGTCATCATACCCAAAAAAGGACCAATGAACACCAATCATTACAAGCCGCCTATAAGTCCAGTGGGAGCATCAACAAGATAATCTCTAAAGTGTTTTCAACTAGATCAAAGAAGGTGTTGGACAAGATAGAGTCAACCTCTCAGAATGTTTTCATGGATAGAAGACAAATCCTAGAAGCATCTTGGTCGCAAACTAAGTGGTCGATCCCAGAAGGATGTAGGGAAGTCGAGAATCTTGTGCTAACTGAACCTTGAGAAGACCTATAATCATGTGAATTGGGAGTTCCTGGACCTAAAATGTGAAGATATGTGACTCAGTTAGGTGGAGAAAGGGATCAAGTTATGCATATCAGTGGTTAGATTCTCAGTCCTAGTGAATGGCAGCACGACTAATTTTTGGAGCTCAAGGGCGTGAGAGAGGATGACCCATCATCCCCCATGCTATTCATCTTGAAACTCAAAGTGTTGGGTAAAAAAATGGATAGCTATCGCAAGTAGTTGCTTGAGGTACTTCTTTACCGCAATCCGGTACAAGATACAATGAAGGGTCACGTCTCCTGTTTGCAGACAACACTAAAGTTTTCTGTGACACAGACATTAACCAAGGAGATAACTTTAGACAGGTTCCTATATGTTTCCAAACAGTCTCATCCCTCAAGATCAACCTCAAGAACTGTGATAGTCTGGCCAATTACTTATCTGAGCTTACCCTTGGGTACTTCATATTAAGTCAGCTCTATAGATTCCAGTAGCATCTCTACGTGCATTATCATTACTTCACGCACCGGCCAGTATCATAGTTATATTGGAAATGCTTCAAAGGAACTTCCTACGGGACTCAGCAAATAGTACTAGATAGCTCCACTTAGACAGTTGGAATGAAAGATCTCCAAGTTTTAGGAAAGACCTTATTAGGAAAATGGCTATGATAATTCGTGATTAAGAAGCACGATATATAGAGAGAGGTGAAACAATAAAAGTACGCAAAAAGGGAGATGGAGGACCAAAAATATCAAACTCCCTTTTGGGTACAGAATGGGGAGGAATATTATGAATGAGTAGGAAGACTTCATCAGCAACATAACATTTTATGCTGAGGATGAAAGTAAAATCAACTCAAGGAGTCATAGGTGGTCTGAAAAAAGAGACATTGAGACTCACATTCCCAAACACTCGGGGATCGTTTGGTTCAAACACAAGTTATACATTAAATATAAGGTAGGTGTTAGAATAGTCATGTAAATAGGAACCCTAATCCAATATGTACTAGGAGTAGGATATTTTGTATGTGTATATATAGGGCTCATTCTAGCATTGTCAATTAATCAATAATATATTTTCTCCCGTGCTTTCTCACATGGTATCAGAGCTTAAGTGAGAAAATTATTGCAGCGCGTCATTCCAACAACTTCCGGGAAGAAAGACCTTGTCGTCATGTAACTTTCCGGCGACTTAAGAGGCTGTCCGTAACCAAAATCACTTTTTGTTAGTGTTGTGCAAAAACCAACACCACCACAATGTTCCCATGACTTAGGCAACCAAACCCCACAGAAGATCTCCGGCAGCTGACCACGCACGCGCCCTCACGTGCGGATCGAACTTCTGTTTTTCCGGCAAGTCTTCCCCACGCGCCGGCGCATGTGGCCTTTTCCCGGCCAGATTTCAAATTTTTTTCTTAGGCAGCCTATTCGCATGGCTTTTCCGAGCCTACCCATCCAATTGAAATCAAATTCCGAGCACTTTGAGATTTTTCTGGTGTGAGCTGTATTTTTTCCGGCGTGAACAGTGTTTTTCACGCGTGAATAGTGATTCCCAGTAATTTTTCTGCTTTTTCCGGTACAATATTATATAATGGAATTCATACCTGAAGCCTTCACTTCACAATCCGTTGGATTAAATGCAATAAATACAATGCAGATGGTTTTTTTACCGAATTATATTGAGTTCCTTCAGTATAAAGCATGTAAATAGACATCTTAAGGATTAACCTCCGTTGTTTCAGCAAACAGTAGCATGACTGGTGTCTCCCAATCTTCACCTTCTGAGTCTTGGGTCATTGATTCAGGTGCATCTAATCATATTTCTGGTAATAAATTTCTTTTCACTAGTATATCATATTCTCAATCTCTTCGAACGGTCACAATGGCCAATGGGTCTCAAGCCATGGCAACTGCAATAGGTCAAGCAAGTCCACTTCCTTCCTTAATTTTAGACTCAATTCTTTATGTTTCTGGTAGTCCTTTCAATCTTATAGCAGTTAGTTGCTTAGCTAAATCACTTAAATCCGCTGTTTTATTTCTTGATGACCTTGTTTTTATACAAGAATGCAGTACATGCCGGATCATTGGCACCGGACGTGAATCAGATAGACTTTACTACCTTATCCTTGCAAAATCACTTGGACTCGCATCTTTTCTTCTTCCAATAACTTCTCCGGTTACTGATTCACCAGATTTATTACATAAACGGTTAGGACATCCAGTTTGTCAAAACTTCAGAAAATGGTACCTAGCTTATCTCACTTGTTCACTCTAGAGTGAGAGTCGTATCAGCTCGGTAAGCATACCCGCTCTCATTTTCCACGGCGTCTTGACAGAGTCACCTTTTACTTTAGTCCATTCAGATGTTTGGGGTCCTAGTCGGGTTAGTTCTACCTTAGGATTCCGCTACTTTGTTAGTTTCATTGATGATTATTCCAGGTGCACTTTGATATTTTTCATGAAAAATCAATCTGAATTGTTTTCTATTTTCCAGACCTTCCATGCTGCAATTCAAAATCAATTTGGGGCTTCTATCCGCACATTTCGTAGTGATAATGTCCTAGAGTATTTGTCTTCCCCATTTCAGTAGTTTATGAACTCCCATGGGATTATTCATCAAACATCTTGTCCGTACACTTCCCAATAAAATGGGGTAGCTGAAAGAAAGAATAGACATCTTATTGAAACTGCTCGTACCCTACTCATATAATCGCATGTTCCGCTGCGTTTTTGGGGTGTGCAGTTCTTACATCTTGTTATCTTATTAATCCTATGACATCTTCAACTATCCAAAATCAAGTCCCATTCTCGTTCATGTTTCCCCACTTACCTTTGTTCTCCTTTCCACCCCGTGTCTTTGGGAGTACGTGCTTTGTTCATGACCTTACTCCGGGAAAAAATAAGTTAGCTCCTCGTGCTCTTAAGTACATATTTCTTGGTTACTCGTAAACACAAAAGGGATATCGATGTTACTCTCCTAACCTTCAGCGATTTCTTATGTCTGCTGATGTTACCTTCTTTGAAACCCAATCATACTTCATAGGTCCAGTTAATCACTTAGATATTTCTGAGGTGCTACATGTTCCTTGTTTTGGAGATTCAGTCCCTATCTCCCATTCTTCTTCCTCCATAGCTTGACCACCTATAGCTCCAGTGTCACCACCAAGTCCAATTCCACCAACTGTAGCTCCAGTGCCACCACCTAGTCTAGTTCCACCACAATAGCTCAAGTGCCACCACCTAATCTAGTTCAACCTTCTACAGCTCCACCACTCCTGACTTATCATCGTCGTCCACCCCCAGCATCAGGCCAAGCTGATTCATGTCCTGCACCCGACCTTGCTAATAGTGCAGACTTGTCTCCTCTTAATCAACCGATTGCACTACGAAAAGGTATACGGTCCACACTTAATCCTAATCCTCATTATACCGGTTTAAGTTACCATCGTCTCTCATCATCCCATTGTGCATTTTTGTCATCTTTGTCATATATTTCCATCCCTAAGTCTACATGTGAAGCACTGTCTCATCCTAGATGGCGACATGCTATGATTGACGAGATGTCTACTTTACATACGAGTTGTACTTGGGAGCTTGTTCCTCTTCCTTTGGGAAAATTGACTGTTGGTTGTCATTGGGTGTATGCGGTCAAAGTTGGTCCAGATGGTCAGGTTGATCGACTTAAGGCTCGTCTTGTTACCAAAGGATATACTCATATATTTGGACTCGATTACAGTGATACTTTCTCTCCCGTGGCTAAAATTGCATTTGTCCTCCTTTTTATATCCATGGGTGTTGTTCGCCATTGGCCTCTCTATCAGTTGGACATTAAGAATGCTTTTCTTCACGATGACCTTGAGGATGAGGTTTATATGAAGCAACCACCTGGTTTTGTTGCTCAAGGGGAGTCTAGTGGCCTTGTATGTTGGTAGCGTCGGGCCCTCTATGGTCTAAAACAGTCTCCTCGAACTTGGTTTGGTAAGTTCAGCACAATTATTCAGGAGTTTGGCATGACTCGTGGTGAAGCTAATCACTCTATATTTTATCGATATTTTGCTTTAAATCTCTATATTTATCTGGTCGTTTATGTTGATGATATTGTTCTTACCGGAAATGATCAGGATGGTATTAGTAAGTTGAAGCAACATCTCTTTCAGCACTTTCAGAGTAAATATCTGGGTAGATTAAAATATTTTAAAATGGAATCTATTCCAAACATATATGCCATGGATCCTTACTTCAACAGGGTACAAATATCTAAATTTGATATTTTTAGATACTTTTTCAGACCTATTGCCAATACTAAGTAGCAGTCAAATTTTGTACCCATTTTTCATGATATTATGCATGGATCAGGTATATCATGGCGAATTCTTCAGAAAAAAAATTGTGTCTCTGGGTATTGAGGTTGCTCAGTCTAGCTCAGGTACTGTGATCTCACAACGAAAGTATGCTTTAGATATTCTTGATTGAGACAGGGATGACAGTTGTAGACACTCCGATGGATCTGAATTCTAAACCTCTGCCAGGTTAGGGGGAGCCTCTTAGCGATCCTGCAAGATATAGGCGGTTGGTTGGTAAATTAAATTACCTCACAGTGACTAGACCTGACATTTCCTTTCATGTGAGTGTTGTGAGTCAGTTTATGGATTCTCACTGTAATGGTCATATGGATGCACTTGTCCGCATTCTTCGATATATAAAATCAGCTCCAGGCAAAGGTTTATTGTTTGAAGATCGAGGCGATGAGCAGATCGTTGGGTACTCAGATGCTGATTGTGCAGGATCACCTTCTGATAGATGTTCTATGTCTGGATATTGTGTCTTAGTATGAGAAAATTTGGTGTCTTGGAAGAGCAAGAAACAGAATGTGGTTGCTCAATCTAGTGTAGAAGCAGAATATCGAGCAATGGCTATGGCCACATGTGAGCTAATTTGGATCAAACAGTTGCTCAAGGACTTAAAATTTTGTAAGATTAGTCAGACGGGACTTGTGTGTGATAATCAAGTTGCTCTATACATTTCATCAAATCCAGTGTTCCATGAGAGAACTAAATACATTGAGATTGACTGTCACTTTGTTAGAGAAAAGATACTCCCGGAGATATTGCTACAAAGATTGTGAAGTCGAATGATCAGCTTGCAGATATTTTCACCAAGTCCGTCACTGGTCCTCGTATTAACTACATATGTAACAAGCTCGCTACATATGATTTATATGCACCAGCTTGAGGTGGAGTGTTAGAATAGTCATGTAAATAGGAACCCTAATCCAATATGTATTAGGAGTATGATGTGTTGTATGTGTATATATAGGGCTCATTGTAGCATTGTAAATTAATCAATAATATATTTTCTCCCGTGCTTTCTCACAATAGGAAGTCATAATGCAGGGATTAATAATACGAAAATTAATAGTGCATGGATTATTTCTTGTTGGATGTTTGGTTCATTGCACTAAAATTGGGTATACAAAGTATCATCTAAATTGTTTTACTTTTTAAACCAAAAATAATGAATTTATAATTATACCCTTGGGTATTTGGTCTTCATAGACTTTTAGAAAAAAGACAAAAGGTACTTTTGTCCTTTTGGTGCTTGTATCCACATATAGCTTGTAGATGGATTAGTTATTCCATGGTGTTGGGATAAGATAATAGACCAATTGGTGTATAAAATAATAGGCCAAACCAATAAACACCTGAGTGAAACATATAGAATCCTAAACACATCAAAATCATTCTCAGAAGTCATATACTCTTATACACACTGCAAATCACTTGACTCAATGAATCGATCCACTCGTGCCTTGTCAGCATTCTGACACCACAGCACGTGATCTCATTCTGATACAACCAAACAACCACCTTCTCTTTATGCCAAGCATCCTTTATTGAAAACTCGAGCCATTCTCTTATTTTCTCACATCTACGAAGCAGCATATAATCTTGGCAACATTTTGCTTCACTTGTGACACCCTCGGCTCACTTTCTGCAACCATAACTGATTCATTCGCCCGCATCAAATCGGAACTAACTTAGTACATAACCGTACAACCAGCTCATCAACAGCAACCTCCCCAACTTAGCCCGAAGCCATATATATAAAACACAATACTCTATCGCCATCGCAATATCATGGCGAGATTAAACTCACAGTCTCATAAGCTTATGGAAACATGAATTCCTCATAATTTCTAACTTTTCTATAATTCTTGCATTCATTTACACAACCATTAAGCCCCCTCTTCTAGGCGTCAAAATTTCTACTAAGTCCCAAAATTTCCAAGAATTCCGGCAGAGTTTACTTTGTAATTGAGCCTATCCACATGCCAGAGAATCACCAAAACCATCCTAACAACACGTCCACAACTTGACGAAACATCACAATGTATATCAATAACAGGATCTCCATGCTACACGTATTATATTATCAAAATTGACACATGAACATGTGTTGCACCTGTTCGAATCATAATGTATAGAAAATACCGTTGTAATCACGCATAAGATCTTTTAACATACACATAATGACCATAACCACTTCAGAAAAATTTGCAAGAGATACCCACCTGCTTGCTTCAATATAATACTTCGGTATATCATCCAGCGTCACACACCCCACACAATCACTTAGTCTTCCTGAGTCTGGACTCATACCGCAACATGCCATCTACTTCACTCCCAGCTAGGAGACTCGAAAAGATTCTTCACACGCCCATAACTCGGGGCAACACATCTGATCACAATGGAAATCAAACACTTAATGGTTCGCTTATCACCTAGAAGACCTTCTTAGACACTACCAAGTCATACAGACACATCACCCGACACCCACGTACTCATCATGAAGCTATTCAGCTGTCATTACCACAATTAGGGAGAATACTGAACATATAAGCTCATAACACTAACTCGAGCAATCAGCACCTTGGTGCTCAAGACACAGAAAGAGATTCGGCCTCAAGTCCTCCAGACAAGCCCAACATCAAATTATTGAATTCTAACTCGCCCCTCGATCGAGGAGCCACCAGCCATCAAGGCACGTACAATACTGGGGGCGCTCACGGGCGCATACAAACGTGAGGAAGGAATTTTCAAGAATCATATCCCAAGGTGAATCAAGTATGCACGATAAGAATTCCAAGAATGTGAAGTGTTTCCTAAAGTTCTGTAGCCTCCCGTGGATATGACATAGACGTCTACGTACCGATCCACAAGACTCTACTAAACCGGCTCATAACTCGTGAGGCCTAGCAACCTAGGCTCTGATACCAACTTGTTATGACCCAAATCCTGGTCGTGATAGCGCCCGGCCGCGAGTCTAGGCAAGCCCGGCCAAACCACAATCCAAGAACGGCATTCCAGCCCAAGAAGAAAAATGTCAAGATTTAAAGCAACCAGTTCCATAATAAAGCTCCCAGTCAGGGATAGACAACATGATTTAGAACATAGCTGAACAATAATTCCCTAAAAACCGAGGAGTCACGAGTACAGAGCCTCTAATGAGTACCAATACACTGACTGAAAGGGACTACAGTGTCTGACAAAACAATAAGGGAAACAAACTGATAAACACAGAGTAAACAGGTTCTGCAGATGTTGGCAGCTACCTCAATACTCTGGTAAGTCTGAAATAGACAGCAGCATCAACTCTACGCCTCTGGAGGACCTGAATCTGCACACAAGGTGTAGGGAGTATGGGGGTGAGTCTACCAACTCAGCGAGTAATAAGCATGTATAAAAATCCGAAAGTAGGACATCCACAATAGAGCACAATGTAAAGCTAGCTACACAGTTCAACACAATACAGTCCACAGATATAATCCCAGTAAAGCAGCAGAAAATGTATGAATGCGATGCAATGCAATGCATGAATACTGCGGCGTGCAGCCCGAGCAATTTATATGGGTACCTGCGCTCACTGTGGCGGTTCAGACTCCGGAGGGGCTCCAACAGCCCAAGCGCTATATCAATATCACACAGTGTCAATAGTTACCATTGTTTCCTTTACAATCAACGGTGTCAATAGTTACCACCGTTCCATGAATCATATGCAGTCCAAAATAGTGAAAATAGTATTCATCAGCCCAAAACCTCTTTTTAAATCCATTTAAGTTTCAAAGCATAAATGGAGCTGAGTTTGAAAAATAATGTTTTAAAACCTTTGGACTGTTGTCAAATAATTTACATGTCATGATGATGCAGATATATCAATCCCTGAAGGATAATACAAGTCGGCACAAGGCCCAAAACATGGCATCACGCCCAGATATCAACAGTATATAACGCGAAGCAGTTGCCAACATAACAAAATTTATCCCTTGGATTAAGCCGAGTCACAATTCACAACACATACGACCTCGCACTAACTATGGAGTGCGTGTCAAGCATCACAATAGCGTCACAATGTGATATACCGGGGTTTCAAACCCTAAGGTAATCATCTACACCCATTACTCACCTCAAGCCGGCCGGAAACTAGCTCGAAATGCCTTTTCTTTTCAAATTCTCCTCTACGAGCGTCGAATCTGGTCAAAACCCAAAAATTCATAGGTTATAGCTAATAAGATATAACACAATCGAAATAACTCGAAATACACCCAAAAACACGAAGTTGACAAAACCCGAACCCAGGCCCACTTATCGAAAAATTACGAAATTCCCATTTTCAGATTCCTCGTCTTGCCACGAGTCCATACATATAAAGTTCATCAAAATCGGAGTCCAATAGCTCTTCCAAATCCCAAATTTTTGTTTGAAAAACCAAACCCTAGTTCTTCAAATTTTCCATATCAAATCACTAATTAAATGGTGAATTCAATGGTATATTCATGTACGTTAACCAAATTTGAGTTAGAATCACTTACCCCGATGAATTTCTTGAAAAACCTTTGAAAAATCGCCAAAGTCCGAGCTATGTAGCTCAAAATATCAAATAAAACCCAAAATCTCGTACTTATATAAGTACCCCTTGGATTTCAGCTGTGCTGACCGCACAAAAAAGACTGAGGTCCGCGCCCAGGTAGTGCGGGCCGCACAAAAATGGTTGCCGCTTGGCAATTTGACTGCAGCTACAGGCTTCACTATTTTGGCCATAAGTTTCTCTACAGGTGTTCAAATGCCTATTATAATATGTTTCTGAAAACAAGATTCAAAGTTATACAACTTTAGTTTTTGAATCAACCCCAATTCGTTATGTATCAAAAGTTACTAGCTTCCAAAGTAGGACCAGTGAACTGACGATCTCCACCTATGCGGCTGCGCAGAAACGACCGCAATCCGCGCCCTGCCAGCACGGCCGCACGAAAAGGGCCGCGATTCGCGTCCAATGACTGCCACTTCCATTTTCTAAGTTTCGGGGTGTCCGTGATCACCCAAAACACACCCGAGGCCTCCGGGACCTCAACCAAAAGCACCAAGAAGTGTGAAAACACATCACGGACTTGGTCGAGGCCTCAAATCATATCAAACAATGCTAAAATCATGAATCAACCTCCAATCCAAGCTTGATAAATTTTGAAGTTTCCAACTTCAATTTCCGACGCCGAAACCTATCATATCACATCCGATTGATTTCAAATTTTGCACACAAGTCCAAAATGACAAAACAAAGCTACAGAAATTCTCAGAATTCCGTTCCGAGCCTTGGATCAAAATCTCACCTATCAATCGGAATTCGCCAAAATTCAAACTTAGCCAATTCAAGCCTAATTCTACATCGGACCTCCAAATTCAATCCTGATCGCTCTCCTGAGTCACAAATCATATCTTAAAGCTAACTGAAGCATCGAAAATCACATCCGAGCCTTCTAACTCACAAGTCAACTTCCGATTGACTTTTTCCAAAACAAACTTCCTTCTAAGAGGCCATGTGCCTTAATTTCAACCAAAACCAATTCAATTACACCCGATCAACTCTAAGACTGATATTGAAACATGAGGCAACACAATAAGGGGGAAATGAAGCAGTAACACATAAGACGACGGGTCGAGTCGTGACATCGCGTTTGGGGGTCAACAGATGATAGTTAGAGCGAACGAAGAATCTAGTAGGCATATTGTGTATTGTCTAATAAAATAGATATAATTTTTTGCTTATAACTCCATTTGGGATCCACAATATATGGTTAGAATTCTAACTCAAAGGGCTATAACTTTTATGTTTTACGTTTTTCCAAATTCCAAATGGAGTAGGATGAAACGTGCCTAGATGTGCGATCGCGCTAGTTTTAGTGCGCACACCAAAGAAAGTTGTCCAACTAGCGCGGCCATTAGCGCGCCCAGATACACGACCGCGCTAGTCAAACCCGGAAAAAATATCCTTTTCACATTGGAGAAGGTATAATTATTTGGGCCCAACCCTACTTGATATATATACATGAAAAATTGTATTTTGGGGGAGGAGGACGTTTCTGAGAGCGCAAGCACAGAGCCGCTGTGGAGGCCGAGTTTCATCTTTTCTTCCACCAACTTAATTTTTTTTATGTTTCTTTGTATGATTTGTTGTTTTGCTACCATGTCTATGTGGAGCTAAACTTCACGTTCTAGGGTTGTGGTTCTTTCATGACTATTATTATCCGAATATTGATTTTGCATTCTTAGTTTATCATATTGGTTTATGTATTTCATCTTGCACTTAATTATTTGATTGCCTAATCACCAATTGAATACTATCTATGAATATAGAGTTGAACTCAAAATTGGGAATTCTAAATTGCATATAGGATTGAGTAGAGCAAGTTCTTGAACCTGGGCATCGGGGAACAAATTCGTGGTTAGGAGAGACATATACCTAATTGCCTTGCTTGATTGATTTACAGGAATTATAAATGCATTCTTGTTGATTCTACGGAAAAGGCCTAAATATGCCACTGAACTTTCAGAAATGGCTCATCTATGCCATTAGTTAAAATTTTGCTATATTCATGCCATTGCCGTTAAAGAAATGGCCCAGATATGCCATTCCTCCGTTAATTTTCAGTTTTTTCAATTTCTTTTGGTAAAAACTTGATTTTTTATATATTGTAAAAACTTGATTATATATTGTAATTTTAATTATGGTAAAATTAAATTAGCACATTTTATATATATTGAGCATATTTTATATATAATAAATATTTTGTAAAAACATTTCAGTTTTTAAAAAAATATATATGTATAAATCGGAAAAGGCCTAAAGGAGTATAAAAAAGAGATTTATATATATAATATAGGTGTAGTAACCAAGTCAAAAAGGGAAGAGAATAAAGATAGATTTTGAGTCAAATTTGTTGAGGATTTTATAATATGTTTATCCTTTAGTTTAAATCCTTGAAGGATTTTAATTTTAATTATGGTAGTATTAAATTAAATTTAATTATTTTTCCCATTAAGACTATAATAATTTCAAATTTCAAATGTACTAGTAATTAATTCTAATTTATGTCAATTTAAAAATATTATTTGGTTTTTTCAGTTTTTTGAAAAATATTAAAAATATTCATGTCGGAAATAATTTAGAAATTTCTATTTCTGGAGTTACTTTCTTTCTCTTTTGTAATTCTTTCTATTTGATTTTTTATTGTACTTGTTCTATCAGTCAAATCCTTCATTTTGCTTTCTATCAGTGAAGAATTTGGCCAATTTCCAGATTCAATTTGACTAAATGATTCGTTAATTATCTGATTACTAATTAGAGAATAAAAATGAAAATATTTTCTCTTTATAAAATTTTGAAAAAAGATAATAAAATGAAATGCTTAAAAAACTGAAAAAATATTTTTCAAAAATGAAAATATTTTTTCAGTTTTAAAGAAAACAAAAATATTTCATTAAAAAGATTTTTTTCCGTTTTTACAAAAAAAGTTTTTACCAAAAAAAAACTGAAAAAACTGAAAATTTACGGAGGAATGTCATATCTGGGTCATTTCTTTAATGACAATGGCATGGACATAGCAAGATTTTAATGGATGGCATAGATGAGTCATTTCTGAAAGTTCAGTGGCATATTTAGGCCTTTTCCGTTAATTCTAATTCCATAGACATGTAGGAGTTAGGTTAGCTTGAATAAGCGAGTAAGAACTCGACAAATTCTTATGAGCAATATTAACCATGTCAACTAATAAACTAGATAAATTAGTTAGTCAATTCAATTGAAGAATACAATATGAATGTTAGATAGCTCATAACCCTAGATCGTTTCACAATATTGATAACATAAAAATTTGCTCTTTCTCTATTCAAAGTTAATTATTTATATTTCTTTATTTAATTAGTTTAGAATCAAATATTTGATAGTCTAATTTAGTTGATTATTAATCACAAGTCCTCGTAGGATCGACATCCGAGTTTTAATCACTTTATTACTTGACGACCGCGTATATTTACAAGTGCGTTCTTACGTTTTGGGGCTTTAATGTTAAATTAGAATATATTTATGCTTAATTGAGTTTATTTTATGTGTTGGTTCGTTGAAGATGAAATTGAAAGCAAAATAGAGATTTTAAGTGTATTTTATATACTACAAGAATGGTTTGTGATTATTTAAAAACGGAAAATCTTATGATGTATTATTGTGCAATGATTGAAGACAAACAAAAAGAAGACAAAAGAACAATTGAAAAAGAAGAGAACACGTGAAATTGAAAAGTTAGGCACTAAATTTGTAAATGAAGTAGCAGCAGGCGACGCGAGAGTTCAAGCTCGCGTCACGTACAGCGAGATGGAGGCGTGCAGTAGATCTAGAGACGCCAGGGTTACAACGAGATGGAACTCGCAATGCGCGATCTGTAGCGAGGGTGTGCTCCAGGTTTTAAAGCTTATTTTTTCCTTTTCCCTATATATATAGTTATTAAACATAATTTTTAGAGGAGTTTTTGGATGGGAGACAAGAACATCACGTGGATCGAGTTGTTCATTCCTTCGTCTTTTTTGTAATTTGTTTATGTAAAATATTTAAAAAATTTTACTACAAATATGAGTGGCTAAGCACTTTAATTTCTATGGTTAGGGTTGACATAATTATTAACGTTTATTAATTACATCTTCGTTAATTCGCATTATTATCTTGCGGTTGTTTTCTTAATTATAGTTTTAACTTTTGACTTGTTGTAGCTACCATTTCACCTTACTATCTATGCTATGCTCGGGAAAGCCATGTTTAGATTAAAGGGAAAAAAGTTAATTTGTCTTTCTACTTTGGTAAATTATCCACGTTTATACTACGTAATTAAATAATTCTAAATTTTTATTCTTTTTCCTTTTCTTCTATCCCCCCCTCCCACACATCCTAACACCTGAATCATTTGCCTCCACCATTAGCAACCTTAATAGTTGAAACTGTTTGCTCTTTCCATTAATTTGATAATAAATTATGTAGTATTACTCAAATCAACTTAACCTGCTCTTTCCATGAAGGAAAATTGAAACAGAAATTAAATTCATTTTCGTTTTGGCTTTTCTTGAGACCCAAATTGGAACGAAGAAGAACTACAATTTTATGTCTCTAATTCTTATCCGAAACTTCTGTCCAACTTTTGTTCCTTCCTCTTATGTTAGGTAGTGCAATTGTTTTGGTTGTCAAATGGAGGGAATGGTGTCGACATCTCGTTTTGCGGCGTGTTCACAGGGGGGGTGTACGACTGGAATTTCGAAGAAGAAGGGTCTGTTTGTTTTTGTTTTCAGATGACTGTCTTCTTCTTAGCCATCCAAGAAGACCAATGTGTGTACTGAGGAAGAAGACGAAGCAGTGGTGATGGGAGTAGCAGCGGCTATAGGAATTCCGGCGGGTTGTGGTTACCAAGCGCTCCTGGGATTTCGAAGAGAAAGGGGTCGGCTAGGGTTTTTTGTGGTGAAGGAGATGGATGTTCGATTAGGGTTTTTTTGTATTCTAGGGGTGGGTTATTAATTGCGTAGGGGCGGGTTACAATAATCTAGTTGGCAATTTATTAGTTAGTTGGTATAATTTTATGGGGGACCCGGTTGCCACGTAGGAGCTCCATTAGATTTGGGTACTATTCTCTTACTTTAATAACGGCAGGTATTTTTTTAGCCGAAAAGTAGAACGGGGTATTAATGTGGATAAATTGCAATAGTATGGGTACTTTTTTGGCCTTTTTTCCCTAGATTAAAGTAGAATTAAAGAGAGCTTGTTTCTGAACCCGTGGTTGGGGGAACAATATTGCAGTTAGGATAGGAATATACTTAACTGTCTTGCTTAGTTGAATACCATATTATATTTGTTCATGATAGATTCAATACCATAGGAATATTGGGTTAATATATTATGGATAGACGAATCATTTGTGGTAACATGATATTCATATAAACGATCCGGTCAACTAGTAACCATAGATAATCTGGATTAACGAGTGTGATTATTGAACTTAATAGGATTGATAAACCAACCACAACCCTGGAATTATCATCTCCTATGAATTAAAATCTCATCATACATATTTGCATTCTTGATAAATTAGTTGTTACTTGTTTAATTTCCGCAATAATAGACTAATAAAAAAATATCACTCCTGATTATCTTGGATAATTAACTAATTTTAGTTTGCTTAGTTAACTATTGATCTAAGTCTCTGTGGGTTCGACATCCGAATTTCGAGTCACTTTATTACTTGACGGCCACGTATATTTGTGTGTACTTGGGGAACCAACAACTTTCTCACAACTTGTTTGGATGATTGTTATATGTTATATTGTATCGTATTGTTATTTTAAATGCAATATTTATTTTGATTGTAACTTAAATGCGTTAAATTCATCACTATGTAACAATAAAAAGTGTCACTATATGTGACGAACGACTTGGTGTGATCGTATCGTTACCATATTTGTTTTCTCATTTTGTTCTTCTTTATTATGAAATAATTATATTTTATCTTTTACTCTATCCTTTTATATAATACTTTTATCTTGTACTATAATTTTCTTTGTGATATTACAAGTTTATTATTCATATTGTCGGTGCATGACATCATGAAACGATGGCAAACAATACAATCTAACCAAATATTATATCCTTCAAAACGATATGATACAATACAACATGATAATACATTATGAAATGATACATAAATACCATCCAAACAAGATGTAACTAAAATAATAATAGCTACTGCCCATGTTAGATATTAATTACTATATTTGATACTTATTTGTGGGAATTTTGAATCCAAAAAGACTGATGTGTGTACTGAGGAAGAAGATGAAGCAGTGGTGGTGGGAGTTGCAGCGGCTATAGGAATTCCGGCGGGTTGTGGTTACCAAGCGCTGCTGGGATTTTGAAGAGGAAGGGTTCGGCTAGGGTTTTTTTTTTGTGGTGAAGGAGATGGATGTTCGGCTAGGGTTTTTTGTGTTCTAGGGGCGGGTCATTAATTACATAGGGGCGGGTTATAATAATCTCGTTGGCAATTTATTAGTTAGTTGGTACAATTTTATGGGGGACCCGATTGCCACATAGGAGCTCCATTAGATTTGAGTACTATTTCTCCTACTTTAATAACGGCATGTATTTTTTTAGACGAAAAGTAGAACTAGTATTAACGTGGATAAATTTCAATAGTAGACTTTTTTGGCCTTTTTCCCTAGATTAAAGTAGAACTAAGGAGAGCTTGTTTCTGAACCCGTGGATGGGGGAACGATTTTGCGGTTAGGATAGGAATATACTTAACTGTCTTGCTTAGTTGAATATCATATTATATTTGTTCATGATAGATTCAATACATATATGGTTGATATATTATGGAAAGACGAATAGTATTGTGGTAACATGATATTCATATAAACGATCCGGTCAACTAGTAACCATAGATAATCTGGATTAATGAGTGTGATTATTGAACTTAATAGGATTGATAAACCAACCACAACCCTGGAATTTTCATCTCCTCTGAATTAAAATCTCATCATACATATTTGCATTCTTGATAAATTAGTTGTTACTTGTTTAATTTTCGCAATAATAGATTAATAAAAAAATATCACTCTTGATTATCTTGGATAATTAACTAATTTTAGTTTGCTTAGTTAACTATTGATATAAGTCTCTGTGGGTTCGACATCCGACTTTCGAGTCACTTTATTACTTATCGGTCACGTATATTTGCGTGTACTTGGGGAACCAACAACTTTCTGATAACTTGTTTGGATGATTATTATATGTTGTATTGCATGGTATTGTTACTTTAAATGCAATATTTATTTTGATTGCTACTTAAATTACATTATATTGTAACGTTAAATCCACCACTATGTAACAATAAAAAGTGTCACTATGTGACAAACGACTTGGTGTGATCGTATCATTACCATTTTTTTTTCTCATTTTGTCCTTCTTTATTATGAAATAATTATATTTTATCTTTTACTCTACCCTTTTATATAATACTGTTATCTTGTACTATATTTTTCTTTGTGATATTGTAAGTTTATTATTTATATTGTCGGTGCATGACATCATGAAACGATGACAAACAAATCAATCTAATCAAACATTGTATCCTTCAAAATCGATATGATACATAAAATCCATCCAAAAAAGATGTAACTAAAATAATAATAGCTACTGCCAATGTTAGATATTAATTACTATATTTGATACTTCTTTGTAGGAATTTTTAATCCAAAAAGACCGATGTGTGTACTGAGGAAAAAGACGAAGCACTGGTGATGGGAGTTGCAGCAGCTATAGGAATTCCGGCGGGTTGTGGTTACCAAGCGCTGCTGGGATTTCGAAGAGGAAGGGGTCGGCTAGGGTTTGTTTTGTGGTGAAGGAGGTGGATGTTCGGCTAGGGTTTTTTTTGTGTTCTAGGGTGGGTTATTAATTACGTAGGGGCGGGTTATAATAATCTAGTTGGCAATTTATTAGTTCGTTGGTACAATTTAATGGGGAACCCGGTTGCCACGTAGGAGCTCCATTAGATTTGGGTATTATTTCTCCTACTTTAATAACGGCAGGTATTTTTTTTTCCGAAAAGTAGAATGGTGTATTAACGTGGATAAATTTCAATAGTAGGGGTACTTTTTTGGCCTTTTTCCCTAGATTAAGGTAGAATTAAAGAGAGCTTGTTTCTGAACCCGTGGCTGGGGGAACGATTTTGCTGTTAGGATAGGAATATACTTAACTGTCTTGCTTAGTTGAATACCTTATTATATTTGTTCATGATAGATTCAATACCATAGGAATATAGGGTTGATATATTATGATAGACGAATAGTATTGTGGTAACATGATATTCATATAAACGATCCGATCAACTAGTAGCCATAGATAATCTGGATTAACGAGTGCGATTATTGAACTTAATAGGATTGATAAACCAACCACAACCTTGGAATTTTCATTTCCTCTGAATTAAAATCTCTTCACACATATTTGCATTCTTGATAAACTAGTTGTCACTTGTTTAATTTCCGCAATAATAGATTAATAAAAGAATATCAGTCTTTATTATCTTGGATAATTAACTAATTTTAGTTTACTTAGTTAACTATTGACCTAAGTCTCCGTGGGTTCGACATCCGACTTTCGAGTCACTTTATTAGTTAACGCCTTAACGGCCATGTATATTTGCGTGTACTTGGGGAACCAACAACTTTCTGACAACTTGTTTGGATAATTGTTATATGTTGTATTGTATCGTATTGTTACTTTAAATGCAATATTTATTTTGATTGTTACTTAAATTATATTATATTGTAACGTTAAATCCATCACTATGTGACAATAAAAAGTGTCACTATATGTGATGAACGACTTGGTGTGATCGTATCGTTACCATATTTTTTCTCATTTTGTCCTTCTTTATTATGAAATAATTATATTTTATCTTTTACTCTACCCTTTATATAATACTTTTATCTTGTACTATATTTTTCTTTGTGATATTGCAAGTTTATTATTCATATTGTCAGTGCATGACATCATGAAACGATGGCAAACAATACAATATAACCAAATATTTGTATCCTTCAAAACGATATGATACAATACAACGTGATATAATACATTATGAAATGATACATAAAAACCATCCAAACAAGATGTAACTAAAATAATAATAGCTACTGCCATTTTAAATATTAATTACTATATTTGATACTTCTTTGTAGGAATTTTGAATCCACGAAGACTGATGTGTGTACTGAGGAAGAAGACGAAGTAGTGGTGATGGGAGTTGCAGTGGCTATAGGAATTCCAGCGCGTTGTGGTTACCAAGCGCTTCTGGGATTTCGAAGAGGAAGAAGTCGGCTCGGGTTTTTTTTGTGGTGAAGGAGATGGATGTTCGGTTATGGTTTATTGTGTTCTAGGGGTGGGTTATTGATTACATAGGGGAGGGTTATAATAATCTACTTGGCATTTATTAGTTAGTTGGTACAATTTTATGGGGGATCCGGTTGCCACGTAGGAACTCCATTAAATTTGGGTACTATTTCTCCTACTTTAATAACGGCATGTATTTTTTTAGTCGAATAGTAGAATGAGGTATTAACGTGGATAAATTTCAATAGTATGGGTACTTTTTTGGCATTTTTCCCTAGATTAAAGTAGAATTAAATAGGGCCTGTTTCTGAACCCGTGGCTGGGGGAACGATTTTACGGTTAGGATAGGAATATACTTAACTGTCTTGCTTAGTTGAATGCCATATTATATTTGTTCATGATAGATTCAATGCCATAGGAATATAGGGTTGATATATTATGGATAGGCGAATAGTATTGTGGTAACATGATATTCATATAAATGATCCGATCAACTAGTAACCATAGATAATCTGGATAACAAGTGTGATTATTGGACTTAATAGGATTAATAAACCAACCACAACCCTGGAATTTTTATCTCCTCTGAATTAAAATCATACATATTTGCATTCTTGATAAATTAGTTGTTACTTATTTAATTTCCGCAATAAGAGATTAATGAAAAAATATCACTCTTGATTATCTTGGATAATTAACTAATTTTAGTTTGCTTAGTTAACTATTGATCTAAGTCTCTATGGGTTCGACATCCGACTTTCGAGTCACTTTATTACTTGACGGCCACGTATATTTGCGTGTACTTGGGGAACCAACAACTTTCTGACAACTTGTTTGGATGATTGTTATATGTTGTATTGTATCGTATTGTTACTTTAAATGCAATATTTATTTTGATTGTTACTTAAATTATATTATATTATAACGTTAAATCCATCACTATGTAACAATAGAATGTGTCACTATATGTGACGAACGACTTGGTGTGATCATATCGTTACCATATTTTTTTCTCATTTTGTCCTTCTTTATTATGAAATAATTATATTTTATCTTTTACTCTACCCTTTATATAATACTTTTATCTTGTACTATATTTTTCTTTGTGATATTGCAAGTTTATTATTTATATTGTCAGTGCATGACATCATGAAACGATGGCAAACAATACAATATAACCAAACATTGTATCCTTCAAAACGATATGATACAATACAACATGATATAATACATTATGAAATGATACATAAAAACCATCCAAACAAGATGTAACTAAAATAATAATAGCTACTGCCAATGTTAGATATTAATTACTATATTTGATACTTCTTTGTAGGAATTTTGAATCCTCCCCTCCCCCTCCCCCCCCAAACATAATTACTTGATACTTATTTCTAATTTTAATTCTATACTTTTCGCGGGTTGTGTCCATGTTAGCTATAGTAGAATCCCTTGTTACTTGTTAGAGAATGATGGAGCTAAAGAAGAGAGGAAATAATAGCTATAAATAAAAGGCAAGCTAAAATCAAACAAATTT
Organism: Nicotiana benthamiana; assembly: GCA_034376525.1. NCBI lineage: Eukaryota > Viridiplantae > Streptophyta > Magnoliopsida > Solanales > Solanaceae > Nicotiana > Nicotiana benthamiana. The sequence goes on along the minus strand of CM067335.1, from coordinate 104,419,966 downwards.
CATTGAAAATGATCATGTAATATACTATATGGTTAAGTTGTTGAAATTTAAGATTTTAAAATATTGATATGATCAAATAACTGATAATTTATGGCTAAACTTTGGTGAAAGTGATGGTGATTTTATAAAAAAAAAAATGAAAGATGATAAACCGATATCAAACATGCAGAAATTAGAACGAGCAAATTTGCTACCAAAATATTCTAAGAATTTACTTCTTTCCCCTAATATATTATTTCAAATTCATCAGAAAATAATTGTATGTAAGTTTATGCTTTGCAATGATAATAAAAATAAATCTCTAGTGGTGAATTGTATCTATGGCAATATGTATTCTCACATGGCCAATTTTATATTGCACTGTAAATAAAGAGTTATGATCATAACAGAACAATGGAAATAGATGAAAGGAACATACACCAAGAATATTGTCGGCATATACTCTATAAGAAAGCATTAGTGAGATATATTTCATTACTTGTTTATACTTTATAAAATTAAAATAAGTAAAAAATACATACGTATCTAATTAAACTTTAGATGTTCATCTTCTTATATTTTGATGACATTCAATCATCTTTCCCTCCACAAATAAGCTATCATATGACAGTCGACATTGATCATTCCCAAAACATAAGCTTATTAATTCAAGTGTTTCTTTACAAAAGATTTTGTTTCAATAATATTAATACTATTATTTTGCAAAATTATATATTACATAATTCACTATACGCGTTTGACAAGAGGGGTTGCTCTGATGGTAAGCAACTCCCATTTTCAATCGAGAGGTTGTGAGTTCGAGTCTCTCCACGAGCAAGGTGGGAAACTCTTGAAGGGAATTATGCCGGGTTTCTATTTGGAAACGGCCTCCCTACCCAAAAGTAAGGGTAACGTCTGCGTACACTCGCTGCATACTAGGCTCCTAGACTAATGTGTATGAGATTGAAATGTGTATTATTATTGTTCTTTAATATTCCACCGTAGACTTATCTTCCACCTTTCATTTGCACGATTCAAGCAATAACATCAAAAGCAAACCATTCAAAAGTCGTCGCCATTACCTTTCTCTTTGAGTTTCATATAGTCGTCGACTTCAACGCCGTTGGGTTCCTCCGGGGACCGGTAAACGAAAAGGTCTTCAACGCCGTTCCCTGAACCAGTTGAAGACCTTTAAATTGTAAATTTTCCAGTCATTTAATCCATGATTGATTGATTTCAGTCTAATTCTCAAAGCGTTGTGTGCGTATATATAATATTCGAGTGATCATGGGTTGTCGCAGCAGCAAGGCAGCTGATGCTAGCACAATTTCGCGATGGCGTTCCACTGGAATCGTTGCTTTACGCGACTCTAAATTGAAGGCATTTCCTTACCCCATTCTTCTCGGCTTTTGTCATTGCTCCCTTTATTATTTTTCTCTGTAATATGTTATTAAGTTTAAATTTACATCTTATTCCTTTTTAATTGTTTTATTTTCTTTTCCTGATTACAATTAATTACAGCTTCTTATTGCAATCACAGTTCATATAATGTTTATTTCATGGTACTTTTAATGCATCGCCTTTTCTTTCACTATTTCTGAAAAATATGTTGTTGGACTTCAAATCCACTGTATTCTCATATATGTTTGATTAGCGTTTGATGGATGATGCTTACTGTGATGAAATGCTTAATATAGTTAAATAAGGCAATTCAGTTAGCCCATTTGAGAAAAGGTCAAATATTTGTGATTAAATGTTTATTTGACGATCTTTTTTGTTTCTGTAAGCAGACATTTCCTGATGAAGTTTTTGACCTGGAAAGATCTGTACGTACCCTCGACTTAACACACAATAAACTGGGTATTGCTCTTTAGTTTCTTGAGCTCATAATTTTATATATATTTATTATCACTTTAGAAGTATAAAACAAATGCTACTAGAAGATTGTTTCCGTATACTTCTCTATCTTATTTTCCTAAAGATTGTTTTCTTGGAAGCTAATTCTTACTCTTTTGCTGTGACAGTTGAAATTCCCATGGAGATCAACAAACTAACTAACTTACAACGTCTTGTAAGTACAATATCCTGCTCTCCCTCTTCTTTCTATTTTCGTTTCTTAAAATTGAACATATTCCTATTAATGATGACCATATTTCTTAAGTTGATTATCTGATACTAAAAGTAAAAAAAATTGTATTCCCAATTATCTCTATTCAGATTTTAGCTGATAACGTTATTGAGCGCCTTCCCATGAATTTGGGATTGCTTCAGTCTTTGAAAGTGGCAACACTTGATGGGAATCGGATCACAAACTTGCCTGATGAATGTAAGTGCAGATATGTTAGATCACTCATGTTGAGTGGATTACCTTTTTCTTATATAAGACTGCACTCTCAGTTCTAACCATATAAGCTTTATGTGTTCAGTGGGGCAGCTGGTGAAACTTGAGCGTCTGTCTGTTTCAGCAAACTTGTTGACAAGCTTGCCTGACACAATCGGGAGCTTGCGTAGTGTAAGTGATTCATTACACTTTATCTGGTACCTGCTTTGTTAGTTCATTTAATGTGCTAATAAAGTTATTGATTATACGTTTGTTAAAATATTTTTATTGTAAAGGTGTTTGGTGATAAAAGATTTACTTAAGTTTTGATCTTGTCAATGCCTTTGTTTGGAGAATTCTTCTAACTTGATATCCAGGACTATTGTGCTTAAGCTGTATGTTTCCGTTGATACATATTTTTATGAAAGAAAGGCTAATTTATTTCTCAATTGTGCTAGTAATCCCTTATTGTGACATCTATGTTACACCTCTTGCTTAATATTTTGATTAGTTTACCGTTATCTTTTCATTGTCATTGTTAAGCAGAGTAAGTACTACTGTGTAGACTCGTAGTTATAACTTATCATTCAAATTCTCGTGGTTGTTGTCTTGAAGTGTTGAATTGGAGGCTCTGAATCAAGTTCGATGGTTCTGTTGACTCTATAAGGGCTTTTACAATTGCACAATATTGTTATTAAAAGATTATCAGTTATGAATTCTACATGATGTTTCTTCTCTCTGTCTGTGTGTGTGAATGTCATATTGCTTAGACTGGCATCTTCTCAGTTCTTTTTCACTGAAAACTGTTGAGCTTTAGAATTGATAATATATTTTGGCAATGCAGTTGGTTTTGTTAAATGTTTCAAACAACAAGTTAAAGTTTCTTCCGGAATCAATTGGAAGTTGCTTTTCTTTGGAAGAACTGCAAGCAAATGGTACCTTCATCTTTAGCTCATAATCCTTCTGATTTTTCTGTCTCTCCTTTTCCTTTGGTTTCCTTGGCGTCGGAGCTTTGTATGTATATCAAATTGAACATTAGAATTTCCATCTTACATCTGAGAAGACTAGTCTTTGTAATAACCATTTTGAGTTGATATATAATATTATTTTCCTTTCTCCCTTTTTCTCAGATTCACAGTTAGTACTTCTATTGCTTTCTTTTGAGACTATGATTGCTTTTGTTACAGATAACTCTATTGAAGAGCTTCCTGGTTCAACTTGCAATCTCATTCAACTAAAATCACTCTGTTTGAATAATAATAGTCTCAATCAGGTAATTTTCAAAATTTCCTCTCTCTCTCTCACGTACACACTCATGGACATGTGCAAAAGCATGGTAAGTATAAGTAGATCTAAGATTTTACTGTCTGTATATTTTTTAGTAAAACCGATATTTACTTTGTTATAGACTGAAATTTTCTTTTGATGCTTGTAGTGTTCTCCCCCCCCCCCCCCCACACACACACAAAAGACTATTCAACAGAGTTGTATATAAACATGTTATATAGCTCTTCGTCAACCATAAGACAAGCATGGAAAAGCATTTTCTTTAATGAAGAAGAAGCTTTACATAGGGATACTGTAATTGAAACATCCTCGTGTTTTTAACTTGAGATGTGAAATAGTTGTTGTGCCACATATAGATATTTGCTTAGTAATCTTCATCTGAAGTCATTTGTTTTAAACTTTTAAGTAGATTCTTGTCTTTAAGGCATTATCATCCTGGAATTAACTATTTTACTAGCTTTTGTGCTTATTTTATAGGCATTTTAGCTATTGATATGTTGGTTCTCATTTTCTCAGATGCCTTTAAACTTATTAAAAGAATGCAAGGGTCTGCAGAGCATAGCCCTACATGGCAATCCCATTTCCATGGACCAATTTCAACAAGTAAGTCACTATTGGCTCACTTCCGTGCATCCTGAAAAAAGCTAATGGAGATCTCCACTGACTACTTTTCTTACAGATGGAAGGATTTCAAGAATTTGAAACCAGGCGTAAAAAGAAGTTCGACAAACAAATTGATTCAAATGTGATAATTAGTTCTAAAGGGCTTGACGAGGGTGTTGATTTATGATACCAATGTTGCCGTATTTTTGTAAGGCTTTCCATCTTATTAATCTTGTCTTTATATCTTTACTTCTTATTTGGTTAAAAAATGAAACTTCTCCCATCCTATACGGTTAGACATAAGCCACATTTCGCGAAAAGGGGTTGGCATCTGCTTGTAATGTCTTTTACGTCTAAATCTGACAACTTCATTGTAGTCAAATGCTCGTGTCATTACTTGATATGCATGTTAGCTTTGATCTTACCTCCGTACCATATTATCTCTGCCATCATTTACGCCCAACCATATAGCTTGTATGATAACTATAAGCTTATAGTGCTGCCACTGAGGGTATCCATGTTGGAAAACATGTTCAATCTAAAAAAAGTACGATATAATTGCTCACGGACAATGTCCTTTGCAACATGATTCTGTTGTCTACCAGTTAATTTGATTGCCAAGCTAGTTTCAGCTGAGTATGCTGAAATGCCAGATCTGCTGGCCAACTTGTTTTGTTGCAGTTGGGTGGAAATGTGAGGCATTGTAATTGTTTGACTTCGATAAATGGCTATTAGTGCTGACTGCTAAGAATATGCTCAGGCCATTCAACAGTACTTTGTAGATTATTAACGGTGACAAACCGGGCAAATGTATCTACACTGAGTTATGAGTTTTTAGTAATTGTAAATGTTCTGTATTTCAAGTTTTCCAATCACTTGTTTCTTTTTGTAAAATCTATGTGTATATTTACGTAGATTAAACCTGGTTATAGGTGCAACATCTTGGAACATAAATATATCAGTTTTTATAACATGTGCATGACTATCTACGAAACCCCTCTGTTATTTTTCAGAAAAATAGCAGGAACATTGGTGTGATTTCATGCAAATATCAAGAGTGTTACTGTAATATATAAATCATATAATCTCTAATCTTAACATATAATATAGCTATACATTCTATTCGTTCACTAGGCAAAAGGGAAGGAATCAAAACCAGAGGCGTGCACATTCATGCCAAGTCTCAATTAGTAGATTTGCAAAAGGTGAACCTAAAAATAAAAAGATCATAGAAAAAAGAAAAAGAAAAAGAAAAAATACAATACGTATTAAGAATGTTAAACGTGAGAAATTTCACAGAAAGGACGAGATACAGGAGTTATAATCAAATTGTACCATATCTTTTTCCACACAATATAATTCACTAAAGTTAACACCACGCGAGTGACCAATTTTACTTGAGTATCCTTTTCCCCACACACAAAAAATACTCCTTCCGGTCCAAAATAAGTAATTTTTTAATTTTTCTTTTACGATTCAAAATAAAAAATGATTTTTTCAGATTTCATTCTTGAATTAATTATTTTTTTCCCTACATTATCCTTGGAATAAATAATGTTGAAGTACGTGCTAGGAGTGTTTATGTGAAGAGACAATAAAGGTTAATAGGGTCAATTTTATTGCTAATTAATATTAAAGGGTGAATTTCTTAATGTGTGTGGAAAAAAATCACTTATATTTAGACCAGAAATAGTAATGAAATAATCGTATGAATTCGAACATGTGAAATTAAAGTGGTAATAATTTCTTACAGGAAATTACCAGCTATGTCCATTTAGAAGTAGTTCATTATAAAAATTGACCAATTGATAAAATATTACTAATATTAGCTAAAATGGTCAATTAGCTATTTGTAGTAAAAAAATATCAAAATTTTAATTTCTTTTGAATGGGTGCTATTATAATAGATTGGGTATATCTTAGGGAGTTTAAATCCCAGTTTTGGGATGATTTGGTGAAGTTTTGAGGTGGTTTAAATTGAAAATTCGAAGTAAAAACTGAATATGAAAAAAATGATACGTGCATCACGTTGTGTATCACATATGTATCATATTTGTATCGATTGTGTATCACATGTATATCCATGTATATCTATGTGTGAGATACATGCGTGATACATGTTTGATACATGTGTCACGGAAGAATTTTTTGACATCGATTTAATTATGAATTTTGATATAAAACCAGCCCAAATCACCTCCAATCTTCCTCAAATTTTGTATATTGACTTATCTATATGTTTTCAATGAATTTTGAATATACCCTTAAAAAATTTCTTGTTTGTTTTGATTTTCGGAATATTGGTTAGAGATTGGTAAGTTGAAACTTATATAAGACATTTCTGTAAGTTTCACATTTCTTACCCCTTAGCGGCACGTGAGTGACTAGTTAATTTCTAAACAAATTAGGCTATGTTATGAATAATTTGTACATTGGATACTACATTGGATGCTACATTGTTGTTAATAGCCTAAAGATTAAATCTCCTATTTTATGTCTATCCTCTTTACTTTTTATGTCTATAAAAGGTTATGTAATTGCAATGAAAAATACACACAATGGAAGAAGAAAATCTCTTCCTTCTCTCTATCTATATTTCTTGTTCATATTTTATTTAATTGCTTTTATTTTTTGTTCATATTTTACTAAATTACTTTTATTTCATAACACATCGTCAGCATAAAATTCTAACCGACTAGAGATATGTTCCTTAATTGAGGAATGTTTACGAAGAATCCAGTAAGTAGGGGCGTAGTGGTATAAATGTTCTTAGGTAGGTGTGGGGTTGGATTTGAAAAGGCCTCTGCTATACTTCAGGTAATTGAGTTTTTCTGAGTACGAGCTTATGTTAGTTACATGTAATCTTAGGGTTATGACTTAAGTTATGCTAGTATTAATTCCTACACTGCATTAAGGCTGTATCCGGTTCCGGTTCCGGGTCTATTTGGGTTTGCGGTTCCGGTTCTGACGGTTTCGGTTCTGGCGGTTGGCGGAACCTGCCCGTGACATTTCCGGGTACCATCTGGTCCCGGTTCTGGCGGTTCCGGTTCCGGCGGTTCTGAATTTTTTTTTAAATCAATATCTTGTATAGTAGTCATTAGTATATTGTAGAATATATTTTATATGGTGTACTATGTGATGAGTATAGTATATATTGTGTTTGGTAATTAGTATATAATGTGTATAAGTAGTGTATATTTTGTATATAAGTAGTATATATTGTATTTAAATAGTATATATTGTATATAAATAGTGTATATTGTGTTGTAGTTAGTAATTAGTATAAATTTTATATAAGTAGTATATATTGATAAAAGAATGTTGTCATTAGTATATTGTGTTGTATGTTATATAAATATTCAAAGATTGATATAGAAGTAAAGATAAAGTAATATTGAGACAAAATGATATTCAAGGATATGATAAAGAGCATATTTATTGACGAAAATGGCATATCTTTCTTAGTCTTCCTTCCCCCAATGGAATGAGCACAACATGGTACTAATACCACCATTAAAAGGAAAAAAAACTAAAAGAAGATGTGCCAATGTACAAGTTACATAATAATTTTATGCATTATTTCTAACAAATCTCATAAAACCTTTAAGGTTTGGAGGTGGTTGTGTTGGAGGTGGTGGAAATGAAGCTTGTTCATCACCACTTCCGGGTGAAGTTGCTTCCTGAGCAAGTTCTGCTATCATTTCTTCATAGCACTCATCTATTTCTGGTTGTGATTCAGCTAGGCCAAAGTTCCTTCTTTCTGCGCGGATCCAATCTCGAAAAAGCACTGATTTTTCCAAGCTGTCCCGCATCGACGCTCTGTGATCACCTATTTTTAGTCTTGCTTGACTAAAAGCGCTCTCCGATGCAACAGTTGACGCTTGAATCGACAGAACATCCCGAGCCATCCTTGCAAGAACGGGAAAATGCTTTTCCCTTGTCTTTCACCAATCCAAAAGGTCGAAAGAGCCGTCTGGATTCTCATTCTCTAGTCCCTGCGACAAATAAACTTGAAGCTCATTTAGATGGGAAATTTCATCTAAATTATCCCCTTGAGTACCCCTGAACTCCGTCCACGATTTAAGAGCTGTTAAGCCAGCAGCTCTTTTAGACGACTGTGATGTAGACGAAGTAGGAGTTGGAATATTAGGCCTAGCATGCTCTAACGCCTGTTTATAAGCATTATAAATAGTTTGAGCATTAACTATAATTGATGCTTTCGCATCAGCTAGTGTAGCAATTTCTACTTCTGAAAGATCTAAAGATTGATAAATAGTAGAATACCAAAAGTGAGGACCTCCTAATTTCATAGTTGGATTTAAGATAGCAGACACACCAAATATAGGAGGGATTGGAAAAAAATATTTTTTAAACTTCTTTTTCATTTCAGTTATTGCAATTTCATAAATGTCCCATCCCTCGCTAAAATCAACAAACAAATTAGCAAGTGCGGCAATATAAACTAAACAGTTAGAAATAGTTGGATAATATTGGCCAGATAAAGCATTTGTAGCCACATGAAAATGTTCTAAAAAATCTAAAAGAGTTTTAGCGTTAGTCCAATCTTGTGTTGTTAGCATGTCATTATCTTCCTCACCACAATCCCAAGAATTATACGTAGCGTTAATTGGGTTTCTATATTCGTACGCTACTACTAAACTTTCGTACATGTAATTCCACATAGTCGGGCAAGGTATAGGAACCTTTCTTTCTCTAAGGCCATATTCGTCACACTTTTTAAAACATTCTCTAAGTCTATTCTACGGTTTGAATAATATAGCCAATTAAGAGCCATTTTAACCTTTTCAATTTCTAAGTTTAATATTCTCATACCATTACCAACAATTAAATGATAAATATGACATATACATCTAGCATGGAAAATATTAGTAAAAGCAGGATTAAGTGTTCTAGTTAGCATACCTATTGCATTAGTGTCGCTAGAAGCGTTATCCATAGAAATTGACATTATTTTATCACTAAAACAAAAATATCTGCATACATCTGAAACAGTGTTAGCAATAAACCTACCCGTGTGCCGTGAATTAATATCCTATATGCAATAATGCGTTTTTGCATTGTCCAGTCTTCGTCTATCCAATGACTGGTTACGGTTAGATAATCACAATCATTATTACTTCCACCAATATTAGTCGTAATAGACATACGATTAGTTATATGGGTAAATAAATAGCTCAAGTATTGTTCATATTCATGCTTGTATTTATAAATATCGGCCTTAACTATTGCGCGAGGCCAACCTTTATACGTAGGATTAAATACTCTTCTAATATAATGAATCCATGCAGGATTAGAAGTAAAAGAATAAGGCAAACACATAACAGTAATCATTTTCGCTAATTCTTCACGATCCTTATTTGGATCGTAATATAATATACCTCCGATGACTGTGTTTATTCCTGGTTGAACTAGATTTGAACCAGTACTTGAGTTAACTGTAGAATCAGCACTTGTCCTCCCCTGTTGTTGCGCTTTCAATTGCAAATATCTAGCCTTATCGCTACGGTGTAATCTTATATGCTTAACTAAACTACCCGTGCTGCTACGATCTCCAGTATACCTATGAACAAGTAATTTCCCACAAGATTTACACTTAGCCTTATTTTGTTCTCTTAGTTGAATAAAAAATTGCCAAACTAATGATGTTTCTGTACGTTTAGGAGGTTGTCTACTAAAAGTGGGAGTTTGTACGGGTGGGTGTGCCGGTTCATCATCTAAGTTATGAGCAGGACTAAGGTGTATCATCTATATCTACTGGAGCTTGGGTTTCATCATCATCCTCATTTCCCTCTAAGATAGGTGCATTAGGATAAAGAGCATTCATAATATCATCGTCTATTCTATCACCAACTGCTACATCATGTAGAAAATCAATATCGCTAAATTGAAAACAAGGGTGATCACTATCAAGGATTCCGAAGGGTTCACTAGGATTTCTAGGTTGGCTACTACTTTGAACTTGCTTATCTTTTCTAGGTCGGGGAGCCGAGGGAGGGGTAGTATTTTGGCCCCTACTTTCACCGGTTTTAGCTTTTCCTTTACCGAAAATATTTTTCAACGAAAATGCCATAATAATTATAATTAAGCAAACTAACAACACAAAAAAATACTATTAGCACGTAAGAGTTGAAACGAGTTTACCGGATTGACGAACAACTTCTTGAAAATTGAAAATCATTGAAATTGAACACTTGAAAACTTCAATTCAACAACTTCACACTGTTTCACGAATTTGCAACAATAAATTAAGCACTTGCACTAGAAAGATTGAAAGAGAGCTTGAGAGAGATTGAGAGATATTGATGAATTGGTGAATAAAAATGAAAGAATGAGGAGGTATTTATAGTTGAGAAATGGGAAATAGTGTAATTATATACAGTTTGGGGTTAAATTAAAGTTTGGGGGCCAAATGGCTATTTCTTAAACTTTTAAACGGCTACTTTTTGCAAAGAGCCGTTTGGAAATTATTTTTTTTAAAAATTTTTTTTTTTGAAAAATTCCCGTTAGAGAACCGGCGGAACCGTTTGAAATCGCCAGAACCGGACCGGTTTCGGTTCTGGCGGTTCCAACGAGTAGAACCGCCCCGCTACGGTTCCCGGGAACTGCTAGAACCGGGCCGCCGAAACTGACAGAACCGGCAGGGCCGCGTTCCGGTTCGATTCCGATTCGGAACCGCCAATTTTACAGCCTTACACTACATCCAGTATTTTGATCAAGAAAGAAAAAGTACGTAATGAGGTATACTTCTACTAGGATTTATTTTTGATTTGGAAACAAGTTTCAACCAATTTTCAAACTAAATTATGTCGATTCGCATATACAAAAGCAATCTGTACTCACTCTTTTTAGTATCAAAAGTAGTGTAATGTAACAACTACATGAAGTTAGACATTACTGGTATACAAGTTGTTTTGCGCGTAAGTCAAAATTTGAGAATCAAAAGGCTAATTAATTATTTTTTCTTAATAGCCTTTGTATATTTAAAATAATTTTGTTTTATAAAGTCTATGCGTCCCTTTTAATAGAATAATTTAAAGTTTACCACACGTACTATGTGCAAATGTGACCATTGCTGCATATATTTCTTTTGGAAAGTATATTTTTTCTTCTAATCTTAATTATGATGAATTTGAATAGATTCAGGAATATAAATTCACATCTAGAGAGTTTTAACTGTTAGTTGTTATTTTTTTAGAAAAAGGTATTGAAATAATGATTAATAGATGCAACGTATTATTTTCTGTATTCAGAAATAACTTTTTTTTATCAAAGCCACTAAATAGTCTTACCTTGATACACTATTATGCTTTGAATATATGTGATACATATCCATCTCATAAGTCAATAATGCTTACAGAATTATAATAAATATATGCATAGTGATGTGATAATCAGTATTTTTAAATGCTTGAGGGTGAGCCTCATCACTCTTTGGCATATTATGCTAATGGTTAAGGATAAGACGATGGGTTTAAGTCACATAGATCAGAGTTGAGTCTGAGTTCCAATTCATTATGGCGTAACATGCTTTTATATGAGTAAGATATTGGGTTTGAGTACCACTATGCCATATCAATGATATATAATGACTAAAAAATAATAATATAGTTTTCCTAGAAAAGTCATAAATATTTTCCCACTTCATTTGCTCCATTCTTGAAGTGAATATAGTAGCTTGCATAATAAGTCTAAATAGAGATAAGTGGATGACCGATGAATATTGTTGTGATAAATAAAAATAAATAAATAATAATAATCATTATGGTAATCATAAAAAAAAAAGAACAATAATGGTTCTCAAAATAATAATAAAAATAATAATAAAACGCATCGCTATGATTATACTCCATTCTTAGAAGAGAATGTGACTTGTGATAAATATTGAGAATGTATATTAAATCATGATGGTGAATGTGGTAATATGTGATAAAAGTAATGAATAAAGACATGCAATGCATGATTGGATTAATAGCACACAACTCACCTCTAAGGGAGGTTTGACCGAAATAAAAATAATAATAATTATTGTGTGGTTACATGAATATGTCATTTGTCGCTTACATGTGATATGCCAAAAAAAATATTGTCATGCCTTATAAAAGTTATTAAAGGCAAAATCAAAGCAAGAAATGGTTTTGCTTATTGATCATGATAATTATGATACGATTTTCTCCATAAAGGAGACACTCACCATATGGATGGCGTGATAAAAGATCTTGTAGTGCAAAATTAATTAAGAGCTTTGGAAGAGTTAATTTATTATTACTCGGATAAAATTGTTCATGATATTGATATTGTAGTAAGTCTCAAAAGAAACTTAGAGTTTCAAATATATTAGCCAAAGTGGTTGGCATATTGAGACAATAAATGAAATAAAGATTGAATATCTTTTATATTACTATAATCATACCGGGTAAATATGAAATGTTACATAATTAATCTTCTATTTGTACAACACAAGCATAAGCATGGTGATAGAATCACAAGCCACAAGTAAATTAGAGGTTTACTGAAACAAATATTAGTTGGTATAACCGGTTGACCATCCCGGTTCAATTATGATGCGAAAAATTTAATTGAGAATTATATTGGCATATATTGAAGATAAAATATTCTTCAAGAATTCTCTTGTGCTGCTTATTCTCATGATATACCAGTTAAGGTTAGGATTGAATCCATTAATTTTATGGAACGGATAAAAGGTGATAAATATATGGGCACAGTCACCTACCATGTGGACCGTTTACTATTCTACGATTTTAACAGATGCATCTATTTTATGGTCACATGCGCATTTGTTATCAACTTGTAGTTTAACTTTTGATTGCATGCTCAAATTGTTAGAGCATAGTCCAAATTATAAATTACGATGATTTATCTTGATAATACTGGTTTAAAATCCAAGTAGGTTTTGCAGAAATTTTATGCCTCCAACTATAGCTAAATAATTGGTTATGAGAACAAAACTCCCAAAAATAAAATTTGGTATGAGATGTATTATTTTAATATACAGTAGCATTTGTACGCATTTAGCCAAGTTATGAATATTTCTCCCTATCACAATCCGTTCAGGGCCAGGAACCAAATAATTTTTATATAGAAATATGAATGTGCTATATGATTTAATTATGCCACCACAATGCACAAAGATGGGTTCCCAAAGAAGGTTAGAAAAATATTGGTGATCCTAATATTAGGGGGAGAGAATGAACAGCTTAGAAAGTGATATGTGAAATGAATTAGTTTGAATTATAGATTCTCGTACAAGAAAATATGAACTTGAAGTTCAAGTGATAATTCATTTACAAATTATTGCCAGATGCATTTGCTGACCCAAAGCTAAATGTCATATTTCAGTTGCTAATGCTCCAAATAGAATAAAGTCTACAAGGGACATGGTCTATGTCATGCATGAAGCGTAACAGACCAATCGGTTCCAAAGATAAAACTCCTTGAAAAATGAGAGGGACAAATGTTCAAGATGGTCAATATAAGGAGGCAAGTACTCTAGAAGAGCACCACGACATAACACTTCATAAGAAGTCATGGGAGAGGCTCAGGTACCTGAAATAATGAGATAAAGAGATCTCAATAAGTTATGTCTCTATTAGGTAATAATGGAACCGACATAAAGTGATCGTCGACGATATTGTTAATATAATATAGCACTCAATATTATTAATATTGGCGAGGATTTTAAGCTCAAGTCTGTCATAAAATTTGGACAGATAAATGATTGACCAAAAGAAAATAAAATACGCAATCAAGATTGATTTCACATGAAAAATATAAAGTTGGACGTATAGTCCCAACACATGAAAATATAAAGCCAATGGAGGCATAAATATATTCTTGTGTGAAAAAGGTCAATTCGATAGACATAAAGACGACTTATGTTACAAGAAGATTGAAAATATTCTGGTATTGATTATATAGAGACATGTTCTCTTGTGATGGATGTAGTCATTTCAGGATTTAATCTGGAAATATATAAATAAAAGAAATTTTTTGATATGCGTATAATGGAAATCATTGAAGGACTTAAATTGTTCTGAAGCATATGATGATTTCCAAGAAATTTATTAAATAAGGCTTCAATAATCCTTATACTGATGACACAATTAGGGCGCATGTGGTATCGCCCGAGAAAATACTTATTGAAAGAACGGTACAAGAATAATTCAATTTGTCCTTGTGTATTTATAAAAGGATTTGGATTTGAATTTGTTTTAATCTCTGTGTATGTTGATGATTCAAATATCATTAGAACTCGCGGGGAGCTTCATAAAGCAGTAGACTATTTAAAGAAAGAATTTGAAATGAAAGATCTTAGAAAAATAAAATTTTATCTTGGTCAACAAATTGAGTATATGAAATATGATTTTTTTTGTCCAAAATCAACATACACTGAAAATATTTTAAATCGATTCTATATGGATAAAGTACATCCATTGAGTACCATGATGGTTATGTGATAACTCGATATGAATAAAAATTCATTCCGACCTCAGGAAAATAATGAAGAACTTCTTGATCCTGAAGTACCATATCTTAGTGCAATTGATGCACTAATGTATCTTGCTAAGACTACAAGGCGTGACATAACTTTTTCAGTTAATGTCTGAGCAAGATATATCTCTACTCCTACAAGGAGACATTGGAATGAAATCAAACACATATTGTGTTATCTAAAATGGACTACCGATGTAGGCTTATTTTATGGCAATGATTGCAATTCCGATCTTGTTGGTTATGTAATGCTGGGTATTTATCCAACACACAAAAGGCTTGATCTCAGACATGCTATTTATTTATAGGCAGAGGCACAACCATATCATAGAGTTCGACAAAATAAACTATGATTTCTACTTCTTCAAATCATGCAGAGATAATAGTCATTCACGAAGTAAGTCGATAATGCGTTTGGTTGAGATCGATAACTCAACACATTCAGTAAACATGTGATCTTTCTTCGAAAGAGGATATTCCAACAATATTGTATGAAGACAATACTGCATGCACAATTCAATTGAAAGGAGGATATATCAAAAGAGATAGAACAAAATATATTTCATCGAAATTCTTTTTTACCCATGATCTTGAGAAGAATGGTAAAATAGATGTACAACAAGTTCGTTCAAGTGATAATTTGGTTGATCTATTCACTAAGGCATTACCAACCTCAATATTTGAAAAGCTGATATATAAGATTGGAATGCGTCATCTTCGAGACATTAAGTGATTTTTCTTCAGGGGAGTAACTACACGATGCACTCTTTTCCTTAACCAAGGTTTTGTCCCACTAGATTTTCCTGGTAAGGTTTTTAATGAGGCAGCAAACAATGCATATTATAAATAACTATGTATATCCCAATATTTTTTGTAAGTTCTTAATGAGACACATTATCTTACATGGATATCCAAGGGGGAATGTTATGAATAATTTGTACATTGGATACTACGTTGGATGCTCATGTTGTTAATAGCCTTAAGATTAAATCTCCTATTTTATGTCCATCATCTTTACTTTTTATGCCTATAAAAGGCTATGTAATTGCAATGAAAAATACACACAATAGAAAAAGAAAATATCTTCCTTCTCTATATCTATATACTTGCTCATATTTTATTTAATTATTTTTATTTCTTATTCATATTTTACTAAATTACTTTTATTTCGTAACAGACTAATA
This sequence comes from Nicotiana benthamiana, assembly GCA_034376525.1. Classification (NCBI taxonomy): domain Eukaryota; kingdom Viridiplantae; phylum Streptophyta; class Magnoliopsida; order Solanales; family Solanaceae; genus Nicotiana; species Nicotiana benthamiana. The sequence goes on along the minus strand of CM067335.1, from coordinate 104,404,063 downwards.
AATATTGGAAAAAGAATTAGGCAATAAATCATAATTGGAAATGCAGCCGTTAATTATAATGCCTACTAGCCTCGGTTATTTTTCTAGTTACCAAACTAGCTCGGCTATTTGGCGCAATTTTTTAGACCACCCGCTTTACTATTTCCGGACGCGCCAATAACAAATTAGTCTACCTTTTTATCGTCAACCAATTTCCCCCAATTCCAATCCCTACTATTCTTCCCCTCAAATCGACCTCGATTTTTCTTCTCGACCTTCAAATCAATCTTTGGTTTGTCTAATTCGTTCTCTCCTCTATCCATCTATACTTTTTTTGGCTATAGCCGTTTTGAAAATCAAATTTCGATTTTTGGGGTTTCAGATCTCCTCTATTTTCTGTAGATCTGTTCAATTCCGAGTTCTTTTTGTAAAATTAATCGTTATTATATCTTAATTTTATTTTTTTTCTCCCTTGATTTCTCTTGTTTTTTGAAAGAAAATTGGGTTGATCTTCTCCCGATATAAATAATTTGTGGATTTGGGATTTCTTGTTCAATTTTAAATTCTTTGAACCAATTTTTGGTTGATTTAATTATTTATTTTTTTGATTGAAGAGTTGTTTCTGAATTTGGGGATTTAGAGGTAGGGTTTTTATAAAAAATTGCAATTTATACTTTTACATCTCAATTATCCAAAAAAAAAAAAAGAGAAGAAGAAGAAAGAATTCTACCCGTATTTATATTGCTGTCCTCAAATTGAAAGATTGACTATCTCAGTTTTGACGAAGACCAGCTTCCCGTTCAAGGTACCCGAACCGTCCATCTTCCACGATTTATTTTGCAGTCGTTAAGGTGCAAAAGTAAATTTGTTACTACATGTAATTAGACAAACTTATGGTTCTCTTTTCCAGCCTTTCGTTCTTTAGGGACCATACTATAATAAAATTAATTTAAGGGGCGTCAATGTTTCGTCCTCCTGCCACGTGTCAGTAATTGGAAATTTGGTTTGCTATTATTCTGTGCAGCCTTCTTTGTTCGAAAACAGAATGAGCTGTTCTATATGTTATCGTGCTTATCAGCGTGACAGCGTCTAGTCTTGTATGTATTTGCTACTTGCTCAAACATTTACGTATGTGTTTCCTGTAAGCTGCTGTCTTGTCTGGTAATTTCTGGTCATTAAAGAAAAATTGGTGTTTGTATTATTTTCCGGGTCAGTATCTTTTAGTGCTTGTAGCCTTTCATAGTTAGATGGGTGCTCCGACTATGCTCGACTTACATTTATTAAACGGTGTAACTTATGAGATTGGATTATTTGTATCATGAATGGCTTAGCCTGACCTAGGTCAGTTCTTTATTTTTGACAAAGTTGTGACTGTATATCCAAATGCTTTGAGCCTCTGACTAACATCATCATGTCGGTTTTTCTGTTTATTGAGAGTTGATGTGGTTTACCTTAGTATCTTTCTTTTCAGCTAGATAATACAACTATATATTTAATAAGAATGCCTTCCTGTTCTGTATAGTTGACAAGAGGGGTTGCTCTGATGGTAAGCAACCGAGAGGTTGTGAGTTCGAGTCTCCCCAAGAGCAAGGTGGGAAGTTCTTGGAGGGAAGGATGCCGGGGTCTATTTGGAAACAGCCTCTCTACCCAAAGGTAGGGGTAAGGTGTGCGTACACACTACCCTCCCCAGACCCCACTAAGTGGGATTATACTGGGTTGTTGTTGTTGTTGTTGCCTTCCTGTGCTGTATAGAACTGGGTTGGAATGCTCATTGTTCAGGTTTTCTGTGTTGAATCTGGTGGTGTTCTAGTGCAATTCTGTGGTCTCTGAAGTATAGTTATTATCCCTTCTTTGAAGTTATTTTTTGGTTGTCTTTTGTGATTATGGAATCATATGTATTGTTACATATGGAACTTGAAGCCCCCCCCCCCCCCCCCCCCTCCAAATCTTTGACCTTCTTCCAGTTTATGTATAAATATCTCATATTTTTTAGTTCCTTGTGTAGCTAATTATGGTACAAAAAAGGCCGTATGGTGAAGAGGAGTTGTATGAGGTTTCATCTAAGCAACCAAGACATGAACCTAGCTGTCAGTTAGTTTCCGTTTTGGAACTTTCTCGTGAATCAGTGGCTGTGAAGGCTTATGCTTCAGGTAATAAGAGATTATTTTGTTAGTTTGAGATATTCTTTGCACTGCTTTTGCTGCTTTGTGTACCATATTTTAAAATTCATTTAGTCACTGGTGGAGTGCAGCACCCTGTAAGACTTGCCAAGTATTTTTTTGAGGTTGGAGCAGTTTTCTCCACACCTCTCATTACAGGTTTGCTCCTTTTAGGAGCAGATTTTGGATGTTAAGTGAATCTTTTAGCTCCATACTTTTTATAGTGTGGGTTCCGATGGATTGATCTGTATCTCTATATCTTCAGTAGGTGGTGACGAGGACAACTCTTCAAGTATCAACCCTGATGCTGACAACGAACTTGATAGTCACAATGTGGCTGAAGCTCTTTTATCTTCTGAGAAAGAAACTGATATGGGCATTTATGGTTCTGCTTCTAACTCTTCCTGGCCCACCAGTTGCACCAGTGAGGAAGACATCAGGCCTGAGGCGCCTTTTCACATATTTATGTCTCCTGAATATTACTATTTTGATCATCCGTTCAGGGGCGCTGCTCATCACGGGGAGATGTATTCTTCCTTATTGAGTGATCCTCCTCAAAAGATGGTCCCTATTGGACCTGATTTTCAAGCAGAATTACCCGAATGGGGTGCATTTGTTAATCAGGATAAACCGTACATGGAGGGCATGCACGAAACTCTGTGTCCTTCATCGCAAGCTGATGAAAATAAACTTGCTGGTACGAGTATCATTCCAATGTCTGCAATGGAGCTATGTGCAGATAATGTGGAGAGAGGAGGCGAATGTTCATGTGAAGATATAGGTTCCATAAGATGTGTTCGGCTGCACATCATGGAAGCAAGGGAAAAACTAAAGCTAGCCCTTGGCGAGGAGACATTTTTTAGGTTGGGTTTTTGTGACATGGGAGAGGTTGTGGCAGAAAAATGGAGTGAAGAGGAAGAGGAATTATTTCATGAGGTTGTATTGTCGAATCCTGCATCTGTAGGCAAGAATTTCTGGAACCATCTTGCTATTGAGTTTCCTTCACGGAGCAGAGAGGAACTTGTTAGCTATTATTTTAATGCTTTTATTTTGCGAAAACGTGCTGAGCAGAACAGATTTGATCCACTGAACATAGACAGTGATAATGATGAGTGGCTGCAGATTGATGCTCCTCGGGAAGCTAATATGACGGATGAAGATGAGGAGTCTGTGGTTGAATCCCCAGCATATCATAATGATCTCATTGGCAATGGGATCCATGAGGAGCTCGATAAACATGATGAGGATGGCGGTGATGCTACCTGGGAAGATTATAAGGCTTTAAATTTTGGTAGCAGGAAGGACTTCACTGATGTGGCGGAACCGTGTCCTGGTGAGCTGTTTGATAGTAACAGCAGTTATAAACTTAGTTTGCAGCCTCAAGACCAAGGCCTATCAAATAAAGTGGTTAAGCAAGAAGTCCAAGATGGTCCCTGTACCATTGTTGCAGCCGGGGTTGCTTCAGAATCATCACTAAGGCAGACCAGCAATGGTAAACGTTGGGCAAATGATATTACCGGTATGGGCAGTGGCACTGAGCATGATCGTGTGTTGGGGCCATGTGGTGGCAAAGAATGGGATGTTGGGTACTTGAGCTGTGCCAGAAATGAAGTTGATTTGTTACCAACCCGCAGTATGATTGAAGAAGTCTTTGGGGATGGAGCCTGAATAAACAAGAGTCGAGATGGTTAAGGGTTAAGCTATGTTTTGACATTTACATTCATGCTGTAGACAGAGGCTATCTTTTGTGTGGTTGAATCAATCTGGTGTCATTTGCAGGTTCCAGTTTTCCTTGTATATTCATAATAATGCTGGTGGAAGATAATTTTTACTCTCTGCAAGAAATGACATTGCAAGGGTGTTACAGGAGCTGATGGATGCTTAACTTTTGGAACTGTACAGTAGCCATTATTTGCTTTACTTGACACCAGTTTGCTGGAAAGCTGTTTTGACTGACCGTAGGTTCTTAGAATTTATTTGTAAAGTTAAAACTATGGCCAATTGAGCCATATTTCCAAAAAAAAAGGAAAAAATAGGGGGATGAAGATCCTTGTAAAAATTCTGATATACGTAAGTTTAGTTGTTTTGTCCAGTTGCGGATTTCGTCTCTTTTTATGTTCCCTTGTCAGCCTTTGTCTATTTCTCAGCTCTATAATGGAAGACCTTCAACAACAACAACTACTACTACCCAGTATAGTCCCGCAAAGTGGGGTTTGGGGAGGGTAATATGTAGACGAGCCTTGCCCCTACCCGAAAGGGCAGAGAGGCTGTTTACAATAGCCTTGCCCCTACCCGAAAGGGCAGAGAGGCTGTTTACAATCGACCCTCGGCTCAGTGAAGGAAAGGGAGAAATAAAAACAAAAACAACTTTGGACATAGCTTCACTGGATATAATCTTGTTATGAGTGTATCATTAGACTTTTAGAAGTGTTGGTTGTGTTGAGAGTGAAGTGTAAACTGCTTGATTGACTTGACGGCATTAAATACTGGTAGTCTCTATAGAAAAGAAGAAAAAAGCATGTCATGTAATAAATCATCTATTAGTAATTTTTATCTCGGTTAGAATTTGAACCTCTCTCTTCAAAAAGTTTCACTCCATTTCATTGACCACTTGAGTGATACCATATAGTAGAAGGCTTTTATTCTGGGAATATGGATTTACTCTTATCTATACTTTAAAAGAAAAATCAATAATACGTATAGGAGTAGTATATAATATGAGTAACAGACACTTGCACCTGTTATGATGATGCACATACACTCATAGATGCAAAAGGGGGGGGGGGGGGGGGGGTATCACGCTCAATGTCAACATGTACATCAGCAGCCATTAGATGCAGCCGGGGGCAATGGTAATTGCAGCAGATATCTGTGTGTGCTTTTTAGTGGTCATTATGCATTAGAATATAAGTCCTCTTTGACTCTGCTCTCTCAAGCTTTCTTCCAGCGAGAAATTTAAAACTAGCTACATTTATTAGTGGTCATTCAATAATAGTTACAAATTCAAAAGTAATCGAAATTCAATCACTTTTCACGTAAAGATAAATCTGAACGAAAATACTGTTCAAAATCCGAAAAAATACTCCAGTATAATATATTGGAGTTCCAGTATATTAGACTGGAATTCCAGTCAGCATAATATTCTGGAGTTTGGAGCATCGGTGCTCCAGTCTACAGTATATTATACTGGAGCCAGCAAAGTATACTGGTCCAACATAATATGCTAGAAGTTCATACACAGGTGCACCGAACTCCAATATATTATGCTGGACCGGTCTCTGTTGCAGCAAAATAGTGACTATTTTTTCTTGACTTGGTAAACGCTGACTATTTTTGTATGACTAATCTGAAAACTGGCTAGACCGTGCTATTTTAACAATTTTTTTTTTATAAAAAGAAAAATTGCGCTTTCCGATACATTCGATTGTTATAGTAGTAATTTATATGACATTCTCTTCTCTTAATACAGTATTAAGTTAATGTAACTTTATATTTCATTACTGAAAAAATTCCATCATGCTTAGTGGAAATGAAGAAAAACCATCAACATATATGTTATTAGTACAAAGACACTATTTTTAATTCTGGCACCCACATGACTTTTACTTGGAAAGGGGAAGTAGCAAGTAGTCAGGGGTGCTCTTTACTTGGTGGTTTATATATATATATATATATATATATATATATATATATATATATATATATAAATAAAATCTATCAAGTCAAAGAAGTGGAAGAGTGCTCTACTTTGACCAATTTTAGTTTTGCATGATCTATCCAAAGGAACAGGTAAAGGAAAGGTCCCACGTAATAACTTCAGTTGGGATTTTTTTTTGTATGAGTATTTCCTAAGCATTGCTGGTGAGAACTTGCTATGAACACAAGAGCCATTATTACCTGTATAAAGCAACACATGCACCTTTATGATTATTAGCCTTTTATACCTACAAAAAAGGAGAAAAGTACATAAAAATAATATGATTGGTGGATTTCTAGTAGCTCCATCTTTCTTTATATATCTACTCTACTTGTGTACTTTTCAGGAGAATTTCAAAAATAGCAAGATGAATAAGTGATTTAATTACTTTTTATGTAAAGTTAAATTTGAACGAAAATAGTATTCAAAATGCGGAAAAATACTCCTAGATAATATATTGGAGTTTCAATATATTATACTGGAACTCCAGTCTAATATATTGGTGTTCTAGTATAATACACAAGTCCAGTACCGGTGTTCCAGTCTCCAGTATATTATGCTGGAACCAGCAAAGTATAGCGGTCCAGCGTAATATGCTGGAAGTTCATACACATGTGCACCGAACTTCAGTATATTATGTTGGACTGATCTATATTACAGCAAGATAATAACTATTCTTTATTGACTTAATAAACACTAACAATTTTTAAATCAATTCAAAAACTGTCTAGAACGTGCTATTTTAACCTTCTTTTTCCGTTGTTAAAAATAGAGAGGCAAAAGCAGCCCACTGTTAAAAAGGTGCAAATTTCCATGCGACCCATTATTAGGAAAAAAGATTTTTTTTTAAAAAAAGTAGGTCGTATGTTTGTATATATGCGGCTTATAGTTAAATAAAATTATGCAATTTCCTCATCCCTTTTCCGTTTCTCTATAAACATATATGCATATACGAGATATACAGTGGCGGATGCAAAATTTTTGATAAGACGGTTTAAAAAAATTGAAAAAAACTATAGTTAGTGTGAATTGAACATATGACCTTATAAAAGTTTTGAACCCTTTTGACCTCTAAGTTATTCTTTTGGGCTGGGTCAAGAAAATTCATAACTTAATATGTAAAGATAAAAAATATATTTTGCCTTCTATATACAATGTAATTTTTTGACAAAAGAGGTTTGGGTGAACTCTCTTCCGCCCCTCTAAATCTTCCACCAAAGACATATTTGCTATTTCTTATCAACATAAGTATTAATATTTTTCCATCAACAAGCAAATTAAAAATAATCAAAATCACCTAAAATTTTTTGTTTCTACTGAAATTTGAACCATGATTTTTACTCAGCTCATAACACTAAGCCACGCTCTTTCATGATTTGCTACTATATTTCTAATAAGAAAGATTTCTTTCAATTTATATGAGTAATTTTTTTTATTGTGTGTATTGGGGTTAGGGTTGAGTAGTGGCGGACCCAAGATTTTATCTGAGCGGGTTTAATTTTAGATATACATAATTTTAGTCGTAAAATAGTAGTTGTCAAGTGGGTTCAAACAAAATATTTATATAAAATTTATGTTACTTTAATCATAATTTATACACAAACACAATATTATTTTTTAGTGAAGCGGGTTCAGTTAAATCCGCTTGCCACCACGTGCGTCCACCACTGGCGTTAAGGCAGTGTTAGATGTAGGTATCTACGAGTTCAAATTGAATCCATAACTTTTGACGTGTGGAGTAAATTTGTGTATACAAATTTACTAAAAGGACAAGAAATAGTAGATATGAACCCATAACTTTAAAATTATGATCGATGAGATCAATATTAAAAATCTTAAATGTTAAACTTGTTTGGCTCTAAAGTTATTTATACACTTTGTAAGCTTAAGAAATAATCAAAAATGAATAAGGGTAAATCGTAATCAAATATAATGAGACCTAGAGATTGGAAACGCAATATAGTAAAGGTAGATCTGATAATGCAAAGATAAAGTATGAGCTTGAGAAATAGTGTTCGTTAGAGATAGAGAGAGAATAAGCGAAAAGTATTATTGATAATAACACTAATGCATGTTACAATGTAAATGTCTCATTTATATAGTAGGAGACTTCCTCGAAGTAATCAAAGAAAAAGTACAAAAGTAGGTGGCTTCTTCTTAGTGAAGAAGTTAGGCTCTAAACGACGTCGCCTTCATCCCCACGCCCGGGCCGTGCCCTCACTCAGGTCGGCGTTTACTCATTGGGCGTACCCATTGCCGTGGGGATGTTGAGGGCCAAATTTGACCCTATACAGTTAGTCTCTCTGTTCGCTGGAGACGTGCCCGAAGGGCGTCTTTAATGGACGGAACTGCAAACCTTGTCTTAAGGGAGTTTGACCGCATCCTTGGGCGTTAGCACAAATGAGACAAAAGTGCATGACACAGTTGAGCCGTTGACATATGGCCTTTTTTCAGAATGACGTCATTGGTCGCATGCATCATCATTACACTTATTCCCGAGGCAATTCAGATGATGTGACATTTTTGTTTCCCGCGCCCGTTTGAATCATAACCCTTCGATTTCCGTGGAACCTAACTATATAAATATGAGAAATGTTCAATTTGATTTATCTTTCGAACCTTTGGAGAACATTTTCCTATTCCCTTTTCTGCCTTGCTTTCTTGAAATTGTTATCTCGTGTGAGATATTCTCCGTTTCTTTGTAGTTATATTTTTTGTCACCGGTGTTTAAAACAAGTTCATATGGCGAAACGCTGTCAGAGCAGCAAAAATACCAAAGATACGACTCCATCTAGGGTTCCGCCTTCTTCCAGCGGCGAAGAGGAAAAGGTAGAAAGGGCCATTGTTCCTATTTCGGTAGATAACGTGCTCCCGAAGGAGATGCACGTTTGAAATGATTTTAATACAAAAAGCTTATTTATTCCTTGGGAGCTCAGTGAGTTGCAGCAATCCCACTTAAACACCCTTCGATCAACATACAATATTCCGGACCACGCGGAAATGGTTTCGGCTGAGATGGACTATGCTAATGTGCATAGGCCTGGGTTCTGTACATTTTATGAGTATCCATTTAGGATCGGGTACAACCTACCGTTTAACCCTTTAGAAGAGGAGTTGTGCCATTTTTATAGGGTGTGTCCGGCTCAGCTTACGCCCTATACGTTAAAGGTGTACAGAATCCTTACCACGTACGCGGCCAAGGTGGGGAGCGAGGTTTTGGTTCACCATTTTTGCAGATGTTCAGCCCAAGATACTTGAGGGGTACCATGCTTCATTAGAAGAGTCGTGGTACAAATGCTTTGTAGTGAAGTCCGATGATAAAACCAATTGCGGCTTTTGGAAAAGATACTTCTACATTAGGACGGAGCACCTGGTGCCTGATCCCGAAGGGTTCCCAGAGAGGTGGAACTCAGAATGTAAGTATCCTTGTGTGTGGATTTCGAGATTGTTTGGGGTCCTGACTCTTCAGCCGTTGTGACTTCCTTTTCTCTTTTTTTGTAGTGGCGACTTCTCCACCCCGATTAATTGAAATTATTAGGTCATGGGTGGAGAGGTTGATACTTTACGCGGATGAGCGCCGTACTTGGGCCACGTTTCGCAAACAGTATGGCCCTCTAGGTAGTTTATTGGCTTCGGTTTCAAAGGTCCCTTTAATTTTTGTTACCTGAATCTCTTGTATTGGCAGGTCGAGCTGTTTCCAAAAAGAAGAAGGCTATAGTTTCCTCGTCTAGGCGGAGGTTAACTCTGATGACGAAGTCGTATCCTGCGGCTCTCCTAGTGACAACTTTCCCAGGGTCCCTCAACAAGAGGCTACGCATGTGGCGGCGTCCACAAGTAAAGTACTTCCTTCGGTACCGCCCCCGCAATCGGTGAAGGAGACTTCGGATGGAGAGGAGTCATTGGAGAGGAAAAGGCGGCGATTGATAATGGGTAAGGGGTATCTACTGAAGAGGTAAGGATTAGCGAGGCCCATCAAGAGCCAAGGCCATTTTTCATGGCCGAGGCCATCCGTTCAGGGAGGTTGGCTCCTCGAAGGAGAACTGCCACCGCTACCAGTTCAGCCCACGTTTCGAAGAGCGCTTCATCATCCACAGTTGGAGAAGCGGGCATTGAGGTTGAGAGGACGGGCCCTGAAGATGCTCTTGGAGATGTAACGGAGGATCCAGCCCATGTGGAAATGATGGAGGGTAGGTATAATCGCTGAATCATGATCCCGAGAGGTTATAATTTACTAGAGAGCAGCTAGCATGCCACAACGAAAATGAACCTGCTATGTGCAGACGTAGAGCATGAGACGCTGAAGGGTATTAATGACAGGGATCTGTCTTGAAGGGTCGTTGTCGCAGCCTTGCATGTAGCTTTCAGTTTTTCTTTTATGGGTCGTGAAGACGACTTTGGTACGTACTGTCTTGTATTTCCTCTTTTTCCTTTCCTTTTTAGACTCTCATTTTGGAGATAGAGAGGAGGCGGCGTGAGCAAAAGAAGGCGTCCACCTTCAACAAAATGGTGAAGAATTACAAACAATATCGTGCCAAGCATTAGGCGTTTGCATATGTGTTCAAGTAGGAACCTCAGTTTCGGGTGTTCCGTGAGGGCCTTGAACAATCGTGGGCTCAGTTGAAATGGAGGGTGGCCGATTTGGAGGAGGTCGATGAGCAACTGATGGATGCTTTGGCTTAGAACATTGAGCTAGAGACTCTCCTTCAGTCAAAAGAAGAAGAGCTGGAGATTAGCCGCGGGGTAGCGGCGGAGGCAGCTCAGTTGCAGACTAGTGTCGCTGCTTTGACCACCGAGCTCGACACCAACGCGGCTGAGGTTGAGGTCCTCAATTAGGACTCTTAGTCAAAGCCCGAATATGACGTGCATCATGAGGCGTATGAAATATGGGTGTACGCCGAAGCTAGATTGGTCATACTCAAGAAGTACTTGTCTGCAGGTCGAGCCACTGAGGTAGAGGTTGAGGAGCAATGAAACTTAGCCCGTGTCGCCTGTGCGACTTGTGGTTATAGCTCCGATTCCCTTGATAGGTTGGGCTATAACTCTAAGGACATCAACCGTATGTAATTCGGCTCCTGGATCTCTAAGACTTACCAGCTCGGGGGTGATGACGGACCAAATAGCGGCCAAGCGGGGCGTGATAGATGAAACGGCGAAGGCTCTAAGGATTTGTGTATATTTTTCTCTCTTTTGTTTTGGGATGTAAACAGGACCTTTTTCAGGGTCGTATGTACATGCATTTTTTGGAGATAATGAAACATAGCTTTCTGCTAATTTATTCTTTCCTTTACTCTTTTGTGTTTTGGTGCCGCATCTCCGTAGAGCGGATGCTTGTTTACTTGTTGGACTTTTATTGCGTTTCTGCTTGTTGTTCAAGTGCTTTATGCCACAATTGAACTAGGTCGGCGATTAGTGGAGAACTATCGAACTAGGTCGCTATTTTAACATCGATGGCCTTAGCCATACATGTGACTTCAACTTTTTTCGGGTTACTAATTTGTCGTAGCCGATTTCAATGGCCTTGACCAATGATAGCGCGGATGGCATTAGCCATATAATTTCGACGGCCTTAGCCGTGTGTGTGTGACTTTGACTGTCATCGAGTCACTTGCTTGTTTGCTGTAGTTGAACTTGGTCGACTATTGGCGGCGATAGCCTTGGTCATAATGGGTTCGATGGCCTTAGCTGTGATGCAGTCGATGGCCTTGGCCAGAATTAAGTTGATGACCTTGGTCATATTTTGTTGATGGTCTTGGCCATATAGGTGACTTTGACTGTTGTCGGATCACTTGCTTGCCGCAGTCAAACTGGATCGACTATTGGCGACGATAACCTTAGCCATGATGAAGTTGATGTCCTTGGCCAGAATTAAGTTGATGACCTTGGTCATATCTTGTTGATGGCCTTGGCCATATGAGTGATTTCGACTATCGTCGAATCACTTGCGTGCCGCAGTCGAACTCTTGTTGTAGTGTCTTTCGACCTGTTGTTTTTGGGCCACCATTCTTATGTGGGCCATTTCTCTTCTTTCCTCGACTTCATCGAGGTCTTGGAGCGTGTTCATGTCATTTTTTGTTCCGCTGGTGTGTGAATACCTCAAGCTTGGTTCACGGACCTCAACTAGTATGACCGCATCGATTCCGTAGATCAGTAAGTACGGTGTTTCCCTTGTGCTGGATTTGGGTGTGGTCCTATGGGCACATAATACTTCTGGCAGTAGCTCGGGCCAAAGCCATTTGGCCTCCTCAAGTTTCTTTTTCAGTATTTTGGTGTTGTCTTGTTGGAGGATTCTGCTTGGCCGTTGGCGGCGGGATGGTATGACGTTGAGTGTATTCGCTTGATATGCCATTTTTCGAAGAATTCTGTCGTTTTTGACTAAAAATCTGTCATCCGTTGTCACAACCGATTTCCTCGGGGATGCCGAAGCGGCATATGATATTTTTCCATATGAAGGCAATGACCTCCTGTTCGCTTATTTGGGCATTCGCACCTGCTTCTACCCACCTAGAGAAATAGTTAGTTAAAACTAGTACGAATCGTACTTTTCCTCGTCCCGCGGATAGGGGTACAACTATGTCCATTCCCCATTTGATGAAGGGCCATGGGGAGGTGACCGAGTGGAGGGGTTCTCCTAGTTTGTGTATCATAGGGGCATAATTTTGGCGCTGTTCGCACCTTCAAACATATTACACTGCCTTTTTATTCATCGTAGGCCAGTAATAGCCGGCCTGTATGAGGCATTGCACGATGGCGCAGTTACCTATGTGGGCGCCCCAGTAACCCTCGGGCACTTCTTCGAGTACTGGCCTCGTTTGGTGTGGCCCTAGGCACTTGGCTAAGGGTCCACCGAATGTCCTTTTGTAGAGGTCATTGTTTATCAGGCAATACCGGGCAGTTTGTACACAGAGTTTCTTTGCCTCTTTTTTGTCGAGAGGAAACGTTCCATCCTGCAGATAGGATACCAATTGGTTGCTCTAGTCCCAAGTCAGATTTATAGAGAATACCTCAGTATGGTCAATAGCTAAATGGAGGAGGGTGACCACGCTTTCTTTGTTGAAGTTTTTAGTGGCCACGACCAGTTTTTCTAGGCCTTCTGCTTCAACGTTCTATGCCCTTGGATTTGCTCGAAGCGTCACTCGTTGAACTCGGTCATTAGCTTATGGATTTTCAGTCGGTATTTCTAGAACCATTGTTCTTTTATCTGTAAGTCCCAATGACCTGGTTCACCATGAGTTGGGAGTCGCAATGGAGGATGATTTGTCGAGCCCCATACTTGATGGCTAATTTCATACCTGCAATAACGTCCTCGCACTCGACCTTGTTGTTAGTCATTTCAGGGCATCGTATGGACTGGAAGATTGTTTCACCTTTGGGAACCTCAAGGAAAAGTCCCACTCCTGATACTGATACAGTGGCAACACTGTCAGTATAGAGAATCCATAGGTCGGTATTGGAGGAGGCATGTTGTTCCTAAAGTTTTGCCTCTGGCAGAATCTCTATGCTGAAATTGCCTATAAAATCAGCAAAAACTTGCGACTTGATGTCAGTTCTTGGGTAGTACAAAATGTCGTGCTCGCGGAGCTCAATGGCCTATATGGTGAGCCGACTTGATAATTCAGGCTTGTGTAGGGCGCTTCTCAACGAGAAGGTCGTCACCACTTTTATGGGGTGGCATTGATAATAGGGCTTGAGCTTCCGTGAATCCACGACCAATGCTAGAGCCAATCTCTCAAGGTGTGGTACCGTGTTTCGGTGTCCACTAAGGTTTTGCTAATGTAATAAATAGGAGATTGTGTACCTTCAGTTTTGTGGACCAAGACTACGCTAACGGCAACCTTCGATATGGCCAGATACACCAGGAGGGGTTCGCCTGGGCTCGTTTTGAACAATAGGGGCGGTGAGGATAGGTACACTTTTAGATTTCTCAAGGATTCAACGCATTTCTCGTTCCCCTATAACCCTTAGTCTTTTTTCAACACATTGAAAAATATATGGCACCTGTCGGAGGATCAGGAGATGAATCTGGATAGAGCGGCTATCAGCCCTGTCAACTTTTGTACATGTTTCTTGCTGTTCAACACCTCAGGTATTGCGTCTATCACCTTGATCTGGTCTGGGTTGACCTCGATGCCTCGTTGTGATACGAGAAACTCTAAGAATTTTGCCGAGGCTACGCCGAATGTGCATTTCTCGAGGTTCAGCTTCATTTTATACCTCCTCAATATTTCAAAGGCTTCCTTCAGGTGGTTGATGTGGTCTTATTTCTTTGCTGATTTTTCCAGCATATCGTCGATATAGACTTTCATGGTCTTACCGAGTTGTTCTTTAAACATCTTAGTGACAAATCTCTGGTATGTAGCTCCTGCATTTTTAGCCTGAATGACATTACCTTGCAGCAATATGTCCCTTGGTGGGTGATGAAAGGTTTTTTATCCTGTTCCTCCTCGCCATCATGATCTGATTGTAGCCGGAGTAAGTGTCTAGGAAGCTCAGCAGCTTGTGTCCTACGGTGGCGTCGATCACTTGGTCGATGTGGGGCAACGGGAATGAGTCCTTTGGGCATGCCTTGTTCAGGTCGGTGAAGTCCACGCACATTCTTCACTTCCGATTTTTCTTTTTGACCATGACTACATTGGCGACCCATTGGGGTATTTTGATTCCTTGATGGAGCCGTTGGCTAGTAGCTTGTCTACTTCCTCACTGACCGCTTCATTGATAGCGGCGTTGAATTTCTTTCTCATTTTCCGCACGGGCAGGTGTAATGGGTCAACATTCAGCTTGTGAGTGGCGATGTCTCGTGGGATTCCTGGCATATCTGAATGGGAAAAAGCAAACAAATCTGCATGGTTAGTTAAAAATTCACGATACTTACTCGGATCAGCAAGGTCGTGCCCGATGTAGGCTAAGCGACATACAAAACAAAAATAGGACTACATATTATGGAATCACATAAGGATGTAAAGGCTCAAATATCCATCCATGAACAAACACGTACTTAGCACATCTCAAACGCATTTAAGGTCTAAGGAAGGGATAATTTTTAAAAGATGGAGCATAAGTTTAAAACAGAAGCTGGAGAATTTGTAGAAAAGAGTCGTAAAAAAATGTTCAGAACTTGAAAAAGACAGTATAAGTTTTAGGAATTTAAAAACACTCGTGGAACATATGGTAAAGGTAGTTTTTGTACATGAGGAGTAGCAGAATAGATATGATAGTATTTTTAAGACTGTGGAAGTGTAAAGATAAATAGTAAACATATTAACTTAGAACAACAGTTTAGAAATTTACATAATATACAGTACTCAGATAGTTCTTTAGGAAAATAGTAGTCCAGTTATGGTCTGGGGAAAGAAAAGTAATTCAGTAAAAGTATTTGTCTAGGCGGTAAAAAATAGGCAGAAGTTTTTGCATAAAAATCAGGGGGCTTCAGAGACAGATGAATTCAGACAGAGGTGGAATAACTTAAACACGACTTAAGGTGATTAATCCATTTTTATCCAGCCTAAGGTTAGCCTAGGAGTTATAAAGGATGGTGAACATGCATATTGGTTTCTAGTTTTAAAAGGAGTTTATTAACCCGTTTTACCAAATTAACGAAGTATTCAACGGTTGCAAGCAAAAACCCTAAGTGCAGGATATCTAATGCACACAAAAGTCCTAAAACATGGTATCTAAATGCAATGGTAATGACGTTGATTATTAACTGATTGTGATTATGAATAGAATAACTAGTTGAAAGTGAGAGACCTAGGAACAAGATTTCTATATGCAAAGATGCATGTCCTAACATGGTGTCTATTGCACAAATAAGTAAGTAAACCTTATGAACACTTTTTCTACCCATTCCCTCAACTAAACATGCATAACCCTCCCAAATTCACTATATACCCCATTATTCTTTACAAATTATTATAGCCCAAATGATTAAAAATACAACAGTGATAAAAAAAGAAGTTATTCTATAGGGAGCATACAGCCAGGCCCAAAATCTCCAACCTCATTTCTTTCGAGTTTCACAGCCTTTACCAAGGTTTGGGTGCAGCAAAGTTCCCTAAAGGGTTCGTTTGAACCCTTGGCCAATACCAAGCACCCAGAATATATCATTATTGACAAGTGCAAGTGTGGAAGTGCCAGCCTTGTGCATCAAAGTTCAGTGGGTGCTCAAGGCTCCCAAGGAAATGCTTACACTAAGGGGGCAGAACCTATGATTTAAGAGTAGTGAGATTGTGATAGAGTTGAAAACAGTTGAAAGACAGTTTGAGAGGAAAACAGTAAGAAGAGTTGAACGAATTCTTTTGAAATTCATTTAGACTTACCAGTTTCAAAACAAGAGAATCACACAAGCAGAGGCAAAGGGAAAGGGAACGAATAAGCAAGGAAACCATTCACATGTACAACACATCAAGGAAAAGCAATCAAACATGGCTACAGACAAGGAGTCCAGTTCTTACTGTACCAAAATCCAAACATAATTATACTCAGGAAGAGGTTTTACGACCGTTAAGTAACCAAGCAGGCCTCAATACATGCTAGTAGTACATAGGAATGAGGAAAAACATACATTGAGATAGGGAAGGGGGTAGTGAACATGCTAATTCAAGCTAGGAAAACTAATAAGTACATGCTAGTGGCAATGAGAACAACATAACCATAAGTAAAAACACACAAGAAACAGGGTGAAGTGTAAAACTAGTAGAAGAATGTTGTTTTGAAAGCTATAACTTAAATATGTGACATACCAGTTGCAGTTAATGTAACACAATAGTAATGAGAAATAATGCACAAAGGAGAGCAGAGTATGCAGAGAGTGTGCAGAGCGTGAGAGAAGCAGTGTGCAGAGAATTAAACAGCAGACAAACCAAAGTAAACAATGCAGTAGAACCCCAGTAGTAGAAATAAATAGCCAAAGATTACTCAATCTTGGCTTTCAGCCGATTGAGTGTTCAATGGAAGACTGAGAGAGTTTGTATAGAAACAAGAGAGAGCAACTAGTGTTTTGAAAGAGAGTTTAGACAGATTGAATTTGTGTCTCTGTGCGTGATAGATATGCAATGTGTTGGTGTCCTATGCAAAACAGAATGAGGGGTACTTATAGTACTGAAAACGAGTAAACAAACAAGGTAGCAGTCTATAATTAAGGAACTGGGTATCAATCCTAATCAAATCAATATAAGGACTCCTCTTTAATTAAGGAATCAAAGTCAAACGGTAACAAGCAGTTATTTCGAATAGAAACGAGTCAATTAGAATACTGTATCTACTATATTAGGAGTAGTAAAGCATATAATATCAATAAGGGCTAAATACATAATAATTTTAGTAAGGAAAATATAGACTGGATAATTGGAAGCATGTTCACGCGCATAAATATGGTAAAAATATAAATTAACTCTGAAATTTAGTCCAAGAATCATGGATGAGACTAAAATCACAAGGGATTAGTTCTAAGTAAGGAAAGCATATCACAAATAAGGAAGTAATTCAAAAAATCAGTGTAAAACTTGTACGGAAAACACATACAGATCAAGGATTTGCATAGATGCACAAAATCAGCAGAATATTGTGTAGATGATGAACAATTAGACCTATAAAGTGCCAAAGACATGAAAATCAGAGAATCCTAAGCAAGAAAGTCAAAGAGAAGGCAGAAGACTGAACCCTAGTAGAAAACTTAAATCATGGAACTCGAAGTAACCAGAAGGTAACACAAACAAACACATAATACAAACATAACCATATAATACTCAAGAAAAATAAGAAGATATAGCGATTTTGAAAGAGGTTCGGAAACCTTAGCTTTGAAAAAAGAGAAAAATGTTGGAGAACTTGAATAATCAGAGATATCGAGTGAAAAGTAGTGTAGAACACAAATATTAAACTGAAAAATGTTCAAAAAGGCAGAGATTAAAGAGATTTAGGCAAGAATTAGGGTTTACAAAATAAATTAGGGAAATTAAAAACCTGGCCGTGAAACTCGTTAATAATGCCATATAAGGCATCATCGGACAAAAACCCACCGGAGAAAGGCCAGCAACAAACCCAGGCAAAGCTTCAGCGACCGTACTTCATGGCGGAAGTTTTATGTGCTTCAAACTTTAGAGATAAACAACGAGATGAGGGTTCCATGGTGACTAGAGATCGAGAGAAGTGAGGGAGGAGTATGGCTGGAGAGGCGACAAAATTCATCGGAGAAGACGGAACCAGAAGGTTCTAGAGAGAAGGGAGAACATTTTTTAGAGAGAAAGAGGTTTTCTCTGTGAATGAGGGTTTGGGAGGGGGTCATTTGGCTTAATTAAGGAAATAAGATGTGGGCCGTTGATCTTATTTGATCAACGGCTCAGATTAAACTAGAGGTGGGTCGGGTAAAATCAATGGGTATGGGTTGGGTGGTTTAGAAATTTGGTCGTTTGATTTAGGTTCAAAATTGGGCTGGAAATGGGGTGCAATTTTGGCTATATTTTAAATGAAATCTGGCCAACTTTTAAATAGCCAATTTCTCCCAGTCTATTTTAGAAAATAGCTAAAATAATTTAAAAAGCAAAATTGAAAATATGGAACTAATTAATAACATATAAATATCAATCTAAAAATATTGAAAATAATTTATAGCTATAAAATATTGTTAATAGCAAAATAGACCATATGTGTAATTTCATGCAATTACCTTTAAAAATTCCAAATAAACTTGTAAAATGCGCAAAAATTACATAAATTATATTTTGTTTCAAATATGAGAGTGAAACACACTATTCACTAAAATGATAATTTGGAAATAATTTTGGCCTTTGTATTGTCAAAAATAGGTAGTAAATCGATTTTAAAAATCTTAAAATATAAAAGAAAAATACCAAAATTTCTAGGAATGCATACATATACTATTTTGAAGGTATTTTGGGTGCAAAAATACATAGGAAAAAATTGGTATCAACCGTTATTATCTTATCCTCGAGTCCCATTTGTACGAGGACCCTCGGGTGGATAATACAGGCGCCGCTTCCGTCATCAATCATGATTCTTTTAACATCTGTATCTGCAATACGTAAAGTGATAACTAAAGTATCATAGTGATGGAAAGACTGTTGGAAACACGTTCTCAAGGCTTTATACTAAAACGTGTGTTCTTATGTGTAGGTTTTGATGAATGACAAACAAGCGCAAATTGATATATGACGAAGTTCAAGTACAAGCGCACAATTGGTGGATAACGAGATTCAAGCACAAGACAAAGTTTTATAGTTTAAATAAGTCGCTCTAAATTGTGATCTTGATCCGACAACTTGACTCATGACATGGCTTCTCTCGTAAAATTACTTTTACAAAATCATGCATATTTAATTTAATGCTAAATGATTTTAAATCATGCATATTTACTTCAGTCAAAATGATTTTTAAACATGCCTCTAAAATCTGGACTAAGATAATCGATTATGTACTTATGATAATCGATTATGTTAAGCCAAGACTGCATGACAATCGATTGTGAACTAATGATAATCGATTGTGTTAAGGCAGTGAGCATCAGGTTTCAAACCTGCATGACAATCGATTGTGAACCTTATGACAATCGATTGTGATGAGGCAGTGTACATCAAAGTTTTTCAAAACTCAGAATAATCGATTGTGAAGCTAATGACAATCGATTGTGAAGAGACAGTGTCCATCAGATTTTTAAAAGTCACAAAATAATCGATTGTGAACATATGACAATCGATTGTGTTGAGGCAGTGTCTTCCGGACTTTTTCAAAATTATTAAATAATTAATTGTGAGTATATAACAATCGATTGTCAAGAGGCAGTGTCTAAAATGTTTTTCAAAGTCTGATAAATAATCGATTGTTAACATTGCACAATCGATTTTGAAGCTGACCGTTGTCGTAATATTTTCAAATACCGTCAGGTAATCGATTGTTGATTTTGTACAATCGATTGTTGAAATTAAAATCTGGAAAAGATTTTTTGAACGTTGCTGAGTAATCGATTGTTGATTTTATACAATCGCTTGTTGAAGTTAAAATCTGGAAAAGATTTTTTGAACGTTGCTGAATAATCGATTATTGATTCTGTACAATCGATTGTTTTACGTAAAATCTGGAAGTGATTTTTTGAACGTTGCCAATAATCGATTGTTGATCTTGGATAATCTATTGTTAAGCGTAAAATCTGGGATTGATTTCTGGAACGATTGGCAAACAATCGATTGTAGCTTCTTGACAATCGATTGTCACTCAGTAAAATCAGCAACTCTTAATTGGCAATTAGGCAACGGTAATGCCAAGTTTTTCAACTATAAATACAGCTTCATTTCAGTGTTTTAAACACAATAACACACAACAACTGATCGTTCTATTGCTATAAGCTTGCATACTATTGTTTATCATTTTATATTCATTTCAAAAAGCTTTTGAGAGCCAAAGTCTTCTCCATAGTTGTTGTGATCTTGAGCTTACTTCCTTTACTCATATCTACTCATTAAGGACTGCTTTATTTGAGTGTTTAGTGTTTTGTACACTTGTAAGAGAATTGTGATTCTCTTGTTGTAAGGAACTTGTGTTTCCTTGGTTGAAGTCTTGGAGTGTTGTATCTCCGAGCAAAGGTGTTAAGGCTTGTGTCCTTAAGTTGTAAAGGTTGGTTAGGCACCCGTAAGCTTAACAGTGAAGTCTTGGAGTGTTGTATCTCCGAGCAAAGGTGTTAAGGCTTGTGTCCTTAAGTTGTAAAGGTTTGTTGAGCACCCGTAAGCTTGACAAGTTGGTGGAAAATCTCGAGAGAGTCTCTCAGGGACTGGACTAGCCACGTGTTGTGGTGAACCAGAATACATCCGTGCGTACTTTATTATTTATCGCACTTATTTACTTCCTGCAATTTTTTAATTCCTCAAAGTTTACGCTAATTTTTATTATAACGCTATTCACCCCCCCCCCCCCTCTAGCGTTAAGCGTATTATTTAACAATTGGTATCAGAGCCCAACTCTCTGAAGACTTAACAGTCTGAGAGAACCATCCATGGCTTCTACTCGTGACTCTTTTGCAGGAATTGATGAAGGACAATGCTCCACACGACCACCTCTATTCAACTGCACAAACTATACGTACTGGAAGGAGAGGATGAAAATCTTCGTTCAAGCAAACAATTTTCCTCTTTGGAAGGTGATAACAAAGGGAAATCAAATTCCAACCAAAAAGGTTGAAAACGAATGGGTTCCCAAGTTCGAAGAAGAATATGACGCGGATGATATCCGAAAGGTGCAAAATAATGCTAAAGCAATTAATTTACTATATTGTGCTGTAAATGCTGACGATTACAGGAAAATATCGTGTTGCACAACGGCGAAGGAAATGTGGGACAAGCTGGAAATTACGTACGAAGGTACGGACCAGGTAAGGGAAGACAAAATTGATTTCCTAACCCATGCTTATGAATTATTTCACATGAAGGAAGGTGAAAAGGTGGATGAAATGTTTGAACAATTTTCAGTAATCGGAAATGATCTACATGCTCTCAAGAAGACATTCACGGATAGAGAACTTGTTCGAAAAATTCTTAGAAGTCTCACTCCGGCATGGCGATCAAAGGCCGACGCAATCCAAGAATCCATTGGCGTCTCAAATGTCACCATCGACGTATTAAGAGGTAACCTTAAAACTTATGAGTCTACTATACTTAACCTTCTTGTTGATGATCAAAGGAGGCAAAGAATAGCGCTTAAGGCAAGCACAGGCCAACCTCAAGTTGATGAGGACGGAGACAACGAGTTTGGACTCGTTATCAAAAGATTTCAAAAGTTCATGCGAAAGGAGTATGAACGAAAGGGCAAAAAACAAGGCGAGCAAATAAAGTGCTATGAATGCGGTGAAACCGGGCACATCAAATCAAATTGCCCAAACATCAAAAAGGAGAAGAAACCTTTTAAGAAGCAACGTGCATACATTTCTTGGGGAGGAGACTCCGGAGATGAGTCAAGCGAAGAAGAAGAAGACGAAGCCGCAAACCTTTGTCTTATGGCGCAAGAAGACAAGCAAGATGAGGTATGTCAAATCTCTTCTAAAAACTTCTTTACTCTTGAAGAAATGCGAACTGCTTTTGATGAGCTATATACTGAATTTATTAAAGCTTCAAAAACTGTCAAGAGCATAAAAGAAAATGCTTCTCTAAAAGAAAAAGATTTTCAAAAACAGCTTTCTTTGAAAGAAAAGGATTTAGAAAAACTGGTTTTAGAAAATGAGAAGCTGAAAGAGGAAAACAAGTTTTTTGGAAAAAGAAGCGCCGACAAGCCCGAAAGTTCTATTAAAAATTTCTCTTCTTGAATGCATCTCGAAAATGAGGTAGATAGACTTAAAGGTACCTTAGATAAGTTTAATTCTTCACACAAAAATTTGAATAAGGTCCTTGTTAATTTGAAATCAACCAAGCATGGCATATGCTTTAAGAATGAGCCTAAAGAAAAGGTTGACGCCAAACCCCAACCACCTATGGCTCAACCTAGGATTAATAAAACAAATGCTTATCATAGAAATAGCAATCCTAGAACAAATATGCATGCTAGACCAAATGTTGAACATTTTAGAAGACCTAGAAATGACTTACCACCTAGAAATGACTACCCTAGAAATGATGCATATTCTAGGCCAAACACTAGAAGGAGTTTTGAACCTTTTAGAACATCTAGACATGACCATTACTCTAGAAATGCTGCTCATTTTAGAACTAATAGTAGGAGAAATGGTTCTCATGAAATGCGCAATAGTCATAATGAACATAGAGTAATTCATTTTCGTCCATCAAGTTATTATGAACCTAGAAGGAAGCATAACCCCAACGTGACTTGTCATTATTGTAGACGCATTGGTCATATTGCTCCTGCATGCTTTACACGACATAGACATATCACTCAATCACATCATTATAATATGCCTAACCCTCAAGGACCCAAAATGGCATGGGTACCTAAAACGCATTAGCTTGTTTTGTAGGCATGCTTGAAGGGATCAAGTGTACTATGGTACCTTGATAGTGGATGCTCCAAACATATGACGGGAGACGAATCCAAATTCCTTCAACTAGAACACAAAGAAGGAGGAAGTGTGATTTTTGGGGATAACAATAAAGGAAAGATTATTGGCATCGGATCGGTCGGTAAGGATGAAAATTCCTCTATTCAGCATATATTACTTGTGAAAGGTTTAAAGCATAATCTCTTGAGCATAAGTCAATTATGTGACAAGGGAAATCTTGCCCTATTTGATTCGGATGAATGCTTAGTGTTTAGACGTAGTGATTTTAAAATTATTCATCGTGGTTTTAGAGTGGATAATATTTATATGGTTGATCTTGCTAATTCCTCACCCGAATATGTTGATTGTCTTATGAGTAAAGAGGATGATACTTGGTTATGGCATCGTAGAGTAGCACATATCAACATGCATCTTTTGAACAAATTGATTTCTCAAAACTTAGTTATTGGCCTTCCCAATTTAAAATTTGAAGATGACTCTATTTGTGATTCATGTCAAAAAGGGAAGCAAACAAAAGCATCTTTCAAATCCAAAAATATTGTTTCAACGTCTAGACCATTGCAATTGCTTCACATGGATTTATTTGGACCATCTCGCATTGAAAGTCTAGGAAGAAATCGTTATGCTTTTGTGATTGTTGATGATTATTCTAGATTTACTTGGACTTTATTTCTTGCCAATAAAAGTGATGCTTTTCAGAATTTTAAATATTTTCTTAAGCGTGTTCAAAACGAAAAGGAAACAACCGTCACTTCAATTAGAAGTGATCATGGGGGAGAGTTTGATCACAATCTCTTTGCGGACTTTTGTGACGAACTCGGTATCGAGCATACCTTTTCCGCTCCACGTACACCACAACAAAATGGGGTGGTGGAAAGGAAAAATAGGTGTCTTGAAGAGATGGCTAGAACCATGCTCGAAGAGGCCAAGATTCCCAAACAGTTTTGGGCGGATGCCGTGAGTACCGCATGCTACGTCTTAAATAGAGTAGTCATAAGGCCTATACTCATGAAAACTCCCTATGAACTCTATAAGGGAAGGAAACCAAATATCTCCCATTTTAGAGTATTCGGTTGTATATATTTTATTCATAACAATGGCAAAGATCAATTGGGAAAATTTGATGCTAAGTCCGATGAGGTAATTTTCATTGGTTATTCTTCACGTAGCAAAGCATATAGGGTTTTTAATAAAAGAACCGAAACTGTGGTGGAATCCCCTCATGTTGTATTTTCCGAAAATAATGCTCGCTTGGCGAGAAAGGATTCCGGTTTTGATCTTGCAGGTATTTTAGATAGCTTGAAAGACAAAATACAAGAGGAAACGCCTAAGGAAAATAACGATGAAATCTTGGAACAACCAATGGAGGAAGCGCCACAATTGGAGAAAGAAACGACAATGCCTAACGAATGGAGGACAATCAAAGATCATCTTCTCGAACAGGTAATTGGCGACGTCGGAGAAAATGTAAGTACCCGAAACACTCTTAAGAACACCCTAGGACACACGTCTTAAGAGATCACGATCTCACTCGACCACACTAGTTTACATTACTATTTCTTTACAAATTACTGACTTGAGCGTCGGAGACGTCTAATTCTATTTTGCAGGTATCGCGCTAAAGATAAGGGGAATTATAAAGAAATGGCATAGAACAATCGATTGTTACAGCAAAAAAATCGATTATTTTACTGTGTAGAAATCGATTAGCAAGTATCACTAATCGATTATTTATGGTTTATGCTTATTACGCAGTTTTGTTTAACAATCGATTCTTTAACTGTTTAATCGATTACCGTCTCAGCCATTCAGTACTGTTTTCCTAAAACAATCGATTGTTTCAAAATATAATCGATTATTTTCCCAGTCAGAAAATTTCTGTACTCACTGTAACTTAACAATCGATTACCATATTTGACAATCAATTATTTTCTGTCAGTATTTCAAAAATTTGTTACCGTTTGGCTTCTGAAGATTCCTGCAATCGATTTGTGTCAGTTCCGAGATTCAGTCAAATCTTAATGACAATCGATTATTTCATTCCAACAATCGATTGTCTAACGGTCTGTGAAATTTATTTTTACCGTTTCCGACTGTTTCAGCTTTCAATTTTCTGTAGATTCTTCCATTAATGAAATGCCTTTCTCCCCTCTATAAATAGGCTCCATATATGTTCATTTTTATTCACTCAAGCATCAACTTTAGCTCTCAAACTATCAAAATTCTTCCAAGTCTCTTGCAAATTCAAGCAATACTCAGTGAAAATGTCGGGCCGTCACTCCAAACGTTCCCGTTCTGCTAGGCATGGTGCATCCTCCTCTGCTGCTCCAAACTATCCTTACCAAGATGGTTTCGTTCTATATTTTAATTCTGACATCGAGCTTACTCGATTTTTAACAAAATTTGAAAAGCGCGACATTCTTCCTCCTCGCTTTTCAACCAACAAGTATCTTGAATCTTATGGCCCTGCTGCAAATATGCTCAAAAATTGTCAACTTCTTGACTTCTTACTTCTTACCCATCCTTACATCAATACTACATTGATTCAAGCATTTTACTCCAACCTTCATGAGGATGATGACGGTGAGCTTGTGACAAATATAAATGGTGTTCAAATTCTTCTTTCTGATGAAAACTTTCATACTATTGCCCGTCTTCCTCATAATGGTGAAGACATTTTTCGGTACATCGGAGAGGCCGGAGCCCTTTTTGATGAAACAGCCCTCCTACATCAAACCGGACTTACTTCTTATGATCCAAATCTTTCTTCCCGTCGTCCTACAATTACGGGAATGGATCCCAATTATCGGTTGATTTT
This sequence comes from Nicotiana benthamiana, assembly GCA_034376525.1. Lineage (NCBI taxonomy): Eukaryota > Viridiplantae > Streptophyta > Magnoliopsida > Solanales > Solanaceae > Nicotiana > Nicotiana benthamiana. The sequence goes on along the minus strand of CM067335.1, from coordinate 104,378,402 downwards.
CTATTTCATCACCCGAGTCCTCAAGCCTCGTAAGCATAACCATACTACCATTTCCCAAGAGGACACCAAGCTCATGCATGCCATAATAACCGGAGCTAACATCAATTGGTGTCGGTTCGTCAAGATTCACATGCGTGACGCTATCGGAGATGATAGGCCTCTTCCTTATGCTCTCCTCATCATGAATTTTCTTGAAGCCTCCGGATTCATCACTTCCAACGGTCCTCTCAAAAAGTGTACCAAAAAGTGGGAACTTTCAGAATCCTCCTTTCATCATGACAGTGATCATGCAGCGCCTGCTCCTCCTCCAACCCGTCGAACTCGTCCGCCTCAAGAGCCCACTCTCCAATCCATTTCCGACCAAATTGCTTCCTTGACCACCTCTGTTGGTCAATTGACTCATGAGATCCATGGATATTTTGACCATGTTCATTATCCATATGCGGGTCTTGTTCCCTTCGAAGCAGTGCCGGATGATGAGGCGGGAAATGATGATGAATGATTTTTTTATTGTGATATGTTTTATTGTCCCCTCCTTATGTAATTGTTTTCTCTTTCCAATAAATAAACAAGTTTTATTTACATTTTTGGCATCTTCTTATATTATTTTTTGCTAATGGCAAAAGGGGGAAGATAACGGGTATGCACTCTCAATATTTATAAGCTTAAATTGAGGGGGAATTCATATATTGAGGGGGAACTAATCGCATACTTATTGCATATCTTTACTTGTCTTGAATCGTCATTATAAATTATTTAAGTTGCATATCCCGCTTAAAGTTTGCCATTATCAAAAAGGGGGAAATTGTTGGAAACACGTTCTCAAGGCTTTATACTAAAACGTGTGTTCTTATGTGTAGGTTTTGATGAATGACAAACAAGCGCAAATTGATATATGACTAAGTTCAAGTACAAGCGCACAATTGGTGGATAACGAGATTCAAGCACAAGACAAAGTTTTATAGTTTAAATGAGTCGCTCTTAATTGTGATCTTGATCCGACAACTTGACTCATGACATGGCTTCGCTCGTAAAATTACTTTTACAAAATCATGCATATTTAATTTAATGCTAAATGATTTTAAATCATGCATATTTACTTCAGTCAAAATGATTTTTAAACATGCCTCTAAAATCTGGACTAAGATAATCGATTATGTACTTATGATAATCGATTATGTTAAGCCAAGACTGCATGACAATCGATTGTGAACTAATGATAATCGATTGTGTTAAGGCAGTGAGCATCAGGTTTTTCAAACCTGCATGACAATCGATTGTGAACCTTATGACAATCGATTGTGATGAGGCAGTGTACATCAAAGTTTTTCAAAACTCAGAATAATCGATTGGAAGCTAATGACAATCGATTGTGAAGAGGCAGTGTCCATCAGATTTTTAAAAGTCACAAAATAATCGATTGTGAACATATGACAATCGATTGTGTTGAGGCAGTGTCTTCCGAACTTTTTCAATATTATTAAATAATCGATTGTGAGTATATAACAATCGATTGTCAAGAGGCAGTGTCTAAAATGTTTTTCAAAGTCTGATAAATAATCGATTGTTAACATTGCACAATCGATTGTGAAGCTGACCGTTGTCGTAATATTTTCAAATACCGTCAGGTAATCGATTGTTGATTTTGTACAATCGATTGTTGAAATTAAAATCTGGAAAAGATTTTTTGAACGTTGCTGTATCGATTGTTGATTTTATACAATTGATTGTTGAAATTAAAATCTGGAAAAGATTTTTTGAACGTTGCTGAATAATCGATTATTGATTCTGTATAATCGATTGTTTTACGTAAAATCTGGAAATAATTTTTTGAACGTTGCCAATAATCGATTGTTGATCTTGGATAATCGAATGTTAAGCGTAAAATCTGGGATTGATTTCTGGAACGATTGGCAAACAATCGATTGTAGCTTCTTGACAATCGATTGTCACTCAGTAAAATCAGCAACTCTTAATTGGCAATTAGGCAACGGTAATGCCAAGTTTTTCAACTATAAATACAGCTTCATTTCAGTGTTTTAAACACAATAACACACAACAACTGATCATTCTATTGCTATAAGCTTGCATACTATTGTTTATCATTTTATATTCATTTCAAAAAGCTTTTGAGAGCCAAAGTCTTGTCCATAGTTGTTGTGATCTTGAGCTTACTTTCTTTACTCATATCTACTCATTAAGGACTGCTTTGTTTGAGTGTTTAGTGTTTTGTACACTTGTAAGAGAATTGTGATTCTCTTGTTGTAAGGAACTTGTGTTTCCTTGGTTGAAGTCTTGGAGTGTTGTATCTCCGAGCAAAGGTGTTAAGGCTTGTGTCCTTAAGTTGTAAAGGTTGGTTAGGCACCCGTAAGCTTAACAGTGAAGTCTTGGAGTGTTGTATCTCCGAGCAAAGGTGTTAAGGCTTGTGTCCTTAAGTTGTAAAGGTTTGTTGAGCACCCGTAAGCTTGACAAGTTAGTGGAAAATCTCGAGAGAGTCTCTAGGGGACTGGACTAGCCACGTGTTGTGGTGAACCAGAATACATCAGTGCGTACTTTATTATTTATCGCACTTATTTACTTCCTGCAATTTTTTAATTCCGCAAAGTTTACGCTAATTTTTATTATAACGCTATTCACCCCCCCTCTAGCGTTAAGTGTATTATCTAACAAAGACAAACTGCCGGTATCGGGCTTATCGAAGGTGATACTATCTTCGAAGTCGTCATACCATTAGTGGGTGATGGTTCGCTTCAGTTTGTGCGTGGTGGTGAGTTTGACGTAGTTAATTGCTGATTTGTTGATGCCTCCGACGATCATGTTGATTGTAAGTGCCGGGGAGGACGGCTTCGGCGGCCCATGGGGTTGGTCACGTCCGCGTGCAAAGTTGGTTTTCCCTTTGTCGCTGAGTATCTCCCTCAGGTATACATGATTCAGCATTCTGACCACTTCCTGTCGCAGGCCTATGCAGTCCTCGGTTTTGTGCCCTCGTTCCTGATGGAATTCGCATAGGACGTTTTATTTCCTTGTGGTGGGGTCTGATTTCATCTTTGTCAGCCATTGTACCTTGCTTCCTAGCTTCTCTAGTGCGTACACTATCTCTGAAGGAGACACGCAAAAGTTATGGGCGGATAATAAAGGAGGCATACCTCTTTCATTTCAAAGTGGAGCGACGAGTTGCTGTAGTGCATCCGTGTGTTTGGTGGTGGCGGATGGGAGGATCTGACGTAAGGTTGGTGCCTTTCTCTGTTGAGACCTGGGATTTGTTGTCGCCGTCCCTCGATGCGTCGATCCCTTCTAATTTTCGTATGTATTGTTGTTAATCGTTTGGTCGGCCTATTGAGGTCGTCCTCGTCTACTCGTACCTTTGCACAGTAGGCATTATGTATTTCTTCCCATGTGGTAGGGGGCACTTTATGAGATGGCTCAGTAGTTTTTTTGTTCCCTCGAACCGTCTCTACTTAGTCCATTCTGGAAAGCGGCCACCGCCATGCCTTCCTATTCATTTGGTAAGCTCATGGTCACCCTGTTAAACCTGGTTAGGAAGTCCCTGAGTCCCTCTCCTGCGATTTGACGGATGTCGAAGATATCGTTAACCCTTGCTTCTGCTTTCTTTGCTCCTGCATGGGCGGTGACGAACTTGTCTTCCATTTCCTCGAATGTGGAAATGATCTTAGCCGGTAGCTGGGAGTACCACGTCAGGGCCCCTCCTGTTAACATTTTACCAAAATTCTTCAGCAACACGGATGGTACCTGTTCTTGTGATATAGGTCTAGTTGCTCTTTACAGTCGGGACATAGTGGATCAGATGATCCTCGGGATTTGTGGTTCCGTCGTATACTCTTAGGAAGGGTGGCATTTTGAAGGTCTTCGGAATAGAGTACGGGGCAGCCTCCTCAGTGTAGGGTTGTTCAACAAATCTTCCCACCTCGCATTTTGGCAGCAACTTGGGGGCACCGGGGATCTTGTCTACCCTCTCCTGGTTCCTTCATCTTGTCGCGAAGTGACTTGTTTTCTTTTTCCATTTCCTCCATCTTCTTAAGAATAATTGTGGGGGTGCCATCGTTGACCTAGACCTCGCCTGGAAGGTCAGTTTCTTGTGCAATTTCAGGTTCATCCATGGCAGCGGTAAGGTCCACTGTCAGTGCACATCTGATGTTACCTTGTGGTGACTTCTCGATCAAGCAAGTTAGAGCACCTGTTAGCCATTCTTCCAGTAGCTTCTTGGGGGTGCTTCCTTGCTCGCAGATGTAGAAGCACCTTTTTTGCGCAAGATCGTCATATCTCCAAGTGCGGGAGGTGGGATCTCCCCACTCGTTGTGGTGCTAGGGGTTAGCAATCAAAATACCCTCTTCACCGGCTTCATTGAGAGGACCAATGAGGTTGGTTGTAACATCTACTATCGCTTTTATTCTTGCGTTGTTTTCAATCATTTATGTTCGTGTGGTGTAGAGAATAGTTGTTGGCTGTTCTCTAGGTGCAACCTATTGTTTTGATTCTCGAAATCTCCACAGACGACGCCAAATTGTTTGGCTCAAAAGTTATTTATACACTTTGTAAGCTTAAAATAATCAAAAGTGAATAAGGGTAAATCGTAATAAAATATAATGAGACCTAGAGATAAGAAACGCAATATAGTAAAGGTAGATCTGACAATGTAAAGATAAAGTATGAACTTGAGAAATAGTGTTCATTAGAGACAAAGAGAGAATAAGGGAGAAGTATTATTGATAATAACATTGATGCATGTTACAATGTGAATGTCTTCTTTATATAGTATGAGAACTTTCTCGAAGTAATCAAAGCAAAAGTACAAAAGTAGGTGGTTTCTTTTAGTTAAGAAGTTAGGTTCTAAACGACGTCCTTCATCCCCACGCCCGGATTGTGCCCTCACTCAGGTCACCGTCTATTCATTGGACGTACCCGTTACCGTGGGGACGTTGAGGGACAAATTTAACCCTATGCAGAACTCATAGAATTTAAAATTTTAAATTCTGAAAGTGAGAGGGAAGAGGTGTAACTGCTGAAATAACACGTTATCTAACTTCTCTCAACTTAGAGATACAGTTCAGCATGAACTCTCAAGGCCTAACCACCAAAGAAATACTACACTAGCTGGCTAGTCGTTAATATCTTTTATATTAATTTGTTAAAGGATTGACGTGCTTATCATTAATGAACTTTAATTATAATCCAATTCTCTATTAATCATGGACTGGTGTCACCTTGCTATAGCCACATCTCATATTCACATAATATAGTGGACCAATTAAGCAAAAGATTAGCTTTACTTTGCTGGTATTAGTGAGTCAGTCTTTAGTTATATATATCACATTAAATTTGTTTTTGGCTTGCGAGGAAGTGAAGCTCTTCATCAAGTCTCCTTCATATGTGACTGACAAGGAAGGCTAGGTAGCTCTTGCTTTGACTTGAGGTAAAAGGGATGTGTCACGAGAAGGACATATTTTTATTTATAAATTATGATGGTCGAGCCAGCTTAAACATAATTATGCTTATTTGTAAAGTAATTATTGTTTTCTATAAGCACAAATATTACGTAGCTTTATTCACCAAATTTTACATAAATGGAGAAGAAAATCACATAACATGTTGCTCTAATGGTAAACACCCTCCACTTCCAATCAGTAGGTTGTGAGTTTGAGTCATCCCAAAAGTAAGATGGGGAGTTCTTGGAAGAAAGGATGAATCGGAAACAGCTTTTCTATCCCAGGATAGGGGTAAAATCTATTTTCACACAACCCTCCCCAAAAAAATATTTACGTAATCCATTTCTTCTTGGGAAAAAGAGAGAATTAATTACAATCCCAATTAGGAAATTCCAAAAGAGTTAATTGTCTTACATGTTGGCCTTTTATTTTATTTCATAACTTAAATATGTGCTATCGTAAACAATCTTTTTACTTTTATAAGGTAGGAGTAAAGTTTACGTATATACTACTTTTTTCGGAATCTATTTTTTGAATTACATTGAATTTATTATTGTTGTTGTTATAACTTTAAATAAATAATATGAATACTGGTTATGTTGCCAAAGAATCCCTATGAGTAGAATAAATAATCCACTGAAATTTTGTAAAAATAAGCTAATTCAAGTACTACCGTAAATTACGTTTGGAAAATTAGACCTAATGACAAAATCTATGAAACTGTGAATTCACTGCAATTTTGGATTTATACTCTATGACAAAAAAGGGGAATTAATTGCTGAAATATACAGCCAATCTTGTAACAAAGAGTGAAAAGAGAAGACAGAAGAAGAGAAATATACAAGAGTTGTTAAAGCTTTAGATATAGGGAATTTTGGATAATAGTTTCTAGCTTTTGTAGCCAGAGGAAATTATTTTTGTCCAGTATTACCAGTAATTCGAAAAATTCACCCTTTCCCCTTCCTCCAGTTTATGAATTTCAAAATTTTCACAAAATCTGTAGCTGGTTCTGTTATTAAATATACAATTAAATATTCATACATATTAAATATATTTTTTAATACAAATATAATATTTAAATAAAAATGAGTAGGTTCGATTGAACCCACATCTAATTAGACTAGCTCCACCCGAGAATGGTTTCTAGGATGAGATGAGTGAGCTTGACTTAGCACTATATAGCGGATCCAGGATGTAAATTCTATGGGTTCAACCTTTAAAATTTTTAGTATAGAATTCATTGTATTCTTAGAATTATGAGTTCATCCGCCCCTGCTTAGCAAGCATAAAAACAAGGCAGAATACATAAAATAGCATCTGAACATGTACCCAAATCCCTGTTATACACTTGTTGATCACGCGCAACTTTTTACACACCCAACTTTTTAAAAGTGTGTCAGTTACACACCATTTTGATTACATGACAAGAGCGCGTTTTACACACAAATTAGGCGAGTGAATAGGAAAAGAAATCTGTGAACTCTCGTGTGTAACTGACACGTGTCCATTTTTTTATTTTTTAATTAAAAACATCATCTTCTTGCTCAAGAGCTTAAACAAACAACTAACTCTTGCAACAATGGAGAAATTATTCCCTTTTCTTTTTCTCCAAAATCTTACCATAGAGAACTTCCCTCCCTCTCCCATAGAAAACAAACAACTAGTTTGTTGTTGCCCTTCTCCCTTTTTCCATTTTTGTCTTCTTCCCCACCGATTTTCCTCATCTTCCATGTCCACCATTTTAATAATAACAATAACATAATATAGCTTTGGAAGAAATTGGTAAAGAAAGTTAAAAGAAATCTATATCAAGAGAATTTTATAAATTTGAGTTTGAATCTATACCACGAATCGAGCAACCATGGATTTGGCCATAACCAACTTTAATGGAGTTTTGAGTTTTGCATTATATTTCTTGTGTCAGATTTGACTCTAGACTCACAAACTCGTGATTAATGTACTTGAGTTCCTAATTTTAATTTATAATATGAAGGTTATTAAATGTGAATTTTTGGTGGTGTCTGGCATCAATCTCCCATGGAGAAGAGAAAAATATGAAATGGAGAAGATGATTAAGGGGTATAGGTGTAATTTTAAGTGTTTTATTTTTTAAATAAAAAATAGTGACACGTGTAACCATCTGATTGGAGCTTGAAATCATATATATTTTGGAAAATTGGTCAAAAAAAATAGTGTGTATTTAATACACTTTTAAAAATTAAATGTATAAGAAGTTATCAGTGATCAACAAGTATATAACATAAATTTGAGTATAAGTTCATGTGCTATTTTATGTATTCTGTCTAAAAACAAAGTAGAGCATCTTGATGTCTATAATGGGCATGAGAGAAAGACTAGGAGTGGCCAAATTAACTTCACTTGGAAGAGTGTCAGTTGTCGATATGTATATGTAGCATCCACTTTTGGAAAAACAAAACACCCAAAAGACTTCTTCACTCTCAAGTGAAGTCACTTTGAGCAATGACATATGCTATATGTTTACAATTGTCTTCTTTTGCTGATGCTCCATTATGTATATTAGCAGGCTTTCATTTTTTTTTTACACAAATAAAACCTTAATGTGGCCGTATAGATGACCTAAACTTTGGTCCATAATTAGTTTTAGCTAGCTAGTCAAGTGGTATGTAGTAGTAAGAAATTGAGCCATATGGTAGAAGCTCATCAAAGTGGAGATTAAGAAGGGACCCTGGTGCACTAAGCTTATGCTATATGCGGGATTCGAGAAAAAACCATATCACAAGGGTTTATTGTATGCAGATTTACCTTGCATTTCTGCAAGAGATTATTTTCACGGTTCGAATCCGTAACTTCCTGATAATATGACAATAAATTTTATCAGTTACCAAAGCTCCATTCAATGTAGGAGATTCTAATTATAATTTCTACAAGATATTTTGCATCTCTTTGACAAAACTATCAAGATGTAAATTAAGATATCAAATTAACATGTAAATCATAGGACATGAACTTGACACCAATTGGTTTGGTGCAACACCTTAATTAAGGAGAAGTGGTTGAGCAGCTTTCTCACCAGCTATGTATATAGTAATTCAGCTAGAGGAAATGGGGAAAACAATGAGAAAATGTTATTCTATTTAGCGCATGTTTCATAGGATCAGAGGCTGATTACGGATACAATATATTAACATCAGATTCATCTGAAATCATTACTTTCACTACATGAGTATAAATTTATATGTAAAATTTATTAAAATTATAGCAAATAATAGGCCTGAATTCGTATGTCGTTTAAAAATATGTAGGTTCAATACTAAAATATTATATATATATATATATATATAAATCTTGGATCCGCCACTACGAATTATCGCGCTCAATTTAAACTATCTTTGATTGGGAGTAAAATAAGTAGTAACTGCAATAATTTTCTCTTTCTATAACTCCACAATGATTTCAATTTTAATTTAATTTTTTTGTTAAAAATCAAGAACCCCATTTCCTTTTATGTAGTTACCACATGAATTAACAAAAGACTCTCTCTTAATTTTGAAGTGTTTCATAGGAATTAGTCAAAATTAGAATTCTATAAGAATTTCACCATGACATGTCAGCCATATTTGTGGCTATTTACCATTTAATTCAAGTTATCAAACAATGTTTATAATTAATCAATGCCAGCTACCTACCAATCTAGAAAAACTAAAATATAGTCAAGAACTAGCCTTTTAAATCCAAGATTCTTCGGCCAATCACAAGACAATTTTGCCTCACACAATCATCATAGTGCATGTATTGTGTATAGTTCACAAGCAAAAGTTAGGCACAAAATAATGTGCAAGCACATGTTTGATCTTTAAAAAATGTTTGTTTATTACGGTTTTAAGTAAAGAAGGAAACTGTTCCTCGTAATCACACACATATATTTATATAATTATATTATTTATAAACGTATAACTAATGTGCTAAAGATAAGAGGGGTTGCTCAACCCCCACTTCCAACCGAGAGGTTGTGAGTTCGAGTCTTTCCAAAAGCATGGTGGGAAGTTTTTGGAGGGGATGCCGGAGGTCTTTTTGGAAACAGCCTCTCTACCCAAGGGTAGGGGTAAGGTCTGCGTACACACTACCCTCCCCAGACCCCACTAACTAAGATTATACTGGTTGTTGTTGTATAACTAATGTGCTACTGCTTAGCAAAAATCAAAAGAAATGAATAATTTGACAAGTAATTCACAGCTAAAGTTGCACTAATATTGCCGGCTAAAATAGGCACAAAAGGTGAGGAACTTTTATCAAAATTTTGATTAGCTTGTCCTTAATATTAAGACATATTCACGTTGCGGTTAGTGCTATGAAAGCCGGCTTAATTAGCTGCTAACAAAGCAACTTAATTAAGGCCGGCAACTTTTCTCACTTCATTTTAGCTCTCGTTGCTGTCAACTTTGTGCTACAGCTTGAGTTTATGATAAGTTTTATAATATACTAAAATCAATACAAGTGCTACATGTTAAATGAAGCTAAATTCAAGAAAATTTTCTGGATTGGCCTATAATTAATAAGTAAATAATTAGATGCCTCCAAGGAAATTGTGAGTGTGAGTGTGCCTTTTGTAGGCGGATCTAGAATTTAAATCTTATGTGTTCAATTTTTAATTTTAATTTTTTTTGTATTAAACCTAATATATTTTTAAAGTTATGGGTTTACTGTATTTATTATTTTGTAAAATTTTAATAAATTTTTATATAAAAAATTTTACTTTGCTTGAAAAATTATGGGTTCAATTGGACCCGTTAAATATATACTACATTAGCCCCTGTTTTGTTGCTCGCGCTCTAAATGTTCAGTCTAAACTTGTGGTTACGACTTGTGAGTCTGAAATTTTTTTACATAGAAAAATGTTTTGATTGCCCAGCGAAGTAACAACAGTAATGGCACAATCTTGTTTGGATAGTTGTTAAATGTCGTTTTATAATGTATTGTATTGTATTGTTTGAAGAATATAATATTTGAATAAATTGTATTGTTTGTCGTCGTTTCATAATATCATGTATTACTAATATGAAAGAATAAAATTGCAATATTACTAAGAAAAATAATATTTTATATAAACATATAGGATAAATGATAAAATATGATTATTTAATAATAATTAAGGGCAAGATAAGAGAAAAAAGCAAGGTAACAATGCAATCATATCAAATTAGTTGTTATATAAAGTGATACTTTTTATCGTTACGTAACGATAGCTTTAACATACGATATAATAAAGCTTAAGTAACAATGAAAATAAATATTATATTTAAAGTAACAATATAATATATTGTAACAAGTAACAACCATCCAAACAAGCTGTCACAGGACCATAATAAGGATCATTTCAAGTCTTGGGAAAATTTAACTTGTATATACTAACCATGCAAAGGATTTTTGTACTATTAATATATTTTAATTTGTTGTAGTAAATTTAGGTTACCGTTCTACTATTTTATGGACAGTTATTTGTGGTCTGACAGTGTAAGAATTGTATTAGACAATGAATGCATGTGTGGAAGAAGTTTGTTTGATCAAAAAGTTTCTAAGTCTTTTTATTAAATTAATTAAATAAGAAGAGGTAAATTCTAGCGAGAAATAATTTATTCTAGATTCGAGTTGGAAGATAAGGATAAATAAGCATAGTTGAACGTAAAATTTTGATTATAATCGTGATGTATTCTATAATGTAAGAAAGAGCTGATGGCTTCAACAATATCAAATAATAACGACGAATACATATAGGAAAAGAATCACCATTCTCGAACTAAATAAACTTCCATACATTTGATAACGTTAAATTACATACTAATGCCAAGATCCTGGTTGAACTACAGACTAATGCCAAGATCCTGAGATTTATCCCTCTTTTTGGAGAAGAGCCTGAGGATGGAACATCTTCTCCTTCATAGGGATGAATCTTGTATATGTTCTCTTCGGCCCCTCTTACGTTACTCTCTCGCATGATATTTATATATATCAAATACTTTCTTTAGCCAACTGTCCTTGACTGGAGTACCTAAGTTCTTGAAAGAAAGAATTACAAGAAAATACATATGGCTTCACCTCATAACAAATTATGGCCCATGTTTTTAAGTTTTACATGACCTAGCCCATATTATACATATTTTGAAAGCACTAGCAAATTCAAAAACTGTATTTTTACAATCATTGCTTCTAAAAGATATGGAGTTAAATTTGTATCACAACCATTGCTTTCACTCTCTCGTCTTCTCACATCTTCTACATATGCTTCAAGGGACCGTATATTTCCTGTTTCTCCTCTTGTGTCAACTGGTTGCAATGTAAGAAAATTGAAGAGTAAAAATCTACCATTGAAGACCATTCAAAGCTTAGCTTTTGAAAATGGGTTTTTTGAGTTTGTTAGTTGTTTAGATTGGGTGTTGTTCCAATTGATTGAAAATATCAAAAGAAGTTCAAAATTTAAATTTGAAGTGATGTGGAGTAAATTTGAACAACATTTGAGTTCAATTTCAGAAAAACGCAAGGAAGAAGACGAAGTTAGTTTTTTGTATTATTATGTATAATCTTGTATAATAGTGTATATGAGTGTATAAATACTTCTTATACACTATTATACACTTTTATACACCTTTTTACAAGCGCCTGTAGATGAACTTCTTTTACGATTTTCAGTTGCAATTCTTGTTCAAAAGCAGTCTAAATCTCCATTAAATGACTTTAAATTTTATATGCAACCTCCTTATATTATTTCTAACAAGTCTAAATAACAGTCACTCCAAATTTCTCAAAAAATTAATTCAAAATTTAAACCCACATATTTAAGCTTTTAAAAATCTAATTTTCACCACCCCAAATATTTTTGGTTTGTTGAACTAATATTTGAGTCACAGTTACTGATTCGAAAAGTAACTTAAAAGCTTGAGGACTCTTTTTTAAAACTTAAATAGTAATTTTGAGAACCTATTGGAGATGAATGTTGAATCTTAGCCTATTATTTTTGGGTTAGTTAGTTGTAAATTGAAATATGTGCTATAAAATTAAAAAGTAAGGAGCCCAGTTGTACTTATGTGAAATTGTCACTTCTTGAAATATCCTGTAGAATATTCCTCTAAAATGTCTAAATATTGAGCTATCCGTTAGGACCGAACTGAGTGCTCGACCTCAACCGTAGCTGGATCATTCGCCGATGTTAAGTAAAATTCCTTTTATCAGATTTCGATCTATATAAAGTTAAACACATAAATAATTGAAATACAAAAGAAACTAAAAGTTTAATAGTATAAGCCTAAAAGAATAACAGCCAAAGAGTGGAACCTTTAATTTTCTTATTTTTTAATTTTGGTCTCACTTTGAGTTGTGGGCTTCTTTAATAGCAAAGACAAAAGAAAGAATAACTCAGTTATTGAGAGCAGTTGTAAGTTATTTTGAGCATTAGCTAGCTAAGCTCAGTTGTCAGCTCAACACAATTGAAATACTAAATGAGAGGATCAATCTCAGCCGTTGGATTTGGGTTGGCGTAGTATTGTCTGTTGAGTACACGTGCTACTACTATCTTTCCCTTTACCACTTCTTTTTTATCTTTGCTTCCATGCATGGATTTCTCCTCCAATTTGCCAAACATAGTTTTTTTCTAAGAGAGAGAAAAACTTAAGAAAGAGAAAAGTACTAAAACCTGCTCTTTCTTTTTAAGTTGTTTTCATCTTTTTTTTTTAAGCTTGTTCACCACATCATAATTTGGATATTTTCTACACACAGAATTGTAGCCTTTTGAGAAAGTTGGATTTTTTTCTAGATCATCTGATCTGATATTCTTGATTCTTGAATTTTGATATTTGATTTGATCCATTTCAATGGGAGAAGATCAAGAAATAGTGAAACATGTATGCAAATTCTGCAACAAAAGTTTTAATAGTGGTAGATCATTAGGTGGTCATATGAGGTCTCATATGATTAATTCTACTGATGGAAATACTACAAGAAAAATGCTTCCAATTTTAGATGCTGGTGCTCAAAATGCTAATTATGTGCTGAGGGAAAATCCCAAAAAAACTTCAAAATTTACTGAGTCAAGTGAAGAAGATACTTTGCTTCAAAATCAGAAGAACAAAGAATGTAAAGAATGTGGCAAAAGTTTCCAATCTTGGAAAGCTTTATTTGGCCATATGAAATGTCACTCAGACAGAATCTCATCAATGAATAACAGTGTTGAACAAGAAGAAGTTATGGATAGTCAATCTGATACAGAAACAGCAGCACCAAATAAGAAGAAAAGATCATCAAGAAAAATGAAAAGGTACATGGCTACTACAACTTCCTCTTCTTTAACTATTGCTTATAATGCTTCTCCTTGTATCTCTGAGATTGAACATGATCAATTACAAGAAGAAGTTGCTATGAGTTTGATCTTACTTTCAAAAGATATAGGAAATTGGGTTGGTCAAAATCATGTCATTGAGTGTTCTGATAACAATTATCAACCCCATCAAAATGATAAAGATGGTGAATTGGTCAAGCTGAAAATGGTCAAAAATGGAAAAACAGAACAAGGTGAGAGCTCCAAGTCAAATGGTCAAAAAAGAGACAAATCTCAAGTTTCAACTGATGATGAGAAAAAGAAGAAGATTAAAGTTATTGAGGATTTTACTGAGGATTTCAATTCCAAGAAGATAAAATTTGAGTGTACTATTTGCAATAAGAGTTTCCATTCCTACCAAGCACTAGGAGGTCATAGGGCAAGTCACAAAAATATTGAAAATAAAGGTGTTGATCATACCAAGATCATAAAAAATTGCAGCAGTGAAAGCGCAGTTAATGAAAAGATTGAGACTAATTCTGGATCCAAGAAGTTAAAGAATCATGAGTGTCCAATTTGTTTCAAGATTTTCTCATCAGGTCAAGCATTAGGTGGTCATAAGAGATCCCATTTGATTGCTGAGGCTAAAAGAAACAATAACCAAGTAGTTGAAATAGTACAGAAACCAGTACCAGAAATCAGAAATTTCTTGGATCTAAATCTGCCTGCTCCTGTTGAAGAAGAAAACATGTTGGATTCTAGTAGTGAGAATATTGGTTTCCAGCAATGGTGGATGGAAAACAGCCACAAACATGAGCAGCTACTTGGCCTTATTTCTAATTAATCATTGAGAATTTCATCTAAGGTTCACAAGTGTACAGATTCATTGATTCTTTACATGATTGAAGTGTTTAAATTCTCAATAGTAACTTAATGGTGGCAACAATAACAATTACAACTCCAGTAAATTACACAAGTGGGGTATGGAGAGGGTAAGACGTACATCATTTTATCTCTATCCCGAAAATTCTGAAAGAACAGAGAGATTGTTTCCGATAGACCCTCTTCATTCCTATTCAACCTGCCCATTTAACAAACTCCATTTTGCTCATTGAACAAGTTATTCCCCCTCCCCTCCCCACCCCACCCCCCACCCCAGCTCAATTTTATTATCTTTTACCAATTTTAATTAGGGAATGAAAATTCATATGTACAAGATGTAAGCTTCTTTTACTATTTTGGATTCTTTTTTTTTTGTATACATTATATCTTGAGCTAGACTTTTTTTTTAAATCCCTCCCAAATTAGGAGGATCAATAGTATTTTTACACTTCTCCTTTATGGTGATTCGAACTCAGAATCTAACGATCGTAGATGAAGGTGATTTTACCAACTGAGCTAGACTTAGTTGTAATGAAGAGTAATTTTTTTTAATGATGTGATAATCTTTTCTTGAAATTGAAGGGAAATTGAGTGAGGTATTGAAGATAGGAAAATGCTCCATTATGTATTGTAAACAAAGATAAGTGAGCTCAAAGGTGGTTGTTTAGTGACCTACCAAATAACATGACAACCCATTCTCATTTCCCTTTCTTAGTCTCACAATATGCTAGTGCTTTTCAATTAGTATCTTTAATGCTATATACACAAAACTCTAACTTGAACGGTTATCACGCAACTGAAAAAGGAAGACTTAGTAGATTGGACCACCTCTACACTTTGAAAGAAATAAAGAAATATCAGTAATAAACTTATCTAGTTGATTGATCATATGCATTGTTACTCCACAATATTCTATATTGTTCATTTACCTAGTCCACTTTAACTACTACACCTATTTCGACGTGCAATTTGTTTAATACATGTTGGAAATATATAAGACTTTGGATTGATTACATAATTTTCTTGCTAATCAATAATTTGCTTATACTCTGCTCTGCTACTGAGTGTTAGCTCATATGTCCTAGTGAATATTAGCTTATATGTGATTCCCTATACAGCCAAATCTCTTTATAGTAATCTTATTTGTTCCGATATTTTTTCGTTGTTATAATGAAGTATTATTACACTGAAACAGTGGTGGATTTGAAATTTTAAAGTCATGGGTGCTTGCTAAAGAAATTCCATAAGAAGAGGTAAAATTAATTTAGATGTGGGTGCTCACTCAATATTTATTTAAATATTTTTATAATTGTCTATGCATCTTTACCAAATATGATCAAAGTTAATGTGTGGTTAAGCACCCATAAGCGCCCATGTGCTACTGTACAGAACATATACTATTGCCAAAATATTCAAGAATCAATAAGCTGCAGCTTGAGTAGCAAATTCTTCAATGGCGGAAGCTTCGAGAGAATATTCAGAAGAGTTGAAAAGAAAATGAAAACCGTCAATCTTATTATATCCGTCAATCAACTATATATATACAAGCATAAAACTAGTTAACCAACTAAGAATAATTATACAGCTAATGATAACAAACTTAACTAACTTCAACTAATTAAGCCACGTGTGTATATATCATAAGACTCCCCCTCAAGCTACAAGGTGCAGAATGTTGAGCATACCAAAGTTTCCTAGCAGATGCAAATGTTGAGCTTGGCTCAACTCCTTTGTGAGTAAGTCTGCTAGCTCATCTTTGGTGTTCACATATACAGTCTCGATCATGCTAGTCTTTGTTAGTAAATTGTATTTGTAAAATAATTTTGGAAATATTAATAAATATGAACAAAAATCATCATAAACAGAAATAAAATAAACAATTCGAGCCCACTGAATTCACAGTGTTTTCTTAAGAAATTTAATCCCCTTCTAACACCCAATGTTATGGATTATCTCCTCCCGGGATATAATGAATTACACAATGGTGTAGTGGTACTACAAACGGCAGCGTTTCAGCGAACACAAAGATCAGTAGCAAATCACACTTACTTTTTGCTTTGTTTGTATGCTAAAAGTATGCAGAAGAAGAAGAAGAGAAAACTCATAAATTCGTAGTGAAATTCTGAGCAGAATAGTGTTGTATTTATAGCCAAACTTTAGGCTGAAATCTGAAGAGGTGCAACGGCTATTTACTCAACAATAAAGAGGGAATTTATTATTAAAAAAATATTTAATAACAAATTTTTGTTAATATTTTACTATTAACAGATAAATTTGGTCCAAAAAGTTAATTAATCAATTAATCATTTGACCAAATCTGAAGTCGAAGCCGAGCCGAGCGAGCGACGACGACGACGGCGAGAGGCTTGCTTTCTTCTCAACTCTTTAAGAGCTAGAAGGAGAGCAATTGCTTGTATACCTATAAAAAATCTCTTCCTCTTCCAAAGAGGGACAAAGTCCATATGCCAAGGGGGAAACTTGAAATTTCATTCAAAAATTTTATTTTCCTCCATTTTCTGTTCACCATCTTTTAAGTATTTAATTTATTAATTAAATACAAACCTAACAATCCTCCACATGAATGGGGAATGGCTATATCACAGAAGTATGCATGAAAAACTGTGTGATTCGCAAGCAAGGTTAATTGCATCTGATAAGTAGGTTTCCCTTTGAACTTTCCCTGGTGAACTTATGTCGGATATACTCGATCAATCGGTAGATTTGATATCTTTGAACCATCGAACTTTGGTGCATACCTAGACAACCACAAGTCACACAACCAACCCTTAACCGTCTTTGGTTCTCATTGTTGTGTTCGTTTCAGCCATGAACACCGCTTGGTTTCAGAAGTAAGTAGAGAGCTGGCTTTACTAAATTCTCCTTGAAGCGGCTAACACTTCACACTTACATAGGTGATTCCTAAATGTGTCATCTCGTAGATAAACTATTTGATATACCCCGTATCAAACTTAGAAATCATTAATAAGCCTTAATGCTTTATCCTTTGTACTGAACATTGTCTCATCATGAGAATGGACCAAAAGTTTAGTTGACAATGTTGAACCGTCATAAATAACTTTCTTTGATCTCCTTGAACCTAGATCTTGGGATCTCCAGTCTTCTAGGTAGAGTTACCGGCACTATGACTTGTTCTTGGCCACAACCTCATTCCCCTTGATGACTTCTCAACTACATCTCTAGTTAGATCTTTTGTAAGTGGATCCGATACATTATCACTTGACTTTACATAGTCAATCATGATAATTCCTCTAGAGAGTAATTGTCTAACGGTTTTATGTCTTCGTTGTAGCTGGCGAGATTTACTGTTATACATAATGCTCCCAACCCTTCCAATTGCCGCTTGACTATCATAATGTATGCATATTGGTGCTAACGGTTTGGGCCAAAATGGAATATCTTCCAAGAATTTCGGAGCCATTCAGCTTCTTCACCGGCTTTATCCAAGGCTATAAACTCAGCCTCTATTATAGAGCGGCCAATACAAGTTTGTTTGGACGACTTCCAAGGTACCCTTCCTCCACCAATAGTGAATACATATCTACTTGTGTACTTGGAATCAGTTGATCCGGTGATCCAATTTGCATCACAGTATCCCTCAATGACTGCAGGATATTTACTGTAATGCAAGCAAAGTCCTGGGTATGCACTAAATACCCCAAAACTCGTTTCATGGCCATCCAAAGAGATTAACCAGGATTTCTCATATATCGAGTCAATTTACTTATAGCACAAGCTATATCTGGTCGTGTACAATTCATGATGTACATTAAGAATCCCAACACACGAGCATAAACCAACTGTGATATACTTTGGCCTTTGTTCTTTGCTAATGCAAGATTCACATCAATTGGAGTCTTTGCAACTTTAAAGCCTAAGTGCTTGAATTTTTCAGTATTGTCCTAATATAATGAGATTATGACAATGCTAGATCTTGAGAAGTCTTATGGATCTTAATGCCCATAATTAAATCAGCAACTCCCAAGTCGTTCATATCAAACTTTCTAGTTAGCATACGCTTAGTAGCATTTGTGTTGGCAATGTCATTACTCATTATGGGCATATCATCCACATACAAACAAATAATGACTATGTGATTTGGAACATTTTTAATGTAGACACATTTATCACATTCATTTATCTTAAACCTATCTGACAACATTGTTTGGTCAAATTTCGCATGCCATTGTTTGGGTGCTTATTTTAGTCAGTCAAGGACTTAACAAGTCTACAGACATTCTTTTCTTTACCTGGAATCACAAACCCTTCAGGTTGTTCCATGTAAATTTCTTCCTCCAACTCTCCATTTAAGAAGGTCATCTTAACATCTATTTGATGAATTTCAATACCATAAACTACAGCTAATGCTACTAACGTTTGTATGGACATAATTCTTGTAACTGGAGAGTATATATCAAAATAATCAAGACCTTCTCATTGTCTATACCCTTTGACCACAAGTCTTGCCTTATATTTGTCAATAGTACCATCATCTTTCATTTTCCTCTTAAGGATCCATTTAGAACCCAACGATTTATTTCCAGGAGAAAGATCAACCAATTCCCATGTATGATTGTTCAGTATGGATTCAATTTCACTATTGACTGCCTCTTTCCATAACAATGATTTCGAAGAATACATAGCTTCTTTAAATGTTTGAAGCTCATTCCAATAAGAAAGTATAAAATCTGGTCCAAATGAAGTCGACGTTCTTTGACATGTATTGCGTCTTGGATCCTCCTAGTTATGTGAATTTCTTTTGTTTCTTCCCGAGGTCGTTTAGATCCTTCACCAACCGACGCATATTCCTTTTTATACAAATATATATTTTCAAAGAAACCAGCACTATCTGATTCTATAACCGTATTATTATGAATGTTGGGATTTTTTATTTATGAACCCGAAATAAATATGCTTTACTATTAGTTGCATATCCTATGAAAACACAATCAACAGTTTTCGCTCCTATTTTTACCCTTTTGGGTTTAGGAACTTACACTTTTACCAAACACCCCACACTTTAAAATAATTCAAGTTGGGTTTCCTTCCTTTCCATTTTTCATATGGAATTGACTGTGTTTTGTTATGGGGTACTCGATTTAGTATTCGGCTAGCTGTAAGAACGACTTTCCCCCACAAGTTTCGTGGCAAACCAGAACTTATCAATAATGCATTCATCATATCCTTTAATGAACAATTTTTTCTTTCTACAATCCCATTGGATTGGGGTGTGTAAGGGGTCGTTGATTGATGAATAATTCCATATTCTAAACATATTTATTATTAAGGAGATTCATATTCACCACCCCTATCACTTCTTATCATTTTAATTTTCTTGTTAAGTTGTGTTTCAACTTCATTATTGTATTGCTTAAATGCGTATATTGTTTCATTTTTACTATTAAGTAAGTAAACGTAGCAATATCTAGTACTATCATCAACAAAAGTTATGAAATACTTCTTTCCACCGCGAAATGGTATTGACTTCATGTCACAAATATCTGTGTGAATTAAGTCTAATGGATTGAATTCCTTTCAGCTGACTTATAAGGATGTTTAACATACTTGGATTCCACACATACTTGACATTTTGATTTGCCACATTCAAATTTAGGCGATACTTCCAAATTAATTATTTTCCGTAAGGTTTTATAATTAACATGACCCAAACGTATATGCCATAATTCATTTGACTCAAGCAAGTAAGACGAAGCTAAAATTTTATTGTTATTCTCTACAACCATTACATTCAGCTTGAAAAGGCCCTCAGTGAGAAAACCTTTTCCTACAAACATTTTATTCTTACTTGTTACAACCTTATCGGAAATAAAAACACATTTAAAACCATTCTTAACCAGAAGTCCTGTAGAGACTAAATTCTTCCTAATCTCGGGAACATGAAGAACGTTATTCAAAGCCACCACTTTGCCGGAAGTCATTTCGAGAAATATCTTCCCACATCCTTCAATCTTGGCCTTTGCAGCATTTTTTATGGAAATTGTCTCATCGGGTCCAACGAGAGCATAAGTAGCAAAAGCTTCCTTGCCAACACAAACATGACGAGTGGCTCCAGAATCAATCCACCACTCTTTAGGGTTGCCTACCAAGTTGCATTCGAAAATCATGGTGCAAAAGTCATCACCATTATCATGCTTTTCAACCATGTTTGCTTAACCCTTCTTCTTGTCTTTCTTCGGAGCAAGGTACTCTGTAGATTTGTGTTTGATTTTTTTGCAGTTGTAGCAGTTTCCACTGAACTGCTTCTTACTTGGGTTGTATTTCGGACCAAAAGCCTTCTTTCTCTTCTTGTTCTCTTCAACAATATTTGCTCCCATTATTGTTGAATTCCACGGCCTCTCTTTTCAGCAGCTTTGTTGTCCTCTTCAATTCTCAATCGAACAATGAGATCTTCAAGGGAGTGAATCCACCATGCGCGTGTTCAATTCATGTCGTTCGCCCATAATTCATTTTTTAAAATAAATGATTGCCTACAAAGGGATTTTTTTAGTGAACGTGTCACATCTCCTTGCGTTTGAGTTTCAAGTAGTTTTTAAAGTCCTTCCACAAAGGAGGAACCTTCTCAATCATTGTTGCTACTTGGTATGCTTCATTGATGACAAGACCTTCAATGAAATTTCTGTTAGTAAGAATACTAAGATTACTACTTTCAACATCAATATTAATTTGATTTATACCTTCATCAAGGAGATCGTGAATAATCACTTGCAATTCGTGGACTTAGGTGATAACATATTTGCTATCTACCATTTTGTAGTCCAAAAACTTAGCGGCCACGAACATTTTCAACCCGGCATCTTCAGTTTATACTTCCTTTCAAGCATAGTCCACAGTTCTTTTGACGTTTCTACGCCACTGTAGATACTATACAAAGCATCCTCCAACCCGCTAAGAATATAATTCTTGCACAAGAAATCTGAATGCCTCCACGCCTTAGTCACGAGAAAGCATTCATTATCAAGAGTTTCATCAGACAACACAGAAACATCTTCCTTGATGAGCTTCTGAAGACTTAAAGTAGTCAAATAGAAGAATGTCTTTTGCTGCCAGCACTTGAAATCAATCCCGAAAAATTTTTCGAGTTTCTCCGCCGGTGCGAAAGCAGCCGGTGTCGTTTGGCTTGTTGATGCATTGGCTGTCACCATTGGAATAGCTTGGTTTTCATTCTCATTAGTCATTTCTGTAAAAGAATAACACCAGCGTTAAAATCACGTAGATTTTAATAGAGTACAAAACCACAAATGTTTTACTCTCCAGAAATAATAACAATACAAATACATATATATATATATATATATATATATATATATATATATATATTAAATTCCTTAAGCTTGTTAGTAAACTGTATTCGTAAAATAATTCTGAAAATATTAACGAATATGAACAGAAATTATCATAAACAGAAATGACATAAACAGAAATGAAATAAATAATTCGAGCCCACTGAATTCACAGTGTTTCCTTAAGGAATTTAATCCCCTTCTAGCACCCAAGTTTATGGATTATTTCCTCCCAGGATAGAACGAATTACACACTGGTGTAGTTGTACTTCGAACGCTAGTGTTTCAGCAAACACAAAGATCAGTAGCAAATCACACTTACTTTTTCCTTAATTTGTATGCTAAAAGTATGCAGAAGAAGGAGAGAAAATCATAAATTTGTAGTAAAATTTTTAGGAGAATAGTGTTGTATTTATAGCTTAAATTTGGGCTAAAATCTGAAGAGGTGCAACGGCTGTTTACTCAATAATAAAGAGGAAAAATAAAGAGGGAAAGTTGATGGGTAGTTAATTTTCTGTTACAAAAATAGAAAATTAAAATTTGGATAACTGATTTGAATTTAATATTAATATTAATTTTAATATTAATATCATGTCATTAAAATATATATATTTAATAACATATTTCTGTTAATATTTTACTATTAACAGATAAATTTGGTCCAAAAAGTTAATCAATCAACCGATCATTTGACCAAATTCGAAGTCGAGCGAGCGATGACGACGACGGCGCGAGGCTTGCTTTCTTCTCAACTCTTTAAGAGCTAGAAGGAGAGCAATTGCCCATAAAAAATCTCGTCCTCTTCCAATGAGGGACAAAGTCCATATGCCTAGAGGGGAAACTTGAAATTTCACTCAGAAAACTTATTTTTCTCTATTTTCTATTCACCGTTTTTTAAGTATTTAATTTATTAATTAAAACAAACCCAACAGCCTTGACCTTGTCACGAAAAAAATGGCAGTCAATTTTGATTTGTTGGTACATTCATGGAAGATGGGCTTGGCAGCGAGCTGAATGGCTGACTTACTATCACTCAACACAGGGATAAGAGCGTGAATAGTGACACCCAAGTCCTTGAAAAGGCTAATTAACCAAGTGACTTCCGCAACAGCTAAAGCCATGCTACGATAGGCTTCAGCAGAGCTCCTAGAAATAGTTAGTTACTTTTTTTTACTTCCAAGAGATAACTGAATCACCAAATTTGATAACATATCAAGTGACAAACCTACGAGTGATGGAGCAGGATGCCCAATCAGAGTCAAACCAATAGCTAAGCTCATTTGTAGAACCAGTTTTCGGCCAAACACCTTGGCCTGGTGAATTCTTAAGATATCTGACCACTGGAAGGGCAGATTCCCAATGAGAACTCTTAGGTTGTTGCATGAATTTTCTAAGTGTCTGAATGGCATAACAACTGTTAGCTCTAGTGATTGTTACATACATGAGCTTGCATATAAGTCTCTCATAAGGCCCAACATCACGTAATAGTGAATCTCCTTTGGCACCTATTGGTTTTTCATGCTCTACAGTTGCGAGTTTCAAGTTGGACTCTATAGAAGTAATGGCAGGCTTAGCTCCACTAAGTTCTAATTCAAGAACCAACTCAAGCACATATTTCCTTTGGTTCAAGATAACTCCAGACTTAGACTCGGCACCTCAATGCCTAAGAAATATTTGAGCTCGTCCGAATCCTTAAGTTTGAACTTATGATGCAAGACTTGTTTTGCTTGATTAATTAAGGTTTCGCTACTTCCTATAACTAGCAAATCATCCACATACGCCAAAATCACCACAATAGTAGCCTATTTGTGCAAGGAGTAATCATGGTTGCTTTGAGAGAAACTTGCTTCTAATAATGCTTCTGTCAACTTAATGTTATATTTCCTATATGCTTGTTTAAGTCCATACAATGACTTGAGCAACCTGCAAACTTTCTTCTCCCCCTACTTCGTAAAGCCTTCTGATAATTCCATGTATACTTCCTCACATAGATCACCTTGTAAGAAAGCATTACAGATATCTATTTGATATAGAGTCCAGCCTTTTGAAACTGCTAAGGCAATCACTCATCTCACAGTTACCATTTTGGCAACATGGAGCAGGTACTAGAGCATCATATTCATTGCAAAGGCTCTCTAGCTTAGTGAAAAAGACTAAGACAGAGTCAACACCTTGTGCCAAATTAGCTATGGCTTTGTATAGTTGAAAAATCCTCATGCGATTCACCTTGTCATCCCTCTCTTTCAAATCTTCCAAACAAGGTGTGTGTTGGATGCATAAGAAATTTCACTAGAAGCTCTGTGGATACCGTGTTCATGAGCCATGAAAGGACAATTGCCTTGCAAGTTCCCATTGTTCTTACAATTCTGCCGTGCATGATTCGTGGTACATGTACCAGTCAAAAAACCTAGTTTTCGCTTCCCTAGAGAGTAATCTTCATTGTCCTGATCCAGAGATTGTAATTCTCAGATCTTGTAAGTTTCACTGGGATTAAAACTACTCTTGGAGTATCAGTTGGACAAAGGTATAGCAGATGTGTATAAGAAATCATCGATTATTCCATTGCTGAAGTGAGATGATTGAAAAAGGAATTCACAATCGATTCGAAAATTTAATGAGACTGCTAATCAAAAATCAATTAAATGGACATTGGGTCTAACTCAACCTTAAATATTAGCTCAAGGGGTGAGAATTGCCCAAGCTCATATAAGGAGACCACACATCCCTTTCATTATCGATGTGGGTAACATACCCCTCTCATGCCCAAGACTGGTCATCTGGAGCGTGGATAATTATAGGGGCCCAACATCGGAAAACTAAAATGGGTCTTGCTCTGATACCATGACAAAATACTCGAGAATCAGTGAGATGCATCTTGAGCTAGCAAGCTCATCAATGGCGGAAGCTTCGAGAGAATTGAGAAGAAAATGATAACGGCCAATCTTATTACACATGTCAATCAACTATATATACAAGCATCCAACTAGTTAACTAACTAAGAATAATTATACCGCTAATGATAGCTGAGATAATGACAACTAAGCATAACAAATTTTACTAATTTCAACTAACTAAGCCACGTGTGTGTATATATCATAAGAATTATGACATAACATAAAAATCGGTTTTGGACTGTTATATAACAATGTTGATAAAGAGGTCGGGTTGTATTAGAACATGATAGATGGGCACTGTTTAACAAAAAACTTCAAGACTTGTCTTTAGAATGTTATTGCTAACTTATTTTAATTTCTTTATACCATGTTTGGTTGGAGTTAAAAGAGGAGTTAACTGAAAGAGTGAAAGAAAAAGTTCAGTGTAACAATTTATAATTCCTTTGTCTGGTAAGAGTAAAGTAAAAGAGAAAATTGAAATAAAACTGGAGAGTGACGAAAACGTTGAGTGTAATGAGCTATTTCCTTTAAGCTTTATCTTCCCAAAATTGTACATAAACAGGAAAGTATATCACTTTTAATACCTTTCCGATTACTAACAATTGGATGTAACCTATCAGGTTTTACTTAAAGTAAGTAAATTAGTTAGTTTCTGCACTAGTGATTAAAGTTAGAAGTGGGTATCGGTCGATTCAGTTCGATTCGGTTATGAATATTATCGGTTAAGTGAATATCCAAGTCAAATCCCTGAATTTAAGCACCAAGAGATCACAGGCCCTATATATATATATATATATATATATATATATATATATATATATATATATATATATATATATATATATTCACGATTGGGACTACCATTGAAATTATACACGCATTGTACAAAATTGCAAAGTGTACTTGCTCAAATCTGATGTAGTTCAATCTCTTCGATGCAACTTCAGAAATCAAATCTGAAGTTCGTGCATCCTTCAGGCTATTATTAAACCTTTAAATCGATGTTACGCCGAACTCCCGGTGTTCACAGGATCATTATCATTTTAGTATTATTACTACTTTCCTAAAATCTTGCCAAAGAAAATTTAGCTAGTCATAGTATTACGTACCTTATTTTGCTCCATTATTTCCTTAGTTGATGCTAGATTTTTGCAAGAGTAAGAGTATGTGAGAGAGAGTGTTTTTCAAAGAGGGATTTTATTATACAAGAGTAAGAAGAGCTGATACGTCCATTCTCTTTACAAAGTCCTACATATATAGGCAAAGAATAGATACTACCCTAATCAAGACAAAAAACTTTTCCTAATAAGACTAAAATCTATCCTAAAAATACTACACTTCTTGAAATAATACAAGACTAAAAAACAAAATTTTTAATCAATACTAAAAAACAAAACTATTAATCAAGACTAGAAAACAAAATTATAATCAAGACTAAAAAACAAAACTAAAAGACAAAACATTGAAAAATGCTAGCCCAAATACTACATTTGTCTTGGAATTTGTTAGCAAGACTTCTACGAAAGTTGCTTTAGTCTTCACTTTGCTTGTCTTCAATTTGCTTGTCTTCTTCTTCTTTTTCTTTTTCCATAGTTGGTGGTAGATAAACTTTAGGAATGTCTTCTTTTTTTATTGCAATATTTGCAATGGTGTAGGTTGAATAAATCCTTTAATTGTTGACATTAGTAGATATTTTGTCTTTTCCGTCAGCTGCTTCGGATATGTTCTTAATGCATTAGTTGTTGGTGTAGTTTCCCAATTTGCAAGGGTAGTAATCCACCTTGGTAGTTCTTCTATGTCTTTTGTCATTTTGAGTAGATATATGTTCTTTTCTTTTAATTCTTCCATGTGTTCTGCAATCTTTTTTAATATATGTTCTTGCATCTCTACGCAATTTCTATCTATCTTTATTCCTAAAAATTCTATTTTATTCCTTAATATTTCTGCTATCTTTTCACTTAGAGCTATTCCTGCATCTTTTATTATTTTCTTAAATCTTTTTAATAAATTTATATGATCTTCCTTCGTTTTAGTGAATAATAATATATCATCTATATATACAATAATTCCATCTATATTTCCAAGATATGTATCCATAAATTTTTGAAAATATCCTGGGGAATTTTTAAATCCAAAGGATAATACATTCCATTCATAAAATCCATTATTGAGACGGCTGTTAAATGTCTATATTCTTCTATTATTTTAATATGATAGAATCCTGATTTACAATCAAATTCACTGAACCACTCATAACCTTTAACTTTGTTTAATATTACTGCTTTATTTGGTATTGGATAATTTAATGTTTCTGTCTTTTTATTTAAGTCTTTATAGTCTATTACCATTCTAGATTTTCCTCTTTTTTGTTCACTGTGTTTCATTACTATGAATGCGGGACTACTATGTTTAGATTCACTAGATCTAATAAAATTTTCTTTTAATAATTCTGTTATATATAATTTAAATTGAATCATATCTTCTTCAGTATATTTCATAGGTTTTTTATAAACTAAATCATCCTCTTTTAGTAATCTAATTGGTATTTGGGTCTTGTGTTTTTGCCAATATTTTAATGGGTCTTCACTAAATACTTCTTTAAATTCGTTAGTTAATTCTTCTTCAATACTAATCTCACTTATTTGTAATTTATTATTTTTACTTTTACAAG
Organism: Nicotiana benthamiana; assembly: GCA_034376525.1. Lineage (NCBI taxonomy): Eukaryota > Viridiplantae > Streptophyta > Magnoliopsida > Solanales > Solanaceae > Nicotiana > Nicotiana benthamiana. Next base: position 104,350,905 of record CM067335.1, on the reverse strand, counting down.
GTAGTGATTGTTTAATTTTACTATCTCCTTTAATCCAAGGTATAAGTTCACTTTGTTTAATTATACCCATGTGAGGAAATATTTCATGATATAATATTAGGTTATAAAAAATTCTTAAAAAATTATGAACCCTTTACAATCACAAGAAATTATTTATTATTAACTACCCCTTGCAAGCAAAAAATAATAGCTAAAAGAACCTTGGAAAAACAAAGTGAACTAATACCTTGGATTAAAGGAGATAGTAAAATTAAACAATCACTACCATGTAAAAGTAAAAATAATAAATTACAAATAAGTGAGATTAGTATTGAAGAAGAATTAACTAACGAATTTAAAGAAGTATTTAGTGAAGACCCATTAAAATATTGGCAAAAACACAAGACCCAAATACCAATTAGATTACTAGAAGAGGATGATTTAGTTTATAAAAAACCTATGAAATATACTGAAGAAGATATGATTCAATTTAAATTACATATAACAGAATTATTAAAAGGAAATTTTATTAGATCTAGTGAATCTAAACATAGTAGTCCCGCATTCATAGTAATGAAACACAGTGAACAAAAAAGAGGAAAATCTAGAATGGTAATAGACTATAAAGACTTAAATAAAAAGACAGAAAGATTAAATTATCTAATATCAAATAAAGCAGTAATATTAAACAAAGTTAAAGGTTATGAGTGGTTCAGTAAATTTGATTGTAAATCAGGATTCTATCATATTAAAATAATAGAAGAATATAGACATTTAACAGCCTTCTCAATACCCAATGGATTTTATGAATGGAATGTATTACCCTTTGGATTTAAAAATTCCCCAGGATATTTTCAAAAATTTATGGATACATATCTTGGAAATATAGATGGAATTATTGTATATATAGATGATATATTATTATTCATTAAAACGAAGGAAGATCATATAAATTTATTAAAAAGATTTAAGAAAATAATAAAAGATGCAGGAATAGCTCTAAGTGAAAAGAAAGCAGAAATATTAAGGAATAAAATAGAATTTTTAGGAATAAAGATAGATAGAAATGGCGTAGAGATGCAAGAACATATATTAAAAAAGATTGCAGAACACATGGAAGAATTAAAAGAAAAGAAACAATTACAAAGTTTTTTGGGATTAGTAAATCAAATTAGAAATTATGTACCTCATTTAAGTGAAAAATTAGTACCGCTACAAAAGAAATTAAAAACAAAAACAACAGTATTTGAATGGACTATAGAGGATAAAGAAAACCTGAAAAAAGTAAAGGAATATTGTAAGAAATTATCCAAATTACAAATCCCAGAAATAAATGAAAAAATAAAATGGATAATTTATACAGATGCATCAGATTATGCTTTTGGAAGTATGTTAACATATGTAAATATGGAAAATAACACACAACATATTACATCATTCAACTCAGGAACTTTCAAAGAAAACGAAATAAAATGGGAAATAAATAGAAAGGAATTATTGAGCGTATTAAAAGCATTATTATACTATGAGATATATATAGCACATACACATTTTATATTAAGAACAGATAATACCCAAGTTAAATTTTGGTTAACAAAGGATTTAAAGAATCAATCAATTACTACCAGAAATATTAGAAATATAGTATGTCAAATATCTTTATTTAATTTTGATATCGAACTAATTAGTACTAAAGACAATTTTATTGCAGATTTCTTATCTAGACATATGATACAGGAATAGCTATGAGCTTATAAAGATGCATTTTATTATGATTGAAAGGTACAACCTGAACAAGGGGAAATAATACAAAAGCTATTACAAGACATATTACAAAAATTACAAGGTATGGAGAAAAATATTGAAAAGCTGGAAAGCAGAATTAGCCAAATGGAAGACAGCAAAAAAGAAGAAATAGACCTGCAAGAATTTAAAGAGATAACAATTAGCCAAGAAAAATATGACAAAAAAAGATAAAGGAAAAGAAATAGAAGTTACTACTCACCAAGCCAAGAAACTTAAACCTTTCAATATCCAACTTAGACCAGAACAACCTATTCCAAAAAGGACAGACTTCATTTACCAACTACCAAAACCTCAAACAAATACCTACAGTGAAATTACCAAAAAACCTACACAAAACCAATTTGTACAAAGGATATACAACTACCTCAACCAGTTTATACAAGTTGCCAATTACCTAAATAAAAATATACAATCGCCAGACTTTAACCCAGAAAAATTAATTGGATGGCAAACTAAACCTCTGAAAGGATATAATAAATTAATTGCCCTAAATAAATCAGATCCAAAATTAGTACAAACTATGTATAACTATGGACTATTGCATGCAGTATATACACAAGATGGAGATAACCTACAACATATACCAGAATTATACCAAGTAGTAAAAATATACTTGGGAATTACCAAAGCAGACTTAATATTTATTAGGATTTATTCAGCACCCTGCGAAGTTACACCACAAGAAATATATCATTCTATCACAGCAATGAAGATAGGACTAACAAGAACAATTATGTGTGAAGAGCCTATAGAACAACCTGATCTAACTATTCAAGAAATAGTAGAATTTCTACAAAACAAAAGAGCTATTATGATCAAAGTTATTATTCAAGAGCTAATAAGCAGTTATGAAGAAGGAGGAAAGTGGATCTACAACAGCAAAAATAGCACAATTATCTACTCAAATGCCAAGATGACAAAAGACATAGAAGAACTACCAAGGTGGATTACTACCCTTGCAAATTGGGAAACTACACCAACAACTTATGCATTAAGAACATATCCGAAGCAGCTGACGGAAAAGACAAAATATCTACTATGTCAACAATTAAAGGATTTATTCAACCTACACCATTGCAAATATTGCAAGACATTCCTAAAGTTTATCTACCACCAACTATGGAAAAAGAAAAAGAAGAAGAAGACAAGCAAATTGAAGACAAGCAAATTGAAGACTAAAGCAACTTTCGTAGAAGTCTTGCTAACAAATTCCAAGACAAATGTAGTATTTGGGCTAGCATTTTTCAATGTTTTGTCTTTTAGTTTTATTTTTTAGTCTTGATTAATAATTTTGTTTTCTAGTCTTGATTAATAGTTTTGTTTTTTAGTATTGATTAAAAGTTTTGTTTTTTAGTCTTGTATTATTTCAAGAAGTATAGTATTTTTAGGATAGATTTTAGTCTTATTAGGAAAAGTTTTTTGTCTTGATTAGGGTAATATCTACTCTTTGCCTATATATGTAGGACTTTGTAAAGAGAAGGGAGGTATCAGCTCTTCTTACTCTTGTATAATAAAATCGCTCTTTGAAAAACACTCTCTCTCACATACTCTTACTCTTGCAAAAATCTAGCATCAACTAAGGAAATAATGGAGCAAAATAAGGTACATAATACTATGAGTAGCTAAATTTTTTTTGGCAAGATTTTAGGAAAGTAGTAATAATACTAAAATGATAATGATCCTGTGAACACCGGGAGTTCGGCGTAACATCGATTTAAAAGTTTAATAACAGCCAGTATTTAAAGCTAAAGGGGATTTAGCCGTGCACTTTATCCGCTCCAGGCAGGTGGCCGTTATGCGGTGTTGTGGTGCTTAAATTGGCTTGGGATCCTTACCTGCTTTACTTACTGCTACTGATATTGTACCTTTAGCCCACTATTATTCCGTCCCCTTCCCGTTTTGGTATCAGAGCCTCAGTATCAGATTAGTATTATCATTATCGTCCTAAAAACTTGCCTTATTGAAAAATTTGGACTTGTCAAAAATTTTGAATTAATTTTGCCTTATTAATTATTTTGACATGGATTTAAATGCTTGTTTGTATGCTTATAATAAAATACTTGTTTATACTAGAGACATAGAATTTGCTAAAGTTACAAGAAAACTAATGGAAACATATCCTATTACTTTCCAGATTGGATTAGCAACTACTCCTTATTTACCTCAATTAGAAAATAACTTTGAAAAATTTTTAATACACTTAAAGTGTGGAATAGAATATTTAGGTATACATCAAATAGTTAGAAAATATTTAGGAACCCGACCTAGACATATTGGAATAACTAATGATTATTTTACATACTGTCAAAGTATATTTAGTTTCCTTAACCAACAGAATAAAAATAAAGAACATAAGATTAAAGAAATATTTCATAAATATTTTAGAAATCATACAGTAGACGAAAAAGATATAAAATTTTTCATTGATATTATTTATAAATATACTTTAGAAAAATTAACTATGGATGAAAAAGGTGAAGATAAATTAGTAGAAGAACATATAGAAATACTATATAATATTATAGAAAATATGGAACATATAGATGACACCACTACCTCAGTATCTACTGAAGACTACCTAAGTGATGGTTAAAATGGAAGCCATAAATAATAAAATGAAAATAATAAATAATAATATTTTGGAATCAAATAAAGTAACATTAGAACAGATAAAAGAAATAAGAAAAAGGATAGAAAATATAGAAACAGAAATTAAAAATATAAAGTTAAGAATATTACAAGAAAATAATAAAAAAGAAAAAGAACCTATAAATAAAACTGGCTATGTTAATATACCAGGATTAGGATGGATGCCAATTAAAGTACCAATAACTACTGAAAAAATAAAAGAAGAATTATGAAAAGAGGAGAATACGTAAAAATTACATATATGGATAATAACAAAATAAAAGAAATGTCAAATTTGAATAAAATATTTATTAAGCTAAATGATAATTATAGACTTATGCAAAAATAAGATAATACTATTGAATCACCTTTAGAACAAATAGTAAGATTAACCAGAAAAAATAATGAAGAAAACAATAACGAATCATATAGTAATAATAGTGATAGTAGTACAACTAGTTATGACATCACTGAAAGAAAAAATATGAGAAAGAAAAAGTTAACCATGGAAGATGTTTATGAAAAATTAGATAAAATGGATAAAAGAATACAAAAATTAGAAAACAATGTATTTAAAAAGATAAAACAAAGAATAAATTCTGACCCGGAAATATCTTGAAATAGATTAGATTTAGATACAACAACAAATATAAGTTCAGAAGAAGAAAAAATTGATAAGAAACTAGTAGAAGTAATAAATAAAATGGAAAATAATTCATATATTAATATAGACGAAGATAGCAATTCGGATACATATACTGACCTGATAAAGAAAACAAATAAATTATATATAGAAACTAATGATTTAAAAGATACAATTAAAGATGAAGATATAATAACAAATCATATAAATATGACTAAACCAGATGGCCTAGAAAATAGAAAAGGATTTTATACAAATGTCGCAACAGGAAGAGATAAAGCCTATAAAAAAGAAGTTATTATGAAAAAACAGATTATTCAAAACAACATAGGAACGATAAAATATGGGGATCAAGATTAATAAGAGGAATAGAAGAAATGGTAAAAACATCTACAGGAGAAAATACTAACTCTTTTTTAGACTTAGACTGCTTTGAAGATATAACTAAAGAAATACAGAAATGGTCAGCAAAAATAGAGAAAACGATTTTAGAAAAAAAATTACCCATAGATAAAGTAGGACAATATATTGTAACCACCTTAGTAGGAAATATTAAAGAATGGTATGAAAATTTAGGAGAAGAAATGATAAAAGCATTACATGCAGCTACAGATGCTAATGCACAGCCTACAACAGATGTGAGTAAAATTCTTCAAAAATTTGCAATATCAATTACAGCCGAATTTAGTACGACAGGAACAGAAAATTCAATGATTTGTAAAAATATAGAAAACGCAAGAAATAACCTATTAAATTTAGTTATTTGTGATTTATGCTACTATCAAGAATACGTATGTGAATTTAGTAACTATTTTCATAAAGGAAGATTTAATAATAATGAGAAACCTATGATCTTAGACTTATTCCTACATAAACTACCATATCCAACTAATTTATTAGCATTTAAAGATTATAAACTAGAAGCTAAATCAATAGATACCTTAGGAACTAGGATAGAATATGTAAGAAATTGGATAAATGATAGATGTACTCAAGCAACAAATCTTAGAAATTTATTACAATCAGATATACAATTATGTTGTGCAAAAGATAAACAATGATTATTACGGATGTAGTAAAAAACACCCTAAACAAATAAGAAAACACTACAAGAAAAAGAAATAAGAAACACATTAGAAGAAATTATAATTTAAGGAATTTTATAAATAATAACAAAAAACGAAGATATATAAATAAAAGAAAATATAGAAATTACTTCAAAAGGAATCCTAAAAAATGTAAATGTTATAATTGTGGAAAAATAGGACACATATCCACAGAAATTCATGTAGATAATGATGAATTTATAGATATAAATATAGTTAAGCAAAAAATAGATACGGATAACTTTTCTAGTGAAGATAAAATAATTGAATCAGATATAACAAGTGAAGAAGAAAATGAATCAGACTAAAATAGGAGAAAAAAGTGACAAAGATATAATAATAAACTATACACAAGACATAGATTATGAGAAACAACAGATAATATTTGATGAAAAAATTTATGAGAAAATTAGGAAAGAAGAATTAGACCTTACACCAGACTTAGTTTTTAAAAATCAATTTTGGAATGAAACCTTAAAAATTAAAAAACAAAATTATTATATAATCACTAAAAAGGAATTTGTATTAGACATAAAACATTTAAATGGAAAAACAATGATACCTTTAGTATCTAAACATCTAATTGAAGAAGAAACTAAAAGTATTAAAAATAAACATAATTTAAGATATTGCTATTTTGGAAGAATACAGATTATGTTATATGCACATTTTAAAGAAGGTATAGATACACCAATAGAAATATATTTAGCAGATGATAGAATAACTCATCTTATAGAACAATCTATATTAACACAATTAACCGGAAATCTAACATACCAAAAAGCTAAATTCTTATTTAAACCTGATTTTAATATAAGTATTACAGAACAAAATATAGACAAAGCATTAACGATTTATTGGAAAATTAATGGAATAGAAATGCTACCAGGAAGTAAAGTACTAACTATCAAAGCAAAACAATTAACGTATTAAGTAATAAACCAGGAATAAATAAAAATGAAAGAAAAGGATTAACACATATAAGTAAAATCTTTGAACCTATCCTAAAAGAAATACCTAGGAAAGAACAATTATATATACTACCTAACCAAAATCAAGACTTAAAATTAGTAACTCATAATTTATAGCAACGAAGAAATCTTCTTAATAGAAGTATGAGAAGAAGGAATCTAAACATAATACCTAGAATTAGGAAAAATATATCAGACCAATATTATGAAAACCAATATTATATAAAAGGAAGAATAATAAGAAATGGAATAAGAATACTAGTACCAATCTTAATTGCTACTAATGCAGGAGAAAATAATATAGCTAAACAACTAATAAGTGAGATTGATAAAATAGAAGAAAGTAATCACACATATACTAATTTCATTACACAACAAGAAGTAACAAGTATGGGAAAAATAAATAGCCCAATAGAAATAGAAGGATTATTATTCAACATAAATCTAGAAATAATGGATAATGAACCAGAAATTATACTAGGAATTAAATGGTTAAATATGGTAGAACCATGGAATCTAACAGAATCAGAATTAGAAATAACAGTTAATACAATAACAATTAATATAAAAAGAGAAACAATTAATGCTATAAATATAATAAAAGAAAGTATATGAGTCATGAAGAAATACATATCTTAATTAAAGTAAAATGTGAAGGATATAACAGTAGATATTATACAGCATATATAGATACAGGAGCTGGAACTAATATATGTAGAAGAAAAGTATTACCAGAAGAATATTGGAAGGAATTAAAAAATCCAATTATAATTGTTGGATTTAACCAAGAAGGAAATCTAGTCCGACACAAAGCTACAAATATAACAATACAAATATGGGATAAAGAACTAGTACTAAATGAATTATACCCATGTGAGAAAATATTTCATGATATAATATTAGGTTATAAAAAATTCTTAAAAAATTATGAACCCTTTACAATCACAAGAAATTATTTATTATTAACTACCCCTTGCAAGCAAAAAATAATAGCTAAAAGAACCTTGGAAAAACAAAGTGAACTAATACCTTGGATTAAAGGAGATAGTAAAATTAAACAATCACTACCTTGTAAAAGTAAAAATAATAAATTACAAATAAGTGAGATTAGTATTGAAGAAGAATTAACTAACGAACTTAAAGAAGTATTTAGTGAAGACCCATTAAAATATTGGCAAAAACACAAGACCCAAATACCAATTAGATTACTAAAAGAGGATGATTTAGTTTATAAAAAACCTATGAAATATACTGAAGAAGATATGATTCAATTTAAATTACATATAACAGAACTATTAAAAGGAAATTTTATTAGATCTAGTGAATCTAAACATAGTAGTCCCGCATTCATAGTAATGAAACACAATGAACAAAAAAGAGGAAAATCTATAATGGTAATAGACAATAAAGACTTAAATAAAAAGACAGAAACATTAAATTATCCAATACCAAATAAAGCAGTAATATTAAACAAAGTTAAAGGTTATGAGTGGTTCAGTAAATTTGATTGTAAATCAGGATTCTATCATATTAAAATAATAGAAGAATATAGACATTTAACAGCCTTCTCAATACCCAATGGATTTTATGAATGGAATGTATTACCCTTTGGATTTAAAAATTCCCCAGGATATTTTTAAAAATTTATGGATACATATCTTGCAAATATAGATGGAATTATTGTATATATAGATGATATATCATTATTCACTAAAACGAAGGAAGATTATATAAATTTATTAAAAAGATTTAAGAAAATAATAAAAGATGCAGGAATAGCTCTAAGTGAAAAGAAAGCAGAAATATTAAGGAACAAAATAGAATTTTTAGGAATAAAGATATATAGAAATGGCGTAGAGATGCAAGAACATATATTAAAAAAGATTGCAGAACAATGGAAGAATTAAAAGAAAAGAAACAATTACAAAGTTTTTTAGGATTAGTAAATCAAATTAGAAATTATGTACCTCATTTAAGTGAAAAATTAGTACCGCAATAAAAGAAATTAAAAACAAAAACAACAGTATTTGAATGGACTATAGAGGATAAAGAAAATCTGAAAAAAGTAAAGGAATATTGTAAGAAATTACCCAAATGACAAATCCCAGAAATAAATGAAAAAATAAAATGGATAATTTATACAGATGCATCAGATTATGCTTTGGAAGTATGTTAACATATGTAAATATGGAAAATAACACACAACATATTACATCATTCAACTCAGGAACTTTCAAAGAAAATGAAATAAAATGGGAAATAAATAGAAAGGAATTATTGAGCGTATTAAAAGCATTATTATACTATGAGATATATATAGCACATACACATTTTATATTAAGAACAGATAATATCCAAGTTAAATTTTGGTTAACAAAGGATTTAAAGAATCAATCAATTACTACCAGAAATATCAGAAATATAGTATGTCAAATATCTTTATTTAATTTTGATATCGAACTAATTAGTACTAAAGACAATTTTATTGCAGATTTCTTATCTAGACATATGATACAGGAATAGCTATGAGCTTATAAAGATGCATTTTATTATGATTGAAAGGTACAACCTGAACAAGGGGAAATAGTACAAAAGCTATTACAAGACATATTAAAAAAATTACAAGGTATGGAGAAAAATATTGAAAAGCTGGAAAGCAGAATTAGCCAAATGGAAGACAGCAAAAAAGAATAAATAGACCTGCAAGAATTTAAAGAGATAACAATTAGCCAAGAAAAATATGACAAAAAAGATAAAGGAAAAGAAATAGAAGTTACTACTCACCAAGCCAATAAACCTTTCAATATCCAACTTAGACCAGAACAACCTATTCCAAAAAGGACAGACTTTATTTACCAACTACCAAAATCTCAAACAAATACCTACAGTGAAATTACCAAAAAACCTAAAATCAATTTGTACAAAGGATATACAACTACCTCAACCAGTTTATACAAGTTGCCAATTACCTAAATAAAAATATACAATCGCCAGACTTTAACCCAGAAAAATTAATTGGATGACAAACTAAACCTCTGAAAGGATATAATAAATTAATAGCCCTAAATAAATCAGATCCAAAATTAGTACAAACTATGTATAACTATGGACTATTGCATGCAGTATATACACAAGATGGAGATAACCTACAACATATACCAGAATTATACCAAGTAGTAAAAAAATACTTGGGAATTACCAAAGCAGACTTAATATTTATTAGGATTTATTCAGCACCCTGCGAAGTTACACCACAAGAAATATATCATTCTATCACAGCTGTTAAGATAGGACTAACAAGAACAATTATGTGTGAAGAGCCTATAGAACAACCTGATCTAACTATTTAAGAAATAGTAGAATTTCTACAAAATAAAAGAGCTATTATGATCAAAGTTATTATTCAAGAGCTAATAAGCAGTTATGAAGAAGGAGGAAAGTGGATCTACAACAGCAAAAATAGCACAATTATCTACTCAAATGCCAAGATGACAAAAGACATAGAAGAACTACCAAGGTGGATTACTACCCTTGAAAATTGGGAAACTACACCAACAACTAATGCATTAAGAACATATCCGAAGCAGCTGACGGAAAAGACAAAATATCTACTATGTCAACAATTAAAGGATTTATTCAACCTACACCATTGCAAATATTGCAATAAAAAAGAAGACATTCCTAAAGTTTATCTACCACCAACTATGGAAAAAGAAAAAGAAGAAGAAGACAAGCAAATTGAAGACAAGCAAATTGAAGACTAAAGCAACTTTCGTGGAAGTCTTGCTAACAAATTCCAAGACAAATGTAGTATTTGGGCTAGCATTTTTCAATGTTTTGTCTTTTAGTTTTGTTTTTTAGTCTTGATTAATAGTTTTGTTTTCTAGTCTTGATTAATAGTTTTGTTTTTTAGTATTGATTAAAAGTTTTGTTTTTTCGTCTTGTATTATTTCAAGAAGTGTAGTATTTTTAGGATAGATTTTAGTCTTATTAGGAAAAGTTTTTTGTCTTGATTAGGGTAGTATCTATTCTTTGCCTATATATGTAGGACTTTGTAAAGAGAAGGGAGGTATCAGCTCTTCTTACTCTTGTGTAATAAAATCCCTCTTTGAAAAACACTCTCTCTCACATACTCTTACTCTTGCAAAAATCTAGCATCAACTAAGGAAATAATGGAGCAAAATAAGGTACGTACTACTATGAGTAGCTAAATTTTCTTGGGCAAGATTTTAGGAAAGTAGTAATAATACTAAAATGATAATGATCCTGTGAACACCGGGAGTTCGGCGTAACATCGATTTAAATGTTTAATGACAGCCAGTATTTAAAGCTAAAGTGGATTTAGCCGTGCATTTTATCCGCTCCAGGCAGGTGGCCGTTATGCGGTGTTGTGGTGCTTAAATTGGCTTGGGATCCTTACCTGCTTTACTTACTGCTACTGATATTGTACCTTTATCCACTGTTATTCCGTCCCCTTCCCGTTTTGGTATCAGAGCCTCAGTATCAGATTAGTATTATCATTATCGTCCTAAAAACTTGCCTTATTGAAATATTTGGACTTGTCAAAAAATTTGAATTAATTTTGCCTTATTAATTATTTTGACATGGATTTAAATGCTTGATTGTATGCTTACAATAAAATACTTGTTTATACTGGAGACACAGAATTTGTTAAAGTTACAAGAAAATTAATGGAAACATATCCTATTACTTTCCAGATTGGATTAGCAACTACTCCTTATTTACCTCAATTAGAAAATAACTTTGGAAAATTTTTAATACACTTAAAGTGTGGAATAGAATATTTAGGTATACATCAAATAGTTAGAAAATATTTAGGAACCCGACCTAGACATATTGGAATAACTAATGATTATTTTACATACTGTCAAAGTATATTTAGTTTCCTTAACCTACATGATAAAAATAAAGAACATAAGATTAAAGAAATATTTCATAAATATTTTAGAAATCATACAGTAGACGAAAAAGATATAAAATTTTTCATTGATATTATTTATAAATATACTTTAGAAAAATTAACTATGGATGAAAAAGGTGAAGATAAATTAGTAGAAGAACATATAGAAATACTTTATAATATTATAAAAAATATGGAACATATAGATGACACCACTACCTCAGTATCTACTGAAGACTACCTAAGTGATGGTTAAAATGGAAGCCATAATAATAAAATGGAAATAGTAATTAATAATATTTTGGAATCAAATAAAGTAACATTAGAACAGATAAAAGAAATAAGAAAAAGGATAGAAAATATAGAAACAGAAATTAAAAATATAAAGTTAAGAATATTACAAGAAAATAATAAAAAAGAAAAAGAACCTATAAATAAAACTGGCTATGTTAATATACCAGGATTAGGATGGATGCCAATTAAAGTACCAATAACTACTGAAAAAATAAAAGAAGAATTACGAAAAGAGGAGAATACGTAAAAATTACATATATGGATAATAACAAAATAAAAGAAATGTCAAATTTGAATAGAATATTTATTAAGCTAAATGATAATTATAGACTTATGCAAAAACAAGATAATACTATAGAATCACCTTTAGAACAAATCGTAAGATTAACCAGAGAAAATAATGAAGAAAACAATAACAATCATATAGTAATAATAGTGATAGTAGTACAACTAGTTATGACATCACTGAAAGAAAAATATGAGAAAGAAAAAGTTAACCATGGAAGATGTTTATGAAAAATTAGATAAAATGGATAAAAGAATACAAAAATTAGAAAAATATGTATTTAAAAAGATAAAGCAAATAATAAATTCTGACCCTGAAATATCTAGAAATAGATTAGATTCAGATACAACAACAAATATAAGTTCAGAAGAAGAAAAAACTGATAAGAACCTAATAGAAGTAATAAATAAAATGGAAAATAATTCAGATATTAATATAGACGAAGATAGCAATTCGGATACATATACTGACTTGATAAAGAAAACAAATAAATTATATATAGAAACAAATGATTTAAAAGATACATTTAAAGATGAAGATATAATAACAAATCATATAAATATGACTAAATCAGATGGCCTAGAAAATAGAAAAGGATTTTATACAAATGTCGTAACATGAAGAGATAAAGCCTATAAAAAAGAAGTTATTATGAAAAAACAGATTATTCAAAACAACATAGGAACGATAAAATATGGGGATCAAGATTAATAAGAGGAATAGCAGAAATGGTAAAAATATTTACAGGAGAAAATACTAACTCTTTTTTAGACTTAGACTGCTCTGAAGATATAACTAAAGAAATACAAAAATGGTCAGCAAAAACAGAGAAAACGATTTTAGAAACAAAATTACCCATAGATAAAGTAGGACAATATATTGTAACCACCTTAGTAGGAAATGTTAAAGAATGGTATGAAAATTTAGGAGAAGAAATGATAAAAGCATTACATGCAGCTACATATGCTAATGCACAGCCTACAACAGATGTGAGTAAAATACTTCAAAAATTTGTAATATCAATTCCAGCCGAATTTAGTACGCCAGGAGCAGAAAATTCAATGATTTGTAAAAATATAGAAAAAGTAAGAAATAACCTATTAAATTTAGTTATTTGTGATTTATGTTACTATGAAGAATACGTATGTGAATTTAGTAACTATTTTCATAAAGGAAGATTTAATAATAATGAGAAACCTATGATCTTAGACTTATTCCTACATAAACTACCATATCCAACTAATTTATTAGCATTTAAAGATTATAAAATAGAAGCTAAATCAATAGATACCTTAGGAACTAGGATAGAATATATAAGAAATTGGATAAATGATAGATGTACTCAAGCAACAAATCTTAGATATTTATTACAATCAGATATACAATTATGTTGTGCAAAAGATAAACTAAGTAAATACGGATGTAGTAAAAAACACCCTAAACAAATAAGAAAACACTACAAGAAAAAGAAATAAGAAATACATTAGAATAAATTACAATTTAAGGAATTTTACAAATAATAACAAAAAACGAAGATATATAAATAAAAGAAAATATAGAAATTACTTCAAAAGAAATCCTATAAAATGTAAATATTATAATTGTGGAAAAATAGGACACATATCCACAGAATGCAAAGAACCTAGACAAAAACAAATAAAAGAAATTGTCCACATTCAAGCCCAAATACTACATTTGTCTTGGAATTTGTTAGCAAGACTTCTACGAAAGTTGCTTTAGTCTTCAATTTGCTTGTCTTCTTCTTCTTTTTCTTTTTCCATAGTTGGTGGTAGATAAACTTTAGGAATGTCTTCTTTTTGATTGCAATATTTGCAGTGGTGTAGGTTGAATAAATCCTTTAATTGTTGACATAGTAGATATTTTGTCTTTTTCGTCAGCTGCTTCGGATATGTTCTTAATGCATTAGTTGTTGGTGTAGTTTCCCAATTTGCAAGGGTAGTAATCCACCTTGGTAGTTCTTCAATGTCTTTTGTCATCTTGGCATTTGAGTAGATAATTGTGCTATTTTTGCTGTTGTAGATCCACTTTCCTCCTTCTTCATAACTGCTTATTAGCTCTTGAATAATAACTTTGATCATAATAGCTCTTTTGTTTTGTAGAAATTCTACTATTTCTTGAATAGTTAGATCAGGTTGTTCTATAGGCTCTTCACACATAATTGTTCTTGTTAGTCATATCTTCACTGCTGTGATAGAATGATATATTTCTTGTGGTGTAACTTCGCAGGGTGCTGAATAAATCCTAATAAATATTAAGTCTGCTTTGGTAATTCCCAAGTATATTTTTACTACTTGGTATAATTCTGGTATATGTTGTAGGTTATCTCCATCTTGTGTATATACTGCATGCAATAGTCCATAGTTATACATAGTTTGTACTAATTTTGGATCTGATTTATTTAGGGCAATTAATTTATTATATCCTTTCAGAGGTTTAGTTTGCCATCCAATTAATTTTTCTGGGTTAAAGTCTGGCGATTGTATATTTTTATTTAGGTAATTGGCAACTTGTATAAACTGGTTGAGGTAGTTGTATATCCTTTGTACAAATTGGTTTTGTGTAGGTTTTTTGATAATTTCACTGTAGGTATTTGTTTGAGGTTTTGGTAGTTGGTAAATAAAGTCTGTCCTTTTTGGAATAGGTTGTTCTGGTCTAAGTTGGATATTGAAAGGTTTAAGTTTCTTGGCTTGGTGAGTAGTAACTTCTATTTCTTTTCCTTTATCTTTTTTGTCATATTTTTCTTGGCTAATTGTTATCTCTTTAAATCCTTGCAGGTCTATTTCTTCTTTTTTGCTGTCTTCCATTTGGCTAATTATGCTTTCCAGCTTTTCAATATTTTTCTCCATACCTTGTAATTTTTGTAATATGTCTTGTAATAGCTTTTGTACTATTTCCCCTTGTTCAGGTTGTACCTGTCAATCATAATAAAATGCATCTTTATAAGCTCATAGCTATTCCTGTATCATATGTCTAGATAAGAAATCTGCAATAAAATTGTCTTTAGTACTAATTAGTTCGATATCAAAATTAAATAAAGATATTTGACATACTATATTTCTAATATTTCTGGTAGTAATTGATTGATTCTTTAAATCCTTTGTTAACCAAAATTTAACTTGGGTATTATCTGTTCTTAATATAAAATGTGTATGTGCTATATATATCTCATAGTATAATAATGCTTTTAATACGCTCAATAATTCCTTTCTATTTATTTCCCATTTTATTTCATTTTCTTTGAAAGTTCCTGAGTTGAATGATGTAATATGTTGTGTGTTATTTTCCATATTTACATATGTTAACATACTTCCAAAGCATAATCTGATGCATCTGTATAAATTATCCATTTTATTTTTTCATTTATTTCTGGGATTTGTAATTTGGGTAATTTCTTACAATATTCCTTTACTTTTTTCAGATTTTCTTTATCCTCTATAGTCCATTCAAATACTGTTGTTTTTGTTTTTAATTTCTTTCGTAGCGGTACTAATTTTTCACTTAAATGAGGTACATAATTTCTAATTTGATTAAATAATCCTAAAAAACTTTGTAATTATTTCTTTTTTTTAAATTCTTCCATGTGTTTTGCAATCTTTTTTAATATATGTTCTTGCATCTCTACGCCATTTCTGTCTATCTTTATTCCTAAAAATTTTATTTTATTCCTTAATATTTTTGCTTTCTTTTCACTTAGAGCTATTCCTGCATCTTTTATTATTTTCTTAAATCTTTTTAATAAATTTATATGATCTTCCTTCGTTTTAGTGAATAATGATATATCATCTATATATACAATAATTCCATCTATATTTCCAAGATATGTATCCATAAATTTTTGAAAATATCCTGGGGAATTTTTAAATACAAAGGGTAATACATTCCATTCATAAAATCCATTGGGTATTGAGAAGGCTGTTAAATGTCTATATTCTTCTATTATTTTAATATGATAGAATCCTGATTTACAATCAAATTTACTGAACCACTCATAACCTTTAACTTTGTTTAATATTACTGCTTTATTTTGTATTGGATAATTTAATATTTCTGTCTTTTTATTTAAGTCTTTATAGTCTATTATGATTCTAGATTTTCCTCTTTTTTGTTCACTGTGTTTCATTACTATGAATGCGGGACTACTATGTTTAGATTCACTAGATCTAATAAAATTTCCTTTTAATAATTCTGTTATATGTAATTTAAATTGAATCATATCTTCTTCAGTATATTTCATAGGTTTTTTATAAACTAAATCATCCTCTTTTAGTAATCTAATTGGTATTTGGGTCTTGTGTTTTTGCCAATATTTTAATGGGTCTTCACTAAATACTTCTTTAAATTCGTTAGTTAATTCTTCTTCAATACTAATCTCACTTATTTGTAATTTATTATTTTTACTTTTACAAGGTAGTGATTGTTTAATTTTACTATCTCCTTTAATCCAAGGTATTAGTTCACTTTGTTTTTCCAAGGTTCTTTTAGCTATTATTTTTTGCTTGCAAGGGGTAGTTAATAATAAATAATTTCTTGTGATTGTAAAGGGTTCATAATTTTTTAAGAATTTTTTATAACCTAATATTATATCATGAAATATTTCCTCACATGGGTATAATTCATTTAGTACTAGTTCTTTATCCCATATTTGTATTTTTATATTTGTAGCTTTGTGTCGGACTAGATTTCCTTCTTGGTTAAATCCAGCAATTATAATTGGATTTTTTAATTCCTTCCAATATTCTTCTGGTAATACTTTTCTTCTACATATATTAGTTCCAGCTTCTGTATCTATATATGCTGTATAATATCTACTGTTATATCCTTCATATTTTACTTTAATTAAGATATGTATTTCTTCATGACTCATATACTTTCTTTTATTATATTTATAGCATTAATTGTTTCTCTTTTTATATTAATTGTTATTGTATTAACTGTTATTTCTAATTTTGATTCTGTTAGATTCCATGGTTCTACCATATTTAACCATTTAATTCCTAGTATAATTTCTGGTTCATTATCCATTATTTCTAGATTTATGTTGAATAATAATCCTTCTATTTCTATTGGGCTATTTATTTTTCCCATACTTGTTACTTCTTGTTGTGTAATGAAATTAGTATATGTGTGATTACTTTCTTCTATTTTATCAATCTCACTTATTAGTTGTTCAGCTATATAATTTTCTCCTGCATTAGTAGCAATTAAGATTGGTACTAGTATTCTTATTCCATTTCTTATTATTCTTCCTTTTATATAATATTGGTTTTCATAATATTGGTCTGATATATTTTTCCTAATTCTAGGTATTATGTTTAGATTCCTTCTTCTCATACTTCTATTAAGAAGATTTCTTCGTTGCTATAAATTATGAGTTACTAATTTTAAGTCTTGGTTTTGGTTAGGTAGTATATATAATTGTTCTTTCCTAGGTATTTCTTTTAGGATAGGTTCAAAGATTTTACTTATATGTGTTAATCCTTTTCTTTTATTTTTATTTATTCCTGGTTTATTACTTAATACGTATAATTGTTTTGCTTTGATAGTTAGTACTTTACTTCCTGGTAGCATTTTTATTCCATTAATTTTCCAATAAATCGTTAATGCTTTGTCTATATTTTGTTCTGTCATACTTATATTAAAATCAGGTTTAAATAAGAATTTAGCTTTTTGGTATATTAGATTTCCGGTTAATTGTGTTAATATAGATTGTTCTATAGGATGAGTTATTCTATCATCTGCTAAATATATTTCTATTGGTGTATCTATACCTTCTTTAAAATGCGCATATAACATAATCTGTATTCCTCCAAAATAGCAATATCTTAAATTATGTTTATTTTTAATACTTTTAAATTTAGCAGATGCAACTTCAGAAATTCAAATATTATGTAGTTCAATCTATTGAATGCAAATTCAGATTTCGAATCTTTAGTTCTGAAACATAAACTTGTTCTTCGAATTTCAACAATCCAATACACGATTTAATGCCCAAATTTACTCAAAATAAGCTTTAATTGAAGCATAACTTTCAGATATTAAAAACAAGATACCTAGTATTATCTCACATCGTGGTGTCTAGGGAGGGTAGAGTGTACACAGACCTTACCTCTACCTTGTGAGAATAGAGAGACTATTTCCAATAGACCCTTGGCTCAAGAAAGCATAAGAACCATATTAATGAAAATATTGACAAGGAACAACACCAAAAAGCTATATAAAAGGATAATAAAAACAATAAGATAGTAAGGTAATCAACAATGAAATAAAGTAAAATTTAGATATAAAAACCAACTACCAGCAGAAAGCGATACTGCGTGCAAATACTACTGTTATGAACCTCTAGACTACCTATTCTATTACCCTAATCATCGACCTCCATACCTTCCTATCAAGGGTCATGTCCTCGATCAACTGAAGTTGTGCTATGTCTTGCCTAATCACCTCTCCCCACCTCTTTTTTGGCCTACCTCTACCTCTTCGTAGGCCCTCCATTATCAACTTCTCACAACTCCTCACTGGGGCGTATATGCTCCTTTTCCTCACATGACCGAACCACCTTAGTTGCGCTTTCCAGATCTTATCCTCAATAGGGACTACACCCACCTTGTCGCGAATAACCTTATTATGATCGTATCTAATCTGGTGTACCTGTACATCCATCTCAACATTCTCATCTCTGCTACCTTCATCTTCTGGACATGAGCGATCATAAAAAACAAATCATCAAAATATTAAAACAACAACAAATTTGACAAACTAATTTTGCAACCAAGAAGAAAAAAAGAAACTCTAAGCATAAAGAAGAAGATAATAATAGTAAAGAAGAAGAGAAAATAGGTATTCGTTAAACCCTTTTTTAAAAAAGTAGATGCAAATTCAATGGGTGACCCAAAAATGCCACATGAAAATTTTATTCATGTTATAAAATAGAAGTCTATTTAGAGTGAATGTCTAAGAGTTTTAGCTTGAAGCTAAGTCATTCCTCTTCCTATAAATAGAGGGGTCTTACCCTATTGTAAATCACCCCAAGTATTAATAAGAATACTTCTCTCTCTCCCTATTCTCTCTCTATTTGCTCTTGTTCTTGAGTTATTGTTCTTGTCTTTTACATTATTTCATAACACGTTATCAGCACGAGACTCTACCATCTCAAGAACCATTCTCGAGAAATCTAAGGTATTTCCCTCTTCCTAATTTAATTTTCGATTATGTCTGACATTACGAAAAGAAAGTTCGTTGCCCTTGAAATTTCGGGCAAGAACTATATGACATGGGTGTTGGATGCTGAAATCCACTTAGATGCTATGGGTCTCGGAGACACCATCAAAGATAGAGAAAAAGCATCCACCCAAGAATGTGCGAAGGCCTTGATTTTCTTGCGCCATCACCTTGATGAAGGTTTGAAGATTGAATATCTCACCGTCAAGGATCCACTCGTCTTGTGGAACGGCTTAAAGGAGAGATATGACAACCTGAAGTTGGTCACTCTGCCACAAGCACGATATGATTGGGCTCATCTGAGGCTCCAGGACTTTAAGTCCGTTTCTGAATATAATTCTGCTATGTTCAGAATTACTTCTAAATTGAAGCTATGCAGGGATAATATCTCCGATTATGATATGCTTGAGAAAACGTTTACAACGTTTCATTCCTCCAATATAGTACTGCAACAACAGTACAGAGAGAAAGGCTTTACGAAGTACTCTGAACTGATTTCTCTTCTACTAGTGGCTGAGCGAAATAATGACCTGCTTATGAGAAATCATGAAAATCGACCCACTGGGTCTACACCACTGCCTGAAGCAGATAAGGTGCACTCTCATTATGCCAAACATGAAAAGGACCATGGTCATGGTCGTAAACGGGGTCATAGCCAGGGACGTAGACAAGGAAGAAATTCCAATGAAGTCCGTCACCCCCCGAAGAGAGATAACCACCGAAAGCAGAAACGGGGTCATGAAGATCCTAAGGAAAATGGTTCAGAAACGATATGTTATCGTTGCGGTGGGAAAGGGCACTGGTCAAAGATTTGCCGTATACCAAGACACTTGGTTGACCTTTATCAAGCATCTCGAAAGAGAAAAGGCCCTGAAACAAATTTTGTCTATGACGACAATGAGGACATCACCCACCTGGATGTGGCAGACTTCTTTGAGCAACCCGAGGGGAAAATAGACCACCTAATCGGCGATGGGACCATGATGAAAGAAGATGGAGTTATTTGATTTTGTTCTACTTATTTGTATTAGTTAGTGAATAATCTAATAGTCATTAGTATTAGCTCGTATTAGCTAGTTCATGATGCAATGTTAGCAGTAGTTCTTTAGAATATCTCCAATATGCTCAAATATCAATAAAACTTTTATTTTCCAGTGGGGGTAATCGACTAGCCTGAAAAACTAGTCGATTATCAACTATTTTCGCATTAAAGTTGAAAAATAATTGATCAACAATCGATTGTCGTTGACTAACAATCGATTGTCTTGAAACAGAGGTCGAAATTTTCAAAAATCATCCACAATCGATTGTCGTTGACTAACAATCGATTGTCTTGAAACAGTGAGGTCTGGAATTTTTCAAAAATCATCCACAATCGATTGTCTATGCATAACAATCGATTGTCTTGAAACAGTGAGGTCTGGAATTTTTCAAAAAATCATCCACAATCGATTGTCTATGCATAACAATCGATTGTCTTGAAACAGTGCTCTGGAATTTTTCAAAAATAGCCAACAATCGATTGTCTATGCATGACAATCGATTGTCTTAAGACAGTGTGATATGAAGTTTTTCAAAAATAACAAATAATCGATTGTGTGTGTTTAACAATCGATTGTCTATGTTCAAACAATCGATTGTGTGTGTTTAATAATCGATTGTCTTATGAAAAACGCTGAAAATTTTCAAACTGCAAAGTAATCAATTATGGATAACATATCTGATTTCGTTAGTCAACTATTAGCTGCAGATTTTGAAAATATTATGTGACACAAACGAATTGAACTTATTTATTCATATGTTCGTGTATTTCTTTTATATGTGAAACCATGGGAAGTAAATTGATTGAAGGCTCCTGAAGAGCAACTGTAACTCTGCCCAAAGGCATGACGTTTATCTTAGAGAATGCAATATTCTCCTCCAAGTCTAAGAAGAACTTGTTGAGTTTTAATGATATCAATGTTCTCCTCCAAGTTTAAAAGGAACTTGTTGAGTTTTGAGAATCCATTTTAGAGAATGCAATGTTCTCCTCCAAGTCAAAAAGGAACTTGTTGAGTTTTAAAGATATCATTCAAAATGGATATCATATTGAGACAATAGATGAGAATAATCTTGAATTCTTCATGAAAACGAGGCTGCCCATTTCGTTTTGGATTCACGCCATTTTGCATGCAGCAATGCTAGTTCGTCGACTGCCCACTTTGGTTTGGGTTCACGCCATTTTGCATGCAGCAATGCTAGTTCGTCGGCTGCCCACTTCGGTTTGGGTTCACGCCATTTTGCATGCAGCAATGCTAGTTCGTCGGCTGCCCACTTCGGTTTGGGTTCACGCCATTTTGCATACAGCAATGCTACTTCGTCTCTGACTGACGAATTGACACAAATATTCCCCGTTGCAATTGGTTTTGGGTCATGGACCCAATATATTCCATTTAAGAATCTTTGGATGCGCAGTATATGTGCCTGTAGCACCGCCATCCCGCACCAAAATGGGTCTGCAAAGAAGGTTAGGAATATATGTCGAGGTGGAATCGCCCTCCATTATTCGCTACCTCGAAACATTGACAGGAGATTTGTTCACTGCACGATTTGCAGACTGTCAATTTGATGAGACACTTTTCCCATAATTAAGGGGAGAAGTTGGTGAAACCAAATGGGAAATTTTGTGGAAAAATGCATCATTATCTCATCTTGATCCACACACCTCTATTTGTGAGAAAGAGGCACAAAAGATTATCCATTTGCAAAGAATAGCAAATCAAATGCCTGACGCATTTATAGATTTGAAAAGGATAACAAAATCACATATCCTCGAAGTGAATGTGACAACATTTGATTCACGAATACATATTCATTATTGGAAGAATATGAACATGAAATTGGTATTAAATATACCACACTCACCCCTAGAAGGAGGTTTGAGATGATACCACACTCACCCCTAGAAGGAGGTTTGAGATGATATATGGCATGAATGATCGTTGGTCACGTACCTATTGTACGCCAAAGTATTTTGGAAATATGACTATTAAAGGACAACGATAATGCAAGAAACATATCTTGCATATAAGTTTGACATGACCATAATGGTATAACTTTCTCTTTAAGAAAGATATTCACCACATGGATGTTGATGAATCTGTGGTAGTACAAAATTAATTGAGAGCTCTAGAAGAGCCAATTATTACTATGTTGGAGAAACACAATTGAGTATTGTGCTGTAGTAAGTCTCAAAGAAACTTATTCAGTTTCCAAAGTACACGCGAAAGCGATTGATTATATTGAGACTATAAATAAAGGAAGGCTTTGATATCTCCTATTACTACAACTTGTAGCGGGGTAATTTGCATATGAAAAGCTACCCGCTTTGTTCTCCAGTTTGTACTACACAAACAAAAGAATGCCACAATAAAGTGGATATCTATTGGTATAAAACCCATGTCATAATAAACCTGAAGTTTATTGATAAGTGCACATGTCATGGTGTAAATTTGAAGTTTACCAATATTGATAATTTATTCAGTTGACATTCGTGTTAGCCATCTCATTTTAAGTATAATGTGCAAATTCACATAGGTGAATATCAAAGAACTAGAAAGTTCTTTACGAATTCTCTTGTATCACTTGTTCTCACTAATGAACTGACCAACTAAAGAGTTCGGGTTGAAGCCCATAAATTCTGGAAATATCAAAGGTGAATATGGGCCCATTCACCTGCCATGTATACCACATATGATGCATCTATGAAATGGTTACATGCGCAATTGTTATTAACCCGCAGCCTGGCCGGTGCTTGCGAGGTAAATTGCTCAGTAATCTAACTTCGAGCATAATTTCCAGATTTTCTACTCAAGATAGTTCATCTTGATAAGTTGGTTTATATCAAAGTTGGTTTAGCAAGATAATTATTGAGTGCTTCCACTTAATAGCTAAACTGTTTCTTATGAGAACAAAGTTATATATATCAGTTTGATATAAGTTGTATACGAGAGTATATTATATTCTCCCCTCACAAGTGGTTCAGGGTCAGGAACCAAATAATTTCATCTTATTATTAATGTGCCGTGTATATTGACATGATAATGCACAAAGATGATTTCCCAAAGTTGAGGAAACAAGTTAGCTTTACTAACATGAGGGGGAGACATGATAAACACTTGAGAAAAGGTTACATGGGATGAATTATCATTTGTATATGTATATCCCCGAATATCATGATATGAACCTGAAGTTCATAAAAGGGATAATTCAATTGCAACATATTGCAAAACATGCTATACGCATTTGCTGACCAAAGAAAGTAACTAAATGGAAGAGATACAATTCAAGAAGAATTGATTCCATATGAAAGACATGTAGTTTTGAACCTATAGTTCAAATGCTTGAAAGTATAAAGTCAAAGGTATGTATAGTCAGTTTTCGATATCTTATTTGTCTAGCATGACATGGAAAACTTGATATGCATCTAAAGTCTATTATATGGCTTATATGACTTAACTTGAAAGATTTAAGTTGCTTGAAGCATATGCAATTCTTGGTCCTGAAGTACCACATCCTTAGTACAATTTGTGTACATATGTATCTTGCTATAACTATAATCATGATAGCATTGAGAATGCATCTATGAAGATATTGAAGAGTTATTCCACGACATTATATGAAGATGTTCATATCTATCAAGAATGATGATTTCAAGGTGCGGAATATTTATTTAAGTCAATATGGTTGATTTATTTATCAAATCTCTACCAAAGATCGTTTTGAAGATGATGCACAAGATTGGAATGCAAATGCTCAAGGATATAAATTGATGTACTCATTAGGGGGAGTTAATGCGCGTTGCACTCTTTTTCCCTTACAAGGTTTTGTCCCACTGGGTTTTCCTTGCGAGGTTTTTAACGAGGCAACCAATAGGCGCATATTCAAACATGTGTACTCTTTTTCCTTTCTTTAATTTTTCCCAATGGGTTTTGGTTTTAAGGTTTTATGAGGCACATTATTGAATAGACATTCAAGGGGAAGTGTTATAAAATAGAAGTCTATTTAGAGTGAATGTCTAAGAGTTTTAGCTTGAAGCTAAGTCATTCCTCTTCCTATAAATAGAGGGGTCTTACCCCATTGTAAATCACCCCAAGTATTAATAAGAATACTTCTCTCTCTCCCTATTCTCTCTCTATTTGCTCTTGTTCTTGAGTTATTGTTCTTGTCTTTTACATTATTTCATAACAATTCAAGCAGTCTCACTTTCTGTTTTGGGTAAATTACTTTTTCACTAATTTGGGCTTAGGTTTCTATTCATCCTTGGCCGATCATAGCAAAAATAGTACGTCTAATATTTTTGGATTGGTAATTGAAAAATAGTAAGTATTTGTAAAGTTATTAAAAATTAGTCATTATTTTGCTGCAACATGAAAAGTTCCAGCATAATATAGTGGAGATTAGTACACATGTTTATGAACTTCCAGCATATTATGCTAAAATTCCATCACATGAAAAGTTCCAGCATAGTATACAGGAGATTGGAGCACTTGTGTACTGGAAGTCCAGTATATATGTTGGAAGTCTAGTATATTATGCTGGAAGTCTAGTATATTATACTACAACTCTCGTATATTAAGCTGGAATAATATTTTCGTTTAAATCTATCTTTATATGAAAATAACTAAAATTTCAATTACTTTTAAAATTGTGCTATTTTTCAATTATCACTTGTAAATATGGCTACTTTTGAATTTTATCTCGATCATAACAAGGCTGACATTCATTAACAGGACTCTAACTTGGGCAATAAAAGAGAAGTGAAAGTTAGGCCCATTCTCTGAAAATTCAATAAACGCAAAACGTGGGCAAAGCAGCCATTGACTAAACCCATGGCTTAATGTAAAACCTTGTGCTCCTCGTTGATCTCCTCTTTTCCCTTTCTGCTTGTGCAGCTATGGCGTCTACAGTAACTCGTAGATTTACAAACAAACTTCTTAAAAATCCTTCTTCTTTTTCTTCTCCACTTTCATTCCTCAGGAATCCCAAATCAAACACAAAATTTTCAACCTTCTCCAATTCCTATATCAGATCAATTCCTTTTGTCCAGAGTCAAAGTCAGCTACCATTTCTTGGCACAATTCAAAACTCCTTTAAACCCAATACATCACTTTCCCAAAATCAAATTAATTATAAAAACCCCAAATTTCATACTCAGGGATTTCTACCGAGATACTTTTCATCTAGTGATGGTGGAAACCCTAAAAACCCAAGTGAGTATCCAAGTCAAACCCCTGAATTTAAGCACCAGGAGATCACAGGCCCAACTGTTGAGCGTGATGTTTCACCACTTGGAAATGAGACCCGCGAAGTGCTTGATAAAATGCTCAAAACAATGTACAGTTTGAGCAAAGGATTTGCTATACTTGGGCTTGTACAGCTTGGTTTAGGAACTTGGATCACTTACAGGACTCAGGCCTCCCCAATTCCTGAGATCTCAATACAGAGTTTCTTGGCTTTTGGATTAACATTTTCTCTTGCATTCATGTTGAGGCGAGCGCTGAAGCCCATTTACTTCTTCAGGAAAATGGAAGAACAAGGTAGGCTGCAGATTTTGACTCTTACTCTCCAGGCCGCTAAGCAATTGAACTTGTTTTTTGTTCGCGTTCAGGGTGTTACTTACTCATGTATTGCTGTTACTTCCCTCGGATTGATCCTTGTCGTATTCTCTAGATTCAGTAATTAATTCTATTCTCCGCTAGTAAATGTATTAATACATGAACAATAGGGAAGGCTGAATAAGAGTTGGCAATTTTGAATGTTCTGCTCTTTGGATTTGGAAATGAAGCTTTTGTTTCTTGAGAAGTTTTGGTTGCCTTGTGATTTAAGTAGTTGCAAAGAAATGTTTGATGTTGAATTTGTAAGCTGAATGCTGAGCCGAGGATCTCCTGGAAACAGACTCTCTGCCCCTCGGGGTAGGGGTAAGGACTGCTTGCATATTACCCTCCCCAGATCCCAGTTGTGGGATCATACTGGGATGTTGTTGTTGTTGTTGTAATGCTGATAAAGATTTTACGGGAAAGCTTTAGCAGTGACTTCTGCAATTCAATCTTGACTACAAAAGATCTATCATACCTTTTCTTGGTATAAGCATCTTGTATTCGGAACCCACTGGCCCGACTCGTAGGGATCATTTAATAAGAAGTGTTCCTTTTAGGGGTTTCTCCTTTCCTAGGTCTCAATCCCGAGACCTTTGCTTAAGAGTGAGGGATCCCATCCGTCCAATCTATCTTACCTTCATTTTGTGCTATTTCGCACTTCCATTGGTGGAGATATTTGGTACATCCCTTATAAAACTGGCTGTTCTTGAACCACCAAAAGTCAATGTCATGCACAAGATGGAGAAACTGGCAGATCAAGTAAAGCGTATGAATCACTTGTAAGCTTAAGCTATGTTTGGCTATAGCACAGCATTTACATCTCGCATGCATTGAAGTAGAACAATTATCTTTACAAAAATATATAGCAAAGTCGGAAGCTCGGGTATGATCCTTTACATTTGTGACTTAGGTTCTTGAGGAATATAGTAATGTTTTTGAAATTCTGAATGGAGATTGTGTTATCAAGGTTGAAAAAAGAACGCAGACATTCTAGAGCTGGAATTTCCTTACCCCTGTAAATTGCCCAATCAATATTCTGAACTTAGCTTAGCCAACATTGTACTGGAACTAGCATTGCTTTTGTTTTTTGTAACTTCTTTGCATCTTGTTGATGCCTTTCAATGATATCGCTCTTACTTCATAAAAAAAAGTGAAAAAAAACAGAATAGAGACATCCTTCACTGAAGGACATCATATATAGTAAATCCAGCACCAGATTCACACGTCTCAGTCCATGTAGCATAGATATTGGTAAAAAATGTTTCCATTTCAGCATGTCTGTTGGCAGAAAGTGAGTTTGCAGTTTGTTTGTCCTTGCTACTTTTGTTTCGTTTAGAGGAGTTTGATAAATGAGATTTAATTTCGATCTGATGTGCAGTCAATTTGGTTGTGCATGATCGATGCAATTGCTGATTGTTATATTATCAAGTGTTCTACCAGTAAATATAAAATATTCAACATTGAAGTATGGGAATATTATGAGAAGTTATCCAGTATTCTCCTACCTATATTCAATGAATCTAGACATGTTGTAAATCTTGACAAGAATTGAATGATTCCAGAAGAGCTGGTATCAAGATTGGACAGAGTAGTTGAGTAATCCAGCTAACATTGCGATCTCAAGCTTTACATATTGTTTATGTCTATTGAACGTGTAATTTATGAGCAGTGTAGGTTGTTTGAATTTTAGACAAGAGGGGTTGCTCTGATGGTAAGCAACCCCACTTCCAATCTAGAGATTATGAGTTCGAGTCTTCCCAAGAGCAAGGTGGGAAGTTCTTGGAGGGAAGGATGCCGGGGGTCTATTTGGAAACAGCCTCTCTACCAAAGGGTAGGGGTAAGGTCTGCGTACACACTACCCTCCTCAGACCCCACTAAGTGGGATTATACTGGGTTGTTGTTGTTGTTGTTGTTGTAGGTTGTTTGAATCTTATTTTCTTGTACAATAGCGTGTAGCATGCGGTATAGGTGATTCGTATCTTGTCTCAGTGAGCAATGTTAGAAGTATATTGTAGTATATAGTTATTGACAAATGGAACTTAGCAGCTAAGAATTAGGGTTTCATGATTTCTTGCTGGTTTCCTGGAAGGTGTTCTAGACAAGAGGGGTTGCTCGGATGGTAAGCAACCCCCACTTTCAACCGAGAGGTTGTAAGTTCGAGTCTCCTCAAAAGCAAGGTGGGAAGTTCTTGGAGGGAACGATGCCGGGGGTCTATTTGGAAACAGCCTCTCTACCCCAGGTTAAGGGGTAAGGTCTGCGTTCATACTACCCTCCCCAGATCCCACTAAGTGGGATTATACTGGGTTTTGTTGTTGTTGTTGTTGTTGGAAGGTGTTTGGAAGCTGGCAAAGTCCTTTGTCCTGAAGGATTTCTTCTAAATCGACAATTTAATGAGTGAAGTTTCTGTACTTCCTTCCAGTGCTTCCTCATTTCATCTCCAATCCTAATCAAATGTATAATGTTTATTAGTTTGTGAAAAAACTTAAATCATGGAAATAAGAAAATTATAGCACGTAGATTTGAAATTTTCAATCATGGAAATAGTTTCTGAAGTTGCTTTTCAAAGTGTAGCTATTTACAAAAGTCTCAGTTTTCAAAAAGATAATCTGTCGAAACATGTTCTCCTCTGCAGACTTTATTTTCAAAAAGAATTTCTATTTCAAAAGAAGCTTTCGAATTTTCTTCCCTCAGAAAATGAAAGACTTTACCCTACATGAAAGCCTATCTGATAGGGTTTTTGTATAAGATAGCTAATGACAATGCCGTGTCTTACTATTTTCTCTTTTAGATGCAAGATTTATTTACTAGTTATCGTTTTTGCTTTGCATTTTTCTTCTGCTTTTTATTTTCCTATTTCCCCTATAATCTCTGTAGTGAAACTAATATTATCTCCTTTTGTCTTTTTATTTCTCTTGAGCCGAGTATCTTTCGAAAAGAGTTTCTTTACTCCTTAGGGGTAGGGGTAAGGTTTGCATATATATTACCTTCCTGAGACCCCACTTATGGAATTATATTGGGATGTTTGTTGTTGAACCTAATGGTAATAGAAAAATGTACGGTAATTTAACAACCAAAACAGTGAACGTTCAAATTAGGGGTGTTCAATGGCGGATTGGGCGGCTTTTTACTCTAACGGTTTGGCTTAACGGTTATCGGCTTTTAAATGTATTCATTCGTTAGCCACCCGATAAGATATCGGGCGGATTGGTATTGGGTTAGCTCTTATCGGGCGGTTACTGGGCAGTTTATCGGTTTAATACCTTAGGGCTCAAATGTATTCTGTTCGCACACTGCATTCAATTAATAATGCAAGGCTGCAAGCTCAGTAGCTCACGCCTCAGAAGATGAGCTGCGCTATCACCTTGGCTTGACTGGTATCACTACTGGCAAGGGTAAGGTGAGTGTTGCTGATTCTAGTGTTCGTCCCTTGGAGGTGTTTATGTGCAGTATTGTACGTAAAATGGGGTATGGTGATGGATTTAAGTGGGTTTCTCAATATATAAAGTAGTTTACGCTACCAGAAGTTGAAACAGATTGTGTCCTCGTTTATGCTTTTCGTACAACTATTTTTTCCCGTCTGGAAAAGATAGAACCTGTTCATTTGTTCTCAAACTGTTAAAATCTTTTAGTGCATATAATTTGTATGCGTTGAACATCTACTTAATGTGATGAGAAGCTATTTATTGTTGCCCTGTAAAATTTACCATGGCTGGAAAATTGTCAAAACTCCATATTATTATTCCAATTCTTAGTTACTCATGCTTATTCGCTTTTGGTGTAGCAGTTGTCCTCCTGATAATATTTTTTATCTGTATAGAAGTGTAATGTTTTTTCCTTTTCAGAAATCAGAGTAATGCTCAAACTGTTTGATTTCATTCGGTGCATGCATTTTGTCTACTTGATGGCAAAAGACTCATACACGTAACTTGTTCAAGTGCTTAAATATCTAGGATTTGCTCTTTCGCTCATAAATCCTAGCTCATCTTCTGAGGCAGCAAAATAAATTTTATATATATATATGTTATGAAATAATATAAAGACAAGAACAATAATGCAAGAATAAGAACAATATAGAGAGAGAATAGGGAGAGAGAGAAGTATTCTTATTAATACTTGGGGTGTTTTACAATGGGGTAAGACCCCTCTATTTATAGGAAGAGGAATGACTTAGCTTCAAGCTAAAACTCTTAGACATTCACTCTAAATAGACTTCTATTTTATAACACTCCCCCTTGAATGTCTATTCAATAATGTGCCTCATAAAACCTTAAAACCAAAACCCATTGGGAAAAATTAAAGAAAGGAAAAAGAGTACACATGTTTGAATATGCGCCTATTGGTTGCCTCGTTAAAAACCTTGCAAGGAAAACCCAGTGGGACAAAACCTTGTAAGGGAAAAAGAGTGCAACGCGCATTAACTCCCCCTAATGAGTACATCAATTTATATCCTTGAGCATTTGCATTCCAATCTTGTGCATCATCTTCAAAACGATCTTTGGTAGACGTTTGACAAATCAACCATATTGACTTGAATAAATATTCCGCACCTTGAAATCATCATTCTTGATAGATATGAACATCTTCATATAATGTCATGGAATAACTTTTCAATATCTTCATAGATGCATTCTCAACGCCATCATGCTTATAGTTATAGCAAGATACATATGTACACAAATTGTACTAAGGATGTGGTACTTCAAGACCAAGAATTCCATATGCTTCAAGCAACTTAAATCTTTCAAGTTAAGTCATATAAGCCATATAATAGACTTTAGATGCATATCAAGTTTTCCATGTCATGCTAGACAAATAAGATATCGAAAACTGACTATACATACCTTTGACTTTTATACTTTCAAGCATTTGAACTATAGGTTCAAAACTACATGTCTTTCATATGGAATCAATTCTTCTTGAGTTGTATCTCTTCCATTTAGTTACTTTCTTTGGGTCAGCAAATGCGTATAGCATGCTTTGCAATATGTTGCAATTGAATTATCCCTTTTATGAACTTCAGGTTCATATCATGATATTCGGGGATATACATATACAAATGATAATTCATCCCATGTAACCTTTTCTCAAGTGTTTATCATGTCTCCCCCTCATGTTAGTAAAGCTAACTTGTTTCCTCAACTTTGGGAAATCATCTTTGTGCATTATCATGTCAATATACACGACACATTAATAATAAGATGAAATTATTTGGTTCCTGACCTTGAACCACTTGTGAGGGGAGAATATACTCTCGTATACAACTTATATCAAACTGATATATATAACTTTGTTCTCATAAGAAACAGTTTAGCTATTAAGTGGAAGCACTCAATAATTATCTTGCTAAACCAACTTTGATATAAACCAACTTATCAAGATGAACTATCTTGAGTAGAGAATCTGGAAATTATGCTCGAAGTTAGATTACTGAGCAATTTACCTCGCAAGCACCGGCCAAGCTGCGGGTTAATAACAATTGCGCATGTAACCATTTCATAGATGCATCATATGTGGTATACATGGCAGGTGAATGGGCCCATATTCACCTTTGATATTTCCAGAATTTATGGGCTTCAACCCGAACTCTTTAGTTGGTCAGTTCATTAATGAGAACAAGTGATACAAGAGAATTCGTAAAGAACTTTCTAGTTCATTGATATTCACCTGTGTGAATTTGCACATCATACTTAAAATGAGATAGCTAACACGAATACCAACTGAATAAATTATCAATATTGGTAAACTTCAAATTTACACCATGACATGTGCACTTATCAATAAACTTCAGGTTTATTATGACATGGGTTTTATACCAATAGATATCCACTTTATTGTGGCATTCTTTCGTTTGTGTAGTACAAACTGGAGAACAAAGCGGGTAGCTTTTCATATGCAAATTACCCCGCTACAAGTTGTAGTAATAGGAGATATCAAAGCCTTCCTTTATTTATAGTCTCAATATAATCAATCGCTTTCGCGTGTACTTTGGAAACTGAATAAGTTTCTTTGAGACTTACTACAGCACAATACTCAATTGTGTTTCTCCAACATAGTAATAATTGGCTCTTCTAGAGCTCTCAATTAATTTTGTACTACCACAGATTCATCAACATCCATGTGGTGAATATCTTTCTTAAAGAGAAAGTTATACCATTATGGTCATGTCAAACTTATATGCAAGATATGTTTCTTGCATTATCGTTGTCCTTTAATAGTCATATTTCCAAAATACTTTGGCGTACAATAGGTACGTGACCAACGATCATTCATGCCATATATCATCTCAAACCTCCTTCTAGGTGTGAGTGTGGTATATTTAATACCAATTTCATGTTCATATTCTTCCAATAATGAATATGTATTCGTGAATCAAATGTTGTCACATTCACTTCGAGGATATGTGATTTTGTTATCCTTTTCAAATCTATAAATGCGTCAGGCATTTGATTTGCTATTCTTTGCTATTCTCACAAATAGAGGTATGTGGATCAAGATGAGATAATGATGCATTTTTCCACAAAATTTCCCTTTTGGTTTCACCAACTTCTCCCCCTAATTTTGGGAAAAGTGTCTCATCAAATTGACAGTCTGCAAATCGTGCAGTGAACAAATCTCCTGTCAATGTTTCGAGGTAGCGAATAATGGAGGGCGATTCAAACCCAACATATATTCCTAACCTTCTTTGCAGACCCATTTTGGTGCGGGATGGCGGTGCTAAAGGCACATATACTGCGCATCCAAAAAATTCTTAAATGGGATATATTGGGTCCATGACCCAAAACCAATTGCAACGGGGAATATTTGTGTCAATTCGTCAGTCAGAGACGAACTAGCAAAATGGCGTGACCCCAAACCGAAGTGGGCAGCCGACAAACTAAAATGCTGCATGCAAAATGGCATGAACCCAAACCAAAGTGGGCAGCCGACGAACTAGCATTGCTGCATGCAAAATGGCGTGAACCCAAACCGAAATGGGCAGCCTCGTTTTCATGAAGAATTCAAGATTATTCTCATCTATTGTCTCAATATGATATCCATTTTAAACGTCATGCCTTTGGGCAAAGTTACAGTTGCTCTTCCGGAGCCTTCAATCAATTTAATTCCCATGGTTTGACATACAAAAGAAATACACGAACATAAGAATAAACAAGTTCAATTCGTTTGTGTCACATAATATTTTCAAAATCTGCTGATGTCAGTTGACTAAATAAATCAGATAGTCGATTATATGTTTTCCATAATCGTTTACTATGCAGTTTGAAAATTTCAGTTTAAGCACTTTCATAAAACAATCGATTGTTAAACACACACAATCGATTGTTGAACATTGACAATCGATTGTTAAACATAGACAATCGATTATTTGCTATTTTTGAAAAACTTCAGATCACACTGTCTTAAGACAATCGATTGTTAGACATAGACAATCGATTGTTGGTTATTTTTGAAAAATTCGACCTCTGTATAACGACAATCGATTGTTAGACATAGACAATCGATTGTGGATGATTTTTAAATTCCAGATCTGTCTAACGACAATCGATTGTTAGACATAGACAATCGATTGTTGACTGTTTTTGAAAAATTCATCACTGTTTTAAAGACAATCGATTGTTGATCATTGACAATCGATTGTTTTGCAGTTTTTATGCTAAATATGAGATAACCGACTAGTTTTTCAGGTTAGTCGATTACCTCTACTGGAAAGTAAAAATATTATTGATATTTGAGCATATTGATACATTCTAAAGAACTAATACTAACATTATATTATGAATTAACTAATACGAGCTAATACTAATGGCTATTAGTTTATTCATTCACTAATACAAACAAATAAAATCAAACAGCTCCATCTTCTTTCGTCGCGGATCCATCACCGATTAGGTGGTCTATCTTCCCCTCGGGTTGCTCAAAGAAGTCTGCCACATCCAAGTGGGTGATGTCAAAGTTGTCGTCAGAGACAAAATTCGTTTCAGGGCGTTTACTCTTTCGAGATGCTTGATAAAGGTCAACCAAAAGTCATGGTATACGGCAAGCCTTTGACCAGTGCCCGTTTCCACCGCAACGATAATATATAGTTTATAAACTATTTGCTTTTGGGTTCTTATCGTATCGTGCTTGTGGCAGAGTGACCAACTTCAGGTTGTCATATCTCTTCTTTAAGTCATTCCACAAGATAGGTGGATCCTTGACGGTGAGATATTCAATCTTGAAACCTTCATCAAGGTGATGGCGCAAGAAAATCAAGGCCTTAGCATAGTTTCAAACCTTCATCAAGGTGATGGCGCAAGAAAATCAAGGCCTTAGCATGGTTTTGGGTGGATGCATTATTTCTGTCTTTAATGGCGTCTCCAAGACCCATAGCATCCAAAATGGATTTAAGTATCCAACACCCATATCATATAGTTCTTGCCCGAAATTTCAAGGGCAACGAACTTTCTTTTCATAATGTCAGACATAAACCAAAATTACATCAAGAGCGTGTTCATACTTACGGGCTCTATTACAATTATCACATTCACTTCAGGGAATGGATCAAAATCATGTGCTTTACACAATCTCATGTCAAATATTACTTTCATAAAGTGAAAGATTATTTTGAGAATCCTTATTGTTCTCATTACCACAATAATGACGATTATAACTTCGTCTATTGCCATGTCCACATCCATTGATACCTTTACGGTAATTAGTCTTCTTTCAGACTTATCACATACTGCTACCACATTCTCTAAAGGGAATGGAGCAAATTCAATTGGACGGAATTCTTTGCCACGTCCACATTCATTGATACCTTCATGGTAATATTTTAGTCTTCTTTCAGACTTATCATATACTGCTTCCACATTCTCTAAAGGGAATGGAGCAAATTCAATGGGACGGATTTTCAATTATTTGCCCACAATCATACATGAATTTAATCATGGCAGGACATAGAGATTTTACCACTTCGTGTGGTTACAATTTCTTACAAACTCCATTAGAGTTATAATCAAACTTTGTTGTCTATGTTTGTATATAAAATCAAATTATAGAATTCCAAGAATTTGAAAGGGAAAAGTAAGTTACTTACCTTTAAGGTATACCAATAAATGTTGTGATATCGAATATACCTCTTCTATTTTCCGTATAGAAAATCTCTGCATAAGCTCTCAAATCGATAGCGAAGATGTGATAATGAGATTGAGCAGTACTCCAATTTGTTTACAGTAATATCAAATTCCAGCAACTCGAACTTGACGGAGAAAATGGATAGCAACGAGAGCCATGACCGAAACCTCAAATCGGTGACAAACTTGAATTAACTTCAAACAAACCTCCTCACTTTAATAAAACTCCATGGTTTTAACATAAGAAATCAGAAGAAGGAAGAAATCAAATTCAATTGTAACAAAGAAAGGAATAGCGGAAGTAAATAGCTAGGATCACTTGTATGTAATATAGACAACACATAATTATAGATTTTAATCGAACATAAACTCGATACTTATCTCTTGAAGCGTGACCCGGATAATGCTCGGAATTAGCGAAATTCGTGTGGGCGAATTTCTCCTTAATCTTCTCAAAGTACTTCTTGAGACGGTAGAGTCTCGTGCTGATAACGTGTTATGAAATAATATAAAGACAAGAACAATAATGCAAGAATAAGAACAATATAGAGAGAGAATAGGGAGAGAGAGAAGTATTCTTATTAATATTTGGGGTGTTTTACAATGGGGTAAGACCCCTCTATTTATAGGAAGAGGAATGACTTAGCTTCAAGCTAAAACTCTTAGACATTCACTCTAAATAGACTTCTATTTTATAACAATATATATATATATATATATATATATATATATATATTTTCTTAACCCGTTAAGAAAATTGAATAATCCGCCCCCAATCCGATAAGCCGTTAATAAAAAAATTTTAATTCGTTCCCCGTCCGTTAAGCCGTTAAGCCGTTACCATTAAGCCATTAAGCTTCGGTTCGGTTCGATTTTCGGTTTCGGATCGGTTTTGAACACCCCTAGTTCAAATGTAACTGAGATTGCAAATTTGGTAATTTAGACCCTTTCTGAAGACTCCTTTTTGAGATAAATCTCAAACAAATTCAATGCTTCTGCCTTGACCATGAATTGGGACATTCTCTTAGGATTTCACTACCACGAAAAGACGAGTTTGCTTATTTTGCACTTTTAAAGAAAGAATAAATGAAATGGTAATTGCAATTGATTGTTAAATGCCAACACCCACAGTTAGAATCTAAAAAAAAAAAAAAAATTTAGTGAAAAAGATTTAAGACTTCGTATATATACAAAATGTTATGATAAATGATAATTTATGGTGGACTCTTCCATGATCTTCATTCCAAATGGTTTATGACATATTTTATATGTTCAGACATATTCCATGACATATTTTCTTCACTTTTTATGCCTATATAAAGGCTTTGTAATAGATAGGAGAATAGACTCAATTGAAGAAGAAAATCTCTTCCTTCTCTCTATCTATATTTCTTGTTCATGTTTCACTAAGTTGCTTATATTTTTTGTTCATGTTTTACTAAATTGCTTTCATTTTATAACACGTTATCAGCACGAGTCTCTAATCATCACGGTAGGTTATCTTCTTTTAAAGTTCTCGACTCTGATTTAAAATTATCAGGTACAACATGTTTCTCTCTTTTGTAAGAATAATGATATCTTTTGTTGGATACTTAGTTTTTTTCAATTATGTTTAAAAATAAAAATAGGAAGAGAAATATACTCATACTTCACCATGATCTCTTTATTTATGAATAAAGATGTAATGATTTTAATGAACTGCTTCTTAATTGATTTGAATTATAAAATATAAATAGGAGTAATCAACAATAGACTTAGATAACAATAATATTTCTTGACAGTAGTACGTATCCAAAATATGAATATAAATAGTATTTGCATCATTAAAATATTACGTCCTACTTTGACTAAATCCAAGAAGTTTTTATTGATTATTCATCTTCTTCTGTGTAGAAATAAAACATGGTATTAATAATGAGGTTACTTGAAATTATTTTTGTTTTCAAGTCTATTTTCTTATTGAATTTAAGTATATCTAGTTACATGCTTAAGTACTTGGGTACACCTAACATAATGTGTGATTATACATTATTGTGCAGTATAACATGATATACTACACTAGCTACATTTAACTATTTATTTTGACAAGCCTATATACAGAATATTAGTACGACATTGGCTTATAAATATGTAGATATGTGATTGTATAATATATGTAGTTGTTGCTACATTAATTTATAATATATACTATGCCTACAGATTTACATATGTAATATATGATTGTTTCAACATACATCATATAATTATAAATATATTATGTGTATAGCCAGTATGATTACATTTCTAGTATTATATAACTCCCATGACTTTACATTTTGTTAGCAACATTAAGTACATATTATACATATATAATCAAGTTGTTCAACCAAAGATTGTATCTTATGAAGAAAAAAAAAATTCTTTATCTCTGAAAATACTAATATTTGTATATTTCTTTTGTATGTCAACCCATGAGAAGCAAATATGGATATCTCACAAAACAAACTTGAATCAATGTTTAATTGTAAAAATATTTGTTTAGTTGATTCATGTATGACACATACAATATTCAAAGAGAAGAAATATTTCTCTCATTTAAGTATGTATAAGGCAGATGTTACTACAATTTCTGGTAGTAGTAAATTAATTGAAGGATCTGGAAGAGGTACTATAACTCTGCCTAAAGGAACAATATTTTTATCATAGAGAATGCAATATTCTCCTCCAAGTCCAAGAGGAACTCGTTGAGTTTTAAAGATATCCGTCAAAATGGATAATCTTGAATATCTCATTATTACAAAGAATGTCTCTGGCCAAAAGAGGGTTATTGAGAAGTTCACATCTTTATCTTGTGGCCTGTATTGGACAAGAGTTAATGCAATTGGGGCACATTCTACCGTAAACCAAAAGGTTACTGATTCCAATACTTTCATACTTTGACATGATCGATTGGGACATCTTGGATCAATTATGATGAGACGGATTATAGAAAACTCAAATGGGCATCCATTAAAGAATTTAAAAATTCTTTTAAATAATGAATTTTCTTGCACTTCTTGTTATAAAAGAAAGTTAATTATTAGACCATCACCAACAAAGGTTGGGATTGAGTCACCTGCGTTTTTGGAACGTATACAAGGGGACATTTGTGGACCTATTCACCCACCTAGTGGGTCGTTTAGATATTTCATGGTCTTAATAGACGCATCTTCTAGATGGTCTCATGTGTGCCTATTTTCATCTCGGAACCTTGCGTTTACAAAATTAATGGCACAAATAATTCGATTACGGGCACAATTTCCCGATAATCCAATTAAGTCTATTAGACTAGATAATGCTGCTGAGTTTTCATCCCAAACATTTAATGATTATTGCTTATCAATTGGGATAAAAGTGGAACATCCTGTAGCTCATGTTCACACTCAAAATGGTCTTGCAAAGTCTTTCATTAAACGTCTGCAATTGATAGCAAGACCGTTACTCATGAAAACGAGGCTGCCCACTTCGGTTCGGGGTCACGCCATTTTGTATGCAGCAATGCTAGTTCGTCTCAGACAGACAAATTATCACAAATATTTCGGGTCATGAACATAATATATCCCATTTAAGAATTTTTGGATGTGCAGCATATGTTCCTGTAGCACCGCCATATCGCACCAAAAAGGTTCCACAAAGAAGGTTAGGAATATATGTTGCGTTTGAATCGCCCTCCATTATTTGCTACCTCGAAACATTGACAAGGAATTTGTGCACTGCACGATTTGCAGACTGTCGATTCGATGAGACACTTTTCCCAAAATTATGGGAGAAGTTAGTGAAACCAAACGGGAAATTTTATGGAAAAATCCATCATTATCTCATCTTGATCCACGTGCCTCTATTTGTAAAAAGGAGGTGCAAAAGATTATCCATTTGCAAAGAATAGCAAATCAAATACCAGACGCATTTATGAACTTGAAAAGGATAACAAAATCACATATCACCGCAGAGAATGTTCCAATCCGTATTGATGTCCCTATTGGACAATCTTCTAGTGTCATAGCTAATGAGTCGAAAGCATGCCTAAAACGTGACATACCATAAGTTCCAAAGATCGAAATCCTAGAAAAAGGAAAGCAAATGATCAAAATGACACTATGAAAGAATCTCATGAGGAAAGTCACGATTTAATAAATTATGAGATTCATGAAGAATCCATTGAGCCCGAGACTTAAGAAAATAAGGAACTATCAATAAATCCAATCGATATTGAGACAATTTTTAATCGAGTGGATATAGTGATGGATTATGTTTTTGCATATAATGTTGCATCTAGCATTATGCAAGAAAGTGAGGATCTAGAACCTCAATCTGTTGGAGAATGTCGACAAAGACTTGATTGGCCAAAATGGCGAGAAGCAATCCAATCAGAATTGAATTCACTTGCAAAACGTGAAGTTTTTGGGCCTATAGTTCAAACACCTAATGGTGTTAAGCCTGTTAGCTATAAATTGGTCTTTATACGCAAGAGAAATGAGAAAAATGAGGTACAAAGATATAAGCCACGCCTTGTTGCACAATGATTTTCACAAAGGCTTGGTGTCGATTATGAAGAGACATGTTCACCCATTATGGATGATATAACTTTTCGTTATCTTATTAGTTTTGTTGTCCTTGAAAAGCTTGACATGCATTTAATGGATGTGATTACATCCTACCTTTATGGCTCACTTGATAATGAGATATACATGAAAATTCCCGATGGATTCAAAATGCCAAACACACATAATTCAAAGCCTGGGAAATGTTTTCAATCAAATTGTATAGATCTTTGTATGGTCTAAAGCAATCAGGACGAATATGGTATAATCGTCTTAGTGAGTATTTATTAAAGGAAGGCTATATAAATGATGCCATTTGCCCATGTGTTTTTATAAAGAAAACAACATTGCAGTTTGTTGTACTTGCCGTATATGTTGATGACATAAACCTTATTGGAACTCCTATAGAACTCCAAAAGGCAATTGATTTTAAAGAAGGAATCCGAGATGAAAGATCTCGGAAAGACAAAATTATGTCTTGGTTTGCAAATTGAACATTTGGCAAATAGAATTTTTGTTCATCAATCTGCCTATATAGAAAAGGTATTGAAACGGGTTTACATGGATGGAGCATATCTTTTAAGTACTCCGATGGTTGTTCGATCACTTGATGTGAACAAGGATCCATTCCGACCTCAAGAAAAGAATGAAGAGCTACTTGGTCCTAAAGTACCATATCTTAGTGCAATTGGCGCACTAATGTATCTTGAAAATACTACAAGGCCTGACATAACTTTTTCAGTTAATATCTTAGCAAGATATAACTCTGCT
The DNA here is from genome assembly GCA_034376525.1 of Nicotiana benthamiana. Lineage (NCBI taxonomy): Eukaryota > Viridiplantae > Streptophyta > Magnoliopsida > Solanales > Solanaceae > Nicotiana > Nicotiana benthamiana. The sequence goes on along the minus strand of CM067335.1, from coordinate 104,309,951 downwards.
CACACAAGGAGACATTGGAATGTAATCAAACATATATTGCGGTATCTAAAAGGGACTACCGATATGAGCTTATTTTATAGCAATAATTGCAGTCCTGATCTTGTTGGTTATGCTGATGCTGGATATTTATCTGACCCACACAAGGCTCGATCTCAAACATGTTATGTGTTTATCTGTGGAGGAACCGCCATATCTTGGTGATCGACTAAGCAATCAATTGTGGCTACTTCATCTAATCATGTTGAGATAATTGCTATTCATGAAGCAAGTCGAGAGTGTGTGTGATTGAGGTCTATAATACATCATATTCGAGACAAATGTGGTTTGAAATGTGACAAACTACCCACAATTTTGTACGAAGACAATGCAGCATGCATAGCTCAATTGAAGGGAGGATTCATAAAAGGAGATATGACAAAGCATATTTCACCAAAGTTATTTTTCACACATGATCTTCAAAAGAATGGTGATATCAATGTGCAACAGATTCGTTCAAGTGATAATATGACTGATTTGTTCACAAAATCTCTACCGACGTCAACATTCAAGAAGCTAGTGCACAAGATTAGGATGTGAAGGCTCAAGGAGGTGAATTGATGCTCTCTTCAGGGGGAACTAATGTGAGTTGCACTCTTTTTCCCTTACAAGATTTTGTCCCATTGAGTTTTCCTTGTAAAGTTTTTAACGAGGCAACATAAAGACATATTTCTATACATGTGTACTATTTTTCCTTCACTATAATTTTTTTCCCATAGGGATTTTTCCTAGTAAGGTTTTAATGAGGCACATTATCTATGGACATCCAAGGGGTAGTGTTATGATAAATAGTAATTCATGGAGTATGTCTACTCTTCTTCCATGATCTTCATCCCAAATGGTTTATGACATATTCAATGACATATTTTGTATGTTCAATGACATTTTCCATGACATATTTTCTTCACTTTTTATGCATATATAAAAGCTTTGTAATAGATAGGAGAATAGACACAATTGAAGAAGAAAATCTCTTTCTTCTCTCTATGTATATTTCTTATTCATGTTTTATTAAGTTGCTTATATTTCTTGTTCATATTTTACTAAATTGCTTTCATTTAATAACACAAAACAATTTGTGTGTACATTTTACCTTATTTACACCATATAGCTCGGCTTGTCATCATTAATACGAGCTACACATTACACTAGCAACAAGGGTCCGACACAAGGGACACGTCTCTTTGTCTTCTAACCAACGACTAACACAAGGAAAATGAAATCCATGGCAACAAGGGGAAAGTATCAAACACATCTCCCCTTTTTTAATATCTGCAATACAAATTGAACAATCGCTATTTTTTGCTTTAATTTCTTCTTCGCAAACATCAATTACTACTTCAGCAGCTGAATTTTCCGGCGGACATGGGTTTGCCGGAGCTCCGGCTGCTATTTCCTCAACATTATTCGAATCACAGCACCTAAATTTTTTCTTCAGTATGATAAATAATGGCACATGCAAAAAGGCAAACGTAATAAAAAAGATATAAGTCCCACTGATTTTGGGCATCGGTTTGGTGGTGACAAATCGCAGAATTTCGCACGTAGGGCCAAAGAGTTTGAAGATATAGAAGAAGAAGAAGGAGGCAAAACAAGTTGGTTACGTGTAAGTATTATTGATGATTTAATACGTCATTTTAGCGAACTTAAACTTGTAATTTTTCTTTTTCTTTTTTCTTAACAGGGAAAGAAGTGGAAATTAAAAACTTTTTATTTTGACGTGGACTGGGTCGGGTCTTTACTATTATGCATTATATGAAGAGGAAACGGTCCAATTTAGCCGAATTCAAAAGTCACCGTCTACGCGTTTTTTTTAAAAATTTTTTTTTATCAAGAACACATGTTTATTTATACTTTATCATACTAGTACTAACTCAACGGATTCCATCAGATCTTCGAAGTTAAGCGTGCTTGGACGAGAGTAGTACTAGAATGGGTGATCCCCTGGGAAGTCCTCGTGTTGCATCTCTCTTTTTCCTTTCCGAGCCGAAGATCGATTGAAAACAATATTTCTGTCCTTTCGGATAAGAGTAAGGCCTGTCTACATATTATCATCCCGGATCCCATTTTATAAGACAATACTGAACCATTGTTGTTATTGTTGTTTATTCCAGTCAGATTATTGAGATGGGCTAAAAGTTTGGTACTACTACTATTTTATCTATTGCTACAAAATTTGAACGTTAATATTGAAAATTTAAGCCCAATAATATATTAGAATACAAATAATTTCTTCCAAAAGAAAGGTATGCTAGTTTCCGCAACATTTTCAATTATATCGGACGCAAGAAGAATTTTCAATTGCACACTTGTTCCATTTTATGTGATGCATTGACACAAAGTTTAACAAAATATAATTTGTAAAAAGATTTGTGATCTAAACAAATACTCTATATTTGGTGTGTTTATAAATTATTTTACTAAAATTAAAATGAAGAGTCCAAACTAAATTATTTATAAATACCAAAACATTTCTTCCTCTAAATTAACTGGTCCACTATTGACTTGTCACACTTTTTAAGAAATAGCATCATAATTTTACTACAAAGCTCCTAATTATTAGTATTGAAAAATTAATTTTGACTATTATAAATCTAAACTGTTGGAAAGTAACAAAGGTAAATTATGTATAAAATGACAAATTATTTATTAGTTTTTATAATTAAGCAAGTAAAAATTAAGTAGTAATTATTTTTAATATAAGGGACAAATAAACTTGTCATTTTGGTAAATTGGTAAATTAGACGGAGGAAGTACTATATTATATAGGCATGTTCCCCACTTTCAAATTTAAGTAGTTTCCTCTCTCTCTCTCTTGCTCTCTCTCTAGATTTTCTCCTTATTGTGGTTCTCCGCAATAGGGGCGTTAATCTCGGTGCTCCTAAATCCTTATTCTCAATGTTCCTTGGATTTGCAGGTAATTTTCATTTTTTTAATGATTTAATTTATGCATTTTTGTTTTTATCCATGGATCTGTTCAAATCACTCAGCTTATTGTATTGATTTGTTTCTGTTACTTTTTTCTGTGATTTTTATCTAAATTTTCTTTCCGAATTATCACTTGCGGCTATCTTTTTCTACTCTATAGTGAAACAATCTGCACTTTTCGCTGTCTTTTTAATCTCGTTTTATTTCTGCGTTTTATAGAATAAAGCAGTAAGCCAGATGAATTGGGAAACCAGATTGTTCATTTGATTGGAAAAAGATCAGTAAAAGTTTATTTCTACAAGAAAAGCTTTTCACTTTTAACGTTTGACTTATGATGAAGATGCATAGAGAATTGGGCCTACATATTCCTTGAATTTTTGATATATTATTGAAGGGTTGTTAAATGTGTTCTTGGATGCCCTTTTTCTTTTATGTAAGCCCCTTGAGAACCAAAAAGAAAAAAAGAACTTTTTACCGTCCTTTTTCTTATCATATATACTCCATCTATTACGTGAACCTATTTGGTCTTGACTCTTTCTAAATTTGGTAACAATTTAGCTTAAACTTACAACCCTACCCTTAATAATGAGAAGCTTTTATAACCACACAAATACTCTGGGCCCATTTTTGACTTGTTTAGGACCACAAATTTCAAAAGTCACCTTTTTTCTTAAATTTCATGCTCAGTTCACGTGGATTGGAATGGAGGGAGTACTAAATACTTGTTTGTGTGCTTGAATCTTGGACTTGGCTACTTCAACTGACATCATGTTGTTGTTCCCTGTAGATAATTATTATTGTATTTTTCCTCTGCCTGCACCATATTTAGCCTTGAGACATATTTCATCCTTTCTGCAGTTTTTGATGATCTATTAGTCTATTGTCAATCTTATCGATGTAGAATACATTTTCACTCTAAATGTAGGTCAGCAGGATGTTCGAGTGAATGTTCCCGTTATAGCTGATTCATGATAACTAATGTGGCTGTTAAACGTACTGTTAATAGCTATCCCTTGCTTCTTTCTCCAGGTACAGTCCTTAATTAGTTGAACACTTCCTAGTTCCTACTGAAGCAAGGTTACCTCTTATCCATTGAAAATGTTTGGGCTTAAGAAGTCACCCTTGCATCTGAACCACTATGCGAATCCTGGATTCCATGGTTATTCTAGTTCAAATCCTTTTGATTCTGACAATGAATCTGACAGCAAGCCAACTATAACACCGGCAAGGAGAACTTCGTCAGAGCCTTCTCTAATTACTCCGCATTTGAGTACAAACCCTTTTGATGACGATGATATTAAAGGGACTCATTCATCTGCTTACTCCGCGACTTCAACAGCAAGAAACAGATACAAGAATGACTTCCGGGACTCTGGAGGATTTGAGAACCAAACAGTACAGGAGTTGGAAAACTATGCTGTACACAAGGCCGAAGAGTCAACAAAGACTGTTAACAGCTGCCTGAGGATTGCAGAAGACATGAGACAGGACGCAACAAAAACTTTGATCACCTTACATCAGCAAGGTGAACAAATTACAAGAACCCATAGAACTGCAGCTGACATTGACCATGACCTCAGCAGAGTATGGTGTTTTTTTAAGTCTACTGCATTTTGTAGTTTGCGAAATAACTTGTTTTGGATTAACATTATCCTTTATATCATCATGGATTGCCCATACCCATCTGTTTTTCTTGTTTCTGCAACGTTTCATTCTTTAGTATTTTATTGAATAACTCAAATATTGTTTGAAATTTATGCTGACTGTTAGGTTACTTCCTTGTTCATTTTGAGATGAAACTTTATAGTCATTAGGAGGGCATACAGATTTTGTTTAGACTTTTATAAAGCATACATCACCAATCTGCTTCAACCTGCTCCACTTACAAGTCCTTAACCTACACTTGCCCCATAACTACCAAATATTTTATTACTATTTCCTTGATATGGAATATTTTGTATCTGTTATTTCCTTTTGCTGCTGTAGTTATCAATTGGAAACTAAAGCTTGAAATTTGATTACAGGGTGAAAAACTCTTGGGCAGTCTAGGAGGCTTGTTTTCTAAGACTTGGAAGCCTAAGAAGACTCGCCCAATTACAGGACCAGTAATTACTAGAGGTTACTCATCTGATTTTGTTCTTGTTCATTTTATATGCCTTGCTGTTCATGAGTAGGGAAAGAAATAACTGACTGACATTCAGATATAGAAAGCATTAATAAACTGTGGGGAGGTTGTGGCTATTGAGAAAGATTGCTGATTATCTGTTACTGTGACAGATGATCCAGTTCAAAGAAAGGGTAACCACCTGGAGCAGAGAGAGAAGTTGGGGTTGAGCTCTGCACCTAAGGGACACTCAAGTTCACGAACACCACCACCAGAACCTACAAATGCACTACAGCAAATTGAGGTACATGTGTGTTACTTGGCACAAAATTGAGATGGATATTAAGAACTCTTTTATATCAATGGTTCAGAGAATTGATATTGACTCTAGCCTGTTGCGTGATAGGAAGTAAACTTGCTCTCAAGTTAGTTTTATCATAGTGTGAAGAGTTGCGGCCAATATGTCAACTACTCGTGGCGAAGGCTTTCCTTTTTCTTTCCTTAACTGTGCTCCATCAACAAGTTGAAGTTGCTCAATATTTCATCTAAACTTTCTATCCATTTGTTTTAAAGGGAAGCCTTGAAGCAAAGATATAGTTGTCTCCGTGTGACCTATAGATTACGCGTTTGAACCGTGGAATCAGCCACTAATGCTTGTGTTAGATAGGCTGCCTGCATCACACCCCTTGGTTGTGGCCTTCCCCTTGACCTTACGTGAACGCAAGATGCTTTGCACCAGGGCTGCCCCTTTTTTCTATACATTTGTTTGCATTCTCTATCTTAGAATGGTGAAGACCCTTCTTCTGATGCATTCTCTATCTTAGAACGGTGAAAATTGCATGGCTTATTTTCTAAGACCGGGAAGCTTAACTGCCTAAGAAGACTCACACCAGGCAGTCTTGGAGGCTTGTTTTCTAAGCACCTATGTGTTTTCTCGCATTCGAAACAGCGCTAATCATTATGAAAATTTGACAGGTTGAGAAGGCAAAGCAAGATGACGCATTATCAGATCTCAGTAACCTGTTGGGAGAGCTCAAAGATATGGCTCTTGACATGGGATCTGAAATTGGGAGGTTAGTGTTTAAGATTGTGAAATTTTCTTTAAGCCTCCCTGCTCTTTCCTGCCTCCCCATTTTTCTTTTTTGTTTGTACTTCCAAAATCATTGTACTAGTGTGTATTTCTCGAATCACTTCTGAACATTTCTGCATATGCTGTTGCATGTTGCAGGCAGAACAAAGCCCTGGATCATCTTCAAGATGATGTGGATGAGCTCAATTTCCGAGTTAAAGGTGCCAACCAGCGTGGCCGCCGCTTACTTGGAAAATAACCAGCATTTATCTTTTGGACCTACTGCATTAGCACGAGATATGAACATGCTTTTTTCTTGTAGTTACTTTGTTATTTCAACTCCTCTAGAGTCCTTCAAAGTCTCTCATCTTCCTTCTCTTTTTCTTTTTCATTAATCCAATTCCTTGATCTGTTACTTCTGTAATTGTTGTACACGGTTGATGATGTCAGATCGAGTTAATCAATTAATTTCCAGGTAATCTGACACATCAACAAATTGCCATCTAACTATTTTTAGGAAATAATCTTGAGCACATTTAACATTTGTTTAGACATTGTTACGACCCCACTTGAAAGTTGCTACCGATAAAACTGCAGATTTTACCTCATTTTCTGGCAAAAACTTGCTTTAGTTACTTTTATATTTTTGCACTGTCCCTTTTGATTAATACAATTTACCTTATCAAAACAAAAAAAATATTTTTCCACAATCCCTTCTTTAACCACTTTTCGGTGCTAAGAGAACAGAACTTGTTGAGAATGGTTATAGCCATTAAGGCCTTTTCTAGTGTTTTTAAATTACACTAATGGCTTCCAGCTTTCTTAATTGCCAGGAGAAACATTTTACTGATTGTCTGTCACAAAAAAGCTTTTACTTTCTGCCACTTTATCAATACGGCAGAATAGCCTAAATGACACTTATACTTGTCCCACTTTGTCATGTTGCTTCTCCTACTTTACTTATTTTTATCCAAACACTTTAACTTGATTAAAGTCTATTATTTAAACTCCTCTGATCATTGACCAAACACATGTGGCTATATAATGGTTGAGCTGGATAAAGTGAGTGCAGTTCACGTGAATAATTAGTGTGAATATGAACATTTTGAACCAGAAATAATTAAAATAAGAAGAAAAAATTAATTAAATAAGAATAAAAATAAAATAAGAAAAAAATAAGAAGAAAAAAGCAAAGAGAGTATCTCTCTTTCTGTTCTTCCCGTACCGACCCCCTCCCTTTTTGTTCTCTCTGTACCTTTTCTTCTTCCAAGTAAAATTGATCTTAAACATAAATAAAAAAAATTTCTAGGCTGCAAAAATATGAGGTTGTGATGATAAATTTTTCTTCTGTCTCCAATCCCTTGCCATGTCTTTAATATTATAGATCTGAGCTACCATTGATTTTCCTCCATTTTCAATTTCTAACCAAAGGTGAAAACCAACAGCCCTTGTTCTGCCATTGATTTCCTCCATTTTCAATCTCTGTTCCGCCATTGATTTTTCTTCATTTTCAATCTCTGTTCCGCCATTGGTTTTCCTCAATTTAAAAAAAGAAAAACCAACAACCCTTGTTTATGAATGAGGGAAGTTTCTGTTCTACTAGGACCTCAAGAATGCGAGAACAAATGACATCAGCAATGCCTTGACCGTGTTATCTCTGTTTGCCTGCAATTATGGTGAGGTCAGTAATGACATACTTAGAATTCAAAGTTAAATCGGACAAAAAGAGCTAGTAAAGCTCGTCCACGGTCGGGGGCAACACGATAACATCATCATCGTCAAGCAGATCAGATTTAAGTGGGCTTTGGACATAAAAATCCTAGCAAGGATGACGGAGAAGAGGGGAGATACAGAAGTGGTTAATATTTTCTAAACCTAACTAAGCCGGTAAGTGTAAACTAAGGGGAAATTTTGGATTTGGGAGGCATTATAATCATTTCCCATTTTATTTTCTTATGCGGCATAATAATTGACCTGGAGCCTACGTGGTTTAATCTTTTTTGGCGTGGCATCCCACATGTAGTAGATTGTATTACACGCACCGGTGGCCTTGTGTCATAAGCGTTTATTATACACGATCTGAAGGAGTATAAGCGTTTATTATACATGATTTGAAGGAGTGCAAGTATTCAATTGGCAAATTATTAAATTTCGGGACCGGCATCACAAAGTATGTCAAGTATAGGTGTCATTTAGGTCATTATGCCTTATCAATACAAACTTTTAGAGCGTGTTTGGAAAGGCGCTTTGGAAATGGATTTTAGTGTAATTGGGTGTAATTACATAGTTTGGCATGTTTGTTTGGCCAAGTAGTTACTTAGTCAGCAAGGAATTGGATGTAAAAAGTCTTCTACTCTCAAGGGGATGTGAGAATTGGTGGTAATTATACTGTGTAATTTCAAGGTTACTTTTAAATTTCTTTTCTTTTTATTTTTATATTAATTATTTTTATAACTTTTTATTTCTATTATTTTAATTTTAAATTTTATTTTTTACTTTTTAATTTCTTTTCAAATTTTAAAAAATATTTTTCTTTGTACATTATTTATCTATTATTTCTCTGGATAGAGTTGTGGTTAGACCGGCCATGTTGTATGGGGCAGAGTATTGACCGATTAAGATCTCACATATCTGGAGGATGAAGGTAGCAGAGATGAGGATGATGAGTTTGGATGTGCGGGCACACTAGGATAGACAAGATTAAGAATGAAGACATTTGGAAGAAGATGGGTGTGGACTCTGTGGATGACAAAATGCGGGAAGCAAGGATCAAATGGGCTGGACACGTGTAGGGGAGTGACGAGGCCAATGTGTATATGATTTTTCTGCTCGTGCTTTGTCAAATTCTAGTATAGTTTATGGTATCGTTCCGCAGAGATTGGAACATCTATTCTACAAATTTTTAATATGGCAACTACTATTTGAGAGAATCAACATGATGAAAAGTGTCACACACCCTTTTTTCAAAAACAAACCTCAGTAAACTCTCTTAAATAAATAAAAAGATTTTAATAAAGCTTGAAAAGGGTTTTCAATTGAAAAGTGACAAAATTTGTTTCAAAAGGAAATAAAATCAGAGTCGCCACCTGACTTTGATTTCGGTGTGCCAGGTCACCGTTTTTCAAAAATATTTATTTTTCCTATTAAACGTTTCAGACTCTAAAACCAAGTCCGTACCAGATTCGGGTAAGGGGGTTCATTTCATTCGGGGAGAAGGTGTTAGGCATTCCCCAAGTCCCGTAGCTAGTACGGTTGCGTACTTGATCTAGTTGGCTTTCAAAACATTCAAGTTGAGGTAAAACACACAGAAATAAAATAAATACACAAGAGGCTAGAGGTCGTCCCCACCTAATAAAAGAAAAATAAGACAAAATGAAATAAGTCTTGCTAGCCTATACTACGCCTCCATTTATAATGTCACGGCCTCCATTTACATTTGCTTCGGGGCATTTCCCGGTTCAAAATATATACAAATACTTCGGAGCATTCTACGGACAAATTTAATTAAAGGAACGATCTCTCACCTCAAGACTAACTAAATTCTAAAGGCTTGCCTACCCACGATGTGATTTGCCTAAACATACTCCTAACTAATAAGTGCGAAAAGTAAAAGTAAAACAAGACTAAAATAAATAAATAACTCATTTCATTCGACCGCTTCACATCGTTCATTAAGCCTAAATCACTTAATTCTAAATAGATTTGGTTCTTGTCCTATCCAATTCCACTCAATGCCCAACTAATACTCACGAGCAGTTAAATTAGCCTAATTTCTTGGGATTTCTTGAATCATTTCCTTAATATCATTAGCTTCTTCATGATTTGCGATGCCTTTTCAATTCCAAGCTAATACAAATTTAAATAGAATCAGGTCAATGTAATCAATTTGATCTCCTGATGTACACATAATAGCATCAACCATGCAAAGAGCCTTACAGCCTTTAGCAGAAACGAGTTTCTTAGCCTCAAATCGATGGCATCATGGAAATGAGCAATTAAGTAACATCAAATAACCAATTAAACAAGGGAAGGCGTGCTAACACATAAGAGTCACAATTGCTTAGAGATATTCATCAAACTAGCATAATAGATGAATTAAAATGGGTATACGAGATGGATCTTAATGTCGAATTTGAGCTTTACAAGCATCCGAGCAAAACTGTGGAACGAGGCCGAACCAAAAATTTGAACGAATACCTCACCGGAGATACTCAAATCAGCAGCGCAACTCGAATGGCCAACTCAACTTCAGCTCAGTCGAACTCCATTAATTTAAGCAGAAACCGAAAAATGAAAATGGAGAGAAGAAAATATTTTCTGTCTTTGTTCTATACATATGTATGAAAGGAAATTAAACTCCCAAAAAAACAGAGAAAGAACTGGAAATCAGAGGAAAAAAAGATCGAAAATCAAAACTACAATTCTGGCTCTTCCTCCATTCATTTTTTTTTGTGTCGTGGTCGTTTGGTTCGTGGTTGTCGACGGGAGCTTGGAGATGGCAGTGGGGTGGTGGTCGTTGACCGGGTTGGAGGCGAATGAGGTGTTCGTGACAGTGGTCGATTGGTATGGTGTTGACGTGCGACGATGATGGTTCAGCGTGGCCGTTTGATGATGGCTGACTTGTGGGCGACGGGTTGCTGGTGTTCTAGGGTTTCATGGTTCCATGGTTGTCTTTTCTTTCTTGTATTTTTAAGGTTAAGGCAGCCATAGATGGTCCTCTTGTCTTATCATTCTAGGGTTTTCTTTTGTGGGAAGAAAAATGAGATACAGGTTATGGGATTGAGCTGTGTCTTGTTGAATTCATTTTTGGATTTCAAAATTTACAAAAGTGGGCAAAAAAGGACTAAAAATTCAAATTAAATATCTATAAAAACTCTATATTAATTTTGATAAAATATTAGTATTAAAAATAAAACTAGAAATTAGAGTTGGAACTAGTTTTGTATTTTCAAGTATTATATTACAATTAACATAGTTTAAAAGTAATATATCTTTCTAAAATACCTAATACTGATTAAATAGAAAAGTCAGACTTTTTTTTTATTTTCCGATTTTATGATAATAATAATGTAAAAGAGTCAAAATTAGTTAAAATAACTATTTTAAGCCTAAAATTAAATATTTTACGTTAAAATAGATAAAATTTCGGAGAGCGTAAAAAATCACGTGTCTACAAAAAGTGAGTGAGGTTTAAAGCTTGTTAATTACTTAAATAATAACCAAGAAATTTCGAAAAATTTATAAATTAAAAGAGTTGGGAATCGTTGATTTTTTGATAATATATTATAATAGATTCTCAATTTGTACATATATCTCTCTGAGGAATAATTGCTTATTGCTAATACAATTGTATTTAGCTCACTAAGAAGTAGTCAATTAACAACACTCCGTGAGGTTATGTGATCAATTGAGTTAAAACTAGTGACGATTAGACCGAAATATTTTTCTGCTTAATTGTGCTAAGAGGTAGTAAAAACTTCGTGAGAATATTTTTACTAAAAAATCAATAATCTTGCCTACAATAAATTCCTCCGTGAGAATTAAAACTGAGGCAATCAGGATTACGAACTTGGAATAATAGTTTACTATCAATTACTCTCACTCTACTATTTTATCATTGGTTATTGTATATCGATTTTGCTTCGTGAGAATTACAAAATCAATATAAAAATAACTTAGAGATAAAAATATGTAGAAATGATAATAATGATTAATTAAACTATTATAACGGTACAGTATAAAGTATAAAAAGAAAGTTTCAAGCGAAGATAGTATTAAACCTATTGAATATTGAAGCCTGGAATAAAGTTGCTATTTGCAAATTGATGTGAAATTTATGCAGGAAGAAAGATAGGTTATGGGTGCAGTGGGTGCATGTGTATTACAAGAAGCAGATAGCATGATGGAATATGGCAGTAAAACAAGCTTCCTGGATAATCCAAAAGATTTTCAAAGCTAGACAATACTTTGAGGAAGCTGGTTACAATAAAGATGATATGGAGAAGATGTAGAGCTTTTCAATGAAAAAAGTCAACACAAAGTTGAGAGGAAATTTTGAACGAGTAACATGGAGGAAACTTATGCAAAGAAATCTGGGAGCTCCAATGTGGAAGTTTATTGTCTATCTAGCTGCTCAAAGGAAGCTAATGACCGAAGATATACTGAGAGGATTGGATACGCGGAGGAAGTAACATGTGAATTATGTAACAAAGAAGAGGAGTCCATTGATCACCTATTTTTCTCATGTCCCTATACTTCCCAAGTGTGGACAGTGTTATTACAATGGTAGGGGATCTGCAGAAAGGCAATGCAATGGAGAGATGAACTAAACTGAACAATCAAATTCTGCAGAGGAGGGAGCATTAAAGCGGAGCTATACCGGCTCATACTTGCAGGAGCCGTATATCATGTATAGCAGGAAAGAGATAACAGAATTTTCAGAGTAGTAAAGTAGTCAGTTCAGGAGCTTGTTAGAGATATAGTCCAAGAAGTACGTCGAAGAGGAAGATGTGTACAACGACAACAAGCTAGACTAGATTAGATGAATTGCTATCCTACTTAACTTTATGTAATAGGAAGGAAGATAAGTAGAGTAGAGAAGATGGAAGTTAGAGTTGAGACATGTAAATAATTATGATTGTATATTTGATTGTTTGAAATGAAATGAAATAATATATATATATATATATATATATATATATATATATATATATATATATATATATATATATATATATATATATATATATATATATATCAAGTTTCATCAACTATCCTAACAAAAGAAGTTCCTCCATTACGAAGTAATAAAAATTAATTTAAAGCAAAAAATTTACGAAGTAATATTTTTCTTCTAATAGAAAGACAACTAGTAGAAAAATATAAAAGACAAAGAGAGAGACCAAATCTTAGTTTTCTCCCGTAAGATCCACCCTTCACAATACATTGTGAGTGTCTACTTTTAGACAATGTGTAGCAAATGTGAGATGGTGTTGCAACTTTAAGTCTTGAAGTTATGACTTCAAAAGTTGATGTCGTAACTTCAAGACTTCATCTTGTGACTTCAAAATTTGATTCATTCTTGTTTACCACATGCATTGCTCTTTTTCCTCCTTGTTTTGCTTGTATTACTCTTTCTTTAATTCAACTTTCCACTACAGAACCTATCATAAAATATAGGAGAATCGAATATATCTATTCATGTTTTATTTTGAAATATTTAATATTTACATATAAAAATATATGAATAAATTACATCCATCAAGGAGAAGCCTTGATGCGCCGCTAAGGGGGTGTGAGCGGTTGGCCGCGGTGGGTACGAGAAGATGTAGAAGGAGGCCTAAGAAGTATTGGGGAGAGGTGATCAGGCAGGACATGGTACGAATGCGGATTTTCGAGGACATCCCCCTTGATAGGAAGGTCTGGAGGTCGAGCATTAGGGTTGCAGGTTAGGGGGTAGTAGAACTTTCTTTACTTCTTTCCGATGGTGAGGTGGGGTTGGATTAGGGTTGACCTTGGATGACTTGCAGTTTATGTTGAATACACACTATGCTTATTGTTTATCTTAGCCCCGAGCCTTAGATACTAGTTATTGTTATTGCATATCATTCATCTTTTAGTTGTTATGCTTCTGTTAATATTACGATTTCTACTGAGTTACTAATGAATTGTCTTTTCTTGTTTTTCTTATTTTTATCTTTTTGAGCCGAGGGTCTATCGGAAGCAGCCTCTCTACCCCTATCGGGGTAGGGGTAAGGTCTGCGTACATATTACCCTCCCCAGACCCTACTTGATGATATTTTATTGGGTAGTTATTGTTGTTGTTGTTATTTCTCTATCTTTACTTCTCGTGATTCCATATAATTGCTTATATATTTTTTTATTATTCTATTTTTTGAAACTACACCTAATATTAGAATAATGAGTTGTTAACAAACTTGGCATATAATGAGTGATGCAATTAAAGTGGAATTTCGTTGTTGAATGTGGATATAAACTTATCATGTTTGCTAATTATTAAATTGTACTGTAACATTATTAACTTTTAGAGCCTTAAAAATAAATAAAGATAGCTCTCTCTTGACGCACGTTAAGTGACTGACTAACCTGCGCACTCATTGGAAATGGGGGAAGAGGACGACCGAGGAAGAATGCTACTAAAGTATCGGTACTGGACCAGACTCGGATGGCTAGATCGAGTGAACACGGGAAAGGAAAAGCAAAAGCAAAAGCAAAGGAACAAGGCCAGGAGGAGGAGACGGAGCAGGATAATGACAGTGATGATAGCTGGCCAGATCTAGGCAAATCGCGTAAGCTGCAACAACTGCAGTGAATTTGAACAAGAAGATAACAACTCCAGTGAATCTGAGCAAAGGGAACGGTGAAATTAGGGATCTAGCTGAGAAAAGTAGTGTCACACCTCCTTTTTACGCCCCCGCAAGGGCGCAAGGGAGTTTTTTCCAGTTAAAGGACAATCGAAACGGGATTATTTAATAAAGAAACAGAGTTGCCACTTTGGAGATTTATGGTGTCCCAAGTCACCGGTTTAATCCCGAATCGAGGAAAAGAATTGACTCTGTTTAATAGTCCGCGCACCAGAAATCTGGATAAGGAATTCTGTTAACTCGGGAGAAGGTGTTAGGCATTCCCGAGTTCCGTGGTTCTAGCGTGGTCGCTCAACTATCATATTTAGCTTATTTATCCGATTTTAATACATGAAAAAACTATGTGCCAATTTTACTTTTTACCGCTTTTATTTAATATATTTATTTGAGAAAGTGAAAGTCGTTTAAAGTGTGCTTTCGAATTGCGCCACCGGAGCCCGCAATCCTAGGCAAACTCTATTCAACGTTTTAGAACTTGGATTTGGGCCGCATAAAATTCCCACACGTATTTAGGAAGGTAATTTATTAAAGTCGCGCCTAATAGAGTCTAGCACGTTGTAATTTTTTGGGAGGGTCGTGAAATTCGCAAGACGACCCTTCTCATTTTTTCTAAATATTTTGAAAAATTTACTGAGGGCCCTGCAATTTATTTATTTGGAGTGGCTCGCCTCATTTATTTTAAAAGGGCAATCCTAAAGTGACTATATTTTTTCTATTAAGTCCGTCTCTAAAACAAAAGAAAGAATCCTAATTAATTACATGCTTAAAAATGTAATATGTTATTGCTAGATTAAGACAAATATTAGCGTAAAGGAAATTAAAAAGAAAAAAGAAATTCAAAATAATAAAAAATTAAAATTATAAATAAACTACGAAATTCGACAACTAATATTCAAAAGAAATCAATTATAGCTAGATTAAAACCCGCATAATTATATGAACAAACCATTAATTAATTACAACTATTTAAAAAAAATCAACCTTAATTATTAATGCTTATTCGAAATTTTATTAAATCTGAACGTTAAACCGTCTTGCTTGAACTCAAATCATGCCTATTAAATTAACAATATCCCTTGCTACATCTTGATCGTACAAAATTAATAACCAACTATATTTGCCTAATACTTGTGGATCTTTGTTACTAACAAGATTCAAAAATCACCAATTTCAAATTACTTCTATTCCAGTATTCCCAAATTCAGAGCTAGATCTTACCAACCAATTAAGTTAAATCGATTCTCCATATTAGCCATTTACCAATTTGAATTGAAGGTGATTCCGAATTACCTTATATATGTAAAAGATGACTAAGGATGAAATCTAGCGATCGATCTACTAACTACATGTTCATTCCTACAAATCACATAACTATATTAAATATATAACTGAACAACTATAAATTACAGTTTTAAAAAAAATAAAGCTTCAGTTAAGTACAAACTGCCTAATGCATTTCTGTCGAATTATAAACAAAAATTACATAACTAGTTATCACTTTTATCTATTAAGGTAGAGGTACAATATTTCATAATAAAAAGTATTCACATTTCAACTCGTGCTCAACTGCACAATTACATCGGTATTTAACTCAAGTGAATACATGGATTAGAGAAATAAGACAGGAGAAGAAATGGATCAACAATAGCAAACAGCAACAGCAGTAGTAAATTGAACACCCAGGAACCAACAGAGATGATTCCACATCCAATAAACAGATTCAAAAATAATCCAACAGCAACACCAATATCGGAAACCCAAGCAAGAACCCAGGAATTCTATCCAAAAATCAGCAGTGTCAAATGCAAACCTCAGAAGCAGTAATAGTGTTCTGATTTTTAGCAGTAAATAAAGACTTTACTTTCAGTTTTTAATTCTCAAAGACTGAATCTGAAATTTTTTATTTCCCTCTAGTACTTAAAATATTTTCCTCTCTCAATTTTTTTCCTCTTCAGTGTTAAATAGCTGCTATTATATATCTCAAAACCAAGACTCTCTTCCCTATACCCTTTAATTATTATTCTACCATTTTATTATTACCCTACTATTTCTAATTCCCAATCAACAAAAGCAGTCAAATATGGACCCCATAATCCACTTTTTTTTTACTTTAATCATTATGCTCCCCACATGCCTTCTCCCTTTTTTTACTTTACATAATTATATTTACCACTATATTTAAACAATTCTTTATATTTTCAATTCCAAAAGTACCGCCGAAATTATTGAAATTACCCCTCTACCTCATCCCTTCAATCTGTACAAAAATTTATCAACTGACCAACATTGATTTTTTAAAAACACCAACTTACTAAAGCTATAACCAAATTCCTAATCAAATTCAACAATTAATTCAAATTATATGATGAACATCAAAGAATCAACTAAAAATTATTTTGAACAACATTCTTAACAAGCATACTTTTGGATTCTAAGTTGAACATAACAAACAAGTAGATTCCAATCACCAAATTCATATTCAAACTAAACTTAACAGATCAAACAAATAAATTCAAATCTCTAACTCATATCCGAATTTAGTCTTAACACAACAGTAAAACAAATTCAAATCACCAAACTCAATAATCAACTGAACTTCAAATTAAATCTGACAATATTGCAACCAAGATGTAAGATTTATTAAACTAAAATACTTCTATATTAAAACTAAATTCTTTTAAATAATAAAAACCAACTGAAGAAATAAACAAGAAAATGATAACCAACGAACAAGAAAATAATCAAACATATCCTAATTTTAGATCCGAAAAATCAAACAAAATACGGACAAAAATGAAACTTAAACCAACTAACAGGATCGAAACCATGACGAACTCGAATGGAAACGAATCTGCCCGGAACTTTTGAAACCCAAAATAAACTCGAATCTGCCAGAAATCTCAACAATGATCTCGACAAACCTAAATCAATACGAACCAACAACGTGTTGGGACTCAAATGACAACCCGAACTTTCAAAACTGGACTGAACCTTTGGTTTTTTATGGAGACGAGAAATGAGTAAAAAAACAATTTGCTGGTTCACGACACTGCTGGCCGGAGATGGGGCAGTGAGGGCTGGGTGACGGATGACTTTCAGCTGGGCTGGTTGGTGGTTGATCGACTGGTGAAGGAGACAGTGGACGTTTGGAGGCAGCAGTTCGTCGTGGAAGGGACTGGTTGACGACGTGAAGCTGAAGGATGTTTGTTTGGTTTGGTTAGCGATGAGAGAGCAAAATTTGGATGAAAGTAGGTCGTTTATTCATTCGACGGTGGTCTAGAGCAGAAGCTGGACAACGAGCAGCTGTCGGAGTTTTTTTTGGTTGTTATGGCTGCTTCAGGTCGTTTATGGCGGGTGGTCGTGTGGATGGTTCTGGGGATGGACGTGACTCGTGAGAGGGTGGACTGTTTGGTTTTTCGGTGGTTTGGGGGGGTCGTCTGGTGAACGTAGGGGGTTATGGGTTGGTTCAAGAAGAAGAGAAAAGGGGGAGAAGGGGTCGTTTGTTGGTAGGCGGCTGGGGGTGTTTTGTCTCTTAGGGTTTGAGAGTTTTTGGGTGTAGAATTGAAAAATGAAAGAAGGGAGGTGGGTTAGATTAGATGGGGGGTGTATTGGGCTTGGGTCAAGGGTTTTTGGGTTGGGTAGAATTGATTTGGGCTTGGTGTTAATTCAAGAATTGACCCAATTCCCAATTCGTTCCTCTATTTTTGTTCTCTTTTCTTGTACTAATTAATAAACTAAAAATGCTAAGATTAAATTATAAAACCTAAAATTATCTTAAAATACTAATTAACTACTAATAATAATTATCATATAAAATTAAATAACAATTAAAGCACAATCACGCAATTTGGACATTAAAGGCTAAAAATGCAAAAGACGCCTATTTTTGTGATTTTCATTTTGTAAAACGAACTTGATTATTTCTAATTGTAGAATTAAATCATACATGCAAGTGCGACATATTTTTGTATTTTTTATTAATTTAACAAATAAACATGCACAGATAAATGTAAATAATACAAGAAGATAACACAAAATTCACAATAATTGCAAACAAACAAAAATTGCTTTTATTTTGAATTTTTGGGTGTAGTTCATTTATAGGGAAAAAATCACGTGCTCACAGCTGCCCCTCTTTGCACGTAAACATGAAGAGTTTTCGTGCAAAGATAAAGTGAGTGGATACGAGCGATTTTTCCCGTTTGAGTACTCCGTGTGAAGCATTTTTTGAAGATTTGACCGAAGCTTTGCTTCAAAGGTTTCCTACATATCCCCAGCTAAAAGGGAATCAGGTCAATGTAGTTTGGGAAGTCTTGGTAGCTGAGACTATCGGGGAACTGTGGTTCTGATGTTATTGCTGTTGTATACTATTACTACTGTTTTACCGATCTCCTTATTACACCATGTCAAAGAGAAAAATCAAGAAGCTAGGCTAAACTACGGATCACAAGATCTTATCTATCTTTCACTTGTCATTGCTGCCTTGCTTTCTTGTCGACTTGTGTTTCCTCCGGTGCTTCTTTCTTCCTAAAACTACTGGGGATGACACTTACCTTTTGCTTTTTCCGAACATAAGCTCCATAATTTCGTTTTGTCTGCTGGGGATATTGCTTGCTTCATTTAATCTTTTTATGCTAGGGATTTTTGTTGTAACCCTTCGCATTACTGATTTCTCTTTTGATCTTGAGATGTATTCCTCTGTTCTGCAGGCGGGCTCCTGACTTCATCAGCAACATAAAGATAAATCAACCTCCATTCTCCAGGCGAGATCCTGACTCCATCAACTTAAAATAATAACAACCTCTGTTCTACAGGCGGGCTCCTGACATCTTCAACTTAAAATAATAAGAACCTCCTACAGGCGGGCTCCTGACTCGTTAACTTAAAATAATAACAACCTCCGTATTACAGGCGGGCTTCTGACTCCTTAAAATAAATACCTCTGTTATACAGGTGGGCTCCTGAATCTTCTAACTTAAAATAAATACCTCCGTTCTACAGGCGGGCACCTGACTCTTTTAACTTAAAATAAATACCTCCGTTCTAAAGGCGGGCCCCTGACTCCATTAACTTAAAATATAATAACCTCCATTTTACAGGTGGGCTCCTGACTCCTTCAACTTAAAATAAATACCTTCGTTCTACGGGCGGGCTCCTGACTCCTTCAACTTCAAATAAATACCTCCATTCTATAGGCGGGCTCCTGATATCCTCAACTTAAAATTAATACCTCCGTTCTACAGGCGGGCTCCCGACTTCAACAACTTAAAAATAACTCCGTTCTATGGGCGAGCTCCCGACTTCAACAACTTAATAATAACGCCTACATTCTACGGGCGAGCTCCCGACTTGAACAACTTAAAAATAACGCCTCCGTTCTACGGGCGGGCTCCCGACTTGAACAACTTAAGAATAACGCCTCCGTTCAACGGGCGGGCTTCCGAGTTCAACCACTTAAAAATAACGCCTCCATTCTACAGGCGGGCTTCCGAGTTCAACCACTTAAAAATAACGCCTCTGTTCAACGGGCGGGCTCCCGACTTCCACAACTTAACAATAACGCCTCCGTTCTACGTGCGGGCTCCTAACTTCAACAACTTAAAGGTAACGCGTCCGTTCTACGGGCAAGCTCCCGACGTCAACAACTTAAAAATAACGCCTCCGTTATACGGGCAGGCTCCCGACTTCAACAACTTAAAAATAACGCCTCCGTTCTATGGGCGGGCTCCCGACTTCAACCACTTAAAAATAACGCTCTATTCTACAGGCGGGCTCCTGACTTCAACAACTTAAAAATTACGCCTCTGTTTTACGGGCCGGAACCCGACTACAACAACTTAAAGATAATGCCTCCGTTCTACGGGCGAGCTCCCCACTTCAACAACTAAAAAATAATGCCTCCGTTCTACGGGCGGGATCCTGATTTTAACAACTTAAAAATAACGCCTCCATTCTACGGGCAGGCTCCCGACTTCAACAACTTAAAAATAACGCCTCCGTTCTACGTGCAAGCTCCCGACTTCAACAACTTAAAAGTAACGCCTCCAGTCTACGGGCGGGCTCCCGACTTTAACAAATTAAAAATAACGCCTCCGTTCTACAACAGGGCTCCCGACTTCAACAACTTAAAAATAACGCCTCCATTCTACGTGCGGCTCCCGACTTCAACAACTTAAATATAACGCTTCTGTTCTACGTGCGGGCTCCCAACTTCAACAACTTAAAAATAACGCCTCCGTTCTACGGGCATGCTCCCAACTTCAACAACTTAAAAATAACGCTTCCGTTCTACGGGCGGGCTCCTAACTTCAACAACTTAAAAATAATTCCTCCGTTCTACGGGCAGGCTCCCGATTTCAACAAATTAAAAATAACGCCTCCATTCTACGGGATGGCTCCCGATTTCAACAACATAAACATAACGCATCCGTTCTAAGGGCGGGCTCCCAACTCCAAGAACTTAAAAATAACGCCTCCGTTCTACGGGCGAGTTCCCGACTTCAACAAATTAATATAACGCATCTATTCTACGGGCGGGCTCCCGACTTCAACAACTTAATAATAATGCCTCCATTCTACGGGCGGGCTCCCGACTTCAACAACTTAAAAATAACGCCTCCATTCTACGGGCGGGCTCCCGACTTCAACGACTTAGAAATAACGCCTCCATTCTACGAAAGGGCTCCCGACTTCAACAACTTAAAGGTAACACCTCCGTTCTACGGGTGGTCTCCCGACTTCAACAACTTAAAAATAACGCCTCCGTTCTACGGGTGGGCTCCCGACTTCAATGACTTAAAAGGTTTCCTCATTCCTCCGAGAAAATTTTCAACAATGGCAGAAAATTTTCTGCCCCAGTTTTGGTGCTATTCCTTCTGGCGTGTCTTTCCGCCATCAATGATATTTCTTTGCCCTGCTTCAAATCAAAGAAAACTTTGTTAGTTCAAAATGTGGTGAGTGGTCGTGCCACTCCTGCTGAGGATGGTTTTTCTTCTCTCCTTTCCCTACCTTGCATTTCATTACGCTATCAAAACTTGCTGGGGAGGATATTATTTGCTGGGGATGATATTTCTGCTGGGGATCTCTTTTCTTTCCCTCGTGTTT
The DNA here is from genome assembly GCA_034376525.1 of Nicotiana benthamiana. Taxonomy (NCBI): domain Eukaryota; kingdom Viridiplantae; phylum Streptophyta; class Magnoliopsida; order Solanales; family Solanaceae; genus Nicotiana; species Nicotiana benthamiana. The sequence continues at coordinate 104,288,326 of CM067335.1, read as the reverse complement.
TTTTTCAATACTACTTCCTTTAAAATTTTATTTTTCTCTTAACACTGTTGGGGATAAAAAATGTCATCAGCTGGGGATAACGCTGTTGAGGATAACACTGATGGGGGATTTTCAATCCTTCAAAACTGGTGTTGCGTTGGGGATAAAATTGGTTCGAAGACCACTTCCTTTTTGATTTGTCTTATTTCCCTTCTTCCCCAAAGTGGATACCTGATTTTCAAAAAAAATTCAACATGAAAAGAAAATTTTCTGGCCCAGTTTGATAAACCTCCTTGCATCACGCTTCTCTGCCATTAATAACATTTCACGTCCTTGTTTCACATTAAAGAAAATTTGGGTCAGTTTAAACTGGGGTGGTTGGTTGTGATACTCCAGCTTGGATGATTTTCTTCTTATCTTTCCCATGCTCTGCGCTGTCCGACCATCTTGAAGCTGGGCTGATAACTTCTGATCTTCTTGACGATTTCTTATGCACAAACTTCTCACCATTATTTCCCATATGACCCCGTATCATTTCCGTATAGTTGATTTTCTTGAAGATTTTGCAATGTTTTGCTGATATACCACTTTCTCCAGGGATATCTCTCTACTTTCGTGGCACAGCTCGGGAACTGGCATTTCCCTGACCCTTGGGTCTCACATGAATTTCCCCAAATCATACCCATCGCTCTCTGCATTGTTCTTTTTTCACGGGTCTTGGCTTTGAGGTCTATAACCTTTGATTCCTGTGGGATATCCTTCTTGAAACTGGTCGGTCTTTTCGTCAATCTCATCTTGCTGGGGATATCCCGACACAGGCCTTGCGCTTGTTCCTTCCTGACTCATACCCCTTGGATGCTCCAGTTAGATCTCGTCTTGCCTAATTGGAAGCTGATGGCATATTTTCAAGTCATTTCTTACTTGTTTTGACCAAACAGACTCTACAGGGAATTTTTCTATGAAAGGAGAAAGATAAAAAGGAACAGAATAAAATACAAAGGAAAGATATGACTCTCTAACAAGAGAAATTATAAAATAAAAACTTATCAAACGCGGATACCGACTCTAATGGTCATAACATGCACATGTGACCTATCCTCCATCGTTAATCGTCTTTCAAGACCTTCTTTTGGTTATTCCCCATCTGATTCTCACCCTTATTCAACTTGTAGTGCCCTAAAGTTTTCACTGTCAAGCCTCTCTCATTTTGGATTTTTCTCTCAGCTTCCATCGCTTTTTGGTGCCTGTGAAGGTTTTCACCGGTAAGACTCTCTCATTTTATTTCTCAGCCTTCATCGCCTTATGGTGCCTGTGAAGGTTTTCACCGGTAAGACTCTCTCATTTTATTTCTCAGCGGGGGATTGGGGTGTTACCGATAAGACTCTCTCATGTATCTTCTCTACAGGGGACCAAAGTCTTTTCTGCTGGGGTCGGAGTCTTTTCTTCGGGATCAGAGTATTATGTTCTGATAAGACTCTCCCATTTGCCTAACTTGGCCTCTTTTGAAGACTGATTGGAAGGTCTTTATTTGGACCGTAATGTGGGATTTGGATAGGCTAGAAAGAAAGGGAATTAAGGGCTTAAAAAATGCATCAATTTAGGGTTCAACATTACAACCTTCGGAACTAAATTTGTTTATAATAAACACAACTTTTTCTCCAGTTTCTTGCTTGGAGATTTTCTTAATTTTTTGTTACACTATGACCAAGCCGTGAGGCACCTACGTATCCTCTTTGAGGAATCAGATCGAACGTAGTTCCCAATTCCTTGTTGTTACAGCCTTCCTTTTCACTCATTTCTTATCTTGTTTCTTTTCCATTTCTCGTTTCTCTTTTTTTGTGTTTTCTATTTTTGTTTTTTCTCTTTTTCTTTTTCTTATCTTTTTTGTTTGTGTTTCTACTCTTTGCTACTGCCTCCGAAAGAGGGGTATGAATGAAAAATTAAATAAGGCTCAAAGGGGTAACGAAGGATAAAGTGTTTAGGCAGCTGAACAAAATGCCTTCGTCATTCCAATCTTCAAACATACCAAGTACAAACAACACGATTATCAAACCGCCAATAACATTGGTAACATCTTTTGATTGCCCCTGATAACTATATCCACACATAACATTGTTGGGCAACACTCTCATTTTCATTACCATGGGCGACCCCATGTCAATTTGTCCAGCTTCCTTGACAGTTTTTTTTATGTTTTACTTGCCCCAGTTTCTCATGACTCGGGCTCCAAATAATCTCAAACCGTCCTTATTTACTTTAAATGTTCTGATCACCTCTCAATGGTTCTATGATTGACTTTTAAGATTAGGCCCAAACTGTGTGCGCATGTCATGTCACTAGAATCTGCGCTGAACAAAATGATAAAGGAACTAAACGAAAAGATGACTGGAAATAACAAAACACCAAATTTTGCATTATACTAATGGTGAAACGGTTCAAACAATCAAACAAACAAAACAAAATAAAGCATAACCCTGAAACAAAGCCTGGACAAAACTAAGCAAACCGCTATGACAAAATGAAAAAATAAGGAGGTTTGACACAAGACAATGTCCGGATTACAACCTTAAGAATAATCCGGATAACAGAAATGACAACAAAAATAAGCCACCAAAAGCTTCTCTCCTGCTAACCAAGGAATGGAGCATCCTTCCGCTTATCAAACACAACATCTTGGCCACTGAGCTTTGCATCTTCCATATCTTCCCCTTTAGTCAATATCCCAGGAGGATTCACATGCTTTTCACCACCGTCGGCGATCACAATCACTCTTTCGAGAATCATTCTTTCTATCTCTTTTTTCAACGAACGACAACTTCCAATGTTGTATCCTCGGACATGGAGTGGTATGTGCATCGTGCGGTAGGATCAAAACACCTTGCACGTGGATCTAGAGTATATCCGAGGAGCGGCTTAATCAGGCCAGTATGGTTTAGCCTTTCAAATAAGCTCGCATAGGATTCTCTGATCGGGGTGGGAGCCTTTTTTTCTCGTTTTAGCAACCTCTCGTTCCTAAATGCCTGACTTGGCTTAAAACCTGATCCAGGATTCTTCTTCTATGCTTGAGGGGGTGGGTAGGTTTTATGTGGAGCCGAGTATTGTGAAGTGGAAGTATGTCTTTGAGAATTGTGTGGGAAAAAGCGGTATCGAGGAGGGCTATGTGGCGTCCGAGGATACCCACGGGGATGATGTTTTGACTGAGGGCCTTTAGAAAGGACGACCACTGGGCCTTGTCACCGGAGGGGTTCAACAATGTCTTTTCTTTCCTTGGGAAGGCTATTGTGAGCAACTTGCTCACTCCATTTGAGCCAGAACTTCCCAAAATCTTCTTTAGGCTTTCCCCCCATCTGAGTTATGGAGGAGTGGTCCGAGATGATATCTGACGGATGAGTGACGGAGATACCGGTGGTGGCGGTATAGGTGCCTTTCCATCCCTCCATGCCTAATACATGTCTGCCACATGCCGTCTCAACATTTCACTTCTTCTTCTAACCCATTGTTCTGTTCAACCAGTTGTTGTTGGTCATCGATATCGACCCCCTCAATTCTGAGGTTCTATGATATTGTCCTTTGACTTTGTTTTGCGGGGAAGAGTTACCACAACCAACCACCTTTCTGATTTTGAGCACAACAAAGTGGAGCCATCACGTTAGTGTTAGGGCATTTGATAGATAGGTAAACATATGTCATGTATGCAATGCACCTAAGCAGTTAAACCATTCTATCATGCATTCGCTTCGATTACATGTGTCATTCCGGCTTATTGTGCCCTTTCGAAAACCTCCCTAACTTTTCTTTCATTTCTTATTCTCTTTCTGTTTTTCTATTATTCCCTTTTTTCTAGTGGGGGTCGAATCTTATAGAGATTGCCTACGTATCATGACCCCGAATGGATCAGACCTTGCGTAGTTCGGACATATGAAATTTTCACCCTCTGGTTCTAAAATATTTTTCATTGATTTTCAAATTTCTTTTGGTACATGATTTAAAAATAGGATCGCATAAAGGTAAATCGAACATTAATTAAGCCAAATTTTTACGATAAAAGAAAACCCACAAGACTGACGACATCAAATCGACTCGTACATACAGCAAAAGAGAAAAAAAGGACTAAAAACTGGGGAATGACATTGATCTCTGCCGTAAAATCCATCAGTGTTATCATAATCAAAGCTCTTGTTCTCGTGGTTGTTCCCCAACATTGCGGTATATTCTCTCCAAATCTGTAGATATATGATGAGCAACGCTCAATGATACATTTACAAAAATATTTCGTGTGTCATTCCCTGACCATTATAACATGCTCTTGAGGTTTAGGTGGATACTTTGAGGATTTTTCCTTTGACGTATTTCTGAGCAACGTGCAATTCTTGATTTTGATGACCACGGGTTTCTACTAGATCCAAGGCATCATGCTCGCGGTCCAGGGCCATATCCCTCTGGCGCCGAACTTCTAGTGATTCCTCCTTCAATTGATTGATCACATTGTGGTAGTGGTTTCTCTCCACTTCAAATTCCGCGATCATGTTCTTCTTGCTTCATTCACATTCCTCTACTTTGTCCTTCACACCCTTGTTAAATTGAGCTTCTCTATCTTCTTGTTTCTGAGCGGTTGCGACTAAGTTATTCTTGAATATGAGATTCGAGTACTAACCTCTTCTTTTCCCACAGAGCCTTCTATTTATCAAAAGCATCATACAACAGATCCCTGTCTACTTTAACAATGCCGAGCTCTTCTTGCAGTGCTCCAAGATCAGCTTCATAGCCCTGTTTTATTTCTTCCTCAGCTAACCCAACTCAGTTGCGAATTTCGGCCTCCCATTCCGGGGTGCTCCTTGCAACTGTCCTTGGTCTATCCATGAGAGCATCTTGATTGTAGAACCACTCAAGATAAGAAGGATTCACTTCACCCCTTTCTCGATCTGCCACCATAGTGCCACGCTCGAGTATTTTAGTGCCATTCCAAACACGTTGAGCATAATTTTCTCGAATGGAATCCTCTGATATTGCTTCCCGGATAAAATTTTCCATAGCTTCTACCAGGGGCACTATTTGTTTGTGACCCAACTAACGTAGAACTCTCATGGGAACATATGGTTGATAACCTCGAAGCCCCATCAAGATCATAAACGGATGGCTAGATGACATACTCTGCGGTGAATTAAGGATAAGGACGACGGAACAGATGATCCACGAACCATGATTGGAGTAGGATATTGCAACCCTCAAAGAAACTTTTTCCTTCCCAGCATTTGGTCAAAGTGCGGAAAATATCTGCTAACACCACTGGAAGAATGGAGGAATCCTTTCTTTTCATCATGGCCGTGACTACTCCAGACAACCGAATGTTGATCTTCCGATCTTCTCTCAAGAAGACCATACATCACAGAAAAGCTACATTGAATGCTTTCCGTCCATGACCTCGCCATGTGTGTAGGTCTTGTTTGTTAACTAGCTTCTTGCCGTATTCTAAGAATCCTCTTTCATGCCCAAATCTATCATACAAGAAATCCAGGCGGACTTGACCTTGCTACACGTGTTATCTCAGTGTGGCTGATCGACATTTGCTCGAGGAACTTAGTAGCAGTAACATCCCTGGGAGCCAAAAGTCTCTTTGTTCAACTTTTACCTCCCAGATCCATATATTCAGCGAATTCCTCCAAGGTATGAGTCATTTAAAACCCATTGAGACGAAACACATTATTCTATGGGCCCAGAAATAAACCAAATCTTCGAGGAGTTCCCGTTTGAGCTCAATCTCCATGATATTAACCAAGTCTTTCAAATTATCTTTGATAGTTCCTTGCTCAAGCCCATCCATGTTGTTCCACCACCGCTCCAATAACCTTGGCACCTTATCGACAATTTTAAATGGCGAGTGTTCTTCACTTCAGCCTCTTTTCAGGTCTCCCACTAATTGAATCCATATTGCGCCTATATGAATAAATTTATGAGATCGGGCCCAAATCTTAACTTCAAGAAAATGACACCAAACCCTTCCCAATTCACATGAATTTTGAGGCCAGGAAGATTATTTCACTAACACTTTACAAACTTGTTCATTAAAAAAAATTAAGCAGGTATTGTAAATACAGCCTTTCAGCGCCTCGGGGATGAAAATTTTAAGGTTGTAAGTCAACCGTCCAAAATCTAAAAATGATCGAAAGTGGCCGTTTATGCAAAGTCAGCCTTCCTCGTCCCCTTAGGGAACATTCGGCTATTTTTGGAAAAAGGCATCCCTCAATTATTTATGACTAAAAATTAAAATTTTTGGCATTTTGGGTTGTTTTTTGCGAAAGGATAGGTTGAACCCGATGAGGGTTGCCTACGTATTCCACATCCTGTGAGAATCAAACCGGCGTAGTTCGCCAAGGAGAACAAACTAAATTTGAAAACAAGACTCTCTTTTTTTCAAATAAATCAAACTAAAAACGACTCTATTTTTTTTTCATTTTTTTTCAAAATTTGATAGAGTTCCGCCACTATTTGGAAATTGATTTTCTAAAATATGTTATTAACACTCTACACTGCTAATGTTTTTTCTTTTTCTTTGTTTTTCCCAATTTTTCAGTATTCTAAGCCAGTCAGCATGCAGGTCAGAAGCAAATAAATGCAGAAACCAAACACGATGCAGCAGGATGGTCTTTTTACTTCAGGCTTGTCCTAGACGGACCCAAATCACTGTGTTGAGTCCCCTAAGTCAAATGCACATGATGCAAATAAACGTTCCTACTAGGGATCTGGCATGAAGTCTTGTCATACTAGGTTTTACTCCCTTGGGTGTGAGGAGTATCTAGACAGGCCATAAAATGAGCGGACAACTCGAGTTGGGAAGGGGTAGCGTACCGGGAGCAATGCTTTTCCGGCATTAGCTACTGGACCCTCCCCATTCTTAAATATGGAAGACTAATAGACCTTCACCGGGAGCTCAGGCCCACCGGCTTTATCTCAACAAAGAATGGGTCGCGTATCCGTGATTCTCGAAGTTGTATTCAGAAGACTCAGAGGGGGTGCGCAAGAAGACAATTTATAATACAGTTCAACTATATCAAAGCGGTAAAAATAGTATCTAGCACAATAAGAACAAATAATATAACAAAATCAGATAAAGCCAAACATAGCAATTTATCTAAGCTCAAATTTATAACCCTGAACCAATGGTTCTGGGTCATGTCCCCAGCAGAGACGTCAGAGCTGTCACACCTCCTATTTACGCCCCCGCGAGTATGCAATTTTTCCAGTTAAGGACAATCAAAACAAAATTATTTATTAAAGAAACAGAGTCGCCACTTGGGAGATTTATGGTATCCCAAGTCACCGGATTAATCCCGAATCGATGAAAAGAATGACTTTGTTTAACAGTCCGCGCACCAGACATCCGGATAAGGAATTCTGTTAACCCGGGAGAAGGTGTTAGGCATTTCCGAGTTCCGTGGTTCTAGCACAGTCGCTCAACTATCATATTTAGCTTATTTATGCGATTTTATTACATGAAGAACTTATGTGCCAATTTTACTTTTTGCCAATTTTATTTAATATATTTATTTGACAAAGTGAACGTCGTTTAAAGTGTGCTTTCGAATTGCGCCACCAGAGCCCGAAATCCTGGGCAAACTCTATCCAACGTTTTAGGACTTGAATTTGGGACGCATAAAATAACCACACGTATTTAAGAAGGTAATTTATTAAAATCGCGCCTAATAGAGTCTAGCGCATTGTAATCTTTTGGGAGGATCGTGAAATTCGCTAGACGACCCTTCCCAGTTTTTCTAAATATTTTTAAACATTTACTAAGGGCCCTGCAATTTATTTATTTGGACAGGCTCGCCTCATTTATTTTAAAAGGTCAATCTAAAGTGACTACATTTTTCCTATTAAGCATGTCTCTAAAATAAAAGAAAAAAAATTATAATTAATTACATGCTTAAAAACATAGTCAAACGTGGACCCTACAATCTACTTTCTTTTTACTTTAATCTTTATGCTCCCCACGAGTCTTGTCCCCTTTTTTTACTTTACATAATTATGTTTCCCACTATTTTTAAACAATTTTTTATTTTTCAATTCCAAAAATGCCCTCGAAATTATTGAAATTACCACTCTACCCCATCCCTTCAATCTGTACCAAAAATTTATCAACTGCCCAACATTGATATTTAAAAACACCAACTTACTACAGCTATAACCAAATTCCTAATAAAATTCAACAATTAATTCAAATTAGATGATGAACATTAAAGAACCAACTAAAAATTATTTTGAACAACATTCTTAACAAGCATACTTTTGGATTCAACAACAATAACAAAGTTGAACATAACAAACAAGTAGATTCCACGAACAAGAAAATAATCAAACATATACTAATTTTAGATTCGAAAATAACAAACAAAACACGGACAAAAATGAAACTTAAACCAACTAATCCGGATCGAAACCATGACGAACTCGAATGGAAACAAATCTGCCCGGAACTTTTGAAACCCAAAATAAACTCGAATCTGCCCGAAATCTCAACAACTATCTCGACAAACCTAAACCAACATGAACCAACAACGTGTTGGGACTCAAATGACAACCCAAACTTTCAAAACTGGACTGAACCTTTGGTTTATGACGGAGACAAGAAATGAGTAAAAAAAACAATTGGCTGGTTCACGACACTTCTCGTTGGAGATGGGGCAGTGAGGGCTGGGTGACGGATGACGTTCAGCTGAACTGGTTGGTGGTTATTTGACTGGTGAAGGAGACAGTAGACGTTTGGAGGCAGCAGTTCGTCGTGGAATGGACTGGTTGACGACGTGAAGCTGAAGGATGTTTGTTTGGTTTGGTTAGTGACGAGAAAGAAAAATTTGGATGAAAGTAGGTCGTTTGTTTGTTCGACGGTGGTCTGGAGCAGAAGCTGGACGATGAGCAGCTGTTGGAGCTTTTTTTTGTTGTTATGGCTGCTTCAGGTCGTTCATGGCGGGTGGTCGTGTGGATGGTTCCGGGGATGGACATGACTCGTGAGGGGTGGATTGTTTGGTTTTTCGGTGGTTTGGGGGGGGGGGGTCGTCTGGTGAACGGAGTGGGGTTATGGGGTTGTTTGATGAAGAAGAGAAGAGGGGGGTAGGGGTCGTTTGTTGGTAGGCAGCTGGGGGAGAATGTATTTTGTCTCTTAGGGTTTGAGAATTTTTGGGTGTAGAATTAAAAAAATGAAAGAAGGGAGGTGGGTTAGATCAGATGGTGGGTGTATTGGGCTTGGGTCAAGGGGTTTTGGGTTGGGTAGAATTGGTTTGGGCTTGTGGTTAATTCAAGATATGGCGCTATTCCAAATTTGTTCATCTATTTTTGTTCTCTTTTCTTGTACTAATTAATAAACTAAAAATGCTAAGATTAAATTATAAAATCAAAAATTATCTTAAAATACTAATTAACTCCTAATAATAATTATCATTTAAAATTAAATAACAATTAAAATACAATTACGCAATTTGGACACTAAAGGCTAAAAATACAAAAGACGCCTATTTTTGTGATTTTCCTTTTGTAAAATGAACATGAATATTTATTATTGTATAATTAAATCCTACATGAAAGTGAGACATATTTTTATATTTTTTATTAAAATTTAACAAATAAACATGCACAGATAAATGTAAATAATATAAGAAGATAACACAAAATTCACAACAATTGCAAACAAACAAAAATTGCTTTTATTTTGAATTTTTAGTAGTAGTTCATATATAGGGCAAAAATAATGTGCTCACAAGTAGCTCCAATCAGGTACATGTCAATGGAACAGTACAAGCGAGCTCGAGCAAGGTTCAGCAAATGGCTCCTGAGATGAATCTTAAAGATCCGCAAGGGAAGAGTGCAAATCCAACTGATAAGAGTAGAGCATGGGCGGGATTACTCCAGGATAACAAGCAAGCTGCGAAAGGTATGAATCTTAACTATGTTGCCCCAACTATGAAAGATGGAGAAATAGTTGTTCAGATACAGGAGGAAGACATAGTGGATGAGAATGAAAAATGGAGGAGAGTTGTAATATTGTACGTAGTGGGAAATACAGTCAATTGGTGCCGTTGAAAGGTCCATTACCAATCAGTGTGTAAGTATACAGAAACCACAGGTGTATGCACATAATGAGAAATATTTCATTGTGTTACTTAATTCGAATGAGGACAAGGAGAGTGTGCTTAGAAATAGTCCTTACACACTTAACAGTAGACCAGTCATTATGAGGAAATGGACAGAGAACTTCGACTTCAATAAAGAAGTTCTGAGGACCATTCCTCTATGGATTAAACTGCCAAATATTCCACTGAATTTCAGGAGCAACCAAGCACTAAGTAAAATAGGGAGTGGATTGGGGAAACCAATATATGCTGATGCATGTACAACAATTACACAAAGAATATCAATGCAAGGATGCTAATAGAGATGTATGTTACTAGACCTTTACTAGAGAAGATAAAGCTTTGTGATCCAAAAGGGAATACAATGGAACAATTAGTGCACTATGACTGGAAGCCAATTTACTGTCAAAAATGTTGCCAACTTGGTCATTCATGCAAGGACCAAAGGAAATTGAGGCAGGAAGAAGGGAAGAAGAATGGGGAAGGAAATTAAATGCATGAATGGAGGAAAGTTAGAATCCTTGATCCAAAGATTGATAAAATTGATGAGCAAGGAAGATTTAATGAACAGCTAGAGGTAGAAAGTGGTGTGCAAAAGAACAAACCAGAGGTTGAGAACCAATGGCAAGTTGCAAGAGGAAGATCAGCTACCAAGACCTGCTCAGATGTGATGAAGGAAAATGAAGTGAACATTGGCAATGCATTTAAAGCTCTTATTGACACAGCTCAAAGGATTGTTCAGATGTCTAAAAGTCAAGGTGTAAAGGGTATGCAGGGCAAGGAACATAGGGGTGGACCTACAACATTAATTATTGCATCATGATGAACTCTGTCTCATGGAATGTAAGGGGTCTGAATAACGTATATAAACAAAAAGAACTGATAAAATTCTGTAGAAGTAATAATGTAGTAGTGATAGCAATAATTGAATATAGAGTGAAGCAAAATAATGCCAGCTCTGTGTTGCAGAATACTTTGGATAAGTGGAAATGGGTTGACAATTATAAGGAGGCGCCTGGAGGAAAATTTGGGTAGCATGGGATTCTAATGTGGTAGAATATACAGTTAGCAGAACACATGACCAATTCATTTTGGGTAATGTGCAGTTCAATATATGCACAGTTTATGGGAAGCATACAATACAAGATAGGAAGAGCCTATGGGAGGAGTTGATAATATCAATGAATAGTATTAGAAGTCCATGCCTGATTATGGGAGACTTTAATACGATATTAGATAGTGAAGATAGATTCAATGGAACCCCTGTGCATGAGGCTGAAATAAGGGAATTCAAAAAATTCTTGGTGGATGCAAATGTAGCTGAATTGAAGACAGTGGGAAGAAGATACACATGGACAAATAACCATGTGCATAGTAGAATGGATAGAATTCTGGTAAATGCTGAATGGCTTCAAAAGTGGCCTAATATGGAGGGAATGATAATGAACCCTGGATTATCAGATCATTGCATTGAGTGTGAAGTTTGAAATAAGTGAACAACCAGGGGGGAAACCTTTCAAATTCTTGAACTGCTTAGTAAAACTGCAGTCCTTTGAAAACACAGTTCAGTGGGTATGGGAGCATGGGAAGAGCAGACAAACAATGATGATAATGTAGAATAAGCTAAAGAGACTGAAAGGATTACTAGAGCATCTAAACAAAGAAGAACTTAGTGGCATTGGGAACAAGATACAAGAGGCTAGAGATAAGCTAGAAAGTATACAAAATCAGATGAGCAAGCCTGATCATGATGAGAACTATATTGAGCTAGAAAGAACTACTAAAGGGGAACTTGAGAAATGGCTAATGGTGGAGGAAAGTATTGCAAAGAAGAAATCCAGAATTCAATGGCTCAACCTGGGAGATAATAACACAGCTTTTTGTCATGTTTGTGTGAAAAGTAGACAAGCAAGGAATAACATTGGAAGACTAACAGATAGTAAAGGAGATATAATTCAGAGACTAGAAGAGGTAAAGGCAGAAATCCTCAAATTCTATAGGGACCTTCTAGGCACAGCAGCTACGCAACTATGATTGAATTTGAAATAATGAAGAAGGGAAATGTGTCGAACATGAGCCAACAACTACAACTAATCAAGCCAGTTAGCAGGGAAGAAGTGAAGCAGGCACTCATGGGCATAGATGATAACAAGGCTCCAGGTTGTGATGGATACAATTCATACTTTTTCAAAAAAACATGGCACATTGTGAGAGAGGAAATAACCATGGCAGTGCAGGAATTCTTTGAAAATGCTGAAATGTGTAAGGCCATCAATTGCACAACAATCACACTGATTCCAAAAGTCCAAAACCCAACAACATAAACGATTTTAGGACTATATCATGATGTACAGTGTTATACAAAATCATATCCAAAGTGATAACAACAAGAATGCAAGGAGTAATGGATATACTGGTGGATAACTTCAAAGCTGCATTTGTTCCTGAGAGGCTGATTACTGACAATATAATGAGCTATGAACTAGTGAAAGGTTATGGAAGGAAGAATACATCCCGTAGAAGTATGCTCAAGATTGACATACAAAAAGCATATGACTCTGTGGAGTGGAGATACATTTAGCAGGTATTGAGGACTTTGAATTTCCCTGAATTATTTGTAAAATGGATCATGGTTTGCATCAGTACAGTGTCATATTCAGTCCTCATAAATGGGATACCCACAGACCTTTTGAAGCAAAGAAGGGGCTAAGACAGGGTGATCCATTGTTACCCTTCCTATTTGTCTTGGTTGTGGAATATTTAAGCAGATCTTTGAAGAACCTAATAGAGGACAGGAAGTTCAAGTATCACCCCAGATGTGCCAAGTTCAATTTAGTACAATTGGGATTTGCATAGGACATCTTGTTGTTTTGTAGAGGGGAAGTACAATCAGTGCAGATACTACATCAGCATTTTCAAAAGTTTTCAGCAGCATCAGGATTAATTGCCAATCCAAGTAAGAGTAGCATCTATTTTGGAGGGGTCAATCAGGTTATACAAAACCAAATCATGGAGGTACTGGGATATACCAAAGGAGAAAAATCATTCAGATACTTAGGGGTTCCTTTGAGTATTAAGAGACTTTCAGCAATCCAATGTGAGCAACTAATTGAGAAAATGCTGCATAGAATTCAGAATTGGACAACAAAATACTTGTCATATGCTGGCAGAACAGTACTAGTAAAGAGTGTATTGTTTGCCATCCTGACTTTCTGGTCACAGATCTTCATATTGCCTAAAAAAGTCATCTAGATCATAGAGACTATTTGTAGGAGGTTTCTATGGGCAGGAGATGCTGAGCCAACAAAGAAAGCCTTGATTGCTTGGGAGAGGTGATGTGCCCCTAAGGCTGCAGGGGGATTAATTTCATAGATGTGGAACTGTAGAATAAGGCTGCAATCTGCAAACTGCTATGGAACATAAGCACTAGGAAGGAGAAATTGTGGGTTCATTGGGTGCATACTTATTATGTTAAAGGACAACCGGTGTGGAATGTATAACCAAAGACTGCCTCTTAGGCAATACAGAAGATTTTCCAAGCCAAAAAATTCTTTACAAAAGTTGGAATGAGTGAAGCTGATGTCCAACAAATGACAAAGTGCTCCACTAGAAGAATTTACAAAGCATTGCAAGGAGAGTACCAGAAAGTAACATGGATAAGGCTAGTATGCAACAATCAAGGGCAACCCAAATGGATATCCATACTGAGGCTAGCACTGCAGCAAAGGTTAGCTACCAAAGATAGGCTGCTACGATGGTGGATAGATGTGGATCAAACATGTCTACTGTGCAACAAGGCGAATGAGACAATACAACACCTATTTTTCCAATGTGAATATACATGGAAGATATGGGATGGACTACTAAGATGGCAAGGAATCCAAAGAACACATAGAAGCTGGCAAGATGAGATCGCATGGATGGAGAATATGGCAAAGGGCAAGAGTGAAAGAGTAGCTATCTGCAGGTTAACATTAGCAGCTGCAATATACCAATGCTGGCAGGAAAGGAACTACACAACCTTTTAGAAGAAGAGAAGAACCACGACTAATCTAGTTAAGCTAATTGTACAAGAAGTCCATGTAAGGGCAGCTAGATTCCCATACGTAGATAAGGTGATAACTACTTTGAATTGGTACCATGTTGATAGTTAAAATCAGAAAAGTAGAGGAGATATAGGAATAGATAGGAGAATATAACACTAGATGTCACTATACTGGGGCTGCATGTCCAGTTGGTGATAGGCTAGGATAAATTTTGTAATAGTTAGAATTGAGTTGTACAGATTTTACTTGGTAATAAAGTTATAATTACCAAAAAAAATTGCACTGGAACTTACTATTATTACGTTGGAATTTAACATATTGTAAACTATTTTAGTTTTTTTTTTAGTTTTGAAATTGTATTATATTCATGGTTCCAATTTACTTGTTTTAGTAGTATTGTCTCACATTGCATGTTGTTCATTTTTTAGTGAGAATTGATAGATTAGTTTTTTCAAATATTTGAATAATATTATGATATTATATTTATAAATATTAATTTATTTTATCAAACATGAATTCTATAATGTTCTTACAAAACATATATTTTTTTATTTTTTTAAGTATCTAAACTAAAAATTATTAATTTAAAAAATACTCATATAAAAATTATTTTTACAATATTTAGTTATAAATATATTATTATTAAATTAATGTGTATTCATGAAAAATATACATCTTAAATACAAAATATAATATCATTTATACTTATAAAAATTGATAGGCATATATTTATTATATTAACTTTTAAGTTTTTTTGGTAATTAAACCTTTATATTAATCATCAAAGTAATATTTACAAAACAGTAGGTCATCTCAACCTAACTTACATCCTGATTTCAATCACCTATCCTCTATCAAAAAAATCTAGCAGCTAAATCTTTAGTACTTACATTTTACTAGTATAACCCTCAGCTCTCATACTACATACACAAGATACCTTCTTTGCTAGTATATCCCATGTTGTAGCTGGTTTTTCAAAGATTCATGCATTTCTTTCTATCAATAGAGTATACACAAATTCTGCAACTATCAATTTGAGAATTCTAGCCATTTGTGATCTTCCTTTCGTCTTCTGTGTTATCCATTGCTGCCATCCTGTCCATGAAGGTAAGTTAACTTGAATTTGGATCCATTGCATTAGCCTGCTCCACATATCGCTTCCATACATACATTCCGCAAACAGGTGCTCTTTTGTTTCTAGAGTTTGTTTGCAAAAACAGCATAAGTCATCAATTTAGAGCTTCTATTTCTTCAATCTATCTGCAGTTTGTAGTCTACCATGCATCAGCAACCATAGTATAAATGTTGCTTTTGGTCTAGCTTAATTCTGGTACATTAGTCACTTCCATGCTACCTTTGGCATCACCCCTATCAGCTGCATGTATACCTGCTTGATCATCTTTTTCTATTTGTCTTGATTTCCTGTAATCCCTGCCAGATTAGTTCGTGCCTCAAATATTTTCTTCAGCATCCATGATGATTGTTGTAGTACTCCCATGGTGTGAAAAACATGGTCTTTAATGTAATAACTATGGATCCATTTGATCCACAGTTTATCTTTCTTATTTGCCAGCTCCCAGGTATATTTTGTTATTGCAGCTTTGTTCAACAGTGCTAGGTTAACCATATTTAGTCCCATGTAGCTTTTGGTGCACACATCCTCTCATAAGATACAAATATTTTTTTTGTTATTACATTCTCCCCTGGCCAAACATAACAATTGCAATAAGCCTCAATTGTCTTGACCACTTTAGTTGGCATGATAAAAATTTGTGCCCAGTATGCTTGGATACCAAAATGACATGCTGAACCAATTGGATTCTTCCTGCATATGGCAACTTCTTAGTTGTCCAAGATGAAATTTTTGCCTCTATTTTGTCGATGAGGGGTTACCATTGCAAGATTGAAAGTTTCTTGGAGTCAAGGGGAATGCATAATTATTTGAAAGGCAATGCTCCTCGACTGTATCCCAACTTCCTCTGGATCTCCTTTTGTGCCTCTTCACTGACTCCTCCAAAATAGATAGAGCTTTTTGCTAGATTAGCTCTAAGTCCTGAGGCTGCTGAGAAGGTTGGAATCTATCATCAATATAGCTTACTGAAGTTACATCTCCTCTTGCAAAGATCAGAGGTCATCTGTAAAACCCAAGTGAGTTAGATTCAATCTTGCACACAAGGATGGTAATGGTATGCTTTCTCCCGTTTTAAACTTTTTAAACTTCTGCTGAGATATTCTATAGTTATAGCAAATAAAAAGGGTGACATAAGATCCCTTTGTCTTAGTCCCCTGGCTGCATCAAAAGGCTTTGTTGTTTCACCATTAACGAGGATGGTATAGTTCACTGTTGTCACACATTCCATGGTCCAGTTTATGAATCTAGTAGGAAATCCCAGAGCTTCCAACATTTGATGCAAATATTAACTTTTAAGTTTTGATAATTGCTTAATTTAAAATTTAATCTAACTGTGTAATTACACTTCTGCAACCAAACAGTAAACTTGTAATTATATTGTAATTCCACTATGACAAACAAATAGATCGTCGTAATAATACAACTGTGTAATTACTAAGCTATGTAATTACTACGGTAGTAATTACACCAATTCCAACTACATGATAAATTTCACCTTGAAGAATATATGATCCAGTATAGTCCCACTTAGTGAGGTCTGCAGAGGGTAGTGTGTACGCAGGTATTACCCCGTATTACCCCTACCCTAGGGTAAAGAAACTGTTTCCAAATAGTCCTCGGCACCCTTCCCTCCAAGAACTTCCACCTTGCTCTTAAGGAGACTCGAACTCACAACCTCATGATTGAAAGTGGAAGTACTTACCATAAGAGCAACCCCTTAAAACCACTTAAGTATTGTGTTCACTATTGCATATTCTTGTTCCTTTTTCTTTTGGTGGCAACGACAGCTAAATTTTTGAGGGGGAAACTGATTCTGGATTTTTTTAGTTTCTCGTTTTTCATGTTTATGAGTCATTAACACTGAACTCATTTGAATATGCCCACTTAAGCACGTGTCATATCACAATAATATATAGAGCAGAGTAATTACAAAAGGTTCATATAAACATCTAACTAATGTATAACTGAAGCATTACTTGAATAACAAACACCTAACATTCCCTGCACCATTCTTGCCATTTTATCAATCTGTTCTGGGGAAGACAAAGTTCATTTGTCTAGAGAACCCGTCAAAATCTATTAACATTGCAAGATACTTTACCAGATGGTACAACAATAAAAACGCGTTTCGGAACATATTTTGCCGAGTAGCATTAAAAAACAGTTGCTGAACTGTACTCAAGATGTGGGGACAAACCAAAAAAGAAAACACTGAACTTTAAAGAGCCCGAAACTTTTTTGATACTTCTTTGCACAAAAATTACCTTTTTAATGCTAAAAAAAAGTTACATAACTAGGTAATTCGCAGTAGTATATCGCGAATTACTTTAACGGCTGTGTATTACTACAAATTATCTAGTTATGTTTTTAGCATTAAAAAGGGGCTTTTTGTCCAAAAAAGCATCAAAAAAGCTTCGGACTCGACCTTTAAAGAGCACAAATGGGTTTTCCCCTTATTACTTTCCGAGATCAAATGCCTTTAGATTCAAAGGAATCCCTCTTGAATCAGCTATATCAGCTTCCAATATGCAACACAAGTTATACGCAAAGGAACTCCCAGTAACAGGGCGAGCTGGACAAAAGAAATTACCTTTCATATAAAGAATTTCCGGTTCTAACACAGCAAGTTTTTCAGCTGTTAGGTCTTTAAGAATGCCTTCATGGCTGTTGTATGTTGCAGTAATAGCAAAATTTGGATAACAAAAGGGAAGTTATGCCTCATTTGATCCATTAGAAAATACGCAAAAGATGAGCTAAGTCAAGGCAAAGGTTTTCAAAGTTAGACTTCCCTTCGGTAGTTAACTTAAACAAACAGAAACAGGAGGTTGAAAGCCTGAGATGGAACAGGGAAAAAGGAAGTATACTCACCCAAAAATAAAACGAAGGAAAAGGGACTTTCTGACCAGCATAATGTTAAGAGAGGATGATAAATGGAGCTGAGAAAGAGATTCTTTTTATCGGGCTGAGAAAGATATATTATAACCTTCTCCTGACCTTGGTTTTGCCCAAAGTTCTTGAAAGTAGCCTTCCCCTTTCAATTGATATTCTTCCAACATCTCTAATCTAACTGAAGACTTACATATAGTCCTATCACAGAAAAATAACTCCACATGAAACTAAGTTCACTTCAGTTCAATTCTTCATGGGTCCAAATACCTACCTCAACAACATTAGCGAGTACTTCTTAGGGATAAACTTAGGGATCGTTTGGTATGAGGTATAAGAAGGCATATGTGTGGTATAAAAATTTAATACCCCCTTAATATTCTGTTTGGCTAACAAACCAGGTATAAGTTATCTCGGTGTTAATTTAACATTGGGATAACTTATACCTTATAGAATTTAAGGTAATTAGCACTGGTATAACTTATACCATTCATCTTAGAAATTATTCAATTGTCATTCTTGATACAACATACCAAACAATGAATAAACAACAATCCTAGCATAACTTATCCCAATATAACTTATACCGGCATAACTTATACCAGTGCAAATCTTATCCCAACCAAACGACCTCTTACAGTTTATTCTACAACATATTTAGCCTCAATGGTTTGTTGAAACAGCTATTCCTATTCCCTAATAAATCACAATATCAACAGTAACAAACTTCTGCAAAAGAGACTGCTAAATTCTAGTGATTATACACCAAACATTGCAGTACCAGTCAAATCCGAATCAAGGTACTCACGCAGTCACACAGCCGACAATTTGAAGAACTTATCCAGATCCATATACACAGTTACACACACACTCTGGAATCCAAAGAACTACAGAAATTTCCGGCCAACAATGTCATAAGGGCATACATAACATTACAAGCTATTCACCAGGCAAATAAAAACCACAATCTCTAATCTATCTAACAAAGTAATTGTTTATCTTCAGTTTAGCTAACAAAATCATTCAAGTCAGAAAAAGGTTAAGACTTTGTATCGATGCTTCCAAATACAAAACTTAGGAGTATCAACGAAAGAACAATAATAATACACGGCAGTGCCTTTTATCAAATTGGATATTAGATGCTATAAAAATACAAAACCCTAGGGCTTTCTACAAAATACCATTCATAATTCAAGGGATTCACATCGAACACTGCTGAACTCTTGAACGTTCATAAAATTATTCTATTGTTTAATCAAAAGGGATTATAAATGACGAAATTCAAGTTACTACTTCAATTCCATAACGCTCTTCGCCTTGGGGGCATAGAGGGAGTAAACTACGGCCTGCCTCTTGGCGACCTCGAGCTGGGACCTACCTTCGGAGAAAGCAGCTGCGACCTTTGAGGGATCCGAGAGGTCTTTGTTCTGCCGAAACCCATCGATTGTCCGGCGCTTAGTGTATTCCCGGATGTTGTAATCGGGGAACTGACGCGCCGTCTTCAGAAGTGAACGGAAAAGGGTAAGAACTTCCCCGCGTGACGGCGATGCCATCTTTTTTTCGAGAGAATTAACTAAAGGTTTTCAGATTCAGGCCTACAATTGTGTTGCCGACGCGGCGTAGCGGTTTATCTAGAAAAGTCTCGGGTTTTAACACCTAAACTAGTATAGTACCCGTCAAGGAAAATACAAAGAAAAAAATATAATAAATTAATAACTTACTTGCTTAACCACCTCATA
Source organism: Nicotiana benthamiana (assembly GCA_034376525.1). NCBI lineage: Eukaryota > Viridiplantae > Streptophyta > Magnoliopsida > Solanales > Solanaceae > Nicotiana > Nicotiana benthamiana. Next base: position 104,268,420 of record CM067335.1, on the reverse strand, counting down.
TTTATATAACTTGATCAATCGTAAAATTTAACTCATTTGATCTATTAAAGTTTATAATAAGGAAGTAAGGTAGAAAAAATTATTTTAACTACCCTAAATTGTCGTAAGATCTTGTGTTATGTGCAATGAGATTCAATTTTAACTTAACTTACTATAATTATATGATTTAGTTATGTATGCATTATAATAATGACTAAGTAACAGAAGTGTATGTGTAATCACATATAATGTATTTAATAATTTTTATAAACGCTTGGTGTTATTACCGTGATATACATATAGTGTAAAGTATCAATAACATAAGTGCTTTAATCCCTCTTGCTTCTTCCTCCAAAGAAAGCATGCATTAAATCCTAGAACATAAGCCAGGGAAGATGGTCATTGCAAAAAATGGTTCTCTTACCTTGTGATAGACTTTGAAGAAGCCCATCATATCCCTAAAAATACAAATTCCCTCTATAGATAAACCTAACCTCTTAGCTTTTTAGAGTATTTTTTGTTAAGATTGCACTTTTCTTCTTTTCCTATAATTGAATACATAAATAAAGCTCTTTGAGGAGGAAAAAAGTAGCGGAATAACTTGGATACAATGGACCTTCCTTAGAGGTGTTCTTCTAGAAACCGCAATCTTCTTTGGATCAGAATAATAAACTATCTGATTTCCTCTACAAACTACATGCTTCCTTGGCTTAATTTCAGTTTTTAGAACTCTAAGCCGGAGAAAAAGCCGAAAGCAATCAAAAATTAAATAAAATTACCTTAATTTGCTTTATTTTTCCATGTGTGTTCAACATAAAAACTATATATAGCTTCATCAATAATATACCAAATCATCCGCCCATCCCCAATTGATATAGTTCAAACATCTAGGTTATGAGTCTCCTTAATAATCTAAAAATTCTATGAAATGCTAAAATTTATTTTTTCTTTAAAAAGCAAATATAACATACAAAAAAAATACTATATAAGAGAACGACACACCTAAAGAAACTAAAATAGGAAAATAAACAAAAAGAAGAAATACATATCTTTCTATAGTTCTTGTCAACAATATAAAAATGATTGCAGTGCAGGCAATTACTTGGTTGGCCGATCCAAATTATGCTAGAAACAAACTCTATGCATAGCGCATAAAACCTTTTGAGTAACGATATTTATAGCTTGTAGAAACTAATACGTATTATTCAAACTAATTGATAAAAGAAACAGTCACGAATAGAAAATGAACAGACATAACATTAGAAATCAATTAAGTATATCAGTTTAATCTTTTCAAATGCCATCTTGAATGCATGGATTATAGTAGCACATTAGTGGAAAATGATTGTTAAAGGAAAAAAGGAAAAAAAATGAGAACAGCATCCTTTTCTTTTTTTATAGCTTTTGGTAGTAATATGATTCAAATGTCTTACATAAAATAAAATACGAAAATAGCTGTTTTAACACTAACCAACAAAGTGATACCAAATAGTGTGTACATAGAGCTACACACTATTTTGATACCAAAAATTTTATTAGTTAACTTTGATATCTTCTAAGGAAGCCCTAATCTCTGTTATAGATGGATAGAGCTACTCCCCCAGCACTGCAGAAAAGATTACATTTGAGGAAAAAATATTTTGTAAATGGGTTAGGACAATATTCCTAATCATACCAAAATTGGAGTAAAGCATAAATAAACACGTAACATTACAATCAAATAGGTACAAAACAAATAAAGGATTAACTTTGTCAAAGCTAATTTTGAGACTTTCAACTCCTTGAATAACTGTTTCAGTTGCCGATATTTATCTCCATAAACACGATATATACATATTGTTCAGACCAGCCTGCGAGAAAATATGGAAAAAAACAATCATGCAACTTATCATATCTTGCGTTCAAATGAACTACTAACAGATAAAGGATGACAGCAGCAAGTACAAGAATTAACAATACCTGGGACATGCCTGATGTATGTTTCGTACGAGAATTGGTTCTACAAAGATGGTGCCATAGATTTCATATACCATTTTTAGGTAAGCCATAGTTTAGAGATGCCATCAACCAAGAAAAATAAAGCAAATACTTTAAAATCAAACCATAAGACAGAATATATATTTCGTCAACTAAAAGTAAAAACACTTGATGAGATTCCAAAATAATTCAACAGTAAATCAGAAAAGGCTCATGCCCCTTACCGATTCATATTTAGATGTTGAGTAACTGGTAATAGATTTGCCCATAAGTTCAAATAAAAAGTCTGTCTTTTGCATATTTCAAAATCTTGATTGTGGGAACCAGCTTGAGCAGAGTAATTACAATTTTGTAGTTTCTAACTATATGTTCTTCATGACAAGAGGGGTTGCTCTGATGGTAAGCAACCCCCACTTCCAACCGAGAGGTTGTGAGTTCGAGTCTCCCCAAGAGCAAGGTGGGAAGTTCTTGGAGGGAAGGATGCCGGGGGTCTATTTGGAAACAGCATCTGTACCCCATGGTAGGGGTAAGGTCTGCATACATACTACCCTCCCCAGACCCCACTAAGTGGGATTGTACTGGGTTGTTGTTGTAAATATATGTTCTTCCTTTTTGTTTAAAAAAGAACATTATACGCCCAAAAACCAAACTACGGTTAAGGGTCAGATTTGCCCTTGTACTATTCAAAATAAGCTACATTTATCCTCCGGTTGAATTCTTTAACAAATATACCCCCATTGTTACACTTTCGGGCCACATTTACGCTTCCACCGTTAAAACTTGTTTCCTCAAAATTTTTAAACACGTAGCATTCTCCCATTGGTCCAGATTAGCCCACCCATTGAATTCTTTAAACCCGACCTATCCGAAGACAAAACCCGCCCCGATCCCCAGTACAGATGAGATGCCAACAGCAAAACAGAAGTAAAGCTACTGAAATCGGATTGAATAAATCGCAACGAAACCTCGAACAAGACTCAGCGGAACCTCGAACGACATCGAATCTCGACAGCGAAGAAGCCGAACTGTAGTTCGTACTTGAAAGATTTTAGAGCTATTTTTGAGGTATTGTTTCGCTGCATTTTCAGACCTTTTCGGGGTGGTTTGCGGCTGTCAGCCCCATGTCCGGCGAATTGGGTGGTGAAGGCGGTATGTGTATATATTTTCCGGCGTGTTCACCACTGACCGATGAGAGGAGGAGCTGAAGAAGCAGCGATGGCTTCTGCTTTTGGACGGGTCTCTAGGGTCCTAGGTTCTTTCTTGAAGAAGAAGAAGAAGCTATGGTTTGTTTTGAGAGGTTCCGTCGACTGGGGTGGGAAGCTATGGAGATTGGGGGACTTAAGGTTTTTGTTGGAGAGAAAAGGGTGGTCGTTGGCGGAACCGCGGCTGTTTCGAGGAATTGTCGCCGGATTTTCGGCGAGCTGGGTTGGGTTCTGTAAGTGATGGAGACGTGAGCTGCTGGTGGTTGGCGTGGAGCTGGGGGTCGGGGCGGGTTGTGTCTTCGGGTCGGTCGGGTTTAAAGAATTCAATGGGTGGGCTAATCTGGACCAATGGGAGAATGCCACGTGTTTAAAAATTTTGAGGAAACAAGTTTTAACGGTGGAAGGGTAAATGTGGCCCGAAAGTGTAACTGTGGGGGTATATTTGTTAAAGAATTCAAACGGAAGATAAATGTAGCTTATTTTGAATAGTACAAAGGCAAATCTGACCCTTAACCGACCAAACTATGTCATGGTTTGCACAAATAAGAATTGAAACATATGCTATTTTGACATCCAATTTTTCAATCGGAGAGGCTGGACAGCTCTAAAGTCCTTGTACTTTGCTTTCTCTGTCCTAAAACACTACTATACGGAGCCTATAAATTTATCATTAAAAGAACACTAGCTATTACCTCAACAATATCCAGAAAGGACATAGATTTGCCTATCATAGCATGACACATAATTAATAACCAAACATTTGACATCCAAAGGAGAATATATATTTCGTCAACTATATCTAGAGATAGAAACAGAAGTTCCTCAACTATATCCTTGGGATTTTATAATTGGTGTATTCTAAGCTTCCATGTGGTGCAAGAACCAAGAAGAAAAGCTAATAACCTGTAAAGCCACAAGATCATGATAACAACGTTCAAATGCTGATCATTAACTAATATGTATAAATGAATTGACTAAACTAAACTTGTAATATAAAACTAAACTGTATGCAGAAATGCATTGACGAAGAGCACTTTCAGCCTCAGAGCTATAAGGTTCCTGGTTCAGTAGAAGATGCAGTCAAAAGTAAAGGTGACAAACGGTTCAACCGGTCCGGTCCGGTCCGGGTCGTGATCTTTTCGACCCGTCCGGATTCTGGTCCGGGCCGGGTTGAACAGAACCGATTTTTTAACGGGCCGGGTTTGTTCGGGTTAAAATTTAACCATACGGCTTACGGGTTGAAGGGGGCCGGGCGGGTTTAGTATATTTTCAATTTTTTTTTGAAATTAAGTATAACTATTAAGTTATAATTATATTAATACTTTGTAATAATTGAATGAATACAAGTAAGATAGGAAAAAATTGCACTTATTGCAAGTGATACTTTATTTCTCAATTTCAAATTAATAAGTAGAAAATGAAATGTTTACATTTTTTCTAACAAGTAAACTAGTGAAGTAATAATTTCAAATGTTTTGCATCGCCTTAGCAGGTTCATCAAAATCAATATGAACTGATTGACCTTCTTCTTGGGAGTTAAATTCCGATGGGTTTCCATGGGTTAATATATCTCCAAGTTCTTCGTCTTCTGGGCTATCAACATCTTCCTTTCCTTGATTTCTTCATTTCGATCTAATCCAATCTCTGAAACATACTAAAACTTCCAAAGCATTGCTTCCCAATGAGTGGCGGGTGTCTCCAAGTTGTTGTCTTGCTTGACTAAATGCACTCTCCGATGCAACAGTAGAAATTGGCACATGCAGCACGTCACGAGCCATAGCGAAAAGAACAGGAAATTGCTTTTCATTTTCATGCCATCATCGCAACGGTGAAAAGTCCTTTGTGCGAGGCTCCTTTTGCTTCTGCAAGTAGAATTGAAGCTCATCAATATTCCTGCTACTGGTTTAAGTGTTAGAAAATGTAGAAAAAATATTAAAACTATCAAGGCCTTCATCATCCACATTAGCAGAACTGCTACATTGCATAGCGGGATTAACATTGCCAGAAGCACGAGCAGTATTATCACATTCATTTGCATAATAATTATATAGTTGTTGTAAATATTCATTTAGTTTGTTCATAGAATCATATAAATTTGGGGTTTCAGATTCTCCAATCTCCATATAAGTATATAAAGCATTCATTAGTTTGTGACAATCAGACATTTTAATAGAAGGATTTAAAACTACACCAATTAAGTAAATTGGAGGAATTGGAAAAAATATTTTTTGAATTTCGCTTGCATTTTTTCAACAACATCCATATATTTTTCTTTCTTCTTAAATTCATATAATAGCAAAGAAATTTCAGCTATATGTACTAAAGCCATAGTAACAGTTGGGTAATATGCGCCAGAAAACACAACAGTAGCAGTATAAAATTTATGTAAAAAATTAACAACATCATTAATGACCTCCCAAGTATCACTTGTTAACATACGCCTAGGATCAGTACAATGTGCATTAGCAACTTCAGTTATAGGAAATTTATATTTGTAGCAACATTTTAAAAATATATATGTATAATTCCATCTAGTAACAATTTCGTCTGGCATGAATCTAGTTGTAAGGTTATACTGGATACACTTAGTCTTAAATTCTTTTATTCTAGATTGTCTATTATTTCCCTGAATAACACCAACTGCTCTTCTAACATGAGTAATCTCAACTGAGAATAAATCAAGGCCACTTTTAACAATAAAATTATAAACATGACATGCACACCTAACATGAAAAATATCATCAAGAGGTGGTTGCAAATGCAATTTTAAAATTGAAACTGCAGCATTATTGTTTGAAGCATTATCAAAAGACATACATAAAACTTTTTGGTTTAGATTATAAAATTCAACAACGTAAACAATTGTACTACTTATAAACGTAGCAGTATGACTCTGATCTTCATCATATTTAAAAGCGATATACGTTTTTGCATACAAGTATTATCATCTATCCAATGGCATGTAATTGTCAAATAATCATTTCCATTAACAGCATGACCAATATCAGAAGTTAGACATACTCTAGAAGGAAGGTGACTAAACAAATAACGTATGTATGTTTGATATTGTTCATGAAGTCTAAAGATATCTGCTCTACAAGTACTTCTAGGGATACCTTTAAATAAAGGATTGTAAATCCTTTGAATATACATAATAAGATACGATGAAGAAGCAAAAGAAAAAGGTAAACAACCCAAAGTAATCATTTTTGCTAATTCCTCACGATCCCTCATTTTATCATATTTTAATAGACCTCCAGTAGTAGGGTTAATAGTTGTTTGACTTCCATCCCCATTATTTCCCCATTCTATGGGATGGATAGCCATCATATGTCTAGTAAGTGTCACAGTCCCCCCTAAATTACCTCCGGTCAAATGTCTAAAAGTTTCATTACAAAGTTTGCACTTAACTCTATTAGTACCTTCTATTATTTCAAAAAATTTCCATACCGGACTTCTTCTTTTACGAGTAGAAGTTGGAGCCACTAGTGGTCTTCTACCCCTTGTAGCACTAGCAACTCCAACTCCAATACTACCAACATTTCCACTACTAGGTATATGTGGTATCTCATCTTTTATTCCAATTTCATTATCTTCTACTCCAAAATCTTCTTGTAATTGCCCATAATCAATCTCTACATCTTGCAAATCAGGCGATGATTCAGAAACATGTGTTATTGGGTCATTACTATTACTACCAGAAGCTACAGGACTACCTCTTTTTTTATTTCGACCCCTACCAGTAACTTTTCTACACGCTCTTTTAGCAGCATTAAACATATTGTAAAAATTAAAATATAAGATAAAATTAAAAATGCAATTAAAATACTAAATAAGAAAAAGAGTTGGAGGGAGTGCACCGAATTCGACAATAAATTGAACACTTGATTACGCAAATCCGGTGTTACCACGAACAAACGTCAAGCAAGTATTTCAATTTTGAACTTCAAGCTTCAAATTCCGAATGAAAAATTGCGATAAATTAAATTCGGGAAAAGAGTGACAAATAAAATATGAAATCTTGCAAATTGAAGGGAAGAGATAGATTGATAATTTGAGAATTGAGATTGAGATAAGAATTTTGAGTGAAGAAATGAAGAAGAGATAAAGGTATTTATAGATTTTAAGAAGGGTTAATATTGTAAATTAATAAATACAAAAAAATAATGAAAAAATGGCCATTTTTGCAAAATTGTCCGTTGGCCAACGGAGCTGGTACCGTTGCCAACAGTAATGTGGGCCCCATATATTCAAAAATCAAAAAAAAATGTTACCATTAAACCGGGCCGGTCCGGGCCGGTCCATACCGATTCACGGTATTGTTGACTACACCGATCCAGTCCGGTTCCGACACCAAAAAATCTTAACGGACCAACCCCCTACCCCCTTGAACCCAGCCCGGCCCGGCCCCTGCTAATCGGTCCGGTCCAGTCCCGGGTTTTACCGGTCCAATCCCGGCTGGTCCCGGGTCAACCCGGCCCGGTTGACAGGTTTAGTCAAAAGTCAATTCTATAATGTCTGTCTTTTTGCAACTACTATGCGTCAAAGAGTCGCACTATACCGAGTACCCCACAAAAAATAACTGATGAAATACAACCACTTGGGAACTGTTTTCCTTGTGCATATTTAGAGAACATTGCAAATGGAAAAAACAGCTCGGATCAGGTCTCTGTACGTTTATCAGTTTAGGATACCCTGAAATTTGTTTCTATCTCTAAACCTGAACTTGCATTTTTCAACAAAGCTGTTAAACTTGGCACAGGTCATCTTTCAATGTCCCACAGCTCAAGTTTACTCATGTTCTGTTTGTAATTTTCATTGCTCATGACAGATCCTCGAGGCCGAAAATATAAGCACTTTCTTCCTCTAGTAGATTTTTAGGCATTTTCTCAAATTGCATCGAAACTGATTGCCTTTCATCGCTAGTTTATGATTGTTTCATTTGAACTCTTCCAACATATAATGCAAGTTAAAGCGCTGCATATGGGCATCAGTTGCAAAGGCAGCAGTTACATCATGTGATACCACCTTTACTTATAGATGTATATTATAAATAGCTTATTACCACCAATAATATGAGCAAAAGATGAAAAGAATGAAGCATTCCATTGGACGCTAAAATAAGCACCTTGAGTAATAGTGGCACACTTAATATTTTCATTGTACCTGCCACTGCAATTGAACTATATAAATATACAAAATTTTGAAGGCTGAAAATGAGTGGTGAACCCACATTAATTAAAACGATAAAGCAAATAGAAAGAGATTCAATAGTACATAACAAATAACAATGAACAGAAACATACTTTAAAGTAACTTCTGCATTTCCAGTTTTACCCGTGTAACTGTATAAGAGGAAAATCACGCCTGACGAAAAAACAACACATTCAAACAGGTATAACACCAAAAAAATCCCAATTATATCATTCGGAAATAAAGAACAACACAGGTAAGTGCAAATTGCAAAGCTAAGCAAGAGACAAATTAAATTCTCGAAAATAGCATATCAAGCCCTTGCTCCTCTTTCTATATGTATGAATAGAAATATATAAAATCAAAAACAGCGTAAAGAATGGAGTAATCTTTCCCCGGTAAATAATGTTATTCCTTTGCTTGAGTTTAGCTCTCTTACCCAGACTTGACAGGCTACATTTTGGTTTCTAGCTCCCTGGACTTAGTATAGAACATATTGTTATGAAGCTAACACCTCTCTTTAAGTACTCGTAGTATCTTCTTGATGCCAGCAAGGTAACATCTTACTTTATCAGTTAAAAAGGAGCATCCTTTTACTAATTATTTTTTCTTTCAATCTTTTTCTCTTTACATAAATCCCACTCTCAAGACAAATATGGTAAAAGCCAAATGGAAAGGAAGAAAGAAGAGAAAAAGCTTGGACTCATACTCTGCCAAAAATTGATGTAAAAAGGAAAAGAAGAAAAGAACAAATCAAGAAAGCCAATCATATGTAGATCATAATTTTTCAACAGCCGAAAAACAATCGACAATGAACGAACAACACATGTAATACAAACCGCCAAGTTATAACCCTGAAAAATTCAGATATATCAGTGCTGTAACAGTAGCTAAAAGGCAGGCAGGAAAAAGGAAAAAGATTTGGTACATAATTAATTCCGATGTAGGATAGAAGAAACCCAAGCATAATAAATTGAATTATAGTTCCCGGGCTCTTTTTAATCCTCATTCAAAACCACCAAAACTTTTCAGGTCCTCCATATTTGTCAGAGTAGGGAAAGCAAAAACAATCCATAAAGACCAAAGTACAATGTGGAGACACCAATACGATCGGACAGAAAATGTAGAACCCGCAATAGCACCAAATCACAACATATAAACCCAAAATTGAACAAATCAAACCAACATTTCAAACAAAACAATAACGTAGGAAAGACTATGAGAAGTCCAATAACAACAGAAAGTTGTTTTAAGCACAAAAAGATCTCTCTTTTGAAATAATATAATGATTGATACTCACTTCAATATGTTGAGATTTCAAACTGGGTTTGTTGTTGTTGCTGTATTGATACTCGCTTCAATCAACTATTCTCTATTTGGGCACATTTCACATTCGAGTTTCAGATTCTCTCAAATTGTTCTAAAAATAAATAACAATAAAATTTAGTAGAAACAGTAAGGACAATTTAGAAACTAAAAGAAATATTACCTGCAAAGTGCAAAGTCGTGAACTTTTCTCGGACTCCGATTCCGAGTCTGAATGGAAAGATTGCTACCAGTTGCTCCAACTTGCCTTGTTGAGTTTGCCGTCTTCTATTTGGGGGAGCATAGTGTGGTGAAGAAAAGAGAGATCCAAGGACGACTATTTTATTGGGATTTGAGGTAAAAAAAAATTTGAACATATAAAAATGACAAGCAGAAAGTTTCATCTTTACAGTGCATTCAGAAACATATTGGAGGCAGAGAAATGACATGCCTGCGTTATAACTTTGTTTCCAGTATGTGATCCACCATTAATAACATTGAAGGACAGAACTGCCAACACTACCTTGGTCTTACCAGCCAAATCTGAAACTTGCTGCACAACAAAGAGGAAATTTGAAATAAGCACATATATGATTGCAGATTACTCGACTTGGAAATTTAGCCCTAGTTTCAGCTAGTATTGACGAACAGGTAATCTAAAGTGCTTAATGTTATAAACTGGTCATAGGTACATGAACAATTTGGAATATAAGATAGTTACATAAATGCAAACGACAAAAATTACAAAAGTCGTGCTCTTAGTCAATGGATTAAACAGTTGATGAGATTTTATTTCATGGAGAGTACCTCAACTGAAGGTGTACTTAAAGGGCTGGAGCTGTTGTTTGCGCTTTGTGCTCTCGATGAGGATGGTAAGTTAACCAAAGTGGGTGAGAATATTGCTGAGTTTTCCATAGATCGCATGCTTGGTGTTTGTTAAAATAAGAATTCCTGTTCTGAGATAATAAGTATTGCTGAAATTATTTCTGTGGGAAATTCAGTGCTTAATCATCAAAGGACAGAGAAATCAAAGCTGTCAATTTCACCAATTAGAAGTAAATAATACAACAAATGAAATTGAGCGGTATAAACTTACGTTTAAATAGAACTCAGATACATAGTCGAGGCAGATAAATGGTATGCCTGCATTGCAAGGTTGTTTCGGCATGTGATCGACTATTAATAACTTTGAAGGCAGCAACTTCGAACAACAACTTCTTGTTAGCAGCCTTATAACCAATGTGATTTTAAAAAAATAGAAAATTTAAAATAAGGAAACATTTTAGTAGTAATAGACTCTCTGATTAGAGTTGTCTGAACTATTCACAACATAAAGATCAAAGGATGTGGAGAGCGCCACTGTTTCAATTAAAATCAAAATTCTATATTCAGAAACTTTAATAAAAGGAGACGACACAGCAATATAGCAGAAGTGTGCTACTGTTATCACAGAGTCAAACATATTTAACGGGACAGATCATTGAGAACAGATAATGCATCAATTTGCGTTCCTACCGTTTAATCACAGATCAACTGAGTTAAAATCCAAAATCCTAAGGTACAACATACAACAGATCTGGCCCTGGAAGAAGCTCTAGGAAAACGCATGAACTGTATGGTGATGTAAACAGGTGCAATAGGCAAACTCAGAATTATGCAGGCGGCAGAAAGAAGCAGAAGCTGCACTATTCGAGAACTAGAAGAAAGCAGATGCACAGAAAGCAATCGCAGATGCTGAACTGTATAGTCGCCAACAGGTTGCTAACAGTGAGCTCTTTGCAAAACAAAAGGAAGCCGAAGGAGTAGCAGCAATTGGAGAAGCACAAGCATTTTACTTAAGATCTCTTCTTAAGGAAGTGAAGAATTACTCTTCACTCAGAGACTATTTGATGATCAACAATGGAATTTTCCAGGAAATTGCTAAGACCAATGCTCAAGCAGTAAATGGTTTGCAGCCAAAGATTAGCATTTGGTCAGGTGCTAATAGAGGCGAAAGCAACGGAGAAGGAAGCGGATTGATCTTCGTAGAAAATCTACACCATAGAATTCAAGCAGGTGTAGGTAAGGAAGAAATATAGATTTTGCGGTTTGAGTAGCAGTTGGTAGCAAGTATTTTTGTGGAGTAAAACGTTTTCCCACACGTTCAATTAATTTCCTTTATTAATACAACAACAACAACAACAACTACCCAATACTCCCATCAGGTGGGGTCTGGGGAAGTTAATATGTAGACAGCCTTACCCCTACCCAAAAGGGCAGAGAGACTGCTTCCAAGCGACCCTCGGCGCATAGCGACCCTAGGCGCATAATTTCCTTTATTAATAATTAAAACAAATATATAAAATGAGATATGTAAAAGGAAGTTTGAACAGTTTTTTCCTTTAAGAAAGATTAAAACAAATATAAAATAAAATCTATATATGTAAAAGGAAGTTTGACGGTTTGTTTCCCAACCCACGTTCATTTAATGATTTTAAAATATTTTAAATTAAAAATTAGAGAAGAAGGTTTACATTTTCTGAAGTGAACGGTTCGAAAGATTTATTTCCAAAAGATTTCACAGATTTTGTTAACTGAACAGTTTCGGAATTTTTTTTACAAAAAATTTCACTGATTCTGTAAACTGAACGGTTTCGAAAGTTTTTTATCAAAAAATTTTCACTAAATAACCTGTATTTACAATCCTATTAAAAGTTAAATTATATTTCCTTATTAGTGTGCTTACTAATATGTAGGAGAATTGTCTTAATGTGACATGTGTTATTATATTATTCTGCCATTTGGCTTTACCAGGGCTTTTGTCTTTGGCTTTTAATTATAGATAAATTAAAAATTAAATTATATTTCCTTATTAGTGTGCTTCCTAATATGTAGGAGAATTGTCTTAATGTGACATGTGTCATTATATTGTTCTGTCACTTGGCTTCACTAGGGGCTTTTGTCTTTGGCTTTTAATTATAGATAGATTCCTTCTTTTTTTTCCTCTTTCTATGGGAATATTAAAATTTTGTTTATTTTTATAATAAAGACCAAAAATGAAAAATAGTTTTTTTAATTTTAGGGTCATGAAAAAATAGATTTAGGGTATGTTTGGTATAACGGAAAATGTTTTCCAAGAAGATATTTTTTTTGAAAATAAGTAGTAATCTTATTTTATTTCCAGTGTTTGGTATGCAAATTAAGGAAAATAATTTCTCAAGAGTATTCATAAATAATTTAGAGATAATAATTATGAAGCCATAAACTTTCAAAACAACAACCTTCCGGACCCATAAATTTCATAATCTTTCGAACCGCTAAACATTCAAAACCGCGAAATTTCGAACTCGTAAACTTTATAATTTGTAAACACGTAAATTTCCAAACACATAAACCTCTGAACGTATAATTTTGGAACTTATAAAACTTTGAGCCTTTAAACTGATAAATAATAAAATTAAAACGAAAAATATATTTAAAATTATTTTTCGGGTGAAGGGGGGAAGGGGTGGGGTGGTGCGGGTGGGGTTAGGGGTGGGTGGTGCAAAAAAATAAAAAAATAAAAATTTAAAACTAAAAAAATTAAGGTAAAAAAAAAAATTTATGGGGTGCAAGGGTGGGGGTTGGTGGGATAGTAGGGTGAGTGGTAAAGGAAAAACTGATATTTTAAAAAAAGAAAAGAAAAACTTTTTTTGAGAGGGTGTGAGGTGGGTTGGTGAAGGGTGGGGAAGGTTGATAAGGAGGTTTGGAAAATGTTTTCCCTTCTCTTGATAAGGAAAATATTTCCTCCAATTGGAGAAAAATGAATTGATAAGGAAAATATTTCCAAAACATTTAAGTCAACCAAACATGTAAAAATTGGAAAATATTTTCCTTCATACCAAACACACTCTTAGTATTCCATATTTGATCCCTTACAGTTTGAAAAAATATTTTAGTTTCTTATCATTGTAGAGTGTATGATTATACTTGTATAGGTCAAAATATGATCCCTCAATGACCACTTGTAATCATTAATAATTCGTGGGTACAGGACGTTATAAGGGAGGCTACGGCATGTCTATCATCACACGAGTCATACACTGGCGTGGTCACGGCCACTTATCGCTAGCCCAACTGATTTATAGCTATAAATACTAAGCGAAAGAACCCTAAAAGGGGGGATGCTTCCTCTTCTTCTTCATCACAATTCTCGTAAAAAAGAGAAAATATCATTATAAGGCTTTGAACCTCACAATGGAGAGATAGACCAAATCAATATATTCAATAAAAAGCTTCACATATATCTATTCTTAATACAAAATAGCTCGTTTCTTGTTCCTTTTATTCGGTCCATTGATTTACTACGATATGCTATGATTAGCCCTCAAATTACTTTGATTATTTTATGCTTATAAAGTTTGTGAGAACTTTGAGCTAAACGATTTGGCGCCGTCTGTGGGGACTTCATAGCAGAATCGCGTAGTTCTTCCCAGGACCAAAAGGAAAAAAGCGCCAAAGAACAACCCAGCTCGAACAAGCTAAAGTGGTATGTCGGACCAAAGGAACTCGAAGATCTAGAACCGAGACCCAACTCCTCTGCCACTCCTCTCTCGGAAAGTGCAACCAAGAAGAAGAAGAATCCCCCCCTCCCGAGGGAAGATCTCTGTAAGGTACCCCACGCACCCTTGATACGGGACTCAGCCAGAAATTGGCATGAAGGTATCTCGAACCGAGAGTCACCTCAAGCAAGCCTACATACCTCGGTTGGGAAGATAACGCATGAGCTGCCAAAGATCTCGAATCAAAACCGAGCTTCAGCTCTCAAACACCAACATAACCAGATCCAGGCCATGCACCTTCGCCATCAAAAATTGCGAGATTCAACTACGGTTGAACAACAACTCAGGCTACGTGCCTTCACCCAAAAATTTCAACCACGAGTTGAACTAGAACTCAGGCCATGCGCCTTCGCAATCAGAAATTGCGAGATTCAACTACGATTGAACAACAACTCAGGCCATTCGCCTTCGCCAAAAAAGTTCAACCACGAGTTGAACTAGGACTCAGGCCATGCGCCTTCGCCATCAGAAATTGCGAGATTCAACTACTGTTGAACAACGACTCAGGGCTACGTGCCTTCGCCCAAAAAGTTCAACCACGAGTTGAACCGGGACTCAGGCCATGCGCCTTCGCCATCAGAAATTGCGAGATTTAACTACGCTTGAACAACGACTCATGCTACGTGCCTTCACTCAAAAAGCTCAACCACGAGTTGAACTAGAATTCAGGCCATACGCCTTCACCATCAGAAATTGCAAGATTCAACTACAGTTTAACAACGACACAGGCTACGTGCCTTCGCCCAAAAAGTTGAACCACGAGTTGAACTAGGACTAAGGCCATGCGCCTTCGCCATCAAAAATTGCAAGATTCAACCCTATTTGAACCAAAACTCAGGCCAGGCGCCTCCACCATTGGACACAGCAAGGCCTACCCCCACAACGGACGAAGAGACAAGTTAAGTTCTTACCTTGCCATTAAAGTAAGTACGCCCAACTCGAACTAAGATTTGGGCCACATAAAGTTCGACCCCAATCAAAATATAAGGCTGCGTTTCTTACCATCGCGGTCAGTAGTTCGACCATGCCCGAACTGGGACTGAGGCTAAGCACCACTATCGCCAAATAATGGCCACAACTTGTTCACACCCAAGTAAAAGAAAACGATAAGAAAAAAGCATTTAATCATGGCCAAGGCCATCGTCGCTAAACAGGCAACCTAGTTTCTGACTAAGGCAAGCAAACGACTCGACAACAATCGAAGTCACCTACCTAGCCAAGTCCATCAACATCATCATGGTCAAAGCCATCACCGTCATTACGACCAAAGACATAGGGGATTAGCACGCATGCCAGAAAATCTCTGAGGCAAAGCCCCCCCTTCCCCCCAGAGCGTGTACAAAAAGAAAACTTGGGAACAAGAAAGATACAAAATAAACACCAGACAGAACAGAGGAAAATAAAGTTGCATGTATTTACATCATTAGTTACAACGGGTCATCCCCGCTTACACCCGGCCAAGGCCCGTAAATGAGAAAGAAAAGAAAAAATAACAAAAATATAGAAAAAGCTAGTCACACGACAACGAAAACAAAAATCCTTTACACTCGGCGCCACCCGCGCCACCATTAGCATCACCAACGCCTTCAACGCCATCATCAACCCCTGGCGTAGCTGGATCAAAGCCATAGTCGACACGGGCCTCACGAGCCTTTTGACGGGCCTCTTCATAATAGGCTTCAGGCACAGTAGAAGTTCACTACCAACATCGAAAGAGGGATCCTGAATCCCAATCTAAAAGGATAAGTGTAGAAAACGCAATACCCCCTACAGTCGATGTGGACCCTCTCATTGGGTCTAGCGAGGGAAATATCAGCGAAGCGGGGAATGCCCCACTGCTCCTGTAACTGACCAATAACCACTTCCCCCATCAGTGGGGCTTCATTCACCTGATCTTCCCCCTCATCGGCGGTGAAATAAATCGCCGGACCTCCGGGCAAGGAAAAATATCGGTCACCGACGAAAACCCATCGAGTTCCTCCGATTCAACGACTCTCACTGCTGTAAATGACTCTTCAACCACCGGAATATTCATCGGAGTAAGGGTGGTACGGGAGCTGCTTGCCATTATCGATTGATAAGCGGGAAAAGAATAAGATTCACATAAAGGAAAGAAAAGATGGTGTCGAATGAATAACAACGAAGAACAAGAAAGAAGATGAACTAATAAACAGGAAGCTTCTTCACAAATCTCACTTAGACAAAAGATGGAAACGTAAGAGATGAATGACACAACCCCTTATTTATAGGTAACAAAAATGGCTTTCACGAATTCCAATTGTCATCATTAACTACTTAACCAACCGCAAAGCGATTTAGTTCCACAGAAACGTGTGTCATTATGACGAGCACCACAAAACGGCTTTTCGGTCGCCAACTGACGCTTTACCTTCGAAATGGTTATAACGAGCTGAGGTTACTGAAAAGACGTTGTGTACGCCCTCAAACTTCGAATGTTGCCGAGCTGCGCGCCAGGCGGACCCATAATTCTCTTCGGTCGCACGACATACAGCTCGGCCGCCGAAAATAAGGTTAACACTTTACAAGGCCGAAGGCCGTCGGTATGAAGATATCGCCTCGATTGAAAATAATTACAACCATTCCGCATATACAAACGGCTACGGCCATTCCTAACGCATACACGGCTACGACCCTCTTCCATGAATGAACGGTTAAGACCTTCAACGAAGTACAACTAAGGTCACCGACTTGATTCCATTGCGGCTAAGGTCGTCAACGCAAAATGTCTAAGGCTATCGATTTTAACGATACATTTTTCAATGAATAACCGGCCAAGGCAACCTTCGGTCCCAACCAAGGTAGCAGGCGACAGTGTCCGCTCATCAAGCTCGGCCAGGCTCGACCTCAATAAGCGGAGAGACTAACTGTATAGGTCAAAATTTGACCCTCCAATAATTAACGATATTAATTATTTCAAAAGCTAAAGTATAAATTACAAGTCGTATGACCACTTGTAATCATTAATAATTCGCGGGTACGGGACGTTATCAGGGAGGCTACGACCTGTCTATCATCACACGAGCCATACACCAGCGTGGTAACGGCTATTTATCATCAGCTCACCTGATTTACAGCTATAAATACTAAGCGAAAGAACCCTAAAAGGGAGGCTTCTTCTTCTTCTTCTTCATTACGATTCTCGAGAAAAGAGAGTATATCATTGTAAGGCTCTGAACCTCTCCATGAAGAGGCAGACCAAATCAATATCTTCAATAAAAAGCTTCTCATATATCTCTTCTTAATACAAAATAGCTCGTTTCTTGTTTCTTTTATTCGGTCCATTGATTTATTAAGATCTGCTATGATTGACCCTCAAATTATTTTGATTATTTTATGCTTATAAAGTGTGTGAGACCTTTGAACTAAATAATATTATTTAGCAATCAATTGATAGAGCTTTATCCCATTCACTAATATTGTTTTAATTTTTTGTTTGTTGTAAATTTTAGTAAGTAATTATTATCCGACGCTTACACTTGCTTTTGAACTACAACAAGACAATTTTATTTTTTATTTATAGTTAAAAATCCGTCAAAAGTGTGCAATATGTTGACTATTATGACACTCAAATTTGAAATTTAACAATAATCGAGACAATAAATAGTTATTCCTCCCTTATTTTTCAAATTAATCTTGATATTCTTGCGTGGGTGAAACTATGTGTGAAAATTATACTGTGTAGGATAAGATATTACTGTTTGTTATTGGCAAAAAGGATAAACTTTGAACACCCTTGCATATCCTTATTAAATTTTCTAGATTTTACTACTATAAAGGAGGAAAAATAAATGAGATACTGTATAGTTGTTCCTTCTTTTCTTTTCTTTTCTTTTTTTCTTTCATTTTTTCCCTTTATTCCCAGCTCATGTCCCTGTATTTTGTTGGTGAACTGTGTTCAAAATCAACAACGCTAGTTTAATAAATAAATCGTAAAATAATTTCGAGCCCACAAGTTATTTTGTATGTTCTTAAGGAATTTAATCTCCCCATTGTTATCCAAGGTTCTGGATTACTTCCTACCAGGATAGAATGAAAAAAAAACTATTCTGTAATACTGGCAGAGCTTCAGCGAACTCAACAAACGGAGCAAATCACACTTGACACTTTATTTATTTTGAAAAATAATGTAACAGTGTAGAAAAGAGAGGAAAAAATTTCAGTTTTTTCATATCTAAAAAATGAGGCCAAACCTCTAAATTTATAGATAAAGAAAGGGTGAGATGAAGAGGTACAATCCAAGAGGTGCCAAAGGAGAATTCCGCTTTACAAAACGAAAAATCTTTCTTAAGAACCTAGGCGACTTGCTTTAAAGCGGCGCCTTCCTTTTTTGAATATGAAAAGAGACCAGCCAGCTTTTAGATGAAAGAAAGGAGGCCTTTCCTTGTAGGAATAGCTTTCTAAACTATTTTAAATAATATGAGACCACCAAGGCCTCCCAAAAGATTTTGACAGAAGAAGATTCCAACAAACAAACCTTTGTATAAGCTACTTCCATTTTCCATTCACACCCTTTAATAAAAACACAACATAATTTTCACAGGTATGTACATCCAAAGCTTCATTTATGCAAACTTCCTCTGGTTAACTAAGTTGCTCGGACTAGGGTGCGGGTATCGGATATGGGACTGAATTCGAGTATCAGATTGGGCAAAATCTAAATTTTAAGATTCGGGGGTGCGGATCCGTATATGGATACGGGTGCGGGGATTTGGCTAATAAAAAATTAGAGCTATGAATATATTGTAAATTTTAAGAGAGATTCCGTGAAAAACTTATATGAATATTGTACAATTCAATCCAAGATGAACATTATTCCTTTATTGTTCTAAATCTGTTTTATTTTTTATTTTAAGAAATCAAAATCTCAATTTTTCCCCCCAAATTTATTGATGGACTCCGATCAAAGTGTCCGAAGTCAGTTGACATTATCCGGGACATATTCCATCCCCGTATTCGTATCCATCCCGTATCCGGACAGGGATGGCACCAAAATCAAAGAGTTCACGCAACTTAGCTGGTTAATACACACGTACTCAGGGGCAAAAACATAAAATGCATAATCGAATTAATAAGAAGGGATAAAAGGAAATGTAAGTAACAGTAGTAGATGTAGATGAGACAAAAAAAATAATGGTGCATTGATTCTCATGAAATTATTCCATATGAAGTTATAATTGACTATGGGGGACTGGTATTATTGTGGCCATATCAAATCCAATGAAGGCATGAATACATTTTTTGCTAATTATAATGTGAGCTCTCAGTAACACTTATCTACAACTGGGAGAATTAAAGTTGGGGAATGCAATGAACTTGATGGACAATGGTGCAACAGATATTGGAGATTTAATATTTTCAAGAACTGGAGACAAACTTGAAATATCTCCTGTTTCTGTGAGTTGCAATGGTTTCCCATTGAGGAGCATAGTTCTGCTCTGAATGTTGCCGCCTTCTGGAGTTAGATGATACTCTTCTCGATATAATGTAACATCTGATGATTTGCTTCCTACCCACGAAACAGTTTCTTTAAGACCGTGCACGAATGAACTTTTCTTGTGATTTTTTTTCTCACCGGCTTGCACGCTGGTATATGCACTGGATTGGATGTTGACCCCATACTGAATCTGGTTGCTTAAATTGATCAGAAGTAAAGTCACACCAGCCTGTACAAAGGCAAAATCAGTAAGTTAATATGTGGTTTGGTCTTTAGCAGTGTTAAAGCTAGTTAATGATTAAAGCTAGCTAAGTTGGTGTGAATGAGAAATGGAGGGAAGAAGACAATAGAAGGAAAATGAAGTTTCAAAGCAAAGTTCCTTTGAAAAGGAGCTTTGTACCACATCGGTGGTAGAAAGGGAAAGTTATGTGCTTATATTAGAAAGCACTTCTTCTAGCTCTTAAAGGGTTAAGAAGAGGGACTCCCCTCGCGCCGTCGTCGTCGCTCGGCTCGGCTTCGGCTTCGGCTTCGGCTTCGGATTTGGTCAAATGATTTGATTGATAATCTTTTTGGACCAAATTTATTTAAAATTCAATCTTCATTTTCTGAAATTATTTTTAATTCCCGCGGGAAAAAAAATAATAATAATATTAATTCGTTAAAAAACTTCCCAACGTTCTTATTTTTCAGGAAAAGGCATGGCCTTTCCCGAACAGGCACCAAGCCTTTCCGAACAGTCTCAATTCAAGGCTATATAAACTGAGGCAATGCCTCATTTTCGTATACTGGAAGCATTAAAAAAATTCTGCATTGTTTTTCTTTAAACCAAAAAAAAAAAAAAAAACATATCGAGTCATAGTGTGATTTCGTTCCCGAATTTGAGTTCGTCGAAGTCGTAGGCGTTTGAGGTACCGCCACTCCTACGACAGGTATATCCGTTATATCCTGGGAGGAAATAATCCACAACCTCGGGTACAGTGAGGGGGTTAAATTCCTTAAGGACACACAGTGAATTCTGTGGTCTCGGATTTCTTCATTTCTGTGATTTTTTTTTTTTTAAACGTTACATACGTTCTGTTTGTGTCTCTTCTTATTACTGGTTTCAGTTTCTCGTTGCTTTGAACACGGACAGACGATAACAAGCTTAAGGAATTTAATTTATTTCCGTGTTCATCTGTTGTTAACGAACTTGTATGTTGTTTGGAGACTAAATCTTCGGATTTTCTACTCCGGTTGAGATTAAAGTTTTCAGAACTTTCTACTCATTTGGGTACTTGATTTGAAGATATAAAAACTTCATCAAGTATACTACATACAGTATATTACATTCTATTTGAAGTTTGTTTTAATTCTGTTTGTGTAAATTTGATTCGGTTTGAAGAAATAAAAACTTCACCGATTATTAAAGTGTTCTGTTATTTCCTACGACAGAAATGGGAGACCAAACTCCAAATTTGAATGCTACTGCTACTGTTACTGCCACACCAGCCCCCGTGGTTGGTTCTACGAGCAATGCTGCGTCCTCCAGTCGTACTGCACCAGCACCGGCTCCGGCAGAGAAGCCCGGAAAATTCACCGGGATTGATTTCAAACGATGGCAACAAAAGATGTTCTTCTATCTAACTACTTTAAGCCTTCAAAAGTTTATTAAGGAGGATATTCCGGTTCCGCCGGAATCAACACCTGAAAATGAACGATTTGTTGTAATTGAGGCGTGGAAGCACTCAGATTTTTTGTGCAAGAATTACATTCTTAGCGGACTGGAGGATGATCTTTACAACGTCTATAGTAATGTGGGAACATCAAAAGAACTATGGGATGCGTTGGAAAAGAAATATAAAACAGAAGATGCTGGCTTAAAGAAGTTTATCGCTGCCAAGTTTTTGGACTACAAAATGGTAGATGGCAAGTCTGTTGTCACTCAAGTTCAAGAGTTGCAGGTTATCATCCATGATCTCCTCGCTGAAGGTATAAATTTAATTAATGCCTTTGTCAAAAGTATTCAGTGCCCCGTCACTTACATGTTGTTTGTTGTAGGTTTGGTGATTAGTGGGGCGTTTCAAGTTGCGGCAGTGATAGAGAAGTTGCCTCCTTCATGGAAGGACTTCAAAAATTACTTGAAACATAAGCGAAAGGAGATGACATTGGAAGATCTTATCGTCCGGTTGAGAATCGAGGAAGATAACAAGGCAGCGGAGAAAAAGGCAAATGGGAGATCAACCATAGGGGGAGCACATATAGTTGAAACTGCCCCAACTAATATGAAAAAGAGGAAAAAGGCATCGGGACCAAGGAACTATCCCAACAAGAAGAAATTCCAGGGAAACTGCCATAATTGTGGAAAAATCGGACACAAAGCTGCAGACTGTCGTGCTCCGAAAAAGGAAAAGAAAAAGGGTCAGGCTAATATGGTTGAAACAAACGAGGAGGTTGATGACTTGTGCGCTATGTTGTCCGAGTGCAACCTAGTGGGAAGTCCGAAAGAGTGGTGGATTGACTCTGGCGCCACTCGTCACATTTGTGCTGTTAGAGAAGCCTTTGCTTCATATGCTCCCGCCGGGCCCGACGAAACAATATATATGGGAAATTCTGCAACGGCCAAGATTGAAGGTTATGGAAAGATACTGCTGAAGATGACCTCTGGCAAGGTGGTGACTCTCAACAACGTCTGTCATGTTCCTGAAATTAGGAAAAATCTTGTATCTACCGGACTTCTAGTGAAGAACGGTTTTAAATGTGTTTATGTTTCTGACAAGGTTGTAATAAGTAAGAACGAAATGTACATAGGAAAAGGCTACCTCACAGAGGGCCTTTTCAAACTGAATGTAATGGTTGTTGCTAATAATAATAAAGTTTCTGCTTCGTCTTACTTGCTTGAGTCAAATGATTTATGGCATTCACGTTTAGGACATGTCAATTATAGAACCTTGCGAAAAATGATTAGTTTGGAAGTATTGCCTAAGTTTGAATGCAATCAATCAAAATGTCAAATCTGTGTTGAATCTAAGTATGCTAAACATCCTTATAAGTCAGTTGAAAGGAATTCAAGTCCTTTAGACTTAATCCATACAGATATTTGTGACATGAAGTCAATTCCATCTCGCGGTGGAAAGAAGTATTTCATAACTTTTATTGACGATAGTACGCGGTATTGCTACGTTTATTTACTTAATAGTAAAGATGAAGCAATTGAAGCGTTCAGGCAATACAAAACTGAAGTTGAGACTCAACTTAACAAAAAGATTAAAATGATAAGGAGTGATAGGGGCGGTGAATATGAATCTCCTTTTGAACAAATATGTTTGGAATATGGCATTATTCATCAAACAACTGCTCCTTACTCGCCACAATCAAACGGAATTGCGGAAAGAAAAAATAGAACACTGAAAGAAATGATGAATGCCCTGTTAATAAGTTCTGGTTTACCCCAGAACTTGTGGGGGGAAGCCATTCTAACAGCTAGCCGAATACTCAATCGAGTGCCCCATAGCAAAACAAAATCAATTCCATACGAAAAGTGGAAAGGAAGGAAGCCCAATTTGGAATACTTCAAAGTGTGGGGGTGTTTGGCCAAGGTGCAAGTTCCTAAACCCAAAAGGGTAAAAATAGGACCTAAAACCGTTGATTGTGTTTTCATAGGATATGCCACAAATAGTAAGGCATATAGATTTCTGGTTCACAAATCAGAAAATCCCGACATTCAGGTGAATACGGTAATTGAATCAGATAATGCTGACTTCTTTGAAACCATATATCCGTATAAAAAGGAATGTGCGTCGTCTAGCAAAGAATCTAAACGACCTCGGGAAGAAATAAAGGAAAACATTCCTGATGAGGAAAATCCAAGACGTAGCAAACGTCAAAGGACGACTACTTCCTTTGGACCAGAATTTTTAACATTTTTGTTGGAAAATGAGCCTCGAACGTTCAACGAAGCTACGTCTTCATCGGAAGCTCAATTTTGGAAAGAGGCAATCAATAGTGAGATAGAATCCATATTGAACAACCATACTTGGGAATTGGTTGATCTTCCTCCAGGGAATAAACCTTTAGGTTCCAAATGGATTTTCAAGCGGAAAATGAAAGCTGATGGCACTATTGAAAAATATAAGGCAAGACTAGTTGTTAAAGGGTTTAGACAACGAGAAGGTCTTGATTACTTTGATACATACTCGCCGGTAACGAGGATTACATCTATTCGGGTGTTAGTAGCATTAGCCGCCGTGTACGGTCTTGAAATCCATCAAATGGATGTGAAAACAGCCTTCTTAAATGGAGAGTTGGAGGAAGAAATTTACATGGAACAACCCGAAGGGTTTGTAGTTCCAGGGAAAGAGAAGAAGGTATGTAGACTTGTTAAGTCTCTTTATGGACTAAAACAAGCACCAAAACAGTGGCATGCAAAATTTGACCATACGATGCTGTCAAATGGATTCAAGATAAATGAATGTGATAAATGTGTCTACATTAAGAACACTCCGAACCACGTCGTCATTGTTTGTTTATACGTGGATGATATGTTAATAATGAGTAACAACATTGCTAACATAAATGCTACTAAGCGCATGCTTGCTAGTAAGTTTGATATGAAAGACTTAGGAGTTGCCGATTTAATTCTGGGAATTAAAATCCATAAGACTCCTCAAGGTCTAGCATTGTCTCAATCTCATTATATTGAAAAAGTACTTGAAAAGTTCAAGTATTTGGACTTTAAAGTTGCAAAGACGCCAATTGATATGAACCTTGCTCTTGCAAAGAATAAAGGTGAAAGTGATTCTCAATTGGATTATGCCAGAGTGTTGGGAAGTTTGATGTATATTATGAACTGTACGCGACCTGATATTGCGTGTGCTATAAGTAAACTAAGTCGCTACACGAGTAATCCCGACCAAAATCATTGGCTGGCAATGAAACGAGTTTTGGGATATTTGAAACATACTCAAAACTTTGCTTTGCATTATAACAAGTATCCTGCAGTTATTGAAGGATACAGTGATGCAAATTGGATCACCGGTTCAACTGAAACTAAATCCACAAGTGGATACGTTTTTACTATAGGTGGAGGAGCAGTGTCTTGGAAGTCATCCAAACAGACATGCATCGCCCGCTCTACAATGGAATCTGAGTTCATAGCTCTAGACAAAGCCGGTGAAGAAGCTGAATGGCTCCGGAATTTCTTAGAAGATATTCCATTTTGGCCCAAACCGTTGGCTCCTATATGCATACATTGCGATAGCCAAGCGGCAATAGGAAGAGCCGGGAGCGTTATGTACAACGGAAAGTCTCGTCACATACGACGAAGACATAATACCGTTAGACAACTACTCTCTAGTGGAATTATTACAATTGACTATGTTAAGTCAAGAGATAATGTGTCGGATCCACTAACTAAAGGCCTAACTAGAGAAGTGGTTGAAAGATCATCGAGGGGAATGGGACTATGGCCGAGGACAAGTCATCGTGGCGGTAACTCTACCTAGAAGACATGAGATCCAAAGATCTAGGTTCAAAGAGATCAAACAAAGTCATTGATGACGGTTCAACATTGTCACAATAACTTTTTGGTCCATTCTCGTGATGAGACAATGTTCAGTACCAGGATAAAGCATTAAGGCTTTTTAATGGTTTCTAAGTTTGATACGGGGTATATCAAATAGTGTATCTACGGGATGACACATTTAGGAATCACCTATGTAAGTGTGAAGTGTAAGCCGCTTCAAGGAGAACTCTGTAAGGCCAGCTCTCTACGCACTTATGAACCAGGAAGTGTTCATGGCTGAAACGAACAAAACAATGAGAACCAAAAACGGTTAAAGGGTTAATTGTGTGACATGTGGTTGTCTAGGTATACACCAAAGCTCGACGGTTCAAAGATATCAAATCTACCGATTGACCGAGTATATCCGACATATGCTCACTACGGAAAGTTCAAAGAGAAATCTACTTATCCAGATGCAATTAATCCTTGCTTACGAATCACACAGTTTTTTGTCATGCATGTTTTTCATCATATAGCCATTCCCCATTCATGTGGGGGATTGTTAAAGCTAGTTAATGATTAAAGCTAGCTAAGTTGGTGTGAATGAGAAATGGAGGGAAGAAGACAATAGAAGGAAAATGAAGTTTCAAAGCAAAGTTCCTTTGAAAAGGAGCTTTGTACCACATCGGTGGTAGAAAGGGAAAGTTATGTGCTTATATTAGAAAGCACTTCTTCTAGCTCTTAAAGGGTTAAGAAGAGGGACTCCCCTCGCGCCGTCGTCGTCGCTCGGCTCGGCTTCGGCTTTGGCTTTGGCTTTGGATTTGGATTTGGATTTGGATTTGGTCAAATGATCTGATTGATTGATAATCTTTTTGGACCAAATTTATTTAAAATTCAATCTTCATTTTCTGAAATTATTTTTAATTCCCGCGGGAAAAAAAATAATAATAATATTAATTCGTTAAAAAACTTCCCAACGTTCTTATTTTTCAGGAAAAGGCATGGCCTTTCCCGAACAGGCACCAAGCCTTTCCGAACAGTCTCAATTCAAGGCTATATAAACTGAGGCAATGCCTCATTTTCGTATACTGGAAGCATTAAAAAAATTCTGCATTGTTTTTCTTTAAACCAAAAAAAAAAAAAAAACATATCGAGTCATAGTGTGATTTCGTTCCCGAATTTGAGTTCGTCGAAGTCGTAGGCGTTTGAGGTACCGCCACTCCTACGACAGGTATATCCGTTATATCCTGGGAGGAAATAATCCACAACCTCGGGTACAGTGAGGGGGTTAAATTCCTTAAGGACACACAGTGAATTCTGTGGTCTCGGATTTCTTCATTTCTGTGATTTTTTTTTTTTTTTTTTAAACGTTACATACGTTCTGTTTGTGTCTCTTCTTATTACTGGTTTCAGTTTCTCGTTGCTTTGAACACGGACAGACGATAACAAGCAGTAGTATGGATATGCAAATAATCAAGTAGAGATTTGAAGACAAATAGTACATACACATAAATGAGAACGAAAAAGGAGAGAGGAAAGTGGACTAAGCGACACCAAACTGGGGGATTTGATATATGCACAGGAGGGCATCAACTGTAATCCTTTTTTTTTTTGGACGATCCATTTTTCAGAACAAAGCAAATATAAGTAGCATAGAGCATAAGTAGAGACATTGGCTGCAATTCTTATGTGCAACAATATTGAAGGTTGGTTTTTGAACTAAGGCATATGCCTCGTGGCAGAAAATATCAACTAAGGATTGCATAGTCTACACTGGAAACAGTGTAACGTATTGCATCTAGCTATAAGTCCCCCCTCTGCAGAGTTCACAAACCCAAATCATTTGGTTCTTATGAGTTAAAACTCTGAAATAATCCAAAACTATGTTAGAGAAGCACTTGAGTTGTTGCATCTTTGTAGTCTAACTAAGAGCAGCTCTGATGTTTGAGCCTTCAAAAATGTCAGATTGACATAATGGCTTATGAAGCAGACGAAAAACAGAAGTCAGTTAAATGCAAGAATTCCTTATGGGGAACCTTCAAAGCACTTGCTATCAGGATAACTTTCCGACATAGTAATTAATGCATTTCAGATTACAAAAGTGAATCAGGATATAATCAGCACTCTTACTCTATCTTTTGTGCAATGGGCATAAGAGCGCAAATATGGTGATGCATTGCTGCTAACATCAAGAACTTCTTTTCCCATCAATCTATGCCAAAGAAGTGCACTGTATTGAAGTGAAAGTGAATGGATCAGATACTTATAATTAGATTGTGAAGGACAACAATAACAACAACAACAACAACAACAACAACAACAACAACAATCCAGTATAATCTCACTTAGTGGGGTCTTGGGAGGTAGTGTGTACGCATACCTTACCCCTACCCTTGGGTAGAGAGGCTGTTTCCAAATAGAAACCCGGCATCCTTCCCTCCAAGAACTTACCACCTTGCTCTTGGGGAGACTCGAACTCACAACCTCTCGGTTGGAAGTGGGGGTTGCTTACCATCAGAGCAACCCCTCTTGTCTTAAAGATTGTGAAGGACCTAACACAGAAATATAAAAAATAACAGCCTGCTCCTTCAAATAATAGAGTGAAGTCGAATAAGGTAGTCAAGCACCTCACCTATAATAATCTGGATTTGGAACAAACGTCCTGGTATCAAGGAGCCCATAATTTCCACCAATAAGAGTCTGTCGACAGTATACTTTAGTATGGTGCTTGGCTGCCATCCCAAGCTGATCTAAATACCTATAATCCATATTATTGGCCAGACATGAATGAAAAACCATACCACATGCTTGAATTATGGTCTCTGGAATTGCTACACTTGACTACCAGCTAATACTATAAATCAAATTAAGCAATAAAATATACCAAAAGCTATCTACGAAGGCGTTAGACACATTAGGACCTCCACTGTTGTAGGCTCCACCAGATTCTCCAACCCAAGCTGAAGCCCAAGGACCCTTCATTTTAATGGTTTGAGTAAGATTGTCGAATGTGTCTGATACTTTATTCAAGTATTGAGGATTTAAAATTTTATCTACAAGCTTGCTTCCTTCGGACCCTGAAACAGAACACTTGACATTACTAACTTGATTAGCTCCTAAATCCAGATAATACAAGCAGTGATATCACACCAATGAGTAAAAAATCTACTATTCAGAGCTGTGAATTTATGAATTTAAAATAAGTCAACAAATTTTTTTATGTTGACATTTGATGTCAAAGAAACATCAATATTGATTGGTAAAACTATATCTCTTCTATAATCATTGTGATAAAACATATTCACATGCCGTATATTGAATATTCTCGTCTACTACTTCTTATAAAAGATGAATCCAGAAAGATACGTAAGAAAGTTAATCGAATATAATAACTTACATATAACTGATAAATGTCAGAAAAAGGCCTCAACTCTAAACAACTACAAAAACAATAAACCAGAATAATAACTTTATTGTCTAGAGACTATATAACACAGTTCTAAAAAAAATTTATATGAAAAATAGATTGGAGAAGTTTCAATCTTCTAAGGATATAAAATAAAGTATAGATTAGAAATGTTGAATTTCAAAACTAACATAGTATAAGAAAAGAAAAAACACGACAAACCTCAATGATTTGAGAATTAGAAAAATAATAATTTGAACTTTACATTATCCTCTTTCATCACTATTTCCTACCATGTGCAGCGCAAGAAAAATTCAGTCTCTTTGATGATGTAACATCATTAATTCCAGTGTCAAGCCAAAAGTATTTGTATGTAGCTTTTCCATTATCTCAAATGCTATTGTCTACAAAGTAACTCACATGACAGCGAATGGAGACTAAGTGTCATAAGCAAAAGCATTTAAGATTTTATCCGTGATTTTATGAGTTTAATCTAGTGTTGAATATGCCTTAATTTTCCAATACAAATTAGATTATAGAAATCAAGGGGGTTCTCATATAGCTCCATTCTATTAAAAAAACAGATTCACACTAGCTCACCTGGGCCAAGATTATAAATATGATGCGTCAAGACGTTGACTATGCCAGGTCCTGAAACCTCAAGGAGCTTGCTGAACCACTCAGGACTATAGAATCCTCCTGGTGCTAATAGAAGAGGACGTTGATCGAATTTCTTGTATACTTGGTCTATGAGATTGTGCAGATGGATAACATCTTTTCCGTACTGTAAAGCATTAACACTTGCACCAATTCCCTGACCACTCAATTCATTTCCTGCAAAATCAGAAAAAGCATGATTGAGGAAAGGAACCTTTCTGGTAAAGGAGAGATTTAAAATTTTAAATAAACTAGCAAGAAGAAAGAGATATGCCAGAAATATACCAAATTCCCATGAGTGTATCTGGTAGCCCTTGGCAATAGTGTATTTCATGAAATCGCGGGCATTGCTGGAATCCCAATTTCCTCCCCATGCATGCCTATTGATCCGTCGTCTCCCATACAACGCATTCAAACCAAAAGTCACAAGTGCTCTGCAGCAAAAGCAGTTGAACTTATATGAACTTCAAGGGAGAACTTTTAGAATCATGGTAAGTTTTTTGAAAGTCCAAGAGTTATTTTTACTTTTAGTTTTTTGTATAAGTCATAGTCTGCTGTATCTGAAGAAATGCAAATTCAACACCACTCTTCAAAGAATGGCAGTGTATTCCTACATCTTTAGGTTTCTTGAATAGTCATGGATGCACATTCAGGATTAAGAAGTAGTAACATCAAAGTCATGGATACTAATTCAGGACGCGTCTCTGCATGGACATATAACAAGCTATCTATATCTTAATTCACCTTGTATCCATTCATCAATTAGAATATAGTCATTCCTAAAGATGAAAGTGGTCAAATTTGGGAATTAACTAAATTGGAGACGCGTGTTTCCTCAATAGCATCCGTAGATTGGAAAAGGTTAAAGAAGAATAAGAATAGTATCGAGCCAGAACATGCAGCTTAGGAGCAGATCAGATTATTAGCCAGGACATGGTTAGACACTTATATTGTTGAATGTAATAGGAGAAGATGTACAGAATTAGACAATCTTACCCTGTCTTCTTGAAAAGATTGTTTAACTCATCCCATCTATGTATATGTAAGCATCCCTTAGAGAATCCAAACAACCCATCCTTCTGCTTGGTGAACGGATGGCAAGAAGATTTCAAGTTGCCTACATCATATATTACTTGGTCCTGTAAAGAACCTCCAAGTCGTAATCTCAAACCCTTGAAAGCTGTATCACCAATAAATATAAATCAGAGAAGAGTAGAAATCTAAAAGACGAGAAATTTGCTATGCACTTCAGATTTTAAGGTGAAATGACAGCATGTTTGAGTCTCATTTGCTAAATATGGTAATAGAATAAACAACTCAGAAATAGGTTAAAGTTAGAGCATAATGGCTTGTGCAAACCTCGTATAGCATTTTCCAGAAAAGGGTGAGATAAATCCTGACAAATCAAAACACATTTAGTTAATACTGACCACTCATTTCTTAATCAGAAACTCAATAAGATATATACATTTTTAATATTGGAGAACAACATATCCCGTCAATAATAGGCTAGCAGGATTTTACCAGATTTATAATAGATGCCAAGTCCCAAGGACATTGCTTGTAATTGCACTTCTCTTTAGGCCACCAATCAATGGTAGCACAAATATAATTATCATCTGTCCAGGCAACTTTTACAGATGTATCAATCATAAGTTCGGTATCTTCAACTGTTTGCGCTGAAAATGCAGGACACAGCGCCAGAAAGATTAACAACAAGGTTCGGAAGCCCATTAGATGATTAAGCACGACGACTTCACTGTTGTTTGAACCGAGTCATATACTGCCAAGAGGAATCAAACAAATAAATATTGAAGAGGTTTTTAAAGAGTAACTTATTTTCTTTCTAAAAAAGACGAAGGCACAACATTTCATTGGACAATTTCATACAATAACGTAGTAACTCTGTCCTTGAGCAGCTTTATTAAGTAGTTTAATTTTGTCAATCCAAAACTCCTTGGTATTTCCAGGAAGCTTAGATAAAAAATTATAGACTAACTTAAATATTCAAGTAACCTTCTGGAAATTAAAAAGGGCAGCCCGGTACACTAAGCTCCCACTATGCACGGGGTCCGGGAAAGGGCCAGACCACAAGGGTCTATTGTACACAGTCTTACCCTACATTTCTGCAAGAGGTTGTTTCCGGTAACCAAGTACTCTTAAGAGTACTTCCAGTAATTTCCAGTAACCTTCTGGAAATTATGAAATGAATTTCTTATTTCTTGGATAAATGAAATAACCCAAGTACTCCTAAGGTATCTTTGACAAATAACTGTGTATTAACAAAAGAGAGAAAAAAAGATAGATTGCGTACAATAGACTCTTGTGGTCCGGTCCTCTTCCCCGGATCCCGCGTATAGTGGGAGCTTAGTGCACCGGACTGCCCTTTTTAATTTCCCGAAGGTTGCTTGCTAGAAAATAAAGAGGCGAACCAAATTGCTTTTCTTGCTCAGATGTAAAAGAACCTAGAATGCTCGGGTCAGTCAAGTATAGCAAGATCATGAAACTAATCTATAAGGACAACAGTCATAAAGATGGAGAAGCAAATTTCAATTTTTAAGTTAATTTAGACATTGCAGAACCTATTAAAGACTTTTACTTTTTAGTTTCAGAAAAGTCTTGGCAAATTTTTTCTTCACGTCTAAGACAATTACGAGGCTACCAACAGTATAAGTAAAGTCACTATGTCAGCCACATCAATAGAAATATCCAATACGCAAATTAACCAATTACACTCAGAAAGCAAGATCCAAATACTACAAGAACAGTCTTTTTGAAACAATACACTGCAATATTAAAAACAAAAAGAATAAAGAACCAAACCAAACTCACCTCACAAAATCCAGCATAACGAAACTCAGATTTCTCAGTTTTTCGCAGACAGTGTACTACTAAAACACAAAGGTGAATGACAAGAATAGCGAGTGAAATGAAATGGGTTGGTCTCAGATTTCTCAGTTATTAGCTAAAAACTAAAACTTCTTTAGGTGAAGTGTCAGAATCAACTAACAGTCATTCATTCATTTATTCATTTGTTCACGGAGTTTTTGGTACATATGTACAGAACAGTGGCTCGTGTCAAATGCAGACAATAATAAGAGGAAAGATAAAATATGATGAGCGGGCTAAAGACCATACTCCAATTGGATTCCTAGTTGTCTTCACCTTAAAGCCATCCCTTACACCTTATACTTGGCTAATATTGTGCCAAAAGAAGAAATTTAATATTTGTTGGTTTGACAAGGAGTGACTCTTTTACGTATTTTCTTTTTGTATTTGAGTAAGATTTGCTTCCGTCAACAGCAGCCGTCAGTTCTTTTTCATTTAAAAGTAGTTTTTTTATGTTTCCGCCAGGTGTCCATTACTCGCATTGGAATTCAATTATATCTGGATTCGCGCCGCAGATTACCATTCAAGGAAAAGCGTTCCCTTCCAAGTATTTTTGTATATTCAGGTTTCTAACTCGAGACCTCTAATTAAGGGAACACTACTAGATATTCGGGAAAAAGTGACTGCAAAAAGTGACCAAAGTGGCCTGATAGCTATATTGATGGTCCCTTTTATTTAGGGACCAAAGTTGGTCGCTAATTAGTGACCAACTTTGGTCTCTACTCTAAATGGACCTATTTTTCCGGATGTTGACAATCGATACCAACTTTGGTCGCTATATTAATTTAATAATATAAATTTTGCAACCAAAGTTGGTCTCTAAATAAAAAAACGTTATTTATTTAGTTATTATTAATCGTTAAAAAGCGACCAACTTTGATCTCTAATCCAAAAATTATATCTTAAAATATGGAAACTAGAGATCATTATTGGTCACTATTTTATTCAATTATTTATTTATTTTATTAGTTTAGCGACCACCTTTGGTCCTTAATTACATGTATTTAATTTAATTTTTTAAAAAATAGCGACCAAATTTGGTCTTTATTTTAGCAGATTTTTTTTAATGAGATAGCGACCAACTGTAGTCGCCTTTTTAAGAAATCTGGGAAAATAGCGACCAAAGTTGGTCGCTATTTTCCAGAATTTTTTTTAAAAAAACTTGAAAAACGACCAAATAAAGACCAACTTTGGTCGCTTTTCTATGTATTATTTTGGCAGAAACTGCCTGCTTTGGCAGCTACACGACCTGCAAGTCATACCAAAACCCTAACAATCAACAACAACAACAATTCTAACAACGATTACAATAATAATACCAAACAATAACCCAGCAACAACACAAAAATAATATTAAAAGCTACATTAAAACCAAGAAAGTGTTAATTTCAATAGAACTACCAATGGAAAACATTCAAACTACCAAGCTATTATGTTAACTCTTATTACAACCCAATGGAAAATAAATTTTATTTGTCTAGTTAAAATTGTCTACAATTCATTCATTGTTTGGTACATCAATATCATCACCGTCTGATGAACTTTCATCATCATCATCACGGTATTGAGAAGGGTCTACTTGTCGATCACGGGAAGAATGATCACGGGGAGGATGGGGGGAACGGCCACTTGGAGGACGGGACAAACGAGCACGGGGACGGGCAGCCTCTGGCGATGATGGCCGAGACCGGGGAATCGAAAAAGATCCAGCTAGGAGATTTTTTATCTGCTCTTGCATGTTTTGTCACTAAGTGACCACGCCAACATACTGAGCATCTCTAAGCTTTTCTCGTTTCTTGGACTCTTCTAGCTCGGATGTGAGTTTTGACTCAGTCTCCCGCATAGAGGAGAGGCTCTCCCCATCAAGTTGCTCGGCTTGCGAGGAAGTTCCTATTCCTTGCATTCCACACCTATAGCGATGGAATGTCTTAGTAGGATGGACGTATACCTTCCCGCATTTTGGACCGCCTGCAGCCCGCGTCCATAGTCTTTCAATATCCTCGGCCGAAAGTTGGAATGGCTCACGTGACTCATTAGGTGGCTAGCTGCGTATGAATTCATCAGCTTCAACTCTGAAGCGATCGTATAAGAAAAAGTAAATTGAATTAGTATTTCAAAATTTATATAAAAGTAAATGAAAATATTTAATGAAAAGTGAAAACTTAATGTACATTCGAGGCACGTCCCTCGACCCACCTTTCGTCATCCGTCTCTTTCTTCTTCGTCTTCACAATATGAGTCTCTTTGAATAGCTCATCTTGGTTCATCAGACGGCCCAACTTCTTTTTCTGAAACTCATAAATTTTAATTAATAAATAGAATATATATATACTTTGAAAATTAAAATATATTAGGCAATTACGTACCATTCTTCTTTTTATTGTCCCCTGACTGACCGCACCTCCGGTGTGCAAGGATCATCCCTTCTCAGATGCCCGAGCTTTCTTCCCCTTTTTCGCTCTTCTGTAAGAACTCTGCAGTAAGTCATTGCCTTTGCAAATCATCCCAATACTCCTGAAGCAACCAGCCAGGCTTCTGGTTTAGCTGTCTAGCTATGGGGAAAGCATGTGACAACCGCTTGCAAGCTTTGAGATTAAAATTTGCAGCCACGTCCTCGCTATACTGGAGTTTCCATACACACTTGCTCTATATTTCAAATTTAAATATTATATGGAAATATCCTAAATATAAATAATTATACTGCTTAAAGAACATTTATACCTTAAATTTATTAAAAATTGCCTCATTCAGTAAGAATGGGAATTCACGCCAAGACGCATAATGAGCATCATAAAGCTTTCTAGTTGCTTTGGTGATTATCCTCGTAGTAATATTACTCGGGAGGAACCTACAATTTAATAAATAAAACAAATTAATATCTTTGTAAAAACTGTACAAAATAATAAACATAAAAATAACAAATAACTCTTACACATCACCCTCAGGACTATGATGATCCTGCCATACTGATCATAATTCACCTCATCACCAGGACCAGCATCATCATCGTCTGAAACATGTGTGTCAGAGGCATGTGTGGATGGAGTATGGGGGTCAGAGCTACTATCCCGCAAGCGAAGGCCTCCAATAGGTGGAGTCGCTGATGACGATAGACGTGATCCCTGTGACTGTGACATAGCTGCACTAATCACAAGTGGCTATGATACTGACTGTTGTGACCCGACTGGCTGTGAGACTGATGGATTTGATCCCTCTGGCTGTGAAATGGATCGATGTGATCCATGTGATGCTGTTGTGTGGGATGCACGTGGCTGTGAGGCAGGTGGACTGTATGTCGGACGCGCAGTCCCATGGCCTTGTGAAGAAACACACGGGGTCTGCACAAAGGTGTAGGGCTGGTGATACTGTGGCACCTCAGTATAGCCATGGGGTAAATGCTGTGGCATAGCGACAAGCAAATCAGAAGAGTGTGGAAAAGATTGATAAGTACTATCTTCTACCTTCCTCTTTTGCTTCCTAGCCTTTTCTTTTCCCCGAGAACCACTACCTTCATCCTTACCTCGACCTTTGCCTGTCATCTCCATAAGATAATACATAATTTAGATTGAAACATATAAGGAAACTATCTATAAACGAGAGGTATCGAAGAAACCAACTTTTTAAAGCTCATCGACGTATTCTTCCTCGTCGGAGAATTCTTCTTCCTCGTCAGAGAATTATTCTTCCTCACTAGTTTGAGCTTCATCCGTTGATTCTTCTTCCTCGTTTTATATAATTCTTACTTCATTTATATCAACTTCTTCCAATATGTGTTCAGGATGTTCCAAATCATTTTCTAAAAGTTCGTCCACTATTTCGTGAAAACTGGAGATATCGTTTTGATATGCAACATCCAATACGTTCTCAACTTCGACCCTACCTACAGCCTTAGTTTTAATTGCAACCTGCACATGGCCAAACGCGGGAAAGATTTCACATATAATTTTCATATTCGCCATGAGACTATATTGCAAGATCTTCAATTCGTATAGAGCTAAATTAAAATCAAGACGTACCTGAATTTTACTTTATAAGTAAAAAACCCTCAAAGTATTTACTTTCTTCATTTTGTCATTTTGTGATGATTGCGAGCTGATTTCATGTCTTTTAATATCGATCTTATTTTAATTTTTTGATATTTTTTTTTATTAAGATACCCTTGAAGTCAAATATTAGAATGTGTTTTTGTATTAAACGGAGAAGGGTCACATATACCCCTAAATTATATGTTTTGAATCAATAATGCCATTCATTTACATATTGGGCCAAATATATTCTTCCGTTAATGTTTTTGGCTCACAAATGCCATTTGAATTAACGGAGGGACACATGCCATCGTCCTATTAGTCCATTCTAAATATTTCTTAATTAATTAAAAAGACTCATTATTCATACCCGAAAAATAAATTTCTAGAGCAATTTTTCAAAAATATTTTTTCACTAAAAACAAAAAAAAAGGATTTTTTCGCACATTTTACAAAAAATGAGATTGTTTTACTTAAACAATATTTTTGTAAAAACAAAAATAAAATCTAAAAAGTAATTTTTAAAGCAATATTTTTGTAAAAATTGGAAGAAAAAAGTAGATATTTTTTGCTAAAATTTCCAATTTTTCAGTTTTTTTTAAAAATGGAACTTTTGTAAAAACTGGAAAAAAATGAAAATTTTAGCAAAAAACATCTACTTTTTTCTTTCAGTTTTTACAAATAATATTGCTTTAGAAAATTGCTTTTAGAATTTTATTTTATTTTACAAAAGCATTGTTTTAGTAAAAAAATCTCTCTTTTTTTTTTTTGTAAAAAGTGCGAAAAAAATTCATTTTTTTCTTCAGTTTTTAGTAAAAAAAATGTTTTAGAAAAATTGCTTTAGAAAATTATTTTTCGGGTATGAATATAGAGTCTTTTTAATTAATTAAGAAATATTTAGAATGGACCAATATGACGATTACACGTGTCCCTCCGTTAACTCAAATGACATTTGTGAGCCAAAAAATATTAATGAAAGGACATATTTGGCCCAATAGGTAAATAAAGGGCATTAGTGATCCAAAATATATAATTTTGGGACATAGGTGCTTTATTATTAAATTACTCTGAGGAAGCAATTTATTACATTATTAAATTATTAGTATGAGATAGTTTTTAATTCTCACATTCAATGCTAGCTATTGAGATTAGAATTTGATCCTTGAATCAAAATTTCAATTGAAGCCTTTGGCATATCAAATCAATAAGAGTTGTAGACTATAGCGGAGTAATAAATATTCATTTATCCTTAATTAAATATGTGGATATTTAAGCTATAAGCATAAAGTCGTTGGTTAGGGAGGCTTTATCTCCCAACGTTGAACTTTCGGACAATAATTTAAATATCGATTTACCTCATAATGTTAAACTTTCGGACACAAAAACATTCAAACCAAACAAAAAATACAAAAAAAAAAAAAAAAAAAAAAACCTCGCTCATTCTCTCCACCGTCCTCTAACCCTAGGGGTTAGGGGCCAGAATTTCAGCAATTCTAAAAAGGGGCCCACTCAGGAACAAGTGAAACCTTGTGATTGGTTTAAAGTTCAATCATTATGAAGATACGGAATACTTTT
Organism: Nicotiana benthamiana; assembly: GCA_034376525.1. Taxonomy (NCBI): domain Eukaryota; kingdom Viridiplantae; phylum Streptophyta; class Magnoliopsida; order Solanales; family Solanaceae; genus Nicotiana; species Nicotiana benthamiana. The sequence goes on along the minus strand of CM067335.1, from coordinate 104,230,698 downwards.
GTTAAACAAAAAAAATATAAAGGACCTCAATGTCAATATGGACAAAATTTGAGGACATATTAGTAAACAATAAAGTCACGAAGACACCATCTTCTTCCTCACAGAAAATCAATGCCCCCTGGAATAAAAAATTAATTTCACTATTCTCAGGTCTCAGCACATTCTCTTATGCAGCTAAGTTCTTCAATGGAGGTCCTCACTCTCCCAAAACCCTAGAAAATTGAAAAAAAAAATTAAAGGAAGGAAAATACCGATTAAAAGTTCAGCTTTTTGGAGTTTCCAACAAAGTTCATTCCTGGTTGTTTCTTTTCGTCAAGACTCTTCCTTTATTACTCAAATTTCAGTCCCATTTATCGAATTTGGATACCCATTTTCCTCAAAATCATATTTCGATCGATGTTCTGCATCCTTTTTTTTTTTTAAAATTTAAACATATTTAGTGCTTTTAATTCTTAATAAGATTAGGAAAGGCGTTATTTTTTGTTCAGAAGGATCACATTATTTATTTGTTGTGAGAAAAAAATTGGTTCTTTTATATTTTCCTGCTTGTAAATTAGTGATTAATGTAAAGGTATTTTATTTTGGGGTTGGGAATCTATTGTTGTTTAATGGAGAGCAGTGAAGGAGGGGATGATCAAGAAGGCTCTGGTTGGATGCAAGTTAAAAAGGTCCGAACTTTTCACGCATCTATCTCTCAATATTAATTAATTCAGCTTTTAAATCATTTTAATTTTATGTTTAAGCTGAAAGATGATGAATGAAAATGGGTTTAATAGTAGAACGCAAATCATTAATAACCATGTTTGAGTCGTGTCACTGGCCTAATGTCAAGAATGTAGATCCTGATAGCCTGGTGTTTTAGGTATTCTTTTATTAGAAAAAGAATCAAAGGATTGAACTTTTCCTGAATTAATGTAGATGAGTTAGTTGAATTTTTAGTTATTTGAGAAAGAACTAATCATTTTCAATATGTTTCTGAAAAATGGATTGGTAATTAGGCATATTCACCGGCATTTAGTGAAGAGATGGTGATTTAATTGGGCTATTTTTGTGTTTTCTTTCTTGTTATCGGTATTAAAAGAAAACCCTATAGAGAAATGAGGGGCAGCTGAATAGGTTCTCTTTATCGTACTGCTGAAGCTGAAACGGAAATTTATTGAATAAAATACTCTTACATTTGTATTTCTCTATCGCCTGCTTCATGAATAATCTTCCACTTTCTCTTTCTGATAATTCCATTTGTACGTTTAGCGACCATAGTGGTGTGTACATGCTTCTTAAGTGCTGGATTTATCTCATTGCAAAAACTGAGATGTCCCTCTATCCCTTCACATCTTTTCACTGCATGGGGTGGGTTCCACTGTTGAGGGGTGAAAGGCAGATAATGGAAGACCAGGGGCATCTAAGATTCACGATATTAAGTGTTTATTTCTGAATTTATTCAAAAAAACATTTTTAAAAGGACACTCAATGCGATGGACGGCGTTTTGCTTTATCATCCTTATGCCTTATAGCTTATTAAAGTATAAGAAAATTACTCCTTCACTGCAGCTTAAGTGGTTTGAATGGAGTAGAATTTGTGGATAATAGGGATACATGTCTGCAAAATATGCAAAAAGAAGAAGAAAGGAAATAGTAATAAGAGAGCAAAACATGCAAGTACAGTTCTGACAATTCTGAGTTTAGGAGATTCACCAATAAATCAATCTTTCCTGGAATTTGAATTTTGAATGCCTTATTTCTTGTATGCTCTTAAACTGCACTTTTCTCATCAACAATAATGTAGAATGCCTCGCGTTTTACCCAATTAAAATCTGTATATTTGTTATTCAATGTGTGGACTTCTTGTGCAGAAGCACAGACACAGTTCAAAGTTTTCACTACATGGTTGGGTTGGAGGATCATCTCAAGGAACTGCTTCTTGCAATCCAGAAAATCGGCCTTCATTGAGTGTAAAAAGTGAAAATCTTAAATCTGTTGTTCAGCATTCAAAAGGAAGTGGACGTTGTATTAGACATGATGGTGTTACTTCAATTCCGAAGGAAGATGCAGTGATTGTGCACGATAAATGTGTGGTCAGTCACAGTAGTAATTCTGTTAGTTTAGGTTTCCCAACAGATTCCAATCAAGGAGTCAGTCAGGAACATCCTCAAATAATTAACCATGACATCATACCAAAAATCAAGTGGGGTGACTTGGATGATCAAGCTCTAACATCTCATTTTGGAACTACTGTCCAAGCAGAAATTAAGTTCGGTGACATTCAAAATCATGATCTGCTTAGTACAAAAGTTGATCAAACGAGCGATCCGTTTGTACACACTTCTCCAACTGATCTACAGAAAAATATGGTTACCGAGGAAAGCCATCAAGTTGTCAGCTCGAATCCTTTGTCTCCCAAGATTGAAGCTGTTGAAAAAAATTGTGTGAAGTTGAAGGATTTATCTTCAGAAGATGTTAATGCTTCTGCTGCTTCTCCTCTTTCTGGAGGACAATGTGGACATACCCAGCTTGAAAAAGGTGACACTTGCAACAGTTCTGGCGAAAAGCTTAACATTGCTGCCAGAGAAGGGCCTAGTGGGGTAACTGTGCACAGTGTCGAATCTGAAGAAGCTTGCACGGAAATCTCTGAAGTGCCTAGTATTGATCAGAATATAAAAACAGTGGTCGCTTCACAGGATTCTGAGCCAGTGCCACCTGATAAAGGAGGATCGGGAAACATTGGGCAGCCTTACCTGGCATCTCCTAGTGAAGAGTTTAGGAGCAAACGAGTTGATTCAATCATTGAGGATTTATCAAAATCTAACTTGAGCAGTATTGATGCAGAAGGCATTGGTGAAAGTAAAGAAAGGTTCAGGCAGCGCCTCTGGTGCTTTCTCTTTGAGAATCTTAATCGGGCAGTAGATGAACTCTACCTACTCTGTGAACTGGAATGTGACCTGGAGCAAACACAAGAGTCTATTCTTGTTCTTGAAGAAGCTGCATCTGATTTTAAAGAACTGAGTTCAAGAGTGGCGGAATTTGAGAGACTGAAAAAATCCAGTTGTCATGCGACTGATGGAACACCTCTGACCATGAAATCTAACCATCGCAGACCACATGCTCTCTCATGGGAAGTGAGTACTCTAGCTCTCATTTTTCAATGTTTCAAAATTGGTAACTGTCAAAAATTACATAACACATAAACAAATCAATCTCAGCCATTTGGAAGTTGAAAAACTGCAGTTTTGAATGCATGCATGCATACCAAGAATATCTGCTGGCCAGTCATTATTATATTCCATCTATGCTAAAGAAATGGTTTTGCATGTCTTTTACCTGTTTTTTTGGTACTGGTAGCGCCCACAGTTTGGGCCAGGAAGTCCTTCAGCTCGTTAAACGGAGGGATATATTCTGTCTTTTCAAACACTCTTCCCCCAGCAGGCAACAACACTGGGATTCTTGAATTTTCTGTTCATTTATTTTTACCTATTCGATAGTAATTGGATGAACAATCATGACAACATCGCCCTCTTTGGCACTTTATTTGTTTGTGTGTGTGGGGGGGGGGGGGGGGCAGGAATTATTTTGTTCACTGAAGGCGATCTAGAATTCGTAAGCTGCAGGTGCCACTGTCTTTAATGTAACCTACCACTAGCGATGGAGATCGACTTGGGGTGTACATTCGGTCAGTTTTATCCGTTTTTGGTTAATTTGGTTTGATTTACAAGGTTTTTGTTTCATTAAAAAAATCACGCGATTTGGTCCAGTTCGATCTAATTCTCTATTCAAATTCTATTGACAAAAAAAGCTTTTTTTAATGACCAAGAAATTTGTCTGAGGCCAACCAATTAAGAACAACCGCAGCCTTCAAATCTCAAGGATTATGGGCCCGCCTCCCTAATCTTCTCCACTTAAATGCTAGTCTTAGTTCGTATGGTGCTGGGCTCGAATCTGTGACCCAAGTCGCAAGTCCCTCAACCTCTGCCACTTGAACTAAGCCCTAGTGGGAGTTATGGATACTTTTTTGTAGGTCACTTTTTTCGTAAATACTAGGCTTAGTTCGTATGGTGCTGGCTCGAATCTGTGATCCAAGTCGCAAGTCCCTCAACCTCTGCCACTTGAACTAAGCCCTAGGGGGAGTTATGGATGCTTTTTCTAGAGTTCACTTTTTTCGTTAGAAGCAGCCAAACTTATAGGCCTAAAACCAAGCCTATTGATCCCGAAATTGAACTCTAGAAAACCTAACCAGTCTTTAGATTTGGATTGTAATATCTTAAATTTGAAAACCAAAAATTCAAACAAAGTTTCCATAATCCAAACCGAACTACCTGACGCCCACCCTTGTTATCAATGTTTAGTATACCTACAGATATACATGGATAAATTGATTATCTACTCCTTTTTCCTTGTGACAAACTGTTAATATGTTATGGTCTTTCCTCAAAGTGCAGGTCCGCCGGATGACAACTTCACCACACAGGGCAGAAATACTGGCTTCATCTCTTGAGGCTTTTCGAAAAATTCAACATGAAAGAGCTAGTTTGTCAGCTACAGGGATGGAAAAAATGGCATCTAATTGTTATGATCATCATTGTGGAAATTCTAGTGTCGTGGAGACATATAATGAGAAAGGTGACAAAAAAAGCAGTTCAAGTGAATCATTAGAGAAAAGTAGGAAGCAGATTAATGCATCTAATTCTTCTCTGGGTAATTTGAGTAGAGAGAAGAGGCACGTTGATTCGGGAAAGTCTGCTTCTCATGCATCTAGATTACCTCCTAAGGAAGGGGTTTCCTCATCTGTCGGTGGAACGAACAAGAGAGACAATGAGAAAAATCTAAAGCCAATAGATCACTTGAAGAGACATTCTGAAAGAGACAAAGAAAAGCGAAATGGAAGCTCCTGGAGGTCCATGGATGCTTGGAAGGAGAAGAGAAACTGGGAAGATGTACTCTCCACTCCATACAGAGTTTCATCTCGTTTCTCGCATTCACCTGGCATGAGTAGGAAAAGTGCAGAGCGTGCACGCATTTTGCACGACAAACTCATGTCTCCTGAGAAAAAGAAAAAGTCAGCTATTGACTTAAAAAAAGAAGCGGAAGAAAAGCATGCCCGTGCAATGAGAATTAGAAGTGAGCTTGAAAATGAGAGAATTCAAAAGCTTCAACGAACATCTGAGAAGCTGAACCGTGTAAATGAATGGCAATCCGTGCGTAGTATGAAATTGCGGGAGGTGATGCATGCTCGGCATCAACGAAGTGAATCCCGACATGAAGCTTACCTAGCTGAAGTTGTGAGAAGGGCGGGTGATGAAAGCATAAAAGTAAATGAAGTTCGATTCATTACTTCACTCAATGAAGGGAACAAAAAGCTCATCTTGCGGCAGAAACTGCATGATTCTGAGTTGAGGAGGGCTGAGAAGCTTCAAGTGCTAAAAACTAAACAGAAAGAAGATATGGCAAGGGAAGAAGCTGTTTTGGAACGCAGGAAACTAATTGAAGCAGAAAAGTTGCAGCGCCTTGCAGAGACACAGAGGAAAAAGGAAGAGGCACAGGTAAGAAGAGAAGAGGAGCGTAAAGCATCAAGTGCTGCACGCGAAGCAAAGGCTATGGAACAGATGCGGAGAAAGGAGTTTCGAGCCAAAGCTCAACAGGAGGAAGCTGAACTCCTGGCCCAGAAGTTAGCTGAAAGACTTAGAGAAAGTGAACAGCGTCGTAAAATTTATCTGGAGCAAATACGGGAAAGAGCTTCAATGGACTTCAGAGATCAGTCTTCGCCATTATTCCGTCGTTCTGTGGCTAAGGAGGGGCAAGGTAGATCTACGCCAATCAGTAACTGTGAAGATAATAATGAAAATAGTGGTGTTGCTCCTGAAGGCTCTACGCTTGCTACTGGCCACATGGCTACCCAACATTCATTAAAACGAAGGATCAAAAGAATTCGCCAACGACTTATGGCATTGAAATATGATTTTCCTGAGCCTTCAATCGGCGGTACTGAAAATGCTGGTTTTGTGTATAGAACTGCAGTGGCAAATGCGAGGGCAAAGATTGCGAAGTGGCTCCAAGAACTTCAAAGACTTCGTCAAGCAAGGAAAGAAGGGGCTGCTACCTTTGGACTAATAACAGCTGAAATAATTAAGGTGATATATTACACTTCTATGTGAAGTTTGTTTCACTTGCCTTCTAATTGTCAATGACAATGTAGTGGTATTAAGATAAAAAGGTTGTTTATCCTGCCGTGAATAACTGCAACATAAAACAACATTTTGGCTAGAATCAGTTTTTGAAAATATTGTGGCTTTAATAGGTCAACTTGTTTCATGAAATAATAGTAACTTATTGATTCTGGCATTTTTTTTGTAACTAGTTTTTGGAGGGAAGGGATGCTGAGCTGCAGGCTTCTCGTCAAGCTGGTCTGGTTGATTTTATTGCTTCTGCACTTCCCGCATCTCACACATCAAAGCCAGAAAGCTGCCACGTGACATTGTACCTTCTAAGGCTTCTGAAGGTTGTACTTTCAGCTGCTGCAAACAAGGGTTATTTTCTTGCTCAGAATCTACTGCCCCCTATAATCCCCATGTTGGCGGCAGCTCTTGAAAACTACATCAAAATTGCAGCCTCATCTAATGGCTCTGCTTCTGCCAACCTGGTTACCTGTAAGACATCAACTGACAGATTGGAGTTAATCTCTGAAATTCTGGATGGTTTCCTTTGGACTGCTGCAGCAATCATTGGTCATGCAAGTTCGGATGAACGTGCCCTTCAACTGCAAGATGGTTTGATTGAGCTTGTAATTGCTTACCAAGTTATTCACCGGTTACGGGATCTTTTTGCACTTTATGATAGACCACCTGTAGAAGGTTCACCTTTCCCTTCATCAATCCTACTTGGCGTAAATCTGTTGGCAGTTCTTACATCCAGATTCAGAAATGTGTCTTCAATAACATGTAAAAACTTTCCTACTGTATCAACTCGAAGTAGTGAAAAAAGCGACATCGAACTTGCTGAAGCTGCAGACTTTAAGTCTTCTTCTCCTTTGTGCAATTCCCAGAATGATGGTAAATTGGTATTTCCTGCAGTGAATGGAGGTTTAGCTTCGTCTTTGCCGGATGTACCGGAGGATAGGCCCCTGGATGAATTTTCTAAAATAAAAGAAAATGAGGGCTCAGTTGTAATTGATCAGAACTCTGACAAAGTTGACTTACTTGCTGCTAATACGGAAACTGCAGATGTATTGCAGGAATCGACAACCATTGTGCCATATGATACCCTTCAAATGGCCGAGAAGAAATCTCAAGATAATAGTAAAGGTCATATCAGTGGAAATGCATCGGTGTTGAAGCAGGCTGTAAAGTTTGTTCTTTCTGCCATATCTGAGACTGGCTTAGTCTGTCTTCCATCAATGTTGACAGCTGTATTATTGCAGGCTAACAATAGATGTTCTGAACAGGTGAACTTCGTGAATTTCATTAAATTTGTTTGTAAAATCCGGCTTTGAGGTTTTCTGCACGGCTGATTTTGTGCAATTTTGTAGTCCATGAATCTTACTGGGCTTTATCAGTAAGCATTAGGATGTAGTTGAACCTCATATTTGTTTGCTACTTTGTTGTCTTCTTTACTAAACTTCTTTACTGTGTATGCATGTAGCATTGAATCCTTCTAGTACGGGAAGTAATTGTTTGAAACTGTTCCTATGTTAAAGGAAGATGAAACCTAACCTCGAGTTTACTTGTGTTCATAGTCTGCTTATCTCTGTGTCTACCACTTAATCTTACTGAAACCTTTCTTTGCAGGCATCATTTGTCCTTCCATCTAATTTTGAAGATGTGGCAACTGGTGTACTAAAAGTGTTGAACAATTTAGCATTAATAGACATATCTTTTGTCCAGAAGATGCTCGTAAGTCAATTTGGAATTTTTTGCATCAACTTTCCCTTTCTAAAAGTTTTAGATGTTAATAAAGTGACTCTTTATTCTCTTTTCTGGATCACAGGCCCGACCAGATCTAAAGATGGAATTCTTTCACTTGATGAGTTTTCTTCTCTCTCATTGCACGAGCAAGTGGGGCGGAGCAACTGACCAGGTTTCTTTCTGATGCTTTTGCTTTCATGTTTTGGCCTTCAAATTGTACACCTCACAAGTTTATTGGACTTAGAAAGGTGTTGTTTATGCTAGTTTTGGAAAGCCACCGTGTCTTTTGGTTGGAGGGTAGGAAAGTGCAAGAGAGATTGTCCATTTTCATTTGGAAAGAAATCCTAACTCACGTTTGCTTACCATTTAAGCTGACGGACGATAGGAAAGATTGTCAGTGTATTACTTGATGGTTGTCATATGTTTCTTAGAAACACCGAATTTTCTTGTATAAATAATATTTCTTTAATAAAGGAGTATAAATTATATAATTAAATTCGCAATTCCTAGATATGAATTGCAACCATCTAGTAATGAGAAGACACATCGTGAGGGATTTACTCTGTGAAGGTCTACATTGATGCTCAACATTGTATAAACTTCGCGTTTATATCACCAAATATGGTTTTGGAAAGAAGGATTTCCAGATTTGGGAGTGCTAACACCGAGTGTCACGTGGCCTTCATATTCTTGAAAGGGCTAAAAGTAGCGCCTTTGCTTTGTTTGTAATGAAAAGGAAGGAGAGGATCTTAAGATATTTTTTTCCAGGGGAGGATTTTCTTGATCGCCTCATTCTTCAACCATGGGTTAGACATTGGATAGACTTGGTTTGTCTGGAACCTTCTGTAACTTTTCTGACATGTAAATATTTAAACAGCAAGTCAGCAATCAAACAGCCCGTTGAACTTCTCCGATTAAGATAGATCTTGAGGTAGAAACCTTATGAAAAATAGCTCGGCAGATATTTACCCCCGCGTTGTAGATTCTCTACCTTTTTGGTATACCTGTTGTATCCGGGAGCTTTCCCTTTGCTAATAATATCATTTAACTTATAAAAAAAAGATATTTACCCTCGCATAAAACATAGAACATCTTAAACATACAGGGTCAATAGCAAAACGGATCTTGGTGATTGGATAGATCCCTGTTGTAGTTCTGTCCATAATTACCACCTGGCCTTTGTTCAAATAAGTTATGAACTTATCCTTTGTGATGTTAAGGTATCTCAGTCTTGTTTGACTTTTTCTGGATTCCAGAATTGAATGAGAATGTTCCTTGGATACAGCATTTTATTAGGAAAAATTGTAGTTTCCTTTTGGAGAGCAACAACTACAACAACCCAGTAAAATCCCACAAGTAAGGGGTCTGGGGAGGGTAGTGTGTACGCAGACCTTACCCCTACCCCCACGGAGTAGAGAGGCTGTTTCCGATAGACCTTCGGCTCAAGAAAACAAAAAAGACAATATATTGGTACCATCAACAGAAACCATCAAAATAATAACAGTTAATTGTAGTTTCCTGTTAGAGAGCAGCATTAACGGTTAATGGTTTTTTAGAATTTTGTTGGGAGTCACTGTTTTCACATTTATTTGCTCGTTGTCAAAGTACAGGACTGATTAATATAGTCTTTTCTATTTGGGCATTCTGTGTCTCAGATTGGTTTGCTGCTGCTGGAATCATTGTCGCTTCTTAGTTATTTTTCATTGTTCCATCATGACAACCAAGCTGTTCTTCGATGGGGAAAGAGCCCTACAATTCTTCACAAGGTACGTGAATCTTCTGTTCAACTTAAGACTCCACCTAAAACGTATATTTAATTGTGGATTGTGTGGCACAGGTATGCGACCTTCCTTTTGTGTTCTTTAGCGATCCTGAGTTAATGCCAGTCTTGGGGGGGACCATGGTTGCTTCCTGCTTTGGATGTGAACAGAATAAAGATGTCATTCAGCAAGAACTCAGCACAGATATGCTCCTTGCTTTGCTGAAAGCTTGTAGAAGTAATCTTCCATCACCTGATTCTTTTACAGTACCTAATAATACATCACTAGATGAGGCTGGTGCATCTGCTCAGCTGGTTCCTGAACCTAAAAGCCTTCAAGTTGACGTCCCACTGAGATCAAATCGCAACAATCAACGCAATGCTAGGGCCCTTTCCCAGAGAGGTGGCCCATTGCCAACTACTAGAACTGGCAGAATCCGAAGCTTAAGAGACAATAAAGTCTTGAAGCCTTGTGAAGGCAAGGGTCTGAAGAGCAATTTATCTGTGCCTGAGAATACTGCCGCATGGATGTTGCACTCTAGATTATCTACTGATGTACTTGATAAAGCAGATCAGTTTTTTGCTGCAGTTATCTGCAGTGAGAATGGGGAGTTATGAATTTACTTACTGTACAGTATATCCATTCTTTTGAGTGCTTAATGCCGAATAAGCACGGTATATGACACTAATCTTCTTTACAGTGATATACTAGTTATCACTTCGGAACTGCTCAAGAAAGATTAGCCGTTCAATACTTATAATACTTCTGTGGCAGTTGAAAAGTATTCACTTGCTCTGCTGACACCCACTTAGAACAAAAATTGAGGATGTAGATTCCCGTAGGCACTAGTAACTAGTAATAAGATAGATGCAGCAGATGTTGCTTGGTTTTGGTGATCTTAAAGTAATATATTACTGCGCTACTAAGATCCTAAAGCCCCTCCCTCTTTTTCTCTGAGGAAAGCATTTCTCTCGAGTGTATGGTTACAACCAGAACTTCCTATCTATGATAAAGGTTTTTCTATACTGTGTTCTTGGAGCGTAAACAAAACAGTTTTGTATATGTTGCCAAGTAGTGTGTGATCAACCAACCCTTAACTGTAGTTTTCATGTCTACTGGGAGTATAGTTTCTCCATCTTCCAATTACTGTACCCTTGGATTGAAGGAACTTGTTCACGGTATAATTATGGACATTAGTCTTGGATGAAGCATCCTTCTTTTTGTCTTCATGAGCTGATGGTTTTTCGGAAACAGCCTTTCTAACCCCACGGGATAGGGGTAAGGTCTACGTACACACTACCCTCCCCAGACCTCACTAGTGGAATTTTACTGGATCGTTGTTGTAGTAGTAGTCTTGGATGAAGCATGAGAGTAACAAACTGGAGATCTGGGGAGCATGATTACCATGGCAACCTGCGTTTGATAGCTGAACTAATTATGGACTGAAAGGTCAAAAGGCGATTATTAAGCGCAAACAACCCCAATATAAGATCAAATTCATTGATACAGGTATCTCGATCAAGAACCGGTATGACAAGGATTATGATAGAGCAATTCATTTGCTTCTTCTAGTCATATAATATACTAGATCGCCTAAATATCCAGAAACCCACTCCCATTTCCCTATTTCTTCAAGAAGAAAAGTGTAACATCCAAAAAAAATTACAACTGGTTTTATTCATGACTGAGATAAGTTATACAGCGGGCAGCACGTCATTCATTATGACGCCTCACCTAAATCATCACTGGTGCTAGTCTTCAATTCTGAATTTCCTTGTTTTTTGCTTTCAGTGCTAATAGAATAGGAACTCCCTGGAACATTCACTAGAAGTTCATCCTCATCCTTGTTCTCTTCAATGTCAGAGTGCCGTGAACCCTGAAATACATAGCAAAATAGAAAAAGAACTTACATATGATGTAAGTGGCAAGAACCTAGAGCCATGTGCCGCACATAAGATTGTCACATCAATAGGCCAAACAGGATTTAAAGGTTAATAAATTTGCAAATACTTCCCACTAAATTGGATAAATATCTGTACTTTTCCCCCGTTATAATTTCCCCAGATCCTTACCTAAATGACAATCTGGCTCTGGCTGACCAGATGAGAGTTCGAATAACAAATGGAGCGTAAGTTAATAAAGCTACACATGATTTAACCAGTGAAATCTAGAAAAGCACACCTCTGCTGCATCCACTTTCTGCTTGGGTTTCTTAGTACTTTTGAGGTTACTCATGACAGCTTTGAGTTTCTTCTTTGCCACAAGTCTGGTCAAACGGCGTTCTGTATGTTGCGCGGCAGTGACATCAGCATGACAAGCAACACATAGTGTCCTCATGTTCTCTAGCCTACATTCACCTGCAAGAATTTCAAAAGACAAGAAGCTATGGGTGTGGACTACAGCGAAAAGAGGAAGCTAGAGGGTGAGGGGAAAGACAGGAAAATTTGCTACCGCAGAAAATAGAAATGAGAAGAGAAAGTTGAAAGAACCAGAGATTATCTGAGTAAATCTATCAAGAACTCCAAGAGGATGACCCTAGAACGAAAATTTGCAAGTGCCTTATTATTTACCTCCCCCTTGATATACAGGTATTATGTGATCCGCATGCCATGCATTGCCATCAATAGGGTCCTGAACAAGTTTTTGAAATCTGCAAAGTGAAAGAATTAATTGGTATTCCAGCAAATACATCGAGTGCAGCAAAATGGAGTATATAGGTCTTTTGTGTATTTGCACTAGCCCTCCCACCCTTTTTCAAACTTTCTAGTTTGACCAAGGGTGATGTACAGGGGACTGTTTAAACAAACGAGAACTGTTCAAGTAGTTAACTCCCCAAAATCTCCCTTAGTTTAACATATATGCTTGTAGATAATTACATGTTATATGTGCGCGTGTTTTGGGGGGAAGGGGGCAATTTAAGCACATAAGAACTGTTAGGTAATTAAACATCTCAAGAGCTCCGTTTGTTTAATGTGTAGTATTAAAGTAAAACTGTAAACCATCGTGGTATGTAGTTCCTAGACCAGTAGACTGGCATTACTTTCTATGTTCTTGAAGAACAGAATGTCTTAGGATAGATCCTTCCCTCTAACAAAAACCGATATGTATGTTATCAATAGCTGAAGATATCCATGATGAATTTATACCAAAAACTCAATATACAAATAACATCAGAAAGGAAAAAGAAATAAAACAAAATGGTTGAATAAGGACTAAACAGACAAAGGGAAGAAAATGAAACTAGTACCAGGAGGAACACAAAGAATTAACTTAAAAAAGAAGGCACAGGAAAATGGATTGTTCCTTGTTACGCACAAGCTACACATTTTGCTTAAACATAAAACTGATACTGGCTCGTCAATTTCTCTTTCTTGAGATGGTTAGTAGAAATTTAAATCAAGCCAACAACTCCCTCGACACACATGTATTAATTTTACATACATGTACACACCGAAAAGCAAGACAACAACTACCCAGTATAGTCCCACAAAGTGGGGTCTGGGGAGGGTAATATGTAGACGAGCCTTACCCCTACCCGAAAGGGCAGAGAGGCTGTTTCCAATACCAAAAAGCAAGCTATTTGATTAAAAAAACTAAGACCTTGGCATGTAAACCATGTAATTCTAATCTGTAAACTTACAATTTCTTACGCTTTGCCAAATTTGGGGCTACTTTGGCAATATACTCTTCACGACTCTCAAATGACAACGGTCTGATGCGCTCCACAAGTTTGTGGCAGTCTAGACGGCAGTTTGTGCAAATGCCATGCTCAATGTGGAAAAGTGCCTAAAAGTATCAGAGGGATCAATTAAAGGGTTTCTTGCAAGTGTAAAACTCGTTTTCGTAAAAATACAAGTAAAAACATACATTACGAATTGATGATTTATTAGTTCTAAGGTGATACTCCTCGCAGCAGTTCAAGCTACAGAAGAGATCCTCAAAGTAGTCAGGAGTTTTGGCATTGCTATTCCTGAACATAAAAAGTCAATGAAGCATTAGTGACCCAAAAATTGTCCTCCTCATGTTTTCCAAAATGATACTTTGAACTCACCTGCAAGGAGTTTGACAAAGCTTGCAGAGTGGTTCATCGTCCTTGTCGGACCACCCCTGCATGTATATCTTCTCTTGCTTCCCCTTCCCAGTACAAAGATGGACCTTCCTCCAGACAGCGTTTGGTGGTAACGGATAGCTAATTTCGTCCAACGGTGTTGTCCTCCTCTTACTTCTACCCTTCAGCAGTCCCTGAAAGAAAAGCCCATTACATGTTAAGCACAGTTCAAACCTGTCCAACCCTGACGAGTCAAAACAGATATAAGCAGAGGTAGGTCACTAATGAAAGGTCAATGATTGGTGAACAAACCCAAATACAAAGAAAGAAGCAAATAACATACCCCATTATCGTGGTTAAGGTTTTCATTTAAATAGGACAACTCAACAGATAATGGAAGTTGCAAGGCCTTTCCAATTAATTTTCTTCGTTCGATAGCACTCAACTTGCTCCATTCTTTGAGGAATTCCACTAGAGCGTACCGACAACTCATATCATCCTTGATATTGTTATAAGCTGTTTTCTCAGCTTCCTTTAGAGGAGGCAGTATATGATGAACTTCCTCTGGCCGGTAATTCTTAAAAAGTGGTTTTGGCCTGGAATCAATTCCAGGAATACAAGAGTACAGGTGAATCCTTCCTGTATATTGGCTGACCTGAAACCATAGAAGTCCAAGCACACAACAAAATCAAAACTAACTCAATTCCAACAAAGCAAACTACAGATTTACATCACACCCCGGGGGTGGGAGGGGGTGGAGGAGGAGAAGAACTGCTTATTACCAGTATGTCCGATTAACAATGCATTGTAAAGCAATATCCTAAAGCAACATACAATTTCTTATTCGTTTCTTATTGGCTGACATGAAACCATAGAAGTCCAAGCACACAACAAAATCAAAACTAACTTCTTATTCTTTTCTTACCATTTTTCAAGACCCAAGCAGAACTAAGGCATTCAAAATACAAACCTTCACCTATGTCTACACAAATTTCTTATTCTTTTCTTACTATTTCTAAGAACAGAAATGATCTTAAAAAGATGCAAAGCAACATAAAGAGTTTAGGAGTCCAAGATAATAACCATCTGCCACACAAGAAAAAGTGCATAAATTCCATTCATATCAAGCAGTAAGCACTTTATTACGAAGGTAATGAGCTTTATGCTGATCTGTAAATTCATCAACTTGGAACATTGTAACTCTCGTAACAGCCAAACCCTCATTCCCGCAATCCTTCCCATTTAAGCTGATTTTTTTTTTTGGGGGGGGGGGGGGGGGGGGGGGGGGGGTGATACTGATTTTAAATAAAATCTATATAATTTTACCTCAAAGCGGAGCGACTCTACTTGGACAGAGCTGCTTGTAACAAGTATGTCGCCATTTACTTCTAATTCAGGGGATGCACCGTTTCCCTACATTCTCAAATTCGTGAGTAACAAAGTAAGTGTGGTTCCACATAAGCGTCCAAAAACCAAGAAAGGAGGTAGAGTTGTGGGTGCAGAAATAAAGATTAAAAGTATGATAAATTTTTCGTATAAAACGAGAGATCCAGCCATCCAGGTAATACCTCCTCATTGAAGTCCTGATTTCTGGCTTCATTAACATCTATACAATGTGAAGAAGTAAAGTCATCATCCGAAACTTCAGCCCCACAAGAAGATCCTTCATGCCCTAAGGTGGAAGTAGTGCGCTTCCCATTATACAGACAAGCCAAAGAAGGCCAGATCATGCAAAATCAGAAATAAGAGGCATGTCGAGTAAACCAAACACTAGATTGATCACATAAAAGTGTAATTGAAGCTCTTCAGAGCATGCGATTTTTTGGACTAATTCTTTTATATCACTTAAATCTTAAGCTAAATCAAAGCAAGTAGCTTTTAAAAATCTTTTCAAACCAAAAAAAAGGAGAAGCTAGTGAGATCGTGGGATAAAAATGAGCTGCAGAGTGGACAAAGGTAGCTTCTGTGGGGCTTTAATGTAGTATAGATATTAATAGGCGCCTGGCCGATGCAATACCTACCGTATAATGGAGGTCTGATTTCGATAAGAATGAACTAGTTCCATCCTGTTTATCATCAACCCTGTATGTATCACAATGAGCTTCAACAGGATCTGAATCTAGATGAACGCCTTGGCTTTCAGTTACTGCTGGTTTTGCTCGAGCAACTTCACCATTTGCTGCATTCTCAGTTGTTAAATGCTCACTCTTCTTTTCTCTGACATCCATTTCCTCAAGGTAAGAAACATCAGCAACCTATTTGTCAGACCAAGCTTATCATCAATAGACAACAAAAGCATTCACACCAAAGTTCAAGGACAAAATTATGCTAATAAAACCAAACTGGACGTAATAGACCTTACTGTCACTTTTCAAGAGAAATACAACTAACCATAATGTCAGGATTACACAGTGTAGGTGTCAGTTGCACATACATTTTGAGTTTTATAAAACAGTACCAAATAACGCCCCATAAAGGCACCTATATAAGGGGACTAGAGTATGAAACATACCTTCAGAGGATAAAACAATCTCTACAGATCTAAATATCCACTTGATTATAGAAATAAACTACATGCTCAGGTTGCCCTGTTTACCTAAGTAGATCTAAGAATATGAGTCTAACTACAAGAAACTAGAGGGAGACCAAGTCATCCCTCAGCCAACCCCAACAATGAGAAAGTATAAAAATCAAAAGATTATCACTTTCACCAATATGAGTGATTATCTCGCATTTTCTGCACCAGTTTTGTGAAATGATTACAGCCTTTATCTTCTATTTGACACAAGGCACATACGATTGTATCTTGGCAAAGAGAAAATGATCAGTCAAAGGGTTCTTGGTAAATCCCCATATTGTGCTCTTGATATAAAACTCTCCACCAGCAAGTGTTTTTGTCATTGTGCTTCCCCGCCTCAGTTGACTTATGTCATAAATTAACTTCTAGATTCAATATTTTCTTCTGTTAAATTGTAGGCTTTTAAATTAAAGTAAAGACAAGAGCATGGCATTTTGCAAGGCTTGTTATGATTGTTAAGGACAACCATGCAAATGCACAAAATGAATGAGCATAAAACTGATCTATGATATTATCTTTTCCAAGAATACCTCTATTGCCTGTACAGCGTCATACTTCCCATCCATTGTAGATGAAACTTGACGCAAACTCTTATTAAGATTTTGCCATCGAGACTCATCTGAAGTATCCTGGTTACAAGGCATTAAGCAAAATTAGCAAAAAGAATTTCCCAAGTGAAAATCTCACAAAATATATATTAAACAGAAAGTCACCTTTGCAATAAAAATATATACATTTACTCCCTTTGTTTGCCCTTGTCTATGAGCTCTGCATTCGGCCTACAAATGGTTAGACTGCATATAAGCATCAACCAATCAGACAAGAACTAACTACTTCAATCTTTAGAAGATCTTGCAAAAAGAACAGGGCACTGGATGTTGGTATCGATAATGGAGAACAATCTGGAACTCAAGCATGTGACCAACAAGGGAAAACCTAAATCGAGCATGGAGATCCATGTTAGGAACATTCACTATCGACAAAAGTGTCTAATATTGGTACATGTCAGTTATGCAGAAAATTTTAAGGGCTACCTTTCCTAGGATCATCATGTTTACCTTGGTGATATAAAAGTTTATGCTCTGGCTTCATTAATGTGCACGAGCCCTGTGTGGTATGCCATTCATGCTTGAGAACAGCCTATGTTGTGACAATATGCTTAGTGGGATTCCAGTCCATTGTCTGTAGTATTCAATTGGTGATGGTACATCACACAATCGCAATTTTGTTTAATTCTCAACTCACCAGTTAGAGAAGTGTGCAGGATAAAGTGAAGTATTAGGTTCCAAGGGATATTATAAAATCGTGGATCAGTTCACTCATTGCCAATAGTCTTAAAGTAATGCTTTATGCACTTTTCTAGGTTGAGCATTCATGGGAAAGATGTAACGAAGCATTCACTAATCAGTACATGGAAAAGAATTCACACAACTGCACCAAAGGGTTACCACAGAGCTTCATTGCACCAGACAAAACAGGTGTTTTTTTATAAGGTACAACAACCCAATATAATCCCACTTAGTGGGGTCTGGAGAGGGTAGTGTGTGCACCTTACCCCTACCCTAGGGTAGAGAGGCTGCTTCCAAATAGAAACCCGGCATCCTTCCCTCCAAGAACTTCCCATCTTGCTTTTGGGGAGACTCGAACTCACAATCCCCCTTTTTTTATAAGGTAAATTATATTAATCAAAAAGGGAGAGAACTCCTGTATACAATAAGTATACCAAAAAGTAAAAAATTTATATCAGAACATGATTCTCTACAAAAGGCGCCCAATCTTCTATACAAATGGGGGCTATATGAGTGCACCAAAAAGCGATCAAAGACAAAAGACTATTCTTAAGATGTGAAAGAGGAAACTTAATCCCCTCAAAAGCTCTCCTATTTCTCTCCCCCGAAACTATCCACATGAGAGCTAACAGGGCGAACTTCCACGCCTTTTGCTTTCTTCTTGTACGGAAATCGGCCCAGCTATATAGCATTTCCTTTGTAGTGCTTGGCATCACCCATTGAACACCAAAAAGGTTCAGGATCGCCCTCCACAAAGCGAAGACACAGGGCAATGCAACAAAAGATGATCAACTTCTTCCCCTGAGCTTTTACACATATAGCATCAACTAACAAGTGTAATTCCCCTCATTCGCAGATTCTCAATAGTCAAAATCACTCCCCTCGCCGCTAGCCATGCAAAAAAGCACACCTTCGTGGGCGCCTTAGGAATGCAGATCGAGGAGTATGGAAAAGAGGCCTATCTCTCACCAACATACTCTGGGGGGTTGGAGGACCGAGGCAAGCACACCACGTTTCAGGTGTGGCATGTGGAGAAGCATCATGAAGAATTGAGAATCCTTCAGTGATAACATCCCTTACAGGGTGGCAGATGGAAGGAGAATCAACTTTTGGAATCATAGGTGGTGTGGAGAGGATACTCTGAGGGTCTCCTTCTCCCACGTCTTCAGAGTTTCAAACCAAAAGGAATTGATGGTCCAACAAATTCGTAAGGAACATGCAAGATTGGGAGATTGGCGGAGCTCCAAGATTTATTGACACTGCTATATGGGCAAGACTTGCCTCAGTTATCTTGTGATTCTTGGAGATGGGGTTTGCGTGGCGATGGGTGCGTAGTAGTATTTGTGATGCAGTTTTAAATGATTGTTTAGTTTGTTACTTTGAGAAGGAAGTGTTCATAAATATAAGCAATGATGCTATTATTGACCGTTTTCAAAATATGAAAACGCGTCGAGTTCAACTATGAGTGAACAATATACTTTTGTTGTATTAGTATCAAGTTAATGGTATTTGATAATATTGATATTTTTATTTTGATGATAAATTATCATAGACATTTCAAAGAGTTACACCCGAACTTTATTGTTTGGTGATTGGCATACTAAAAATAATGGTGCCCCCGTAACGCTTAAATCATTGGTCCGCCTCTGCATATCAGCATCATAGAAAACCAGGGTGTCATCCGCAAAAAGCAAATGAGAGACTCTTCAGACACTGGGCACCCCGATCGAAGCTGAGAATCCTCTCAAGAAGCCTCCGCCCGCTGCTCGATCTATCATTTTACTCAAAGCATCCATCACTAGAATGAATAACATAGGGATAGGGGGTCTACTTGCCTGAGACTCCTGGAGCTGTCAAAGAAACCACACGGGCTACCATTAACCATGACAGAGAATCTGACTGAGGAAATGCAAAACTTGATCCATTCCCTCCATCTTGCCCCAAACCCCATCTGCATCATAATGAAATCCAGGAACTCACAATTGACATGGTCGAAAGCCTTCTCAAGGTCCAACTTGCATAGTAAGCCAGGATCTCTAATTTTCCTTCTGGAGTCTACAAGTTCATTTGCCACCAAAGCGGCATCCAGGATCTGCCTACTTTCCACAAACGCATTCTGGGAGGATAAAACAGACACATCAAGAACCTTCTTGAGTCTATTGGAAAGCACTTTGGAAATAATCTTCTAAATGCTCCCCACGAGACTAATAGGCATGTAACCACTGATACAAGATGCATCTTCTTTCTTAGGCACAATAGTAATAAAAGAAGCATTGATACTTCTCTCGAAAACATCATTCACATGGAAGTATTCAATGACTTCCATTAACTCCCCCTTGATGGTGTCCAAACAGAGCTGGAAGAAGGCCAATGAGAAACCATCAGGGCCGGGGGCCTTATCACCAGCACAACTCGACACAGCCTCGTGCACCTCCTCCTCCTCGAAAGCCCTTTCTAGCCACTCACTGTCTCCCTCTCCTATGTGGTTGAACTCTATTCTCCCCAAAGTTCGGCTCCAACTAACTTCCTCTTTGTATAAGTTCTCATAAAACCCCACTATCGCCCCTTTTACCTCCTCTCTCCCTCAATCCTCACCCCATCCACAACTAAGGACTCTATGAAGTTTCTCTCTATTTGCAACCACCACCCTATGAAAAAATTTGGTATTCGAATCCCCTTCCTTTAACCATAGCGCCCTCGATTTTTGCCGCCAACTAGTCTCTTGAGCTATTGCTAACTCGACTATTTCCCTCTTAACCTCCCCCAATCTCTCTTTCTCAGATTCATCAACTCCATCGCCCCTTCGCCTCTCTCTAGATCCCCCAATTCATGCATAAGATCCCTCATTTCAGCCTCTACCCTCCCAAAAACCTCCTTATTCCACCAAATAATATCTCCCTTGAGCAATTTAAATTTCTTTGAAAGAAGGAATGAAGGTATCCCTTATACCCTGTAGCTTGTCCACCATTCTTTCACCTCGTCACCAAATCCTGACACCTTCAACCACATGTTCCCGAATCGGAAGGGAGTACGCATCCCCCTCCCTCTGCATCCATCTAGCAAAATAGGCAAATGATCCGAAGTCAGCCTAGGTAAAGCAATCTGTAGCACATTCGGCACAAGCTCATCCCAGGAGGGCGATATCAGAAATCTATCAAGTCTAGACCTTGAGTTGGAATCCTCCGCCCTAAGCCAAGTAAACCTTTCCTCTAACAGAGGAAGATCAATGAGAAAAAGATCATTGAGGAAGTCAGAAAACTCCTCCATGGCCCTCGAAATCATACTACATCCTAATCCCTCCTCTGGGAATCTAATAATGTTAAAGTCTCCCCCCAGAACCCATGGAATGTCCCATTCCCCCGTCATATTGGCCAGTTCCTCCCAGAAAAACACCTTGGACCCTTCTCCTACCGGTCCGTACACTCCCCCAAATCCCCACTCCACCCCTACTCACTCTTTGACAAGAGCTGCTAAAGAAAAAACTCTCTTCTTAATCTCCTTTACCTCCACGCTTCTATCATCCCACATTAGAAGAATGCACCCAGCACTTCCCACTGCTGGAACTCAGTCATATTTTACCCAACTACCTCTCCGGACACTCCTCGCAATCACATCCGACAAAACTTTCTTAACTTCCATAAGAAACAATATCCCCCTTCTCCCCACCCCCTCTAAACTGAGCTCCCTTCCTCCCTTCACACACCCGACCCCTTCTCTGGTACACCACTGTATCCCCTAAATTATTTTGCTTAGCACATTGACCCAACTCCCTACCTGCACCATTATAACAAGATTGTTGCTCAATCTCCCTCAACAGTTCTAACACCCTATCTTCCTTCCCTTCAAAAGAAACACCTAGAAACTTCCAAAAGTTAAATAGTGTATCCTCCATCCAGAAAGACATATCCCCTCCTCCGGTATGTGACGAGATTGGACAGGCGTTTCTATATGTACCTTTTCCTTGCCCCTACATGAGGAATACAAGACCATAGCATTGCTAGCAATAGGAACTTTAAGTGCCGAAAGGATCTCGCAATTTCCTTGAGGGGTATCAATCTCTGAAATTAGCACCATGCTGCTACAGAATGACCAGGAACACCAGTAGGGTAGCAAGAAGGAGGAGAGCATGGAGCCCTTTTGCGGCATCTTAATTGGAAATACAGGTCTGACACTAACATCAGATGGGGCATGCTCAACGATCTTTCCAAAAGAAGAAGAAGCTTGAAGTGTAGCCTCAACACAAACTAAGCCCAGGGGCAGATAGGGGGCGATGGAGTTGGGTTCATCATAGGCGAAAGGCCATTTAATAACAGCACCATCTATAGCCGGTGCCGCTCCTGAAGCAGCAGCCATCGAAGAAGGCGAAGGTCACTAGAGCTCGGTGCATAAATGCCACTGTGTAACACCATTGGCAGAAGAAGTAAGAACGATTGTTCCCATATGCTTAGGAGCCTTGACAGACACACCTTGAAATAATTTGGGCCCCTTAGGATCAATTCTAATAGATGTGGGAAAAGTTGTTGGGTCCATGTGACGAGACCCCAGCCTATACTTGCTGAAACTTACCTGGCCTTAGGATAATTAGAAGATGACCAGCTCATTCTACCTTTCCAGCCCGCATCACTAACCCATTCACGTCTTTCCTTCCTGTTGACATTTTGTCTTCTACTCCCAAATTTAAACCTCTCGTCTCTTCTCGATCTAACATCCGATTCCGACTTAGACCACTGATCCGGTGAGCCTCCCATCCCCTCAAAGACTGATTTCCCCTCCCTCCCTTCTATTTGACCTTCTCTTTTCTTCCGCCACTATCACAGGCATAAAGATATGGCGAAATTCAGGGCTCAACCACACCCCTACAACAGTGGAGACAGGGATTCTGCCCCCTTTCCTTACCACAATCTTCACTCCAGATAGATCATGTAGGATGCAAGTGACATCAATAAAGCCCCCACAGATTTACCCAATCTTCTTGAAGAGGTCAAGACACCAAAGATGCACCGGGAGATCCACCATGTTGACCACCAATGTTTTGCCGGTGAAACGATGGTCGAGACACCTATCGTGCTCCACCCATCTGTCTAGATGTAAAAAGTACCCATCAAACCATCTGTTTCCTCTAACAAGAATTTCTGAAGCTTGAGAATCGTCAAGAAATCGAAAGAGATATTACGTATCCCCCAGTTGCGTTATTTTCAGCCCGTCATTGGCGTTCCATGCATCTGCTGCCCAATTTCTGACAATGTCTGGAGAACCAACCTATTTGGAGAAAGATCCAATCAGACAAGATTTCAAGAAACCCTTGCGCATGATAGTGTGCTCCTCAGACAACGAGAAGTGCGGCTACTGCCCTACATCGAGCTTTCGATGACATCTTCCCTCAAGATCTAGGGTTGGCCAAGAAACAACTTTGATAAAAGATATTTTTTCCAATTTTTTAGATTCTAAGGAGAAGTAGGAGCTTCTCTCTGTAGAATCCATCATATTCTAAAAGAGTTTGTCTCAAAACCCTTGCCTAGAGGCTGCTTGAAGAAGAAGAAAGAGGTTTGGCCGGGAAAAACCTCAAAAGAAGTATATCAGTAATCACAGTGTGTGTGCACCATTTTTGAATTCGTAAAGCAGTTCTAAATCTGCCGGAGAAGAAAGAGAAGTTGGGAAAAAGCAAAACATAGCGCAACGGAGCAGAAATAAAGATCTCGCTTTTCAATAGGTCAATAGGATGACCTATCTAATATTCTTTCCTTGGGGAGGTAAGATAAGGATACGATTGGAAATAAATGAAAAACAGGGTTTCACTGAAAGAGTTTTACCGATTTACACCTCTGCCTAATAGTAGAGATGGCTCAGTAACAATTTGAGAGCAAAATCCAAGTTTTAAACAACTTAGCCTCTTTACAGAAAAGTTACATATATATTCAAATGCAAACATTGAATAGAATGAGAGCAAAAGAAAAAGAGTAACAAGTAGATTAGACCTCTAAGTAAATAATTTTCTCCACTGATACAATATATTGATATTGGGGTATAACACATTCACCTGTTGCATGTGAGCTGGTTTTGTTGGCAACTCCAAGAATACCACATGTTGCGCTGATGTTAAGTTAAGTCCAGAGCCACCAGAGAGTATTCCAACAAGCGCAATCTTAACCTGGTAATCAAAAACAAAACAAGTCAGCCAAACTATCTTCCTTTCAAGTGCACAACCCTATCCAAATTAATGCCAAAAACACAGAGCAAGCAACACCAATATACAAAAGAAAGAAACAGATTTGCATCCAATGATAGCAATTTCTTCCATGAGATTAAAAATGCTGCTTACGCTTTTGATTAGTATCATATAGGCGGGCAAAGCGATTTGTTTCGACTGCCTAAGTTACCAGTAATAATCTGGAGCAGAGTATACGAACCTCATTTGCTGATTGGAATGATTGAATAGCTAACTGCCTATCACTTGACGATGCATTTGCATCAACGCGAATATAATCAATGTTTTTTTGACAAAGAAACTCCTACAAAAGTGACAACAATAATGGGAGTAAGTCAAACCAAGAGAAATTTGATGAGTTCGTTGATACAGCAAAAAGAAGTGTGTAATTTGTCCATGCAAATAGACATGTGAAGTCTATTTTAACATGCGTTTCAAGGGATTTCACCTGTACACCATCAAGAACTATATGGTGATGAGCAAATATTATCATTTTATGACAACTGCGAATTGCTTCCGTTGTTTCTTCACCATCCAATTCTGTAATGATTGGATGTATAGAGAGCCACTCGAAGAATCCTGGCAATTTTGCAATGCCAAGCGCCTCGTCATAGAGCTCTCTTAAAGATCTGCAAGAGCCAGTATCATCTGACAAAAAGACAAAAAAAGAGCAAGTATATTAAACCCATTAGCAAATACAAACGTCACAGGTAGCTCCTTTTTTATAAGGTAATTAATTCTATTGATATTGGGGAAATCCCCGTACACAAGCAATATACCAAAGAGTAGAAAGTCCACATTAAACATGATTCTTTACAAAAGCCACTTAGTCCTCAACACAAACCGGGAATTCAAGGGTGCACAAAAAGGAAACTAGAGGAAGAGGCTATTCCTCAAATATAGAAAATCATTCCCAGCCCCCTCAAACACCTTTCTATTTTTCTCCTTCCATATCACAAAGAGCTAAGGCTGCGACATCCCAAGCTGAGGGTCTTATCCATGACGCACACTCAAAAGCTTGTCAAAATAGCCCTAGTTTTGCATCCCTTTGCCTCTATAGCAAAAGGTGCTGCAATCCTTTGAGAAACTAAGGTCCTCATAGTTACTTTACCGTCAAAAGGCCCATATAGTAATGCGCAGTTGTATTTCCTCCACTTAGCAAATCCACATCAGTTTCAACTGACACTGACATTATTTTCCCTCTAGAAAGTTCAAATTCACCAGAGGACTTAAGTTACATTTAATTTATTTTATCTTTGCTTATTATTCTCTTTGGATATGTCTAATAGGCCATATGTATCCATATTTTAGATTTGGTGACAAATTGTGTTCTCTTCAGTCTTCCCCATTTAAGGAAGCTAACAGATTCATGTATAAGGTACAGATTAAACCTAAAAAACAATAAATTGACTATTGCTAGTAGTTTTTCTCACAAAACGTAACTACTGGGAAAATTGGATGAAGGAACCAAGGAATACCACCAAACAACAGAATCTAGTTTGAACATCTAGGGTCATTTATAACATACCATCAACTCTTTCAGGAGTTTCCAGTTGCACATCTTCAGTAACAAACTTTAAATCCTCAAAAGCTTTCCCTACATTTTTAGCACATGAGTCATCATTGGTTACACCTTCAGCCTCGTTGGCACCACAGTTCCCAGAAGCTCTGCCTTTCAACAAGTCAACGGTAGCCACTGCCTGAGAAATATCTGATTTTTTTAAAGTCAAACTTATAATTTGGCGCCGCAAGGGTGGTAACTGCAAAAGCACATGCTCCTTCAAACGACGTATCTGGATGATACAAATAAATGAAGAATAAGAGCTATGTCTTCAATATCTGGAGGGAAATAAAGTAGCAGGGAAAAAAGGAAATAATAGTGCCAGCATATCTAATAATAATAGTGCAGCATATCTAACTGCAAATGCTGATTATCTCAGCATAGAAAGCATTCTGTAATAATAGCTTGTGTACACGAATACATAATACTCCCTCCATGCTAAACATGACGGCCCACACACTGTCTTGAGAGTCAAAAGGCTATTCCTCAACCACAATTTTTTCAATTATTCTTTGTATTCTTAAGGTCTATGTGTCAGAGAGAACGTCACATACATTTCTTACAGAATTTAATGTATTTATGCATATTGAGGAAAAAAATAATCAATAGTTCAGGTTGTTGGGAGGGAGAGGATATATATTATGAGAATTTTAAGGTAGAACTACATCCAGAATCCTTATTTATTGGTTGTCATCACTCATCAGCAACAACCTGAACTTCACATATTGGAAAAATATTATCACAAATTATGGGCTTTACCAAATGAAAGTGTCATCATTAGATATCAAACTCAACTGTACAGCAATCTTCTGTTTGTCAAAATGAAATAGTGGATAGTAAACCTACTGACAGCAGCGTGACATGAGCAGTTTGACATCATGTACTTACAAGTCGCTGAGAGATTGAAGATGAGGACAAAAACAAAGTACATCACGAAATATACAATGAATTGAAGCAACAAAGGAGCTACAAGGCCATACCATTACAGTTTGCTTCAGTAACACATTTAACTCCTCCAAGCGAACCCCCTTTGAGAAATCCTGTGAAGACAAAACCATGAAAATTTTCCAGTGGGATTTGCCTCTCATTCAATATTTGAAGGAACAAGAGTCACCTGGAAAACCTTCCCTTGGCAGCCATGAACAAATCTAACCGAACAGTAAGTCTTTGCAAAGTCATATTTAGTCTTTCCAAGTAAACCGGGCCTAGGTGAAACCAAGAAAGAAGTATGAGAAGAGAAATTAATGACCATCAAAAATCAATAGAGTAAAAGGAACTCAGAGAAAATGGAGAAACAAGTAACTCACCATAAGATATTTATCTGATGAAAAATGTCATAAGGCCTACGAATTTAGGAAAACAGGAAACAGGCATCAGAATGCAATTGACATATGCAGAAAATTGCCATAATAAAGAAACAAAGTACATTAGCAAGTTAAGACTGCCCTCAAAGGATAACTAAACTTCAAAGATCATGCATCAATAAAAGTGTCAATACATGCTACAACCTTGACAAAGATGGAGTCCCAGATAATAGAATTACATGCTTGGCCTTTGTTGCAACATCAAGAACAGTTGTTATCTGTCAAACAACAAAAGAGAACTCATATGCAGTAAAACAAATAAGTATTGCCTATGTATAATAACTGATAATGAAGAATGTTGATAATTGGAAGTGCATCCGCTAAAAACCCGAAGTTCCAAATTCATGCATCATGCCTCATAAACATCTTGATCCTTTAATGAAGAGAAAGCATCACCCCTTCTTTAATTTAGAGTTTTGTGCCTATCATTCGATCTATATATACATCTCTAACCTACCATAAAAATTTATTTCTTGATAAATGTCGTATCTGATAGAGAACCAAGATGGCAAGTCTGAGACTTCTACCCCAAACTTGACAAGGGCTCTCCATCTACTTCTTTATCAGCAAGTATACAAAAGTTGTGGCCTTATAGTGGGTTAATTCATTGCTTATGAGTCCATTAAGTCGGTCTTGAGGCTTGTGGTGTAACTGTCCATATCTATGACAACGACATACCCAGTAAAATCCCATTAGTGGGGTCTGGGGAGAGTAGAGTGTATGCAGACCTTACCCCTAACTCGAAAAAGGTAGAGGGGTTGTTTCCGGGAGACTCTCGGCAAATGTCCATATCTATGACAACCTCAAAATTTTGGAGTGGAGAGTAAGCAACCGATAAATCTTTGACCCATCAGTAAAAACTGAAGAGCTTTGACGGTCTTCATACACCATTTTTGAAAAGTATTCAATTAACAATTTTTTTCTCTTTAATCTATTTAGATATTTCGACTCCACATCACCAATATCTATCATCACTAGAAAATAGAGCAACTCTTACCACAAATGATCCTGTGTTCAACCCTGATAAACTGCAAAGTGGATTTTCAACTCAGTTTTATGTTTGATCTAGAAGAACATAAACTGGAAATCAGGAATATAAGCACATGCAATATAAAGGAAGACTATATGGGTAATAACGCCATCACTTTTCCCATGTTAACCAAAAGATTTTTGTCTTTTGCGTCCCACTTCAGTCATGTTTTTCGCTTCTAATTCCTAAGTCTTTTCTATTTTATGTTGACTAATTGATTTTTGTGAAATCAAACACAATTTCATCCTTTCACCAACCAAGTGACTCATGAAAAATTAGTATTTAGTGGAAAGGTTCTAATGCCGCTAATCAAATGTTTAGGGATCAACACCCCAACTTTTACACCTCAACCATCAATTGGTATTATCATAATCAGTAAATGGTTAGACAAAGAGCTAAATATATTGAAGTAAACACTTAATTGACCAGTTACTTAAAAAATAACTTCGATCTTAGTTATCTAAAGATCATTTTTTCTCAGAAAGGACTTTGTACCTCGTCATTTTCACATGCTTTCTTTGTGCAATGCAAATTATGTGATTCATCCACAATCAAGGTGACCCATTCTTGTTCCAATATGTTCCTCCTCAAGCGACGAAGCATCGTATATGATATCACCACAATCCTTGGACATTTAGGTAAACGTGCAGGATTGTCTTTGTGACCAAAAACTAGATGAAAAAGATGAATACATAAAAATCAAATGCAAGACATAAAAATAGAAAAGGCAAAAAACCTAGAAGGACAGCCTAGTTAGTCATGCTAGCTCTAAATGAATCAATTTACAGTTAGATAATTCCTAAACGAGGAACTCAGCAATATATTTTTTTGTTTATATTCAACTCAAATATAGTTAACAACAAAGTTGTTTTCCAACAGAACTTGATATATAAAAAAGACCCACAGAACAACGGGAAATAAATTGTTTTTTTTAATCAGAAAGAAACCCATCGAAACAAGGGGGAAAAACAGACTCCATAAAGATAATAAAGAAGTGGTTTTTTAATGACAAGAGAATCGTGTCCAATGCTTTCTTTAGGCTGGGATCAACAAATGATTAATCTTTATACACAGAAAAATGAGAAGAGGTCTATTCATGCAGCATAGAGTCTGATTAAGGGTTCAGTGTTTCATTCATAGTCCCCAGAAGCTTGCCCTTCGTTACGACCATTCAAAGAGTTAAACTATCCAAATAAGGGTGAGAACGCAACTCTTATTCTCCCAATGAAAGTAAAGTGGGTAAACTAAATGGATAAAAAATTTGCCTAACTAAACCTGTCATCCGGGCCATAGAAAAGGTGGTATCTAAAACCATTCACAGCCATTCAAGACTCAGCCTTTTTCGAAGAAATAATCCATACAACTCATCCAAAAGTTACTCGAGAAAAATATACTATAACAGCTATATACCCGTTAGATAACTGGAAAGAGCTCTACCTGTGGGAAAACTGAAACAAACTTCCATTAGTTCACTCCTAGAGATAAAGGACAGTGGTAAACAGTAAAGGCGTACTCTTCAATTTCGATGCCATACCCATGTCGACACGATGTGGGTGTAGGTGTGAGTGTCGGTATGGGATCTGTACGGGATTTGGTCAACTAATTTTTGGGTACTTTGACCTAGATCAACGGAGAAATTCTAGACAGATACACTGATTTTTGAAATCAAAACAAAAGCTAGAGTGAAATTGAAGAAAATGCAATATCTTGTATATACAAATTTCTATGTCAATCCTTTTCCTTTTATCTCCTTCTCGGATTCTCCTCTTGATTGATATATCTCCTTCGCGGAGAATACCTTGTAAGTTTTTCACATAATTTCTCATAATTTAGATCATTTTTATAACTCTATTGTTAGATATTTGAATTATCTTTAGCTGAATACCTGCACCAGTATCTGTACTTGGATGTTTATCCCCGAAGTTTAAATATTTAGATCATGAAGTAACCCATATCGGATACGTGCACCTCAGTCCGATCAACTTAGGGTCACTAAATAGACTTACATCAATTCCTTCTTCACTAGTATGTTCCCTCTAATTATCATACACCACAAAGTCCTACTTTAGGATTTGTAAATCGACAAATACATGACAACAACTTTTATATCGCTAATGACTATAACTGCTCCATGCACTCATCCCAAGTGATGAGAGAAAAGGGGGAGATAAAGGAAGAGAATGGTTATTAGTGATGGACAATTTTGAAAACAGTACCTAGATGGATATCACAAGGTAAACAAGTAAGCCAGCGCTCCAGTTCTTCAGCCCATGGATATCTCAAAATAGCTGGGCAAACTATGAGCATAGAACCTTCATCCATGAAAGAACTTGCAATGGTGATAGCCTGAATACAAAAATATGAGTTAATATTCGAGGAGAAACTATTTTGTGAAATATCAAGCTACAGAAGATGGTACTGAATTTAGAATATACTAGATTCAAAACACTCAGTTTAAGGCAAAAATGCGCAAGGAGACGCACACACATTAAGACACATACAAAAAAAGAAATAGAATTGTAGAATTAATTCAATAGATCCTCCGAAGTACAAAAGTCTACAACCAACATAGAAGATTGATTTCATTGACGACAACAACAAGCGCCATGCGGAGGAACAAAGAGCTTTGGCAACGCAACTCCAATCTACGGCACCAAGCGCCATACGGAGGAATTTGCCATAGCCCAGAAGTTGTCATCTTTAGTATCAGTCAAGAACATACTTAAGTATTCCTGTTATGTCTTCCTTAATTTTAGCGTAACTTCTACCAAATTTATTCCTATCAAATTTGAGCAAGCTGAGTAACGATCAAGCCAAATCAAGTATCAGAACTTGAAAAAAATAGTTTAAGACTATAGCTTTTCATCTAATAGCTGAATGGAGAAAAATCTATCCTACAATGAGTTACACATGTTAGAAACGCACTCAACAACAAAGGTCGGCCGTCTTCCTGAACAGCTAGTTACCTCAGATGTACATCGAAAGTAATAGCAGGATTCCCTGTCTGCTACAGAAATATTCAGTTATCGATTTCAGCAACATTACCTGGATCGTTTTCCCTAGTCCCATCTCATCTGCAATGAGACATCGACCGCCCCTTCTCAATCCAAACCGAACACCTTCAAGCTGAAAAGGATGAAGTGTTTCCAACAATCTTTTAGGAAGTTTGCTGATCAATTCGTCAACCTTCTCATCAGGAAGATGCTCCGGCCTACAAGGTATCCATCGACCTGCAATGGATGAATGAGAAAGTCTCTCGACTACATTGAATGTTCCCCAAGGGATCTCTTCACATTCAATGCTTCTAGAGTTCTTTAGAGACTTCAGAACTGCTTCATAGTCTCTAACTTGATAGACACAAGCCTTTCCCCCACTAGTCGTTTGAGTGCAATGCGACAGCACCACCTGATCAGATAAACTAACATGGTTGAGTTCCTGGATTAATATCTTGGACTGCTAAAAAATAAAGGCTTCAGACAATTTCACAGTTTTGAAACAAAGGAAACAGATTACCAGTAAAATCACTCAATCCCATAAATTACTAGATCAACGGCATAGAAGCTTTGGATTCAATTAAGAGTTAAAACAGAATGTTCCTTTAAAAGGACGAGAGAGAAATCCTATACCCTGAAATTTGACAATGCTTTCAAAGGCGAATGAGGATGATGATGTCATGTCCTGCGTCGACCTACATATGCATAGGTCGATAGGTGTGAAACTATGGTGAATGAAGGTGCTAAAAGGAGACGAGGTAGACCTAAAATTACATGGAAGGAAATTGTCTAGAAAGCCTTCTTTAAATCAATGCATACTTAGAAAAAAATAGGGCACAATGGAAGAAAAAGGTCCATATAGGTGATATCTAGTGGAGAATATGATCTAGTCTTGTTAGAAAACTTCTAATATTATTGTTATAATTACAATCATTTATATATCTAACTTATTTTTCACTTTCACGGTATGATGATACATGAGTTGAGCGTAAAGGGAGAAGTAAGGTTTCATATAGCCGACCACAACTTGTTTGGGACTGAGGCATAGCTGTTGGCCAATTATTTGAAGGAGTAAATGAACATCTAAGCCCACAAAAAATATTAGATATCGACTTACACTAGACGTCAAATAAAGAGAAAAAGATAAATCAACTTGGCATACATCAATCTAACACAAAACCTATCCTATCAGTTGAAATTCTTGCAACCCAACATAGGATATCACATGAACTAAGAGTCCAATGAAGACATAAATGTAGGCCATAACTAACATAGTATTGTGAGCAAAAGTTCTTACACATGAGAGGCAATCTCTGAGTCTTTCCATACATTGTTGTTCACCGGGATAAGTAAATCCTTCCAGGGGCGCGGGAGTGACAGAGAATGAGTCCGGTGAGCAAATTTCAAGCCTGGCCCTAAACTTTTGTGGTGGAGGACTAGGGGTGCAGGGCATGGGAGGTGGGTTGAGGGGAGAGGGAGTTTGAGGCTTACGGAAAGAAACGTTAGTGGGTAAATGGGAGATCTTTCTGCATTTGAAATGCTTCCAAGAGTCTTGATTGGGTTCAGTGAGTCGGGTTCTGCGCTTCGCTAATGCGGCAAGACGATTGGCTTCGGCTCGCTTTCTCTGCTCTTCAGAGATCTCTTCTTCAGCTTGTTCTTCTCCCTTCTCCATTTTTTCTCTCCGATGGGTGAGAGGAATTAGTGAACAGTGGGGTTTTCATTTTTTATAGAGAGACAGTAAGATGAAAACCGCGCGGCATTTTTGTTTCTTGATTTCTTTATTTTTCTTTTTTATAATTATTTGAACCGCGTTGCGTGGGTTCGGTCATTCACAATTTTTGGTAAAAATGGTTTGGATTAGCCATTTTTAAAAGTGATATTTATGTTATAAATAGACTTCTATTTAAGGTGAATGTCTTTAATTAGAGAGATTCTAGAGTCCTATTAATGGTAGCTAAATAATCCTCCTCCCTATAAATAGAGGTGCACTGTACCATTGTAAAGCACTCCTAACATTCTCTAAGTATCAATAAGAAGAACTCTCTCTACTCTTCTCTCTATTGCTCTTGTTCTTGCATTATTGTTCTTGTCTTTTATATTATTTCATAACACGTTATCAGCACGAGACTCTACCGTGTCAAGAAGCTCTTTGAGAAAAAAAAATACAAAAAGAGAAAAGACCTAAAGCACGACAATGAAACCCTAGGGACAGCAACCACTTCTTCTTAAAACCAATACACAAGACCCCAATCTCCATGGTTGCATCCTCATAGCCATCGACCCCTTAATCTGTACAACCAAGAATCTGACCAGCCGTCTCCAGCCACCACGCCAAGCCCCAGCCGCTGTTCTCTACCATCAAACGCCGGAATCCGGCGGGTTAGCAGCCACCTGCGCTGCTGCTGTCTCTCTCCCGCTCCCTTTACTCTGTCACTATCGCGCACCAACAACCCTTTCATTTTGAACTCGCTAGAGGTGCAATACAGATCTGAAAAAAAAAAAAAACGGGCAGAGACAATCACTGTTCTTTTCGAAAATACCAATGAAACATTAAATCAACATTCAAGAACACTATGGAACTTGAAAATGATATTATGGACAGATTCTTCTTGCTTGGAGGCTTTTCGCGATAGCGGTTACGCTTCAAGAGATAAGTATCGATTTTATGTTGGATTAAAATCTATGATTATGTGTTGTCTATATTACATGCAAGTGATCCTGGCTATTTGCTTCCATTGTTCGTATTTGCTTCCGCCGTTCAAGAATCTCTTTGAAGTTTTGTGTTTCTAATTGAGTTTTATTGCTGTCTCGACGCCGATTGTAATCGTGGCATTACTCTGTTGGTGTAACTATTGGAACTCTCATTAAAGGAAAGCATATTTCAGATTGAGGCGAGGTTTTTGTCGATTCTGAACTTTCTGTTTGAAGAATTGTTTCAGGTCAGTCTCGACCCCAATTTTTCTTGCTTCGTTTTGGTATGATTCAATGGACGCCTTGATGCTTGGCTGATTAAAATTGTGTGAAACGCCAATGATATATTTGCATCTGAATTTCACATGTTCTGTGCCCTTGATTTGTTTCCTTCCAGCATTATAAATTGGTAATTGCCGAAGTATTTCATCGCATTCGACTGTTAAGCTGTTGGGATGTATAACTGCTGCTGTAAAATATGCTTAACTGAACATAATTGATTTGAATCGGTTTTTAGTGAATTCTCATCTCTCTGTTGTTTGTGAGTAAGTATTAAAGTGCGTTGTGATTTCCTTTAGACTTTATCTTCTGATTTTGTGCTATTGGCTGAAGTTTGGATTATTATGTTCAAATCAAATCCCGTGTTAGCTCGCTATTTGAACTTGGATGTCATGACTACCATATTTTGAGTAAATAAAGTCGTATTTTAATTCGGACTTGGCTTGGAAACAAATAGCTCATTTTTTTGCTTATTTTGTGAAATGAGGAACAACTCTGTTGCTGCAATTGAAATGTATTATTTACTACAGAGTATTGAAGAATTGTTTTGTTGGCATTAATGTCTGTTCTAAAAACGCTCTTGATTGATGTTGTTGGCTTATTTCTTGTCTTGGATGGTATTAGTATTTCGATTGCAGAAGACACCATCTGAATAATAAGAACAAAAGTAATTGAAGATTTATATATAAGTTGGTACTGCTAGCTTCCTTGGAGTTGCAGATGATCTTATAAGCCATTTTGCATTTAAAGCATTTGATGCATGTGCAAACCCGTACCGGGGTCTTGCTTCTTTAACTATGACTGAGATTAACTGCTTGCAAAAGTTTTAAGTATTCGAGAACCAGCAGGTAAGGGAAACAATATTTTAGTATTACCTCTACTGTATCTTCTAACTATGTTTTTGCCTTTTAGGTTCTTTTCCTTATGCTATATGGTTAAGCCCGGAACACCTATTATATCTTTTATGATGGTTCACTACGAGAAGCAAAACCTCATCACATCTTTTGTATGTTATACATTCTGTTGTCATAAAAGATAAAAGATATTTTTTTTATAATGACCGCACTGAAATATTATGTTTAATTGATTCATGTACCACACATACGATATTCAAAAAGAAGAAATATTACTCTCATTTAAGTATGTGTAAGGCAGATGTTACTACAATTTCTGATAGTAGTAAATTGATTGAAGGCTCTTGAAGAGCAACTATAACTCTGCCTAAAGGAACAATATTTTAGAGAATGCAATATTCTCCTCCAAGTCGAAGAGGAACTTGTTGAGTTTTAAAGATATCAGTCAAAATGGATATCATATTGAGACAATAGATGAGAATAATCTTGAATTCTTCATGAAAACGAGGCTGCCCATTTCGGTTTGGGTTCACGCCATTTTGCATGCAGCAATACTAGTTCGTCGGCTGCCCACTTCGGTTTGGGGTCACGCCATTTTGCATGCAGCAATGCTAGTTCGTCGGCTGCCCACTTTGGTTTGGGGTCACGCCATTTTGCATACAGCAATACTAGTTTGTCGGCTGCCCACTTCGGTTTGGGGACACGCCATTTTGCATACAGCAATGCTAGTTCGTCTCTGACTGACGAATTGACACAAATATTCCCCGTTGCAATTGGTTTTGGGTCATGGACCCAATATATCCCATTTAAGAATCTTTGGATGCGCAGTATATGTGCCTGTAGCACCGCCATCCCGCACCAAAATGGGTCTGCAAAGAAGGTTAGGAATATATGTTGAGGTTGAATCGCCCTCCATTATTCGCTACCTCGAAACATTGACAGGAGATTTGTTCACTACACGATTTGCAGACCGTCAATTTGATGAGACACTTTTCCCAAAATTAGGGGGAGAAGTTGGTGAAACCAAACGAGAAATTTTGTGGAAAAATGCATCATTATCTCATCTTGATCCACATACCTCTATTTGTGAAAGAGGCACAAAAGATTATCCATTTGCAAAAAATAGCAAATCAAATGCCTGACGCATTTATAGAATTGAAAAGGATAAAAAAATCAGATATCCCCGAAGTGAATGTGACAACATCTGATTCACGAATACATATTCATTATTGGAAGAATATGAACATGAAATTGGTATTAAATATACCACACTCACCCCTAGAATGAGGTTTGAGATGATATATGGCATGAATGATCGTTGGTCACGTACCTATTGTACGCCAAAGTATTTTGGAAATATGACTATTAAAGGACAACGATAATGCAAGAAACATATCTTGTATATAAGTTTGACATGACCATAATGGTATAACTTTCTCTTTAAGAAAGATTTTCACCACATGGATGTTGATGAATATGTGGTAGTACAAAATTAATTGAGAGCTCTAGAAGAGCCAATTATTACTATGTTGGAGAAACACAATTGAGTATTGTGCTGTAGTAAGTCTCAAAGAAACTTATTCAGTTTCCAAAGCACACGCGAAAGCGATTGATTATATTGAGACTATAAATAAAGGAAGGCTTTGATATCTCCTATTACTACAACTTGTAGCGGGGTAATTTGCATATGAAAAGCTACCCGCTTTGTTCTCCAGTTTGTACTACACAAAAGAAAGAATGCCACAATAAAGTGGATATCTATTGGTATAAAAACCCATGTCATAATAAACCTGAAGTTTATTGATAAGTGCACATGTCATGGTGTAAATTTAAAGTTTACCAATGTTGATAATTTGTTCAGTTAGCATTCGTGTTAGCCATCTCATTTTAAGTATGATGTGCAAATTCACATAGGTGAATATTAAAGAACTAGAAAGTTCTTTACAAATTCTCTTGTATCACTTGTTCTCATTAATGAACTGACCAACTAAAGAGTTCGGGTTGAAGCCCATAAATTCTGGAAATATCAAAGGTGAATATGGGCCCATTCACCTGCCATGTATACCACATATGATGCATCTATGAAATGGTTACATGCGCAATTGTTATTAACCCGCAGCCTGGCCGGTGCTTGCGAGGTAAATTGCTCAGTAATCTAACTTCGAGCATAATTTCCAGATTCTCTACTCAAGATAGTTCATCTTGATAAGTTGGTTTATATCAAAGTTGGTTTAGCAAGTTAATTATTGAGTGCTTCCACTTAATAGCTAAACTGTTTCTTATGAGAACGAAGTTATATATCTCAGTTTGATATACGTTGTATACGAGAGTATATTATATTCTCCCCTCACAAGTGGTTCAGGGTCAGGAACCAAATAATTTCATCTAATTATTAATGTGCCGTGTATATTGACATGATAATGCACAAAGATGATTTCCCAAAGTTGAGGAAACAAGTTAGCTTTTCTAACATGAGGGGGAGACATGATAAACACTTGAGAAAAGGTTACATGGGATGAATTATCATTTGTATATGTATATCCCCGAATATCATGATATGAACCTGAAGTTTTCATAAAAGGGATAATTCAATTGCAACATATTGCAAAGCATGCTATACGCATTTACTGACCCAAAGAAAGTAACTAAATGGAAGAGATACAATTCAAGAAGAATTGATTCCATATGAAAGACATGTAGTTTTGAACCTATAGTTCAAATGCTTGAAAGTATAAAGTCAAAGGTATGTATAATCAGTTTTCGATATCTTATTTGTCTAGCATGACATGGAAAACTTGATATGCATCTAAAGTCTATTATATGGCTTATATGACTTAACTTGAAAGATTTAAGTTGCTTGAAGCATATGCAATTCTTGGTCCTGAAGTACCACATCCCAAGTACAATTTTTGTACATATGAATCTTGCTATAACTATAAGCATGATGGCATTGAGAATGCATCTATGGAGATATTGAAGAGTTATTCCACGACATTATATGAAGATGTTCATATCTATCAAGAATGATGATTTCAAGGTGCGGAATATTTATTCAAGTCAATATGGTTGATTTATTTATCAAACGTCTACCAAAGATCGTTTTGAAGATGATGCACAAGATTGGAATGCAAATGCTTAAGGATATAAATTGATGTTCTTATTAGGGGGAGTTAATGCGCGTTGCACTCTTTTTCCCTTACAAGGTTTTGTCCCAATTGGGTTTTCCTTGCGAGGTTTTTAACGAGGCAACCAATAGGCGAATATTCAAACATGTGTACTCTTTTTCCTTTCTTTAATTTTTCCCATTGGGTTTTGGTTTTAAGGTTTTAACGAGACACATCATTGAATAGACATTCAAGGGGGAGTGTTATAAATAGACTTCTATTTAAGGTGAATGTCTTTAATTAGAGAGATTCTAAAGTCCTATTAATGGTAGCTAAATCATCCTCCTCCCTATAAATAGAGGTGCCCTCTACCATTGTAAAGCACTCCTAACATTCTCTAAGTATCAATAAGAAGAACTCTCTCTACTCTTCTCTCTATTGCTCTTGTTCTTGCATTATTGTTCTTGTCTTTTATATTATTTCATAACATTTTACGTTTTATTCAATATTTTCATTAGTCTATTAAAATTAATATGAAAAAAGATGTTACCCTTTCTTTTATCTCTTTTATGTCCATGTTCTCTTCCTTGCCAATCTCTTCGTCTCCCTTTTCTCTGGCGGAAATGGATATTTGCACCTGCTGGCACTGACAACGGTTTACACTTTGCTTTGATTTCACCAACTTCTCCATGGAACTGATATATCAAATTTATTATCGTGCCATCTAGCATCTCAATCCTTCACTGAGCCGGGGGTCGATTGGAAACAGCCTCTCTGCCTTCGGGTAGGGGTAAGGCTCGTCTACATATTACCCTCCCCAGACCCCACTTTGTGGGACTATACTGGGTAGTTGTTGTTGTTGTTGTTTTTGATTTTGGGTTAAAGTTCGTATTTTGTTTTATTCCCTTAGATTTACAGGCTCCTTAACTTAGACTTACAAGTTCATAAATTAAGGATAGCTAGTCCTGAACTTACAGTAAGAAGCTCAAAATTTAATGACACTTGGTCCTTAACTTAGAGTTGGAAGTTCAAAAATTAAAGACACTTGATCCTTAACTTAAAGTTACAGGCATATAAATTAAGGGCATATAGTCCTTAACTTAGAGTTCCAAGCATAAAAATTAAGGATATGTTATCCTGAACTTTTAGTTCCAAGTTCAAAAGTTAAGGACATGTAGTCATTAACTTAGAGTTACAAGTTCAAAATTTAAGGGCACGTGTTCCAAAGCGAGGCGTGGGGAGGTTCGTTGAACAACCCTACACAGAAGGAGATGCACCTTACCCCATCCCAAAGACCTTCAAAATGCCCCCTATTTGAAGGCATACGACGGGACATCGGATCCCGAGGAGCAGCTAATTCACTACGTTAAGGCGGTCAAAGGTAATGATTTATCAAAGGAGCAGATACCATCCGTACTTCTAAAGAAGATCGGTGAAACACTAACAGGAGGGGCCCTAACATGGTACTCCCAGTTGCCGGCCAAAAGCATCTCCACGTTCAAGGAAATGGCAGATAAATTTGTCACCGCCCACGCAGGAGCCAAAAAAGCAGAAGCACGGGTCAACGACATCTTTGATGTCCGACAGGTCTCACGAGAAGGGCTCAGAGAGTTCTTAGCCAGGTTCAACAGGGTCAGGATGAGCCTACCAAACGTGTCTGAAGGCATGGCAGTCGCAGCTTTTCAGAATGGACTCAGCAGACAGCTCACGGGCGACCAGAAAAATGCTTAGCCGTCTTATGAAATATCCCCCACCACCTGGGAAGAAATCCACAATGCCTACTACGCCAAGGTACGTGGAGATGACGACGACCTTAATAGCCCAACCAAGCGCTAATAGCGGTAAACCCAGAAATTCGAAGAGACCGACACAATGAGGGATGACGGGAACAAGTCATACGCCTCAACAGGGAGAGACATCAACCCTACATCAGATCTTTGCAACCACCAAGGCACGCGAACGCCGTACAACGACATGTCGCCCCACTAAGGAACGACAGAGGTATGCATCCTTTATTATCTTCACATAACTTTTGTGTGTCTCCTTTAGAAGTAGTGTACGCACTGGAGAAGCTGGGCAACAGAGTACAATGGCCAGCGAAGATGAAGTCCGACCCCGCCACCAGAAAATCGAACGCCCTATATGAGTTCCACCAGGAACGGGGGCACAAGACTGAAGACTGCATAGGTCTCCGACAGGAGGTGGTCCGTATGCTGAACCAAGGGTTCTTGAAAGAACCGCTCAACGACAAAGGAAAACTCAACTTCGCACGCGGGCGGGAACAACCTCACGGCCCACCAAGGCTGCCCTCACCAACATGCACCATTAATACGATCATTGTGGACGGTAATGAATCAACGATCAACCACGTCAAATTCACCACCACTCATAAATTAAAGTGAACCATCGCTCACGAACGGTATGACAACTTCGAATATAGTATCACCTTTGATAAGTCTAATATCGACAGTTTGTTTTTCCCCCATTATGATGCCTTAGTTATTACTTTACGCATGGTAGATACTGATGTAAAAAGGATCATAGTCGACGATGGAAGCGACACATGTATCATTCATCCAAGAGTCCATACATTAATGGGACTCGAGGATAAGATAATTTCGTGCTGCATAACACTAACTGGTTTTAACAATGCAGTTGAAAGAACCTGTGGCGAGGCAACGTTGCCCGTCCTGGTAGGTGGAGTTACGATGGAAACCACTTTCCACGTAATGAACCAAGAAACGACATACAACGCCATCATCGGACATCCATGGATACATGCCATAAGGGTAGTCCCCTCCAGTTTCTATCAAGCGATCAAATTCCCAACCCCATGGGGAGTGTACAGTATACGGGGCGAGCCACGCACCGCCCAAAAGTGTTACAAAATAGCTCAAGATTACACTCACACCAAGCAACTCAAAGGAGCAAGCACAGAGGCATAGCAATCAGCCATGTCGGGGACTAAGGTCCACCCGACAGAAAAACGCCATCAAAGACCCCAACGACGTCAAAGCTAGCAAGGCTAGGGTCGAAGACCTCGACCCCGTCCAGCTGACCAACAACGATTCCACAAAGAAGGCTTACATAGGCCACAATCTTTCAAATCCAAGTAAGTACCGTGAATTTCTATCCAACCATGCAGGCCTATTTGCTTTTCCCCATGCAGATATGCCAGGAATTCCACAAAAAATTATCTCCCACAAACTAAATGTCGATCCGCTACACCCGCCCGTGCGGCAGGCGAGGAGAAAATTCAATGCCGCCATCAACTAAGCAGCGAGTGAAGAAGTAGACAAGTTACTGGCTTATGGCTCCATTAGGGAATCCAAGTATCCGAAGTGGGTCGCCAACATCGTAATGGTCAAAAAGAAAAAATGGGAAGTGGCGGATGTGCGTAGATTTCACCGACCTAAACAAAGCATGTCCAAAAGATTTATTCCCACTACCCCACATCGACCAATTGATAGACTCCACAGCAGGACATAAGCTGTTGAGCTTCCTTGATGCATACTCCGGCTACAATCAGATCATGATGGCCGAGGAGGATCGGGAGAAAACGACCTTCATCACTCACAAGGAACATACTGCTGCAGGGTAATGCCCTTCGGGCTCAAGAATGCGGGGGCTACATACAAGAGGCTGGTGACTACAATGTTCAAGGAGAAACTCGGCAAGACGATGGAGGTCTATATTGACGACATGCTAGTGCAGTTTTCGAAAAAAGAGGACCACCTCGACCACCTGAAAGAAGCCTTTGAAATAATAAGGAGATACGGTATGAATATGAATCCCAAAAATTGCGCATTCGGTGTAGCCTCGGGAAAGTTCCTGGGGTTTCTGGTATCACAAAGGGGCATCGAAGTCAACCCGGACCAGATCAAGGCCATAGAAGCCATACCGGAAATACTGAGTAGCAAAAAACAAGTGCAGAAGATGATGGGTCGAATATCGTCCCTCTCCAGGTTCATCTCACACTCCTCCGATAGGTTACAAAATTCTTTGGTGTATTGAAAAAAGACCAAGGACTACAATGGAACGAAGAATGCATCGATGCCCTCAGAAGTTGGAAGGCATATCTGTCATCGCCACCCCTGTTGGTCAAAGCCAACCCAGGCGAACCGCAGTTGGTGTACTTGGCTGTATCGGAAGTCACAGTCAGCGCCATCCTGGTGCGCAAAAATAAAGGTACGCAATCTACTATATATTACATTAGCAAAACTTTAGTGGACGCCGAAACCTGGACCCACACCTTGAGAGGCTGGCATTAGCGCTCCTAGTAGCTTCACAGAAGCTTCGACCCTATTTCCAGTGCCACCCCATAAGGGTAGTAACGACCTTCCCTTTAAGGAGTGTCTTACACAAACCCAAACTCTCAGGACGACTCGCCAGATGGGCCGTTGAGCTCAGCGAGCATGATATCACATACCTTCCAAGGACCACCATCAAGTCGCAAGTCCTTGCCGACTTAAGCACGGAAGTCCTGCCAAAGGCAGAACTCGAGGCGCAACGCGTATCCTCCAATAATGACCTATGGGTCCTTTATACGGATGGTGCCGCTAATGCATCGGGATCGAGACTGGGACTCGTTCTCAAGGTTCGCCAGTCCATACGATGCCCGGAAATGACTAACAATGAGGCCGAGTATGAGGCCGTTATTGCAAGCATGAAACTGGCCACCAAATACGCGGCTCGTCGAATCCTCCTCCATTGTGACTCCCAACTTGTTGTAAACCAGGTCACTGGGACTTATCAAGTGAAAGAGCAGAGGCTACAAAAGTACCAGACAGAAATCCGCAAACTGATGGCTACATTTGATGAATGCCGCTTCGAACAAATTCCCCGAGCACGGAATGTTGAAGCGGACGGCCTGGCAAAGTTGGTTGCAGCCACCAAAAACTTCAACAAAGAAAGTGTGGTCACGCTCCTCCACTCACCCATTGACCACACC
The DNA here is from genome assembly GCA_034376525.1 of Nicotiana benthamiana. Taxonomy (NCBI): domain Eukaryota; kingdom Viridiplantae; phylum Streptophyta; class Magnoliopsida; order Solanales; family Solanaceae; genus Nicotiana; species Nicotiana benthamiana. The sequence continues at coordinate 104,188,099 of CM067335.1, read as the reverse complement.
GAGGTACTTTCCTTAAACCTGACTTGGAACTGGCGCAACCAGTTCATATCCTATTTGCAAGACGGGACATTGCCCCCCGATAAAAAGGAGGTGAAAAAGCTTCGCGTATAGGCCGCCCGATACTGCATGATCAACAACGACATTTACAAGAAGACGTTCGATGGACCCCTAGCCAAGTGCTTGGGGCCACAACAAATGAGTTCGGTACTTGAAGAAGTACACGAAGGCCATTGCGGCGCTCACACCGGCAATCGTGCCCTTGTGCGGTGCATTATACGCACCGCCTACTTCTGGCCCACTATGAAAAAAAAGCAGTCGGGTATGTCCGCCGATGCGAACAATGCCAAAAGTACGCCCAATGATACATCATCCAGGAGAACCCCTCCATTCCGTCACTTCACCCTGGCCATTCATCAAATGAGGAGTGGATATAGTCAGCCCGCTGCCAGCAGGACGAGGGAAGGTACGATTCTTACTTGTTTTAACTGACTATTTCTCTAAGTGGGTGGAAGTAGGTGCGTACACGCAAATACGCAAACAAGAAGTCATCGCCTTTATATGAAAGAACATCATATGCCGCTTCGGCATCCTCAAAGAAATAAGTTGTGACAACGGGTGTTAGTTCATCGGTCAAAAAACGACAGAAATCTTCGAGAAATGGCACATCAAAAGGATACTATCCACGCCATACCACCCCGCCGCCAACGGCCAAGCGGAATCCTCCAACAAAACAATCATGAACATACAGAAGAAAAAGCTGGAAGACGCCAAAGGGCTATGGCCCGAAGTCCTGTGGGCACACAGAACTACACCCAAGTCCAACACCGGGGAGACCCTGTACTCACTGGTTTATGAAACCGACGTTGTCATACCTGTCGAATTAGGCAAACCCAGCTTAAGGTATTCGCACACCAGTGGAACAGAAAATGACGCCAGCAGACTCCAAGACCTTGATGAAGCCGAGGAAACAAGGGAAATGGCCCACATCAGGATGGTAGCCCAAAAACAATAAATCAAAACATATTACAACAAAAAGTCAAGAGTAAGACCACTCAAAGTAGGATACTACGTCCTAGAAGTCAAGACGTTGGCCTCCAAAGACCCAAAGGAAGGAAAACTGGGCACAAACTGGGAAGGACCCTACAAGATCATAGCAGCAACCAGGAAAGGAGCATTTCAGCTCGAGACAATGGAGGGAAAAATGCTCCAAAATAACTGGAACGTCGCTCACCTCAAATATTTCCACTTCTAAAAGGTGTCCCCCGAGTCGTACTCTTTTTCCCTTACCCGAGTTTTGTCCCAATTGGGTTTCCTCGGGAAGGTTTTTAGCGAGGCGGCAAAGGGAACCCCTGGAGTTGTTTGCAGTACAAGTGTATCATATCAGCCCCTCCGTGTACTCTCCAAGCCCGACATGATACATGGAATGGATTAATACCATCTCTAGATATATAGAAAGGCTACGACCATCTCCAGATGTATAGAAAGGCTACGGCCATCTCCAGATGTATAGAAAAGCTACGACCATCTCCAGATGTATAGAAAGGCTACGACCATCTCCAAATGAATGAAAAGGCTACGGCCATCTCCAAACGAACGAAAAGGCTACGGCCGTCTCCAAGTGGACGAAAGGGCTATGGACAACTCCAAATGCATGAAGGGGCTAAGGCCATCATTTTTACACAGCTATGGCCATTGTTCTTAAGGCCGTCAAATTTTACATGGCTAAGGCCATCATTTTTACATGGCTACGATCATTGTTTTAACACGGCTAAGGCCGTCGAATTTTATATGGCTAAGGCCATCATTTTTACATGGCTACGGCCATTATTTTAACACGGCTAAGGCTGTCAAATTTTATATGGCTAAGGCCATCATTTTTACATGGCTACGACCATTGTTTTAACACGGCTAAGGCCGTCAAATTTTATATGGCTAAGGCCATCATTTTTACACGGCTATGGCCATTGTTCTAACACGGATAAGGCGGTCAAAATTTTACATGGCTAAGGCCATCATTTTTACATGGCTACAACCATTGTTCTAACACGGCTAAGGTCGTCGAATTTTACATGGTTAAGGCCATAATTTTTACATGGCTAAGGCCATCATTTTTACATGGCTACGACCATTATTCTAACACGGTTAAGGCCGTCAAATTTTACATGGCTAAGGCCATCATTTTTACATGGCTACGACCATTGTTTTAACACGGCTAAGGCCGTCAAATTTTATATGGCTAAGGCCATCATTTTTACACGGCTACGGCCATTGTTTTAACACGGCTATGGCTATTGTTTTAACACGGCTAAGGCCGCCAAATTTTATATGGCTAAGGCCATCATTTTTATACGGCTACGACCATTGTTTTAACACGGCTAAGGCTGTCGAATTTTATATGGCTAAGGCCATCATTTTTACACGGATACGGCCATTATTTTAACACGACTACGGCCATTGTTTTAACACGGATAAGGCCGTCATTTTTTATATGGCTAATGTCATCATTTTTACACGACTACGACCATTGTTTTAACAGGGATAAGGCCTCAAATTTTATATGGCTAAGGCCATCATTTTTACACGGCTACGGCCGTTGTTTTAACACGACTAAAGCCGTCGAATTTTACACGACTATGGCCGTCGAACCTTACTTGGCTACGGCCATAACTTTCACACAGTGAGGGCAACTGAATGGCCCACTTAGCTTCAACTACGGCAAAAAAAAGGTATATAGTGTTGCAGAAAACATAAAAGATTAACTACAGCAAAAGTCGTATATCTTTATCCTCAAAAGGGTCAACACCCCACGATACAAAAATCAGTATTTATCAACATATTTACAAAGGTCCTAAATGCCTCTACCCCTTATTATCCTGCTCCGGCTGGCCTTCATACGGCCCATCTTCGTTCCCAGGAGGATACGCCTTGGAAATCCAAGAGCTGGACTCCAAACGGTTGACATCTGCAGAGTTACTCTCCTCTCGGGGTGACGATTCAGAACTATAGCCAGCTGCTTCACAGGCAGCTCTAGCCAGTTGGCATTGTCTCTCAACTTCTGCCTCAAATGCTCGCCCAACCGCAAAAAATTCTTCAAGCACGACTAGTCGGGCCTCCGCGTACACCCACATCTCGTGTGCCTCACGAGACGCGTCAGCCTGTGCAAGGGTCCGCTTGAGGTCCTCAACCTTGACTTTTTTGGCATCGAGTTCCACCGTTAAGGTCGCAACCCGAGTGCGCAATTCTGCTGCCTCCTCCGCCACTACGCGGCCTACCTGCAACTCTTCACCCTTAGCTTTAATAAGGACCTCCATCTCCGCAGTCCGAGCAACATCGGCCATATAAGTTGTTCGTCGACTTTCTCTAGCTCGGCCACCCTCTTCTTCAGCTTCTCCTCGGACTGCACGAGGCCCTCACAAACCATCCTAAAGTTTGGGTCCTGCTTGGACATATCGGCCAAGGTCTGGTGCGCCTCACGAGTTCCATTATATTTCTGCACCAACCTATTGTATTTGGCCACCTTCTTCTTCAGGCGTCGACCCCTCTCTGCCTCCAAGATAAGAGTCTAAAAAAATGAAAGGTAAGCACAAGGAAAATCACCCTCCACTAATGCAAAAGAAAAATCATCAATCAAGCAAAAGACATACCTGGAAGGCCGCGCCCGCCATTCTTCGCGCCAAGCCATTATCACTAAGTTCCACTAGGGCCGCGCTCTCAGCGGCTGCACATATGAGTGTCATCATGGTGGCCGCCTCATCGCAGTTCTCCAAGAAATTATAGTGACTAGGAATCACTATGCGACGGGAAGATCGGCCAGCCACCATCTCCACTTGGTCCAAGGACCCGCCTCCTCTACCTGCGTCCTCCATAGCGACCTCCGAGCCTGCCATGACCACACTTTCGCTCCTTCTTTCTGAGGCTTCCCTTCTCAAAGCGGACCTCCCCGAGTGAATGTCCTTGGCCATAAAAACCATCCTAGATTCAGGACAACGTGGTTTAACCTTCCCCGTCTGAGTAACCACAGCCTTGCCGATTAGAATCCGACGTCTTTTCCTCTCCAACGTCTCTTCCTCTTCAAGGTCCCCCTCAGTGGGATGCATGACGGGTTCAGATTGGGACGGTTTGACAGTGGGCGTATTTATGGGGGCAACCCCGAGAACGGTCCCAAGCACAACCGCCGGTATCTCTTCGGGCGTTGTTTCAAGTATGGCCCCTGGTATTGCCTTAGACACTAACTCCGGAGCCGCCTCTGATGCAATCTCTTGTCTCGAGGGGGAGAAACACTACCCCTGGACGTACCTACGAGGATCCTATCCTCCTCACGAAGGTTAGATGCCGCCCTAGAAGGGCCGGCCATAGCTCTCTTCTTCTTCTTTTGCGCTTCTTAGAAGCGCCCCGACCTACCAAAATACGTATGAGATGGGCAAGAAAATTATGGAGAACCCCCAAGTCAGAACAGAAAAGAAAAATCAAGCAATTCTGTTACCTAACGGGCTATAGAGCCTGAGGAATTTCGACCAAGTACGGCATTCCTCCACAAACGGTATCAACGCTCGCACCCACGACCTAATGTCATCGATCCTTCGAGGAGGGCGAGCTGTCAATACATGAAGGCAAAAGGGAATCTACAATGGTGAAAACCAGCAAAATAAGATTGCCGTAGTAAAAGCTACATGCAGGAATGCTTACATGCTTCATTCCACACCTCCGAAAACCCTTCAGGGTCAGACACCAGGTGCTCAGTACGCACATAGAAAATCTCTTCCAAAATTTGCAGTTGGACTTGTCGTCCACTTGCGACACAAAACTTTTCTTGACTCGGCATACTAACAGGAGGATTGAGCCTCTCATAAATCTCACGCCAAACATTTGCAAGAGGTGGTGAACGGTAACCTCTTTCTCAGCCTTCGCCACACAGGTGGTAAGAATCCAACACACCTTCAACGTGTATGGAGTAAGTTGGGCTGGAAACGCCCCGTACAAGCGACAAAGCTCCTCCGCCAATGGGTAAAGCGGGAGGCTATACCCGATTCAAATGGCATACCCGTAGAATGTGCAATTTTGGGATGTGACGACCGAAAAGGTCATCACCGTAATTCTCCCTTTCTTTGCACTTCTAAGGCCTTGAAAACCTCTTTATTGGTTGCCACTATTTACATGTGCGGTCCGGGGGCGAAGCCGGAAAAATTTTATGTGGAAATATTTTAATTCTGTATTAAAGACTATGAATTTTGATAATAATATTGTTATAGTTGACTTTGGTCAACGTTTTGGGTAAACGGACCCGGACCTGTGATGTGACGGTTCTGAACGGTCCGTAAGAAAATTTGGGACCCGGGCGTATTCCCGGAATCGAAATTTGAGGTCCCAGGCCCGAGTACGGAATTTTTCTGTGAAATTATTTTTGAAAATGCTTAAGGAAAAATAAAAATGAAAATTTGATCAAAAGTGATGGTATCGGGCTCGTATTTTGGTTCCGATGGTCGGTACAAGTCATAAATGAGCGTTAAGTGCTATTTATAAAGTTTGGTTGAGAACGGACGTCGTTTGACGTGTTTCAGACTAAAAGTGGAAAGTTTAAAAGTTTTGAACTTTGAAATGAATATTATGAGTTTTGGAGGGTAATTCATTGATTTTGATGTTATTTTGGCGATTTGATCGCACGAGTACGTCCGTAGGATGTTTTTGAGGTTGGGTGCATGTTTGGGTTGTATCCCCGAGGGCTCGGGTGAGTTTCAGATAGGTGTTAGGCTCATTTTGAAGCATTTTAACTGCTGGTGTCTGCAGTCTTCGCATTTGCGAAGCAATACTCGCAAATGCGAGTTCCCCCCATTAGCCTGTTTCTTCGTAATTGCGAGGAAAATCTCGCAATTGCGATCCCTCTTTTGTTTGGACAGTCTTCTCAAATGCGACATCCTTCTCGCAATTGCGATCCTCCCTCTTTGCAACCAGACTTCCCAAATGCGAAGTCAATCTTGCAAATGTGAATTTCCCCAGACCAAGCCTGTGTTCGCATTTGCGAACTTTTCCTCGTAAATGCGAGTTTCTCCTTATTCCTACTGAGTTAGCATTTGAGAACAATTTCTTGCAAATGCGTGATCCCCTTTATTTCATCCCAGTTCGCAAATGCGAAGTCAATATCGAATTTGCGACACCTGAGTCTGTGCAACTTATACTTAGCCGATTTTAAACTTCACTTTGCATATTTTTGAAAACGCAAATCCTCCATAGGCGATTTCTCTCGAACCCCTTCGTCCCCAAACCATGTGTAAGTCAGCTTTTACTAGTTTTCTTCAATCTTTATCATCTTCTAACATGATTTCATCTTTAAATCAAATGCTTTCATGGTTAAAAATGGGTATTTGAGGTAGAACCTAGGTTTTCATAAAATTGGCGATTTGGACCTCAATTTGGGGTCCGATCTCAAAACAAATTGCATGTATGAACTCGCGAGGGGATGGGTAAACCAGTTTTGGTTCGAACCTCGAGTTTTGACCACGTGGGCCCGGAGGCATTTTGGGAATTTTTGGGTAAACCTTTGGCAATTTCATTCTTAGGCATTCAAATTGATTTAACTAGCTTTTTTTGATACATCTTAGTAAATTGTGGTTAGATTCGACAGGTTTTGAGGCAAATTCGAGGAGTAAAGCTACTCTAGAGGCGTGAGTTGAGTTTGGAAGCTTTCGAGGTAAGTATTTTATCTAACTATGGCTTGGGGGAATAAGATTAGGATAATTTTTGTTATGTGCTATGTAGAGTCGGCGCATAGGTATGGTGACGGTTACCTATGCGCCTGAGTCTAGCATGATCGTGAGTCGTATTTGCTATTAGAATTTCGAAAGAAGTGGGCAATTGTCATAATTACTAGTTAAATGAACTATAAAGTGATAATTGAGAAGTAAATGAACTAAAGAAGGAAATTTTGGTACTTTTCTCCCTTGTTGGGATGTATTGTTAAGCTGTTTTCCCTTGCCGAGACTCATTGTTGAGCTGTTTTCCCTTACCGGGACTCATGGTTGAGTTGTATTCCCCTCGTCGGGGTTATTACGTCACCCTATTATTTGTGAATATTATTTGGGTGAGGATGAGCGATAAAGCATGATGGGTGATGCCGTGTAGCCACTTTATGCTATTGAATAGGTGAGGAAGAGTGATAAAGCACGATGGGTGATGCCTTGTAACCATTGATTAAAGCATGATGGGTGATACCGTGCAACAATTGATCTACTTCATACTATGGACTGGGTGAGGAAGAGTGATAAAGCACGATGGGTGATTCCGTGTAACTAGTCTATGCTATCGATTGGGTGAGGATGAGTGATAAAGTACGATTGGTGATGCTGTAAACTGTGATGGATTTTCTTGGTGAGGACGAGAGTAAAAGCACAATGAGTGGTGCCGTGCAACGTTTGTTTTACTGGTTTTCTCTTATTGGTTTTCGTTATATAGTTTCCATATCTTTGTTGTTGATGATTAGCCAATTAAACTGTTATACCCCCCAGCATGTCCCCTCCCCATTATCTGTTTAGATTTTTGTTGTTTTTCTGTTATTGCACATACATCTGTACAAGTTGATTGTGGTAAGTCCGGTTTAGCCTCTTCATTATCTCGCCGGGGTTAGGTGGGGCACTTACTAACACATGGGGTCGGTTTGTGCTGATACTACACTTCTGTACCTTTTTGTGCACATGTCAGGACACAGCTTACGGACCGCAGCCATAGTTAGAGAGTGATCCTTCAGTCCAGAGACTCTGAGGTAGTTCGCTAGCATTCGTGGGTCTGAAGTTTTCCTCTATCTTTTCTAGTTTGTTTTATTGTATCAAACATACATGTTATGTATTCTTTCAGACCATTGCTTTTAGTACTCATTAGTCGTCCGTGAGTAGTGACACCAGATACTGAGTAGAGGCATGTTGTTAATTTCTATTTTTTGTTTTCGTTATTGAAGTTGAGAGGCTTCCGCATGTTTTAATTAATTATGTTAATATTTAACTTGTTTTAAATTTAAAATTTGTGGAAATGATCATAAAGGTTGGCTTGCCTAGTTTCGACAGTAGGCGCCATCACGACTCCCGATGGTGGGAAAAATTCGGGTCGTGACATGTTGGTATCATAACACTAGGTTACTTGGGTCTCACAACTCATGGACAAGCTCGGTAGAGTCTGGGAGATCGGTACGGTGACGTCTGTATTTATCGCTAGAGGATATATAGTTAGGAAAAGTCTCACTTTGTTCATTCTTGTCGTGCGATTCCGTTTCTCAAATATTGATTGTCGTTCCACTATGTTCTTTCATAGATGGCGAGAACATGTGCGTCTTCTTCTTCCACTCAGCAGCTCGATCCCCCATCAACAGCTCCCGCGAGGGCAGGGGCTGAGGTCGTGCCAGAGGCCATGGAAGAGGAAGAGCTCAGCCCCAGGCAGAAACTCCAGAGGTGGAGCCTCATATTGAATTTGATGAGGAGGTTCCAGCTCCACCCGCTCCGGTAGGCCCAGCTCAGGTCCTAGGAGGAGTGATGTTTTCTTCGGATTTTTAGGATACTCTTGTCCGCATAGCAGGCTTTACGGACAGTGTTGCTAGGGCGGGGTTGTTGCCAGTAGCACCAACCACTTCTCAGGCTGGAGGAGGGGTTCAGACTCCTGCTAGCCGTACTCCGGAGCAGGTAGCTCCCCAGACTCAGGTTCCATTTGTTCAGCCCGTAGTGGAAGCTCAGACATGCATTACATCCCAAGCCGGAGATGGGACGGCCATGTCTTCGGATGCTTTGTGGAGACTTGATCTGTTCTCCAAGCTTTTCACTACTATTTTAACCGGCGCTTCATCGGAGGATCCCCATGACTTTCTATGCAGTTGTCATGAGATCCTCAGGACTATGGGTATAGTAGAGACCAATGGGGTCGATTTTTGCACTTTTAGACTTGTGGGTCCGCCAAGACTTGGTGGAGGGATTTTTTCTTATCTAGACCAACAAGATCACCAACTTTGACATGGGATCAGTTCACAGAGTTAATTTTGGAGAAGTTTCTCCCCGTCACTCAGCGGGAGGCACTTCGTAGACAGTTTGAGCGCCTTCAGCAGGGCTCCATGACAGTTACACAGTATGAGACCAGATTTGTTGACTTGGCACGCCACGCAGTAGTGATACTCCCTAAAGATCGGGAGAGAATTCGAAGGTTCATTAATGGATTGATTCAGCCCATTCGCCTACAGATGGATATGAGAGTTGGCAGTAATATCACTTTTCAGGAGGCGGACAATGCAGCCCGCTGAGTAGCGATGGCATTGGATTGAGGAGGTAGTCAAGGTTCAGACAAGAGGCCTCGACATTCTGGCAGATTTAGTGGTACCTCATCTGGAGGTAGGGATTTCCATGACAGAGGCCATCCCCCGAGACCTTTCCAGTCGGCACTTCAGGTTTCTCATGGTACACCAGGCGGTGATGGCCATCAGCAGTATTATTCGAATAAGCAGTCTTTCAGCACACCACCAGCCCCATCAGTGCACTGCCAATTTAGAGCGTCAGGGGAGGACATATAGGTCGACAGGGCCAGCAGTCTCAGAAGTCGAGGGAATGTTATGGTTGTGGTGACCCAGGTCATATTACCATGTCTTCCCTCGAGCCTCGAGTAGTTCTCAGCAACAGGGTCCTTGCCTTACGATTCAGGAAGCAGGTGATCCACAGGCCGCCCATCCAGCTAGAGGCGGGGGTAGGGATCATAGAGGTGGAGGGAGAGACCATAGAGGTAGAGTCCGAACAGCTAGAGGTAGGGGTCACCCCGCAACAGATCGTCCTGGAGATACAGTTCAGGGAGGTGGGGGCCAGCCCCGTTGTTATGCATTGCCAGCCAGGCCGGAGGCCGAGTTATCTGATATTGTGATTACATGTACTATACTGGTTTGTGATAGGGGTGCTTCAGTATTATTTGATCCAGGATCTACTTATTCCTATGTGTCATCCTATTTTCCACCCTATATGATCATGCCTACTTAGTCTCTGGGTATCCCTGTACATGTGTCCACACCAGTTGGTGATTCTATAGTGGTCGACCGAGTGCATCGTTCTTGTGTTGTGGTATTTGAGGGTCTTGAGACCCGTGTCGACCTATTGCTTTTAGACATGGTAGACTTTGATGTTATATTAGCGATGGACTAGTTGTTCCCGTATCACGCCATATTGGATTGTCATGCTAAGACAGTGACCTTGGCCTTGCCAGATTTGCCCCGACTTGAGTGGAGAGGGACCCCAGGTCATGCCACCCGTAGTGTTATTTTGTATGTCAAGGCTCGACGTATGGTCGAGAAGCGGTGTCTAGCATATTTAGCGTATGTTCGTGACTCCAGCGCAGAGATTCCATCTATCGATTCTGTTCCTATTGTTCGGGAGTTCCCCGAGGTTTTTCATGCAGACCTTCTGGGTATGCCGCCCGACAGGGATATTGACTTCTGTATTGATTTGGCTCCAGGTACTCAGCCTATTTCTATTCCGCCATATCGCATGGCCCCGCTAGAGTTGAATGAGTTGAAGGAGCAGCTTCAGAACTTGCTTGATAAGGGTTTCATTAGACCCAGTGTGTCACATTGGGGTGTACCAGTGTTGTTTGTGAAGAAAAAGGATGGGTAGATGAGGATGTGCATTGATTATCGGCAGTTGAACAAGGTGACAATAAAGAACATCCATTACCGAGGATTGATGACTTGTTTGATCAGCTTCAGGGTGCTAAGGTGTTCTCGAAGATAGATTTGAGGTCTGTTCATCATCAGCTGAGGATTTGGGCGTCCGATGTCCCTAAGACAACTTTTCGTACTCGGTATGGGCATTATGAGTTTTTGGTCATGTCGTTTGGGTTGAACAATGCCCCGGCAACATTCATGGAGTTGATGAACCGAGTGTTCAGGACCTACTTGGAGTTATTTTGGATTGTATTCATTGATGATATCTTGGTATACTCCCCCAGTCAGGAGGAGCATGAGCAGCACCTCAGAGTGGTTCTTCAGACCCAGAAGGATAGTCAGTTATACGCCAAGTTCTCAAAGTGCGAATTTTGGTTGAGTTCAGTCGCATTCATGGGTCATGTTGTATCAGCAGAGGGTATTCAGGTGGACCCAAATAGGATAGAGGCAGTCAAGAACTGGCCTCGACCAGCTTCATCTACAGAGATTCAGAGCTTCTTGGGGTTAGCTGGTTACTACAAACGTTTTGTAAAGGGGTTTTCATCCATCGCAGCCCCGATGACTAGATTGACTTAGAAAGGTGCCCAGTTTAGGTCAGATGAGTGCGAGACAAGCTTCCATAAGCTCAAGACTTCTCTGACTACGGCACCGGTACTAGTTTTGCCCACTGGGCCTTATACTGTGTATTATGATGCTTCCCGCATCGGACTTGGCACAGTGTTGATGCAGAACGACAAGGTCATATCATATGCTTCGAGGCAGTTGAAGATTTACGAGAAGAATTATCCAGTTCATGACCTAGAGTTGGTAGCCATTGTTCATGCCTTGAAGATCTGGAGGCATTGTTTGTATGGTGTGACATGTGAGGTGTACACGGATCACAAGAGCCTTCAGTACTTGTTCAAGCAAAAGGAGTTGAATTTGAGACAGCGGAGGTTGTTGGAGCTTTTAAAGGACTATGTTTCTATTTTATACCACCCGTGAAAGGCCAATGTGGTGGCCGATGCATTGAGTGGAAAGTTTGCCAGCATGGGTAGCCTTGCCCATTTTCCGGTCAGCCAGAGACTGCTTGCCTTGGATGTTCAGACTTTGGCCAATAGATTTGTGAGATTGGACATTTCTGAGCCTAGCAGGGTGTTAGCTTGCACAATTGCTCACTCGTCATTGATGGAGCGTATCCGGGAGCGGCAGTATGATGATTCCCATTTGTGTGTCTTGAGAGACACAGTGCATCGGGGAGGTGCCAGGGAGATGACTTTGGGAGATGATGGTGTATTGAGGTTGCAGGGGCGAGTTCGTGTGCCCAATGTTGATGGTATTGGAGAGTTGATCTTAGCGTAGGCCCACAGTTCCCGGCGTTCTAGATGTATCAGGATTTGAGACAATATTATTGGTGGCATAGGATGAAGAAAGACATTGTTGCATATGTGGCTCGTTGTCTAAATTGTCAGCAGGTTAAGTACGAGCATCAGAGGCCCGTGGGTTATTTCAGAGGATTGGGCTTCCCGAGTGAAAGAGGGAGAGAATCACCGTGGATTTTGTTACTTGCCTTCGGATGACTCGGAAGAAGTTTGATGCTATATGGGTTATTGTTGATAGGCTGACCAAGTCAGCGCATTTTATCCCAGTTGCCACTACCTATTCATCCAAGAGGTATGCTGTGATTTATACCAGGGAGATCGTTCGCCTTCATGGGGTGCCCATATCTATTATTTTGGATCGGGGTCCGCAGTTTAACTCGCATTTCTGGAGAGTGGTGCAGCATGAGTTGGGCACCTAGGTCCAGTTGAGTACAACATTTCACCCCCAGACGGAAGGTCAGTCCGAGAGGACCATTCAGATTCTTGAGGATATGCTCCGAGCCTGTGTTATTGATTTTGGAGGCTCGTGGGACCAGTGCTTGCCTTTATCAGAGTTTGCCTACAACAACATCTACCAGTCCAGTATTCAGATGGCCCGTATGAGGCATTGTATGTTAGTCGGTGTCGGTCCCCAGTCAAAGGTTTGAGCCGGGAGAGGCTCTGTTATTGGGTACAGATTTGGTACATGAGGCCTTGAATAAGGTCAAGACACAGACTTCAGTCAGCTCAGTCTAGGCAAAAGAGTTTTGCAGATCGTAAGGTCAGGGATGTTGCTTTCATGGTTGGTGAGCGGGTATTTCTTCGTGTATCGCCTATGAAGTGCATGATGATGTTCGGGAAGAAGGGCAAGCTTAGCCCTAGGTATATTGGCCTATTTAAGATTCTTGACCGTGTGGGGAATGTGGCTTATAGGCTTGCGTTGCCGCCTAGCTTGTAAGTTGTGCATATGGTTTTTCATGTATCCATGCTTCAGAAGTACCACGGTGATCCCACCCACGTGTTAGATTTTAGTACTGTCCAATTGGACAAGGATCTGTCATATGATGAGGAGCCGGTGGCTATTTTAGACCGGTAGGTTCGACAATTGAGGTCATGGAGTTTTCCTTCAGTGCGTGTTCAGTGGAGAGGTCAGCCTCCTGAGACATCGACCTGGGAGTCCAAGTTTGATATGCAGAGTCGTTATCCCCATCTATTCCCTGACTCAGATACTTCTTTCTTTTGTCCGTTCGAGGACGAACGATTGTTTTAGAGGTGGAGGATGTGACAACCCAAAGGGTCATCACCGTAATTCTCCCTTTCTCTGCGCTTTTGAGGCCTTGAAAATCTCTTAGTTGGTTGCCTCGATTTACGTGCACAGTGCGGGTGTGAAGCCGGAAAATTTTTATGTGGAAATATTTGAAATCTGTATTAAAAATTATGAATTTTAATAATAATATTGCTATAGTTGACTTTGGTTGACGTTTTGGGTAAACGGACTCAGACCTATGATGTGATGGTCCGGAAGGGTCCGTAATAAAATTTGGGACCGGGCGTATTCTCGGAATCAAAATTCGAGGTCCCAGGCCCGAGTACAGAATTTTTCTGTGAAATTGTTTTTGAAAATGCTTAAGGAAAAATGAAAATAGAAATTTGATCAAAAGTGACGGTATCAGGCTCGTATTTTGGTTCCGACACCCGATACAAGTCTTAAATGAGCGTTAAGCGCTACCTGTAATGTTTGGTTGAGAACGAACGTCGTTTGACGTGTTTCAGACTAAAAGTGGAAAGTTTGAAAGTTTTTAACTTTGAAATGAAAATCATGAGTTTTGGAGGGTGATTCTTTGATTTTGATGTTATTTTGGCGATTTGATCGCACGAGTAAGTCCGTAGGATGTTTTTGAGGTTGGGGTGCATGTTTGGGTTGGAGCCCCGAGGGCTCGGATGAGTTTCGGATATGTTTTAGGCTCATTTTGAAGAATTTTAACTGCTGGTGTCTGCAGTCTTCGTATTTGCGAAGCAACACTCGCAAATGCGAGTTTCCCCCTTTAGCCTGTTTCTTCGCAATTGCGAGGAAAATCTCTCAATTGCGATCCCCCTTTTGTTTGGCCAGTCTTCGCAAATGCGACATTCTTCTCGCAATTGCGATCCTCCCTCTTTGCAACTAGACTTCGCAAATGCGAAGTCAATTTTGCAAATGCGAATTTCCCCAGACCAAATCTGTGTTCGCATTTGCAAAATTTTCCTCGTAAATGCGAGTTTCTCCTTATTCCTGCCCAGTTCGCATTTGCAAACAATATCTCGCAAATGCGAGATCCCCTTTATTTCTGCCCAGTTCGCAAATGCGAAGTCAATATCGCATTTGCGACACTTGCGTCTGTGCAACTTATACTTAACCGATTTTGAACTTCACTTTTCATATTTTCAAAAACCCAAAACCTCCATAGGCGATTTCTCTCGAACCCCTTGGTCCCCAAACCACCTGTAAGTCAAATTTTACTAGTTTTCTTCGATCTTTATCATATTCTAACATGATTTCATCTTTAAATCAAATGCTTTCATGGTTAAAAATGGGGATTTGAGGTAGAACCTAGGTTTTCATAAAATTGGGGATTTGGACCTCAATTTGGGGTCCGATTTCAAAACAAATTGCATCTATGAACTTGTGGGGGATGGGTAACCCGGTTGTGGTTCGAACCTCGAGATTGACCACGTGGGCCCGGGGGAATTTTGGGAATTTTTGGGTAAAACTTTGGGAATTTCATTCTTAGGCAGTTAAAATGATTTAACTAGCATTTGTTGATACATTTGAGTAAATTGTGGTTAGATTCGATCGGTTTTGAGGCGAATTTGAGGAGTAAAGCTATTCTAGAGGCGTGAGTTGAGTTTGGAATCATTCGAGGTAAGTGTTTGATCTAACTTTGGTTTGAGGGAATAGGATTAGGATAATATTTATTATGTGCTATGTAGAGTCGGTGGATAGGTATGGTGACGGTTATCTATGCGCCCGAGTCTAGCATGACCGTGAGTCGTATTTGCTATTAGAATTTCGAAAGAAGTGGACAATTGTTATAATTACTTGTTAAATGAACTATAAAGTGATAGGTTAGAAGTAAATGAACTAAAGAAGAAAATTTTGGTACTTTTCTCCCTTGCCTGGACGTATTGTTGAGCTATTTTCCCATTGTTGAGTTGTTTTCCCTTGCCGGGACTCATGGTTGAGCTGTATTCCCCTTGACGGGGTTATTACTATTGCAGTTTCGTTTATACCTTCGCTCTATTATTTGTGAATATTGTTTGGGTGAGGATGAGCAATAAATCACGATGGGTGATGTCGTGTAACCACTTTATGCTATTGAATGGGGTGAGGAAGAGTGATAAAGCACGATGGGTGATGTTGTGTAACCATTGATTAAAGCACGATGGGTGATGCCGTGCAACCATTGATCTACTCCATACTATGGACTGGGTGAGGAAGATTGATAGAGCACGATGAGTGATGCCGTGTAACTGCTTTATGCTATTGATTGGGTGAGGATGAGTGATAAAGTACGGTGGGTGATGCCGTACACTGTGATGGATTATCTTGGTGAGGACAAGAGTAAAAGCACGCTGTGTGGTGCCGTGCAACGTTTGTTTTACTGGTTTTCTCTTATTGGTGTTCGTTATACAGTTTCCATATCTTTGTTGTTGATGATTAGACAATTAAACTGTTAAACCCCCAGCATGTTCCCTCCCCATTATCTATTTAAATTTTTTCTATTTTTCTGTTATTGCACATACATCTGTACAGGTTGATTGTGGTATGTCCGGTTTAGCCTCGTCACTATCTCGCCGAGGTTAGTTCGGGCACTTACCAGCTCATGGGGTCGGTTGTGCTGATACTACACTTTTGTGCATTTTTGTGCACAGTTCAGGACACAGCTTACGGACCGCAACCATAGTTAGGGAGTGATCCTTAAGTCCAGAGACTCTGAGTTAGTTCGTTGGCGTTCGCGGGTCCGGAGTTCTCCTCTATCTTTTCCAGGTTGTTTTATTGTATCAAACAGACATTTATGTATTTCTTTCATACCGTTGCTTTTAGTACTCTTTAGTTATCCGTTATTAGTGACACCAGATACTGGGTAGAGGCATGTTGTTAATTTCCGTATTTTGTTTTCGCTATTGATGTTGAGAGACTTCCGCATGTTTTAATTAATTATGTTAGTATTTAACTTGTTTTAAAATTAAAATTTGTAGAAATGATCATAAAGGTTGGCTTGCCTAGTTTCGACAGTAGGCGCCATCACGACTCCCGATGTTGGGAAAAATTCGCGTCGTGACACGGGCCTATGCACGTTGGCATAGTCCGTCCCGGCGGGAGCCATCTCGATGTAGTCAGGGATATTATACGACTCACTGAGAGTAGCCAAATGAGATGGCGTCAGTTCACTGAGTTACCAAGGGGGAAGTTTACACTGGTTCTTAAAATCTTTTCGTGCAACCATATCCAGTGGAAGAGTATTGGCCTTTGATAGGGGAACCAGAACCTCCTCGGCTTCCCCATAATCTGAGGACGTCGAAGCCCTAGAGAGGGTGTCACCCTTGGTCATGGTACTATCGTGACGCCGTTTAGTCATAATGGAAGTTATGAGAGAAAGGAGTTTTAAGGATACAAGGTTTGATTCCCAGGAACGAATATTTTAAAAGAAAAGATCAACGAGTGCCAGAGAAAGACGAGGTAAAGGTTGAGAAAGTGCTCTCCTAAAATTTCGACAGATGATTCGGATTCAACCTCTCCACTATTTATAAGGAAAGGTGCAGGGAAATAAAAAAGACTTGGTTCTAAAATCGGTGCGGGAAATCAAAACGTCACGTCATATCCTGAACCGCCTCAGGAGAAAAGGTAATGATCACGCACGTGATCGATGATGTCATCCTAAAAAAGGAGCCCTAAAAGGAGGTTTTATGTCAACGGGACCCCTTCTCATATGATCACGCCCCATTTCCACAGTGTCGACGGGAACGGCCAAATTTATAGAAACGACGAGCATGCATATCCGTTCGTTGAAGACGTCTCTCGGCTACGTCCCCAACAAACGGAGAGACTATCTGTATTGGGCAAATTTGGTTACCTATATTCTTAGGTTATTTATGCACGCCTTCGACGTAGAGAACGGCCTAATGAGGCCGACTCAAATAAGGTCGGCCCCAGTAAGCGGACAGACCAAGCGATATGACTCAAGATGACGTCGCTTAAAGTTCTGACTTTCCCGTACACTGAGACCGCCAACCCTTTGTACTTTTTTTTGATTATTTCAAGGAAGGTCCCTTAATATATAAAAGGGGACCTTTCCTTTGTAAAGGACTCATGCGTATCTTATTATCAAGGATATACAACTCTCTCTCTCTCTCTCTCTCGCGCGCGCGAAAAGATCATTACTTGCTTCATTGTTCTTACATTCTAAGCTACCTTCACTATTATCACAGATCTTAACAAAATGATTTTCTCTAGTTCATATTACCCTTGATTCCGATTAACCCCGCTTATTTTTGATTGTTTTTGAGCTTAACAAGTACTTAAGTTTTTAGCCAAACAATGTCCATCTTCTTTACTTTTTATGCCTATAAAAGGCTATGCAATTGCAATGGAAAGACACACAATTGAAGAAGAAAATCTTTTCCTTCTCTCTATCTATATTTCTCGTTCTTAATTTACTAAATTGTTTTTATTTTATAACACGTTATCAGCACGATACTCTCTCTTGAGCACTTTGAAAAGATTTAAACATGTGGAGAAAAGTAAATCAAATAGTAGCCCGAGGAGTGGTATTCTTTAGCATACTGCAAGACAACTAAAGATCTTTCTCGTAATCTTTGTCATTCATCATTTACTTCTTCATCTACAAATATATTTTCTTGTTTTAATTTGTTAAACGGATCATAAATGTAAAATGGAAAATATAGACATAAAGTTTTCACACTTAGCAATATTTAAGTCTTTCCAGACCTCCCATTTATATTAGGCATTGTAAAACTCATCACTTCCAGGATTTTGTTTATGTAGAAGTTAGAAGGACAAGTTAACTGATAAGAGTTAGGTCCAATTATCAAACATTCTATCAAGTTTAGTTGACGTAACACAGTGTGATGATTAGTGTTTAATGAAATTCACTTTGTGAATTGTTTAAAATTAACAATTAAAGAGTTTCTTCAACTGTTCTGATATTTTAGTCAAGATAAATTACTTGGCTTCTTGGTTTGAATGCAATTTGTTACAATACTTCCTTGTTCCTGCATATATATATATATATATATATATATATATATATATTTCTTCTTCCAATATTATTTATTCACGTGGACTACTCTTTTTACTGCTTGAGAAGAAACATGGACAAAAGCTGAAATCTTCTAGTCAGCTAATAGCCACAAAATGAAGTAACATTTGGTTTTGGATACATTTATAATCATCATTTCATTTTTAATGGAAATAGGTTTGCATCAGATTAAGAGATCCAATTTAGATAAAGAACATAACTTAATTTCACTTTACATTTTATTCAAAATACTAAACTATATTTGATCTGCATATGCTTGTTATTATTAATTTTGTTTGAAAAATTTAGACGTGAACATTTTACATAAGATGACTTTAGCAATATCACTTGGTTTTATGAGTATTTCACAAAATGCTATCAGTTCTTTTATGAGTAATCACAGAATGATAATATTTTTAAAGGCTTGAGGGTGCATTTATGTATATTTTGATTTATTATGGCATTGGTCGAGGGTAAGACAACGAGTTCAAGTAAGACCCAATGCACCACGAGGGTAAGACATTGTGTTTGAGTCCCGGTGCACCATAATAATAAGAGTTGGACTCGAGTCTCAACATATTATAGCCTAACATGCCTGTATATGAATAAGACACTAGGTTTGTATCCTAATGCACCATATTGATGATATAATGATTGTGAGCACGTGATTTTGCCATATGGGAATTACTCCCAAAATTTTCAAAAAAAAGAAAAAGAATAATAATTTTGTTTGTTTGCAATTGTTGCGAATTTTGCGCGATTTTTCTTGTATTGTCTGCATTTGTCTTTGCATGTTTATTTTATTAAATTAATAAAAATACAAAAAATATGTTACATGTGCATTTAGGATTTAATTCTAAAGTTAGGAGTAATTAAGTTTATTTTAGAAAAATGAAAAATCACGAAAATAATGTATTTTTTTCATTTTTAACATTTACTGTCCAATTGTGTAATTTTATCTTTAATTGCTATTTAATTGTGTGATAACTGTTATTAAGAGTTAACTAGTACTTTTATTAGTTAATTTAGTTCTATAAGTTAATTTAAGATTTTTAAAATTTTAGTTTATTAATTATGAAAAAAAAAGAAACAAATGGAAAAAATGAGATGAAACTCGGACTGGGTCAGTTCAATTGAGAGAAAGCCAGGCCCAAAACAATGCCCAATTAGCAGGCCCACACCCCAAAACCCCCTCCCTCTTCAACCAGTCCCCAAACATATCAGACCATCTCCCTTCTCATCGCCCCCCCCCCCCCCACGAACCAGACTACCCCAATGCCACCCTCTCGTCTTCTTCCACCACCCCGCTGCCCCCTCGTTCAGAAGAAGATACTGTTTCATTAACTCTTTGCAGTAATTCTGATTCGTTTTTAACTTTTGAAACTAGTTTGATTCATCTGGCTGTTGGCTATCATCCTGGGTTTGGAATTACTTCTGGTTGCTGTTGTTTTCTCTACTGCTGACCTGCTTCACTTTGCTTCTTTTACTTTCCAGGTATTCCCATTGATCATCAATGAGAATTGAAGTTTCTGGCTAAGCTTTGATGTTGTCTTTGAATTCAAGTTACGGAAATTGATTGATGCTAGCATTTTGTTACCTATTATCTGTATAATTTTACTTTTGTTCAGTGTCCATTTCTCAGCTGCTCAAGTTTAATTGCTTATATCACTGGTTCTGTTTTAAGTATCGGATTTGAGTGTGTTTGAGCATAATTGTTTCAGGTACTGTTTTAAACCTTTAAATTGTGTTATTGGAGGCTATCAAGTTGAGGTTCATTTGTTTCTGTTCTCTGTTCATAATCCCCGTTGGAAATCTTGGAGTTTATTTTCTTTAGCTAGCTTTGCACATGATGCAAATAAGCGATCCTTAGGATCTGGCATGAAGTCAAGTTATTCTAGGTTTAAAACCTGGGTACATGTTCTAGACTATGTATCCGAGCGGACAACTCGAGTCGAGGAGGGGGCTATGTACTAGAACCAAAAGACCATCCAGCTTAGTAACTTGTCCGACCTCTTTCTTATTTCAGGGTATGACTAGGGAGTCTCAACTAGTAAGCACATCCCCGGAGATAAGAAGAGAAGGGCTTCGCCACAGTTTATATATAATTCAGATAATATCAAAGCGGTAAAGCATTTAGCGCATTTACCATGAAACATGTAGGAAATCAGATAAAGCCAACTATAATAATTATTCTAAGCTCGAATTCTTAAATCATGGACCGGATATTCTGGGTTCGTTCCCCAACAGAGTCGCCAGAGCCGTCACACATCTTTTTTACCTACAACCACAAGGGCATAAAAGAGTTTTTCCAATTAACGGACAATCGACACATGATTTGTTTATTTAAACTCTAGAGTCTCCACTTGGGAGATTTATGGTGTCCCAAGTCACCGGTTTGGAATCCCGAATCGAGGAAAAAATGACTCTATTTAACAGTTCGCGAACTAGAAATCCGAGTAAGGAATTCTGTTAACCCGGGCGAAGGTGTTAGGTATTCCTGGGTTCCGTGGTTCTAGCACAGTCGCTTAACTGTCATATTTGGCTTATTTATTTGATCTTAGTACATGTTTCAATCTATGTTCTTTTTAACCTTGAATCGATTTTATTTATTAGTTTAAAGAGAATCGCAATGTTGTGAAAATACGTCTCGAACCACATCACATAAACACCAGTGGTTTTTGACACATTTCAACTTCGTTGGGATTTAGATTTGGTTCACATAAATATGCACCCGAGTTTAAGAAGGTAATATTATTAAATGTTGGGCCTAAAGCAAATAGTATATTATTAGCTTTGCAGAAAA
Organism: Nicotiana benthamiana; assembly: GCA_034376525.1. Lineage (NCBI taxonomy): Eukaryota > Viridiplantae > Streptophyta > Magnoliopsida > Solanales > Solanaceae > Nicotiana > Nicotiana benthamiana. The sequence goes on along the minus strand of CM067335.1, from coordinate 104,166,991 downwards.
TCATAAAATTTGCTAAATGGCACGTCCCGAGGTCTAAAATATTTTTAAAGAAGTAATTAAAAGGGGGCCTAATTAATTGGTATGGTTTAGGAACTACTATATTTGGGTCCATGAACTCATGTAAATTCAAATCCTCAGCAATTTTAGGCTTTAAAAATTGGCCCGGGTAACAGGAAGACACCACCAGCCTTGAACAACTGTTCACAAATGCTGGGCCTCGACCTGGGCCCAATTTGGGATGCACAGGGCTTCAAAAACCAACCTATGGGAATTAACTTGTCCCATTTTGTTTGTAAGCCCCTTTAACCTCAAGTGACATTAACCTAGTGAAATGAAATGGCCCCAGGCAGGCCTGGTGTAACGACCCGATCCGTCGTCTCATGTATCTTCGGCCCTTTTTCCCGTTTAAGTGATTTGAGATGGAATTTGGGAAGAACTAGGGCTTGAGTTTTGATATTTTAAATTAAGGATTTGAGGGGTCATTTGAACTCCGATTTTGAAAAATTTTATGTGTACGGACTCGTGACGAGACGAGGAATCCGTTGATATGACTTTCGTAATTTTTCGAGAAGTGGGCCCGGGGCTCGAGTTTTACCAACTTCTTGAATGTTAGTACTTTTGGAGTATTTTTGATTGGGTTATGTTTCTTTAGCCCATATTTATATATTTGTTGTGGTTTTGACTAGATTTGACGAGCGTAGAGGAAGATTCAAGAGGAAAAGGCACCGCGGACCAGTCTACGGCCGGTTAGAGGTGAGTAGTTTGTATAGATGATGGCCTGAGGGTTTGAAACCCCAGTTTATCACATTGTGACGCTATGCTAGGGCGTGACTCGAACCCCATGGAAGGTTCGGGATTGTTTATGACTGGGGATTGTTACTTGGTCCATCCCGAACAAGATATATACTATATTGGCGACTGATACGCACCCTGTATTGAACATATCTCGGCTTATTACCATGTTTGGGTCCTTGTGCCGATCTGTGGCATCCACGGAGGATAGATATCGTTCTGATAGCATGATTTGTATAATCATTGAACTCAGTCCTTTGATTAATCACTGTTATAAAATGCTAAGTCATTTTTCCTGAAATAAAATGACTAAATTATATTATCTTAATAATTGGAAACTGAAAATTTAATTGAATCTATTATGTGACTCATATGCATACTGTGGATTGAGTATGGATCGGGCTGCACGCCGCATTGATGATATGATGATATTGCACTTAGGCTGTAAGAACCCTTCCGGAGTTTGTACACACCCCCAGTGAGCGGCGTCGACGTTAAATGGATCGGGCTGTATGCCGCAGCGAAACATGTGCATTGCATTGCATTCTTGCATTTTACTTGACCGATATGCTTGATATTGCTTTATTGTTGGTTCATAGTTAAGGTGTCAGACTGTTAGTTTTAGCTTTACTTTGTGGCATTTTGTGGATTTCTTATCTTCAGACATTATATGCTTATTACTCACTGAGTCGGTAGTACTCACCCCCTACTCCCTGCACCTTGTGTGCAGATTCAGGTGTACCGGAGGCTTAGCTGAGCAGTCGTTGTCTCCAGAGTTTATCAGAGTTGTTAAGGTAGCTGCTTGATGTTCGCAGGAACTGTATATTTATACACATTTCCAGACTTACGTATTTTCGTTCAGAAAATTGTTATCCAGTTTGTTTTAGAGGCTCTAGACTCGTGACCCCAGATCTTATGGGAGTGTTTTATAGAATTTCGTATCTCTCCGTTTATTTTGCTATAAATATTGGATTATTATTCTAAAACTGTTAAATTTTCCTTAAATTGTCCGTTTTGAGATTTATTGTCGAATTGAGAGCGATTATTGGTCAGGCTTGCCTAGTGTTATGGCTGGGGGCCGTTACGACCGGGTTTGGGTCGTGACACCTGGTGATGTTGAAAGCAGTAATGGTGCAACTGGGCCAGCTTAGGCCCAAATTTGTGACCTGGGCAATTGAGGCATACATTGGAGTCTACTAGATGAGTCGATTTCAGGAGCAGTAATAACTCAGTTCAAAAGAAGAAGCATACATTGGAGTCTAAATTATCCAACTCACGTATCTAATAACAGTAAAATAGCGATTTAACTAATTGTTTTGAAATCTTATTTTAATGACAAACTAAAACAGCCTACTAATGATTTGATTCTACCTAATGCTCATAGAATTCAAGTAATTAATACAAAAGAATCAATATTTATATTTAGGCCTTCAGCTCAAACGCATATTCTTTAATTTCAGAACTACACTACTGAAGTCATTACTGAAAAACGATTACTAGGCCTGGACTTATAATGGATAGGGGCCTATATGCTGATTTGCAAGCTCATTTTCCAGTTTTTAAAAACACCTTCATAAGAAATCAAACTATAACACTAAGGCTACTATTTTAGAATGAATAAGCTCGAACTCATAATTTAACACTCCAGTACAATACATAGTCTCATTAATACAATTGAAATATGGTTCAAGTACATCGATCAAACTAAATTTCTAAACTAAACAACAAAGGCAAAAAGTCCAGGTGCAAACATGCATTTGCTCATCATTTAAACTTCAAAATGGATTCTACATGTGGATATATTATTCAACATCACTTGATCATAAGAATATACCTGGAAATTGGAATAGAAAGGAAGAAATGGCAAGTCAGCTAAGACAAATACGAGCAGCAGCCCACAACCAAAGCAATCGAATCAATTACAATTCCCAGAACTACCACAGCAACTAGAGACAGTTTGCAGAAGAATAAATACCATAAAGCAAACAAAACCAGATATGTTTGGATTGAAATATACTCGAAATCAACCAAAGTTCCCTGAACTTGAACCAAACGAGATCTAAACAACACTCTAACCATTGTTGACCTTCTATGCATCGAAAATTTGATCTACATCTGGAATTCAAACTTCATCTCAAAATAACTCTAATGAAACATAATTTTTTGTAGGTTTTCTGTTTTTTTTTTATTTTTGAAAGACTACGATCTAAAAGAGGAAGAACTCTTCAGATTTTATTGAACTACAGTTTTTGGATTTATTTATTTTTTGGTTTTTGAATTTCAAATTTCAGAGATTTTGAGCTTATGGAAGCTTTGGGGGAATTTTTCAGATCTGAAACTTGTTTATTAAGGCAAAGGGGGCTACCTTTTATAGGCAAAGCTAATGGAAATTTTTTATTTTTAGTTTTCCATTTTAATCCTTTCTTAATTTTTATTTTTGCTTAAGTGTCCTTAAAGGCTGACTTGTTTTCCAAGTTATACTACCAAATTTCATAGAATTCTAAATTGAACTCCATCTAGAATATTCTAGGGGATTCCCATTAGCTGTTACTACATTATTCCCTAAGTAAACTACCATTATTGCCCATGCATTAACCCTAAAATGATTACCCTGTGTTAACTGACCGAACCTTTTTAACTAACCGTGGTTAAATAACCATTATATAATTTAATCAGTTGGAACCAGATTCAAACCTAACTATTTAATCTAAACTAACTACTGAATTTCATATTACCAACTACAATCAAACTAACTAATCACTTAACAACAATAAAATCAGTATGAAACTAGAATGACATCATTGGTAAACACAAGAAAATCCAAACATGCGGAAATATTTAATCAAAATAAAACTAATCAAAATTATATACCTAGAACACTAATTACGGATTAACGAAAGAAAATATGCCTAAACTAATTCTACTAATAGAGAAACATAACAAAATTAAAAAGAACGAATTCCTATTACTGATTATTAGAAACTTAAAACAAGATGAGACGAACAAATAAAAAAATAGAAACCCAAACCAATTAACCATGAAGCAAAACACTCAAGAGAAAGAAACTAAAGCCAAAAAAAAAAACTCACCGATACAAACTCTCAAGCCCTACCGCTTCCTAGATTTAACATTCGACCAACTTCGGTGATTCGAGTGGTACTGGTGACAGATTGAGTACGAGGGAAGTGATGGAGTCATATAGCATCAATTTGGTGAGGTTTGGGAAATTTTAGAGTTTTGGCCAGAACCTCAAATCAAAATTCGAGACTCTCGGCGGGGATTCGGGGGAAAGGGTTGACAGATTTAAAAAGAGGAGGGTGAGGAGATATCGTGGTGTAATTTTGGAGGACTTTGGGTGGTGTCGTCGCCGTGGGCGGCAGAGGTGGCGAGCTTTTTTGGAAGATTCAAAAAGAAGGACAGGGATTCGAGCCATGGGAGTTTGGGGTTTGAAAAGAGGAGGTTACAAGGAGGATGTGGTGTAAATTTGAGAGGGATTGGAGAGCTGCCGCCGGTGGAGGCGATTTTCGGCCGGTGCCGTTAGGTTATGGTCTTTGAAGGGATTAGGGCTCGTGTGGGAGACGAGACAGGGGGGGGGGGTATGGGAACCTTCGACACTATTATACTGGGAACCTTGTTAGTTCCCATACGTTGGATGAGGAACAATCAAGGGCTATGATCAATTGTTGAAGAACAGTGTCGTTTGGAATTAAAAGGGGTGAATTGTGTGGGCTGGGATTAATTTGTAATGGATTTGAGGAATTGGGTTCGATTTCAAACAGGTTTGGCGCAAAAATGGGTAATCCATGAAGACCACACAATTTTCTTTTAATTTCCTCTTTTTATTAATTTTTTAATTTTTTTAATTTCTTTAATTAATTTTTTTAATTCTTGTTAAATGAAAAATTAAAAATAAAAACCCAAATTATATTACTTAATTTTCAAATGTATTAATTCCTAATTTAAATGCAAACTAAGACAATTAAAAATATAAGTGGCAAAAGAACCATTTTTGTTATTTCCATATTTGTATGTAATATTAATTATAAATTAATCCTAAAATATGAGATTAAACTCTTAATGCAAATGTTAATTATATTCTTTATATTTTTCATTAATTAAAATGCACAAAAAAAAAAATAAAACAATTAACATAAAATGCCACAAAAATTCACGAAATTGCAAATAATGAAAGGAAATTATTTGTTTGAAATCATGAGAGTAATTCATATAGGGCAAAAATCACGTGCTCACAATGATAATTCATTCTACATAACTTTTTTCTCAACTGTTTGTCATGTCTCCCCCTCACATTAGAAAAACTAACTTGCTTCATCAACTTTGAAAACCTACCTTTGTGTGTTATGACGTTAATCAAAATATACACCGCATATCAATAATAATAGGATGGAACTATTTGGTTCCTGACACTGAACCACTTGTGAGGAGAGAATATAATATGCTTTCGTATATAATCTATATCAAATTGATATAGAAACATCTGTTCTCATAAGCAATAGTTTGGATATTATGTGGTGACACTCAATAAATTATTTTGCTAAACCAACTGTGATATAAACCAACTTATCAAGATGAACTGTCATCAATAAAAAGTTTGAAATTTATGCTCTAAATTAAATTATTGAGCAAGTTACCTCAGAAAAATCAGTTTGCGGGTTAATAATAACCGCACATGCAACCATCTCATAGATGCATCTTATGTGGTATACATGGCAGGTGAATGAGCTCATATTCACCTTTGATATTTTCAACATTCATGAGATTCAATCCCAATTTTAGTTGGTATATTAATTAATGAGAGCAAGCAACACAAGAGAATTCATAAAGAACTTTCTAGTTCTTTAATATTTACCCATGTGAATTCTCTTTTATTTTTGCACATCATACTTAAATTAACAGGGCTAATCCAATTATGTCAATTGAATGAATTATCAATATTGATAAGCTTGGATTACATTATGACATGTGCAATTATTAATAAACTCTAAGTTTATTATGGTATGGATTTTTATATCAATAAACTTCTACTTTATTGTGATATTTTTTTTTAATTTGCATAGTACAAATTGGAGAAAAGCGGATAGATTTTCACATGCATATTACCCCGCTAGTTGTAGTAATAGAATATATTAAATTTTTTTTTATTTATATTCTCAATATAACCAACCGCTTTTGCGATTAATTTAGAAACTAAATAATTTTCTTTGTGACTTAGTACGACACAATATTTTATTAATAATCAATCCTCCAAAATAGTAATAATTGGATCTTCTAGAGCTCTCAATTAATTCTGTACTACCATATTGGAGCGACATCAGGGGGTATGATGATGTGCATGGGGGCTTTGGTTTTGGAGATACAAACGGAGGAAGAAAATCTCTTCTAGACTTTTCTAGAGCATTTGATTTGGTGATAGAAAACTCGAGTTTGCCGAAAAAGAGGGAGCACTTGGTCACCTTCCGGAGTTCGTGGACGAGACTCAAATTGATTATTTACTCTGTAAGAAGTCCAATAGAGGTCTCTGCATGAATTGCAAAGTCTTCCCGAGTGAGAAACTCTCAACCCTTCATGAACTCCTTGTCATAGACCTTGAGACCAAGAGGAAGAGGAAGAAGAGGGCGATGTATAGCCAACATAGGATCAAGTGGGCAGCCTTAATCGAGCTAAAGTGTATGAGTTGAGGGTCATGCTGGTGACTATGGGAGATTGGATGAGTAGTGGGGACGCAAGCGCTATGTGGACCATGACTGCAAAATGCATTAAGGAAGCCGTGGGTGAGGTATTAGGGATCTCAAAGGGTTACTCAGGTGTTCACAAGGGAAACTGGTGGTGGAATGGAGATGTGCAAGGAAAATTGGAAACCAAGAAAGCAACATAGATGAAGCTAGTGGAAAGTGTAGAAGAGGAGGAGAATGGAGCATTATAAGTTGGCTAAGAAAAAGGCAAATCTAGCAGTTAAGACAGCCAAAAATGCAGTTTTACTCATTTTTATAAGGAACTCGAGGGTCTAGGTGGGGATAAGAGGTTGTTCAGGTTAGCCAAGGCATGAGAAGGAAAGGCGCGTGACTTGGACCAAGTGAAGTGCATCAAGGACGAAGAAGGTAGAGTTTTGTTAGATGAGGGGCTTATCCGTCGAAGATGGCAGACCTATTTCCATAGTCTCTTAAACAAGGAGGGGGACAAGAGCATTGTTCTGGGTGATTTGGAACTCTCCGAGATTAGAGTTGATGAAGTCGGGGGTACTATGTGTAAGATGAGTAGGGTCAAAGCGATCGGGCCAGATGAAATCCTAGTGGAGTTTTGGAAGAGTGCAGGCATGGCAGGATTGGAGTGGCTCACTAGGTTATTTAATGTCATTTTTAGAACGAAAGCGATGCACGAAGAGTGGAGGTGGACTATATGGGCTTTGGTCGCACCCCAGGCTTCTTGAGATTTATGGGCTTCGCGATTCCTTGGAGGTTCTTGCCGAGCCCTTTTCTAGGTTCGTACCCACTCCAATTCAGTATGCTATCGATCTTGTTATCATACTATTTGTCTTTATCAACATCATTTACCCGTTCGATGTTATGGTAAGTCTCTCCTATTATTTTCTCCCTCCGATTGATGGAATAGTATGGCGACTATATATAGGGTTGCTACCGTCTCCATGAATAATCACTTCCTGGTGGTTCCATTCAAACTTTATTGCCCGATGCAGTGTTGATGCTACGGCCCCAGCGACATGGATCCATGCCCGTCTCAACAACAGATTTTAAGATGCTGGCACATCTACACCTGGAAATCAACATCAAACCAGGTTTGCCCCATTTTCAAGCATAGACTAATCTCCCCAATGGTGGATCTTTGGGAACCGTTGAAGGCTTTCACGTTGATGGCTCCATCCTTAATCTCGTGCAGTCCCTTACCCAACTTCTTGAGTGTTACCAATGGACAAATGTTGAGACTGGAACCTCCATCGATCAGGATTCTGGTGATAAAATAGTCCTCGTATTGCACAGTGATGTGCAGTGTCTTATTGTGACCCAACCCTTCAGGTGGCAGCTCATCCTCATGAAAAGTGATCTTATGACTTTCCAATACATGTCTGACCGTGTTGGATATTTCCTTTCTAGTAATGTTTCTTGGCACATATACTTCACTTAGCACCCTCAACAGAGCATTCTTTTGTGCCTCAGAATATTGTAGCAAAGCAAATATGGAGATCTGTGCCGGTGTTTTGTTCAACTGGTCGATGGCCATGTATTCCTTAGACTGTATCTTTCTCTAAAGAACGTCTGGACCTATCTCAATGATGGGTGACCAATTGGAGGCCTGCTCGATTGGCTCAGCTAGATGTTCAGGGTAATAGACCCTACCAGTTCTCGTCATACCCTATAAAGGAACAATTACCTCAAACTTAACCTTACCTTTCCCCATTGCCTCGACTGTGTAGTCTCATGGTATAACCTTTGTATGAAATGGTGTCATGGTTGATATCGCCATTTGGATTGGCACTGATATCTTTAATCCGAACGGAGCATGTGCCTTGGGTAGTAAAACCGCAACTTCAAATAGTGGAGGGTGTATTTGCTGGAGTCACAAATTTGACCTCAATTGGTGCCAGCGTCTTTGTAGATGACGTTGCTTCAAAATCAAGGGGTACAAACATATTTACCCGGCGTTCCTAGAGGGATGAATTTGGACCACAATTAGATTAAGTGTAACTATTTACTTTTTGGGTCCTCACCTTCTGTAATCAAACTGATTGATCCCTCGGGATCCCAATCATCCTCTATTTCAGTCATGTGAACGCCTCTGCCCTTATGGTCTCACAGGGGGTTATTGCGGACATTCGAAGCGATTTTGTTTGCCCGAATAATCTTGTTGTCAATTGAAGTCTGGATCTTGTCTTTCAGGGAACGACATTCGTTCGATGGTGTGTCCCTTCATGCCGGAATGACATTGACATGATTGTTTGGGTTAACCTACTGAGAAGGGTTTTCAAGGGTTACAACAGGGATATGGGTGACTTAACCAACTCTTTGAGCCTTTGGTACAACTGATCAATAGGTTCAGCAATGGTTGTATACTGTTTAGGTGGTTTACGGTCAAAATTTGGTCGAGGTATACGGAAGCTTTGGTGCGCAAGGGGTTATTGATAGTGAGACGGTTAAGCATTGTAGGATCGTTAGACATGTGCAAGTTGGGAATATCTAGGTGAAGTAGGCTGATATGTGGGAGGTGGAGGTGACTGATAAGTGGAAGGTGGAGTTTGGTAAGAGGGTGAATGTGCTTGGTAGTTCGAGGTAGGTTGATATGTAAGTGGAGGAATTATGTAGGTTTGGTATTTGATGGGAGATTTGGTTCTTTGTGAATCCGTTACGACCCCTACGTCCCTTTTCTTGGACGCACCACAAGACTGTAAGGACTTGTTTGTAGCTTGCAAAGCCTCGACGTTTGTAACTATACCGCTTTTGATACCCTCTTCGATCCTTTAACCCATCTTGATAATGTCAAAAAATATATGGCTCTCAATCAACATTAGTCATTCATAATACTGCGGGTCCTAAGCCTGGAAGAAGAATTTTTTCATCTGTTCTTCTTCTAAGGTAGGTCTGACCTTAGCAGCTTCGAACCTCCAGCGAGTAGCATTCTCGCAAAATGTTTCTATAGGCTTCTTGTTTAGATTCTGAATGTAGAACACATCCAACACATTCTCTGTATTGAACCTGAACCTGTCCATAAAGTCGGATGCTATACTACCTAATTTGACAATTTCTTCGGATCTTGGCTTATGTACCAAGATAGAGTATCTCCTTTCAGACTCCTCATGAACAGCTTCATGCGGATTCTCTCATCTTTTCCTACTCCGACAAGCTTGTCATAGTATGTTCTCAAATGGACCCTTGAATCCCATGTACCATCAAACATTTTGAACTTTGGAGGTTTTTATCCCTCGGGCAGTTCAACATCGGGTTGTATGCAAAGATCTTCATAGTTCAGCCCCTCAATTCCCTTGCATCCTTCAACACCTTAAATCTGGCTAGTTAATTTCTTAAGTTCCTCAGCCAGGTTCCTGATGAGCGAATCTTTATCATCAGACTCAGGTGTGCTTGAGATGGGTTGGATGGAGTGTGGCATGGTCTCCACGTAGATGGGGGTGTTATGGTGGGTGTGGAAGTGGTCATTTGCGAAGTGTGGTAGCTCTACCCTCGGTAGAGTGTCAAAGCTGTGAACGAATGGGTTAGGCAAAAAGGGGAGGGGTTCTGGGATGAGCAATAGAGTATTGTTTGAAGTATGGCAGGTGTTGCAGTGGTGGTGATGAGCGGGATGATTTTGTTGCTTTGGGATATTTGTGAAGGTGTAGGGTTCTGAGCATTTGGGAAATTGATATCTGGAGTGGTGAGGGAAAATGACAGACTTGCCAAATTCTGAACCTGACCAAGCTCTTCTTGGAATCTCAACGACTTTTGTTCAAGTTGGGATGCATTTTTTTGGAAACCTAAGTACCATGACCATGAGTGACCTCTACCCCTTCAGTTGAGTTCTCCTTTCTGGTGTTGTTCAAATCTCCATCTTCTCTTTGTTTTTATTTTTGAGAGGACTAAGAGGAGGAGTGGGTGGAGGGTCCCTAGATCTCGTGCAATAAGATGATGTTGCCAAAGTGCACGAACTAACCTTTGGGGAGGGGAATAATAAAAATAAAACAAAAAATAAAACAAAAGGTAACCAAGTTAGAGGATTATAATAAAGGTTGAAATATTTAAACACATAGTGTAAGAATATAAATCGTGTCCTATTTTAGGACCTCTTTGTTCTTGAGGTAGGCCTAGCGATAAATTGATTTGGAGAATTTGGAATATTAAACGCCTCATTTTATTGATAAAAATAGAAGAATCCCAAATCGACACTAAATAACAGAAAATAAAAGTCATTAATGACCATTGCCCTTATTACATTTCATAATGCAAAAAAGAAAAACTCCTTATTTGGTCTCAGAAGGACCTTCCCCAAATTTGGCATCCTTGGCTTCGTCGAACAACTTCCCAACTCTCGAAGTCCGAGCAATAGGTATGCTCTGGCTAGATGTCCGCCCGCGTTTCCTTCAGCATTTTGGCAATCCTCGATTTTGAGGAATTTCCTTTCCAGCTCCACTATGCCCCACTCCAAGTATCCCAGTTGCTTGTTGGCAATGACAACCATGTCTTTCTATTCCTCGATTAGCTTTTCATTGGCTTCTCGTATCTCACAGTGCTCGCTTTCGCATTCCCGGATCCTCTTGCGTAGTTGATTGTATTTTACATGTGCCCCAGCCTTTTCATCTATGATCCTGTGACCTCGAACAAACACGGGCTGGCCTAAACCATTATGATTATCCTCCAACCAGCCTGAATAGTAGGGAGCACAACCGGCATGGTATCTATCTGGCTCGATGGTATCCCTTCCCATGACGATTTTGCAATGCCACATATGCTGAGCTTGAAACTTGTATGGGATATCATCGTCCTGGAAGTTGGCCCGGAAATGACTCATCTTGTCGACCCTGGGTACAATCTGCTTCCTACCAGCTTGCCTCATAGCCCGGAGAGGGACGTAAGGATATGTTCCTATCAGACCGATTAATATCAGTAATAGTGCATCCCTGGATCGGGTAATGAACTCCTCAGTAGGGAATCACTCGAACATCCATTGTACCCGACCCTCAGTTAGATTTTCAAACAACTCTACCTATCTCTGGGCGTTTTCCGGCTGAGCGAACATGTTAGGCATGTAATTCATTCGCCTTGGATGATGGAAGGCTATATGATCATCCCAATCACTTTACTGAATCTCTTGTCGGTATTCACCCCTTTGGAGATGCTCCATGAGCCAAGGTTGGAGTAGCAAATTGCAGCCCTCGAAGTGTTTGGATCCTTGTTGACACTTCTCCAAGGCTTGGTATATTTCCGCAATCATGGGCACAATACTGAATGGTTGCCCCCAATTTTGGTTACCATAGCCATCCTCGTATGGATCCTTGCTTTCTTCATTGGAAACACTATCATCCCAAGGAAGCAAAACACGCCTTGACATGCCATCGTATCTTTATATCTACATTGTCTTCCATGCCAGCATGCTTAAGCCATATCATAAAGACAAGGATGATCCGAGTAGTGGCCAATAGTCGAGTGCCTATTATTCTAACCGCCTGGCATGATCGGGAAATTGAAGCTATCGTTGATTACCATGCCAGGAGAAAACAAGGGCAGAAAGCCACCGCTATGTTCTTCGTCCGTTGGAAGGGCTAATCACCGGAGGAGGCCACATGGGAATGTTATGAAGACTTATGGAAATTCAAAGATAAGATCCGAGAGTGTATGCAACAACATTGCGCCGCGGTCATCGCAATATTAGGTGGGGGAGCGTGTGATGAACCGCCTTATAATCATGCCACATAGATGACATTTGACATATATTAATGCCATGTGGAAGCTTACATAGGAGGAAGGCTAGCATTTATGAGAAGATTCTAGAGAAGAAAGAACATTTCCTTTGGAAGACCCTAGATCCTTATGGATTTTCTAAGAAAGTCCTTGGAATCTTCTAGGTTTGTAGAGAATTCTAGAGAAAACCCTTTTCTCTTAAATATTAAGGACATGTGTAACAATTAATATTTACACACTAGCCCTTAGGAGACTAGTATATAAAGGGGGTCATTCATTTGTAATTCACCAAGCAAACAATTCAAATTCTCTAACACAAAGTTTCCTTTAATAATTCCCTTGTGTTCTTTATAACATTCTCTTATGTTCTTTCTAACATTATCTTAGTGATCTTGAGTGTAATAAGGCTAATTTGGTATAGCAAGGACGTGAGCAAGTTGTGCAAGATCGGTAGCGAGTTGTCAAGTACCACACGTGTACTTAATTAACGATTAAGGACACGAGAACAAGGTGTGTAACGTAACTAAGTTAAAGTAAATGAATTGAAATGGAAGCACGCTTTGACCAAAAAATAAAGATAAATAAATCCTTTTTTTTTGGATAAGTGATTCTAACTATGATAGCGAGGAGGAGGATTCTGAACAATCACAGATGAGGCAGGGCATATTGTTTTATCTTTAATGTTATTAACCATATGTAATGAATAGTAAAACTTTAGCTGCAATAACAAATTAACAATGACAACTCCAAATACAAGTAACCAAAGCAAATTCAAAGGTTGTGCCAAGTGAAATGACGAAGTGACAAACAGTGCTATTATTTCGTCATCTCCAGCCTCAGTTGACATTCGTTAACTTCATTTGATAACTCTATCCAAGCTCTGAACTTGTCATTCTCATTTGATAAGACTTTGTATTCTAATGAGGATGCAGAGTTCACATCAGCCCCAGCTTTTTCTATTGACAACCCCTATAACACGTAAGTCAAACATAATGTCACCATTATCATTATATCTACTAGGTGAGTCAAGGAGAAAATAACAATACAAATTTTGCTTCTCCAGAAGTCAGCATATAGGAGCCTTACGCAATTTAAGTTAACATATATATATATATATATATATATATATATATATATATATATATATATATATATATATATATATATATATATATATATTATGACCGAAGAATCAAGTGTCATGCGAGAGCTGGCAATGCAAATTTTCAATGACGATAAATCATAAAAAGAGAAATCTACCAAAAGAGAGACAAACATTTAACGTGGTTCGGTCAACTGACATAAGTTCACCACGGAGATGAGCAATCTAATATATAAAAGAGAGTACAAAATATTGAGAGAATAAACTCACGAAGAGGCAAACACAAGTGATACATTCAGTGACGGTGGTAGGATCTCCACGAAGGGGGTTCAAAAAATTATTTTTTAGCTAGTGGGAAGTGAACGCATGACCTTATGCAGATTTTGAACCCCCTTGACCACTAAACTACATTTTTGGATTGTGTTAAGGATGTTCAAACCTCAATATATAGAGATAAAAGAAATAAATTTTGCCTTATATATACAGTGTAATTTTTCGGCGAAGGATGTTCAGATGAACACCCTTGCGTCCCCTAAATCCGCCTCTGGACACACTAACACTTGTCCCGTAAAGTTCTCTCCCTAAACACGACTCTCAAACCCCATATGGATACATTATGGATGCTGCTGAATGAGAAGGAAGGATCCCCAATTAATAGAAGTCCAAACATTTTCCTACAAGAAAAAAGACTAGCCAAATATAGGAGAATTATAATTTTCTTCTACAAAAAGGAAAACCCAATCAAAGTAATTATATTGTTCTTTTTCCTTCAACAAATAGGAAAATCAAATATGAAAAAAAATGACAAACACATATATATATATTTATATTGCCTTGCTGGTTGAAATTGGTTTGTTGGTGCTTTATGGTATATGTCGTCTAGGTTTCTCAAACAAATACATAGTGTTGTTTTCCTTAACCTCTCAAATTAATTAAGTGTTATATTTGATTTCAAATTCCAAGTTAGTTTGACCCAAAATTAAACTTTGTAGACTTGCCATGTAGTTTAAATAGGAAAAGAATTTCACCTTAAATAATTTATATTATCCTCAAATTATATAAATATATAATGTTAAAAAAGTCAATCAATGTATTGATAATAGGTTAGTCGTTCAACATTTAAGATAAATTGTTCGTGTTTTTATAATAATATAGATAAATATATGTATAGATAGATAGATAGATAGATATATATATATATATATATATATATATATATATATATATATATATATATATATATATATATATATATATATATATATATATATATATATATATATATATATATATTATATAATATATACAAAAATTACACAAATTTTCCGAGAACTGGCGAGCAAAGTGCAAATGCTCAAAACGACCTATCGGGTCATTAAATTTCTCAAGTAATTTATGTTTGATAAGCTTTTATTATTTAAAATTAAAAAATAATCATATTTTATCAAGATAAAGAATTGGTAAAAGTAATAATTAAAAGAGATCAATAGAATGCTTTTTGCGTTTATAGGAAGAGAAGACATGATGCTAACAGGTATCTTAGAGAACAGATTTTAACCCTTTTTTTCCGTTCGATAAATTTTATGTCTAAAATTAAAAATTAATCATATTTTATCAAATGAAAGAGTTAATAAAAATAATTAAAGTGATCAATGGAATACTTTTTGCTTTTATGGGAAAAGAAGACACAATGTTGATTGAGCATTTTGTAGCACATTTTTAACCTTTTTTTTTTAATCCTATCGTTAAAGAGATTAAGCAGAATAATATAAAATAAACCAAATCAAGTTTCAGCCTTTTGAATTTACAAAAACACATGTCGATAAATTAGACCTATATTAACAACTACTGAATCATCAAGTGATGTTGTGCAGTGGATAGAGCTGCTTCTCCCTTAATCAGAGGTCTCAAGTTCGAGCCCTGAGTATGAAAAATTCTTGGAGGGAGCGCTACTCCCCGAATGGAGCCTTACCTGGTGCGAATCCGGATATAATCGAGCTTCAATGCGGGTATTGAACACCGGATGAAAAAAAAAGGAACTACTAGAGCTAAGTTGTAATGGAGTGAAACCGTTTGATTAGATACAAGATAGAAAATTTATTATTTTGACACGAGATATTTAGTGCATCGCACAAACATAGAACCTAATGTATGTTTATATATTATCAGAACAAGCAGAGATCCTTGATTACATCCAATAATTAAGACTAGACTTGCAGCTATATTCGACCTCTAATTATCAATAGGTAAAACATGTTAATAGCAACGGATCATATGGAAACAGGAGATAATAATCTTTCCCATACCAATCCAAGAAATTGTTAGGCATTAGTAAATATGTCTTCGATCCAATCTCATATTTGATGATTTGAATATATTTTTGTGAACATTATTTGATATAAAAATATATGACATGCGTTATTCTTTTATCATAGTTATTATTGATTGCTTGATTAATTTGATAAGGTCTTTGATTAAATTTTGAGACTTGCCATTGTGGTGAAGATCATGATAATGAAAGTAAATTTTCTTATAATTTAATCTAAATTTGTTCTTGATCATAAGATTTTAATTTGGACATTAGTAATCCAGTTAGATCAATATTTATGTGATCGTCTTTATTAGATAAAGATTAATTGATCTCATTAACTAAATCACATAGATAGATGATGCATATAGATATATGATCATTGAATCGGCTCGTTGGATAATTCCTAATGGTAAGAATTACCATAAACTTTCAATATGATATTCTCTTGAAAAATGTGATGTAAGAATTTCCTTTGACCTGAGATCGTCATAGTAATTGACAAGTTATTTATTGTACTTTGATACTCGACACATATGGTCCTAGGGCGATAGTTGAAAGGATATTGGGTACGATTAAATGCTTGTAGAATTAGTGATTGATCAAGATGGAATCTGTCAACTCTTGGTAATGAGTTTAAGCTCCATATTGTCATGAATTATAAACGATCAAACTAAGACCTTGGCCATGGAAATTGAATGAAAGAAGCAATGAGTTTCTTAGGTAATTCAATGGTCGATTATATTTGACATGAACACATAGTTGGTCGCCTATTAGATTTGACAGTTGAACCATATCCTAGGGTGATCCAGAGCTATAAGGACAGAATGATATACTATATTATTTTTCTACTAGTTCTTGAGAGTAAGTTGTGTACTTCATGCTATCCGGTCGTTAAGGAGTGTTGCTAGACGCCACCCTTGATTAATATATTGATATGGACAATTTACTATCGGGTTAGTATTGAACCTACGGGGTCGCACACTAACGAGTAATCTGATCTTTGCTAAAGGATTAATTAAATTATTTGATAATTAACCTAAAGAATTTAATTAGTCAAATAAATTTAGTTATTAGTCCAAATAAAATATTATTATATTCTTAGCTAGCACAAAGGATATGATTAATATTGTGAACGAATTAAAATTTTCTATTTGAAATAGAAAATTAAATTGTATTTTTTGGTTGAAATATACACGTAATATATTATAATTAATACTCATGTGATATAAGAAAATGTTATATCAAATATTAATAAAGTATCCAATTTGGAATTGGATCGAAAATCGCACAAGAGAAGTCGGCTACATGAAATCTACTATTTGTTATAGCATTCCAACTTTCTGTTGGCAAAGTATCAATTAACAACTTGTAAGGAAAATCCAATATTGACTTGGATTTCACCTTACTAACCACTTTGACGTTGGATAGTAAAGTCCAAGTAGATTGCGGGCCATTAAGAATGGGTTTGGAATTTTCCATACAAAAATTTCATGAAATTTATTTTAGAATAAATTTTTATCCTAGGTAAATCGTTACTTTAATAGAATAGGAAAAGAGTTTGTAAATAATTTAATATAAAGGGTGATAAAAAAAATTGCCGGATTATTAAGATGGTGTTTGAATTGGCTTTTAAGTTGGTCAAAATAGCTTTTAAGCTTTTTTAAAGCTTTTTTTAGTGTTTGACAAAATCAAAAAAGTGCTTAAAATAACTAAAAACTGCTTCAAACAAGCCAAAAGCAATAAGTTGGGCAACCCCAACTTATTGCTTTTTGGCTTAAAAGTTATTTCTGTTGAAAAGCTACTTTTTTTAAGTCAATCCAAACGGGCTTTAATTCTTGAGAAGAAAAATTACTTTGTGAAAATGAGAGTGAAGTACAAAGCCAAAAGAGAAAATACATTACAAGAAAAATGTCTCTTGTTATTCTAACATTGAGTTGAGATTTTTGAGAAAATTTCAATACAATATTTCGTTCAATTTTGTTTGCGGATTTCATTGATCAAAGAGTTCATTGCATGAGTCGGTTTCAGTGTGGATACGCATAGAGTCTTCGCATTATCGAAGAAAATTTTAAAACGGGACTCCCTTCATCAGCTACATCTTAGATCCGATCTTTGATATGTAAATAAATTTTATACAAAAAAAATCTGTCTAAAATTATTATTGTCTTACGGTGCGTCTTACTGAACACCTAAACATAATCCTTGAGAAACAAGATTGGAAAGATGAAGCGTTAAAACAAAATAATCCAATTCTGGAATTAAGTATTAGGTGCCCACCTGACATACCCTTCACATGACTAAATCTAAGCACACGCACGAAATTGTGGTAATTTTGGTTTCTGTACCCAAAAAAACATTCAAAATATAGCCAACGCAACGTGATACTAATAGAGAGACAAGTTGCAAAATTGACATAATAGGGACACGGGACCAGCCTAAATACGCAAGATCCCCTAGCTATATGAAATTTTCAGCCAAATTTGCACTTGATGACAAAATGTTACTAATCTATTTGACAAGTTTGAACAACAAGGGTGTAGGCCGGGTTCACTCTCTTTGGCGAAAAATTACATATATAAGGTAAAATCAATTTGACATAGTCCAAACGCATAGTTTAGTGATAAAAGAGATTTTAAAACCTTATAAGGTCATTGGTTCAATTTTCACTAGTTATAAATTTTTTTAACTTTTTTTCTTTTTCGAACCCCTTAGTGGAAATTCTGACTCCACCACTGCTTTCTGATGCCTACGCTAGCAAGTGGTTGGATGTCGACGTATTTGCCATTGTTTCCTAATATGAGAAATACTAATACATGTAAAGCAACCTTTAGAATCTTTCTCTATTTGGTACTAAGGAAGGAATTCCACTTAGTTTTATGACTATAAAGAACTTCTACACGATCATCATTGACTTATAGCGGTTAGTTAATTATCAGTTTTATCAACTTACCGTGGGGGAGGATCTAGTATTTTTGTGGGAAATGATTCATATTTCTCAGGGTAAATATATAACTTAGCTTTGAATCAAGTGCATCTCTTAACCTTTTCGGAGTATGGATGCCAACATAAAATACCAATTTGATAAAGAAACCATGAGTTCAGGTGCATCGTATTTTAGGCCTAAATTGGCCCCTGGTTACCGCCCTATTAATACTTATTATGGAAATTTATTAGTAATTACAGTATAGCTAACATGATTATATAAATATTCTTTTACACTATTAATGCGTATATCTACTCATAATATTCCTACAGTACAGTGATGCCTTATCCTTTGAATAGCCTAGTCAATTACCTAAAAATTGAAGCAATGGAGTATAAAGACTCAAGAATATGATGGAAAATTATATGTGTATTGAATATTAAATTCAATTTAAATACAAGTCTTCTTAAGAATACTCATTGAATTAGGAGACTTAATCAAATCAAAATACTATCTAAAACTAACTAACTGAATGATAAGTATGAACTAAAAGGATAACTCTAAATCTATATCTAATCTAAAGATAAGCATGAAAGGTAAGAACTAATCCAAAACAACTAAATACAACTGTTGTTCCAATAAGCCCCCCCTCAAGTTATGCGATGTGTAACTATGCCTAACTTGAACAAGTTTCGGTCAAAGGCTGGTTTGGCAAGTGGCTTGGTGAGCGTATCAGCTAGTTGCTCAGTTGAATGAACATGAACAACTTGAACCCCCTTCTATTGAACATGGTTGTGCACAAAGTGAAAGTCCACCTCAACATGCTTCATGTGACTGTGAAGGCCTGGATTCTCGCTTAGGTAAGTGACACCAATGTTGTCACAGTAGATTGTGGGAGTATCCTTGATAGGAAGCTTCATCTCAAGCAATAGTTTTTCACCCATAACAATTCAGCAAGAGCGTTGGCAACAACTCTATATTCAGCTTCAGTTGATGAGCGAGCGACAGTTTTCTGCTTTTTTGAAGACCAACTGATGGGGTTGCAATCAAGAAATAGAATATAGCAAGATGTGGAGGATCTGTTAGTGAAATCTTCAGCCCAATCGGCATCAGAATACATATGCAGATTAAAGTCACAAATTGGGGATACATGGAGGCCAAAATGGATTGTACCACGAAGATATCTGAGAACATGTTTCATAGCTTTCCAATGTAGGTCTGATGGTGACTGCATAAATTGGGACAGTTTATTGACCGCATAGGAAATGTCTGGCCTGATAAAGGACAGATATTGAAGTCTTCCTAGGACTCGGTGATAGCGAGTTGCATCTGTAAGATCATCCCTATCACTGAGTTTGAGTAAGTTGGAGTTACTCATTGGTGTTTTAGCACTTTTACAATCAGACATCAATTCTGCACTGAGAATTTCATTGATATAATTTTCTTGAGATAGAATGATGTCATATGAACTACGAATCACCTCAACACCAAGAAAGTAATAAAGTTTTCCCAAATCTTTAATTTAGAAGCGAGAATCAAGGAAAATTATAACCTCATTCACGGTGATAAGATTGATTCCAGTGACGATGATGTCGTCAACATATACCATAATGAATATGAAACCACAGTAGTTGATCCTAACGAATAGAGAGTGGTCCGATTAAGTCTTGACAAATCCCATGTACAAAAAATGTCCTTTGAGTGCATTGTACCAAGTGCGAGGTGCTTGCTTCGGGCCATAAATTACCTTGCGCAACTTACATATATGAGTCGGGTTGTCGGCACAAGTAAACCCCGGAGGTTGCATCATGTAAATATCCTCCTCAAAATCACCTTGAAGGAATGCATTGTTGACATCAAGCTAACGAATGGGCCAGTGAAATTGGAGAGCAGCAACAAGAATGATTCGGACAGTGGTAGGTTTGACTACCGGACTGAAAGTCAAGTAAAAATCAACACCCGACCTCTGAGTAAATCCCTTTGCAACTAGTCTCTCTTTGTAGAAAACAGGCGAACTGTCTGCTTTCCTTTTATTCCTAAAAAGCCAGTTACATGAAACAACGTTTTTAGAAGGATCGTTTGGAAATAGTTCCCAAGTATGGTTATTCAGCAAAGCATCAAATTCTGATTTCATAGTTTTACTCCACTCAGGATGTTTCTCGGCTTGTTCGAAGGTGTGTGGTACAAGTAAGGTTTCTAAATGAGCAAGGTAGTAAAAAATTTGCTTTGGTTTTTGAATGTTATTTTGGGAACGGGTGATAATACGATTGGGAGGGGAAGGGCAGCGAGAAAGTGTGGGATCGACTGGTGGTGTCGCTTGGTTGCCGCTAAGTCGAACAGAGACAGTATAAGGAGGGGCCATAGATTTTGATTGGGGTGTTCTGCGGTGATACACTTGAAGTGGGTGAGAGATTTGAGAAGGTTTAGATATAGAAGATGGTGAATTTATATGTGTGTTAGGGTTTGCGAGTTGACGGACAGTGGTCGAAGGAATCGGAGAAGAGGGGCATGGGCAAAGAGACTCCTGGGCAAGGGGAATTATAGAAGAAGAAGGGGAGAGAGGATTACCTGGAGTTGAAGTCTTGAGAGAGTCCGAATTTGCTTCTACCACTCGCACGTCAGAAATGGAGGATGATAGCGATGGGTCAGTTTGGTTTGGAGAGGGAGATGTCGTTTGGGTTTGGGGCTCTGCTACTGGGGTTGATATTTCAATGTGGGGCGGGGGGAGTCTAAGTTATTAGAAACATTATGGGTGAGATTAGGTGTATTAGAAAATGCACTAGTTGACCATTCCAGATGCCGTTTTTGAATTGTAATATTAGAGAACAAAATTTTGAAAGGAAAGTTATTTTCAACAAAATGCACATCAAGGATACATAAATTTTTGATGAGATTGCATCAAAGCATTGGTGGCAGTGATGAGACAATGAAAAATCAAGATAAACACATGAGGTGGATTTTGGGTCAAGTTTATATTTAGAGTATCGTTTAAGCCATGGATAACATAAATACCTAAAAATTCTTAGAGAAGCATAATCAGGTATTTTACCAAATAATTTTTCAAAAGGAGAAATATTTTTTAAAAATGTGGTAGGGAGTCGGTTAATGAGGTAGACCGGTTTGTGACAGGCAAAGGACCAAAAAAGTGATGGCAGAGACGTCTCATGTAAGAGTGTTCGTGCAGTTTCAATAATGTGACGATGCATGCACTCAGCAAGAGCAACTATTTGAGGTGCATAGGATAGAGTAGAAAGGTGTTCGATACCGTGAATAGAGAGATAAGAGTCAAGACTTTTATACTCTTCTCCACCATTAGTATAAAGCGATAGAATTTTGGTATCAAAAATATTTTCTATTAAAGGATGGAATTTTTGAAAAATATCTCTGACTTCAGATTTATTTTTAAGTGTTTAGAGCCAAGTGTATCTTGTTTATTGATCAACAAAAATACAGTATTATATTTTTTTTATCAACAGATAACACATAAGAGGGTCCCCATAAATCATTGAAAATAATTTGAAGATGTTTAGAGCTTTCCAGAGTTATTGTGTGAAACGGATGTCGATGGGCTTTATTAGATAGACAAGAATTACAATAAAGAAAATTGTCTCGCTCAACAAATAGGAGCGAGAATTTATTCAAGACATATGCAAGAACTCTAGAATGCGGATGACCCAATCTTTGGTGCCAAGTGGTTAGGGAAGTTGAAGTGGTAGATATGTGAGCTTGTGGATGTGATTTAGGCCACTCATACAATCTATTTTTGGTCAGGCCTCGCGCCAGCGGAGTTTTCGTTTTTAGATCCTTGACAAGAAAAGAAAAAGGAAAGAATTCAAGAGATGTTAGATTGTCCTGACAAAATTTAGAAACATAAAAAAGATTTTGTTTGATAGCTGGAGCACATAATATGTGATTTAGCTTAAAAATATTTTTTGATGCATTTAACTGAGTAGAACCAATATGTGAGATGAGAATTTTGTTACCATCAATCATAGAGACATCCTCGTTGCCGTGATATGGTTGAAGGTTATGAAGTTCGGTTGTGATATGGTATGTAGCACCCGAGTCCACTATTCACGGGTCATCAGTAGTGTTGAAGCATGTGATATAGTTGGCTTTGGCCTCAAAATGATTGTGTGACTTGGATCGACACACATTTGCAGTATCGCCAATCTTGTTGCATAATTGGCAATGAATAACACCCAAGGGGTTATTATTTTGAGATTGCCACTGGGTGGAAGAGTAGGAGCGAGTATTCTGTCGCCATGGTTGGGAGTTGTTGTTGTAGGATTGGCGGCGATTGTTGCGATTGGTGGCAGTGTTATTTTGTTTGTTGTGAGTAGCAACCGCCGTTGTGATAGGACTAAGAGTCTTCTTAGCATCCTCATGTCAGATAAAGAGCTCGCGATTTCATATAATTCCTCATAGGTGACGGTGGTGTCACGTGCTCATATGGCAGCAGATATCTCACGAAACTCAGGGCCAAGTCCACTAAGAATCTTGACGATAAGTTCATAGTTAGTGATCGGGGCACCTGCAGTGGCAAGTTCATCATAGAGGGACCGAATACGCTGAAGGTACTCAGTAATAGGAATGTTGTCTTTCATGATTCGTGCAAGTTGGTCATGAAGGCTGAAGATTCGAGTTTGGGACTTGTTTGCATAAGCAGTATGCAAGGAGCCCCAAGTATGTTTGGATGTGTTGGCAGCAGCAATTGTGAAAGCAATGGTAGGGCAAACAGACACCATAAGAGAATTCTGGATGAGTTGATCCTGACGATAACCAAAGTGTATAAGCAGAATTATGAGTAGTATTGGTGCCAAAAGTAGTTGCCGGTGTCGGAATCAGGGTAGACCCATCAAGGTGACCATAGAGATCATGGTCGTGCATAAGCATGGAGAACTGAGCTTTCCAAGTGGCAAAATTGTGACTGCCACTAAGTTTGATAGGTAGTTGGGAAGCAGGATTGAATTGGATGATCGTTGTGTGGCCGGTAGTGTTGTCGGCATTGACAATTCTGGTAGTGTTTCCATCTTTTGTCATTGGGAAGAAGAAAAAAAATGGATCGTGCTCGTTAGAGTTGTATAGGCTCAAATACCTTATAAAGACTCAAGAATATGAGGGAAAACTGTATGGATACTGAATGTCAAGCTAAGTTTAAATACAAGTCTTCCTAAG
Source organism: Nicotiana benthamiana (assembly GCA_034376525.1). Classification (NCBI taxonomy): domain Eukaryota; kingdom Viridiplantae; phylum Streptophyta; class Magnoliopsida; order Solanales; family Solanaceae; genus Nicotiana; species Nicotiana benthamiana. The sequence goes on along the minus strand of CM067335.1, from coordinate 104,143,265 downwards.
AGTACTCTTTGAATTAGGAGACTTAATCAAATCAAAACACTATCTAAAACTAATTTATTAAATGATAAGTATGAACTAAAAGAATAACTCTAAATTTATATCTAATCTAACGATAAGCATGAAAGATAAGAACTAATCCAAAAAAATTAGATACAACTATTGTTCCAATACGGGAGATGTTCTATGATATTCCTCTTCTTATATCCTCATGCTCTCAGACCTGTGGGTTGAATGAATTATTTTCATATAATATTAAGATTAAAAGTTAGTTTCCTGTGGGACAAAACTAAATAATTAATCAAGGTCAACTTAATCTCCTGAATTACTGATTTTTGGTTCTCTAAAAACATTCTTTCCTTTTTTATATGAGCAACTAAATAATTGTCACTACTTTTATCAATGATGAGTTAGCTTGAGTAAAAATTAAACAAATTATAAATAACCCTTGAACTCAAGCACTTAAACTTGATAAGGAAATGACGAAGAATTCTCAATTTTTATGCTGAGATCTTCACATCGTTTGCAAGAAATCAGTGAGGAGAGCGACAAGACATGAGCATAGAGGAGATGTATATTAAAGTGGTGAGGCAACTGATGCAGGAATTTAATACTATAATGCCTGGCTATGGAAAAGGATAGAGAGGATTTCCAGGCTACAATTTTGGAGCCAAGTATGGGGTGGACATGACATCTAAATGATTGAAGCTTCATAAAAGTACAGTCAAAACTTATTTGGATAGTTGTTTGGTCACAAGTCAGAGCAGCCGAAATCCACAGCTTCTCAGCCATCATTATTCGAATATTCAGGTCTCACTATAACAATATTCTTGTTATAAATACACTTCTATTTAAGGTGAATGTCTTTAATTAGAGAGATTCTAGAGTTCTATTCTTGGTAGATAAATCATCCTCCTCCCTATAAATAGAGGTGCTCTCTACCATTGTAAATAACTCCTAACATTCTCTAAGTATCAATAAGAAGAACTCTCTCTACTCTTCTCTCTATTTGCTCTTGTTCTTGAGTTATTGTTCTTGTCTTTTACATTATTTCATAACACGTTATCAGCACGAGACTCTACCGTCTCAAGAACCATTCTCGAGAAACCTAAGGTATTTCCCTCTTCCTAATTTAATTTTCGATTATGTCTGACATTACGAAAAGAAAGTTCGTTGCCCTTGAAATTTCGGGCAAGAACTATATGACATGGGTGTTGGATGCTGAAATCCATTTAGATGCTATGGGTCTCGGAGACACCATCAAAGATAGAGAAAAAGCATCCACCCAAGAATGTGCGAAGGCCTTGATTTTCTTGCGCCACCACCTTGATGAAGGTTTGAAGATTGAATATCTCACCGTCAAGGATCCACTCGTCTTGTGGAACGGCTTAAAGGAGAGATATGACAACCTGAAGTTGGTCACTTTGCCACAAGCACGATATGATTGGGCTCATCTGAGGCTCCAGGACTTTAAGTCCGTTTCTGAATATAATTCTGCTATGTTCAGAATTACTTCTAAATTGAAGCTATGCGGGGATAATATCTCCGATTATGATATGCTTGAGAAAACGTTTACAACGTTTCATGCCTCCAATATAGTACTGCAACAACAGTACAGAGAGAAAGGCTTTACAAAGTACTCTGAACTGATTTCTCTTCTACTAGTGGCTGAGCGAAATAATGACCTGCTCATGAGAAATCATGAAAATCGACCCACTGGGTCTACACCACTGCCTGAAGCAGATAAGGTGCACTCTCATTATGCCAAACATGAAAAGGACCATGGTCATGGTCGTAAACGGGGTCATAGCCAGGGACGTAGACAAGGAAGAAATTCCAAAGAAGTCCGTCACCCCCCGAAGAGAGATAACCGCCGAAAGCAGAAACGGGGTCATGAAGATCCTAAGGAAAATGGTTCAGAAACGATATGTTATCGTTGCGGTGGGAAAGGGCACTGGTCAAAGACTTGCCGTATACCAAGACACTTGGTTGACCTTTATCAAGCATCTCGAAAGAGAAAAGGCCCTGAAACAAATTTTGTCTATGACGACAATGAGGACATCACCCACCTGGATGTGGCAGACTTCTTTGAGCAACCCGAGGGGAAAATAGACCACCTAATCGGCGATGGATCCGTGATGAAAGAAGATGGAGTTATTTGATTTTGTTCTACTTATTTGTATTAGTTAGTGAATAAACTAATAGTCATTAGTATTAGCTCGTATTAGTTAGTTCATGATGCAATGTTAGCAGTAGTTCTTTAGAATATCTTCAATATGCTCAAATATCAATAAAATTTTTATTTTCCAGTAGGGGTAATCGACTAGCCTGAAAAACTAGTCGATTATCAACTATTTTCGCATTAAAGTTAAAAAACAATTGATCAACAATCGATTGTCGTTGACTAACAATCGATTGTCATTAAGACTGTAATCTGGAAATTTTCAAAAATCATCCACAATCGATTGTCTTTGTCTAACAATCGATTGTCATTAAGACAGTAATCTGGAATTTTTCAAAAATCATCCACAATCGATTGTCTTTGTCTAACAATCGATTGTCTTGAAACAGTAAGGTCTGGAATTTTTCAAAACAGCCAACAATCGATTGTCTATGCATAACAATCGATTGTCTTGAAACAGTGTTGAATTTTTCAAAATAGCCAACAATCGATTGTCTTGAAACAGTAAGGTCTGGAATTTTTCAAAATAGCCAACAATCGATTGTCTATGCATAACAATCGATTGTCTTGAAACAGTGTGTTCTGGAATTTTTCAAAATAGCCAACAATCGATTGTCTATGCATAACAATCGATTGTCTTGAAACAGTAAGGTCTGGAATTTTTCAAAATAGCCAACAATCGATTGTCTATGCATAACAATCGATTGTCTTGAAACAGTGTGCTCTGGAATTTTTCAAAATAGCCAACAATCGATTGTCTATGCATAACAATCGATTGTCTTAAGACAGTGTGATCTGAAGTTTTTTCAAAATAGCTAACAATCGATTGTCTATGCATAACAATCGATTGTCAATGTTCAACAATCGATTGTTTGTAAGTAACAATCGATTGTTTGAAGAAAACGTTTAAACTGAAATTTTCAAACTGCAAAGTAATGAATAACATATCTGATTTTGTTAGTCAACTGTTAGCAGCAGATTTTGAAAATATTATGTGACACAAAAGAATTGAACTTGTTTATTCTTATGTTCTTGTATCTCTTTTGTATGTCAAACTATGGGATAGCAAATATGGATATCTCACAAAGCGAACTTGGATCAACATCCAACTGTAAAAGTATTTGCCTAATTGATTCATGTACTACACATACAATACTCAAAGAAAGGAAGTATTTCTCCCAACTAAATATGTGTAAGGCAAACGTTACTACAATCTCTGGAAGTAGTAAATTGATTGAAGGCTCCGGAAGAGCAATTGTAGCTCTGCCCAAGGGCACGACGTTAATCATAGAGAATGCAATGTTCTCCTCCAAGTCTAAGAGAAACTTGTTGAGTTTTAAAGATGTACGCCGGAATGGCTATCATATTGAGACAATGGATGAAGATAATCTTGAATATCTCGTCATCACAAAGAATGTCTCCGGCCAAAAGAGGGTTATTGAGAAATTCCCGTCTTTATCTTGTGGCCTGTATTGGACAAGAATTAGTGCAATTGAGGCACATTCAACAGTAAACCAAAGGGTTACTGATTCCAATACCTTTGTACTTTGGCATGATCGATTGGGACATCCAGGATCAGTCATGATGAGACGGATTATAGAAAGCTCATATGGGCATCCGTTAAAGAATTTCAAAATTCTTTCAAATAATGAATATCCTTGCACTTCGTGTTATCAAGGCAAGTTGATTATCAGGCCATCACCAACAAAGGTTGGGACTGAGTCACCCACGTTTCTGGAACGTATACAAGGGGACATTTGTGGACCTATTCACCCACCTAGTGGGTCGTTTAGGTATTTCATGGTCTTGATAGACGCATCCTGTAGATGGTCTCATGTGTGCCTATTGTCATCACGCAACCTTGCGTTTGCGAAATTAATGGCACAAATAATTCGACTACGAGCACAATTTCCAGATAATCCAATCAAGTCCATTAGACTGGATAATGCTGCTGAGTTTACATCCCAAGCATTTAATGATTATTGCTTATCAATCGGGATAAAAGTTAAACATTCTGTAGCTCATGTTCACACTCAAAACGGTCTTGCAGAATCGTTAATTAAACGCCTGCAGTTGATTGCAAGGCCATTACTTATGAGAACGAGGCTGCCCACTTCGGTATGGGGTCACGCCATCTTACATGCAGCAATGCTAATTCGTCTCAAACCGACGAATTACCACAAGTATTCCCCGTTGCAATTGGTTTTGGGTCATGAACCCAATATTTCCCATTTAAGGATTTTTGGATGCGCAGTATATGTGCCTATTGCACCGCCATCCCGCACCAAAATGGGTCCGCAAAGAAGGTTAGGAATATATGTTGGGTTTGAATCGCCCTCCATCATTCGCTACCTCGAAACATTGACAGGCGACTTGTTTACTGCACGATTTGCAGACTGTCGATTTGATGAGACACTTTTCCCAAAATTAGGGGGAGAAGTTGGTGAAACCAAACAGGAAATTTTGTGGAAAAATGCATCATTATATCATCTTGATCCACATACCTCTATTTGTGAAAGAGAGGTACAAAAGATTATCCATTTGCAAAGAATAGCAAATCAAATGCCTGACGCATTTACGGACTTGAAAAGGATAACGAAATCCCACATTCCCGCGGAAAATGTTCCAATCCGTATTGATGTCCCTGTTGGACAATCATCTAGTGTCATATCCAATGAGTCAAATGCACGCCTGAAGCGTGGCAGACCATTAGGTTCCAAAGATCGAAATCCTAGAAAGAGGAAAAAGAACGATCAAAATGACACCACGAAAGAATCTCATGATTTAACAAGTTCTGAGATTCATGAAGAATCCATTGAGCCCGAGACTCTGGAAAATACGGAACTATCCCTAAATCCAATTAATATTGAGGCAAATATTAATCGAGTGGATATTGTGGTGGATAATGCCTTTGCTTATAATGTAGCATCTAGCATTATGCAAGAATGTGAGGATCTCGAACCTCAATCTGTTGAAGAATGTCGAAAAAGACAGGATTGGCCAAAGTGGCAAGAAGCAATTCAATCAGAATTGAATTCGCTGGCAAAACGTGAAGTTTTTGGCCCTATAGTTAAAACACCTAATGGTGTTAAGCCTGTCGGCTATAAATGGGTCTTTGTACGCAAAAGAAATGAGAAAAACGAGGTACAAAGATATAAAGCACGCCTTGTTGCACAAGGTTTTTCTCAAAGGCCTGGTGTCGATTATGAAGAGACATATTCGCCTGTAATGGATGCGATAACCTTTAGTTATCTCATAAGTTTTGCTGTCCATGAAAAGCTTGACATGCACTTAATGGATGTGGTTACTGCCTATCTTTATGGCTCACTTGATAATGAGATATACATGAAAATTCCCGATGGACTCAAGATGCCAAACGCGCATAACTCAAAATCTCGGGAAATGTTCTCAATTAAATTGCAAAGATCCTTGTATGGTCTAAAGCAATCTGGACGAATGTGGTATAATCGTCTTAGTGAGTACTTATTAAAAGAAGGCTATATAAATGACGCCATTTGCCCGTGTGTTTTTATAAAGAAAACAACATCGGAATTTGTTGTACTTGCCGTATATGTTGATGACATAAACCTTATTGGAACCCCTAAAGAACTCCAAAAGGCAATTGATTATCTAAAGGATGAATTCGAGATGAAAGATCTCGGAAAGACTAAACTATGTCTTGGTTTGCAAATTGAATATTTGGCAAACGGAATTTTTGTTCATCAATCTACCTATACAGAAAAGGTACTGAAACGGTTTTACATGGATGAAGCACATCCTTTAAGTACACCGATGGTTGTTCGATCACTTGATGTGAACAAAGATCCATTCCGACCACAAGAAAGGAATGAAGAGCTACTTGGTCCTGAAGTACCATATCTTAGCGCAATTGGCGCACTAATGTATCTTGCAAATACTACAAGACCTGACATATCATTTTCAGTTAATGTCTTAGCAAGATTTAGCTCGGCTCCTACGAGGAGACATTGGAATGGGATCAAACACATATTGCGGTACCTAAAGGGAACTACCGATATGGGCTTATTTTATGGCAAGAATTGCAGCCCGGATCTTGTTGGTTATGCTGATGCTGGATATTTGTCCGACCCACACAAGGCTCGATCTCAAACGGGTTATGTGTTTACCTGTGGAGAAACCGCCATATCTTGGCGATCGACTAAGCAATCAATTGTGGCTACTTCATCTAATCATGCCGAGATAATTGCTATTCATGAAGCAAGTCGGGAGTGTGTGTGGTTAAGGTCGATAATACATCATATCCAAGACAAATGTGGTTTGAAGTGTGATAAACTACCCACAACTTTGTATGAAGACAATGCAGCATGTATAGCTCAATTGAAGGGAGGATTCATAAAAGGAGATAGAATGAAGCATATTTCACCAAAGTTATTCTTCACACATGATCTTCAAAAGAATGGTGATATCAATGTTCAACAGATTCGTTCAAGCGAAAATATGGCTGATTTGTTTACAAAATCTCTACCAAAGTCAACCTTCAAGAAGCTAGTTCACAAGATTGGGATGCGAAGACTTAAGGACATAAATTGATGTTCTTATCAGGGGGAGTTAAGGCGCGTTGCACTCTTTTTCCCTTACAAGGTTTTGTCCCACCGGGTTTTCCTTGCGAGGTTTTTAACGAGGCAACCAATAGGCGCATATTCAAACATGTGTACTCTTTTTCCTTACTTTAATTTTTCCCATTGGGTTTTGTTTTAAGATTTTAACGAGGCACATCATTGAATAGACATTCAAGGGGGAGTGTTATAAATACACTTCTATTTAAGGTGAATGTCTTTAATTAGAGAGATTCTAGAGTTCTATTCTTGGTAGATAAATCATCCTCCTCCCTATAAATAGAGGTGCTCTCTACCATTGTAAATAACTCCTAACATTCTCTAAGTATCAATAAGAAGAACTCTCTCTACTCTTCTCTCTATTTGCTCTTGTTCTTGAGTTATTGTTCTTGTCTTTTACATTATTTCATAACAATTCTTATATAATAACACTTCAAGTTTTTTCGAAACCAATTTTTATATTATATTATAGTAATATATAATTTATATAACAGCATTTTGTTATAATATTCATAAATATTCGGAACAAACAAAACTGTTATATAAAGAGAGGTTTGACTATAGTACTACGGCCTACAGTGGAGTATGTATTCAAGTGGACAGATAAAACTTGGGTCTCCCCACCCCCAAACTCTTCAACAAAATGGTTTTCTATCAAATTAATTAGTCTCCTTGTCTACTTGCTGCTATAGCACTCTTGAAATGTTGGGCTCAATCATCCCAAAGACATGACTAATATGGTGTAATATATTGTCGGTTTTGAGTCAAGTTTGCGTATTTTTTCTAGACAGTCTCACACAATAAGAGTATTTCTATATCTTATATATGTTTTCAATATTATTAACTATTAATGTGGGACTTAGTTTGAACATCCAATATTCGTACTCTCACGATGAAAATCGGATTTCGTGGGTGCATAACGCATTCACATCTTTGACATCCATAGTATCCTAGTGACGATTTTGCATCAACACACGTTACGCACCTAAAATCATATTTTCTTGTGGAATATCTCAATAAACAAACTGTCCCAAGATTGAAGGCATGATCTCAAGAGTTGTAAGGTCATCCTAGCACGTAGGGGTGGCAAAATGGTTTAAAGAAAACAGTTAATCACTCGTATTATCCACAAAAAAACGGATTGGATAATGAATTTTTTAAAAATTAGCCATATATAAATAAGAATCATATTAACTATTTAGAAAATGGATAACCAATGAATCTAACTTTTACATTTGTAAAGTCTCAAATTGGCGGTTCCTCAAGTTAGGGAGACTAAGAATTCTCCTAAAAATGATCATACACAACAAGTCATGGATAATATGGGTCCGCCGATCAACCCGTTTTTTATATATATTAAAATATGGGACAGATCGAATAATTAATTCGTTTTTTATTTTCCGTTTTTGACCCTAACCATATTTGTACTTTCTGTATACTGTTTATTTATGTAGGTCCAAAAACAATGAGACACTAGAAATCTAATCGCATTGAGTACTTGTAACCCCACCTAGCTAACTTCAATAAATCTTGATTGCAGCAAAGGTAATAAGAGGAAAATTATTACTGGTACTGCAGCTGTATAATTTGGTTGGTATATAGATTGTCTTTTCGCCTGGGGGATGTTTGATTATTGGGATAAGATACTAATCTCAGATAAAATTTGAGATTGTGTTTATCCCATGTTTTGTTAGAAACACGTTCTCAATGCAATATACTAAACGTGTACTTTTTTGTAGGTTTTGATGAATGACAAACGAAGCAAAAATTGATGTATGACGGAATTCAAGTACAAGCGCACAATGGTTGCGAATAAGATTGAAGTTCAAGATATAGCTTTTAATTGTTATTGAGTAACTTGACTCATAGTATGGCTTCTCTCATAAAACTATTTTCCAAAATCATGCATATTTAATTCTGTGTCAAAAAGATTTTAAATCATGCATATTTACATTAGACAAAATGTTTTCTAAACATGCCTCAAAAATCTGGGCTAAAATAATCGATTATGTACTTATGATAATCGATTGTTTCTGAGCCAAGACTGCATGACAATCGATTATGAATTAATGGTAATCGATTGTGAGTAAGACAGTGAACATCAGGTTTTTCCAAATCTGCATGATAATCGATTGTGAACAAATGACAATCGATTGTTGTTGAGGTAAAGTTTTTCAATACTCAAAATAATCGATTATGAACTAATGGTGATCGATTGTGTTGAGTTGATGTCTTCCAGTGATTTTAAATTTAATTACGTAATCGATTATGTCTTTAGATAATCGATTATCACTGAGACAGTAAATTTTATGATTTTCAGAAAATAACAAGTAATCGATTGTTGCAAAGGACAATCGATTGTTGAAGCTAGCCGTTGTCAAATGATTTTCAAATACCATAAGGTAATCGATTATTGATTCTAGATAATCGATGTTCTGCTTAAAATCTGGAAATGATTTTTAGAACGTTGATGAAGTAATCGATTATTGATTTTATATAATCGATTTTTTGCTTAAAATCCGGAAATGATTTTTAGAACGTTGCTGAAGTAATCGATTATTGATTTTATATAATCGATGTTTTGCTTAAAATCCGGAAATGATTTTTAGAACGTTGCTAAAGTAATCGATTATGAACTTAGTGTAATCGATTATCTGATTTTGAATATTGCCAGTAATCGATTATAGATTATGTATAATCGATTGTGAAGCGTTAAATCTGGGATTGATTTTTAAACTGACTGGCAGATAATCGATTGTTTGGTCTTAATAATCGATTATCACTGAGTAATTTCAGCAACTCTTAATTGGCAATTAGACAACGGTTGAACCAACTTTTTCAACTATAAATACAGCTTCATTTCAGTGTTTTAACAACAACAACATACACAAACTGATCATTACATTGCTATAAGCTTTCATTCAATTGTTCTTCATTTTCTACTTATTTCATAAAGCTTTTGAGAGCCATATTATTGCTTAAAGTTGTTGTGATCTTGAACATATTCTTTTACTCATATCTAATCAATAAGGAGTACTTTAGTTAAGTGAGTGTCCAAGTATTTGATATACTTGTAAGAGAATTGCGATTCTCTTGTTTCAAGGAACTTGCGTTTCCTTGGGTGAAGTCTTTGAGATTGCGATCTCCGAGCAACTGTTTGAGGCTTGTGTCCTCAAGTGTGTAACGGTTTGTTGAGCACCCTTAAGCTTAACAAGATAGTGAAAAATCTCGAGAGAGTCTCTCGGGGACTGGACTAACCACGTTGGTGGCCAACCAGTATACATCTTTGTGTAAGTTTATTTTTCTGCATTTATTTTACTTCCTGCAAAGTTTAAATTCCGCAAGAAAACGCTAAATTCTATTAATACGCTATTCACCCCCCCTCTAGCGTAAAGCGTAGTTTCTAACAATTGGTATCAGAGCCCAACTCTCTGAAAACTTAACCGTTTGAGAGAACCATCCATGGCTTCTACTCTTGACTCTTTTGCAGGAATTGAAGAAGGACAATGCTCTACACGACCTCCTCTATTCAATGGCACAAACTACTCATACTGGAAGGAGAGGATGCAAATCTTTGTGCAATCAAATAGCTTTCATTGTGGAAAGTATTCACCAATGGAAACCAAATTCCAACCAAGAAGGTGGAAGACGAATGGGTTCCAAAGACCGAAGAGGAATATACCGCGGAGGATATTCGTAAGGTTCAAAATAATGCCAAAGCTATAAATTTATTATATTGTGCTGTTAATGCTAACGACTACAGGAAGATATCATGTTGCAAAACAGCAAAAGAAATGTGGGATAAGCTTGAAGTGACATACGAAGGAACCGACCAGGTACGAGAAGCTAAAATTGATTTCTTAACTCACTCTTATGAACTATTCTACATGAAGGAAGGAGAGAAAGTAGACGAAATATTTGAGCGATTCTCAATGATCGTGAATGATTTACACGCCCTCAAAAAGACGTTTACGGATAGAGAACTTGTCCGGAAGATCCTCAGAAGTCTCACTCCGGCATGGCGATCAAAGGCCGATGCAATCCAAGAATCCATTGGCATCACAAATGTCACAATTGACGCATTAAGAGGTAATCTCAAAACCTATGAATCAACTATACTTAACCCGTTTGTTGATGATCAAAGAAGGCAAAGGATTGCTCTAAAGGCTAGCCAACCACAAATTGATGAGGAAGGTGACAACGAGTTTGGACTCGTTATCAAAAGGTTTCAAAAATTCATGCGCAAAGAGTATGAACGCAAGAACAAAAAGCAAGGCGATCAACTAAAATGCTATGAATGCGGAGAAACCGGGCACATAAAATCAAATTGCCCTAACATCAAAAAGGAGAAGAAACCCTTCAAAAAGCAACGTGCATACATCTCTTGGGGAGGAGATTCCGGAGATGAAGCAAGCGAAGAAGAAGACGATGAAGCAGCAAATTTATGTCTCATGGCTCAAGAAGACGGCAAAGACGAGGTAAGTCAAATCTCTTCTCAAAATTTCTTTACTCTTGATGAAATGAGAAATGCTTTTGATGAACTATATGCTGAATTTATCAAAGCTTCAAAAACTGTCAAAAGTGTTAAAGAAAGCGCTTCTCTAAAAGAAAAAGATTTTCAAACACAGCTTTCATTAAAAGAAAAAGAATTAGAAAAACTGGTTTTCGAAAATGAGAAGCTAAAAGAGGAAAACAAGTTTTATGGAAAAAGAAGTGCTGATAAACCTGAAGGTTCTACTAGAAACTGTTCTTCTTGTGTGCTTCTTAAGAATGAAGTAGCTAGACTTAAAGGCACATTAGATAAGTTTAATTCTTCGCATAAAAACTTGAATGATGTGCTTGTTAATCTAAAATCAACTAAACATGGAATAGGATTCAAGAATGAAGAAAAGGTTGGTGCTAAACCACAACAACCTAGAGCTCAACCTAGGACTAGTAACCAAAATGCTTATCCTAGAAGTAGAAATCCTAGAAATAACTTGCATGTTAGACCAAATAGTGAAAATGCTAGAAGACCTAGAAATGATGCATATTTTAGGCCAAACCTTGAATAATTTAGAAGACCAAGAAATGACCCTCCACCTAGAAATAGATATTCTAGAAATGATGCATATTTTAGACAAACTTGTGAACCTCCTAGAGCTCATAATAGGAGAAACAATGGTGTTCAAAGTAGAGTAAGCAACCTTCATTCATCTAGTTACTATGTACCTAGAAAAATGCATAATCCCAATGTGACTTGTCATTATTGTAGACGTATTGGTCATATTGCTCCCGCTTGCTTTACTCGTCATAGACATATAAATCAATTGCATCATTATAACATGCCTAACCCTCAAGGACCCAAGATGGCATGGGTACCTAAAGAACATTAATTTATTTTGTAGGTGTGCTTGAAGGGATCAAGTGTACTATGGTACCTTGATAGTGGATGCTCCAAACACATGACGGGAGATGAATCCAAATTCCTTCAACTAGAGCACAAAGAAGGAGGAAGTGTCACATTTGGTGATAACAATAAAGGAAAAATCATCGGCATTGGTTCGGTCGGTAAGGACGAAAACTCCTCTATTAAACATATACTACTTGTGAAAGGTTTGAAGCATAATCTCTTGAGCATAAGCCAATTATGTGACAAGGGAAATCTTGCTCTATTTAATTCGGATGAATGTCTTGTATTTAGACGTAGTGATTTCAAGATCATACTTCGTGGTTTTAGAATTGATAATATCTATATGGTTGATCTTGCAAACTCCTCACCCGAATATGTTGATTGTTTAGTAAGCAAAGAGGATAACTCTTGGCTATGGCATCGTAGAGTAGCACACATGAACATGCATCTTTTGAACAAGCTTCTTTCTCAAAACTTAGTAGTTGGTCTTCCCAGTTTAAAGTTTGAAAATGATTCTATTTGCGATTCTTGTCAAAAAGGGAAGCAAACCAAAGCATCTTTTAAATCCAAGAATATTGTTTCAACGTCTAGACCTTTGCAATTACTTCACATGGATTTATTTGGTCCCTCTCGTATTGAAAGTCTTGGTAAAAATAAATATGTTTTTGTAATTGTTGATGACTTTTCTAGATTTACTTGGACTCTATTTCTTGCAAATAAAAGTGATGCTTTTCAAAATTTCAAGTATTTCCTTAAGCGTGTTCAAAACGAAAAGGAATCGACCGTCACTTCGATTAGATGTGATCATGGGGGAGAGTTTGATCACAATCTCTTTGCGGATTTTTGTGACGAACTCGGAATCGAACACACCTTTTCCGCTCCACGGACACCACAACAAAATGGGGTGGTGGAAAGGAAAAATAGGTGTCTCGAAGAGATGGCAAGAACCATGCTCGACGAAGCTAAGATTCCCAAATATTTTTGGGCGGACGCCGTGAGTACCGCTTGCTATGTTTTAAATAGAGTAGCAATTCGGCCGATACTCATGAAAACCCCATATGAACTTTATAAGGATAGAAAACCCAACATTTCTCATTTACGTGTTTTTGGTTGTAAATGTTATGTTCATAATAATGGGAAGGACCAATTGGGTAAGTTTGATGCTAAATTGGATGAAGGTATTTTCATTGGTTATTCCTCACGTAGCAAAGCATATAGGATCTTTAACAAAAGAACCCAAATTGTGGAGGAATCCCCTCATGTTGTGTTTTCCGAAGATAATACTCGCTTGGCGAGAAAGGAATCCGGTTTTGATCTTGCAGGTATCTTGGATAGCTTGAAAGATAAAATCCAAGAAGAACCTTCAAAGGAAAACAAAAATGAAATTGGGGAACAACCAACGGAAGAAGCGCCACAATTAGAAAAAGGAATAAATACGCCTAACGAGTGGAGAACGATCAAGGTTCATCCTCTCGAACAGGTAATTGACGATGTTGGAGAAAAGGTAAGTACCCGAAACTCTCTTAAGAACACTCTAGGACACAATTCTTAAGAGTTCACGACATTACTTGTTAACACTAGTGTAATTTATTAATTTCGCTATAAATTACTAACTTGAGCGTCGGAGACGTTTAAATCTATTTTGCAGGTACCACCCCAAAGGTAGGGGGAATTATGAAGTTTTAGCACAAAATAATCGACTATTTCAAGCCACTAATCGATTATTTTCTGTGCAGTACATCGATTATCAGTATCAATAATCGATTGTTTATGACTGATTATTACTATTATGCATCTGTGTTTAATCTTTTACTTCCTAAATTGCATAATCGATTTCCACCTCAGTCATTCAGCAATGCTTTCTACAACAATCGATTATTTTTTCATACAATCGATTATTTGACAAATTCTGATATTCTCCAAGTTCACTGTATCAAATTAGTTCCCTAAATAATCGATTACCAAGAATTGACAATCGATTACTTCATATTAATTTTTTTGTTACCGTTTGGCTCCTCAATCGATTCCTGTCAGGTCTTAAATGCTCCATAATCGATTACCAAAATTTAACAATCGATTATTTCATTCAAATTTTTTAGATTTTGACTCAAGAATCGATTTGTCAGATTCAAAATCTCAATCAAACAGTAAAAACAATCGATTATTTCAGTTCAATAATCGATTATCTAACGGTCAGTAATTTTAATTCTTACCGTTTTCTGACTGCTCCTAAACCAAAATCTCAGCAAATGTCTCCATTCAATGCTTGATAATCCTTTCCTCTATAAATAGGCATCATAAGAGCTCACATTCACCCACTCAAGCACTATCTCTAGTATTCAAAAGCTAAATCTCTTCTATTTTCTTTGCCAAATTCCAGCAGTCTTTCTCCTAACATGTCTGGACGATCTTCAAAATGTTCCCGATCCAAACATGGCGCATCAGCCTCAACCGCCCCTCCTCCTTTAAATTTTCCATACCAAGACGGTTCCGTCTTGTTCTTTGAAACTGAAAATGAACTCACAAGGTTCCTATCAAAATTTGAGAAACGCACCATTCTTCCTCCTCGGTTCTCAAATAGTAAACTCCTTGAGCCTTTCACCCCTGCCGCAAATATGTTAAAGGAGTGTCAACTATATGACTTCTTGCTTCTCACTCATCCTCACATAAACACAACTCTCGTTCAAGCTTTTTACTCAAACCTCCATAAAGATGAAGATGGCGAACTTGTCACCTCCATTAATGGGGTTCAAATTCTTCTCTCTGAAGAGAATCTCCACACCATTGCCCGCCTTCCAAATGAAGGTGAAGACCTTTACCGGTATATTGATAAGGCCGGGGCTCTCTTTGATGAAACCATCCTTCTCCACCAAGCCGGTATAACCTCCTATGATCCATCTATCTCTACCCGTCGTCCTACCATAACGGGAATGGATCCAAACTACCGGTTGATTCTTTACTTCATCACCCGAGTCCTCAAGCCTAGACGGCGCAATCACACCACCATCTCCTAGGAGGATACCAAACTTCTGCATGCCATTGTCACCGGAGCCAAAATAAATTGGTGTCGGCTCATCAAAATTCATATGCTCGATGCCATCGGTGATGACATGCCTCTTCCTTATGCCCTCCTCATTATGAACTTCCTTGAAGCATCCGGATTTGTCACGGAAAATGGTCCTCTCAAAAGGAGTACCAAAATTTGGGAAATCTCGGAGTCTTCTTTCCATCATGATGGTGATCATGCTCCAGCTCCTTCTTCAAGTCGTCCACCCCGTCGTGCTCGTTCGTCCCAAGAGCCTACTCTCCAAACCATATCCGACCAGCTTGCTCAACTCACTCATGAGATCCATGGATACTTTGATCATGTCAATTATCCATATGCAGCTCTCGTTCCTTTTGAAGCAGCGCCGGATAACGAGGCGGACAACGACGGAAATGAATAAATTTTTTTTGTGTTTTGTGTGGTTTTTGCTGTTGTTCTCTTTGGTTCCCATTGATGTACCCTCTTTTTTTCCAATAAATAAACCTTGTTTATTTCATCTTTTTGCATCTTTCCTTACTATTTTTTTTGCTAATGGCAAAAGGGGGAAGAAAACGGGATATCGGGTATGAACCACCTCTTAATTCATTGATTGCTTATAAGCTAAAATTGAGGGTATGCACCACCTCTTAATTCATTGATTGCTTATAAGCTAAAATTGAGGGGGAACTCTTAAATTGAGGGGGAACAAGAACAAAATTGCATAATTGTTACTTGTCTTGAATTGTCAATATCTTTTGCCTAAATTGCATATCCCGCTTAATGTTTGCCATTATCAAAAAGGGGGAAATTGTTAGAAACACGTTCTCAATGCAATATACTAAACGTGTACTCTTTTGTAGGTTTTGATGAATGACAAACGAAGCAAAAATTGATATATGACGGAATTCAAGTACAAGCGCACAATGGTTGCGAATAAGATTGAAGTTCAAGATATAGCTTTTAATTGTTATTGAGTAACTTGACTCATAGTATGGCCTCTCTCATAAAACTATTTTCCAAAATCATGCATATTTAATTCTGTGTCAAAAAGATTTTAAATCATGCATATTTACATTAGACAAAATGTTTTCTAAACATGCCTCAAAAATCTGGGCTAAAATAATCGATTATGTACTTATGATAATCGATTGTTTCTGAGCCAAGACTGCATGACAATCGATTATGAATTAATGGTAATCGATTGTGAGTAAGACAGTGAACATCAGGTTTTTCCAAATCTGCATGATAATCGATTGTGAACAAATGACAATCGATTGTTGTTGAGGTAAAGTTTTTCAATACTCAAAATAATCGATTATGAACTAATGGTGATCGATTGTGTTGAGTTGATGTCTTCCAGTGATTTTAAATTTAATTACGTAATCGATTATGTCTTTAGATAATCGATTATCACTGAGACAGTAAGTTTTATGATTTTCAGAAAATAACAAGTAATCGATTGTTGCAAAGGACAATCGATTGTTGAAGCTAGCCGTTGTCAAATGATTTTCAAATACCATAAGGTAATCGATTATTGATTCTAGATAATCGATGTTCTGCTTAAAATCTGGAAATGATTTTTAGAACGTTGATGAAGTAATCGATTATTGATTTTATATAATCGATTTTTTGCTTAAAATCCGGAAATGATTTTTAGAACGTTGCTGAAGTAATCGATTATTGATTTTATATAATCGATGTTTTGCTTAAAATCCGGAAATGATTTTTAGAACGTTGCTAAAGTAATCGATTATGAACTTAGTGTAATCGATTATCTGATTTTGAATATTGCCAGTAATCGATTATAGATTATGTATAATCGATTGTGAAGCGTTAAATCTGGGATTGATTTTTAAACTGACTGGCAGATAATCGATTGTTTGGTCTTAATAATCGATTATCACTGAGTAATTTCAGCAAGTCTTAATTGGCAATTAGACAACGGTTGAACCAACTTTTTCAACTATAAATACAGCTTCATTTCAGTGTTTTAACAACAACAACATACACAAACTGATCATTACATTGCTATAAGCTTTCATTCAATTGTTCTTCATTTTCTACTCATTTCATAAAGCTTTTGAGAGCCATATTATTGCTTAAAGTTGTTGTGATCTTGAACATATTCTTTTACTCATATCTACTCAATAAGGAGTACTTTAGTTAAGTGAGTGTCCAAGTATTTGATATACTTGTAAGAGAATTGCGATTCTCTTGTTTCAAGGAACTTGCGTTTCCTTGGGTGAAGTCTTTGAGATTGCGATCTCCGAGCAACTGTTTGAGGCTTGTGTCCTCAAGTGTGTAACGGTTTGTTGAGCACCCTTAAGCTTAACAAGATAGTGAAAAATCTCGAGAGAGTCTCTCGGGGACTGGACTAACCACGTTGGTGGCCAACCAGTATACATCTTTGTGTAAGTTTATTTTTCTGCATTTATTTTACTTCCTGCAAAGTTTAAATTCCGCAAGAAAACGCTAAATTCTATTAATACGCTATTCACCCCCCCTCTAGCGTAAAGCGTAGTTTCTAACATGTTTGACCAGTTACGAGATATTTTCTTCGATTCAAAATAAGTAACTTTTTGAATGTTTTCGCACAAATTAAGAAATTTACCTTTTAACATTAATTAGTAATGAAATTGACCATATTAACCTTTACTATCTCACATAAATAGTCATAACACATACTCAAACTTTATTTACTCCAAGGCCAATGTAAGAAAAAAAATAATTAATTCATTCTTGAAATTCGATAAAATTGCTTATTTTGAACCAAAAAAAATAATCAAAAAACCACTTATTTTAGACAGGAGGGAGTATTAGCTAATACTGATATGAGTTTTTGTATGAAGAAAACTTGTTTTAGCTACGCAATGGATGTAGGATAATGATCTCACAATTATAATCCCGTGATTATTTATCCCTAAATATCTCAGACTAGAACCAAACGACCCCTTAAAGAACTACATAATTGTTACTTAGATCGTATGTAAAGAGATATATTTAGAAAGAAGCCAAAACATATCCATTTGAAATCCAGGCTTTCTTGCTATGTCACATGTTGTGTACTATTCAGTAATTATTCAGCTGAATGTGACAATCCAGAAGGGGACCAGAAAACAAGAGGGGTTTCTTTGATGGTAAGCAACCCCCACTTCTAATCGAGAGGTTGTGAGTTCGAGTCTCCCCAAGAGCAAGGTGGGAAGTTTTTGGAAGGAAGGATGTCGGGGGTCTATTTGGAAACAGCCTCTCTACTCAAAGGTAGGGGTAAGATCTGCGTACATATTACTCTCCCCAGACCCCAGTAAGTGAGATTATACTCGATTGTTGTTGTTGTATATAAAGAGAAAGAGAAGCCAAACTTAAACTGAAGCCCAAATTCATTCTCGCACAGAAAAAAAAAGGAATAGACTCAATCAAAGGAATTATCATGAGTCATTGTACGGTACCAACTTGGAATCCAAGGCACCAAAGACAAGAACAAGCAGTAGAAGCAGAAGAGCCTAACAAATACCCTCACGTGCATAATCAGCAGAATCAGATTAATCATTTTATGCCCATGTATATATGCTCCCTCAATTACCCTTTAATTATTAATTAGAACAGTTTTCTTGAGCTTCTTTCTTCCTATCAAATTCACTCTTTGATCAAGATTTTCAAGTTCAGTGAATTCAGCCGACAAAAAAAAAATGGAAACTGGAACTACGTACAACTTGGACAAGTTTGTGCTGCTTTCAATTCATCCTTCGTTACCGGTCCAAGCCGTAGAAGTCAGAGGCGGAGCTAGGATTTAAAGTTTATTGATTTTGGAATTCTAATTGTTTTAAGTTACTAGGTTCTAAACTAATAATTTATACATATTCAATAGATTTTTTAAGACAAATACAGAGTCCGAACCAGATCTATTGGGTTCGGCCGAACCCGATAGCGACACTTTAGCTCTTCCCCTAGTAGAAGCAGGCACTAATGCATGCTTCAGAGTAGGTCACACCTTAGGGTGTAAACCTGGACATTATGTGAATGTTGGATACTTTATATATCAGGTTGCGCACACTATATTCTTTTCTTGATTTATATGTAGTGTCCTTGGGAAATCATTCGTGAATATTCCTAGCAATATTGTTACATCCAGGGATTCAGGGGTGGATTTAGGGCGACGAAAAATTGCATTGTATATATAAAGTAAAACTTATTTTTTAGATTTATATATTATATTTTGAATTCTCATGACATAGTGTAAAAAAACGTAGCTTAGTGATCAAGGGGTTCAAAACATTACCAAGGGTTCAATTTCCCACTAGCTACAAATTCTTTAACTTCTTTTTTTCTTTTTTTTTTTTCAATCCGTTTGCGGAAATCCTGCATATTGCATCCTCTTGATGATTAATTACATGCTTTCCATTGGTTACATTTTCTTGACGATTAATTACATGCTTAATATAAGTAAAAAATTTCAGGTCCAAGTGCGAAAAAGTTGCAGAGCTGACATGGGAAAACCGGCATGGAGTTGGTGGCATCCTCTCCATGTCCCAAACAAAACCAATTACATTGGGAAGAGCCGGCGATACATTAGAATCTATCGTGCATCAAGCAACATACCACGGGCAAATTAATCAGACTTCAATTCAAAATTATGACCAGAATCAGAATCAGAAAATCGGGATGTGTGTAGGAAAATGGGGCCAGAGTTCGCAACATCAAATGGCGGCTCCTCCTGGAGGAGCAACAGTGTTGGCTAAAAAGAGGATGAGATCAGAATCTGACCCTCAATATGGTGGAAAATTAGTAGGAGAAGATGAATATGCAGAACTTAGCGCATGTGCAAGTGCCAGCGCAACGTTCTGTAGGGAGAATGACACCACTATGGTGACATGGCCTTCTTTTGATGAGTCTTCTCGTAGTATTAAATCCAAAACCAGCTGTGACGATGATTCTGTAAGATATATGGATTTATATCTAGATATATGGACTTATATCTAGATATATGGACTTATATCTACATACATATGAACAATATATGGATAAATTATATGTTATGTGCTATCTTTTGGTTTGGCCTAAATAAGCGGTCTTATGGACATAAGGTTAAGGGGGCCAATATATTGTCATATAAAGTGTAGGACTAATGTGTGGATACCCAAAAGGGTAACCTTAGTTAATGATGGGCTAACTAAGGTTACATATGTAACCATGGTTACATGCTTGTGACTCTTGAGTTATGTAACTCTTGCAAGACTCTTGGGTTATGTAACTCATTTGTTATTAAGTGGGGGTTATGGTTCCCACATTAGTGCAAGACAAGCTCTTCTTCCTCCCATTGAATCAAGAGTAAACAATTCATTGTTGTCTTGCAAATAGTGTGGAAAAACATACTCCAAATTTGATTATTGTCATAACCTTACTATTGTGAACAATTCACATATATTGTTTTGAGTCTTGTGAGGCATTTGTGGTGACATACAACTTCAAGAATCTTGAAGGAAGGATCAAGGAATTCACAAGAACATAAGGACAATCATCAAAGGGGTTCATCAAATTCCACATATGGATTCAGGTTAGCTTCCGCTCATGTAGTTTAAATCCAAATTATTCGACATGAAGGTTATTGTCTTTAGTAGGAATCATAATCCTAACAATTGGTATCAGAGCCACCCTTCATTTTGGATAATTTGGATGTTCATAAGATTCATGTTATGTTAGGATTCATGTTTTAGTTTTGTCAGAATTTTGTTTATGAAATTCTACCATGAAATAGCATGATCTTATGAATGTTATGTTTTGATTTGATGTTTTAATATGATGTTAAAACATTGTAAATAGCATGATTTTAGTAGGTTAACAACATGTTTTTTATGTTTAAGATTCATGTTGAAAATCATGTGTTATTCAGAAAAAAAAATTTGGTCACTGCCTTTAGACAATCGATTGTTTCCTTACACAATCGATTGTCTATGACTTTTAGTATTCTGGCAGTTTTTTTGGAACACCTGACAATCGATTGACAGGTTCTGACAATCGATTGTCATGATCCAGTGAGTTGAAACGTTTTAAATTATACCATACACTCGATTGTCTGGTTCTGACAATCGATTGTCATGGTCCAGTAACTTAAAATTTTTTCATAAAACCAAAACAATCGATTGTGTTGGTCCAGTAACTTAAAAAATTTTCATAAAACCAAAACAATCGATTGTCTGGTTTTGACAATCGATTGTGTTGGTCCAGAGACTTAAATTTTTTTATAAAAACCAAAACAATCGATTGTCTGGTTTTGACAATCGATTGTGTTGGTCCAGTAGATGAAATTTTTTTTTTACGCCAAAGATAATCGATTGTCTATTGCTTACAATCGATTGTTTTTGTCCAGTAAGGTTAAAAAAAAACGTTTCAACTCTCTAAAGTTTCAATGAATGTTAATTGTTTTAAAGTCCATCAATTCTTATAATATATAAAATTGTCCTATTCAGTACACAACAATTAATATTCAAGTGTTACATATCAAAATATGTAACACATTAAGTTGAGATTCATAAAATGGCTTAAGGAACTAAAGTTTATAGCATCTAATATTTTAGTTCTTCAATTGAAGCATTATGTTGCCAAAGTAACCTCTATTGTGTAGATTGATTAATTTTAAAATATAAGATGACTGTGGATGTTAGTCTTCCATGCGTTTAACACCGGCCCAAAGGAAGGTGTTATTTGGCAGGAATTCGAACATGCTTGTGGTGGTAAATATGAGACGATTATTTGGTTTTCCATGTGAATATTAAATCGGCCCAAAGGAAGGTTTAATATTTGACAGGAGTTTATTGTCTATATTTGATCACTACACCAAGAGTACCACTTACACGTTGGTTTTCTGTCCAAAGACTAAAACCAATGTTGTGCTAGGTATCTTGTAATGGGAAATGCCTAACTTTGAATCTATAAAGTTAAAATTCAAGTAATTGTAAGCATGTGTTTAGTAATCCTTTTGTTCTATCTTCAGTAAATTCTTCTGCTTCTACGATCTCTGCCAATATCAATAGCATCCCTGTGCTTAACGGCACAAACTTTAAGGAATGGAAAGAGAATGTAATGATCGTTCTCGGTTGCATGGATCTTGACTTAGCACTTCGGACCGAGCAACCTACTCCTCTTGAGGATACATCCTCTCCTGATGACAGGAGGGTGATGGAGAAGTGGGAACGCTCGAATCGCATGAGTCTAATGATCATGAAGCGTGCAATTCCAGAATCATTCAGGGGCACTATGAATGATGAACCTAATGCCAAAGTTTTCCTTGAAAACCTCGAACAACGTTTTATTCAAAACGAAAAGGCGGAAACAAGTACACTATTGAGTAAACTTGTTTCCATGAGGTATAAGGGCAAGGGAAACATTCGGGAGTACATTTTGGAAATGTCTCATCTTGCTTCGAAACTTAAGTCACTCAAGCTGGATTTACCTGAGGAACTGCTTGTGTACTTTGTTTTGATATCTCTTCCTGCACACTTTAATCAGTTTTGAGGTCAGTTACAACTGCCTGAAGGAGAAATGGACTCTTAACGAGCTCATTTCACATTGTGTGCAAGAAGAGGAAAGGATAAAGTAAGATAAGACTGAAAGTGCTCATTTGGCATCTTCTTCTAAGGAAACTAAGAAGAGGAAAGATAAGAAAGTTGCGGTTGTAAGGCCCAAGATTAAGCAACGTAAGGAACCTAAGGTTGAAATTACTGAATTAGGTTGCTTTCTCTGTAATGGGACTGATCATGTAAAGAGAGATTGTACCAAGTACCATGCCTGGCGTGCGAAAAAAGGTACATTTCTGTCTCTTATTTGTTCTGAAGTTAATTTAATTTCGGTACCTAAGGATACTTGGTGGGTAGGTTCTACTGCTCACATAAGGATATCTATGCAGGGTTGCCTGAACTGCCGAAAACCAAAAGATGGTGAAAGATACATCTATGAGGGTGACGGCAAGAAGGTGCCAGTTGAAGTATTGGCAAATTTAGGCTGTTGTTTAAGACCAGTTTTCATTTAGATTTGGATGAGACTTTTGTTGTACCGTCTTTTAGACGGAATTTAATTTCAGTTCCCCAATTGGACATATCTGGTTATAAATGTACATTTGGGGACAATAAAGTTAGTCTCTTTCAGAATTCAAATCTTATTGATACTGGTGTTTTATCAACATTTGATAGTCTATATTTGGTTGATACAATAACTTCAAATAAAGAAACTTTGCAAACAAGTTTAAGAGGTACTAAAAGAAAATTAACTAATGAGAATTCTATTTCACTCTGGCATAAACGTTTGGGTCTCATATCCATTCAAAGAATTCAGAAACTTGTGTCAGATGGAATTCTTGATTCTCTTGATTCCTCAAATTCGGAAATTTGTATTGAGTGTATCAAGGGAAAAACAAACCAACAAGACTAGATTAGGTGCTAAGAGAGCTTCGGACGTCTTAGAATTGATACATACGGATATTTGTGGGCCATTTCCTACTCCTTGTCGGAATGGTCAACAATACTTTATCACATTCATAGACGATTACTCTCGTTATGGGTACCTATATCTTATTCATGAAAAGTCCCAATCCATATTAAAAACTGCAACTTATATTCTAAATAGAGTTCCAACTAAAGCTACAATCAAAACCCCTTATGAACTTTGGACTGGGCGTAAACCCAGTATTCGGCATTTACATATTTGGGGTTGTCCAGCTAAGGCAAGGCCTTATAGGCCGAATAAACAGAAACTGGACGCTAAGACGGTTAGTAGCTATTTTGTTGGATACTCTGGAAAATCCAGGGGTTTTAAGTTTTATGATCCCACTTCCAGAACTAATTTTGAGAAGCGTAATGCTAGGTTCTTTGAGGATATTGAGTTTGGGGGGGTGGGGAGATAAAGTTGTTAGAGATTTTGTCTTTGAGGAAGAACATGTGTCTTTCCCTCAAGTTGTTGATGCAACTCCGGTTCAAGACAATCTCAAAAATCTCCCCCATCAGGACCCTGATATAACTAATGAAAATCAAACTCAACAACCTCAAGAAACTGGAATGCCATTAAGGAGATCCACTAGAGAGAGGAGAAATGCAATTTCGGATGATTATGTAGTATTTCTCCAATAACAAGAAAGTGATATTAGACTTGAGGAAGATGATCCAATCAACTTCCGTCAAGTCATTAAGTGTTCTAACTCTCAAAAGTGGATTGATGCCATGAATGATGAGATGAAGTCTATGAGCGATAATTACGTTTGGGAGCTTGTTACATTGCCCGAAGGTATTAAACCTATTGGTTGTAAATGGATTTTTAAAACCAAAAGGGATTCAGGGGGCAATGTTATTAAGTACAAAGCTCGTCTTGTCGCGAAAGGCTACACTCAGAAAGAAGGCATTGATTATAAAGAGACTTTCTCTCCAGTTTCATCGAAAGACTCTTTCAGGACTATAATGGCATTAGTAGCACATTTTGATCTTGAGCTTCATCAAATGGATGGTAAGACAGCTTTTCTCAATGGTGACATTGAGGAAACAATTTATATGGTGCAACCTAAAAACTTTGTTTCGGATGAATCAGAGAAGAAGGTTTACAAATTAAAGAAATCCATCTATGGGCTCAACCAAGCTTCTCGTCAATGGTATTATAAGTTTCATGCAGTCATTATATCTTTTGGTTTTGAACCAAATATTGCTAATGACTGTATATAACATAAGTTCAGTGGGAGTAAGTATATTTTTCTGGTTTTATATGTCTATGACATACTGTTTGCCTGTAACGATATAGCATTATTACTTGAAACTAAGAAATTTCTTTCAAAGAAATTTGAAATGAAAGATCTTGGTGAAGCTTCTTTTGTATTAGGAATTCAGATAATACGAGATCGCTCCAAAGGCGTTCTCGGTCTGTCACAAAAGGGCTATATCGATAAGGTTCTGAAAAGATTTGGCATGCAGGATTGTAAACCAGGCAACACCCCTATTTCTAAGGGAGACAAGTTTAGTCTCAAACAGTGCCCGAATAATACTTATGAAATTTCGGAAATCCAGAAGACACCTTATGCTTCGGCGGTAGGTAGTCTGATATATGCTCAGGTATGTACACGACATGATATAGCATACATTGTTGGGATGTTAGGCAGATATCTAAGCAATCCAGGTATGGACCATTGGTAGGCAGCCAAAAGGGTCATGAGGTACATATATAGAACAAAGGATTACATGCTTACATATCGGAGTTCGGACCAGCTTGAGATCATCGGGTATACCGACTCCGGTTTTGCCACTTAGTCTAATAACAACAACAGTAATTTGACGAAAGCAAAACATAAGGACGTCAAATTTCGGGTTGTTAAAGAAAGAGTACAAAATGGACAATTGTGCATTGAGTACATAAGTACAAACTCCATGCTTGCGGATCCGTTCACTAAGGGATTGACACCAAAAGTATTTCGTGAGCATATTGCTTGTACGGGTGTCAAATTAGATAAGGATTATGTATTTTAGTGGGAGTTTGTATTGCACATTTATGTATTGTTCATTATATTCAGAAATTCAGTAATTCAGTTATATCTACGCAGATATTCAGTTTTAAAGTTTTTGTACTCTTACAGTTTAAGTTTGATCTCAATAAAGAGAGCCAGTTGGAAATAGACATTTTATTGACCACACTTTATGTTATTTCCATGCTACATACCTACACTTGATCCATGTCATTGGTTATATTGATATACGTGATCTATGATTGGTTCTAGTTACGAATGAGTAACGACGAGCTCTTAGTTCCTATGTTGGTATGATTGATGGACCGGATTGTTCATGACAATTTTATTGTGATAGCAATTTTGAGCTCCTAAGGTTATTTTGTAACATATAATTCTAAGGTTTGTACATTTGTATGTGTATCTCGTCCAAGTGGGAGATTGTAAGATATATGGATTTATATCTAGATATAAGGACTTATATCTACATACATATGAACAACATATGGATAAATTATATGTTATGTGCTATCTTTTGGTTTGGCCTAAATAAGTGGTCTTATGGACATAAGGTTAAGGGGGCCAATATATTGTCATATAAAGTGTAGGACTAATGTGTAGATACCCAAAAGGGTAATCTTAGTTAATGGTGGGCTAACTAAGGTTACATATGTAACCATGGTTACATGCTTGTGACTCTTGAGTTATGTAACTCTTGCAAGACTCTTGGGTTATATAACTCATTTGTTATTAAGTGGGGGTTATGGTTCCCACATTAGTGTAAGACAAGCTCTTCTTCCTCCCATTTGTATGTCTTGCAAGAGTAAACAATCCATTGTTGTCTTGCAAATAGTGTGGAAAACCATACTCCAAATTTGATTATTGTCATAACCTTACTATTGTGAACAATTCACATATATTGTTTTGAGTCTTGTGAGGCATTTGTGGTGACATACTACTTCAAGAATCTTGAAGGAAGGATCAAGGAATTCACAAGAACATAAGGACAATCATCAAATGAGGTTCATCAAATTCCACATATGGATTCAGGTTAGCTTCCGCTCATGTAGTTTAAATCCAAATTATTCGACATGAAGGTTATTGTCTTTAGTAGGAATCATACTCCTAACAGATTCTGCTTGTCATGATGGTGGCTCGGTAAGCAAATTCTACTAACATCTTCTTGTACTATATATATTAATTATCTACCTCTAGAGAGAATATCAGGGCGGAGCTAGTAGTTTGGTATGAGTTTGGCGAACCAGTAACTTTTGTTCTAATAACGCAGTTGTATTAAGAAATTTATTAAATATAAAAACTCTACCTCAGTAGAATATATCGTTTAAATTTGAGTGCAAATCGAATTTCGCTTGTGGCAGGAAAACAAGGAGGAAGTACATGAAACAAAAAGATCCAATCATCAAGACGCAGCCGAGCAGCAGTTGTTCATACCCAGTCAGAGCGGGTACATACATAAATACTTTGCATTAATTACTCCACCTAAATACAGGTCTTACATGAACATAGCTACTGTTATGAAATAATATAAAAGACAAGAACAATAACTCAAGAACAAGAGCAAATAGAGAGAGAATAGGGAGAGAGAGAAGTATTCTTATTAATACTTGGGGTTATTTACAATGGTAGAGAGCACCTCTATTTATAGGGAGGAGAATGACTTAGCTTCAAGCTAAAACTCTTAGACATTCACTCTAAATAGACTTCTATTTTATAACACTCCCCCTTGAATGTCTATTCAATAATGTGCCTCATAAAACCTTAAAACCAAAACCCATTGGGAAAAATTAAAGAAAGGAAAAAGAGTACACATGTTTGAATATGCGCCTATTGGTTGCCTCGTTAAAAACCTCGCAAGGAAAACCCAGTGGGACAAAACCTTGTAAGGGAAAAAGAGTGCAACGCGCATTAACTCCCCCTAATGAGTACATCAATTTATATCCTTGAGCATTTGCATTCCAATCTTGTGCATCATCTTCAAAATGATCTTTGGTAGACTTTTGACAAATCAACCATATTGACTTGAATAAATATTCCGTACCTTGAAATCATCATTCTTGATAGATATGAACATCTTCACATAATGTCGTGGAATGACTCTTCAATATCTCCAAAGATGCATTCTCAATGCCATCATGCTTATAGTTATAGCAAGATTCATATGTACACAAATTGTACTTAGGATGTGGTACTTCAAGACCAAGAATTGCATATGCTTCAAGCAACTTAAATCTTTCAAGTTAAGTCATATAAGCCATATAATAGACTTTAGATGCATATCAAGTTTTTCCATGTCATGCTAGACAAATAAGATATCGAAAACTGACTATACATACCTTTGACTTTATACTTTCAAGCATTTGAACTATAGGTTCAAAACTACATGTCTTTCATATGGAATCAATTCTTCTTGAATTGAATCTCTTCCATTTAGTTACTTTCTTTGGGTCAGCAAATGCGTATAGCATGCTTTGCAATATGTTGCAATTGAATTATCCCTTTTATGAACTTCAGGTTCATATCATGATATTCGGGGATATACATATACAAATGATAATTCATCCCATGTAACCTTTTCTCAAGTATTTATCATGTCTCCCCCTCATGTTAGTAAAGCTAACTTGTTTCCTCAACTTTGGGAAATCATCTTTGTGCATTATCATGTCAATATACACAACACATTAATAATAAGATGAGATTATTTGGTTCTTGACCTTGAACCACTTGTGAGGGGAGAATATAATATACTCTTGTATACAACGTATATCAAACTGATATATATATAACTTTGTTCTCATAAGAAATAGTTTAGCTATTAAGTGGAAGCACTCAATAATTATCTTGCTAAACCAACTTTGATATAAACCAACTTATCAAGATGAACTGTCTTGAGTAGAGAATCTGGAAATTATGCTCGAAGTTAGATTACTGAGCAATTTACCTCGCAAGCACCGGCCAGGCTGCGGGTTAATAACAATTGCGCCTGTAACCATTTCATAGATGCATCATATGTGGTATACATGGCAGGTGAATGGGCCCATATTCACCTTTGATATTTCCAGAATTTATGGGCTTCAACCCGAACTCTTTAGTTGGTCAGTTCATTAATGAGAACAAGTGATACAAGAGAATTTGTAAAGAACTTTCTAGTTCTTTGATATTCACCTATGTGAATTTGCACATCATACATAAAATGAGATGGCTAACACGAATGTCAACTGAATAAATTATCAATATTGGTAAACTTCAAATTTACATCATGACATGTGCACTTATCAATAAACTTCAGGTTTATTATGACATGGGTTTTATACCAATAGATATCCACTTTATTGTGGCATTCTTTCTTTTGTGTAGTACAAACTGGAGAACAAAGCGGGTAGCTTTTCATATACAAATTACCCCGCTACAAGTTGTAGTAATAGGAGATATCAAAGCCTTCCTTTATTTATAGTCTCAATATAATCAATCGCTTTCGCGTGTACTTTGGAAACTGAATAAGTTTCTTTGAGACTTACTACAGCACAATACTCAATTGTGTTTCTCCAACATAGTAATAATTGGCTCTTCTAGAGCTCTCAATTAATTTTGTACTACCATAGATTCATCAACATCCATGTGGTGAATATCTTTCTTAAAGAGAAAGTTATACCATTATGGTCATGTCAAACTTATATGCAAGATATGTTTCTTGCATTATCGTTGTCCTTTAATAGTCATATTTCCAAAATACTTTGGCGTACAATAGGTACGTGACCAACGATCATTCATGCCATATATCATCTCAAACCTCCTTCTAGGGGTGAGTGTGGTATCATCTCAAACCTCCTTCTAGGGGTGAGTGTGGTATATTTAATACCAATTTCATGTTCATATTCTTCCAATAATGAATATGTATTCGTGAATCAAATGTTGTCACATTCACTTCGAGGATATGTGATTTTGTTATCCTTTTCAAATCTATAAATGCGTCAGGCATTTGATTTGCTATTCTTTGCAAATGGATAATCTTTGTGCCTCTTTCTTACAAATAGAGGTATGTGGATCAACATGAGATAATGATGCATTTTTCCACAAAATTTTCCGTTTGGTTTCACCAACTTCTCCCCCTAATTTTGGGAAAAGTGTCTCATCAAATCGACAGTCTGCAAATCGTGCAGTAAACAAGTCGCCTGTCAATGTTTCGAGGTAGGAATAATGGAGGGCGATTCAACCTCAACATATATTCCTAACCTTCTTTGCAGACCCATTTTGGTGCGGGATGGCGGTGCTAAAGGCACATATACTGCGCATCCAAAAATTCTTAAATGGGATATATTGGGTCCATGACCCAAAATCAATTGCAACGGGGAATATTTGTGTCAATTCGTCAGTCAGAGACGAACTAGCATTGCTGTATGCAAAATGGCGTGACCCCAAACCGAAGTGGGCAGCCGACAAACTAAAATGCTGCATGCAAAATGGCGTGAACCCAAACCAAAATGGGCAGCCGACAAACTAGCATTGCTGCATGCAAAATGGCGTGAACCCAAACCGAAATGGGCAGCCTCGTTTTCATGAAGAATTCAAGATTATTCTCATCTATTGTCTCAATATGATATCCATTTTGAATGATATCTTTAAAACTCAACAAGTTCCTTTTTGACTTGGAGGAGAACATTGCATTCTCTAAAATGGATTCTCAAAACTCAACAAGTTCCTTTTAAACTTGGAGGAGAACATTGATATCATTAAAACTCAACAAGTTCTTCTTAGACTTGGAGGAGAATATTGCATTCTCTAAGATAAACGTCATGCCTTTGGGCAGAGTTACAGTTGCTCTTCCGGAGCCTTCAATCAATTTACTTCCCATGGTTTCACATATAAAAAAAAATACACGAACATATGAATAAATAAGTTCAATTCGTTTGTGTCACATAATATTTTCAAAATCTGCAGCTAACAGTTGACTAACGAAATCAGATATGTTATCCATAATTGATTACTTTGCAGTTTGAAAATTTTCAGCGTTTTTCATAAGACAATCGATTATTAAACACACAATCGATTGTTTGAACATAGACAATCGATTATTAAACACACACAATCGATTATTTGTTATTTTTGAAAAATTTCAGATCACACTGTCTTAAGACAATCGATTGTTATGCATAGACAAACGATTGTTGGCTATTTTTGAAAAATTCCGGAGCACACTGTTTCAAGACAATCGATTGTTAGACAAAGACAATCGATTGTGGATGATTTTTGAAAATTTCCAGACCTCACTGTTTCAAGACAATCGATTGTTAGTCAACGACAATCGATTGTGGATGATTTTTGAAAATTTCCTCTGTTTCAAGACAATCGATTGTTAGTCAACGACAATCGATTGTTGATCAATTGTTTTGCAACTTTAATGCGAAAAAAGTTGATAATCGACTAGTTTTTCAGGCTAGTCGATTACCCCCACTGGAAAATAAAAGTTTTATTGATATTTGAGCATATTGAAGATATTCTAAAGAACTACTGCTAACATTGCATCATGAACTAACTAATACGAGCTAATACTAATGACTATTAGTTTATTCACTAACTAATACAAATAAGTAGAACAAAATCAAATAACTCCATCTTCTTTCATCACGGATCCATCGCCGATTAGGTGGTCTATTTTCCCCTCGGGTTGCTCAAAGAAGTCTGCCACATCCAGGTGGGTGATGTCAAAGTTGTCGTCAGAGACAAAATTCGTTTCAGGGCGTTTACTCTTTCGAGATGCTTGATAAAGGTCAACCAAAAGTCATGGTATACGGCAAGCCTTTGACCAGTGCCCGTTTTCACCACAACGATAATATATAGTTTATAAACTATTTGCTTTTGGGTTCTTATCGTATCGTGCTTGTGGCAGAGTGACCAACTTCAGGTTGTCATATCTCTTCTTTAAGCCATTCCACAAGATAGGTGGATCCTTGACGGTGAGATATTCAATCTTCAAACCTTCATCAAGGTGATGGCGCAAGAAAATCAAGGCCTTAGCATAGTTTCAAACCTTCATTAAGGTGATGGCGCAAGAAAATCAAGGCCTTAGCATAGTTTCAAACCTTCATCAAGGTGATGGCGCAAGAAAATCAAGGCCTTAGCATAGTTTTGGGTGGATGCATTATTTCTGTCTTTAATGGCGTCTCCAAGACCCATAGCATCCAAAATGGATTTAAGTATCCAACACCCATATCATATAGTTCTTGCCCGAAATTTCAAGGGCAACGAACTTTCTTTTCATAATGTCAGACATAAACCAAAATTACATCAAGAGCGTGTTCATACTTACGGGCTCTATTATAATTATCACATTCACTTCAGGGAATGGATCAAGATCATGTGCTTTACACAATCTCATGTCAAATATTACTTTCATAAAGTGAAAGATTATTTTGAGAATCCTTATTGTTCTCATTACCACAATAATGACGATTATAACTTCGTCTATTGCCATGTCCACATCCATTGATACCTTTACGGTAATTAGTCTTCTTTCAGACTTATCACATACTGCTACCACATTCTCTAAAGGGAATGGAGCAAATTCAATTGGACGGAATTCTTTGCCACGTCCACATTCATTGATACCTTCATGGTAATATTTTAGTCTTCTTTCAGACTTATCATATACTGCTTCCACATTCTCTAAAGGGAATGGAGCAAATTCAATGGGACGGATTTTCAATTATTTGCCCACAATCATACATGAATTTAATCATGGCAGGACATAGAGATTTTACCACTTCGTGTGGTTATAATTTCTTACAAACTCCATTAGAGTTATAATCAAACTTTGTTGTCTATGTTTGTATATAAAATTAGATTATAGAATTTCCAAGAATTTGAAAGGGAAAAATAAGTTACTTACCTTTAAGGTATACCAATTATATTTTCAATGTTTTCTTCCTTTTCTCTTTGTTTTTCGTTTCTTTTCCTCCCTTTTTTTTCGTTTCTTTTCCTTCTTTCTTCATTCTTTCTTTGAAGCAAAACCTTGCACAAACAAAAGTTAAGACAATCGAAAATTAAATTAGGAAGAGGGAAATACCTTAGATTTCTCGAGAATGGTTCTTGAGACGGTAGAGTCTCGTGCTGATAACGTGTTATGAAATAATATAAAAGACAAGAACAATAACTCAAGAACAAGAGCAAATAGAGAGAGAATAGGGAGAGAGAGAGAAGTATTCTTATTAATACTTGGGGTTATTTACAATGGTAGAGAGCACCTCTATTTATAGGGAGGAGAATGACTTAGCTTCAAGCTAAAACTCTTAGACATTCACTCTAAATAGACTTCTATTTTATAACAGCTACGTACTAATAGCATATTGTTGTTTTATTGTTTGGTACAGAGACGTCGAGATAGAATTAACCAAAAGATGAAAGCTCTGCAGCGGTTGGTACCAAATGCAAGTAAGGTGCGTATATAGTAGATGTTTCAACTATCCAGAGAGATGTTTCAAACGTCCTCAGTATGTTTCAAACGATGTTTCCTTGAGATGTTTTAAATATCACGGGAGATTTTGGAGATGTTCAAAATTACCCACAACTTTTGTTATTTTTAATTTGATCCCCGAACTCCTTCTGTTTTATATTCTTCCACAAGACTTAAGAAGTCTTATTTACCTCTTTTTTCCTAGTAAGTAGTAGTGAACATTAAATTGAGCCCAGCTGCCCAAATTTTGATACAACTAATGTCGAATAGTGCAGACAGATAAAGCATCAATGCTTGATGAGGTAATAAACTACTTAAAGCAGCTACAAGCACAAGTTCAGTTGATGAACAGTGTAAGAAACATGGCGCCACAAATGATGATGCCGCTCGGAATGCATCAACATATTCAGATGTCATTACTAGCAAGAATGGGCATGGGCGTTGGTCTTGGCATGGGCATGGGCATGGGAATGTTTGACATGACTACTTTAGCTCGCGCTGCTGTTGCTACTGCTGCTCCTCATCAGTCTCTTACAACGCATCCCCTCATTCATACAAATCCGATCGCCAATCCCACTAATCCATTCATCCCACCAGCCTTTGCCATGCCTGCAGCCCCAGCCCAAGCTAATACTGTCGGCAGGGCGACAACTGCTGTTACACCGCCCCACTATTGCGCTTTTCCAACGGAAGTAAGCAGTCTAATTACTTCTTGCTATTGTTATTGTTAATTAGTATAGATAAAGCAAAGTAATTAGAAGATGATCAATATAAGTTGAGACATAGTATAAATAAAAAATAATAGTGTGTTCTCACTTATAGTTTAAGTGTTTGGACGAGATATTTTCTACAAAGGTGGTTAATTATTTATTACTAGCATATACAAGATTCTTAGTTAAAATAGCACAGTCTAGCCAGTTTTCGGATTGGTCATTTAAAAATACCTGGCATTTGCCAAGTCATTGAAAAATAGTCACTATTTTGCTGCAACAGAGACCGGTCCAGTATAATATACTGGAGTTCGGTGCACCTGCGTATGAACTTCCAGCATATTATGCTGGACCGGTATACTTTGCTTGCTCCACTATAATATACTGGAGACTGGAGCACCGGTGCTCCAAACTGCAGTATCTTATGCTGGAGTACTTTTCTGGATTTTGAACAGTGTTTGTGCATTTGTGCATGAACTTCCAGTATATTATACTAGATCGATATACTACAATATATTATGCTGGAGTTCTAGTGTATTTATGCTGGAACTCCATATTATGCTGGAGTTCCAGTATACTTATTCTCGAACTCCAGTATAATATGTTGGAGTTCCAACATTCTCCAGCATAATATATTGGCATATTTTCTAGATTTTGAGTTGTGTTTTCGCTTAAATTTATTTTTACATAAAAAATAACTAAATTTCGTTTACTATTGAAAGCGTGACTATTTTTGAATGACCATTTGTAAATCCGACTATTTGTTAATTTCCCCTCTTGCTTCACTATTCCCGAAGAGGGCAGTGCACTAAGTTCTTATTTTCCTCAAGAATAATTAAATTTTTTATTAAAAAAATAGTTGTTTCATAAAAACTGCCGACAAAGTTTGTTATTGTTATGAAATCTCCTATTTAAGGTGAATGTCTATAATTAGAGAGATTCTAGAGTTCTATTCTTGGTAGCTAAATCATCCCCCTCCCTATAAATAAAGGGGTCTTCTACCATTGTAACACACTCCTAACATTCTCTAAGTATCAATAAGAAGAACTCTCTCTACTCTTCTCTCTATTTGCTCTTGTTCTTGAGTTATTGTTCTTGCCTTTTATATTATTTCATAACACGTTATCAGCACGAGACTCTACCGTCTCAAGAAGCTCTTTAAGAAGATTAAGCCGCCGTCAATTTCTCCGCATCGGAGCCGCCGTCGTCTGCATCAGTGGAGAAAAGGAAGAAAACATTGAAAAT
Organism: Nicotiana benthamiana; assembly: GCA_034376525.1. Lineage (NCBI taxonomy): Eukaryota > Viridiplantae > Streptophyta > Magnoliopsida > Solanales > Solanaceae > Nicotiana > Nicotiana benthamiana. The sequence goes on along the minus strand of CM067335.1, from coordinate 104,108,183 downwards.
ATAATTGATATACCTTAAAGGTAAGTAATTTACTTTTCCCTTTCAAATTCTTGAAATTCTACGATTTGATTTAATATACAAACAAAGTTTGATTATAACTCTAATGGAGTTTGTAAGAAATTATAACCACATGAAGTGGTAAAATCTCTATGTCCTGCCATGATTAAATTCATGTATGATTGTGGGCAAATAATTGAAAATCCGTCCCATTGAATTTGCTCCATTCCCTTTAGAGAATGTGGAAGCAGTATATGATAAGTCTGAAAGAAGACTAAAATATTACCATGAAGGTATCAATGAATGTGGACGTGGCAAAGAATTCCGTCCAATTGAATTTGCTCCATTCCCTTTAGAGAATGTGGTAGCAGTATGTGATAAGTCTGAAAGAAGACTAATTACCGTAAAGGTATCAATGGATGTGGACATGGCAATAGACGAAGTTATAATCGTCATTATTGTGGTAATGAGAACAATAAGGATTCTCAAAATAATCTTTCACTTTATGAAAGTAATATTTGACATGAGATTGTGTAAAGCACATGATCTTGATCCATTCCCTGAAGTGAATGTGATAATTGTAATAGAGCCCGTAAGTATGAACACGCTCTTGATGTAAATTTGTTTTATGTCTGACATTATGAAAAGAAAGTTCGTTGCCCTTGAAATTTCGGGCAAGAACTATATGACATGGGTGTTGGATGCTGAAATCCACTTAGATGCTATGGGTCTTGGAGACGCCATTAAAGACAGAAATAATGCATCCACCCAAAACTATGCTAAGGCCTTGATTTTCTTGCGCCATCACCTTGATGAAGGTTTGAAACTATGCTAAGGCCTTGATTTTCTTGCGCCATCACCTTGATGAAGGTTTGAAGATTGAATATCTCACCGTCAAAGATCCACCTATCTTGTGGAATGGCTTAAAGAAAAGATATGACAACCTGAAGTTGGTCACTCTGCCACAAGCACGATACGATAAGAACCCAAAAGCAAATAGTTTATAAACTATATATTATCGTTGCGGTGAAAACGGGCACTGGTCAAATGCTTGCCGTATACCATGACTTTTGGTTGACCTTTATCAAGCATCTCGAAAGAGTAAACGCCCTGAAACGAATTTTGTCTCTGACGACAGCTTTGACATCACCCACTTGGATGTGGCAGACTTCTTTGAGCAACCCGAGGGGAAGATAGACCACCTAATCGGTGATGGATCCGTGATGAAAGAAGATGGAGCTATTTGATTTTATTTTACTTGTTTGTATTAGTGAATGAATAAACTAATAGCCATTAGTATTAGCTCGTATTAGTTAGTTCATGATATAATGTTATTATTAGTTCTTTAGAATGTATCAATATGCTCAAATATCAATAATATTTTTACTTTCCAGTAGAGGTAATCGACTAACCTGAAAAACTAGTCGGTTATCTCATATTTCGCATAAAAACTGCAAAACAATCGATTGTCAATGATCAACAATCGATTGTCTTTAAAACAGTGTGATCTGGAATTTTACAAAAACAGTCAACAATCGATTGTCTATGATCAACAATCGATTGTCTTTAAAACAGTGTAATCTGGAATTTTTCAAAATAGCCAACAATCGATTGTCCATGCATAACAATCGATTGTCTTGAAACAGTGAGGTCTGGAATTTTTCAAAATAGCCAACAATCGATTGTCTATGTTTAACAATCGATTGTCTTAAAACAGTGTGATCTGGAAATTTTCAAAAATTGTCAACAATCGATTGTCTATGCATAACAATCGATTGTCTTGAAACAGTGTGCTCTGGAATTTTTCAAAAATTGTCAACAATCGATTGTCTATGTTTAACAATCGATTGTCAATGCTCAACAATCGATTGTGTGTGTTTAACAATCGATTGTTTTATGAAAACGTTTAAACTGAAATTTTCAAACTGCATAGTAATCGATTATGGAAAACATATAATCGACTATCTGATTTTGTTAGTCAACTGTTAGCAGCAGATTTTGAAAATAGTATGTGACACAAACGAATTGAAGTTATTTATTCTCATGTTCGTATATTTTCTTTTATATGTCAAACCATGGGAAGTAAATTGATTGAAGGCTCCGGAAGAGCAACTGTAACTCTGCCCAAAGGCATGACGTTTATCTTAGAGAATGCAATATTCTCCTCCAAGTCTAAGAAGAACTTGTTGAGTTTTAAAGATATCATATTGAGACAATAGATGAGAATAATCTTGAATTCTTCATGAAAACGAGGCTGCCCACTTCGGTTTGGGGTCACGCCATTTTGCATACAGCAATGCTAGTTCGTCTCTGACTGACGAATTGACACAAATATTCCCCGTTGCAATTGGTTTTGGGTCATGGACCCAATATATCCCATTTAAGAATCTTTGGATGCGCAGTATATGTGCCTGTAGCACCGCCATCCCGCACAATAATGGGTCTGCAAAGAAGGTTAGGAATATATGTTGAGGTTGAATCGCCCTCCATTATTCGCTACCTCGAAACATTGACAGGAGATTTGTTCACTGCACGATTTGCAGATTGTCAATTTGATGAGACACTTTTCCCAAAATTAGGGGGAGAAGTTGGTGAAACCAAATGGGAAATTTTGTGGAAAAATGCATCATTATCTCATCTTGATCCACATACCTCTATTTGTGAGAAAGAGGCACAAAGGATTATCCATTCGCAAAGAATAGCAAATCAAATGCCTGACGCATTTATAGATTTGAAAAGGATAACAAAATCACATATCCTCGAAGTGAATGTGACAACATTTGATTCACGAATACATATTCATTATTGGAAGAATATGAACATGAAATTGGTATTAAATATATCACACTCACCCCTAGAAGGAAGTTTGAGATGATATATGGCATGAATGATCGTTGGTCACGTACCTATTGTACGCCAAAGTATTTTGGAAATATGACTATTAAAGGACAACGATAATGCAAGAAACATATCTTGCATATAAGTTTGACATGACCATAATGGTATAACTTTCTCTTTAAGAAAGATATTCACCACATGGATGTTGATGAATCTATGGTAGTACAAAATTAATTGAGAGCTCTAGAAGAGCCAATTATTACTATGTTGGAGAAACACAATTGAGTATTGTGCTGTAGTAAGTCTCAAAGAAACTTATTCAGTCTCCAAAGTACACGCGAAAGCGATTGATTATATTGAGACTATAAATAAAGGAAGGCTTTGATATCTCCTATTACTACAACTTGTAGCGGGGTAATTTGTATATGAAAAGCTACCCGCTTTGTTCTCCAATTTGTACTACACAAACGAAATAATGCCACAATAAAGTGGATATCTATTGGTATAAAACCCATGTCATAATAAACCTGAAGTTTATTGATAAGTGCACATGTCATAGTGTAAATTTGAAGTTTACCAATATTGATAGTTTATTCAGTTGACATTCGTGTTAGCCATCTCATTTTATGTATGATGTGCAAATTCACATAGGTGAATATCAAAGAACCAGAAAGTTCTTTACGAATTCTCTTGTATCATTTGTTCTCATTAATGAACTGACCAACTAAAGAGTTCGGGTTGAAGCCCATAAATTCTGAAAATATCAAAGGTGAATATGGGCCCATTCACCTGCCATGTATACCACATATGATGCATCTATGAAATGGTTACATGCGCAATTGTTATTAACCCGCAGCCTGGCCGGTGCTTGCGAGGTAAATCGCTCAGTAATCTAACTTCGAGCATAATTTCCAGATTTCCTACTCAAGATAGTTCATCTTGATAAGTTGGTTTATATCAAAGTTGGTTTAGCAAGATAATTATTGAGTGCTTCCACTTAATAGCTAAACTGTTTCTTATGAGAAAAAAGTTATATATATCAGTTTGATATACGTTGTATACGAGAGTATATTCTCCCCTCACAAGTGGTTCAGGGTCAGGAACCAAATAATTTCATGTGCCATGTATATTGACATGATAATGCACAAAGATGATTTCCCAAAGTTGAGGAAACAAGTTAGCTTTTCTAACATGAGGGGGAGACATGATAAACACTTGAGAAAAGGTTACATGGGATGAATTATCATTTGTATATGTATATCCCCGAATATCATGATATGAACCTGAAGTTCATAAAAGGGATAATTCAATTGCAACATATTGCAAAGCATGCTATACGCATTTGCTGACCCAAAGAAAGTAACTAAATGGAAGAGATACAATTCAAGAAGAATTGATTCCATATGAAAGACATGTAGTTTTGAACCTATAGTTCAAATGCTTGAAAGTATAAAGTCAAAGGTATGTATAGTCAGTTTTCGATATCTTATTTGTCTAGCATGACATGGAAAACTTGATATGCATCTAAAGTCTATTATATGGCTTATATGACTTAACTTGAAAGATTTAAATTGCTTGAAGCATATGCAATTCTTGGTCCTGAAGTACCACATCCCAAGTACAATTTGTGTACATATGAATCTTGCTATAACTATAAGCATGATGGCATTGAGAATGCATCTATGGAGATATTGAAGAGTTATTCCACGACATTATATGAAGATGTTCATATCTATCAAGAATGATGATTTCAAGGTGCGGAATATTTACTCAAGTCAATATGGTTGATTTGTCAAACGTCTACCAAAGATCGTTTTGAAGATGATGCACAAGATTGGAATGCAAATGCTCAAGGATATAAATTGATGTACTCATTAGGGGGAGTTAATGCGCGTTGCACTCTTTTTCCCTTACAAGGTTTTGTCCCACTGGGTTTTCCTTGCGAGGTTTTTAACGAGGCAACCAATAGGCGCATATTCAAACATGTGTACTCTTTTTCCTTTCTTTAATTTTTCCCATTGGGTTTTGGTTTTAAGGTTTTAACGAGGCACATTGTTGAATAGACATTCAAGGGGGAGTGTTATGAAATCTCCTATTTAAGGTGAATGTCTATAATTAGAGAGATTCTAGAGTTCTATTCTTGGTAGCTAAATCATCCCCCTCCCTATAAATAAAGGGGTCTTCTACCATTGTAACACACTCCTAACATTCTCTAAGTATCAATAAGAAGAACTCTCTCTACTCTTCTCTCTATTTGCTCTTGTTCTTGAGTTATTGTTCTTGCCTTTTATATTATTTCATAACAGTTATTGTTTAGCCAGAAGAAGCTATTTTTAAATGAGTTTGGTGAAGGTCATTCTCAACTCTCATAGTCTCGCCCAAAATATCAACACATTCCTCTCTTCCTTGAGCATTAATTCCCTTGTACGAAATGGGTCAGAAATTTGAAATCAGAGGAGCTTCTCCACGAGTTATGACCTTTTGTTTTCAATCACAATAAGTAGGTAATGAGAAAATCACTCTTAATAGACCTTTGTGACAATGTCCCTTTTCACTCATTTTTTTTCTTAATGTAATAATCTAAAATTGTTATCATCATGTTTACTGGACTCATACTTTTTCCGTCAGTCGTCACAGTCTATATCTGTGGATGTTTTGAAATGTTTAAAACCGTTATCCTAATTGTAGGATTAATCTAAATATGTTATAAATACAACTCTAATTAGAGTGAATGTCTATCTTATAGAAGAGTCTTACTTTGAGGCTAAGTCTTTTATCTTCCTATAAATAAAGGGGTTCTCTCCCATTGTAAATCATCCCAAAGTATCAATATGAATACTCCTCTCTCTACTTTTCTCTATATTGTTCTTGTTCTTATATTATTTCATAATACGTTATCAGCACGAGTCTCTAACCAATTAAATTTGATTTCTTCCTTCTTCCAGAATTTCTATACGGAAAAATATGTCGCGTTCTCCGGCATCAAATTGGCCGCCGGAGTTGACCAAAGTTGCCGGAATTTGTTGCCGCTTCCCGATGAACTATTTTCTGGCTTGTGCATGGATGGGACGGACAATCCGCCAATGGTCCATGCTGGATTATTACATCTTTTCCAATCTGTTTACGCAAACAATTTCTTCCTTAATCTGATTAAAATTCAGTATTTAAGGTAAGTATTTTACTTTTCTCTTTCAAATTCTTGAAATTCTACGATTTGATTTCATATACAAACAAAGACAACAAAGTTTGATTATAACTCTAATGAAGTTTGTAAGAAATTACACTCACATGAAGTGGTAAAATTTCTATGCCTTGCCATGATCAAATTCATGTATGATTGTGGGCAAAGAATTAAAAAAATCCGTCCAATTGAATTTGCTCCATTCCCTTTAGAGAATGTGGTAGCAGTATGTGATAAGTCTGAAAGAAGGCAAAATTATTACCATGAAGGCATCAATGAATGTGGACGTGGCAATAGACGGAATTATAATCGTCATCATTGTGAATAATGAGAATAATAAAGATTCTCAAAATAATCTCTCACTTTATGAAAGTAATATTTAACATGAGATTATATATATGGCACATACAGATGATTATGATCCATTCCCTGAAGTGAATGTGATAATTGTAATAAAGCCCGTAAGTATGAACACGCTCTTGATGTAATTTTGTTTTATGTCTGACATTATGAAAAGAAAGTTCGTTGCCCTTGAAATTTCGGGCAAGAACTATATGACATGGGTGTTGGATGCTGAAATCCATTTGGATGCAATGGGTCTTGGAGACGCCATTAAAGACAGAAATAATGCATCCACCCAAGACTATGCTAAGGCCTTGATTTTCTTGCGCCATCACCTTGATGAAGGTTTGAAACTGTGCTAAGGCCTTGATTTTCTTGCGCCATCACCTTGATGAAGGTTTGAAACTGTGCTAAGGCCTTGATTTTCTTGCGCCATCACCTTGATGAAGGTTTGAAAATTGAATATATCACAGTCAAAGATCCACCTATCTTGTGGAATGGCTTAAGGAGAGATATGACAACCTGAAGTTGGTCACTCTGCCACAAGCACGAGCGATGAGAATCCAAAAGCAAATAGTTCATAAACTATATATTATAGTTGCGGTGGAAAAGGGCACTGGGCGAAAATTTGCCATGTACCAAGACATTTGGTTGAGCTTTATCAAGCATCTCTAAAAGGTAAATGCCCTGAAACCAATTCTGTCTCTGACGACAATTTTGACATCACCCACTTGGATGTGGCAGACTTCCTTGAGCACCCTGAGGGGAAAATAGACCACTTAATTGGTGATGGATCTGTGATGAAGGAAGATGGAATTGTTTGATTTTATTTTACTTATTTGTATTAGTTAGTGAATAAACTAATAGTCATTAGTATCAGCTCGTATTAGTTAGCTTATGATATATGTTAGTATTAGTTCTTTAGAATGTTTCAATATGCTTAAATTTCAAAGATATTTTTATTTTCCAGTAGAGTTAATCGACTAACCTAACAGTTAGTCGATTATCTAATATTTCGCATTAAAACTGGATTTTTCCGCAAGGCAAGATAGTCGACTATCTGATTTAGATAGTCGACTAACCTGATGACTGTTTACTAAGATAGTCGACTATCAGATTTAGATAGTCGACTAACCTGATGACTGTTTACTAAGTTAGTCGACTATCAACTTAGTTAGTCGACTAACTAATATTTCGCATTAAAACTGGACTTTTCCGCAAGGCAAGATAGTCGACTATCTGAATTTAGGTAGTCGACTAACCTAATGACTGCTTCCCAAGATAGTCGACTATCAACTAAGTTAGTCGAATAACTTCAACAGATTTTGAAAAAAATTGTTTAATTATGAAGCAACGGATTAAATTTGTTTATTCTCATGTTCGTATATCTCTTTTGATTAATTGATTCATGTACCACACATACGATATTCAAAGAGAAGAAATATTACTCTCATTTAAGTATGTGTAAGGCAGATGTTACTACAATTTCTGGTAGTAGTAAATTGATTAAAGGCTCCGGAAGAGCAACTATAACTCTGCCTAAAGGAACAACATTTTAGAGAATGCAATGTTCTCCTCCAAGTCTAAAAGGAACTTGTTGAGTTTTAAAGATATCATTCAAAATGGATATCATATTGAGACAATAGATGAGAATAATCTTGAATTCCTTATTTACTCATGAAAACGAGGCTGCCCACTTCGGTTTGGGGTCACGCCATTTTGCATGCAGCAATGCTAGTTCGTCTCAGAACGACGAATTATCACAAATATTCCCCGTTGCAATGAGTTTTGGGTCATGAACCTAATATATCCCACTTAAAATTTTTTGGATGTGCAGTATATGTGCCTGTAGCACTGCCATATTGCACCAAAATGGGTCTGCAAAGAAGGTTAGGAATATATGTTGAGTTTGAATCGCCCTCCATTATTCGCTACCTCGAAACATTGACAGGGGATTTGTTCACTGCACGATTTGCAAACTGTCAATTCGATGAGACACTTTTCCCAAATTTAGGGGGAGAAGTTGGTGAAACCAAACGGGAAATTTTGTGGAAAAATGCATCATTATCTCATCTTGATCCACATACCTCTATTTGTGAAAAAGAGGTGCAAAATATTATCCATTTGCAAAGAATAGCAAATCGAATGCCAGACGCATTTACGTATTTGAAAAGGATAACAAAATCACATATCCCCGCAGTGAATGTGACAACATCTGATTCACGAATACATATTCATTATTGGAAGAATATGAACATGAAATTGGTATTGAATATACCACACTCACCCCTAGAAGGAGGTTTGAGATGATATATGAAAATAATGTTATTGTTATGGCATGAATAGTCATTGGTCACGTACCTATTGTACGCCAAAATAATTTGTCAATGTGATTATCAAAGGACAATAATAATGCAAGAAACATATCTTGCATATAATTTTGACATGACCATAATGGTATAACTTTCTCTTTAAAAGAGATATTCACCACATGGATGTTGATGAATTTTTGGTAGTACAAAATTAATTGAGAGCTCTAGAAGAGCCAATTATTACTATGTTGGAGAAACACAATTGATTACCAATAAGGTATTGTGTTGTAGTAAGTCTCAAAGAAACTTATTCTATTTCCAAAGTATATGCGAAAGCGATTGATTATATTGAGACTATAAATAAAGGAAAGATTTGATATCTTCTATTACTACAACTTGTAGTGGGATAATCTGTATGTGAAAAACTACCCGCTTTATTCTCCAGTTTGTACTACACAAACAAAAGAATGCCACAATAAAGTGGATATTTATTGGTATAAAAACCCATACCATAATAAACTTGAAGTTTATTGATAATTGCACATGTCATGGTGTAAATTTGAAGTTTATCAATATTGATAATTTATTCAGTTAGCATTCGGGTTAGCCATCTCATTTTAAGTATGATGTGCAGTAATAGAGAATTCACATGGGTAAATATTAATGAACTAGAAAGTTCTTTACGAATTCTCTTGTATTACTTGTTCTCATTAATTAATTGACCAACTAAAGAGTTCGGGTTGAATCTCATAAATTCTGGAAATATCAAAGGTGAATATGGGCTCATTCACCTGCCATGTATACCACATATGATGCATCTACGATATGGTTACATGTGCGATTGTTATTAACCCGCAGCCTGGCCGGTGCTTGCGAGGTAAATTGCTCAATAATATAACTTCGAGCATAATTTTCAGATTTTCTATTCAAGATAGTTCATCATGATAAGTTGGTTTATATCATAGTTGGTTTAGCAAGATAATTATTGAGTGCCTCCACTTAATAGCTAAACTGTTTCTTATGAGAACAAAGTTATATATATCAGTTTAATATACGCTGTATACGAGAGTATATTCTCCCCTCACAAGTGATTCAGGGTCAGGAACCAAATAATTTCATCTTATTATTATTGATGTGCGGTGTATATTTTCATTAACACCATAATGCACAAAGATGGACTCTCAAAGTTGAGGAAACAAGTTAGCTTTTCTAACATGAGGGGGAGACATGATAAACACTTGAGAAAAGGTTACATGGGATGAATTATCATTTGTATATATAGATCCTCGAATATCATAATATGAACCTGAAGTTCATAAAAGGATAATTCAATTGCAACATATTTCAAAGCATGCTATACGCATTTGCTGACCCAAAGAAAGTAACTATATTCTCACTGCAAATGCTCATATTAAGTCCCAGAAGGACAAAGTCTTTGATACGCGTAAAGCGTATAGACAAATTGGTTTCAAAATAATTTAATAAAGAAGATGAGCAAATGATCAAAGTGATCATAATGGGGAGGCAAGTGATCTAGAAGATCATATGACATAACACTTCATAAAATCTCATGAGAGATTCAGGTACCTGAATATATGAATAAAGAGATTTCCATGTTATGTCTTTATGAAAATTTACTGGAACCGATATAAAATGTTCGTCGACGTCATCTATGATAGCGCTAAATATCGATGAGGATCTTATGTTTGTCGAATACAAACAAAAATATTGGCTAAATGGAAGAGATACAATTCAAGCAGAATTGATTCCATATGAAAGACATGTAGTTTTGGACATGTAGTTCAAATACTTGAAAGTATAAAGTCAATGATTGAAGTTGCTTGAAGCATATACAGATCTTGGTCCTGAAGTACCACATCCTAAGTGCAACTTGTGTACATATGTATCTAGCTATAACTATAAGCATGATGGCATCGAGAATACCTCTATGGAGATATTGAAGAGTCATTCCACGACATTAAATGAAGATGTTCATATCTATCAAGAATGATAATTTCAAGGTGCGGAATATTTATTCAAATCAATATGGCTGATTTATTTATCAAATCTCTACAAAAGATCGTTTTGAAGATGGTGCACAAGATTGGAATGCAAATGCTCAAGGATGTGAATTGATGCTCTTTTCAGGGGGAGTTAATGCGCGTTGCACTCTTTTTCCCCTACATGGTTTTGTCCCACTGGGTTTTCCTTGCAAGGTTTTTAACGAGGCAACTAATAGGCGCATATTCAAACATGTGTACTCTTTTTCCTTTTCTTTAATTTTTTCCCATTGGATTTTGTTTTAGTTAAGGTTTTAACGAGGCACATTATTGAATAGACATTCAAGGGGGAGTGTTATAAATAGAACTCTAATTAGAGTGAATGTCTATCTTATAGAAGAGTCTTACTTTGAGGCTAAGTCTTTTATCTTCCTATAAATAAAAGGGTTCTCTCCCATTGTAAATCATCCCAAAGTATCAATAAGAATACTCCTCTCTCTACTTTTCCCTATATTGTTCTTGTTCTTATATTATTTCATAATAAAATACTTAATTATAAATTCTTATATTTAACAAAAGAAAACTATCAATCAAACTAGAATGTAAAGGCAACGAATTAGATTATTATAAAAACAAAGAACTAAACTAAAAATTCAAATGATTAATATGTACTTTAAAATTTTAGAAACTTTATATAAAAATATACATATATATAGGTGCAATAATATATTTAAATAATTACTTTTATCGTCAGTTTGGTTTGTTTTTTTTTTATTTTTTTTTATTAAAACCAAAACCAAGCCAAATTTGATCGGTTTTTAAAATTCAAAACTAAAACCAAACCAAACCTAAAAAGTGTCGTTTTTTTGTCTATTTGGTTCGATTTTTTGGATTTTTATGAACATCCCTACTAGGGACTACATCATTCCAGGAACCAGAACAAGCAGAACTTTCTCAACTATTGGAGCTGCTACGAGTTTTTGTATATAACACAGGAATCATCCCAGAGATCCTGGTAATTATTGAGAATAGTTGATGTAGTACCATTATAATTAAAAATGTAGTTGTAGCTGAGTTAGTTAACTAGGCAGCTGAGTTAGTTAACCGAGTAGTTAGGTTGTAGTTAGTGGGGTAGTTGAGTTAGTTCTGGTAGTTAGCAAACACTTTTTATTTTCTTCTTTTCTTACACATGTATATATAATGTCTTGGACATGAGATAATCAAGTTAGTTCTTCATTTCCCAAATTCTCTTATTTACAGATTGTTCTATGAGAACTCTTCCTAACTCATCAATAGAGGTTCATGATAATTGACCTCCAATTTAGACATGGTATATCAGAGCTCAGCTCTTAATATCCGATCTGATTTTGATTTGCATCTTATTTTTCCTCACTCATCGTTCTCACATTTTTCAACTGATTCATTTCCTCTTCTGTTGATTCACGAGATCTCAATCAATTTCTTCTCCAATTTTATTTCCTCTACATCATCTCATGGCTAGAGACATAGAAACACAAGGTACCACTGCAGTTCTGGATTCAACTAATCCACTACACATGCATCCATCGGAGAGTGCCGGAACAATTTTGGTACCAGTAGCATTTGACAGCACCGGATACAGATCCTGGAGAAAAGGTGTCCTTAGAGCTCTTTTTGTGAAGAACAAGGTCAGATTTATCACCGAAAAGTGTAAGAAACCTTATGCCGGAGAGGCGAGCTATGACCAATGGGAGAGGTGAGATAACATGGTGACGTCATGGATTATTAACTCGCTCTCAAAGGACTTGGCTGATGGCTTGCAATATGTGAGTGACGCAAAGGAACTATGGCAAGAGCTCGAAGACAGGTATGATCAGACAAACGGAGCGAAACTCTATCAGTTACAAAAAGAAATTAATGACCTAAATCAAGAAAACCTAGACATAACTGGATACTATACTAAAATGAAAAAGTATGGGAGGATCTTAACACCTTGAATGCACATGCTCAGTGTGGATGCCAGTGCATATGTGGTGTCAAGGAAAATATGTATAAAGCATAACAAGATCGAAGGTTAATCCAATTTCTAATGGGGCTCAATGAGGTTTACACAGTTCTCAGGGGAAGTATCCTAATGATGAACCATTTGCCTAGTATTGCACTGGCATTTTCCATTCTTATCCAAGAGGAAAAGCAGTAGGCCAAACAATCGCCTAATCACGGAGTCCACTTCTTTGAATGTCGATGAACCAGGAAATAACATATTTAGGACTTATTATAACCCACAGCGCAACACTGCAGGACAAAACACTTATAGACCTATATTTCAACCAAATAGGTCCAAGTTGTTCTGTGATTACTATAAGAAGAAGGGACATACCAAAGAAAAATGCTATAAGTTGCATGGGTTTCCACAACACTTCAAGTTAACAAGGGGCAGAAATGTTGGATCTGCTGCAAATGTACATGGTCAGTGTGAGGAAATACAAGCATGCAATAATGAAGATGATGAGTGCAAAAATCAATATCAAAACCTTCAGAACCTGACAAGTGAACAGTACAACCAGTTGCTGAACTTGCTGGATAACTTCAAAGTCAATAGTGCAACAGAGAATCCAAACATGATAACAAGTGTAGTTGTTAACTTTGCAGGTATTCTAGCTTGTTATACTTATAAAGAGATAACTGAAACAACTATGTGCAAATGTTCAAGTTCAATTGCTGATTTATGGATTTTAGATAGTGGAGCTACAAACCATACGACATATAAAAATCTTTCATCGCTAATATTAGAACCTTACATGATCCCTTCCTTGTTACCTTTCCTAATAGATATAAGGTGAAAGTGACTGAAATTAGCGATGCTTTACTCAGTCCTAAGCTAACTTTAGTTAGAGTCTTATATGTATTTAGTTTCAAATACGACCTTATCTCAATTTATTATTTAACAATACATCTTGATTGCATGGTTAACTTAAATAATTACCTTTGTCTGATGTAGGCCCCTTCAATAAAGAGGCCTATCAAGATTGGTAAGGCAAGAAGTGGTTTGTACTTCCTTTGTTCAAAATATCATAGTTGTTCAAACTTGAGTACATATGTTGTTTCTAGTCAATCTCATTCCTGTATTTCCATTCCTGGAAAGAATGCTAGTAGTAATATTCTTGTAGTAAGAAGGATCACATTCAACCATCACACCTTTATTATCAACTGTAAATAATATCCATTCATGCAATAAAACTGATCTTTTTAGTTCAATTTCCCCTTTTGTTTGTTCTGCATCCTCTGGAAACAATATTGATTATTTGTGGCATAATAGGCTAGGACATGTACCTTTTGTAAAAATGAGGAAAATACCTACTCTACCAGTCAAGTTTGCCCCCAAACAGCCCTTGTTCCATTTGTCCAATGGCCAGATAGACTAGATTACCCTGAAAGGACCACCTCATGCACTAAGATATTTGAATTGCTACATGTGGACTTGTGGGGACCCTATCACACACCAACACACAACAATTACAAATATTTTCTTACCATGAACGACGATTTCAGTAGATCAACCTGGACTCATCTCCTAAGCTACAAAAGCAACACCTTCCATGCCATTGAAGGCTTTTTATCCCTGATTGAAAATCAGTTTGACACCTCTGTTAAGATCATCAGATCTGATAATGGTCTAGAATTTGTCAACAATGAAAATATGACATTCTTTCAGGAAAAGGGAATCATTCATCAGAAAACTTGTCCATACACACCACAACAGAATAGTGTGGTGGAAAGAAAGTACAAGTATTTACTTAAGACAGCAAGAGCACTCCTTTACCAGTCTAATCTACCCATTAAGTATTGAGGAGAATGCATCCTAACAGCTACCTTCATAATAAACAGATCTCAACAATAAAATCCCCTATGAACTCCTATACAATAAGAAGCACAAGTACTCACAACTCAAGAGTTTTTGGTGTTTATTCTACCCATGTTCACAGAAAACCCACAGAGATAAGTTTGAGCCAAGAGTCACTCCCATGTGTTTGTAGGTTATCCATTTGACACTAAGGGTTACATGGTCCTAGATTTAGCCACAAAGAAAATATGTATATCCAGAGATGTAGTATTTCATGAGAGCATTTTTCCCTTTAAAATTTCTTTTGAACATTCTAGTTTTTCCTCAATATTACATTTATTAAGTTCCAGTTCACCCAACTGCCATTCTACTTCTAGGGACTAAGATGTTTATGGACTGCATGAAAAGGATGTACCAATTTGTGTCAATGATGAACCTGCAACTAATACTACTCTCACTCATCCACTTAGTTCACCATTGGCCTCACCTAAATCACCTAGCTCAACAACACCTAACAAGTGCAACAATCCTACTCTCCAACAACAATCTACATGGACACATAATACCAGCCCTCCAATTACTGAACCTAATAATCTGCAAATGAATCCTTCAAATCTCAGAAGGTCAGGCAGAACACATACTACCCCTGTACACCTTAAGGACTATGTATATTCCTTACCAACTGTACAGTCCCAGAACACAGAACCTGATCTTCATTCCAGTATTACATCCTTCAATGCAATCTGCAATAACAATCACCATGTATCATTTAATGTTTTGCAACTTGAAAGTCAATAATTAATTAGAAACATTTCGCATAATTGTGAGCCATCCTCTTATGAGGAAGCAACTATGAATCCTTCTTGGCAAATGGCAGTGACAAGGAATTTGAGGCATCATATGTTAACCATACTTGCGATCTAGTTGATTTACCTGCAGGAAAGAAGACTATAGGGTGCAATTGGGTATACAAGATCAAACATAAGGCAGATGGAAGTGTGGACAGGTTCAAAGCAAGGCTGGTAGTAAAGGTATACACACAAGAATCAGGGATTGACTACACAGAAACATTCTCACTAGTGGTAAAGATGACCCAAGTTAGAACTCTAATCAGCATTGCAGTAAAAAAAAAGAGGATGGAATCTCTATCAATTAGATGTCAACAATGCATTTCTACATGGAGACCTGCATGAAGAGGTGTATATGGAGGTTTCTCAAGGCTTAATGGTACCTACTGGGAATCTAGCATGTAGAATTAGTAAGTCACTGTATGGTTTGAAACAAGCTAGCAGACAATGGTATGATAAACTAACAGAATCATTGCATTCCGGGGGTTTCAAGCACTCATACAGTGATTACTCATTATTCTACAAAAAGCAAGGAAATTCAGTAGTCTTTGTAGCTGTTTATGTAGATGATGCAATTCTGACTGGTACAAATATGGAGGAGATTACAAGACTGAAGATCTTCCTACACAATCAATTTAGGATAAAGGACCTTGGGAAACTACACTACTTCTTAGGATTAGAGATGCTATACAAGAATGATGGAGTGATAATCTGCCAGAGGATGTTCACCATGGATATTCTAAGAGAGTATGATTGTTTGACATACTCCCATGTTAGTTCCCCTCTTGATTCTACTGTAAAATTGAGCAAGGATGAAGGAACTTTCTTTCCTGATCCAGGATACTACAGGAAACTTGTTGGGAAGCTGAATTTCTTGACAAACACAAGACTGGACATAGCCTATAGTGTCCAGCATCTGAGCCAATTCATGCAAACACCAAGGGGTCTCATCTCAAAGTAGTTTTTCATGTGCTTAGATACCTGAAGAAAGACCCCACCTTGGGTATTTTTATGTCAAATGATCCCAGATGCAATGTAAGTGCTTATTGTGATTCAGATTGGGCAGCTTGCCTTGATTCAAGAAAATCTGTGAATGGGTATATTGTGCTACTTGGAGACAGTCCTGTCAGTTGGAAATCAAAGAAACAAACTACTGTCTCATTGTCCTCTGCTAAGGCAGAGTATAGGTCAATCAGAAACGTTGTGGGAGAATTAGTTTGGATAAAGAGACTGCTTGAAGAATTGACAGTCGTATGTGCAGACCCCATAACTGTATTTTGCGAAAATCAAGCTGTTGTTCATATTGCAAGAAACCCTGTGTTTCATGAGAGGACAAAACATATAGAGGTAGATTGTCACTTTGTCCAGGATAAGATACAAGAAGGGCTAATTGAACTGCAACATGTTTCCACATCTGCTCAATTGGTTGACATCCTCACAAAGGCTCTCACATGAGTGAAGCACTCCGATCTTCTCAGCAAGTTGGCAGTGACTCCCTCACTCCAACTTGGGGGGGGGGGGGTATTGAGAATAGTTGATGCAATACCATTATATTATAAATATGTAGTTGTAGTTGAGTTAGTTAACTAGGCAGCTGAGCTAGTTAACCGAGTAGTTAGGTTGAAGTTAGTGGGGTAGTTGAGTTAGTTCTGGTAGTTAGCTAATTATTTTCTTCTTTTCTTACACATGTATATATAATGTCTTGGACATGAGATAATCAAGTTCATTCTTCATTTCCCAAATTCTCTTATTTCCAGAATGTTCTATGAGAACTCTTCCTAGCTCATCGGTGGAGGTTCATGGATAATTAACCTCCAATTTCGACAGTAATTAGCGTGATGGCCATAGTTTGATCAATGCGGTACTGAAATGCAAGATGGCATTGCAGTATATCCTCCTTCGTGTTAGCTGCCAGATCCCTATCTAAACTACCCCTTGTCCCCAAAAACCCTCTAAACTGTATCCTCATTCGTATCCGCACTATTCATAATCCCCAAAAACCCTCTGAACTATATCCTCATTCATATCCACTACTTATGTAGCACATTGTGTGTAATAACTCGTGAAAGAGCGCGTGAAGGCTAGAAAAATCCATCAAAATAGCCCACAAGACAGTGTCTAATTGCTAATTAGCCCTTTTTAAAAAAGAATATTTTTTATTATTATTATTTTTCTCATTTTCATTATATTTCACCCTCCCTCCACATTTTCCACCTTTATTCTCTATTTTCACCTTTCTCTTCCATTTATCCATCCGGTTCCATATGAAATTCTCCCTTTCTTGTTATTGAATTTCTCTTCAAGCTTCTGAAATGCATTTGGAGAAGAACAAGATGTATGAGAACAACGGAGTTTTCATAATGCAAGGGACATAACCTACATAAAAACCCTCAGTATATTATTGGGTGGGGGGAGGGGGGAGGATGAAGGTCACAACGATGAGAGAAAGAGAAGCCATTATTCGAAAGATAAGAGAGAGAGAAGGGGATTTTACTGAATGCTTTTTGCCTCAGATTTCCTATATTTTTTAATCGGGTGAATAATATTTACCCATTTAATAAATTGGGGTTAATATTTAAAATATGTAATTCAGTTATTTTTTTATTAGGCTAATTAATAACCATGTGGAGTGCCACATGGCACATTTCTTACAAATTTGTGAGCGTATCATGCATACCATTAAAAAGGCGACATGAGGTTTTTAATATGAAGGAGGATACAATGATATGCGATAGTTTAAGGAGAAAACTGACAAAAAAGAGATAGTTTAGGCGGGCTTACAGATAATTACTTTCTTTTTTTGTAAAGGGTACACACATTCTACACTAGCACAACTTTAATCAGCTTAGAAGCTGGTCTTGACTGAAGATATCAGTTGACCCGTGAAACAAAATAACAAAGTTTCCGTTTTTCAGAACAATGACAGTCTAAGGTTGAAAGACTTGGCTCTTGATTATCGTATCACAATCCTAACTACAAGACTCCTTTTTATCACAAGAATTGGTTTTCATCACCCATACTCATATTTGGAAAAAGGTAATTTTCCTGGAAACAGAGCAATAACATCAATTAGTAAACTCTAAGAAGAGTATCTTATATGTAATAAAAAAATGCAGTAATGAAAAAATGGAGAGCTTAGACTCCAAGAACATGATTCTTGAATAAGAACATGCAGCGGGCACTGATGACCTATTTTACAACAGCCGTCCATAAAGACCAAGAAATATTTTACTATCCTAAACTAATTAAATAAGAACAGTTTGTAAAAGGCGACTAGAGTTGGTGCTTTTCCTCCAGGAAGCTTTCTAAACCCTTCCATCAATGAACTTCAGTGTTTGTATATACAAAAAAAGTTATTTCAACAAATAGAATGGTCTACTACAGATGAAGAGATCAATTTTATGATGCTATTAAAAAATACAAAATGCATCAAACTTCATGGTTGATCTTATTTGACTATAGCGACATTATTACTCAATCTCCTTATGAGTGCAACCAACATCATGACATAAAGAATTTTAGCTTACTTTAAGATCTGTAGTTCAGAAAACTGGTCACCAAAAGATTACTTTGTGCTAAATAACACCACAACCCCCCCCCCCCAAACCCCCCACCACCACCCAAGGAAATGAGAGAAAGTAGAAAAATGCTACAATGTAGCCTCCTGATATAACCCACTGTAAATCCTAGAGGGTTGAAAAGTAATTTCTAAATACTCCCCAGAATGCTTGTCAACCGCTCCTTTTGTTAATTTTTAACCAAGAATAATTTTCCAAATACAACTCAATCTTGACATGTAGCAACTCAGTTAAATAGGCATACCTCACCCATAATTCATAATCTGATTACAAACTAGACAACAATAGATAGTGTGTTGAGTATGAGAAGAACACTCAGATATTGAGTTGCATAAGTAAGACCAAGTAGCCGGCCCTTCAATGGACTCTCAGAAATAATTGTCCAAATACACACATCAATCTCAAAATGTAGCAACAAAGTTAAATAAGCATACCTCACGCAAGAATCATCATCCAGATACAAACTTTACAACAATACAAAGTGTGTTAAGGAGTATGAGAAGAACTCTCAGATATTGAGTTGCATAAATAAGACCAAGTAGCTGGCCCTTGAATGAATTTCTTCTGATCCCTGAATATTCCTGGAAGCTCCATCTTCTTGTAGCAAGGAAACGATCTTCGTTCAATATCACAAGTGCATTTGCAAGAAGTAAGCAGCCCTCGAGCAATGTCCACAAGCCCATGGCCTGAATTATATTGTAATATTATATCAGTATCTCCATTCACAAGAATCTGTTCTCATATCTCACTTATTTGTAAAATCTTTCTAAATCAGCTAAATTGTGTTTAGAATTACCCAACAACGCAACTTAGAAGGTTAATAAAATGTAAATAAATAAAGCAATTGCGTGAATACACAGCTATTAAACACTAGAGGAACAATGGAAGCAGTTACTAATAACTTTTCATATATGATATATCAAATTGTGCAAGCACAGAAATTGGTATTACTGGAAACGCGGTGGCCCTAAAAAGAGTGAAATAAATACGGAGAAATTCTTTTTACTTTTTATTTTCATGACAGTGGAGTTCGGGCCAATTTGTGCGCACCTCAATTATTCCTCTGAATAACCTCTAGTAGAGACTGGTACGATTCAATTCAACATCTTTGTTCATTCGGGTTTGATATCCCAACGAACGTACCATATAACTCAACCAACAAGACTTCACTGATGGAAAGAAATCACCTAGTTTTTTCTTGCCTACAATTAGATTTGAACAGAGCTCATAAGTCATTTGAAGAATTCATTTGAAGCATAAGTCACAACTAAGGCTGTAATTTTCGCGGTTCCAAACCGGAACCGCGGCCCTTCCGATTTCGGCGGTTCCGGTTCTACCGGTTCCTGGGAACCGTGGCGGGGCGGTTCTACCCGTTGGAACCGCCAGAACCGGACCCGTCAGAACCGGAACCCGCTCGCAGTTCTGGACCGGTTCTGGCGGTTCCAAACGGTTCTGCCGGTTCCCAACAGACATTTTTCAAAAAAAAAAAAAAAAAATTTAAAATATTTCCAAACGGCTCTTTGCAAAAAGTAGCCGTTTGGAAGTTTAAAAAATAGCTATTATGCCCCAAACTTTAATTTAACCCCAAACTTTATATAATTACACTATTTCCCATTTCTCAACTATAAATACCCCCTCATTCTTTCATTATTATTCAATATCTCTCAATCTCTCTTTCAATCTTTCTAGTGCAAGTGCTTAATTTATTGTTGCAAATTCGTGAAAAATTGTGAAGTTGTTGAATTGAAGTTTTCAAGTGTTCAAGTTCAACGATTTTCAATTTTCAAGAAGTTGTTCGTCAATCCGGTAAACTCGTTTCAACTCTTACGTGCTAATAGTATTTTTTTGTGTTGTTAGTTTGCTTAATTATAATTATTATGGCATTTTTGTTGAAAAAAATATTCGGTAAAGGAAAAACTAAAACCGGTGAAAGTAGTGGCCAAAATACTACCCCTCCCCCGGCTCCCGGACCTAGAAGATAAGCAAGTTGAAAGTAGTAGCCAACCTAGAAATCCTAATGAACCCTTCGGAATCCTTGATAGTGATCACCCTTGTTTTCAATTTAGCGATATTGATTTTCTACATGATGTAGCAGTTGGTGGTAGAATAGACGATGATATTACGAATGCTCTTTATCCTAATGCACGTATCTTAGAGGGAAATGAGGATGATGATGATGATGAAACCCAAGCTCCAGTAGATTTAGATGATACACCTACTAGTCCTGCTTATAACTTAGGCGATGAACCGGCACACCTACCCGTACAAACTCCCACTTTTAGTAGACAACCTCCTAAACGTACAGAAACATCATTAGTTTGGCAATTTTTTATTCAACTAAGAGAACAAAATAAGGCTAAGTGTAAATCTTGTGGGAAATTACTTGTTCATAGGTATACTGGAGATCGTAGCGGCACGGGTATAAGATTATACCCTAGCGATAAGGCTAGATATTTGCAATTGAAAGCGCAACAAGAGGGGAGGACAAGTGCTGATTCTACGGTTAACCTAAGTACTGGTTCAAATCTAGTTCAACCAGGAATAAACACAGTCACCGGAGGTATATTATATTACGATCCAAATAAGGATCGTGAAGAATTAGCGAAAATGATTACTGTTATGTGTTTGCCTTATTCTTTTGCTCCAAATCCTGCATGGATTCATTATATTAGAAGAGTATTTAATCCTACATATAAAGGTTGGCCTCGCGCAACAGTTAAGGCCGATATTTATAAATACAAGCATGAATATGAACAATACTTGCGCTATTTATTTACCCATATAACTAATCGTATGCCTATTACAACTGATATTGGTAGAAGTAATAATAATTATGATTATCTAACCGTAACCAGTCATTGGATATACGAAGACTGGACAATGCAAAAACGCATAATTGCATATAGGATAATTAATTCACGGCACACGGGTAGGTTTATAGCTAACACTGTTTCAGATGTATGCAGATATTTTTGCTTTAGTGATAAAATAATGTCAATTTCTATGGATGACGCTTCTAGCAACACTAGTGCAATAGGTATGCTAACAAGAACACTTAATCCTGCTTTTACTAATATTTTCCATGTTAGATGTATTTGTCATATTTATCATTTAATTGTTGGTGATGGTATGAGAATATTAAACTTAGAAATTGAAAAGGTTAAAATGACTCTTAATTGGCTATTTTATTCAAACCGTAGAAGTAGGCTTAGAGAATATTTTAAAAAGTGTGACGAATATGGCCTTAGAGAAAGAAAGGTTTCTAAACCTTGCCCGACTAGGTGGAATTACATGTACGAAAGTTTAGTAGTAGCGTATGAATATAGAAACCCAATTAACGCAACGTATAATTCTCGGGATTGTGGTGAGGAAGATGATGAAATGCTAACTACACAAGATTGGACTAACGTTAAAATTCTTTTAGATTTTTGTGAACATTTTCATGTGGCTACAAATGCTTTTTCTGGCCAATATTATTCAACTATTTCTAACTGTTTAGTTTATATTGCCGCACTTGCTAATTTGTTTGTTGATTTTAGCGAGGGAGGGGACATTTATGAACTTGCAATAACTGAAATGAAAAGAAGTTTAAAAAATATTTTTTCCAATCCCTCATATTTTTGGTGTGTCTCCTATGTTAAATCTAACTATGAAATTAGGAGGTCCTCACTTTTGGTATTCTACTATTTATCAATCTTTATATCTTTCAGAAGTAGAAATTGCTACACTAGCTGCTGCAAAAGCATCAATCAAAGTTAATGCTCAAACTGTTTATAATACTTATAAATAGGCGTTAGAGCATGCTAGGCCTAATATTCCAACCCCTACTTCGTCTACATAACAATCGTCTAGAAGAGTTGCTGGCTTAACAGCTCTTAAATCGTGGACGGAGTTCAGGGGTACTCAAGGTGATAATTTAGATGAAATTTCCCATCTAAATGAGCTTCAAGTTTATTTGTCACAGGGACTAGAGAAGGAGAATCCAGACGGCTCTTTCGACCTTTTGGAATGGTGGAAGACAAGGGAAAAGCATTTTCCCGTTCTTGCAAGGATGGCTCGGGATGTTCTGTCGATTCAAGCGTCAACTGTTGCATCGGAGAGCGCTTTTAGTCAAGCAAGACTAGAAATAGGTGATCATAGAGCGTCGATGCGGGACAGCTTGGAAAAATCAGTGCTTTTTTGAGATTGGATCCGCGCAGAAAGAAGGAACTTTGGCCTAGCAGAATCACAACCAGAAATAGATGAGGCGTATGAAGAAATGATAGCAGAACTTTCTCAGGAAGCAACTTCACCCGGAAGTGGTGATGAACAAGCTTTATTTCCACCACCGCCAACACAACCTCCTCCAAACCTTGAAGGTTTTATGAGATTTGTTAGAAATAATGCATAAATTATGATGTAACTTGTACATTGGCATGTCTTCTTTTAGTTTTTTTTTTCTTTTAATAGTAGTATTAGTACCATGTTGTGCTCATTCCATTGGGGGAAGGAAGACTAAGAAAGATATGCCATTTTGGTCAATAAATTTGCTCTTTATCATATCCTTGAATATCTTTTGTCCCAATATTTCTTTGTCTTTACTTCTATATCAATCCTTGAATATTTATATAACATACAATATATAACATACAACACAATATACTAATGACAACATTCTTTTATCAATATATACTACTTATATACAATTTATACTAATTACTAACTACAACACAATATACACTACTTATATACAATATATACTACTTAAATACAATATATACTACTTATATACAAAATATACACTACTTATACACAATATATTCTAATTACCAAACACAATATATACTATACTAAAAACATAGTACACCATATAAAATATATTCTACAATATACTAATGACTACTATACAAGATATTGATTTAAAAAAAAAAAATTCAGAACCGCCGGGAACCGCCAGAACCGCCGGAACCAGAACCGCCAGAACCGGAACCGGATGGTACCCGGAACCTTCACGGGCCGGTTCCACCTTCATAACCGCCAGAACCGCCAGAACTAGAACCGCCAGAACCGGAACCGCAGAACCAAATAGACTCAGAACCGGAACCGGATACACTCTTAGTCACAACCCCAAGTCCATGAAGGATAAGGATAAAAATGAGCCCAAATACAAATTAGTCGAAAACGAGGACCTCGTTGTCAGGATTA
Source organism: Nicotiana benthamiana (assembly GCA_034376525.1). Classification (NCBI taxonomy): domain Eukaryota; kingdom Viridiplantae; phylum Streptophyta; class Magnoliopsida; order Solanales; family Solanaceae; genus Nicotiana; species Nicotiana benthamiana. The sequence goes on along the minus strand of CM067335.1, from coordinate 104,084,080 downwards.
TAATGTATTTTAATGATGAAAAGTTAATTAGTGTTGCTACTGAACACAAACCGTCTTTGCAGAATTCATTCGAAGCATAAGTCACAGCCTCAAGTCCATGAAGGAGAAGGATAAAAATGAGCCCAAATACATATTAGTCGAAAACGAGTACCCATTTTTCGGGCCGTAACATCATAAATTAAATACCCAGAGAAAAGGACTGCATAAATAAGCAACAAACATACAGTATAGTGGTAGAGAGATCTGGAACATATAACTAAGCATTAGGGGGGATAAAATGGTTTGTGGCAGGTACTTTGACGGAAGTAGCTAACAACTTTTATTTAGTGAAGACAAAAAAAGGAACTCATGATAGTTTGATAAACGTAATCTGCTGTTATAATCTGGTCTATTCAGGAAAGAAAGGAATTGCAAGTTTGTTCGAAGGCAATATCATCTCAAGGCTCAGTGAGAACCAAACATTTAAATCATTTAGGTATTTGGCGTAAAGTAGATTTAATAAATAACATAGAGATTCTTTCTGAATTGTATCAGCTCCCTTAGTTTTTGAATAATTGAATAGAATTGTAACACAGAGATTGTTTTTTCTGTACATAGTGCAACTGCTTCACGCCAAATGAGCAAAATTTACTTTCCTTAATACAAAATTTACTTGATACCAAATGAGCAAAATTTTGGTGCAGCTCAAGTAGGTAGCACACTAGCACCCCTCAAGCATCTTATATTTGATATAAAATGTTTAAAGCACATTATCATTTATAAAAAAAAAGAACTCCAATAAGAAATACATATATCTATCGTAATGTTCGCATATACATGGTGTCCATCAGAATATCAAACTGATGTGTATGTATATATAACAACATGTGAAATATATTATACCAAAATTGTTGCCTCCAAGGAATCATAGGGTAGAATTAGAAAGGGCAGCTCAGTGCACTAAGCTCTCTCTATATGCGGGGTTCGAGGAAAGGCCGGACCGCAAGGGTCTATTGTACACAGCCATACCCTGCATATCTGCAAGAGGTTGTTTCCACGGCTTAACCGTGACCTTCGTGACATTCAGGTAGCAACTTTACCAATTATGCCGAGACTCCATCTCTCATAAGAGTAGAATAAGCTGCATTATATTACGAATAGAGATATAAGTTAAGTAGTTAGTTAGGGTATTTAAGTAAACGATTAATTAGTTAGTTTTAGTAGTTAATATACAGTATTTGTACAGGACATTTCTTTTGATTTTGTTCAAGTTCAATAGAACAGTTACTTTCTCTCCCAATCTTCTCTCTCTTTCTTCGACTGCGTTCATAGCAAGCATATCAATGGATGCCTTTGACATGGTATCAGAGCGGGTGAAGAAGATTTGAGCTTGCATGTTCGTCAGGGAGTAGCGAAGGTTGAGGTTTCGGTCAAAAGAAATAAAACAGAGTCTCAAAGTTTTTTATCCAAAAATGGCCGAGAACAAGATCGATCATACCCATCCTCTGTTCGTGCACCCATCTAATACTCCAGGATCAGTGCTGGTTCAAATCCAACTCAAAGGATCTGAGAATTACGGTATATGGCGGAGATCGATGAAGATTGCACTTCAAGCTAAGCGAAAACTAGGGTTCGTTAATGGCAAGTATACCAAAGCTGATCTTCCTGAAGCTTTGCATGAGGACTGGGAGACTTGTAATGCCATAATTCTCTCGTGGATCATGAATACTGTGTCGCTGGACCTGCTCAGTGGGATTGTATATGCATCAAATGCTCGAGCTATGTGGGAGTATCTTCATGAGAGATTAGACAAGGTGAATCGCATGAGGATCTATCATCTTCATAGAGAAATCGCAACTATATCCCAAGGTACTGATTCTGTATCCACATATTTTACAAAATTGAAGGAGTTATAGGGGGAATTTGATGCAATCGTGCCACCTCCAAATTCTGTGAAGGACTATGTTGATCTCTTAAATCAACAAAGGTTGCTTCAATTTTTGGGAGGTTTGAATGACTCATATAGTCAGGCAAGACATCAATTTCTCATGAAATCTACATAAACTAGTCTAAATCAGGCATATGCCATGGTTATTGAGGATGAGACCCAAAAGGGAACCACAGGGCAAGGCTCTATAGGTCACAACTCACTAATGGATGGTAATGATATTACTGCACTCTGGAGTGCTAGAAGTTCTCGAATGCAGAAACATAAAAGGAACTTCAATGTAATTTGTGATTTTTGTAAGATGAAAGGACATAGCAAGGAAAATTGCTATTAGTTGGTTGGATATCCGCCATATTTTAAGGGGAGAAGAAAGTGTCTAATTCTACACACCTTGATAATCTTATACAATTAGGAAATCATAGCCAACAACAGGGAATGGGAAATATATCAGGAAGTGCTAAAACTACTGTTGAGTGCTTTAATGCAGGTTCCATAGGGCCATCAGGATACCTTGCAGGTACAGAAAGAGATACAAGAATGAATATGCAGATGCCAATGTCATTTACTGCTGAACAATATGATCAAATTCTGAAAATGCTACAAAAGGACAGCTCACAAGAATCAACAGTGAATGTAGCTAATGCAGCACGTATAATTGATTCTCCAATACTTGGAAATGTTGTCAGTGCAGATCATTCAAATGATAGTAATGCCAAGGATGATAAATGGATTGTAGATACAGGTGCAATAGACCACTTGGTGTCTAATAGTGATATGATCTCCAGGCCTAAAGAAAATTCTAGAAGCATATGAGGAAAAGTTCATTTACCAAATGGTGATAGCTTGGCTATATCGTGTGTAGGAAGCTCAGAACTAGATCAAGGGATAATATCCAATGTACTTTGCATACCAGGGTTTAAATATAATCTACTACCAGTGTTAAAATTGACAAGGGAACTAAATTGCTTCATGCAATTCTATCCTGATTTTTGCCTCATGCAGGACCTTTACACTGGGAAGGTAAAAGGGGCTGGCAGAAGGAATGGAGATCTTTACTACTGGCCTTGTAGTGATAGAGACAAAGCTCGAACAACAGCAGTGCTATGTGTGAACAATGAAGAAAAACTATGGCATAGAAGAATATGACATGTCCCACATAAGATCCTACAGCAGATGCATATCATAAAACGTAATAGATTACACAGTCACAATAATGTTTGTGCCATTTTCCCTCTGGCAAAACAAACAAGAGTTCCTTTTCCACAAAGTACTATTAGAGCTTCTAAGGTCTTTGATTTGGTGCATGGTGATTTGTGGGGGTCCTTATAGAACTCCAACATATGACGGAAATAGATTCTTCCTTACTTTGGTAGATGATCATAGTAGAATGGTATGGATTTTATTGCTCAAACTTAAAAGTGATGTATCTACAATCATAAAGGACTTCATGACTCTTGTGAAGACACAGTTTAATAGTACTATCAAAGTGATTAGAACAGACAATGGAACTAAGTTCTGTAATTCTCATCATGCTGAACTGTTTAGACATGCAGGTATAGTCCATCAAAGCTCATGTGTTTACACACCCCAACAAAATGGCGTGGTTGAACAAAAACACAGGCATATTCTTGAAGTTGCAAGGGCCATCAAGTTTCAGGAAAATATTCCTCTGAAGTTCTGGGGTTTCTTTGTACAAAATGCAGTGTACTTGATCAACAGGATATCATCCACATCATTGGTAGGTAAATCACCTTTTGAGATGTTCTATGGTAGACCACCCAAACTATAGCATCTGAGAGTTTTGGGGAGTCTTTGTTATGCCACAACTACAGATAGAGGTGATAAATTTGGAGCTAGAGCAGAACTTGCAGTCCATATGGGGTATTCTTCCACTCAAAAGCGTTATAAATTATATAGTCTTACTAACAAGCATTTCTTTGTTAGCAGGGATGTCTCTTTCAAGGAACACATATTTCCTTTTCATGCTACATTCTCAGTACAGAAGTGATGAGCAACTTCTTGGTGTAGATGATGCCTTTCTTGTTGATGTTGTTGATTCAGAGACTCTATCAACTCCTTCTGAGGCATCACCTGGTTCAGCCTCCCATTCCTACACCAACTTCTGCACCAGTAATGCCACCTCCAAATATGGATTCATTGAATACTGCACCAGCTGAGGGACTCAGAAAGTCCGCTAGGACTTCTAAGCCACCTGGATGGCTTAAATTATTTTGTTCATGGGATGCCACGGGCAAGGCCTTGTACAGCATCAAGTACCAGTTATCCAATATCAGCATATATGGCATACGCTTCCTTATATGCTTCATACTTCAACTCTATCTGTTCTTTTAATGCTATTATGGAACCTGTCACCTATACTGATGCTCATCAAGATCCCAAATCGATTGCCACCATGGATGCTGAGCTAAATGCTCTCCAAGATAATCACACCTGGGAATTGGTTTCTCTACCTCCTACCAAGAGAGGCATATGATGCAAATGGGTGTATAAAGTGAAATACAATGCCCAAGGAAAGGTGAAAAGATATAAAGCTCACTTAGTGGCAAAGGGTTACAACCAACAGAAAGGGCTTGATTACCAAGAGACCTTTTCACCTGTGGTGAAAATGGTTACAGTAAGGATCGTTTTGTCCTTGGCATCGATGCATGGATGGAAGCTACATCAAATGGATGTCTTCAATGCCTTTCTTCAAGGTGATCTGTTAGAAGAAGTCTACATGACACCTCCTCCTGGTCTTTTAAGTAAGGGGGGGCCTCCTAGAGTGTGCAAACTTCAAAAGTCCTTATATGGGCTTAAACAAGCTTCTAGGCAGTGGAACTTGAAGCTTAGTGAATCCCTCTCTTCTTCAGGATTTCTCCAAAGCCATCATGACTATTCTCTTTTTAGTAAAAAGTCCAGTTCTGGCTTGGGTCTAATTCTCATCTATGTGGATGACCTCTTCATCACTGGTTCTTCTTCTCAGTTGATTCAAGAGGCCAAATCTGTATTACAAAGTCACTTCAAGATCAAGGATCTGGGGAAATGAGATATTTCCTTGGTCTTGAAGTTGCTAGGAGCAAACAAGGCATTTTGGTCTGTCAACGGAAGTTCACTCTTGATCTTATTGCTACACTTGGTTTGGCAGGTTCTAAACCAGCCTGCACACCTCTAGATACTAGCCATAAATTTACTAGTGCTGACTATGATCTCACTAATGATCAAGAAAATGCCAATATGGTTGCAGATGAGTTACTTACTGATCTAACAAGATATTAACAGTTGGTTGGAAATCTGCTATACCTCACCATGACAAGGACGGATATCAGTTATGCAGTCCAAACTTTAAGCCAGTTCATGCACATGCCAAAGAAGTCTCACTGGGAAGGGGCCTTAAGAGTGGTAAGATATCTCAAGAATGCAACAGGACTTGGAATCCTACTTTCTTCTCAAGTATCTAACCAGCTCATAGTGTACTGTGATGCAGACTAGGCTACTTGTCCAATGACTAGACGATTAGTGAGTGGATTTGTGGTTAAACTGAGAAATTCTCTTATCTCCTAGAAGTCCAAGAAACAGAATATTGTATCAAGGAGTTCTGCAGAAGCTGAGTATAGGAGTATGGCTAATGCCATAGCAGAAATAGTGTGGTTGACAGGGTTGTTCAAGGAGCTAAGTGTTGAGCTGCAGCTTCCTATAAAGCTCTATTGTGACACTAAAATAGCCATACAGATTGCAGCAAATCCCATCTACCATGAAAGAACAAAGCATATCGAGATAGACTACCATTTCATTCGAGAAAAGATTCAACAAGGCCCAATACAGTCTGCACATATTTCTACAGACTTGCAAATTGCAGATGTGTTGACAAAAGGATTAGGGAAGGCACAACACGAGTTCTTGTTATCCAAGCTGGGAGTGTTCAATCTATTCACACTGCACAGCTTGATGGGGAGTATTACGAATAGAGATGTAGGTTGAGTAGTTAGTAAGGGTATTTAAGTAAATGACTAATTAGTTAGTTTTAGTAGTTAATATACAGTATTTGCACAGGACATTTCTTCCGAGTTTGTTCAAGTTCAATAGAACAGTTACTTTCTCTCCCAATCTTCTCTTTCTTCGACTGCGTTCATAGCAAGCATATCAATGGATGCCTTTGACACATTATAATTATTGTCAAGCATGGTCACTGGTTTACCAGCTGAATTACTACGTTTTTTATAGAAACCAAATCAAGCAACAATTTTTCACTATTGGATCACTTCATATTCACGATAACTACCACTTGATTCCAAATTGAGCATACTATGAGAATATATAAGAATACCATATCAAAGCACACGTAGATTTCCATAATATCAAAATCAAAATCAGCTAAATTTTCCCAAAATAAGAAAGAATAAAAAGCATGATAGAATTAGGGAATCAAACCTTTGGAAAATTGTGAATTCTGGTCGATGACGGAGATCTAGGGTTTCAGACCCTTTGTTGAGGAACCTGCATGCGTACCTGAGAAAGCAAAGAATATGAAAAGGTCGAAATTGGAATCAACGGAGCTATGGAGGGAATCTGAGATGGTGGAAATTGGAGATGGGCCGTATTTGTGGGCTTTGTTCCTCATTCTATTGTGGTGCATGGTACCTCATTTTATTGTTAAATTATCATGTATAGCCAGTTTTCACATTGGTCAATCAAAAATAGCCAGTGTTTATCAAGTCAATGAAAAATAGTTACTATTTTGCTGCAACAGAGACCAGTCCCGTATAATATACGGGAGTTCTGATGCATTTATGTACGAACTCCAGCATATTATGTTGGACCGGTATACATTGCTAACTCCTGTAAAATTTGCGGGAGACTGGAGAACCAGTGCTCCAAACTCTAGTATATTATACTGGACATTTATACTTGCTGGAGCTCCCATAAAATTTGCGGGAATACCATCTTAATTATGCTTGAACTCCAGTAAAATTTGTGGGATTATTTTCCAGATTTTGAATAGTGTTTTCGCTCAGATTTATCTTTACATAAAAAGTGGCTAAATTTCGATGACTTTTGAAACTTCGCTATTTTCAACGACCAGTACTAAATCTGGATAATTTTAAACTTCAGACCATTTTATTGGGGCTGGATGGAATCTGATTCACTTGTTATAAAAGCTCAATGACCTTTCTATTTTAATCTTCTAATGCCTTTGCTATTAACCATTTTTGATGTCATAACTATTTCAGTTATAGTCCTCATATTAAATTGTTCCAAACACGAAATTTCTTACAATTTGTCTTGAAATTATATCATACATACAGACAATGATAGAAACCAAAAGTGATATGGGCTTGCGTAATATTGAAGCAAATAGGTGAAAGTATTTTGCTACATACCCCTCTCCCTTTTGTTATTGTGGATTGGATCTAGGGATGGCAATGAGGCATGATAGATGCGGGGCAAGGCGTGTTTTGTTTGATGCGGGACGGTGGATTAACTCTTATACAAGTGCGAGGCGGGTTAAATAATTTTTAAATTTTTTAAAGCGAGGCACGGCGGGTTACGGGTTTAATGCGGGGCAACTTTAAATTTTATCTTTTTTGAAACAAAGCAATCATTTCAACAACAATTTCACATTCTTGTTCATAAGAAGAAAAATTTCAAAATATTCGTTTACATTGAGTCTATGGGAATATATAAAAAAATATTTATTGTTTAATTTCCCATCGTCATCACTAGGAATTTTTTTCATTTTTATATAATTATTGTTAATGACTTTTCCCACATAATTTGAGGGAGCTAAATCCCGCACATTTTTGGCCAAAACTTTCCCACGGATAGTTAATGAAAAATGATAGTATTATTTTTCTAAGAAAAGGATTTTTAATTTTCCCATTGTATTTTGGTGGGAAACTGGGAATTGCCACTAAAAAAATTTTCATGTGAAATTTTGTGGGAAAATGATGTGTTTCTATTAGTGATACACATGTGAACCAATCTTCAATATATTATGCTGGAATTTTTTGTATTGCAGTAAAATGATGGTTATCTCTCAATAACTTTAAAATACTGGTTATTTTTAATTACCAATTCGAAAGCTGATTAGTCTGTGCTGTTTTTAGCCTATTCTTTTGTTGGTTTAATCATTAGGTAACTAAACCAATAGGAATGTGAGTCGTGTACGTCTATTAAAAGGATAAAGTATTGAGCAAATATCATTTATAGTCATTCGGGCCAAACTTATAATATTCAGTAGCCCAAAATTATAATACATATTTAATAGCCTAAAAGCGATTCTAATGGCTAGCCCAAAAATACTGCTTTCTGCTCTTCCAATTAAAGTTTCAGCTCCCTTTCGTCTCTCTTCCTCCTCCTCCGCCATTTCTCAAAATTAGATCTACCTTGCCAGACGGTTCAATTATATAAATTATCCGACAAAAGAATGAATTAGACCTTCTGTAATTTTCTACAACGAAATTAAATAAGATAACGTCTAAAACATCTTTGCTCAACTTTGTCATAATGGTTCAAAGTCACAAAATTATTTTTCATAACAAAAATTTTTTTAGTTATTTTTTTATTGCAAGAAATTATTTAATGCATTTCAATGTGATTCTTAGGTAAATTTGTTACTTTTACATTATTAAAAATAATTTAATAATATATTTTAAAATTTTGATAGGGTACTAAAATACTTATTTTTGGAGTATTTTTACTAAATGACCTTGCAAATTTACAAAAAAAAGATATGCCAACTGTAAATAAATGTTTTGGTGGCTGCATAAAAATATATGCCTTAAGCTCACTTATTTTATTTTTTAAATTTTTTTGGTTAAAACTGTAAAGTATTATCATACACAATTAAAGAGCATGTAGAGGATTTAACCACCTGGTGTTAACATCTCAAAGGCCTCAAATGGGAAGAAACACGTATTTGCAGGAATTCAAGAATTTCGTTTTAAAAGTGGAAAAGGAAAATCATTGACTAAAGAAAGAGGGGCAACCACCCTTAGAATAAAAACTCCAAACTCCCTCTTATTGCCTCATTTTTTTTTTTTAACTTTTTTTGCTAGGGTAATCCTTTAATTTTCACCAAATAAATTTTCATTTTTACATGTATGTCATTAGTTGATTTTGATGGGAATCATAATTTCAGGCCCACCATTATATATTTATATGGATATTTATGTATTTCTTTCAGTGAAAATAGATTTAAATATTGATATATTATAAAATATATACAAAATAGACTGCCACTATATAAAAATTATACAAAATAGACTGTCAATATACAATTTATATAAAATAGACTGTCACTATACAAAACATATACAAAATAGATTATCACTATACAATTTATATAAAAAATAGGCTGTCACTATACAATTTATATACAAATAGAGTGTCACTATACAAAATATATACAACAATAGATGTAACTATATAATTTATATACAAAATAGATGAAACTATATAAAATATATACAAAAACGACTGTCACTATACAAAAATTATATCATACACTCCAAATACACAGTGTGTGCACACTACACATACAAAATTGTATATAACTTATATAGACTATGCTTACCTATTAGAAAATACACAATATATACAATTTTGATACTTTTTCGGACATATTATACATCCACGATACATAAAATATTTGGGATAGACAAATATATACATTTTATATACACAACCACACTCGCGATATGCTCGATATTCACCATGGATACACTGTCGAATTTAGGATACAATATTTATACATTGCAAAAAAAGGTTAGCTCTATCATGCCGGCAAGGGTCGAACCTACAACATGCAGCTTAGGAAATAGACGCTCTATCCACTGAGCTACAGGCGCTTATGCTGTCATTCCCATTCCTTTGGCTACTATATGCAATACTTTTAGGCCGAAGGACCATTTTTTGAAAGTGGTATAAAATATGGGCAATTAAAATTTTGAAGGGTTATAGAGGGTAATTTAACCAAAAGTATTCCCTACTTACAAGGCTATTTCGTATCTCCACGAGCTAACAGAAAAATCTTTGACTAAGGATCGATAACCCAGAAACATTTGCACAAATAACCTTTTTTTATTTTTCTTTAACTTATCTCTCGATAGAAAGGTGCTAAGGTCGAGGATTAGAGTTGTGGGCTGACAGATAATCGAGAATCTCTTCTAGTCATACTAGTAATATTAGTACTAGTCTTGTATTCTCTTATTTCAAATTCCTTGTTGTTAGATGATGTGACATTACTGATTGTAGCTTTCACACTTATCTTGTAACTTTGTATTCCTAATTTCTTTGCTATTACATGATATGCTATTTACTTCGTTATCATATTTCCTTGCCATTGTCAGTGTTTATTTATTGTGTCATTTTCAATGTTCTTGAGCCGATGGTGTATCCAAAATAATCTCTCTTCATTTGAACCCACGTGTAGGATTGTACATGATTTATTGTCATTGTATGTCTCTCGTCTAGGGTCTCCCGAAAATATCCTCCTTATCCCTCCGGTGTAGGGGTAAGGTATGCGTATACTCTACCCCAATAATTTTGAAGATATCTTGAGAAAAGGTTTAGCACCGATGCATCCTATATGTACTCAAGTCCTCTCCAGACCCTACTGGTGGAATTCTACTAAGTTGTTGTTATTGTTGTTATTATTGTATGTCTCTCGGTAACCTCATTAATCCAGAGTCCAATAAACAAATTTTATTTCATTCAACTACTTTATGATGGTGAAATTTATTCCATTGAGCTAATAGTTAGATACTCGCTTCAGTTCATAATAAATGACCAGTTTATCTTTTTATTTTGGTTCATACATAATCAAGAAGTAATTAATTTTATTTTTTAAAATTTTTCCTTATTTATATATTCCAGTGTGTCAAGATAACAATTAATTAAGGTTAATTTAGTGAATATATCTTCTTCTTTTTTCTGTAAAAGTTCGTATTTACTTAAAGGGTGTGCCAAAGGTAAAATAATCACTTATTCTGGACTGTAGGGAGTATAATTTAAAGGTACTATCACTTTTAGTGCATTTCAGAAACTATTTATATTTGGTAGCCGAAAAAGTGTATAAAATTTGTATAATTTTGTATATAACATACAATATATATATATATATATATATATATATATATATATATATATATATATATATATATATATATATATATATATATATATATATATATATATATATATATATTCTCGTCTCCACGCGTCCATACATACCAAGAACTCCCCAATCCGAGCTCAAATGATCTATCAATCCAAATTTTGGAATATTAAAAACCCAAACCTTAGATCTTCACTTTTAACCGAATTTCCATGAATTTAAGTATTTAAATCACAATTAGATGATATTCTAGGTCATAGGACTTACCTCCAATTGATTCCCAGTCATGACCCTCCAAAAATCTCGACATAAGCTCCCAAGCTCGCTCAAAGATTGTGGAAAAATGAACTTGGTTCGCAGATGAAATATCCTTAAAACATTATGCCCAGCTGACGACCCTTGTTCGCGAACGCGGAGCCCAACTGCGAACGTGATGTTTAAGCTGCCCCTCTCCTACGCGAACGCATTACCCAGATGCGAATGCGAAGCACAAGACCAGGGACCCCTCAGGCTTCCTCTTCGCGAACACGGGGTCCTAAACGCGAACGCGAAGAGCACTGGCCACCAGCCTACACAAACGTGGCACTGCCTCGCGAACGCGAAGGCCAAATATCCTGGCCCTCCAATTATTTCTCCGCGTTCGCGACTCACCCATGCAAACACGAAGAACAACCTTCTGCAACACCAACAACTAAAAAACCAGCAATCCTCAAAGTCCAAAAATGGTTTGATTGACCATCCGAAATCACCCCGAGGCCGCCGGGGCATCAACAAAAAAGCACAGATATGTTTTATTACCTTATTCAAACTTGCTCGAACCATAAAACACTATTGTTAACATAAGAATCCTCAAATATCATCAAATCAAGGCCTAAGTTCTTCAAAAACTTCCGATATTCACTTTCGATCAAAAATACGACCAAACGATGTCCAAATGACCTTAAAATTTGCACACATATCCAAAATCACCTAAAAACGACAACAACTCTCGGAATTACATTCCGACCCTTGGATCAAATTCTCACCCAGCAACCGGAATTCTCCAAAATACTTACTTTGTCAAATCAAGCCAAATTCTACACCTGGCCTCCAAAATTAATTACGGCCGCACGTCTAAGTCACAAATCACTTCCCGGAGCTAACCGAATTTCCAGAAATCTCATCCAAGTCCTCTAACTCATAAGTCAACTTCCGGTTGACTTTTCCAACTTAAGACTTCCTTAAAGAGACTAAGTATCTCATTTTCCACCAATACAAATTCAAATCAACTCTAACACACCACATACTGATGATGAAACATGAAGGAGCTTAAAATGGGGAAAACGGAGCAGTAACACATGAGACGACGTGTCGGGTCGTCACAATTTGATGTCTAGAACTTTCCATGTGTGTTTGCAAAGCAAAATAGTAGTTTTATTCAGTCTTGGAAGTGATATAGGCATTTCTTTGTTGAGCCAGATATGTATATTTTACTCACCTACTTGTTATTATCGTAGTTAACTCCTTTGAGCCTGTAATTCTGTTTCCTTACCCATTTATTTGAATTAACCATCTATTTTAACCATTATAACCTCTCATGAACACTTGAATTGTTTATGAACTTTGTAAAAGTTAAAGTGTGAGGTGGTTGGTTTGGCTTTCGAGTGGAACTAATGAAATAAGAAGAAAGGTGCACTGATTTGAAAAATACAAGAGCCTCTGACATTGAAAAAGAAAAGAAAAAAATAGTTGTATCCTTTTGTGGCATATGAATGTTATTTCTGAGAGTGAGTGAACTCATTATATCTTGAGTTCCTAAGTGTTCTTAAATTTTATTGTGTGGAACTACCCTCTTTTGTTGTGTGAGGGCACTCGATTCATGAAGGAAAGGTAATATCAGTGGTCTCTATGTTAGAGTAACTGGGTAAGTTATGAATAATGCGTGGTACATGTGAGTCAAATCTTGAGGTGAAGATGTTACGCTTTTGTGCGGAGTCTATTTTAAATACTCTTGGTGTGATGAGTTAGGAGAATTGTATAAAAAAGTCGTGTCTATAAAAAGTGTAGTTTGATTTCTCGAGGACGAGCAATGGCTTAAGTGTGGGGTGTTGATGATACGCTATAATTACGTATTTTAGTCAATTATTACACTCTAATTACTGTACTTTTGTCGAGTTTGCACTTTAATCGCTAGTATTTTGCACTAATGGTGTGTTTATGCCTTGTAGGAGTGATTTCAAGCTATATAGATGTTATGGAATGAATTCAAGTGATTTAGAGATTTGAAGTCTGAGTAAAAGCCCAAGGAGTTAAGCCAGGATTGTGTTGGGGGATCAACGGATGATAGAGCAACAAAACGAAGAATCGAGTAGGCATATTGCGCACTGTCTAGTAAAATATACATAACTTTTTTAAGGTACTTATACAAGAGTCAAAAAGTGAGCCTAAACGTCACAACCAAAGTACTCACTATTCTCAAGGCGTAACAAACTCAAGAGATATTGCTTCAATTCAAAACACAACACAACGGCTCACACTCCCAAAAAAACTAACTACTACCCGGTTCAAATAAAACCCTTGGAAAAGAACTGCAACACAAAGAAAACCAAAGGAGAATTGTTACACTACCTAAAAAAGAAAATATTTTTTTAAGGACTTAAATACCTCAAGAAAAATGTCTAATAGATCCATCGTTGGAAAAGTTTATTTTAAAAAAATATTCAATTAACTAATACAATTAAAATAGCATAGGAAGTCACCAAGACACTTTCCTCACCCCACACTTGACAATGCACACCATAATTAATAAAAGGATAAAAGAAAATCTCTGGTAGGCCAAAGACCGAAACATTGCAGCTCATGGAGTACTCAGACTTCTCCCAAGATTGGTCCTTCGTGTGGGTACCTCACACTTAGTTCCAACCATTTGGTTTGCTGTTTCATCCTTCCAATACCTTTGCTTTCCTTGCTCCTAAAAAATGAAAAATTGACACTACAAAAATAATACAATTACAAAAAAATAATAATAAACTAAAATAATAGAAAGCAATAAAGCTAGGTTGCCTCCCAACAATCGCTTGATTTAACGTCGCGGCACGACGTGAATCATTTTTTGTTTCCACCTCGAGCTTATGAATTGAACCCAAAGTTTTGATTCAAGCTTATGATTATGGTCATGGGGCGGTGGAACGAATCTAACTGGCCCAAGAAAATAATATAGTATTATGCACTCTTCGGCCTTTGTATGAGGTATGTAATCTTGACTTTCTAGCAAGAAGAATTCCATAATATATGCACCTTCTTCCTCATTTCTTGACTCCTCAATTGGCTCGGATGACTCTATTTCTATATCATCATCCAAGCCCAATGTGGAAAAATATTTGGAGCGAGTACCAATGTGCTCAAACACATGAACTTCAGGAGTTTCAACATCCTCAACATCAATGATACTAGAGTTAACAAATTTGTATCTTCAAAATCCTTGGCTGACTCTAGTCTCACTATTTCAACATCGACATTCTCAAATTGTAGTTGGCTAGGTTATTGATGTTCTACTCTGACCTCCTTAATTAACACCTCAAATTCATGCTCTTTTTGGCTACTATCCCCAATATTGGCTTGTTGAGCATTAACAGCTCCAACAACCGTCACGACCCAATTCCCACACCCGATTGTGATTGCGCCTCTCGTGAAGACAATGCCAGCCAATAGAATAACAATGCCTTATTTAACAATTAATAACTATAAATGAATGAATAGTGTGACTTACTGGCATTAATAACTGATATTTATCACTGTACACAACCCGACCGGGGTGTCACAATTCACGAGCATCTAAAGAAAATTGAAGACCACAACATGGCCTATATTATATACATAATAATATTTAGAAGCAAAAGATGAAGTTAGGTACTGTGAACGCTGGCGGCCACTATACTCAGCCACAATAGCATACCTTCAGTCCGCTAATAACCCGCTACTGGGCGAACAATACCTGCAACTGCACGCGAGGTGCATGGAGTAAAGTGAGTACTTCAAATCAGTGAGTAATAAGAGCAAATAATAACTAAGCAGCAAGAAATCACGTAAGAGCACTCCATCATACAATATGGGACAGCACAACCCTTTTAGAAAACAGCAAGCCCGGGAAAAATCCTTTATAAAATATCTGGCTCAATTTAAAACCTCATTTGAAAATATCTTTTTTTTTCTTTTTAACATTTAAGCATATTACTTTTGTGGCGAGTAGCCCGATCCATTTGGGTACCCGTGCTCAATGTAGGGGTTCAGACTCCGGAGGGGCTCCTACATCCCAAGCGCAATATCAATATCACACCGCTGCGGCGTGCATCCCAATCCATCACAGTCCAAAAATGCACATAAGCCACTTTGACAATATCAACATAACAGTTCTCAGCTCAAAACGTCAGTAAAATATCATTTAGGTTTCCAAATCTTAGAAAAACGACTGAGATTTAAAAACAGTATTTAAAACTTTGGACCGAGATCAAACAATATGCAGAGTAATGCAAAAACAGTGATATCAATCCCTGAAGGATTCAAATTGTCGGCACGAAGCCCAACAAATGGCAAAACCAACATAATCATAATAATATCGAGTAGTTTCAGTCAAATACGTAGTAATTTCATCAATAGAGACGGGCCGAGTTTCAATCCCCAACAGTGCTCTACCCTACATCCATATCTGGCGTGCAAGTCACCTCAATACAGCACTATGATGTGCAAATCTGGGGCTTCAAACCCTCAAGATATCATTTACAAGTATTACTCACCTCGAACCGATAAAATTTCTAGCCCACGACGCCTTTTCCCCTCAAACCAGCCTCCACGCGCATCGAATCTAACAAATAATTGGAGCGAATACATCACAATATGCCAAGAAAATAATACACAATCGAAAACAATCAAAATATAGCAAAAATCTCAAAACTAGCAAACCTGAGCCTCGGGCCCGATTCTCAAAAGTTACAAAACTCACATTACTGGATTCTTCATCTCGCCACGAGTCCATACATACCAAGAACTCCCAAATCCGAGCTCAAATAACCTATAAAATCCCAATTTGACATTTCAAAACTCAAGCCCTAGCTTTACCCCTTTTTAATGAATTTCAACCAATTTCCATGTTAAACATAACATAATCTCGTATTTTTAGTTCAAGGAACTTACCTCTAATCATTTTCCCTTGAATCCGTCTTCAAAATTGCCTCAAAGCTCCCAAAGCTTGCTATAAAATGGTGGAAATACATAACTCTCGCGGATGAAAATGATATTTTAAACCTTCTGCCCATGTCGATTTTTGCTTCTGCAGATCCAATACCACTTTTGCGGGCTTCCGCTTACGCGGTCAACATCCGCTTTTGCGGACCTTTCACTTAAGGAAACATTCCGCTCCTGTGAGGCTGATCTCGCTTCTGCGAGGCCGCCTATGCGGTCATTCTTCCGCTCTTGCGGAATCTGGCAAGGGCAAGACTTCTGCATCTACGCATCTTCCAATCGCTTCAACGAGACCGCACCTGCGGTCCCATAACCGCAGGTGCGAAACCAATAGATACCAGCAAAGTTGAACCTGCAATTAACTCCAAAAACCTTCCGTTAAACCACCCGAATTCACCCCGAGGCCCTCGAGGCGTCAACCAAAAGTACAGAAATATCCTAAAACATCATACGAACTTGTTCCAATCATTACAACACATCAAAAACGCTAAAACCATCAAATCACATCGGATTCAAGCCTAAGTTTTTCATTGGAAAAATGTCAAGGCTTGTGGTATTTTTATGTTAATTATGGGATTCTATGCATTAGTATCAGGAAAAAAGAAAGGTAACGGAGTTGGATTCACAGGAAGTTCTTCCTAGTAGATTATTTTAGGAATGTTCTGTTCCTGGGAATATTTGAGAGAGTATTCAGTGGCTTGTGGGCCTTAGGCAGTATGGTCTTGTGCTTGAGTCTTGGGTAGTGAGCCTGAATTGAGGAACTATGGTGCTTCAGCAAGAGGGAATATCAAGTTGATGAGGAATCAGAGGGGAAACTAGATAGACATAGTAGCTTGAGGGTAGACCGAATCGGTATAGTAACAACAACAACCCAGTACAATCTCACAAGTGGGGTTTGGGGAGGGTAATATGTACGCAGACCTTACCCTACCCCGGGGGCAGAGAGGCTGTTTCCAGGAGACCCTCGGCTCAAGACATCCACAAGAGACGATACGTTAGTACTATCAATAAACTCATACTAAAAATAACATAAAATACACAACTTACCATAAATAACAAAATAGAAGCAATATAAGAAATATAGGAAATACGAAATAGATGAAAGGATACTAATATCCAACAGATAACTCCCTGTATCGGTAGCTGATCAGTAACATCCTAAGGTTACCTCATAACTAGCTAGTCATACTCTAGTGCGTATTAGAAACATCCATAGCTTCCTCCTAACCTACAACTTTAATGCTCGATCTCCATAATCCCCTATCAGGGGCCATGTCCTCGGTAATCATAAGACGCGCTAAGTCCTGCCTTATCACCTCTCCCCAACACTTCTTAGGTCTCCCTTTACCTCTCCGCATGCCCACCACAGCCAATCCCTCACACCTTCTCACCGGTGCATCAGTGCTCCTCCTCTGAATATGCCCGAACCATCTGAGTCTTGCATCCCTCATCTTGTCCTCTATGGGGGCCACACCCACCTTCTCTCAAATATTTTCATTCCTAATCTTATCCATCCTTGTATGCCCACACATCCACTTCAACATCCCCATCTATGCTACCTTCATCTTTTGGGTGTGTGAGTTCTTAACCGGCCAACACTCGGTCACTTACAACATTATAGGCCAAACGAATGCTTTATAAAACTTACCTTTTAGTAACAGAGGAACTTTCTTGTCACACAGGACCCCCGTTGCTATCCTGCACTTCATCCAATCCACCCATATACGGTGTGTGACATCCTCGTCGATCTTCCCGATCCCCTGAATAACTGACCCAAGGTACTTGAAACTACTCCTTTTAGGGATGATTTGAGAATCAAGCCTCACTTCCACACCCGCTTCCATCGGCTCAGCCCCAAATTTGCACTCGAGGTATTCCGTCTTCGTCCTGCTCAACCTGAAACCTGTAGACTCAGGGGCATGTCTCCAAACCTCTAGTCTTTCATTGACGTCGCGTTGTGTCTCGTCAATTAGGACTATATCATCAGCAAAAATCATGCACGATGGCACCTTCCTTGAATATGATGCGTTATGGCATCCATAACTAGGGCAAATAGGAAAGGGCTGAGTACAGACCCTTGGTGCAACCCCGTAAAAACTGGAAAATGCTCAGAATTTCCTACTAATGTCCTAGCCCGAGTCTTAGCTCCTTCATACATGTCTCTAATCACCCTAATGTAGGCTACCGGAACCCATTTAGCCTCTAAAAAACTCCATAAGACCTCCCTAAGAACCCTATTGTACGCTTTCTCTATATCAATAAACACCATGTGGAGATCCTTTTTCTTATCCCTGTACTTTTCTGCCATCCTCCTAATAAGATGGATAGCTTATGTGGTAGATCTCCCCGGCATAAACCGGAACTGATTGTCTGAGATAGACACCGTCTTTTGCACTCTTATCTCTACCACTCTCTCCCAGACTTTCATGGTATGACTTAGTAATTTGATACCTCAATAGTTGTTACAGCTCTGAATATCGCCTTTGTTCTTATACAAAGGAACGATAGTACTCCACCTCCACTCTTCAGGCATCCTATTAGTCTTGAGTATCACATTGTACAACCCAGTGTGCCATTCCAATCCTGCTCTATATGACCTCATCGACCTCAATGTCCCTATAATAACGTAATTCATGGGGGTGTCGGTGTTCCTCACTCCACCTAGTACAATATCCTGATCCCCTTCTTTATTTAGAAGTTTATGAAAGTAGGTCTGCCATCTCCTCTTAATCTGGTCATCCCTCATCAAAACTTTGCCGTCCTCATCTTTTATGCACCTCACTGGTCCAGATCCCAGTCCACCCTCTCCCAGCTTAGCTAGTCGGAATAATTTCTTCTCCCCACCTTTGTGACCTAGTTCCTCATACAGATGAGCAAATGCTGTTGTCTTAGCCTCCGTTACTACCATCTTCGTCTCCTTACTAGTTGCCTTATATCTCTCCCTGTTCGCCCTCTTCTCCTCCTCGGCAGTGCTCCCTACTAACCGCAGGTAAGCTTCCTTCTTCGCTTCCACTTTACCTTGGACAATTGCATTCCACCACCAGTCTCCTTTATGGCCACTGGCCTGGCCAAAAGCTAACCCCAATACATCTCTCACCGCCTTCCTTATACAATCATCTATAGTCGACCACATAGTGTTTGCGTCCCTTTTTACTTCTCCAGGCTCCCATTTCCGATAACTTTCCTTCTAATTCCTGAGTTATATTCTTAGTCAAGGCACCCCACCTGATCTTCGAGCGATCTCGTATTGGCCTCTTCTTACTCCTTATCATAATGCCAAGGTCCATCACCAAAAGCCTATGTTGTGTTGCAAGGGTCTCACACGGGATAACTTTGCAATCCACACACCACCTTCTATCGCCTCTTCTGATGAGGAGATAGTCAATCTTAGTCTTCACTACCGAGCTTTGGTAAGTAACCAAATGCTACTCCCGCTTCGGGAAACTTGAGTTCGCAATCGCCAGATTGAATGCCTTGGCAAAGTCCAATAGTGATGTGCCCCCTCCATTTCACTCCCCGGAACCAATGCCGCCATGTACCTCAGTATAACCACATACAGACCACCCAATATGACCATTAAAATCTCCTCCTATGAATAACCTCTCGGAAGACGGAATACTACGAACGATGTCGTCCAACCCCTCCCAAAGGTTCCTTTTAGTCTCCTCATCCAAGCCTACTTGCGGCCCGTACACACTAACAACATTTAAAGTACACTCACCCACCACCAATTTAATAGTCATTAATCTATCATTCACCCGCCTTACCTCTACCACCAACTCTCTAAGATGGCTATCAACCAGGATCCCCACTCCATTCTTACCCCTCATGACTCCAGAGTAGCACAACTTATACCCATCCAGGTTTACCGCCCTCGTGCCGACCCACCTAGTCTCGTGGACACACGCTATATTAATCTTCCTCTTCTGACAGATCTTCACCAACTCTATAGACTTACTAGTTAGCGAACCTATGTTCCATGTCCCGATTCTCAACCTATATGCTCCTTTGCCCCTATACCTCCCCTGCCTCCCGTCCCAATCCCTGGACCCGGCCCCCCACTCTGTCCCACCCGCGTACATGCCCTTAATCTATCATTCTAGACTCCAGCCACCACTGCTACGACAAATCTAAAGAATAGTCGCTAGTGCTCAACGGACAACGAGTCAAACTAGAGGAAACAAGTAACTGCAAGTACACTAGTTGAATATTTGAACCGTTATTGTAAGGATGTGACTAATTCTTCATGTGTGTTTGAGGCATTGAGTTCGTACAGGTATTTTGCAGCAAAACTCTTGAGTTTTGACAGCTTGATTAGCTTGGTCTAGTTAGAAGGATTCACTGCTGATAGTTTAGCCTGCGCAAATGGAATGGGAGAGAATTCTTGTTGGGTTTCATCGTGGGTTGGAGATGTATATTTTTTATGGACGTGCAGAGCATGGTGTGTGAAATGATATTTCTTCTAAGTGGGATCAATGAAAGTTCTTGACTAGTTGAGTGCGTAGATGTCTGTTGTTGGGAAAAGGAGATGGATTTCTCATGATTATCCTAGTGCGGTATGGTAAATGCGATATGTTATGGAGGATTGGGATTTGCGTGTGCAAGGTTTCAGTTCATATCAGAATGGACAACCATTAAATTCTTAAGCAGCACGGACAACTGCATGTGATTTAAGAATCGACCTTCAGATGACTAAGGAAATGGTATTACTATTCTATTGATTTGATGAGGGCATATGTTCAGTAAAAAGGGAAGGTGATGTAACATGATAATACTTCGGTGGGATTGAGGCATTTTCTTGATTGGATCGACAGCTGATATCTGAGTTTTTTTTATGGAACAGGAGAATTTTAGAATATCTTTCGTGGAATGATTGGGTACTTGAGGTGTAAAATATATTCATAGTGTGGAATTTGGGATCAGGTACAGTGATTCGTGTGCTATATGGAGTTGGAGACTGGGAGTTCTCAGGTACATACTATGTAGTGGTTGTGGATCATATGTATTGGTATCGTTAGAGGCTATTGGGATTTTGAGACTCGAGTGGATCTTTGTTTGCTTGGTATATTAGATTGTGGATATAATATTGGTGTGTAGACTGGTTGTCTTCGTGTTGGGTTATTCTAGACTACTGTGCTTCAGGTCAAATCAAAAAATGCCACCGGTTGCGTGGCGATGTGCATCGGACTATGTTCTAGCAGAATGGTTGTGCTCAAAAGACCAGCGGACGGTTGGGAAGGATTGCTTTCCTTAATTAGGCCTTTGTGATGGATGTCACTATATAGGTTTCGACCATTAATTTAGTTCCGATATTGAAGGACTTTTCGAAGGTGTTCTTAATGTCTGGGCATGTCGTCGGGCGAGATTGTGGATTTCAGTATTGATGGTGTCGGGAACCGTATCGTACAGCTCCGGCATGAGTCATAGTAGTGGAAGGAGCAGTTTAGACTTCTTGGTAATGAGTTTGTTGATAAGATGATTGGATACGTGTTTAGTTTGAGTTTTCTTGGTTGGCCGCGAATTTTACTGATTAAGGATAGGTTGATTTGAACGTTATTGAACCCGCTAGTGATCTGGGGAGATCTATGAGTTGTTTTCCTGTTCTGTGAGGCATTATGATTTTCGTACTTTGGGCATGTATAGAGCAGTGCTATTGAGATTCATGGTAGAAGTTGAGTTTTGTAGCTTACAATGCTATAGATATCATTATGCACTCCATATGCTTACGATCGATACTCGGTATTTTGTTATAATGAGCAAATTTGGCTCTATGTGCATCTCCCTATGTGAGATATTTGTGTGGATCGGGTGGAATGCCGCCACGAGTATGTTATCTAGATCGGGTTGCACGCCAAAACAGTGTGATGTTGAGAATATTTTTCCATATGTTACTTGGTGTGTCTTGCTTCCTGGTATATGAGGAAAGTCCATATTGGGTATTGCTCGGCGAATAACGCATCGGTTGTGTCCTTTCAGGATTCAATGGTGTATATTACTTGCTTCACCGTGGGTGTGATGGATTACTTGGTTTCAGGCATCAATCTGTGTGTGGCTGTCTATTTTGAGCATGGTGACTTGAGGTGCTTCATGTGTAACAATGTTTGGATAGGATCGCGCATTGTGGCAAGGCCACGTGAAGTTATGACCTTTCAAGGAGGATTCGGGTATTCTATTTCTATGATGTTAGATGGGGTCTCAGCCTTGTGTTGTGATGGTACTGATGAGCTTGAGGTAAAGCTCTTTCATTTGAATCAATTGCCATGATTTGAGTATGTTCGGACCGTCTCTTATTGGTGCGTATATGATGCAAGTTGTGGCTTAGGCCTTTGTTGAGATATCTTATCACCAGAGCGGTATGTTGGATTTGAGGAGATCTTTGAAGTCATTAATGAATACGAACATAGTCGATTTTAGCTTGTTGGAAGGGTAATATCAAGGTTTGACCCAGAAATCTTTTGTGATATTAGTCAGAGGGAAGTGCCCTCATGAACGGTTGATATGAGGAATGGTTACAGTTTATCGCGTGGTTTAATTATCGTTGGCAGTATATGAAAGTGCTGGATTAAGACTTTAGCCAATAAGAGATTTCTGTGAATAGAGTCTATCGTTTCGAGTGTTAGACATGTGTGGGTTGCCACAACTAGTTAGGGTTTATTCTAGGTATGATTTCGTAAGTGCAATGTGGTTCTGCGGTCATGGTCTATATGGACTGTGAAATTTCAGTTGTGTTGTATTATCGGTGCCTATGTGAGTTAGGGTGACGTGGGATCACCCTGGGTATATGTTTGGTAAGGTCATTTAGATATTGGTTGGTTTTTAATACAACTCTGGGTACGCTCGAGGACGAGCATTTGTTTAAGTTGGGGAGGATGTCATGACCCTACACGTCGTCTCATGCGTTACTGCTCTATTTCCCCCATATTAAGCTTTTTCATATGTTGTTATCGGTATGTGGTGTGTTAGAATTGATTTGGACTTAGTTTTGATAAGAAATGAGATACTTAGTCTCTTTAAGGAAGGCTTAAGTTGGAAAAATCAACCGGATGTTGACTAATGAGTTATAGCGCTCGGAGGTGGTTTTCGGTGATTTTGTTAGCTTCAGGGAATGATTTTTGACCTAGGCGCGTGATTGGAATTGATTTTAGAGGACCGATGTAGAATTAGGCTTCAATTGGCAAAGTAAGTATATTGGTGAATTCCGGTTAATATGTGAGATTTTGATCTGTGGTTTGGAATGGAATTCCGAGAGTTTTTGTAGCTTTGATACGTGATTTGTGATGGGTGTACAAAATTTAAGGTCATTCGGATGTGGTTTGGTCGGGTTTTTTTATCGATGGTGCATTTCGGAAGTTTTTGAAGAACTTAGGCTTGAATCCGATGTGATTCGATGGTTTTAGCATTTTTTATGTGTTGTAATGATTGGAACAAGTACGTATGATGTTTTGGGATATTTCTATACTTTTGATTGAGGTCTCGGGGGCCTTGGGGTGAATTAGGGTGGTTTAACGGAAGGTTTTTGGAGTTAATTGCAAGTTCAACTTTGCTGGTATCTACTGGTTTCGCACGTGCGGTCTCGCTGAAGTGATTGGAAGATGCGTAGAAGCGGAAGTCTTGCCCTTACTAGATTCTGCAGGAGCGGAAGGAGGACTGCATAGGCGGCCTTGCAGAAGCGAGCTAGGCCTCGCAGGAGCGGAATGTTGCCTTAAGTGAAAGGTCCGCAAAAGCGGACGTTGACCGTATAAGCGGAAGCCACAAAAGCAGTATTGGATCCACAGAAGCGAAAATGGACCTGGGCAGAAGGTTAAAAATATCATTTTCATCCGCGAGGGTTTATGTATTTTCCACCATTGTTTAGCGAGCTTTGGGAGCTTTGAGGCGATTTTGAAGAGGGCTTCAAGGGAGAATGATTAGAGGTAAGTTCCTTGGCCTAAAAACATGAGATATGTTAGATTTAACATGGAAATTTGTTGAAATTCATTAAAAATGGGTAAAGCTAGGGCTTGAGTTTTGATATTTCAAATTGGGATTTGATAGGTCATTTGAGCTCGGATTTGGGAGTTATTGGTATGTATGGACTCGTGGCGAGACGAGGAGTCCGGTAATGTGAGTTTTGTAATTTTTTTAGAAGCAGGCCCAGGCTCGGGGTTTGCTAGTTTCGAGTTTTTCGCTATATTTTGATTATTTTCGATTGGGTTTTTCTTGTCATAGTGTGATGTATTTGAAATGATTTTTTTTGTTAGATTCGATGCGCGTGGAGGCCGGATTGAGGGGCAAAGGTGTCGCGGGCTAGAGATTTTGCCGGTTCGAGGTGAGTAATACTTGTAAATGATATCCTGAGGGTTTGAAACCCCGGATTTGCATATCATAGTGTTGTATCAAGGTGACTTGCACGCCGAATATGGGCGTGGGGTAGAGAACCATTGGGGATTGAGACTCGGTCTGTCCCGATTGATGAAATTACAACGTATTTGACTAAAACTACTCGATATTATTATAATAATGGCTTTTTGCCATTTGTTGGAATTCGTGTCGATTATTTGAATCCTTCAGGGATTGATACCACTATTTTTGCATTACAGTGCATATTATTTGATCTCGGTCCAAAGTTTTAAATATTGTTTTGCAATATCAGCCAGTTTTCTAAGATTTGAATACCTAAATGATATTTTACTGACGTTTTGAGCTAAGAACTGTTATGTTGGTATTTCCCAAGTGGCTTATGTGCATTTCTGGACTGTGCATAGATCGGGTTGCACGCCACAGCGGTGTAATATTGATATTACGCTTGAGTTGTAGGAGCACCTCCGGAGTCTGAACCCCCATAGTGAGCGCGGGTACCCAAATGGATTGGATTGCTCGCCGCAGTGGTCATGTGCATTGCATTGTATTCACACATTGTTTCATGTTTGTACTGCGTGGAATGACATTCAACACTCTTATATCGTTGACATTCATGCTATTTCTTGCACTGTTACAAGATACCCTGGTGTTATTTGTTAATAGAGTATTTTGCCCGAAGGGCTGATTTGTGTGCGGACTTGCATTATGCTTAACTGTTAAAGAGAAAAGAAAAAGATATTGTCAAAAGAGGTTTTAAACTGAGCCAGATATTTTCTAACGGATTTTTTCCTGGACTTGTTGTTTTCTATAAGGGTTGTGCTGTCCCATATTGCATGATGGAATGCTTTTACGTGATTTCTTGCTGCTCATTTATTGTTTTCTCTTATTACTCATTGACTTGGAGTACTCACTTTACTCTCTGCACCCGCATGCAGTTTCAGGTATTGCTCATCCGGTAGCGGGTTATTAGCGGACTGAAGGTATACTATTGTAGCTGATTAAGGTGGCCGCCAGCGTTCACGGCACCGGGCTTCATATTTTACTTCTAATTCTTATTATGTATATAATATTGGCCCTGTAGTGGTGTTCAGTTTTATTTAAATGCTCGTGACTTGTGACACCCCGGTCGGGTTGTGTTGAGTGATAAATATCAGTTATTAATGCTAATAAGTCATATTATTCATTCATTTATACTTATTAATTATTAAATAAAGCATTTTTGTTTTATTGGTTGGCCTCATCTTCATGAGAGGCGCCATCACGACCGGGTTTGGGAATTGGGTCTTGACAACAACTTGATTCAATTAATTATCCAACTTGTGAATAGTTGCCTACTGCCGTTCTATGTGCAATTGTTTGTCATTATTTTATTTCAGAAGACACTTTAACATATCCTTAATCTCTCTCAGGCCAGCATCACAGGTTCTTTGTTCCTGTTAACTTCAGAAGAAAAGGTACAACCATCATAGTAAGGGGTTGGGGGAAGATAAGAAATATATGCACAACCATAAAAGTGACCATTTTCACCACCACACACATCACACACATTCCACAAATAAGAATTAGTTAGTACACATAACTCGCTCTCATGAACGTTTTGAAAATTTTGCCAAGGGTGGTTTCCTTCACAATATGTATGGAGATCAATAGTAGAATTATCTACACCTAAATTTCCATAATTCCAAGATGTCATGTTTCTCAAATAAAATAGCTATAAAAAAATAATACAAAATAAAAGTTCAAACTCGAAACCTAGCAATATATACAACTACATTGTTAGTTCCTCGGCAACAGCGCCAAAATTTGATCATGCTCAACTCTGGTCCTAAAAATGATAAGCGGCCGCTGCAAATATAATCCGATCTAAAAGTCCAGAGTCGAATCCCACAGAGAACTAAGGCTTAGCTATATCTATTTAATATCACTAAGAATACAAGATTGAAAAATTTTCTAAAACTGAAAATAAATAAACAGCTGAAAACTAACTATGCTTGAATTGTAAATAATTGGAATAAAGGTCTAAGGTAATGGTTTCCCCCGTTGTTGATTTTCTTGGTTGTATATTTCTTATAGATGTGACTTAGTTGCCTCTATCAATCATGAACTCTCCAGCTATCATAAATCTCTCTCAAGTAATTATGATAATTTACTAGACGTACTCTCTCAAGCGACGCTAGCTAGATTCACATTACAGTTCACTTATATCTAACCCGAGGTATCATTATCTCTAATCCAACCTATAAACCCTCTGTTATGGCTCTCGCCTATACTCCGGGAGTGATGTTCTTCAAATAACTACCTAAATATGCACTCTCTCTGAAGCAGATACATAATAAATATGAACATCTAATTGAGGATCATTTCAATCAACCACAATAAAAAACGTAGTTGAAAAAATAGAGATTAACAACCAATTCAAAACTATATTAATATAACAACCAAATTATCCTCAACGGGTTTTACCAAAACCTTAGATTAGAAAGGTTAGCTACTCATGAAAATATGTAAAACTACAACACTAAAAGTCATAACGAACAATGAAAAATAGGAAGAGAAAGAAAAACTTGTAGAAGAATCTCCAAGCCTTGCTCCTATTGTGTCTCTGCCTCCTTAGGTCAAATCTGTGTCAAAAATATGTCCCCCACACCTTAAAATACCATTTTTCATGTATATATATCAAGTAGGGTTGGGCCCAAACAATAATAACTTCTCAAATGTGAAAAAGGACACTTTTTCCTGGTTTGACTAGCGTGACCGCGCTAATGCCCGCGCTAGTGAGGTTATATTCTGCCTCACTACCATGGCCTGAGCATGACCGTGCTATTGGCGTGCACGTTTTATCCTGTTCTACTTTGAATTTGGAAAAATGTAAAACATATAGGTTTTAGCCCTTTGAGTTATCTTTCCAATCATATATTGTGGAGATCAAATGGAGTTTTGAGAAAAAGGTTATGTATATTTTACTAGACAGTGCACAATATGCCCACTCAATTCTTCGTTTTGTTGCTCTATCATCCGTTGATCCCTAATTAATTTCTTGGGCTTATACTCAGATTTCAAAGCTCTAAATCACTTGAATTCATTCCATAACATCTATATTAGGGGTGTGGATTCGATTTATCGATTCAATTTTGACCCTTATCGATAATTACTTATTGATTATCAATTTGTACATATGCTTATCATTATCGTTTCAATAAGATTTTGATTTTTCGATGCGCTGTATCAATTCGGTTATCGATTAAACCAGTAAGAAATTTTGCGAAATTCCATGAAAAGTATATCGCTATAAACGCGCCTAACTAATATGGACAAAAAGAAGCTAAAATAAGATGAACACCATTTATGACATAAAAATTGTATCAACAAGCACATGCAACAAAACTAAAGTAAGGGATCAAATGTATGCCACCAACACTCCAACGGTATAAAAAACAAAACAAAACAAAACAAAATACAACATCACGACTAATTTTGTTTTCCATTAATTTTAACTTCATTCACTTGATAATTAAATATGATTATTCCTTAAATGTGGTAGAGGAATGATAGGTTAAGGGACGTAGGGTAAAGGAAAGGGTATAGATTAGAAAAAATGATATTGTATAGCCACTTTTAAAATAGTAGCAAAATATATATACATTATGTATGTTACATTAATCTACACAAATAGGTAATTACTCATTTTACAAGTATCTACAGTCTAGGGGTGTGCATTCAGTTTATCGATTCGATTTTGAACCTTATCGATAATTACTTATCGATTATCGATTTGTACATATGCTTATCGTTATCATTTTAATAAGGTTTCAATTTTTTCGATTTCGATAACAAATAATCGATTCGATTTATCGTTAAATCGACTCGAATGCACACCCTTAATCTATATAGCTCGAAATAACACCTACAAGGCATAAAACGCACCATTAGTGCAAAACACTAGCGATTAAAGTGCAAACTCAATAAAAGTGTAGTAAATTAGAGTGTAATAACAGACTAAAATACGTACTTATAGCCTATCATCAATAAGCATATAAACATGTATAACAAACAACAAGTTTCTGTACACCTTCAAACGAACAAACATGATTAGTTGCAGATTACCTAGCTTACAAACTCACTTATTCTGGGCGGGTAAGATAGGCGATATTTTTTCCCCCGAGAAAATTCAAAAATAGCCAAATTTACAAGCTATAACTGAAAAATAGCTACAATTTCAAAATAATTGAATTTTTAGCCACTTTTCATGTAAAGATAAATATGAACGAAAATATTATTCAAAATTCAGAAAATATTCCAGTATAATATACTGGTCTAGCATAATATGCATGAAGTTTATACACACATGCTTCAATCTCCAGTATATTATGCTGGAACCTTCCGTGTATTGGAATTCCAGAATATATAATATGCCGGAAGTTCATACACGGGTGCACCAATCTCTAGTATATTATGCTGAAACTTTATGTGTTGCAGCAAAATAATGGCTATTTTTGAATGACTTTGTAAACACTGGCTAGTTTTCAATTGCCAGTCCGAAACTTGGCTAGCCCGTACTATTTTGACGTTTTTTTCCTCGTAGAACGGCCTTCGCCAATATTTAAGGGGTATTGTGACGACCCAATGGGACATCACCGTAATCCTCCCTTTCTTTGTGATTCCGAGGTCTTGAAAATCTCTTATTTGATTGCCTCGATTTGTGTGAGCAGTTGATTGCCTTGATTTGTGTGAGCAGTCCAGGCACGAAGCCAGAAAGTGTTTATGTGGAAATACTTGAATTCTGTGTTAAAAATTATGAATTTTGATAATAAAATTGATATAGTTGACTTTGGTCAATATTTTTGGTAAATGGACCCGGATTTGTGATGTGACTGTCCCGCAGGGTCCGTAGAAAAATATGGGACCCGGGCATATTCCCGGAATTGAAATTCGAGGTCCTAGACCCGGGTACGGAATTTTTCCGTGAAATTA
This sequence comes from Nicotiana benthamiana, assembly GCA_034376525.1. Classification (NCBI taxonomy): domain Eukaryota; kingdom Viridiplantae; phylum Streptophyta; class Magnoliopsida; order Solanales; family Solanaceae; genus Nicotiana; species Nicotiana benthamiana. Next base: position 104,054,510 of record CM067335.1, on the reverse strand, counting down.
TTTTCTTAAAATGCTTAAGGAAAAATGAAAATGAGATTTGATCAAAAGTAATGGTATCGGGCTCGTATTTTGGTTCCGGCGCCCGCTACAAGTCTTAAATGAGCGTTAAGCGCATCTATAAAGTTTGGTTGAAAACAGACGTTATTTGATGTGTTTCGGACTAAAAATGAGAAATTTAGAAGTTCTTTGAAATGAAAATTTGAATTTTGGAGGTTGATTCTTTTGATTTTTATGTTATTTTCGCGATTTGGTCGCCCAAGCAAGTTTGTAGGATGATATTGAGTTAGTGTGTGTGGTTGGTTGGGAGCCTCGAGGGCTCGGGAGTGATTTCGGGGGTGGTTAGGGGTATTTTGTTCTTAAAAACTTAGCAGATTTTCTGCAAGTTTTACACAGATCTTTTCCTCTATGCGATCACATAGGCCTATCTGTGATCGCATAGAGTCCCTTATCAGCCCTCCCACTTTTTTCAATGCGATCGCATTCCTTAGTACGTGATCGTATAGCTTGGCCAGCCTCTTCAATGCGATCGCATCCCCTTCTACGCGATCGCACAACATTAAGCCTCACCTGGAACCCTGGCTTCCTTCTCTTCTATGCATTCGCATTAACTTGTCTGTGATCGCATAAGCTAGCTTCCCACTCCTCTATGCGATTGCATCAGTTGCCCCGCGATCGCATTGACCAAATTTTCCCAGTGATTTTAAAAGCCTAACAACAGAACAGTGATAGGATTTCTTCCCAAATTCTCACATGAGTTCTTCCTTAAATCCTCCATTGGACGAAATTCAAGCTCTTATTTCTTCATAGTTCTTTGGGTAAGTAATCCTAACTTCATTTTCTTCTAATTTACTTCATCTAAACATCAATTTTCTAACCCTAAAACATGAAATCATGGTAGAAATAAGGGCTTTTTGGTAGAGTTAGATTTTTGAAAATTTTGGGCAATTCAACCTCAATTTAGGGTCGAATCTTAAACAAATCATATATTTGGACTAGTGGGGATCGGAATTTGGTCCGAGCCTCGAGTTTCGACCATGTGGGCCCGGTGTTGGATTTTGGTATTTTTGGAAAAAAGTTAGAAAATGCATTTCTAAGCTACGAAATTGTATCCTTGTGCTATTATTGATAATATTGAATCGATTTAAAAATTAATAAATATTGTATCCTTTTGCTTCTAAAAATTAATAAATATTATAATAAAAATATTGAATTTACATTGAAACGTATTTAAATTGAGATAAATTTAAATTGGAGGATAAAAGTTTTTGAATTGAAATCTCAAATCTTGAATTGCAAGATAATCTTTTTTGGAGCTGAGATTCGAAAATCAAGTTTGATTGAAAGAAGCATTATGATACTATTAAAATATTTATGATAAATTTTACTTTAGAGCTAAAAATATTTTTTTTATAAACATGTGATGTAATTAAATTATTGAATTTCAAATGTTTGTTAATGCAGAATGTATATGATGAGGTTTAAATTTATTGAAATGAATCTTGGAAATGTTTTAAAAAATGATTAAAATGTTCGAAAAACGGTTAATAATATAAGCAACAAAAAAAATAAAAATTAGGAGAATAAAAATATATATCGATATATAAAATGGTTTAATGGACAAGGATAGTAACCCATAAATAAAACCTTTTATATCCATGTAATAATACGAAATAGCCGATAATGTAATAAATTAATAATAAATAGAAAAGATAATTAAATCTATATAATTAGTTTTTTTTTTTTAATTTTATTATTTTATTTTTGGTTGTACTGCATTAAAGATGCAAAATAACAGTTGATAATTTTTAAAATAATATAATTAATATTTTTTTATTATTATTCGTACATTGTGCGGGTTCTAATACTAATTTTTTCTAATAGCTGCTACCAAACGACCCATAAGTGTATAGGGGTAAAATATGGACTTGTTGCGTAGGGGGGTGAAAGTGAATATCTCAATTTTATCCCAATTTTCAGACAATCGCTCCTTGGTTGCAGACGTGGGGATGTCTCGTCATAACTGGTAAGACTCTTCGTCTTCTTCCTCCCCCGGAACCCTCATCTATTTTGAAATCACCTAAGTTTGAGAGTAATAGAAAATCTGAGTAGTGAAACTGAGTAAGTCGTGGAACAGTTTTAGGTCCGAAATTTGAAAACTTTGATACTAAAATTTGGAAATTTGAACACAGGAACAAGGGTAACGACGTGATCTCCTGTATGCTAATTAGTTCTTTATTTCCTATTCAGTGAAAACTTTAACGGTAGAGGGCATAATCTTCGATATACCGTTTGTAGAGATGTATTTTTGTATGTTCTAAGCAATAAAATTAAGCAAAAGAAGAAACAAAAAGCTAAGAGATGGGAGGTGCCTCTTCCCAGTTTAAGGTCTCTTTCACGTTGCTTTGCATATGTTAATGTTTTAATACTATATTTTCTGCAAAAAATTCTGTAACTAATTAGCGAAGCTCCTTTTTTCCTCCCTTCTATTTTCTCCACTTTCTTGCCTGTTGAATTATTAATGTGCTTAAAAGCTTTTAAATTTTCATGCTAACAGGTTAGACTTGTGATTGAAGACGACATATTTAAAGTGTTTAAAGCTGGTTTAAGGAATAACTAAGTATTTTCCTACGGTTCTTCTAGGTAATTGAGCTTCATTTGCCAATTTTTTTCTAACTGTTTTGTCCATGGAAGGTTTACCTTATGAAATTTGAGGCCCGACCCTGTTCCGATTTACACACAAACTATGAGAATATATCACCTTTACAAAGCTATTGTAGAAACTTCAGATAACAACTAGACTGAGATGAACTTAAATGGGGAACATGGTCGGTGGTGACTCATATAGCCGACCCCAACTTATTTTTGGCTAAGCTGTAGTTGTTGTTGGTCTGTCTTAAGCACTCATCAACTGGCTTTTAAATCAATTTTGAGTGATATAATCCTCCTGCTATATAAAGTGATCGTTGCAATGACATTTGCAAAGAATATAGAATCAATTAGAAAGTATATATAATAAGACAGAATGGTGCTTGAAATCCTGCACCTACTGCTTCAGTTACGTAACTCGATTTAGCTATTAATATATACAGGTTCTTTCTGTCAAAGCACGTAGTTATCATCTCCAAATAATTGGTGGCGAGGATCTTTGATCCTGAAGGGAGATTATGGTTTCAAAAGCACCCACCAAAGCCTTGACCTTGCTTCTCCTGGTCTCGACAAGTTTGGTTGCAGTCTCTTCGATCACATTGTTGAACAATATTGGAGCCTCTCTTTTGTTTCCTCTAGCTTGGTGTCGAAGATTAACTTTCATATTTTCATCTTTAGCAGCATTTGACTTTCCATTAGCAATAAGCCTCCGAGAGCTTCTTCCTCTAGCATAAGCATTTCCATTTTCGTTGTAATCTAGTATTTTGACTGGCCTGAATTTTAGTCTCCTTGGACTGACTTTCTCAGACTGAAAATCGATTATTTTTCCTCTCCTGAACTTGAGGTTTTTAGGACTGCAAATTGCAGTTCTTGCAGCTTTTATATCTTGGCTTTGGCTTGCGGTTCCACTTTTTCTGGAATTGCTGACTGTTGCATCGCCATCTAAAGACTCGCATGCAGAAATTGATGATAGGGAAGATTTCCTGTTGCCAAGGTTTCTGCAGCTACTGCCATCCGAGTGCAGAGAAGGGGATGGGGAGAGAAGGGGGGATGGTTTCTTCCCTCTTTTTGGGCCATGTAGTGAAGATTTCCTGTTGCCAAGGTTTCTGGTGATGCTGCTATCCGAGTGTAGAGAAGAAGATGGGGAGAGAAGGGGTGACAGTCTCTTCCCTCTTTCTGGGCCATGTCTATCAAAGGAGGAGACTCTGGCCATTCGAGTTTCCTTCGAGAGCTTTATGGTCTGGCTATTAGTCTTTGATTCTCTGATGTGCAATGTCTCCTTTGGAACACTTCCATGACTTCCTTGCTCCATCTTGCCTCGTTTAAGATTAGCCCATTTTCTAAGTTGAGATGTCTTGTTTGGAAAGTTTTCATTACTTGGTTGCTCTATCTTCATTCGTGCAAGGCTAGTCAAATTATTAAGTTGAGACACTTTGTTTGGATCATCTTCATGACTCACTTTGTCCGTTTTGCTTGGAAGGCTAGTCCACTTATTACGTTGAGATACTATTCTTGGGGAATCATTATTTGGCTTCACAGAAAATCTTGTAGAGTGGGAAATAGTTGTGGATGCTGGTATTTCCTGTCCCTGGGCTCGAAAAGTTGTCCGGCTTTTGAATTTTGGTAGCTTACTTGCGCTTAATGGTTTCTTCCCTATCTGCAACATCACAGTTGTAGCCATTTCTGGGACTTCTCCTGATGTTGTTACAGGTCTTGTGGGCTGGAGAGTCCTCGTCTTTGTTTTAAGATCACTTTCTTCTGCGTATTTGCAAACGTCTTGGCGAGAACCTGTTGGAACACTCAGTAAATATGGCAAGATCTTGGATTCACCTATTTCAATACCTAAGCTGCCAGTTGAGTTCCTTCTCAAATAGCTGACTTCAGTCTCAATTTTGTCCAGGTTCACAGGAACACCAACATCCGTTTTCTTGCTGAACTCATAAGATCCAGCGTCCTTATCCGTCTTGCTTCCTGTGTTTGGTTTGCTGGTTGCATCATCCAATAGAGACCCCTGAAGAATTGCCGAACCCCCTGTTATAATAACGTCACTGTATCTTCTTCTGCTTTTGTTGCTTGACACCGAATAAGCATTTTCTTCCAGAGGCTGCAGCTTCGAATCTCTTCGATGACTTGCAGAAACAGCCAATGTTTTGGTGCATTCTTGCATTTCCTCTTCGTGGGAAGTTGTCAACCTTCTGAGATTTGCAGGTAATTTAGTGGTTCTCCATATCTGCCACTTCACAGTTGTCGCCAGTTTTGAATTTTCTCCTGATGTTAAAGATCTTGTGGACATGTGAGTCCTTGCCATTGTTTTGAAGTTGCATTCCACACCATCTTTGCTAGCATCAATCCAAGAACCTGTTGGAACACTTACATGACGTGACAAGACCTTGGAGTCACCCATTTCATTACCTAAGTTTCCAGTTGAGTTCCTTCTCAAATACCCGACTTCATTCTCAATTTTCTCCAAGTTTGCAGGTTTCCCAACAGCCTTCTTGTTGCTCAACTTAGAAGATCCAGTGTTCTTGTCCATCCGGCTTCCTTTGTTTGGTGTGCTGGTTGCACCATCCAACGGAGAATCCCGAGCAAATGGTGACCCCCCTGGTATGATAATGTCACTGTATCCTGTTCTCCTCAGCTTATAGCTTCTTGACATAGAATGAGCATTTTCTTGCAAAGACTTCATCTTCAAATCATTTCGTTGATTTACAGAAACAGCTAATCTTTTGGTGTATGCTGGGTTCTCCTGTCTCTGGGCTTTACCAGTTGTACGCCTCTTGAAATTTACAGCTAGCTTACTTGATCTTAGTGGTTTCTTCCTTATCTGCAACTTCACAGTTGTAGTCAGTTCTTGTGTTTTTTCTGATGCTGCTATATTAGATCTTCTCAGCAGGGAAGTCCTCGCTTTTGTTGTTTGAAGATCACGTTCCACACCTTTGCAAGCGTCATGGCAAGAACCTTTTGGATCACTCAGATAACGGGACAAGACCTTGGATTTAGTAATTTGAATACCTAAGCTGCCAGTTGAGTTCCTTCTCGAAAGGCCGACTTCACGCTCAATTTTCTCTGGACGTGCAGGTATGCCAACAACCATCTCACCCATTTTGAGCTAGAGCAATGAAACTATCACCGCTGCAGATTTATTATGATGATAAGCAGAGACCTTTGATTGAAACCTCAACCTCACCAGTGTGGCATCCTGATTAGAAAGAAACAAAGACCTGTGAGAAAACTGTTAATAAAAAATGCGAAGTGCACAAATATGACAGCAGTATAAGGGAAGAACATTGTACAAGGACGAAAAAAAATTACTTATTCTGCCGCTTGCATTTCTCCCTCCATCTGACTGTTCCTCAAACTGCTCTGGTACTATTGTCACCTAATTAATACTTCCAAATTAGAGATTGATTATAAATGTAGCACTATTTTGACAACACAAGACAAGAGGGGTTGCTCTGATCGTAAGCAACCCCCACTTCCAATCGAGAGGTTGTGAGTTCGAGTCTCCCCAAGAGCAAGGTGGAAGTTCTTGGAGGGAAGGATGCCGGGTTTCTATTTGGAAACAACCTCTCTATTCAAGGGTAGGGGTAAGGTCTGCGTACACACTACCCTCCCCAGACCCCATTAAGTGGGATTATACTGGGTTGTTGTTGTTATTTTGACAACACAATTCAGTGAATAATTGCAGAATATATCTTGCTTGGTGGGAAATGTGTCCAACGAAACTTGGTAATAATTGATACAATTTGATCGTTGAGCCTAACTGGGAAATTTGGACAATTAAGAACTGGACTCAATCAGTATTATATTATTTTACTTGTCAAAATATGGCTGGAAATCATGATACTGAAACTAAAGAACTGATGCATCCAAAAAGATTTCTTCCCCAAAATTTAGAAAATCTATGCCCACTTATGGCAATTAGAAAAAAGAAAAATCTACTCCGCATGCATGTCATTTTTTTTCTACTTCAAACTAGGGGTGTACATAGACCGGGTTGGTTCGGATTTTATAATTACCAAACCAAACCAATTGTGTCGGGTTATTTAATCTTAAGACCAAACCAAACCAATAAATTCGGGTTTTTCAATATCGGTTTTTCTCGGGTTTTTTCGGGTTTTTCGACTTTTTCCTGTAAAATTTTCATAGAACAAAATATATAACGTATGCTCAAATTTTTCTTTAATCCTAGTAAGATACAACTATATAAAGTGTTTTTCAAGAAAATAATACAAAATATGCGATATGTCATGACTCATGACATTATCCTAAAATACTCAACAACAAAAAATAATAAAATTATGTACTAAAAATATTGTTACTTAAAAAGTCATAATAAAAATAAATATAATCTAAAAGCAATAATTCATGCTAAACTAGATAGACTAATGAGGGAGTATTAATTATATGCCTAAAAGCTAAAGAAAAATAAAAATAGGTTATGTATTTTTATCTAAATTATTGCAAAATAAAAAATAAACATTTAATACATTCCCGTTCGTAATATTGAATTGAATGTCTTTTGTTAGCATTAGTATTGATTGCTAGCATTATTTAATTTACTAATATTAATGGCTATAAAACTTATTGGAGCATTCAAAAGTTCTAAATCAACCTTGAAATTATACCTTAAAAGATAAAATTATGAAATTTATTAAGAAATGTTGATAAATTACATTACAATAAGTATATTTATATATTAAATATATCTAAAATTGCTATATATGTAATGTCGGGTTGGTTTGGTTTCGGTTTGACTTTCTTTAGTTAAAACCAAACTAAACCAATTATGGTCGGTTTTTTTTTTCCAACACCAAACCATAGTCGAGTCTTTTTCTCGGTTTGACTCGGATTATCGGGTTGGTGTGGTTTATCGGTTTTCTTTGAAACTATTAAAAGGAGAAAATTAGGACTTATTATAAAAGAGAAGCTCTACATAGTACTTAACAGGAGAAGCATTCTTTTAACTGGTAAATCAATGGAATACAAAATCATACGTCCTATCTATAAACCTAAGTTCAATAATATAAATAAGTTATGACACCCTCACCCATTATACAAATACGAAAGGGAAACGTATGATGCCGTCAATATTCCAGAAGTAATCCTACGACAATCAAGGAGAAGAAGAAAACTTTTTTTCCTTTAACAAGAATAAGATGCTCTATAATGTTCTTTTATGAAAATTCGATATAAATCTATATTTTCTAGAGCTATTCATTCCAAACACCATTGCCATTATTCAGAAACAGAATTCAAGTGGAATGACAAACAACAACAACAACTACCCAGTATAGTCCCACAAAGTGGGGTCTGGGGAGGGTAATATGTAGACGAGCCTTACCCCTATCCGAAATGACAGAGAGGCTGTTTCCAATCGACCTTCGGCTCAATGAAGAAAAGGAAAAACAAAAACAAAAACAAAAAATAACTTAAACGTATCGCGTTTTCATATGTTTTTTCACCTCATGGGGAAAAAAGGAAAGTCAAAAATTCCTATTCTAAGAGAATTGAAAATTGATTAGTTCGGTCGTTGCGATATGAAACTATTGTATTGTTCAAACATAACGTCAAGAAGCAAAGCACAACAAAAATTTCAGGCAATTGAAGAATTCGGGAATCATTAACATTTGGATTCTAATAATCTTCAATAAAAAACGTCAATCTTCGAATAACAGATTCAAGAACTGTTTAAAATTCACAAAAAGAAAAAAATGATAATTTTGGTGGAAAATAGAGGTTGAAATTATACCTTTTTCTTGATAAGTTAGGAAGGGGAAGCCAAAAGAAAGAGGGACTCAACAATTTGTTGACAATTTTTGAGTGAGTAAAATTTCTAAAATTGCAAAGAAAGAAAGCCAAAAAAAAATAGAAAGAAAGAATTAGAGAAAAGCGTTTAAAATTCATAGACACATGAGAGAATAAGCGTGATTAATGCAGAGGATATATGTCAGCTTTGACACTAAAAATAATAATAAAGGGGGCGTAACACAACTTTAGACCCTCGCCTCAACTATTTTGTTTTCTAGAAATGATCATTTTTTTAAGAAATTAAATTTTATTCTAAATTCTTACATTCATTAATAAAAATAATTGTGAATCATGAAATATATATACATATACTATTAAATACTTTTTTAAAAACATTTCACATATATTTTTATTCATATTTTCTTTATAAATCGATACTGTTGAGTTACATTTCATGCTCTTTGGCGTGTGTATATCGTCGAAATCGGGTTCACCTGTTTTGTGACCAATCGAGACTGAAACGTGATAGGTTAAAGCTCGATCTCGGGTTATATCAAACCGAGGTACGAAGTTGAGCCATTGAGCTCGTGACCCCGGGATCGAACAAGATCAAGGGAAATTTTTCGAGCCGAATAACATAAGGTTGAAATACCCGCAATTGGTTGGAGTTCACGGCGGAAATCTCGACGCGTATCAAGGAAAGGTCGATTAATTAGCAAATCCTGAGATTTTTTACCTTGTATAGAATTGTATCAAGACTAGGACACCCCTACTATCTAAAGGGGGTATGATCATTTGTAACACACATTGCAATACAAAGCACAAAGCAAATATACTGTTATTTCTAGCTCTTATCATCTTGTTATTCTGATCTTACATCATTTTGAGGCATTTCTTGGTTCGAAGATGATCGAACTCGAAGGCCAAGGCTATTCAATCTGTGTGGTTTGCATTGATTCTCATATATCAATTTCAATATTAATCTTTTTTCTTAATTTGTATCAAGTTATATCGCGTGTCCTTAAAATCGCGTATAAAGTCAGTTGTTATCTGATTTTGAGGGTAAACCGTTTGGTGCCCACAGTGAGGCTAAGGATAATAGTGATTATCCAATATAAACTTTCATAACACACTATTTTACACTTATTCTTTGGAGTATCTTTGATTCCATGACCAAAATGTCGAACTGCCAGTCAGCAACCCCTTACATTGACAATGATTTCGGTCACCACAGTGAAAATGATAACGACGTTCCTCGCTTGACCTCGATGGGGTTCCGACTGTAGATACAATCGATGCCATCTCACATATAGCCATCAACACAAATTGTATGTGATCCTGAATGCAGCGTCCGTGGGGATGTTCGACCAGCTGCTCAAAGCACACATGGCCCGCGAAGAGGGCAGGATCAGCCTGCGGGTGATCTTCTAAATGTTGCAGGCTCAACAGGCAGTGATTGCCCAACTCCAAAACTAGAATGACCCACCAAGCAGGATCGAGCCCGAGCTGTCCCAGGAAGTTGTCCACAAGGTCGAATCGGCTTCAAGGAAATCGAACGAGAAATAACTGGGGACTGATCCTACAATCATGAAGATGCTCGAAGAACTGACAAAACGAATTGATTCAGGGGAAAAGAAGAACAAGGCAAACGACTAGAAGGTGGAAAGTTAAAACTCCGGGGTCGATCAAATCCCTAGGGGAACAGCGATATTGAAGTGTCTGGACTTTAAAAAGTTCATGCAAAAACCTCTTCCCCTGAACGCGGCTTCCAAGTCGATCCCCAAGAAGTTTTGCATGCCCAATATTCCTAAATACAATGGAACGACCGATCCAAACAAGCATGCCACCTCTTACACATGTGCTATCAAAGGGAGTGATCTATAGGATGACGAGATCTAATATGTCTTGCGAAAGAAATTCGGAGAGATCCTATCAAAGGGGGCTATGATATGGTACCACAATTTACCACCTAATTCTATTGACTCATTTTCTATTATTGCAGATTCTTTCGTAAAGGCACACGCTGGAGTCATAAAAAATCGGGAAATCGAACCTTTTCAAGGTATGGCAGAAGGACAACAAAATGCTCAAAGAATTTGTGTCTCGATTTCAAATGGAACAGATGGACCTGCCACTGATTGCTGATGAGTGGGTTGTTCAAGCTTTCACTCAAGGATTCAATGTCCGAAGCTCGATGGCTTCACAATAGTTGAAGCGAAATTTGATAGAATACGCATCTGTTGCTTGGGCCGATGTGCATAATCGATATCAATCAAAGATCAGGGTCGAAGAAGATCAACTTGGGCCTCCTTTCGGGCCCGTTTATCCTATCAGGCCAGTCGATAGAATCAAGATGGGTATTGACCGAGAACCGAGGTTGAACAGAGATCGATACTAGCCATATAATGGAGATCGTAGGAGTAACGGATCTGGGTGAAATTTTGTACGAAATGAAAAGAGAAGTGATCGAGGTTAGAGCTCTCGAGGGATCATGAGCAATAACTTCTTCGATAGGCCTATGATACCTAAAGAAGCACCACGATAATCATAATACAACTTTAATATTGACGCAACTGCAATCGTATCGATATCGATCGCATCAAAGATACCAAGGGCCTCGACCTTTACAAACCGATTCAGCCCAAAGAGATCCCAATCAAATATGCAAATATCATGGCACTCATGGCCACGTGATATAGCTTTAAGGATACGTGATATCGCTTTATACAAATTAAGAAAATAGATTAATATTGAAATTGATGATAAAAGAATAAATGCAAACCACACATATTGAACAGCCTTTGCCTTCGAGTTTGATCACCCTCGAACTAAGAAATGCCTCAAACTGATGTAATAAAAGAATACAAGATGATAAGGGCTAGAAATAGCAGTATATTGCTTTGTGCTGCGTATTGCAATGTTTGTTACAAATGATCAGACCCCCTTTATATAGTAAGGGTGTCCTACTCTTGATATAATTTTATACAAGGTAAAAATTATCACGATTTGCTAATTTAATCGGCCTCTCCTTGATACGTGCCAAGATTTCCTCTGTGATCTCCAACCGATCGAGGGTATTTTGGCCTTAATCTTATTTGATCTCGATCTGGTTCGGTCCCGGGGTCACGAGCTCAACGGTTCAACTTTGCACCTCACTTTGATATAACTCGAGATCGAGGTTTAACCTGTCATGTTTCAGTCTCGATTGGTCACACAATAAGCAAACCCAGTTTCGACTGTATACAGATAGTCCTTTCGTTTGGAGAGAAGATGGCGATAAACGATATGAACTTTCAAACCCCGCTTCGATTGATCATAACGTAAGCGGCAAACAGTTACTAAAACATCCCGTCGGTCCAGTTATTCAGGCATTAAATGTGTGTCAGCTGTTGGTTGGTCACTACGAGTTTTGAACTGTAATTAGCTGACTATAAATGTCTCAATTTTCATTCAAACTTTATGTTCAAAGCTTCTTCTATTCTTGTTCTTCAAAAATCTCTTCACTCTCCAACTTTTGTACCCAGATGTCTTGCTCCTTTTGCGAACCACTAAGCATACCTTCTTAACTTCCTCTTCTTCATCTCTGCTCTAAAATGGCGAAAACTTCTAACACTGTCCCACAAAAGGAGGCCGCCTCTTCATCACGACCTGTTGGCAACAGGGATGTGGCGAAACCACTCCCTGAAAAGTTTGTTCCTAGAGGGTGCTCGACTGGTCCTGATTTCAAGGTTGAAAAGACTTCACCTTTTTTTTTAAACAAAATCGAGAGGTGTCCCTTCACCCTCAATCATCTTATGCCGCTGTATAGTCCCCGACTCTATCTAGGGGGGTTAATCAAAAATCGCTCGCCAGGTCAGTAGGTCCCCGTTCTCTAATATAGATGAGGATCGGGACCGAGGCTGGATGGGTCGATTCGTTCGAGTGAGGACCTTGGACTTGATCGCAGCCGAAGACATGATATTTCCCGAGAAATGGAACATGAAGCATAAGTATAGCTTCGCTTTAAATATTTTATTTATTGTTTCTCCCATTCCCTCCCTTCTTATCGGTGTTTTTGTGGTGCAGTTATGGCTCGAATGCTCCAGTTCCTCGACTCAAGGAGTGGGTTGAGGAACTTGTGTCACAAAGACCATATCACGAGCGCGCATGGAGCGAACTGTCAAAGGGTCGGTGGGAGGCCCATAATCATGGTAAGTTCTCTTTTTTGATTTAATGACGTTCGATTTTCTCCTTGCAGTGTCGAATTCTTATCGAGTTTTTTTCTTTTCTAGGTCTCCCCCAAAAGATGTTTCTATAAGGCCTCTATCCGGTGATAAGAGTGTGACTCTCGAGTCCCCTGCTCCAAGGCAGGGTGATAAAAAGAAAAGAAAAGAAAAAGGATTTAGGGGGTCGGCACGCAAAAAAGAAGGTCGGCGCGCAAATCCTAGGGAAGCACCGGTGCTCTACCCTCGGATCTCAGTCAACCGATTAAGGGATGAGTCTCAAGAATAAGAAGAAGAAGTCCAAGGTGGTGGCTCGCGTGCGAGCAAGTGTCGTGATACAAGGGGTTTCCGAACTGGCAGGTGCTGAAATCAAATCGTCTCGACATGAACAGGTCGATAAGAGAGCTTTAGCCGAAGCTCCCCAACAAGAAGGGGTGAGGCCACTCCGCCCCAAGCTAGGGGGGTCGAGAGGCCGACAAGGCTTGATAGTCTTTGAGTAGAGGAAAGTGCCCAAAAGATGTGTTTGGGCGAGTGACCTTACCTCATTAGAGGAGTGCATTTGAATGCGACCAAACGTTCTGTTAGCTTAATTTACCACAAAGAGGGAGTCGTACTAAGCTTCGATCACCTCCGCCCCAAGCTTTTGTCCAGTTCGAGACCTGCAATCATGGCCTCATACTCGGCCTCGTTGTTAGTTAATTTAACAGTTTTAATAGATATTCTAACTATTGCATGTGGGCGGCTTCAGTACGATGCCAAGTTCGGACCCTTTTGCTTTTAATGCACCGTCCGTAAAGAGGGTCCATATTCCCGAAGATGTCCCCGAGTTTACCAACCTCTCTTTCGACCTCGAGTATTAGGGCCGCGCGAAGTCAGCCACGAAATGTGCCAAAATTCGAGACTTAGTGGTTGTCGGGGGTCAATATTCAATATCGTACCCGCTGATTTTCACGGTCCATTTTGCCAATCACGCCGAGAGTTCGGGGTTATGCATTATTTTTCACAATGGGTAAATTGTCACAACTTTAACACATATAGGGTGGCACTGAAAGTAAGGTTTCAATTTCCTAGAGGCACTTAGCAAAGCGAGCGCCAATATTTTTAGGTGACGATATCTGGTTTCGACCTCACTTAAGGTTCGGCTAACATAATAAATCAGAAATTGCGTACCTTGTTCTTACTAAACTAGGGCTCCACTTACCGCTATCTTTGATACTATCAAATACAAGTATAGTTTTTCATCTGCCCTCGGTGTATGAAGTAGCGCGGGCTCGATAAATATCGCTTAAGTTCTTCCAAGACCCGTTGGCACTCCAGGGTCTATGTGAAGTTGTTTTTCTTCGTTAGCAACAAGAAAAATCGATGACTCTTATTAGAGGACCTTGATATGAATCGCCACATGGTGGCTATGCACCCGGTTAGCCTTTGCACGGCCTTCACGTTGTCTACAACTGTGATATCCATTGATAGCTATGATCTTGTCGGGGTTGATCTCGATTCCTCGGTTGGATAGAATGAACACGAGGAATTTACCTGATCCAACTCCGAACGCATATTTTCCCGAATTTAGCTTCATATTGTACTTCTTCAATATACTGAAGATTTCCTGCAAATGCTTTAAATGGTCCTCTACTCGCAGGGACTTAACTAACATATCATCAATGTAAACTTTCATAGATTTCCCTGTTTCTTCTTCGAACATCCGGTTTACTAGGCGTTAGCAAGTGGTACCAGCATTTTTTAATTCAAATGACATTACGTTATAGAAGTATGTGCCATACTTAGTGATGAATGAGGTATTTTCTTGATCATCCGGGTTCATTCGTATTTAGTTGTACCTAGAGTAGGCATCGAGAAAGATGAGGATCTCGTGGCCGACCGCGGCATCGATCATGCGATCGATGTTAGCCAAAGGGAAAGTATCCTTGGGGCATGTCTTATTTAAATCCTTGTAACCCACACACATTTTCAGTTTGTTCCCTTTATAGGGACCATTACTATGTTTGCTAGCCATTCCAGGTATTTGAATTTCCGGATGCACACTATTTTAAGGAGTTTAGTTATCTCGTCCTTGATGAAAGCATGCTTGATCTCAGACTAGGGTCTCCTTTTCTGCTTGACCGGATGGAATTTCTGATCCAGGCTCAGTTTGTGAGTGGTGATCTCCGGTGGGATCCCTGTCATATCGAGATGGGACCAAGTAAAACAATCCATGTTAGCTATAAGAAATTGAATGAGTTTTTTTCCTGAGATCGGGAGTTAACCCTGTGCAAAGTTATACCTTTCGATCAGGCAGATGTTCGATCAGTATGATTTGCTCCAGCTCTTCAACCGTTGATTTGGTAGCGTCGGAATCATCGGGGACTATGAAGGATTAAGGAACCCGTAATCATCTTCTTCGTCAGTCCCCTGCTGGTCCAGTTGGGTCGAGGCCGGCACTGGTGATTGTTATTTGGCTTCTTGTTTTGCTTTTGAATCTGGATACTTTGTCTATAAGAGTGTTGATATTGGAATTACTTCATCGACGACAAATATTCGCGGTGGGCTGCTCCCCATATATCATTTTAATCCCCACTGGTGTCGGGAATTTTAACACCTGGTGAAGGGTCGAGGGCACAACCCTCATGTTTTAGATCCATGGTCTTCCAAACAGGGAGTTATACCTCATGTCCCCTTAGATCACATAAAACTTGGTCTCCTGGATGGTTCCCACTGCGTTATCGGTAACTTATTTCTCCCTTAGTAGTTTCACAAGTCATGTTGAATCCCTTTAGCACTCGAGTTGCAAGCACGATTTGGTCCTGTAGGCTGAATTGTTTTACGACCCTCGATCGAATGATGTTGGCCGAGCTACCTGTATCAATTAACACACGTTTAACTCGAATTATATTCATGAGTACAGATATACCTGTGCATCATTATGGGGATGCATGATTCCTTCTGCATCCTTGTTGTTGAAACATAAAGTTCCTTCCGGTGTGTAATCTCAAGTTCGTTTCTCCCATATGATTGATACATTGGTGCGCTTTAACAGCGGACCTTGAGGAATATCGACCCCTCCGATGATCATATGAATGACGTGTTGAGGTTCTTCTTACTCGTTTTGTTTATTGGATCCCTGTTCTTGGCTCGGTCGCTCAGAAACTCCCGAAGGTGCCCGTTGTTGAATAATCAGGCTACTTCGTCTCTCAATTGTCGACAATCTTCTTATCTATTATTCGATTTTGAGGGTAAATAGCGTGGCTCCATAAAAATTGGTGCAGGAATAGGGAGTTATAGAAAAAGAATGCAGACTACTTTTATAATATTCATAATGCAATTTTTCTAACTTATAGGCGAAGCATTACACAGTATAAAGAACAACAAGATCCCAACGCTCAAAGAAAATACTAATAGTTACATATTTGCATGAGAAATTTTACAAAACCTTTTTTGACATTTCATTTTTTTTCTTCTTTTGAACCTTGCTTTATAAGTTTCAAATTGTAAGATGGTTCTAATGAAAAAGTTGGTCTTTAAAGTATAAAAGTTTATGCCTTTTTGCGACAATATAGTTTGCCTCCAAAGTTTCCAAGCAAGTGACTCATAATTTACTACTCCTACTTATTTAAGTGTAAAACATGAGTCATGCTTGTACTATTATACTTGAATTGCACCCCAAGAAGTCTTAATTAAAGAAATATCACTATTTATAAATCAAAATATTTTTCTAGTTCTTACGTTTTTGTTTTAAAACATTATTCTTATTAAGTTTTAGTTTGAAGAAGTCATAAACGAAAGGCTGATACGCAAATGATGAACATGCATGGTAACCATGTTTCATGATTATTGATGTTCCCTTGCCTTCAAGAAGAGGGGAAATCAAATGCTTGACTCAAAAAGGAAGGCATTGACATCATTAGTGTCTCCCTTCCATGATAATTTTACCCTATCTATTAACAATGATTGCCTAATTATATTTAGCAACTAATTCTAATTATTTATTCGCTTATATATTCTATTATCTCACATAAAAATGGGACATGCAAGGCTTTTAAACTAAAACTAACTACGAGATCCCTCCCCCCACCCCCCCCCACAAAAAAAAAAAAAAAAAACTACAAGTTAACAATATGACGTGGATATGTTCAACATTTTATTGTGATTGAAAAGAAAAGACACTGTGATATGTGTACACGTACATTTGGAGAGGATGAGGTCCTTATTAATATACACAACAAAATGTATACTGAAAAATGGTTTATCCACATTTTCTTTTTGTTAAGAGCAAAGAATCGTATGCAAATTTTGATTTTAAATCTTTCCTTGGGTAAGGTCGGGGCTGCAGTGAGACATTAGTAATGAGCAAGTCAAATACAGCTGTATTTGGTGAGTGCCTTAAAATTCAGTCTGGGCCTACACGCAAGCAAATATCAATTACACTTATTCGGCCAAAAATTGAGGTGTTTGCCCAATCTTTTGGAAGGAAAAAAAGTAATGAGGAAAATCAGAAAAAAAGTAGCTTCTCTCTAAAAGCACTTTTTTGAGAAGCACTTTTGAGAAAAATACTCTTAAAAATAGTTTTTTAAAGTTTGGCCAAATACTAATTGCTGCTCAGAAGTGCTTTTCAAACTAATTAGCCAAACACAAATTGCTTCTTATCAAAAGTAGTTTTAAGAAAAGTACTTTTGAAAAAAAATACTTCTCAAAATAAGTTAATTTTTGTAGCTTGACCAAATGGAAAATTAATTTTATTACTTTAACCAATAGTTAAGCATAAAATATTCATTGTACTCACCGGGTAACAGTAGTATACAATTTCAAAGCTGTCCTTTTAAATGAATACTTCAATCGATTTGTCGGAGACCCCAAGTCAAGCATCCCACAATTATGATAACTGAGAGGTTAAATTTTAGTGTGAAAAATTATCGTAAAAGTTTTACGGGGCGCTCTATTTTCACATTTCATTTAACTCGTATTTTTAAAGGAAAAAATTTAATTGATATTCATTTTTTGTAACTTCATATACACTTTTCTCTTCTTCGTTGTTGCTTTCTTCTTTTCTGTATATCTAGGTGCTTCACCGCTGCTTTCTTTTTCTCTGTATTCAGGAGCCGTTTTTTGGCTGTTTCTTCTTCTCCTTTAGTTGCAAAATACTATTGTAGTTGTGCTAAGGATTTTTTTTCTTCTTCTTAGTTGCAAAATGTATTTCTTAGATTTGTTGTTGATGATCATTGGAACTTGTTCTTTACGATATTTGAAAGTTATGTCTAAAATTTGAGCTCATTTGAAGTAAATTTTTTTTTTTTGGTAATTAAAGTTTTTTCATTAATCACCAATGAAGTTGCATTACAAAGCCACAGTCAAGCTTCAACTCGGCCGACTGTCTGGAAGCTAACATAATAACTACACTTACTATCCTAACTGTCAAACATATACTCATTGAAGTAGATTTGAAATTAAATCGTATGCTGAATTATTAAAATATAATTAAGAACAAGTTTATGTTTTAGAACTTAAGATCCGATTTTTGAAGTTCCGTTGAAAAGATAGAACTACTTAATATCTGAATCTTCTGAAGTTCCTTTGACGAGAAAGAATTACTAAGAATCTGATTTTCTGAAGCTGCATTGGAAAGATATAAGAACTTCAGATCCGAATATAAGGTATGTAGTTGCATCAAATAAATAGAAGAACTTCATACCCCCCTAGGTAAGTTTTTAAATTTTTTGTGTAATACGGATATAACTTCGATGACGAGCCCAAAAGTGAATATCTGCGATCTTCCCCCCATGTTATCCCATGGCTCGAGGCATGGACCCAAACTCTAGGTAAATTTATTACTATATTATAATATCTGTTTTCCAATCAAACTCGCTATATATTTACGTGTAACCGCAAACATCTTATGTACAATATTTTTATATTGATGTGTCAGTTAACAACTGATATAATGTAATTTAGAAAGACTCTTAAGGAATGTTTTTAAGTGCCCCACCAAATCACCTAAGTCTTTAGGGTATCATTATTACAACAACAACCCAGTATAATCCCACTTAGTAGAGTCTGGGAAGGATAGTTTGTATGCAGACCTTACCCCTACCCTTGGGTAGGGTATTATTATTAGTAATTAAAAAAAGTGGGTCGCACCCCATGCAGGTCACAGCAGTAGTAGAAATCATAAAAACAGCTAAGAGCTAAACAAGTGCCTTCTTTTTAAACTGCCCAATCTTTCGGTAGGTTTGTGGACCTTTAGATGTAAGTTATCAAAATGGGAGCCTTCTGCTTAACGCCAAGTTTCCCTACCATACATTTTGGGAAAATTTCTTCCTTTTAATTAAAGCTAGAAGACTACTTGGAGAGAAAAATTAAAAGGTAAAGGAAGAAAATTTACCCCTTCTTTTATTATTATTCCATCCGGTCTACTTTAATAGATTTTTTGGCCTTTTTTACTGTCTATAATATTTGATTTATCAGATATGTTGTCCTTGGGGTAAACGGCCTAGGAGTATTTGTTATAGTTTCAACAAATAAATTAAGGTTAATATGATAAATTTTATTAATTAACTAATGCTTCGCTCGACAAGACTGAAACCTTCGCTTGCACCACTAGAGTCGTTCCGGCACTTTGAGTTGTTACCAATAGTAGTGTAAACAACATCCATGCCCAAACTGATAAACTATTCATACCAAAAGGATTATATCCGTTGATAAGTTGTGAAGAGTTTAACCATAAATAATCCCTTAACCAGCCCATCAAATAAGTGGAAGATTCATTAAACTGTGAAACGTTACCCTGCCACCAACCTTTCGTTCTTCCATCACCAATTCTCTTTTCCTTCTCCTTTTGGGGCGTTCGCCACACTGGAGCCCCAGGAATGGAACCCAGGTCGGCCACAACTCCTATAAAAAATCATAAGCAACTCCGCGGCTGCTTTATCTAGTGGAAATGCCATGTCAGGCGCACCTATCAGAATCGGAACAGACCAATTACCAGATTCACCTATCATCGCCGGCATAACCATAAAAAAGATCATTAAAAAAGCGTGAGAGCAGAGGCTGTTGAAGCCTTATCACGACTGGGCGATGTCAGTTTTGCGTCGCTTAGATTGTGATGGTACTTACAATCAAACAAAACCCGTGAGAAAAAGCATTCATGCTATTCTCTTTTTCAACAAATACTTACTTCACATCCTGCCTTGGCCGAAAATGCCGCCTACACCCGTCTTAGACCTTATCTTAGCTGTTTAAATAAAGCAGGGGCTAGGTCTCTGTCCCCGGATTCACTGATTCAAGGGTTTTAGATGGGATGGACAGAAGAGTTTGAACGGGCGATGTCAACCGGCAACCGTATCTGGAAACAAAGATTAGTGGATATTTGTACTGTCACTGCACAGCAAGCAAAGGATTGGGGATTCAGTGGTGTAATGTTAAGAGGTTCTGGGGTATGCTGGGATTTGCGAAAAGCAGCACCTTACGATGTTCATGACCAATTGGATCCTGAAATCCCCCGCTCTTCGGGGGTGTCCTCAGCGTCGAGGAACATGTACTAGGGTGTATGTGCGACTCGTTTACATCATGAGCTGGCACAAAAGCAAGAAAATGACTTTTACAGTCAATGATCAGTACCGGTGAATGGGATAAGATGGAAGAAGGAACTCCATTCATTATTTCAAAAAAACTCTTATCATATCCCTCTATTGTGTATGAAGTTTATGGTTTCCGTTGGTGTAAATCCAATCACCTGAATTTAAGATGATAAGAAATTCTCCATTGGTAACAAATGGTTACGGCACGAGCTGACGACAGCCATGCACCACCTGTGTCCGCGTTCCCGAAGGCACCCCTCTCTTTCAAGAGGATTCGCAAACCTCTCTTATTCGGTCACCGAGAAGTCAGATTTCTTTCTCAATCATGAATCCGAGCTTACTACTTGAATCACGAAAGGTGCTTTTTCTCACTATCTATTCAATTCCAACTTCATGCTCACTTATGAAATCAAGCTAATAAGGCAAAAAACAGAGCATGAAGTCCACTGGCATGAGAATCAAGCCACTTATTCCCACTCGTGCTTAACACATGATTTGTGGAAATCTTCATTCCGTACATCTCGTCAATTTTGAAAGATGCTATCAGGCCTAGTTACCATAAGAATGGAAGGGAAAGCGAAGGACAGAGACCATTTCACAAGAGCTTCAAGAAGGCACCTTTTTTAGTACTCCTTGAGCTAATCCCTTATTGTTTTCGAGCATTAAGCTCAGGAATACGTTTATTTGCTAATATGATGGCCGAAGGGTTACTTCACCTTTGGTGATCACACACCGACCCGGGCAATCACTAGCTACAATCGATAGAATTTTGATTGAAACTATTCATAAAAAAGCCGCCTGAGAGCTTCTAGAATGCCATTCATTTCGCAATAAGAAACTTTTCCACATAGAGGTTTCAGCTACTTAAAGCGAGAGTGCATCCAAAAATTCGAGAAGAGTGCTTGGCCTTCCGCCCCTGTCAAATAAAGTAGAGGGGGAGAACTGGAAGAGAGAAGGAAAAAGAGCAAAAGATTGACAAGTCTAATGGGGAAGAATGGCTGACACGTTGATTGTCTTCGATACTAGAAAAAAAGCCCCAAGATGGCCTATGATGGAATCATTGAATCTCAGCGACGCGGTGAAAGATCTAAAAGAGGTGGATGATCCCAAGTATTGCAAATATCACCGCATCGTCGAATATGATTAAGACGAATATGTCGAGTTAGAGCACGGATTGAAATTGTTCTCTTACAGTTCCTCCACCGAACTGTAGTACAGAAGGAAGTAAATTCCCTAATATGTGTTAAAACAGTAAAAAAAAATCAATTAAAGTGGCCGAAAGAAGTAATGAAGAAAAGTAGAATTAATGGCTCAAAATTAATGGCAACTCAATAAATCAAACAAAAGGAGTAAACTTTCCGTTCAAGACATACAAGAGCAATTTCGAGACATACGCCAACCAAATTATTATTTAGTCACGTGTCTCTCCTTCCCAGCAAACTTATAAGATATTATAATAGCTAATCAGTCTCATTTTCTTTTAGTTCCTAGCTACTTCGCCTATATATAAACTCATCAATTCATTTTCAATCTCAATAAACATAAAACACAAGAAATTACTGCATTTCTTCCAAGAGTTCTGAATACCAACCATGGTTTCTGAGAGAAATTTGTCCAAGAATGTGTGCGTGATTGGTGCCGGACCGTCGGGATTGGTGGCTGCGAGGGAGCTAAGGAAGGAAGGGCACAATGTGGTGGTTTTAGAACAAAACCACGATGTTGGAGGGCAATGGCTATATGAACCTAAAGTTGAACATGAAGATCCTTTAGGAAGGACTAGTGTCCAAAATGTACATAGCAGTATTTATGCATCATTAAGGCTCACTTCTCCAAGAGAGATTATGGGATTTACTGATTTTCCATTTGTGGTAAAGAAAGGGAGGGATTCAAGGAGATTTCCTGGCCATAGGGAACTTCTCTTGTATTTAAAAGATTTTTGTGAATACTTTGGATTAAGGGAGATGATAAGGTTCAATACTAAGGTTGAGTATGTGGGTATGCTGAATTATCCCGAGTTTGGTAAGGATTTGAGATGGATTGTGAAGAGCATAGAGAAGGAGTCTGAGATGGGGGTGGAGGAAGTCTTTGATGATGTGGTTGTTGCAACAGGTCATTACTCTCAACCAAGGTTGCCAAACATTAAAGGTTGGTCATACTCTACATATTTTTCTCACTCGAATTTAAGTTTTGTGCATTAATCGTATATATTAGATTACCTTTATCTAATACAAGATGTTATGACCAATCATCATATATAACAAGCTTGAAATAAAGTATTACATACTACAGTCGATTAAATTGCGTGGGTAGTGTAAATTTCTTTACAAAGTCAATGTGTATATATAAATTGAAACCTCCTCACAAAAGAGACTTTGGATCCATAGAAGATGAGAAGAGACACCAAAAGTGGCAACGAAAAACCAGTGAGTTATAACTAACTTTATCAATCAAAGCAACTTCTTCATAGTCAGGTCATGTCAAGGTACAGTTAAAAATAAAACCATAAGACCTTTTTATCAAAGTTACTGCATGTATTACATACTTGCATAAACACTATATGTGTTCTGATATTTACTTATTTTCTTCTTATTCAATAGTGTAAGAGTGACATTACAGGCTTTTTATCTGTTTCGCTTTATAAGGAATGGATGCATGGAGAAGAAAGCAGATGCATAGCCACATTTACAGGGTTCCAAACCCCTTTCAGGATGAGGTAATGCAAAACTTCACTTTTTCCTTTTTCATCTCTATACAATCATAGAGATGAATAGTTGGATTCACTTTTTCTTTTTTCTATTTTAAATAATAATTCTGTTGCAATACCAGCCAGAAAAAATAATTAAGTAACATCTCACATTGTCATAATTCGAATTCCAGTGCATGTATCCGAATAAAATACTATACAAGAAAGTTCAGAGTTGCCACCTGTGGAGCATCACCTAAGTTTTACTCTTATTAAAGAAGTGTTATCTTTGGTTTGAAACAAACTTATAAATCTTGCCCGTTCAACTTGCTACTATTTTTAACTTAGCAGGTGGTTGTGGTAGTTGGAAACTCACTAAGTGGTCAAGATATAGGAATGGAGCTTGTAGATGTGGCAAAGGAGATCTATCTCAGTGCCAAATCTCTTGACGTTTCTGAAGGATTGTCTAAAGTTATATCCAAGCACAATAATTTACATCTTCGTCCTCAGGTTTGTTGTTAGAAACCCGACAATGAAAATACTGATTATGCAAATAAAATACTGATCCAAAATGAAAATGTAGATAGATTCATTACATGAAGACGGGAGGGTTTTGTTTGAAGATGGCACTTCAGTTGTTGCAGACACTATCATATACTGTACAGGGTAAGTGTTCTATTCTTATGCATTAGAAACTAAAAAAGGAAGGTTGAAAAGAAAAACCCAAGCAATCACACTAGATATTCTGATATTTCTTCTGTTATATTTTGTATGGCAATTGTTAGTTGAGGAGTCATTGTTTTTCTTTGATCATAATTTTTCAATTTTTTTTAAATATTCTTATTTACAAGAGTATATATCATCAAAATTAAGATACTTTTAACTCTCGAGTCCGACCAAAATAATAAAATTGAACTAGGTAGTGCTTAGACTTGGTCTTGTCTTAAAGTGAAAAGAATATTGATAATGAAAGATCCAAGTTGGTATGTTTCTGCAGGTACTCCTACTCCTTTCCATTTCTTGACACCAAAGGAACTGTAGTAGTTGATGATGACAGAGTGGGGCCCCTTTACGAGCATACCTTCCCCCCTTCTCTTGCACCTTCTCTATCTTTCATTGGCGTACCCCGAAAGGTAAACCACTTCAACTGTTAACACCTACGCATTTCTATAACCAAGCATTAATCAATCAAGCTTTTGTTTTGGGAGGATAAATCAATTCTAATAGGTACTCATTCTCTTATTTATGATGTAGCTTATAGGGTTTCCTTTCTTTGAGTCACAAGCAAAATGGATTGCTCAGCTGCTGTCTGGGAAAAGAACACTGCCAGCATGGGATGAAATGATGCAGTCCATCAAGGAGTTTTATCGTTCAAGAGAAGTTGCTGGCATTCCAAAGCATAATACCCATGATATTGCTAACTTTGAGGTACAACACTTAATTTAAATTCTACAACAAAAAGGATATTTCAGATTTCAGAGCCTTTGCACTGTAGTAATATGTTCTGTTTGAATAATTTTCTTTGGCATAGTATTGTGACAAGTATGGAGACAATATAGGATTCCCACACTTAGAAGAATGGAGGAAAGAACTCTGCCTATCAGCACTAAGAAATGCAGATATAAACTTGGATACATATCGGGATTCATACGATGACGGTGAGATGCTACAAGAAGCTTATCAAAGCCCACACTTCACTCACCTTGGTCCCGAGGCTTTTTGAATCTGAAATCATCAATAGATACAGATGTTTAAGATGGGGTGCGGCCAATTATAACTCATTTATTTTCTGGCGTAGATTTGGTCACCTATTTAGTATACTTCGTATTTACTAGTTTCTACCAGAGTGGAATGAATTTTTTTATATATTACACTCGTCTTCATCCATACCTATGAAAAAAGGGCAGAAAAGATATCTGGTAGAATGCTCGACTGTGTAAGAAAAGATGAGGATATTCACGAAGAATTTTTTGTTTTCTTTCCATCAAAGAATTTTATCTTCAAGGATATTCTCTAGAAACTATTGTAGGATATGTGAAGTGAAATCCATTTATAAGACTCGCATTCATTTTCTGATTAGCATCAAGTGTAATTTTCACTCCTCAATACGTTGCCACCTAATTAAATGAAAATGAGGCACGATGTAATGGTTTCATGGAACTATTGGAGGTTCCTGCATTTAAATAGCTCCTCAAGTGAAGGACTTTTAACATGAATGCCAATTATTTCAGGGATAAAAAGCACAGGCAGAATTATGGGCTAACAAATCCTGGCTGCAAAGCTAGCCCAAGAAAGGGTCAAGAAGCAATACATTTGTTATGGCAATAACATATTATGCCTCAATAATCAAATAAGAGTTTTAGCTGAAGATCCTACAAAAAGAAGCAGTAACTATGTGAAAATAAAAATTAGGGTAGAAAGCAATGTACCTATGGTGTATGCATTTTCCCGCAGAGATTAGATACTCTGTGTCACCATCATTGACGTCTAGAAGGAGAACTTCTCATAGCATTATGGGTCATGCCAAGATGTGTTTCACCTGAAAAAACAGCTAATATGCTCAAAGGACTGTAATACAAACTTCAACATTAGCCTAACTGAACTATATGCCGGAACTACCTACTATCATGGATAAGGCAAACAGTCAGCCCATCAGTTCTGCACAGCTAGAAAAACACAAGCTCAGAAAACCTGAGAGCCTTCAAAGCACACGTTCTGCAGTTCAATCGCCGAAATATTTAGGATCTCGATAGAGCCATAGAGCTCAAACTTAAAAAGAGATCTGTTGAGCCTAGTCCAATATTTCTCAGATATCAAGGACTAACACTTCCATAAAGGAAGGTTTTTATTAGCAAACTCAACTCAAGAAACCGTGATGATATTGGAAGAATGACTACCCAAGTAGCATAGACGTTCATCTGAGGAGCGGTATCAAACACCATAAATCATATCCGGCTTTTACACACGCCATGCTAGGATGTCTAATGTACATTGTACAACAACAACAACTACTACTACGCCTCAGTCCCAAACAAAGTTGGCATCATCTGCTAGGCTGTTTGATGTATCAAAAACAAAGTAAAATATCTCACTTATCCTTCCATCAAAAGAAGAAAGAACTACCCAAGTCCTGTGGATTCTGAGACCTCTCCAGTACACTACCTTGGCTGAAAAGCGGACCATTACATTGATATTTGAAATATACATCCTACGTGAAAATTGCCACTCTATGAAGCAGTAATTGCCCCTCCTAACTTGTCAGAAGACAGAACAACACCGATACACAAGCTATTCACCAATAATCTTTGCACGAGCAAAAACCTCCAATGAAATGATGGAAGCGCTTTATATCTCTAACAACAATTGTCCTTTTATAAATTGCTGAAGCAAGCTTAAAGAATTGGTGGCAGTCCTGACAAATCCTCAAATTCTTCATTATCCTTAATGTAGGTTCAGATGAATTTAGCAGCCCATATGCAAGAGCAAGCTTTTCACTGTGGTATATCAGATTATACTCCTTGTCCTCTTCATCAATATCATACAGAGCCATCTCTGTTTCAGCCACATAACCAGCTAATTTCAACTTATTTTTCATGTCTTTCAACATCTTATGGATTTCCTCATGCCCTGTTTTAAGAGGATCAGAGGCCTTAAACTCACACACTACATTTTCAATTTCAATTGAACTGCATCCAGGAATCTTTTTAATTCCGCCGCTGTCCATCAATTCCCTAACATCTCCAACTTCAGCCCATTGCTTTTTTCGAATGTAAACATTTGATATTAACACGTAGTTTTCCCCATTTGTTGGTTCCAGTTCCATTAGCTTACGGAAAGCAAATTCACCAAGTTCTTCTCTTCCATGAAATCTACAGGCACCAAGTAGCGCCCTCCATATTACTGCGTCTGGATTTATTCTCATAGAATGAATCATTTCTAAAGCTTCATTCAAGAATCCACCACGTCCAAGTAGATCAATCATACACCCATAATGCACAATCTTCGGCTGTAAGCCAAACTGATTTATCATGTTTGAGAACCGCCTTCTACCTTCCTCAACAAAACCTTGGTGACAGCAGGCGCACAAAACGCCCAAGAAAGTAACATCATCAGGCTTAAAGTCTTCTACAACCATCCTATCGAAAGCCTGCAATGCAGCCTCGCCTTGTCCATTCATGGCATATGCCGAAATCAATACATTCCATGTATAAATATTTTTAAAACCCATAGTTTCAAAGACCTTTTTCGCCTCATCAATATCTCCACATTTAGCATACATGTCAATTAGCGCAGTACCAACGAATACATTCACTCTCAACCGATTCCTCACAATGTAATCATGAATCCACTTCCCTTGGCTCAGAGCTCCCAAATGAGAACAAGCTGATAAAACTCCAACCATAGTGACTTCACCTGGCTTAGCCCCAGAAGCTAACATTTCCCTGAACACATCAATTACTTCTCTAAATTTCCTATTATGCGTATAACTCGTGATCAATGCATTCCACGTAACTACATTTCGCTCAGGAATTTCATCAAACAGTTGGAGAGCATCTTCAGTTTGTTGACAAATACCATACATATAAACAAGAGCAGTGTTCGTATAAATATCAGTATTAAAACCCAATTGAATTACATTACAGTGGATGGACTTTCCAACTTCACCATAACATAACTGCGCAACTGATTTGAGAACGCTGGGGAATGTTGAGGAATCGGGAAGGATATTCAGTTTACGCATTTGGATGTAAACAAAAACTGAATGCGAGTGCTTTTTAGAGTCTGTATATCGTCTGATAAGTGTATTACAAAAACTACAATCAACGAAACGAGAGAACTCGTGGAATAGAAGAGCAGTGGGAGCAAACCCATTTGAAGAGAAAGAAGAATCAATTAGGTTCATGAGCGAGAATTGGTCAATGGGTTTGTCGCGGGCTATCTTTTGATTCGTGTGGCTCTGCGCCGGCATTTCTTGTAGAACTGTACGCATTGGGAAATCGACCGAAGCTGAGATTGTGCAAGCGCGGAAGCCATAGGTGGATGAAAATGGCGTAAGGATTTTCATTGATGCTTTCATGGTGAAACAAATTGCAAGCTTTCTGCTACTATTATGTCAGGAAATAATGCCTTAAAACCATCACGGTTTCATGGTCAATAGTTGAGTTTTAGCAAAGATTATTAGTCTATTGAGTATTGACAACAGAAAATGTTGTATGGTTTTATTCTTGAAATGCAATTAAATAAAGCTTCAATTGTCACAAATATTTTTAAAATTTTAAAATACTTATTGTACTTTTGAGACGTAATATTCCTTGTAATTTCTACATAAGAAAATGGATATAGTTTTTGTTAAGCTCAAAGTTATTGTACACTTTATAAGCATAGAACAATTGATATAAAGCAAAGGCCAATCATAGCACATCGTAATAAGAAGCCAAAGATAGAACAAAAGAGCAAGAGATAAGTTTATGTATTCAGATGACAAAGGTGGGAAGCATTTTTATTGATTGGTATTGATTTGGTCTGTCTCTCGTGTGAGAGTTTCAGAACCTTATAATGATCTTCTCTCTCCTCTTTTAGTAGAGGCTTTGAAGAAGAAGCCGCCCCCTTTTATGGTTCTTTCTTTTAGTATTTATAGCTGTGAATCTCACCGGCTGGCGTTAGGTAGCCGTGGTCATGTCGAGTGGACGCCAGTCAATAACGAGTAGGTCGTGACCTTATTAATTAAGCTGAGCGATTTTCGAGTGCTTATTATTAACGAATGGTTGTACAATTTATTAACCCGAATATACTTAAAGCGAACTAATCTCATTAATTATTATGAGTCAGATTTTGGCTCATACAGTTCTGCTGTAATTTTTTGCCGGAAATTAAATAGTATGGTTTATATACCGTAAAACATTGTAGAATTACTCCAAGTAAAATTAGATAAGACTCCGCAAAGTTAAGGGATTGAAATCCTCTTCCATTCACGTATCTTTTTATGGCAAACATGTTTATGGCAAAACTTGGTTTCAGTTTTATGACATGTCTCTTTTTTACTATTTCTTATACATAAGAGATCTAAAAAGATACTTTTTTAATTTTAACATGTTAAAAAGTCATCAAAGCCTAATTCCTCCCACCACTGTTTTAAAAGGCGTTCGGGGCGAGCTCTGGGGCGAGGCGTACCAAAAATGCCCCGGAGCGAGAAATTCGAGGCGTACGCCCGAGCGAATTTTTTGGTTGAAGCGAGTTTTTTGGTTGAGGCGTAAACCCAAGAGACATCTTTTTAAAAAAGAACTAAAAATATTAAATTTAAAAGTAAACTTTTTAATATTGATAAAAGTCTAAATTAGAAGTCTATCCTAATTCGTTTCGCTAGTCTGCCTCTTACCAAGAGCAACGATTATCACTTTTTTTTGCAACAGAAAACTTCTTTCTTCTCCGTATGTCAAATTCAATAGATTTGTTCCTTCTTCCATATTAAAACTTTATTTTTTTGAACTCCTTACTTTCCTCTCTTTTTATATTTCGCTGTTAGTTTGTAAATATGTGTGTTTCAGTGCTTCTCTTGCTCTCTTTCAAAATATAATATAGGATTATATGTATGCGTGCTTTTATATGTATTAATTAGATTTATATATAATTTCACTTATTTATTTGGAATTTATATTTCATTAGATAATATGGGATATAAATAAGTAATATATAAGTAATATATATATATATATATATATATATATATATATATTTTTTTTTTTAAATTTTTTTTATGCAATGTTACCTATTTAATAATTTTTTTTATAATTATGTTATTTTATAAAATATTAAAAATTAAATATTTGTAGGGCTTATGCCCCACTGAAACATATATAAAACGCCTTGCTTTACGCCCCGCCTTTTAAAATACTGCCTCTCACCCCACGATGTTGCCAAGTAAACATATAGTCATTTTTGGACCCATATTTAAAGAATAGCCGATATTACAAATTTTCTTAAGTTAGCCGCTTTAGA
Source organism: Nicotiana benthamiana (assembly GCA_034376525.1). NCBI lineage: Eukaryota > Viridiplantae > Streptophyta > Magnoliopsida > Solanales > Solanaceae > Nicotiana > Nicotiana benthamiana. The sequence goes on along the minus strand of CM067335.1, from coordinate 104,024,664 downwards.
ATCGTCTAAAGTTTGGCCCTGCCAAAGCGTAACTTCAAACCTCAAGTCTGAAGTTTGAACGACGCTCAAACTGGGACCAGCAGTTTGAGGTTCGACCTTGGTAGAACCCAACTTCACCCAAACCGAATTTGAACTTTTGACTCTTAAAATTTCGGACCTTAACATCTAATGTTGAGTCCTACTAAAGCCCAACTACAAACCTCTAGTTAAACTTTAAAAGAAACTTACAGAAATGTCACATATAAGTTTTAACTTACTAATCTCTAGCCAATATTTCAAAAATCAAAATAAATAAGGTATTTTTTAATGGATATAGTAAAAATTCATTGAAAACATATAGATAAGTCAATATATAAAATTTGAGGAAGATTGGAGGTGATTTGGACTGATTCTGTATCAAAATTCATAATTAAATCGATGTCAAAAAATTCTTCTGTGACACATATATCAAACATGTATCTCACATACAGATATACATGTGATACACAATTAATACAAATATGATATATATGTGATACACAGTGTGATACACGTATCATTTTTTTTATATTCAATTTTTACTTCGAATTTTCAATTCAAACCACCTCAAAACTTCACCAAATCATCCCAAAACTGAGATTCAAGCTTCTTAAAATATACCGAATCTATTCTAATAGCACCTACTCAAAAGAAAGTAAAAATTTGATATTTTTGCTACAAATAACTAATTGGTTATTTTGGCTAATATTAATAATATTTTTATCAATTGACCAATTTTTATAATGAGCTACTTCTAAATGGACATGGCTAGTAATTTCGCAAACTTTAAATAGTTTTAGATACTAGATATTTTAGATAAGGGCCAAAATGCCCCAGAACTACTCTTTGCTTTTTTAGCACAAAAATGCCCTCACAGTTAGCCAAGTGGAGCACATATGCTCCTGCTCACTAACAGAGCCCATCAGATGCATCCATATAAAATAATGTTTCTTGTGCTGAGTTGGGTAAAAAATAAATATCCGTAATTTTGATCCCATTTCCTACAAAAAAATAAGTTAAATAAAGGGGGGAAAAGAAAAAAATTGTTAGGCCTAAAATTTTGAGTTACAACTACACGGCAATTGGAGAGCCTATTCATCATATTATCCTTTGAACGAAAAGAGCTGAAACCTATTCTTCTTCAGAAGTTGCATAAAGAAATAGTCCAACAACAACAACAACTACCCAGTATAGTCCCATAAAGTGCGCAAAGAAATAATCCAAGAGATTAAAAGATTCAGGTGTTGTTACTGCCATTTGTATCACCAGTTTTAGCTTCTTTATTACCACTGCATTTCCCTTCTTCCTCTACTTGTGATTTATTCTTCTTTCTGGCAACTTTGTGTGAGTACTTAGCAAAAGCAGCAGAAAGTGCTGACTTGACAGTTAGTTCGGTTTCTTTCTTCTCACAATTGCTTGTATCCCCAACTTCCTTCTCATCCTCCCTTGTGCTGCTGGAGACAGGATGAGATTCATTAGCAACTGAAGTTTCTGGAACACATTGCCGTTTTGGCACTTCTCGTTTGAAAGGTTCATGAAAAGTGTCGTACAGGCGTTTTACCTGATCCATTACAAAGCCAATGAGTAAGTCAAATTGACTGAAGCACTCTGAGGAATCTTAATAACTAGCTCATTGACTTTTTGTTCATCTTGTTAGAGATTTGTATGTCAGTAGAAAATATAAGAACTTCTGGTGTAAAGAGATAATTTATTGAAAACCGAAAACAAAGTGGATCAAATAGTGAGAATTTATGTAGCCGACCACAACTAGCTTGGGATTGAGGTATAGGTGTTATTGGCTTTTCGCTTCTCCAAATCCTCTTTAAGATTGCCACCAGGCATAAAACATTTCTACAGTTACAACACAACCAAAGATGCAACAAGACAAGACAATTGCCTAAACATATGTAACAACCCGACCGATCGTTTTGAGAAATTAAGCTTCGTTCAGCGGCATTAAGGTCTGGAGCAGCTTCGGAAAATGAGTATCGACTTGCATGCATGGTGGAATTCAGTTTTCGGATGGTTTAGAGTCAATTCTAGAGAAGAAACCTTATTTTGGAAGTTAGAGCGGTGAAAATTTGACCTGAACTGGACTTTTGTGTAAACGACCCCGGAATGGGTCGTGGATGATCTCAACAACTTCGTATGGTGATTTTGGACTTAGGAGCGCGTCCGGATTCAGATTTGGAGGTCCGTAGAGTAAATTGAGGCTTCGGCGAAAGTTGAAGTTGGAGAATGAAGAAGTTTGACTTACAGTTGACTTTTGGGCAATCGGAGTCGGAATGCGATTCTGAGAGTTGGAACAACTCCGTTATGTCATTTTAAACTTGTCTGCAAAATTTGGCGTCATTCCGAGTTAAATTGATAGGTTTCGGCATGAGATTCGTTATTTGAAGATTTGAAAGTTCATAAGCTTGATTTTTGGTTCGATTCGTCATTTCGATGTTGTTTTTAGGTGATTTGAAGCTTCGAGCGAGTCTGTGTTAGGTTATGTGACTTGTATGTGTGATTAGACGGGGTCCCGGGAACCTCGGGTGTGATTTGGATGGGCTACGGATCCTTTTTCCTCCACTTTGAACTGTTGTATCTGCTGCTTCGGCATCCTTCTACGCGATCGCGAAGCCCCTCCCGCGATCGCGTTGCTCTGCTGAAGACCACCCCAAAAACTCTTCTTCGCGTTCGCGTTTAGAGCCTCGCGTTCGCGAAGCTCTACCTCACCCTTCAACTCGTTCACGTCCACCCCATAGCGTTCGCGCTCATGCTTCCGCGATCGCGAAGTGCTGCTGGCCCTTCTCCGCGTTCGCGATGCACATTTTTGAGCCAATTAACAATTCTTCTACGCGATCGCGACCCTTGTTCCGCGATCGCGAAGAACAAATAGCTGGGCAGACAGTTTTAATCCCAAATTCGAGGGTTTCAACATTTATTCACATTTTGACTTCTAGAGCTCGGTTCTTGGCGATTTTTGAAGGGATTTTCACCTGGGCAAATTGGGTAAGTGTTTCTCACTCGATTTAGGCCAACTTCCATGAATCTCCTCTTAATTTCATCCTTTAATTTCAGGTTTTGAATGAAAAATAGGTAGAACTTCATAGACCGAATTGTTGGGTTTTTAGGGAGTGTTTGACCTCCGATTTGAGATATTTTATATGATTAGATTCGTGAGAGTACGAGGGTTCTGAAATGTTAAATTCATCAGGTTCCGAGACGTTAGACCGATGGGCGTTTTGGTCATTTTACCTAATTTCGTGCTTTTGCTTTGAATTAAAATATAGAATCAGTTGCTTGAGTTATTATTTACAATGTGTGATTTAATTGAATAGATTTGGGCCATTTGGAGTCGGTACTCATGGCAAGAACGTGGTTGCTAGTTGATTTTAGCCGGTTTTGAGCTAAGTATTTGGCCTAACCTTGTGTGGGGGACTTCCCCTTAGGATTTGAGTCTTACCTGTTGCTTGTATTCTTTGTACGCGAGGTGACGAGTGCGTGCTCAGATTTATTTGTGGTGTATTGTCCGTTTTAGGCTACTAGACTCTTGAAATCACCGAGCATGAAGATGATATTGGTACGATTGAGTTCTCTGTTATTAGTTTCACCTCTACATGTTACTTGGTATTTGTTTGCCCTTCTTGATTTATTCTTGTTGTTTAATGGACCTTTACGTGCTTAACTGAAGACAGTTACCCTTCTATAGTCATATTACCCGCCCTAACTACTCGCCTTTAAGTGGAAATCATAAATATTATATCTCATGTGATTAATTGGACTTAAATGGAAAGAAGATAGATATCTTATGATTAGTTGTTATTTCCTTAAATTGTAATTATTTGATTCATGTTGACTTCTTACTGTTGGTTATCCTTGATTGTAAGCTCATCTGCAACTTCGTGCAATTATATTATCTGTCCAACTGTTGTTGTATCGGTGTAGTTATTATGCACTTATTATGTCTTGTTGTCGCTGAGGTTATTGTGTTTTCCTTGGTGTTTAGTGGCCTTAGTAGATATTGTTGATTTCCCTTGCTGGGACGTTATTAGTTCTGTTGTTGATTCCCTTGCCGGGACATTATCGTCTCCATTGTTGATTCCCTGGCTTTGCTCCTGTATATATATATATATATATATACTCTCACTTATTGTGCGGCTGTCGGTACTTTGCTGCACGAGGTCTCTGCCGTGCGGTTGTTGTTAGAGAGTTGCACGAGGTCTTTGCCGTGTTATTGTGGCTATTGATGTTTTTGCACATGCGGCGTAATAAGGCAGGATATGTTATATGCTTATATGTGGATTGCGCATGTGGCGGAATAAGGTGGGAATATTGTGATGCACGTGTGGCGAAATAAGGTGGTGCTTGCTACATTGTTATTGGTTGCACACGTGGCGAAATAAGGTGGGCTATGTCTGGGGCTGATTGTGATGAATTGTGAAGGCCCGTGGAGGCATTTTTCCTATTTTTTTTTATTATTGGTATGATGGACTACGGGTTCAATTCCCGGGAGATCCTCTGTATTGGTATGATGGACTACGGGTTCGATTCTCGGAGATCCCCATTAAACTCATTGTGTTTTGAACTGGTATTTTCATTGATCCTATCCGGGTGTGAATAAGTCGGGTGCTAGTCGATCCTTTTCTTATACTTACTAGCTGGTAGGATTCCTGTTAGATATACTTACACAAGCATACACTTAGTTAGACCCTCCTATTAGACATGAATCCCTCCTGTTTTGGCTAGGGGTGGGGATGTGCCCTCGTTTACCTATTATATATGTGATAGTGACCCTAATTGACTAGTCAGTTGTCAGCATGACCGTGTTATTGGTGGGGCACAAGATGCTAAGTGTTAGACCTCGGATGATGGATTTTCATGAGTCGTGGCTGGTCTGAGAGTTCGTGGTAGAATTGTGGATAGAGTTGGGAAGAACTTATGTAAGATCATTGCAGAAGAATGAGTTAGTGACTTGTTTGTCCTTGTTGTGTTGCGACTTCAGGATTTGGATTGTAATGTCTACCGTCCTTTTATTAATATCGTTGTGTATTTCTCGTTGTTACTTGTTATCCGTTAGTTTTATTGTGATTGTAGCTCTTTTAGTCATTCATGTTGTCTTTACATAGTATATATATCGTTTCTATTATCCCTATGATTATACTGTTTATTGACCGGTAGGTGTCTTGACTGTCCCTCGTCACTACTCCATTGAGGTTAGTCTTGATACTTACTGGGCACCGCTGTGGTGTGCTCATGCTACTCATCTGCACATTTTTGTTGTGCAGATACAGGTACCCTCATTCAAGTTTTGTCAGCCTTGGAGGGTGGCGTACAGCCGGAGACTTGAGGTATGCATCTGCCGGGTCCGCAGGACTAAGGAATCTCCTTCTACTCTACCTTTTAGTTAGCAGTTCCATTTCATGTACTAAATTGTTGTAGCCATTTTCGGGTATTAGAGCCGTATGTTATGCCTTATTCTTAGCCTGTGTTGCCCGTGGGTTTCCGGGTCTTGAAGGTTGTTACATTAATTCGAGTTGAAGTGTATGTGCCAGGCGGCACTCTATACATTTTATCATGATATAGAGTATTGTTTATTGTTTTCGTAAAGGTTGTTAAATTTCCGCAACGTGTTAGGCTTACCTAGTCGCGAAGATCGGGCGCCGTCATAACAGGTTCACGATTGGTGAACTAGGGTCGTGACAACATATTAGTAGCTTTAAGTATTAGTGATGCCTATGGTTAGACACATGAGCTTTCTTAATATAATTTGAGTCGACAACCAGCAACAAAATAGCCTTCTCACTGCCACAAATGAAAAAGTAATCGAAACAAAACCGTAAAGAATCTACACCGAACACACACGAAAGAGCAACAAAAGGGAAGACCAGAAGAAAACATTGAAGTAGAGAAACAAGAAGCTGAGAACACGATCACATGGAAAGATACCTTGCGCTCTCCTATGCCAGGGCATCGAGCAAGATCTTCCATAGATGCATCCATAACATGAGAAAGAGACTGCAAAGAATGCCAGTGTCTTAGGAACTGAGTTGAACAGATAACAAATCCATATCTAAACCTTACACTGCAATTTGACACATACCCCAAATGTCGAGCCAAGAGTCACAACATCTGTTTTGTTAACATGTCTTACTGCTGTGAGAGCATGATTCAGCTACAATAAAACATAAACCACAATTCAGTGTGCTCATTACCAGAGGGCTTTGAGCAAAAAATCCATTCATGATTATTTTCTTTTCAGATAAGTTCCTGATTACGAAAATTTATTCCGATTCACTGAAATCAGAAAGTATTAAATCATAAACTGTAATCAATCAAGAAACATACCCGTGATAGGTAGTCTGCATCCAGTTGGCCCTGAATGAGATCGGCGGGCTTATTTTCATAAACTTTTACCGTCTCCAAGTACCGTCCGCATTCTTCCAAACTTAAAGAACATTAGGGTGATTGCCAAAACTACTTTAAACAAATGTTCAACAGAACAATAACAACTAGTTCTGAGGCATAAGATTTTTCTCAAATGATCCTTGTGTGGTACAAGGAAAGACGCGATGATGTGCAGTCATGAGTCATGACATTAAAGAAAGCAGAAACACCTTGGAGGAATTCCAAGATGTTTCTGGGTTACCATAGCACTTCGTGAATAAATTTACCTGAACATAAGACGTACCTCCAACCACATAACAGAGTGCAATCATGAAGGAGTGAAGTTCTGGTAACTTCAAGTAAAGGCTTGACCACATCTTCCTGGACCCAAACATAACCATGAGCACGAGTCAGGCTATTGTACAAGCATCACAATGCAAAAACATAAAGAAGTCAAAAGTATTATGGGCTTACGACATCAACATGGCACAAAACTATGCGGAGCCTAAAGTTCTTCTGCAATTCTCTTATCCGGAAATACAAGTAGTCTGGATGAAGCAGATGATACCGGAGGCTACGCCAAAAAAGGGGGGAGAAAGAGAAGGGCACAATGTCAAATAAGTACAAATGCACGTTCAAGAAGCATAATAACATGTATATTTCCACAACATCATCTGCCAAGTCAAGCTTAGCAACCAATCATTATAAGAAAATAAAGCAATCATTATAAGCATTAAAAACAGGCAACTATTATTAGACTTTACCATGATTCTTGCAATAGATTGCGTGAAAGATGAACTCAAAATGGAAGCACTTACGAACCTTAAATAAAGAGCACAAGTGTTCTGGCCCAACAAGTAGTCACAAACAATATCTGCAAAAGCCCACCTCACATTCCTGATATGTTTTAGCAACGGATTGCCCTTCTGCATTCCAATAGAAAGAACAGACATACATGCTCCCGTTAAAGCGGACAAAGGCTAAATTTAAAATTTTGACAAAGTCCCAAATAAGTTATGCGTCTTTTGTTTTGATGATTTGACAAACTCCATGAGAGAACCAGATATGGAACCTAATACAATTAGTTCCTTGGCATTCAGAGTAACTAGTCAGATGTCTGGTTCAATTCTCAATGAAATCAGATAAGGAAACATCAGAGGGAATAGATATGGATCAGTTCCCTTGGTCATCGTACAATCAACTCTATAGCCGTAAAATTTGCGGCACTGTACCGTCTGGCACCAGTACAGCAACACAGTTGAAGCTTGCTAAGGCCAAACTAAAGGACGCTTTATTGCATCATCCTTGATGACATCACACACTCATATTATCAACATGAGGCAAGGAATTTCATCTAACACTTGCAAATCAAAAGATAATATTCTCTCAAGTGCTAGCCACCACTCTCTCAAGAACAAAGTTGTTGCAGCTTCAATGACCAGATTCAAATATTGAAGATATCTTAAGTCCTTAAGTTTGTTGGGTCTTTGTTATTTTGTTCTTCATTTGTAATCCTACACTACTTTCAAGAAGTGTCTTTGTAGGATAGATTTAAACCATTGTTTGGTTTAGTTTCTTAACTAGAGTTAGTCAAGGTTTGTTGCTTTGTAATAGAGTTATTGCAAATGGCGTACAATAGAGTTATTGTAACGGGTGAGAGATTAAGAGTTTAATTCCTAGATTGCAATAGGTTGTAATCTGAAATTTGCTCGGTTTAGAGGAGTTGAAATCATACTAGGGTAGGTCATAGTTTTTAATCCCTTGAGCAAGGAGTTTTCCATATAAATATCGTGTGTTCTTTATTTACTGCCGATTTACTATGGGAACATAGAGAAAGTGGTTCCCTATAGTGTTTGCTTTTATTGGGAACTGATGCTGGTTTTCTATTAGTTTGGTGGACTCTTAGTTTTTATCGGTTTTCGAATTTATCCAGATGCAATGTTGAAGAGTATATGAAAGCAAATTAAACCTTACCTGTCTATGACTCACAAGTATAGCATTTCGATTAGCTGAAGTTGAGGGCGTGGACGATGGTGATGATGATGTGGGAACATCTGAATTATTAGCTGGTCTAAAGTCCACAAAAAAAAAGATGAAATTTAATAGAAACCACAAAACAATCAGAGTTTCAAATGTACGATGTATACAGGAGCGAGACAAAACAGAGATATTGCGTGTGAATGACAAAATTGACCTGAGATTGGCGGTTTGGGAGGGGGAAGGGGAAGAAGAAGAAGGCTGAGTCGGAGGAGGAGGTGGGGGAGGGGAGTAGAATTCGGAGTTTTTGACGAATTTGAAGGCTTGAGTGAAGGAAGGAGTAGAGTTGAAGAGAGAAGACGGCGTCGTTTTGGGCTGAGAACTCTCCATTACTTCTTCGTAAGAAGGTATCTGTATCACAAAGCTCTTCTTCTTCTCTGCTCCTCCTTCCCGCTCTTCGCCTTCCATTTCGTTGCTGCTTCTTGTCTTCTTCAGTCTGCTTTGTTTTCTGTTTCGCCGCCATTTTTTCTGATTTTCTCGCACCAAATACTATTCCCAGATCAACCCGGTCCGGCCCGAGCCGCTCTCTAACTAGTATTATTATCTGCGCCATGCGTGGATACGAATTATGTCAAAACTAACTTGGATTATTTGAAAATAACCTTAAAATATAAACCTTCCACATAATTAATTTAAATATTAATTAAGAAGCAAAACATGAAATTATTTCTCAAATCTCATTATCGATATTAAAGAATATTAAACATGTCATACCGTGATATATCTTGTTTGAGTATATTAGATAATATTATTTTAAGAAAATTCTTACTACTACTTTATTTTTGTTATGAAACAATAAAAGTAGAAGAACAATATTGCAGAAAAAGAGAGAGAAAATTCTTATTGAATTTTGGGGGTGATTTACAATGGGGTAAGACCCCTCTATTTATAGGAGGAAAAATGACTTAGCCTCAAAGTAAAACTCTATACAAGATAGACATTCACTCTAATTAGAATTCTATTCTTAACACTCCCCCTTGAATGTCTACTAAGTAATGTGCCTCGCTAAAACCTTAACTAAAATAAAACCCAGTGGGAAAAAATTCTAGAAAAGGAAAAAGAGTACACATATTTAGAAATGCGCTTATTGGTTACCTCGTTAAAAACCTTGCAAGGAAAACCAAGTGGGACAAAACCTTGTAAGGGAAAAAGAGTGCAACGCGCATTAACTCCCCCTGGAAAGAGCATCAATTCACATTCTTAAGCCTTCGCATTCCAATCTTGTGTACCAGCTTCATCATTGCCTCGCAAACGGATGTCGCCCTTAAGTCAAGCTAAAAGCTCGCGAAGCCAGCTTAAACTTGGCCCCACTTACTTGCAACGTTCTCCTCTTACTGTTCAGATACCACTGAATAATAGTTTAAGAGAGGAGACTTCTAGTTTTGACAACTTTCAGCTGGTGGAAAACATTGAAGCATTTCTCCATGGCTGGAGTTCTAGAGACTCAACTTCTCAAATGGTTGAGTTGGTGAATCTTAGTGTTAAACTTAGTGATGAAATGTCCTCAAAAGATTTTCAGAGTGACCTTCTTTGTGGTTCTTTTGTCTCCACGGAACATTTTCATGGAACACCACACCTGGAAGCCATACTAAAGCGAATGACAAAAGATGGGGCTGGTCTGATCAGGAAATGGCTGCAGGAAAGTTTACGTAGGGAAAATTTGTCATTGAACGTAAAAGTACGTCCTGGTTATGTTTCACAATCAGATTTGCAGCCTATGATTAAGGCATTGGCCAAAAGCCAGTCATCTTTGACGAAAAACAAAGGAATCATCCAGTTAGCTGCAGCAGCATTATATGCTTTAGATGAATCACACAGTGCTAAATGGGATGCATTTAACAGTGCTGAGAAGATATTGAATGTAAATGCTGGAGACACAAGCCAGAGTCTTGCTGCTCAAATTAGCGATCTCATAAATAGAAGTGCTTTTGTTAGTTCCCAGGGAAATAATAAGATGGATGCTCAGCGGGGGCTTCTTACTCTACAAGATGCTCTTCTTCTCACAGTTGTTGGATATATATTGGCAGGTGAGAATTTCCCATCTTCTGGGACTGTTAGGTCCTTTCTCTTGGCAAGAGGAACATTTTATGAAGGTGCTATTGTTGATGCAATTGTTGAGAACCCAACAGTTGCAAAATTAAAGTTTCTGCATCTTTCTCATGAGATATTTGAAACCGATTTGTCTATACGCTTTAAGCAAACCATAGATTTTGTCCTTCTAGGACTTAATATGAGCATTTGCAATGAGAATATAGTTACTTTATTTGGGTCAGCAAATGCGTATGGCATGCTTTGCAATATGTAATGATAATTCATTCTACATAATGTTTTCTCAACTGTTTATCATGTCTCCCCCTCATGTTAGAAAAACTAACTTGTTTCCTCAACTTTGAGAATCCATCTTTGTGCATTATGGTGTTAATGAAAATATACACCGTACATCAATAATAATAAGATGGAGTTATTTGGTTCCTAACCCTGAACCACTTGTGAGGGGAGAATGTAATATACTTTCGTATATAACATATATCAAAAGGATATAGATAACTATGTTCTCATAAGAAATAGTTTAGCTATTAAGTGGAGACACTCAATAAATTATCTTGCTAAACCCGCTGTGATGTAAACTAACTTGTCAAGATAAACTATCTTGAATAGAAAATCTGGAAATTGTGCTCTAAATTGAATTATTGAGCAAGTTACCTCGCAAAACACCATGTTGCGGGTTAATAATAATCGCACATGTAACTATCTCATAGATGCATCTTATATGGTATACATGGCAGATGAATGAGCCCATATTCACCTTTGATATTTCCAGCATTCATGGGATTCAATCCTAATTTTAATTGGTCTATCAATTAACGAGAACAAGCAACTTAAGATAATTCGTAAAGATCTTTCTAGTTCTTTAATATTTACCCATATAGATTCTCGTTTATTTTTGCACATCACACTTTAAATTGATATGGCTAAAATTATTATGCCAACTGAATAATTTATCAATATTGATAAGTTCATGTTTACACCATGACATGTGCATTTCTCAATAAACTTCATGTTTATTATGATATGGGTTTTTATATCAATAAACATCCACTTTATTGTGGTATTCTTTTATTTGTGTAGTACAAACTGGAGAATAAAGCGGGTAGCTTTTCACATACAGACTATTCCGCTACAAGTTGTAGTAATAGAATATATCAAATCTTTCCTTTATTTATAGTCTCAATATAATCAATCGCTTTCGCATATACTTTGGAAACTGAATAAGTTTCTTTGAGACTTACTACAACATAATACCTTATTGGTAATCAATTGTGTTTCTTCAAAATAGTATAATTGGCTCTTGCAGAGTTCTCAATTAATTTGGTACTACCACATATTCATCAATATCCATATGGTGAATATCTTTTTCAAAGAGAAAGTTATACCATTATGATCATGGTCAAAATTATATGCAAGATATGCTTCTTACATTATTATTGTCCTTTAATAATCACATTACCAAAATATTTTGGCGTACAATAGGTACGTGATCAATGACCATTCATGCCATAATAATGACATTATTTTCTTATATCATCTCAAACCTCCTTTTAGAGGCGAGTGTGGTATATTCACTACCACTAACACGTTCATATTCTTCTAAGAATGAATATGTCTTCATAAATCAGATGTTGTCACATTCCCATCATGAATGGACCATAATCATCTATATGTGCTATATAAAATCTCATGTCAAATCGATGAGAGATATTACTTTCGCAAAGTGAAGGATTATTTTGAGAATCCTTATTATTCTCATTATCACAATGATGACGATTATAATTTCGTCTATTGCCACGTCCACATCCATTGATACCTTCACGGTAATAATTTTGTCTTCTTTCAGACTTATTACATACTGCGATCACATTCTCTTAAGGGAATGAGAATGGAGCAAATTCAATTAGACGTGTTTTCCATTCTTTGCCCACAATCATACGTGAATTTAATCATGGCAAGGCATAGAAATTTTACCACTTCATGTGAGTGCAATTTCTTACAAACTTCATTAGAGTTATAATCAAACTTTGTTGTCTTTGTCTGTATATAAATCAAATCATAGAATTTCAAGAATTTGAAAGAGAAAAGTAAATTACTTACCTTAAATCCAGAATTGAAAAAACTACATCTTTCCGTTAATTTTTTTTTTTTTTGCACCTTTTACTTGATCCTATGACAATTGTGTTGGGACGATATGGCATATTTGTGCTTAAGCTTTTCAGAAGCTTATAAAATATAAAATACTGTTTTCCTGCCTAAACAGTTCTGAAAAACAATGTAAAGTAAATATGAAACACGAAAATAGTTTCTGTAAGTTTGCTTGTCCTTTATCTTCATATATTTTGGTTTCTCCTTTCTCTTACTCTTAGACACCTACTACAGACAATAGATCACAAAGTCAAAAAAAAAAATTATTTGGACTCTTCTTTCAGGAATTTTCTATTTTACACCATCGTATCATGTAATTACTTTATGATATTAGAATTCACCCTGTAAAAGAACAAATAGTTTGTTTCATCAAAGAAAAAGACCCCATATAGAAGATTATGACTCCACTCCTTTATCTTTATCTTAGAGTACTAAAGCTCACTCCAAATCAATCTATCCTAGGAAATTATCATGTTGATTGGTGTATTCAATAATCAGTATCATCTCATCACTTTTTAATTTCAATCAAAGCTACTAACAAATGTGCTCATATCAGTACATGCAATATAGTCCAAGAAAAAATGTGAACAGAATAACTATAATCATCAGTCCAAAATTAAATTTACAAATACCACAACAAGCAAAAATAACCTAGATACAATGTAAACCCATGACTGGAAAAATCGGCATCCCACAACTGCAACTAATAGTTACAAAAGTGTAATTAATAGTACAAATGCAGAAACTTACATTGATGAGAAGAAATTTCACAATTAATAGTTATAAAAGTGTAATTAATAGCCCGAAATTTCAAGGGCAACAAACTTTCTTTTCATAATATCAGACATAATTAAAACAAAATTAGGAGGAGAAAAAAATACCTTAATTTTCTCAAAGAGATTCTTGAGATAGTAGAGTTTCGTGCTGATAACATGTTATGAAACAATAAAAGTAGAAGAACATATTGCAGAGAAAGAGAGAGAAAATTCTTATTGAATTTTGGGGGTGATTTACAATGGGGTAAGACCCCTCTATTTATAGGAGGAAAAATGACTTAGCCTCAAAGTAAAACTCTCTACAAGATAGACATTCACTCTAATTAGAATTCTATTCTTAACAATTTTTTATTTTAAATTAATATAAGTCATACTCTTCTATATTTCACCTTCTTTTTTTTTTGCTTATATGTATTATATTATTTATTATTTAATATTTTTTATATTGTCATGTGATCTTTTATTAGCTTAGTAATTGATTTAATTTCTTATTTATTACACTTTTAATAAAAATAATATACCCATTATATTTTTACATGTGGAGCCTAGTAACAAAATTCTTACTACTACTTTGTTTTTTATTTTAAATTAATGTAAGTCTTGCTCTTCTTTATTTTACTTCTTCTTTTTTTTTGCTTATAGGTATTGTATTATTTATTATTTAATATTTGTTATATTTTCATGTGATCTTTTATTAGCTTAGTAATTGATTAATGTCATATTTATTACACTTTTAATAAGAATAACATACTCATTATATTTTTGCATGTGGGGCCTAGTATATCCTTTTAATAATCATCGATAAATAAATAAATAAATAAATATACATACATACATACATACATACATACATATCCTCAAAATTTTAATGTATTTTTATCCTCTTACTCAAAACTCTTTTATCATTTAAATCTATTAATTATATTTTAGGTATTTATTTAATTGTTAAATTTATGTATATTTAAATTAATTCAAAGTGTATATCTTTTTTTTGATATAAACAGTTTCTTTCCATTTCATCAAAAAGACCAATTATAAACCAGTAGCTGCTGACCAACTACTAACCTCTGATTTTGTATTCTAAGAGTCGCTACTTAGATTATGCATATACATCAATATATCAAAACTATACAAGCTCATATAACAAAATTGAAATCAACTCCATATCCTAAGGGTAGCTATTCATCCTTTGCAAAGCATCCTTCCAGTTATGAGTTGAGGACCCCTTTATGTGTATGTGGACTGCTATTTCCTTGCATATGTTACTGATAATCATTCTACCTCCTTGGAATCTAAGCTTGTTCCTTTCTCTCCATATAACATATACTAGCATCCCAAAAACACAGGTGGTTATTGAAGCTTGACCATTTCTCCTTTTTTTGCATTTTTGCTAACCCATTCAACCTCCCTATTCCAATCACAAATGGTTCTCTGGTATCTCATCCATCTTAACAATCTGTTCCATAATTCCAAAGATGTCGGGCAAGCAAAAAATAGGTGATCAAATGATTCATCTGCTTGCCTGCAAAAAACACATTGTTGTGGAGTTTGTATACCAAACTTCAGTAATCTCTCCACTGTTGCCAGTCTTCTATGCAATGCAAGCCATAGAACGAATATGAACCTTGGATGCAACTGTGCCTGCAAAATGATACTTTTCCAGTGGACTTTCTGGAGTTGGGGAAATTGCAGCCTATAGAGCTTTTTGATACTAAATAGATCTCCCCTCTGTAGTTGTTTTAATATGCACTCCAGACTATCCTGGATACTCTGAAGCTCTGTTATCAGTGTCCTTGTCTCAAAATTTTCCTCACAGCCCAGGCAGCATTCCTAGGAGTAGGTACATCTTCAATAGCCTTGTTCTTTATGTAATAAGTGTGTAACCATTTGATCCATAAGCTCTCTTTCTTCATTGTCATAGCCCATAAGTGCTTTGTAATAACACTTTTGTTCCAATATAGCAGACTCATTACATTAAGACCCCCAGCATTATACGGTAAGCATATAGTTTCTCAAGCAACTAATGCTTTCTTTGACACTGTAGTTGTACCAATCCACAAGAATGATTTGCATATTGCCTCAATCATCTTTATTACTTTCTTAGGCAACAAGAAAATCTGAGACCAATAAGATTACACTTCAAACAAAACAGACTTTATCAACTGAAGTCTCCCTGCATATGATAGTAGTCTTGATGTCCAGCAGTTAATTTTCTGAGTTACCTTCTCCACTAGTGGCCAGCATTGTGTAATAGATAGCTTTTTTGAATCCAAAGGTACACCAAGATATTTGAATGGAGGGGTACCTTCAGGGAATCCCAACTCTTGCTTGATTTCCTCCTTGAGCCAACTAGGAACCCCAGCTATGTAGACTGCACTCTTATCCACATTTGCCTGAAGACGTGATGTTGCAGCAAACTTGTGGAGAGTCTGTTTTAATAGTCTAACAGACTGAACATCAGCTTTACAGAATATTAGCAGGTCATCAGCAAAGCAAATATGAACCACTCCCAACTTCTTGCATCTAGGATGAAACTTGAAGTCCTTCATTTTCATCATTTGCATAAATTCCCTGTGCAAATATTCCATAGTTATGACAAAGAGGTATGGGGACATTGGGTCCCCTTGCTTATGCCTCTTTTTCCTTTAAATGGTGTTGTGAGACCACCATTTAAACTTAAAGAATATGTAGCAGATGATATGTATTCCATTATCCAGCTTGTGAATTAGTAAGAAAATCTCATGTCCAGCGGTAGTCTTTCTATAAAACACCACTCTATTGTATCATAGGCCTTCCTCAGGTCAACTTTTAGCACACATCTTGAGGAAACTCCTTTCCTATTATACCCTTTGAATAGCTTATGGGTAAATAGGATGTTATTTATTATACTCCTGCCTTGAATGAAAGTTGACTGTGAACCTCCTATCAAATCACCAATGATTGTTTTGATCCTTGCTGTGAGGACTTTTGTGGTTATTTTATATAGAGTTGTGCAGTAATATATGGTCCTATAATCCTTTACTTGACTAGGATTTTGCACTTTTGGTATGAATGTTACTGATGTACTACTCACTCCTTTGTGCAGTTTGCCAGTCTAAAACAATTCCTTCACAACCTCAAATATGTCATCACCAACAGCTTCCCAGTGCCTTATGAAAAGTTCAATTGGGAACCTATCTACTCCTGAGGCCCTATCATGGGGCATATATTCGATTGCCTGATGAATTTCCTCCCCTGTGACTGGCCTGATTAATGATTGTTTCTGTTGCATACTAATACAAGGTCCCTTTTGAATAGTTTCAGTATTTGTACATTGACATATAGAGTTACTTTCCCCCAGAATCTTGCTGAAAGCCTTTATAAACTTTTCCTCCACTAGTTTAGGATCAAACAATCTATCCCCTAGGTCAGTGTAGATAGAGTTGATAGTGTTCATGTTTGTCCTCATCTTCAGTTGTGCATAGAAATGCTTGGAATTTGAATCTCCACAAGAGATCCACTGAGCCATGGATTTCTGACGAAGAATTTGTTCCTTTATGTTGCTCCATTTCTTAACTTCTATTAAAGTCATCTTTTCTTGATCTATCAGCTCCTGATCCATATTGTTGCTCCTTAGTTCAATCTGAATGGCTTCAAGTTTCTGTCTAGCTTTATTTAGATGAATTCTATAGGATGCCATATAAGTGTTCAACTCATTCAATTCCCATTTCAAATCTTTGAGTTTATTCCATACCCTATGCATATTACCACCATTTCCACCATTCACCTAATGTTTCCAAACCCTTTCCACTATACCTGCAAAGTCTGCATGCTCCATCACAGAATTGTACAGTTAAAAGGTTTGGGGTGCAAATTCCTTCGTTGATCCACAACTTTGCATTGTATTAGAATAGGGGAATGATCTGATACCTCATAATTTAGAAAATCAGCTTCAATATGGCTATAATTTTGCATCCATACCACATTTCCAAGTGCCCAGTCTATCCTGCTATATACTCTTCTTCCAGGTTGTTGTTTGTTACACCAAGAGTAATACCATCTCAAGCTCTTCAGCTGAGTAAGTTGAAGTGAGTTTATTGCTTCCTGGAAACCTTTAATCTCACTTTGTGTAACTGGTGATCCTATCCTGTCATCTGTGTGAAGGACATTATTGAAATCCCCACTAAGCAGCCAGCTTTCTGAATAGATGCTCCTATATGCACCAGCCTATCCCATAATTGTTGTCTCTTGTTTGCCTCATTGCTTGCATATACCACTGTAATTAGAGTCTTGAACGTGGTACATCTTTCCTGAATTTCACAGTGAATAAATAGTTCATCAGTCATCAATATTTTCACCTCAATGTTTGGTTTCCACATTATCCAAATTCTCCAATTGGAATGTTAATTATAATGGCAGCAGTTTCTCCAATCACATCAGACTTTATTTAGTATCCTTCTAGCCTTCCTTTCCTTTACACTAGTTTCTAAACAACCCATAAAATCCACTTTTTTTCCTCAGAAAGATTTTTAACTCTTTCTGCTTTTGGGCCTTATTCAGGCCCCTAATATTCCAGGTGCATAGATTCATTTGGGGGTGAAGCTGGATGGGCCAGTGTCCCCAGAATTAACATCCATTTGTAATATAGAGAATCTGTTGTTTGAGTTCAGGATACCAGCTACATTTTGTTGTACACTTTTGCCTTTCATTTTTCTATTTTCCACAGGTTTAGTAATGTCATTTTCATCTGGCTTTGTTGTATCCCATGCCTTCTTTTCCAGTTGAACTGCCTCATCATTACTCTTTGTTTTTGGAATCCATTTCATGGTTACACTGTGCAGTTGTTTCATCTTTTCTGTTTCTTTTAGTTGATATCTGTCTTCCCTTGGTTTATCTTGCATTTCCTTATGCCAACACTCATCAGAATTGTGCCCAAATCTTAATGCAATTATCACAATATTTTGGTTTCCATTCATAGTCTATTTGTTGGAATATGATCCCCCTCTTTGTTTGAAGATCAAAACTGTCTGGTAATGGCTTAGATGTATCAGTCTCAACCATCACTCCAACATAGGACACCTTTTCTAATTCTGCTGTACACCTATCAGTATACAAAGGTTTTCCAACCACAGTAGCTAACTTGCTTAAAGCTTCAGTAGACCAAAAACCAAGAGGTAAGCCTGGGAATGTGATCCACAATGGAATCACACTTATGCTCCCCAAATCAAACTTGAAGTCGATTCTCCATTGCTGCAATACAAGCGGCTTATTGTGAAATGCGTAAGGACATGCTTGTAATACAAGGTCCTTATCCTCAGCATTCTCGAATCTGAATATATAGTACCCATCCTCATGGTACATTATTTGAGGCTTTTCAACAAAATTTCACATGTTAGTGACATAATTTTCCATTGTTTTCTCATACGGATCTTCCCCCAGCACAAACCCAATCAGAGCATTGCTCCTATAAGCCTCCAGTTCCTTTGTATCATCATCATCAATTTGCACTACAAAAGTTCCATCTCTCATAGCAGGTGGAATGTAGCTCAGTGTGTTGCCTTTTTGAGAGCTCATATTCTTCTGCATGGAAACCTTTTTTCCTTTCTTATCACCCTGGATATGCTACATCTTGCTTGATCTGAGCTGAATTTGCATGTGCTGAGAATTGCAATCGCATGTGGAGTAGTGGTTGCTCCATTGTTTCCTTCACTTGTGTTTGTTCTTCGCATTCTTCAATTTCTTCCCTAATTGGCTGAAATTTCTTAGGTAAAAAATTTCCAAAAGTTACCGGAATTAGCCTCTGTTGAATGCCCGTGTCCGGGTAACTGTCGTACCATTTCTTCCTTCATCTTCAACTGGGTTATGAAACACTGTGAGTGCAGAGCCCATACCCGTTAACCAACGAGTAGGCTGGTTGATTACTGGTGTTTCCTTTTTACTATCATCTACCTTGTCCTCCATTAACGATCGTTGCCTCTTGCTTTGTCTAGCCATGGCAGAAGCGCAGGTTAGCTAGCCTTGCTAACGTGTGCCTGCGACTTCTTGGATGAGTATTTATTTCAAGTGAGTATCTTCACATTATCTTTATTCTCTTCACATTCTCTTTCCTACTATGAAAAATTTATTTTGTTTTTTATATTAATATTTGCCTATAATTAAAATAATATATATTTTATTATAAATTGTAACTTTGAATTGTCTAAAATATTAATACAGAAGTTCTTTGATTATTATCTTCCAAATATATTGAGTTTTCTTACAATTAGTTTTCGATTACATCCAATTAAATATTCTTGCTCCTTTAGTTTTAAGATACAAATTTGACTTTAATAATACAAATTAGGCATTTATTTTGTATTATAAATTTTGAATTTGTTATCAACTTTTCTAAAATCCAGTAAGACTTCAAATTCATAGTCGTATCCACACTTTGAGCATTCTCATCGTAAGTTTAAGAACTTTGTAATTTTAAGTTCAAATTGTCTTTTCCTTCCATTTTAATATTAAATTTTTAATTTTTAATTATTTTTCTTAATTTTGCTATTTTATTGTCTGATATATATTATTGTCATATTTTCATGTAACTTTTCATTAAATTGTCACTTTATTTAAGATTATTATTCATTACTATATGTTATTATAATGTAGATAGATATTGTAATTTTGTTGCCTTGGGAAACAAATATTATTTTTTTAAATTTAAAAATATTGCTTGTAATTCGTAAATTGTTTTAAACTATCAATAATTATTGTATATTTACTTTATTTTATTTCAAAACTAATTCTTTATTTAAATATCATCTCTTTAGCTATAATTTATTTTTATTATTTAATTTTATTTATTAGACTTGAATATGTGGCCTTACCCACAACATTACTTTTCTCATTATAATAAACAAAAAAAGACTTTCTCATCTCAAATTCAAATAACTTTAATCCTTTTCTCTTTGTGACGAAATATTTGTTTTATAAATCTTTTCTCTATTTGTTCTTTATTTTGCATTATAACTAAGAAAAACTCCATAACATTATATGATTCTGAAATTACATTTATCTCAATTCAAGTCATGTCCCTGCTGATTCACCGTGATTTCTTTGTGAATATCAAGTTTATTAGACAACAACAAGACAAAAGAATTACAGCGAAAATATGATAGGACAGTCCAGGTAGAATTCTAATATATTCTCCTTTCTTAGCTACTACTCGATACTCGATCAATATTTAATTTAAAAGAACTAACTCATCATAACTAATCTATAGCACTTCGGAGGTGTATGGTCTATCTACCTATATAGAAAAATTTTCCAACGCTGCTAACAATATTTGTATTGCATCAAAATTTACCCAATTTGTTATAGTTTAAGAAAATAACAAAAACCAAAAAAAGTACTCAAAGGACAACACTTACTATTGATTATATCACAATTAACCACATAACTGCATTGATAATAACAAAAGATCACTCATAAACTAACAATTATAACGACTTACCATTGTAGAGTCATCTATTTTGGTGCTATCATTTCAAATACAGAAAAAATGATATTGGTGTGCGAATAATACCGTGCTCTTGCCATTTAGATATTTGTTGATTTCAAGTACAATGCGTTGGCAAGTTTAAAAAACATAAAACCGATTATTCCGATTAGAGAAGGTTGAATTGAAGAAGTAGTGAACGGTTATGTATAAAAAGACACAAGTTATCCCCAAATACACATTACAACTTCACCTGTATCCATTATCCTTCACGTATAGAGGGGATGTGGAGGGAGTTTGATTTTTGTTATTATTCATTATTTTCTTTACGTGATTTTATCTATTAAATTTATAATTCATATATTTACTATAAGAACATTTACTATTCATGATTGAATAACCCAACTTATTGGTTGCACCTTGTTTCTTAAAGAAAATTTTTATCTTCATCTTTATAATTAGTTAAGATAAAATAATATTTTTTAATTTCCTGTTTTGTTATTTTGAATGGAGAGACATATATTAGTTTGTGCCTATGATTTAGGAGAATTTTTTAAGGAAGAGTATTATATGGATAAACTACTCAAGCAGTAGCAGTTAGGGTATTGACTTTCTTTTTATATTTTTATATTTGATGATATAAAAAAAATTGAGTTGGACGTGTATCTAAGGGGTGTTCATCGGGCGGATTGGGCGGCTTTTTACTCTTAACGGTTTGGCTTAACATTTATTGGCTTTTAAATGTATTCATCCGTTAGCCACCCGATAAGATATCGGGCGGATTGGTATCGGGTTAGCTCTTATCGGGCGGTTTATCCGTTTAATACCTAAGGGCTCAAATGTATTCTATCCGCACAGTACACACTACATTGTCCAATGTCCAGTTCCATTTCTACTTCTTTTCCTATTTCGATTACATGGAAAACAGTAAAACACTTCTTACATACACATAAAATGCCAACAACGAAAGCATTAGGAACAAAATAATAACTTACAATTGTAATGCTTTTTAGCCAATTGTGTTGGCCGTAGCGCTGTCTCATACAGAAGCTGCACAAAATACATGCAATTAGGAGGAACGTAAACTAAACTTTCTCTAGCAACATATCATTTGGATAGGAAATTGCACCAATTGCATTGTCACACATATTCCAAACAAAATATCATTGCTAATATTCCCAGAAATTGTTAATTTCGTTCTGTATTTGGTTTGAAACAATAAATACATGATCTTTGACCAAAATATCAAATGCATTATATAATATTTAAAATGAAACTGAATTCAACTTGTAGTAACCAAATACAATTGGTTACTAAAACAACTGTATGATATAAAACTGAAGTAGCATGTGCCTAATTTAGGTTCAACAATAAGCATGCTAATTGTGAAAATATAGGTCAAAGTTAACAATAACTATTAAATCTCATCAACCAATCTTATACCTCCCAAATTGTAATACAACTGCCAGCTCCATCAGTTCTCAATTGTGATGCTAACCTCCCAATATCTCCTATATCCATTATATGAATTTTTCATATTTTAAATGATTATCATCGATTTATTTACAATTACAATATAGTAAAAATATATGAACATTAATATATACTAAAAAGCTGAAGTAATTATAGATATTTTGAAGCATTCAAGATGCGTATTTAATACCTAAGGTTTTTAGTTTTTATATTTAATATATATAATTATGTAAGTAAAAATAAATTTTATATATATATATATATATATATATATATATATATATATATATATATATATATATATATATATATATATATATATATATATATATATATATATATATATATATATATATATATATATATATATTCTTAACGGGTTAACGGATTATCCGTTAAGAAAATTGAATAATCCGCCCCCAAACCGATAAGCCGTTAATAAAAAAAAATTAATCCGTTCTCCGTCCGTTAAGCCGCTAAGCCGTTACCATTAAGCCATTAAGCTTCGGTTCGGTTCGGTTTTCGGTTTCGGATCGATTTTGAACACCCCTACTTATATCTCATATTTTAATTTATTTATTTATACAAAAATAGAATTCAACTACAGCTTTTTAACAAAAAAGTGGGGGGACACTCATTTATTCTTTTTGAATTGAATTAGGTGTTTTTTTCTTGTTTTCCCCCTGTTTCTTTATTTAAAATTATTTCAATTTTAAATTATTTTTAACCTCCAAGTTAGTTGGAGGTTTATCCTAAAAGTGGACACATGTTCAATTATTATTTTGACATTGGCACAATAATATGGATTTGCTTTTCCTATTCTATATAGATAGATTATTTGCAAAGAATTGTTGTAATTGAATATTTAGGTTGTAGTCGAATATTTAGGTTTATAATACATTAAATAAAAAATTAGTGAAAAACGTGGGAGTCCTTTTTTAGTTGATGATCGTGGAGTAACTTTTTCTTTATTAATATTTTTATGTAAAATTCTATTTTAAAAAAAATATCGTGAGTAATTATATTCTTTTAGTTTTCATATTTAAAAAAGAACTGCCCGAAAAACGTGGGCATGGTGTGAATAGATCTTCCCAAACGTGGGATGTGAATAACTGGCCAAATTAGTAGTTTTGTTAAGAATAGAATTCTAATTAGAGTGAATGTCTATCTTATAGAAGGGTTTTACTTTGAGGCTAAGTCATTTCTCTTCCTATAAATAGAGGGGTCTTACCCCATTGTAAATCCATCCCAAAATATCAATAAGAATTCTCCTCTCCCTACTTTCTCTGCAATATTGTTCTTGTTCTTGTATTATTTTATAACACGTTATCAGCACGAAGCTCTACTATCTTAAGAATCTCTTTGAGAAAATTAAGGTATTGCATTTTTTTTAAAATCTGGATCAGGGGAGAATCAAGTGGAGAACATGAAAAAGAAACACACAGCCTGATTAACAGGTGAGCAATGAAGCTTTTGGTCAGATTTTGTCCTTGAATTTCTATTTGATTTATTGCTAATTGCAGTGAAGTTTGCATATTTTAGTTTCATATTAGCATTTCAAAGTTACTGGATTGAATAGTCATAGTTGCTACTTACCAGAGGTTGTGTTGAGTCTCCTATTTGATTGATATGTTGATTCACCTGTATTTTGATAATTGATTGATGTTTATTTTCTGAAGGTATAAAGTGGTAATATAAGTCTTCTCATAGTTAAATGATATTTTGGAATGTCATACGTTGGCCAAGCTGGGTTCTATAGCAAATTACTCAAAGTTGATGGTTAGAATACGCTTGTGTGCTTGAATATACAAACAATTCCTATGCATCTGGGTATTGTATTTATAATAGTTAACTGTGGTTAGACAATATTTCTAGAGCCATATACTATTCTTATGTTCTCTTCCACACATATTGTACAGAAAGTGCCATATTATGCCCATATTATATTTTTTTTTGCTATGGTTATCCGTGTTTAATTCATTATGGAGCACTATTTTATTTTCATCAAAATACGGATAATATTTCAATTTCGGTTAGGCTGGAGATTTGTGGTTTTTGTCAAGACGTTGGTCATATTTTGTCCGCGTATTTGAGTAATTAATATGTTATGTTAAAGCTCTAGATGTCTGCCTTCTAAATGAGTTAATTTTATTGAAAAAAAAGCTTATGACTTTTCTATAAGGTTATGAACTGAGGGAGAAGTTCTTAAACAAGATGTATATGCTAAGAAGCAAAGCTCAGGATACGGTAGCTTAGGTTTATCTAAGATTAATCCATTAAGTAAAGAGAAATAGAAGTTGCTTTGATGGTGGCAAAACTTTACTTCAACATCTGAATATCTTGCTTTATTTTTTGTACTTTTGATTTATTTGTGAATAATTTGCTTGGGTACCAAAGTGATTGTCGAGCTAAGTTTTAGAAATCCTTTGTGTCACTATTTGTTTTCTGCTAGATGAATTATTTCCTCAACTAAGATACTGCAGTTAGAGTCTTATTACGTGTATAATTTTTATACATGAAGCATCTCTCGATTAACCAATTTATTCTATTAAATTGGACCTTTTCCGCAAGGCATGTTAGTCGACTATCAGATTTAGTTAATCGACTAACCTAATGGCTGTTCCTAAGTTAATCGATTATCAACTTAGTTAATCGATTAACCTCAGCAGATTTTGAAAATATTTTTTAATTATGAAGCAACGGATTAAATTTGTTTATTCTCATTTTCGTATATTTCTTTTGTATGTCAAACCATGGGAAGCAAATATGGATATCTCACAAAGCAAACTTGGATCAACATCCAACTATAAAAATATTTGTTTAATTGATTCATATACCACACATATGATATTCAAAGAGAAGAAATATTTCTCTCACTTAAGTATGTGTAAGGCAGATGTTACTACAATTTCTGGTAGTAGTAAATTGATTGAAGGCTCCGGAAGAGCAACTATAACTCTGCCTAAAGGAACAATATTTGTCATAGAGAATGCAATGTTCTCCTCCAAGTCTAAGAGGAACTTGTTGAGTTTTTAAGATATCATTCAAAATGGATATCATATTGAGACAATAGATGAGAATAATCTTGAATATCTCATCATTACAAAGAATGTCTCTGGCCAAAAGAGGGTGATTGAGAAGTTTCCATCTTTATCTTGTGGCCTGTATTGGACAAAAATTAGTGCAATTGAGGCACATTCCACAGTAAACCAAAAGGTTACTGATTCCAATACTTTTGTACTTTGGCATGATCGATTGGGACATCCTGGATCAATTATGATGAGACGGATTATAGAAAACTCATATGGGCATCCATTAAAGAATTTAAAGATTCTTTTAAATAATGAATTTTCTTGCACTTCTTGTTATCAAGGCAAGTTAATTATTAGACCATCACCAATAAAGGTTGGAACTGAGTCACCTACGTTTTTGGAACGTATACGAGGGGATATTTGTGGACCTATTCACCCACCTAGTGGGTCCTTTAGATATTTTATGGTCTTAATAGACGCATCCTCTAGATGGTCTCATGTGTGCCTATTGTCATCACGCAACCTTGCGTTTGCAAAATAAATGGCACAAATAATTCGATTACGAGCACAATTTCCTGATAATCCAATTAAGTCTATTAGACTAGATAATGCTGCTGAGTTTTCATCCCAAGCATTTAATGATTATTGCTTATCAATTGGGATAAAAGTGGAACATCCTGTAGCTCATGTTCACACTCAAAATGGTCTTGCAGAATCTTTAATTAAACATCTGCAGTTGATTGCAAGACCATTACTCATGAAAACGAGGCTGCCCACTTCGGTTTGGGGTCACGCCATTTTGCATGCAGCAATGCTAGTTCGTCTCAGACCGACGAATTATCACAAATATTCCCCGTTGCAATTAGTTTTGGGTCATGAACCTAATATATCCCATTTAAGAATTTTTGGATGCGCAGTATATGTGCCTGTAGCACCGGCATACCGCACCAAAATGGGTCCGCAAAGAAGGTTAGGAATATATGTTGGGTTTGAATCGCCCTCCATTATTCGCTACCTCGAAACATTGACAGGAGATTTGTTCACTGCACGATTTGCAGACTGTCGATTCGATGAGACACTTTTCCCAAAATTAGGGGAGAAGTTGGTGAAACCAAACGGGAAATTTTGTGAAAAAAAATCCATCATTATCTCATCTTGATCCACATACCTCTATCTGTGAAAAAGAGGTGCAAAATATTATCCATTTGCAAAGAATAGCAAATCAAATGCCTGACGCATTCACGAATCCTCTTATATTACTTGTTCTCATTAATTAATTGACCAACTAAAGTTGGGGTTGAATCCCATAAATTCTGAAAATATCAAAGGTGAATATGAGCTCATTCACCTGCCATGTATACCACATATGATGCATCTATGATATGGTTACATGTGCGATTATTATTAACCTGCAACCTGGCCGGTGCTTGCGAGGTAAATTGCTCAGTAATCTAATTTCGAGCATAATTTCCAGATTTTCTATTCAAGATAGTTCATCTTGATAAGTTGGTTTACATCATAGTTGGTTTAGCAAAATAATTTATTGAGTGCCTACACTTAATAGCTAAATTATTGCTTATGAGAACAAAGTTATCTATATCAATTTGATATACGTTATACACGAGAGTATATTATATCCTCCCCTCACAAGTGGTTCAGGGTCAGGAACCAAATAATTTCATCTTATTATTATTGATGTACAGTGTATATTAACATGATAATGCACAAAGATGATTTCCTAGAGTTGAGGAAACAAGTTAGTTTTTCTAACATGAGGGAGAGACATGATAAACACTTGAGAAAAAAGTTACATGGAAGGAATTATCATTTGTATATATAGATCCTCGAATATCATAATATGAACTTGAAGTTCATAAAAGGATAATTCAATTGCAACATATTGCAAAGCATGCCATACGCATTTGCTGACCCAAAGAAAGTAACTATATTCTCACTGCAAATGCTCATATTAAGTCCTAAAAGGACAAAGTCTTTGATACGCTTAAAGCGTATAGACAAATCAGTTTCAAAAGAACTTCTTAATAAAGAAGATGAGCAAGTGATCAATGTGATCATAATAAGGAGGCAAGTGATCTAGAAGATCACATGACATAACACTTCATAAAATCTCATGAGAGATTCAGGTACCTGAATATATGAATGAAGAGATCTCCATGTTATGTCTTTATGAAAAATTTACTGGAACCGATATAAAATGTTCGTCGACGACATCTATGATAAGCGCTAAATATCGATGAGGATCTTAAGTTTGTCGAATACAAACAAAATATTGGCCAAATGGAAGAGATACAATTCAAGTAGAATTGATTCCATATGAAAGACATGTAGTTTTGGACATGTAGTTCAAATACTTGAAAGTATAAAGTCAATGATATGTGCAATCATTTTTCGATATCTTATTTCTCTAACATGACATGAAAACTTGATATGCATCTCTCTCTATTATATGGCTTATATGACTTAACTTATATGTCAATCTATGAAGGATTTAAGTTTCTTGAAGCATATACAATTCTTGATCTTGAAGTACCACTTTCTTAGTGCAATTTGTGCACATATGTATCTTGCTATAACTTTAAGCAGATAATGTGGATATCTCTATGGAGATATTGAAGAGCCATTCCACGATATTTGTGAAGATATTATATATATATCACGAATGATAAATTCAAGATGGCGCACAAGATTGGAATGTGAAGGCTCAAGGATGTGAATTGATGCTCTCATCAGGGGGAGTTAATGCGCGTTGCACTCTTTTTCCCTTACAAGGTTTTGTCCCACTGGGTTTTCCTTGCAAGGTTTTTAACGAGGCAACCAATAGGCGCATTACTAAATATGTGTACTCTTTTTCCTTTTCTATAATTTTTTTTCCCATTGGGTTTTATTTTAGTTAAGGTTTTAACGAGGCACATTATCTATTGAGTAGACATTCAAGGGGGAGTGTTAAGAATAGAATTCTAATTAGAGTGACTGTCTATCTTATAGAAGAGTTATACTTTGAGGCTAAGTCATTTCTCTTCCTATAAATAGAGGGGTCTTACCCCATTGTAAATCCATCCCAAAATATCAATAAGAATTCTCCTCTCCCTACTTTCTCTGCAATATTGTTCTTATTCTTGTATTATTTTATAACAAGATTAAAATTTTGTAGTTTTTTTTTTCTATTTTCAAATTTTTTTTAATCTCCAAATTTATTGGTGTTTTGTCTTAAAATATGACACGTGTTTGATATTTTATGTTGACACTTGGCACAATAATATTGTTTTGCTTCTTTTATTCTATATAGATAGATTTTGAAGCGTGATTGCGTGAGAACTACTCTCGCTGCACAATATAGTAAATAGGAGGAGTAAATAAATACAAGGATACTTACATCAGTTACCCTTTTTAATACACTTTTTTTGGTAATAAACCGTAAATGATTAATAATTCTAAAAATTCTGCACACAATATTTTTCATTAAACAGATAATCTATCTTGCATAAGATATGAGATTTGAAGATTTGTACATGATATCTTTTTCATTGGACAAATTTAAAAAAATGTTTAGATAGAAAATTTAATTATTAAGCTCTTAGATTGTCTTTTTCAAGGAAAAGCTATTGGATACGTTTTTTTTAAAATTTTGGAGAAGAATCTTCGCTAATTCAAGCATTGTATCGCTATTAAGAGAATAAAATCTATGAAACAAGCTACAATTACAAAGTTCTTCCGTCAATCTTGCAAAGAATTTATTTTTCTAGGTAGCTTTAAAATATGTGCCTTAGGGTTTAAATCTTTGTATATTTAGTTATGAATTTATTAACAATGTATTAGCTTTTTTCAATATTTAACTACTGAAATATGCATATATTTTAAGATTTTAAATTTGAATAATTTTTCAAATTTTTTATGTAACGTTAAGAAAAAGAAAAATAATTGAGTTTTGGATAGTATTTATTTATAACAGCCAAAAGATATTTAAACGTCGAATGTTGTTATAGGTGCATAACAATCATTCACTAAAAAAACTAAAAAAATATCGGAACAAGTGAGGTTGGTATAAAAAGGGTTGACTATATCGGCATATATATCCTCACTTTGATAACCAAAATGAATTAAGTAATTAGTTTTTTTTTTCTTTTTATGGGCAATCTTATAACATAAATATACATTGCATGCTTTGTGGGCTTTATTCGTAACGATCCGACCGGTCGTTTTGAGCCCTAGCACGTCGTTAAGCAGTTTGAGGCCATGAGCAGCTTCATTTCAGGTGTTATGACTTGTGCGCATGGTCGGAATTCAAATTCAGGAAGATCGGAGTTAAATTTAAATGAAATTTCCATTTCAGAAGCTTTAAGTTGAAAGAATGAACTAGGATTGGATTTTTGAGTAAACGACCTTGGAATTGGGATATGAAGGTTCCAGCAAGTTCGTATGATGATTTCTATGCGTATGCCCAGTGCGGATTTTGGATAACCGGGGAGCGTTTTGGCGCCTATTGTGGAAGCTAGCATTTTGAAAGAAATTTTTTAAGTTTGGCTTGAAGTGCATTTCAGCGTTATCGATGTCCGTCTAGCATTTCGATACTAAGAGTAGCTTCGTATGGTGATTCTGGAGCTGGGAGCGCGATCGTAAGTGAATTCGGATGTCCGTAGGTCGTTTTGAAGCCATTTGGCTAATGATAGAAATTTGAAGGTTTTTGAGAAGTTTGACCGGGAGTGAACTTTTTTATATCGGGGTCGGAAACCGATTTCAAAAGTTTGAGTAGGTCCTTGATGTCAAATAAGACTTGTGTGTAAAATTTGAAGTGAATCAGACATGATTTGATAGGTTTAAACATCAGAAGTAGAAGTTGGAAAGTTCAAAGTTCATAAAGTTTGGATTGGATGTCGATCGATGATTTTATCGTTGTTTGATGTGATTTGAGACATCGAGCAAGTCCATAATGTATTTTGGAACTGGTTGGTATGATTGGTTGGGGTCTCGGGAGGATTTCGGATGGTTAACGGATCAAAAATTAAATTTTTGGAAGAGCTGAGTTTGCTAGTATCTGGTATTTCCGCTTTTGCGGAAATGGGACCGCTTCTGCGGTCCCACAGAAGCAAGGAGGAAGCCGGAGAAGCGGTTGAGCAGGAGGTCAGCCAGGACTGCAGAAACGGCCCTTGATCCGCTGATGCGAAACCGCATAAGCGGTAGGGCTGACCGCAAAAGCGGAAAGCCTGGGGTTGTTTGGAGCAGCAGAAGTGGCAAGCGTTCCGCAGAAGCGGGAAAAGCATAAAAAAAGCGAAAATGTCTGAAGGCAGAAGGTTGTATTAAATCGTTGGTTGAGTCCATTTTTCATGGCATTGGGGCGATTTTGGAGCTTGTTGAAAGGGGTTTCCACCTAACAACTTGGAGGTAAGTTAATCCTACCTATCATAAGTTAAATACATAGATTATGGGTAGATTTAACATGTGAAATTAAGGAAATCATGGGTTTTGGATGAAAAACCTAGAATACGGTAAAAACAAGATTTAACCACGAAAATTGTCAGGGAATGAAGTAGAAATCATATATTCTTGATCGTTAAGTTATGGGTAAGCTTTATCTTTATGTTATGGGTAAGCTTTATCTTCAAGAAATTTCATATTTTAGGCACGTGGGCCCGAGCGCATTTTGGCCATTTCACAAAGCGGAGTTGGAAAATTGTACAATTTGAATTGTTAGCAAGTATTTGGGTATATTCTCAGTAGTTTGCTGTTATTTGGCTAGTTTTGGAGCTATGTGCTTTGGTTCGAGCTTTCAGAAGGATATAAAGGGCAAGTTATGGATCTTCGGGCGAGGTGAGTCTCCTTTCTAACCTTGTGAGGGGAAATTTACCCTATAGGTGAGCTAAATTGATTATGTGCTCATATTTGTGGAGGCTACGTACGCACGAGGTGACGAGAATCCGTGCGTGGCTACTATTATGCTATTACCCGGGTAGTCTAGGACCCAAAGGCATGTTATACTTGGATTATTGTGAACCCATTAATGGCTTGAATTGCCTAAATCACACTATAATTAGTAAATAATTTTCAAAAGGGTTAAGTTTCATTTCTTAAAAATTGTTAAAGGATAATCGGTTTTACTTGAATAAATATTCCCCGATAAGCTCTTATTTGACTGATTGAGCATGTATTTTTATGTGTACCTGTGTCGCATGTATGATTCGCGAGCAGAATATGTGTTTATTTCTAGAACGGGCCGAACGCCTCGACATATTAAACAGATGCATCTATGGTACGGTCCGCTCGACCCTCAGCAGTGCACAATTTACATATCTGTTGGAGCGGGTCGTCGACCTCGGCATGATTTGCGCATGTTTGTTCTATTGTCTTGAACTTATTTAAGTCGTCGTAGCTTCACCCTGACTCGATATTTATTTGACTAATAATAAAGAGGACTTATGAAAAATTCCTATGAAAGAACTATGTGTTCACTTGTTTTCTCTATCTGGATTAAAATCATGTTTATAAAATAAATCCACTGTTTAATATTTTTTTTGATTTGCACCGGGTGTCCGAGTCTCTACGAGCCCCGACTGATCCCGGGGGTGCACAGGCCCTCGGCAAGAAGTTTCACGCAAGTGCACCAAGGTTAATTCAGGTTTTACCCAGTCCGATGGCCCTCATAAATTGTTTGCACCCAGTGGGTTTCGAACTTGAGACCATGAAAGGGAGCAAACCCCAAGGCTCAAGTCAATTTTCACCAGGCCAACCCCTGAGGGTTAAACACTGTTTAATATATTTATTAAGGATAAATAATTTTTGGACTACTAGGAGTATCAAAGTTGACCATCTCCTCTCTACCCCTTCGGTATTAGGTGACACACTCATTGGATACAAGTTGTTTTTGTACTCATACTATACTTGTTGTGTATTTTGTTGCACAGGTATATATGGTGCAGTGGTCTACTACGCATAGCAGCGTGGATGATTCTGGGACTAGGTGAGTTGCATGAGGTTGTTTAACGGGTGGGCCGGTCCGGGCCGAGTCAATTTTTTTGACCCACCCGGGTTCCGGGCCGGGCCGGGATGGATTGCACAGTAACGGGTTCGTAAGGAGTCGGGTTAGTTCGGGTAAAATTGAACCATAAGGGTTACTGGTTGAGGGGGCCGGGCCGGCCGGGTTTAGTATATTTTCAGTTTTTTTTGGAATTATGTATAGTATAATTATTGTAAGTTATATTAATATTTTGTAATAATTGAATGAATACAAGTATGATGGGAAAAATTACACTTATTGCAAGTGCTACTTTATTTCTTAATTTCAAATTGAAAAAGTAGGAAATGAAATGTTTACATTTTTTCTAACAAGTAAACTAGTAAAGTAGTAATTTCAAATGTTTTGCATTACCCTAACAAGTTCATCATAATCAATATGAACCGATTGACCTTCTTCTGGCGTGTTAAATTCGGACGGGTTTCCATGTGTTAATATATCTCCAAGTTCCTCGTCTTCTGGGATATCAACATCTTTATTTCCTTGATTTCTTCGTTCCGATCTAATCCAATCTCTGAAACATACTAAAACTTCCAAAGCATTACTTCCCAGTGAGTGGCGGGTGTCTCCAAGTTGTTGTCTTGCTTGGGTAAATGTACTCTCCGATGCAACAGTAGAAATTGGCACATTCAGCACGTCCTGAGCCATAGCGAAAACAACAGGAATTTGCTTTCCATTTTCATGCCACCATCCCAACGGTGAAAAAATTCCTTTGTGCGAGGCTCCTTTTGCTTCTGCAAGTAGAATTGAAGTTCATCAATATTTATGCTACTGGTTTGAGTGTTAGAAAATGTAGAAAAAATATTAAAACTATCAAGGCCTTCTTCATCATCCACAGTAGCAGATTGCTACATTGCATAGCGGGATTAACATTGCCAGAAGCACGAGCAGCATTATCACATTTATTTGCATAATAATTATATAGTTGTTGTAAATATTCATTTATCTTGTTCATAGAAACATATAAATTTGGGGTTTCAGCTTCTCCAATCTCCATATAAGTATATCAAGCGTTCATTAATTGGCGACAATCAGACATTTTAATAGAAGGATTTAAAAATGCACCAATTAAGTAAATCGGAGGAATTGAAAAGAAATATTTTTTGAAGTTTGCTTGAATTTTTTCAACAACATCCTTATATTTTTCTTTCTTTTTAAATGAGATAGTAGAAAAAAATTTCAGCTATATGTACTAAAGTCATAGTAACAGTGGGTAATACGCGCCAGAAAACACAACAGTAGTAGTATAAAATTTATGAAAAAATTTAACAACATCATTAATGACCTCCCAAGTATCATTTGTTAACATACGCCTAGGATCAGTACAATGTGCATTAGCAACTTCAGTTATTGGAAATCTATATTTGTAGCAACATTTTAAAAATATATATGATAATTCCCTCTAGTAACAATTTCGTCTGGCATGAACCTAGGTTTAAGGTTATACTGGATACACTTAGTCTTAGATTCTTTTATTCTAGATTGTCTATTATTTCCTTGAATAACACCAACTGCTCTTCTAACATGAGTAATCTCAACTGAAAATAAATCAAGACCACTTTTAACAATTAAATTATAAACATGACATGCACACCTAACATGAAAAATATCATCAAGAGGTGGTTGCAAATGCAATTTTAAAATTGAAATTGCGGCATTATTGTTTGAAGCATTATCAAAAGATATACACAAAACTTTTTGGTTTAGATTATAAAATTCAACAACTTCAACAATAGTACTATTTATAAACGTAGCAGTATGACTCTGATCTTCATCATATTTAAAAGCGATAATACGTTTTTGCATACAAGTATTATCATCTATCCAATGGCATGTAATTGTCAAATAATCATTTCCATTAACAGCATGGT
Organism: Nicotiana benthamiana; assembly: GCA_034376525.1. Classification (NCBI taxonomy): domain Eukaryota; kingdom Viridiplantae; phylum Streptophyta; class Magnoliopsida; order Solanales; family Solanaceae; genus Nicotiana; species Nicotiana benthamiana. Next base: position 103,990,405 of record CM067335.1, on the reverse strand, counting down.
CAATATCAGAAGTTAGACATACTCTAGAAGGAAGGGGGCTAAACAAATAACGTATGTATGTTTGATATTGTCCATGAAGTCTAAAGATATCTGCTCTACAAGTACTTCTAGGTATACCTTTAAATAAAGGTAAATCCTTTGAATTTACATAATAAGATACGATGAAGAAGCAAAAGAAAAAGGTAGACAACCCAAAGCAATCATTTTTTCTAATTCCTCACGATCTCTCATTTTATCATATTTTACTAGACCTCCAGTAGTAGGGTTAATAGTTGTTTGACTTCCATCTCCATTATTGCCCAATTCTGTGGGATGATCAGAACCTCATATGTCTACTAAGTGTCCCAGTCCCCCCTAAATTTTCTCCGGTCAAATGTTTAAAAGTTTCGTTACAAAGTTTGCACTTAACTCTATCAGTACCTTCTATTATTTCAAACCATACCAGACTTCTTCTTCTACGATTAGAAGTCGGAGCCACTGGTGGTCTACCCCTTGTAGCACTAGCAACTCCAACTCCAACTCCAACACTACCAACATTTCAACTAGTAGCTGTAGGTGGTATCTCATCTTCTATTCCAATTTCATTATCTTCTATTCCAAAATCTTCTTGTAATTGTTCATAATCTATCTCTATATTATCATTAGGTGATGATTTAGAAACATGTGTTATTGGGTCATTATTATTACTACCGGAAGCTCCAAGACTACCTCTTTTTTTATTTCTACCCCTACCAGTAACTTTTATACACGCACTTTTAGCAGCACTAAACATATTATAAAAATTAAAGTATAAGCTAAAATTAAATATGCAATTAAAATATTAAATAAGAGAAAGAGTTGGAAGGAGTGCATCACATTCGACAATAAATTGAGCACTTGATTACGCAATTCCGGTGTTACCACGAACAAACATCAAACAAGTATATTAACTTTGAACTTCAAACTTCGAATTCCAATTTCCAAATGACAATTTCCGGTAAATTAAACTCAAGAAAAGAGAGCCAAATAAATTAAAAAATTAGAATATGAAATCTTGCAAATTGAAGGGAAGAGAGAAATTGAGAATTTGAGAATTGAGATTGAGATAATAATTTTGAGTGAAGAAATAAAGAAGAGGGGAGTGTATTTATAGATTTTAAGTAGGGTTAATATTGTAAATTAACAAATACAAGAAAATAAACAAAAATGGCCAATTTTGCAAATAATTCCGTTGGCCAATGGATCTGAATGAAATTTCCCGTTGCCAACTTTATTGTGGGCCCCACGAAGTTAGATTTAAAAAAAAAATATTACCGTTGGAACCGGGCCGGTACGGGCCGGTTTAACCGCTATGGGCGACTGTTCATCCGGACCGGTCCGGTTACACCATCAAAAAAATTAAATGGACACAACTCCTTCCCCCAACGAACCCAGCCCACCCGGCCCCTTAGTAACCGGTACGGTCCGGTCCCGGTTTAAACCGGTCCGGGCCGGTTCGAAACCGGTCCAACCCAGATCCTTAGACACCCTTAGTTGCATCATTCGAGATGGCCGCAGCTAGAGTAATCCCTTCCTTTAAACTGTATTTATTTTCCGTTCATTGTATTCCAAGTGGATGTTGTATCTTTATTACTCTTACCAGTAGATGCTCATACACTTGTGACACCAGGTTCTGGGATGGTTTGAGTTATTGTATTAACTGTTCAACATTCAAATTTGATTTGAAAATATAATCTTTAGAATTTCTAAATAATGAAGAAAAAATTATGTATTTCAAAAGTGTTAAAGTGAGATTTAATTTAACATTTGAGTTGGCTGACTGACAGCATTGTCCGGCGCAACCGTGATCCTTAGCGAATTTTGGATCGTGACATTGTTGTTCATTGTGCAAATGTAGCCTCTTAAATATTCACAAGTCACTGGTGGATTACACTCGAGCCAAATTATTCAGTTTCCTTCCATCTAGTTTTTGTGTGTAGATGGCACTGTAATTCATGAAAGATGGCAAAAGCCAAAAGGTCTATTAAACTAACAACAAAATATTGTTATCTTTGTCACTGTCATTGTTAACCACAAACATGAGCAGTTCCGTATTGGACCCAAAAATAAGTATACTATACGAATTTGGCCTACTACCTGTACATACAATTCTCCAAGAGCAATAAATCACTCCTATGAATCAACTTTGCGCACCATATAATATATCCAGGAGTCAAAAAATACTCTCTCAAATAATCATCAGCTAAAAAAGGAGATAGAACGAGCTCTCCGACCGTTTTGGCGCCCTTTAGTTACTCCCCAGCCTTTGCAAAATCTCTCTGTAATGCCCTGTTTGTTATTACTAGAATTTGGATATAACATTGAGCAAGAAGTTCTCCCCCCAATGTGGGACCATTTCCTACTTCTCGAACTAGTCTTACGCAGAGTTTTCCTACATGGACCTGATTCAGATGCAGCATTTGCAGGTAACTTTAGACCTCCAATGGTCAGAAAATCTTCGTTCAACTGATGCAGAGGCACAGAGGCAGCAGCAGGTAGCACTTCTGTTTGAAGGACTTTCTGATACTTTCTCCTCCTTGGTCGGCTGCTCCTTGCCCTACTACGCGATCCAACCTCATTCTCTAGATTACTTGCCAAAGAAGTTGCAATATCAGCAAGCCATCCCAGAGAGTCATGAGAGGCTTCAGATGGTTCACCAGTGAGAGTCTTTGAGCGTGCCTTGACAGCAGATGATGAAATAAACAGTAGTGTCTCTGCTGCAGCCCTGTCAGTTTCCCCAGTGTAATCACTCATACGGTTTCTTTTAGACCACTGAGCAGATGTACCGATCGGATTGTCCAGAGAGTCCCCTCTAGGTGGAGAACATTCCTTGTTTTCTGGGCTTACAGGAGCTTCCAACTCTCGGTCTACACTAGTCATTGTTGCTTCACTGTGACCGGGTGATAATAAAGTTTCTTCCTTGATGCAGGTAGTGGATGAATTAGTTGTAGCTTTTCTAGATTTGAGTGCAGAATCAGGACTCGGGTTACAGTCAAGACGAACAGATTTTTCACAAATCTCTCTTTCTCTGCCTTCAGGAAGATTCAGATGTGAAATATTGGAGGTAGGGGCGGAAAACTGATCATCAGACAAATCGGCAGAAGGTGTGAAATTCAAGTCCATACCCTTCACTGAATTCATGCTATCTGGAATATTAGATAACTTAACAGCATGAGTCTGTTCAGATGCAGGGTCATTATCACCATATTTAATCAAGCAGGAGCCTGATGCAGCAGAAGTTGGACTAGAAGCACTACTGTTGTACAGATCACTCTTCTTTCCTGTGAGACTAGAATTCCCAACAGAAGATTTAGGACTCTTACTGAGTGATGCATTAGTAATAAAGCATGGAAGAGCTTGCACTGCAAAGGGTATCTCTTTAAGTTTTTTCCGTGCAGAAACTAGCAATGATTTGTTAGTTTTGGTTCCATTACGACTCTTGTCTACAAATGTCGGAGGTGAACTTGCTGTTTGATAACATTGAAGACGTGTTCTCTCAATAGAAGAAACTTCATCAGAAGAATTCAGGTTGCTTACATCTGTCCCTGTAGCTGCAGGTAAATAAATTGAAATGAGAAAAAGTTCACTCTACCAACATTTTAGTCATGCGACTCATAACAAAAACACATAAAGGATCTGATGGAAGAAAAAGAAAAGCAGCCAGTATTGGCAAATCAAATGTTAAGGACGAATGTCAGCTTAAGTATTCCATTTAGAATTTTTTTCTCAAGAGAATAAACAGAATACCTTGTTTCTTCAGAATTGAGCATTCTGCATAGGCTGTTCCAGATAGATCCTGATCTATGTCGCTGATTTCCTCATGAACGTTCATAGATTCAAGTGCAGAATTTGAACACCCTGTTTCATCGGTCTGTATTGGTTCATTCAGGTCAAACAAAAGAAAGGTACCCCTAGGAGTTGAGTTAGAAATCGGAGAATCTCCAGGATTAACAAAGTTGACTTTTGAACTATGTTGAGGTTGAAGCTCTGAAATCAGAATATTGGGCCCTTGAACAGGACTTTCCTCCACACATTGTTCTCTGTCTTCAATATCTACGTATTCTTCTGCTGGAAGTTCAAGATCGAATGTTCTCTTCCTTGACGCACTGCTTATCGAAGATGATATTTTCCAATCTTTTCTAAGGTTTTGTTCCGTCAACAAGTCAGCACCTGGTTGCACTATCTGACCAGCAATAGAATTTGAAGATCCTTGAAACATTTCTCTATGTAGTGCAGATGGTTCAATGCTAGTGAGGTCAACCAGAGGCCACTCGGTTTTCTGGGAAATTTCAGACCTTAACTGTGACATAAAAAACTGCGACTCTGATGCTTGCAAGTGTAAATGATCCTCCACTAGCTTTCTCCTTCTAATCTCATCCATTAACTCCTTTTGTCTTCTATATACGCGATGTAGTTCATTGACCTGAGAAAGAAAACATGCTTTAGAGTTATATCCATTCTGATCCGTTCAGAGAATCACCGCCTGATTAGAGCCTTCCTAAGATAACTATCTGACCAGCATAAAAGAAAACATGTTTTGGAGTTCATTGATAGGACGATGACATGATCTCTTTCAAAGGGTAAATTAAAGTCTTAGGTCTATACCTGATATCTAAATATTGCTTCATGCTTGAGTATCGTCTGCTTCAATATTTCCTTTTGGTGAACGAATTCTACATTCTGGTCAACCGTAAATGGAGGCAAGGAAACATAAAAGCCTCTGGCACCGTTCCAGCTGATATCATTGAGTGGCATAGACCATGAAATACCAGTAAGGCTCCCATTAAGATCTTTTGGAGGGTAATGTCCTGGGAGATAGCTTGTACACTGCATTTTTCTCCCCACCCTTTGATAAAAACAAAATGCAGAGTTTAGAATGTTATGCATATGAAACCTTTTATGTTACGACAGAAAAGGGCATATAGTGAAAGATGCAGAACAGTAGGTCACAATTAATGTGGGAGAGAGATGAAAATTCAAAGAAAAGAACTTATTGTACTCCCATATTAAAATAAATACTACAATTTTCCATATTGTGTTAATCTATTTTACACGGTCAAGATCAAGGTTAGAATGGTAAATGAGTTGTGAACATTTTGGAATCAAGTGAAGCAATATGAAATAAAGATTCTGATAAAGAGGCAGCATTCAAAGATAACTACAATTATGCTCCGTTGGTACCATAAAATTAGTTCATGATATATCAGACTCAATGAGGAATCATTTGCCTAAAATAAAATCGAGATTTTGAAATCCATTCATTCCAATTGAATGAAGGAAACGTGAAAACTGATAGGAACTTAGATTATATCGACAAAAACACTCAGTTTCTAAAACCAGAAGCACTTGTTGTGGCAACATACCGAAAAGGGGCGAAAGAACGAAAGTAACAAATCTGACTTTTGACTCCAAAAAAATTGAAACAGAGATCACATTGGCAAAAAAACGGAAAATACCAGTACTACAAAACCCAAAATTTGGATAAAATATTTATTAAAAGGAAAAAGGTCAAGAATCATAGATCCAACCGATACAATCGTCAGTCACAGGACTTGCAACCGTCAACCATCACAGATGCAGATACTCAGAAGAGAGATGAAAACCAAAACCCAACATTCCAATCAGCAAATACGCACAAAGCCACAAACAAAGATGCATCTACGAACACCCAAAGTACCCAGAAAAGAAAATCATAAAAAGTAAATAAACAAAACAGAGAAGACGACTGAAGGAATTTGTAGAAATTACCAGAGAGGAATGGGTTCAGCTAAGAGAATAAAAAAAACAGAAAGAGATCAGTAATTGAAGACTAGCTCCGCCGAGCTCAGAGTGAAGATAGAGCTGAAATAATATCAGAAAATCATGAGGAGGCTTATAGGAAAAGCCAAGAAAGAGATGCTACCGAAAGTCCATTTCCATTGTCGTCAAGCAAACACAGTAAAATGTGGGACTGAGAAAGGAAATGGCGTTTTCTGGATCTGCTGGGACCACTCAGACTCAGTCGTTTAGCTCTCTCTCTCTCTTTGCAATACAAAGAAGAAGATGCTACGCCTGAGTTGTAATGTAAAGAGAGAAGAAAATAGATAACTTACATAGGAAGAGATAGAGAGAGATGGGCCATTTGTCAACACTTTGGGGTCTATCTTTGCTTGGATTTTTCTTGATGATGAAGCGTTAGATATATGGATTTGTCTTTTAGATTCTTTCCACTATCCTTGTCCTTTTGTCATTGGGGTGATCTATGCAAATATATTTCCAACTTTTATTATAATAATAATTTTTTTGACTTCTCCCAAGTTTCATTTTGGATCATGATATTTTTCTAGATCAATATAGTCAAGAGATTATTATAACAGAAAAATATTAATATCAGAACTTTTGACCTCAATATTAGTTTAGGGATTCCTAAATACAGTGACATAGCAGTCTTAACAAAATAATTAATTTTATTAGTTTGAGTAATTTTCTATTTTACCCAAATTTAAAACTAAGATATTCTCCCCGTTTCAATTTAGATAACATACTTTCCTTATTAGTTCATTACAAAAAGATTGACATATTTTTATAATTGAAAATAACTCAACTTCAAACTTTTTATTTTACTTATTTTATCTTTAATGAGAAATTTTTTTAACGGGAGGATTTGCAGTCGTACCATATATTTGTGCTACCTTTTAACTTGTACCCTATTTTTTAAAATTATTGATTTAATAGCCAGTTAATAAAATAATATGTAATAATATGATAATTACACCCCTAATAAATCGCGTGATCTGCAACATCATTCGTGAAGAAAGATCTCCTCCTCTCCTCTAAGGAGCTTTATCAAAAAATCATAAACCTATCCAGATTCATCTTCAGAATCACACTTGCATGAAGTTGTTTCACCTTAAAGCTAAAAGCTTAATGCTAATGTAGCAGGAAGTTATTTTGCATTGAAGCTAAAGCTTCATGTTAATGCATGCTGAAGTTATTTGTCATGCAGTTTACAGTTTTGTCGTAAGTGGTGAAGTTATTTAGTTCATTTGCTAAAACATTAGCTTAAACATGCTGAAGTTATTTAGTTTATTTTCTAAAGTTTCAAACTAATTAAACATGCTTGAATTTTTTTCTTGCAGTATGTAATGTTCTAATGAGTTTTTACTAATGCATGTTGAAGTTATTTAGTTCATTTGCTAAAACTTTAGACTAAATATGCTTAAGTTATTTAGTTCATTTGCTAAAATTTCAAACTAAACATGCTTAAGTTTTTGTCTTGCAGTGTGTAATTTTTCTAATGAGTTTTTGCTAATGCACGCCAAAGTTATTTAGTTCATTTGCTAAAATTTCAGATTAAACATGCTTAAGAGCCCGTTTGGACATAAGAAATCTTTTACCTTTTTCCAAAAAAAATTACACTTTTTTTTCGACATCAACGTTTGTGCATAAAATTTTCAATTTTCACTTGAAGATGCATTTTAAAAATTTTCGCAAATTTGAAAATACTTTAAAAAGCTATTTTCCAAAATTTTCACTCAAAAAACTTTAAAAACAACCCAAACTTATATTCATGTACAAATACAACTTTAAATTTCAAATACCATATTTACTTACAAAAAAAATTTCACCCTGTTTTGAAAATTTTATAATTCTTATGTCCAAACACCCACTAAGGTATTTATTGTTAAAACTTCAAAATAAATATGCTTAAGTTATATAGTTCATTTGCTAAAATTTCAGACTAAACATATTTAGGTTATTTAGTCCAATTGCCAAAACTTCAAATTAAATATATTTAAGTTATTTAGTTCATTTGATAAAATTTCATGCCAAAACATACTGAAGTGTTATCATGCGGTCTACAGTTTTATCATTAGTCATGAAGGGAAAAAACGTCCTTTAAAAATGCTTTTAACAAAATATGGGTGCGGATATCCATCTACGTGAAAAACTGTGCATAGCAGGTCCTTGCTTATTCTTATTAAAATAAAATAGTGTAATATGATTGATAAAATCTTTCTATCTTTAAGTTTTAAAATAACTGTTTAGGTTTAAGTTTTCTATGTAATGAGAATGTAGTTTAATCTGAGCACCGTCTTATTCACGCCGGAAAATTTTAAAAATAATCAAATTTATAAGTGGTCATTTAAAAATATTCACAATTTTAAAAGTAATCGAAGTTTAGCCACTTTTTATATAAAGATAAATTTAAACGAAACTGTTCAAAATCTGAAAAAATATTTCAGCATAATATACCGAAGTTCTAGTATAATTTACTGGTCCAGCATAATATACTGAAATTTAGCGCACCGGTGCTTCAGTCTCCAGTATATTGTACTGGAGCCAGCAAAAATATCGGTCCAGTATAATGTGCTGGAAGTTCATGCACAGGTGTATCGAACTTCAGTATATTATATTGGACATTCTCTATTACAATAAAATAGTGATTATTTTTCATTAATTTGATAAATGCTGACTATTTTTAAATGACCAATCCAAAAACTGACTTGATCGTATTATTTTAACTATTCAGGCGGAACCTACGGTCCGATCTCTATTAATCTTGATGGACTCCATAATTATATCAATTAATCACTCTATTTTCCGATGCACGAATTCAATTCAGGGAGAAGAAACAAACGGATCAATGATTTCCCTTTAAAAAGGATCCGCATAGATAGCATCCAAATCTTTTAAAGCTTTGACAAACTATTTTGCTTATATATACGTATCGTTGGTCCTTGATTTGCGTTATTAAAATAATACTAAAAGTTCTTGAAATAAGCCCATAACTTATTGGGAAAAATTCAAAAATAACTAGATTTACAAGTTGTCATTCAAAAATAGACACAATTTTAAAAATCATTCATGTAAAGATAAATGTGAACGAAATCATTGATCAAAATACAAAAAATAATCTAGTATAATGGAGTTATAGCAACATTAAAGTATACTGGAACTCCAGCATATTATACTGGAGTTTGGACTTCCAATATATTTTGCTGGAACTCCAGTATAATATACTGAAGTTCCAACAAAGTATACTGGAACTCCAGTATATTAAAAGGAGCCAGCAAAGTATGCTGAACTTCCAGTATAATATGCTGGAAGTTCATGCACAGGTGCACCGAATTCAAGTATATTATGCTGACCGGTCTCTGTTAGGGCTGGACATATATTGGGTATAACTGATAGCATAAAATGATATTGGGTGATCGATATGAGGTTATTGGGTAGATAGTTCAATAATAGTTTAATGTTATTTGACTATTGATCGCCTAGGGTCTCGGTTTGTCCAATTTTTAACAAAATTATAATTTTACTTACTAAATATATAAAACCACCTTATGGCTCCATCCTCTCACTCTCTCCAGTCTCTCGGCATTTAGTCTTCATCTTCAGACCTTAATCCTTAGAGTAAGTTTTAAACTTTTCTGAATTTCTCATCTTAATTCTTCAGTTCAGGTTTTTAATTTTAAACTTTAAAGAATGAATTGTTCAAATATTTAGTTTTTCTATTTTTTTTGGTTGCACTGATTCTTTAGTATTTTGAAGACATAGTTAATAAGATTAGCTTGTTGAATATCTTATTCCTTACTCCTATTAACTTTTAGCTTTTAAATTTGAGACCATTCATTGAGATTTTCAAATGCAAAGAAAGTTTCTTTTCTAAAAATGAAATTAAATTCCTCTTTTTTAACAACGAAAATTCAATTCCATTCTCATAATAGTATGATCACGATTTCTATTAAAACATAAAATTGTTAGATATTTTTTATTCTTATCGATTAAACCGATAACTGAATCGATAAGGATCGATACCCGCTAATCGATATCTTATTGGTTCGGTTATCGGTTTAGCATATTTATAAATCGATAATCGATATGTCAAACCGATAATATTCACAACCAAATCGAACCGATTGATACCTATCCCTAGTCTATGTTGCAGCAAAATAATGTCTATTTTTAATGATTTAACAAACGCTAGCTATTTTTGAATGATCAGTCTGAAAACTGACTAGACCGTACTATTTTAACTAAATTATTTGGAGAAAAAAGCCCTCATACTCTTTTGTACCGACAAAACCAAAGTAGGTATATAAGGACTTATTTTAATCATATGCGAACCCAATAAATGAGAAAAAGTTAGCCTAACGAGCATTAACTTGTGTTAATCATGCTATGGTAATTCATTAATTAAACTATTAATACTAGCAAAGAAGCCAAAAAGAATACTAACATAAACTTAAAATATATTCAACGTACAACTCTATAACTGCAAGAGATGATGCATTAACACCCGCGTTATGTAGTTGTAGTTATTAGAGTTGCATTATTGAGTAAGAATATAAGTGTAATTTAATCTAAGGCTAGCTTGTCATTATCAATAATATAATTAATCAACTTAGCTACCCAATGATTAGCAATCCTGGTTGCTAACTTAATCTGAACAAAATTGTGACTTTTTAGACAGAAATTGCAACATTAGCCACTTATCGTTTTTTTTCTAATAATAAGATCTAGTATAAAATCTCGTCTTCGTATTATTTCGCAGCATCATAAATTAGGTCCTAGAATCTAATAACCTTCCAGGATTCAATACAATTAACTATTGACAATTTCTTCTTCTCTATAATTAATTTCCAAAGAATATTGATGAAATTGGTGTTTATTGATTTGGATAATGCGTATGACAAGGTTCTAAGGGAAGTGTTCTGGAGATGCTTTGAGGCTAAAGGTGTGCCGGTATCCTACATAAGTGCGATCAAGGACATGTATGACGGAGCTAAGACTAAGATTAGGACTGCAGGAGGCGACTCGGAGCATTTTCCGGTTGTTATGGGATTACACTAAGGCTCTGTGCTTAGCCCTTTCCTATTTGCGTTGGTGATAGATGCTTTGACACGCCATATTCAAGGGGGAGGTGCCATGGTGTATGTTGTTTGCTGATGACATCGTTCTAATTGACGAGACGAGGGCAGGTGTTAACGAGATATTGGAGGTATGGAGGCAGATTCTCGAGTCTAAGGGTTTCAAATTGAGCAGGTCTAAGACAGAATACATGCAGTGCAAGTTTACTAATGAGTCGAGGGATGTAGGCGGGGATGTGAGGCTTGGATCACAAGTCGTCCCCAAGAGAGATAGCTTCAAATACCTTGGGTCGGTGATTCAGGGGGACGGAGAGATCGACAAGGACGTCACTCATCGCATAGGGGCGGGATGAATGAAATGGAGACTGGCGTCTGGAGTCTTGTGTGATTAGAAAGTGCCACCGTTACTCAAGGGTAAGTTTTATAGAGCCGTGGTTAGACCAGCTATGTTGTACGGGGCAGAGTGCTGGCCGGCTAAGAACTCACATATCCAGAGATTGAAAGTAGCTGAGATGCGGATGCTGAGGTGGATGTGCGGACACACTAGGAAAGACAAGATCAGGAATGAAGATATTCGAAGGAAGGTGGGCATTGCTTATATCGATGACAAGATGCGGGAAGCGAAACTCAGATGGTTTGGGCACGTGCAAAGGAGAAACATCGATGCCCCGGTAAGGAGGTGCGAGCGGTTGGCCGTGGTGGGTATGAGAAGAGGTAGAGAGAGACCTAAAAAGAATTGGGGAGAGGTGATCATGCAGTACATGGCGCATCTGCAGATTTCCGAGGACATGGCCCTTGATAAGACGACATGGAGGATAAACATTAGAGTTGTAGGATAGGGGTAGTGGTGCTTCCCTTAATGCATTCCGGGGGTGAGGTGATGTTGGATTAGGGTTGATCCTAGATGGTTTGTAATTTATGTGGGATCCACACTATTCTTGAGGTTTATCTTAGATGCCTTGGGTTCTGGTTAATGTTACTGCATGTAATTTATCTTTTATTTTTTTATGCTTATATTACTATAATGGTTTTCACTGAAGTTATCAATGAATTCTTTTTTCTTTTCTTTTTCTATTTTCATTATTCTCTTTTATTTCCGTTGCTCTGAGCCGAGGGTCTATCGGAAACAGCCTCTCTGCCTTATCGAGGCAATGGTAAGGTCTGCGTACACATTACCCTCCCCAAACAACTCACTATGTGGGATTTTACTGGGTAGTAGTAATAGTAGTAGTAGTAATATTGATGAAATTAATTATTTAAATTTCTAAAAAAACTTAAACATTTTTAGGCCCCGTTTGGCCATGCATTTTGGCAACCTGTTTTCAAATCTTTTTTGAAAACATTGTTTTTCATAGATTAATGATCTATTTGTGAATAATTTCTAATTTTTTTTTTCAAGTTCCCAAAATCTAGTTTAAGGTAGATTTTGGATGAAACTTACTCTTTCACTCACAAAATTTCAAAATTTTTTTAAATAAATTGCATGTCCAAATATAATTTTAATTTTAAAAAATTATTTTTAAAACTATTTCAAAAGTTATTTTTTTAAGTTTCAACTAAATCTATGTTCAAACACTAGCTTAGAATAATTTGGATGCTCAGAATATGTTTTGACTATCCAACAATGATAAGATATCGAAAAGAGTAGAGAAAGAAGTTTCAATAAAAAGTAGATATTTTTGTTTTGGAAATAATTTCAGATTAGGAAATGATCAAATAAGACATCGCTTGCTTGATAAGGAAATAAATGAAAATAAAATAAATCGGAGGAATTGAATATCCATAGTGTTACCAAAGGGGATAAAACCAATTTAATGTAGTTTTATATTTCTCTTTCTTCCCTATTTTTGGGAATAAACCTTAATTCAAGACACCACCACTGAAAATTCCGAGGTTGCCCTTTTTTTAATATGATCTGTGTCTATGAGTCGACAATACGTTTTCGTCGACAGAGGCTAATGGCCCCACCACTAGCTGATCCAAACTAGGATATAGTATTACTTTTCTTTTTAATAAGAAAAATTTTCATAAATCACTATCTTTTGGTAGTAATTAGCCATTTATATATACCATTTGATATATTATGAATTGTAGATATTTTTATGTTATTATAAGATGTATTTTATGTATTTAAGCTATTGTATTCATGAATATAGTGGCAAAAATAGGCGTGAATCAGGAAAGTACAATTAATCAGCTATTGTATTCGAGTGTATTCGACGGTATTCATGGAGTGAAATATGAGATTACAACTGGACATATTATTGTATTCAACTGTATTCACGGCGTGAAATAGGGGATTATACTGTTTTTAAAACGGAAAGTAAATCAGTTAATATTGTAGACATGTAATTTTTGACCTGTGCATTATAATTACTTTTAATAGTACTAGTATTTTTAGAATATTTATTTGGGATTATTCCTATAGAATTTGACTTTTTATTAATTTTAGTTCTATTTTTAAAGGCACAAAAATAAAAAAAAAATACAAAAAATAGTTTCATGTTCTATCTTATTCTATCTAGATTAGGTTATTAATATTTTTATAGCAATCTATTTTATTTTTACCATAATTTTTACTTTTAGTTTGAGTATGATATTTTATATAAAATATATAGTTTCATATGGTTTACTTTAATAAATTAGAATTAATATTTAAAAGTATATTTTTAATTTATTTTGTCTAAAAAGTGTTAAAGGTTTAAGTTTCTTATTGGATTAAAAGAGTCAAAATTTCAATTTGTGGCCCAATTTTTTTGGTTCTTTAGTATATTTGGTAGTGGATTCAAAAATTTTAAAATTAACTTTTAAGCTAATGTACGCCATTTCATTGGAATTTTAGGTCAACTTCGGTCTATCCTTTTAAGTTCTTATCATTTTTCTTAGCCTCCGTTTAACATTCTTGAATCTAGCTAATATGTAATACTTGATCTGTTTCTTCAGTAAACTATATGAATCATGAGGTGTTATTCACTTTTGTCCTTTTATGAGTCATTATTAATAGAATTATGTATCTCTACTTCAAATTGTGACAGTTGGGTAAATTGAATGTTAGAATTGATTTTTTTCGCCTTTTCTTTCTTTACCTCTGCCGTGATTTTGTGGTATTTCAAGTGTATGCTCTCCTTTAGGTTTACCCTATTCTTATTCTTATCCTTGGTCGTTTGTTTGCTCTCATGAATTAGATGCTTATTCGGCTAAGATGTTCTATTTTGCTTTGTTGCGAATGATTGTCGGGCTTGGTCTAACAGAAATAAAGCTAAAAGGGAATGATCATGAAATTAATCTTTATTTTTTAGTTTCATTTGCTTTGTTTTTATTCGCTGCTAACATACTTTGGCCGATCATATTTGGGTAGGTAATTTTAGGACTTTTGATAGTTTCAAGGCGAAAGGTCGTTCCTTTAGTTGTATTTAACTGGGAAATGTCCAGAAGGACTAATGTATATTTTTATTCATCGGAATAAATGCCCCGAAGTACTTGTATTTGGAGGCTTAAACTAGAACTCGTAGTGTTTTTGTCTTTTAATTTTATTTTCCTTTTAATAGGTGGGAGCGACCTCAAACTTCTTGTGTATTTTGTTTTATTTTCTGTGTTTTTTTTATCTCAATTCGATCTAAGTCGAGTACGCAACCGTGACCTTCACGGGACTTGGGGAGTGTCTAACACCTTCTCCCCGAGTCAAATGAACCCCCTTACCTGAATCGAATCTATGGTACGGACTTGGTTTTAGAGTCTGAAACGTTTTAAAAGAAAAAATTATTTTAAAAAAAATAGTGACCCGACACACCAAAATTAAATGTCAGGTGGCGACTCTGAGTTTATTTCCTTTTGAACAACAATTCTGTCACTTTCATAATTGAAAATCCTTTTCAAGCTTTACTAAAATCTTTTTATTAATTTTAAGAAGGTTTAGCGAGGTTTTGTTTTAAAAAAAGGGTGTAACAAACATAATAGACTCCTAATTAGAGGTGTACATAGGCCGAGTTGGTTCGTATTTTACACTTACCAAACCAAACCAATTGTGTCGGGTTATTAAATCTAAACACCAAAGCAAACCAATAAAACTCGAGTTTTTCAATCTCGTGTTTTTTCGGTTTTTCGGGTTATTTGGGTTTTTTCAATTTTTTTCAGGTAAAATATCCGTAGAACAAAACATATAATATATGCTCAAAATATTTCTTTAATCCTAGTAAGATACAACTATATAAAGTATTTTTTAAGAAAATAATACAGAATATGAGATATGTTATGGTATGATCCTAAAATATTCAATAATAAAGACAATAAAATTATGTAATATAAATATTGCTAATTAAAAAACCATAATAAAAATAAACATAATCTAAAAGTACTAAGTCATGCTAAAATAAATAGACTAATAAGGGAATATTAATTACATGATTAAATGCTAGCTAAAGAAAAATAAAAATAGGTTTTTTTATTTTTATCTAAATTATTGCAAAACAAAAAATAGATATTCAACAAATTCTTGTTCGTAATATTGAATCGAATGTCTTTTGTTTACATTAGTATTGATTTGATTTTGGTTTCGGATTTTGTTAGCATTATTTAATCTACTAATATTAATGGCTATATACTTATCGGAGCATTCAAAAGTTCTAAGTCCAACCTTGAAATAATACCTTAAAAGATAAAATTATGAAAAATTTTAAGAAATATTTATAAATTACATCACAATAAGTATATTTATATATATTAAATATATCTAAAATTTTTATATATTTAATATCGGGTTGGTTTGGTTTCGGTTTGACTTTCCCTAGTTAAAACCAAACCAAACCAAACCAAACCAAACCAATTATGGTCGGGTTTTTTTTCCAACACCAAATCAAATCAAATCAAACCATAGTCAGGTTTTTTTTCTCGGTTTGATTCGGATTATCTGATTGGTGTGGTTTGTAGGTTTCCTTTGTACACCCCTACTCCTAATATAACTCAACAAACTCAATTATAACATACAAATTTTGTATTTTCAGTTATAAAATATTTTTTCAACAAAAAAATACCCCAAAAATATAGCAATTTTTGAAAAAATTATACAATACATCTGAATATATTCATTGCATATAGCTAAACGGTGAATATAATGAACTACATATAATATATCGGGATACATTAGAATACAATAAAAAAAAACAACCAATACAATAAAATACATGAAATATACCGAAATATATTGAATTATAATAGAAACCCCTAAAAACCCTAATGGATACTGAGGTGTTACAACGGGGGCTGATGGGTCGTCTTCATCCTTCACTAGATCACAAACAACGTACTACTAAAAACTTAGTAGTATGTAAATATTGGTTGGCTGACAATTATAATAGGTTTCCCTGTCAATTTCTACATTGTAGAGAATTAGTGGCACCATCACGACCAAAGCAGCAGCAACAACAGCATGCGAAACGATTTTTCGACCATCATAATCCAAAGAAGAAGAAGAATTACAACAATAATAGTATTGAGAGAGAGGGTGGAGAAAAATCTAAGAGAATGAGAGAAAAATAATATAAAAAGTATTTTATGGCTTAAGAGTAGGAATTACCCATAAACAGATCTTTTTGTGTTTAAAATTTGTTTACATGTCAAAGATCAAATCTGAGACGTACCTAGTGAAGGGAGTCTCGTTTCAAAATTCTTCGATAGTGCGAAGCCTCAATGCGTATCCACACCGAAACCGATCCTTGCTATCAACTCTTTGATCAACGAAACCCACGAACAAATTGAGGCATAATAATATGATTCGAGATCCGATACGATCTAAACTTTAAAATCCGATTCAATCCGATATAATTCGGATCAAATTCGGATTGCCTTTTCTAGAATCTGAAATCCGAAATTCAAATCCGAAATGTGCTAAATCCGATCCGTGCACAACCCTACTCCAAACTACAATATATTATGCTGGACCGTGGAGTATTTTTTTGGAGTTTGAAGAATATTTTCATTCAGATTTATCTTTACATAAAAAATAGCTAAATTTGATTACTTTTAAAATTGCAATTATTTTTGAATGACCACGTATAAATGTAGCTATTTTTGAATTTCTCCCGTAAAAAAGTATGAGTTGTTGGGCTGGATAAGTTGCAGATCGGACGCTAACATCTGTCTCTTTTCCTTTTGGGAGTTGGGACTTCGATGGAAAAGTAAGGGTCCCTAAAGTAATCGACCACTTATCTTTTTTACTTTGGCAAAATCGCTTCATCATTTTTTTATCCACTTTATGTCGGGCAACTTTTCATTGCGGAATACTCCATTCGGTTCACAATAAATATCTAATTTACTTTTTTATTTTGGTTCAAAATAAGTATCTAGTTATATAATCAAGAAAGAATTCAATTTGTTTTTACAAAATAATCCCTATATACATATTCCTAAAAAGTTTTCTTACTCCTCACATTAAATATTTAATTAGGGGTAGTTTAATCATAATAGTACTATTTTTGTATAGAATTTAGTATTTTCTTAATGGATGTGCTAAAAGCAAATTTGATACTTATTGTGAACCAAAGGGAGTAGTATTTTAAGAGAAAGAGGCTAGTTGAACCCTCAAAGAAATGACATAAGAAATATTCGAAAGCATATTCCCAGTGTCCTGTTGGGCCTACACTATTGTAAAAGCTATACGTCCTGTGTTTGCTGCCTATTAGAACGTCGAGCTATAGAGATCTCGTCTTTTGTCGTGTTTTTCGATAGTCGTGTTCGTCCAAATTTGGACCCATACAAACTTGAAAGTACATCTTTGTTGCCACAAATTTTTGTCTCCTTAAAAAAAAACGTTGCTTTGCTGGTTTATGATACTTTGACATTATATATAGTTTCTTTTGAAGTTTATAACTTACCAGTGATTAAGATTTTAAATTGCAACGAAATAGTCACAGAATTCCTGAACTAATTAGATCATTTTGCATATTATAATAGGAGTTAGGTTATGCATTCATTCTTTCTGTCTCTGTCTTTCTTTAGGCAATGTTCTTCAATGTTGGGAATTTGACTTGTATGTGTTTCATTTTTGTTGTTACAACTTTACCATCTAAGATCATGTTTGCCTTTCACTTTGATCATGTTCTACTCTTATTGTTGCTTTGATTGGTGCTAGCAAATGCATTTTCTCCTGCAAAACTTTTGTCCATACATGTTAACTTAGTTGGTCTATTTGGCTGCAAAGCATGTCTAAAATGTACACAAAGTAGCCTAAAATTCTTATATCAGTACGTATACATAATCAGATTAAGTAAAGAGTACAAACAGAACTCTTAAATATCTGATCACATTAAGACAATAAAACTTAATAAATGCACTGTGAGTACCCCCTAAAAAACTAGTACCTGGAGCTGATTTCGTCAGTACTCTGCTTAGCTGGGACACATATCATGAGATGCTATTGAATAATAGCTATTCAATCGTCTAAGAATGTCAACTGTCTCCTGAGGAGTTCAAGACATCGTAAAATGAAATTAAGACTAAACAGACGAATATAAAGACAGTCCTAATGTTAACAATTGTGACACTTCTGAACCTGGTGACTGACCGAGTGGTGACTGTTTCCTGTTCTGTAGTAGATTCAAAACTAGCCATGGAAGAGTAAATGGCTCAGCTTTCTTCTTCTTCTGCTCCTCAAGCACATATATGTTTACGGTGTTTTTTCCCGTTAAGGTGTAATATGAAAGTTTCTTTATTCATGCATGGAGTTTGACATAATTCGCACCAGAATTGCTGGCTGTTCTCATCTTTAATTTTCTCACCATGTTCGAGTTCTAGTAGCTTAGCCTTGTGCTTCTGACCTTGAAGGTGCATTTTTAATAAACTGTCATCCTGACAGAAAATTTTGCACAAGTCACATCTTACTTGCTTGTTTCTTTCCTCGACACTTGAATCCCCGAGTTTCAGCTTGTGCATGCGCCCTCCCAAGTGCTGCTCGAAACAAAGAGTCCCAGAGCAATGAACTCTACAGATTTTACAGTAGTACTGCTGCTGAGGTGGCAGGCTGCCAGAGTTGCTGGACTCTGCATATTTCTTTCTACCAGAGTAAGTAAATGGAGAGCATAATGTTGGACGTGGTGGCGATGTTGTCGTACTTGGGAAATGGTTTGGCAATAGCACCGCATTAGGGGTTGATGCATCAGGCAATGGCACTACACTATGACTTGTGCTCAGAATTTCTCCAGCCCCAGCGCCTGGAAAAGAAGATGAATTTGGAGATGGCTTTTTGTTTAATGGATCAAGGCGAGGACTCTCAGCATTTACGTTTGAATTGCTGTTGAAGATGGAACCTGACAAAAGGATAAATCTTGTAACAGCAGCAATACAACTGTATAGTATGTGCCAGAGAAACATGACATTCAGTAGCAATTGCTTTGGTATTTGTAAAACAAAAAGCTGAATAGAAACTACCTCTCGTATCATTTTCACCATCAGATTCTAAAATTTTCAATGCTTCCTGTGAAACTTTGGAGTAAGTAGAAGTTGTTTGGTTCTTGGAAATCAAAGCTTTCCGTCTTCTTAAGTAAAACTTGGATGAATTCTATTAGATTTGAATATTTGACACACAGAACATTAGAGGTACGAAGTTAATTCGCAGGATTGAGCAAACAAAATATAGTTTACAGGTAGTGTTGCCAAGGATGAGTAAGTTAATGGATCAGGGAAGGGACACTTAGCACTTACATTTGAATTGCTCCTGAAGTTGGTACCTGAAAGGAGGAAAAATCTTAAAACAGCAGCAATAAAAAGGTTCATTGAATTGAACTACCCAGTAAAATCCCACATAGTGGGTCTGGGGAGGATAATGTGTACACAGACCTTACCCCTGCCCCGATCGGGGCATTTCCGGTAGACCCTCAGCAATAAACTGTACAGTGTGTGCAAATAAATGTAACATTCTGCAGCAATTGCTTCGATATTTGTAGGTTGTAGGTATACTTACACGAGAAAAGAATTACTAGTAAAGAAAAGACAAACAAAAATTACCTTTAGACAAACAGAAACTGCCATCATATTCCAAAGGATTCAATGTTTCTTGCAAATCTTTGGCGCATTTAGAGGTTGTTATTGCATTGCAATCTGCTATTCCATCAGCTGATCTTTTCTTCTTGGAAATCAAAGCTTTCCATCGTTTTACCTAAAAATTAGGATCATGTTCTATTAGAAGGTTTGAATCTTTGACACACAGATCATCATATATATAAACTTAATTCTTCGGATTCAGTGAATTAAGACTACAGTAGTTCATAGGTGCCAGATATCAATGATCAAGTCTTACTAGGATCCTTCTAACATACAAGATACAAGGAGTACTGCAAATTTTATCGCCGTCCAAGACACAGTGTAGCTTTTAGTAACTGAAGCTAAGATCAAACTTAGAATGTATTCTTTTTTCTTTTTAATTCAAGATAATATAACAGAGGAAATAATTTTCTGATTTCAAATTTCATGAGCTTGCAGACATACCAAACAGTGAGGATTGAGATGTAGGGGTGGCAAAATGGTTAAAAGAAAATAGTTAATCACCCATATTATAAATTATAATATGGGTTGGATCATGAAATTTTTAAAAATGGGTCAAATATGTTATCCATTTAGAAAATGGATGACGAACGAATAGCTAATAGGTTTAACTTTTACATTTGTAAAGCCTCAAAATTGGGGGTTCAAAGTCATGGATAATATGGTTACCCATATTATTCGTCGGTTAATCCGTATCAAATATGAGTCGGGTTGGATAATTTATCCGTTTTTTCATTGCCCGTTTCTTACCCGAGCCATATCCAATCCAAACCGCCCATTTGCCACTCCTAGTTACCAAGAACCCAGTGACATTTGTGCTGACCTTGTATATGGATTAAAAATTCACTAAATATCTATAGGACTGAATTGTTACTGTATATTAACTTAAGATCGATTTAGCAACCGACAAATTTCAAATCATGGATCTGCCTTTGATCCCAAATCAGCAAAGACATCTTACTTTCCTCCTCATTTAAGACAAGGGACATGTTATATTAAGTGAAGAGTAGCAGTTATTGTTAAAATGCCCAAAAAATATGTGGAAAAAAAGCGTGGCATGGCTACTAACAGATATGGGAAAGGTTTTATCGAATAAAGAAGAGAAAATTTGAATGCATATCATAAACCTTATTTGAAAAACACATGGCATAAATTTATAGGTGATGATAGACAGAAACAGACCTCAAAGGGCAAAACATCCGGCGGACGTTCATCATCTGCAAATAAATTTGCGATCTTTTGTTTAAATGCTAACTCACGCTGAATTGCATACTCTACTGACAGGGAACGCACTCCCATATCTTCAGCCATTTATGTCAACTTCCTGCAATCAATTTTATCATGCCTAATTACTTGTTCAGCAAATATGAAGCTAACCGTAAACAAAAAAAGTCCAATAAATGCAGCATTTTTTATACTATCAAATAGAAATAGAATGCAATTGGTAAAAGGATTTGATTAATACTCAAAAATTTCTGGAAATAGAGTTCAATTGGATAAATTTATAAATATAACCGATAGAGTAACAATCAACAGACTGAAAGATCAATGTGCCTTCTTCGCCCGATTGAGATTCAGAGTTTCTGTTTTCAGTTTTTGGGTTTTAGCTTTGTTGTTTCTATAGCAATGGAAACAAATGGAGTGTTGTAAGAGACAGAATCCGACGGCAGAGGAGTAAAGTTGAGATTAATTATCAACGGCATTAAAATCAACTAAATGGTCAGGCACTAACTGTGTGCACTTTGCACGAATCCGTGCGAGCATTGGGGGACTGCCACGTTATCTCCTCACACCTTCCTCCTCCTTTTCTTTTTGTGTCTGTTTTAAAACTGAATTGGTAGTATTCAGTGAATAAAATCAAAGATACTTATACAGTCAATGGATAACTTTTTTTTTCTTCAGATTTTTCTTTATTATATTAGCTAGAGTTTAGTATTATTATATTATTAATAGAAATTTTTATTAGCATATTATTTTATTTAATATTTTGCTCTGTTACATTGTATTTTGTAATATAGAAGATATAGATTTTATTACTCTTGAAACAATTTTTATTTTAAATTTTTTCTATTGTTCTAAAAAATATTGTCTGAATTTTAATGAACAAATTCTCGATTAAATTAAAGAAACTTATGTAGTCATCAAATAACTTTTATTATGTATTTATCTTTATTATGTCACCCATATTTGAATAGCTAAATATAGGTAGTTAAATTTGTTGTGACTTTTTTATCTTTTTTTTGTAAATAATTTTTAAATCTCC
Source organism: Nicotiana benthamiana (assembly GCA_034376525.1). Lineage (NCBI taxonomy): Eukaryota > Viridiplantae > Streptophyta > Magnoliopsida > Solanales > Solanaceae > Nicotiana > Nicotiana benthamiana. The sequence continues at coordinate 103,968,238 of CM067335.1, read as the reverse complement.
AGATTTATTGGGGCTTTGTCCTAAAATTTATCACTTTGTTAATTTTTTTGTGTTACATTTAAAAGTATCACAATAATTTGCTTCTCCTATTTTATAAATGAAATAGATATTGTCTGAATTTTAATGAATAAAAATCTCTATTAAATAAGGGACTTATATAGTCATCAAATAAATTTTTTGTTATGTATTTTTATTTATTATATTATCCAATATTTAGTATAATTATATTGTTAATAGAAATTATTAGCATATTACTTATTAATATTTTTGTCTGCTAAATTTTTGTAATATAATAGAAGATATATATTTTATTACTCTTGATTTTAATTTTAATTTTTATTATATTTTTCTCAATAATTTTATTTTAATTTTAATACACAAATACATTTTTTATTTCAAAAAATAAAAAGGAAAATGATTTTAAAAAATAAAATAAAGAAATCAACTAAACCAATCCTCGCCCATATTTGAGTAGTTAATTTTTTTATTAATTTTTAATAAATAAATTTTTTATTACCTAATTATGCCACGTATCTTTTTTCTAGGCTACCACTTGGACTAATGTGGTGCCTTTTTCTTTGCCTTTTAATAGCATATAGATAGATTATTAGCATATTACTTGTTTAATATTATTGTCTGCTAATTTTTTGTAATATAATAGAAGATATATATTTTATTTCTCTTGAAAATATTTTTTTCTTTTAAATTTTATTATACTTTTCTCAATAATATTGTTCGAATTTTAATGAATAAATCACTTTTTATTTCAAAAACGAAAAACAAAAATAATTTTAAAAATAAAATAAAGAAATTAACTAACCTAAAAAAATAAATAAATATTAAGTAAGAAGTAGCACATAAACTAGGTGATAAGTATTGGAAATTTACCTTGAGAAAATTGTAAATTTTGAAAAGTAAAATAAAGACACAATTTTCCTGATTTTTAAACACGGTTTGTAGATAAGATAAGTCAATATGCATTTCAGTAGTCAGTTAGTGGCATTCCCCCTTAGCCTTCTAGATCAACTTCAAGTTGTGATTATTCCATGATTTGACCTCATTGGTTTATCTTGTGCAAAAATTTATTAGTAACATATACTGTATGTGTGGCATAATTATCTAAACTAGATGTAATACTAACACTTAACTGTTTGATAAAAAAGTATTAAATCATTCGTTAAATTAATTAATTAATGATAAAAATAGAGGATAAATCTTACTAAAAATAATTAATTGTAGATCTAAACACGTTAAATAAGAAATTAAGATATAATTAAGTTGATAAACTTTATAAGATATCAAATGCGAATGATAGGCTTACATTCTTGGCATGTTATCCCATGATGTAGCGATTAAGACAGAAAAGATGAAATACCATAGATAAGGACGAGATCTAACTTTATTGATTCAATAAATATGATTACAGAGATTTGTCTTTACCATCTAAATCCTTTCATGGTTTTCCTCTCTTCTTCCCTTTTGGGGGAGGAAAAAAAATCCCCTTCATGTCTTCTTACATCCTATATATATTATCAATATTTCTTTTGTCCAACGGTCTTTAACCCAAATATCTTTATCCATTAATTGTACTTCACGTCACCTCCCTAGAGTATCACGGCATTTACTCTGTTATACAAGCTTTTTGACGGCTTGGTCTCGTCGGTAGCCGAGGTGCTCGTTGTAATTACACCTTGCGAGTACGATCACAGCTTAAACGATCTCTTACCATTCCTTTTAGCACCAATACACATGTGGTCAAATTTTGACCTATACATTAATATCAAATAAGAAAAGTTTACTTTAGAAGTGACAAATTAAGGTAAAAAGTATATCAATTAACCATGACTAACTGATAACTGATAAGTGTATAATTAAACACGGGACAATAACAACAAGATAGAATGGCAATTAGAAGATTTGACCACCTGACAACAGATTCAGCGCAATAGATAATACTAATGATCATCACCATAATCATTTCCAGAAGGAACTAATCCATCATTACTGAATTCAATTGCACCAACAACTTCATAACCGCATCCGGACATGCTCCAAGCCTCGAAACACATAAAATAATATCGAAATTAAGATTCGCATCCTAAAACTAAATTAATCAACTTTTGAACTTTAAACTTCCATAACTAGCTCCGAACGCGATGAACTGTGCTTGGATAACTCGGAATGACGCCAAATTTTATGCACAACACATATCACAATACGAACCTATTCCTAGGCTCGAAATCTCAAACGGACATCGTTAACACCAAAGTCTACTTCAACCAAATTTAAGAAACTCTATGAAGGATTGCGTATATGTGTTCGTAACACGCAGCGGAAGACAATAACAATCTTAGGCAGATCCTTTTGTGTTTAAAATTTAATTACATGTCAAAGATCAAATCTGAGACGTACTTGGTGAAGAGAGTCTCGGTACAAAATTCTTCGATAGTGCGAAGCCTCTATGCGTATCCACACCGAGACCGATCCTTGCTATCAACTCTTTGATCAACGATACCCGCGAACAAATTGAACGAAGAATATTGTGTTGACATTTTTCTCAAAAATCTCAACTCAAATTAGAAGAACAAGAAACACTTTTCTTGTAATTGTATTTTCTGTCTTGGCTTTGTATTGCACTCTCACTTTTACAAAGTGAATTTTCTTCTCAAGAATAATAATACGGCAAATTTTCTCCCATCACTCTTTATATAGCATCACCTACAACTCCTTTTCTTATTTGGTTGAGGTATGATTTACTTAGAGTAAAAATTTATTCCAAAAATAAACTTATGAAAAATTTGATAAATCACGTTAACGTGACTACAGAAGATACTGTATTGACTTTTATAAGTCCAATTCCAAGTTGGGTTGGATTATGAGAATTAACTAATATTTTATAATTAAAAAAAACACAATCCCATTCTTAATGGGTTTTAACTGATCTCACGTCTTGTCCGTCCAATTCTAAATTGGATTTCCAAATAAGATTTAAACAATATATTATATACATACTTTATATATGTAAATATTAATTTTATATATATATATATATATATATATATATATATATATATATATATATATATATATATATATCAAATATATATCAACCAAGAGTTATAAATTAATTTTGTATTCCAAATAGAAAACTTCAATTCGTTTACAATATTAATTATACCCTCTGTGCTAGTAAAGAAATATAATAATATTTTATTTGGACTAATACCTAAATTTATTTGACTAATTAAATCCCTTAATTTAATTATCAAATAATAGGTTAATTAATCCTTTAGCAAAGATCAGAATACTCGTTAGTGTGCGACCCCATAGGTTCAATACTAAACCGGTAATAAATTGGTCACATCAATATACTAATCAAGGGTGGCGTCTAGCAATACTCCTTAACTACCGGATAGCATGAAGTATACAATTTATTCTCAAGAACCAGTAGAAATTTCTTCTGTCTTTATAGCTCTGGATCACCCTAGGATATGGTTCAACTGTCAAATCCTAATATGTGAACAACTATGTGTTCATGTCTATTCGACCATTGAATGACCTAAGAAACTCATTTCTTCTTTCATTCAATTGCCCTGACCAAGGTTTTTGTTTGGTCGTTTATAATTCATGACATCATGGAGCTTAAACTCATTACCAAGTGTTGACAGATTCCGTCTTGATCAATCACTAATTCTAAAAGTATTCAATCGTAACCAATATCCTTTCAACTATCGCCCTAGGGCCATAGGTGTCTAGTATCAAAGCATAATAAATAACTTGTCAATTACTATGATGATCTCAAGTCAAAGGAAACGGTTACATCACATTCTTCAAGAGAATATCCTATTGACAGTTTATGGTAATTCTAACCATTTGGAATTATCCAATGAGTCGGTTCAATGATCATATCTCTATATGCATCATCTATCTACGTGATTTAGTTAATGAGATCAACTAATCTTTATCCGATAAAGGCGATCATATAAATATTGATCTACCCGAATTACTCATGTCCAAATTAATAAACCTACGATCAAGAACAAATTTAGATTAAATTGTAAAAGACTTTGCTCTAATTATCATAATCTCTATCACGATGATAAATCTCAAAATTTAATCAAGGACCTTATCAAATTAATCAAATAATTAATAATGATGATAAAAGAATATCAAATGCCATATATTTTATATCAAATGAAGTTCACGAAAATATGTTCAAATCACCAAATAGGATATTGGATCTAGGGCATATCTACTATATCCATAACAATCTCTCACTTGCACTAGAGCCAATCGCTCTTGTACTTCATACCCAATTTCCACTTGTGCTTGTCAAACTCCTTTGTGCCAAGAGCTTTAGTGAATGGGTCTGCAGCATTTTCCTTTCCATCAACCTTTTGAATTTCGACGTCTCCACGTTCAATGATCTCTCTTATCAAGTGATACCTTCGCAGAACGTATTTGGACTTTTGGTGTGATCTTGATTATTTTGCTTGAGCAATGGCTCCAGTATTGTCACACAACAATGGAACCGCACCTTCTATTGAAGGAACCACACCAAGTTCAGTTAAAAACTTTTTCATCCATACAGCTTCCTTAGCAGCTTCACTAGATGCTATATATTCTGCTTCAGTAACTGAATCAACTACTGTAGCTTGTTTGGAACTTTTCCAACTCACCGCACCACCATTTAAGGTGAATACATAACCAGAAATAGATTTTCTATCATCCCTATCTAAAGAGAAACTTGCATCAGTATAACCTTCAAGTTTCAACTCAGAATCCCCATAGATGAGGAATTGGTCTTTAGTCCTTCTTAAGTACTTAAGAATGGTCTTCACCACCTTCCAACGTTCCTCACCAGAAGTTGCCTGATATCGACTAGTCACTCCAAGTGCATGAGCCACATCAGGACGTGTACATGTCATGATATACATGATAGCTCACACTGCACTAGCGTATGGGATCCTACTCATGCGTTCTCTCTCTTCAGGTGTTTTAGGGCAATCCTCCCTACTGAGAGTTATTCCAGTGCCTATTGGTAGATAGCCTCTTTTGGAATTATCCATGTTATACCTCTTTACGATGGTATCAATGTACAAAGACTGGGAAAGTCCAAGCAGCTTCCTAGATCTATCTCTATAGATCTTTATTCCTAAAATATAAGCTGCTTCTCCCAAGTCTTTCATGGAGAACTGTTCAGATAGCCAGATCTTGGTATTTTTCAGGGCCGGTATGTCATTCCCTATGAGCAATATATCATTAACATACAAGACTAATAATATAATTGTGCTCCCACTAGCCTTTTTGTACACACAAGGTTCTTCTTTGCATCTAACAAAATTGAACTTTTCAATTGTTTTGTTAAATCGAATATTCCAACTTCGAGAAGCTTTCTTTAATCCATAAATGTATCTTTGTAGCTTACAAATTTTATTATGATCAGATGATGATGTGAAACCTTCAGGTTGTGTCATGTACACATCCTCTTCTAGCTCACCATTAAGGAAAGCTGTTTCACATCCATTTACCATATTTCATAATCATAGTATGCTGCTATAGCAAACAAAATCCGAATAGATTTGAGCATTTCCACGGGAGAGAAAGTCTCGTCATAGCCGACTCCTTCTTTCTGACGATATACCTTGGCAACAAGACGGGCTTTGTAGGTCTCCACCTTCCCATTTGCTCCAATCTTTTAAAATCTTAAAAACCCATTTACAACCAATAAGTTTTATATCCTTTGAAGGTTCAACTAGAGTCCATACTTTATTTTCCTTCATGAATTCCATTTTGGATTCAATAGCCTTTTTCCACTTCTCATAAGCAAAACTTTGCATAGCCTCTTCATAGGTCTTAGGGTCATCATCATTATGATCAACCTCATTTGATACATCATCTTGTACCAATAAATTTAATCTAGTTGGTACATGACGTTCTCGTGTAGACCTTTGAAGAGGTACTTGTACAACCTGTTCACCTTGTGTTGGATTTGGTTATTGTTCAATTTGATTTGGAACTGGTTCATTAACCTGTTCATGAACTTCATTTAGTTCTTGAACTTCAACCATTGAAGATGGAAACTAACTTCCTTGGCAACTTCAAAATATCCGATAAAGGTTCATCAACTTGGGTCTCATAATCTTTATTTTGTGTTGGTTCATTAGTTTCTTGAACTTCATCAAGTTCTATTTCTACATTATAATTTCCTTCAAAAAGAAATTCCCTTTCCAAAAAAGTTGCTCCTCTGGCCACAAACACTTTATGATCAGAAGGGTAATAGAAATAATATCCCATTGTTTCCTTGGGATAGCAAATAAACCTACACTTATCAGATCTTGAGTCAAGTTTATCAGACTGTACTCTCTTAACATAAGCTAGACAACCCCAAACTTTAATATGTTTAAGGTTAGGCTTACATCCTTTCCATATCTCATATGGTGATGCAGAGGCTGACTTAGTGAGAAATTTATCAAGTGAGTATGTTGCTGCTTCCAAAGCATATCCCCATAAATTTATTGGAAGATCAGTGAACCCCATCATAGATCTCACCATTTCTAATAAGGTTCGATTTCTCCTTTCAGACACACCATTATGTTGTAGTGTTCCTGGAAGTGTCCACTGTGACAGAATTCCATTCTCTTTGAGATATCTGGTAAAATCTTCACTAAGATATTCTCCACCTCTATCAGACCTTAGTACTTTGATACTTTTACCAGTCTGCTTCTCAACTTCACTACGGAACCTTTTGAACATTTCAAAAGATTCAGACTTGTGTTTCATAAGATACACAAATCCATATCTTGACATATCATCAGTGAAGGTGATGAAGTAAGAATATCCACCTCTAGCTTGAATTTTCATGGGCCCACAAAAATCTGTAGGAATTAGTCCCAATAACTCAGAAGCTCTTTCTCTACTTCCAATAAATGGATATTTGGTCATTTTTCCTTTGAGACAAGATTCACAAGTTGGATATGATTCAAAATCATACTTGTCAAGGTACCCTTCCTTGTACAACTTGTTAATTCTTTTCTCTCCAATATGACCAAGCCTACAATGCCAAAGGTATGTTTGATTTACATGATCATCTCTTTTCCTCTTAAGACTAGAAACATGCATAATCGAATTAGCATTCACATTAGGTAAGACATAAACGTCATGTTGGAGATAGCCATTCGCATATAAATTATCACTATAATAAATAGAGCAAATACCACTGCCTATATTAATGCGAAAACCACGTTTGTCTAACATAGAAGCTGAAATTATGGTCGAAACAAATTTAGAAACGTAATAACAATCATCCAACATAAGTACTTTGCTCGTAGACATTATTAAAGAAGTTGATCCTACAGCTACGGCTGCAACTTTTGCACCACTTCCAACTTGTAGATTAACTTCTCCTTTCTTTAGCCTCCTACTTATCTTGAACCCTTGCAACATATTACAGATGTTATAACCACTTCCAGTATCTAATACCCAAAAGTGAAGAATTAGTAGTAGCTAAAGAAATCTTGAAAATATTTTTCATTAATGTCTCACCTTGTTTCTTGTCCTTTAGAGTTGCAAGATACTCCTTGCAGTTTCTCTTCCAATGCCCTTTCTTCTTAAAATGAAAACATTTAGCATCATATACTGAATGCAAGATCAAATCTTCAGAAAGCTCTTTATCAAGCTTGTACCCCAATTTCTCATGTTCTTCGGTAAGAACAATCATATGATTGACAAGGGGTCCAACTGGAGAGTTTTGAATGTCCAGTTGTGTATCAACCATCTTCTTAAGATATTCAATAATTGCAATTGGATCTATATTCTGATGTTTCCTCTGGAGTTCAGAACTCATAGAAGCGAGAATGATGTGTTTAATAGCAAGACATTCTTCCAAGTATTTCTAATAAACCTTGGTGCCTTGAACATCATTCTTTGGTGGGATTATCTTTGTAGGCTTATCGATTACATCAATGAGCTTTTCATGCGTGAGAAAAATTCTCAAATTTCTATACCAGTCATCAAAGTTTGGTCCTACCAATTTGTTGGTCTCAAGTATTTCACACAGTGATATAACAGACATATTGAGAAATCTAATATATAGAAAAGAAAAGGCAATAAAATAAGATCATATTTGCATATATCATAAAGACATGGACTTTTATCTAAATGATATTTTCACTAATTATTTTAAACTATTTAACCTCATTATAGTTTACGAAATATTTATTTCTTTTAGTGGAGTAAAGGAATCCTTTAACAATATGTATGCGCCCCTTAGAAATCAAGTGTTTCTCACATATATTTTAAAGGTAGGTACTCTTACCAATTGTATCCCCATACAATTTCCTTAAATAGATCTATGTCAAATAGTCCCCTTGTAGTCAGGTCGATCCTATTGGCATAGTTGAGTTCAACCATCATGATAGCAAAGAACTTATTAAATTTTATACTCCCCCGGGTAGTCCATGTGTATAGTGTAAAATTGAATAATTCTTTCAATCCATACATCTAATGCAATAAATAATTTTAACATATTCTCGAACTATAAGTCTTCTGGTAGTCAGGCCGCTCCTTATAAACAAGAAATAAGTACAATTAATTACCTTGATGGATAGCTCTATAATAAAATATTTTATATTTTATTATTTAAGAACTCAAATTTTAGTAAGAGGGAATTGTTACTAAAATAATTTTTAATAACATGAATATCAAATCTTTTATAGCATGTGAATTTAGTTCAAGTAGTCTGCATGCATAGTTCTAAATTGATTTACATCACATATAATAAATAATTCAAAATTATATAATAAACAAGCACATGACTTAAAACGAAATTCAACGTTCTTCTAACATGTTTAATTTATATATCACATATATCACACAAAAAATAATTCATGCCAGAATATCATTATTAATTAACATCTCATGAAATAATAACAACAATTAAAAATAACAATAGAATAATGTAACCTATTATAGATTCCTATTGTGTCTAATACAAAATTTCAAATTCAAGTTATGAACTATCTCAATAGTTATATGAATGCATATTTTATCCACAATATAGCAACATTCAAACGATTTGACTATTGCACAAGACACATGTATTATGGTTTGGACTCTTCAAATATAATATTAAAATATTCTGTAAATAAATTTCAGACACAATAAACTACGGCTCTGATACTATTGAAGGACTGCGTATAGGTGTTCGTAACACGCAACGGAAGACAATAACAATCCTAGGCAGATCTTTTTGTGTTTAAAATTTATATACATGTCAAACATCAAATCTGAGACGTACCTGGTGAAAAGAGTCTTGTTTCAAAATTCATCGATAGTGAGAAGCCTCTATGCGTATCTATACCGAGACCGATCCTTGCTATCAACTCTTTGATCAACGAAACCTGCGAACAAATTGAACGAAGAATATTGTGTTGAAATTTTTCTCAAAAATCTCAACTCAAATTAGAAGAACAAGAAACACTTTTCTTGTAATTGTATTTTCTGTCTTGGCTTTGTATTGTACTCTCACTTTTACAAAGTGGGTTTTCTTCTTAAGAATAACAATACAGCAAAATTTCTCCTATCACTCTTTATATAGCATCACCTACAAACCCTTTTCTTATTTGGTTGAGGTAATGATTTACTTAAGGTAAAAATTTATTCTAAAAATAAACTTATGGAAAATTTAATAAATCACGTTAACGTGAATACCGAAGATACTGTATTGACTTTTATAAGTCCAATTCCAAGTTGGGTTGGATTATGAGAATTAACTAATATTTTATAATTAAAAAAAAATACAATCCTGTTATGAAATAATATAAAGACAAGAACAATAATGCAAGAATAAGAACAATATAGAGAGAGAATAGGGAGAGAGAGAAGTATTCTTATTAATACTTGGGGTGATTTACAATGGGGTAAGACCCCTCTATTTATAGGAAGAGGAATGACTTAGCTTCAAGCTAAAACTCTTAGACATTCACTCTAAATAGACTTCTATTTTATAACACTCCCCCTTGAATGTCTATTCAATAATGTGCCTCATAAAACCTTAAAACCAAAACCCATTGGGAAAAATTAAAGAAAGGAAAAAGAGTACACATGTTTGAATATGCGCTTATTGGTTGCCTCGTTAAAAACCTTGCAAGGAAAAACCCGGTGGGACAAAACCTTGTAAGGGAAAAAGAGTGCAACGCGCCTTAACTCCCCCTGATAAGAACATCAATTTATGTCCTTAAGTCTTCGCATCCCGATCTTGTGAACTAGCTTCTTGAAGGTTGACTTTGGTAGAGATTTTGTGAACAAATCAGCCATATTGTCGCTTGAACGAATCTGTTGAACATTGATATCACCATTCTTTTGAAGATCATGTGTGAAGAATAACTTTGGTGAAATATGCTTCGTTCTATCTCCTTTTATGAATCCTCCCTTCAATTGAGCTATACATGCTGCATTGTCTTCATACAAAGTTGTGGGTAGTTTATCACACTTCAAACCACATTTGTCTTGGATATGATGTATTATCGACCTTAACCACACACACTCCCGACTTGCTTCATGAATAGCAATTATCTCGGCATGATTAGATGAAGTAGCCACAATTGATTACTTAGTCGATCGCCAAGATATGGCGGTGTCTCCACAGGTAAACACATAACCCGTTTGAGATCGAGCCTTGTGTGGGTCAGACAAATATCCAGCATCAGCATAACCAACAAGATCCGGGCTGCAATTCTTGCCATAAAATAAGCCCATATCGGTAGTTCCCTTTAGGTACCGCAATATGTGTTTGATCCCATTCCAATGTCTCCTCGTAGGAGCCGAGCTAAATCTTGCTAAGACATTAACTGAAAAGGATATGTCAGGTCTTGTAGTATTTGCAAGATACATTAGTGCGCCAATTGCGCTAAGATATGGTACTTCAGGACCAAGTAGCTCTTCATTCCTTTCTTGTGGTCGGAATGGATCTTTGTTCACATCAAGTGATCGAACAACCATCGGTGTACTTAAAGGATGTGCTTCATCCATGTAAAACCGTTTCAGTACCTTTTCTGTATAGGTAGATTGATGAACAAAAATTCCGTTTGCCAAATATTCAATTTGCAAACCAAGACATAGTTTAGTCTTTCCGAGATCTTTCATCTCGAATTCATCCTTTAGATAATCAATTGCCTTTTGGAGTTCTATAGGGGTTCCAATAAGGTTTATGTCATCGACATATACGGCAAGTACAACAAATTCCGATGTTGTTTTCTTTATAAAAACACACGGGCAAATGGCGTCATTTATATAGCCTTCTTTTAACAAGTACTCACTAAGACGATTATACCACATTCGTCCAGATTGCTTTAGACCATACAAGGATCTTTGCAATTTAATTGAGAACATTTCCCGAGATTTTGAGTTGTGCGCGTTTGGCACCTTGAGTCCATCGGGAATTTTCATGTATATCTCATTATCAAGTGAGCCATAAAGATAGGCAGTAACTACATCCATTAAGTGCATGTCAAGCTTTTCATGGACAGCAAAACTTATGAGATAACGAAAGGTTATCGCATCCATTACAGGCGAATATGTCTCTTCATAATCGACACCAGGCCTTTGAGAAAAACCTTGTGCAACAAGGCGTGCCTTATATCTTTGTACCTCGTTTTTCTCATTTCTTTTGCGTACAAAGACCCATTTATAGCCGACAGGCTTAACACCATTAGGTGTTTCAACTATAGGGCCAAAAACTTCACGTTTTGCCAGCGAATTCAATTCTGATTGAATTGCTTCTTGCCACTTTGGCCAATCCTGTCTTTTTCGACATTCTTCAACAGATTGAGGTTCGAGATCCTCACATTCTTGCATAATGCTAGATGCTACATTATTAGCAAAGGCATTATCCACCACAATATCCACTCGATTAATATTTGCCTCAGTATTAATTGGATTTAGGGATAGTTCCGTATTTTCCAGAGTCTCGGGCTCAATGGATTCTTCATGAATCTCAGAATTTGTTAAATCATGAGATTCTTTCGTGGTGTCATTTTGATCGTTCTTTTTCCTCTTTCTAGGATTTCGATCTTTGGAACCTAATGGTCTGCCACGCTTCAGGCGTGCATTCGACTCATTGGATATGACACTAGATGATTGTCCAATAGGGACATCAATACGGATTGGAACATTTTCCGCGGGAATGTGGGATTTCGTTATCCTTTTCAAGTCCGTAAATGCGTCAGGCATTTGATTTGCTATTCTTTGCAAATGGATAATCTTTTGTACCTCTCTTTCACAAATAGAGGTATGTGGATCAAGATGAGATAATGATGCATTTTTCCACAAAATTTCCCGTTTGGTTTCACCAACTTCTCCCCCTAATTTTGGGAAAAGTGTCTCATCAAATCGACAGTCTGCAAATCGTGCAGTAAACAAGTCGCCTGTCAATGTTTCGAGGTAGCGAATGATGGAGGGCGATTCAAACCCAACATATATTCCTAACCTTCTTTACGGACCCATTTTGGTGCGGGATGGCGGTGCAATAGGCACATATACTGCTCATCCAAAAATCCTTAAATGGGATATATTGGGTTCATGACCCAAAACCAATTGCAACGGGGAATACTTGTGGTAATTCGTCGGTCTGAGACGAATTAGCATTGCTGCATGTAAGATGGCGTGACCCCATACCGAAGTGGGCAGCCTCGTTCTCATAAGTAATGGCCTTGCAATCAACTGCAGGCGTTTAATTAACGATTCTGCAAGACCGTTTTGAGTGTGAACATGAGCTACAGAATGTTCAACTTTTATCCCGATTGATAAGCAATAATCATTAAATGCTTGGGATGTAAACTCAGCAGCATTATCCAGTCTAATGGACTTGATTGGATTATCTGGAAATTGTGCTCGTAGTCGAATTATTTGTGCCATTAATTTCGCAAACGCAAGGTTGCGTGATGACAATAGGCACACATGAGACCATCTACAGGATGCGTCTATTAAGACCATGAAATACCTAAACGACCCACTAGGTGGGTGAATTGGTCCACAAATGTCCCCTTGTATACGTTCCAGAAACGTGGGTGACTCAGTCCCAACCTTTGTTGGTGATGGCCTGATAATCAACTTGCCTTGATAACACGAAGTGCAAGGATATTCATTATTCGAAAGAATTTTGAAATTCTTTAACGGATGCCCATATGAGCTTTCTATAATCCGTCTCATCATGACCGATCCTGGGTGTCCCAATCGATCATGCCAAAGTACAAAGGTATTGGAATCAGTAACCCTTTGGTTTACTGTTGAATGTGCCTCAATTGCACTAATTCTTGTCCAATACAGGCCACAAGATAAAGACGGGAATTTCTCAATAACCCTCTTTTGGCCGGAGACATTCTTTGTGATGACGAGATATTCAATATTATCTTCATCCATTGTCTCAATATGATAGCCATTCCGGCGTACATCTTTAAAACTCAACAAGTTTCTCTTAGACTTGGAGGAGAACATTGCATTCTCTATGATTAACGTCGTGCCCTTGGGCAGAGTTACAATTGCTCTTCCGGAGCCTTCAATCAATTTACTACTTCCAGAGATTGTAGTAACGTTTGCCTTACACATATTTAGTTGAGAGAAATACTTCTTTTCTTTGAGTATTGTATGTGTAGTACATGAATCAATTAGGCAAATACTTTTACAGTTGGATGTTGATCCAAGTTCGCTTTGTGAGATATCCATATTTGCTATCCCATAGTTTGACATACAAAAGAGATACAAGAACATAAGAATAAACAAGTTCAATTCTTTTGTGTCACATAATATTTTCAAAATCTGCTGCTAACAGTTGACTAACAAAATCAGATATGTTATCCATTACTTTGCAGTTTGAAAATTTCAGTTTAAACGTTTTCTTCAAACAATCGATTGTTGAACATTGACAATCGATTGTTAAACACACACAATCGATTATTTGCTATTTTGAAAAACTTCAGATCACTGTCTTAAGACAATCGATTGTTATGCATAGACAATCGATTGTTGGCTATTTTTGAAAAATTCCAGACCTCGCTGTTTCAAGACAATCGATTGTTATGCATGGACAATCGATTGTTGGCTATTTTGAAAAATTCCAGACCTCACTGTTTCACGACAATCGATTGTTATGCATGGACAATCGATTGTTGGCTATTTTGAAAAATTCCAGATTACACTGTCTTAATGACAATCGATTGTTAGACAAAGACAATCGATTGTGGATGATTTTTGAAAAATTCCAGATTACAGTCTTAATGACAATCGATTGTTAGTCAAAGACAATCGATTGTTGATCAATTGTTTTTAAGTTTTAATGCAAAAATAGTTGATAATCGACTAGTTTTTCAGGCTAGTCGATTACCCCTACTGAAAAATAAAAATATTATTGATATTTGAACATATTGAAGATATTCTAAAGAACTACTGCTAACATTGCTTTATGAACTAACTAATACGAGCTAATACTAATGACTATTAGTTTATACAAATAAGTAGAACAAAATCAAATAACTCCATCTTCTTTCATTACGGACCCATCGCCGATTAGGTGGTCTATTTTCCCTTCGGGTTGCTCAAAGAAGTCTGCCACATCCAGGTGGGTGATGTCCTCATCGTCGTCATAGACAAAATTTGTTTCAGGGCCTTTTCTCTTTCGAGATGCTTGATAAAGGTCAACCAAGTGTCTTGGTATACGGCAAGTCTTTGACCAGTGCCCTTTCCCACCGCAACGATAACATATAGTTTCTGAACTATTTGCCTTAGGATCTTCATGACCCCGTTTCTGCTTTCGGCGGTTATCTCTCTTTAGGGGTTGACAGACTTCATTGGAATTTCTTCCTTGTCTACGTCCCTGGCTATGACCCCGTTTACGACCATGACCATGGTCCTTTTCATGTTTGGCATAATGAGAGTGCACCTTATCTGCTTCAGGCAGTGGTGTAGACCCAGTGGGTCGATTTTCATGATTTCTCATGAGCAGGTCATTATTTCGTTCAGCCACTAGTAGAAGAGAAATCAGTTCAGAGTACTTTGTAAAGCCTTTCTCTCTGTACTGTTGTTGCAGTACTATATTGGAGGCATGAAACGTTGTAAACGTTTTCTCAAGCATATCATAATCGGAGATATTATCCCCGCATAGCTTCAATTTAGAAGTAATTCTGAACATTGCAGAATTATATTCAGAAACGGACTTAAAGTCCTGGAGCCTCAGATGAGCCCAATCATATCGTGCTTGTGGCAGAGT
The DNA here is from genome assembly GCA_034376525.1 of Nicotiana benthamiana. NCBI lineage: Eukaryota > Viridiplantae > Streptophyta > Magnoliopsida > Solanales > Solanaceae > Nicotiana > Nicotiana benthamiana. Next base: position 103,952,976 of record CM067335.1, on the reverse strand, counting down.
GACCAACTTCAGGTTGTCATATCTCTCCTTTAAGCCGTTCCACAAGACGAGTGGATCCTTGACGGTGAGATATTCAATCTTCAAACCTTCATCAAGGTGATGGCGCAAGAAAATCAAGGCCTTCGCACATTCTTGGGTGGATGCTTTTTCTCTATCTTTGATGGTGTCTCCGAGACCCATAGCATCTAAGTGGATTTCAGCATCCAACACCCATGTCATATAGTTCTTACCCGAAATTTCAAGGGCAACGAACTTTCTTTTCGTAATGTCAGACATAATCGAAAATTAAATTAGGAAGAGGGAAATACCTTAGATTTCTCGAGAATGGTTCTTGAGACGGTAGAGTCTCGTGCTGATAACGTGTTATGAAATAATATAAAGACAAGAACAATAATGCAAGAATAAGAACAATATAGAGAGAGAATAGGGAGAGAGAGAAGTATTCTTATTAATACTTGGGGTGATTTACAATGGGGTAAGACCCCTCTATTTATAGGAAGAGGAATGACTTAGCTTCAAGCTAAAACTCTTAGACATTCACTCTAAATAGACTTCTATTTTATAACACCATTCTTAATGGGTTTTAACCGATCTCACGTCTTGTCCGTGCAATTCTAAATTGGATTTCCAAATAAGATTTAAACAATATATTATATATATACTTTATATATATAAATATTAATTATATATATATATATATATCAACCAAGAGTTATAAATTAATTTTTATTCCAAATAGAAAACTTCAATTCGTTCACAATATTAATTATACTCTCTGTGCTAGCGAAGAATATAATAATATTTCATGACTAATAACTAAATTTATTTGACTAATTAAATTTCTTAATTTAATTATCAAATAATTGGTTAATTAGTCCTTTAGCAAAGATCAGAACATTCGTTAGTGTGCGACCCCATAAGTTCAATACTAAATCTGTAGTAAATTGGTTACATCAATATACTAATCAAGGGTGGCGTCTAAAAACACTCCTTAACGACCAGATAACATGAAGTATACAATTTACTCTCAAGAACCAGTAGAAGAATAATATAATAATTCCTTCTATCTTTATAGCTCTGGATCACCCTAGGATATGGTTCAACTGTCAAATCCTAATAGGTGAACAACTATGTGTTCATGTCAAATATAATCGACCATTGAATGACCTAAGAAACTCATTTCTTCTTTCATTCAATTGCCCTGACCAAGGTCTTAGTTTGGTCGTTTATAATTCATGACAACATGGAGCTTAAACTCATTGCCAAGAGTTGACAGATTCCGTCTTGATCATTCACTAATTCTACAAGTATTCAATCGTACCCAATATCCTTTCAACTATCGCCCTAGGGCCATAAGTATCTAGTATCAAAGCACAATAAATCACTTGTCAATTACTATGATGATCTCAACTTAAAGGAAACAGTTATATCACATTCTTCAAGAGAATATCCTATTGACAGTTTATGGTAGTTCTAACCATTAGGAATTATCCAATTAGTCGGTTCAATGATCATATCTCTATACGCATCATCCATCTATGTGATTTAGTTAATGAGATCAACTAATCTTTATTCGATAAAGACGATCACATAAATATTGATCTACCCGAATTACTAATGTCCAAATTAATAATCCTACGATCAAGAACAAATTTAGATTAAATTGTAAAAGACTTTGCTCTCATTATCATGGTCTCTATTACGATGACAAATCTCAAAATTTAATCAATAACCTTATCAAATTAATCAAATAATTAATAATAATGATAAAAGAATATCATGTCATACATTTTATATCAAATGATGTTCACGAAAATATGTTCAAATCATCAAATAGGATATTGGATCTAGGGCATAACTATTATATCTATAACACTCTAAAACCTTCAAAGAGCCAGCTTTCAACTTAAGCACCGAAATGCTCCCGGAACATATGTCCAAGTCCAAAATCATTATCCCTCATTAGGATCTGAGCTTATATATATCAACACTGTGAAGAGTTTTTACACTACAAGTACAATTTAATTGGATTTATCGATTATTACAAGTTATTACTTTTTTTACTAGTTACAGTATTATATGCAGAGTTACTGTAAATCAACTTAAACCATTAGTATAAAAATTCTTACTAATATCAATGCACAAAACTTAAACTCTAAAGCAAAATATTTTGTGAGGCTCCCAAAGCCAGCGAAGTTCAAACTTTCCATAGGAAACCTTTGAAAAGTTATTCACATTCCAACTCTATAATCTTCACAAAAATTATGGGATCTTAACAACCAGTGTGACAGAATAAAGAATCTAAAAGAACTGTATACAAGAAGAATGTGCTATGTATGTTACAAATGTGTAAAGCTATTGACACTTTTGCTGTAAGTTGAAACAAAAAAGTTCATCAAAATGAAGGAGAAGTGCTACGACTAGATCCTGATCTTTGGCTTCGAGAAATTGTAATCAACATATCCAATACTTCCTTCATGTTAGGTCTAGCATGAGGATTATCAGCAGTGCACCTTATTCCTATCCTAAGCAATCCACTCAACTCCTCTGCTCCTTCTGCTAGTCCAGATACCAAAAGAGCAACTGGTATCATGGTTCTAGTAAATCCTTGCCTTCCGTCTCCCATCACTCGTCTTGCCCATTCAACTAAACATTCCTCGCCTCCATCTACAGCACGTCGTCCAGTGGCTAACTCCATTGCCAGCACTCCATAACTGTAAACGTCGCCTTTTGTAGTAGCCTGCCACGTCTGTCCATATTCTGGTGCAACGTACCCGACTGTGCCAGCAACCATTGTGCTAATATGACTATCTCCAGCATCCATGACCCTAGCGAGGCCAAAATCCGTGACTCTTGCCCTACCGTCTTTGTCTAGTAGCACATTGCTAGCCTTGACATCTCTATGAACAATACAAGGGTAGCACTCGTGGTGTAAGAATAGTAAAGCACGCGCTACATCAATCGCCACATTAATTCTTCTCTTCCATGTAAACTTGGTTCTATCTGTGATAATGTCGTCTAAGCTTCCACCTTCCATGTATTCATAGACTAACAATTTCTCTGATCCATTGAGGCACCATCCGTAAAGAGTTACAAGGTTCGGATGCCAACCAAAGTCATTTCCACTTAGTACCTCCATTTCAGCTCTGAACTCTCTTTCCCCCTCAAATCCCTCCCTTTGTAGCTTTTTCACTGCCACTTCCCTTCCATCAGGCAAGATTCCACGATATACTGTCCCGAATCCTCCCTTCCCTATAATTCTATCATTCGAGAATCTACCTGTGGCCTTCAATATATCAGAATATGTGAAGCTTGTTGTATCCAATCGGATAACCTTAACATCATTAGACAACCATGGTGAGGATGCACCTGAACTTGATGGGAGATCATGTCGGCCCTTTGAATCCTCCAGTAGGTATCCTGGTGTATCTATCGGTGATTTTAGGACGAGACAGACAATGAGTGTCATGACTCCACAAACTAGGAAAGCCAGCACCAGAGCCAAGAATACCAAAATTGCCCCTAACTTTGTGGTCCTTTTGAAACTTCCACCCTTGTTTATTGCATTATCGGTAGAGTTGTCAATGAAAGATGGGAGGCGAAGCAATGGATTGCCAAGATATGATGACTTCTCAAATGTGGCCAATTGCCCACTTTCTGGTATAGAGCCATAGATGTATGGGTTGTACGAGACGTTGAACATGCTCAGGCCAGTCAAGTTACTAAAGCTAGCCGGGAATAGACCAGAGAAATTGTTGTAGGATAGATCAAGAATCTGTAAGCACTTAATGTACCCAATCTGACTTGGGATTTCACCAGAAATTTTGTTCTGTGAAACATTAAGCACTACTAGTTGCATTTTCCCAATCTCTGGAGGAAGCGTGCCAGAAAATTCATTTATGCCCAAATGAAGCATACTGAAATTCTGCATACTGCCAATTTCAGGAGGGATACCACCGGAAAACTTGTTCTTACTAAGTTGAAGATAACCTGATATCTGATTCGAACGAACATTACTACCAGGCTCACACACAGGAAATAAACCATACCCTTTAAGCAATTTATCCCATAAGCTTCTACAATTCTTCCTTGTAAGAAGAGGATATACAAAGCTAAATGGAGGATAATCAGCTGGTATCCACCTCCTCATAGCGAAGCACTCTCCCGAGCCAGCAGTGACCTTATCCTTTTGCCTATTCACCAAGAAAGTAGGCATAGGATTTGAGCCAATTCTTGCTAACTGAGGAGGTATTGGCCCTGAAAGTTGATTATTTTCAAGATTCAGCCACAATAAGCTACTGCAATTTCCCAACTCGGGTGGTATTCCACCGACCAGTGAATTGTTAGCAAGCATCAACCACAGAAGTGAGTTTAGCTTTCCCAAACCAGGTGGTATCGCGCCAGTTAACTTGTTAGAGGAAAGATCAAGTGCCTGAAGCGTTGTTAAATCACTGTATTCTGATGGTATACTTCCATTAAACTGGTTGTATGCAAGAATCAGAAACTTTAAACTTTCCATCTTGGAAAGTTCAACTGGTAATGGACCAGAGAACTGGTTATCACTCAAATCCAACCGAGAAAGGTTCACTAAGTTGGGAATTCCAGAGGAAACTATGCCTCCAGTATAAAAGTTACCATGCAACAGTAGAAATTTTACCTGTGTAAATCGCCCGAAAATTTCTTGTATTTCTCCTCTGAAGTTGTTTCTACTAAGATCAAGAAATACCAAGTTGCTTAGGCCTAATAGACTCTCTGGAATATCCCTTGAAAAATTGTTACTTCCCAAGTAAAGTGCCTGAAGACTAATAACTGATCCAATTTCCCTTGGAATTGACCCTGAAAAGTTATTTCCAAACAAATTCAACTCTACCAAGTTTTTACAAATCGATATCTCTTTCAGCAATCCTCCAACGAATCCGTTTTCTGATAAATCCAAGGCCTGCAAACTGCAGTTTGGAGTGAAAAATGAATCAGGCAGAAAACCAGTGAATTTGTTATTAGATACCGAAAACTCCATAAGCTTATCTAAACCAAGTGACAATTCCCCAGTCAAGTTATTATAGCTCAAATCAAGATACTTGAGATTCCAACACTGATCAAAGGTATTTCCAATCTCACCAGTGAAATTATTATAAGAAATATTAGCAACCACCAAACTGTCACAAATCCCCGGGAAAGTTAACTTGATGTCTCCATGAAACCTATTCATGGTCAAATCAAGAACTTGCAACTTATTCAACCCAGTCAAATTAAGCTCCCCGTCTATAATATTGTGTGACAAATTCAAGAATCTCAGATTTTGACACTGGCCTAAGTCTGCAGGAATAGCACCACCAATTGTATTCGTCGAAAGGTCAATATAAGTCAACGCTGTCATGGCCGAGAAGTTATCAAAAAACTTCCCAGACAAATTGTTGTTAGAGAGGTGAATTTCAGTTACACGATTGACTCCATTATCGCAAAAAATTCCAGGCCAATTGCAGGGAGACGAGTCTATTGGATTCCATTCTGTGTGTTTATATCCTTTATTAATTGGATTTTGTTCCTCAAGAAATGACTTGAAACTCAGCAACACTCCCTTGTCTGTTTCAAGTGAATCTCCACTAACTAGCCTTCCTATAATTCACAAACAGAAAAAATAGAAACATTAGTATTTTCAAGTAAATATAGAAACTCAAAAAGACTGTAAATTTTACTATAAAAATTAGTAGTAGCATTTTAAACATGCAAGAATCTTTGATAATTTTAATTAGTACTCCGTGTTAATTAGCCTACAACAATAACGACCCAGTATAATCCCACTTGGTAGGGTCTGGGGAGGATAGTGTGTACGCAGACGTTACCTTCCCTGGGATAGAGAAGCTGTTTACAACAGACCCTCGGCATCCCTTCGTCCAAGAACTTTCCACCTTGTTCGTGGAAAAACTCGAACTCACAACCTCTCGATTGAAAGCAGAGGTTCAGAGCAACAAAATATTTAGTTTCATAGATGTAACAGTAGAAAAATTTTCTGGCTCTGAGTTAAAGGATTTTAAAAGGAATACAAACCTGTAGTAATCAGTAGCAAGAAATGGAATAATACAAGACGAAGAAGAATATCAGATTCCTCTTCTGACATGATCAATATAACTCAATCTTGTTTTCTTCCTCTCTATACTTTCTTTCTTCTTGAGTTAACAGATGAATTCTTGTTATTTTAGGGGTTTAGAAATTTGTTTAAAAATAATTTTTAAGGGTTTTGGTAGTTCAGAGACAATATCTAAGGGAGGAAGAATAAACATGGGGAAAATGTAGTTGAATTTCAGAGGGCCTGCAGATGGACTAAACCAAACTTTTTAAGACAAATGCACGTACGCTAGAATAATTTAATACTATTGTTTTGTAGTAGTTTAGTGTTTTGATTAATAAATTTTAAAATGGTGTGTTTATTGTGGGTGTACTATAGTTATAGTATTGTTTTTTGGTGGAAAGAAGAGGGAGGAGGGTTTGGAATTTCATGGACCAGAACTTTTAGAAATAGGCTATATACATAAAAAAGCCGCCCAAATTGACCATTTGTGCAATGGTTGAAGGTGAGAGAGTTCATGTTATGTGATAACTATGGAATTGTAATTTGTTTAGTTCTAGAACTTAATGACCAGTTTAATATCTTTCCAATTTCGCATTTTCTACTTTTCCTCTCCCCTCCACCCCCCAAACCCCCAAAACCTAGACTAATATCTATGTTGAATCAACTTAAAAGAGCGGCGGACGCGTTGACCTTAAAATGAAGAAAATTTTTAGGAAAATAGATATATTGCACCCTAAATTTGTCCGGATAAATTATTTATACATTTAGACTTTACTGATAACCTTTTATCCCTATTTTTGTTTAAATTGGAACAAACAAGAATGTGGAGTGAGTGGCACTACTAGAAAATGACAGATTTCCAAGGGCCAAAACGGTCGGAATTCATGCATTTTTGACTACAGAAATTGGTCGATCGAAAAATAATTTTCGGCTGAATCTGTCGGTGATTTCCGACCAAAGTAATCCAAAAATTAAAACCAAATATTTCATGTTTCCGACTAAAGTGGTTAGAATTTACCAACTGACAACTACAACAACAACAACCCAGTATAATCCCACTTAGTGGGGTCTGTGGAGGACAGTGTGTACGCGACCTTACCCCTACCCTGGAGTAGAGAGGCTGTTTTCAAATAGACCCCCGACATCCTTCCCTCCAAGAACTTCCCACCTTTCTCTTGGGGAGACTCGAACTCATAACCTCTCGGTTGGAAGTGGGGGTTGCTTACCATCAGAGTAACCCCCTCTTGTCAAGAATTTACCGACTGAATCGGTCTTAATAATACAAATAAAATTCATAATCAAAAATTAAATTTTGCTTAATTTCCTATGGAATCCATCGAAAATTATTGAATATTGTAAATTTTTTAAATTTTCGACCGAGTCAGTCGGAAATTAATAATTAAAAATTAAATTTTATTTAATTTCCGACGGAATCCATCAATTTTTTTTTGAATATTATTTTTTATATATATAAATTTTTGACCGAATCGGTTGGAAATCTGGGAATTTAAATTTTTGAATATCAAAATCACGTGGTTTACATCATATGAATAAATACTTACTCGCATCAAAGGTTTATATCGTATCAATGAATACATAACACAATTATGCATAAACAAGAATATCACTAAGTTATAATTAATTAAATAATTCTCTCCTTGATTATCACTTACTTATGATAAATAAGTATGATTTGGTGTAAACATTCAGTTAAGTCTTTACTCCTCATTATGTGCTCTGGTATTCTAGTACTTTTATATACTAGTTTTACAATACGCGTGTTGCGCATGTAACCTATCTAAATGAGTATAAATTTTTTAAAAAATTATATAAATATTATTTTTAAATTAAAATGAATGTGTAAATTTATTTCAATTTTATATAGCTAACTCAATGAGGAATATCAATTTATACCTTTCGCTCGCTATGTTTTCTTTAGCTATTTTAACTACTACCTTAAATTACTTATGAATAAATGTATATAATTTATTTTAATTAATTTCAATATATAAATTTATCTTATATATGTTTTACTTTTCGAGTATTGTAATTGGTTTTATAATTTAATATGTGTATAAATTTACAATATGAATTCAAATAATTAACTTAAAGTACATTATAGTACTTATTACTTCAAATTAAAAATACTACTATTATTTTCAAAACGTAAGCATGTCGTATTAAACTTATTTAGCTATATATATATTTTCATACACGACCTAGTATGTTTAAGTTTGGTTTACATACTATTAGTAATCTTTAATTTTTGAAGACTTAAAAATTAGATCTAAAATTTTATTAGTAGATTTCTAACACGTTAATACACATTTTGTCTAATGCACGTGAAAATATTATAATTACTTTACATAATTTACTTAAGGAAAGGATTTATAAGTAAATTTTTATTTGGTGTTAAATTCCTAAAATTGAGTTTCTATTGATTTTTAGGTCCTAAATATTAGTAGAATAATTAAATTATAGTTATAACCAATATAAAATCTATACTAAAGGGTAAAAAAGGCGAACGACATTTTGCTAAGGGACTTTGTGTGCGTGATGCGCCTGTATCTTCTATCGTTCCTTATAAAATTATGAAAAATATTAGCCCTTAACAATAAGATTTTTAAAAATATAAGCTCTTAAATATGACAAGTATTGAGCATACTTAGTAACAAAAATAGTGGCTATTCTATCTAAGCATGACAATAACTAAGATAATTGAAAGGTTTATTCTTATTATGTATCTCTTTTTTTTTTTATATTAATCTCGTATCAAAATAGTCATTTAGGTACCATGTATTCTAAGATCAGTTAATTGCAAAAAGAAGAAAAATTAACGATAGATAAATTATGTAGTTAAATAATAAAATTTATCGCTAATCTTACTTAGCGATAAAATCAGTTATATATTATAAAAAATCCTAATAGCTACATGATGAATTTACTAACTAATTCTTGTTTTGTAAAGTTAAATTACGTAGCAAAATTTTTCAGTAGTAATATCAGTTTTTGTTTGACCAAAAAATAAAAGTCTTTTCCCATCTATTTTAATTTAATATATGCATTGAGGTAATTTAGGTACTTTTGTAAATCAAATTATGATAATTAGTTTCTTATCACAAGTTAATGATTACTATTTTAGACGAATTTAACAACCAAGCTTCTGATAAAATACTTATGATTTAAATTTTAAAAACAACAAATAAATCATATGAAAAGAAAAATTGGTCTTTTTGATTAAACAAGGACAAAGAAAAAAAATACCACATAAAACGTGAAGTTTCCTTGTTGAAAACCAATAAAAATCTTTCCTCCTACCTTTTTTGTATTATTTTATGTATTAATATATTGTATCCATATTAGGAGGAGATATCAAAAACTAAATTATATTAATTTTTATTTATTAAAATTTAGAACTCCTTAATATAAGAAACGTTTTTTTATTTTACAATTTTATCCAATATAACTTTGTTTTTAATGGGTAAAAAAGGGGAACGACATTTCGTTAAGCATCTTTGTGTTTTTAATATAGTATAATTATGTGTTCAATTACGAGGTAACTATGCTGGTAAGAGATTAATATAGCTTATAAAATAATCAACATGCCCACATAAATTTAGTTGTAACACCACTATTATGATAATAAAAATAATTGTATGCATACAATCTTTGGAAGAAAATTTGTTATATGATCTAACTAGGCACTAGAATCCTCAACTAAATTATTTTTTGAGTATTTCTTCTTAATTCATTTTTTTCTTGGCCTTTCTTAGCCAAAAGCGTAACTATTATTTCTCGAGAAACATTAATATTTACCTAGTTTTCTTCCCCCGTGTGTCATAAAAACCTTGCATTGGGCATATGACATGAAGGCCAAAAAGTATGTCAAAAAGACAGCCATTTTGTTTGATTAATTAGTTGGTTGAATGTTCAAACAAAAACATTTTGAAAGAAAGAAAAAAATAAAACCTCATTCAAAGCAAATGCTTGATTGTCTTCTAGAGGAAGTTCTAAGTAACATCAAGAAAAGGTTAACCCAAGGCTTCTGTTCAATAGTAGTGAGAAACAAGAAGAAAATGTGGTTTAGCAAAATGTTATAAAATAATTAATGCAAAATTTTAAAAAATCCATGAGCTGACTTGACAATTGTTTAATTAGATATATTAAAATAAAGTTGGATTTCTCTTGATGGATACGTGGACGGAAATTGGTCAAAGGAAAGATATGTTTTATTTCAATAGTGGTTAGGGTTGTTAAATTTCTTTCATAAAATTATTTGAATAAGCAAATAAAAATTAATTTAAGATGGTTTTACATCATTTTCACTAGCTAACGTTTTGGAAATTACAGACACTGACATGTCCGCACGAGTGGATCTAGCTTCAAGTTTATCCTCATTGTCTTAACTCTTAATCATCCTCCAAATTTCCAAATTTGAATATTAAATAAAAGACTATTGACTAATTAATGTATACAAATTCTTTTAATAAGAAAACTACGTGGGAATGATAAAAACCAATGTAGCCATGCATTGATTGTGATTAATGAGTTTGACTTGAAAATTAAGTTGTTATTTTTGTTCTTTTCTTCTTGTAAATTATTAGTGTAATGCAACTGCATGAGTGAGTCTTATGTGACATACATCTTACTTTTTTTCTTATTTTTCATCTTAATATTTTGTTCTTCTAGATACACTTCAATAAAATAAAAGAGTAATTTTGACACCGCGAGGCTACATATTACATAAAATATCTAGTGACAAAAAATCAAGGGAAATCAAATGTACATGTATTCTCGAGTAGAACTTAGATTAAGCAAGTTCAAATTAATTATTGCTTTAATTAAGATCCAATCCGATGAAAAAAGTCAAAATAGTATGGTATAACCAGTTTTCGCATCGGTCAATCAAAAATAACCAGCGTTTACCAAGTCAATGAAAAATAGCCCACTTTTTTGCTGCAACAGAGACCAGTCCCGTATAATATATGGGAGTTTTGGTGCATTTGTGTACGAACTCCAGCATATTATGCTAGACCTGTATACTCTGCTAACTCCTGTATAATATACGGGAGACTGGAGCACCAGTGCTCCAAACTCCAGTATATTATACTGGACATTTATACTTGCTGGAAGTCCCGTATATTATGCGGGAGTTCCAACATAATTATACTTGAACTCCCGCATATTATAGGGGATTTCCAACATACTTATCATGGAACTCCCGTATAATATGCGGAGTTCAAGCATACTTATGCTGGAACTCCGTATAATATGCGGGCGTATTTTTCAGATTTGAACAGTATTTTTGCTCAGATTTATCTTTACATAAAAAGTGGCTAGATTTCGATGACTTTTGAAACTTGGCTATTTTTCAATGATCAGTTGTAAATCTGGCTATTTTTAAATTTCTCCCATGAAAAAATATGGGAAAGTTTGGGAAAATGAGCCGAGATGGCCAGTTGAATTATCTGGGGAGAAATCCAAAAATAGCCAGATTTACTAGTGGTCATTCAGAAATAGCCATAGTTTCAAAGGTAATCGAAATTTAACCACTCTTCATATAATGATAAATCTGAACAAAAACACTATTCAAAATTTGAAAAACTACTCCAACATAATATACTGGAGTTCCAGTATAATATACCGGTCCAACATAATATACTGGAGTTTAGAGCACCGATGCTCCAATATCCAATGTAATATACTGGAACCAACAAAGTATACCGGTCCAACATAATATGCTGGAAGTTCATACATAGGTACACCGAACTCCAATATATTACGCAGTGGCGAAGCCATATATTGAAAAGGGTGGTCAACTGACCATCCATTGTCGAAAAATTACACTGTTTACATAGGTAAAATATTATGTTTTCGAAGTATATAATACATATTCAACACCCTTTGTCGGAATTATTTCCACTTCTTTTAAATTTGAATACCCTTGGAGAAATTTCTAGCTTCGTCACTGATATTATGATGGACCTGTCTCTATTGCAGTAAAATAGTGGCTATATTTCATTGACTTGGTAAACGTTAGCTATTTTTAAATGATCAGTCCGAAAACTGGCTAGGCCGTGCTATTTTGACAATTATTTGTGCTAATTAAGGGGCTGCATTTTTTGGTTTGAATACGACTTATGATGGGATAAGTTATGCTGAGATTAGTTATCCTGGTATTGGTTTTTATCGATTGTTTGATATTGTGATGACCCAAAGGGTCATCACCGTAATTCTCCCCTTTTTGTGCTTATGAGGCATTGAAAACCTCTTATTGTCTCGATTTGCATGCGCAATCCGAGCGTGAAGCCGAAAAATTTTCATGTGAAAATATTTGAATTCTGTGTTAAAAACTATGAATTTTGATAATAATATTGCTATAGTTGACTTTGGTCAATATTTTGGGTAAACGGACCCGGACCTGTGATGTGATGGTCCCGAAGGTTCGTAAGGAAATTTGGGACCTGGGCGTATTCTCGGAATCGAAATCCGAGGTCCCAGGACCGAGTATGGAATTTTTCTGTGAAATTATTTTCTGAAATTGCTTACGGAAAAATGAAAATGAAAATTGATCAAAAGTAATGGTATCCGGCTCGTATTTTGATTCCGACGGCCGGTACAAGTCTTAAATGAGCGTTAAGCGTTATCTACAAAGTTTGGTTGAAAACATATGTCATTTGAAAGTTTTGAACTTTGAAATGAAAATCATGAGTTTTGGAGGTTGATTCTTTGATTTTGATGTTATTTTGGCGATTTGATCGCACGAGTAAATCCGTAGGATGTTTTTGAGGTTGGGTGCATGTTGGCGTCTGCAGTCTTCGCATTTGCGAAGCAATATTCGCAAATGCGAGCCTTCCCCTTTGGCCTGCTTCTTCGCAAATGCGAGAAAAATCTCGCAAATGCGATCCCTCCCTTTATGTCCAGTCTTCGCGAAAGCGAAGAAATCTTCGCAAATGCGAATCCCGTTCAATATTTCCCTCTTTGAAATTGTGATTGTTTTCTCGCAATTGCGACATCCTCTATTTCATGCATTCTTCGCAATTGCGAACAAAACCTTGCAATTGCGACATCTGCGACTATGCAACCTATACTTAGACGATTTCAAACTTCATTTTTCATATTTTCAAAACTCAAACCTCCATTGGCGATTTTCCCTCGACTCTTTCTCTCCCAAATCACTTGTAAGTCAACTTTTTCTCAATTTCTTCAAACTTTAACATCTTTTATCATGATTTCAACTTATAATCAAAGCTTTCAATGGGTAAAAATGGGGATTTGGGGTGGGACCTAGGTTTCATGAAATAGGGAATTTGGACCTCAATTTGGGGTATGATTTCAAAACGAATTGAATATATGAACTCGTGGGGGAATGGGTAATCCGGTTTTGGTTCGAACCTCGATTTTTAACCACGTGGGCCCTGGGGCATTTTGGGAATTATGGGTAAAACTTGGAAATTTCATTCTTATGCTTTCAAATTGATTTAACTAGCATTTGTTGATACATTTGAGTAAACTGTGGTTAGATTCGACCGGTTTTGAGGCAAATTCGAGGGGTAAAGCTATTCTAGAGGCGTGAGTTGAATTGGAAGCTTTCGAGGTAAGTGTTTGATCTAACTTTGGCTTGAGGGAATAGGATTAGGTTGATATTTGCTATGTTTTATGTGGAGTCGGTGTATAGGTATGGTGATGGTTACCTATGCGCCCGATTCCAGTATGACCGTGAGTCATATTTGCTATTAAAATCGCGAAAGAAGAGAACAATTGTGATAATTACTTGTTAAGTGAACTATGAAGTGATAGTTGAGAAGCAAATGAACTAAAGAAGAAATTTTTGTATTTTCCCTTGTCGGGACGTATTGTTGAGCTGTTTTCCCTTGCGGGGACCAATTATTGAGCTGTATTCCCTTGCCGGGCTTTATTGTTATTCTCCCTTGCCAGGATGTTTTATCTTGTTATAATCCTTTCTCGTTTGGTTGTGACCATTGATTGGGTGAGGAAGAGAGAGATTATGCACTAAGGGTCTTTCCGTGCCTTGTGTTTTGAGAGTTATGCGAGGAAAGCATGAAGGGTGATGCCGTGCACTGTATATTGAGAGTAAAAGCACGAAGGGTGTTGCTGTGCATTGTATTTGACAGTTTTGGTGAGAAATGAGAGTAAAAACATGAAGGGTGATGCCGTGCATTGTATTTGACAGTTTTCGTAAGAAATAAGAGTAAAAACACGAAGGGTGATGCCGTGCAGTTGTTGATTCATTGGCTTTATTATATTAATGTTATATTTTTAGTTCCATTTCTTGTTCATTGGACTTGTAATTGAACTGTACACCCCAACATGTCCCCTCCCCATTATCTGGTTAAATATTGTTATCTTTTCGTTATTGCTCATATATTTGTATAGGTTGATTGTGGTAGGTCCGGTTTAGCCTCGTCACTACCTCGTCGGGGTTAGGCTGCGCACTTACCAGCACATGGGGTCGGTTGTGCTGATACTACACTTCTGTGCCTTTTTGTGCACAGGTCAGGACACAGCTTACGGATCGCAGCAGTAGTTAGGGAGCGATCCTTCATCCAGAGACTCTGAGGTAGTTTGTTGACGTTCGCGGGCCCTGAGTCTCCTCTATCTCTTCCAGTTTGTTTTTATTGTATCAAAACAGATGTGTTATGTATTTCTTTCAGACTGTTGTTTTTAGTACTCTTTTAGTCGTCCATGAGTAGTGACACCATGATACTGGGTAGAGGCATGTTACAATTTTCCACAGTTTGTTATTATTTATGTTAAAAGTCTTCCGCGTATTTTTATTTGATTACTTCGGTTAATGTATTGTTTGGATTAAAGTTATATGGAATATTTTAAAAAGGGTTGGCTTGCCTAGCTCCTACAATAGGCCCCATCACGACTCTCGATGGTGGGAATTCAGCCGATTCGCTTTCAGATGGCTATAGGAGCTGGCAGTGATATTACCTTTCAGGAGGCGGCCAATGCGGCCCGCCGGGTAAAGATGACACTGGTTCGAGGAGGTAGTCAGGGTTCAGACAAGAGGCCTCGACATTTTGGCAGATTTAGTGGTACCTCATCTAGAGGTAGGGATTCCTATGACAGAGGCCATCCTCCGAGGCCTTTCTAGTCGGCACTTCAGGTTTCTCATGGTACCCCAGGCGGTGGTGGTCATCAGCAGTATTATTCGGACCAGCAGTCTTTTAGCGCACCACCAGCCCCCATGAGTACACCGCCACTTCAGAGCTTCAGGGGAGGACATACCGGTCGACAAGTCCATCAGTCTCAGCTGCCGAGGGCATGTTATGGTTATGGTGACCTAGGTCATGTTGTCAGATTTTGTCCTCGAGCCTCGAGTAGTTCTCAGCAGCACGGTCCTCGCTCTACGATTCAGGCAGCAGGTGATCCACAGGCCGCCCATCCAGCTAGAGGCGGGGTAGGGATCATAGAGGTGGAGGGAAAGACCGTATAGGTGGAGCTTGGACAGCTAGAGGCAGTGGTCAGCCCGCAACAGATCGTCCCAGAGATATAGTTTAGGGAGGTGGGGTCCAGCCCCGTTGTTATGCATTTCCATCCAGGGCGGTGGCCGAGTCATCTGATGCTGTGATTACAGGTATACTGGTCTGTGATAGGGGTTCTTCAGTATTATTTGATCCGGGATCTACTTATTCTTATGTGTCATCATATTTTGAACCGTATTTGATCATGCCTAGTGAGGCTATGGGTATTCCTGTATATGTTTCCACACCGGTTGGTGATTCTATAGTGGTCGACCAAGTGCATTGTTCTTGTGTGGTGGTATTTGAGGGTCTTGAGACCCGTGTCAACTTATAGCTTTTAGACATGGTGGACTTTGATGTTATATTGGGGATGGACTGGTTGTCCCTGTATCATGCTATCCTGGATTGTCACGCCAAGACCGTGACTTTGGCCTTGCCAGATTTGCCCCGACTTGAGTGGATAGGGACCCCAGGTTATGCCACCCGTAGTGTTATTTCGTATGTCAAGGCTCGACGTATGGTTGAGAAGGGGTGTTTAGCATATTTGGTGTATGTTTGTGACTCCAGCGCAGAGCTTCCAGCTATCGACTCCGTTTCTATTGTCCGGGAGTTCCCCGAGGTTTTTCCTTTAGACCTGCAATGAAACAATCTTTTTTTTGTTGGATTTTCATTGAATTTTTATGTTTATTTTCAAATTTTCTGCAAAAATTAAAATCTAAAGCTGAAATTCGAGCTTGATCTCAAAAGCTCTTTGATGAAACAGTTTCCTTTAGGACTTTTTCTTGTGTTTTCTGTTTGTTTTTGGTTTTTTGAATGCTGAATTTCAAAACTAGATATGAAAACTAAGGAAAGCTTTTGGGGGTAATTTTTGAGCTTCCAAAACTTGTTAATCAAGGCAGAATATGCTGCCTTTTCTAGGCAGAAAAGAGATAGAAGTTTCTAGAACATTTCATTCATTTCCCCCTAAACTAGCCTCTTATCCTTCCCCAAATAAAACCTGAAATCCCTCATCACATGTGATCTCCCCCAGAGATTATTCCCTCTCTTAAATCTCTCAAATACCCCAAAGTTCCGTAAAGTTACTAACTATGCACTTTGACTCAACCTCTCTAAATAACTATGGTTAAAATAACCAATTAACAAATTTCAGTCCAAAATTTACTAACTACTGATTTCCATATTACCAACTAATGTCTGTTAATCATGCACTAATTAATAGCAACAATCACTATGAAACTAGAATGATCACATCATTGGCCGACTAAAATAATCAAAATCTAAAACCTCGAACACTAATTTACAAATTTCTTAACTGGAATCAAACATCACTTTGACAGAAATCAGAATCAAAATAACATCAAACAAAATTAAGCAGAACCCTAAGAAGTTTAACTTATGAAAGCAATTAATCGAAACATGGCGAAAAACAAGATTCGAGTGCAAACTACAGGAAATAAGAACTCAAAATTGGCAAACTATTTAGCTAGATTTATCAATGAAACATAGCTGAGAAAAATAGAAGAAAGTAACAGACGGGGCTGAGGTATGAGAAAAGGTGAAACTAAAATTTGGAGTGGAAGAAAATACCGTCTCTAAAAACGAAGAGTCGAACTCAAAAGCACTCCGACCAGCCAAAGGGAATTTGACCGGACCTCAATGAATCCGAAATGGATAAAAAACTCACATTAATCAACGACTTTTGATATAGCCATTAACTAATGTAAGTTTTGACTCAAAATATGCCAAAAATCCACGAAGAGGGCGAAGAAGCAAAAGTCTAACAATGTCGGCCATTTGGGCTTTAGAGATCGTATCCCGTGGTCTGGATTTTGAAGGTTTTGAGGGAGATTTTAGGGTTATCAATCATAGATTTGGGAAGAGGAGATGGTGAAAGTGGTTTGGTATCAATTTGGTGATGTTTTGGACGGTACCGCCGCCGTGGGCGGTGGTAGCGGCGCTAGGGTTTGCTTTATTCAGGGAGTTTGGTTGAGATTTGAAGGGAATCATTTGTGGATATGGAATGGGGAGGTGAAGGAGATGACATGGTGTAAATTTGAACGCCATTGGACGCCGGCCGCCACCGTGAGGCGATTTCCGGGGACAGAGCCGGCGAGGTTGCAGAGGTACGAGGAAGGAGCAACTGGTCTCTAAGTTTCTTAGGATTTTAGGACATTTAAATTTAATTGACCCAATTGAATAATAGCCATTGGATGGGAGAGGATGAAGGGCCTAGATTTATTGGCCTTGAAACGATATCATTTTGGGCCTCCTAGAGATGGGCCGGGTCATGGCTAAATTGGGCCTGAGTGCTATGGATATGGCCATTGATGGCTTGGGCTGTCGTAATTGAATAGGAAATGACCCAACTCGTGGGTCTTTTAATAAGGCAACCTTTTCCTTTTATTTTATCTCTTTTTTCTTTTTCCTTTTGTATTTATTATTATTATTATTATTATTTTGATTTTATTAAAGTACAAGAAATAAAAACCAAGACCTAATTTATTTTCCAAAACTAAACTAACTAATTCCTAAAATTGATTAAGATCTATTTTGTGATAATTCAATAATTAACAATTAATAATACAAAAGTGTATTATTTTTGTTATTTTCTTTATATTTTGTTCTAAAAACAAACTACCCCCCTAATTAATCATAAAATATGAAGTTAAATCCTAAATGCAAATGCCAAATATATATATATATATATATTTTTTTTTTTGTATTTTTAATATGAAATAAAATGCACAAATAAAATGCAAACCATTAACAGAAAATGACACAAAATTCATAAAATTGTAAAATAAAGAAAAAATTATTTCGTTTGAATCTTTGGGAATAATTAATATATAGGGAAAAAATCATGTGCTCACAGCTTCCCCTCTTTGTTCGAAATTATGAAGAGTTTTTGTGCAAAGATAAGTGAGCGGAACTGATCGATTCTTACCTGTTTGAATATTCCGTGTGAAGCATTTTGAAAGAGTTTGACCGCACCCTGCTTCAGAGGTTGCCTACATATCCCGGGCTAAACAGGAATTAGGTCAGTATAGTTTGAGAGTATCTGGTAGCTAGTACTACCAGGAGCTGTGATTTCACTGCGATTGATGCTGCTACTGCTCACTGACCTTCCTTATTGCACCATGGCAAAATAAAAGAAGCTAGACTAAGCTACGAACTATGAATTACAAAAAGTCCTATTTACGTTCTTCAAACTTGCTCTTGTACTTCCTTGTTGTCTTGTATTCTCTTGGTAAAATCTCTTGTTGCCACTTCAAATTGTAAAATGAGACGTTGTTCCTTCTCTTCAAATTGCTGAACTTGAATGTATTCCTCTGCTATACGGGCGGGCTCCCGACTTCACAAAAATAGACAAAACAAAGAAAATTGTCCGCCCCAGTTTGGAAAATTGGGTGTTTGTTACCATATACAAAACTTAAAATGTAAAGGTAGAAATGTAACTTCAAAATTTAAAATTTAAAGACTGGAATGTATTCCTCTGTTATATGGGCGGGCTCCCAAGTTCAAACTTTTAAAGACTGAAATATATTCCTCTGTTACATGGGCGGGCTCCAACTTCAAAACTTAAAAGTTAAAGACTGAAATGTGACTTCAAAACTTAAAATTTAAAGACTGGAATGTATTCCTCTGTTATATGGGCGGACTCCCAACTTCAAAACTTTAAAATGTAAAGACTTAAATGTTTCAAAATTTAAAATTTAAAGACTGAAATGTATTCCTCTGTTATATAGGCGAGCTCCCAATTTCAAAACTTGAAAATGTAAAGACTGAAATGTTTCAAAATTTAAAATTTAAAGATTGAAATGTATTCCTCTGTTATATGTGCGGACTCCCAATTTCAAAACTTAAAAATTTAAAGACTGAAATGTAACTTTAAAACTTAAATACTGAAATGTATTCCTCTGTTATATGGGCGGGCTCCCAATTTCAAAGCTTGAAAATTTAAAGACTGAAATGTAAATTTAAAACTAAAAGACTGAAATGTATTCCTCTGTTATATGGGCGGGATCCCAACTTCAAAACTTGAAAATTTAAAGACTGAAATGTAAATTTAAGACTTAAAGACTGAAATATAACTTCAAAATTTAAAGACTGAAATGTATTCCTCTGTTATATAGAGCGGACTCCCAACATCAAAACTTGAATTTTGTCCTAAAAATGCAAACTTTGAAACTAACCTTACATTTCCTACGTTATTCCTCATTATCTTGTATTTTAACCATACCACACTTGTGGTCAAACCTGATTACTGCTTGCTTTTCCCTCATGGAGAATTCCTCCTGAACAACAAACTTTTCAGCCCCTGTTTTAATCAAAGAAAATTTATTAGTTTTAAATGGTGGTTAGTTGATGGCATTCTTGCAGAAAAATCCTTCCCCCGCATTGCTTTATGTTGACTGACTTCCTCGAACTGACCCTGAATCGCTTGACTTTCTGACCGAATTTTAAATTCCCCAACCTCTGACAACCTGAATTTTTTGTAACCATGCTATTGTTTCACTTTTTGGCCCTTTTGTTTGAACCCTTAAATTTCCCACAACTTTTCCTAATTATTCCACCGATGAAACTTCCGGCGACTTCCCATATTCTACTTTACATCATGTTGTTGTTGACACGCTCTGACCATATTATACTTTATCATTTTCAGAAGCTGGTAGTGAGCTTTGAAATTCTTTCAATTTGCATTATACAAAACTGGCACTAAAACATCTTAGATAGATTAAAAAAACCCAAAAGAAAATGAAATGCAATGATTTTACGAGTTAAGGATAAGAAGAATCCAAAACCGGATGACTGTTTAAAAAGAGAAGAAAAAGAAACTTATCTGACCGGAACAATTGGTACCAATGATCATGGCATGCATTTTGGATTAGTCGGCCCAATCTGTCCAACTAATCATCCTTCAATTGCTATACTTTGTTGTCCCAGAATTTCCATCACTTGATTACTTTATCCAAACCTTAACTTTGTTCATCTCGCGGTGCCTTGAAACAGTTTTCCCCAACAGACCATTCTCAATTAACCATTTCTCAACTCACTTTCGCCTCAAGGTGCCCGCGGGGGTTTTCACCAATTAGACTCCTTCATTTATTTTTATTTTTCTCTCAGCTCCCGTCGCCTTATGGTGTCTATGAAGTTTTTCACCAATAAGACTCTCTCATTTTTACTTTGTTCTTCTTGATTGAACCAGAGTATTGCCCCTGCCATTAATTACTTCTACCTGCTCAACTTGGCATTTCTCAAAAATTGATCAGAAGGACTTTCTTTGGACCGTATTGTAGGATTTTGGGTGGGTTAGGAAAGAGGGGTATATAAGGCTCAGAAATAATTTAAATGGGTTCAAATTACAACTTTCGGAATCCGATCTTTTGCAACAATCACAATGTTTGCCCCAGTTTCTTGCTTGGGAACTTTTGGATTTTTATTTGGTATGAATGAACCTCGGAGAGGCTGCCTACGTACCCTTTCGGGATCAAATCAAACGTAGTTTACGTCATAGAAACTACGTTGTTGTGATTTTCTTTCTCTTCTTTTCTTTTTTTCCTTTCTTTTTCCTTTCTTTTCTTTTCTTTATTTTCTTATTTTCACTCTTCATTTTTCTTTTTCGTTTCTTTCTTTCTTTTCTTTTCATCATTCTTTCTTTCTTCTTTTCACTATTCATTTTTCTTTTGTCTTTTCTTTCTTTCTTTTCACGTTTCCTTTCTTTTCTTCTGTTTTTTTTTTTCATTTTCTTTTCTTCCGCACACACGTTTCTGAATTACACCATTGAATCTGAAAGGGGGTTATGAAAGAAAATAGGTAAGGCTCAAATGGGATGACAATGGATAAAAGTATTTGGATAGCAGAAGAAAACCCTTCATCATTTCAATTTTTAAAATATGCCCAATACAAAAAAAGTACAATCAAAACACAAAAATCATACAGAGCACCTCTTGTCCACATCGGAGTTGATGGCCATTTCTATACATTTTCCTTCCACATCTGTTAGATATTATGTACCACTAGACAACACTCTGGTTACAATAAATGGCCCCAGCTAGTTTGGGGCAAATTTTTCTTTTGTTTCAGCCTGATGAGGCAAGATACGTCTCAGCACTAACTGTCCGACTTCAAACTTCCTCGGATACACTTTCCTGTTGCACACTATTGCTATTTTTTTGTTGGTGCAATTGGCCATGACGCACTGATACTAACCTCTTTTCATTAATCAAACTCAAATGTTCAAGGCGGGTGAAACCGTCATCATGTTCCAACTCATTATCACACTTGATTTCTTATATTATCACTTCAGAATAAGATCAGCTTTCAAGACTGGTCCGAGGATTCCTCATGCATGTCATGTTATTGATATCAGCCTAAAAAGAATTGTACAGAGAAGAAAAAAAACTGAAACAGAATTAAGGATGAAGAAAGAAAGACGCATTTCATTGAAGGAATGATAACATGGTTTTAACTCATCTAAACGAACGGAACATAGAAACTGAATTACAAACCCTGAAATAATCTAGGTGAACAAAAGGAAAACAAATCCTACTACCATGACTCCCTCCGAGTTGGAAGAGAAGTGGCTTCCCACTTGTTGACATTAGCATGTGGTCCGATGTACTATATATCTACTTTGCTCGACCCTTGGCCATCTTCAACCACGTTCACCTCAGCAACACCCTCTCAATCCCTTTCTCCAAGTTCCCATCTGCACCAATCAGTGGACCAGACACCTTTGCCAGTAGTTGCTTCCCGATACTTGGCCTGATGAAAGGACCTGGACAAGTGTGGAATTGGTTTGGGAAGAACCCAGACTTTTTTCTTCATCTTTCTAGCATGTCTCACATCCATCGCCGTAGGCTCGAACCTTAGCTCAAAGGTATCTAGATTCTTGGGCAAATAAACTGGCTGAACAATACCTTGCAAATTAGCACACAACCTTTTTCCTGGTACAAACCCATTTTTCAACATTTCCGATGCTACCATGACAGTTGCAGCCGCTATTCTGGGGACTGGGACGATTTTTCCTTCAGGAACCTTTTCTACCGAGACCATGTCGAAAACTTGGTAAACCCACAGCCCACTATCATCATCAGTCTCTATGAAGGGTACAATAGCATCACTTACAACGCTCGTGTTGTCCTCCCCCATGTACTACAATATCTTGTCTATCCCACTTGAATTTGACCATCTGATGTAGTGTAGAAGGCACCGTTTTGGCAGCGTGGATCCATGGTCGCCCTAACAGAAGATTTTAAGATATCGCTACGTCCAATACCTGAAATGTCATGGTGAACTCGACCGGGCCAATGGTTAATTCAAGTATGATATCACCCACTGTGTTAGTTCCACCTCCGTCAAAGCCTCAAACGCAAATGCGGTTCTTGTAGATTCTATCATCATCAATCATTTACTTTTCTGTGTATACAATGGATAGATATTGGCACTAGACCTGTTATCGATCAACACCCGAGTAACTACTGAATCTTCACACTTGATCGTCAAGTAAAGAGCTCTATTATGTTATGTACCCTCCACGGGCAATTCATCGTCAGAAAATGTAATAGCCTTTTTTGTTTTTGTTGGATTTTTACTGGATTTTTATGTTTGATTTTAGATTTTTTGCAGAAACTAAGAACTAAAGCTGAAATTTTGAGCATGATCTCGAAAGCTCTTAGACGAAACAATTTCTTTTAGGACTTGCTTTTTGTGTTTTCTGTTTGTTTTTGGTTTTTTGAATGCTGAATTTCAAAACTAGATCTGAAAACTAAGGAGAGATTTTAGGGGGAATTTTTGAGCTTCCAAAACTTGTTAATTAAGGCAGAATCTACTGCCTTTGATAGGCAAAAAAAGAGAGAACTTTCTAGAATATTTCATTCATTTCCCCCCCCCCCCCAAAACTAGCCTCCTATCCTTCCCCAAATAAAACTTGAAATACCTCCTCACATGTGACCTCCCCCAGAGACTATTCCATCGGTTAAATCTCTCAAATACCCCCAAAGTTTCCTGAAGTTACTAACTATGTACCTTGACTCAACATCTCTAAATAATTGTGGTTAAACTAACCAATTAACAAGTTTCAGCCCAAAATTTACTAACTACTGATTTTCATATTACCAACTAATGTATGTTAACCATGCGCTAATTAATAACAACAATCACTATGGAACTAGAATGATCACATCATTGGCCGACTAAACTAATCAAAATCTAAAACCTGGAACACTAATTTACGAATTTCTTAACTGGAATCAAATCTCACTTTGACAAAAATCAGAATCAAAATAACATCAAACAAAATCAAGATGAATCCTAAGAAATTTAACTTATGAAAGCAATTAATCGAAAGATGGCAAAAAATAAGATTCGAGTGCAAACTATCAGCAATAACAACTCAACAGATTGGCAAACTATTTAGCTAGATTTGTCAATGAAACATGGCTGAGAAAAATAGAAGTAAGGAACAGACGGGGCCGAGGTATTAGAAAAGGTGAAATTAACATTCCGAGTGAAAGAAAATACCGTCTCTGAAAACAAAGAGTCGAACTCGAAAGCACTCCGAACAGCCAAAGGGAACTTGACCGGACCTCAACGAATCCGAAATGGATCGAAAACTCACATTAATCAACGACTTTCGATAAAGGTTGAGATTATTCGGGGAGTTTGGTTGAGATTTTGAGGGAATCATTGGTGGATATGGAACGGGGAGGTGAAGGAGCAGGCATGATGTAAATTTTAATGCCATTGGACGCCGGCTCTAGCCGTAAGGGGATTTTCGGCGGCGAAATTGGCGAGGTTGCAGAGGTACGAGGAAGGAGCAACTTGTCTCTAGGTTTATTAGGACTTTAGGACATTCAAATTTAATTGCCCCAATTGAATAATGGATGTTGGATCGGAGAGGATGAAGGGACAAAATTTATTGGTCTTGAAACGATGTCGTTTTGGGCCTCCTAACGATGAACCGGGTCATTGCTAAATTGGGCCTGGGCGTGGTGCTATGGATATGACCATTGATGGCTTGGGCCGTCGGAATTGAATAGGAAATGGTCCAACCGTGGGTCTTTTAACAAGGCAACCTTTTCCTTTTATTTTATCTCTTTTTTCTTTTTCCTTTTGTATTTACTATTATTATTATGTTTTTTGAATTTGTTAAAATGCAAGAAATAAAAACCAAGACCTAATTTATTTCCCAAAACTAAATTAGTTAATTCCTAAAATTGATTAAGATCTATTTTGTGACAAATATAACAAGTAACAATTTAAAATACAAAAGTGGATTATTTTTGTTATTTTCTTTATATTTATTCTAAAAAAAAACTACCCCTAATTAATCCTAAAATATGAAGTTAAATTTAAATGCAATTGGCAAATGGAGTTTTTTAAATTTTTCATATGAAATAAAATGCACAAATAAAATGCAAACTATTAACAGAAAATGACACAAAATTCACCAAATTGTAAAAATAAAGAAAAAACCATTTTGTTTGAATCTTTGGGAATAATTCATGTATAGGAAAAAAATCACGCGCTCACAAAGACAAAAGAACTTCAACTTATTTAGTGCTGAAATTTTTATAAATAAACTAAATAACTTTAGCATCACAAAACTTCAGCTACTAGTAGGGGTGTACATAGGTCGGGTTATTTCAAATTGTACAATTATCAAGTCAAACGAATTGTGTCAGGTTATTAAATTTCAAATCCAAACCAAACCAATAAAACTCAAATTTTTCGCTCTCGATTTTTTTTGGGTTTCCTCAAATATTCAGTTTTTTCAGATTATTTCCCGGTAAAATCTTCGTAGAACAAAACATATAAATTATGCTTAAAATATTTTTCTAATCCTAGTAAGACAAGACTATATAAAATATTTTCCAAAAAAATAATATAAAATATGAGATGTGTCATGGCATTATCCTATAATATTCAACAATAACGACAATAAAATTATGTAATATAAATATTACTAATTAAAAAGGCATAATAAAATAAACATAATCTCAAAGTACTAAGTCATGCTAAATTAAGTAGACTAATAAAGGAGTATTAATTACATGACTAAACACTAAAGAAAAAATAAAAATGCGTTATGTATTTTTATCAAAATTATTGCAAAACAAAAAATAGATATTCAATACATTCTCGTTCGTAGTATTGGACTGAATATCTTTTGTTAACATTAATATTGATTTGATTTTGGTTTGGAATTTTATTAATTTTATTTAATTTACTAATATTAATGGCTACAAAACTTATTGGAACATTCAAAAGTTCTAAGTCCAACCTTGAAATATTATCTTAAAAGATAAAATTATAAAAATTTTAAGAAATATTTATAAATTACTGTCACGACCCCAGTTCGCCCTCCGTGAACATGTCATGACGGCACCTAGTCTCTACGACTAGGTAAGCCTAACAATGTGGAATATAAACAAATTTGCGGAAGTTAATAATCAAACTGAACTGGTGAAATAAATCAGTGTTCAAGGTGCCGCCTGGCACATACATTAACAACTCTCATAGCTAATCAAGTTCCCAAAACTCGGAATCTCACAAATCACAAGCTAAGGGATACATAAGAAGCTATGACTCAAGAATATCTATACAAGGAGAAATACTGGAAGAACTATACTTATTATAGAAAGCTGGAAAGGGACTCCTCGGTCTGTATACACAGCAGATATACCTCGAAGTCTCTACCGATATGCCACCTTCCAAGGCTGACAAAACTGAATGGCGGTACCTGTATCTGCCCAACAAAAGTGTGCAGAAGAGTAGCATGAGCACACCACAGGGTGCCCAGTAAGTATCAAGACTAACCTTGGTGGAGTAGTGACGAGGAACAGTCAAGACACCTACCGGTCAATAAACAGTATAATCATAGGATTAATGGAAACGATATATAATTATGTAAAGACTGCATGAATGATAAAAAATGCTACGATTCAAAAGACGAAAAAAGACAACTAGTAACAATGAGAAAATAACAAGTGATGATACAAATGACGACAGAATCCAAATCGAATCCTAAGGTCACAACACAACACGGGCAACAAGTCATGAACTCATTATTCTGCATTGATGCTTACATAAGGTCTTTTCAACTCCTACCACAATTTTACCAAAAATCTCGGACTAACCACAATTCATAAAAGCTGAGCATCTGAAGTCTACCACTGGGTATCTTGTGCCTTATCAATCTCACGGTCATGCTGACAACTAAATAGTCAAGTAAGGCCACTCTCACATATTTAATGGGTAAAAGAAGGCGTATCTCCATCCCCAGCCAAATCAGGAAGAATGCATCTCTAATAGGAGTGCCCAACTACGTGTATGCTTGTGCAAGTGTATTTAACAAGAATTCTACCAACTAGTAAGTATAAGAAATGGAACGACCAGAACCCAAATTATTTGCATCCGGATAGAACCAATGAAAATATCAGTTCAGAACACAATGAGTCTAACGGGGGTCTCCCAAGATATCGTCCTGTAGTTTCAAACATAGATATGTGTGCTAGGGATCTCTTGGTATCCGGAGGATCTCTTGATATCCTCATTAGATGTACTAGGGATCTCTTGGTATCCCGAGGACCTCCTGGTATCCTCAATATATATACTAGGGATCTCTTGGTGTCCCAAGAATCTCTTGGTATCCTTAATAGATGTACTGGGGATCTCTTGGTATCCCGAGGATCTCTTGGTATCCTCAATATATATGCGATGGGGATCACCTGGTATCCCACATTACAACACAATCAACATAGATGTACATCCCAAACAATAGAATAGCTATATCCCGACAAGGGAGTCGACACTGGAAGACAATAACATCCCGGTAAGGGAGTCAACAACAGAAACAATAGCGTCCCGGCAAGGGAATCAAAAACATAAAACAATAACGTCTCGGCAAGGGAATCAACAATAAAAACAATAACGTTTTGCCAAGAGAATCAACAATACTTAATAAGGTCACGGAACTCCAAGGAAAAACACAATAACCTCAATGACATAACAAGACATAATAAGTGTGTAATAGCTACACCGATACCACAACAGTTGGACATGTAATATATTTGCACGAAGTCACAGATGAACTTACAATCAAGGAGTATCCAAACAGTAAGGAAGTTGATATGGATCAAATAATTACAAATTAAGGAAATATAAACTAATCATAAGATATCTATCTTCTTTCCAATTAAGACCGATTAATTACATGAGATATAACATTTATGATTTCCAATTAAAGGTGAGCGGTTAGGACAGATAATATGACTATAGAAGGGTAATTGTCTTCAGTTAAACACGTAAAAGTCAATTAAATAGCAAGAATAAATCAAGAAGGGCAAACAAATACCAAGTCCGACATGTAGAGGTGAAACTAATAATAGGGAACTCAATCATATCAATATCATCTTCACACTCGGGAATTTCAAGGGTCTAAGAGCCTAAAAGGAAAAATTTACCATAAATAAATTCGGGCACACACTCGTCACCTCGCGTACACGAAATACAATTAACAGAGAAGACTCAAATCCAAAGTGGAAGTCCCCCACAAAAAGTTAAACAAGATACTTACCCCAAACCGACTAAAATCAACTAGCAACCGCGTTCTTGCCACGAGTACTTGACTCCAAATGGCCCAAATCTATTTTATTAAATCACACATTATGAATAACATCTAAAGCGACTGATTCAACAATTTAATTCAAAGCTAAAGTGCGAAATTAGAAAAAAATACCAAAACGCCCCTACGGACAACGTCCCGAAATCGAATAAGTTTTTACATTTTCAGAAACCTCTTACTCTCACGAGTCTAACCATATAAAAATATCCCAAATCGGAGGTCAAATGCCCACTAAAAATACAATAATTAAGTCTAAGATGTTTCATCCAATTTTCCCCAATTTTGATCTTGAATTCGAATTTTTATGGTGGATTTAACTAGATATTGATAGAAAACAACTAAATGAGGTTAATGAAACATTACCCATAAATCTTCACTTCAAAATCCACCCAAAATTGCCTTTTCCCGAGCTCCCAATTGATTTTCCAACTTTTGAAATAAACCCTCAAATTATACTATTTCATACCACTGATTTCCGCTTTTGCGGTCCAGGGATCGCTTCTCGGTCCCGCTTTTGCGGAAAACCAACCGCTTATGCGGTTTCTTTAAGCTCCCCAATTTCCTCTTGCGGTTATTTCATCGCAAGAGCAAGTTGGCTTCTGCGGAAGTCCCTTCGCTCCTGCGACTCCTGCCCAAAGGACCTCCATTGCTTCTGAGGCTGCCAAGCTGCTTTTGCGGCTCCGCTTCTGTGGTTCCCAAGCCGCAGAAGCGAAAATACTAGTAGCGTTGCTGCAATTTTCCTCCTAACTTTACACTTTTGCCCGTTGAGCATCCGAAATACATCCTCGGCCCCACCGAGACCTCAACCAATCACACACACAAGTCATATAACCTAACACGGACTCGCTCAAAGTTCCAAATCATATAACACAACATCAAAACGACGAATCAACCAAAATTCAAGTTTATGAACTTCTAAATCTTCAAATATCGAAACCCATGCTGAAAACTATCAATTCAACTCGAAATGATGCCAAATTTTACAGATAAGTCCAAAATAACATAACAGAGCTATTCCAACTCTCGGAATTGCATTCCGATGCTGATATGCCAAAAGTCAACTATGGGTCAAACTTCTTTATTTTCCAACTTCAACTTTCGCCGAAATGCCTCAATTTACTCTACGGACCTCCAAATATGAATCCGAACGCGAGCCTAAGTCCAAAATCACCATACGAAGCTGTTGAGATCATCCACGACTCATTCCTGAGTCATTTACCCCAAAGTCCAATTCCAATCGACTTTTCACCGTTCTAACTTCCAAAATAAGGTTTCTCTCTAAATTTGACTCTAAATCATCCGAAAGCCGAATTCCACCATGCACGCTAGTCGATACTCATATTACGAAGCGGTTCCAGATCTTATGCCGCTTACCGGAGCTTAATTTATCAAAATGACCGGTCGGGTCGTTACATCCTCCCTCTCTTAAAACCAACGTTCGTCCTCGAACGTGCTAAGATTCACCTCAAAGTCCTCAAGTCACTGAGTGCGCATTTCTAACATACTCCTACGCATGATCCCATTTCACCCCAATCCATTTAGGCATGAGGACACCATCTCAACTGAAATTTCGCCTCTCTAGCAGTACCAATAAGCCTTCAATCCAAAAATTTTCACCTTCCATTCGTTTCCCAAAGACCGGATTCTAAATCCATATCCCGTATCGGTCTCAACCTGCTAATTCAATACAAGCCAACACACACAGGGTACAGTCACACAACATGACACACCACACATAGGCCCACAATAATATTTTTGATAGCAATGCTTGCCTAAGATCAAATATGTTTCGTCCATAAACCTCATATTCAATAGGAACTCTTTTCAAACCTCCACAACACTGGCGATGATACAATAACCACAAAAAACCACATGAAAAAACACCCAATTAACCAAATCTCAGCCAACACCAACGGGTACACACCCTACAAACTAAATGTCAAGAAGCATAGAACGAAAATGAATGAATATAGGAAAGGAAAACACATATGGAAACTAACAAACAAATTAAACTAGCATCAATTCTTCTAAAACACAAATCTACAAGACATCTAACAAGAAAGAATGGAAGCATATATAAATGACTCACAAGGATCTTATACGGATACAACTCACGCCATAGTACACTGCCTGGTCTTAACATATCAAATCACCTGAAAATCACGAGGGTCCCTCCCTCAACACTGGATCAAAAGTAGGGTACACATCAACCCATTTAGAGAGTCTCGCTAGATCAATTCTGTCTACAAATCACAACACATAGATATATGTGCTAGGGATTTCTTGGTATCTGGAGGATCTCTTGATATCCTCAACAGATATACTAGGGATCTCTTGGTATCTCGATGACCTCCAGATATATATACTAGGGATCTCTTGGTATCCCGGGGATCTCTTGATATCCTCAATAGATGTACTGGGGATCTCTTGGTATTCTCAATATATGTGATGGGAATCTCCTGATATCCTGCACTACAACACAATCAACATAGATGTACAACCCAAATAATAGAATAGCAATATCCTGGCAAGGGAGTCGACAATGGAAGACAACAACATCCAGGCAAGGGAGTCAACAACAGAAACAATAACGTCCTGGTAAGGGAATCAACAACAGAAAACAATAACGTCCCGGCAAGGGAATCAACAATAGAAACAATAACATTCTGGCAAGGGAATCAACAATACCTAATAAGGTCACGGAACACCAAGGAAAAACACAATAACCTCAACGACATAACAAGACATAATAAGTGCGTAATAGCTACAGTGATACCACAACAGTTGGACATGTAATATATTTGCACGAAGTCACAGATGAACTTACAATCAAGGAGTATCCAAACAGTAAGGAAGTTAACATGGATGAAATAATTACAATTTAAGGAAATATCAACTAATCATAAGATATCTATCTTCTTTCAAATTAAAACCGATTAATTACATGAGATGTAACATTTATGATTTCCAATTAATGGCGTGTAGTTAGGACGGATAATATGACTATAGAAGGGTAATTGTCTTCAGTTAAGCACATAAAAGTCAATTAAATAGCAAGAACAAATCAAGAAGGGCAAACAAATACCAAGTCCGACATGTAGAGGTGAAACTAATAATAGGGAACTCAATCATATCAATATCATCTTCACACTCGGGAATTTCAAGGGTCTAAGAGCCTAAAAGGAAAAATTTACCATAAATAAATCCGAGCACACACTCGTCACCTCGCGTACACGGAATACAATCGACAGAGAAGACTCAAATCCTAAAAGGAAGTCCCTCACACAAGTTAGGCAAGATACTTACCCCAAATCGGCTAGAATCAACTAGCAACCACGTTCTTGCCGCGGGTACTCGACTCCGAATGGCCAAAATCTATTCAATTAAATTACACACTGTAAATAACATCTCATGCGACTGATTCTACAATTTAATTCAAAGCTACAACACGAAATTAGGTAAAATGACCAAAATGCCTCTCAGGCCAACGTCTCGGAATGGATTAATTTTTACATTTTCAGAACCCTCGTACTCTCACGAGTATAACCACATAAAAATCTCTCAAATCAGAGGTCAAATGCCCACTCAAAATACAATAATTAAGTCTAAAAAGTTTCATCAATTTTTTCTCAATTTTGATCTTAAATTCGAATTTTAATGATTGATTTAACTAGATACTAATAGAAAACAACTAAATGAAACAATACCTACTGATTTTCTCTTAAAAATCCACCCAAAATCGCCTTCTCCTGAGTTACCAATTGATTTTACAACTTTTGAAATAAACCCTCGGATTATACTATTTCATACAAGTGATTTCTACTTTTGCGGTCACGTTTTTGCGGAAAACCAATTGCTTATGCGGTTTCTTTAAGCTCCCCAATTTCCTCTTCTGCGGTTATTTCATCGCAAGAGTGAGTCGGCTTCTGCGGAAGTCCCTTCGCTCATGCGGCTCCTGCCCAAAGATCTTCCACCGCTTATGCGGCTGCCATGCCGCTTTTGCGGCTCCACTTCTACGGTTCCCAAGCCGAAGAAGCGAAAATACCAGTAGCCCTGCTGCAATTTTCCTCCTAACTCCAAACTTTGCCTGTTGAGCATCCGAAACACCTGAGGCACCTCTGAGTCCTCAACCAATCACACATACAAGTCATATAACCTAACACGGATTCGCTCGAAGTTCCAAATCATATAACACAACATCGAAACGACGAATCAACCAAAAATCAAGTTTATGAACTTCTAAATCTTCAAATATCGAAACTCATGCCGACCTCTCAATTCAACTCAAAATGATGCCAAATTTTACATACAAGTCTAAAATAACATAACGGAGCTATTTCAACTCTCGGAATCGCATTCCGACCCCGTTGCAAAAGTCAACTGCGGGTCAAACTTCTTCATTTTCCAACTTTAACTTTTGCCGAAATGCCTCAATTTACTCTACGGACTTCCAAATCTGAATCCGGACGCACGCCTAAGTCCAAAATCTCTATACGAAGCTGTTGAGATCATCCACAACTCATTTCGGGGTCGTTTACCCAAAAATCCAATTCCGGTCGACTTTTCACCGTTCTAACTTCCAAAACAACGCTTCTTCTCTAAATTCTACTCTAAATCATCAGAAAGCCGAATTCCGCCATGCACGCTAGTCGATACTCATATTACGAAGCTATTCCAGACCTTATGCCGCTGACCGGAGCTTAATTTCTCAAAACGACTAGTCGGGTCGTTACAATTACAGTATATTTATTTAATAAATATATCTAAAATTTATATATGTAATGTCGGGTTGGCTTGGTTTTGGTTTTGACTTTCTTTAGCTCAAACCAAACTGAACTAATTGTGGTCGTTTTTTTTTCACTACCAAACCATAGTCAGATTTTTTTTCTCGGTTTGACTCGGATTATCAGGTTGGTGAAGTTTGCCGGTTTCTTTTGTACACCCGTAGCTGCTAGAATGCTTATGTTCAACAATTACAAATAAAAACTTTAGTAAATAGAGAACAAAACTTCAGCACTAGAATGCTTAAGTTCAACAAAACTTCGGCACACTTGGCTCAGTAATTTTTGCTACTTCAATCTCGTCTACTAGAATGCTGAAGTTTGCGTGATTGCCTTTACTACTTCAGTTCCGCATGTTGAAATTACGCGAAAAAGTGAATACGCTTTTATTTTATTTTGTAAAATAAATATATATTAAAACGTGACAAAAAAACGGATATAGATACAAATGCACCGAGTTAATGGCAAAAATCAAAAGGACGGCTCATGTATGATTAAGACCTTGAGCAAGTTTTATTTTTTTTCTTTTTGCCGGAAATCCAGACTTTATCAATGTAGACAACTTGTTACACACAAAAATATATTCAAAAATCAAAATCACGTGTGAACAAGTGAAAGATCCATGCATCATTATGGATTTAAATCATACGAAAATAGAAAAAAGAAAAGGTCTAATCTCTCTTTTTATTTAAAGTTGTGGTCAATTCTTAGACTCCACATTTTGATTGTTTGATTGACTTCACATTGGTCTCGCTATTGCTTTCCGACCTGACACACATGTACTGATGGAAGAAATTTAAAAATAATCAGATTTATAGGTGTTCATTCAATAGTCATAATTTAAAATTAATCAAAATTTAGTTACTTTTTATATAAAGATAAATTTGTACGAAATATTGTTTAAAATACGGAAAAATACTTCAGCATAATATATTGGAGTTTCAGTATAATATACCGGTCCAACATAATATACTAGATTTTGGAGCATCGTTGCTTCAGTCTTCAGTATATTATAATGGAGCCAACAAAGTATACTGGTCCATCGTAATGTGTTGAGAGTTCATATATAAGTGCATCATACTACAATATATTATGCTTGACTGGTCTCTGTTGCAGTAAAATAGTGGTTATTTTTCAATAACTTAGCAAACACTCACTATTTTTAAATGGCCAGTCCGAAAATTGGTTATATCGTGCTATTTTAACTGGACTGATTGCCTACATATAGTGAATAACGATATATACATACGTGCCAACAATGAAATTCAATTAAATACGCTCTTTGAATATTTTGAATGATGTACTAATTCTTAGCAAAATCAAAATTCCACTATATTTCCTATTGTTGGCTTGTCCAATTTTCACGTTCAAAATTAGAGAAACTTAAGATACATAGATTTGATCGTTGGTATTGGCAGAAGTAACTTTTTTCACTCATCGAAGCTCTTCCACCTCAAGAAAAAGACCCCAAAAAAAAGCAAGGAATTTAAAATAAAAATTAATTGAGTGATAACTCACCTATAGAATTATAATTTGCATTCAGTAAGTAATTGTCACCATCTTTCCCTTCACCTTATACCAAGGCCTATCTCACTGAGAGAACAATAAAAAT
Source organism: Nicotiana benthamiana (assembly GCA_034376525.1). Classification (NCBI taxonomy): domain Eukaryota; kingdom Viridiplantae; phylum Streptophyta; class Magnoliopsida; order Solanales; family Solanaceae; genus Nicotiana; species Nicotiana benthamiana. Next base: position 103,918,391 of record CM067335.1, on the reverse strand, counting down.
ATATTCAGCATAGTTTCACAAATGGAGTCTGAGTAAAGTAAGCAGATTTTATCTCTACTTGGAGAGGTAAGCCCCTCGGCTCAAATGGCAGTCCGGTGCGTAAGGCATCCCACGTTCACGAACTTTACCAGGAAAGGGCCGGACTCCAGAGAATGTGATATAGACAATATATTCTAATGCAAACATTAGTATATGGCTGCTTCTAAAATTCGAATTCGTAATCTATAAGTCACACGAAAATAACTTTAATTTACCGTTGCTCCAAAGATACCTTACGTATCAGTAAGACAAAAAAATAAAAGCAAAAGAAAAAAGTTAAAAAGGCAGAAGATGCATGGAATATCATATGAAGTTAGAAGGAGAGTTCCCCATTTTTCTTTCCCAAAAATGTAATCCGTGATGTCAAAGTTCCAACAGCTGGTGCTAAAAAATTCCAGACTTGAGTGGACATCAAGGAACAATCCAAAGGCTGAAATAAGAAAAGGTTTTAAAAAGGAGAAACGCATGGTTACCTTTTTCTTTTTTTTGATGGCCATTACCAAATATAAATAAAATAACAAAAGACATCATTAATTAATTATTAGGTTATATTATGGCCACTACTTGAAAAGATCATTTTCTGGATTACTAAAGTGGCTTATTCAGCCAAAATGAGCTAACTAGAACTGCTGAATTGAATTAGTATACTCTTTTTTTAAAAAATAAAAACCTTAGTTCTTGGAATTATGCTCATATTCGTCCTCTAACTAAATCAGAATCAAAAGAAATTAAAGCTGCAATAAAACAGTGAGATTATTTAGAAAATTCACTGTGTTTAATGCATATGAGTGTATTGTCACTGGCATGAAAATTGAATCTTTTGACATAATTAAGACACTTTTCTTATATGCAATTTAAAAGTTAACCATTGCTTTTCTCTCCATTATGGCAATTTGAGAAGATGCCAGTTTTTCAATATAGACGCAACAAAAGTTTGGTAGTGACAACAGAATAAAAGATGATGAAAATGATCCTGATATTTTTTTTTTGTGGGGGGAGGGATGTATGTCCTTAAATAAGGAACTGGGGATGTGTGTTGAATTAATCGATGAGCACCAGCTCAATGTTCGTGTGTGGGATTGAGAGCAATAGAAGAGAAGATGAAGAACAGAAGGAATGAGCTCACATCGAATTGCAGATGAGATAATCCTTTTTTCTTGCATGTACACTGTTTAATACAGATATGTATACAACTGTATAAACTAACTAACTATGGTTAACCATAACTACCAACTAACTATAGTTAAGTTAACAACAAACTAATTAGAGTTAAGCTAACTAAGTACCATGTGTACTAGCACTATCTTCTACACCCCCCCCCCCCCCCTCAAGCTAGGAGAAATGAAGATGTTCTTCATTCCTAGCTTGGAAAGCAAGTGATGGTGTTGTAGACGAGAAAGACCCTTAGTAAGAACATCAGCAGGCTGTTCAGTTGAGGCGAGATACGAAGTCTTAACCAAACCTTGTTGAATCTTCTCGCGAATGAAGTGACAGTCGATGTCAATATGCTTCGTCCGTTCGTGAAAAATATGATTAGCAGCAATGTGGATAGCATATTTGCTGTCACAACGAAGAGGCACAGGTAGACGAAGCTCAACATTAAGTTCTTTGAATAGGCCAATGAGCCAAGTGATCTCAGCAACTGTGGAGGCCATACTCATGTACTTTGCTTCAGCAGAGCTTCGTGAAATGGTAGACTGCTTCTTCGACTTCCAGGATATGAGAGAATCACCATACATAATAAGGTAGCCAGTTACCTTGGGAGCATGCATGAATTGGCTAAGAGTTTGTACTGCAAAAGAAATGTCAGGACGACTGATGGTCAGATAGATTAGTCGACCAATCAGTCGTTAATACACATTGGGATCAACAAGCAACTGGTCATCAGATCCTCCAACACGTTGATCAAAAACAAAAGAAGTGAGTTTAAGATTAGGCTCCAATGGAGTAGCTAAAGGCTTAGAACCAGATAACCCCTAATCAGAAAGGAGTTCTAAAGCATATTTTCGCTGGTGCATCAAAATACCCTCCTTACTTCTAGCAAACTCCAAATCAAGGAAGTATTGAAGCTCACCAAGGTCCTTAATATTAAAATTGTGCTGCAAAATGTCCTTAGTTCCTGAATGAGATCAGGATCATTTCTTGTGATTAAGAGTCATCCACATAGATTAATACCACAACCATTTTGTCCAGCACCTTCTTAGCGAGTAAAGAGTAATCTAGATGACTTTGAGCAAAACCAGAAGACACCAATGCAGTGGTTAATTTGATGTTCCACTAACGAGAGGCTTGCTTAAGTCCATAGAGAGACTTGAGCAACCTACAAACATAGTGATACCCATGTGACTGTGTGAACCCAGTGGGTAACTGCATGTAAACTTCTTCACTTAAATCACCTTGCAAGAATGCATTAAACACATCCATCTGATAAATTTGCCATTTGTGAGCCGCTGCTAGAGACATAACTGCTCTTACTGTGACCTTTTTCACCACAGGAGAAAAAGTCTCCTGATAGTCAATTCCCTCCTTTTGACTATAACCTTTTGCAACTAATCGTACTTTAAATCTTTCAATATCACCTGAAACTTTATATTTTATCTTAAACACCCACTTACATCCAATGGCTTTCTTCCCAGGAGGAAGAGGCATGACTGATGAAGTATGATTATCCTCCAATGCTTGAATCTCTGCTTTCATAGACTCCACCCATCTTCGGTCCTTAGCAGCTTCAAAATAGGTTCTTGGTTCCACCTCAGTAAACAACTTGGCAACCAGACTTTGATAAGTAGGTGCAAGAGCTGTGTAATACAACACATCAGAGATAGGGTACGAACAAGTATTGGCAGTTTTCTTTCCTTTATCTGATTGGACATAATCTTGCAGCCAAATTGGAGCCTTGCTAACTCTGCTTGATTTCCTCAATGGCTCTGAAAGAGTTACTGTAGGTTGAGAGGAGGAAGGAATCTCACATGTAACAGAGATTGCAGGAACAGGGTCAAACTTTAATGCAGGTAATGTGGGAGCAGTGATGATATTTGATGATGCAACAGGAGATTCTGATGCAGCAGGAGAAGTTGGTGCTGAAGCTGTAGGAATTTGAGACTCGACTGAAACACAATGTCTCAGCTCTTCATAAGAAGGAAAACTAGAATAATGCTGGAAACCAACTGGTTGTTCAGTAACCATGTGTTATTGAAAAGGAAAGACTCCTTCATTGAAAACCACATCTCTGGTAACGAAAATAGACTTGTTGTCCAAGTCATATAACTTGTATCCCCTATGAGTGGAAGCATAACCTAGCAACACTGATTTGATTGATCTAGACTCAAATTATCTCTTCTAACCAAGTTAGTAGCATAACACAAACTACCAATAACTCTCATGTGTGACGAATTTGGTGATTTGTTGTATAGTAACTCAAAAGGAGATTTGTTCCCCAGTGTTGATGATGCAACTCTATTGATCACACAGACTGCTGATTCTACACAGTCTCCCCAGAATCTAAGAGGTAGATGTCCTTGAAATCTAATGGCTCGAGCAGTTTCAAGGATGTGTTTATGTCTCCTTTCTACCACCCAATTTTGTTGTGGGGTATATGGACATGAACTCTGATGCAAAATACCATACTGTTTGAATAGTGTGCTGCAGTTGCTGTTAATGAACTCTGAGCCATTGTTTGATCTAAACAAATATATCTTCTTTTTAAACTGATTTAACACCATCACTATAAAGACTTTCAATATAGTAATCACATCAGATTTAAGTTGCAACAAGAAAACCCAAGTCCATCTAGAGTAGTCACCAACTAATATAAAAAAATATCTCATTCCATTGTAAGTAGGTACCTTGTATGGTCCCCAAACATCCATATGAACCAAGTGAAAAGAGTCACTTGTCTTAGAACTACTAACTGGAAAAGGAATTTTTGTTTGTCTAGCTAGAGGACAAATGTCACAATGACTTATTGCAAAACTAGAATTATTTCTAAAAACATTGATCTTCCTGAGTACTGCCATAGGTACATGCCCTAACCTCTTGTGCCAAATGCCTGCATTCAACTCTCCAGAGACTGCCATTGCTTTTATTTCTCCAGTAAACTGTTTCCCTTTCCTTGAGCTGAGTACATATACGCCATCCTCTTCCTTACCAGTCTCCTTCACTTCCAGTGAAGAGATCCTGAAACACAAAGAAGTTGGGAAAAAACATAGCACAATAGTTCAAAGCCTTTGTTAGTTTGGACACAGGGAGAAGATTAAACTTGAAATCTGGTACACAAAGCACATCCTCAATCAAGTAACCTATTGCTAAGTGACAATCCCCCATTTGAGTGATACTTGCTTATTCTCCATTGCTGAACTTTCCCAGAATTTCCAACTGACATACCATTTTTCAGTGCATATTCATCATTAACCATATGATTTGTTGCCACTGTATCCACTATCCACTTTAATACACTCAAATTATCAGACAAGATCTTATCTGCCATGTTTGCACTAGCCTCAGACACTTGAGACTTATTCAGCAGTGTCAAAATTTGATTGTATTGTTCTGCAGTGAAGAATGGAGCTAAAACTTGTCCATTTCCCTTTTGTTGTTCAGTGTTAACTACATGATGGCTTTGTGTAATATTTTGTTGTTACTGACTGAGAACAAGGTCAGCTGGATGATTGCCTCCTATGACTGCATTTGTTTTCTTCTTCCCTCAGCAGTTCTCAGTTCTCCTTAAGGTGACCTTTTATCTTACAAAATTCACAGTGCATGAGCTTGTAACAATTCTCCCTGTTATGTCCTTTCATGTTGCAAAAGTCACAAAACATGGGAAAATTCCTTCTAGATTTCTGAGTTCCTCTCATGTTAGCGGTAAAAAGTGTAGTGGGATCAATGTGTTCTCCTAATCCATAACCACCACAACCAGATACCAATTTTTGGCTTTCATCTTGAGCAATTAAAGAAAATGCTTGATTTACAGATGATGTTGGGGACATCATTAGAATTTGACTACGAGCTTGACTATAACCATCATTTAAGCCCATTAGAAATTGCATTAACCTTTGATTTGTCAGGTGAGTAACAAAATCCTTAGATTTATCACAGCAGGAAGGTACATGCATGATAGAATCAGTTTCGTCCCACAAATCTTTCAATTTCGAGTAATAAACAGAGACATGCAACACTCCTTGATTCAATGTAGCAACTTCCTTATGAAGATGATAAATTCTAGTGAGATTTACTCTATCAAATTTCTCATTTGTTGGGATTTTGCTTAAAAATGAGAATATTCATTGTCCCACATTGGAAAAATGTTGACGAGTAGCTTGGAGGCTTGCCTATATAAGGGTCTTAAGTTATGTTTTCAAATGTACCAAACCAAATTTATTTCTAACACTTTTTGTTAGCAGAGTGTACTAAGGTTTATGTGATTGTAAGAATTTTTCACATAGTGGTCGGTTGTTGTCTTTTGACAACGGTTGTGGTTTTTTCCCTGTTTTGGGTTTCCACGTTAAATTCTTGTGTTGTTATATTTCTCAATTTTTCTCGTTACAAAAGGGGCGGAGATCTCGGGGTTTACGGGAAAGGGTCAATTTCTTATTTTTTTCCCAACTAGTGGTATCAGAGCGAGGTCACCTAGCTTGAGGGAGGAATCTTAGTATGATCTGGGGTCGCAGCTTTGGCTGATCTTCTACATCAGAAAAGATTTTCTGGTTCAAGAAGCTTGTAGGAGCGGAAGTTGGTGCAATTGGAGTATCGAGGCTTGTGGTGAATTCTGGCGGTTAGAATCAAGTGTGGAGGTACATGTCTAGGTAAGCTCTGGCTAGGAAAGACTTGGTAATTAAGTGGTCACGCCAGACCTACCTCTCTTTCCTGGGAACTTACCTAGTGTGCTGTTCACGAGCTACAGACGAGGTTCTAAGCAAGTGTTTTTCATCCACGGATATTGGTCAGCGATACGGTTACAATGGGAAGCATCAAGTTTGATATTGAGAAATTTGATGGAAGAATCAATTTTGGCTTGTGGCAAGTTCAAGTCAGGGATATAGTGATTCAATCAGGTCTACACAAGGCCCTGAAGGGAAAACCAGAAGCAGGTTCTAGCGATGATTCATCAAGCAAGAGAGATGAAGAATGGGATGATTTGGATTTGAGAGCTGCAAGTGCGATACTTATCATTGGCAAAGAATGTCCTTGCAAATGTGCATGGAATTGCGACGGCCAAGGAGCTATGGGAAAAGTTGGAAAAGCTGTATCAAACAAAGGGAGTCTCAAATCGGGTGTCCCTGAAAGAACAATTTCATACATTGCGTATGGCTGAGGGTACTAAAATCTTGGATCATTTGAGTGTTCTCAATGGGATTGTCTCTGAGATTGAAGCTATTGGGGTGAAGATAGATGAGGAGGATCAAGCCTTAAGGCTCATCTGGTCTCTTCCTTCGTCTTTTGCGCACATGAAGCCAATATTTCTCCATGGGAAGGAGCAGGTGGATCTTTCAGAAGTTATCAGCACGCTCATCTCTGAAGAAAGAAGACTCAAAGGAGACGGGAGGGATACGTCTTCTGAAGGTGTGTATATGTGCTACGGGAAACGAAAAGAAAAGAAGAACCCCATGAAGCGGAATATTGTTTGCTGGAAGTGTGGAGAGCCTGGACACATGAAGAAGGATTGTCCAGCAGGTGGAGCAGGTTCGGCTACAGGCTCCAAGTCAAGTGATGCTGTTAATATGGTCTTTGATAGGGATCCATATGACCTTATATGACCCAAAGACATATATATCCTTATGGCATGCCGCTATTTTCCATGGTGAAGGATGTGAGATTAATAGCGGAATTACACACGGGCATTGGTTTGGCAGGAAGCAAGGTGTGTAATGAAACAGTTATGTCGATAGCTGATGGACTTCCAAGGAGAGCCAATAGTGGAGGTTTCACAATAATAATCAGCAAGGTGTTTTTCGACATGAGCCGAAGTGGAAATTCTTAGAATGGTCTAAGTGGCGATACTCTTTATGGTGGAGTATGACATATGTTCAGCAATGTGGAGTATGACGTATAGCTGCTGCTATGATCATTTTTAATCAAGGTGGAGTTTGTCTGGATTTTGCTTAAAAATGAGAATGGCCATTGTCCCACATTGGAAAAATGTTGAAGAGTAGCTTGGAGGCTTGCCTATATAAGGGGGCTTAAGTTATGTTTCCAAATGTACCAAACCAAATGTATTTCTAACACTTTTTGTTAGGAGAATGTACTAAGGTTTATGTGATTGTAAGAATTTTTCACATAGTGGTCGGTTGTTGTCTTTTGACAACGGTTGTGGTTTTTTCCCAGTTTTGGGTTTCCACGTTAAATTCTTGTGTTGTTTTATTTCTCAATTTTTCTCTTTATATAAGAGGCGGAGATCTCGGGGTTTACGGGAAAGGGTCAATTTCTAATTTTTTCCCCAACATCATTTAGGTCATTCCAAACAGAATAAGCATCAGGACAAAAAAGTATACCGCTAAAAAGCTCTTTACTTACATTGCTCGTAATCTACGATTTCACCAAAACATTGCATCGTTCCCATTGTTTCTCCGGATCCTTGCCAATAGTAGCTTGACGAACAGTGCCGTCGATAAATCCTAGCTTATTTTTGCATTCTAGCGCCAACAACATCGCTCGAATCCAAATACTGTAATTCTCCATTCCGATGAGCAAAATACCAGTTTGTACCACCCCCGGCGAGTCCGATGGCTGTAGATACAACGGATGATTGTAATTGATTGTAGTAGTGCTGGGTTCATCAGCAGAATTCACCATAATTGCAAAATTAGGTCTTCAAAAAATGAATTTCAAAAATGAAGAATTTCTCGATTTTCTCTCTGAATCACTGAAAAAATCCCTAAATTCTCTCAATTAGAAGCTCTGATACCATGTTGAATTAATCAATGTGCACCAGCTCAATGTTCGTGTGTGGGATTGAGAGTAATAGAAGAGAAGATGAAGAACAGAAGGAATGAGCTCACATCAAATTGCAGAGGAGATAATCCTTTTTTCTTGCATGTACACTGTTTAATTCATGTATATATACAACTGTATAGACTAACTAACTATGGTTAACCATAACTATCAACTAACTATAGTTAAGTTAACAACAAACTAGTTAGAGTTAAGCTCACTAAATACCATGTGTACTAGCACTATCTTCTACAATGTGATCAGTGGCGAAATCAGGAAATTTAATAAGGGTATTCAAATTTTAAACACCTTTTACCAATGAGCTATGAAATGGTGTTCAAGGTCTGTTTTTAATTAATAACAAGTAATAAAATATCTTATATGTAGTATAATTTTTCGGCGAAGGATGATCAGTTGAGCACCCTTCAACCAAAATAGCTTCACCCCTCGCTGTGATATTTTTGAAAGTTCAAATACATGAGATTTTTTTGGAAGAATGGGGATTGAATTTGATGTAAGTAGCCTATCATAACTGGAAAGGTATTTCTGTTTTATAGTGTGGGGGCAATACTATGTCTTTGCCACAAAAGGCAAAGCAGTAGCAATATATCCTAAAGGATTTAATTTGTATTTGCTGACATTGCCATGAAAATTTGCATTGCCAAAATTATTTAAAATGCTCTAGAATATTACTTGTCTTATCTTTAAGGTTACTAAATATTCTGTACTTCTATGAATAATTACCTTTCGAAAGTATAATTACAGTCAATAGCATGTGTAATTATTTTTTAAATGACCTAAACTCATACGAAAAAGTAGGGGTGTTCAAAACCGATCCGAAATCGAAAATCGATCCAAACCGAAGCTTAACGGCTTATTGGTAACGGCTTAACGGCTTAATGGATGGGAAACGGATTGAATTTTTATTATTAACGGCTTATCGGTTTGGGGATGGATTATTCAATTTTCTTAACGGCTAATCCGTTAACCCGTTAAGAATATATATATATATATATATATATATATATATATATATATATATATATATATATATATATATATATATATATATATATATATATATATATATATATATATATATATATATATATATATATATATATATATATATATATATATATATATATATATATATATATATATATAATTTAGTGATAGAATTGAGTTGTCTAATAACATATATGGTTCTATGTGTGTCATGAAAAAAGAAGAATTGAAAGGTTGGTTATGACTAGAGGAACGACACCCCATGAAATAAATTTGTGCATTTTGGATGATTGCTTGTGGAAAATGGAGAACGATAGTTATTCATAGAAGAGGAGTGTAGAGAGTAGAATTTACCAGAGCACTTCAGTTTATAAAAGTTCATTGTGGGAGCTGAATGGAAATTTGCGCGACAGATTTTTTTGGTTATATCCGAAGCTTATGAGTACACATGTAGTGTGGCCTCTAACAGAAGATAAGTTCTGTTTTATTTTTTTCGATACTGAACTAGTAGTGAATTTATCAATTTTATAATCTACATGTTGATGGCGATTGTTTCATTAGCTACATCATATTGCCTCTAAAATATTATTTTTTATGGCAATTCATTATTTCTAAGACGAGGAGAATAAGAGATATTTAGTGAACATGTATGTTAGGCCGATAAACCGCCCATTAACCGCCCTATAAGAGCTAACCCGATACCAATCCGCCCGATATCTTATCGGGTAGCTAACGGATTAATACATTTAAAAGCCGATAATCGTTAAGCCAAACCGTTAAGAGTAAAAGCCGCCCAATCCGCCCGATGAACACCCCTACGAAAAAGGGGAGTTTCCGTCCAATAAAATGGCCTAAGGTCCAACAAAACACCGTGTGTAAAGAGAAAATTGGTCAAGGCATCGACCTTTGACCATTCTATGGTTTACTGCCAATCTTTGCTCCATAAAACTCTGACTTGCAAAATCTTATAAGTCTTAACCCCCATTTCTGGGTACTTCATTAAACATATAAGACTGAGACCGTTGAAAATATCGGTAAAATTTGTTTGCAATTGTAAAACAACCTCAGAATGAATATGACTGTTTAGCTCACAATTTTCACACACTTTATAAGCATAAAATAATTAAAATAAATGAAGGACCAATCACAGTAGATCGTAATAAATTAAAGGACCGAATAAAAGAAACAAGGAGCAAGCTTTTTGTATTAAGAAGAGATTTATGGAGAGCTTTTTATTGATGATATTGATTTGGTCTGCCTCTCCATGGAGAGGTTCAGAGCCTTCCAATGATATTCTCTCTTTTCTTGAGAATCGTGATGAAGAAAAAGAAGCAACCCCCTTGTTAGGGTTCTTTCTCTTAATATTTATAGCAGCAAAAATGGATGACCTGGCGATAAAATGGGTCGTGGCCATGTCGAAGCTCCTTCTTTAAAATGATAGACAGGCAGTGGCGGCGTTGGTCGACCCAAATAAGGATTAAACATTATTAATGATGAACGGCCGTACCATTGGTTAATTATGGATTAACTTAAAGGGGGCCTGATTCGTCAATTATTGTGAGGTCGAATTCTGACCATTACAGTTAGTCCCTCCACTTATTGAGGTCGGACCTCTGCAGAGCTCAATGAGCGGATTTCGTTGACTGCAGTTCCAGAAATTCGAAAAGGGAAGTCAGATTCCTTTTGGCCGAGACCAAGGATGGCCGTAGCCGTTTATGCATTGAAGGTTATGCTGCTGAAATTGATGGCCTTAGCCATTTTGTGTTGACGGCCTTGGGCAAGATCAAGTTGATGACCTTAGTCATATTTCGTTAATGGCCTTAGCTATTTATACACCGGCAGTGACCGTTGTTGATACATAATTTTTTTCTATGTATTTTTATACTCAGAATACTTTCAAAATAGTATGTATATTCATATATAAGCATCCCCAAAGGTTCTGGTATTTTATCCAAATTATTTTAGGTTTTTAAAACCAATTTATGACCTATTTTGCACTATAAAGTCCAATAATTATTCTCAAAACTTGTCATTTTGGTGAATAATTTATTTTATTCTCACATTTACACCAAAATATAATTTACAAGATTTTTGCATAATATTACAAGTCCATTTGGTATTTTTAAACTAAAATTGCATAAATTTATAATTTTAGCCTATTTCTATATTTAATAGCTTTTTTAATCACAAAATTATTTCTAATATTTTTAAACTAATACTTATGCATTATTTATTAACTCAGTATTTTTAATTTAATTTTAAACATCATTTACTATTTTGGAAAATTCAAAAGGGGAAAAGTAGCTATTTCAATTGTAGCCCATTTTACTTTTAGTTTTAGCCCAATTTCGACCCCAATCTAACCCCTCAATTACACTATCCAATTTCAATAATTACCCAACCCAGAACCAATTAATATAACCCGCCCGGACCCCCTTTTTAAATCGTGGCCGTTGATTGTTTTAGTCAACGGTCCACATTGGCTCTTTCCTTAATTAATCCAACCGACCCCCTAACCCTAGTCATTCACACAAACGAGAAGCCCTTGTATCCCCTTCGTCTCTTAAACGCTCTCAGTCTCTATCCGAAACCCTAGCCCATTTCACCGGTCTCCGGCTTTATTTCACCGGAAACCATGGCCTCTCAGGCCCTAAGTGGCCTATCCCCACCCCCACGTGCCCTTATACTCCTTTTGCATGAATATTCAAGGTCTGATCTTAAAGAACCCGGCTAAGAATCTTTCCGATTCAAGTTCTATGGCCCTTTCCGGTGAGTCCTAGCCCTGTGAGTCCATCTCCGATTCAGGACCAGCCCGTTCCAGGCCTTTCTCATTTTCTAGGGCTTTCTCTGAAACCCTAAGCCTTTGAGGTTTTCCTATTTTCTCTATGATCTACTTCAGATTCGTGCTATTTTTAAAGATTTTTAAAGTATTTTCCACATTTTTTTCGATTTTTGCTTTTAAAATTGTTCATCTTCTCAAAACTTAGGATTTCCGTGATTTTCACTTGTTCTACTGTGATTTCTTGCATTATTTGGCTTCTGAAATCCTAAGTGTTTTCACTATGATTTCTATTTATTTTTCTTTACTGAGTTGCTTCCTAGGGTTTCCAAGTAATTTCTTTACTATATTTTTCTTTACTTAAGTTTCCATGATCGTTTGTGTTCTTTGGACTTCCTGAGTTTATTTTTGCCTCGTTTTCTACGCTTCCGTCTTTACCCTAGACTTGTGGAAGAAACCCTAGATTTTGGGGGTTTTTCAAACTACTTGTGTGCGATTATTTTGCTTCCTGCTTGATTTCAAAAACCCTAGTTATCTAAACTCGTCTCATGTTTCTGATTCTTGCTAAGTTTTGCAAGACCTTTTGATTTCTCGCATATCTATGCTCTTCTATTTTGATCACATGACTACAATGTTTGTTTAATCTTAGCCCTGCATGTTTTAAGTTTATGCATCTTTTATAGTCAAACTTTTTACTCTCAAAATAACCCTAATTTTAGAGATTGATTTCAGACTACTATTATGTAGTCCTAATTGATTCTTTCCTTGTTGATTTGGACCTGTTTTCTGACTTAATTCATTACCGAATTCGAATCCCTAATTCCTTGATTTACTATGTGTTAATTGATTTTACTTATACCTTATTTGCCTAAACCGAGTATTTTAAAACTCCCCTTATGTATTTACCCTTTATTACACAATGTGTTCATGATTTTATTTCCTTAAATAAAACTCTGCCTTTACTATTCTAAGTTCAAACTCCTTAATTAAAGGTGTTCCCTTCTCCTGATTGATAATGATTGATACTGAATTATTTTCTGCCTTATTTTCTTGCCTATTTTCAAACTATAAATACCCCACTCCCTTTCTTTTAACTCACGAACAATTAGAGTTCAAACACACACACACACACACACACATACACTCTAAACTCTCTTCTCTTCTCTGCTACCAGTATTGTTTTTTGTGTCTAGCTGGTTGAAAGCTAAGGCTAGACTATAGAATCCTTCTTGTTTTCTCAAGTATTTGCTGAAGCTTGAGTGAATTCTCTAGCTGATTTCCTGCTTTATTTATTCTGCTATTCGAAACTTGAAACTGGTATGTCTCTATAATTTAAATACTATTCTCCAAAACTATGTGTTTACCTCTCCCTTTACATAACCTCTCACTACATGTTTAGCTTTCTTGCAATATGTGACTATACATTAGTCTGTTATGTTTTTTCTTCATGCTTCTGCATCTTTAAAGTATTATTATGCTTTTCTTATCCTCCCTTGATGTTTATATGAGTGCTTTCATGTGATATCATTTCCTTTAACCCCCTTTTATGTAAGAGTATTGGTTCTAGGCTGGGGGTAGCACCCTATTACTATCCCTGAACTGGGACCAGGTTCTCTTGAACCTTTACTCAAATCAGTCACATTCCCTTAACCCCTTTTATATGTTAAGCCCTGACTAGAGTCTGGTGGTGTCCTAATCACCACCCGGAGCCCTGACTGACTTCTAAAGTCTGCTCTTTATCTGGTTAAAACAAAGTGGAGGGTCAGGGGTGTGCCAGTCTTACCCATGGCTGGGTATGACCACCCTTTGCTTTGGTTTCCTCTAGTCCCCTCACTTTACTCTTATTCTTAATTCTTTAAGTTCTTCCCCCTATGGTAAGACATGCTTAGAGACCCTAGAGTTCCTTCTGAACGTGGATGTCTAAGGGCTGGTAATTTCACACATTGCACTACTCTGTTACCACATTCAATCTTTAGGGTGTAAGCATTGCCTGGGTTTCCTGAAAGCCCTTGGAAATTTGAAACACTCTAAGAGAAGGCCCTGGAATCTAGAATCTGAATTTGGTGAAACACATGTGTTGGATTTTGAAGGTTGCATTGAGCCTCCTCGGGTCTGGATTTAGTTTTGATGTACTTATTTCAGCATGTTGCTTTCCATTTTTGTAATAACTATGTAATAAAACTAGGGAAAAATATTAGTAAAGGGTGTGGGATGGGTTTATATTGCTTGCATGAGTTCACGGGTAGAAATCATGTCAATAGGATCTTTCATATTGCAAATCATCTAGATACTATGCCCATCAGATTTTAATACTGCATGTCATATAGAAATCATGTCTATAGGATTTTTCATATTACAAATCATCTAGATACTATGCCTATAAGATTTTAATATTGCATAGAAACCATGCATATAGTGCTTTAATATTGTAAATCATTTAGAGATCATGTCTGTGAGCACATAGAAATCATGCCTATAGGAAATGCATAAAACGCTAGGCAAACAGTAGGTTAATTAGTTAATCAGTTCCCTAATGTTCTAAAAGCAATAACGAATAAGATGAATTCCATATAGATATCATGCCTATAGGACTCCGTCTCAATTTCTCTGATTCGTTTTAAACAACAACAGTCCGCTAATTGGCCTTTAATGTCCTAATGTAATGTTTTAATAAAATCCCTGGAAACCAGTATGCTTTTAAAGCGTTTCAAATCCGAATCTTATCTAAAAAACTATTTCAAACGTTCTGCCTAACTATTTTACTCAATCCATGAAACTGTCTTTTAACAACAGTCTTATAACTCACACTTTTCTTAAGACATTCTTGCCTCTAAAAAATCTTTCGTAACTCTTCTGCATTTTTACTACTCAAACGGTCTGTTGATTTCAAATCTATTCACAAGTTTACTACAGTTTTACTTCCTCTTAAACTCTTATGCATTAAGACCTCAATAACTGACAAATCAGACCCGAGAGGCTCGATGCAGACTTTTATTTCAACTTTATGAGTTAAGCTGATTCATTTGCCTCTTGATTTTCTTAATTAAAGACCAAATCAGTACGTGCAAGTCATGCTAAACTAATTGTTTGTGATATAGGGGGTTTGTATCAGCCTTTTGGTGTTTGATTTGTACCCCACTTATTTGTTATTTGTTTTTATTGACGCCTTAGTATTTTATCCTTTTAAACTCCATGTATGCCCCAATCCCTTTCACCCATTTAGGATTAGAAGTCCAAATTCCCTGGGACTTATAGGTCGGGATAGGTATTGGCATGCAATAAGTAAACGAAACTAATCGCATTAAATACCTTAATGGGGTGGGAAGGGTAGAATATGGAGATGATGACAGTGCGCTAATATCTCATGTGAGAATGATTGCTAGGTATTGCACCGAATGATCCATATTATAGTCAAACTTAGGACGCCCTTTCCTTTGTTTTTCCTTTATTTAAAAGTAATGTTTTCTTCAAACTAAGCCCTCTTTTTACTTGTGCCTTTATCCTTTCAAAATTGTCAACTTGCTTGTATTTTTTATGTGCAAACTTTGCTTATCTACTCCTACTCCTCTTAAAGTCACAACTAAGTAAGGTCGGAAACCACACTAGTGGATCTTGATGGGTGCTTAACACCTTGCCCTCGAGATAATCTCAAGCCTTTAACCGAACTCTGGTTTCCTTTCAAATCCTTCTTCTTTCTCTCTGAAAGTGTCCTAATGCGGTATAATCATTAGGTGGCAACTCTCCAAACTCTATAGCCCATACCGTTGCCGTGTATGCGTTAGGAATGGTCGTAGCCGCTTGTGCATATGGGTAGATGGTCGTAACCATTTATACCGTGGGGGTGGTTGTATCCTTTTATTCTTTAGAGATAGTGATTATTTTATCGACGACCTTTACCATTGTATGGTGCCAATGTTATTTAAACATCGCGGCCAGGGAGAGTACAGACCTATTTGTCATGTGTTTTGGTGACTTCCAAAGTTTTGGGGGTACGCAGGAATTTCCTAAAACATTCTCAGATCATTATGACCATTTCGACGGTGTAGTGCCACTGGCGACTAAAAAGCTGCTGCATGGAGATTTGTCATTATGACACACGTTTTTGTAGAACCGGACCATTTTGCGGTTGGTCAAGTAGTTACTGATGACCGTTGGAATTCGTAAAAGCCACTTGTATTGCTCATAAATAAGGGTCTGAGGTTTGTCTCTCACTTTTTGTAATTTGCTTGAGAGAGATCACTGAAGAATTTTCCTTGCATAGTCAGTTCATCGTTGTTCTTGCTATTCGATTGTCGTAATCTTCATCTTTCATCATCAATTTTTACTTCTTTCCGATTTCTTTGATCGAAAATGGAGAGTAGTTCCTCCAGAAATGTTGCTCAGGAAAGTCTTCCGGTCAACCTCCATTGTGTCTGCCCGGAGATCCGGCCATCGATTTCACGCTTCGGCTAGGGGGAAGATCAGGTGAATGAAGCCCCACTGGTGGGAGAAGTGGGGATTGTCCAGTTACGGGAGCAGTGGGGTTTTCCCCCTTTTGCCGATATTTCCCTTGCTAGATGCAAGGAGAGGGTCCACATCGACCGTAGGGGTATTGCGTTTTCTATGCTTACCCTTTTAGATTGGGATTTAGGATCCCTCTTCCGATACTGGTGGTAGACTTCTGCCGTCATTACAGAGTGTGTCCTTGCCACCTCGTTCCCTCCCTCTACAAGCTTTTTGTCATGCTCATAAAATATGCCGAGTTGGCTGAAGGGAGATCATGTTGCGGCATGTGCTGACCCTCTACGCCCCTCAGAGGGTCCGAGGTACGATGATTCTGGCCTTTCCTCGTGGGGCGAGGGGCTTGACTGCGGAGATAGACGATGCAGTCGAGCCTTACACTTATGCAAATTTCTTCTACATCAGAACTGAACATATGGTGGAATGTGCTGCTGAGTTCCCAGAGACGTGGAACCATGCACCTAAGTCATTTTATTCGTCGTATCCTTCATTCAATCTCTTTTTTTGTCCTGTTTTGGTAAGTGTTAACATTAACTCCCGTTTGTTATTGAACGGCCGCCGCTGGCTCCACTTCCCGGCATTGGCAAATGGGTCGAGGTCGTGCTTCCCCACACAGCAAGGATCCATACGTGGCCGTCTTTCTGGGAAAGGCATGGTCGTAGACCTGCTTCTGGTGAGAACTTTAGCTTCCTTTTGTCTTTGTTTTATTCCCTTTCACATCTTCTAAACTTTGTTCTTTTTTTATCAGGGAGGGCACGCCGCGTGAGGGCCCCTCAAATGGCCTTTCACAGGCCGGGCGTGACTGCACGACTCATGACAATGCCGGTGCCACGTCTAATTCTGAGGGAAACTTCGGTTGAATCTTCGGCAGCTCACTCCCCTGCACGGTCTGCGCCTCGGGCCGAAGAGCCTTCGAGGACCGTATGTCCCATGGAGGAGTTACCTTCGAGCGGGGATGAGGAGGAGAGGACGCTGGTCAGGCGTAGGGTCGCATTTACGCCAGCTCCAATGGTGATAAACTTGGATTCTCCGCCATCGGATGTGGAGGAGAATACAGTGGCGGTGCCGACCCTTGAGGGCGGGCACTCAGTGTGGGTTGCCCCGGTTGGCTCAAGCCAAGGTGACATTATCGCTTCGGCGATTAGATTATCAGTTCCAGTTGCTGAGAGGCGCCATCATGTTGGCAAGGTGGGAGCCTCAACTTTCCGATCAGCGGATGAAGGGAGGGGCACCGTAGGCGAAGGGTCAGACTCTGAGTCCGACATGGACCCTGACGACGTTCGCATGCTTCAGGACGGCCACACCCGCACAATGGTGCATGTGGACGGGCAGTTTTGTTATGTCGATATCCCTACAGGGCAGAACTTGCTGCTTTAAGAGGAAAATCTGGTGCCGTTATTCGAGGTGTTGTGCTCGGAGGCGGAAAGCACGTCACAGAGGGACATTTCAGACGTCGGCCTGATGGGTGAGGTGGCCGCGCAGGGCTTGAAGGTATATGGAGTGACTTTTAGTTTATCTTTCTCTTTGTTTTACTTAGTTTTTTTTTTGTTCTGATTATTGCTTTGTTCTTGTAGCTATTTTTGTTGGAGGTGGAGAGCAACCGTTGAGCTAACGTCCGTTCGGGGATTTGCTCGCGGGCAATGAGAAGTACCGTTGCTACTGGGACCGGTGCCGCAAGATGCGTGAGCGCATGAGGATCGACCCCGGGAACCGAGATCTCGTTAAAGAGCTGGCGAGCCGAGAACTTGAAACGCAGCAGACCCTTGGCAGGGTTAACACTCTTGAGGAGCAGCTTCATCGTAAAGACGAGGAGATGGAGGCCGAGAGGGGGGCTGCTGCTGAGAGGGAACGCCAAGATCGGGCCAGGGCGGCAGAGGCCTTTGAGACTTTGACCAGGCAGGTGGTCGCTTTGGAGACCGAGGCTGCTGCCTTGAGGCTGCAGGCAGAGACGCCGTGTCGAGGGTTGGGAAGTTGGAGACGGCGGACCGCATTCGCGAATGGGAACGGGAGCTGGAGAGGGCCTCTGCGGCCTTTCGGGAAGGAGCGCCGGAGAACCGCATTGACGTCTATGAACGGGACGCCCAGTCTGCGGTGGATAGAATTACGGCCTTAGTCGACAAACATCAAATAAACCAAAAAAGAAAGAAAATTCTGATCGGGAATTTCACTAATTCAGTAAAGGCCGCATTCTGATTTTGATATCGAATCTGTAGATGTTACCATCACGATATCATGAAATTAATAGCAGAAATATGAAACAGTATAGTTAAAAAGGGAAAACCAAACCTCTGAAAACAAAGAGAAACTGAAAATAGTAAAAATGAACGCCACAGACGGAGCAAGCTAGGATCAATAATATGAATTTTCACTGATTATCTCGCTCCATTTAGATCATGTCACTCTATTTAGACTCATCACAAACCAATATTATACAATATGAACATAAAAATAATTAAAGAACAAAAGAACCCGACTTTTGGTAGCACTAAACATAACAAAGAAAAGAGGCTTATACTTGATCTATCACAAAAAGGGCTAATCCACCGTGGCTGCAAAGAGCGCACACCTTTGTGTGAAAGCCCATAGGTACTGACCTCACAAATTCATTGCCTTTGCATAGTCAAAGTAAGAACCAGTTTAAAAATCTGACTTGCAAGCTTCCTGGAGGATATCATCACAGCCTCATTCACGAAGTTTATGGTTTAGGATTCGGTTTTTCCTGGACGTTTAGGGGCAAATTACGTATTTTCCCATCTTATAGAACATGCTTAGCATTTCTCTAATGAAAGGTTGTTAGTCTTTCTCTTTGTAAGAAAAGTACAAAGATACAATTTTTGCGTAGTCCCGGCCCGTGGACATTTGCGTATTCCGTTCTCGCCGGAACCATTTCTACATGAGCCGATATGTTGTGCACCACACGAAAGTCGTATAAGTGACTTTGCATCAGTTCAGTATGTTCCAGGGAAGAGCGGGGCAGTTCCTTTTAAAGTCGCTCCGAACAAGAAGCTCTTTTGGCAACACATTATCTGCAGTGAGGAAAATGAGGACCTTTTCTGCTTCCTCCTCTTCGTCACCGGAGGAAGGTGGTACCCTAGATGGAACGGTGTTTTTAGCCTTTTTATCCTGATGACGCTTCACCATAATTCCTGTTCAAGAAACAGAGAATTCTCAAATCGAAAGATGGTTTTTTGGGAAGAAAAACGAAGAAATAAACTAAAAATCGTTTGCAAAAGAGATCGAAAAGATAATTCACGTTAAACCCTTCCCCTATTTATAGGGTTGGATGGCGCAGAAATCGAAGGGGCTCAATTCGAAACCGGCGCAGAAAACCGAGCACCACATCACCCTCTAAACCGTCTTGGGAACAGGTGTAATAATGACGCATGCGGGCGATGACGTCATTCTGAAAAGGAAGCCACGCGTCAACATCCCAACAATCTCATATGTTTTATCTCATTCACGATTACCTCCGTCGAGTAAGGTCAAATTCCCACAAAACGAGATTTGCAGTTCCGTCCCTGGGGACGATTCCTAATGCGTTACCCAACGGACAAGGGAACTATCTGTATAGGGTCAAATTCGACCCACGATGTCTCTACATTAACGGGTACGACCAGCGAATGTACGCCGAGTTAGGCGTGAGGTCAAGAACGAAGCCATTTATATTCAGCGTCCCCACCAAAGGAATATTATCTACTTTTGTACTATTTTTATTATTTCGAGGAGAACCTCATGCTATATAAAGGAGATCCTAACTTTGTAAAAGGGCATCATCATTCTTTGATAATACAACTCTCTATTGTTAGCTTGAAGGTTTCACGTATTAATTTTGATGATAAAAAACCAACATAATTATTAATCAAACAACAATTACTTGTGGTAATCTTATTTCTGCACAGGTTAATTCATAAAAGAAGATGATGATAAAGATCGAGACAAATACGGGAAAGAGAATATCATGTGAAGATTTTACCAAGGAAGATTATTTTTAGAGAGTTAATCTGCAAGCATCATAGAAGGAATAATATTTGAAAGTCAAGTTTCAAATATTGGATGGCTTACTACAATATTGGAAGAAGAATATATGAAAATTATGGAAGGAAAGTTTTTCATGGAAAGTTGCTAAAATTATGGAGAAGATCTATTATTTTATAGAAGAAAGATTTTTCAAGGCCAAGGAAGAATACATTTTCTATGAAAAGGAAATATATTATGGTGTAGTAAAATCTATATTATGGAAAGAGACTATTTTGTAAGAATATATTTTCTATGGAAAGAAAATATATTATGGTGTAGTACAATCTATATTAAAGAAATATATTACTCCAAGATAAGGAAAGAAAGATTAAAGAGTGGTCTTTGATTAAGTAAAGATTATTATGTAGAGTAAATCATGGGATTTTAATTTAATCATCATCACTTATTGGAGGAAAAAGAAGAATATGTTGAAGAAGTATCTTTAAGCAAAGAAACGCATCTATGCACTGGAAAGAAACAAGGTAGAATTACTTACTACCTTTCCTTATTTAATTACTTATGCCTCAAAAGGAAAAGTCTATTTAGAATATAAGGAACAACACAATATATGGAAACTCATCCATATAGAATGGTCAAATATTCCATTACGCAAAAGGAGATATGGAAAACTTTTCTATTTGAAGGAATATATCAGGATACATGACTCTCTTCATATAAGGAACAAATTTGTTGAAATCAAGGAATTCTCTTATGCCATATAATCTGATAAGAAGACCAAGGAAAGAAATTCAACGGGCTTGAAAGAAGACTCGACGATCGTCCAGATTCATACGGAGCTGTCAAGGAAGGACCGAATTCATAGTATATCTCAATGTTAGAAAGGGATTCAGTCATAGTTCAAAAGGAAAGAAAAGGCTGTCCAAATTCAAAGAAAATCCATGGATCCTATTACATAAGGAAAGTATTTCCCGGCAGTAATATTTTGGAAGAAGAGACAAAGCCAACAATCAAGGAATAATCAGTAACGGCTAGTTCCAGGCAATATCTATAAATACCAGAATGCTCCAGTAAAGAAGTACGTAGCCTTCTATACAAATTGTCTATCCAACTACAAGTTATTTATTCTACTCTTAACAAGCATTATAATTCACTTTAGTAGATTTACTGTGTATACAAAAGAGAGAAGAGAGATAGAAAAATTGGAGAGGCAGTGTGTCCGGAGAGGTTGTGTCATTGTTCGTTTCTTTGGTGAGCGAGTGAAAACCAAAGGGTCGTTGTTGGTGAGCGAGTGAAAACCAACCCTGTAAACGTTGGTGGTGAACGTTGAAAATCACCCACGCTGTACTCAACACAAATAACAAAGAGCTCAAGAGATAACATTTCTGCAACCCAAGGAGACTGGATTAGGATACCACATTGGTTCCGAACCAGTATAAAATTCCTGGTGTCATTTTCTTTATCGCTCTTATACTATATTCTGTTCTTTTACTGTTTATTGTGATTAACACTTGTTTAAATCCAAATGACTAACAGTTCTGTACAGGCTGTCTCAGCATAAGTCGACTAGTTCTAAAAAGTAGTCGACTAGATCTAAAGAGTAGTCGACTAGAAATTTAAAAAGGCTACAATTCACCCCCTCCCACTTGTACTTAATTGGTATCAGAGCCGGTCTCACATCCTTATTTTTTGCTTAACACCGGGTGAAAAAAGATCCATGGCAGGTCATCAAATTATTGGAACCGTATTTCAAGAGGGATACTCAACGAGAAGGCCACCGTACTTCAATAGTCAGTACTATAGCCATTGGAAAGAAAGAATGAAGGTTTACATTCAATGAATAGATTATCGATCTTGGTTAGTTATTCAGAATGGACCAAGACCTATTCCGAACAACAATGATGGAAAGAAGCTCGTAGAACGAGAAACCATATTTGACTGCACAAAAGAATAGTTGGATATTATGCAAACAAATGCTAGAGCAATCAACATGCTCTATTGTGCAATTAGTGAAGAAGAATATAAGAGAATATCCACCTGTGAGACTGCTCAAGATATATGTGATATATTGAAAAATATCCATGGGGACACCAACAAAGTTAAGGAAATTGAATCCATGTCAACTCTTGAAGAATCCGAAAATGGTGAAAATCGAGAAGACTTGGCAGTGATAGCTATGACGAGAAAAAAGAAGAGTTGAAAGAAGCAGAATAGAAAATCTCAATCCATCCAGAATCATCAGAATATTAAGAAGAATAAGGTTCAACAACAATAGAATATATGCTGCTACAGATGTGGTAAACGTGGACATATGAAATTAAAAAGTCCCGGCCCCAAGAAGAAAAATCATAGAATCTCAACTTGGAGCGACGAGGATGATCAAGAAGAAATGACAAACGTATGTCTCAAGAGAAAAGAAGAAACTGATGATGCGTGCTATAATGCTATTCTGGACTGTGATCTCAAGAAAAATAATCATAAATCATGGAGCAATGAGGATGAATCTGAAGAAGAAAACAATCACGAAAGAATGGAGAATCAATGTTTCATGGCAATAGAAGAAATTAACAAGGTATGTCACACTCCTATTACGTATTGTGATAACTGTGAAGAATTGCAAGACGATATGGAATTGATTTTCAAGGACTTTAAGAAAGTTCTAAATGAATATCATAAGTTGAGGAAGGAGAAGAAGGATTGGTAGATCCAACTTGAAGAATATAAGAAGTTGACCCATGAGAAGAAAGATTGGGAGATCCAACTTGAAGAATATAAGAAGTTGACACATGAGAAGAAAGATTGGGAGATCCAACTTGAAGAATACAATAAGTTGAGAAACGAAAAGAATGAGTGAGATATTCAACTTAAAGAATATCTAATGAAGAAAAACTTACTTCAAGAAGAAAATACTAAGCTATGCAAACAAATTAGCAGCTTGCACAAATCCCCCAGCCACTACTTTGATCGATCAAAGTCGTCTCCTTGGCTTAAGAGCTATAAGTCGGATGAAAAGGGATGTACTGGTAAACGTCCTACTTTGAACAAGTTGACTGAGGAAAACTCCAAGTCAACTAATAAGGCAGTATCAGGTAAACGCTCTTATTCTCATATTACATGCCACCACTGTGGCAATTCTGGACATAAAGGTAGAACAGAGGGAGAATCTTCGGCTCTGCGCACGCGGCAGATGCATACCTCAGACCTCTGAGTATAGCTCCTAATCATGGATAACGAGCCTGATCAAGAGTACCTGGATCTACACAAAAAAAGTGTGCAGAAGAGTAGCATGAGTACAGCACAGCGGTACTCAGTAAGTGCCAAGCCTAACCTCGATGGAGTAGTGATGAGAAAGGTCGAGGCCCTACTGGGAAGAACATAAGAAATAATATAAAAATATATAAATAGTAGATAATAAAATAAATCTGAATATCTAACAAGACAGTAATTAAAAACAGAGCGGCTACAAGTACAAACTACAAATACAAAGCAAATCACTCAACAGTCAGGGTCTCTACATGGAACTCCGGGAACCAAACCCGCAGTCCATCGCCACATGGAGATTCGGGAATTGAACCCGCAGTCCACTTTACCAATATCTGAGGATCTACGGGAATCGAACCCACAATCCATCGCCACGTGGAGCTACGGGAATTGAACCCGCAGTCCACTTTATCAATATCCGAGGATCCCCGAGAATTGAACCCGCAGTCCTTTATACCAATTTCAGAGGATCTCCGGGAATTGAACCCGCAGTCCTTTATACCAATAACAGAGGATATCCGGGAATTGAACTCGCAGTCCTTTATACCAATAACAGAGGATCTCCGGGAATTGAACCCGCAGTCTGTCATATCAATATCAGAGGATCTCCCGGGAATTGAACCTGTAGTCCAACATACCAATAGCAGAGGATCTCCGGGAATTGAACCCGCAGTTCCAAAAGTAAAATACACCACAACAATTTAATAATTAATGGAAAGGAAACCAAATGCGAACAACAAGTAAAGTCGAGAATCTAACATGCTTCACAAGAAAGACAAATATGGTAATTTAGTCAAATAGAGCAAATAAGTCCTAGCATGCTTCCCAAGGAAAAACAAATATTTTAATTTAGTCAAATAGAGCAAATAAGTTACTAACATGATTTCCCTAAATTAAAACAAGCGAAGTTTCATTTTTAACAGTTAAATATGGAATATAACACAGTCTAATAAGCCAAGTAAGGTGAATTTCCAAAAACTAGCACAAGTACACGCCCGTCACCTTGCGCACCAGGCCTTTAAACAATGACAAAGATATCCTAAGGGGAGAGCTCCCCCACACAAGGTTAGACAAGCCACTTACCTCGAATTGGTACAAAGCCGGTAAGAAACAATGCCCTTGCCACGAGTATCCGACTCCGAGTTTCCCAAATCTATTCAAACCAATTACTTATTGTAAATAACATCGCAAGTAACTAATTACAGTGTTAAAATTAAAGCTAAGGCGCGAAATTAGGTGAAATGACCAAAATGCCCCTAAGGCCAACGTCCCGGAATCGAATAATGTTTTACATTTTCAGAAATCTCGTAATCTCACGAGTCTAACCATATAAAAATCTCCCAAATCGGAGGTCAAATGCTCCTTCAAATCATCAAAGTTAGGTCTAAGAACGTTGCCCCAATTTTCATTCAAAATCCGAAATTAAAGCTTGATTTTGAGATTAGATTAGTGGGTAATAATCATAAGGGAGTAAGGAATCGTTGCCCCTGGAAAACCCTCGAAAAATCCCCTAAAACCGAGCTCTCTAGCTTGAGTTTTTGTAAAAATGGAAGAATACCTCGTTTTTGAAATATAAGTACTAGTCGTGTATCAATGCATCGCGAACGCATAGGGTCCATCGCGTTCGTGTTGAGGAAAATGAAAGTGACCAGATACAACCCTTCGCGATCGCGAAGGAATGAATGCAAACTCGAAGGTTTGTGCCTGAAAGTTACACGAATGCGTCCACGAACACGTGAACGCATAGAAGAATAGAAGGGGGTCCAAGACTTGAACATCGTGAACGCGTGTGTTGGGGATGCGAACGCGGAAGAGGAAATCCCTGACTGCAATTTCTGCTGCAAATTTGAAACTCTAAATTCTCCGTTGAGCCTCCGAAACACACCTGAGGCCCCTGGGACCTTGACCAACCTACAGACATCTCCAATAACATAATTCAAACTTGTACCAATCCATAAACCACCTAAAACAACGCCGGAAACTCGAATTAATCAATGATTTGAACTTAAAAACTTCAAAACTAAACTAAACTCGCTTTCGATTAAAAACCTAACCATAACACGTCTGATTGACTTAAAATTTTGCACGCACGTCCCAAATGACATGACGGTGCTACAGAAACTTCCGGTATCCCATTCCGACCCTCTGATCAAAATTTCACTATCGGATCGGAAACTTCAAAATTCTAACTTTCTGCATTTATAGCCTAAATGAGCTACGGACATCCAAAATACATTTCGAACACGCTCCCAACCCCGAAATCACCTAATGGAGTTTACGGAACCATCGGTTTTCCATTCCGAGGTCGTCTTGGTAGTGTTCTGATTATGAACCATTTCCCAACTTAATCTCTCATTTAGGGACTAAGTGTCCCAAAACACTCCGAATTCTATAATCGAATATCCCGGCAAACCAAAATAGCAGAAATGAACTTAGGGGAAGCAGATAACTAGGGAACAGGACATGAATTCCAAAGACGACCGGCCGGGTCGTCACAATTACTTATGCTTCAAAAGGAAAAATCTATTCAGAATATAAGGAACAACACAATATATGGAAACTCATCCATATAGAGTGGTCAAATATTCCATTACGCAAAAGGAGATATGGAAAACTTTTCTATTTGAAGAAGATATCAGGATACATGACTCTCTTCATATAAGGAACAAATTTGTTGAACTCAAGGAATTCTCTTATGCCATATAATCTGATAAGAAGACCAAGGAAAGAAATTCAACGGGCTTGAAAGAAGACTCGACGATCGTCCAGATTCATACGGAGCTGTCAAGGAAGGACCAAATTCATAGTATATCTCAATGTTAGAAAGGGATTCAGTCAGAGTTCAAAAGGAAAGAAAAGGCTTTCCCAATTCAAAGAAAACCCATGGATCCTACTACTTAAGGAAAAGTATTTTACGGCAGTAATATTTCGAAAGAAGAGACAAAGACAACTATCAAGGAATCATCAGTAACGGCTAGTTCCAGGCAATATCTATAAATACCATAATGCTCCAGTAAAGAAGTACGCAGCCTTCTATACAAATTGTTTATCCAACTACAAGTCCTTTATTCTACTCTTAACAAGCATTGTAACTCACTTTAGTAGATTTACTGTGCATACAAAAGAGAGAAGAGAGATAGAAAAATTGGAGAGGCAGTGTGTCCGGAAAGGTTGTGTCATTGTTCGTTTCTTTGGTGAGCGAGTGAAAACCAAAGGGTCGTTGTTGGTGAGCGAGTAAAAACCAACCCTATAAAAGTCGGTGGTGAACGTTGAAAATCACCCACGCTGTACTCAAGACAAATTACAAAGAGCTCAAGAGATAACATCCTTGCAACCCAAGGAGACTGGATTAGGATACCACATTGGTTCCGAACTAGTATAAAATTCCTGGTGTCTTTTACTTTATCGCTCTTATGCTATATTATGTTCCTTTACTGTTTATTTTGATTAACACTTGTTTAAATCCAAAGGACTAACAGTTCTATGAAGGTTGTCTCCTTTTGCTTCTTCTGCCAGCTAATTCAACAATGTCAGGTATTGCCCTTGGGCTTGATTCGGTTCAACCACCAAGAAAGAAGCAAGCCTTTTTTTACCGTGGTTCCCTCTTTATGGTTAAAATCAAATGCCAACGTGCTTGAAATAGAAAGTTCGAAAGCGCATATAGGAAACGAAACTCAGACATATGGTGCCATATAAGATAAGCGTTTCTTGATCGGGTAACAATTTCGAGATTAGAATTGAGTGAAGGCAGTGGTTCATCCATAATAGCTATAAGTCGACTAGTTCTAAAGAGTAGTCGACTAGATCTAAAGAAGAGTCGACTAGAAATTTAAAAAGGCTACAATTCACCCCCTTCCTCTTGTACTTTCATCTATTTCTCTCTCTATCTCTCTCTCTATCTCTAAACAAGTATTCTTCAAATATCTTCAGATCTACTAAGATCAATATTATTTCCGCCTCTAGATCGTATTATATTTGATTACGATTTACTCTTATTTATTTTGATTATTTTCCGCTTGCAAAGTATATTGATAACTTTTGAGCCAAACACCGTCTACTAGAATGTTGAAGTATGCGTGATTGCCTTTGCTACTTCAGGCCCGTTTACTGAAGTTACGCGAAAAATTGGTATGCTTGCAATTATTTTTGCAAAGAGGGTACAAGTTAAAACGTGAGCAAGTATAGATGCAAATGGGGAGAAGTTTAAAAATAGCCAGATTTACAAGTGGTCATTCAAAAATAGCCACGCTTTCAAAAGTAATCGAAATTTAGCTACTTTTCATGTAAAGATAAATCAGAACGAAAAAACTATCCAAAACCCGAAAAATACGCTAGTATATTATGCTGGAGTTCCAGCATAAATATACTTGAACTCTAACATAGTATACTGGAGTTCCAGGATAATTATAATGGAACTCCAACATATTATATACTTGAACTCCAGCATATTATACTGGAACTCCAGGATAATTATAATGGAACTCCAGCATGTTCCAGCATAAGTATACTAGAACTCTGGCATAATATGCTGGAGTTCCAATAAAGTATATCGGTTCAATATAATATGCTGGAAATTCATATACAAGTGCTCGAATCTCTAATATATTATGCTGGAACTTTCCGTGTGGTGGAGTTCTAGCATAATATGTTGAAAGTTCATACACAGGTGCACCGAACTCCAGTATATTATGCTGGACCAGTCTTTGTTGCAGCAAACTAATAATTATTTTTTAATAACTTGACAAACACTGGTTATTTTTGAATGATCACTCTGAAAACTAACCAATCCGTGCTATTTTTACATGCAAATGCCGCGAATTAATGGCAAAAATCACAAGGACAGCCCATGTATGATTAAGACCATAAGCAGAAGCGGTCCTAAACTTAAGTAGAGGGTTCACCGGTACCCGTAAAATTTGACAAAAATTCTACGTACTCATATATATGTCATTGGAAAATAGTGATATATTAGTAGTATGCACCCTATATAAAGTGCACCCGCAACCTTCAAATCCTGAATCCGCCTCTGACCTTAAGCAAGTTTTATTTTTTTCTTTTTGCCGGAAATCCAGACTTTATCAATGTGGACAACTTGTTACACACAAAAATATATTCAAAATCACGTGTGAACGAGTGAAGGATCCATGCATTAGTATGTATTTAAATCATACGAAAATAGAAAAAAGAAAAAGGTCTAATCTCTCTTTTTATTTAAAGTTGTGGTCAATTCTTCGACTCAACATTTTGATTTTTTGGCTGACTTCACTTTGGTCTCGTTATTGTTTACCAATACGTATTCAAGATTTTAATAGTATGGGTCTATTATTAATATATTTAAGATAAATATTTAGTTCGATTATATAATATTTGTGGTGATAACAAATTGACAAGCAAATTATATTAATATATTATTTTTAATTCAATAAAGAATTAAGGTTGAGCTATTGGAAATTACAAGCTGTGACATAAATATTTCAGATAAGCGGAAAAACGAACAAACTCCAAATAAGCCTGTCTGAAAACTATACAATAAAATGTTTTTGATACCCAAACACATGAAAAGAAAAGTAACATACCCATTAATTAAGAGTAAAATGCCGAAAAGCAAAAGCTATTGAAATTTGATAATTCCACTATAATAAGCAAAATGAAATGTTAAACATTAACCTTGCTAAGGCACTGAAGCAAAATAAAAAGTGAGTCCAAAATTGAATGGGGGAACCGAAAATTTACTTCAGTTTTTAATATCTTATGTTCGATATAACGAACTAAACAATCATTTAGAAAATCATCATCCATTCTATTTCATAGATCATTTTTTATATAATTCATTGATGAGAATGCTCTTTCCACGCTTGCGGTAGCAACAGGTTTAAGCAGAGTCAACTTCACGAACAAATAAATAAGTGGTCAAGTAAGATTCAATTTTGTCTCTATCATCACTCTAGCAAAATCCGTAATCCCCTTTAAACTAAGAAATCTGCTATCACACTTTTGAGCATAGACAATGAAACTATCAAGTTGGAGATCGAGTTCTCGAAGCTTGTTGTCACGAAATTCACTTGCATAATACCCTCCTAACTTCATTATCTTGTCCTTATCAAAATTAACAAATGAATCAATCGGCCTCAAACTGGCCATACCAAGTAGTAAGGAGTCACAATATCAAAACGATCATTAGGCTCTTGAAATTCCAAATCAATAACCGTATAAAACACTTCCACACGAAAGTGATGTAAATATGAAATTTCGGACCTCTTACGCTTCGACTTTCCTAGAGTATAGTCTTCATCCATTTTGGGAACTAGAATATCATGTTTACTACAAAAGGAGCACACCTCATCCAACAAAGAGTTCCATTCAGTTTCTCTCATCATTTGCAATCTTTTCTTTGCAAAGTCAAGCATTCCCATAGCATTAATAATATCTTGATCTTTATTTTGTAAGGGTTTGTTCGATTCATTTGAAAATAACAACACCTTAAACTTCAAGTGCAACATAAAAATAAATCCAAATACTTGAATTTGGTTCAAAAGATTTCCTGGGTGCAAATTTATCAAGATGATATGGACACTCACACTTCATATCTTTAAGCACATTTACAACTGAATGAAAGAAAACCATCAAATTGTCCAAAGTTTTTAAATGAGACCCCCTACGAGTATCACCCGGTGGTTGGAGGCCACATTCTTGATTCAAACCTTGTCTCGTATAGTCTTCTCCAAATTTAAGCAACTCTTCCAACTTATCTGCTTGATGTTGTCGAAGTGACTCCATGCGCCTAAATGAAGAACCAATAGTATTCGAAACATTAGTAACAACATAAAAGAAATTAACCACATCCGAATGCTTTTTAGAAAGAGCTACAAGTGCTAGTTGCAGCTGATGAGCAAAACAGTTAATACAATATGCAGGGGGAGTATCTTGCAAAATTAAAGACTTGAGACGACTTATTTTGTCCTTGCATATTACTAGCCCCATCATAGTCATGTCCATGTATCTTGCATCTACTTAATGAATGATCCAAAAGCAAAGAATAAATTACTTTTGTAATGATGAGGAAGAAGTATCACCCACATGGAAAATACCCAAGAATCGCTCTATTACCATTCCACTTTCGCAAAATTAAGGTCATTTGCTCCTTATGTGAGACGTCTTTTGATTCATCAACCAATATTGCAAAATAATCACCATTCAAATTTTCAATGTTAACTTTAGTTGTTTCTTTAGCACAAGCCTCCAACTTACCCTTGACCCGAGGGACAACACGGTGACACAGGGGATCCAACTTACCAATGCACCAAGGTAGTCATTTGAGCATGGGTGGTCACAAATATATTCATATAGAGAAATTTTAAAATCTGTACTTATACATAGGCTAGGAAGGGGAGCATGAGTGCATGTACCCCTCCCTCTCCACATAAATCGCCATCTGCACCCGAGACACATGGATTGATTACTTACATATAGTAGTGAATAACGATATATATACGTGCCAAAAATCAAATTCAATAAAATACGCGCTCTTGAATAATTTGAATGCTGTACTAGTTATTCCTAGCAAAATTAAAATTGAATTTTGGTTGTTCAAATTCAACTATATATCTTGTTGTTGGCTTGCCCATTTTTCACGTTCGAAATTAGAGAAACTTAAGATACATAGATTTGATCATTGGTAGCTTATTGGCAGAAGTAACTTCTTTTCACTCATCGAAGCTCTTCCAACTCAAAAAAAAAAACCAAAAAAAGCAAGGAATTTAAAATAAAAATTAATTGAGTGATAACTCACCTATAGAATTATAATCTTGCATTCATTAAGTAATTGTCGCCATCTTTCCCTTCACCTTATACCCTTTTAACCAAAAATATGATTCTTTGGTCAAAGCTAATGATAAATAGAAATTCAGGATACTGATAATCAGGAGACGCAAAAGAAATAATAGACTTTTGAGAATAACAAATAGGAACAACCGCGCTGGTCGTAATAGATCGACTTTCATGCTAGTTCTTGCTCCAGCATGAAAGTTCCATTCAATGTAATATCAATGATATTCTGTGTCCTTACAAATGATGAGACCTCATCTTTTTATAGTTGATTCTAGATAAAGGAGTAATACCTTAGTCTTAATGAGACAATTATGAGCAAATAAATAACATTAAATAAGACGTTACACAATCATTACTATTTAATACCAATTCTCTAACATATTAGGTATTTAATACTGAATTTGTTCTCCTTTTCGTCATCAGATCCATGTCTTCTGATCTCTTGGCTTTAAATGACTTAAATAGGTACGAAACTTGTACTATTCGAATTGCTTCTCGTGCCTATTTAGCTTTCTTTTCCCCATATCTGTTGTCACTCTTGCATCTTAACTGATCGACATGTTTTGATCATTTGACCAGCCCACGTGTTATGCTGCGTCACTTTCAATATAAATTCAGTTTTTTCCCACTACAGATAGTCCCCCCCACTTTTTATTTATTTATCAATTAAATATTTGGGAAGTGGATTTTTATAAAAAGAGAATTTTTGCCGTAATTAATGTTATGACAGTACTGACACTTCAATTGTCCCTTCTAATTAGTGTTCTGCATATGTGTCACCTTTTATTTAATGCTTTGCATAGGTGTCACCTTCCAATTGGTTCTGCAATTCTGTGCCCTTTTGTCAATGCTTTTTCATCCCCTCTATTCACGAAGTGATAGTTGCCTTTATTATAGGCTTTCCATCATTACACTTCTAAGTTTGACGATTGTCATTATAAACATATTTAACCCTCTTTCTTTTGTCTTATTCTTCATAGATCTTCAACAAGCAATTTATTACTCGCTTTTTCTCTTTCTCCCCTTTAGTTCATCCTTCTTCAACAAAGTCGTCTCCAAACCCAAACCCTAGAAAAGTTACAATTCTAGATTACTTCCCTAATGCCCCCATAAGACATAGGAGAGGCAGAGGAGGTAGGCTTCGGAGCTTCAGCCTAGGATCCACTTGTGGTGGTTCATCTGGTTCTGTGTCTTCTTCTTCTGTTTCTGGTGTTAGGAGTTCTATCCCAAAGGCCCCTTCTTCTAAAGGTAAAGAACTTTCTGGCCCTACTCAAGAACCTTTAGTTGAAAAGATTATACCCAATGATTTATCTTTTGGGAATGATAGAAGATCTTTCCAAGAACAAGTTTAAAACTTAGAGAAGGCCGACACATATTCTTCTTTGATAACTGAAGTTGTGATTCCCACACTTAGGAATTGGAGAGATAATCTTCGTATGATGGTTACTGCCCCAAACAAAAGAATTTCTTCTTTCAGAATTGGATTCTCTTTCGTTTATACTTATCCCTTTACTTTGGGATTTAATCCTGCCATTGACCCAGTCATACTTGAATTTTGCCGATTTTTCAAAATTTTCTTAGCATAAGTAGGTCCTCTCGTTTGGATAGATGTGGCTTACTTAAGGTATTTGTCTACCAAAGCCAATGTTAATTTTACCTTTTCCCATCTTATTCATCTGTACCACCCCAAATTATTCCGCCATAGAGTTTTTACCTTAACTGCAAGAAAGAAGAAGATTTTGGTAAACCCCGAGGATGACAAGGATCGAGGGTGGTATTGTCGTTACGTTGTTGTACATAAGGTGGATTTGTTGGGTGAAACAAACATTCCCTTCCCTGAGAAGTGGAACTTTGCATGTAAGTTTTCTTTTACTTACCGTATATATTTTTTAAGAATTTTGATTTCCTTTCTAATCTCGTCTCTTTTTGGCTTTTTGTAGCAACCATGGGAGACGTGGAACACGTTCCTAATTTCCGTGGTTGGGTAGATTCAATTTTGAAGATTGCGCCTATGGAGACGAGAACTTGGAAATCAATTTCTCTTTCAAATGGTTGGAAAGTGAAGACCCATAGTATGTATTTCCTTATGCTTTGTCATATATTAAATTCTTAATTATTTTAATTCTATATCCCTCTTTTTATCAGGATTTGGTATCAGGGTATGACAGCTGAGGTAGCCGTTGCCATTCGAGCGTCTTCAACCGCTTCACTTTATTTGCAAAAGACTCGGGCCATGCTACCAAAAAGAAAAGTTGTAGAAGAAAGTTCTGAGAATGAGGGAGAAAAGGATACCTCTCTGATAGCTAGGCCAAGAACCAGGAGACGCGTCATTGCTGGAGATGAAGTTGAAGATACTCCTGCTCGAGCCTCTATTTCTGAGCCAGTTCAAATCCTTTCTGATGAGGACACCACCCCAAGAGACTCTATCGAATCAATTCGACATCTCTTTGTTAGTGGTATTGAGAGTGGAGAGCTTGGGCCAGTTCTTGATGAAACTCCCCTGTCACACCTCCTTTTTACGCACCCGCGAGGGTGGCAAGGGGGTTTTTCCAGTTAAAGGACAATCGAAACGGAATTTATTTATTTAATTCAGAGTCTTCACTTGGGAGACATATGGTGTCCCAAGTCACCGGTTGTATCCCGAATCAAGGAAAACATTGACTCTGTTTAACAGTCCGCGAACCAGAAATCTGAATAAGGAATTCAATTAACCCGGGGAAAGGTGTTAGACATTCCCGAGTTCCGTGGTTATAGCATGGTCGCTCAACTGTTATATTCGAATTTTCTATCTGATTTGTATAATTATGAACTAATGCGTAGATTTTAACTTTTAAACCGCTTTTATTTATTTTAAGGAAACTTCAAGGTTATTCAAAACACATCTTAAGCCGCGCGACATGAAATGCATCCGTAATTTACCATACATTTTATTTAACCTTGTTAAAAATTAGGATCGGATCACATGAAATGCACCCCAAATTTACTACGTGCCTAGAGCAAGCTAGGGATGGTTAAAAGTTAATTAATAAGTTGACAACATTTTAACTCTTACGAGACTAGACCAAACAAAATAATCCGTTTGGTATCATATCAAATTGAAACCTCACAGGCTTCCATTAATTTCTCAAACCTAATCGCGTGCCTCACTAAGAAAAATTCCCTGAACAGATTATTAATATTACGCTCCAAATTCCTCGCAGTATTAACCAAACCCCAAATTTAAATCTTCCACTAACATTATATTAAACCCATATGGTAGGAAATCATTCTATCCATGATATGTGTGCTTTGGTTGTATTAGCATGATTTCCAGGTATAGGTTTTGATGAATGACAAACAATGAAGTCAACTGTCAAACAATGTTATTATGTGACAAACAATCAAGATTGAATGCCAAGAGAGCATATTGATGAAGGGATTGCACAGAAAAGCCAAGACGAGCTCAAAAGTTCAAGACCGAAGACCCAAGGCGTAGGTCGTTAGGTAGAACCAATGTAAGAGCAACGTTTAAGTTATCTCGTCTTTTGGCTCAACATAGGTCATCATAAATATGCATAAAATCATTTTATCAAATCATAAATATCATAAACATTTTCATATACTTCAAACAAAATGATTTTCAACGTTTTCATTTTAACCAAAATGGTTTTTGAAGTAAGTTTTCGATTCTGGACAGAACAGCCAGATAATCGATTATCCTTAAGCTGATAATCGATTATGTTGGGATTCCAGCCAAAACTGGAAATTCCAGCATGGCTGCATAATCGATTATCACTATGAGGATAATCGATTATCTGTTTTTTCCAGCTTAAACTGGAAATTCCAGAGAAGGTAAATAATCGATTATCCTCTAGAGAATAATCGATTATTCACTGACCGTTGCCTTCCAACGTTCAGTTTTATGAACGTTGAGAAGATAATCGATTATGTAAAGTAGATAATCGATTATCTTGGCATAAAATCAGCATTATTGATTGCCTATTAAGCAACGGACATACAACCTCTACCACCTAAATAGAGGTCTTTGGGACTCATTTCATATGAACAATATCTCTCATTATTCTTGGACATATTGATAACATTTATGCATCATATTTAGTGTTGAGCCATTTGAGAGACAACTTTGTGTTGTTCATAGAGCTTATATTGTATCTCTTTATCTACTCTTCTTAGAGAGTTCTTGTTGTAAAAGAGAAAGGTTCTTGAGAAAACCATACCTTCTCATTGAGCGTTGGGTTTGCTAAGTATCTTCAATCTTAGTGTGTGAAGTCTTGTGGTGCGGTATCCACGAGCAAGGTGAAGTCTTGAGGTGAGGTATCCTCGAGCAAGTTGATGTCTTGTAGAGCGTACATCTACGAGCAAGTGTAACGGTTTGTTAGGCACCCGTAAGCTTAACGGAGTTAGTGTAAACTCGAGAGAGTCTCTCGGGAGACTGGACTAACCACACGTTGTGGTGAACCAGTATAAATTCGGTGTGTCCTCTCCTAACTCTTTTAATTACTGCACTTACTTTACTCCTGCAATTTTAATTCCGCAAAATTTATCGACATTCTCGTGCCTCACTATTCACCCCCCCTCTAGTGACGGGCATAAATCCTAACAGTTGGTATCAGAGCCTAACTCTCTGAAAGCCTTAACCGGTTGAGAGAACGATATATATTTTTTTGTTGAGAATGTTGAACGCAGGTATGATGAGCGAAGGACACTCTACCATTAGGCCTCCACTATTTGATGGAACCAATTATACATATTGGAAAGAGAGGATGAGAATATTCATCCAATCAAATAACTTTCGATTATGGCACATCATCAAGAACGGTGAACAAATGCCGACAAAGAAAGTTGGGGAAATCATGGTTCCAAAGGAGGAAGATAAATATAATGCCGAAGACATCAAGAAGATTGAAAATAACGCAAAGGCCATCAATATGTTGCATTGTGCCGTGAATCCGGATGACTATCGGAAGATCTCTTGCTGCACAACCGCCAAAGAGATGTGGGATAAGCTTGAAATCACTTATGAAGGTACGCCTCAAGTCCGAGAAGCTAGAGTTGATTTTCTAACACATGAATATGAACTCTTTAGAATGAAGGAGCCTGAAAGCATCGATGATATGTTTGATCGATTCTCAATGATCTTCAACGATCTCCATGCTCTTGGGAAAGTATATTCGAACAAAGATCTTGTTCGAAAAATCTTGCGGAGTCTCACTCTCGAATGGCGTTCCAAAGCCAATGCCATCCAAGAGTCGATAGGAATCACGGACGTCACAATTGATGGACTAAGAGGTAACCTCAAAACTTATGAAAGCACAATTCTTAAATCTTCATTTGGAGATGAGAAAAGTCCAGGTATTGCCTTCAAAGCCTTATTTTCTAAAAGAGTAGAAGTAAGTGATTCGGAAAGCGATGATGATTCTATTTCCAACGATTTAATTGAAAAGTTTTATAAGTTTATGAAGAAGGAAATGAAGAAGGAAGAACCAAGTCCTTCATGCCATAGTTGTGGAAAACTTGGGCACACCAAGTCACATTGTCCAAAACCCAAGGACAAGAAGAAGAAGAAACACCAAAAGCGCGTGACATGGGATTCGGACAGCTCGGGTGATGAAACTGCCGCCCTATGCTTCATGGCCAACGAGGAAGAAGAGGTAAGTACTCCTAACTCTTACTCTTATGAAGAATTACAAGAAGCTTTTCAAGAATTATATGATGAATTGAAAAAGTCTTCAAAAATCTCCAAAGAGGCCAAGGCCAAAATTAAAGTTTTAGAAGAGAAAAATAAATTTTTGGAAAATGACAATATTGATCTTAGAAATAAAATTAAGGAGATGCATGAAGATTCTTCAATTGATCAAAATTCTAATTGTTCATCTTGTGATTCTTTGAAATTAGAGAACATACAACTTAGGAACACACTAGAAAAACGAAGTGTAGAAGATCCTAAAACTGTTGAAGAAATTAAGAAGAGAAAGCCCAGGAAGAATAAAAGGCCTAAAAAGAATAAGAATCATGATAGAAATGGTGTTGCACAACCTAGAAATAATTCTAGGAATCTTATTAATGAGTCTAGAATTAATCATTTTAGACCGCCTAGAAATGACTCTAGGAATTTCAACGCTTCTAGGAATAACGACTTTAGATTACCTAGAACGTTTTTGGCTCAACCAAGACATATGCACAACCCGAATGTTATATGTCATTATTGCAACCGGGTAGGACACATAGCACCCGTATGTTTTGCAAAACATAGGGATTTATCTTTTAGCTATGATTATTATTTGTCTAACCCCCAAGTGTTGGAAACACATTTCAAATGCAATATACTAAACGTGTGTTCTTTTGTAGGTTTTGATGAATGTCAAACAAAGCAAAAAGCGATATATAGCAGTACTCAAGGACAAGCACAAAATGGATGCATTACAAGAAGCTCAAGACAAAGTTTAGAAATGTTATAATTGAGTCAATATTAATTGTGATCTTGATTCCTCAACTTGGCTCATAACATGGCTTCTCTACTAAAATTATTTTTCCAAAATCATGCATATTTAAATTAAGTGTCAAATGATTTTAAACTATGCATATTTACATTTGTTAAAATGTTTTCCAAGCATGCCTCAAAAATCTGGGCTAAGATAATCGATTATGTACTTATGATAATCGAGTATCTCTAAGCCAAGACTGCATGACAATCGATTGTGAATTAATGATAATCGATTGTGAGTAAGTCAGTTAACATCAGGTTTTTGCAAACTGCATAACAATCGATTGTGTACTTATGATAATCGATTGTTAACTGAGGCAAAGTTTTCAAAACTCATAAAAATCGATTATGAACTAATGGTAATCGATTAGAATGAGAAAAATGTCTCCCAGTGATTTTAAATAAAATGATAATCGATTGTGGCTTTTGATAATCGATTATATATGAGACAGAGAGTTTTGAAATTAATTAATAATCGATTATTCCATTTGATAATCGATTGTTGAAGCTGACCGTTGTCATATATTTTCAATTACCTTCAGGTAATCGATTGTTGATATTTAACAATCGATGTTTTGCTTAAAATCTGGAAAAGATTTTCTGAACGTTGTTAAAATAATCGATTGTTGATTTCCGGACAATCGATGTTTTATGCCAAAAATTGGAAAGGATTTCTTAACGTTATAAATAATCGATTATTGATTTGAAGTAATCGATTGTTGACGTAAAATCTGGGATTGAATTTTTAATCTGATAGGCAAACAATCGATTGTTTAGTCTTGACAATCGATTGTCACTGAGTAATTTCAGCAATCCTTAATTGGCAATTAGACAACGGTAAGACTGAGTTTTTCACCCATAAATACAGCTTCAACTCAGTGTTTTCACAACAACAACATATACACTTTGAGTATTTTCATTGCTAAAAGCTTTCTTACATTGATCATCATTTTCCATTCATCCATAAAGCTTTTTGAAGAGCCATTCTATTGAGCTAAGTTGTTGTGATCTTGAGCGTACTATTTCTACTCATATCTACTCATTAAGGAGTGCTTTGTAAAGTGAGTGTGTTTTGTGTTTGTAAGAGAATTGCGATTCTCGTTTGTTGAGGAACTTGTGATTCCTCGATTGAAGTCTTTGGGATTGTTATCCCCGAGCAGTTGAAGTCTTTGGGATTGTTATCCCCGAGCAGTTGAAGTCTTTGGGATTGTTATCCCCGAGCAGTTGAAGTCTTTGGGATTGTTATCCCCGAGCAGTTGAAGTCTTTGGGATTGTTATCCCCGAGCAATTGAAGTCTTTGGGATTGGTATCCCCGAGCAATTGAAGTCTTTGGGATTGTGATCCCCGAGCAACTAGGTGAGGCTTGTGTCCTCAGCTGTAACGGTTTGTTAAGCACCCGTAAGCTTGACAAGTTTAGTGGAAATCTCGAGAGAGTCTCTCGGGGACTGGACTAACCACGTTTGTGGCCAACCAGGATACATCATTGTGTAAGTTTATTCTACTGCACTTGTTTTAATTTCTGCAAAGTTTTTAAATTCCGCACTAAAACGCTTAATATTTTTAAAACGCTATTCACCCCCCCCCCCCTCTAGCGTAAAGCGTATTGTCCAACAAGGACCCAAAAGTGTTTGGGTTCCTAAAACCTATTTTTAGGTACGTTTGCAGGTGTGCTTGAAGACTACAATATCGTAGTAGATGCACCAAGCACGAAACCTTATTGCATCGAGGGGAAATTTCGGTTAGTTATCATATTTTGGATAAAAACGTAATAGTTGATATGTGTTAACGATTGATATGTCTTTGTTAACAATTGGTATCAATTATTTTTGTTGATTCATGTTTTGATAACTTTTATTTTGAATAACAATTGGTATCAATTATTTTTGTTAAAAATAATGATTGATTCATGTTTTGATGAATATTATTTTTGGTTTGAATAACAGTTGGTATATTCTTGAAAAATAAATGATTCATGTTTTTAATACAACTATTGTTTTGTTAAAAATTAACAGTTGATATGTTTTTAAGTAATATGATTTGCTAAAAATAACCGTTATTATGGTTGTTATGTTTTTGCTAACATTTGGTATCATTTTATGTTGGTATGATTTTTTTGAAAATCGTCATCATGTATATTCCTCAATGTATTTCCTATCTTATGTTTGACACTAACAGTTGGTATTCCCAAAAGGGGAAAGTGTCAAAAGGGGAAAGTAGCCTGTGTATACTCTCTTTTTGCTAATGCCAAAAGGGGGAAGAAATTAGGCGATATGCATCTAATAAGGGGGAATGTCTCCACCTTCTAGTATGCTTTAATTGAGGGGGAATACTCGATTAAGGGGGAATGTTTTGCATAACTTGTATGTTGAGATATACCATGAACTTAGGGGGAATCCGATATGCATATCTCTTATTGTTTGTCATTATCAAAAT
The DNA here is from genome assembly GCA_034376525.1 of Nicotiana benthamiana. Taxonomy (NCBI): domain Eukaryota; kingdom Viridiplantae; phylum Streptophyta; class Magnoliopsida; order Solanales; family Solanaceae; genus Nicotiana; species Nicotiana benthamiana. The sequence continues at coordinate 103,878,159 of CM067335.1, read as the reverse complement.
AGGAGAATTGTAGGAAATCATTCTATCCATGATATGTGTGCTTCGGTTGTATTAGCATGATTTCCAGGTATAGGTTTTGATGAATGACAAACAATGAAGTCAACTGTCAAACAATGTTATTATGTGACAAACAATCAAGATTGAATGCCAAGAAGCATATTGATGAAGGGATTGCACAGAAAAGCCAAGACGAGCTCAAAAGTTCAAGACCGAAGACCCAAGGCGTAGGTCGTTAGGTAGAACCAATGTAAGAGCAACGTTTAAGTTATCTCGTCTTTTGGCTCAACATAGGTCATCATAAATATGCATAAATTCATTTTATCAAATCATAAATATCATAAACATTTTCATATACTTCAAACAAAATGATTTTCAACGTTTTCATTTTAACCAAAATGGTTTTTGAAGTAAGTTTTCGTTTCTGGACAGAACAGCCAGATAATCGATTATCCTTAAGCTGATAATCGATTATGTTGGGATTCCAGCCAAAACTGGAAATTCCAGCATGGCTGCATAATCGATTATCACTATGAGGATAATCGATTATCTGTTTTTTCCAGCTTAAACTGGAAATTCCAGAGAAGGTAAATAATCGATTATCCTCTAGAGAATAATCGATTATTCACTGACCGTTGCCTTCCAACGTTCAGTTTTATGAACGTTGAGAAGATAATCGATTATGTAAAGTAGATAATCGATTATCTTGGCATAAAATCAGCATTATTGATTGCATATTAAGCAACGGACATACAACCTCTACTACCTATAAATAGAGGTCTTTGGGACTCATTTCATATGAACAATATCTCTCTTTATTCTTGAACATATTGATAACATTTATGCATCATATTTAGAGCTTTTGTTGAGCCATTTGAGAGACAACTTTGTGTTGTTCATAGAGCTTATATTGTATCTCTTTATCTACTCTTCTTAGAGAGTTCTTGTTGTAAAAGAGAAAGGTTCTTGAGAAGATCATACCTTCTCATTGAGCGTTGGGTTTGCTAAGTACCTTCAATTTTAGTGTGTGAAGTCTTGTGGTGCGGTATCCACGAGCAAGGTGAAGTCTTGAGGTGAGGTATCCTCGAGCAAGTTGAAGTCTTGTAGAGCGTACATCTACAGCAAGTGTAACGGTTTGTTAGGCACCCGTAAGCTTAACAGAGTTAGTGTAAACTCGAGAGAGTCTCTCGGGAGACTGGACTAACCACACGTTGTGGTGAACCAGTATAAATTCGGTGTGTCCTCTCCTTACTCTTTTAATTACTGCACTTACTTTACTCCTGCAATTTTAATTTCGCAAAATTTATCGACATTCTCGTGCCTCACTATTCACCCCCTTCTAGTGACGGGCATAAATCCTAACACATATGACAACATGGCTACCATAATATAAAATGCGATCAATAACATAATACTCCTGGCTCATTTGACAAATGACGAAAGCAAAATAACTGATTTTATATTTTTGCAAAGCCGTTAAGTTACTGGGATCATAATAGAATAATCTAGCCATTTGATTAGTCACTAAAATACGATTACATGCTTAGTTTATTCACATATCAAAACAATACACTATGGATCCACAAACACCTCCTTTCAATTCATATTTCTCTTGAACCATTATTCCAAGTAAGTTTGACACCCAAAGTGTAACTATCAAACTAACAGAGGTGTTCTAACTTAACACATATCCATGCCAATAAAGTTCACAGTAAAACTCTCAAGACTAATGCATTTGCTAAATTCTACCCGTAACATGTTGCTAACAGTTCCAAAGTTTAACATACAACATACAAATTTAGCTAATCACACTAAGAGTGGCCAAACCACAATGCTCGACTGACCCAGTATATAAACATCACAAACAAAACTGAAACTTAAACAAAATAGATTCAAGCTGCCAAATTTCAAACTTTTACTTTCCTCTTCATTATGACGCATACATCAGCAAAATTTCAAGAGAATGTACCTGGAATTTGAAAGCAAAACAGAGAAACGAGAGGTCAGCAACAGGGCAGTAACAGAGACAATGCTCAGCAAGCAAAATCCACCCAGAAATGATTGAGAAAAACCACTTTAAAAACTAAAATTGATCCAACAATAGCATTAACAAAATCAACCATCCGAGTTCAAACAAAACTGACCCAAATACTTGAATCCCAAACAAAGTTCGACTCATTTTCTAAAGTTTTCAACCTTCTCTTTTTTCGGCTTTTCAACTTAAACTCTTAGATTCTTATAAGCTCTTCTAGTCTGATTCCAAGGAGGCCCTCTCTAACTGATTCAAAAGCCCTCACAATACTCTCTACTGACTGATTCCAGTTGATGTTTAAACTCTTCTTATTTTAAGCCTCTGAAACTGCCGCTTTAAAATTAGCCAAATGACTCTTATTTATCTAAAAACCAGACCCTCTTTCCCTTTTTTAATTAGTATTACAAACCTTTTTCATTACCCTTCCTATTACCCCTTACTTTAATATCCAGCCCCCAAATATGCTCTTCTATGTCTTCTTTTTACACTTTTATCATTAAACTACTATTCCTAATTCCAATTAAGCAAAAGTAGTCAACATTCATCATTTCAATGGTCCCTTCCTACTAATTAATTCAAATTAAAGCATATTTGGGTCCTACAGGATAGACTATTTAGTCAAACCAGATTTTCTTATTCTTTTTATTCCTAAAACACCCTTGAATCCTACTGACTGCCATTGTTCTGATTCAGATCACTAGTAAACAAAAGCCAAACTTTGAATTTCTAAAATTATTTTCTAACTACAACTAAGGCCAATCCTTAATAAATGATTCACTGAGATTAAACAAAAGAACTGAACTCAAATCAAAATCAAACTTACTGCCACATGAAACATAATGGAATTATTAAAACTAAAACTGAATTTAAGCCTAAGTCTAAATCATATCAGACCTCAAACTCAACAGAGCAATCAATCAGATGCAAGTCATTAGACTACACAAAATTGAATTAAATCTATATCAAACAGCATCGCAATGATAGAGGAAAAGCTGACTGCATCCACAAATCTAAACTAAAAGGAACTGAGTGAAATACTGTAACATACTTGGACAAAAATAAGCTGGATTGATGTGCATAACGACTAATAACAGAATATGGAACCAAACACCACAGAAAATGAGACCATTTGAATCAATAATACTAGTGACCCATTACAGGATTAGATACAGTTTTGTACACGAACATTACGGACACTAACTTTTACAACAAAACTGAAGGGCAAAGATATTCAATTGATTTAATATATGCTAGTCAACCACATAAGAAAACTGGACCAAATAAAAAGAATCCGAAAGAGAAGAAAGAAATAAATTGAAAATATGATGAGATATAATCAATTTCGGATGGATAAACATCAACAGAATAGAAAATAAAAGAATGAAAAATACCTCAAAAATTACAGCCCAAACTCTCAAACAGTTCCACTTCCAAACTCTAACTCGACCTCTTACTTCGGATGTGAGATTGGAATGAACCTTAGTCGAATGTTCTCAACTGAGAACATACGACGAAGGTTGATTACAACTTTAACCTGTCCAACTCGTACCAGGACGGGACTTAGAAGTTTTTCAGGGTTCATCTTGCATTCAAAATTTGAGATGCTCGACTGAGATTCGAAGGAATCCAATGAAAGTTTAGGGACAAGGTGGGTTAGGTGGAGCCGGTGTGTCAACTTGGAGGCATATGGGTGAACTAGGGTTAGGGGTCAATTCTTTGATCTAAAATTCGAAGATCTCGGGGATGATTCGAAGGCGATGGAGGGTGGATTTGGAGAGGGGGGATCAAGATGGTTCAGTGGTGTGATTTTCATGGTCATCGGAGGTGGTACCGCCGAGTTTCAGGCGGAGGAGTGAGGGGGCGGCTAGGGTTTGGGCTATGGTGTTTGGTGTCCGTCTTGGAAGAGAACGAAGGGATAGGGGGTGTGAAATGAGAGGGGTGAGGGGTTTGGTATATTAGTATTGGTGGTTTAATTTGAGCCATTGGATTGTAAAATCCAACGGCTAAGATCAAGTGCCCTAATCTAAGACGGGGTCGTTTGGATAAATGGGAATTGGGTCGGTCTGATGGTTAAGTGGGTCGGGTCATGGGGGAGGTCTGGGATCGTTGGATCAAAGAGAACAAACGTTTGAGATCAGATGCATCGAAACGACGTCGTGTGGATTAAAAGGAGGCCTGATCTGGGCCATTCAGTTGATTTGATCAACAACTCAAGATAGAGACGCCAATACGGCGTCGTTTGGTTATGCAGAGAGCTTGGTCTTGGACTGGGATATTTTTGTACCATAGGGCCTGGTTTTGGGTCCAACAAGAGTGGCCCAATTCTGATTTTCACTCTTTTCTTTTCCTTTATTTTACTCCTAAATTAACTTCAAAAAATTGACCAAAACACCAATTTGATTTCATAAAACTATAATTAACTTTATAAATACTAATTAACTCTCAATAATAATTATCACATATAATTAAATACCAATGTTAAAAGGAAGATCACACAATCTTGACATTAAACACTAAATATGCAAAAATATATCATTTTGTGAATTTTTTTTATTTTTGTAAAACAAACTTTATTGCTCCTAATTGCAAAAATTGGATCACAAAATGCAAATGAGACATATTTTGTATTCTTATTAATTTAAACACATATAGTCACTCACATACGAATGCAAGCAATTACCAACAAATTCACAAAAATGCACTCAATAAACAGACAATTTTCATTTTGATTTTTTGGGAGTAATTCATGTAAGGAAAAAATCTTGTGCTCACATCCCCTCTCTTCTTCTATTCCCGTTTCTTCTAATCCTCTTTCAGTTACGAGTGTTCCCTTGCATATTTTATCTACTCCTACCTCTTTACCTGTTTTGATTCCCTTGTTTGTTTCTTCTGTCTCTACCTTGACTCTTTTAGCTCTAGTTTACAATACTTCTACCGTTCCTCCTTCTTTCTCTCCCTCTTCCTCTGTTCAATACACAGAGGAGGGTTCCAGTAGCAGAAGTTTAACTATGAGGAACGTTACCTTTGAGGTTCCTACTAATCATAGTCTCTTAAGGAAGTCAGGTATGTGTGGCTTGAGCCACTGATTGAAAATATCGAGAAGAATAAGATGAAGAGCTACAGTTGTTTGACCCTAATGAATGACATAGTTCATTCCACTTTGAAGGTACTTTTTCTTTATTTAACAAGTTTTTTTATATAACTTGCTAAATTCTTGCATTTGCTGACCTTCCCTTGTAAGGTAATCTTATTAGAACTGAGTTGATAGGAAGGATCTCCCTCTTGGAAAAGAAAGCCCATGAGTCTTATAAGGCTATCCATGAGGCTGAAAAAATAGCCAAGGGAGCCTAGTTAGAAGCAACCAATTGGAAGGAGTAGTTTGAAAATGCTCAAAGAACCATAGAAGAGTTGCAAGAAAGTAAAAACCACTTGGAGCAGCAAAAGTGTGGTTTGACTTCTAAGCTAGCTGTTGCTAAGGCTTCTTCAAGACAGTTTGAAAAAGATAAGGAGCTTTTGGAGTGCTCATTTTCAGAACAATTATCAAAGGCCAGTGAAGAAATCAGAGAGCTTAAGGCACTTGTGGAGAAGAAAGAGAATATGCAGGGGAGTTAGTGCAAAGCTTGACTCAAGCTCAGGCTGACTTAAGGATCTCCTCTGACGAGATACGTGCCTTAAAAAGTTCTCATGCCTCCCTTGAAGCTTCCCTTGATTACCACTTAGCTGAACACCAGATATTGAAGAACGATATTGCTATGTGGGAAAGTGAGTATGGACTTCTCGTGGAGAACTTCAACATAGAGGTAAGTTGGGCTTTTCTAAAATCTCGTCGTGATGCTTTGATGGAAGCTACTCAAGAAAACTTTGATTTGCAATCTGAATTAGCCAAAGTCTTAGACACTATTGAAAAAAGCTAACAACCAGTTGATACTCCCTCTCCCGCACTTTGGAACTCCTGGGGCAGAAGGGCTTTTAAATGAAGAAGTGGCTACTACGGCAATTGAAGTTGTAGATCCGGCTCCCGAGGGTGAAACTTCTATGACACAGACTATGGAAGCCAAAGCTCCTATAACTCTTGCTTTCATCGATGTTTCTAACACTCCAGGCCCAGTTGAAACCGCTCCCACTGCTGCTTCCTCAAAAGTTGTTACCGTGCCCGTGGTTGCTCCTTAAAATGACATTGCAACTTCTGATGTTCCAACCCCTTCAGTCACTAGTTGAATGTATTTAAAACTTTACTATTTTTTTTTATTGATTGGTGGTGTTATCCCTTGGAAACTTTAAGGGATATTTTGATGAATTACCCAGTTATCATAATAGGGCATTTCTAAAAAACAAATATTTTGCTGACTATGTTTTTACTTAGTCTTTTATATTAAGAAGTTTTATCGGTACTTCTATATAATCTATTCTTGCCTATTTATCTATTTAGAACTTATAGAATAGCTTAGAATTTTTATCCTTTGAATATGCTTTATGATTTTTCTCATGGATTGTCAACATGAGGATTATAAAAGAGGGCCCTTACGATGAAAGAAATAGGAATACACATGTTTTGTATGAAACAACTTTGATAATCTTTTATTCATGAACTTCAACAAGTTTTTTCACTATTACTTTTATTAAAATACATCTATAATTTTCTCGTAACTATTTTTCTTGTAACAGATTTTTATATAATATAAAATAAATAAGGTTTTTCTTCATAAAATGTTTTAGTACATAGTCATGACCCTATATTTATATATTATGAAGGGTTTTAGAGGTGACTTCGTCTATGAGTTTGATAGATGACTCAGTTATTCTCATGGGAAAAACATTATGATGAATGTCTTGTGTTTGTTGAACATGATAATGAATGCTGAAGACTTCGTAACTTTTTCTCAAAACTTGTCTCTTTTCTCAACACTTGTCTCTTTGTGGATGGATTTTCTTTTATATATTGCTCAAACTCGACCGACTTTTGTTCGATATTCGTATCTATTTTACTGCACTTATCTGTGTATAATATGTAGTCCCTCAAGTGTTTGAGCGGTGAAGTATGAAGCCTCGAGCACTTGTTTGTTTCTTTCAATTTGGTCCTTTTTCTAAAACAGAAAAATATACGGGACTCGGAGGTACAATTATAGATGAAGACTGCCTAACTGATGTGTATTTCCATCAGACTAATTGTAACCCTGGGCTGGGAATTTTAGAATATTTCATTTTTCCGTGCAGGTCGTGACTCATCATTTGGCACTGTTGGAACATATGTATATGTTCATACTTATATGTTTTGATAATTGACAAACCGATTTAAATGAAAAATAATATATGCCAAATAAATGTGAGTCATTATTGAATACACTTTAATTGATATTTAACTAAAGTGTTGTTTATTTTGTAGATATGCAAAAGCATAAAAGGGGAAGAAAAATAATTGACATGCGCGGACAAGAATTGGAGTTCAAGAAGTTCAAGACAAGATCGAGAGAAGCAATGAAAATAAATGAAGACCTTTTGTTGAGTCTTATTTATATTATCTTTATTGTGATCTTGATCCGACTTTAAGTTTGAGTCTTGGCTTCTCTCATAAATAATTTTACAATATATGCATATCATAAATGATTTTACAATATATGCATACCACAAATGATTTTACAATATATGCATATCACAAATGATTTTACAATATATGCATATCCAAAAAATCAAGCTATTTCTCCAGATATTCGACTAACCAGAAGTTATTCGAGTATATCTGTTTCCAGATATTCGACTATCCTAGAAGATATTCGAATATTGTTCCCAGATAGTCGACTATCTAATAAGATATTCGACTATCCTCGGTCAAATTTCAAAAATCTGACCGTTTTATAGCCGTTCCAATCAGTCCAAAAATCTGATTTTTGTCATTCAATGCTATGGTTTCTTGAACTCTATAAATAGGAATAGTGGGTACTCTTTGTTTCGCACCAAAATCATTCTTGTTCAAGAATTCTCTTCAAACTTCTTCCAAAAGTTCTTCTTGCATACAAATTTCAATGGCAAATAGAAGTTCTAAACGCTCTCGTGCCGGAAAGAATATCCCTTCGTTTTCAAATCCTCCTCCATCTCTACATTGTTATGACGATGGATCCGTTCTTTAGTTTGAACAAGAAAATGAGCTTCAACGATTTATTAGAAACTTTGAAAATCGAGATATTCTTCCACCTCGATTCACAACCGCAAGATATCTAGCGGATTCTAATCATTCCAATATACTTCTACAAAGTTCAATCCTTGACTTTGTTTATTTGAAGTATGATTTCATTCATCCTCTTTTGATTCAAGACTTCTATTCGAACCTTAAGAAAGATGAAGATGGAGTTCTCTCTACCAAAGTCAATGGCATTCCTATTCTTTTAAGTGAAGAAAATATTCAAGCTATCACAAATCTTCCTCGTGATGGCCAAGACATCGAACAATATACCGGTGTCGAAGGAATACTCTATGATGAAAATGTCCGCTTCAACCTTATTGGAATTGGACAATTTGTATTCTCTCAAGAGCAAAAGAGAGCTCCTATTAAAGGAATTTTTCCAGAATTTTGTTTGATTCTTTATGTTGTCACTCGGATTCTTAAACCGAGAAAAAGCAATCACACGACAATTGGCCGTGAAGATGCAAAAATCATGCATGCTATTATTTTCAAAGCACGCATAAATTGGTGTAAATTTGTTCTTACGCATATGTTTGATTCAATAGGAAGTGACTAACCTCTTCCTTATGCATTACTTATAATGCATCTTCTTGAAGCGTCTCAAGTCAACACCAATGTTGGTATCAAGAAAACTCGTACCAAATATTGGGAAATTCAAGAAACCTCTTTTCATGGCCATGATCAACCACATGATCAAATTCCAAATCCTCCTCCTCCAATTCAAGCTCGCCGTCCTCGTGCTCAACCGGATGTGTCTCAAGCCATCTTGGATCAACTTGCCTCTCTATCGACCTCAATTAATCGAATCGATAGTAATGTGTCTCGCACGGAAAGAAATGTGCGTAGGCTTAGTGAAGAAATCCACGGATATTTTGACCATGTCAATTATTCGTATTCTCACGTCTATTCCGCAAGTACTTCTAGCGATGACGATGATTTCGACGACGATGAAAGTTCTTGATTTGTATTTTCAATTACTCTTATTGTATTTTCATTTATTGTAATATATTTTCAATTACTCTTATTATAATTTTCCTTCTTCATTAATGAAATTATCTTTTTGTTAATGTCAAAATGGGGAAGATTAAGGGTAAGGGTATATGCATATTTATCCTTTTTTCATGCTTTTGGAAAGATAAAGGGTATATTTGTTTTCCATGCATTGGGGAAGATAAGGGTATATGCATACTTATTTATTTATATGCATAAATTGAGGGAGAACTCAATAATAACTTGTCTTATATTTGGCATAGTTTTAAAAAGGGTATATGCATATTCCCATGAAGGTTTGCCATTATCAAAAAGGGGGAAATTGTTGGAACATATGTATATGTTCATACTTATATGTTTTGATAATTAACAAACCGATTTAAATGGAAAATAATATATGCCAAATAAATGTGAGTCATTATTGAATACACTTTAATTGATATTTAACTAAAGTGTTGTTTATTTTGTAGATATGCAAAAGCATACAAGGGGAAGAAAAAGAATTGACATGCGCGGACAAGAATTGGAGTTCAAGAAGTTCAAGACAAGATCTAGAGAAGCAATGAAAATAAATGAAGACCTTTTGTTGAGTCTTATTTATATTGTCTTTATTGTGATCTTGATCCGACTTTAAGTTTGAGTCTTGGCTTCTCTCATAAATAATTTTACAATATATGCATATCATAAATGATTTTACAATATATGCATACCACAAATGATTTTACAATATATGCATATCACAAATGATTTTACAATATATGCATATCACAAATGGTTTAACAACATATGCATATCATAAATATTTTTATTGCATTTAAAACAAATTAGTTTTAAATGTTATATAATAAATATTTTCAATACATTTAAAACAAAATGATTTTAAATATTTCTATTGATTCGGAATGGTCATCACAAATTGTTTTTCATGTTTAAGATATTTATAATATTTAATATCTTCAAACAAAGCTTTGAAAAAACATTTTATAACTTATTTTCAATAAGTTAGTTGTTTTAAAAATGGACCATTTCCGCAAGGTCAGATAGTCGAATATCTGATATTGGATAGTCGACTATCCTGATGACCGTTGCCAAGATAGTCGAATATCCATATCAGATAGTCGACTATCCTTGTGACCGTTGCCAAGATAGTCGAATAACCATATCGGATAGTCGACTATCTGACAGATTTTCAGAATCTGTATTTATGATCATAGCAACGGCTAGGAGTGATTTTGGAGCTATAAATACACCTCAAAATCACTCATTAAACACACAACTTCTAACCAAAACATTCATAAGCTTTCATACATTTCCAATATCATTTATTGATCATTTTTATCACATTTTGAAAGCCAAGGTCTTGAATTTATTGTTGTGTTCTTGAGCGTATTTGTTTACTCATATCCACTCTATTAAGAGAGTCTTTGTTTAAGTGATCTCTAAGTGTTTTATACTTGAAGGGAAGTGTTAGTCCCTTGTGTTGTAAGAAGGAACTTGTGTTTCCTTTGGTTGAAGTCTTGGGGTGAGGTATCCTCGAGCAAGTGAAGTCTTAAGGTGTGGTATCCTTGAGCAAGTGTAACGGTTTGTTAAGCACCCGTAAGCTTAACGAAGTTAGTGGAAATCTCGAGAGAGTCTCTCGGGGACTGGACTAGCCACGGGTTGTGGTGAACCAAGATACATCGGTGCGTTCGTTCTTATTTATTTACTTATCGCACTCATTTATTTCCTGCAATTTTTAAATTCCGCAAGTTTACGCTAATTTTTATTATAACGCTATTCACCCCCCCCCCCCCTCTAGCGTTAAGCGTATTATCAAACAATTGGTATCAGAGCCTAACTCTCTGAGAGACTTAACAGTTTGAGAGAATCCTTCTATGGCTTCTACTAGTAGTGCTTTTGCAGGAATAGGTGAAGGTCACGCTACCTTTTTGCCTCCAATATTTGATGGAAGCAATTACACACATTGGAAAGATCGGATGACAATCTTCATCAAATCAAACAACTTTCATCTATGGCAAATCATCAAGTATGGTGAACAAATGACGAAACAAGTTGGAAAAGCCATGGTAAGTGAATACAATACCAAGGCTATCAATATGTTGTATAATTCCTTGAAACAGGAGGACTATCGGAAAGTTTCCCAATACAAAACTGCTAAAGAGATGTGGGATAAGCTTGAGAACACTTATGAAAATGCGCCTCAAGAAGCAGACAGTTCATGTGATGAACCAACTGCCAAATGCCTCATGGCCGACAAAAGAGAAGAGGTAAGTACATCTAACTCTCACTCTTTTGAAGTATTACAAAGTGCCTATGATGAATTGTATGGTGAATTTGTTGATGCTTCCAAAATGATAAAAGATTTGAAGAAAACACTTTCTTTGCAAGAAATAGATTTTCAGAAAACACTCTCTTTACAAGAAAAAGATTTTGAAAAATTAACTAATGAAAATGGCGTTCTTAAAAATAAAATTGATGTTTTAGAAAAAGAAAATAATTTTTTGAAAAATGACTTTTTTGATCTTAGAAATAAGACTAAAGCAGTGAATGAATCTTCTTCAATTGATAAAAGTTCTATTTGTTTATCTTGTGATTCCTTGAAACTAGAAAACATAGAACTTAGGAACACACTAGAAAAACATAGTGTAGATGCTCCTAAAACTATTGAAGAGATCAAGAAGAAAAAGAAAAACAGAAGGCGTAAAAAGAATAAGAATCATGCTAGAAATCGTGATGCACCACCTAGAAATAATCCTAGGATTTTTAATGAGTCTAGAATTAATAATTTTAGACCACCTAGAAACGATTCTAGGAATTATACAAATGAGCCTAGAAATAATGATTTTAGGCAACCTAGAAATAATCCTAGGAATGAGACTAGACCACCTAGAAACGATACTAGATTGTTCAATGATTCTAGAATTAATAACTTTAGATCACCTAGAAAGGATTCTAGAAATTATGCAAATGAATCTAGAAATAATTACTCTAGACCGCGTAGAAATAACTCTAGGAATCTCACGCTCCTAGGAATGATGATTTTAAATTACCTAGAACTTTTGGCACAACCTAGGCATTTGCAAGACCCGAATGTTGTATGTCACTACTGCAACCGGGTAGGACACATAGCACCCACATGTTTTGCAGAACATAGGGATTTATCTTGTGGCTATAATTATTATTTGCCTAACCCCCAAGGACCCAAAAGTGTTTGGGTACCAAAAACCTATGTTTAGGTACTTTTGCAGGTGTGCTTGAAGACTACAATATTGTAGTAGATGCACCAAGCACGGAACCTCATTGCATCAAGGGGGAATTTCGGTTAGTTATCCTTTTCGATAAAAACCGAATTGTTGATATGTGCAAGCAACCGATGTTAACATATTTGTTGTTAATTTGGTTCTTGTATTGTTGAAATTCTTGATTTGCTTAACCGTAATAGTTGATATGTGCTAACAATTGTGATATCCGTGTTAACAATTAATATCAATTATCCTTGTTGATTCACATGTTGAAAATTTGGTGTTAAACAACAATTGATATCAATTATCAATTGATTGATCCATGGTTTGATAATTATTTTTGATATCAATTATTTTTATTAATTCATGTTTTACTAAAAATAACATTTTGTATCACTGTTGATAAAAATAACAATTGATACATCTGTTATGTTTTCCAATAACAATTGATTTTAAATCATGCATATTTATTTTAGCCAAAATGATTTTTAAACATGCCTCTAAAATCTGGACTAAGATAGTCGATTATGTACTTATGATAATCGATTATGTTTAAGTCAGCTGCTTGACAATCGATTGTGAACTTATGACAATCGATTGTGTTAAGGCAGTGAGCATCAGATTTTTCAAATCTACATGACAATCGATTGTGAATCTTATGACAATCGATTGTGATGAGGCAGTGTCCATCAGTTTTTCAAAGTCACAGAATAATCGATTGTGAACATATGACAATCGATTGTGTTGAGGCAGTGTCTTCCAGACTTTTTCAAAGTTATTATATAATCGATTGTGAGTTTATAACAATCGATTGTCAAGAGGCAGTGTCTAAATTGATTTTTCAAGACTGATATTTAATCGATTGTCAACATTGCATAATCAATTGTATAACTGACCGTTGCCAAAAAAGTTTTCAAATACCATCAGGTAATCGATTGTAGATTTGTAACAATCGATTGTTTTAATTAAAATCTGGAAAAGATTTTTTTTTACCGTTGCCAGTAATCGATTGTTGATCTTAGATAATCGATTGTTAAGCGTAAAATCTGGGAATAATTTTTGGAATGACTGGCAGACAATCGATTGTGGTAACTTGACAATCGATTGTCACAGAGCAAAATCAGCAATTCTTAATTGGCAATTAGGCAACTGTTGTGTATGTTTTCAACAAATGGTTTTATCATTGTTTTATAACAATTGGTAGATTTATGTTTTGTTGGTATGTCTTGATAAATTTCTACAAATGTTCATACTGCGTACTTCTCATAGTCTTTCTTTAATGTACTCTCTTCTTGCTAAATGCCAAAAAGAAGAGGTGTTTAGGCGATATGCTTCAAGTAAGGGGGAATGTCTTTACTTTCTAGTTTGCCTTATTTGAGGGGGAACCTTTCATTGATGATATTTCTTGTACTTTAAAAATACTTTTTATTGATGATATTATGTTTGGAACAACTAATAAATTTGTATGCAAGGAGTTTTAAAATTCATGAGTAGCAAAATTTGAGATGTTAATGATGGACGAGCTTATTTTCAACTTGAGGTTGCAAGTGAAACAAATAAAAGAGGGAACTTTCATTTGTCAAACTCAATATTGCAATGAGCCAAAGCAATGGCCTCTTCAATGAATTCATATGACCATCTTGACAGAAATGTGAAAGGTAAGGAGAACAATACCAAGGATTACAAAGGTATGATCGTTCCTTGCTTTACCTTATTGCTAGTAGAATTGATATAACATTTAGCGTTTATTGATGTGCTAAGACATAAATCATGTTCAAAGGAGTCACGTCCTAGTGTGGTTAAACGTTGATCTAAATGCATACATTTTTAGGTTGCATTTATATCTTGAATATTACTGACTTGAGCGTCGAAGACGCGTATTTTTTTTTGCAGGTATCGCCCTAAAGATAGGGGGAACCAAGATAAAGTTTTGATTCAAGTCAATATTATCTTTGCTTGGCTGGTGAAATTGAAAACAGCATATTTGTTCTTATAAAATTATTTTCATAAAATTATGATATATATATTTTTACCAAAAATATAGTTTATAAACGAATTTCATAAAATGAAAATTATTTTTCCAATATTGTCTGCTTAAACGATTTTTTAAGTCGTCGAAGTTAATCGACTAACTAGAAGTTATTCGAATAACTTGATTATCCAGAAAATCAAGCTATTTCTCCAGATATTCGACTAACCAGAAGTTATTCGAGTATATCTGTTTCCAGATATTCGACTATCCCAGAAGATATTCGAATATTGTTCCCAGATAGTCGACTATCTAATAAGATATTCGACTATCCTCGGTCAAATTTCAAAAATCTGACCGTTTTATAGCCGTTCCAATCAGTCCAAAAATCTGATTTTTGTCATTCAATGCTATGGTTTCTTGAACTCTATAAATAGGAATAGTGGGTACTCTTTGTTTCACACCAAAATCATTCTTGTTCAAGAATTCTCTTCAAACTTCTTCCAAAAGTTCTTCTTGCCTACAAATTTCAATGGCAAATAGAAGTTCTAAACGCTCTCGTGCCGGAAAGAATATCCCTTTGTTTTCAAATCCTCCTCCATCTCTACATTGTTATGACGATGGATCCGTTCTTTGGTTTGAACAAGAAAATGAGCTTCAACGATTTATTAGAAACTTTGGCAAGATATCTAGCGGATTCTAATCATTCCAATATACTTCTACAAAGTTCAATCCTTGACTTTGTTTATTTGAAGTATGATTTCATTCATCCTCTTTTGATTCAAGCCTTCTATTCGAACCTTAAGAAAGATGAAGATGGAGTTCTCTTTACCAAAGTCAATGGCATTCCTATTCTTTTAAGTGAAGAAAACATTCAAGCTATCACAAATCTTCCCCGTAATGGCCAAGACATCGAATAATATACCGGTGTCGAAGGAATACTCTATGATGAAAATGTCCTCTTCAACCTTATTGGAATTGGAAAATTTGTATTCTCTCAAGAGCAAAAGAGAGCTCCTATTAAAGGAATTTTTCTGGAATTTCGTTTGATTCTTTATGTTGTCACTCGGATTCTTAAACCGAGAAAAAGCAATCACACGACAATTGGCTGTGAAGATGCAAAAATCATGCATGCTATTATTTTCAAAGCACGCATAAATTGGTGTAAATTTGTTCTTACGCATATGTTTGATTCAATAGGAAGTGACAAACCTCTTCCTTATGCATTACTTATAATGCATCTTCTTGAAGCGTCTCAAGTCAACACCAATGTTGGTATCAAGAAAACTCGTACCAAATATTGGAAAATTCAAGAAACTTCTTTTCATGGCCATGATCAACCTCATGATCAAATTCCAAATCCTCCTCCTCCAATTCAAGCTCGCCGTCCTCGTGCTCAACCGGATGTGTCTCAAGCCATCTTGGATCAACTTGCCTCTCTATCGACCTCAATTAATCGAATCGATAGTAATGTGTCTCGCACGGAAAGAAATGTGCGTAGGCTTAGTGACGAAATCCACGGATATTTTGACCATGTCAATTATTCGTATTCTCACGTCTATTCCGCAAGTACTTCTAGCGATGACGATGATTTCGACGACGATGAAAGTTCTTGATTTGTATTTTCAATTACTCTTATTGTATTTTCATTTATTGTAATATATTTTCAATTACTCTTATTGTAATTTTCCTTCTTCATTAATGAAATTATCTTTTTGTTAATGTCAAAATGGGGAAGATTAAGGGTAAGGGTATATGCATATTTATCCTTTTTTCATACTTTTGGAAAGATAAAGGGTATATTTGTTTTCCATGCATTGGGGAAGACAAGGGTATATGCATACTTATTTATTTATATGCATAAATTGAGGGGGAACTCAATAATAACTTGTCTTATATTTGGCATAGTTTTAAAAAGGGTATATGCATATTCCCATGAAGGTTTGCCATTATCAAAAAGGGGGAAATTGTTGGAACATATGTATATGTTCATACTTATATGTTTTGATAATTGACAAACCGATTTAAATGGAAAATAATATATGCCAAATAAATGTGAGTCATTATTGAATACACTTTAATTGATATTTAACTAAAGTGTTGTTTATTTTGTAGATATGCAAAAGCATACAAGGGGAAGAAAAAGAATTGACATGCGCGGACAAGAATTGGAGTTCAAGAAGTTCAAGACAAGATCGAGAGAAGCAATGAAAATAAATGAAGACCTTTTGTTGAGTCTTATTTATATTGTCTTTATTGTGATCTTGATCCGACTTTAAGTTTGAGTCTTGGCTTCTCTCATAAATGATTTTACAATATATGCATATCATAAATGCTTTTACAATATATGCATACCACAAATGATTTTACAATATATGCATATCACAAATGATTTTACAATATATGCATATCACAAATGGTTTAACAACATATGCATATCATAAATATTTTTATTGCATTTAAAACAAATTAGTTTTAAATGTTATATAATAAATATTTTCAATACATTTAAAACAAAATGATTTTAAATGTTTCTATTGATTCGGAATGGTCATCACAAATTGTTTTTCATGTTTAAGATATTTATAATATTTAATATCTTCAAACAAAGCTTTGAAAAAATATTTTATAACTTATTTTCAATAAGTTAGTTGTTTTAAAAACGGACCATTTCCGCAAGGTCAGATAGTCGAATATCTGATATTGGATAGTCGACTATCCTGATGACCGTTGCCAAGATAGTCGAATATCCATATCAGATAGTCGACTATCCTTGTGACCGTTGCCAAGATAGTCGAATAACCATATCGGATAGTCGACTATCTGACAGATTTTCAGAATCTGTATTTATGATCATAGCAACGGCTAGGAGTGATTTTGGAGCTATAAATACACCTCAAAATCACTCATTAAACACACAACTTCTGACCAAAACATTCATAAGCTTTCATACATTTCCAATATCATTTATTGATCATTTTTATCACATTTTGAAAGCCAAGGTCTTGAATTTATTGTTGTGTTCTTGAGCGTATTTGTTTACTCATATCCACTCTATTAAGAGAGTCTTTGTTTAAGTGATCTCTAAGTGTTTTATACTTGAAGGGAAGTGTTAGTCCCTTGTGTTGTAAGAAGGAACTTGTGTTTCCTTTGGTTGAAGTCTTGGGGTGAGGTATCCTCGAGCAAGTGAAGTCTTAAGGTGTGGTATCCTTGAGCAAGTGTAACGGTTTGTTAAGCACCCGTAAGCTTAACGAAGTTAGTGGAAATCTCGAGAGAGTCTCTCGGGGACTGGACTAGCCACGGGTTGTGGTGAACCAGGATACATCGGTGCGTTCGTTCTTATTTATTTACTTATCGCACTCATTTATTTCCTGCAATTTTTAAATTCCGCAAGTTTACGCTAATTTTTATTATAACGCTATTCACCCCCCCCCCCCCCTAGCGTTAAGCGTATTATCTAACAGGCACGAGTTAGGATTTTTGCCTAGCATCTAAAATCATTAATAAAACTTTAATAATTCAAAAGAAAATTTTAACATTATATTGGGCAAATTTGGTTCCCTACGCCCACATATTATCCGCATACGGCCTCACTAAAGAAAGCGGCCTTATCGTGGTCGATTTAAGTAAGCCCGGCCCCAGTCAATTTACGGGCCGAGTGACGTGACTTGTTGTAACGTCACATCAAGCTCTGACATTCATATATCAAGGCCACCAACTCTTGTACTTTCTTTGTATTATTTCGAGGAAGGTCCCTTAGTATATAAAGGGGACCTTCTCCCTTTGTAAAGACTCGTGTTTATTTCATTACTGAAAATATACAACTCTCTCTCTCTCTCTCTTGTGCAAAAAGCCTGTTATACATCTTACTGCTCTTACATCTCGATTTTTACATTATAATCACTGATTTCTATCATCTAACATTCTCTATATCACATTACCCTTGATTTTGATTAGCCCATATCATTTTTTGATTAAAGCTAGTTAAGTGTTCTAATAACTTTTTGGCCAAACAATTTGGTGTCGTCTGTGGGGACTTCGAGAATCAAAGCTGGAGTTTGTTTCTAGAGATCCTTAGAAAAGCCACTCTCTACAACCTAGAATGGATGAGAACAATTCTAGAATGAAGGCTATCTTGGAGGTTAGAACAGACCTCACGGGAACTCTCAACGCGGCTACCGAAGGTAATCTACATACAACTCCCAGTACTTTGATAGGCGTGGAAGCCTTACCCTCCTTATCAGAGGACCTGGTAGTGCCACGAGAAAGCGCAGCTTGCACCGATTCAATTTATTTTGTATCATCTCTCCCATTACTCCCTTCTTCCTCCAAAAGAAAAGAAAACCCCGTTTCCGATTTATTAAAATTTGAGAAAGATGAAGAAATTACCTGAAGTTAGCGAATTAGAAGCAGCAAAAGATTTTTTAATGGTGAGAAGCAATAAGATTGACAATTCATTTGATTTATAAGTAGGAAATTTGTCGTCGGGGAATTGGAAAAAACAATAAGAAAAAGAAATTTTTGTCGCCGTGGAAGGATCCGGCAGAGTACCATTGTTTGTTCCTACAGTAATACAATCAGCTTTGTTTAAGGGTGTCTTCTGGCCCGGGCTCGGGCCTGATGGGTCGGGCTTCGCGATCTCAGGCTTTGTGTGCCGGGCCTGACGGTTCTGGTGGTTGAGACTGGCCCGTGACAGGCTTAAGCCCACGGCGGTCCTGGGCCTGGCAGGCCTGACGGGTATTTTTTTAAGACAATATCTTATATAGTAGTTATTAGTATAGTGTAGAATATATTTTATATGGTGTACTAAGTTATTAGTATAGTATATATTGTGTTGTAGTAATTAGTACATATTGTATTTTATGTATATATTGTGTTGTAGTATTAGTATATATTGTATATTATGTATATATTGATATATATTATGTATATATTGTGTTGTAGTAGTTAGTAAATATTGTATATTATGTATATAGTGTGTTGTAGTAATTAGTATATATTGTATATTATGTATATATTGATATATATTATGTATATATTGATATATATTATGTACATCATGTAGAAATTCACTATCGGTAAATTGAAAACAAGGGTGATCACTATTAAGCATTACGGGAGGCGGAGTAGGACGTCTAAGTTGGCGACTACTTTCAGCTTGCTTATCTTTTGTAGGTCGGGGAGCCGGGGGAAGGATAGTATTATGGCCACTACTTTCACCAGTTTTACCTTTTCATTTACCGAATATTTTTTTCAAAGAAAATGTCATACTAATTAGAATTATGCAAACTAAACAACACAAAAATATATTATTAACACGTAAGAGTTGAAACGAGTTTACTGGATTGCCAAACAACTTTTTGAAAATTGAAAATCGTTGAACACTTGAAAACTTCAATTCAACAACTTCACAATTTTTCACGAATTTTCAACAATAAATTAAGCAATTGTAGTAGAAAGATTGAAAGAGAGCTTGAGAGATATTGATGAATTGGTGAATAAAAATGAAAGAATGAGGGAGTATTTATAGTTAAGAAATAGGAAAAAGTGTAATTATATAAAGTTGGGGTTAAATTAAAGTTTGGGGGCCAAATGGCTATTTTACAAAGTTCCAAATGACTATTTTTTGAAAATAGCCGTTACTGATTTTATTTTTTTTTAAATAGCTATTGGGCCCATCTGGGCTTACCAGGCCCGCCAGGATCGGCCCAGGCCCGCCAGGATCGGCCCAGGCCCGCCAGGCAGTCCCGGGCCTGACGATTCGAAGACGAAGACCGGCCCGTAACGGGTTTTTTGGACCGGTAGGACCGGGACCGCCAGGACCGGCCCACCAGGCCCGCCAGGATCGCGGTCCCGGTCCCGTCCTGGTTCAAGCCCGGCCCACCAGACACCCTTAGCTTTGTTCTATGTTTGTTTTGCGATAAATGCCCCTCAGCCGTTTTGAACTTTTGTTTGCGCGCGCTTCCTCTATGTTCCCTCTTTCTTTAAAAAAATATATAAAGATGTAGAAAAAATTGTGTATTTTTTGTATAACTTGGAAAATTAGTATAAAAGATTGAAAATTTGGAGTAGAGGTTTATTGCTTTGATCTGTCAGTAAACAAAATAATAATGAAATTAAAAATTTGTTGCCTTTCTAACGTAGCATACAAAGGAATAATGAGGTTCTTCAATTAATTAAAAGTTCAAAAACTGAATAAAAAGAAATAATAAAATTCTTAAAACTTATTTAAAGTTATAATTTTATCCAACATAAAATACACTTACGGAGAATAAAAAGATAATCAATATTTTATGTTGAAGGTTAGTATTTCTGTAAAATAATATGAATAAATAGAGATAGATTACTCGCAGCGAAATGACAAAATGATATTAGACTTTTTTTCAAAAAAAAATTCATTGGATTGAAGTACAAGTAAATTTATGTTCTATTTATGAGTACTTTAGTTACCATATTAACTGTTCGAGTAAACAAGAATTTGGTCAAAAGGATACTTTATTATAATACTAGTTTAGAATTGTTCTTACATTGGTTGTTGAGAAGTTAAGCACATCATACCAAATAATGAGTAGTCCAAAGTTACATTTACAATATTACAGTTGAACTACTTCTTTCAAAAATAGCTCTTAAAATATTTGCTCATAGTGTTTCATTGATAAATACCGAAGGAACTATCAAAAGTTGATTCTTCACCGAGTTGCTTCCTGTTTCTGTTGCCAACTTATCTGTCACTCTATTTTCCTCTTTGAATGTGTGGTGTACTAGTAGATGGCCCAGCGCTGCTAAGAGAGACCTGCATTCACAAATTAAGAGATCATATATTAGATGACCTTTGTTTATGGAATGCATTACTTCTGTTGAGTCTACAGTGGCCTCCAAGGGCATTAGATTGTTTGATGATGCCATTTTCAGGCCCGGTAAAAAAGTTGTTAGCTCATAACGGCCGTACACTTGACTTTCCCCATGTACCATGTTACCCAATCCCCAATGTTGTTTCTAATTACTCCTCGTATTCCCCCATGTTTTCTTTTTCATTGTAAGTGTTTAGCTTGTAACAATCCCTATTCGGGGGTGCCATTTAATAAGGATAACGTTACTATGTCTAGGGCCCTTTCCTCCTATTATTATGTGCAAGAATTTTGCGACCTTGTTAATGGCCACTTTAAAAAGGACCAATACCTTCCTATGATTGAAGTTATTGGTGTTCCTGGTTAACCAAATTTGTCAAAAGCAAAAAAGGAATAGGTGGCCCCATTTACAAAAGCCATTGAAGGGTTGGTATTTAACCTTGTTAAAGGCATACACCCAGTTAGCTTTACTGGTGTAAGGTTTGGAATATTAAGGTTCGAAAGACTTTGCTCAGCTAGCTTCTGCTAAAATTGGTTAGCATTGTCAAATTTGAAGAGCTCGGGTTTTATAATTTCTTACTCCTTGTTACGGAAGAAGCATATGGGGTTTTGGTTCATACCCCTAGAATGGATATATTGAGTTTTAAGGAGCCTGGCATATGTTACTAACTAAAGAAAATATTTAATCTTATTGGCAGCTTTTGGCCCCACGCCAGTTGTAGTCCTTGCTAGGATCATGGGCCTGATGATGGTTTAGCCTTTCCAATTATATATATATTCAGCAAAATCTTTTTTTATTTCTTTGTTTACTGATACGTCCAATCGCATGCCATTAACGAGGTATGATACAGTCATTTGCAATAATAAAATCTAACAAAGAGCCGGGATCGAATTCATAGGGGGTTATTAGGAATGAGTATATGAAGTATCTAGATTGCACTTCCACAAATATATTTTTTTTTTTACAACTAACATTAAGTTAATAATTTCAAATCTAAAGATATAAAACTATAAATGACTGTTTTTGAGTGTTTTTCAAATATATAAAAGACCTAAGGCTGTGACCATGACCTAGGTATTTCTCCAAGGGGATAAAAACTTGTATGCTTGTTTTATTGACTAAGGTCTATTATAGCTCACAACTTTATATTGTCCACTCAATACCTCTCGATCAGATAATGGTTTTGTCCAATTTGGCTTTCTCAAGTCCAAATGGGTATCTACCAAAACAGTTGATAAGAGCTCAAATTGGGTTGTTACTATCTCTAGGTTGAACCCTTTAATTGGGTTAATCAATCTCTTAATTGACTCAATTCCTTGTTAGCTTAGTTAACCTAAACTAGGTACCTCTTTCTCAAGAAGAGACTAATAGCTCGTTTGGCCAAGCTGGAAAAATCAGCTTATTTTGAGAAGAGCTTTTCTCAAAATTACTTTTAGTGAGAAGCAGTTTGTGTTTGGCTAATTAATTTGAAAAGCACTTCTGAGCAGCAATTAGTATTTGGCCAAGCTTTAAAAACTGCTTTTAAGTGTATTTTTCTTAAAAGTGTTTCTCAAAAAAAGTGCTTTTGGAGAGAAACTACTTTTTTCTGCTCCTCCTCAAAAGCACTTTTTTTCCTTCCAAAAGCTTGGCCAAACACCTCAATTTTAGGCCAAAAGTGTATTGGCCAAAAAGAAGCTTGGCCAAACAAGATATAAGCCAAATAGGCTTGAATCAATGTTTGCAATCATTAATTCTATAATTGATGTATGAACTAAGCTAAATAATAAACACGCATTCATAAACAAACATAAAATTAATCACCCATAATGTTTACACACTAGGGTTGGGTCATAACCCTAGTAAAAATCTAGATACTCATAGTTGGTGTAGAAGAAATCAAAGAAGAAAAGATAGTAAAACTCATATTAAAAGATTAAATATATAAATCCAATATTAATTCACCAAAATAAGCTAATGTTTCCTAAAGAAGCAAGTAGAAATGGCTACAACACTTCAAATATTCAAAACTTGACCTAATTTCGTGAAACTCTTCTATTTAGAAAAAGCTAATAATTTCGGACAAAAATACCCTTCGGAAGGTTCTGCAACCGCACAATTTCATGTGTGGTCCGCAAAATTCTTCATTTTATAGGAGGCGGGGTTCTGCGGCCGCACAATTCTTGTGCGGACCGCAATTTAAGGAAGCATTGGACTTGGCTTTTTGTCATCTCTCTGATTTTTGTCTTGAGGCCACACAATTCTTGTGCATACCGTAATTTGAGGAAGCTCAGGACTTGGCTTTTGTCTCTCTCTGATCTTTGTCCCTAGTCCAGCTTTTGCGGATGCACACTGCATGTGTTGTCCGCAAGTTTTTCAAAAGTGTGCGAGTTTTTTCTCTTTGATTGTGTCTGCAAATAGAATTTTGTGGACCGCACTTGGTAAGCTTCTATGAAATTTAAATTACTCTTTTCTTTGTCGGATTTCATCTCGGGAGCTCAATTTTCATCATTCCTGCAATTTTACATAATTTGATCCATTTCGGGGATACAATTCAATATTTTTAGACTAAAATAAAAATTTAAAAACACTAATAAGTAGTCAAAACTTTCACTTATCATTTACCGATTCTTAAGTTCCTATACAAATAATTTTGATCCTTTTTTCTTACAATAACACCATAATTTCTCGTATTCTCGTGATTTATTTATTACTAAAATACCAAAAGTCTAAAGAGGCGTGCTTCTATGCGTAAAACATTCGAAAGTCCATGTGTCCTATTACTATTAGTAACCTGGTAAAAAGATGAGCTAGTATTTTAGATGGTTCAAACCAAGGAATGTGAAGGAGTAACTTTTGACTATTAAAAGATTCTAGAATGTGAAAAACTACGGAGATATGAATTGTAAATTGTTGAAGATCTTCATGTGAATAGGAGTATAAGAAAATTATGGAAGAGGCATCAATTTCCAAGTTTAAACTTTTAAAATTGTATGTTTATTGTAACACACACTTTTCTCCTTTTTATTTAGATGTGAACATGTTTAGTTTTCATGTTCAGTAATTGATAGGGAATAGTTCATTATTATTCATGTACAATTGTAAATAGAATACGTTTGTCCTTCATTTTACTTTCAATCCAATACCCACCCTACTTTTAACAAAAAATGAAACTGCTCCTAGCCCTAACGGATGACCAATGTGGCACCTGACTCCAACAAAAATTTTGGCACATAGGAACTAAGTCAGCGTTGCATTACAAATTAGCCTAGTTTCTAACGACCCAAATCCCAAATTATATTAACCCATTTTACACCCAAATAACTAAGATCCAACGACTTCTTCTTCTCCCTCTAAAGACACTCCATTGCTGAGAAATTAGGGTTCGACTAAAATCCTCCATAAATCTCTCTTTTCTTCATTCTTCTCATATATTTGGTTCATAAATATCGCAAGGTAGTTGTTCATCATATATTAGGTGTTGATATAGCAGCATAGCCAACCACTTCACTTCCTCCACTTCAAATAATTCCGAAAAAAATTCTACAAATGTCTGAGGCCTAAGTTGTTTAATTTTAATTTTTCCCTTTTGTGAAGTTTACTGTAATTATAAAATCTACAAATTTAGAGTTTTGTAATGATCAACCAAATGATCTTTTTGTATTATATTTGACAGCTTAGTTCATGTGGCTTTTGGGAATGCAAAGATAAAATCTTCCTGCAATGTGATTGGACTCATATTAAGATGTAACATTGTCGATGGATAATGTTAAGATGGAAAAGGACAAATTTAAGGAAGAAGTAATTGACATGAAGGCTATACACCAATATGAAGTGAATAGAGTCATCAACTTGGAAGATAAACTTTGCAAAGACAAGGTTGCTGATTATGAGTTATGGATGTATAGCTGACTTTTAGGTCAATTAAGCCAAAACGTTTTTTTCCTTAGCGTATGATAATGTTGGTGTAATAGTAGTTGTTGCTTTCCAGCCATGTTCTGCATATTTGATTGTTCTAAATGACATGTTGAATATTGAACTAAGTCATTTAATTACCCTCCATCCATGTTCTGCATATTTGATTGTTCTAAATGGCATGTTGAATATTGAACCAAATCATTTAATTGCTTTCAATCCAATATATTTGACAAAAAAGACATCACCAAGTATAAAATGAAAAACTTACATTCTAGTCGTAAATTAGATAGATATAAACTGAAATGGAAAAGGGAACAAACTGGACAACAATGAACTGAACATTCATCAACAAATATTCACCTTGATTCCTAATCTACCAACAACCAACATTCACAATCTACGTTTAATAAGACAAGTGAATACCATATTATAACCCCCCAAAAATATCAACACCTAGAATTATGCCAAATATCAGAGGGCAGAGAGACCATTTTCGATATACGCTCGGCTAAAGAAGATGGAAGAAGCACTGATAGCAATTCATAGCAAGATAATATATTATGAAAATAAATTGAAGATAACAGTAAAGAATATGGAAGAAGCATCTATGGCAAGTAATAGCAATACAATCTTTTTAGAGAAACTAAACCCGAAGTCTGATAGCAATAAAGAATATGAAAGGAGCATTGATAGATAATTAAGGGAGTATTAGTGACAAATAATAACAGAACAAGATATGCGAAAATAGCAAGCACATGATAAAAGGGTACCATACAAACATGTTACTAATAAACTACTGAAGACAAAGGGAAACACAGGACTATCTATTAACCTTCTATCATAATCCTCAACCGTCACTCCCTCCTATTCAGGGTCATGTTCTCGATTAGCTCAAGTTGCGATATGTCCCGCCTGATTATCTCTCTCCAATACTTCTTTAGCCTACATCTACCCTTCCTCTTACCCCCCAAGGCTAACCTCGCATACCTCCTAACTGGGGCATCTGTGCTTCTCCTCTTAATATGCTCGAACCATCTCAGCTTCGCCTCTCGCATCTTTTCCTCCACAAGGTCCACTCACACCTTGTCTCGAATAACTTCTTTTCTAATTCTATCTAACGTAGTATGCCCACAAATCCATATCAATATGCTCATTCAGCTACTTTCATCTGCTGGACGTGGGAGTTTTTGATTGGCCAGTACTCTACCCCATATAACATAGTCGGTCTAACCACTATCTTGTATAACTTATCCTTATGTTTTAACGGTACATTCTTATTGCACAAGACATCGGAAGCGAGCCTCGACTTCATCCACTATACTGCGATATGATGTGTGGCATACTCATCAATCTCCCCATCATTCTGAATTATTGACCTCGTATACTTGAAACTCTCTTTCTCTCTCCTAGGGATGACTTGCGTCTCAAGCCTCACATGCTCGTCCACTTTCTGGGTAGCACCGCCGAACTTATACTCTAAGTATTCTATCTTGATCCTGCTCAACTTGAAACTCTTAGACACCAAGGTATGTATCCAAACCTCAAGACTCTCATTAACACCATCGCACATCCTATCAATCGAGACTATATTATCTGTAAATAACATGCACCAAAGCATCTCCCCTTGAATATGTCGCGTCAATGCGTCCATTGCCAAGGAAAACAAAACGGGCTAAGTGTCGATCTCTGATGCAGCAGCATCTCAAACGAGAAGTATTTAGACTTTCTTCTTGCGGTCCTAACCCATATTTTAGCTCCATCAGATATGTCCTAGATCATACTAATAAACACTACAATCACTTTCTTAGCCTCCAAACATCTCCATAGGATCTCTCTCGGAACTTTGTCATAAGCTTTCTCTAAGTCAATAAACATCGTATGCAAATCCTTCTTTATTGCCCTATACTACTCCAACCAATCTCCTCGCAATATGGATGTCGACCGTCCTGTCATGAAATTAAACTTGTGCTCAGAACTGGACACACTCCTCCTCATCCTCCCTTCAATCACCCTCTTCAAACATTTATCGTATGGCTTAACAACTTGATACCCCTATAGTTGTTGCTGTTTTGAATACCCCCGATCCTGTGCAATGGAATCATAATACTCTGCTTCAAGATAGTTAAACATGATATAAACAAGAGAATTAGTGTATATAAAGACAAATGGAAGAATCAAAATAATATTTAAACTACATAAAGTACAGTTGTAAAAGGCACAAACAAACCAGATAAGGTACAAAGATAAAGGCATAAAGAAAAAAAAGTGAGGTGCCGCATATTGAAGAATTCAATCAACTGGAATAAACTAATCGATGCAGTCGTGGACATGGGAGACTATACATTAAAGTAACAAATAATGTGTCCCTTGTCCCACCCTCCAATAAATAACAAAGAAAAAAACAAATCAAACCCAATACAAAAAAAATCAGGATCACAAACTATTGGGATTGAAACCTTAGACCACCGAAGGACTTTTTAATACCAAGAAGGAATAAACCAGATATGAGCCACATGCAAACAAAACGAACCGCAAAAACACACACCTAGCAGCTTGAAATAATTGATAGAGAAAGGGAAAAGTGAAAACCCTAGCCAGCCAAGTATAAATTTGAAAATCTCAAGTCCAATAAACAACATATTTGCCCTATGACAACCTCACTTCAGTTCCATACAAGAAAGAGAAAAAACTAATAGAAACATCAAGTTTTTTGAAATAATTCCTTATTTTTGGCTGAAATCGACACTGAAAGACGGTATTTTGTCTCTCTTTTTCTTTCATGAACTAAAAGGATCAACCAAATGAACGCCTCTATCCACATTTCACCGGGTTATTTCTATTTATTTAGTGGCCAAAAGGTTACATGTTATGAGTTATTTGGGAGTGAAATAGGTCAGTATAATTTGGGATTTGGGTCATAATAAACTAGGCTAATTTTTAATGGAACGCTTACTTGGATCCTATGTGGCAAAAATTTTGCAAGATCAGGTGCCACATTGGTTATTTGTTAAGGTTAGGAGCAGTTCCACTTACTTTATTAACAATAGGGTAGGTATTGAATGTAAAGTAAAACGGAAGACAAACATATACTATTGACAATAGCACATGCGTAATAATAAACTTTTTTTCCTTTTATCGTCAAATCGTTGTACAATTATGGTCTAGGTTCTTTAGCGTATTAACGTTGGGCTCATTCAATAGAGTATAATGTATTAGTTTAATGGGAGCATTTGCATCTAGACTCGTATTTTGGGTCACATTTTAAACTTTTCGTACATGGTAATATTCATAAATTATCGTCTACTAATTTACGTAATTATTTATAATTTATTTTTAAATAATCTGATAAACATACTTATGATAATTATAGGAACTGAGTTTCATAGTAGAGAAGAAGAAGAAGATAGGGTGACCAAATAAGACGGTCCATGTAATTTTTACGTTTAAATGTATAATGTGATGGTCCACTCATTAAAGAATACACGATAGTACATAACTATTTCCTAAAAATATTTCCAGACTTATTTATTTTCTACTACTAGTGAGGATAAGCAGGACATGGTCAACATGCCTGCTTGCCAATCAAGGATAAAATTGGAATTACTTATTGAATATGCTTTACTGAGTAATATTTTGTTGCTTCAATTTTGGTACATTTCAGTAAGGGCTTAGATGACGACGGACCACGTGGGGGCTTTTTTGAGAATTAGGTGGTCTAATGATGTGATATGGGCCCAGTTGGATGCTTTTAGTGATTACATTAAAATGAAATTATTTTAGCGTCAGACAAAACGTCAAAATAGCATGGTATAGCCAGTTTTTGCACTGGTCAATCAAAAATAGTCAGCGTTTATCACGACAATAAAAAATAATTATTATTTTACTGTAACAGAGACCATTTCCGTATAATATAGGGGAGCTCCGGTGCATTTGTATACGAACTCCAGCATATTATGCTGGACCGGTATACTTTGCTAACTCATGTATAATATAAGAGAGACTGGAGCACCAGTGTTCCAAACTCCAGTATATTATATTGGACATTTATACTTGCTGTAACTCCCGTATATTATGCGGGAGTTCCAGCATAATTATACTTGAACTCCTGCATATTATACAGGAGTTCCAGCATAGTTATCCTGGAACTCCAGTATAATATGCGGGAGTTCAAGCATACTTATGCTGGAACTCGTAAAATATATGGTGTATTTTTCGAATTTTGAACAGTATTTTTGTTCGAATTTATCTTTACATAAAAATAACTAAATTTCGATGACTTTTGAAATTTGGCTATTTTTCAACGACCAAATCGAGCTATTTATAAATTTCTCCACACAAAAACGATTTCTACAGCTACTTATGTATCCCTTTGCTTTTTGTTAATTGCTTTTGAGTGTAGAAAAGTGGCATTTTTAGGTGTCTATTATGCTTAAACCATACTACTACTGCTGATTAAAAACCGAAATTAAGATTTAACAAAATGACCCATATTTTCACTGACTGTTACAAATATTTTTAAAATCTATAATATCTTAGATAAGTTTAAAATTATCATAGAAATATTTTCCAATGGATTAATTTTTCAATTACAAAACTAAATAACTTAAATAATTTACTAACAGAAATATAATTATAATATTGAAATATTATATAGCATATAACACTAAACGCTATCCAATTTATAAATGAACATAATTTAGCAATGAAAATTCAAGTTCCAGTGATACTATTAACAAGTGATAAAATAATATTAAAAAGAATTAAATTACTGTATTGAAAGCAGTAAAGGAGGTTAAGAAGTATCATTATCAACATGTCAACAAGTACTAATTTCGGCGATGTAGTTCCACATGACAACTAACGTTTCATTTTTGTCTAATTTTTTATTTTTTTGCTAAAGGGGAGAAAAATAATTTGATACAGTTAAATACTATATAAAAGCTTCAAAATCAAGCATTAAAATAGTTGTTAATTACTCCTATTAATAGAATGATGGCAACAACGCCTAATTAAAACTAACAAAGTATTACTAATTACCTTAACAGGAACCAAGTAGGATAAGGAATTCACGGTTAAATTAACGAAAAAGTAATATCAAGCCTAAAATTAGCGATATTCATCTCTAAAATCTTATAAAAATCAAATAGTAGAGTAAAACGGAGTCCAACTTAATATAAAAAGAAAAACAAGTAATGACCTTGCTTGTAAAGTTATTTTCTAATTAATATTTAAATAACTTTAAAAATTATGTATATAAGCTTTTGAGGCATTACATGGTGTCTTATCAGTACATTTAGCAGCTTCCACGGACTTCTCTATAAGCACTTTCCCCGAACGAGGTCATACGCGATGCGAATTCAGATATAGTCGAACCCTATGCGGCACAAATAAAAAAAAAGTTGGGCTCTAATGCAGGTACCAGATACTGATGGGAAACCAAAAATATGTTTAGGAACAATGGAAAAACTAGTTTTGGAATCTAATTTGGGTCTTTTCTATTTTACTTTGTGCAATTTCCTCATTTTTCTTAGAATTGAATTTACTAATTCCAAAATATATTTCATCCAAAAATAAAATCCAAAAATAATGGAGTTTCAACTAAGGTACCCTTGGAAGCTAAGAAATACATTGCCTTTTGAATTATTTGAGTGTGCTTGGGGCGGTTCCCCACCATCACATGATTTCCAAATAGATGTTAAACATTTCACATGATTGCCAAATTGGATTTTAGGCAAAATAACATTATTGCTCCTTGCCACCTACATAATAGAAGAAGACAAATTCAATAATGTTTGTTCCCCTTATTTATCTTTAATTAGAGATTTTGGGTTTAAGCCTTAAAAATAAAATTATTTTTATTAGAGATTACTTTATCCATAATATGAGACTTCCAAACTTTTTAGCTCAACAAAGAGGTAATTACAAATTTAGCAGAGATCCTAGATTCGAGTCTTGAATAGAAGCGTCTTCCTCTTTAACATACTTTATGCGATGCGAATACAAATTAATCGAGCCCCAAAATTTGGTAACAGACCCCAAGCGGAAAATAAGAAAATAAGAAAAATACCTTGAGTTCTTTAATATATTTACTTTTTCCTCCCAGATCACATCACAGTTTTTTTATGCAGTAATTATTGATTTACCATATTGTACGCTGTCTTTATCCAATTTTCTTATGCAATGCAACTTGATTTTCTCAAAAACTTTTGCTTGCTTATTTTCAAAGCCATAGTTGTTTCTACATTTGTGCCATTTCCATCCATCTTATGAAAAGGGAGATTTTTTTCTAATTTATGCATGCCCGCGTCCTTACTAAAAGGTAAAAATTTGATAAAAAAGCAAAACATTACAGAGAGAAGGAAAAGACACTGAAGATTGATTTGTTTTTTCTTAAGAAGATCTACTTTCGATAAGGAAAAACTTGAAAGAGAAATGAAAGATATATCTTCCTTTTCTGTGAAATTTCTTAGTCACCACCAAATTTTGGTGTGGTACGGTGGATGAGATTTTTCATCCCTTAATCAGAGGTCTCGAGTTCGAGCTCTGGTTATAGAAAAATTCTTGATAGGGAACGCTTCTTCGGAATGGGGCCCTATGCGGCGCACATCCTCATATAAACGGACTCCAATACGAGTATCGTTCATCGGATGAGAAACCAGAATAAAAAAAAATCTTAGTCAATTTTAAAATGTTAAGCCTAAACTTTTGAAAGGTGGTCACTCAATTATAAGTACATTAACAAGGAGGAAAGTTGCATTTTTCCAATTTAATTAAACTTTTGGTTGTTGATGATAGTAGATGAGACTTACAAATCTATACTTAGATTTTCTAGCATCAGAATTTAATTGGAGAAATTACCAGCCATGACTATATAGGAGTAGCTCATTATAAAAATTGGTCAATTGATAAAATATTATTAATTATTAGCCAAAATGGCCAATTAGCTATTTGTAACAAAAAAATATCAAATTTTTATTTTCTTTTGCGTGGGTGCTATTAGAATAGATTGAGTATATCTTAAGGAGCTTGAATATCAGTTTTGGGATGATTTGGTGAAGTTTTGAGGTGGTTTAAATTGAAAATTCGAAGTAAAAACTGAATATGAAAAAAATGATACGTGTATCACACTGTGTATCACATATGTATCACATTTGTATCGATTGTGTATCACATGTATATCTATGTATACCTGTGTGTGAGATACATGCGTTATACATATTTGATACATATGTCACAAAAGAATTTTTTGACATCGATTTAGTTATGAATTTTGATACAAAACCAGTCCAAGGGTGTGTTTGGTATAATGAAAAATGTTTTCAGTGGAAAATGTTTTCCAAGAAAATATTTTCTTGGAAAACAAGTAGTAATCTTATTCATTTTCTGGTATTTGGTATGCAAATTAAGGAAAATGACTTGTCAAGAATATTCATAAATAATTTAGATATAATAAATATGAAGCCATAAACTTTGAAAGTAACAACCTTCTGGACGCACAAATTTCATAAACTTTCGAACCGCTAAACATTCAAAACCGCGAAATTTCAAACCCGTAAACTTTATAATTTCTAAACCCGTAAACTTTCAAACACATAAACCTCTGAACTCATAATTTTAAAAATTATCAAATTTTGAGCATTTAAATCTATAAATAATAAAATTAAACTGAAAAATATATTTTAAATTTTTTTTTGCGAGGGGGGCTGGGGGATGGGAGGGTGGGGGCGGGGAGGGGCTGGGGGAAGTAAAACACAAAAAAAAAAGTAAAAAAAAATTTTTTTTGGGGGGGGGGGGGGGGGGGAAGAGTGGGGTGGGGGGGTGGTAGGGTAGGTAGTATTGTAAAAACTGAAATTTAAAAAAAATATCTTTTTTTGGAGAGGGGGTGGGGTGGATTAGTGAGGGTGGAGAAGGTTGAGAAGGAGGTTTGGAAAATGTTTTTCCTTCTCTTGATAAGGAAAACATTTTCCTCCAATGGGAGGAAAATGAATTGACAAGGAAAATGTTTTCCAAAATATTTCAGCCAACCAAACATGGAAAAATTGGAAAACATTTTCCAAAAAATATTTTCTTCGTACCAAACACACCCCAAATCACCTCCAATCTTCCTTAAATTTTGTATATTGACTTATCTATATGTTTTTAATGAATTTCGACTATACCCATTTCAAAAATTGCTTTTTTGTTTGGATTTTTGGAATATTGGCTAGAGGTTGGTAAGTTGAAACTTATATGGGACATTTCTGTAAGTTTCCCAATTTAATTCCTTCTTTTTTTTGGGGGGGTGGGGGTGGGGTGAGGTGGGGGGTTATAAGAGAAACAACCAAATTAGGAGAAAGGCTTCTAAATGCAATTCCGCAGATCATATGAATAAAATCTGATGACAAGTACTCTAATTGGAAAATGTTGATTTGTGTAATGTGTTAATAAGTGTATGCGTCAGAATCCGGCCCCACGATAATTAACGAAGTTAATTCCATCTTAAGCTAATTCATGATTAATAAGTGGTACGATCACTCCGAATTAACGGTATTTATCCATTATCTGGTTCGATCAACAAGGCCACGACCCATCTGCCGACATAAAGGCAAAACCCCAACGTGGCCACGGCCACTTATTGCCAGCTCACGGAGCTCACAATTATAAATACCAAGAGAGGAAATCCTATGAAGGGGGGGACTTCTTCTTCTTCGCCACTATTCACACGAGAGAGAAAATACACAACAATACCCATATTATGGAAAGGTGGAATTCCATTGTTAGACTCTGAAAATCTTCATGGAGAGGCAGACCGAATCAATATTATCAATAAAGGCTAGGCTTTTAATGTTTCTCTTCCTAACTCTGAGTACTAATTTTCGCATCTTTCATTTGGTCCAATGGATAATTATGGTTTGCTATGATTTCCCCGTGATTTATTTATATTGATTTACACTCATAAGGTTGTATATGATAACTTTTGAGCAAAACGAGTTGGCGTCGTCTGTGGGGATTTCCTAGCAAAATCGTGTAGTTCTTCCCTGGACCAAAAGGAAAGAAACGCCGGAAAAAGAAAAAAAATAACCCGGCTCAAACAGGCCAAAGCGGCGTATCGGAAAAGAGGAAGTCGAAGATCTCAAATCAAGATCCAAATCCTCTATCTCTCTGATCTCAGATAGTGCAAACAAGAAGAGGAATCCCCTCATAAGGGAGGATCTCTACAAGGAATCTCCCGCATCCCTCATACGGGCTCCAGCCGGAAAATCGGCACGGAGATATCTTGAGCCGAGAGTCGCCTCAAGACAACCTACATACCCCGATTGGGAAGATAACGTATAAGCTGCTCAAGGTCTCGAATCAAAACTGAGCTTCAGCTCGTAATACCCACAAAGCAAGACTCAGGCTATGAGCCTTCGTCATCAAAATTGGCAAAGTTCAACAACGGTTGAACTAGGACTCAAGGCTATGCGCCTTCTCCAGTAAATTCAACTACAGTTGAACCAAGACTCAGACTATGCGCCTTCGCCAGTAAATTCAACTACGGTTGAACCAGGACTCAGACTATGCGCCTTTGCCATCAAAATTGACAAAGTTCAACAACAGTTTAACTGGGAATCAGGCTATGCGCTTTCGCCATCAATATTGACAAAGTTCAACAACGGTTGAACTGGGACTCAGGCTATGCGCCTTCTCCATAAAAATTGAAAGTTCAACAATAGTTAAACTGGGACTCAGGCTATGCCCCTTCGCCAATAAATTTAACTACGGTTGAACTGGGACTCATACTATACGCCTTCGGCATCAAAATTCACAAAGTTCAACAAAGGTTGAATTGGGACTCAGACTATGCGCCTTCGCCAGTAAATTCAACTACGGTTGAACCAAGACTCAGGCTATACGCCTTCTCCATCAAAACTGATAAAGTTCAACAATAGTTGAACTGAGACTCATGCTATGTGCCTTCGCCAGTAAATTCAACTACGCTTGAACCATGACTCAGGCTATGCGCCTTCGCCATCACAATTGACAATTCAACTACGGTTGAACTGGGACTCAGGCTATGCGCCTTTGCCATAAAAATTGTAAAAGTTCAACAACGGTTGAACTAGGACTCAGGCTATGCGCCTTCGCAAGTAAATTAAACTATAGTTGAACCAAGACTCAGGTTATACGTCTTCACCATCAAAACTAACAAAGTTCAACAACAGTTGAACTGGGACTCAGGCTATGCGCCTTTGCCAGTAAATTCAACTACGGTTGAACCAAGACTCAGCCTATGTGCCTTCGCCATCAAAACTAACAAAGTTCAACAACAGTTGAAATGGGACTCAAGGCTATGCGCCTTTGCCAGTAAATTCAATTACGGTTGAACCAAGACTCAGACTATGCGTCGTCGCCAGTAAATTCAACTACGGTTGTACCAAGACTCAGGCTATACGCCTTCACCATCAAAACTGACGAAGTTCAATAACAGTTGAACTGGGGCTCAGGCTATGCTCCTTCGCCAGTAAATTCAACTATGGTTGAACCAAGACTCAGGCTATGCCCTTCGACATCAAAACTGAAAAAGTTCAACAACAGTTGAACTGGGACTCAAGGCTATGCGCCTTCGCCAGTAAATTCAACTACGGTTGAACCAAGACTCAGACTATACGCCTTCGCCAGTAAATTCAACTATGGTTGAACAAAGACTCAGGGTATGCACCTTCACCATCAAAACTGACAAAGTTCAACAACAGTTAAACTGGGACTCAGGCTATGCGCCTTCGCCAGTAAATTCAACTATGGTTGAACCAAGACTCAGGTTATGCGCCTTTTCCATCAAAACTAACAAAGTTCAACAATAGTTGAACTGGGACTCAAGGCTATGTGCCTTCGCCAGTAAATTCAACTACAGGTGAACCAAGACTTAGGCTACGCGCCTTCGCCATCAAATCCAACAAGTTTGATCTCGCTCGAACATAAGGCTAGACGCCTTCGTCCTCATATCTAACAAGTCCAACCACAATTGAACTAGGACACAGGCTAAGCACCTTTATCATAGAACTTAGCAAAACCCGGCCTCCGACAAATGGAGGCACAGGATAGGCACCCGTGCCAGTCAAGTAAGTACTTCCCACTCAAACTAAGATTCGGGCCACGTAAAGTTCGGCCCCGTCAAACTACAAGGCCCACTTTTTACCATCACGACCAGTAGTTTCATCGCGCCCAAACTAGGACTAAGGCTATATGCTGCCATCGCCAAGCAACGGCTCCGACTCACTCACACCGATTCGAAGAAAAAAGTCATCAAAAATTTAAAACTAACATGCCTACCAGAGTCAAACTCAAAGTCAAATCACCCATTCGAATGCGTGCAAAGAAACGTCTAAGGGGGAAAAAGGTAAGATACAAAATAAATACAAGGCAAACAACGGAAAGGAGATTTCATTCATCTACAAAGTTAATTATGGGTCATCCCCGCTTACATTCGGCCAAGGCCGGTCAGCACTAGGAAAAATAAAAAGAAAACAACAAGAAGCACCTAAACACCAAACGACGAATAAAATAAGGAAAAACACATAGCAAATCTTTTTACTCTGTGCCATCTACGCCACCATCTGCACCATCATCAGCCTATGGCGTCGCCACACCAAAACCACAATCTGAACGGGCCTCACGAGCCTTTGACGCGCTCCCTTGAAAGCAGCTTCGGTCACGATGGCGGCCTCCCACAAATTCTTATATACGTTGGGCCTCAGCAAAGACCCAAAGTTCGCGAGCCTGGCTTAAAGAAGCGGCCTGGTCCCGTAGGCACTGATTCTCTTCTTCTAAGGTCGTGATCTAGTCTGCCATGACTTGGGCATCCTGCTCAAAGACTCCAATCCGGTCCTCGAGATCCACTTCCCTAAAGGTCGCAGCTTCCATCTCCAACTTCCGCTGGGACTCATGCACACGAATCGCTTCCTGCAGCCCTGCGGCCCTCGTCGCTCGCCTAAAGCCTCAAAGCCGCGACTTCACCCTCCAACGCACCCACTTTCCCGCTTCATGTTGCAGCGGCATCCACCTTCTTAGCCCGGCCCTGGCGCGCACTCAACTGCAACCCTCCTTCCCGCCTCGAGCTCCTGGTCCTTCTGATGAAGCTGCTCCTCGAGGGCGCGCATTCTACCAAGTGTTTACTACATCTAAAGCTCCCGCCTCGCCAGCTCCTCGACCAAGGCTCGGGTACAGAGGTCAGCCCTCAAGAGCTCGCGTATCTCTCGGCACCGATCTCGGTAGCAGCGATACTTCCCCAGTACCAGCAAAAATATCCCTGAGCGGACATTGGCTCGACAGATGCTCTCCACCTCCAACAAATAAAACTACAAAGCAAAGATAACGATTAAGATAAAAAGTAAACTAAGGCAAGGAAAAAATGGACTAAGGTCATAATACATACCCGCAAGCCCATCACGACCACTTCATTCATCAGTTTGACATCTGTGACGCCCTTCAACGACGTGTTCTCGACCTCAGAGCATAGAACCTCAAACAACAGCACCAAGCTATTCCCTTGGATCAATAAGTTCAACCCCGTGGAAACCTCAATGAAGCGAGATCGCCCCTCTGCGCGCACCGTTGAATTGGTGAAGCCTTCTCGGCACGTACGGACGTTGTCGGGGTCCAAGTCAGATTCGGACTCATACTCATCTCCTACAACATCCCTTCCTCCTTCCTCCGCTAGCGAGGTAGAGCCACATGTCGTAGCCACCGAAGGAGCGCTTTCTTCGCCAACAATAGCAGCTGCTGAGGAACTGCCTCCCGTCTCAGTGGTTGGAACCACCAATTGAGTCGCTAAAGCGATAATATCATCATGGCCTAAGACAACCAGGGCAACCCTCACTGGCTGTCCGCCCTCAAAGGCAAACGCCGCAACTGTATTCCTTTCCGTATCCGTTGGGAGGTCCAAATTAATTACCACGGGTGGAGCCGGCGACCCTCCGCCTTTCCAATGGTCTCTCCTCCTCCTCCTCATTTGAGGGCACTTCCGCTCTAGGGCGCACAACGCCCCTCGTCCCAAAGTGCGGCCTGTGCTGGAGAAGGAACTGCTGAAGATTCAACTAATTCCGCCCTTGGTACGGGCGCGGCACCGGTGCGGCAGTGAGCCAAGAAATTGCACCCTGCCGACGGAAGGCCAACTGAGGGGCCCTGACGCGGCGTGCATCCCTAATCACAGAAAGACAAAGTTGATGAATAGAGTTGAAACAAAGCAGGACAGAAGAAGAAATCAAGTTTTTATCTGTCATAGGCCTACGTCCATGCCTCTCCCAGAAAGACTCCCACGTGCATATCCCTGCCGTATGGGGTTGCACGGCCTTTACCCACTCACGTATCCCAGCTAACGGAGCCGGCGACAACTTTTCAGCTACAAAATTGACACAAGTTAACGCTTACAAGCACAAGATGTAAGGAGGGGTAGAAAAGGGAATACGACGATTAAAGAACTTACGTGCATGGTTCCAAGTCTCTGGGAACCCAGGGAGGGACGCCACTAAATGTTGAGTCCTAATGTAAAAGAAGTGCTCAAAAGGGCGAAGCTTAACCTCATCATCCAGTTCTACGGTCAGGCCCCTCGACCCATGAGAGTGCGCTTGATCATGGGACCACGGACTCTCTAGGGAGCGTAGAGACTAAGCACATGCTGTAGCGTACGTAACCTCCCTAATGGCCAGTTTCGCATACTTGATAAACATTGCTAGCAATTTATTAAGAGAATGAGCAAGCTGACCCAGGCATGCCCTGTAATAACGATAAAAATCAACCACCAACATGGGGAACAGGAGCTTAAATCCCAACTTGAAAGGATAGACATAAAAGATGTAGTATCCCCAGCGGTCGCTGTGTACCCTCTCCTCGCTTCTAGCAAGAAACAATGTCGGCATAGCTGGGGATGCCCCACTGTTCCCGTAGTTGGGCCATCCCAACTTCCCCCCATTAACGGGGCTTCATTCACCTGATCCTCTCCACCATCAACAGTGAAGTCAATCATCAGGCCTCTAGGCAGAGATACTATCTCATCAATCGATGGAACTTCATCGTTCTCCACCGGTTTTGCACCTCTCGTTGCCGGGGATGGCCCCTCGATCACCAGAAAGTTAACCAAAGATCTGTCGGAAGAATGATTTAGAATGAACTGCCTGCCATTGTTGATTCACTAACCAGAAAGAAACGAGTTTGATGGGCAAGATGGACGTTATAATAATCGAAGAACAAAGATGAAGGTGAATTAGCAGGAAGAAGAGTTTCTTCAGAATCTCTCTCAAACAAAAAATGAAAATATGAGAAATAAATGTCTCAACCCTTTTTATAGGCAACACATGTGGCTTTCATGAACCCCAATAGCCATCGTTAAATACACGACCAACCGCAAAACAGTTCAGTTCTACAG
This sequence comes from Nicotiana benthamiana, assembly GCA_034376525.1. Classification (NCBI taxonomy): domain Eukaryota; kingdom Viridiplantae; phylum Streptophyta; class Magnoliopsida; order Solanales; family Solanaceae; genus Nicotiana; species Nicotiana benthamiana. The sequence goes on along the minus strand of CM067335.1, from coordinate 103,838,625 downwards.
GAAGATGTGTCATTATAACAGGCTCCATGAAGCGACTTTTCAGTCATCAACCGGCGTTCTGCCATCGAGACGGTCGTAACGACCTATGAACGATGAGGGGATGTTCCGTGCGCCTTCAAAATTTTGGACGTCGCCAAACACGTATCAAGCGTGCCCTTACTCCTCTAGCCGCACAGCATATGACCCGTCCGCCGTGGTCGATAGTTTCACTCCCAAACAAACATAAGGATTAGAGCACAACAATGTTTGACCTCACTCGTATAAAGTTAAAGAGCTAAGTGCCTTCGCCAAGGAGGAGAGTTTGACCTTGATCGAACGATGACTAGATAACACAATAACAAAACACTAACACTCTACAAGGCTAAGTCCATCTCCAATATGTAAACGGCTAAGGCCATCTCCAGTGTGTAAACGACTAAGGCCATTGTCGTTAATAAGTCGACCCAGCTCGAATACGACAAGCAAGTAATTTGACGATAGTCGAAGTTACGTACATGGCTAAGGCCATCGACAGTATGAAAGCTAAGGGTCATCGCCAAAGAGAATTCGGCCTCGACCAAAGCGACATTTGACCTCCCTGTCCGAGTTTCTCAAACTACAATCGATGAAGTCCACTCATCGTGCTCGACCAAGGCACGACCTCAATAAGCGGAGGGACTAACTGTATGGGTCAGAATACGACCCACACGATAATTAACGAAGTTAATCCTGTCTTAAGCTAATTCATGAGTAATAAGTAGTACGACCACTCCTAATTAACGGTATTTATCCCGTATCTGATTCGATCAACAAGGCCACGGCAATTCTTCCATGGCCATGACCACTTATTGCCAGCTCACGGAGCTCACAACTATAAATACCAAGAGAGGAAATCCTAGGAAAGGGGGGATTCTTCTTCTTCGCCACTATTCACATGAGAGAGAAAAGACACAACAATACTCATATTATGGGAAGGTGGAACTCCATTGTAAGGCTTTTAACCTCTTCATAGAGAGGCAGACCGAATCAATATTATTAATAAAAGCTTTTAATATTTCTCTTCCTGACTCTAAGTACTTATTTTCACATCTTTAATTTGGTCCAATGAATTATTATGGTTTGCTATGACTTTCTCGTGATTTATTTATATTGCTTTACACTCATAAGGTATATGATAACTTTTGAGCAAAACAATAACTAAAAAATAAATAGTCTCATATGCTCCCACAATGTTTAGCCAAAAGTTCTCATACATTTTATAAGCATAAATCAATTAAAATCAACGGAGGGCCAATCATAGCAGATCGTAATAAATCGAAATACCAAATGAATAAAATGTACGAGACGATAGTTATGGATAAAGGGAGGAGAGTGAAGATCTTTTATTAATAATATTGGTTCGGTCTGCCTCTCCATGGAGAGGAACAGAGCCTTACAATGATGTCTTTTATCTTCTTTTCGAAGTCGATGTGAAGAAGAAGAAGAAGCCCCCCTTTTAGGGTTCTTTCTCTTAATATTTATAGCTGTGGATCTCACTAGTTGCCAATGGGCGGCCGTGGCTGCATCGAAGGGACGTCCGTAAATGATGAGTAAGTCGTGGTCTCGCTGCTTGCTAGTTAGGTTGAGTAACTTTGGAATACTTTGGTCGGTGGATAGTTATACCTTTTATTAACCCAAACGAGCTTAAGAGCTATTTTGACATACTCTTAATCACGAATCTAATTCTGACCCATACAGATAGTCCCTCTGCTTATTGAGGTCGGGAGCGGCCTAGCTCGATGAGCGGATTTTGCCGTTAGCCGTAGCCGTTTATGCTTTGGAGATGGCCGTAGCCATTTATATTCTGGAGATGGCCATAACCATTTGGCAGGATATTCCTTGACTGCAATGGAGTTGTTTTATTAAGTGAGTTCACAATCGACGACCGTCGTCACAATTCTTTGTTTGGTTTTCATATGAGCGATTGACCATGGTCGTTTATATTTTGTAGATGGCCGTAGCCATTTATTTTTGGAGATAGCCGTAGCCATTTATACTTTGAAGGTGTCCGTAGCTATTTATATTTTGAAGACGGTCGTAGCCATTTAAATCTTGAAGATGGCTGTAACTATTTGTGTTTGCATATGCTCTTCTTTTGGTAGGAGATCGTAGTCACCTCATTGTCAAGGGACGACGATAGCCTGTTGTTTTTAGAGAGCCGTAGCCATTTTGTATTCAGGAGACGGTCGTGCCGTTATTACATTGGAGACATAAGTAATCAATATTACTTTCGGAGGCGGTCGTGGGCAGCATTACTTTGAAGATGTCCGTAGCCACAATTGATCTAGAGACGGTCATAGCCGATTACATACGTTTGGCAGGGATACAATCGGGCTTGTCGCGTATGGGGAAGGCATCATACGCTTAGTGAGGCACGGGGAGTGCTCTTGGAGCCTTGGGACCGTTAAAACCATTTCGAGGGTGGTATGCCGACTGACAGTTGAATGGTCGTTCCACGGTATTAGTCATAATGATGCCCGTTACTGTAGACCTTAACCGTTTTGCGGTAGGTCAGGCAGTTAATGGTGGCCTTTGGTATTCGTGAAAGCCATTTACGCTTTATTTATAAATAAAGGGTTGGGTCGTTCAATTCCCACTTTCCCAATATTTGCTCAAGTGAGGTTTCGAGAGAGATAACTCTTTTTATTCTCAGGTTGCTTCATCTTTAGTTCCTTGTTACTATATTCTTTGTCATTTATCGTGAGATCTTCATCTTCTTTTACTTTTCCGATGAACTCTACTCACTTGCTTTCAGTATACTGAGAATGGCGAGTAGCTCCCGTTCTGATATTGCTCTGGTGGAGGTTCCGGCTGCCGAGGGCCCATCTACGGTGGTGAGAACCACCAATTCGGCGAGTATTGACAGGCTCTCATTGGTGACTGACATTCTTTCTCTGCCCAACGTCCCGGTGACTAATTTATCCTACCCCGAAGGAGAGGACCAAGTGGACGAGGCCCCTTGATGGCGTAGGTAGGCCTCACCTAACTGAGGGATATGTGACATTACTCGTTTTGCTGACATCGTCCTCGCTGGGAGTGGGGAGAGGGTTCACATCGACCACCGAGGGTACTGCATTTTCTACCCTTACCTTTTCAAGCTAGGATTTAAACTTCCTCTCCCAATTCTAGTGGTGGACTTCTGTCGCTACTAGAGGGTATGCCCTGGTCAGCTCGTCCATTCATGCTACAAGTTGCTGGCGATGCTGATAAATATGCGGAGTTGGCGCGGAGGGAGATTGCCCTTAGGCACGTACTGACTCTCTACGCTCCCCAGAAGGTACGAGGTACCATGATTTGGTTGGTCCCTCGTGGAGCCGACGGCTTAACTGCGGAGCTTGATGACGAGGTCGATACCTGTTCCTATGAGCATTTTTTCTATATCAGGACTGAGCACCTGGTGGCTTGTGCTACTGACTTCCCGGAGGAATGGAACCATGCACGTAAGTTTCTTTTACGTTGGTCTTGATTTCTCTTGGTTAAATGCCCTTTTTTATGTTCGTACGTACTAACCTTCTTCTTAAGCCATGGCTGGAGGTGCGCCACCAGCACCATTTTCTGGCATCCATGAGTGGGTTGAGGATGTGCTCCCTGTTACAGCGGGAATTCGCACGTGGGCATCTTTCTGGGAGGTACATGGCCATAGACCGGCCGCCGGTAAGAATCTGGCTTGTTGTGTTGTTCTTCTTTTGTAGTTTTTAGTTTCCTTTCCTTGACCATTCTTCCTTTGCTGGTTAGGACGACCACGTCACATGAGGGCTCCCCAGCTTGCTTTCCGTAGGCCGAGGACGACTGCCCGATTGGTTTCAATGTCGGCGCCTCGCACGGTCCCGAGGGCGACCTCAGTTGAATCCTCAACAGCTCACTCTATGGCACGGTCTATGTACCGAGTTGAAGAACCTTCAAGGGTTGTGCGTTCCAGGGTGGAGTTTCCACCGAATGAAGACGAGGAGGGAAAGGAGAGGCCGCTGGTTCAGCGCAGGGTGGCATTCACCCTGGTACTTCCGGTGGTGATTAGTTTGGATTCCTTGCCTTCGGAAGCGGAAAGGGACGCAGCATATCCCACCCCAGAGGGCGAGCATTCAGTGGGGGTTGCCCCGATTGGCTTAGGCCAAGGTGACACAATCGCTTCGGCGATTCAAATTTCAGTTCTTGTTGCTGAGAGGGAAGGTAGTTCCTCAGGAACTATTTTGGCGGAGGATACGGGCGCCGATGTTTTGGCTAATGAGAGCGCTTCAACTTTCCGAGCTGCGGAGGCCTCAATTTCCAGGGCGGTAGAGGGAAGGGGTGCCTCAGGAGAGGGAGATGAGTCTGAGTCCGACATGGACCCTGAGGACGTCCATATGTTTCAGGAGGGTTATTCCCGCCCAGCGGTGCATGCCTAAGGGGATTACCGCTATTTGGAGATCCCTAATGATTAAAACATGCTGCTCGAGGAGGAGAATCTGGTGACGCTATTCGAGGTTCTGTGCTCGGAGGCGGAGAGTGCGTCCTTGAGGGCCATCTCAAACGTCGGGTTGATGGGCGAGGTGGGCTCCCTGAACATAAAGGTACGTGTGATACCTTGGTTTGTTTCTTTTCTTAGTATGTCTTCCTATAATAATTGTTGTTCTATTTGTTGCAGTTCATTTTTACTTGAGATGGAGAGCATTCGGCGGGCTAACGTCCACTCGGCAGTCTTTTTGCGATTGTTGGAGAAGTAGCGCCGCTATCGGAACCGGTGCCGTGACTTGCATGAATGCTTAGGGAACGACCCGCGGAACCGGAAGCTGGTAGAGGAGCTGGCGTGGAGGGAACTTCATATGCAACAGACCCTTAACATGGTAAATGCTCTTGAGTGGAAGCTGCGTCAGAAGAATGAGAAATTAGACGCTAAGAGAAAGGCAGCTACTGAGAGGGAGCGCCTAAATCGGGCTGCGGCGGCAGAGGCCGCTGAGGCTTTGACTAGGAAGGTGTCTGCCTTAGAGACGGAGGCTGCTACTTTAAGGAAGCAGGCAGAGGACGCTCTGAAGATGGTTGAAACGTTGCAGCCAACCAACCGTGCCCAAGAAAGAGAACGCGGATTAGAAAGGGTCGCCTCTACTTTCCGAGAGAGTGCGTTGGAGGAGAGAATTGTTGTCTGTGAGCAGGACGCCCGTACTACGGCAGACCGGATTGTGGCCTTGGAGGCTGAGAACCAGCACCTGAGGAATCAACCCCCTTCTTTCGGTCATGCTCGTGAGCTTTTGACGTATACCGAGGCTCAGCTTGACATGTGTAGGAGGTTGTGGGAAGCTGGCATTGTGCCTGAGGCCACCTATGAGGAGGCACGCCAAAAGGCTCGTGATGCCCGCCTCGACTGTGGTTTTGACCCGTCCACACCCGGGGGTGATGATGGCACCGAGGGCGTTGACAATGTTGAAGAGGGCGTTGGTGGCGCCGATTAAACAAAGAGTTGTAATATTTTTTAATTTTCATTATCTTTTTCTCTTTTATTATTTTTTCTTTGTTGCCGCCCCTGGACCAATGTAATTTGGTAACCCTTTATAAATATTGTAAATATATGTGGTTTTCTTTCTTTCTGTTTGTTTTGTATCAATTTTGTGCGTTTTTTTGTGCTCGTTTGAGAGGGCCTTGCCTTAGAGCTTTTATAGTGAGCATGCTAATGGTCTCGACCGGTTAGGTGATTTCGACTATTGTCGTATTGGTTCCTTGACTTAAGGAAAATTTGGTGTAGATGGCTTTGGCCATAGATAGACGCTTTTGGTTGTCACTTTCCTCCTCTTGGTGGGGGTGGGTTGTAGCCGTGTTTGGGTAGCGGCAGCACATAGCCTTAATCCCAGCTCGGGCTTAGTCGGACTACCGGCCTTGGTAATGAAAAGCACAGCCTTGTAGTTCGACTTGGGCCGAACTTTACGCGGGCCGAAATTATAGTGTAAAGTTAGTCGTACTTACTTAAATGGCGGGGGCGCTTGGCCCGACCTAGGGTTCGATCGTGGTTGAATATTTGGGGGCGTTCGGTCTCGCCTAATCGCGGCCCGGCTCGTAGCCACAGGGACGTCCATTCTTGGCTTTAATTCGTCCGTGGTTGAGTTCGTGAGTATTGTGACGGAGGTATGTAGCCTGAGTCCTAGTTCTACTCGTAGTTGAAATTTTTGGGCGAGGGCACGTAGCCTGAGTGGTTCAACCATAGTTGAAATTTTTGTAATTCTTAATGGCGAAGGCACATAGCCTGAGTCCCAGTTCAACCGTAGTTGAACTTTTGGGCAAGGGCATGTAGCCTGAGTGGTTCAACCGTAGTTGAACTTTTGTAATTTTTCTGATGTCGAAGGCACATAGCGTGAGTCCCAGTTCAACCATAGTTGAACTTTTGGGTGAGGGCGCGTAGCCTGAGTGGTTCAACCATAGTTGAACTTTTTGTAATTTTTTGATGTCGGAGGCACATAGCCTGAGTTCCAGTTCAATTGTAGTTGAACCCTTTGTAATTTTGATGTCGAAGGCACATAGCCTGAGTCCCAGTTCAACCGTAGTTGAACTTTTGGGCGAGGGCACGTAGCCTGAGTGGTTCAACGGTAGTTGAATTTTTTTTAAATTTTGATGTCGAAGGCACATAGCATGAGTCCTAGTTCAACCGTAGTTGAACTTTTCGGTGAAGGCACGTAGCCTAAACTGTCGTTCAACCGTAGTTGATCCTTTGTAATTTTTTTAAGTCGAAGGCCCATAGCTTGAGTTGTCGTTCAACCGTAGTTGAACCTTTGTAATTTTTTGAAGTCGAAGGCACATAGCCTGAGTCCTAGTTCAACCGTAGTTGAACTTTTGGGCGAGGGTACATAGCCTGAGCGGTTCAACCGTAGTTGAACTTTTGTGATTTTGATGTCGAATGCACATAGCCTAAGTTGTCGCTCAACCGTAGTTGAACCTTTGCTTTCCCACATAACCCGCTTCGTGTTGGGCGTTGGGATTTGCTTCTGGTTTCGGATCTTGCCTAACTTGCACTTGTAGTCTTCTCGATTGGTTCGCGCAAGTCACCTCATTACAGATCTCGGTTCGAGATGCTCTTGTTCCTTTATCCTTTTAGGCAAGATCCCGTGTGAAAAGGGGGCGAGGTACCTTATGCGCATTTTTTCCATAGGGATCGGGGATCTACTTCTTCTTCTTCTTCTTCCCCTTGCTCGGAGATGCGAGATGTGGAAGCAGGCTCGTCTTGAGTCTTTTGACTTCCTTTGATCTGACACGCCGCTTTGTCTTGTTCGAGCTGGGTTGTTTTCTTCCCCTTTTTTTGGTCTAAGGATAAACTACGCGATTCTGCTATGAAATCCCCACAGACGGCGCCAAATTGTTTAGCTCAAAGTTCTCATACACTTTATAAGAATAAATCAATTAAAATCAACGGAGGGCCAATCATAGCAAATCGTCATAAATCGAAAGACCAATTGAATAAAATGTACGAGACAATAGTTATGGATAAAGTGAGGAGAGTGAAGATCTTTTATTAATAATATTGGTTTGGTCTGTCTCCATGGAGAGGTTCAGAGCCTCACAATGATGTATTTTCTCTTCTTTTCGAAGTCGATGTGAAGAAGAAGAAGAAGCCCCTTTTTTAGGGTTTTTTCTCTTAATATTTATAGCTGTGGATCTCGCCAGCTGTCAATAGGCGGTCGTTGCTGCATCGAAGGGACGTCCGTAAACGATGAGTAGGTTGTGGTCTCACTGCTTGCTATTTAGGTTGAGTAACCTTGGAATACTTTGGTCGGTGGATAGTTATACCTTTTATTTACCCAAATGAGCTTAAGAACTATTTTGACATACTATTAATTACAAATCTAATTCTAACCCATACACACGACAAAACAGTAAAATAAAAAAGGAAAACGCCATTTTTTTATATGAAGAAGCCTGTTAATTGCATAACATAATTGGATTGATTTGCGTAACTGTGGCAAAAACTATTTGACTTGTGTAATTTGCTACTAGTACATTAAAGTCCAAGTCCACAGGACAAAACAGTTAAAAGAGAGAGCATCTTGTTTTAAATTATTATTTTTAAAAAAATAAAAGTAAAATCGGGTCGCTGGTAGAAGAGGCGGTCGATACGGGAATAATTTTTGAAGCAAAAGCGCCGTTATTTTGCTTATGTTTCTGCTAAATGCTGACAAATGATGAGTTGTGTGACACCAACGGATACAGAAGGCAATTCACATCCACATTCCAGGACTGAAAGAGAAAAACAGATATTGTTGCATTTCCTTCCTTCTCTCTAACCGAGAGAGAGAGAGAGAGAGAGTATCTGTGTGTGTGCACTGAGAGAGAGAAGGACAATGGAGAGAGCACTGACGAAAGTAGGGAGCTTGAAAAGTAGCACATTCTGGGTTTCCAAAAAAGCCAAAGAAGAGATCTCCAACATCTCTCACGACCTCTCCGTATGCTCTCCTCCTTTTTCTCTTTCCATTTAGCGATTTTTTTTTTCTTTGTTTCTTGTTATGTGCATTTATGAATGTGAAATCTGGTTTGCTCGAAGAACTCTGTGCCAGGAGGCTAGATTCATACCAACAATTGGTGCTAAACACTGTGTGTTAATTTGCCTATGTTTTTGCCAATTTATTTTAATTTTGGGGTTGACATGGAAATGATATTCCTTATAAAATTAACATAAAACTTCATCAACTTCCCAAGTAAAAGGACAGGGAGAAGAGATCAATGCATAGCTGTATATTGTGGAACCCCCAAATTTTGATCTAGAGATGGGATCTAGAAAAATAGCCCCCTTCCTACTCCCTTTACATTTTTGTATGCAATCTTACTTGACATTCACTTGATATTTAAAGTTAATTACTACCTCAATTAAGAAGGGGAGTCTTGACGTAACTGGTAAATTTGTTGTCACGTGACCAAGAGGTCCCAGGTTCGAGCGGGAGCTTAGTTCACCGGTTGCACTACTACCTCAATTAAGTCTAAACTTAGTACTAAACCTTACGCTATTAGGTGCTGCCTTCTGAATTCTGTCATTAGATAGTAAGGTGCTGGACATTTTGTTTCTGTTGTTGTCTGTTTGATGACTGTGATTCCCATCAGTATTGGTCAGGTCACCATTATGACTGTCCTTTTGAGGACGATGATAGGACGGACAATGATATTTTTGAAGTCAGTGAAAGGAATAGTAGGAGTGATCGAGCAGTGAGAATATAAAGAGTTGAAGCAATTAAAAATCAACATCAATTATGATGGCATGAAAATTTTTAACAACCAATAGGATTTGGTATGTGCAGTTATCCTTTGATTACAACATTTTATATATGTGGTTGTGCCACCCTTTTTGGCATGAGAAAAGCATATGAACATATGAACAACAGTTGTATGAATTCTCTCTTTTGGAGTGTGAAGCTGAACATATGAACATCTTGTATAAGCTAATACTCCACTTAAGATGCTGTTTTTCCTTATTCTCGGACCATATCTTCTGAATCGACAGCAGTAAATTCTTAAGAAATGCATCTGTCTCCATTTTTGAAGAGTGAAGCTGAACATATCAACAGTTTCTATAACTTCATACTTAAGATGCTCTTATTCGCTTGTAATATCTTCTGGATTCACAGCAGAAAATTCTAAAGAAATGTGTCTGTGTAGCAGAAATTGGCAAGGATTTCATCATTGTTTACTTGTCCCTAGACTGCATAAAATTTTATATAACATAAAAGTCTAGTCTGTTCAAAGAATAAAAATCGACAACCCTGTAACTTGAGCTTTGGCAATTCAGTTTGTTGTAATTACATATGTAAATAAACTTGTAAGTTACCACTTCATCACTCTGCTTGACTTCACATGTTCCAGAATTTGTCGAGCACTGTTGAAGAAAAGGCAAAATGGATTTTCAACAAGTTAAAAGGTATGCTTCTAAAATCAAAGTACGACCCAGTACAATACCACTCAGTGGTGTCTGGGGAGGGTAGTGTGTACGCAGCCTTACCCCTACCCTGGGGTAGAGAGGCTGTTTCCAAATAGACCCCCGGCATAAATCCCCAGAATTTGCTCGTGGGGAGACTCGAACTCACAACCTCTCGGTTGTAAGTGAGGGTTGGTTACCATCAGACCAAGCACCTCTTGTCAACTTCTGCATTTCTTTCTGCTTATGATTAAATACATATTCATATAGCACATTCGCGTCTTTGGTCCATGTGGATGACAAAGAATGGCTTATTCTGCTAAGAAAAAAACCTATATTTGTTCCACTAGGAGTAAGCAGGAAAGAGTAGTTGTCACTTCTAATTGCAAAGCATTACAGAAATAAACAGTCACTACTGTTACATCTTTCTGCTCTATTCGATCCAAAAACTGCGCCCCACTTAGTCTTCAATGTGGAGGACAATCTTGTCCCAAAGTATTGGTCTTTGACAGGGTTTAGTGCCAAAATGTTGATTCATTCAAAACAGGAAGTAGCTGTCATGAAATGGCTGCAGTACATTGTTGTTTAAGCTTACCCTGGCTAACTTCTACGCCTTGTGATGTGATTTTAACTTCTAATCGAATCCTAAGATGGTCTGAGGACTGTACAGTTTCCCTGTGATGTAGAGCAAATACAGATTTTGGAGTGACATAAATCACATCCCCATACGATAGCATCGATATTAAAGGATTTGGAAAAAGGGTAATACAGTTGTTATGGTGGCCCATGCTTCCAACAGTTGTCCATTTGAAATTTTAATTTTATCTCTAAGATGTAAAGTTTCGTCGGAAACAACCTCTCTACCTCTATAAGGTAGGGATAAGATCTGCATACGCTTTACCCTACCCAGACCCCACTTTTGGGATTTCACTGGGTATGTTGTTGTTGATGTAAAGTTAGTTTACAATTCATATTCTCTGCAACCTCTAGCACACCAATCTGATGCAAATAATTCGGTAATTTGCTAGGTAAACCTACGAAATCATTGCCTGATCTCCTGCGAGAATACAACCTGCCTCCTGGTCTTTTTCCCCAAAACATAACATGCTATGAATTTGATGAGTCAAATGCAAAGCTCATTGTCTACTTGCCATCTGCCTGTGAGGTCTGCTTTAAGGATTCATCTGTTACGCGGTATGCTACTCGTGTCAAAGGAACTCTATCAAGGGGAAAGCTCACTGGAATAGATGGAATGAAGACCAAGGTCTTGGTATGGGTCAAAGTCACGAGTATCAATGTTGAGAGCTACAAGTCTGATAAGGTGTGGTTCACTGCTGGAGTGAAGAAATCAAGGTCCAAAGATGCATATGAAATGCCTCGTGATGCTGTTAAAGTTGAGGAATTTTGAGGTTTTGAAAAAGAGCAAAAAGTTGAATTTTTTTTTTTTTTGGTGAAGTCGATGATGGTCACTGAAAACTGCAGTTCTTATGTTTTAAGTCATTAGCATATCCATTTAATAGAGAAAGCAATGTGCATGTTCATAGTTCTAATAAACATTTTTAGCCTTCTTATTAACTGAGTGAGGACATGACCATGGATAGGAAGGTGTGTAGGTTGAGAATAAAGGTAAAGGATTAGGTAGCTCAGTGTTGTTCTTGTTTGTAGAGGTAGCTTTGATACATTGTTTAGTGTCCTTCATGTTTCTTCATATCCCGATACTTTTGTTATTACTTAGTGTTGCCTTTGTTTCGGTTTTCTGATTGCATTATTTAATGTTAGTTTTGTATTTTCGCTTCGATTGTCAGATTGGTTTGCTTGTTATTGCCCCTTCTCTTTTTCCTTCTTGAGTGAGAGCCTATCGAAAATATTTTTTTTATCTTTTGAAGGTAGGGATAAAGTTTGCGTATAATCGTATACTCTACCCTTCCCATAAATCACGTGTGGGACTATACTGGTATGTTGGTATTATAGCCTATTAACAGTTGCTTTTATGTGATTGATGGGTACTAAGATGATTATCGAGCACAATTGACATTTTGCACAAAGTGTCTGATCCAGGATGTTGTCTTTTGACTTTTTGAACAATTTACTGTTAGCTCATCCTACAAAAATTTGATGTACTCTTTTAAATGATCGTTTTAATTGAATGTTAATGCGAAATGGGGTAATATAATGAAATATAAAAGTAATTAAGAGGCCTATTTATTTTTTAAAAGTAGAGGAGATTAAATAAAGGCAGTATTAAATTAGAGAAGAGATTGGGAAAATGATGTCAGGAGCATCTGCATTTTGCAAGGTGATCGGTCAACTACTCCTATATTAGAATATTTATAGGGTGATTATCAATTTCAAGAACAATGACTCCTCTTGCACTGAAGAAGGGACAAACAGCACAGACACCTTTAATAATGGTGTCCTTTGGCTATTTCAGGAATAAACTTTTCTTATAATAAACTGACATTACTTGAAAACAATAGTATAAAATAAATATTAATTTTAATCAGAAAATAAAATTTCAAGACATTACTTGACAATATATATTATTAATAGGCCGGATAAGATTGGGAAGGAAGATATTCGGAGAGGATGGGCGTGGCTATCGTGGACGACAAGATGCGGGAAGTGCCACTTAGATGGTTCGGACACGTGCGGCGGAGAAATCTAGATGCACCGGTTAGGAGGTGTGAGCGGTTGACTTTGGCAAGAACGAGAAGAGGCAGAGGGCTACCTAAAAAGTGTTGGGGCAAGGTGATCATGCAGGACATGGCGTGATTTCAGATTTCCGAGGACATGACTCTTGATAGGAATATGTGGAGGTCGAGCGTTAGGGTGGTAGGATAGGGAATAGTCGATAGTTAGAGTTTTTTAGGTTTGTTAGCGTTCCATGTTGTATTCACATTGTTGTTTTACAGAGTTTTGTGCTATTGCTCTTTCACTTATTCGTTGTTATTTTCTTTCTAACATCTTTTATTGTTACATGCATTTTCTTTTATTTTTTCTGATAATTGTCTCTTCTATTGAACCGAGAGTCTCCTGAAAACAGTCTCTCTACCCTTTTCGGGGAAGAGGTAAGGTCTGCGTACACTCTAGTCTCCCCAAACCTCACTAGTGAAATTTTACTGGTATATTTTTGTTGTTGTGTAATGTGTATGATTAATAAAAAAATTAAAAAATTAAAGTTACATTTAAATTACTAGTCCCGTATCTATAAATACATTATTTTTAAAACTTACATAAATACTATTAGATAATTTATTTGAGCTATATAAAATAATAAAAAAATTATTTTTTTTTTCTGAAAATGATAAATGGTATGTTCATTTAGTTAACTCAATAAATAAAGATGTCACATACTGCAAATAATTTCAGATGCCTTATTTTGAGATTTTAAAAGGTCTTAATATTGGAATTTCAAAACTAAAAATTCAACTGTTGATCTTCTAGAAATTTAGGATGAAAATATTGGCAAAAAAATGAGAGCTACAATGTAAAGCTTAAAGAATAAATAATTATGAATAATATCTTACAAAAACTAACTTAATATATAAAAAAAATATAGCAAAACATTGTCACATGTTGGACTGAATGCAAGAAAGAAAAACTAAATAAATGATAACTCATTTTTAATACATTTTGTCCTCTACTATTTCCTCCACGGTGATTCAAAATCATATTGTTTTCATTTGACTAATAATTTTATATTATAGTCAATTTTTAATTTTTTTTTGAATATTAATTTTTCATTTCATCCAGAAAGTCATTTACAGAATTCAATAGCTGCTGCTCTCTACTATTCTAAAAGGATTCACTCCCTTAAACTATATAACATCGATACAAAACATACTTCTTAAGCTCAAAACTATTTACTTCGACTCCATATCTAAGGGTAGTTAGCCTTCGCAAAACAGCCTTCCAGTGGCCAATTGAGTTCCCATGTATATGTATGTGAGTTGCTATCTCATTGCATATATCACTGATATTGATTCTTCCTCCTTGGAACCTAATCTTGTTTCTTTCTCTCCATAGAATATACACTAGCATCCCAAACACACAGGTGGTTTATTCAGCTTGTCCATTTCTCCTTCTTGCAGTTTTGCTGACCCATTCTACTTCCCTGTTCCAGTCCCAAATGGGACTCTGGTGACCATCCATAATAACAGTCTATTCCATAGCTCCAAAGATGTCGGACAAGCAAAAAAATAGGTGGTCAAAAGATTCATCTGCTTGCCTGCAAAATACACACTATTTTGGAATCTGAATTCCAAGTTGCATTAGCCTCTCCACTGTTGCCAGTCTTCTGTGCAATGCAAGCCATAGGATAAATTTGAATCTTGGGTGTAGTTTTGTCTGCAGAATATAACTTTCCCAGTGTACTCATTGGAATTGAGGGAATTGCATACTGTTGAGCTTTTTGATGCTAAATAGATTACCCCTATGTAGTTGGATTAATCCGCATTTCAGATTGCCCTATATACCTTAGATATTTGTTATCAGTGATCTTGTCTCAAAGATCTTCCTCACAGCCCAGGCAACATTCCTAGGAGTAGGCACATCTTCTACAACATTTTTCTTTATGTAAAAAGTGTGTAGCCATTTGATCCATAAGCTATCTTTCTTCATTGTCACTGCCCATAAATGCTTTGCAACAGCTTCCTTATTCCAATGTGGCAGATTTATTACATTGAGGCCTCCAACACTATATGGTAAACATATAGTTTCCCATGCTACTAATGCTTTCTTTGCCACATTTGTTGTACCAGTTCATAAGAAGGATCTGCAGATTGCCTCGATCATCTTCATTACCTTCTTAGGCTGCAAGAAGATATGAGACCAATAAGACTGCATTCCAAATAATACTGATTTGATCAACTGGAGTCTGCTTGCATAAGATAGAAGTCTTGATGTCCAGCAGTTAATTTTCAGTGTTATCTTCTCTACTATTGGCCAGCATTGTGTAACTGATAATTTCTTAGAGTCCAAAGGTACACCAAGATATTTGAAAGTAAGGGAGCCTTCAGGGAAGTCCAGTTCATGTAATATTTCCTCCTTGAGCCAGTTTGAAACCCCTACTATGTAAACTGCACTTTTGTCTGTATTTGCTTGAAGTCCTGAAGTTTCTGCAAATTTTTGGAGAGTCTGTTTTAAAAGTCTTACAGATTGAGTATCAGCCTTGCAGAATAATAGAAGATCATCATTAAAGCAAATATGAGTCACTCCCAGCTTCTTGCACCTAGGATGAAATTTGAACTCCTTCCTTTCCATCACATGCTTGAGTTCCCTGTGCAAATATTCCATAACTATGACAAAGAGTTATAGGGACATTGGGTCTCCCTGCCTTATACCTCTTTTTCCTTTAAATGGAGTTGTGAGCCCACCATTTAGACTTAAAGAATATGTTACAGAAGCTATGCATTCCATTATCCAGCCTGTGAATTTGTAGGGGAAACCCATGTCCAACAGTAGTCTCTCAATAAAACACCACTCGAGTGTGTCATATGCCTTCCTCAGGTCAACTTTTAATACACACCTTGGGGATACTCCTTTCCTATTGTACCCTTTGAATAGCTCATGGGTAAATAGGATGTTATCTGTTATGCTCCTACATACAATGAAAGTTGACTGTGAATTACCAATCAATCCACCTATGACTGTTTTGATCCTTACTGTAAGGATTTTAGTGATTATATAATAAATATTTGTACAGCAAGCAATGGGCCTAAAGTCTTTTACTATAGTAGGATTTTGTACTTTTGGTATCAATGTTACTGCTGTGCTACTCACTCCCTTATGCAGTTTGCCTGTTGCAAAGAATTCCTTCACTGCCTCATATATATCATCACCAACAATTTCCCAGTGTCTTGTGAAGAATTCAATTGGGAAGGCATCTACTCCTGGTGCCTTATCATGGGGCATATCTTTGATTGCCTGAGAAACTTCCTCCCTTGCAACTGGCATGATAAGTGATTGCTTCTGCTGCACGCTAAGACATGGCCCCTTTTGAATAATTTCAGTATTTGGACATTGACATAAAGAGTTAGTGTCCCCCAGGATCTTGTTGAAAGTCTCTATAAACTCTTCCTCCACTAGTTTAGGGCCAAACAATCTCTCCCATAAATCAGTGTAGATAGAGTAATAGTATTTATGTTTGTCCTCATCTTCATCTGTGCATGGAAGTACTTGGAGTTTGAGTCTCCACAAGTGATCCACTGTGCCCTGGATTTCTGATGAAGAATATGTTCCTCTATGTTACTCCATTTCTCTCCTTCTAGTAAGGTCCTCTTTTCTTGATCTATCAGCTCCTGGTCCATATTGTTCCTTCTCAGTTCTATCTGAATGGTTTCAAGTTTCTGTCTTGCTGCATTGAGATGAGTTCTATAGGATGCCATATAAGTATTCAGTTCCATCAATTCCCATTTCAAGGTTTTGAGCTTATTCCATATCATTTGCATGCTCCCAATTCCATCATCTCCTTTCTGTTTCCAAACATTTTACCACTATACCAGCAAAGTCAGCATGCTCCAACACAGGTTTGTACAGTTTAAAAGGTTTGGGGTGCATATTCTTCCTCTAGAACCCAGCTTTGCATTGCATTAGAATAGGGGACTGATCTGATGCCTCTGGATTTAGATAATCAGCTTCAATGTGGCTGTAATGCTGCATCCATACCATATTGCCAAAAGCCTAGTCTATCCTGCTATACACCATTCTTCCAGGTTGTTGTTTGTTGCACCAAGAGAAATACCATCCCAAGCTTTTCAATTGAGTAAGTTGAAGAGTGTTTATTGCCTCCTGAAAACCTTTGAGCCCACTCTATGTAACTGGTGAGCCAATTCTGTCATCTGTATGAAGAACATTGTTAAAGTCCCCACTAAGCAACCAGCTTTCCTGAACAGATGCACCTAGATGCACCAGCCTATCCCATAACTGTTGTCTTTTATTTACATTATTGCTTGCATATACCAATGTAAGAAGAGTCTTGAAAGTGGTACCTCTTTCCTGAACTTCACACTGAATGAATTGTTCATCAGTCAACAGTATTTTAACCTCAATGCTTTGTTTCCACATTAACTAAATCCTCCCATTGGAATGTTCATTATAATTACAGCAATTCCTCCAATCTCCACAAACTGTGTTTAGTATCCTTATAGCCTTACCTTCCTTTACTCTAGTTTCTAAACAACCCATGACATCCACTTTATTCTTTCTCAGAGAGAGTTTTAACTCTTTCTGCTTATGGACCTTATTTAGACCCCTAATATTCCAGGTGCATAGAATCATTTTGGGGTGAAGCTGGATAGGCCAGCGTCCCAAGAAATAACATCCATTTGTAAAATAGTGAATCTATTATTTGAGTTCAGAATACTAGCTTCTGTTTGCTGTACATTTTTGCCTTTCTGTTTCCCATTTTCTACAACCTTAGCAATGAAATTTCCATCTGGGTGTGTCGTATCCTTAGTCTTCTTTTCCAGTTGAATTGCCACATCCTTGCTCTTTGCTTTTGGAATCCATCTCATGGTTCCTCTGAAAATCTGTTTCAACTGTCCTGATATTTTTGGTTTGTTTCTATCTTCCTTTTGAGGTATCTTGCTCTTCCTTATACCAACACTCATCAGAATTGTGCCCAAATCTAATACATTTATCACAATATTTTGGTTTCCATTCATAGTCTATTTGTTGGACCATGATCCCCCTTTTATTTGAAGCTCTAAACTGTCTGGTAAAGGCTTGGATATATCAGTTTCAACCAACACTTTGGCATAGGACACTTTCTCTAGTTCTGTTGTAAACTTATCAGTATACAAAGGCTTTCCAACCACACTAGATAACTTACTTAAAGCTTCAGTTGACCAGAAACCCAAAGGTAAGCCAGGGAAAGTGTTCCACAATGGAATCACACTTATATTACCCGGATCAAACTTGAAATCTATTCTCCATTGCTGCAATACAGCTAGTTTGTTATGGAAAGTGTAAGGACCTGCTTGTAATACAAGGTCCTTATCCTCAGCATTCTCAAATCTGAAGATATAAGACCCATCCTCATGATACATTATTTGAGGCGTTTCAACAAAATTCCACATATTTGCGACATAATTTTCCATAGTTTTCTCATATGGAAGCTCCCCCAGCACAAAGCCTATCAAAGCATTACTCCAATAAGCCTTCAGTTCCTTTGTATCATCATCATCAATTTGCACTACAAATTTTCCATCTCTCATAGCAGGAGGGATGTAGCTTAGGGCATTTCCTTTTTGAGGGCTTCTATTCTTCTGCATGAGGGCCTTTTTCTTTTCAACTTCCCCTGGGTCTGCTACATCTTGTTGGAACTGATTTGGTTTTGCATGTGCTGAAAATTGCAATCGCCGGTGGACTTGCGGTTGCGCCATTGTTTCTGTCACTTGAACTTGTTCATCACATTCTTCGATTTCTTCCCTAATAGGTTGAAGTTTCTTAGGCAAAAAACTTCCAAAGGTTACCGGATTCAGTCTCTGCTGAACACCCGAGTCCGGTGTCACTATCGCACCATTTGGTCCATCCTCTTTATCCGGGTTATGAAATACTGTAGGAGCTGACCCCATTCCCGTTAACCAGCGATTAGGCTGGTTGGTTGCTGGTGTGACCTTCAAACTATCATCTCCCTTGTTTTCTGGTTCCGATTGTTTCTTCTTCATCTGTTTAGCCATGGCAAAGGCGTTGGTTTGCCTACCTTGCTAACGTACGCCTGCAAAGCCAAAACCTGATTGGGCTTGTTTTCGATTTAAATTAATGCTCCTTATGAAAATTAATTTATGTACCTTAAATTATCAACTTGACAAATAAATTTACTTATATGAATTCAAAGACTTAATTATTTGTAGAAAAGAACTATTTTTTGTTAATTCAAATTTTTAATATTAGCTCATCCCAATTTTTTAATATTAATTACAATTATAAAATTTTCATTAAAAATATACTTTCAAATAGTTAAAATCCATTAATATGTTAATTTTGAATTGTTGTATTTCCGGAATCATTGTGCTTTTGGCTCCTAGAAAATTTTTGCTAATTCATAATTTCTAAAATTTGTAATAATATGAAAATCTTATAGTTTAAGATAACTTTAATATCAACAAACTTCTAATAAGAAAATCCATATAACGTAAAAAGTTTAATAAATTTAAAGCGCCAAATATTAGGATTTTCTATCTAGTTTAATAAGAAAAAATTGATAAATAGAATTTAGTTTATTTTAATGTCCAATAAATTAGAAAAGTTACTTAAATTACAAACTAATATAACACGGAATCTATTTTAAAGTGTAAAAAAAATATTTCATTAAGGGGCTTCACGCTTTACGCTTGTATCCCATAGCAATTAATATAAAACTTTAATAATTATATAAATATTATTAAATTATGTATAATTGTCAAGTGTCATTTTCAAATTGTTTTTTTAATTTTATAATAAATTAAAGAGCATGCTAATTGTGGATATTGAAATTATTATTTATATCTACTCATAGTACTTATTAGACTGTGTATTTTAGTTTTAGTACAAAAAAAATTATAGATTTGACTAAAAGGCAGTGGACATACTGTCATATTATAACCTGAGGATTAAACATCTTTTTCACTAAAAAAAAAAAGTCTTTCTTATTTTCCTTTTTCCACTTACTAAGATAATTAAATCAGTTATAATTAATTTAAATCCTACTACTGGCTATAGATTTTTAATTAAGGAGTGCCAAAGAATTACCGACTTTGGTTATAGTTCCTACTTATTATTTCTTTATTTTTTTTGTTATTACTAAGATAATTAAATTGTATAGAATCAATATATTAGCTCATTCAATATTTAAAAATTAATTGTAATATCCAACATTTAAAATTTTAATGGAGATTATTATTATATCTAACATGAAAGGTATTTTTATGTTGATATATTTGTTTCTTATAATTGTATAGATATTTACCCCCAATAAATTTATTCTAATCAAATTTAGTCTAAAATAATTAATTAAAACTAATGAAAAAAATAAAAAAAACATAATGTGTGCACGGAGAAATGAAAAGAAGCATATCTATCTATTATTAAATGACAAAAACAAAAGCCCCTCATGAAGCCAAGTGGAAAAGCAAGAAGCTCACCATATTCGGCCACCACAATCCACCGTAATCACCTACACAAGCACTCACCCACACTGTATCTATAACGCGATTGGTAACCCCTGACAGCGGAATCCCACAATGATTAAACCCAGTACCATTATTATAGTGGTTCCCATGTATGGGAAGTGCTCCGATAGTCATGCAACCTATATCGGAGAAGGAGGAAGCTAAAAGGCAATCAAAGGAAGCAGATATGACAACAACAGCTAGGAAGCTCACATACTCAGTTGAATCGCAGAAGCAAACATTTGCTGAAGTTGTTAAAGGTAATAGATCTCAAAATCAGGGCATGCAACTCAAGTTCTACCCTTCGATGGTGAAGGATGGAGTGAAAATTGCAAAACTAAACCCCAAGGAGATAGAAGTACAGAACCAAAAATGGAAGACTGCTTCAATAGGCTATGTGCTAGGAGATAACCCGTCTTTCAAAGAAATGCTTAAATATGTCTATGGAGTTTGGAATGCTGTTACAACACCTACAGTGATGTTACATGATGATGGCTACTTCATCTTTAAGTTCGAATCTATGGAGGACAAAAGACTATAATGCAAACTGGCCCTTACACCTTCAATGGTAAACCTCTGATATTGAAAGACTAGGATCCAAATTTTCAGATCCAGAATGAATCAATGAGAATTGTACCAATTTGGATCAACTTTCCTGGTTTGACAATTCAATGCTGGGCAGAAGAGAACTTAGGTAGAATAGCTAGCTTAATTGTGAAGCCTTTGTGCACTAATAGACTTACTGCTGCTTGTGAAAGGATTTCCTTTGCTAGAGTCCTTGTGGAAATGGATATAACCCAACACTTACCTGATGAAGTCTATATTGAGATACCAGATGGAAGAAGCTGGTTGGAGCCAGTGGAATTTGAATGGAAACCAACATTTTGTCTAGAATGTAACTCGTTTGGGCATAATAATGGGGAATGTCATAAAGACGAGCAACAGGATCAAAGACCACAGAACCAGAGAAAGAGAATCAAGAAGAAAACCAAAATGCAATGGAAACCAAAACCTGTAATGGAGGAGATTATAGCCAATCAACAGCAAGAGGAACAAACAGTTCAACCTGAGGTGGAACTATTAGTGAATAATCGAGGAAAACAGGTAGCAACTGTAAAAGGAGCTAATGAGACTATTGACAATGGGGAGATCAACTATGATGATTTGGCTACCAAGAATACATCTACTGCATTAATTATAAAGGAACCATCTGAATGGAACCAACAACAGAGAGAGAGAGCAGAAGAGAGACAGCCATAAAGGATAAAGGGGGAAGCTCAAGTAACCAATATCACCCATGATCATGGTTTCCTGGAATATTAGAGGACTAAATAAGTCCTACAAACAGAGAGAACTAGTAAAATTCTTGAGGACAAATAAAGTAGACATGATAGCTTGTCTAGAAACTAGAGTGAAACAGCAACATTCACAGACAATCTACAAGAAACTGGGAGGTGAATGGAACATTGAAAATGACTATGCTTGTGCTCCTAATGGGAGGATATGGATATGTGGAAAGTGTCAAATATCCATGTTGTAACTCTAGAAAGCACTGGCCAAAAGATTCACTGTCAGGTGACAGACAAGAACTCAACATTTGCTAGCTACATTACCTTTGTCTATGGCCTGCATTCCATCCAGCACAGAGTATCCCTATGGAGGAGTTTGAGAACTGTCCAAAATAGTGGTTCATGGCTTATATTGGTTGATTTTAATAGTGTGTTAGGAGTGGATGACAGGCTAAATGGGCAACCAGTACACCAATCAGAGATGGCTGACTTCCAAAGCTGCATTGATGACATTGGAGTAGGGCAGATTACTAAAAGAGGAAACAGATTCTCTTGGAGCAATAAAAGAGATGACGAACACAGGATTTACAGTCATATCGACTGGGCTTTTGGCAATGATGAGTGGTTCAATTCTTACACGGGGGTGGAAGCAGTATACATGCTGCCTGGATGCTCAGATCACACTCCCATAATGATAGACACTGAAGTTGTAAAAACTAAAGTGAACAAACCATACAGATTACTCACAACAGTTATGAAGCAAAAGGACTACAGGGCAACAGTTCAGATAATTTGGAGCCAACAGATTCAAGGATACACTATGTATTCTATTTGGAGCAAACGGAAAAAACTTGAACAAAGTACCAGACACATTCACAAGGAACACTCCTCTGTTGATAAGAAACTGCAACAAATGAGAGAAGAACTGAAGGTAACACAAAGCAGACTGAATGAAGACCACTTCAACAAACAGGAGATCCAAAAAGAAAAACAATTCTTATAGAACATTGAAAAACGGGAAGCAATTCAAGAACAAATACTGAGACAGAAATCAAGAGCAAATTGGATCCAACTGGGTCATAGAAATACAAAATATTTCCATGCTTACATGAAATCCAGACAAGCAAGAAATAAGGTGAGCTGTATCCTCACAGATAACCAGATGAAGCTTACTGATCCACAGCAGATTCAACAAGAATTCACACAATTCTTTCACAAGCTACTGAGTACAGCAGTAGTTCAACTACCAGGCATTGACATCAATGTGGCCAGAGATGGTCCCTACCTAACATTGAACCAACAGCAGCAACTGTTGATACCAGTAACAGAGAAGGAGATCAAACAGATGGTGCAGAACCTTCCTCAAGATAAGACTCCAGGTATTGATGGCTATCCTGCAGAATTTTTTAAAGAATGTTGGCCAATAGTGGGGGAGGAATTACAAAGGCAGTGCAGCAGTTTTTCCAAAATGGAAAACTCTTAAAAGAGATTAACTGCACAACTGTTACATTGATTCCAAAAGTGAAAAATCCCCGCTATGTCAAAGAATTTCGACACATTGCCTGTTAGTCAACACTGTATAAAATCATTTCTAAGGTTCTAACTAATAGGCTAAAACTGGTTGTGGATTATTTAGTTGGGCAATCCCAGTCGGCCTTCATACAGGGGAGGAACATTCTTGATAATGTTATTATGGCACATGAACTTATCAAAGGTTATAATCACAAGACAGTATCTCCTAGATGCATGATCAAAGTTGAGGAAGGCTTACGATTCTATCGAATGGGACTTTCTGAAGGCGTACTTGAATTTGGAATACCTTACAAAATAGTAGTACTAATAATGAAATGTGTCTCCACAATCAGCTACTCTCTTTAATAAATGGAGGATTGACCAACAAATTTGAAGTAAGGAAAGGACTAAGACAGGGGGACCCAATGTCCCCCTACTTATTTGTTCTAGCCATGGAGTATCTAACTAGATCTTTAAAGAAGCTAAACAGGAACCCAGATTTTAATTTCCACCCCAAATGCACCAAACTACAAATCACACACATAGGCTTTGCAGACGACCTTTTGATGTGTTGTAGGGCTGATGAAACTTCCATGAAGTTATTGATGAATGAATTTGAACAAATCTCAAAGGTATCAGGCCTTCAAGCCAATATAGATAAAATTTCCTTATATATAGTAGGTGTTTCAATTGAATTCAAAAGAAAATATGTTCTAAGCTCCACCTAGCAGAGGGCAATTTTCCTTTAAAATACCTAGGAGTACCCTTATCTACAAGAAAAATCACAATACCATAATGTATGCCCCTAGTAGAGAAGATAGTGGAAAGAATTAGAAGTTGGACATCCAAACTCCTATCTTATGTTGGTAGAATTCAACTCATCAAACGTGTCCTGTTTGAAATGCAAACTTATGGGCCCAGGTATTCCTCATTCCAAAAAAATTATAAAACTGGTAAATGGAATTTGCATGAATTATCTGTGGACTGGTAGTCATGAAACTAGTCATAGGGCTCCAATTGCTTGGGAAACACTGTGTAAACCAGAGGCAGCAGGAGGTTTGAACATTATCTCCTATGAAAGATGGAATAAAGTAGCTCTATCAAAACTTCTCTGGGCCTTAATGTCTAAGAAAGACAAACTCTGGATCAAATGGATCCATTGTCACTACATAAAGAAGAAGGACATTACTACTATGGAAATTCCTAAACAAGCTAGCTGGCTCGTTAGGAAATTGTTTGGAGCAAGAGAATGGTGAGAAACTGATGGAACAGGAATGCAAACATGTACTCAAAATGGAAAATTTAGCATCAGGAATGCATGTATTCATACCACTCCACAATACCCCAAGGTTCGATGGAAAACATTATTGATGGTGACTGGCATGCTCCCAAAATAGAAATACATCTTATGGAAGGCACTGCATAGGCGCTTGGCAACAGTTGACAGATTAGCTAATTGGGAAATTCAAAATAATCAGTCTTGCATATTATGTGGAAGAGATATTGAAGAAACACATGACCATTTATATTTTGAATGCTTATATTCCCAAGCCCTGTGGCAATGTATGTTACAATGGTTGAAGTATCATAGAACGACAAGCACATGGGAGTCAGAAGTGCAATGGTTAACTGCTAATGTTAACAGCAGGAACCCCAGAAAAGCCATCCTATGTGTGGTGTTTGGAGCAGTAGTCTACAACATCTGGATGGAAAGGAACAGCAGAAGGTTTCAACAATCGAACAGAGACGCCCAAGATCGAGCAAAGGAGATTACACTTCAAGTGCACTTTACTGGAATGAACCAACCTAAATGGTTACCCATTCTGCAGACTATTAATAGTTATCATTCGTGCGAGTCTTCACAATTGTAACAACACTCATCTTCTTCTGTGATAGGATTTTAGCTTAACAACAATAGTTGTAGAGTATCTAATTGATTGAACTTTTGAGATCTGTTCTAGAGTCCAAAGGAACAGATGATGTAAATTTTCCAAATGGTTGAAATAAAAATTTTCATTCGACCAAAAAAAATAACATGACACATGGCATGTTAGGACATTGATCCTAATTATTAGGAACTACACTAATTGGATTACCCTTCAATCAATTCTTCTAAAAAACCGCCAGACGCCTTCACATTAAAATTTTAATTTTTTTCAATTATTAAATTATAGATAGATTGGAATAAACTGTCAACTTCCTCAAAAATAGGAGTGGCCTTCTACACCTTTCAGTTGCAAAACGTTCAAACTCTTTCAACTTCTGTGCAATTTTCTTTTTTTAATTTGTTTTTCAATTATTAACTCATTGTAATACTAAATAACCGGTGTGAACACCTAATTTTTTACCCCACCTAAATTCTATACTATTTTAGTGTAAATATTCCTTTTATGTCTAAATCTTAATATTTTAAATTTTTATCTTACTTTTAATATGTTTTATTTAAGGAAATTAAAAACTACAAAAAATATTAACATTCTTAGAATATAAGATAAGATTTGTTCTGATATTTAAATAGAAGAAAACTTGGTTTCTTCTAATTTAAATCTAAGTATATTAGTATTTTTCTTAGTATAATTTAAACTTTAGTGTAAATAGTGAATTTTCTTATTTATATAGTTTCTTTAAGTCTAAAATAAAGTTTGTTGATATATATATATATATATATGTGTGTGTGTGTTCTATCTTCTTTTATTTAATTTTTTTTAAAAAAGGGGTAGGGATAGTTAAATAAAAATTAAAAATTAAATAAAAATAAAAATAAATAACTCCCAACTTCCCCAATTCACCAATGATCACACATTCATACTCCCAACTTCCCCACTCACCAATGATCACACATTCATACCCACATCTCCACTTATTTTCCACATTCCCACTCAAAATTAGGGAAGAGATTAAATAACAACCCTCATCCTTTTTTTTATAAAAGGGAGAAGAGAACAATTAAAAGGAAAATAAGGAGGAGAACAAAATTAACGCTGAATGAGCTAAAAAATGGGGGGGGGGGGGGGGGGAGAGACTAAAATCAGAAATTTGTAATGCAGAACTTCATCTTATTCGAGAGACCCGCACCCCTGACTTCATCTTCTAAAAATGACCCACTCTCCCTTTGTCATCATCTTCCTCACACAAACTAGAGAAGCGAAGCTTGGGTCGTCACCTCTTCACCATCAAAGCAGCCGTAACTGTTGACCCCGTCACCGCCTCTTCTTCTCCCCATTCTCGCCAAAGCTCGCTGGAAACCAACCTCCCGCCACCAACAAAGGATCTGCCCTTAAACACCTCAAAACCAGTCCAAAACAGCCATGAGAATCCATGTCGCATGGCACGAACCCTTTCCCTTCGGGTTCCAGTTGCAATCGAGTAGCGAGGTTCAATCTGTCGAGGTCGCCGGTTCAAAGTTCAGTCAATATCTCGTTGTGGTCGGTTCGATTTAGATTTTTACTTTCGGAGAATACTGAGCAAATATCTTTGTCAATTTTTTGTGTTCTTGCATGAATAAACCACTACTATCCTTAATAAATATTGTTCAGTTTAAATTGTGGTTTCCAAGTTATATGTTAAGTTATATTATCCAGTGAATATTTTCATGTTATCCTTATTAGTAATATTTTTCTTTTTCTTTTGTCTAGCTTGATTCATTTATGTCCATGTTCACAATTTTATGCTAATATGGTGGGTATATATTTGTGACGAGATTATGAGTTTATTTATACTTTAGATTTTACATGATCCATTAAGTTTGTATATATTAAAGTAAAGAAGTTTGCTTCTCATTTAGCCAAGTGCAAAATTATTAAAATGCCAATTGGCAACATATTAAAATGACACATGGCAGCTTAATTTATTAAAAATGCATGTTGGAACAACCAGATTTTTCGGCCTAGCACCAGATTTTTCCGCACCAGCTAACTAGGGAATCCCAAAATTATTGCCTCTTTATTTTGTAAATTTCCTATATTTAAAATTAAGATTATAAGAGATATCGTATTTCATCTCTCTAAGCTAGATTTTTAGACATAGCAACTAATTTTACACCCCTACCTCTAGGAATCACTTTAAAGTAACAAAAGAAAAAAATACTAAGGCTCTTAGAGAGTTGTAGGCTCTGCATTTGCTATGTAGTAATTACTTTTGTGTGATTTTGCTTATGATATATATATATATATATATATATATATATATATATATATATATATATATATATATATATATATATATATATATATATATATATATATATATATAGAATATTTCTTTTATAGATATGATATCCGGGGGCTTCTCTCTGTAGCTCACCGGCGTATGTTAGCAGGAAGCTAACTTGCGCTTCTGCCATGGCTAAGACGAAGAAGAAGCACAATCAGTTCCAGAATCAATTGGCAATGAACATCTGCAAGCTACACCATCAATAAACAAACAAAATCGATGGTTAACGGGTATGGGATCCGCACCTACAGTATACCACAACCCAGAAGATGCCGGAAAAAGTTGTGCGATCGTGACCCCGGAATCCGGAATCCAGCAGCGATTGAGTCCACTGACTCTTGGAAGCTTTATGCCTCTACAATTCCAACCGATTAGGGACGAAATTGAAGAGAGTAGGTACATCCCTCAACAAAGGGATACTCTGTCACAGGAAACCCGGCGACTGCAATTCTCGGCGCATGCAAAAAAGAACAAAGCAAACCACCGGTAGCAGAACCAAGGGAGCTTGAAAAGAAAACAGTCTCCAATAGAATCCCTCGAAAAGGTAACGCCCTAACCTACGTCCCCCCTGCTCTAAGGGATGGGAGATTTGTAGTTCAAATTGACGAAGCCGATACCAAAGACTTAGAGAATTATTGGAGTAATGCATTGATAGGGTAAAATACTTGGTGAATCACCGTATGAGAAGACGATGGAAAATTTTGTCGCAAATGTGTGGAATTTTGTCGATCAGCCTCAAATAATGTATCATGATGATGGATACTATATATTCAGATTTGACAATGCAGAGGATAAGAATCGAGTGTTACAAGCAGGACCCTACACATTTCGTAACAAGCCAATGATAATGCAACAATGGCAAATGAAATTCAAATTTGATCCTGCTAATATTACAGTAGTTCCACTGTGGATCAATTTCCCTGCTTTACCATTAGCATTCTGGTCCAATGCTGTATTAAGTAAACTAGCAAGTGTGGTAAGAAAACCTCTGTACACTGATAAATACACTGCTGATTTGGAGAAGGTATCCTATGCCAGAGTGTTGATTGAAACTGACATCTCCAAGCCACTGCCAGACAGTTTAGAATATGAAAGGAAACCAGAATTCTGTGAAAACTGTATCAGATTTGGGCATAGGTCTGCTGACTGTTGGTATAAGGAAGAGAACACAAAAGAAGACAGGAGCAAGCCTAAACTAGAACGGCTGAAACAGAAATTCAGAGTTGCTAAGAGGTGGACTCCAAAAATAAAATAAAAAAAAATGGCAACTCAACAGGTACCTACAATTGAGGAAAAGAATGAAACAGAGGGTACAAACTGTCTAAATGCAGTAGGAAATGTGAAACAGAAGGAGAAGATTGAACAACAACCAGAAACTTGCAAATTGATTTCAAGTAACAGATTCATTCCTCTACAGATGCTAGACAATCCTGGGAACGCTGGCCATCCAGCTTCACCCCTAAATGATACTCTGCACATGGAATGTCAGGGGCATGAACAAGGCTCATAAGCAGAAAGACATAAACATCTTTCTGAGGAAGCATAAGGTGGAGGTCATAGGGTGTCTAGAAACTAGAGTTAAGGAAGGCAAAGCAAGGAAAATATTAAACACTGTCTATGGAGGATGGAGTAGCTGCTGTAACTACAATGAACATTCAAATGGCAGGATATGGCTATTATGGAAACATAGCTGTGAAGTGACAATTTTGATGTCTGATGAACAATTCAAACACTGTGAAGTTAAGCAAACAGGTTCCACTTTTAAAACACTTCTCACAGTGGTGTATGCAAGCAATGACATCCAAAAAAGACAGCAGCTATGGGATAGTTTGATACATTTGGGAGCTTCTATACAACAATGTTGGTTGATCAGTGGGGATTTCAACAATATTCTTCATACAGATGACAGAATTGGTTCACCAGTGACACAAAATGAAATCAGAGGATTCCAGGAAGCAATAAACGCCCTTCAGCTTACTCAATTGAAAAGTATGGGCAGCTACTTTTCCTGGTGCAACAAACAGCAACCCAGCAGAAGGGTGTATAGCAGGATAGATTGGACTTTTGGAAATTTGGCATGGATGCAACAGTATAGTCACATTGAAACTGATTACCAGATTCCAGGGACATCAGACCACTCTCCTATACTAATCCACTGCAAAAGTGGAAACCAGAGAACCAATTTACATCCTAAACCTTTCAAACTGTACTTACCTGTAATGGAGCACAATGACTTCACTGCTATAGTAGAAAAAGTTTGGAAGCAGAGGAGAGAGGATGAAACTGGTAGCATGCACACCATATAGGAAAAACTAAAAGATTTGAAAAGGGAGTTGAAAGAACTGAACAATTACATAGCAGCATACAAAACACAACTCAATGCAGCAAGACACAAACTATAAGTAATTCAATTTGGATTGAGAAGCAACAACATGGACCAGCAGCTGATAGAACAAGAAAGGACAACCTTAGCTGAAATACAGAATGGAGCAACATAGAGGAGCAGATTCTGCATAAAAAATCCAGAGCAAATTGGATTACCTGTGGAGACTCTAACTCCAAATACTTCCATGCCCAACTGAAGCAGAGAACAAACATGAACAAAATTGGTTCCATATACACTGATTCAGGGGAAAGGCTATTTGATCCTAAACAAGTGGAAGAAGAATTCCTAGACCAATTCTGCAAGATTCTGGGAGAACAAAAACCTATCTGTAAATGTCCAAACACTGTCATCATTCAACAGGGACCATGTTTAAACAACCAGCAGAAATAGTCTCCGATTAAACCAGTAACAAAGGAGGAAATCTCTCAGGCAATAAATGATATGCCACATGACAAAGCTCCAAGAGTAGATGGCTTCCCAGTAGAATTCTTCACTCGACACTGGAACACTGTTGCTGATGATGTTTATGCAGTAGTGAAAGAATTCTTTACAACAGGCAAGATGCACAAAGGTGTAAGCAGCACAGCAGTATCACTGATTCCTAAAACACAAAATCCTACTACTGTCAAAGATTATAGACAAATCCCCTGTTGCACAACACTTTATAAAATAATCACCAAAGTGCTCACAACAAGAATAAAAATAGTTATAGGTGGTTTGATTGGCAATTCATAATTGGCATTCATTGAGGGCAGGAGCATAACAGACAACATTCTCTTTACTCATGAGTTATTTAAAGGGTACAATAGGAAAGGAATATCCCGGCGGTGTGTGTTAAAAGTTGACCTGAGAAAGGCTTATGACACAGTGGAATGGTGTTTTATAGAGAGATTGCTGCTGGACATGGGCTTCCCCTACAAATTCACAAAATGGATAATGGAATGCATCTCTTCTGTCACGTACTCATTAAGCCTCAATGGGGGGCTGGCACCTCCGTTTAAAGGAAAAAGAGGTATACGACAAGGAGATCCAATATCCCCTTATCTATTTGTAATTGTCATGGAATATTTGAACAGGGAACTCAAGTCTATGATGGGAAGAAAGGAATTCAAATTTCATCCTCGATGTATGAAGCTAGAAGTGTTACATGTCTGTTTTGCGGATGATATACTATTATTCTGCAAGGCTGATACCCAATCTGTAAGACTTCTACAACAAACGCTCCTAAACTTTGCGGAAACATCAGGATTGGAAGCAAATGCAGACAAAAGTGCTATATATATAGCAGGGGTCTCAAATTGGACAAAGGAGGAAATCATGAAAGAACTGATCTTCCCTGAAGGGTCCCTCCCTTTCAAATATCTTGGCGTTCCAATGGACTCCAAGAAATTATCAGTAATACAATACTGGCCAATAGTGGAGAAGATAACACAGAAAATCAATTGCTGGACATCAAGATTCCTGTCTTATGCCGGTAGGCTACAGTTGATCAGGACAGTATTATTTGGAATGCAATCGTACTGGTCCCAAATTTTTCTGCTTCCTAAAATGGTAATGAAGATGATTGAAGCAATATGCATATCCTTTTTGTGGACGGGTGCGGCAAACGTGTCCAAAAAGGCATTAGTCGCATGGAAACTATATGTCTACCATATAGTGCTGGAGGCCTAAATGTTTTGAACCTACCAATCTGGAATAAGGCAGCTGTAGCAAAGCATTTGTGGGCAGTAATAATGAAAAAGGACAGCATGTGGATCAAATGGATGCACACGTTCTACATTAAGAACAATGCCGTAGAGGATGTACCTACTCCTAAAACAGCAGCCTGGGCTGTGAGAGAGATCTTTGAGACCAGATTAATGATAGCAAATACCAAGGGTATACAGGGGGACCTGAAAAGTCGACTGATCCAACTACAGAGGGGAGAACTATTCAACATAAATAAACTCTACAAACTCCAGCTCCCTCAAGCCCCTAAAGTACAATGGAAAATCATAGTATTGCAGCCAAAACTACACCCAAGATTCAAATTTATCATTTGGCTAGCACTGGACTGGCAACAGTGGAAAGGCTAATGCTCATTGGGATACAGATTCCTCAATAATGTGTATTCTGCAAGCAAGTAGATGAATCTTTGACCATCTCTTTTTTGCTTGCCCAATATCTTGGGGACTATGGAATAGAATGTTCGTATGGCTAGGATACAAGAGAACCATTTGCGATTGGAACAGCGAAGTCGACTGGATTAGCAACATTGCAAAAAGGAAAAATGGACATGCTGAAATAACAACCAGTGTGTTTGGAATGTTAGTATACTGTCTGTTGCGGGAAAGAAACAAGATTAGATTCCATGGCCGGATCTCGGTTATAAAGGATACATGCAAAGAGATAGCGGTTCATGTGCACATTCAGGGATCTTAAGCACTGGAAGGATTTTTGGCGAAGACTGGATCACTACCTGTAGGAAAACGAAGAGAAGCATTATATGTTTTTTCATGATTTAATGTATATAGAGCATAGGGGAGTGTATTCATTCTAGACTGTTTGCAGCAGTAGCTAGTCAGCGGCTACTGGAAAACTCTGTAATATTTTGATCTATTGATGAAATGAAAAAAAATGATATCCGGGAAAAAAAAGATATATAAAAATCAAGAAAGTTATCATATATAATTGGCATTATGGTTAGGCCAAGTGGCAAATTAATGAATATCAATAATATATGGTAACTTTATTCTATATTTGACTATTTTAGTTAAATATAATATAATATAATATAATATAATATAATATAATATAATATAATATAATATAATATAATATAATATAATATATGGAATTTGAATTAAAAGATAATTTTGAATTTATAGATAAAGTTCTAAAATTCGAATTTAAATTAAAAATTAAATTTATCTTTTTTATAATGTTATCTTACTTAATTCGGTTTATCACCATATGCAATCATGTTAGGAACTTTTGCTATTTTTAATAATTATTTAAATACTACTTCTCCTCTAGCAAAAAAATAACTACCTCATATAACTACAAAACTCTTTCACATTTAAAATCCTATAAGTATAGTTCTATGAAACACTGTAGCTAGAGTTGAATAAAACGAAATTCTTTTAAAATATATATATAATATATAGGGTACACCTCTATGTTTATCTAAATAACAAAAAAGAGTTTACAAAATCAAATAAAAGTTTACTTTTTAAATTACGTTATGTGTCATTTCTTTTAAAACATTATTACTAACAAACTGATATGATATTCGAATTTGAATTGCAATCTATTTTTGAGTAGTTTGCATTGAGATTAAGCCAAGTATGTTGTCAAAAAATAAACTACTTGACAATTTTAAGATAATATATGCAATATTTTATACTAATAATAAACTAATTTAATATTAAATGATTCAAAGAATATTTTTTTTTTGTATACATAGGGTATTAAAAATTTAAATTCTAGGTCTAGAGATATAGATAAACTTATAATGGAGTCATACTAAAACAAATCTGGCCAAAAAATTATTTAAATTTTTAGATAGCCGATTAAAGTAAATTTTAAACTAAGGATAATATCTTCACTTTCATCAACAACAACAACAACTATCCAGTATAGTCCCACAAAGTGGAGAATATCTTCACTTTCATCATTACGAAGATAATCATTATTTTAATATATATAAAGTTTTAGAAATTAAAATTTCAAAATAGAAATATTTTTGAAAGATAAAATCATATCAAATAGGAGTTCAAGTTGTGGTATTAGAGTCACGTCTTAACCAAAGCATCATTTATTTCTTGTCAGTATTTGTGCTTTGCCATAAATATGAGTTATTATTTTACTTTGTGGCTATTTTTAAGTTCCAATGATGTCTATGAGAATAGTGCAAAAAATAAAATTATCACTACAAGAATTGAGAAAATGTTAGTCTTTTTTCATGTAGTGTTTCTTAATCAATATGTGATGATTATCTATAATTATTTAGAAAGTTTAAATGTTAAGGTTATTTACATATAATTCAAATAACTCCGATATTTAACATAGTTAATGTCAAATATCAAAATGGAGTAAAACAAATTCACTAGCTAAAGAATTTTTATATTTTTAGATAGCCAACTAAAATTAGTTTTGAATTAAGAATAATATTTTTAATTACATTATTATAAAAATAATTATTATTGAAAAATAATATTTTAGAAATTGAAATTTTAATAAAGAAATATTTTTTATGAGATATCAACACACCAAGTAAGAGTTCAAGTAGTATTAAAAGAGTTAAGTCTTATCCAAAAAGTCATTTATTGTCTCAGTATTTGATTATTTTGCCATAAATATGAGTTATTATTTTGCTTCCTGACTATTATTAGGATCTAATGACACCGGCAAGAATGGTATAAAAAAAAGAAATGGTTAATTTGTTTTTCACGTAGTTAATCTCCAATGATTATCTATATTTACTGAGAAAGTGTAAATTTTAAGATTATTCACATACAATCCAACAACAACAACAACAACCCAGTGTAATCCCACTTAATGGGGTCTGGGGAGGGTAGTGTGTATGCAGACCTTACCCCTACCCTTGGGTAGATAGGCTGTTTCCAAATAGACCATCGGCATACTTCCCTCCAAGAACTTCCTACCTTGCTCTTGGGGAGACTCGAACTCACAACATCTCGGTTGGAAGTGGAGTTGCTTACCATCAGAGCGACCCCTCTTGTCTCACATACAATCCAAATAATTTAAACATTTGACATGATTAAAGTCTGTGCATTTGCGCGGGTACTAATACTAGTCTATATATAATAAAAGAAGAGGCAAATGCATATTATTAGGACAAGTGGCATACTCACAAAAAGTCAAGTGGCATTGTAAAGACAAAATAAACTACCTTTTTTACTAAAAAAAACTTTTTAAAATTTTGAATTAATTAGTTACTCTTTTTGAATTAATAAATACAAATATATTATAATTAGATATATTAAAAAACGAGAATATAAAAAAAAATAACTACCCATTCAAAATGGGGAGTAGTTTATAGTTGGTGTTTTAAAGTTATTTTAAAATAAAAAATTGAAAAATAATAAAAAAAAAATTAGCTAAAATAAAGCCAAGTGGCATTGTTAAGACAAGTGGCATAATCACAAAAGGCCAAGTGGCATTGCTAAGACAAAATAAACTACCTTTTTAACCAAAAAAAAAAACTTTTTTTAATTTTGAATTAATTAGTTACTCTTTTTAAATTAATAAATATAAATATATTATAATTAGATATATTAAAAACAAAAACATAAAAAAATAGCTACCTATTCAAATTGGGGAGTAGTTTATAGTCGGTGCTTTAAAGTTATTTTAAAATAAAAAATAAAAAATAATAAAAAAATTAAATTAGCTAAATCTATATATAATAAAAGGAGAGACAAAAGGATATTATTCAGACATCTATATATCTACATATAATAAAGAAGAGGCAAAAGCATATTATTAAGATAAGTGGCATAATCACAAAAAGTCAAGTGGCATTGTTAATACAAAATAAACTATCTTTTTAACTAATTTTTTTTAAAATTTCGAATTAATTATTTACTCTTTTTGAATTAATAAATATAAATATATTATAATTAGATATATTTTAAAAAACAAAAAAATAAAAAAATAACTACCCATTCAAATTGGGGAGTAGTTTTTAGTTGGTGTTTTAAAGTTATTTTAAAATAAAAAATAAAAACTAATAAAAAATTAAATTAGCTAAATCTATATATAATAAAAGGATTGTAGAATAAAGTAAAACAAAATACAATAGCTACAATAAAAAATGAAAACATATAATAAAAATTTTCAATCCAAATTGAGGAGTAGTTTCAAGTTGGAGTTTTAAAATTATTATAAAGAGAGAAAGAGAGTCTTTTTTTTTTTGAAATAGTAAGTTTCTTTTCATCAAAAGAAAAAAAACCATTACAGAAATCCAGTAGCGGTTGACCAGCTACTGCTCTCGACCAGTCTATAGGGATTCACTCCCGTAAGCCATATATACATCAATTCAAACATACAAATTACTTTAATTCCTTATCTAAGGGTAGTGATCCAATCTTCGCAAAACATCCTTCCAGTGTTTAAAAGAGTTCCCCTGTATATGTATGTGAACTGCTATCTCTTTGCATATATCATTGATAATGATTCTTCCGCTTTGGAACCTAATCTTGTTTCCTTCTCTCCATAGAAAGTATACTAACATCCCAAACACACTGGTGGTTATTTTAGCATGTCCATTTCTCCTTTTTGCAATTTTGCTAACCCATTCTATTTCATTATTCCAGTCACAAATAGGTCTCTGGTGTCCCAGCCATATTAGAAGTCTTATTCCATAGCTCCCAAGATGTTGGGAAAGCAAAAAATAGATGGTCAAAAGATTCGTCTACTTGCCTGCATAATACACATTGTTTTGGAATCTGTATCCCAAGTTGCAGTAGCCTCTCCATTGTTGCCAGTCTTCTGTGCAAAGCTAGCCATACGATAAATTTGAATCTTGGGTGTAGTTTTGTCTGCAGATAATGTTTTTCCAGTGTACTCTGGGGAATTGATGGAGTTGCATTCTGTAGAGTTTTTTGATGCTAAACAGTTCACCCCTCTGTAGCTGGATCAATCTGCATTTCAGATTTCCATGTATACCCTGGATATTAGTTATCAGTGATCTTGTCTCATAGATCTTCCTCACAGACCAGGCAGCTCTTCTAGGAGTAGGTACATCATCTATAACATTGTTCTTTGTGTAATATGTGTGCAGCCATTTGATCCACTGGATGTCCTTCTTCATTTTTACTGCCACAGATGCTTTGCAACAGCTGCCTTATTCCAGTGTGGCAGATTCAATACATTTAGGCCACCAGCACTATATGATAGACATATAGTTTCCCATGCTACTAATGCCTTCTTTGACACATTTGCTGCACCAGTCCACAAAAAGGATCTGCATATTGCCTCGATCATCTTCATTACCTTTTTAGGCAGCAGGAAGATTTGAGACCAGTAAGATCGCATGCCAAATAATACTGACTTGAACAACTGGAGCCTACCTGCATAGGATAGAAATCTTGATGTACAGCTAGTTAATTTTCTGTGTTATCTTCTCTACTATTGGACAGCATTGTGTAACTGATAATTTTTTGGAGTCCAAAGGTATACCAAGATATTTGAATGGTAGAGAGCCTTCAGAGAACTCCAGTTCATGCAAGATTTCCTCCTTGAGCCAGTTTGATACCCATGCTATATAGACTGCACTTTTGTCTGTATTTGCTTGAAGTCCTGATGTTCAGTAAATTTTTGGAGAGTCTGTTTTAAAAGTCTTACAGATTGGGTATCAGCCTTGCAGAATAGTAGAAGATCATCAGCAAAGCAGATATGAGCCACTCCCAGCTTCTTGCACATAGGATGAAATTTGAAGTCCTTCCTTTCCATCATATGCTTGAGTTCCCTGTGCAAGTACTCCATAACTATGACAAAGAGGTATGGGGACATTGGGTCTCCCTGCCTTATACCTCTTTTTCCTTTAAAAGGAGTTGTCAGCCCTCCATTGAGACTTAATAAATATGTGACAGAAGATATGCATTCTATTATCCAGCTTGTAAACTAGCAAGGGAAACCCATGTCCAGCAATAGTCTCTCAATAAAACACCACTCCACTGTGTCATATTCCTTCCTCAGGTCAACTTTTAATACACACCTAGGGGATACTCCTGTCCTATTATACCCATTAAATAATTCCTAGGTAAATAGGATGTTGTCTGTTATACCTTCAATAAAAGCTGACTGTGAATTACCAATCAACCCACCTATGAGTGTTTTGATCCTTTATTGTAAGAACTTTAGTGATTATTTTATAGAGGGTTGTACAGCAAGCAATGGGTATAATAGTCTTTAACAGTAGTAGGATTTTGTATTTTAGGAATCAATGTTACTGCTGTGCTACTACTCCTTTATGCAGTTTTCCTGTTGCAAAGAATTCCTTCACTGCTTCATTGATATCATCACCAACAGTGTCCTAGTATCTTGTGAAGAATTCAACTGGGAAGCCATTTACTCCTGGTGCTTTATCATGGGGCATATCATTTATTGCCTGAGAAATTTCCTTCTTTGCAACTGGCCTAATCAAAGATTTCTTCTACTGCATGCTAAGACATAGTCCCTTTTGAATAATGTCAGTATTTGGAAATTGACATAAAGGGTTATTTTCCCCCATGATCTTGCTGAAAGTATCTATAGACTCTTTCTCCACTAGTTTAGGGTCAAATAGTCTCTCCCCTGAATCAGTGTATATAGAGCTAATAGTGTTTATGTTTGTCCTCAGCTTCATTTGTTCATGGAAGTACTTGGAGTTTTAGTCTACACAAGTGATCCACTGTGCCCTGGATTCCTGATGAAGAATTTGTTCCTCTATGTTACTCCATTTCTCTACTTCTGTTAAGGTTCTCCTTTCTTGGTCTATCAGCTCCTGGTTCATGTTGTTCCTTCTCAATTCTAACTGAATGGTTTCAAGTTTCTGTCTTGCTGCATTGAGATGGGTTCTATAGGATGCCATATAAGTATTCAGTTCTTTCAACTCCCATTTCAAGGTTTTGAGCCTTTTTCATATCTTTTGCATGCTTCCAGTTCCATCATTTCCCCTCTGTTTCCAA
Source organism: Nicotiana benthamiana (assembly GCA_034376525.1). Lineage (NCBI taxonomy): Eukaryota > Viridiplantae > Streptophyta > Magnoliopsida > Solanales > Solanaceae > Nicotiana > Nicotiana benthamiana. The sequence continues at coordinate 103,800,526 of CM067335.1, read as the reverse complement.
ATCTTTTCTACTATACCAGTAAAGTCAACATGCTCCATCATAGGTTTGTATAGATTAAAAGGTTTGGGATGTATATTCTTCCTCTGGAATCCAGCTTTGCATTGTATTAGAATAGGAGAATGGTCTGATGCCCCCGGATTTAAATAATCAGCTTCAATGTGACTGTAATGCTGCATCCATGTCATATTGCCAAAAGTCCAGTCTATCCTGCTATACACCCTTCTGCTAGGTTGTTGTTTGTTGCACCAGGAGAAATACCATCCCAAACTTTTCAATTGAGTAAGTTGAAGAGTGTTTACTGCCTCCTGAAAACCTTTGAGTTCACTCTGTGTAACTGATGAGCGAATTCTGTCATCTGTATGAAGAACATTGTTAAAATCCCCACTAAGCAACCAGCTTTGCTGAACAGATGCACCTAGATGCACCAGCCTATCCCATAACTGTTGTCTTTTATTTATATCATTGCTTGCGTATACCACTGTAAGAAGAGTTTTAAAGGTGGTACCACTTTCCTGAACTTCACAATGAATAAATTGTTCATCAGTCAACAGTATTGTCACCTCACTGCTTTGTTTCCACAGTAAACAGATCCTCCCATTTGAATGTTTATTGTAATTACAGCAATTCCTCCATTCTCCATAGACAGTGTTTAGTATCCTTCTAGCTTTGCCTTCCTTTACTCTAGTTTCTAAACAACCCATGACATCCACTTTATTCTTCCTCAGAAAGAGTTTTAACCTTTCTGCTTATGGGCCTTGTTCAGGCCCCTAATATTCCAGGTGCATAGTATCATTTTGGGGTGAAGCTGGATGGGCCAGCGTCCCCAAGAATGCCTTCCAAATGTAAAATGGAAAATCTGTTGCTTGAGTTCAGGATACTAGTTTCTGTTTGCTGTACATTCTTGCCTTTCTGTTTCCCATTTTCTACTTCCTTTGTAATGATATTTCCATCTGTCTCCATCGTATCCTTAGTCTTCTTTTCCTGTTGAATTGCCACATCCTTGGTTTTTACTTTTGGAGTCCATCTCTTGGTTCCTCTGAACTTCTGTTTCAACTGTCCTGATTTAGGTTTGTTCCTGTCTTCCTTTGAGGTATGTTGATCTTCCTTATACCAACACTCAGCAGAACTATTCCCAAATCTAATACAGTTATCACAATACTTTGGTTTCCATTCATAATCTATTTGTTGGACTATGATTCCTCTTTTTGTTTGAAGCTCTAAACTGTCTGGTAAAGGCTTGGAGATATCAGTTTCAACCAACACTCTGGCATAGGACACATTCTCTAAATCTGATGTGAATTTAACGGTATACATAGGTTTTCCAACCACACTAGCCTATTTACTTAACGCTTCAGTTGACCAGAAACCCAATGGTAAACCAGGAAAAGTGATTCACAATGGAATCACACTTATATTACCCGGATCAAACTTGAAATCCATTCTCCATTGCTGCAGTACAAGTGGTTTTGTTATGGAAGTGTAAGGTCCTGCTTGTAGTACACGATCCTTATCCTTAGCATTCTCAAATATGAATAGATAGTACCCATCCTCATGATACATTATTTGAGGCTTTTCGACGAAATTCCACAGGTTTGCGACAAAATTTTCCATAGTTTTCTCATATGGAAGCTCCCCCAGTACAAAGCCTATCAATGCATTACTCCAATAAGCCTCCAGTTCCTTCATATCACCATCATCAATTTGCACTACAAATCTCCCATCTCTCATAGCAGGAGGGAAGTAGCTTAGAGCATTTCTTTTTTGAGAGCTTCTATTTGTTTGCATGAATGCCTTTTTCTTTTCAACTTTCCCTGTGTCTGCTACATCTTGTTGGCTATGATTTTGTTTTGCATGCGCTGAGAATTGCAATAGCCGGTGAACTTGCGGTTGTGCCATTGTTCCCTTCACTTGAGCTTGTTCATTACACTCTTCAATTTCCTCCATAATAGGTTGAAATACCTTAGGCAAAAAACTTCCAAGAGTTAAGGGATTCAATCTCTGCTGAATACCCGAGTCCGGTGTCACTATCGCACCATTTGGCACATCATCCTCTTCCGGGTTATGGAATACAGTAGGAGCAGATCCCATTCCCGTTAACCAGCGATTAGGCTGGTTTATTGCTGGTGTAACTTCCAAACTTTCATCTCCATTGTTTTCTGGTTCCGATTGCTGCTTCTTCCTCGCCTTAGCCATGGCAGAGGCGTAAGTTTGCACCCTGCTAACGTACGCATGCAGAGCTAGAGAGAGAAATTATTTGTTTTATCTCTTTATCCTTTTGATGAATTCAAAATTATAATTTAGTAAAAAAAATTACTTTATTTAAATTTTTAATAAACTACGGCACACCAACTTGAAGTCTGATTTGAAAATCTCTCTCTACCTTCACAAAACTTCTCACTCCCTTCTCAAAAATTTGAAAACTAATCAAATAAGTATGTGAGTAGAAACGAATGTATGAAAAGAGTGGGATAGATATAATGTTATGATATTTATATTTTAAATTATTTTAAAAATAACAGGTAAATAAATAACACTCAAGAAAGTTATCAATAATACTAAGTACTTACTACTATATATCTATATATCTATATCTATGTATATAATAAAAGAAGAGGCAAAAGCATATTATTAAGACAACTGGCATAATCACAAAAAGCCAAGCGGCATTGTTAAGATAAAATAAACTACCTTTTTAACGAAAAAAGTTTTTAAAAATTTTGAATTAATTTGTTACTCTTTTTGAATTAATAAATATAAATATATTATAATTAGATATATAAAAAAGAAAATATAAAAAAATAACTACACATTCAAATTGGGCAGTAGTTTATAGTTGGTGTTTTAAAATTATTTTAAAATAAAAAAAATAAAAAATAAAAAAATTAAATTAGCTAAAATAAAAAACCAAAAATATTAATTAAAAAACGTACCTATTCAAGTAGGGGAATAGTTTCAATTTGGAATTTTAAAATTACTTTAAAATAAAAACGAATATAAGGAAATAATAAATAATAAATTAATATAAATAAATAAATATAGAATAAAAGGTGAGACAAAAGCATATTATTAGGACAAGTGGCATAATCACAAAAATACAAGTAGCACTATTAAGACAAAATAAACTACCTTTTTGACTAAAAAAAACATTTTAAAATTTTGAATTAATTAGTAACTCTTTTTTTAATAAATAATTTCTTTCCATTTCATAAAAAAAACCAATTACAAGCCATTAGCTGCTGACCAACTACTAACCTCTGATTTTGTATTCTAAGAGTCGCTACTTAGACTATGCATATACATCAATACATCAAAACTATACAAGCTCATAGAACAAAATTGAAATTGACTCCATATCCTAAGGGTAGCTATTTATCCTTCGCAAAGCATCCTTCCAGTTATGAGTTGAGGACCTCTTTATGTGTATGTGGATTGCTATTTCCTTGCATATGTTACTGATAATTAGTTAATCCTTTTGAATTATTAAATATAAACATATTATAATTAGATATATTAAAAACGAAAATATAAAAAAATAACTATCCATTCAAATTGGGGAGTAGTTTATAGTTGGTGTTTTAAAGTTATTTTAAAATAAAAAAATAAAAATTTAAATTAGCCAAAATAAAAAAAGAAAATATTAATTATTAAAACCTACCTATTCAAGTTGGGGAATAGTTTCAATTTGGAGTTTTGAAATTATTTAAAAATGAAAAACAAAAATAAGGAAATAAAAAACTGCCAATTCAAATTGGGGTATGCTTTTAATTTTGAGTTTTAAAATTATTTTAAAATAAAACGGAAATAGAAAAATAAAAATAGCCAATTTAAATTGAGAAGTAGTTCTTTTCTAATATTGTACTCTCTATATATCTAAAATAACTACCCGTTCAAATTAAGGAGTAGTTTATAGTTAGTGTTTTAAAGTTATTTTAAAATAAAAAAATTAAATTAGCTACAATAAAAAAGGAAAATAGTAATTAAAAAACTACCAATTCAAGTTGCGGAATATTTTCAATTTATAATTTTAAAATTATTTTAAAATAAAAAAGTAAATAAAAAAATAAAAAATTGCCAATCCGAATCGGGGTATGGTTTCAATTTGGAGTTTTAAAACTATTTTAAAATAAAAAGTGGAAATAAAGAAATAAAAATAGTAAATTTAAATTGAGGAGTGATTTCTTTCTAATATAGCAGTCTCTCTCTCTCTCTCTCTCTCTCTCTCTCTCTCTCTCTCTCTCTCTCTCTCTCTCTCTCTCTCTCTCTCTCTCTCTCTCTCTCTCTTTCTCTCTCTATTTATATACACACACATACATATTTTATAATTAGCTATAATAAAAAAAACTACCCATTCAAATTAGGGAGTAGTTTCATATTGGAGTTTTATAAATACAGTAGAATAAAATAAAACAAAATACAATAGCTATAATAAAAAAATGAAAACATATAATAAAAAATATCAATCCAAATTGAGGAGTAGCTTCAAGTTGGAGTTGTAAAATTATTTTAAAATTAAAAAATAAAGGAACTTTCAATTCAAATGAAAAAATACAAAAATATAAAAATATTTTAGCTTATATATATATATATATATATATATATATATATATATATATATATATATATATATAGAGAGAGAGAGAGAGAGAGAGAGAGAGAGAGAGAGAAAGAGAGCCTATTTATCTCTTTATACTTTTGATGAATTTAAAATTATAATGTAGTAAAAAAAATTACTTTATTTAAATTTTTAATAAACTACGGCACACCAATTTGAAGTCCGATTTGAAAATCTCTCTCTACCTTCACAAAACTTCTCGCGCCCTTCTCAAAAATTTGAAAACTAATCAAATAAGTATGACAGTAGAAAGGAATGTATGAAAAGAGTGGGATAGAGATAATGTTATGATATTTATACTTTAAATTATTTCAAAAATAAAAGGTAAATAAATAACACTCAAGAAAGGTATCAATAATACTAAGTACTTGCTAATTCAATAATAGAAATAAAAAGGAACAACCAATTTATTTGATTACTATATGATTTGTATTCTTTAATTTTTTATTGATGTATTATATTTTGTGCACACTACATTAAATAATAAAATACAACTAATATTTATTAAATTAACATAATATATTAGATCATAATTTTATTAAATTAATATTCTGTCAAATTTCTGCCCATCGTGCGGGTTGTTATACTAGTTATCACTAAATTCATAACGTGCACCCATAAACTGACCATAAACTAACGTAGTAACTTTTTTTTTTTTGGTAGAAACTAATATAGTAACGAAGGAGACAGAAAGTAAGAGAGAAGTGAAAATTAAAAATTTTCACTTAATCTGCGCTTCTGCCATGGCTAGACAACAGAGAAAGCAGCAAACGTTAATGGAGGACAAGGTAGATGATAGTAAGAGGGTTACACTAGTAATCCACCAACCAAATCGCTGGTTAACGGGTATGGGCTCTGCACCCACAGTCTTTCAAAACCCTGCTGAAGACGAAGGACGACTGGGCACGATGGTAACGTCGGACTCGGGCATTCAACAAAGGCTAGTTCCGGTTACTTTTGGAAGTTTTTTACCTAAGAAATTTCAGTCTATTAGGGAAGAAATCGAAGAATGTTTAGAGCAAACACATGCAAATTCAACCCAGATCCAGCAAGTTGTAGCAGATCCAGGGGAGAAGAACGAAAAAAGGGGTACATGCAGAAGAATAGGAGCTCCCAAAAAGGCAACATTCTGAGCTACATTCCACTTGCTATGAGAGATAGAACCTTTGTAGTGCAAATTGATGAGGAGGATTCAAAGGATCTGGAGGCTTATTGGAGCAATGCGCTGATTGGTTTTGTGCTGGGGGGATCCGTATGAGAAAGCAATGGAAAATTATGCCACCAACATATGAAATTTTGTTGAAAAGCCTCAAATACTGCACCATGAGGATGGATACTATATATTCAGATTCGAGACTGCTGAGGATAAGGACCTTGTATTACAAGCAGGTCCTTACACATTTCACAATAAGCCACTTGTGCTGCAACAATGGAGAATGGATTTCAAGTTTGATCCGAGGAGCATAAGTGTAATTCCATTGTGGATCACATTCCCAGGCTTACCTCTGGGTTTTTGGTCTACTGAAGTTTTAAGCAAATTAGCTAGTGTGGTTGGAAAACCTTGTATACGGATAAGTTTTCAGCAAAATTAGAAAAGGTGACCTATGCTATAGTGATGGTTGAGACATATATATCTAAGCCATTACCAGACAGTTTTGAGCTTCAAACAAAGAGAGGGATCATAGTCCAACAAATTGACTATGAATGGAAACCAAAATATTGTGGTAACTGCATTAGATTTGGTCACAATTCTGATGAGTGTTGGCATAAGGAAATGAAAGATAAGCCAAGGGTAGACAGATATCAACCAACAGAAACAGGAAAGATGAAACAATTGCATAGGGGAATCATGAAATGGTATCCAAAAGCAAGGAGTAAGGATGAGGCAGATCAACTCGGAAAGAAGGCAGGGGATACAATAGAGCCAGATGCAAATGAAAATGCTAAACCTGTGGACAATAGGAAACAGAAAGGCAAAAGTGTACAGCAAAATGAAGCCGATATCCTGAACTCCAATAACAGATTCTCTATACTACAGATGGATGTAAATTCCGGGGACACTGGCCCATCCAGCTTCACCCCCAAATGAATCTTTGTACCTGGAACATTAGGGGACTGAATAAGGCCCAGAAGCAGAAGGAGTTAAAACTCTTTCTGAGGAAAAATAAAGTGGTTTTTATGGGTTGTTTAGAAACTAGAGTAAAGGAAAGCAAGGCTAGAAGGATACTGAATAAAGTCTGTTATGACTGGAGGAACTGCTGGAATTATACTGATCATTCCAATGGGAGAATTTGGATATTGTGGAAACCAACCATTAAGGTGAAAATATTGTTGGTTGATGAACAAATTATTCACGGTGAAGTTCAGGACAGAGCTACCACATTCAAGACTCTTATTACAGTGGTTTATGCAAGTAACGAGGCAAATAAAAGACAACAATTGTGGGATAGGCTGGTGCATATAGGAGCATCTACTCAGGAAAGTTGGCTGCTTAGTGGGGATTTCAATAATGTTCTTCACACAGATGACGTGATTGGCTCACCAGTCACACAGAGTGAGATCAAAAGGTTCCAGGAAGCAATATGGTGTTATTCTTGGTGTAACAAATAACAATCTAGGAGATGAGTATATAGCAGGATAGACTGGGCACTTGGAAATGTGACATGGATGCAGAACTATAGCCACATTGAAGCTGATTTTCTAAATCCTGAGGTATCAGATCATTCCCCTATCCTAATACAATGCAAAGTTGTGGATCAGAGAAGGAATTTGCACCCTAAACCTTTTGAACTGTACAATTACGTGATGGAGCATGAAACTGTACAATTATATGGCATCCTATAGAATTCATCTCAGTAAAGCTAGACAGAAACTTGAAGCCATTCAGAGTGAACAAAGGAGCAACAATATGGACCATGAGCTGATAGACCAAGAAAAGATGACTTTAATAGAAGTTGAGAAATGGAGCAACATAGAGGAACAAATTCTTTATCAGAAATCCAGGGCATAGTGGATCTCTTGTGGAGATTCAAATTCCAAGTATTTCCATGCACAACTGAAGATGAGGACAAACATGAATACTATCAACTCTATCTACACGGATTCAGGGGACAGATTGTTTGATCCTAACTTAGTGGAGGAAGAATTCATAAAGTCTTTCAACAAGATTCTGGGGGGAAGTAACTCTATATGTCAATGTCCAAATACTGAAATTACTCAAAAGGGACCTTGTCTCAGCATGCAGCAGAAACAATCACTAATCAAGCCAGTCATAAGGGAGGAAGTTCATCAGGAAATCAAAGATATGCCCCATGACAAAGCACCAGGAGTAGATGGGTTCCCCATTGAATTTTTCACAAGGCATTGGAAAGCTGTTGGTGATGATATATTTGAGGCTGTGAAGGAATTTTTTGAGACTGGCAAACTGCATAGAGGAGTAAGCAGTACAGCAGTAACTTTTATACCAAAAGTGCAAAATCCAAGTCAAGTAAAAGATTATAGGCCCTTAGCTTGCTGCACAACACTATATAAAATAATCACAAAAGTCCTCACAGCAAGGCTCAAAAAAGTTATTGGTGATTTGATAGGGGGTTCACAGTCAGCTTTCATTGAAGGCAGGAGCATAACAGATAACATCTTATTTACCCAAAAGCTATTCAAAGGTTATATAATAGGAAAGGTATTTCCCCAAGATGTGTGTTAAAAGTTGATCTGAGGAAGACCTATGATACAGTAGAGTTGTGTTTTATAGAAAGACTACTGCTGGACATGGGATTTCCTTACAAATTCACAAGCTGGATAATCGAATGCATATCATCTGTTACATATTCTTTAAGCTTAAATGGTGGTCTCACAACACCATTTAAAGGCGAAAGAGGCATAAGTCAAGGGGACACAATGTCCCCATACCTCTTTGTCATAGCTATGGAATATCTGCACAGGGAGTTTATGCAGATGATGAAAATGAAAGAACTATTTCATCCTAGATGCAAGAAGTTGGGAGTGGTTCACATTTGTTTTGCTGATGATCTACGAATATTTTGTAAAGCTGATGTTCTGTCTGTTAGACTATTAAAACAGACTCTCTAGAAGCTTGCTACTACATCAGGCCTTCAGGCAAATGCTGACAAAAGTGCAGTCTACATAGCTAGGGTTCCTAATTGGCTCAAGGAGGAAATCCTACAAGAATTAGGATTCCCTGAGGGTACCCTTCCATTCAAATATCTTGGTGTACCTTTGGATTCCAAAAAGCTATCTTTTACACAATGCTGGTCACTAGTGGAGAAAGTCTCAGAAAATTAACTACTGGACATCCAGACTACTATCATACGCAGACAGACTCCAGTTGATAAAATCTGTTTTGTTTGGAATGCAATCTTACTGGTCTCAGATTTTCTTGCTGACAAAGAAAATAATGAAGATGATCGAGGCAATATGCAAATCCTTTTTATGGACTGGTATAGCTACAGTATCAAAGAAAGCATTAGCGGCTTGAGAAACTATATGTTTACCATATAGTGCTGGGGGGCTTAATGTAATGAATTTGCTATTGTGGAACAAAGCTGCTGTTGCTAAGCACTTATGGGCAGTGACAATAAAGAAAGACAGCTTATGGATTAAATGGTTACACACATACTACATACAGAACAAAGCTATTGAAGACATGCCTACTCCTAGGAATGCTGCCTGGGCTGTGAGGAAAATATTTGAGACAAGGACACTGATACCTAAGCTGCAGGATATCCAGAGTAATCTGGAATGCAGATTAAAACAACTACAGACGGGGTATCTATTCAGTATCAAAAAGCTATATCGACTGCAATCTCCCCAACCCCTGAAAGTTCAGTAGAAAAGCATCAGTTCGCAGGCACAGCTGCACTCAAGATTCAAATTGATTCTATGGATCGCATTGCATAGAAGACTGGCAACAGTGGAGAGATTATTGAAGTTTGGTATACAAATTCCACAACAGTGTATTTTTTGAAGGCAAGCAGATGAGTCTTTTGATCACCTATTTTTTGCTTGCCCGACATCTTGGGAACTTTGGAACAGATTGTTAAGCTGGATGGGTTACCAGAGAACCATTTGGGACTGAAATAGGGAGGTTGAATGGGTCAGCAAGATTGCCAAGAGGAGAAATGGGCTAGCTTCAATTACCACTTGTGTTTTTGGGATGTTAGTGTATCTTATATGGAGAGAAAGAAACAAGCTTAGATTCCAATGAGGGAAAATGATTATCAGTAACATATGCAAGGAAATAGCAATCCACATACACATTAAGGGATCCTCAACTCATAAATGGAAGGATGTCTTGCGAAGGATAAATAGCTACCCTTAGGTTATGGAGTCGATTTCAATGTATAGTGTTTGATTGTCTTGATGTATATACATAGGCTTAGTAATGACTCTTCTAGAATACAAAGTAGAGGTTGAGTAGTTGGTCAACAGCTACTGGTTTGTAACTGTTTTTGTTTTGATGAAATAGAAAGAAACTGATTTATCCAACAACAAAAAAAACTAATATAGTAACATTCTTTTGTTAACTGAAAAAGGTTGTGTTTAGGACTTCTTACTTATTTCAAATAAGAAAAACTTTAATAAGCATATCTAGCTGATTTTAAAGTTTTAAATATTAAGAACATTAATTTGGATTACAATGTTATCCAATGTGAAATTTTATTCAAGGAACCCCAATAAACATCTAAAAGCCCGAACTTTAACAGAAGTTAACCATATATAAAATTTGAAAATAAACTAAGTTTAACAACATATTATAGTAGATGATAAAATAAATTCATGTAAACAAATATTTATTATGTGAAAGCAAAAATGCAATAGCTAAAGGTAAATTTCCATTAGTAACTGTTGAAAATTTAGGATTAATAATCCTTGTTATTATGTAATATAAAAAAAAAGGAGCTTAACTTAGTGACTTCTAAAATTTAATTGAGTAGATAGGATTTTTGCATTATAATTTTTTAAAAAATTCAGTTGTTAATTTCAACAAAGACAAATAAGAAAGCGGTTTAAATCACTTCTAAAACCTTAGAATCCTAACGGATCTGTTCTACAAGTTCTTTGTTGAACGTTCTAGGAATTATGTGTGATTTCAAATAAGGAAAAAATTAGTAAGTAAAATATAGTTGTCTTCAAAGTCTTAAATATTAAAAATATTAGGAGTTCCTATATAATTCAAATAAGGAACGGAAATTTTAGTTGATTTCGAAGTTCTAAAAATTAGGAAAATTATTTAATTATGATTTTGTCTAATATAAAACTTATTTTAAAAGGGTACAAACGGTGAACGACAGTTCTCTAAGGGCCTTCGTGATTTTAATATAGTATAGATTTAATATAGTTTAGTAACAACTGATAAAATGTATGTAAAGCATATTGATAATGCTAGGGCTGTGCACGGATTGGATCGGATTGGATTTAACACATTTCGGATTCGAATTTCGGATTCTAAAAAAATATAATTTGAATCCGATCCGTATTATATCGGATTAGATTGGATTTTAAAGTTTGGATCGGATCGATTTCAAATTGTATTATTATGCCTCAAAGTTAAACTAATATGTATATTTTATTTGTAAAAGAGGCAATACATTAAGAAAAATTCATGTTTATTTAATTACGAGAGTACTATGGTGTCAATATAGCTAAATCTAGCAATCGTAAAGGTAATATCTTGGAGGTTGATGTAAAGTAAATACTGACTATCCGAAATTAAAGTGTAGTATTTATACATGCCCCAATAATTTCGGATTTCGGATCGGATCAGATTAAAATATACAAATGCGAATTCGATTCGAAATCCGAAATTTATAAAAAAACAATTTGAAAATCCGATCCAATCCAAAATCCAAAATCTGAAATTTAATGGATCGGTTCGGATTTCGGATATCCGATCCGAAGGAACAGCCTTAGATACTGTGGGTTTATTAATTTGTTGTACCGCTGTGGATAATATTTTAAAAGATTAACCTAAATAGTTTCCCGCTAAATATTTTTAAACAAAAAATAGCCAACTATATATGTATGTATATATATATATATATATATATATATATATATATATATATATATATATATATATATATATATTTAGTGTATAATATATGTATCTATACTATATTAAAAGTGCGAAGGCCTTAGCGAAATATCATTTATATCTTTTACTCTCTAAAAATAAATTCACATTTGATATAATTGTAATTTAAGTTCCTTTCTGTTATAAACTAAAGCAAAAGACAAGAACAATAGAACAAGAACAATAGCAATATAGAGAAGAGTAGAGAGAGTTCTTCTTATTGAGTTGAGAGGGGTGAATTACAATGGTAGAGAGCACCTCTATTTATAGGGAGGAGGAAGATCTTTGCTACCAATAATAGGACTCTAAAATCTCTCTAACTAAATACATTAAAGACATTCACCTTAAATAGAAGTGTAAGAATCTTCTATTTCATAACACTCCCCCTTGAATGTCTATTCAATGATGTGCCTCATAAAACCTTAAAACCAAAACCCAATGGGAAAAATTAAAGTAAGGAAAAAGAGTACACATGTTTGAATATGCGCCTATTGGTTGCCTCGTTAAAAACCTTGCAAGGAAAACCCAGTGGGACAAAACCTTGTAAGGGAAAAAGAGTGCAACGCGCATTGACTCCCCCTAATGAGTACATCGATTTATATCCTTGAGCATTTGCATTCCAATCTTGTGCATCATCTTCAAAACGATCTTTGGTAGATGCATGATGAATAAATCAACCATATTGACTTGAATAAATATTCCGCACCTTGAAATCATCATTCTTGATAGGTATGAACATCTTCATATAATGTCGTGGAATAGCTCTTCAATATCTCCATAGATGCATTCTCAATGCCATCATGCTTATAGTTATAGCAAGATACATATGTACACAAATTGTACTTAGGATGTGGTACTTCAGGACCAAGAATTGCATATGCTTCAAGCAACTTAAATCTTTCGAGTTAAGTCATATAAGTCGCATAATAGACTTTAGCTGCATATCAAGCTTTCATTAGTGATACTAAACAAATAAGATATCGAAAACTGACTATACATACCTTTGACTTTTATCTTTCAAGCATTTGAACTATAGGTTCAAAACTTCATGTCTTTCATATGGAATCAATTCTTCTTGAATTGTATCTCTTCCATTTAGTTACTTTCTTTGAGTCGGCAAATGCGTATAGCATGCTTTGCAATATGTTGCAATTGAATTATCCCTTTTATGAACTTCAGGTTCATATCATGATGTTCGGGGATATACATATACAAATGATAATTCATCCCATGTAACACTTTCTCAAGTGTTTATCATGTCTCCCGCTCATGTTAGTAAAGCTAACATGTTTCCTCAACTTTGGGAAATCATCTTTGTGCATTATGTCAATATACACAGCACCTTAATATAAGATGAAATTATTTGGTTCCTGACCCTGAACCACTTTTGAGGGGAGAATATACTCTTGTATACAACTTATATCAAACTGATATATACAACTTCGTTCTCATAAGGAACAGTTTAGCTATTAAGTGGAAGCACTCAATAATTATCTTGCTAAACCAACTTTGATATAAACCAACTTATCAAGATGAACTGTCTTGAGTAGAGAATCTGGAAACTATGCTCGAAGTTAGATTACTGAGCGATTTACCTCGCAAACACTGCCAGGCTGCGGGTTAATAACAATGGCGCATGTAACCATTCCATAGATGCATCATATGTGGTATACATGGCGGGTGAATGGGCCCATATTCACCTTTGATATTTCCAGAATTTAGGGGCTTCAACCCGAACTCTTTAGTTGGTCAGTTCATTACTGAGAACAAGAACTTCTAGTTCTTTGATATTCACCTATGTGAATTTGCACATCATACTTCAAATGAGATGGCTAACACGAATGCCAACTGAATAAATTATCAATATTGATAACTTCAAATTTACACCATGACATGTGCACTTATCAATAAACTTCGGGTTTATTATGACATGGGTTTTATACCAATAGATATCCACTTTATTGTGGCATTCTTTCGTTTGTGTAGTACAAACTGGAGAACAAAGCGGGTAGCTTTTCATATACAAATTACCCCGCTACAAGTTGTAGTAATAGGAGAATCAAAGCCTTCCTTTATTTATAGTCTCAATATCATCAATCGCCTTCGCGTGTACTTTTGGAAACTGGATAAGTTTCTTTGAGACTTACTACAGCACAATACTCAATTGTGTTTCTCCAACATAGTAATAATTGGCTCTGCGAGAGCTCTCAATTAATTTTGTACTACCACAGACTGAGGTTCGAGGTCCTCACATTCTTGCATTCCGTATTTTCAAGAGTCTCAGGCTCAATAGATTCTTCGTGAATCTCGGATTTAATCAAATCATGAGCGTCCTCATGTGATTCTTTCATAGTGTCATTTAGATCGTTCTTTTTCCTCTTTCTAGGATTTCGATCTTTGGAACCTAATGGTCTGCCACGCTTCTGGCGTGCATTTGACTCATTGGATATGACACTAGATAATTGTCCAATAGGGACTTCAATACGGATCGGAACATTTTCCGCAGGAATGTGGGATTTCGTTATCCTCTTCAAGTCCGTAAATGCGTCAGGCATTTGATTTGCTATTCTTTGCAAATGGATAATCTTTTGTACCTCTTTCTTTCAAATAGAGGTATGTGGATCAAGATGAGATAATGATACATTTTTCCACAAAATTTCCCATTTGGTTTCACCGACTTCTCCCCTAATTTTGGGAAAAGTGTCTCATCAAATTGACAGTCTGCAAATAGTGCAGTGAACAAACCCATTTTGGTGCGGGATGGCGGTGCTACAGGCACATATACTGCGCATCCAAAGCTTCTTTAATGGGATATATTGGGTTCATGACCCAAAACCAATTGCAATAGGGAATATTTGTGATAATCGTCAGTCAGAGACGAACTAGCATTGCTGCATGTGAAATGGCGTGACCCTAAGCCGAAGCGGGCAGCCGACAAAGTAGCATTGCTGCATGCAAAATGGCGTGAACCCAAACCGAAATGGGCAGCCTCGTTTTCATGAAGAATTCAAGATTATTCTCATCTATTATCCATTAACTTTGCAAACGCAAGGTTGCGTGATGGCAACAAGCACACATTAGACCATCTACAGGATGCGTCTATCAAGACCATGAAATACCTAAACTACCCACTAGGTGGGTGAATAGGTCCACAAATGTCCCCTTGTATACGTTCCAGAAACTGGGGTGACTCAGTCCCAACCTTTGTTGGGGATGGTCTGATAATCAGCTTGCCTTGATAACACGAAGTGCAAGGATATTCATTACTTGAAAGGATTTTGAAATTCTTTAACGGATGCCCATATGAGCTTTCTATAATCCGTCTCATCATGGTTGATCCTGGGTGACCCAGTCAATCATGCCAAAGTACAAATGTATTGGACTCAGTATTCTTTAGATTTACTGTTGAATGTGCCTCAATTGCACTAATTCTTGTCCAATACAGGCCACAAGATAAAGACGGGAATTTCTCAATAACCCTCTTTTGGCCGGAGACATTCTTTGAAGTGAGGACGAGATATTCGAGATTATCTTCATCCATTGTCTCAATATTGTAGCCATTCGGCGTACATCTTTAAAACTCAACAAGTTTCTCATAGACTTGGAGGAGAACATTGCATTCTCTATGATTAACATCGTGCCCTTGGGCAGAGTTACTATAGCTCTTCCGGAGCCTTCAATCAATTTACTACTTCCAGAGATTGTAGTAATGTTTGCCTTACACATATTCAGTTGAGAGAAATACTTCCTTTCTTTGAGTATTGTATGTGTAGTACATGAATCAACTAGGCAAATACATTTACAGTTGGATGTTGATCCAAGTTCGCTTTGTGAGATATCCATTTTGCTTTCCCATAGTTTGACATACAAAAGAAATACATAAATATAAGTATAATCAACTTCAATTCTTTTGTTTCGCGTTTAAACAGCGTTTTGGGAAGCAGTTATTTAGGATATTCGAATATTGTATTCTAATATTCGAATATAATGCCTTGCGGAAAAAATAATACTTTAATGCGAAAAATATTAGATATTCGAATATTTAAGCACATATTCTAATATCTTGCCAGATATTCGAATATAGGAATTCTGATATTCGAATATCTGGCCTGGCGGAAAAAAGTTCGTTTTATTGCTAAATATTAGACGATAGACTAGTTTTTAGGTTAGTCGATTACCTCTACTGTACAATAAAAATATTTGAGCATATTGAAACATTCTAAAGGGCTAATACTAACATCATATCATGAATTAACTAATACGAGCTAATGCTAATGACTATTAATTTATTCATTGACTAATACAAGTAGAATCAAACAGCTCCATCTTCTTTCATCATGGTTCCATCACCGATTAGGTGGTCTATCTTTACCTCGGGTTGCTCAAAGAAGTCTGCCACATCCAGGTGGGTGATATCCTCATTGTCGTCATAGACAAAATTTGTTTCAGGGCCTTTTCTCTTTCGAGATGCTTGATAAAGGTCAACCAAGTGTCTTGGTATACGGCAAGTCCGAGACCAGTGCCCATTTCCACCGCAACGATAACATATAGTTTCTGAACTATTTGCCTTAGGATCTTCGGGATCCCATTTCTGCTTTCGGTGGTTATCTCTCTTTGTGGGGTGACGGACTTCTTTGGAATTTCTTCCTTGTCCACGTCCTTGGCTTTGACCCCCTTTATGACCATGACCATGGTCCCTTTTATGTTTGGCATAATGAGAGTGCACCATATCTGCTTCAGGCAGTGGTGTAGACCCAGTTGGTCTATTTTCGTGATTTCTCATGAGCAGTTCATTATTTCGCTCAGCCACTAGTAAGAGAGAAATCAGTTCAGAGTACTTCGTAAAGCCTTTCTCTCGGTACTGTTGCTGCAGTACCATATTGGAGGCATGAAACGTTGTAAACGTTTTCTCAAGCATATCGTAATCGGAGATGTTATCTCCACATAGCTTCAGTTTAGAAGTAATTCTGAACATAGCAGAATTATATTCAGAAACGGACTTAAAGTCCTGTAGCCTCAGATGGGCCCAATCATATCGTGCTTGTGGCAGAGTGACCAACTTCAGGTTGTCATATCTCTCCTTTAAGCTGTTCCACAAAACGAGTGGATCCTTGACGGTGAGATATTCAATCTTCAAACCTTCGTCAAGGTGGTGGCGCAAGAAAATCAAGGCCTTCGCAC
The DNA here is from genome assembly GCA_034376525.1 of Nicotiana benthamiana. Lineage (NCBI taxonomy): Eukaryota > Viridiplantae > Streptophyta > Magnoliopsida > Solanales > Solanaceae > Nicotiana > Nicotiana benthamiana. Next base: position 103,783,640 of record CM067335.1, on the reverse strand, counting down.
AATCTTGGGTGGATGCTTTTTCTTTATCTTTGAGGGTGTCTCCGAGACCCATAGCATCTAGGTGGATTTCAGCATCCAACACCCATGTCATATAGTTCTTGCCCGAAATTTCAAGGGCAACGAACTTTCTTTTCATAATGTCAGACATACTCGAAAACTAAATTAGGAAGAGGGAAAATACCTTGGATTTTCGAGAATGGTACTTGAGACGGTAGAGTCTCGTGCTGATAACGTGTTATAAACTAAAGCAAAAGACAAGAACAATAGAATAAGAACAATAGCAATATAGAGAAGAGTAGAGAGAGTTCTTCTTATTGAGTTGAGAGGGGTGAATTACAATGGTAGAGAGCACCTCTATTTATAGGGAGGAGGAAGATCTTGCTACCAATAATAGGACTCTAAAATCTCTCTAATTAAATACATTAAAGACATTCACCTTAAATAGAAGTGTAAGAATCTTCTATTTCATAACACTTTCCTAATATTTAAGGTATTTAAATCACCTAAAATTTTGGTTATTCAATATTTCCTTATTGAACTAAGTAAGAAGTATATTAGCTAAAAGAAAACGTGAGTTTCTTGCCCGTACAATAAGGGACTAAAATTTAAAATTAATGTTTTTTCTTTTCATTACTTTATTACACAAACAAATATATTCCAAAGTGCCTCAATTTTATGTTAAATATTATAAGAAACATTTCATATAGTAGTTATTTAATTACTATTTTTAAAATTTTAGAGCTTAAAATTAATTAAATTTACTTATTATTTGTTTTTTATTTGAACCATTGAGAAAGTTAAAATTTGTTTTTTGTTTCATTTCGAACTATGTATATGTCTTACATGTAAATTATATATAAACGATAAAAATAAATAAAAATATTTAAGAAAGAAGAGGTACAAGTTCTTGGACAATAGCATAGATAATTCACTTTTTTAAAATATACAAGACTATTGTACTAATAATATTATTCGATATTATACTTTTAACTTTCAAAAGTTTTAAATACACTATTATAACTATGAGCATTGTTGAACAGAAATCAATAAAAGGCACAAAAGTAACAAAATAATTTGTAGGATTCTTTAATTTTTAATTCGTGATAGAATTAGCTAAATATGGGTGAGTTTATTAGATAGCTTTCAATTGTAAATTCTCTTACTAGCTTGCTTTATTTTTTCTTCTTTTTCTTTAATGTCTTTCTTTTTTGTTATTGCACTTTGATGTTGTATTTATTTAAAATTCTTAGGTTATTAGTTACCTGCTTATATGTTATAAGTTGTATCTTTCAAAATTATTTAGATTTTCAAGATTTTTGCCCGTAAAACTGAAATTCTAAAATTATAAATTAAAAACAAATTTTAAGTTGATTTATTGACATTGAAGACTTCAAAGATAGTTTTTTTAATTATTGACTTAGTAATATACAATCAATATTCATAATCATCTTTAAGAACTTACACTTTTATTTTATAACTTAATACTTATTATTTTTTAATAAATGTATATTTATTGAGACAGCGCGTAACAATAGTTTTAGAATATACAACAACAACAACTACCCAGTATATTCTCACAAAGTGAGGTCTAGGGAGGGTAATATGTAGACGAGCCTTACCCCTATCCAAAAGAATAGAGAAACTGTTTCCAATCGATCCTCGGCTCAGTAAAAGAAAAGAAAAAAGAAGAACAAAAACAAAAATAGAAATAAAACAAAAATAAAAACAAAATCAAAAGAGCATAGTTTCAGAATATGGAAAAGAAAAATTAACAATGAGGGCGAATGAATCGTCTGAAAGAGTGATGGGGTCACGTGAGCACGTGACAGACGGTGAAAAAGGATAAGGATGAGAAATTAAAATCGAAAATTCTCACCGTTAGACTGCGTCACTTGAACGCATCGTTCGAAACTCTTTAAGACTAGAAAAGCAACCCCTCACTCCTCAGTAGAGCTAAATTCACGATCCTCCTCTCCTTAAACTTCTCTCCGGTGAAGTGTAAACAAAGAATAGTACATCAAATCAACCATGTCGGACGAAGAGCACCACTTTGAATCAAAGGCCGACGCCGGAGCTTCAAAGACGTATCCTCAACAAGCTGGTACTATTCGTAAGAATGGTCATATCGTCATCAAAAACCGTCCTTGCAAGGTCTCTCTGTTTTTGTTTTTCTGTTCAGTTTTTTCTGTTATTGTGATTTTAAGAAAGTCCCCACATGTGAGATTATACTGGGTATGATGATGATGATGTGGTTTTAAGATAGAGAAGAAAGATTTGATTTTTTTCCGGTTTACTGAGAATCTGAATGATATACTGGAAATCGCTATTGCTTTTTTTCGGGGCTGGCTCTGTTCTATTTATCGATTGGATATAACAGGGTTTCTATTTGGTCAATCATGAAATTTTTTTGGGTACTCTGCAGAGTTCATTCATGTGTTAAAAATCTAGTGAGAATGACAAGGTTGATATGGTCTGACTACTGTATTTCCTCTTCTGTTTTCTGTTAACGGCTTGAAAATGGCCTGAATTGATCTAGTATATTGCTATATATATATTAACAAATTCCGATTTAGGGATTTATGGCGTCAAGTGAACCGTTATTTTTTGCTCGAGCTAGTTGTACATTAAAAAAGAATCTCGAATGTGTATATAATAAGATCACACCCAAGATAACACTTATACTGACCTCACTGACTGTAGATTCTAGATTCGTCTATGCACACACATGAATAGAACAAAAAAGGCTATATATATGTGAATCTAAATATATCTCCCATTACTTACGGAACTGTGTGATCTCTGCTGGAGTTACTAATGCTCTTTTGTTTTTGTTTTTGTTTTATTTCTTTCTTTATCTAAGCCGTGGGTCTATTGGAAACTGGCTCTCCACCCTTTCGGGTGGGGTAAGGTCTGCGTACATATTACCCTCCCCAAACCCCACCCGGTGGGAATATACTGGGTAGGTGTTGTTGTTGTTGTATTTACGGAGCTTTGAACTATATGTCCTCGGGGATTTCTTGGTTATCAAAAATATATGTAACAGCCAAAGTGCTAGTAATTAAGTTTTGGAGATCCAATGTGGTTTTAAGCTTTTGATCATGGTTTGATGTTCCTCCCTTTTTTTCCCTATTCTTAGTCATGCTGTATATTCCCTGTTTGGTTGGTAATTGTGAGTACTGATAGGATTGTCGGGTTTTGTGTTGAAGGTTGTTGAAGTTTCCACTTCCAAGACAGGCAAGCACGGTCATGCTAAATGCCACTTTGTGGCTATTGACATTTTCACTGGAAAGAAGCTTGAAGATATTGTTCCCTCTTCTCACAACTGTGATGTAAATAACTGTCTCTATACATATCTTTTCCCTTGCTGCTGTCTTCTTGATCTTCTACTTAATTTTTGCTTACCAACATATACCCTTTGCAGGTTCCTCATGTGAATAGGACTGACTATCAGCTGATTGATATCTCTGAGGATGGATTCGTATGTATTTTTGCTGTCACTTTTACTCTTTTTGTTATTTTTGATCTCCCTGTCGATGACGAACATCTCACTTGAAATTTCGTTTCAGGTGAGTCTGTTGACTGAAAATGGTAACACCAAGGATGACTTGAGGCTCCCAACTGACGATAATCTTCTGACCCTGGTAAGCAGAATTACAGTTTCTGTTTTGGACATCAATGTTACATTTGCTATCTATTTTTATGTTCGTGAACACGAAATTTGAAGTGTACTTGGACACAAGCTATGATTAATGGAAGAGTAACATGTGCTGATAAGGGCATGTTTAGGAGTAGCCTCTAGATTTAGATTCCATAAGGCATTAGCAGATGGTTTGCTTTATTTTCCATGATGATTTTATGTGCAGTTGATTCCTTTGATGCAAATATGTAATATTTGTGCCACAAGTTTGTGTATTTGTCAGACACTCTTCTGTTTAAAATTAATGATTGCTTTATCAATGATGAACACAGATCAAAGATGGTTTTGCTGAGGGGAAGGACTTGGTTCTGTCAGTGATGTCTGCCATGGGAGAGGAGCAGATTTGTGGTATCAAGGACGTTGGCCCCAAGTAGCTGCAGGATGTGGTGGTGTATGTTTCAAAGTTTAAAAAGAAGCTGTATCAAAGCTATGTAGAAGTACCAAAACTTCTTTACTTTTTGTTGTTCCAGATAACTGCTATTCAACTATATGCAATGACTGGATTCTTGTACCCAGTACGCGATTCCTGTTTTCTGATATTGCTACCTGTTAGTCTTGTCTGCATGAAAAGCTCTGTTTCGGCATTAAAATAGATTTCTGGCTTGAGATGCATACCCCCTTTCCCTCGTTTTGTATTGTGGCCCTAACTCTTTATAGAGGTAATGTTGGTGATTGGTTGACTTAAGTTGGCTAATAATCTGATCCTGGTGTGGCAGCAGATGTATCTGTGTTCTTCTCTTTTCTTCCTAATACAATTTCATCTCCAGCTTGAGCAATTAAAGATTGCCCAGCTTTGCAGTTGTTTTGCCTTTTACAAGGACACCATTTTTATATTAGCAGGTCGTTCTGTTGTAAAGGTAGCAGTCTTCTTGGGTGAAAGATATCATCTGCACAGTTTGAGTGTATAATCTATCATCTTGATTAGTAGTTTACAACCGAGATCATGTATTAAATTAAATTGTAAATAGAGGGGTAACGTGACAACACAATAGATATTATGTCTTCAACTAAGTACATGTTGAGAGAATCTTAATGTAAAAAGTAAATGAAAACTGTGAATGTGAACTTTAGATGTTGCTGCTAATGTAGGAATGGAACACAAATTGGTAGTCTCTCCACTCTTGACTGTCTCATCATTGAGAGGATTTTATTTTCCTTTTGCCTCTGGTCAGGCATCGTTTTGCCATTGCAAGGTTATTGAAATGCCTTCCATTTGGTGTATTCTGTACCCTATAGACTGAACGCAGGGCCAAGTAGAGGGGGGGGGGGGGGGGGGGGGCGTTCGGGCAGTTTGAATTGCATGGTTTGGATATTTTGGATTTTCGGTTTTGAGCTTATAACTTGGGATGTTTCTTGTTTTTAAAAAAATGAATATTCAAATGAAGTACTCATGCTAAATTGCCTGAAAAACTTATCATTTTCACCTCAATCATCCAAATAAAATATTAAAGTAATGAAATTATAATATAAAAAAATAAATAAAAATACAATAGAGATGTTAATACGACAGATAAGAAGTAGAAACAGTATAACCATGTCCAAATAAAAAGTATTCTCATAATAACTTAGTAATTAATATTGAATATATATGATAATATCTAATGCGTATGATATTGAACTTATTACTATTGACATATGAATAATGGACTAAATGTAAAGTATAAGAATTTCGGATTTTCGGATATCAATAATTCAAATTACCAAATCCAATATCCAATCCGAAATTCAAATCAGACCAATTATATCGGTTTGGATTGGTTCGATTTTGTCGGGTTTTTCAGGTTTTCAGATTTTTTTTGTTATAATATTATTCCAATCTTACTTTATTAAAGTTATTGATATAGTTTTGATAAGTGAATATATATTTAGAAATATTAGTCTTACTGTATGCGCGTTGCGCGTATACCCCATACTAGTGAGAACAAATTCATGAAAAATAACGTAAATATTCAAAAGATGCATTTGTGTTATAAATAAAAATTTGTAAAATAATTATAATTCAAAATGATAAATATTAATCATGTTCAAGAGTTTAGATCAATTCCAATGGTTCTCTCTTCTTTTTTCAGTCTTGATTCGATTCTAAAAGTAAAAAAAAATTGATGGCCCGCAGTCATAATTAATGAGGACAACTAACGTTGGATAACTCATACAAGATGTTAAAACAATTCCTATAAGTAATTGAAATTCTACTTTGGTAGTTAAATTTACAATAAGTTTAATTCTGTAGTCAATTAAATCTAATTAGGACATTAGGTTACTTTGATAGCTTTCTAGCTTGCTAATTCATGATGTAAGTTAGTGAGAAATTTAAAAATAGCCAGATTTATCACTGGTCGTTGAAAAATAGTCAAGTTTCAAAAGTTATCGAAATTGAGCCACTTTTTATGTAAAGATAAATTTAAAAGAAAATACTGTTCAAAATCCGGAAAATACGCCCTCAAATTTTACGGGAGTTTCAGCATAAGTATGCTTGAACTCCCGCAAATTTTACGTGAGTTCCAGAATAATTATGTTGGAACTCCCGTAAATTTTATGGGAGTTCAAGCATAATTATGCTGGAATTCTCGTATATTTTACCGGAGTTCCAGAAAGTATAAATGTCTAGTATAATATACTGTAGTTTGGAGCATTGGTGCTCCAGTCTCCCGCAAATTTTATAGGAGTTAGCAAAGTATACCGGTTCAGCATAATATGCTGGAGTTCGTACACAAATGCACCAGAACTTCCGTATATTATACTGGACCGGTCCCTGTTGCAGCAAAATAGTGATTATTTTCATTGACTTAGTAAACGCTTGCTATTTTTGATTGACCAATGTGAAACTTACTATACCATGATATTTTAACTATAAGCTAGGTGTACAAAATTATATTTTTCACAATGCAATCTGTCTATGTAGTCATATGCTTCGTAGTCCATAAAATAATATTAATATTTATAATAAATTCTAACTTCGCACAAATATTTGTAAATATGATATATATAAATTTTTATTCGTATGATCAAATATGCTTGAATATTCTTGGTCGATTAATTTACATGATGGATTAGTGCCATTGCTGGATATATTATTGGTGAGTTTTGTACTAATTTGATCTAAATTCAAATAACTTGAAGCTCGCATATTACACGAGATAAAATAATATAGAAAAACATTACTTCTCCCAAATATAAAATTGAAGATATTGTTGCTAGCGGATTCATACTAATTGTTCTTACATATGTTGTATAAAATAATGATTCATGGTTAAATAGTGAGGAAAACTTACATGTGCAATTAAATGTTGCATCACTCACCTTTCAAAATCCTTTATGATTTGTGAAATAATTTAAATAAGGAAAGATTTATATTAGCTTTAATTATTCAAATTTAGAGGTATTCAGAGGAAAGTGGGTTCTTATTAGTTATGCATGATTATGTTTAATATATTTAATTTTGTTAAGAATAGAATTCTATTTAGAGTGAATGTCTATCTTGTAGAGAGTTTTACTTTGAGGCTAAGTCATTTTTCCTCCTATAAATAGAGGGGTCTTACCCCGTTGTAAATCACCCCAAAATTCAATAAGAATTTTCTCTCTCTTTCTCTGCAATATTGTTCTTCTTCTTTTATTATTTCATAACACGTTATCAGCACGAAGCTCTACTATCTCAAGAATCTCATTGAGAAAATTAAGGTATTTTTTCTCCTCCTAATTTTGTTTTAATTATGTCTGACATTATGAAAAGAAAGTTTGTTGCCCTTGAAATTTCGGGCTATTAATTGCACTTTTATAACTATTAATTGTGAAATTTCTTCTCATCAATGTAAGTTTCTGCATTTGTACTATTAATTACACTTTTGTAACTATTAGTTGCAGTTGTGGGATGCCGATTTTTCCAGTCATGGGTTTACATTGTATCTAGATTTTTTTTGCTTGTTGTGGTATTTGTAAATTTAATTTTGAACTGATGATTATAGTTATTTTGTTCACATTTTTCTGGACTATATTGCATGTACTGATATAGCACATTTGTTAGTAGCTGTGATTGAAATTAAAAAGTGATGAGATGATACTGATTATTGAATACACCAATCAATATGATAATTTCCTAGGATAGATTGATTTGGAGTGAGCTTTAAGTACTCTAAGATAAAGGAGTGGAGTCATAGTCTTCTATATGGGGTCTTTTTCTTTGATGAAACAAACTATTTGTTCTCTTACAGGGTGAATTCTAATATCATAAAGGAATTACATGATACGATGGTGTAAAATAGAAAATTCCTGAAAGAAGAGTCCAAATAATTTTTTTTGACTTTGTGATCTATTGTCTGTAGTAGGTATCTAAGAGTAAGAGAAAGGAGAAGCCAAAATATATGAAGATAAAGGACAAGCAAAATTACAGAAACTATTTTCGTGTTTCATATTTACTTTACATTGTTTTTCAGAACTGTTTAGTCAGGAAAAATAGTATTTTATATTTTATAAGCTTCTGAAAAGCTTAAGCACAAATATGCCATATCGTCCCAACACAATTGTCATAGGATCAAGTAAAAGGTGCAATTCTGGATGTAGTTAACGGAAAGATGTAGTTTTTTCAATTCTGGATTTAAGGTAAGTAATTTACTTTTCTCTTTCAAATTCTTGAAATTCTATGATTTGATTTATATACAGACAAAGACAACAAAGTTTGATTATAACTCTAATGAAGTTTGTAAGAAATTACACTCACATGAAGTGGTAAAATTTCTATGCCTTGCCATGATTAAATTCACGTATGATTGTGGGCAAAGAATTGAAAACCCGTCCAATTGAATTTGCTCCATTCTCATTCCCTTAAGAGAATGTGATCGCAGTATGTAATAAGTCTGAAAGAAGACAAAATTATTACCGTGAAGGTATCAATGGATGTGGACGTGGCAATAGACGAAATTATAATCGTCATCATTGTGATAATGAGAATAATAAGGATTCTCAAAATAATCCTTCACTTTGAGAAAGTAATATCTCTATTTGATTTGACATGAGATTTTATATAGCACATATAGATGATTATGGTCCATTCATGGTGTGAGTGTGACAACATCTAATTTATGAATACATATTCATTCTTGGAAGAATATGAACGTGCTAGTGGTAGTGAATATACCACACTCGCCTCTAGAAGAAGGTTTGAGATGATATAAGGAAATAATGTCATTATTATGGCATGAATGGTCATTGATCACGTACCTATTGTACGCCAAAATATTTTGGTAATGTGATTATTAAAGGACAATAATAATGCAAGAAACATATCTTGCATATAATTTTGACCATGACCATAATGGTATAACTTTCTCTTTGAAAAAGATATTCGCCATATGGATATTGATGAATATGTGGTAGTACCAAATTAATTGAGAACTCTGCAAGAGCCAATTATACTATTTTGAAGAAACACAATTGATTACCAATAAGGTATTGTGTTGTAGTAAGTCTCAAAGAAACTTATTCAGTTTCCAAAGTATATGCGAAAGCGATTGATTATATTGAGACTATAAATAAAGGAAAGATTTGATATCTTCTATTACTACAACTTGTAGCAGGATAATCTGTATGTGAAAAGCTACCCGCTTTATTCTCCAGTTTGTACTACACAAACAAAAGAATACCACAATAAAGTGGATGTTTATTGATATAAAAACTCATATCATAATAAACATGGAGTTTATTGAGAAATGCACACGTCATGGTGTAAATATGAACTTATCAATATTGATAATTTATTCAGTTGGCATAATCATTTTAGCCATATCAATTTAAAGTGTGATGTGCAAAAATAAACGAGAATCTATATGGGTAAATATTAAAGAACTAGAAAGATCTTTGCGAATTATCTTAGGTTGCTTGTTCTCGTTAATTGATAGACCAATTAAAATTGGGATTGAATCCCATGAATGCTGGAAATATCAAAGGTGAATATGGGCCCATTCATCTGCCATGTATACCATATATGATGCATCTATGAGATGGTTACATGTGCGATTATTATTAACCCGCAACATGGTGTCTTGCGAGGTAACTTGCTCAATAATTCAATTTAGAGCACAATTTCCAGATTTTCTATTCAAGATAGTTTATCTTGACAAGTTAGTTCACAGCGGGTTTAGCAAGATAATTTATTGAGTGTCTCCACTTAATAGCTAAACTCTTTCTTATGAGAACATAGTTATCTATATCCGTTTGATATATGTTATATACGAAAGTATATTACATTCTCCCCTCACAAGTGGTTCAGGGTCAGGAACCAAATAACTCCATCTTATTATTATTGATGTGCGGTGTATATTTTCATTAACACCATAATGCACAAAGATGGATTCTCAAAGTTGAGGAAATACGTTAGTTTTTCTAACATGAGGGGGAGACATGATAAACAGTTGAGAAAACGTTATGTAGAATGAATTATCATTTGTATATCTAGATCCTCGAATAGGATAATATGAACTTGAAGTTCATAAAAGGATATTTTATTTGCAATATATTTCAAAGCATGCCTTATACATTTGTTGAACCAAAGAAAGTAACTATATTCTCATTGCAAATGCTCATATTAAGTCCTAGAAGGACAAAGTCTATGGTACGCTTAAAGCGTATATACAAATGGGTTTCAAATAGAACATCTTGATAAAGAAGATGAGCAAATGATGAAAGTGATCATAATAAATGAGGCAAGTGATCTAGAAGGTCACGTGACATAACACTACATAAAATCTCATGAGAGATTCAGGTACCTGAATATATGAATGAAAAGATCTATATGTTATGTCTTTATGAAAATTTATTGGAACTGATATAACATGTTTGTCGACGACATCTATGATAGCACTAATATAATGAGGATCTTAAGTCTGTCACCTACAGATACAAAAGTATTGGCCAAATGGAAGAGATACAATTCAAGTAGAATTGATTCCATATAAAAGACATGTAGTTTTGGACATATAGTTTAAATACTTAAAAGCATAAAGTCAATGGTATGTGCAATAAGTTTTCGATATCTTATTTGTTTAGCAAGACATAAAAACTTGATATGCACTAACTCCTCTTTAGATGGCTTATATGGCTTAACTTATATGACAATCCTTGAAGGACTTAAACCGCTTAAAGCATATACAATTTTTGGTCTTGAAGTACCACATGCTAAGTGCAATTTGTGCACATTTGTATTTTGCTATAACTATAAGCATGATAATATGATAGCGAGTATTTTCAAGGTGCAACATATTCATTGGAGTTAATATGGCTGATTTATTCACAAAATCTCTACCGACGTCAACCTTCAAGAAGCTAGTGCATAAGATTGGGATGCGAAGGCTCAAGGATGTATTTTGATGCTCTCTTCAGGGGGAGTTAATGCGCGTTGCACTCTTTTTCCCTTACAAGGTTTTGTCCCACTGGGTTTTCCTTGCAAGGTTTTTAACGAGGCAACCAAAAGGCGTATTATTAAATATGTGTACTCTTTTTCCTTTTCTATAATTTTTTTCCCATTGGCTTTTATTTTAGTTAAGGTTTTAACGAGGCACATTATTTATTGAGTAGACATTCAAGGGGGAGTGTTAAGAATAGAATTCTATTTAGAGTGAATGTCTATCTTGTAGAGAGTTTTACTTTGAGGCTAAGTCATTTTTCCTCCTATAAATAGAGGGGTCTTACCCCATTATAAATCATCCCAAAATTCAATAAGAATTTTTTCTCTCTTCTCTGCAATATTATTCTTCTTCTTTTATTATTTCATAACAAATTTGAACTTATTCTGCATAAAATGAGTTTAAGAAAGATTATATATATAAATTAATAAAGGATAGAAGCTTTAAATAGAGCTCTCGTAATTATTCCGTTTGAAAACTTGAACACAGAAAAAACTTTAAATAAGAAAAAGATTTATATAAGGTAACTTTTAATTAATTTTAAAGTCTTAAACAAGATTTCTTACATAATTTTAATAAGGAAAGATATATAAAATAAAATTTTGAATTGATTTTAAGTCCTAAATAATAGAAAAATAAATAAATGACTATTTTGTCTGGTATTAAATCAGTTTTTAAAGGGTAAAAAAGACGAACGACATTTCGCTTAGGGTCTTCGTGCTTTTAATATAGTATAGATTAAAAAAATTGACAAACATATGTTCTATTAAAATATGCTAATGGGAGAATTCCTTTAGTAGCACATAATATTTATTTTTCTAACAATAATTTTTTGTTAATATATGTTTTCAAGGTTAACACATGATAGAATCCAAAATATTTTTATATTTTTGAAGAATTCTTTAATATATATATATATATATATATATATATATATATATATATATATATATATATATATATATATATATATATATATATATATATATATATATATATATCATGATCAAGCAGAAAAGGAAGGAGCTTGATGTAGTCTGTTTGGTAAGATGGAATTTATTCTACACAGAAAATGATTTCAGGAAAAAATTCTTGAAAAGTATTTTTTTAGTGTTTGGTAAGTGAGTATAAAATATTTTTTATTAATAAATATATATTAAATATTAATAATAGCATTACAATTGTTTAAGCTATTGAGTACTGGAGATTCACAGTTTATGTCCAAGTATTAGTTGAAACTAAGGCTGTATCCGGTTCCGGTTCTGGGTTTATTTGGGTTTGCGGTTCCGGTTCTGGCGGTTCCGATTCTGGCGGTTCCGGAGCCGGAACCACTACCATACGGTTCCGGAACCATCCGGTTCCGGTTCTGGCGGTTCCGGTTCCTGCGGATCTGGCGGTTCCGGCGGTTCCGAATTTTTTTTTTAAACCAATATCTTGAATAGTAGTCATTAGTATATTGTAGAATATATTTTATATGGTGTACTATGTTATTAATATAGTATATATTGTGTTTGGAAATTAGTATATATTGTGTATAAGTAGTGTATATTTTGTATATAAGTAGTATATATTGTATGTAAGTAGTATATATTGTATATAAGTAGTGTATATTGTGTTGTAGTTAGTAATTATTATAAATTGTATGTAAGTAGTATATATTGATAAAGAAATATTGAGACAAAAGATATTCAAGGATATGATAAAGAGCATATTTATTGACCAAAATGGCATATCTTTCTTAGTCTTCCTTTCCCCAATGGAATGAGCACAACATGGTACTAATACCACCAATAAAAGGAAAAAAACTAAAAGAAGACATGCCAATGTACAAGTTACATCATAATTTATGTATTATTTCTTACAAATCTCATAAAATCTTCAAGGTTTGGAGGTGGTTGTGTTGGCGGTGGTGGAAATGAAGCATGTTCATCACCACTTCCCGGTGAAGATGTTTCCTGAGCAAGTTCTGCTAGCATTTCTTCATAGCACTCATCTATTTCTGGTTGTGATTAAGCTAGCCCAAAGTTCCTTCTTTCTGCGCGGATCCAATCTCGAAAAAGCACTGATTTTTCCAAGCTGTCCCGCATCGACGCTCTATGATCACCTATTTGTAGTCTTGCTTGACTAAAGGCGCTCTCCGATGCAACAGTTGACGCTTGAATCGACAGAACATCCCGAGCCATCCTTGCAAGAACGGGAAAATGCTTTTCCCTTGTCTTCCACCAATCCAAAAGGTCGAAAGAGCCGTCTGGATTCTCATTCTCTAGTCCCTGCGACAAATAAACTTGAAGCTCATTTAGATGGGAAATTTCATCTAAATTTTCCCCTTGAGTACCCCTGAACTCCGTCCACGATTTAAGAGCTGTTAAGCCAGCAGCTCTTTTAGACGACTGTGATGTAGACGAAGTAGGGGTTGGAATATTAGGCCTAGCATGCTCTAACGCCTATTTATAAGCATTATAAACAGTTTGAGCATTCACTTTAATTGATGCTTTCGCATCAGATAGTGTAGCCATTTCTTCTTCTGAAAGATCTAAAGCTTGATAAGTAGTAGAATACCAAAAGTGAGGACCTCCTAATTTCATAGTAGGATTTAGCATAGCAGACACACCAAATATAGGAGGGATTGGAAAAAAATTTTTTAAACTTCTTTTTCATTTCAGTTATTGCAATTACATAAATTTCCCCTCCCTCGTTAAAATCAACAAACAAATTAGCAAGTGCGGCAATATAAACTAAACAGTTAGAAATAGTTGGATAATATTGGCCAGATAAAGCATTTGTAGGCACATGAAAATATTCTAAAAAATCTAAAAGAATTTTAACGTTAGTCCAATCTACTGTAGTTAGCATGTCATTATCTTCCTCCCCACAATCCCGAGAATTATACGTAGCGTTAATTGGGTTCCTATATTCGTACGCTACTACTAAACTTTCGTACATGTAGTTCCACCTAGTCGGGCAAGGTTTAGGAACCTTTCTTTCTCTAAGGCCATATTCGTCACACCTTTTAAAATATTCTCTAAGTCTACTTCTACGGTTTGAATAATATAGCCAATTAAGAGCCATTTTAACCTTTTCAATTTCTATGTTTAATATTCTCATACCATCACCAACAATTAAATGATAAATGTGACAAATACATCTAATATGGAAAATATTAGTAAAAGCAGGATTAAGTGTTCTAGTTAGCATACATATTCCACTAGTGTTGCTAGAAGCGTTATCCATGGAAATTGATATTATTTTATCACTAAAACAAAAATATCTGCATACATCTGAAACAGTGTTAGCAATAAACCTACCCGTGTACCATGAATTAATTATCCTATATGCAATAATGCATTTTTCTGGTTACGGTTAGATAATCACAATCATTATTACTTCTACCAATATCAGTTGTAATAGACATACGATTAGTTATACGGTAAATAAATAGCGCAAGTATTGTTCTTATTCATGCTTGTATTTATAAATATCGGCCTTAACTGTGGCGCAAGGCCAACCTTTATATGTAGGGTTAAATACTCTTCTAATATAATGAATCCATGCAGGATTAGAAGCAAAAGAATAAGGCAAACACATAACAGTAATCATTTTAGCTAATTCTTCACGATCCTTATTTGGATCGTAATATAATATACCTCCGGTGACTGTGTTTATTCCTGGTTGAACTAGATTTGAACCAGTACTTTGGTTAACTGAAGTATCAGGACTTGTTCTCCCCTCTTGTTGCGCTTTCAATTGCAAAAATCTAGCCTTATCGCTAGGGTGTAATCTTATATGCTTAACTAAACTACCCGTGCCGCTACGATCTCCAGTATACCTATGAACAAGTAATTTCCCACAAGATTTGCACTTAGCCTTATTTTGTTCTCTTAGTTGAATAAAAAATTGCCAAACTAATGGTGTTTCTGTACGTTTAGGAGGTTGTCTACTAAAAGTGGGAGTTTGTACGGGTGGGTGTGCCGTTTCATCACCTAAGTTATGAGCAGGACTAGTAGGTGTATCATCTAAATCTACTGGAGCTTGGGTTTGATCATCATCATCCTCATTTCCCTCTAAGATAGGTGCATTAGGATAAAGAGCATTCGTAATATCATCGTCTATTCTATCACCAACTGCTACATCATGTAGAAAATCAATATCGCTAAATTGAAAACAAAGGTGATCACTATCAAGGATTCCGAAGGGTTCATTTGGATTTATAGGTTGGCTACTACTTTGAACTTGCTTATCTTTTCTAGGTCGGGGAGCCGGGGGAGGGGTAGTATTTTGGCGACTACTTTCACCGGTTTTAGATTTTCCTTTACCGAATATATTTTTCAACGAAAATGCCATAATAATTATAATTAAGCAAAATAACAACACACAAAAATATTCTTAGCACGTAAGAGTTGAAACGAGTTTACCGGATTGACGAACAACTTCTTGAAAATTGAAAATCGTTGAAATTGAACACTTGAAAACTTCAATTCAACAACTTCACAATGTTTCACGAATTTGCAACAATAAATTAAGCACTTACACTAGAAAGATTGAAAGAGAGCTTGAGAGAGATTGAGAGATATTGATGAATTGGTGAATAAAAATGAAAGAATGAGAGGGTATTTATAGTTGAGAAATGGGAAATTGTGTAATTATATAAAGTTTGGGGTTAAATTAAAGTTTGGGGTCCAAATGACTATTTTTTAAAATTTCAAACGGCTAATTTTGAAAAAGAGCCGTTTGGAAATTATTAATTTTTTTTTTTTAAAATCTGCCGTTATTGGAACCGTTTGGAACCGTTTGAACCGGTCCGGTTCCGGTTCCGGTTCTGGCGGTTCCGGTCCGCGGTTCTAACGGGTAGAACCGCCGTCGAAACCGGGCTGCCGGAACTGGCAGAACCGCCAGAATTGTGGTTCCGATCCGATTGCGATTTAGAACCGTAAATTTTGCAGCCTTAGTTGAAACATGTAATTTGAAGTTATGACGTTGCAAGGAAAGTGACTTCCACCCAAAAGTGAGGGAAGCCGTTTTACTCCTATCGTAGAAAAATATTTTTCATATAAAATAATTTTCACTGTGCCTAACATTAGAAGATGATTTTTTTTAATGAAAATTGATTAGTTTTTTTCAGGATAGAACGGGGAAGTATTTTGTAAAAGCGGCACTTCAATTTATAGAATTTCGTCGAACTTAAATTATGGAGCAAATCACAAGCAGACTTTATTTTGTTTGTGAGAAATTGGGGTACACATGGATCGGATTGGTTCCGTTTTTACCAAAATCAAACCAAATTAATTATATCGGTTTGGATTGGTTCGATTTTGTTGGAGTTTTAGAGTTTTTTTGTTACTTGAATATTATTTCAATCTTAATTTGTTAAATTTTTTATAAGTAATATATGTTTAAAAAAAAAAAGAAACATATGATCTATTACAGTATTATTATGGGGGATTTTCTTAATAACACATGATAGTGTTCTTTTTTAGTTACCTCTGATATTATTTTCGTTAATGTACACTCTCAAAGTTAGCTATATTTAATAATTAAACATAAAAATTAAGATGATAGCTAAATAATGATATTTTTTATTTAATTTTATATTATTGAAATATCACCCCAAATTCAAAAAGGATATAAGAATTTAATAGATCTTAACATATGAATATGAAAGAACAAAGAAATACACGCATTTCAGTAACACTTGATAAGAAAGTCATCATACAATCCATTATTTAAAGTTAATAAAAATGGAGCACTTTATATTTAACGAAATATGACAACCCATAAGAAAATCATAAATATTTCTAGATATTTTATAAAAAAATTTTATAAAAAATTTTAAAAGTATATATACAAATATTAGTATATATTTATATGCCGATTTGGTTTGGATTTTTACTCAATACAAAACCAAATCAAACTAAATCTAATCGTATTTTCTAATCGATTTGATTTGGTTTTTCGATTTGGTACAATTTTTCGGTTCGATTTATACACCCATACGAGAAGAGTGCAAAAATATCATTTTAAAATCCGAGGCAATGCCTCTATATTTATAGGCAGTGAACAGGAGTGTGAAGAAGTGAAAGACAAGATTTGGGCTGATATATTAAACAATTTCCCTAATTCATTTTTTTTTTGTCAAAATGGCATTATAGTTTGTTTATTTCCTCTGTCAGTGTGTGACTAAATTATAAGTTTGTTTGATTGACTTGAATAATGTAATGGGACAATAAGAAGGATATTTAATTGTTTCTAAATACTCACTAAACAAATTGAATGAAGGGTTGGAAATTAAATAGAGAGTGAAATTCGTATTTTAATCCAATATAGGAGAAGATGAAAACAGTAAAAATGGATTTAAGTACATAAATTTGATCAATAAAAACAAAAAGCACGGCCAATTAGATTACCGAACTAATGATACTCCCACATCTGATAGCAATTGCAGAGTTTTGCTGTTTAAATACGGGTTAGCGTGAATGGTGTTTGCACCCCGGGTGCGGGGATGAGTTGTGTCAAACCTGAAACCAGCCAAGTTTCAAGGCTTTACCAGCCTGCTCATTTATGTACAAAATCATAGCCAAATTACTTACAAACTCATGACAAAAAAAAGTTAAAGAGAGAATTCTGGCAGAATTCAAATTGACTTAAGGGAAACTTCCTTGGGAGTACTACTTTAATGATAAAACAAGATAAATTGTGGATTAAATGGATCCACTGTCATTACATTAAAAAGAGGGATATCCACACCATGGACATACCAAAACAAATAAGCTGGTTAGTCAGGAAACTATTTAGAGCAAGAGAATGGTGGACAAATACATCACTGCAAACTTACACGCAGGATGGCACCTATAGCATTAGGAAGATATGTATACAATCTACTCCACAATATCTCAAGGTTGCATGGAAAAAACTACTAAGGATAATCGGAATGCTACCCAAACAATAATTCATACTATGGATGGCGCAACATAGAAGACTGGCCACAGTTGACAGGCTAGCAAAATGAGGTATACACGCTGACCAATCATGCGTGCTCTGTGAAAGAGACATTGTCGAAACATATGACCATCTATACTTTGAATGTCCTTATCCCGGCAACTATGGCAAGGAATACTACATTGGTTGAACTTTACCAGAACAATAGAAAGATGGGATGCAGAAGTGCAATGAGTTACTAACAGGGTAAACAATAGGCACCCAAGTAAAATGATATTGGGACTGGCGTTCGCAACAGTTGTATACAATGTTTGGATGGAAAGGAACGCCCGAAGGTTTCAACAGTCGAAGAACGAAACATCACAGAGAGTAAGACAGATTGTAATTCAAGTACACATCACAGGACAAAGGAAGCCAAAATGGATAACCACACTACAGTATTTGAATAGCTACCCCCAATGTACCCCTTGAATTCCCTGTACATTAGGAAAATAGTGCTTTTTTTTCATTTGAATAGAAGATAACGTATGAGAACTGTTCGATAGTCCAAAAAGAACAGCTGATATATATTGACAACTTGGTGAAATATATACAAAATACTTTTTCCAAAAAAATTTTCAAGACTTACTTGCACTGGCGGTTGATTTGACCGGCATTGCCCGTCTGCCCACATTTCTTAGTTGATAAATATGTCCCCTTGGCCAAGTTTCGTACCTCATTAATTGGTACGAAGGAAAATATTTTTCCTCCCCCCCTTTTTTTACCTTAATTTTTTTTTGCAATAATAAATTTTTATTTTTTTATTTTTCTGCACCACCTACTCCAACCTCCACCCGCACCACCCCCTCCCCCCCGAAATTTTTTTTACTTTTTTTTATAATTTGAATTTCTATTTTTTTTATTTTACTGCCCCCAGCCCCATCCCCTGTCCCCTCCCCCCTCCCCGAAAAAAATTTAAATATATTTTTCAGTTTTAATTTTATTTTGTCGGTTTAAAGGCTCAAAATTTTACAAGTTCCAAAATTATAAGTTCAGAGGTTTATGTGTTTGGAAATTTACGGGTTTACAAATTATAAAGTTTACGAGTTCGAAATTTTGCGGTTTTGAATATTTAGCGGTTCGAAATTTTATAAAATTTATGGGTCCGGAAGGTTGTTGTTTGAAAGTTTATGGCATCATAATTATTATATCTAAATTATACTCGTGAGAAATTATTTTCCTTAATTTGCATACCAAACACCGAAAAATGAATAAGATTACTACTTGTTTTTCAAGAAAATATTTTCTTGGAAAACATTGTCACGACCCAAAAATTCACTAAGGGTCGTGATTGCGCCGAACACTGCTGTCAGGCAAGCTAACCGGATTACTTAATCAAATCTCGTTTTTAACACTTTTGGAAATATATGAATTTTCTTTCATATTTAGAAATTCTAAAGAATAACATTCTCAAATCAAATTTCTTTTAAAGTTAAGCAGTTAATACAATATTTCAAACCATCCCAGAACCCGGAGTCACAAGTGCATGAGCATCTACTGATAAGAGAAAAATAAAATACAGCATCTGTCCGGAATACAGTGGACAGAAAATAAATACAGTACTGAAAAGGGACTACCCTAGCTGCGGCCGTCTCGAATAATGCAGCTCTCTAGTCCCCAGAATCACCCGTGCTGCTACGTCCAGTAGGCTACTGAAATCACATATACATGTGCAACAAAATGCACAGCAAGTGTAGTATGAGTACAAAAATAATGTGTACCCAATGAACGTCCCGCCTAATCCCGAAGGAGTAGAGATGAGATGGTCAATCCTGACACTCACTAGTAGTCCAATGACAATTTATCCTTAAAAATATATTCAAGCAGTGAATTTATTTTATAAACAAGATTCTAATCTAGATATGGGAAAACAGATAGTCATACAATTCTTTCATGGAAAATTTCCTTAGTTTTCATGTTATCATTAAATAAATGATCTTGAGTCGTAATGTGGCGTAAAACAACTCAAATGAGTTCAAGATAACAGCACAAACATGCGCAAATCATGCCGAAGGGACAGTCCGCTCTAACAGAAATGTAAATTTATGCACCACCAAAGGTCCGTACCATAGATGCATCCATTTCACCGAGGCGATCGGCCTATTCCAACAGAAATATAAACACACACAGACAGATAATCAGTCGAACAGTCAGCGTGGAACAAATATCCAAGTAAGGTCCATCCCCTTTTAATAATTTGAGAAAAACATAGCTTTAGTCTTCTTAGAAATCCGCTTATTAATTTAATATGATTAAAGCATTTCAAGTCATCGATGATTAATAAATGATCCAAGTATTACATGTTTTTGGGTCCTAGACTACCCGGACAATGGCATAATGGTAGCTACATATGGACTCTCGTCACCTCGTGCGTACGTAGCCCCCACAAATAGGAGCATATAATCAGCTTAACTCACCTATGGGGTAATTTTCCCCTCACAGGATTAAAAAGGAGACTCACCTTGCTCCGAAGACTCATAACCGTCGCTTCACATCTTTCCAAAAGCTTGAACCAACGCAAAAATGCTCCAAAACTAGCCAAATAACGGCAAACTAATAAGAATATACTCAAATACTCGCGAACAATTCAAATTATACAATTTCCCAACTCCACTTTGTGAAATGATCAAAATGCCTTCGGGCCCACGTGCCCGAATTCTGAAAATTTTTTGAAAATAAGTATTACCCATAACTCATATGGTGTATATCCAGAAAATCATCAAATTTCGTCCATGAATCGATCCTCAAATCAAGGATTTACCATTTTTCAACTTTGGGGCTCAAAATTCCAATTCCTACCATCCAAACACGGATAAAAATAGAAACCAATAGAAATAATCATGTAGAAAGATAAAAATAGAAACCAATTGAGACGAGAACAACGCCGCAAAAATCACCTCAATCGGAGCTCTAGAACTCAATATATGCCCAAAATACTAACTTCTCAGTTTTAAATACTGTCCAGCCCTTTTTTCAATTTTGCGGACAATTTTCGCATATGCGGGACCACTTTTGCTGTTCTATTTCCGCTTTTGCGGTTCCGCATCCGCGGTCAAATTCCGCTTTTGCGGTTCTGACACACACTAGCTTCTCCCGACACGGAAATGAGCATAACTCCCTCATACGATGTCCAAATTCGACGATTCTTTTTCTTATGGCTCCGAAATTTCGATGCGGATCTAATAGTTCAAACAAAACTGAATTTGGAGCTCATTTACTTAATATGTTACCCCTTTAAGACCAAAGATACGGCATTGAAATGTCAAATAAGAGGGTGATCACAACCCGCAATCACACCCGAGGTCCCTGGGACCCCAACCAATCATACCAACCATTCCCAAAACAAATTACGGACTTGATCAAGGCCTCAAATCACATCAAACAACGTTAAAATCATGAATCAACCTCCAATCCAAGCTTGATGAACTTTGAAGTTTCCAACTACTATTTTTTATGCCGAAACCTATCAAATCACGTCCGATTGACTTTAAATTTTGCACACAAGTCCAAAATGACATAACGAAGCTACAAAATTTTTGGAATTACATTCTGACCCTCGGATCAAAATCTCACCTATCAACCGAAATTCGCCAAAATACTAACTTTGCCAATTCAAGCTTAATTTTACACTGGTCATCACAAAAATATTCCGGACATACTCTTAAGTCGCAAATCACCTAACGAAGCTATCCAAACCATAAAATTTGTATTTCGAGCCCCATATCAAAATTTCCACTTCCGGTCAAGCTTCTTAAAAATCTTCAAATTCCTACCTTTAGCCAAATGACTCCAAAATGACCTACGGACCTCCAAATTCACTTCTAATGAATCACTATACGGAGCTACGCCCAGTCTCTAAATTCGAAACGGACATCGATAACTCTGAAATGCACTTCAAGCCAAACTTATGAAGTTTCTTCCAAAATGCTAATTTCTACAATAGGTCCCAAAACGCTCCCGGGTTATCCAAAACCCGAACCGGGCATACGCCCAAGTCCGATGTCATTATACGAACCTACTGGACCCTTCAGATCCTGATTCCGAGGTCGTTTACTCAAAACTTCAATCCTAGTTCATTCTTTCAACTTAAAGCTTGTGAAATGAGAATTTTCATTTAAATTTAACTCCGATCTCCCTTAATTTAGATTATGACCATGCGAACAAGTCATAATACCCGAAATGAAGCTGTTCACGACCTCCGACTGCTGAACGGAGCACTGGTACTCAAAATGACCAGTCAGGTCGTTACATTCTCGCCCACTTAAACACACGTTCGTCCTCGAACGTGCTGAGAACTATGCTGAAGTAGTTTGAAATCATTGTTTAGCATCTTGTGCACCTTCTCATGCTGCCACAACTCAGCTGAGCACATTAGCCCGATATATTCTAAAGATACTCCCTTTTATTCAAACAAATAAGTCTTAGAGCCCAATTCCAACATCTGGAATTCTATGTCAGTCATGTTTTCATCAAGAGATCACCCAATTATTCACCACACGCCATCCTCAAATATGACTGCATAACTTTGATGGATTCTTACCTTGCAACACAAAGTCCCCAGGACCACGATAATATATTATGATCAACTTAGCCAAAATTCAACGAATCAGATGCTCTCATTGCACCTCATGACCTACATAGGTCTTATTCTAACTTTTACAACACTGACACGACAGAAGAGATGCGGCGAAATTCATAACCAACTGCTGAATCAACAAGTCATTGGGTCCATACCTCTAACAAAACCATTACCACATTCTGAACCAAATGAGGATCACTGCTCCCAAATCCAGAATCACTATACGGAGCTACGCCCA
Organism: Nicotiana benthamiana; assembly: GCA_034376525.1. Classification (NCBI taxonomy): domain Eukaryota; kingdom Viridiplantae; phylum Streptophyta; class Magnoliopsida; order Solanales; family Solanaceae; genus Nicotiana; species Nicotiana benthamiana. Next base: position 103,760,760 of record CM067335.1, on the reverse strand, counting down.
ATCTCGAAATTCCAAACGGTCATCATAACGCTGAAATGCACTTAAAGCTAAACTTATGAAATTTCTTCCAAAATGCTAATTTCTACAATAGGTGCCAAAATGCTCCCGGGTTATCCAAACCCAAATCGGGCATACGCCCAAGTCCGATGTCATTATACGAACCTGCTGGACCTTTAAGATCCTGATTCCGAGGTCGTTTACCAAAAAATCCAATCCTAGTTCATTCTTTCAACTTAAAGCTTCCGAAATGGGCATTTTCATTTAAATTTAACTCCGATCTCCCTGAATTTAGATTCCGGCCAAGCGAACTAGTCATAATACTCGAAATGAAGCTCACGACCTCCGATTGCTGGACGGAGCACTACTACTGAAAACGGGCGGTCGGGTCGTTACAAACATTTTCTGTTATACCAAACACACCCTATATTATTGATATTTCACTTAATTACCATTTCATATACATAATTATTAATTGTATACAAATGGTGATAAATTAATCCTAGGAAATTAAATAGACAAAAAATTCCCATTACCTTTTTAGCGGCATCCCCTCCCTATCTTATATAGTAAAACATACTCACTAATCATCACACGCATCTCTCACTAGGGGTGTACATTCGATTTATCAATTCAATTTTGACCTTTATCGATAATTACTTATCGATTATCAATTTGTACATATGCTTATCGTTATCATTTCAATAACGTTTCGATTTTTTCGATTTTGATTTATCGATTTTGGGGGCTTATCGGTTCCGTTATCGATTACACCACTAAGAAAATTTACGGGAATTCACAAAAAGTATATCGCTATAAACACGCCTCACTTAAATGGACAAAAAGAAACTAAAATAAGACGAACATCATTTATGCATAAAAATTGTATCAACAAGCACATGCAACAAAACTAAAGTAAAGGATCAAATATGCCACCAACACTCCAACGGTATAAAAAATAAAATAAAATAAAATACATCATCACGGCTAATTTTGCATTCCATTACTTTGAACTTTATTCCCTTGATCTTTAAATATGATCATTCGTTAAATGTGGTAGAGGAAATAATAGGGTAAGAGACTTAGGATAAACAAAAGGGTATAGATTAGGGAAAACGATATTGTATATCCACTTTTAAAATAGTAGCGGAATATATATATATATATATATATATATATATATATATATATATATATATATATATATATATATATATATATATATATATATATATATATATATATATATATATGTATATATATATATATATATATATATATGTGTGTGTGTGTGTGTGTGTGTGTGTGTGTGTGTGTGTGTGTGTGTGTGTGTGTGTGTGTGTGTGTGTGTTATATATTAATCTACATAAATAGGTAATTACTCATTTTACAAGTGTCTACAGTCTAGGGGTGTGCATTCGATTTATCGTTTCGATTTTGACCTGTATCGATAATTACTTATCGATTATCGATTTGTACATATGCTTATCATTATCGTTTCAATAAGGTTTCGATTTTTTCGATTTCGATAAAGAATAATCGATTCGATTTATTAATAAACTGATTCGAATGCACATCTCTATCTCTCACTTCCCTTTACTCCCTTATAGGGGTAGCTAACGGGGGATTGAGCCAGATATGAACAAGTCAAAAACGGATAAATTATTAAATCCGATTTGTATTTGAAACAGATATAAAATGGGTTATTCAGCGGATAGTATGAATTTTTATATTATGGCTTCTTGAATATGATTAGTTTTTGGAGAGTTTCTAGTCTCCCAATCTTAGGAACACCCAATTTGAGGCTTTACAAATATTGAAATCAAACACATTGGTTATCCATTTAGTTAACTATTTTCTAAGTGAATAATATAATTTTTATCCATATTTAATATGTTTTTAAAAAGTTCATTATCCAATTCATTTTTTAATGAATAATATAAATAAATAATTACTTTTTATTAACCATTTTACCAAATCTATTCCCTTATTGTTCTCCATATTTTAATTTGGTACCTGCTCGAGTACAAGAGCTTCAACATGTAAAAGTTCTTGAAGAATAGATCAACAATAATTCTTGCAAAAGAGCATTATCCAGTTAATTGAATGAGATTGTTACACAAATAGCTTGTCAAATTCAATACTAATTTTTTTAGCTAGTAAGATTATACATTAATTATGAAAAGTTATACATATTTATATATGAACTATACATATAATATGCATCCTTCGGCTATTTTTAGTTTTTAGAGAATAAGTGGGCGGTCATTTGAGTTAATTTTTCTAATTTGAATCCCTTAGTTGAAGACGTCAATCCCTTAAATGAAGCCGTTTAACTGAATCTCTTAATTGAATGCATGTAAAATGTAAAATAAATTCAATTAGTTTTGATAAATAGCAAATTCTAGTAAAACTAGATAAAATAATTTGTAATTACATATAACACGAAAAAATTCTGTTTTATTTGAAAATTGCTACAAGTCAACTATGTAATCAAAAATAAACTAAACCGTCCGAATTGTCACGATAATAAAAAAATATAATAGTGTGGAAGAGCTAAAAACCCGAATCAAATCGATTTAAAAAACCAATAATTTTTTTGGTTTGAATTTTAATTTTGACCAACAAAATTAGGTTTGGCTTTGACTTTGTGGTCTAGTTCTTTACCTTTATAGTAATCTAATATAAATAGTGGTTGCCTACTCAATTTGAATGAACTTTGATTCGAATTTTTCTGCATAAATATATCTCATTCTGGTTTCTTTAGCAAATTGAATTTGATTCAAAATGTTTGATGTTTTAAGATAAAAATAGAAAGTATTTATTATTTATTTATTTTCCAAAATTTACCCTTCATATTCCAAGTAGTGGAACGTTAATTAAGTGAGAGTTCAAGAGACATCAAAAGATACTTAGTAGTTTAGACGAATTGTCTTATGATTAAGATTATTCATGTAAAGAAAATAAGTTGATTTTTTGAAAAAATATAAAATTCTCTAGAATGTCTTAGTGTAGTATCCTTGATATTTATTTAGTAGACATATCTATAGATATTCTAGAATGTTGTGGGAAGATAGGAAATATCTAGATATTCTAGAATGTTGTTAGAAGATAAGGTTGCTAGAATCTTCCTTGTACATTATGTAGAATCATATCTAGAATCATTCATAGGCTAGTATAATTAGGGGGTGTCTTGTTCATTTGTAAGCAAGCCAAATCAAGAAAGCCTTCTTTCCTAAACAAAGTTCTCCTTTCCAAAACATGTCTTCTCTCTTTCAAGCTTCCTCTTCTTTAGTTGAATCCTCCAATATTATCTAACGATGTTAGGCTAGCAGAAGGTCTCCGAATAATACCATTCTTCTGCTATTCTTTACATGGTATCAGAGCCATAAGTCGGCTTCTGGATTTCAAGTCGGGTTAGTGGTTGATTCAACTGGTTTCTCAAATGGATTTGGGTGGTCATGCTAATGGACCGGGGATGGAGTTATTGAACCAGTCTAACTACAAGATATGGAAGACTTGTATGGAGTCATACCTTGTTGGTGAGAATTTGTGGAAAGTTGTCAATGCGAGTAACACAAGTCCTCTTGCTGATGCACTGGAAAATAGCAATACACGTAAGAAGTGGAATCAGATTAATGCTAAGGCGGAATTTATCCTAAAGAGATCTATCTCTCCTAATTTATTTGATCATATTATAAGGTGTAAATCATCTCATGAAATATGGAGCACCTTCGATCGGCTGTTCAACAAGAAGGATGAAACTCGGCTACAAATTTTAGAGAATGAGTTAGCTAACACCACATAAGGTAATCTTTCTATCGCCGAGTATTTCTTGAAGGTTAAAAATCTGTGTTCCTAAATTTCTCTATTGAATCCGGACAGGCTATCTCTGAAGCACGAATAAGAAGAATCATTATTTGTGGTTTAAAGCCAGAATATATTCCCTTTGTTGCATCGATTCAAGGATGGGTTCAACAACCATCTTTGGAAGAATTTGAGAATTTGTTGTCGTCACAAGAGCTACTAGCCAAACATATGGTTGGTGTATGTATCAAAGAAGGGGAAGGAAATGCTCTTGTTAACGATAAGAGAAACTATAAAGGGAAATCAAGAGATAGCATGCATTTTCAGTCCTCAAGTGGTTCAAGCTCGTCGAGAAAGAAGGGGGAGTCTTCCAGTAACGGTAAAAGCTTTTAAAATGTTACTGTTGTGGCAAAGTCGGACACATAAAAAGATATTGTCGAGCCAATGAGACCAACATGGCTCAAACCAAGGAGGTTTCTAAACAAGATGATAAAGAAGAAGATTGGGGAAAGTGCTTCGCAGCGGAGACTCGAGCAATAAATGCCATGGCTTCCATAAATTTTAAAAAAGACTGGATCATAGATTCAGGATGTGGGCACCATCTTACTGGAGATCTATCCAAATTCTCTACCTTTCGCGAATACAACGGGCGTGCTGTCATTGTTACAGCAGATAATACAATCTATAATGTTGAGAAGGAAGGCACTGTTGTGATCAACGAGAAACAAAAAGACACTATCACGCTCAACAGTGTCTTTCATGTTCTAGGTATGAAGAAAAATCTATTTTCAGTTGCAAAAGCTGTAGATGCTGGAAACTATTTGCTATTTGGCCCACGTGATGTGAAGTTCCTCCGAAATATCAAGGTGCTCAAGGCAGATAACGTTCACTCAGGTAAGAGAGTTAACGATTTATATGTCTTATCTACCTCTAATCATATATTGAGAAGATGAGTAGCAATGATAATTTACCTTTTTGGCATGCTAGACTTGGACATCTAAGCCTGGATAAATTAAAGGCCATGGTAAAGTTGAATCTAGTAAAAGGTTTGCCTAACTTAAAATTTTTTGGTGGATGAGGGGTTTGTGAAGGATGTCAATATGGAAAGGCACATCGTCTTCTATTTGACAGATCATTGTCAAGGTGTAATGCCCCACTAGAACTTATTCACAGTGACTTGATGGGGCCAACGAGAACTCCTTCATTTTCAGGCTATTCTTATATGCTAATTTTCATTGATGATTTTACTAGATTCACTTGGGTGTAATTTGTGAAGCACAAGTCAGAAGTTTTCAGTAAGTTTGTGGAGTTCAAAGAAACAGTTGAAGGTGAACTCAATTCCAGAATAAGGAGGCTGCGAACTGATATTGGCGGTGAGTTCACATCACATGAGTCTCTTTCCTTTTGTCGTCAGCATGGCATTAAATGAGAGCTGACATGCACATATATGCCACAACAAAATGGAGTGGCTGAAAGAAAGATCCGACACTTAACTTAGACATGTAAAAGTTGGCTTCATTCCAAGAATTTACCTAGAGCCTTGTGGGCTGAAGGCATGAAATGTGCAGCGTATGTGATTAACAGGAAGCCGCTTTCTCCAAACAATATGAAGTCTCCCTATGAATTAATCTTTGGAGAAAATCCTAGCGTGAAACACCTCAGGGTTTTTGATTCTATTTATTATGTTCACATTCCGGATTCCCAACGGAGCAAGTTAGATGCCAAGGCAAGGAAATGCATCTTTATCGGATATGATGAAAGGAAAAAGGGATGGAAGTGCATGAATCCTAAAACTCATCTCTTTGTTGTCTCAGGGGATGTCATATTCGACGAAGTGTCATTGTATTATGGAGCTGCATTGGATGGAGCAAGTTCAAAAACCTTAGATAATGGAGATTCAAGCTTGCCTATTGCGGGTACTTATCTAGATAATACAGATGCCGAAGAGTTAAAAGAAAGGGGGAGTTCTAGACCTCAACAATATGAAACTCAGGAAGAAGATGATTCAAGTGGTTCAGGAAGGCCAAAAATAACTATTATCAAGCCAGCTCGCTTCAGAGATGAAAAATTTGTCAGTACGTATTCCTGTTTCTTTGCAGGACCAATTGATGATGAAGAACCTTCCTCATTCGAAGAAGCTAAAGGAGTCAAAGAGTGGGAGGTTGCTATGGATGATGAAATGGAGGCTCTGACAAAAAATCAAACTTGGAGCCTTGTACCAAAGCCGAAGGATGTACAACATATTTCTTGTAAATAGGTTTACAAAATCAAAAGATGAGCAGATGGCAACATAGATAGAGATAAACAAGGCTCGTTTCTCGGGGATTTTCTCAAAAGTACGGCGAATATTATGAAGACACCTTCAGTCCGGTGGCTAAGATGATCTTTGTTCGAGTTGTGCTAGCCCTGGCAGCCTTGCATAATTGGAAGTTATGGCAACTTGACGTGAAGAATGCTTTCTTATATGGAGTGCTTCACAAAGATATTTATATGGAGCAACCACCCGGGTATGTCTCTAACTTACATCCTGATTATGTCTGCAAACTTAATAAGGCCCTTTATGGCCTCAAGAAAGCTCCACGAGCATGGTATGGAAAAATTGCTTAGTATCTACATTTCTGTGGCTATGATGCATCACAATCAGATCCTAGCATGTTTGTTAAAAAACAAAGAGACTTGCATATGGTTGCTCTTTTGTACGTGGATGATATGATAATAACACGAAACAATGAAGATGAAGTTGCTAGACTTCACGATGAGCTTTCCATAAGATTTGACATCAAGAAGTTGGGAGAGATACGCCATTTTCTTGGCTTAGAGGTGACAAACATGAACAAAGGAATCTTTGTCACTAAGAAGGATATCCCAAGAAACTTGTTGAAAGGTTTGGATTGAAGCAAAGCAAAAAGATTTCTACTCCTCTTGAGATAAGTACAAGATTAAGGCGGGATGAAGGCTCACTTCTTGCAGATACCAAGCCTTTTAGAGCTCTTGTTGGAAGTCTTCTGTATTTGATTATTACAAGGCCGGACATTGCATTCTCGGTAGGATATGTCAGCAGATTTATGCAAAGGCCAAGAAAGCCTCACTTAGAAGCTGCAAAGAGGATTCTAAAGTATATCAACTCAACATCAGACATGGGCTTGTTCTTCCAGAAGAAGAAAGATTTCGTGTTAGCTGGTTATACAGATGCTAATTTTGGTGGTGATTTGGATGACCGAAGATCAACTTCGGGCTATATTTTTCTCTGTGGTGGAACAAGTGTTTTATGGTGTAGCAAAAATCAAGACTCGGTTTCCTTGTCAACCACAGAGGCGGAGTATAAAGCAGCCGCTCTCACTGCTCAAGAATGTGTATGGCTGCAAAGACTTGCTGAAGACTTGCATCTATCTATCAAAGCCAACAGTAATTTATGGAGATAATCAAAGTGCCATCAAGCTTACAAACAATCTAGTATTCCATGCAAGAACTAAACACATTGAGGTGGAACATCATTTTATTCGGGAAAAGGTTCTTGATGGAACTATCAATACTTTGGAAGTACGAAGTCAGGAGAATGTCGCTGATATCTTCACCAAGTCACTTGCTAAAGCTTCGTTCGAGTTCTTCCCTGACAAGCTTGGAGTAGTTTTCAAAAAATCACTTTAAGGGGGAGTGTGAAGAAAATAAAGTTGATTTTTTTGGAAAAATATAGAATTCTCTAGAATGTCCTAGTGTAGTATCCTTGATATTTATCTAGTAGACATATCTATAAATATTCTAGAATGTTGTGGGAAGATAGAAAATATCTTGATATTCTAGATTGTTGTTAGAAGATAAGGTTGCTAGAATATTTCTTGTACATTATCTAGAATCATATCCAGAATCATCCACAGGCTAGTATAACTAGGGGGTGTCTTGTTCATTTGTAAGCAAGCCAAATCAAGAAAGCCTTCTTTCCAAAACAAAGTTCTTCTTTCCAAAATATTTCTTCTCTCGTTCAAGCTTCCTCTTCTTTAGTTGAATCCTCTAATATTATCTAACGATCTTGGGCTAGAAGAAGGTCTCCGAATAATACCCTTCTTCTGCTATTCTTTACAATTCATGTCTTTAATTGGGTGCTCATTAAATGAACTTTGATGTTGCTGCTAAATTATGAGTGATTCTCAACAAGAAAGCGTACATGTCAAAATATGACCATAGTGGTTGACCAAGCTGGGATCTTTCCCAGGCGGTGAAATAGCAAAGAACACCACGGCGGACCTTGGGGTCAAATCATTGATAGCGTATGTCAAGTCAATACTACAGTCGAGTAATGATGGAAAGGGTAGTCGTAGGAAAGAATGTTGGTGAAAGACCACAGAATAGAAGTTCTAGGAACTATATATAAATGGGTGTAAGCACTAATAAAGGGCGGATCTCTCACGAGGAACCGGGGCTCTTCTTTTTTTCCTTGCTCTCTCACTTGTAATTCTTTTCTGCTTCAGATGTAAGCCTAATTCTCATGTTTAATTCAAGATTATGACCTCAATAAATTTGAGATGTTCATATCTTTGCTATTTTCTGTAGTATACATTTAGATCTGAAGTTAATTATGCTTAGCTAAGATTTACCTCCATTATTTTTTATATTGAAGTTGGCAGAGTCTTAAACATTTTATTCAAACAATTTGGTGCCGTCTATGGGGATTTCTTAGTCAAATTTTCTAGTTTCCTTTAGATCCAAAACAATCAGAAAGAGTGGTAAGTAAACCCACATGCTAATCCAGATCAGATTACTACATAAAAGCAGAAGTTACAACTAATATCCACGCAAAACGCACACGAGAAGACGACACCTGCTGCGCAATCCTATAGAGGAATGGGCACATCCGGACCTACTCTCACATCCCCACACATATCGGATGGTCTATGAACAAGGTACGGCATATCTCCCTTGTTATGGGTACGAATCAGAAGAGATCGAACAGAGACTCGATTCTCTACACCGCAGCACTTAAGGCGAACCCAGCTCACGCGGAGCTAGGGCACTTTTAAGAAAGAAATGAGAGCTGAATATGGTCGCTGAATCTAAAAACCACCTTTCCATCAACTACTTAAATGCCAGGTAGAGCGAGCAACACTATAAGGTTAACCTCGTCTGCCGACTCATTAGATCGAGGTAAGGAAAATCTCATTTTGGTTTACCCTCTGTTGGTTGCTTAAACAGGAACATAAACATCGCACGTGCAAGTGAGCAAAGGAGCATTCCAACTAGAGATGATGGAAGGAATACTACTACAAAATAACTGGAATTACACCCATCCCAAACACTTCAACTCCTACAAAATGACGCCCCGTAAGTTGTACTTCTTTTTCCTTACCTGGGTTTGTCCCAATTGGGTTCTCAGGGAGGTCTTTAACGAAGCGATGAGGAGGAATCTCCAAGTTCAAGGGATAATTTATCGCCCTGCCTACTGACGAGCTCTCTAGGACGAACAATGAATGGACTAGATACAGAGAAATTCCAATATATGCATGAAACGAATGCATACGGTAACCCCCCCCCCAGTTAGCAAAACAACAACCTTTATAATCTCTGTCATCATACTCTCCAATGCAAAACAAATTAAGCAAACTGTGACTAATTGTCACGACTGTAGTTCACAAATCGTGAACCTATCATGACGGCACCCAGTTTTCGCGACTAGGTAGGCCTAACACATTGCGGAAATTCAACAACCTTTACGAAAATGATAAACAAATACTGGATAACGTAAGAAAATTTATTGAGTGTTGCCTGACACATACACTTCAACTCAAAATAAAGTAGCAACCTCCAAGACCCAGAAACCCACGGTCCCCACAGGATAAGAGTAAAAACAAACATACGGCTCTAATATCCGGAAATGTCTACAACAACTGAGTACATGAATGAAGATGCTAACTAAAAGGTAGAATAGAAGGAGACTCTTCGGATCTGCGAATGCGACAGATGCATACCTCAAGTCTCCAAGTGTAATGCTCCTTGAAAGCTACTGGCGGTATGCCTCCTCAGATGTACCTGGATCTGCACAACAAAAGTGTGCAGAAGAGTAGCATGAGTACACCATAGCGGTACTCAATAAGTGCCAAACCTAACCTCGGTGGGTAGTGACAAGGAAGGTCGAGGCCCTACTCAGATGAACATAAGAAATAAATATAAGATAAAATAACAGTAGGAATGCAGTAAATCTCAAGTATCTAGAAAGGCAATAAATAGAACTGAACATGCTACAAATACAATCAATGAATACAAGAACAATCACTCAAAAATCAGTATGCCGCATGGAGCTCTGGTAATTGAACCCGCAGTTCGTTCTCACCAATATTTGAGGATATTTCGAGAATGGAACCCACAGTCCATCATGCCAACATCAGAGGATCTCTCGAGAATCGAAACCCGTAGTCTATCATATCAATAATAGAGGATCTACCAGGAATTGAACTCGTAGTCCATCATATCAATAACAGAGGATCTCCCAGGAATTGAACTCATAGTCCATCATATCAATAATAGAAGATCTACCGGGAATTGAACTCGTAGTCCATCATATCAATAACAGAGGATATCCCAGGTATTGAACCCGTAGTCCCAATCGTAACATAGCACAACAATTCCATATGTAACAGAAAAAAGTCAAGTACAACAACATGTAAAGATGTAGAGCCTAGCATGCTCACGAAGAGGACAGATATTGAAATTTAGTCAAATAGAGCAATTAAATTACTAACATGCTTTTCCTAAGCTAAAACAAGTGAAGTTGCATTTTTAATAGTTAAATATACGAAGAAACACAGTCTAAATAAGTCAAGTAAGGTGAATTTTCAATAACTAACACAAGTACGCGCTAGTCACCTCGCGCACAAGGTATTCGAAACAACAACAAAGATATCCTACAGGGAGAGGTCTCACAAACAAAGTTAGACAAGCCACTTACCTCGAACCAATACAAAACCGCTAAGAAACAACGCCCTTACCACGAGTATCCGACTTCGAGTGGCCCAAATCTATTCAAACCAATTACATATTGTAAATAACATCGAAAGTAACTAACTACAGAGTTAAAATTAAAGCAAAGGCGCGAAAATAGATAAAATGACCAAAATACCCCTTAGGAAAACATCTCGGAATTGAATTTTTTTTACATTTTCAGAAACCTCGTACTCTCACGAGTCTAACCATATAAAAATCTCCCAAATCAGAGGTCAAATGCCCCTTCAAATCATCAAAGTTAGGTCTAAGAACTTTACCTAGTTTTCATTCAAAAATCCGAAATTAAAGGTTGAAATCACGATTAGATTAGTGAGTTTTAGTCATAGAGGAGTAAGGAATCATTACCCAATGCTTTCCTCTGAAAATCCCTCAAAAAATCTCCCAAGACCGAGCTCTCTATCTTGAGTTTGATAAAAATGGAAGAAGCCTCGCTTTTGAAAAGTTTATAACTGCCCAGATATTTTCTTTAATGCGATCACATAAGAAGTGATGCGATCGCGTAGAGTAAAAATTGAAGGCCTGGAAAATGGTCTATGCGAACGTGAGGTGAAGGATGCGATCGCGTAAGAGGACAAGGCAGAGCTATGCGATCACGTAAGGGCCACTGCGATCGCATAGAGGAATGAACCCCCGAGCCACCGGCTGCATTTGCTTAGTGAGAACGCGGAGAGGGATGTGCGATCGCAAAGAAGAAGGAAGCGAAACTATGCAATCGCGTACAAGAACCTGCGATCACATTGAAGGAAAAGAAGGCCTCCCACAAGAAGCACTACGCCATCGCATGAGCATTTATGCAATCGCAGAGAAGGGATTTCTGCAACAGATGTGAAGGGATTTTCTGCAATTTTTATCAACACAAAAAAGCCCCGTTGGGCATTCGAAACACTAGTGAGGTCCGCGGTACCTCAACCAAACCCACGAACATATCCCATAACATCATTCAAACTTGTACCAATCCTTAAAGCACCTAAAACAATGCCGGAAATGCAAATTAACCAATGATTTGAACTTAAAATTTTTGAAACATAACCAAACTCGCTTTCGATTCAAAACCTAACCAAAACACGTACGATTGACCTTAAATTTTGCGGGCACATCCCAAATGACATGAAGATGCTACAACAACTTCTAGAATCTCGTTCTGACCCACGGATAAAAAATTTCATTATCGGACCGGAAACATCAAAATTCTAACTTTCGGCATTTCTAGCCAATTTGAGCACGGACCTCCAAAACACATTCCGGACACGCTCCCAACTACGAAATCACCTAACGGAGCTAACGGAACCATTAAATTTCCATTCGAAGGTTGTCTTGAATAAGTGCCCCAAAAAACTCTGAATTCTGTTACCTAACATCCCGACAAACCAAAATAGCAAAAATGAACTTAGGGGAAGCAGTTAATGGGGGAACGGGGCATAAATTACAAAGACGACCGGCCGGGTCGTCACATCCTCCTAACTTAAACATTCGTTCATCCTCAAACGAGCATATAGAACATACCTGAAGTAGCAAAAAGATGACGGTATCGGCTGCGCATATCCCGCTCGGTCTCCCAAGTCGCCTCCTTGTCCGGTTGACCCTGCCACTAAACCTTTGCTGAAACTATATCCTTTTACCTGAGCTTTCAAACATGCCTATCCAATACTACCACTAGCTTCTCAACATAGGACAAGTCATTGTCCAACTGGACTGAAGTGAATTCCAACACGTGAGACGGGTCGCCGTGATACCTCGAAGCATCGAAACATGAAATACTGGATGAACCCCGGACAAACTGGGAGGTAAAGCAAGCTCATAAGAAACTTTCCCAACCTATTTCAAAATCTCAAATGGGTCAGAGAACCTCGAGCTCAACTTCCCTTTCTTTCCAAACCTCATGACGCCTTTCATAGGCGAGACCCGAAGCAAAACCCGCTCACCAACATAAAGGATACATCACGAACCTTCCAGTCCGCATAACTCTTCTGTCTAGACTGGGCCACACGGAGTCTGTCCTGAATCACCTTAACCCTCTCAACCGCATCCAGAACCAAATTAGTGCCCAATAGCCTTGCCTCCCCCGAATCGAACCAACCCACAAGGGATCTGTATCTCCTACCATTTAAGGCCTCAAAGGCGCCTTCTGAATACTGGACTGATAACTATTGTTGTATGCAAACTCAGCCAATGGCAAGAACTGATCCCAAGAACCTCTAAACTCAATCGCGCACGCACGGAACATATACTAAAGAATCTAAGTAGTGCGCTCGGACTCTCCGTCCGTCTGAGGGTGAAAAGCCGTACTCATGGTCACCCGGGTACCCAAATCATGCTGGACGGCTCTCTAGAACCGTGATGTAAACACTAAACCCCTGTCTGAGATGATAGAAACTGGAATGCCATGAAGAGGGACAATCTCCCTAATATAAATCCATGATAACCGCTCCGCTGAGTAAGAAGTACACACTGGAATAAAATGAGCGGACTTGGTCAGCCGATCCACAACAACCCAAATAGAATCAAACTTCCTCGCCGTCTTTTTAGAGGGAGACCAGTCACAAATCCATAGTGATATTCTCCCATTTCCGCTCCGGAATCTCCATCTGCTGGAGTAACCCTCGCGATCTCTGGTTATCAGCCTTTACCTGCTGATAGTTGAGGCATATAGCTACAAACTCTACTATGTTCTTTTCATCCGCCTCCACCAGTAATGCTGCCTCAGATCCTGATACATCTTCGCGGCACCCGAATGGATGGAGTACCGTGAGCTATGGGCCTCAATCAATATCAACTCCCGAATATCATCAACATCGGGCACACAAATTCACCCCTGCATCCTCAATACCCTGTCATCTCCAATAGTCACACCTTTAGCATCGCCATGCTAAACTGTGTCCCTAAGGAAAAGCAAATGAGGGTCATCATACTGCCACTCCCTGATACGATCAAACAATGAAGACCGAGATACCACACAGGCTAGAACCCAACTGGGCTCTGAAAGGTCAAATCTCACGAACTGACTGGGTAAAGCCTGAACATCCATTGCCATAGGTCTCTCTAAAGCTGGTAAATATGCCAAACTCTTCAAACTCTCCGCCCGGCGACTCAAGGCATCGGCTACCACATTGGCCTTGCCTAGGTGATAAAGAATAGTAATATCATAATCCTTCAGTATCTCTAACCATCTCCTCTAGTGCAAGTTCAGATCCTTCTGCTTGAACAAGTGTTGTAAACTCCAATGATCCGTATAAATCTTGCAAGGCTCGCCGTACAAATAATGATGCCAGATCTTTAAGGTGTGAACAATAGCAGCAAACTCAAGGTCATGGACATGATAGTTCTTTTAGTGCACATTCAACTGTCTGGATGCGTAGGCAATCACCTTACCGTCCTTCATCAACACCGCTCCCAGTCCAACTCATGAGGCATCACAATATACTGTATAGGACCCCAAACCAGTAGGTAAAATCAGAATAGAATTCAAATCCGTCTTGAGCTTTTGAAAGCTTGCCTCACACTCATCCGACCACTGAAAAGGAGCACCCTTCTGGGTCAATCTAGTCATAGGGGCTGCAATCAATGAGAACCCCTCCACAAAACGACAGTAGTACCCCACCAGGCCAAGGAAACTTTGAATCTCTATAGCTGAGGAGGGCCTGGGCCAACTCTACACGACCTCCACCTTCTTAGGATCTACCCGAATGTCTTCACTTGATACCACGTGGCATAGGAATGCCACAGAACTCAACCAAAACGCACAATTCGAGAACTTTGCATATAATTTCTTTTCCCTCAGGGTCTGAAGCAGTGTCCTCAGGTGCTGCTCATGATCTTCCCGACTCCGGGAGTATACAAGAATATCATATATGAAAACAATGACAAACGAATTGAGATAGGGCCTGAACATACTGTGCATCAAATGCATAGCTGATGGGACGTTGGTCAGCCCAAATGACATGACAAGGAACTTGCAATGACCATACCGAGTCCTAAAAGCAATCTTCGGGATATTTGGCTCTCAAATCTTTAGCTGGTGATAACCTGAGCGCAAATCAATCTTAGAAAACACCTGTGCACCTTGAAGCTGGTCAAATAGATCATCAATACGAGGTAAAGGATATCGATTCTTCACTGTAACTTTGTTCAACTGAAGATAATCGATACACATGCGCATAGAACCATCCTTTTTCTTTACAAACAAGACAGGAGCACTCCATGGTGAAACACTGGGTCGAATAAAACCTTTATCAAGCAATTCCTGTAACTGATCCTTGAACTCCTTCAACTCAGGAGGGGCCATACAGTAAGGAGGAATAGATATGGGTTGAGTGCCCGGCAACAAATCAATACCAAATCAATGTCCCGATCAGGCGGCATGCCCGGAAGATCAACAGGGAACACATCGGGAAAATCCCGTACTACTGGAACAGAGTCAACAAAAAGGGTATTGGCACTAACATCTCTCACATAGGCAAAATATGCGGCACACCCCTTCTCAACCATACGCTTAGCTTTCGGAAAGGATAAAACTCTACTGGGAGTGTGATGAAAAGTACCACTCCACTCAATACGCGGAATACCTGGCATAGCCAGTGTCACAGTCTTAGCGTGACAACCAAGAATAGCATACTGGGGTGACAACCAGTCCATGCCCAAAATAACATCAAAATTAACCATATCAAGTAATAAAATATCTGCTATGGTCTTAAAACCACGAATAGTAACCAAACACGACCGATATACGCGGTCCACAACAAGGGAATCTCCCAAGGAGTAGAAACATAAACAGGAGAGCTCAAGGTCTCTCGGGCCATACCCAAATACGGGGCAAAATAAGAAGACATATAAGAATAAGTAGAACCTGGATTGAATAGAACTGATGCCTCTCTGTGACTAACCAATATAATACCTGTGATAACAGAATCGAAGGCGATAGCCTCGACACGATCACGAATGGCATAAAATCTGGCCCGGCCCCTACCTCGAGGGTGACCTCTATCTCCCTGATCCCTGCCCTTGGATGGCTGGATAGGTGGGGTGACAGTTGGAGCTGGAACAATGGCATGTTGACCCTATGGAGCATGCTGAGGCTGTGGAGTCTGAGAAGGAACACCCCTCCCTCGTCTGGGGCACTCTCTAACCAAGTGGTGGGTATCCCCGCACTCATAACAACTTATGGGAGGGCGCGGTGGTTGTGACTAACTGGAACCACCCCTGCTAGACAGACCTCTAGAGGTGCCCTGTGCAGGAGGCATACTAGAAGCTGGAGGTGCATAATAAGGCTCCTGAGACCTGGGAGGAGCTGGAGTACTGCTAGATGAAGGAAGAGCTGAGTGAACTAGACGACACGTATAGCCCCTACCATGACGTCCTGCTCCTGAAGTACGGGTACCAGAGAAATAACCTGACTCTCGAGACCTCTTAGCCTCTCTCTCCTCTGGCTCTCTGGCATGCATACCCTCTATTCTCCTGGCCATACTCACCACCTGCTGATAGGGTATATCCATCTCTAACTCTTGCACCATGCAAGACCCGATGGAAGGAATAAGACACTCGATAAACCTGTGAACCCTCTCACGAACAGTAGCCACCAAAGCAGGCGCATGCCTTCTAACCTAGTAAAACGAATGGCATACTCAGAGACAGTCATAGGGCCCTAGCGCAAGTGCTAAAACTCCACGCGCCATGCATCTCGAAGGCTCTGGGGAACAAACTCCCTCTGAAAAATGTCTGAAAACTGAGCCCAAGTCAGGAAGGCAGCATTGTCCTAACTGTCTAACTCAAAGGTGCGCACAAGTCATAGGCGGCTCCCCAAAGCTGGAAAGCTGCAAAGGAAACTCCACTCGAGGCACTAATACCCATGGTGTGAAAGATGCGATGAAAATCCTCCAAAAACCCCAACGCATCATCTGTAGCTACTCCTCTGAAAATAGGAGGGTCATAATTCTTGAACCTCTCCAATCTACGATGCTCATACCCCGAAGCAGGTGCCCCATCCTCGGGCTGAACCAGTACTGTAGGCTGGACAGGAATAATATCTGGAATCGGTCCCATGTGCACCCTCTGCTCTGGAGTGTGGGCTGCGGGAGTCTGGGATCCTCCCCCCGCCTGGGACGTGGGTGCAGGAAGGGGAAGCAATCCCGCCTGTGACAGCATAATATACATGCTCATAAACTGCGTCAACACCTTCTGAAAAGCTGGAGTAGTGGTGGTTGTGGGTGTCTCTGGTGCCTGAGTCCTGGTTGGGTCTGCTGGTGGCACATTGGTGGCTGCTCGCGCAGGTGCCCTGGCTGCACCCCGCGCGCGTCCACGACCCTTTCCCCAGCCCCTGTCTCTAGCAGCTGCAGGAGGGGGTGGGGGTGACTGATCGTCCCGGGTCGTGCGTGTCCTCACCATCTGTGAGAGAATAGAAGACAGAAGTTTAGATTCGAGGTCAAAAAACATATCACGACAAGAATTCAATAAAAGGAAGATTTTCCTAAACAGTTACATAGCCTCCCGTAGATAAGTACAGACGTCTCCATACCAACCAACGAGACTCTAAATAACCGGCATGTGTCCCGCGACTCCTATGAACCTAGAGCTCCCATACCAACTTATCACGACCCTAATTAACCAATCGTGAATCTGTCATGATGGCACCCAGTCATCGCGACTAGGTAAGCCTAACACTTTGCGAAAATTCAACATCCTTTACGAAAACGATAAACAAATACTGGATAACATAAGAAAATGTATAGAGTGTCGCCTGGCACACACACTTCCACTCAAAATAACGTAGCAACCTCTAAGACCCGGAAACCCACGGGCCACATAGGCTAAGATTAAAAACATAACATACGGCTCTAATATCCGGAAATGTCTACAACAACTGAGTACATGAATGAATCTGCTAACTAAAAGGTATAATAGAAGGAGACTCTTCGGATCTGCGAACGCGGCAGATACATACCTCAAGTCTCCAAGTGTAATGCTTCCTGACATCTACTGGCGGTATGCCTGCTCAAATGTACCTGGATCTGCACAACAAAAGTCTGCAGAAGAGTAGCATGAGTACACCACAGCGGTACTCAGTAAGTGCCAAGCCTAACCTCGGTGGGGTAGTGACGAGGAACGTCGAGGCCCTACTGATATGAACATAAGAAATAAATATAAGATAAAATGACAGTAGGAATGCAGTTAATATCATGTATCTAGTAAGACAATAAACAGAATGGAACATGCTACAAATACAATCTACGAATACAAGAACAATCACTCAAAAATCAGGATGCCGCATGGAGCTCCGGGAATTGAACCCGCAGTCCATTCTTACCAATATTTGAGGATCTTCCGGGAATCGAACCCGCAGTCCATCATGCCAACATCATAGGATCTCCTGGAAATCGAACCCGTAGTCTATCATATCAATAACAGGATTTACCTGGAATTGAACTCGTAGTCCATCATATCAATAACAGAGGATCTCCCGGAAATTGAACCCGTAGTCCATCATATCAATAACAGAGGATCTACCGGGAATTGAACCCGTAGTCCATGTATCAATAAAAGAGGATCTCCCAGGAATTGAACTCGTAGTCCCAATCCAAACACATCACAACAATTCAATATTTAACAGAAAGAATTCAAGTACAGCAACATGTAAAGATCTAGAGCCTAGGATGCTCACGAAGAGGAAAGATATTGCAACTTAGTCAAATAGAGCAATTAAATTACTAACATGCTTTTCCCAAGCTAAAACAAGTAAAGTTGCATTTTTAACAACTAAATATACAAAGAAACACAGTCTAAATAAGTCAAGTAAGGTGAATTTTGAACAACTAGCACAAGTACGCGTCGGTCACCTCGCGCACAAGGCATATTAAACAACAACAAAGATATCCTACGGGGAGAGGCCCCCCACACAAAGTTAGACAAGCCACTTACCTCAAACCAGTACAATACCGCTAAGAAACAATGCCCTTGCCATGAGTATCCGACTCCGAGTGGCCCAAATCTATTCAAACCAATTACATATTGTAAATAAGATCGCAAGTAACTAATTACACTATTAAAATTAAAGCTAAGGCACGAAAAATGACCAAAATGCCCTTTAAGACAACGTATCAGAATCGAAAATATTTCACATTTTTAGAAACCTCGCACCCTCACAAGTCTAACCATATAAAAATCTCCCAAATCGGAGTCAACTGCCCCTTCAAATTATAAAATTTATGTCTAAGAACTTTACCCCAATTTTCATTCAAAAATCCGAAATTAAAGGTTGAAATAACGATTAGATTAGTGGGTTTTAGTCATAGAGGAGCAAGGAATCATTACCCAACGCTTTCCTCTGAAAATCCCTCGAAGAATCTCCCAAGACCGAGCTCTCTAGCTTGAGTTTGATAAAAATGGAAGAACACTCCCTTTTTAAGAAGGGATGCGATCGCGTAGAGTAAAAATAAAAGGCCTGGAAAATGGTCTATGCAAATGCGAGGTGAAGGATGCGATCGCGTAAGAGGACAAGGCAGAGCTATACGATCGTGTAAGGGCCACTGCGATTGCATAAGGGCCATTGCGATCGCATAGAGGAATGAACCCCCGAGCCACCAGCTGCATTTGCTTAGTGCGAACGCGGAGACGGATGTACGATCGCAGGGAAGAAGGAAGTGAAACTATGCGATCGCGTACAAGAACCTGCGATCGCATTGAAAGAAAATAAGGTCTCCCACAAAAAGCACTACGCGATCGCATGATCACATATGCGATCGCAGAGAAGGGATTGCTGCAACAGATCTGAAGGGATTTTCTGCAATTTTTATCAACACAAAAATGCCCCGTTGGACATCCGAAACACACCCGAGGCCACCGGGACCTCAACCAAACCTACGAACATATCCCGTAACATCATTCAAACACAACCCTTATACCACCAAAAACAACGCCGGAAATGCAAATTAACCAATGATTTGAACTTAAAATTCTCAAAACTTAACCAAACTCGCTTTCGATCAAAACCTAACCAAAACACGTCTGATTGACCTAAAATTTTGTACGCACGTCCCAAATGACGTGACGGTGCTACAGCAACTACCGGAATCTCGTTCCGACCCTCAGATAAAAAATTCACTATTGGATCCGAAACTTTAAAATTCTAACTTTCGGCATTGCTAGCCAATTTGAGCTACGGACCTCCAAAACACATTCCGGACACGCTCCCAACCCTGAAATCACCTAAAGGAGCTAACGGGACCATCATATTTCCATTTCGAGGTCATCTTGACATTGTTCTGATTACGGACCATTTTTCAACACTTAAGCTCTCATTTAGGGACTTAGTGTCCCAAAACACTCCGAATTCTATTACTGAACATCCCGGCAAACCAAAATAGCAGAAATTAACTTAGGGGAAGCAGTTAATGGGGGAATGGGGAATAAATTCCAAAGACGAACTGGGACTCACCAAGGAAACGCAGAGGTAAAGCAAAATTTAGACACCCGAAACTCTAAAAAAAGGGTTAAAAATCGAGTACGCCAAGATCCGCTCTGGTGTGTACAGACAGTATGGTAGCCTATGATTCGCCAAAATCTAAAAATGACATAACGGGTTAACATTTCAACATCAACTCGAAATAACACCCCTACGGCCAAGGGTCATCAATAAAAAGAAGAGTTTGACTTCGTTCAAACCATAACGGGTTAGAATTTCGACATCAGCTCAAAATAACGTGTCTATGGCCAAGGGCCACCACCAAAGAGAAAAGATTGACCTCGTTCGAATCATAATAGGTTAACATTTCGACATCAGCTCGAAATAACACCCTTGCTGCCAAGGGCCACCATCAAAAAGAAGAGATCGAAATCGTTCGAACCATGACGGGTTAACGTTTCGACATTAGCCCGAAATAACACTCTTACGGCCAAGGGCCATAAAAAAAAATTTGGTCTCATTCGAACCATAACGCTTAGCATTTCGACATTAGCTCGAAATAACACCCCTATGGCCGAGTGCCACCGCCAAAGAGAAAAGTTCGACCTCTTTCGAATCATAACAGTTTAACATTTCGATATTAGCTCGAAATAACATCCCTACGGCCAAAGGCCACCACCAAAGAGAAAAGTTCAACCTCGTTCAAATCATGACAGATTAACATTTCGACATCAACTCGAAATAACACCCCTGCGGTAAGGGCCATCACCAAAAAGAAGAGTTCTACCTCGTTCGAACCATAACGGGTTAAAATTTTGATATTAGCTCGAAATAACACTCCTACGACCAAGGGCCATATAAAAAGAAGAAAAGTTCTACCTCTTTCGAGCCATAACAGGTTAGCATTTCAACATTTGCTCGAAATAACACCCCTATGGCCAACAGCCATCGCCAAAGAGAAAAGTTTGACCTCGTTTGAATCATAATGGGTTAACATTTCAACATTAGCTCGAAATAACACCCCTACAGCCAAGTGCCATAAAAAATATTCGACCTCGTTCGAATCATAATGGGTTAACATTTTGACATTTAGCCCGAAATAGCACCCCTACGGCAAAAGGCCATCGCCAAAGGAAAAGTTTGACCCCTTCAGATTATGTGGATTAAAATTCCGGTCTTACCCTCATAACACCTTTACAGCCATCGGTTGTCGTCGTGCATTTTTTTTACTTACTAAAAAAATTAATTTCGCTACAAACTCCAAGTTCGACCTTGCTCGAATATATATAAAAAGAGCGACTTCTCCTAAATCAACAACAATTTGATCCCACTTTAATCACTCAAGTCAAGACTGGCTTTATCCAAAACAGTGAATCAGAATATAACCTCGTTCGAGTTAAGGATGAATCTGCTTAAAGCGATAAGTCAAAAGCCGATCTCACCCAAATAGGCGAATTCGATGAGACCCCATTCGGAATCACACAACAAAATCCTACTTTGTCTGGTTAAAATTAGATTCCCCAAAAAGTCGGGAATTCACCATACAAAAATCTAAAATTCTACGCCAAAGATGTGTAACGCAAGGGGAAGGGAGAGAAATCCAAAGGACGTACAACAATGAAAACCCCTTTTACTTAGATAGTTGCGCAAATGGCTGCAGATTATACAAGGGTAAAACCGTTCCAGTATAGAAAACACAATAAAAACAAGGAAAAAACAAACTAAGGTAACAACTTTTCACTCGGCGTCATCACCGTCGTCCTCCCCATCACCATCTCCAGGAAATTCCTCCTCAACGTCAATATCCTCGCCGACCTCCGATGTCGCAGGATCGTAACCACAATTAACACAAGCCTGCATGCCTTTGCCCGAGCTCTTTCATAAGCGGTCTCATAAACATTGTCCGTTTTCCACAAACTCTTATATTAGTCCCACTGGGCTTCGGCATGGACCCAAATCTCGTGTAAATGGCGAGGAACATCGGTGGAGGCAGATTCGACCTGGGCCAATAATTGCACCTTTTAGACCTCAAAAACAACGACCCGCTCTCTCAATGTTAAAGCTTCCTGGTCAATTTAGCCAATGCGCACTTCGAGCCTACCTCGCCCCTCTGAGCATAGTCGTCACCCTCTCAGATTCCTTCTCGAATTGAAGGATGCAGATATTGTCCTCCAACGCCGCAACCCTCGCTGAAGTCGACGCCCAAGCAATCTTGGAACTCTCCAACTCGGAGACCTTTCTCTCCAGCTCGATTAATTTTCCCATCCACTCCGCACTCAAAGCCTCGACTCTGATAGCATTATGATCCAACTCATGCTGCAATGACAGCACCTACACCTGAAGATGCTCACACTCTGCGGCGACCTCTTTGCCCAACTCAAGTTCTTTGTCCATTACATGAAGCAGCTCATCGAGCTTGCTATTCCTGCGAATAGCCTGCATCATCTCCTGATCCCTCTTTTTCAGTTCCTCACCGAGTGAGTGATTACCGGAGTTTGCCTTGAGTTGTTTGTGCATCTCACGGCACTTGTCACGGTAGCGCCGATACATCTCCAACATCGTCAAAAAAAATTGGCCTGAGTGTTGGCCCTACGAGCACTTTCAATCTCCAGCATGTACGACAAAAGTCCCAAAAAAGTTCAAAAGAGTCGGTAAAGGTCAAGGTCACCGAAAACAAAAGGAACACAAAATGAAATAGGAGAAACTTACCCTCAGGCCCATAGCGGCCACTTCATGCATCAAATCAACGACACGGACGTCCCGAAGAGCCTCACACTGTGGCAAAGCACAAAAGGTCAAACTGTGGTACTAAGTCCTCTATGTCCCCAAGAAGGTTAATCTCCAACGGAATCTAAAGTATACGGGACATACCTCCCGCTCTGACCATCGTGTGGGTAAGGCCCTCCTCAAACATTCTAACATCATCAGGATCAAGATCGGATTCAGACTTGTAGTCGTTGACCATGATACCCTTTCCCCTTTCTGTAGCCAAAGAATAAGCACGACTTGGTCCGCAAAACGAAGGCCCGCCCAAAGTGGCAACAGGGGCATCGGGGTCCCAACTTCCCATCATTGTAGTTTGTTGATCAATCGTAGTAATTGTAACCTCTACTGTGTGGTTGGTCACGGTCGCCGAGTTGACCTCTGCATCGGAGTTAGTATCACCAATAATTCCAGAGCTCGTCAAGGGAAGGTCACCCTCTGAATATACTGCGGTTAGGGCAGCCATTACGTACTCCACTCAATGTCTCTTTGACGAACCTTCCCTGTCCTCAGCACAGGAAGACTCACCTGTTGAGCGGTCAATAGGAGATGGAGTCCCAGCTTGGGGAACCGTTTCCATGAACACGGCTCTGGTCATAGGTTCAACTTGAGCAGCCTTCGCTATAGGTCGAGCAGTAGACCTTGGTGCAAGCCGAGCGAAAGAATTCGGTTGACGGAATGCAGGCGGAGGAGCCCTCACCCTTCGCACTAATGGTAATGGCCGTATAAGCAACAATGTCAAATTGCAAGGCGAGAATAGAAAACTTGCGGCAAGTCGACTTACCAGCAAGGGACTTATGTCTGTATTTCTCATAGAAGGACGCCCATTCGCAAATTCCCGTCGTATGAGAAAGAATGGCATTCACCCATTCGCAGAGCAACTGGCGTAAGGGGTAGTCTCGCGGCTGCAAAGCTAAAAATTATTTAATACTGCCCAAAGAAAAACATTTGACCATCACTTCGATAGGAGATACAAAAACTTACATGCAAAGTTCCACCTTTCAGGGAACCTTGCAAAGTCCGTCACAAGGTACTCGATCCACACATAAAAATAGTTCTCGTAGAATCGACGATTGGCTCTGTCATCCATCTTTGCCACCAGACTCTTCGTTCCTCGATGGCGCATGTGGATTATCGTTCCTTGAATAAGTTGAGGGGCAAAAATATTTAGCATATGCCCCAGAGTGATCTCCCGACCGGCAAGCTCCGCGAACTTGAGCAGCATGAGGAACAATTTGTATAAGTACGACGAAAGTTGAGCCGTGTATACCTCGTAGAAATAGTAGAAGTCTACTACCATGGAATGGAGAGGAAGTGTATACCTAACAACAATACGATACGCGAGAAGCACAATATTCTACCGTCGACAACATCTCAACATGGTACGGAATCCCCCATTTGGTCTTGAGCTCTGCAATCGCCGCTTACTGTTAAAATCAGTCCATGGCTACCCCGGATGGAACAATATTTCGGCTGCTGTACCCCCTCATCCTCCACCACCTCTACTCCTCTGGGAGCAAGAGCATCATTTTTCGGCGTCGAAACTTCGGCAAGACTATCAGCTCGGGAAGAAGTACCAACCGTTTATCTCAATTGAATAGAGCGAATAAACATAGGGAAGTGAGAGGAAAGACGGTGATGTCAATTTTCGACTAATAGGAGAGTGAATTAAAAATCTGAAGTATCGGAAAAGGTAAAGACTCGTAGAACACCTTTGATATATCGAAAAAGTGTGCCAGTAGAATGGCGTTTCCCCTATTTATAGGAATATAAATGCCCTAAGAGGAAAACTCGATAGTCACCAATCAAAACTGATAAGGCATGAGAAACAGTTCAATCCATAGGGAACGTGTGTCATAATGACAGTGATTACAAACGATGTTTCGAATCAGCACAAGAGTTCAACTCCGAACAGATGCGACAATCCAAATGTATTATTCCATGACCTAAAAATCCCGCTCAAGGCGTAGACATTCAGATTTCTCCTAACTTTCGAATCGACAGAATTCGCTCGTCGAGACAGTTGAGAGACAACCTCGACGGACGAAGGACTAACTGTATAGGTCAAAATCTAACCATAGGAATCGACTAAGCTGGGATCTCGCCCAAGTGGCAAAATAGCAAAGAACGCCACGACCGACCTGGGAGTCAAATCATCGACAATGTATGTCAAGTCAATATTGTACTCGAGTAATGACGAAAAGGGCAATCGTAGGAAATCATGTTGGCCAAAACCACTGAATAGAAGTTCTAGGAACTATATATAAATTGGTGCAAGCACTAATAAAAGGGGGGATCTCTCACGAGGAACAGGGGCTCCGCTTTTTCTCGTTGCTCTCTCACTTGCAATTATTTTCTGCTTCAGATGTAAGCCTAATTCTCATGTTTGATATAAGATTATGACCTCAATAAATTTGAGATGTTCATATCTTTTGCTATTTCATGTTGTATACGTTTAGATCTGAAATTAATTATATTTGACTAAGATTTACCTCCTTTATTTCTGATAATTGAAGCTCGTAAAAAAATCTTAAACATTTTGTTCAAGCAGAAAGTAGGTCTACAGTGAAACTTAGCCATAAGTTTTATAGTAATGGATATAAGTTAGAGTAATAATTTCTAGTTTTGCAACGAAAATTTGCGAAGGAGAAAGACATATCGAGTAGAATTGATCAAGTGCTCTAATAAGATAGAGCCTCGATTTTAATGGGAAGCAGAATCATTAACATTATGCTAACTAGAAAGAAAAGTGGTTTCCACTATTATGTCATATGAAGACCATAATAGGGTTTCAACAATTTTGAGAACTTGCACACTCTTACGTTTACGGAAATAATCTTTCTATTTTCTCAAGGTCCATAGAATAAGATTACGTGCACATTATCTTCTTCAAATTGCATTTATGACATAGCTAAATTTTTTGTTGTTGTTATTGCACATAATTCTTGATTGAGTTGGTAATAAACGGTTATATCTCTCCTATAAGCGAGGTGTATCAGACATCACAATTATAAAAAAAAAATCAACTCTTCCATTACTCATTTTTTTTGTTATATAAATAGTTGGCCATATAAAATGTTTACTTTTTTAAACTGATATACATAGATTATATATATATATATATATATATATATATATATATTGTTATAAAATAGAAGTCTATTTAGAGTGAATGTCTAAGAGTTTTAGCTTGAAGCTAAGTCATTCCTCTTCCTATAAATAGAGGGGTCTTACCCCATTGTAAATCACCCCAAGTATTAATAAGAATACTTCTCTCTCTCCCTATTCTCTCTCTATTTGCTCTTGTTCTTGAGTTATTGTTCTTGTCTTTTATATTATTTCATAACACGTTATCAGCACGAGACTCTACCGTCTCAAGAACCATTCTCGAGAAATCTAAGGTATTTCCCTCTTCCTAATTTAATTTTCGATTATGTCTGAAATTACGAAAAGAAAGTTCGTTGCCCTTGAAATTTCGGGCAAGAACTATATGACTTGGGTGTTGGATGCTGAAATCCACTTAGATGCTATGGGTCTCGGAGACACCATCAAAGATAGAGAAAAAGCATCCACCCAAGAATGTGCGAAGGCCTTGATTTTCTTGCGCCACCACCTTGATGAAGGTTTGAAGATTGAATATCTCACCGTCAAGGATCCACTCGTCTTGTGGAACGGCTTAAAGGAGAGATATGACAACCTGAAGGTGGTTACTCTGCCACAAGCACGATATGATTGGGCTCATCTGAGGCTCCAGGACTTTAAGTCCGTTTCTGAATATAATTCTACAATGTTCAGAATTACTTCCAAATTGAAGCTATCTGGGGATAATATCTCCGATTATGATATGCTTGAGAAAACGTTTACAACGTTTCATGCCTCCAATATAGTACTGCAACAACAGTACAGAGAGAAAGGCTTTACAAAGTACTCTGAACTGATTTCTCTTCTACTAGTGGCTGAGCGAAATAATGACCTGCTCATGAGAAATCATGAAAATCGACCCACTGGGTCTACACCACAGCCTGAAGCAGATAAGGTGCACTCTCATTATGCCAAACATGAAAAGGACCATGGTCATGGTCGTAAACGGGGTCATAGCCAGGGACGTAAACAAGGAAGAAATTCCAAAGAAGTCCGTCACCCCCCGAAGAGAGATAACCGCCGAAAGCAGAAACGGGGTCATGAAGATCCTAAGGAAAATGGTTCAGAAACGATATGTTATCGTTGCGGTGGGAAAGGGCACTGGTCAAAGACTTGCCGTATACCAAGACACTTGGTTGACCTTGATCAAGCATCTCGAAAGAGTAAACGCCCTGAAACGAATTTTGTCTCTGACGACAACTTTGACATCACCCACTTGGATGTGGCAGACTTCTTTGAGCAACCCGAGGGGTAGATAGACCACCTAATCGGTGATGGATCCGTGATGAAAGAAGATGGAGCTATTTGATTTTATTTTACTTGTTTGTATTAGTGAATGAATAAACTAATAGCCATCAGTATTAGCTCGTATTAGTTAGTTCATGACATAATGTTAGTATTAGTTCTTTAGAATGTATCAATATGCTCAAATATCAATAATATTTTTACTTTCCAGTAGAGGTAATCGACTAACCTGAAAAACTAGTCAGTTATCTCATATTTCGCATAAAAACTGCAAAATAATCGATTGTCAATGATCAACAATCGATTGTCTTTAAAACAGTGATCTGGAATTTTACAAAAACAGTCAACAATTGATTGTCTATGATTAACAATCG
The DNA here is from genome assembly GCA_034376525.1 of Nicotiana benthamiana. NCBI lineage: Eukaryota > Viridiplantae > Streptophyta > Magnoliopsida > Solanales > Solanaceae > Nicotiana > Nicotiana benthamiana. Next base: position 103,733,049 of record CM067335.1, on the reverse strand, counting down.
ATTGTCTTTAAAACTGTTCTGGAATTTTTCAAAAACAGTCAACAATCGATTGTCAATGTTTAACAATCGATTGTCGTTAGACTGTAATCTGGAATTTTTCAAAAATCATCCACAATCGATTGTCTATGTCTAACAATCGATTGTCGTTAGACAGTGATCCGGAAATTTTCAAAATTAATCAACAATCGATTGTCAATGCTAAACAATCGATTGTGTTAAAACAGTGCTGGAATTTTTCAAAAATGACCAACAATCGATTGTCTATATCTAACAATCGATTGTCTTAAACAGTGTGATCTGTTTTTCAAAAATAACAAATAATCGATTGTGTGTGTTTAACAATCGATTGTCTATGTTCAAACAATCGATTGTGTGTGTTTAATAATCGATTGTCTTATGAAAAACGCTGAAATTTTCAAACTGCATAGTAATTGATTATGGATAACATATCTGATTTTGTTAGTCAACTGTTAGCTGCAGATTTTGAAATTATTATGTGACACAAACGAATTGAACTTATTTATTCATATGTTCGTGTATTTCTTTTATATGTCAAACCATGGGAAGTAAATTGATTGAAGGCTCCGGAAGAGCAACTGTAACTCTGCCCAAAGGCATGACGTTTATCTTAGAGAATGCAATATTCTCCTCCAAGTCTAAGAAGAACTTGTTGAGTTTTAATGATATCAATCGCAATGTTCTCCTCCAAGTCTAAAAGGAACTTGTTGAGTTTTAAAGATATCATTCAAAATGGATATCATATTGAGACAATAGATGAGAATAATCTTGAATTCTTCATGAAAACGAGGCTGCCCATTTCGGTTTGGGTTCACGCCATTTTGCATGCAGCAATGCTAGTTCGTCGGCTGCCCACTTTGGTTTGGGTTCACGCCATTTTGCATGCAGCAATACTAGTTCGTCGGCTGCCCACTTCGGTTTGGGGTCACGCCATTTTGCATACAGCAATGCTAGTTCGTTTCTGACTGACGAATTGACACAAATATTCCCCGTTGCAATTGGTTTTGGGTCATGGACCCAATATATCACATTTAAGAATCTTTGGATACGCAGTATATGTGCCTGTAGCACCGCCATCCCGCACCAAAATGGGTCTGCAAAGAATGTTAGGAATATATGTTGAGGTTGAATCGCCCTCCATTATTCGCTACCTCAAAACATTGACAGGAGATTTGTTCACTGCACGATTTGCAGACTGTCAATTTGATGAGACACTTTTCCCAAAATTAGGGGGAGAAGTTGGTGAAACCAAACGGGAAATTTTGTGGAAAAATGCATCATTATCTCATCTTGATCCACACACCTCTATTTGTGAGAAAGAGGTACAAAAGATTATCCATTTGCAAAGAATAGCAAATCAAATGCCTGGCGCATTTATAGATTTGAAAAGGATAACAAAATCACATATCCTCGAAGTGAATGTGACAACATCTGTTTCACGAATACATATTCATTATTGGAAGAATATGAACATGAAATTGGTATTAAATATACCACACTCACCCCTAGAAGGAGGTTTGAGATGATATATGGCATGAATGATCGTTGGTCACGTACCTATTGTACGCCAAAGTATTTTGGAAATATGACTATTAAAGGACAACGATAATGCAAGAAACATATCTTGCATATAAGTTTGACATGACCATAATGGTATAACTTTCTCTTTAAGAAAGATATTCACCACATGGATGTTGATGAATCTGTGGTAGTACAAAATTAATTGAGAGCTCTAGAAGAGCCAATTATTACTATGTTGGAGAAACACAATTGAGTATTGTGCTGTAGTAAGTCTCAAAGAAACTTATCCAGTTTCCAAAGTACACGCGAAAGCGATTGATTATATTGAGACTATAAATAAAGGAAGGCTTTGATATCTCCTATTACTACAACTTGTAGCGGGGTAATTTGCATATGAAAAGCTACCCGCTTTGTTCTCCAGTTTGTACTACACAAACGAAAAAAAAATGCCACAATAAAAGTGGATATCTATTGGTATAAAACCCATGTCATAATAAACCTGAAGTTTATTGATAAGTGCACATGTCATGGTGTAAATTTGAAGTTTACCAATATTGATAATTTATTCAGTTGGCATTCGTGTTAGCCATCTCATTTTAAGTATGATGTGCAAATTCACATAGGTGAATAATAAAGAACTAGAAAGTTCTTTACGAATTCTCTTGTATCACTTGTTCTCATTAATGAACTGACCAACTAAAGAGTTCGGGTTGAAGCCCATAAATTCTAGAAATATCAAAGGTGAATATGGGCCCATTCACCTGCCATGTATACCACATATGATGCATCTATGATATGGTTACATGCGCAATTGTTATTAACCCGCAGCCTGGCCGGTGCTTGCGAGGTAAATTGCTCAGTAATCTAACTTCGAGCATAATTTCCAGATTTTCTACTCAAGATAGTTCATCTTGATAAGTTGGTTTATATCAAAGTTGGTTTAGCAAGATAATTATTGAGTGCTTCCACTTAATAGCTAAACTGTTTCTTATGAGAACAAAGTTATATATATCAGTTCGATATACGTTGTATACGAGAGTATATTATATTCTACCCTCACAAGTGGTTCAAGGTCAGGAACCAAATAATTTCATCTTATTATTAATGTGCCGTGTATATTGACATGATAATGCACAAAGATGATTTCCCAAAGTTGAGGAAACAAGTTAGCTTTACTAACATGAGGGGAGACATGATAAACGCTTGAGAAAAGGTTACATGGGATGAATTATCATTTGTATATGTATATCCCCGAATATCATGATATGAACCTGAAGTTCATAAAAGGGATAATTCAATTGCAACATATTGCAAAGCATGCTATACGCATTTGCTGACCCAAAGAAAGTAACTAAATGGAAGAGATACAATTCAAGAAGAATTGATTCCATATGAAAGACATGTAGTTTTGAACCTATAGTTCAAATGCTTGAAAGTATAAAGTCAAAGGTATGTATAGTCAGTTTTCGATATCTTATTTGTCTAGCATGACATGGAAAACTTGATATGCATCTAAAGTCTATTATATGGCTTATATGACTTAACTTGAAAGATTTAAGTTGCTTGAAGCATATGCAATTCTTGGTCCTGAAGTACCACATCATAAGTACAATTTGTGTACATATGTATCTTGCTATAACTATAAGCATGATGGCATTGAGAATGCATCTATGAAGATATTGAAGAGTTATTCCACGACATTATATGAAGATGTTCATATCTATCAAGAATGATGATTTCAAGGTGCGGAATATTTATTCAAGTCAATATGGTTGATTTGTCAAACGTCTACCAAAGATCGTTTTGAAGATGATGCACAAGATTGGAATGCAAATGTTCAAGGATATAAATTGATGTACTCATTAGGGGGAGTCAATGCGCGTTGCACTCTTTTTCCCTTACAAGGTTTTGTCCCACTGGGTTTTCCTTGCAAGGTTTTTAACGAGGCAACCAATAGGCGCATATTCAAACATGTGTACTCTTTTTCCTTTCTTTAATTTTTCCCAATGGGTTTTGGTTTTAAGGTTTTATGAGGCACATTATTGAATAGACATTCAAGGGGGAGTGTTATAAAATAGAAGTCTATTTAGAGTGAATGTCTAAGAGTTTTAGCTTGAAGCTAAGTCATTCCTCTTTCTATAAATAGAGGGGTCTTACCCCATTGTAAATCACCCCAAGTATTAATAAGAATACTTCTCTCTCTCCCTATTCTCTCTCTATTTGCTCTTGTTCTTGAGTTATTGTTCTTGTCTTTTATATTATTTCATAACATATATAATATTTTCCAGCTATTTTTAATTTAAAAGATTAGGTACACGACTATTTGTGTTAATTCTTTCTTTTTAAAAACCTTCTATGTGTGTTTTAATGGAACGGATAGGGGCTACTGTATTTTATAGTCACAGAGAATTTATATGAGCACACTGAAAAAAATTTCAAAATACATTCCTTTTTTTTTGTGTGGCATTCAGGATATTATATGTAATTCTACAAGGCCATTTATTATTTTGGTAGGGATAATGATTTAATTTATATGAGTAGTTGTCAAAATTAATAAAACTTGTACAAATGAGCTCTATATATAGTTTCTTCTTGCAGTCTAATTTATGAAGGTTTCTGAAGGCAACCTGCAGACCTGAGGTACGACGACACGTACTATTTGTGTACCAATTAATTTTGTCAGTTATGGAAAGTTAGGTTTCGGAATTAATTTGGAAATTTATGGTATTGTTAGGTTTTTTAGGGCAAACTGGTTTTACAAAGACTCGTTATTTAATTAATATGGTCCTTTTTTTTACCATGATAAGATGGCTTTAAATGATTAATAAAAATGGTCCATTTGAGACATTTAAAAATAAAATATGTAATAATGTTCGATCGATTTTGGTCGGAAATGAAAATTATTTTCACCAATTTCGGTAGGAAATGTGCGACCAATATTTTCCGACCGATTTCAGTTGGAAATTTCCTACCAATTGCGATCGGTGTGCATTTGCGATCATTATTTTTTCGTCCAATTAGAAACAGTTTGAATTTAGTCGGAAATTATCAATTTCATTGGTCGGAAATTGTGGACGGAAATCACCTATTTTCTAGTAGTGGGCAATCTCGGTAATTCATTACTTGTGAGATTTACTGGGTATATTGTTATTGTACTCTCGATAATTCATTACATCATCCCTCTACTATTTTTTTTTTTTTTTGTGATTTTCGAATGAACGTATTGCCCTATATTTGTCCATTAATCAGGAAACTTAAATTTAGGTTCTTAAATATTCAGAAAACGAAAAACATAAAAAGAATCAGCCAATCATATTCTAGAAAACTTTGAGAATTGTACTTGGCTATGAACCATTTAAATAAGTTAAGTATACTTCAATCCTAGTAAATAAACTACTTATTTAAACTTAAAGATTAATTATTTCAGTAAATTTTGGTGAATACCCAAGAAAAAATCTAGAATTGAGGCTTCAGTTGCAGGAGGGACTTTTGTGGTTTCTTATGAAGAGCAAAGTGATTATTATACATTTTTACGGCCATCGAATATGTTGAGAATAAATCTCCTACCAAAATAATATTCACAGTAATAAAAGCGGAATAATAATGTAGCACCGAGATACGGTAATTAACAAGAATAAAAGAGTAACAATGACACCAAGATTTTTACGTGGAAAACCCTTCTGAATAAGGGAAAAACCACGGCCCTGAGAGGAGCAACTGATATCACTATAGTAAGGAATTTTACATTTTGTAGGTCCGAGTAAAATACTACAAAGACCACTACAACACTCAAAAAGAAATAACTCTCTTTTGATATTCCACCTCACTACAATATCGCTCACTCTCTATTTTCCTCACAGACTATTTTCTTATACCCTGTCTGTGAAACCTTACTCTTTTTCTCTCTTTCTGTTGGTGCAAAAAATGAGAGCCGAAGCTCTCATTTTATAGGCAGAATACATCCTGCCTTTGTTGACATTTTTATATATGCAGCATGTCAAAGTTGACATACTGCAGCACACCTAAGAAATGTAAAACAAATGTGGGCTGCTGCCTACATTGAATGAAGAAGCAAGGAAGAATTTTCTTCCTTAATAAGTGTGATGGACCCCACAAATCTCCCCCTCCAGTCCCATTTATCTAGAGGGAATAACACTGCAGTTTCTAGTTTGAGTGTATGCAGACAAATTCTTTGCATAACTCAAACTTGTCCCTTGGTACCACCTTGGTCAAGATATCCGCAGGATTTTCGCTTGTATGAATCTTTTTGACCTGTAAAGATTCGTCTGTCACTTTCTCACGAATCCAGTGATATCTCACATTTATGTGTTTGGTCCTTGCATGGTACATAGAGTTCCTGCTAAGGTCTATTGCACTTTGACTGTCACAATAGACGACATACTCCTTCTGATGCAATCCAAGCTCTTGAAGGAACCGTTTGAGCCATATCATCTCCTTGCCAGTTTCTGTAGCGGCAATGTACTCTGCTTCAGTTGTAGAGAGTGCGACACACTTCTGCAACCTCGACTGCCATGATATAGCCCCCCCTGAAAATGTAAACAAATATCCAGTAGTGGATTTTCTATTATCAATGTCACCTGCCATATCAGCATCCATATAGCCCTTCAAGATTGGATCCGATCCTCCAAAGCATAAGCAATCTCCCATGGTGCCTCTCAGGTACCTGAGTATCCACTTGGCTGCTTCCCAATGTTCCTTTCCAGGATTTTCAAGAAACCTGCTGACAACACCAACTGCGTGAGCAATATCAGGTCTAGTACATACCATTGCATACATCACGCTTCCGACTGCTGAAGAATAAGGAACTCTAGCCATGTTCCCTTTCTCCTCCTCTGTTGTAGGACACATCCTTTTGCTCAGTTTTAGATGACTAGCAAGAGGTGTGCTGACTGGCTTAGCATTTTTCATGTTGAAGCGTTCTAGTACACGTTCAATGTACTTCTCCTGAGATAGCCACAACTTTCTACTTGTTCTCTCTCGAACTATCCTCATCTCTAGAATTTGGTGTGCTGGGCCCAAGTCCTTCATATCAAATGACTTGGACAGATCTCCCTTCAACTTTGCTATCAACCCCTTGTCTTTTCCTACAATTAACATGTCATCCACATACAACAACAATATAATAAAATTATTTTCAGAAAATCTTTTGAAGTATACACATGGATCAGAATAGGTCTTTATGCATGTTTGACATTTCATGAATGAGTCAAACTTCATATACCACTGCCTTGGTGCCTGCTTTAATCCATAAATGCTCTTATTCAATTTGCACACCATGTGTTTCTTTCCAGCTATTTCAAATCCTTTTGGCTGCTCCATATAAATCTCTTCTTTCAAATCTCTATGAAGAAATGCAGTTTTCACATCCAACTGCTCCACTTCAAGATCTAGGCTAGCTGCTAAGCTCAAAATTATTCGAATAGAAGTCATTTTGACAACAGGTGAGAAAATTTTGTCAAAATCAATATCTTTCTTCTGTTCGAAGCCTTTAACCACCAATCGAGCTTTGTATCTGACCAGCTTGCCATTTCCATCTTTCTTGAGTTTAAAGACCCATTTGCATTTGAGTGGTATTTTCCCCTTTGGAAGTTCAACCAGCTTGTACGTGCCATTTTTCTGTAGAGATTCCATCTCTTCTTGCATGGCTTTCATCCACTGGTTCTTTTCTGGATGGGACAGCACCTCCTTAAGACTTTCTGGCTCCCCCGCATCACTGATGAGGACATACTCTGTGGAAGGGTACCTGCATGACTCTACCCTTGGCCTCTCCGATCTCCTCAGAGGTTGAGGTTGCTCTTCTTCCTGAATGGGGTGCTCCACTTCCTCGATACCTTCATCAAGTTGCTCCCCTTGCTCAATAACCTCACCAGGTTGCTCCCCCTGCTCGGCAACCTCATAGGTCGTACTTTCTGCACTTGTGGGATTGTTAGAAATAGAAGGAATAGTAACAAGGTTAGGAATTATACCATTCTTCGCCTTTTCTAACATATCAGCAGCAGTTCCAACTTCACTTTCTCGGAAGACTACATCTCTGCTTCTGATGACCTTCTTCTTTACAGGATCCCACAATCTGTACCCGAACTCTTCATCTCCGTATCCAATAAATATGCAGGGAACAGATTTATCATCCAGCTTTGTTCTCTGCTCTTTCGGTACATGTGCAAAAGCTCTGCAACCGAACACCTTTAGATGCGAGTAGGACACCTCCTTATTGGTCCAAACTCTTTCTGGGATGTCAAACGCCAGTGAAACTAATGGACTCCTATTGATCAGGTAACATGTTGTTTGAACTGCTTCACCCCAAAATGACTTAGGTAGTTTATCCATTCTGAGCATGCTTCTCACCTTCTCCACGATAGTGCGGTTCATCCTCTCTGCTACACCATTGTGCTGTGGGGTTCCAGGAACTGTCTTTTCGTGTCTGATCCCATGACTTGAACAGTACTCTTCAAATTCCCTTGAAGTGTACTCACCTCCATTGTCACTTCGGAGACGTTTTAGCTTTTGACCTGTCTCCCTTTCTACTAGAGCATGAAACTTCTGGAAAACTTGAAACACCTGATCTTTGGTTTTCAAAATATAAACCCACAATTTTTGTGAAGCATCATCAATAAAAGTAACAAAATATTTGTTACCGCCCATTGATTCAATTTCCATGGGGCCACAAACATCATAATATAATAAATCAAGTATATTCAACTTTCTTTCAGACGATGTCTCAAATGACACCCTTGCTGTTTACCAAATAAACAATAGTCACAAGGTTTTATCGTTGTACCTTTGGCATAAGAAATGAGTGATTTATTGGCAAGAATCTGCAATCCCTTCTCGCTCATATGGCCCATTCTTTTATGCTACAAATCTGCAGAAATCTCATCTTGTGCCGTATTCAATTCACCTTGCATATTTCTGCATTTGTCCTGTACAACGTGCCACGAGAAACTCCCCTTGCAATCACCAATGATCCCTTGGTGAGTCTCCACTTTTGATTTGAAAAATAGTTCTCGTATCCATCTCGGTCCAAAGCAATTCCCGAGATTAAGTTCATCCGCAAATCAGGTACATGCCGCACATCCTTTAGAACCAATGTGCATCCGACATTTGTCTTGATACAAATGTCACCAATCCCCGCAATATTTGAGTAACTCGTATTACCCATTCTCACGGTGCCGAAATCACCTGCTACATATCTATATGGTAAGATGCCGCTGTGTCAACCACCCATTCCGACTCTGGACCTGACAGGTGCATGCATTCCTCTTCATCATTTATAAAGAGGACAACATTGTCGTTGTTTTGCACCATGGCAGCTGTGTTGTCGTCATTCTTCTGGCCACTAGTTTCACCTTTGCCCTTCCTTAGATTTCGGCAATCTCTTTTGAAGTGACCTGGTTGATCACAGTTGTAGCAATTTCTGGCTTTTGATTTGGATCGATTCTTTGACTTTCCACGAGCTCCGGATCTACCATAGTTGCTTGAACTCCTTTGATAACTCCTGCCTCTACCTTCTGTGATAAGAGCCTGTCCTTGATTTTCATGCTTCTTTCTCATCTTCTCATTGAGTAAAAGAGCCGATGTGACATCTTTCAACTCAATAGTAGTCTTACCGTGCAGGATGGTTGTTGCCAAATTATCGTACGAAATGGCAACGAATTCAATAGCAATATGGCTTTATCTTCCTCCTCGATTTTTACTCCGAGGTTGGCAAGCTGTGTGATTAGTCCGTTAAACATATTTAAATGCGACAAAAAATTCATACCTTCACCCATGTGTAGGGCATATAACTGCTTCTTCAGGTACAATTTATTTGTCAGCGTTTTGGACATGTATAGGTTTTCCAACCTTGTCCAAATTCCATGTGCAGTGTCTTCATCAATGATGTTATTTACCACATCATCCGGTAAGTGCAACCTGATTGCACTAGCAGCTCTTTCATCCAAATCAGCCCAATCCTCAGCTATCATAGTATCAGGTTTTTTGGAATCAGCAACTGGTACCTTGTGTAATCCTTGTTGGATGAGCAGATCCCTCATCCTTCTTTGCCATGTTGAAAAATCGTTATCACCGTTGAATTTAGCTACCTCGTACTTTACTACGGACATTTTTATTTTTCACCGAGAATAGTACTACCAACAATGAATAGTATTTTAGTGAACGAGCAGAACATGTCCTCTGATACCAGTTGTTGGGAATAAATCCCCCACCAAAATAATATTCACAGTAATAAAAGCAGAATAATAATGTAGCACCGAGATACGGTAATTAACAAGAATAAAAGAGTAACAATGACACCAAGATTTTTACGTGGAAAACCCTTCTGAATAAGGAAAAAATAACGGCCCTGAGAGGAGCAACTTATATCACTATAGTAAGGAATTTTACACTTTGTAGGTCCGAGTAAAATACTCCAAAGACCACTACAACACTCAAAAAGAAATAACTCTCTTTTGATATTCCACCTCACTACAATATCGCTCACTCTCTATTTTTCTCACAGACTATTTTCTTATACCCTGTCTGTGAAACCTTACTCTTTTTCTCTCTTTCTGTTGGTGTAAAAAATGAGAGCCGAAGCTCTCATTTTATAGGCAGAATACATCCTGCCTTTGTTGACATTTTTATATCGCAGCATATCAAAGTTGACATACTGCAGCACACCTAAAAAATGTAAAACAAATGTGGGCTGCTGCCTACGTTGAATGAAGAAGCAAGGAAGAATTTTCTTCCTTAATAAGTGGGCTGGACCCCACAAAATATAATGAATTATATATTTTTTACGATCTACCATGTAAATAATTTTTGCGACGGGCTAAAAGTGATCGTTGTCCACTTAAAAATGATTTTTTGTTACTTGTAGGTTACAAAATATGCCCCCCAAAAAATCTAACAAGGAAATAGCTTTATGAGTAACAATTGATTGATAATCATTGTTCACAGGACCACAAAGTGTTGCAATCATTCATAAGTATGTTTAAAGTTGATTTAATCCCACTAATCCTAATTAGGTATCAAGTCAAATCCCATTTGTTAAATTGTCAAATTAGCCCCAAATTTTATGAGATATGTCTCCATTTCGTTCTATTTTTCTTATTTGAATCTCAAATCTATGATATTTTCTTGAAGAGGTCCTCGCTCTAATATAGGTCAATTTCCTACAATTTAATTTTCAAGAATACTCAACTTGCACCTGCCTTGTAGATGTCAATTTGGAAACTTTTTGTAGTTTGGGAAATTTGACGAAAGACCTCAAATTATGTTTTGACTTTCAAGGGTATATATATAGCATTCGAGCAACAGTAAAGTTGTCACCGTATGACCTTTTTATTTACGGGTTTGAGTTATGGAAGCAGTCACTAATACTTGCATTAGGTTAGGCTACACTGTTTACATCACACCTCTTGAATGAGAGCCTTCTCCCGACCTTGTATGAATACGAAATACCTTGTGCATCAGGCTGATCTTTAATAGCATTTATTCTAACTTTAATGTAGTTGTATACTTATTGACTTTGTGTAAACACTCTATACAAATAAATTTACCTTCAAATAATTTTGTACTTAAGTTTTCATGGTGTACAAATTTGACCCACTCCTATAGAGACTGGATTGCCAGAATTAATTTTTCATTTACCCCATAAAATCAAACGGCAAAATTTCGTGCTACATAATTACCAGGAATTTCCACCATATAAAAAAATATAAAGATTTATATTCTACACCTACTCTTAACATGTTAATCAAATGTTCTTTATATATCGTTTATTAATAGATGCTTGTTGTACTGCTATATGTTTCGTGTTGATTTCCCACTGCCTCCTTTTTTTAGAGACTGCGCTACTTGGATAAGGAATATAATAAAGAGTGGGTCTGGAAAAATAAGTAATGTCTGCCGGGCCATTATCCTTTTTTAGGTTTATTAGGCTTCTTATTAATTGAAATTTTCAGTTATCTTGGTAGAAATTTGATATTTTTTTTTCACCTCAGCAAATTATTTTTTTTTCCACAAGGACTTGTGATGTCTTTCTACGGAATTGAAGGTCTCTTTGTTAGCTCTTATTTGTGGTGCACAATTTCCCAGAATGTAGGTAGTGGTTATGATTGATTCGATAGAAAGGAAGGAATAGTCTGTATTTTTCGTTGGGGATTTCCGGGAAAAAATAGCAAGGAAAGACAAGCAAAAACTTTGTTGGCTCAAGAAGCAACTGAGGAGAGAGAAAGAGTAGTAAAAGAAATACAAGTAGCAGTCTCAGGTCAAAGGAATCAAGGAAGAATTTTAATATTGCGGTTACTCTTTCAGACTCTCATCCTGAGACCTAAGTATGTCATTCTCTTCGTCAAGAAAGATCGAGCAGCATAGAAGCCTTGACTTCAAGCTTAGGTCTTTTTTTAAAAAAAGGAACTAAGGCAACTTTTAGGTGCAGGGAAAGAAAAAGGCTAGCGAACCTCTTTCCAGGCAGTACAATACAAAGGGCGAAGCTCGAGTAGGTTACTTTGAGAGACTCGCGTTGTCGTTGTTGTTCTGCTTCGGATTTGCATAAATGATCGATTAATTAATTTTTGAACAAAATTTGTTTGTCAATAGTAAATATTAACGTAATATTATTAAATATCCGTGTTTGTAACGGAAGATTAATAATCCAAATTATTTGTTTCATTGACTATGCCCGTCCATTTTTTGTAACGGAAAACGTTTTCTCTGCCCGTTTTAATTTGCGTAAATGGCCATTTACGTTATGGATCTTTTAGTAACTGGCTTCTTTTCGTTTGAACTCAATAGGTTGGGGCTAAGGGTGTACAAAGAAAACCGATAAACCGTACCAATCCAATAATTAGAGTAAACCGGAAAAAAAATTCGACTATGGGTTAGTTTAATTTGGTTTGGTGTTGGAAAAAGAAAACCCGACCATAATTGGTTTTGTTTGGTTTTAACTAAAGAAAGTCAAACCGAAACCAAACCAACCCGACATTACATATACAGAAATTTTTGATATATCTAATATATAATATACTTATTGTGATATAATTTATAAATATTTCTTAAAAGATTTCATAATTTATTTTTTGAGTAATTATTTCACGGTTAGACTTATAACTTTTGAACGTTCCAATAAGTTTTATAGCCATTAACATTAGTAAATTAAATAAATTTTTACATTCCTATACCATATATGAAACCTTATTACCCTCAATATTTAAGGTTTGTGTTAATTACATTTCAGTATACCAAATTACCATTTATATATCATAATTCAAATTAGAGAAATAATTAAGAAAAAATTACAGCCTAAGTCATTTGACCTAATAGCCCAATCGAAAATGACCCACATTTGAAACTCTTACCATATATAGCACATGTTGTACATAACTTGAAAGAAACTTTTCAGCCTTTAGCCCACTATTAAAGACATACTTTTAGGGTTTTTATTATTTTCTTCTTTCTTCATTTCCCTTCTCTCTCGCCGCCTCTCACTTCTCTCTCACCGCCTCTCATTTCTCTCTCACCTCCTCTCACTTATTTCTATCTAATCCACATGGATCCCTCATCCTCTCTTAATCTACCCCCCCCCCCCCCCCCCCCCCGCGCTATTCTCCCTCCTTTACCCTCTCCCCCCCCCCCCCCCACACAGTTCTGCCATTAATGGCTCGAAGAAAAACTCTGCCGTCCAAATGGCAAGCAGAAGAATAAAGAAGATTTTTGAAAGAAACATGAAAATACACACAGATCTGAAAATAAATGGCTCTCAAACTTAATTTGCACCAACAAACAACCACTAATTTGGGAGGATTTTGAAATTTGAAATTCTGGTAATTTTGGAAGATTTTGAAGTTTTGGAAAATCATAACTATATAGTAGGTTGTATCTTCACTGTATAAAAGTATATAATTGTGTATATGGATATACATACACCTCTTATATACCATTATACATGTTTATACAACTTATATAGTATTGTATAATTGTGTATAAATGTGTATATATGTGCATAATATTGCATAAATATGTATTTTTTCAATTTATAAGGATGTATATACATTTTTAGCGTGTAAGAGGTCTCTACAGAAATTTGACACCTCCTTCTCTTCTTCTTTTTCGTGTATATGTTATATGAAACATATTTGTACACGTTGGAGGAGTTGTACAATTCAGTTATCAATTTTTTATTTTTCTTTTATCATGTTAGATTGCTTTAGCAATTGCACATAAAGGTGTTTGAATTTCTTACCTTCAGATAATAGGTATTATTCATGATAGTATTTTTGAGTTGTGTTGTGGCTTATTTGTATTTTTTTTATCAAATGCTTAATAAAAAAAAATCAAGAGAATGAAAATAACTGGTTGTATAAGGAGGGAGCAATAACAATAGTTGATTGTACAAAATAAGCTGTTTTTCGAGAATTAGCCCATTATTTTTGGGCTACAGATTTGCAAAGTGATATGAAGACTATTATGTTGCAAATTAGGTGTGTGAGTTGTATTTATATGAAATTATCTCTATAATTAAGGGTGCATTTATATTAGGTGCTATTATAGGATCTTTTATCTTCCCATCCCCAAATACATATGGAGAAGATGTGGCAAGATCAATTAACGTCTGTACAAGTAAAATACATTGAATAGACACTTGTGATATTTATGTTTATGCAGTAATAACCATAACATATACACCAAAATTTGCAACATCTTGCTCAATTTAGGATGGAGTTTCAAGCCTACAAACTAGCTGAAAACTACATAAGATCCTATATTTATGTCGAAACTCAACATTTACTAGTGAAATAACATACGTATTTAAAAGTTAGCAAAATTTACCCGAGGGGAAAGTCAAGTACTTAGTCATAGGGACACTAATGATAATCTACAATTTATCCACAAGATAACTATAAATTGAATACGTTGAATTTTAATATCCCAATTTCTATATCAGTTGTAGCATAATTGGCATTTTCGACATAATTGTAGAAGTTTTAGTCTTCTCAATATACAATTTATCTACAATTCTACAATTTACCTATAATTTTCTACAATTTATTGAAATATGTTTTCTTCTTCTTCGAGTTTCAATCTGAAATTCAGTTAAAATCATGTCTAATCTTTACCAAAACCCCTCAAAATAGAGATATAAACTCCAAACTATATTTCCGATTATTTTCAACAACACCCAATCTAAATAAATATAATTTTTAAAAATCCAAATTTGAACTCAAAGCTTTCAAACTTTTGAATGGCTATCAATGGTGAAAAATATATGGAAGAACTGATAAAGAACAGAAATCTTCTTTCCGTTTCAAAATTACACAGCTTCGAGATCTCTATTCCGTTTCAAATTTTGAATTTAATGTAGAATAAATCAATCCCAGATTCTCTTCCTGAAGTTTTCGTGCGCTAAGATTCAACCATAATTAACGAATTGTATATAAATTGTAGGAAAACTGTGGACTGGACAGGTAGTATACATACTATGCACATATTTAGTAATAAGGTTTCATATATGGTATAGTTAGGAATCTAAATTAAATAGTGGTAACAAAAGCCCAAACCAAAATCAAATCAATATTAATGCTAACAAAAATTCAATATTACGAACGAAATGTATTGAATATCTATTTTTTGTTTTTTTTCTTTAGCGTTAAGTCATGTATTTAATACTCCGTTATTAATCTACTTATTTTAGCAAGACTTGGTACTCTTAGATTATGTCTATTTTTATCATAGCTTTTTAATTAGCAATATTTATATTACATAATTTTATTATTGAATATTTGAGGATAATGTCATGACATATCTCATATTTTGTATTATTTTTTTGGAAAATACTTTATATAATTGTATCTTACTAGGACTTAAGAAATATTTTGAGCATAATTTATATCTTTTGTTCTACGAAGATTTTACCCGAAAACCCGAGAAGACCCGAGAAAAACTGAGAGTGAAAAATCCGAGTTTTATTGGTTTGGTTTGGTCTTTAGATTTAATAATCCGACACAATTGGTTTGGTTTGGTAATTGTAAAATCTGAACCAACACGGCCTATGTACACTCCTAGTTGGGGCTATAAATAATTTGTCCATTCTCTCGGATTTTCCATACGAATTTCTGACTTATCCTCCTTTTTTTCTGCATTGTTTTAACTACTAAGAAAGCAACAATAAGTATGATTTGATACTGAGCTTTGTGTTTGCTGAAATACTGGTGTTTGAAGTACTGCTATACCAATGTGTAATTCATTCTATCGTGGGGGGAAATAATCCACAACCTTGGGTATTAGGAGGAGATTAAGTTCCTTAAAGAAACACTATAAATTCAATGGGCTGGGATTAAATTCTATTTCTATTTTTCATTTCTGTTTATACGGTATTTTATATTCTCCAGAATTGTTTTATAAATACAGGAAACTAGCAATGTTTCCTCCACCACTTTGAGTGAATAGATTTGTTTTCTGCGTTTTAACATTTTCTTGGAATACCACCAAAGGTTGTGGTGCAGTAGAAGAGACTGCTCTTCCCTTAACCAGTGGTCTCAGGTTCGAGCTCTGGGTATGAAAACATTCTTGATAGGGAGCGCTTCCTCTCCGAAAGAGACCCTACGCAACGCGAATTCGAATATAGTTGGACTTCAATACAAGTTCCGGACACCGGATAAAAAAAAAACTTTTCCTTGAAATGGCTTATTCAATTTTAATGTCAAATAAGAAAAAGTTGGTAGATATCACTTATCCTACATTAAAATGGTCCCAAACATGAACTACAACTCATTACTTTGTTCATAATCTCATAATATGCTTTTCTTATAGTAACCTTATTTAGGTCATTAGAGTAACTATTACATATCCGTTTAGTCATAAGTTTTGTAAAAATAAATTTGAGATAATTATTCTTCTTTTTTCTGCATTGTTTTAACTACTAAGAAAGCAACAATGAGTATAATTTGCTATATATCTTTGTGTTTGCTGAAACACTGGTGTTTGAAGTACTGCTATACCAGTATGTAATTCATTCTATCGTGGGAGGAAATAATCCACAACCTTGGGTATTAGGAGGGCATTAAGTTCCTTAAGAAAACACTACAAATTCAATGGGCTCGGATTAAATTCTATTTCTATTTTTCATTTCTGTTTATACGTTATTTTATATTCTCCAGAATTATTTTATAAATACAGGAATCTAACAATGTTTCCTCCACCACTTTGAGTGAATATATTTGTTTTCTGCTTTTTAACATTTTCTTGAAATACTACTAAAGGATGTGGTGCAGTGGAAGAGACTGCTCTTCTCTTAATCAGAGGTCTCGGATTCGAGCTCTGGGTATGAAAAAATTCTTGATAGGAAGCGCTTCCTCTCCGACAGGAGCCCTACGCAACACAAATTCGAATATAGTCAGACTCCAATATAAGTACCAGACACCGAATGAAAAATCAAATTTTCTTTTCCTTGAAATGGCTTATTCAATTTCAATGCCAAATAAGAGAAAGTTGGTAGATATCACTTATCCTACATTAAAATGGTCCCAAACATGAACTACAACTCATTACTTTGTTCATAATCTCATAATATGCTTTTCTTAAAGTAACCTTATTTGGGTCATCAGAGTAACTATTACATATCCGTTTGATCATAAGTTTTGCATAAATAAATTTGAGATTTATTTTTAAAATTTATGTTTGGCTATAACTTTTGTTCATAGTTTAGCCGAATCCCAAATGAAAATTTTCAAATTCCAAAATCAACTATTAAACTGATTTTGGGCTAAAATTCCAAAACTTGGAAATTACATACATGTTTTTTTTTAAAATAAAGTTGAAAAATATGTTTTGAAAACGTATGTTCAAACACAATTTTATCTTCAAACTAAACTTCAAATTAAATTTTTCAAAATAAATTTGGGATCTATCGCCAAACGCTAGCTCTATATCGAGAATAGAGTAGAGTTTTATAAGTACGTAATTTTCTTGGGGTCATTAAGTATATTATATGATTAAGAAAAGTACATACGGAAAGACTCTGAATAATTTTATTAAACACAAAATACTGTTCTGACGAAAAATTTTCTGGATGTGACAGAGCAGCATGAGATTTGGAAGTCAATGTTCACTTTTGGATCATGGTCATCAATAGATAATTAAGTTCACATTAATAAAACAAGTGTAGTGCAAGAGAGTTGATTTTATTGGAATACGATTTATATCGGTATAAATTATATTGGGATAAGTTGTATTATGATTAGTGATATTGGGAGAAATTTAAAAATTGCCAGATTTACCACTGGTCGTTGAAAAATAATTAAGTTTCAAAAGTCATTGAAATTTAGCCACTTTAAATCTGAGCGAAAAACACTGTTCAAATTCGAAAAAATACGCCCGCAAATTTTACGGCAGTTCCAGCATAAGTATGCTTAAACTCCCGTAAATTTTACGGGAGTTTCAACAAGTATAATTATCCAGTATAATATACTGGAGTTTAGAGCACTGATGCTCCAGTCTCCCGTAAATTTTACAGGAGTTAGCAAAGTATACCGGTCTAGTATAAAATGCTGGAGTTCGTACACAAATGCACTAGAACTCCCGTATATTTTACTGGACCGGTCCTTATTGCAGCAAAATAGTGGCTATTTTTCATTGAGTTGGTAAACAGTGGCTATTTTCATTGACCAGTGTAAAAACTAGATATACCATGATATTTTAACGTGATGCTATGATTGTTGTTTATTCATTATTTGATATGTTGTATTAAGAATGACAACTGCATCATTTCTAAGAAGAAGATATAAATTATATTCGTGTTAATTACCTCACATTCTATAAGGTATAAGTTATCATGGTGTTAAAATTAACATCGGGATAACTTATATCTAGTTTGTTAACCAAACAGATATTATGGTGGTATTAAATTTTTATACCACCCTTATACCTTCTAATACCTCATACCAAACGGCGTTTAGAAGAATTGTAAAAGCCAAAAAAAATTAAAAAAGAAACAAGTAAAAATGATATTTGAAAATTAGAGTTGTATTTAGACATGGATATAATTTTAAGTTTTTTTTTTTTTGAATTTTTATGAGTGCTTTGGGTAAAATTTTTGAAAAATAGCTTTTCAAAATTTTTTAATAAATTCAACAATTTATCTTTAAGTAAAAGTTGAAAATTTTATAGCCAAATACTGATTTCGAAAAAGTGACAAAATTTCATAGCCAAACGGGCTCTACTATTTTCTAAAGACGCTTTTTTCTTTTTCACTTACTATACTCGTTTTAAAACTATTTTCTAAAGACTCTTTTTTAAAACTATTTTGCGATTTGTGTCGTAACATTAAAGGCGAAATGTTATTTTTTTCTTTAATACTTTGAGAGGTCAAACCCTAAATCTGATCAAGGAATCTTATCCATTTCACCACGATTTTTAGAGGTTGTTTGTTTTGAAGACTAATTATGATAGGATTAATTGTCCTGATTTCTTATTGATTGGAGTATTTGGTATGTTGTATTAATTCAAAAATTATTAATTTTATGGTTATATCCTGATTTTGCTAATACTATTTTTAATGATGAGATAACTAATCCCATAATTAGTTTGCAAACAAAAAAATAGGAAAATACTAATTTTTTATCCCGGGATTATTTTCTTTAGTCCACTGTATATATTTTTTTTCACATGGACGGTAATCATCATATTTGAAAAGGCAACTCGAAATGATTTGACATCATAATCCATCCATGATATTCGGCTCGAGCATGCTAGAAAAACTTGGGTCGATATCTTGTTTATGTCTTTTCTATTTATTAGCAAAATTGATATTTTTTCTTCCACAATAAAAAATACTATAAAATCGAAACCAATCTTATCTAAATCAACTGATTTTTTTTTCCAATCTGAGTTATCATCTAATTACAACTCTATTATATCCATTATTTAACATATAAATCACACCTTCCCAAATCCTTTACCTTTTTTTCTTTTTCTTTTTGCCTTCCCCTTATTCATTAGTCATTCTTCCAAAAAATGAGAGTAGGTGAACTAGATCAGAGAATCACTAAAAAGAAAAATCGACTCTCATTGTTCCCTCTCTTTACATCATTCTATTCACTTTCCTTTTTCCTTTTCTTTCTTTATTCACCCTTTGCCTCTTACTTTTCTTACTTTGTCTTTGTCCTTTCTACATTTCTCCACCCCAACGCCGCTTGAGGGAGGGGCGAAAACTATAATATTAATAGTCACTTCGATTTATAATAAGTATTTAATTTATTTTTTTAGAAAAAATTTCATGTTTTATTTCAACTATTTGGCAAATTTACATTATCTGTTTTTTTGGACTCTAGAACAGATCTCAACAGTACAATCAATTTGGAACTCTATAACTGTTGTTGTTAAGCTAATATCCTATCACAGAGAGAAAGTTGCTACAATTGTGGATACTCGCACGAAGGATAGCTATTAATGTTCTGTAAAATGGGTGACCATTTAGATAGCTTTACGCCAGTAAAGTGCACCTGAAGTATAATCTCCTTTTCTCGATCTTTGGCGTCTCTGCTTGATTATTGAAACCTTATGTTGTTCATTTCCATCCAGATGTTGTTAACTACTGCTGCAAACACCACACCTAGGATGGTTTTGTTTCTGCTGTTAACATTAGCAGTTAACCATTGCACTTCTGTTTCCCATGTACCTGTCATTCTTTGATACTTCAACCATTGTAACATACCTTGCCACAATATTTTGGAATATAAACAGTCAAAGTATAAATGGTATTGTGTTACTTCAATGTCTCTTCCACATAAAATGCAGGATTGATTAATGTGAATTCCCTATTTAGCTAATTTGTCAACTGTTGCCAAGCGTCTATGCAACGCCATCCATAAGATGTATTTCTGTTTCGGAAGCATGCCAGTCACCATCAATAATTTTTTCCATTGAACCTTGGGATATTGTTGAGTGGTTTGAATGTATGCCTTCCTGATGCTAAATTGCCCATTTTTTGTACATGTTTGCATTCCTGTTCCATCAGTTGCCCACCATTCTCTTGCGCCAAACAATTTCCTAACGAGCCAGCTAGCTTGTTTAGGAATGTCCATAGTGTTAATGTCTTTTTTCTTTATGTAGTGACAATGGATCCATTTGATCCAGAGTTTGTCCTTCTTAGACATTAAGGCCCAGAGAAGTTTTGATATTGCCTCTTTATTCCATCTTTCATAGGAGATAATGTTCAAACCTCCTGTTGCCATTGGTTTACACAGTGTTTCCCAGGCGATTGTATTCCTATGGCTAGTTTCATGATTACCAGTCCATAGGTAATTCCTGCAAATTTCATTTACCAGTTTTATAATTTTTTTTTGGAATGAGGAATACCTGGCCCAATAAGTTTGCGTTTCAAACAGGACGCTTTTGATAAGTTGGAGTCTGCCAGCATAAGATAGGAGTTTGGATGTCCAGCTTCTAATTCTATCCACTATCTTCTCTACTAGGGGCATACATTGTGGTATTGTGATCTTTCTTGTGGATAAGGGTACTCCTAGGTATTTGAAAGGAAGGGTGCCCTCTGTTAGGTGGAGGTCAAAGCATATTTTCCCCCTGAAATCAGTTGATACACCTGCTATATATAAGGAGCTTTTATCCATATTGGCTTGGAGGCCCGATACTAGTGAAAACTGTTCAAATTCAGTCTCAGTAACTTCATGAAAGTTTTATCAGCCCTACAACACATCAAAAGGTCGTCTGCAAAGCATATGTGTGTGATTTGTAATTTGGAGCATTTGGGGTGGAAATTAAAATCTGGGTTTCTGTGTGGCTTTGTTAAAGATCTAGTTATCCTGAAATCAATTTATTTTTTTATTAATTCATAATAAATATTTAGTTAGATAATTAAGAAAATATTTAATTTTTTTTATTCTCTTACTCTTATGTGCATATCTTTAAAAGATTTTTTCACTATTCATTATAACTATGTGTTTAATATTTAATAAGGATAATTTAGTCATATTAAGTATTTTTGTATATTCTTAATAGACGTGCTAAAAAGAAACCGGAGAGAGTAATGATTTTAGAGAAATTCAATAATTTTTATTTAAAATTGAAATCTAAAACGAGTTATAAGTTCGATAAGTTTAGAATTTATAAATTTCACATTTTATAAAGCTAAAGTGGGGCCCACTGCCAGCCCATCCGTTAAGACCACAACTGTTACACAAAACTTGAACCAAACCATACATTATAAACATATATAAATACAGACACAGTATAATTAGTCAACACCAACTCAAACCAACATGTTCCTAAGTTCCTTCAAAATACTATACAGAGAGTACATTCCACGCGTTACATTATTGGCTACTCACACCCTTTAGGACCTGTTCTTTTTGGAGATTGTCAGCCTTATTTTTTTTTGTCGGTGGCTACATTGCCCATCTTCAAATACCACATACTATACCATATATATCCAAATAAAGAATATTATTATGTCAAATCTCTTTATAACAACATTCCTATATAGAAATCAGAGGCAGCATGAGGTTTAAACATATGAAAGATGGAATAAAGCAGTTCTATCAAAACTTCTTTGGGCCTTGATGTCTAAGAAAGACAAACTCTGGATCAAATGGATCCATTGTCACTACATAAAGAAAAAAGACATTAATACTATGGAAATACCTAAACAAGCTAGCTGGCTCGTTAGGAAAAAGTTTGGAGCAAGAGAATGATGGGCAACTGATGTAACAGGAATGCAAACATGTACCAAAAAAGGGCAATTTAGCATCAGGAAGGCATATATTCATACCACTCCAAAATATCCCAAGGTTTGGCAAAAAAAATTATTGACGGTGACTGGCATGCTCCCGGAACAGAAATACATCTTATGGATGGCACTACATAGACGTTTGGCAACAGTTGACAGATTAGCTAAACAGGGAAATTCAAATTAATCAATCCTGCATTTTATATGGAAGAGATATTGAAGAAACACACGACCATTTATACTTTGATTGCTTATAATTCCAAGCACTGTGGCAAGGTATGTTACAATGGTTGAAATATCAAAGAACGACATGCACATGGGAAACAGAAGTGCAATGGTTAACTGCTAATGTTAACAGCAGAAACCCCAGAAAAACCATCCTAGGTGTGGTGTTTGCAGCAGTAGTTTACAACATCTGGATGGAAAGGAACAAAAGAAGGTTTCAACAATCGAGCAAAGACGCCAAAGATCGAGCAAAGGAGATTACACTTTAAGTGCACTTTACTGGAATGAAGCTACCTAAATAGTTACCCATTCTGCAGAATATTAATAGTTATCCTTCGTGCGATAACAACACTCATTCCGTGATAGGATATTAGCTTAACAACAACAGTTGTAGAGTTTCTAATTGATTGTACATTTAAGATCTGTTCTAGAGTCCAAAAGAACAGATGATGTAAATTTGCCAAATAGTTGAAATAAAACAAAATTTCCTTTAAAAAAAAATACTTACTATAAGAGTTAAGTTTTTAAGAATTAATTTATATATTATGTTATAATATATTATACAACAACACTTTATTATAATATTTAAAAATATTCGGAACAAACGAAATTGTTATAGAAAAATTTAATTGTACTCCACATGATTCAAACTTTTCGCTAGGAGAAACCAATTAAACTATTTTAAAGAAATACCCTACAAGAACAAACAAGACTAGAGAATTTTAAATTTCTCATAAAAGTCAATAAAGACTTGTTGCTCTCAAAGACTGCCCATTATTTTTTTTTAATTTTTTTGGCTCATCAATTCTTTTCCCTTTTCCCATTAAAAAGGGAAATAAAAACAGCCTATAAACTTAACGCAGCAGAACGTCAGTGTAAAAGGCCACCAATTTCCTTTTCTCCCCGTTGATTACGCTTCATTCCGTTGCTGCTGCTGTTGTGACTGCTAACCCCATTAAAAACCTCATTTTCCCCTCTTGTCCACCTTCCGCAGTTGCCGCAGAAATAAAATTAGAGAGAAAAGGAAGTGACTTTGAACAGAGAGTTTCTTTTTCTTGATCATATAAATATAATTCAGAATTTGTATTATTACTTCAGAACTAAACTTGACCCACGTCAAGATTTAGTATAATTTCATCTGGGTTGGTCTTTGTTTGCAGTGAAAGCTGCTCTCATGGTGTTGCTGGGTAACTGACACGTGTCCACCATGGGTTGTGTGGCGTCCAAGCAAACAGTGTCGGTAACACCTGCATTTGATCATTCAGGGGTTCTCAGAGACAGTGAAGATGTCGGTTCGGGTCGTGACCGGGTCGGGAGCGGTGCTTTTGGACTGGACTTTGATTTGAAGAAGGTGAAGAAGAGGGCTGACTCAGGACTGAGTGGAGGTAGCGAGTTGGGTGAGTTAGGTAGGGCGAGTTCAAATGGTTATGGGAGTGAGTCAGTGAGCTTTAGGCTTGGGAATTTGCAGAAATATGTGGAAGGAGAACAAGTGGCAGCTGGTTGGCCTGCATGGCTCAGTGCTGTTGCAGGGGAAGCTATTCAAGGATGGGTTCCTCTCAGAGCTGAGTCTTTTGAGAAATTGGAAAAGGTTTGTTTTTTACTACTGAAGTTTGTCCTTATTAATTACTCCTGTTGTCTTTACTCAATTTTGTCGTGATATTACTGTGGCTTTAGGGATGTCTGATTAGTATTTTTGTCATTTGATTGTGATATATCAGGTAACGAATAGCTTCTACTGTGTAATTCTGAGAACATCACATGTTAGTTTCCTTTTTTTTGGCAATATTAGATTTAGGAAGTGAGTAATTTTCATGAAAAATAACTCTGTTTAATCTATATATTCCTACTGATTTTAGTTAATTTATTGAATTACATTTATCTCCATTGTTACTACTCAATGCATCTTCTATCTTCTCTTTTCATGTTTCTGAGAATAGAGCTCTATGGGGCATCGGAAACTAGAATTAGGTATACCTCATTGAGGTCCTTTTGCTTGTTAATTGGGTGGTAATAGTGTTTACTGCTAGCCTTTTAATGGTTCTTTCAATTCAATTTAAAGCCAGAAAATTATAATGGTTGAGTTGGTAACTTGCTTTTTCCCTTGCAAATCACTTGAGCTAGAGGAATGTTTGGATTACAGCGGCGTTTGGCTTATTTGATATAATCATACAAGTTTCCACAACAGGCAACTAGGTCTCTTAAGTCGTTCGTTCTCTTAAAAGAATCCACTAACACTGTTGCATTGCTGGTTCTTCTGTTTAAACCTATATACCTTCTATCTAGTTCTGCTAACTTTTGACCACAGCATCGTTTACCTGCATATATTTAACTTGGATCACTGTTCCATAGAGCTGATAAGTGAAAATTTTACCAATTCTTAAAAAATTGAGAAAGATTTTACTGATACGGTGATACCTATTTGGTGACGTTTTGGAATCAAGAGAAGGAGGCCTATGCTGAAATGTGAGACTTACTATAAATGTTATTCACCTAAAGAAATTTTAAATGATGGAAGAACCTTAAAACTCTTGGAGAAAACTAAAACTGCGTTTTTTATTTGCTGCTTATTAAATGACTAGTGTCAATATGCTTCTTCCTACTTGGTAAACTTTTTAACAATTTATAATATCGTTATGCAACGTGAGGTTTTCTTGCTGATGAAGGTTTTTCCTGTGACATTTCACTGCTCTAACAGATTGGTCAGGGTACATACAGCAGTGTATTCAGAGCACGTGATTTAGAAAGTGGAAGGACAGTTGCCCTGAAGAAGGTGCGATTTGATAACTTCGAGCCAGAAAGTGTACGATTTATGGCACGAGAAATTATGATTCTCCGCAGGCTTGACCATCCCAATATCATTAAATTAGAGGGTCTCATTACCTCCAGATTGTCTTGTAGCATGTATCTTGTGTTTGAGTACATGGACCATGATATTTCCGGACTCCTGTCTCGTCCAGAAGTTGAGTTCAGCGAATCACAGGTTTGCTAACGTTTCAATATTACCTTGCTGCTTTGTCAACTGAATCTTTTAAATGAGCAGTTTGCAATATATATATATATATATATATATATTGTTTTCAAATTTTTCCTTTCATTTTGTTTTCAAATTTTGGGGGGAGATCCAGGATAGTAAAAAGGGAAAGGATGGGGTTCATCTCCCTATATCTAAGTAAGAACTCCTTTTTCTTCTTCTTTTTTTTTTGCCTTTTTGGGGGGTTTTTAAAGATGAGCTGCGTCATTTTACAGGTTAAATGCTACATGAAGCAGTTGTTGTCTGGAATTGAGCATTGTCATTCTCGAGGTGTAATGCACCGGGACATCAAAGGTGCAAATCTTCTGGTAAATAATGACGGAATTTTGAAGGTTGCAGATTTTGGATTGGCGAACTTCTGTAACCCTGGACGGAAGCATCCATTAACCAGCCGAGTTGTCACTTTATGGTATCGTCCTCCAGAGCTTTTGTTGGGGTCCACGGAGTATGGAGCTTCTGTGGATCTTTGGAGTGTCGGATGTGTGTTTGGTGAACTTCTTACTGGTATACCTATTCTTCAGGGGAGAACTGAGGTACCTCCTTCAATGATTAGATCTCTTAGTACACTGAAGTAGTTAAAACCGCCAATCTTTTTAAACAAACTTACTATTGATATGAAAAAAATTCTTTGGTCAAATTACTTTTTTCTCACTATTCTATTGAATAGAAGATTAATGACATACTTGTCTGGAAACCGTATATAATTTAATGCTCATAACGCAATGCACCTATCTAGTTCAAACTTCACAGTTAGGTTTCTCACTGAATTGATTCATGACTAGCCAATTAAGCTGAATACTTCTTAGTATTTTGCTGCATGAGTAACAACAGAACAATCGATTTCGTGCTACAGGTTGAACAGCTGCATAAAATCTTTAAGCTCTGTGGATCTCCACCAGATGATTACTGGAAGAAATCTAAACTTCCTCACGCAACTCTATTTAAGCCACAGCATCCCTATGAGAGCTGTCTTTGGGACACCTTTAAAGATCTAACCAAAAGTGCAGTCTCACTCATAGAGACTCTTCTTTCCGTGGAGCCACACAAACGTGGAACTGCCTCTTCTGCCCTTGTATCTGAGGTATTGTTTACAATCCCATTTTTGTTTTTTTCATATAGTATTGATAGTTTCTGTTATCGTATCATATACTTTAGTTTCTTTAAGCCTGTAAGAGTTGTTAATGAACGATACAAAGAACAAGTTTGTCTGTATCTTATAAGTTGAACTTTTTAAAAAAATAATTCCATATTCCTTTATTAAACATGTGTACTGTTTTTGCAATGATTTTCTTATATCTTACAAATGCATAAATTTCAGATTCTCTAATTCTGTAACTTCCAAATTCTATCTTTAGTACTTCAAGACAAAGCCTCATGCTTGTGATCCTTCAAGCCTGCCAAAGTATCCACCGAGCAAAGAGATTGACGCCAAACATTGTGAAGAAGCAAAAAGGTAAGAACATGATAATAATTATGTTTGGAAGAGATTTTGTTTTAATAATCTTCTGGTTATATTTACATTTAACAGAAAATTGCAATGGTTGGACAAAAGGGATATACCGTGTCTAAAGTCCCTCTGTTTTCCATCCGTCATTTTGTAAGGGTGATTATACTAAAATCAGGTTAATAATGTTCTTAAAATCATGACAATTAAAGAGGAAGTATAAGCTTGTCTGACTAAAATGGCGAAACTGGTTTTGATAGAATGATTACTTCCACAGTATGATAATATTTAGGGTCACTATCTTGCTCCTTAGCGCTGGCACAAGCTCTTGCATTTGCTACATTTTCTAGCTTTTGCATAGATCTTCCTGAGTTACAATTTAATTATATGAG
Source organism: Nicotiana benthamiana (assembly GCA_034376525.1). Lineage (NCBI taxonomy): Eukaryota > Viridiplantae > Streptophyta > Magnoliopsida > Solanales > Solanaceae > Nicotiana > Nicotiana benthamiana. Next base: position 103,705,678 of record CM067335.1, on the reverse strand, counting down.
AATGTTCAGGAAGAAGCCTAGTGGAAGAGCCCGTGGACCCGAGACAACCAGAAAGTCAACTAGAAAACATAATTCAACCAATAAACTGGCACCTGAAGAGGTCCTCTCTCTCTCTCTCTCTCTCTCTCTCTCTCTCTATACCTATATACATCTTGGATTCTTCTTCCTTTTAAAAATTATAAGTTCATTTTTTCTTCACTTTGCATATTATAGGCAGAGAAAACTAAATGAAACTTTTCTCTGCAGAACTTACCAGTCCAAAATCAAGGTGTTAATAAAACTAACGGCAGTAGTCTGGGTGTTCAGAGAGAAGGAGATGTTATTATAGGTCTCGGGCGGCCTAAGCCATCAGTTGATTCAATAGGCGAGGCGTCCCACATCAAGAATGCATCTCAAGGCGATGTCCCCTTTTCAGGTCCTCTTCAAGTGTCTGGATCAAGTGGTTTTGCATGGGCGAAAAGACGCTTTGATGATTCGTCAATGAGATCGAGGAGTAAATCAAGTTCAAGAAGCCTAAAGTTTGAACCTTCAGGTGCACTTCATATTAAAAATAACATGGAGCTTAAAAGACAAGACAGTGAAGCTACAAATGGAAGTCGGACCAATTCCAAGGGCCGTGACACCTATGAATTCACCAAATATGCAATGCAACAACACTGGAGCCAATTAGAGCAAACAGACTCGTTTGATGCTTCTGATGGGTACCACTCACAAGAACTGTCACTGGCTCTCTATCTGAAAGAGGAAACAGCTTTCAAGAAGATCAGTGTGGTTAGTCAAAAACTTTTCTCAGGATTCAAATATAATAATTACACATTTTCTATTTGCACTGTTGACATCTGCTTAAGATAAAGGGATAAGATTATATCATGGAGCTTTCAATGAAAACATGATACTTAGTGAATTTACAGATTACCGTCTTTATGTGTTTGATTGATTTGTTCTCCTCTTCTGATAGTTTTTTAAATGAATATTGGTGTCTGTGCTTTAGAATAATTATGACGCCATGTTTGTGACTGTAACATTCAGAGGGTATAGCCAATTACAAACCTCTGGATTCTGGAGTCATGAAATGGAGTTGCATATTTTATCATTGGGCTTATATTGATCATTTTAGAATTCTACTTCTGTAACAGATTCAGGATCAAGGGGACAAAGTTGAATTTTCAGGACCCTTGCTATCTCAGTCACACAGAGTTGACGAACTCCTGGAGAGACATGAGCGCCAGATCCGCCAAGCTGTTCGACGATCATGGTTCCAAAGAGGTAAAATGTTTCACTATTTAGGAAAAACCTTGTAAATCACTACATGTATGATATCTTAGGCCTCTGAATTTGTATGTTTCGGTAGAGTGACCTGCAATTAACTTTCTTGCTACTGTCCTTAGATTTGGAAGTTAACAAGAGTAATAGCTTATTGAAATGACTCCTTTGAAACGTCCATTTAAACAATTGCCAACTCCTATATTTATACATTTCAATATATTGCTAATCAGTTGTTAATATATTGTTGGTGGCACAGATTTCGTGGATTGTTACTCCATTCATACAGTTGGAAATCAGCTTGCCTTAGCTTAGCTATATTCACCAACCACCTGACTGAGCTTATTTTTATTTTCCTTTTCAGTGAGGAAAAATGGAAACTGATTACGTGGTGCTCCCGTTTCCCACGGTATACAGAAAAGAAATCAAGTACAGGTATTTTGACAGTGAGGATTCATAACAAACAGCAAGATCATATACTCTGAAGTAGCCGAATCCAGGGAGCTGTTGATCTGATCTCGATCCCCAGCAGCGTGCAGGTGACTAACAAAGCTAAAAACCAACTCTATTCAAGAGCGGGAGGTGCTTCAACATAATAAGTAAGGGCTGTTCATTCTTGATTCTTTCAATTAATCAAGGCCTGGAAAATAATTTCCCCGAGTATCGTCTCTTCACTGTCATCCTTGGCCTCTTTTCTCGGCAATGTATAGTTCTTAGCCGTCAAAACTCACTCATGTTTACCCTTCATCAGAGTAGTGAGTGTATTTTGTACCTTTCTGATACATATACTTGTTCCAAGGCGCCCGAGTTAAGAGGTCCGGCATGTCATGTTTAGCGAATACCATTGTCATTGACCAATAAATTCCCCCCCCCCCCCCCCCCCTCCGGCAAAAAAATAAAATTGGTAGACAAGAGGGGTTGCTCTGATGGTAAGTAACCCCCACTTCCAACCGAGAGGTTGTGAGTTCGAGTCTCCCCAAGAACAATTCTTGGAGGGAAGGATGCCGGGGGTCTATTTGGAAACAGCCTCTCTACCCCAGGGCAGGGGTAAGGTCTGCGTACACACTACCCTTCCCAGACCCCACTAAGTGGGATTATACTGGGTTGTTGTTATTGTTGTTAGGTAGATATAGAATGTCATTATATTAGAGCTGGTAATATTAGGTAAGTAATGTTAATAGGACCACATTATGTTGGAAGGATAATGATGTGATGTGATATGAAATCATGGCAATGGGAGTTTGCTATCTTCAGTTTTGATAATTGGGTTCCACCACTGTGATATTTTTCTGAAAAGGGTCCAATCGGCTATTGTGTCAAGGACCTACCAACACTTGCTTGGTTTTCACTTTGGGCGACACTATTATGCATTCTGTAATTATGCTCACGCGGATGCCAAACTATGTCAAAAATAGAAAGTTAATAAAAGGCCAAATACATAGCCAATCATTAAATTTGGCTCAATTTTTTATTTTGGCACTTTAACTTAGTCTTGTTCTATTTTGGCACTCTAACCTTATTTCTTTTGTTCCACTTTAACACAAAAACTTTTATCCCAGGTAAAAATGCAGAACCCAGCTGCTACCCCACGCAACCCCCAACCCAAAAAATTACTACTTTTTTTTGTAATTTCAACTTTTTCCCCGTTTTTCTGCCGCTACCCCCCCCCCCCCCCCCCCCCCATCCCGGAGAAAAAAAAATATTTTTTTATATATTTTCAGTAATAACTACGGGTTCAACTGAACCCATAACTTTCGACGTGGAATAAAAATTTATATATAAAAAATTTATTAAATTGTAAAATAATTGATATGAATCCATAACTTTAAAAATATAATGGGTTTAGAATTAAAAATATTAAAATTGCATCCATAGAATTTAAATCTTGGATTCGCATCAGCGTTGGGAGTATAAAATTTGGCTTAAAAACGACTCTCACGTGCCTACTATGGTGCAACAAATCACACATGAAATCCAATCAGCTTTTGTGTTAAAAGTGGAACAAAAGAAATGGAGTTGAGAGCCAAAATGGAATAAGATTAAGTTAAAATTAAGGTGTCAAAATAAAAAATTGGATCAAATTTAATGGTCTGTTTATGTATTTGGCCTTAAAAAATAATAGGAGAAAAACAACAGTGCTTTTTCAGCTCGAGGCGGTAATTGAAATATTCGTACAGTAATAATGTGGTGAATATAAAAAGGGGAAATGATAATAAAAGTGGAAAAGATATCAAAATCTTCGCTACCAAAAAAAAAAATTGTGTATGAAATTAAGAAAATAAATAATTAAACTTGACATCAGAAGTTTGGTTTAACTGTTTTATCGCACAAGATTGAAAAGTGCATTTCTCTTGATGAAATCATTCTTTATTCCTTAGTTTTCTTATATTATTATAAAATTAATATGTCAAAAATAATATGTCGCGATATATGGGGTATAACGACGTAATCCCTCCTTCTCATTTATGTTGCCTTACTTATTTGATGAGGACAAAGTTCACGAAAGAAATAAATATTTTGACAGACGCGATTTTAAAATAAATTATAGAAATTTGTATGATTATAAATTAGTAACTTATTAAATGGAATGAGAATTTTAAAGTTAAATTTTTTTAAAATATAAATACGATTTTTTTTTTTGGAAATATGCTATAAGAAAGAATTTGATAAGAGGGGTTGCTCTGATGGTAAGCAACCTCACTTCCAACCGAGAGGTTGTGAGTTCGAATCTCCCCAAGTGCAAGGTGGTAAGTTTTTGGAGGGAATGATGCCGGGGGTCTATTTGGAAACAGCCTCTCTACCCAATGGTAGGGGTAAAGTCTGCATATATACTACTCTCTCCAGACCCCACTAAGTGGGATTATACTAGATTGTTGTTGTTGTTGTTGCTATAAGAAAGAATGTCATATAAACTGATACAAAGAAAAATCTTTCTTGAGTAAAAAATTCTAGAAGTTTCTTAATTTGGTAGCAGATATCAATATCTAAATATGATTGTCGATCTTTGCTATCATAAAATAAGGAATAAAAAATAGTTTCTGAAGATACCGTAAGTTATATGATAGTTAAAAAGAAGAAAAGTGGCAGTATGTTGAGTCGAAATTTTCTGAACGACTTTGCTTCCAGTGAATTGATTACAAATCAAATACGCTTTTATTAGTTTTATTAAGAAAGTTTCTATTAAAATAAGTTTATAAATATATTTCTTATTTAATTGGAAAACATCAACTTCGACCTTAATCGTAATTAGTATTAAAACCCGTCCAGATACGCGGACACTAATCATATTAAATATTTAAGTTATTTGGATTGTATGTCAATAATCTTATAATATATATATTTTCTCACTGAATATAGATAATCATTGCATATTAACTACGTGAAAGAAATTAACCATTTCTTCTATTTATTTTTTTGATATCATTGTTGTCAGTGTCATTGAATCCTAAAAATATTCAAGAAGTAAAATAATAACTCATATCTATGGCAAACAATCAAATATTGAGATAATAAATGATTCTTTGAATAAGACTTAATTCTTTTACTACTACTTGAAATCTTATTTGCTGTGTTGATATCTCTTAAAAAATTCTTTCTTAAAATTTTCTTTTCTAAAACATTATTTTTATATTAATGTAATTGAAAATATTATTCTTAATGCAAAACTCATTTTAGTTGGTTATCTAATAAAAAATTCTTTAGCTAGTGATTTTTTTACTCCATTTTGATATTTGATATTAACCATGTTAAACATCTGAGTTATTTGATATGTAAGTAACCTTAATATTTAAACCTTCTAAATAACTATATATAATTATCATGTATTAATTAAGAAATACTACATGAAAAATGACTTAACATTTTCTCAATTCTCGTAGTGATAATTTTATTTTTGCACTATTTTCATAAGTGTCATCTCAATCTAAAAATAACCACAAAATGAAATAATAACTCATATTTATGGCAAAGCACGAAGGTTGACACGATATAAACAATTTTTTGATTACGATGTGACTCTTATACTACGACTTGAACTCTTATTTGGTGTGATTTTATCTTTCAAAAATATTTCTATTTTGAAATTTCAATTTCTAAAACTTTATATATATATATATATATATATATATATATATATATATATATATATATATATATATGTATGTATGTATTATAATTATTATCTTTATAATGATGCAAGTGAATATATTATTCTTAATTTAAAGTTCATTTTAATCGGCTATCTAAGCATTTAAATGATTCCTTGGCCGGATTTATTTCAGTATAACTCTACTTTAAGTTTATCGATATTTCTAGGCACATAATTTGAATTTTTAATACCCTATATTTACAAAAATTTTATTCTTTGAATCATTAAATGTAAAATTAGTTGATTATTATAATAAAATAATGCATATATTATCTTAAAGTTGTCAAGTAATTTATTTTTCGACTCTATACTTAGCTTAAGCTCAATGTAAACTACTCAAATTGCATTCGAATTCAAATTTGAAAATCATATTAGTTTGTTAGTAATAGTGATTTTTAAAAAATGACACATAATGTAACACAATAACAACAACAACAACCCAGTAAAATTTCACAAGTGGGGTATGGGGATGGTAGTGTGTACGCAAACCTTATCCCTACCCCGAAGGTATAGGGAGGCTATTTCCGAAAGACCCTCAGTTCAAGATAATAAAGAGACAAAAGAAAAAGACGAAAGAAGAGAGTATTAGATTCACCACGGAAATCATAGGGAAAAATGAACATAGAAAGCAGGAAACAAAAAAGAAAAAAAAAATTCAAAGCAAAAACGATAGTTCGTTAATGGATCCTGCATCAAAAACACAAAAATAGTAAAACACGACATTGCCTGCAGCTATCTTAGACAAAAATCCTACCGAACGAGGCTCACCAAGGTACGAAGAAACGCAAGACTCAACTACCTCCTAGCCTACAACCGTAATACGCGACTTCCATAACTTCCTATCCAGTGCCATGTCCTCGGAGATCTGAAGCCTCGCCATATCCTGCCTGATCACCTCACCCCAATACTTCTTAGGTCGTCCTCTACCTCTTCTCGTACCTTCCGCGACCAGCCGCTCATACCCCCTAACTGGAGCATCTGGGCTTCTCGTCTGTACATGCCCGAACCATCTGAGCCTCGCTTCCCGCATCTTGTCCTCAATAGGGGCCATGTGCACCTTCTTCCGAATGTCATCATTCCTAATCTTATCCTTACTAGTGTGCCCACACATCCACCTAAACATCCTCATTTCTACTACTTTCAGCTTTTGGATATGTGAGTTCTTAATAGGTAAACACTCAGCCCCATACTGTTAGGATTTATGCCCGTCACTAGGGGGGTGAATAGTGAGGCACGAGAATGTCGATAAATTTTGCGGAATTAAAATTGTAGGAGTAAAGTAAGTGCAGTAATTAAAAGAGTAAGGAGAGGACACACCGAATTTATACTGGTTCACCACAACGTGTGGTTAGTCCAGTCTCCCGAGAGACTCTCTCGAGTTTACACTAACTCCGTTAAGCTTACGGGTGCCTAACAAACCGTTACACTTGCTCGTAGATATACGCTCTACAAGACTTCAACTTGCTCGAGGATACCTCACCTCAAGACTTCACCTTGCTCGTGGATACCCCACCACAAGACTTCACCTTGCTCGTGGATACCGCACCACAAGACTTCACACACTAAGATTGAAGGTACTTAGCAACCCAACGCACAATGAGAAGATATAGTCTTCTCAAGAACCTTTCTCTTTTACAACAAGAACTCTATAAGAAGAGTAGATAAAGAAATACAATATAAGCTCTATGAACAACACAAAGTTGTCTCCCAAATGGCTCAACAAAAGCTCTAAATATGATGTAGAAATGTTATCAATATGTTCAAGAATAATGAGAGAGATATTGTTCATATAAAATGAGTCAAAAAGACCTCTATTTATAGGTGGTAGAGGTTGTATGTCCGTTGCTTAATTGACAATCAATAATGCTGATTTTATGCAAGAATAATCGATTATCTACTTTACATAATCGATTATCTTCTCAACGTTCATAAAACTGAACGTTGGAAGGCAACGGTCAGTGAATAATCGATTATTCTATAGAGGATAATCGATTATTTACCTTTTCTGGAATTTCCAGTTTAAGCTGGAAAAGTCAAATATCGATTATCTACTTTGTGATAATCGATTATGCAGCCATGCTGGAATTTCCAGTTTTGGCTGGAAATCCAACATAATCGATTATCTTCAGAAGGATAATCGATTATCCGGCTGTTCATTCCAGAATCGAAAACTTACTTCAAAAATCATTTTGGTTAAAATGAAAACGTTAAAAATCATTTTGTTTGAAGTATATGAAAATGTTTATGATATTTATGATTTGATAAAATGATTTTATGCATATTTATGATGACCTATGTTGAGCCAAAAGACGAGATAACTTAAACGTTGCTCTTACATTGGTTCTACCTAACGACCTACACCTTGGGTCTTCGGTCTTGAACTTTTGAGCTCGTCTTGGCTTTTTCATGCAATCCCTTCATCAATATGCTTCTCGGCATTCAATCTTGATTGTTTGTCATATAATAACGTTGTTTGACACTTGACTTCATTGTTTGTCATTCATCAAAACCTATACCTGGAAATCATGCTAATACAACCAAAGCACACATATCATGGATAGAATGATTTCCTACAATTTCCCCCTTTTTGATAATGACAAACAATAGGAGATATGCATATCGGATTCCCTCTAAAGCCATGCTATATCTCAACACATAAGTTATGCAAACAATTCCCCCTTAATTGAGTATTCCCCCTCAATTAAAGCATACTAGAAGGTGGAGACATCCCCCCTTATTAGATGCATATCGCCTAATTTCTTCCCCCTTTTGGCATTAGCAAAAAGAGAGTATACACATGCTACTTTCCCCTTTTGACACTTCCCCCTTTTGAGAATACCAACTGTTAGTTTCAAAAATAGAATAGGAAGTACAATGAGGAATATACATGATGACGATTTAAAAAAAATCATACCAACATAGAATGATATCAAATGTTAGCAAAAACATAACAACCATAATAACGGTTATTTTTAGCAAATCATATTGCTTAACAACACATCAACTGTTAATTTTTGACAAACCAATAGTTGTATTAAAAACATGAATTATTTATTTTTCACTATTATACCAACTGTTATTCAAACCAAAAATAATACTCATCAAAACATGAATCAATCATTATTTTTAACAAAAATAATTGATACCAATTGTTGTTCAAAATAAAAGTTATCAAAACATGAATCAACAAAAATAATTGATACCAATTGTTAACAAAGACATATCAATCGTTAACACATATCAACTATTACGTTTTTATCAAAAATATGATAACTAACCGAAATTCCCCCTCGATGCAATAAGGTTTCGTGCTTGGTGCATCTACTACGATATTGTAGTCTTCAAGCACACCTGCAAACTTACCTAAAAATAGGTTTTAGGTGCCCAAACACTTTTGGGTCCTTGAGGGTTAGGCAAATAATAATCATAGCTAAAAGATAAATCCCTATGTTTTGCAAAACATACGGGTGCTATGTGTCCTACCCGGTTGCAATAATGACATATAACATTCGGGTTGAGCATATGTCTTGGTTGAGCCAAAAACATTCTAGGTGATCTAAAGTCGTTATTCCTAGAAGCGTTGAAATTCCTAGAGTCATTTCTAGGCGGTCTAAAATGATTAATTCTAGACTCATTAATAAGATTCCTAGAATTATTTCTAGGTTGTGCAACATCATTTCTATCATGATTCTTATTCTTTTTAGGCCTCTTATATTTCCTGGGCTTTTTCTTCTTAATTTCTTCAACAGTTTTAGGATCTTCTACACTTCGTTTTTCTAGTGTGTTCCTAAGTTCTATGTTCTCTAATTTCAAAGAATCACAAGATGAACAATTAGAATTTTGATCAATTGAAGAATCTTCATGCATCTCCTTAATTTTATTTTTAAGATCAATAATATCATTTTCTAAAAATTTATTTTCCTCTTCTAAAACGTTAATTTTAGCCTTGGCCTCTTTGGAGATTTTTGAAGTCTTTTTCAATTCACCATATAATTCATGAAAAGCTTCTTGTAGTTCTTCAAAAGAGTAAGAGTTAGAATTAATTACCTCTTCTTCCTCGTTAGCCATGAGGCATAAGGCGACCGTTTCATCACCCGAGCTTTCCGAATCCCATGTCACACGCCTTTGGTGTTTGTTCTTCTTCTTGTCCTTGGATTTTGGGCAATGAGATTTGGTGTGCCCAAGTTTTCCACAATTATGGCATGAAGGACTTGGTTCTTCCTTCTTAATTTCCTTTTTCATAAACTTATAAAACTTTTCGATCAAGGCATTGGAAATATTATCATCATCGCTATCCGAATCACTTACCTCTTCTCTTTTAGAAGATGAGGCTTTGAAGGCAATATTCGAATTTTTCTTGTTTCCAAAAGAAGGATTAAGAATAGTGCTTTCATAAGTTTTGAGGTTACCTCTTAGTCCATCAATTGTGACTTCCGTGATTCCTATCGACTCTTGGATGGCATTGGCTTTGGAACGCCATTCGGGAGTGAGACTCCGCAGAATTTTTCGAACAAGATCTTTGTTCGAATATACTTTCCCAAGAGCATGGAGATCGTTGATGATCATTGAGAATCGATAAACATATCATCGATGCTTTCAGGCTCCTTCATTCTAAAGAGTTCATATTCATGTGTTAGAAATCAACTCTAGCTTCTCGGACTTGAGGCGACCTTCATAAGTGATTTCAAGCTTATCCCACATCTCTTTGGCGGTTGTGCAGAAAGAGAGTTTCCGATAGTCATCCGGATTCACGGCACAATACAACATATTTATGGCCTTTGCGTTATTTTCAATCTTCTTGATGTCTTCGGCATTATATTCATCTTCCTCCTTTGGAACCATGATTTCCCCAACTTTCTTTGTCGGCATTTCTTCACCGTTCTTGATGATGTGCCATAATCGAAAGTTATTTGATTGGATGAATATTCTCATCCTCTCTTTCAAATATGTATAATTTGTTCCATCAAATAGTGGAGGCCAAATGGTAGAGTGTCCTTCGCTCATCATACATGCGTTCAACATTCTCAACAAAAAAATATATATCGTTCTCTCAACTGGTTAAGGCTTTCAGAGAGTTAGGTTCTGATACCAACTGTTAGGATTTATGCGCGTCACTAGGGGGGGGGGGTGAATAGTGAGGCACGAGAATGTCGATAAATTTTGCGGAATTAAAATTGCAGGAGTAAAGTAAGTGCAGTAATTAAAAGAGTAAGAAGAGGACACACCGAATTTATACTGGTTCACCACAACGTGTGGTTAGTCCAGTCTCCCGAGAGACTCTCTCGAGTTTACACTAACTCCGTTAAGCTTACGGGTGCCTAACAAACCGCTACACTTGCTCGTAGATGTACGCTCTACAAGACTTCAACTTGCTCGAGGATACCTCACCTCAAGACTTCACCTTGCTCGTGGATACCGCACCACAAGACTTCACCTTGCTCGTGGATACCGCACCACAAGACTTCACACACTAAGATTGAAGGTACTTAGCAACCCAACGCACAATGAGAAGATATGGTCTTCTCAAGAACCTTTCTCTTTTACAACAAGAACTCTCTAAGAAGAGTAGATAAAGAGATACAATATAAGCTCTATGAACAACACAAAGTTGTCTCTCAAATGGCTCAACAAAAGCTCTAAATATGATGTAGAAATGTTATCAATATGTTCAAGAATAATGAGAGATATTGTTCATATAAAATGAGTCAAAAAGACCTCTATTTATAGGTGGTAGAGGTTGTATGTCCGTTGCTTAATTGACAATCAATAGTGCTGATTTTATGCAAGAATAATCGATTATCTACTTTACATAATCGATTATCTTCTCAACATTCATAAAACTGAATGTTGGAAGGCAACGGTCAGTGAATAATCGATTATTCTATAGAGGATAATCGATTATTTACCTTTTCTGAAATTTCCAGTTTAAGCTGGAAAAGTCAGATAATCGATTATCTACTTTGTGATAATCGATTATGCAGCCATGCTGGAATTTCCAGTTTTGGCTGGAAATCCAACATAATCGATTATCTTCAGAAGGATAATCGATTATCTGGCTGTTCTGTCCAGAATCTAAAACTTACTTCATAAAATTATTTTGGTTAAAATGAAAACTTTAAAAATCATTTTGTTTGAATTATATGAAAATGTTTATGATATTTATGATTTGATAAAATGATTTTATGTATATTTATGATGACCTATGTTGAGCCAAAAGACGAGATAACTTAAACGTTGCTCTTACATTGGTTCTACCTAACGACCTACGCCTTGGGTCTTCGGTCTTGAACTTTTGAGCTCATCTTGGCTTTTCCATGCAATCCCTTCATCAATATGCTTCTCGGCATTCAATCTTGATTGTTTGTCATATAATAACGTTGTTTGACATTTGACTTCATTGTTTGTCATTCATCAAAACCTATACCTGGAAATCATGCTAATACAACCAAAGCACACATATCATGGATGGAATGATTTCCTACACATACAACATGGCCGGTCTAACTACCGCTTTATAGAACTTACCTTTGACACATAATGTTAATTAAAAAAAATATTCGAAGATATCATTATCTTATAATCTATGTATTTGAGTTGAAAAAATATATATTTTAAATCGATGAGATTAACTTTCAAATTTTTTATACTCAACAAAGAATAAACATATATAAGAAGAAATTTGTTGTCATCTTTTATTACTCATTTTTAGATCTTTCCAATTTTATTTTCAATATTTATTTTCTTTTATCTTACTTTTTATGTCATTATTTCATTTGTTCAAAAAAGTAATTTATTTCACTGGAATAGTTTTACTAAAAATTGCCTACATATGAACTTTGATTATATTTTTAGCAGCTGATAAAGGCTGCTGGTGGAGCCGGAGAAGAACCGGGCGAAGGGCTGGGGCCTTAACTAAGTACTAAGTACTAAAGCTGCTGGAGCGACTTCCTTCGATTGGACCTGCCAATCGAATGAATCGTAATCTCGCTACTTCCCCTTTCAGTCCTAAGCGGGGGGGGGGGGGGGAAAGGATTAAAAATCTTGTGTGAAGGAATATCAAAGTCGTTGACCAAACATCCAGTTTAAGGAAAAATGGACAGTGAATCAACAAAATCGAGTTGTTTGCAGGATAAAGATTCGACAGTCGAGACATCTATATTTATTTCTTCAAGAAAGGGAGGAAAGGATGCAAGCAAGGAAGCGCTAACCTATACCTATACGACTGCTATAACAATCGAGTTTTTGATTGAATTATTTCATATTTTTCTTTTGGCTTTATTTAATCAACCTAAATAGGTGCTCACTTGACAATATAAATGAAAAAATTAAATAATGTGTAATTTATATATATACCATATATAATATGTGTATAATCGCGTGTTGTCGGTATATCATCTGTTTATATTAACTATAAAAAGTAAATAATAAATATGGCCGGATATTATGTAAATATTCCATAAGATTTCGAATTTTTTGAGTTTATCCATGATATAACTTCTATTATAATAATTTTAAAACTCTCTACTAATGTTCAAATATATATATATATTTCCAAGCCTTTTAATACATTTGCAATATATATATATATATATATATATATATAAAATTTATATTGTTTTTCTTGTAATAAATATTTCATATACTTTTATTCTTCTATTATTGCTCAGATTCAAACTTATCAATAATATTTTTGAGTATATTTCATTTTGTGTTTAATCCAATAATAGACAGAATAATTAAAGGTGCATTTGACCATACTTGTTCTTTGCATATATCTCAAGGTATTTTTTTAAAATATGTGGAGTTTATTTTGCAATTCAGAAGCTTGGATAAGATATGATTTATTATTATTTTAGTTCAAAAGCTTGGATAAGTTTTGACTTAATTTGATTTAAAAAAATAAATATTTAGAATATATATAGATTATTATTATTTATTATTTTATTATTATACATAAGAAAAAGATACATAAATCTAAAACGTATAGCTTAACGCATATGTAGCTATTTCAAGCATAAATTTTTGTTCTCTTTTACTTTTAACATAAAATATTCAGTTTTAATTTTATTATTTTTTATTGTTATTATCTATTTTTACTCATATATTTATTTTTGTAACTATCTTATCCTACAACAACAACAACAACTCACTATATTCCCATAAAGTGGGGTTTGGGAAGGGTAATATGTATACATGCCTTACCCCTACTCGAAAGGGCAGAGAGGCTGTTTTCAATCGACCCTCGGCGTTGGGAAGGGAAGGAAAACAAAAACAAAACAATATTAGTTACTCCAGCAGAAATCGGATAAATAATTATCTAAACATAAGAACCATAAGTACCACAAATAAAATGACATGCAATAATATTAAAACAGTAACTACCATAAATGACTACCATAAGAGGACACAAACCAATACACAATCATCTATGGAGAGCTCTACCAAGCCCCACCCTACCCCGTGAAAGGAGTACGAAAAATCTAGAAGCCCCTATCTTACAACCATAATACTAGACCTCCAGACTTTCCAATCAAGGGTCATGTCCTCGGAAATCTGCATTCTAGCCATGTCCTGCCTAATTACCTCTCCCCAGTACCTCTTAGGCCTCCCTCTGTCTCGCCTCACACCGACCACCGCTAGCCGCTCACAACTCCTCACCGGGGCATCAGGGCTTCTCCTTCGCACATGCCCGAACCACCTGAGCCTCGCTTCTAGCATCTTCTCATCCACTGGGGCCACCCCCACCTTCTCCAGAATAACTTCATTCCTAATCTTATCTAACCTGGTGAACTCACACATCCACCTAAGCATCCTTATCTCCGCAACCTTCATCCTCAGAACATGAGAGTTCTTCACCTTCCAATTAAAAGTGATATTCTTTTATATTTCAAAAGAAAAAGTATTCCCAATTCAAATAATTTAATTGTGGAATGAGATTACATATATATTTCTTAACCAATTTTTTCTTATGACAATATCCTTATAAACTCTCTTTAATATTGCCAATTGCTTGTCACTTGGCTTAATCATAATGCTTATATATATATATAGTAACTTTATTCCTTTAATATATACATATATAGATATCACGGCATCTTTCCTTGCATGCAACCTAAAGAGTGATGAAACGTAAAGGAAAATTGTACGTATGTTTTTTCTTGTTCTTTCCCGAAATAGGTTGTTTCAAGTATCAAAATAAAAATTGCAACGAGACAGGTGTTTTCTCCTCATTTATTCAAGGTCAAAATTATATGGAGCGTCCTATTTGGTCGCTCTTATTTAATTTATACCTATTTTTTAAAATTTTAATTTGTACCTACTTTTTAAATAACTTTAGTCACCTTTCTTCTCCTCAAAATTATATGCACCCCCAATCCGATAGGCCACATAACATTGTGCGGTTTACAGACTTTTTGAATGATCGTTGTGTGTGAACACCTAATTTTTAACCACACCCAAGTTCTATACTATTTTAGTGTAAATATTTCTTTTATATTTAAACTTTCATCATTCTTAATAGGTTTTATTTAAAAATACTCTCATTCTTAGAGTGCAAAATGTATATATATATATATATATATATATATATATATATATATATATATATATCTTCTTTTAATAAATAAGCTGTAGAATCTTTCTTACTAGCATTTAAAGTACATATAACTATTTTGTTTTCCTATATTTTAAGAAGTAATGGTTATTCTTATAATCTTCATAATTTAATTATCTTTTAAAATAAAAAGACCAAAAAAAATAAATCAAAGTGAGCTACAATCACGTTAAAGTAATTAAGCTTGTTATCAAATTTTCAAAAAGAAAGAAAGAGAATATATATATATATATATATATATATATATATATATATATATATATATATATATATATATATATATATATATATATATATATATATATATATATAACAAGCTAAGATCACGTTAAAGTGATCAAATTTGTTATCAAATTTATTTAAAAATCTGATTATACATTTTAATATAAAAAAAAGGGATAAATCTTGAAAGATTTAAAATAAAGATTATCCTAATTACTTATCATGATCTTCTCAACTACATTCTCCCATTCCAACTCCAACTCTAACTCCTTTGCACATGATCACATACCACCCACCTCCCCTTTATAAAAGGGATATGTATCACACAAAAGAACGGGAGAATTTTAAGAGAAAAGATGAAGAGATAGCATCAGATTTTTCTTTATAAAAAAAGAAAAAGAATTGCACCCTTCAGAAGAAGAACTTGAAAGTAAGAAAGCATGGAGTTTGAATGACGTTTTAAATTTTAGTCAACGTCCAGATTCTCGTTCGGGTTTCGGTTTCGCTCTAAGGTTTTAGTCTTGTTTGGGGTTACTATCTCCTCTCGCTACTATTTGTCGCTTGAATTTTCGTCGTCGTAAAATTAATCTGAGGCTCCTCTCTTATATATTGAAGAAGCTTTGCTCTACATGTTTCTCTTCCATAGATGAATGAATTCTGCACTGTTTGAAACATTTTAAGAGAAGGAACTCTTCTAAGGTTTTTTTCCCCTTTTTATTATTATGTATGAAGTGTGTTTATGACTTTCACGTTAGCGTTGTTTTTGATCTGTTTGACACATTAGAATTTGGTCCATTTTGGATATTGAAATATCGTTGTTAAAGTTTTTCATGATTCATTCTATTATTTGGTTTGCCGAATTTTGTTTCCTTTTAAGTAGTTAGAATCAGTAACTTTAAATTTTATAATAAATTGGCTACACCGACTAGTAGGTTGTCCATTTTTTTTTTCTTTTTTTTTTTTAAGTAAAGATGCATGTCAAAAACTTTCATTAGTCTCACTATAGATTCTCAGGTAATTAATTATGTATTTGTTTAAAAGTTTATATATTAGTGCTAAAATGATATTTGAATTAGATATTAGGATAAATTAGGTGTTAAAATTTCAAATAATGTTCATGACATATCGTAAGAAATTTTCCTTAGATTTTGTGAAAAGCTGTACGTTGATTTTTTTTTTCTTCATTTGACTTCTAAACGTTCATTTGAAGACAAGCTAGAAAATAATTTTCATTATTATTTGTTTTATTTTATAATTTAGAATTGGTAAATTGTTTAAGTTAAAGGTTAAAAATATATATATTTTTTAGTTGTTTAACTCCAGAGCATATTCATTTGATATATTACTTGCATCTAACATTAATAAGTTGGCTTTTTATTATATATCAAAGTCAATGCCAAGTTTAAAGATTTGTATTAAGTCTAGTATATCTTTTACACATAATGAAAACTCACGGAGCGATACGGGATGCATATTTATACTAAAACCTTTGTGAGAAATAAATAATTAGAGAGATAATAAATAATAGTAAGGGTGCGAGATAAGTTACGAATTAACTCAAGACTCATTGCGATAAGTAAAAGAAAAACACATAAATAAATATCTCGGATCTAAAAGAGATAAAATAATTACATATTTTAAATACGCTATTAGTCTGTGACTACCCAGAGGGTCATCACTGTAATTCTTTCTTCCTTGTGTTTCTGAGCCTTGAAAACCTTTTATTGGGTTGCCTCGATTTGCGTGCGCAGTACGGGCGCGAAGCCGAAAAATTTTTATGTGAAAATATTTGAATTCCGTGTTAAAAAAAAAGCTACGAATTTTGATACCAATATTTCTATGGTTGACTTTGGTCAACGTTTTGGGTAAACGGACCCGGACCCGTGATGTAACAGTCCCGGAGGGTTCGTAATTAAATTTGGGACCCGGGCATATTCCCGAAATCGGAATCCGAGTTTCCATGCCTGAGAAAAATAATTTTTAAGTTTAATTGATTCCTGTCAACGTTTAAGGAAAATGAATTAGAAAATAAGCAAAAGGTAATGGTATCGGGCTCGTATTTTGGTTCCGACGCCCGGTACAAGTCATAAATAATTGCTAAGCACTATCTGTGAAGTTTCATTTGAATCGGACGTCGTTTGACGTGTTTCGAACTTGAAAATGAAAACTTTGAGTTTCAAGTGTTAAAGAGCAAAATTATGATTTTGAGGCTTAATTCTATGTAAAGGGTGTTATTTTGGCGATTTGATCGCACGAGTAAGTTCGTTTTTAAGTCGGTGTACATGTTTGGTTTGGAGTCCCAAGGACTCGGCTGTGTTTTGGAGGTGGTCCGGGGTGGTTTAAACTTAGAAAAAATATCAGGTTCAGGATTGCAGTGCCGCATACCATTTCCATGCGGTCCGCCTGGGGGCCACGCGGCTGCATCACTTCCTGTGCGGTCCGCGTGGAGCCACACGGTCGCATGCCACTTTTGTGCGGTCCGCATGGCTGAGTCTGAGGCCACGCGGACGCATGCCATTTCTGTGCGGTCCGCATGGCTGAGTCGGAGGCCACGTGGCCGCATGCCATTTCTGTGCGGTCCGCGCCAGGGCCCAAAAAGGCCTATAAATCCGAAATTTCAGCTATTTTTCCACTGTTCACAAACCCAAAACCTAAGAGGCGATTTTCTAAACAACTTTTCTTCTCCAAAACGATTTGTAAGTGATTTCTAACTTAATTTTTCTACTCTTTAACATCTTTTAACATAATTTCAACTTCAAACAAAGATTTTCAAAATTGGGAATTTGGGATTTGGGGTAGAACCTAGATTTTCATAAAATTGGGGGCTTGGACCTCAATTTGGGGTCCAATTTCAATTCTAGTTCTAGATATGAACTCGTGGGGGTATGGGTAATCCGGTTTTGGTTCGAACCTTGAGTTTTGAACACGTGGGCCTGGGGCATTTTGGGAATTTTGAGTAAAACTTTGGGAATTTCATTCTTTTGCATCCAAATTGATTTAACCAGCATTTGTTAATACATTTGAGTAAATTGTGGTTAGATTCGACCGGTTTTGAAGAGAATTCGAGGGGTAAAGCTATTCTACATGCGTGAGTTGAGTTGGAAGCTTTCGAGGTAAGTGTTCGATCTAACTTTGGCTTGAGGGAATAGGATTAGAGTGTTATTTGTTATGTGCTATGTGGGGTAGGTGTATAGGTATAGTGACGGTTACCTATGCGCCCGAGTCAAGCATGACCGTGATGTCATATTTGCTATTAAATTGTGAAATAAGTGACCAATTGTGATAATTACTTGTTACAAGAACTATGAAGTGAAAGTTGAGAATTTAATGAACTAAAAAGGAATTTTTGGTACCTTTCCCTTGCCGGGACCATTTGTTGAGTTGTATTCCCTTGTCGGGACCATTTGTTGAGTTGTATTCCCTTGCCGGGACATATTTTTGAGTTGTATTTCCCTTGCCGAGATCACTTGTTGTATTGTTCTCCCTTGCCGGGATATTCTGTCTTGATAGTTATATATTTCCTTGTTCCCGTTTGGCTGTGACTATTGTTTGGGGGAGGAAGAGAGAGTAAAAGCACGAAGGGTGTGCCGTGCACTATATAACGAGAGTAAAAGCACGAAGGTGATGCCGTGCCTTGTATTTGATATTCCTGGTGAGAAATGAGAGTAAAAATACGAAGGGTGATGCCGTGCATTATATTTGACTATTTTGGTAAGGAATGATAGTAAAAGCACGAAGGGTGATGCCGTGCAGCCGTTGATTCATTGGCTTTCTTGTTTAAATATTATTTGTTCACTTTCATCTCTTGATTGTAGAAGTTATAATTGGATTTTTACTCCCCCCAGCATGTCCCCTTCCCCTTTATTTGCTTAAATTCTTGCTCTCTTCCGGTTATTACATATATCTGCACAGGTTGGTTGCGATAGGTCTGATTTAGCCTCGTCACTACCTCGCCGAGGTTAGGCCGGGCACTTACCAGCACATGAGGTCGGTTGTGCTGATACTACGCTTTTGTGCCTTTTTATGCACAGGTCAGGACCCAGGCTACGGACCGGAGATTTAGACCGGGAGTGATCCTTTAGTCCAGAGGCTCCGAGGTAGTTTGCTGGCGTTCGCGGGCCCGAGTCTCCTCTATCTTTTCTAGTTTGTTATATTTGTATCAAACATACTCCAGTTGTTTTTCTTTCAGACTATTATTTTAGTATTCTTTAGTTGTCCGTGAGCAGTGACACCAGATATTGGGTAGAGACGGATTGTCAGTTTCCGCATCTTGTTTATTATTATTGTTATTAAAATACTTCCGCATGCTTTAATTAATTATTCTAGTATTTAAATATTTTAAATATAAATTGTGAAAATGATTACACATGTTGGCTTGCCTAGCTTCGACAGTAGGCGCCATCACGACTTCCGATGGTGGGTAAATCCGGGTCGTGACAAGTTGGTATCAGAGCACTAGGTTACTTGGGTCTCACAACTCACGGACAAGCCCGGTAGAGTTTGAGGGATCGGTACAGAGACGTCTATGTTTACCCCCCGGAGGCTACTGAGTTAGGAAAGTTTCACTTTGTTCATTCTTGTAGTGCGATTCTATCTCTCAAGTATTGATTGGCATTTTACTCTAGTCTTTCGCAGATGGCGAGAACACGTGCGTCTTCTTCTTCCGCTCAGCATCCCGAGCCCTCAGTAGCGGCTCCCGCGAGGGGCAGGGGGCGAGGCCGTGCTAGAGGCCGTGGCAGGGGCAAAGCTCAGCCCCATGCAGCAGTTCCAGAGGTGGAGCCTCATATTAACTTCGATGCGGAGGTTCCAGCTCTCCCTGACCCAGTGGGCCCAGCTCAGGTCCCAGGAGAGGTGATGTTTTCTTCGGACCTTCAGGATGCTCTTTTCCGACAGTGTGGATAGAGCAGGATTGCTGCCGCTAACACCAGCCACTTCTCAGGCTGGAGGAGGGCTCAATACTCCTACTACACGTACTCCGGAGCAGGTAGCTCCTCAGACTCAGGTTCCCTTGGTTCAGCCCACAGTGGCAGCTCAGACAGGTATTACAGCTCAGGCCGGAGATGGGACGGCCATGTCTTCAGATTCTTTGTGGAGGCTTGATCGGTTCTCCAAGCTTTTCACTACCACTTTTAGCGGTGCTTCATCGGAGTATCCCCAGGACATTCTATACAATTGTCATGAGATCCACAGGACTATGGGGATAGTGGAGACCAATGGGGTTGATTTTTGCACTTTCAGGCTTGTGGGTTCTGCCAAGACTTGGTGGAGAGATTATTGTCTGTCTAGACCAGTAGGGTCCCCAGCTTTGACATGGGATCAGTTTGCAAAGCTATTTGGAGAAGTTTCCCCCCGTCACTCAGCAAGAGGCACTTCGCTGATTGTTTGAGCATCTTCAGCTGGGTTCTATGACAGTTACACGGTACGAGACCAGATTCGTTGACTTGGCACGCCATGCACTAGTGATACTCCCTAGAGATCGGGAGAGGGTCCGGAGATTTATTAATGGATTGATTTAGCCCATTCGCCTACAGATGGCTGTGGGAGTTAGCAGTGATATTTCCTTTCAAGAAGCAGCCAATGCGGCCCGTCGAGTAGACATCGCTTTGGCTCGAGGAGGTGGTCAGGGTTCAAATAAAAGGCCTCGACATTCTAGCAGATTTAGTGGTACCTCATCTGGAGGTAGGGATTTCCATGACAGAGGCCAACCCCCGAGGCCTTTCCAGTCGGCACTTCAGGTTTCTCATGGTACGTCAGGCAGTGGTGGCCATCAGCAGTATTACTCATATCCGCAGCCATTCAGCACACCACTAGCCCTCATCAGTGCACCACCACTTCGGAGCTTCAGGGGAGGACATATCGGTCGACAGGGCCAGCAGTCTCAGCCGCCGAGGGCATGTTATGGTTGTGGTGATACAGGTCATGTTGCCAGATTTTGCCCTCGAGTAGTTCCCAGCAGCAGGGTCCTCGCCCTACGATTCAGGCAGTAGGTGATCCACAGGCCGCCCATCCAACTAGAGGCGGGGGTAGGGATCATCGAGGTGGAAGGAGAGACCGTCGAGGTGGAGCCTGGACAGCCAGAGGTAGGGGTCAGCCCGCACCAGATCGTCCCAGGGACGCAGTTCAGGGAGGTGGGGGCCATCTCTGTTGCTATGCATTGCCAACCAGGTCGGAGGCCGAGTCGTCTGATACTGTGATTACAGGTACTATACTGGTCTGTGACACGGGGCTTCGGTATTATTTGATCTGGGATCTACTTATTCTTATGTGTGATCCTATTTTGCACCCTATTTGCTTATGCCTAGTGAGGCTTTGGGTATTCCGGTATACATGTCCACACCGGTTGGTGATTCTATAGTAGTCGACCGAGTGCATCGCTATTGTGTAGTGGTATTTGAGGGTCTTGAGACCCGTTCTCGATTTATTGCTTCTAGACATGGTGGACTTTGATGTTATATTGGGGATGGACTGGTTGTCCCTGCATCATGCTATCTTGGATTGTCACGCCAAGACCGTGACTTTGGCCTTGCCAGACTTGCCCCGACTTGAGTGGAGAGGGACCCTAGGTCATGCCACCCGTAGTGTTATTTCGTATGTCAAGGCTCGGCGTATGGTCGAGAAGGGGTGTTTAGCATATTTGGGGTATGTTCGTGACTCCAGCACAGAGGTTCTATCTATCGACTCTGTTTCTATTGTTCGGGAGTTCCCCGAGGTTTTTCCTTCAGACCTGCCGGGTGCCGCCCGACAGGGATATTGATTTTTGTATTGATCTGGACCCGGGCACTGAGCCTATTTCTATTCCGCCGTATCGCATTGCCCCACCAGAGTTAAAAGAGTTGAAAGAACAGCTCCAGGACTTGCTTGATAAGGGTTTCATTAGACCTAGTGTATTACATTGGGGTGCGCCAGTGTTGTTTGTGAAGAAAAAGGACGGATCGATGAGGATGTGCATTGATTACCGACATTTGAACAAGGTGACAATAAAGAACAAGTATCCACTACCGAGGATTGACGATTTGTTTGACCAGCTTCAGGGTGATAAGGTGTTCTCGAAGGTATATTTGAGGTCTGGTTATCATCAGTTGAGGATTAGGGCGTCAGATGTCCCTAAGACGGCTTTTCATACTCGGTATGGGCATTATGAGTTCTTGGTCATGTCTTTTGGATTGACCAATGCCCCGGCAGCATTCATGGAGTTGATAAATCGAGTGTTCAGGCCTTACTTGGATCTATTTGTGATTGTATTAATTGATGATATCTTGGTATAGTCCCGTAGTCAGGAGGAGCATGAGCAGCACCTCAGAGTGGTTCTTCAGACTCTGAAGGATAATTAGTTGTACGCCAAGTTATCAAAGTGCGAGTTTTGGTTGAGATCAATAGCATTTTTGGGTCATGTCCTATCAGTAGGGGGTATTCAGGTGGACCCGAAGAAGATAGAGGCAGTCAAGAATTGGCCTCGACTAGTTTCAGCTACAGATATTCGGAGCTTCTTGGTGTTAGTTGGTTACTACATGCATTTTTTGGAGGGTTTTCATCCATCGCAGCCCCGATGACTAGATTGATTCAGAAGGGTACCCAGTTCAGGTGGTCAGATGAGTGCGAGGCGAGCTTTCAGAAGCTCAAGACATCCCTGACTACGGCACTGGTATTGGTTTTGCCCACGGGATCTAGGCCTTATACTGTATATTGTGATGCTTCCCGCATCGGACTTGGTGCAGTGTTGATGCAGAACGGCAAGGTCATAGCATATTCTTCGAGGCAATTGAAGATCCACGAGAAGAATTATCCAGTTCATGATTTAGAGTTGGCAGCTATTGTTCATGCCTTGAAGATCTGGAGGCATTATTTGTATGGTGTTACGTGTGAGGTGTACATGGATCACAAGAGCCTTCAGTACTTGTTCAAGCAGAAAGAGTTGAATTTAAGATAGCGGAGGTGGTTGGAGTTGTTGAAAGATTATGATGTTTCTATTTTATACCACCCAGGGAAGGATAATGTGGTGGACCGATGTATTGAGTAGAAAGCCCGCCAGCATGGGTAGTCTTGCATACATTCTGGTTAGCCAGAGACCGCTTGCCTTGGATGTTCAGGCCTTGGCCAATAGATTTGTGAGATTAAATATTTCTGAGCCTAGAAGAGTGTAAGCTTGCACGGTTGTTGCTTGTTCGTCATTGATGGAGTGTATCCGGGAGCGACAGTTTGATGATCCCCATTTATGTGTCCTGAGAGACACGGTGCAGAGAGGAGGTGCCAAGGAGATGACTTTAGGAGATGATGGCATATTGAGGTTGCAAGGGCGAGTTTGTGTGCCCAATGTTGATGGTATTCGAGAGTCGATCTTATCGGAGGCTCACAACTCTCGGTATTCTATTTATTCGGGCGCCTCCAAGATGTATCAGGATTTGAGACAGCATTATTGGTGGCGTAGAATGAACAAAGGCATTGTTGCATATGTGGCTTGTTGTCTAAATTGTCAGCATGTTAAGTGCGAGCATCAGAGGACTGGTGGGTTATTTCAGAGGATTGAGCTTCCCGAGTGGAAGTTGGAGAGGATCACCATGGATTTTGTTACTGGCCTTCCGATGACTCGGAAGAAGTTTGATGCTATATGGGTTATTGTTGATAGGCTGACTAAGTCAGCGCATTTCATCCTAGTGGCCACCACTTATTCATCCGAGAGGTATGCAGAGATTTATATCAGGGAGATCGTTCGCCTTCATGGGGTGCCTATATCTATTATTTTGGATCGGGGTCCGCAGTTTACTTCGCATTTCTGGAGAGAGGTGCAACATGAGTTGGGTACCCAGGTCCATTTGAGTACAACATTTCACCTCCAGACGGACGGTCAGTCCAAGAGGACCATTCAGATTCTTGAGAATATGCTCCGAGCCTGCGTTATTAATTTTGGAGGCTCGTAGGACCAGTTCTTCCCGTTAGCGGAGTTTGCCTACAACAATAGCTACCAGTCCAGTATTCAAATGGCTCTTTATGAGGCGTTGTATGGTAGGCGGTGTCGGTCCCTAGTCGGATGGTTTGAGCCGGGAGAGGCTCGACTATTGGGTACAGATTTGGTACATGAGGCCTTGGATAAGGTCAAGATCATTCTGGATAGACTTCGGGTAGCTCAGTATAGGCAGAAGAGTGTTGAAGACCGTAAGGTCAGGATGTTGCTTTCATGGTTGGTGAGCGAGTATTGCTCCGTGTGTCACCTATGAAGGGCGTGATGAGGTTTGGGAAGAAGGGAAAGCTTAGCCCTAGGTGTATTGGCCCATTTGAGATTCTTGACCGTGTGGGGAAGGTGGCTTATAGGCTTGCGTTGCCGCCTAGCTTGTCAGCTGTGCATATGGGTTTTCATGTATCCATGCTTCGGAAGTATCACGGTGATTCCACTTACGTGTTAGATTTCAACACTGTCCAATTGGACAAGGATCTGTCATATGAGGAGGAGCCGGTGGCTATTTTAGACCAGCAGGTTCGACAGTTGAGGTCGCGGAGTTTTCCTTCGGTGCATGTTCACTGGAGAGGTCAGCCACCTGAGGCATCGACCTGGGAGTCCGAGTCTGATATGCGGAGCCGTTATCCCCATCTATT
Organism: Nicotiana benthamiana; assembly: GCA_034376525.1. Lineage (NCBI taxonomy): Eukaryota > Viridiplantae > Streptophyta > Magnoliopsida > Solanales > Solanaceae > Nicotiana > Nicotiana benthamiana. The sequence goes on along the minus strand of CM067335.1, from coordinate 103,680,845 downwards.
CGCCAACTCAGGTACTTCATTATTTTGTCCGTTCGAGGACGAACGATTGTTTAAGAGGTGGAGTAACACCGTAATTCTCCCTTTCCTTGTATTTCTGAGTCCTTGAAAACCTCTTATTGGGTTGCCTCGATTTGCATGTGCAGTCCAGGCGCGAAGCCGGAAAATTTTTATGTGAAAATATTTGAATTCCGTGTTAAAAAAAACTTATGAATTTTGATACCAATATTTCTATGGTTGACTTTGGTCAAGGTTTTGGGTAAACAGACCCGGACCGGTGATGTGACGGTCCTAGAGGGTTCGTAATTAAATTTGGGACCTGGGCGTATTCTCGAAATCGAAATCCGAGGTCCTAGGCCCGAGAAAAACAATTTCAATTTAATTGATTCCGTTTAACGTTTAAGGAAAATGAATTAGAAAAAGGAGCAAAATGTAATGGTATCGGGCTCGTATTTTGGTTTTGACGCCCAGTACAAGTCATAAATAATTGCTAAGCACTATCTGTGAAGTTTCATTTGAATCAGACGTCGTTTGACATGTTTCGAACTTGAAAATGGAAACTTTGAGTTTCAAGTGTTAAAAAGCAAAATTATGATTTTGAGGCTTAATTCTATGTATAGGGTGCTATTTTGGCGATTTGATCGCATGAGTAAGTTTGTATAATGTTTTCGAGTCAGTGTACATGTTTTGTTTGGAGCACCGAGGGCTCGGGTGTATTTTGGAGGTGGTCCGGGGTGGTTTAAACTTAGGAAAAATATAAGGTTCAGGGTTGCAGGCACCAGTACGGATGCATACCATTTCCATGCGGTCCGCCTGGGGGCCACGCGGCCGAATCACTTCATGTGTGGTCCGCGTGGAGCCACACGGCCGCATGCCACTTCTGTACGGTCTGCATGGCTGAGTCTGAGGCCACGCGGCCGCATGCCACTTCGAAGGGTAAAGCTATTCTAAGAGGAATGTGTTGAGTTGGAAGCTTTCGAGGTAAGTGTTCGATCTAACTTTGGCTTGAGGGAATAGGATTAGATTGTTATTTGTTATGTGCTATGTGGGGTCGGTGTATAAGTATGGTGATGGTTACCTATGCGCCCGAGTCAAGCATGACCGTGATAACATATTTGCTATTAAATTGTGAAATAAGTGAGCAATTGTGATAATTACTTGTTACAAGAACCATGAAGTGAAAGTTGAGAGCTTAATGAACTAAAAAGGAGAATTTTGTTCCCGAGATATTATGTCTTGAACTAAAAAGGAATTTAATCACTTGTTGTATCGTTCTCCCTTGCCGAGATATTATGTCTTGATAGATATATATTTCCTTGTTCCCGTTTGGCTGTGACCATTGTTTGGGAGAGGAAGAGAGAGTAAAAACATGAAGGGTGATGCTGTCCAATGTTTATTAAGAGTAAAAGCACGAAGGGTGATATCGTGCATTTTTATCGAGAGTAAAAGCACGAAGGGTGATGCCGTGCCATGTATTTAATATTCCTGTTGAGAAATGAGAGTAATAGCATGAAGGGTGATGCCGTGCAATATATTTGACTATTTTGGTAAGGAATGAGAGTAAAAGCGCGAAGGGTGATGCAGTGCAGCCGTTGATTCATTGGCTTTCTTGTTTAAATATTATTTGTTCACTTTTATCTCTTGATTGTAGAAGTTATAATTGGACTGTTACTCCCTCAGCATGTCCCTTTCCCTTTTATTTGCATTAATTCTTGCTCTCTTCCTGTTATTATATATATCTGCACAGGTTGATTGCGATAGATCCGGTTTAGCCTCGTTACTACCTCGCCGAGGTTAGGCCGGGCACTTACCAACACATGGGGTCGGTAGTGCTGATACTACGCTTCTGTGCCTTTTTGTGCACAGGTCAGGACCCAGGCTACAGACCGCAGATTTTGACCGGGAGTGATCCTTCAGTACAGAGGCTCCGAGGTAGTTCGCTGGAGTTCGCGGGCCCCGAGTCTCCTCTATCTTTTCTAGTTTGTTATATTTGTATCAAACAGACTCCAGCTGTATTTTCTTTCAGACTATTATTTTTAGTATTCTTTAGTTGTCCGTGAGCGGTGACACCAGATACTGGGTAGAGACAGATTGTCAGTTTCCGCATCTTGTTTTATTATTATTGTTATTAAAAGATTTCCTCATGCTTTAATTAATTATTCTAGTATTTAAATGTTTTAGATATAAATTGTGAAAATGATTATAAAGGTTGGCTTGCCTAGCTTTGACAGTAGGCGCCATCACGACTCCCGATGGTGGGTAAATACGGGTCGTGATATAGTCCATGTGTTCATACCCGAACCTTGGATAGATATGCTTAAGTAATAAAAGGGTCATGTGCGCATTTTGTGTCTTGATACCTTTAAAAGTCAAAATAACTGTGTTTTAACCATGTGTACATTCTGTACCTTGGTTTAACATATAATTTCAAAGAAATACATTGTGTGCGTATCGCATCTAGGTCCAAATAATCAATAAAATATAACAATTAAGTGAAGTGGTAATGGACAAGCCATAAGCAATAAAACAAAAGAATAGTCAAGAATTGATTTAATCTGAATATTAGTCAATAAAAGCGACCGTGCTAGAACCATGGGACTCGAGAGGTGCCTTACACCTTCCTCTCGGTCAACAGAATTCCTTACTCAGTCTTCTGTTTTCATAGACCATAAATAAGAGTCAAACATTCCTTTTGAAAGGGATTCAAATAAAAGGTGACTTGGAACACCAAAACTCAGTTCCAAGTGGCGACTCTAAATAATATATAATCCCTTTACAAAATGTCACTTCAATTGGAAAAACTCTTCCAACTCGACCCTGTAATAGGATGGTTGCGGAAAAAAAGAGATGTGACATTGTGCAATGTCATTTATTCATTGCTCTTTTATTGCTATTCTTCTTCTTAATCTTGATTATGTTAATAATATATTTCATCTTCATGTACCTCTAAATCTTATAAATTTACACTCCCCCTCCCCCCCCAGTCCCCTAGTTTGCTAATATTTGGTGGTGAGACTTTCATTAATTCTGGTAACTAATTCTAAAGATCTTTGCTTTCATTATACGTAAGAATGTAAAAACAAAAATGATTGTTCTGTTTCTTGCAAAATATTTTGAGATGGGATTCATGAGCACAATATTGGGATTCTTTGGATTTGGAATGGGATCGTGATAGGGCTAGTGATCGGAGCAGAAGTTTGTTAGTTACAAAATAAAAATTTTGCCAGTTATAAAACAAAACTTCACCAGTTACAAAAATAAAAATTTCAGCTCTAGAGCTGGCTAGTTACAAAAAAAAAACTTCAGCTCTAGAGCTGAAGCTCACCAGTTAAAAAAACAAAAGCTTCACCGAGTACGAACAAAAATATGAGCAAATAGAAAACAAAACTTCAGCTACTATGCTTAAGTTCATCAATTACAACCAAAAACTTCAGCACGCTTGCTACTTCAGTCCCGTCTGCTAAAATGCTGAAGTTTTGCGTGATTGCCTTTGCTACTTCATGCTGAAACTACGCGAAAAAAGGGTACGCTTGCAATTTTTTTGCAAAGCATGCACATGTTAAAATGTGACCCAAAAAAGAAGGTATAGATGCAAGTGCTCCCTGTTAAAGTTTTGATGAATAGATTTATTTGGTACGTGTGTTCAGTGTTTGGTAACAATAGAGCTGTCAAAACGGGCTAGCCCAACTCAACCCAACCCAAGCCTCGTGAACTTTTAAATTTGGTGGACTAGGGCGGACTGGCCCTCCATCTATACGGGCCTTAAAATGGCTAACCCAGTCCAAACCTAAGGGGGTCGCGGGCTAGGGCTTGCGGGCCCTTCAATTTTTCTAGAAAAAAATAAATTTTCAATTCTTTAGATATTTTCCGTAGCATAATCGCTTAGTCATATGAATGATTTCTGTTTATTTAAGTGTACAAGAATCTTGATATTTGACAAAGAATCTCATAATTGAAATGAATTCTCTATATCTCTAGCTTTTCTTTTTTTTAACATTACATAAATATTTTTTAGTACTTTTCATTCACTTTCCTTAGGTGTGGGAATTGCTACAATAAGTTTATATGTTAAGAATTTTTAATTTAGGTTTAACATTATTTATTGGTTTTATTATTATAATCCATAAAAGTTTTAAAAATTTGCTAGTATTGTTAATTTTCTTTGGCTATTAAAACTTGATCTTTGTGTACTAAAGAGCAATTTAATAGTTAATAATATGTTAAAGTAACCAAACTAATCATTGGCCACTTAAAGTATTTTTTTTTGGTAACTAACTTTTTTTTAATCACCAAGAAGTCATTACAAAACTTTAGCATAGCTTAACATAGCCTGCTATCTATCAACTACTCTGTGTATTCATCTAACTAGAAATGTAAACTATATACAACTGACTTAATTCTCAAATTAGCTCTAGCACTAATAACGTAAGCTATCTCTTTTGTAATCTGCTCCCATACTCTACTTTTTTGCTGAAATTTTCTCATGTTCCTCTCCAACCAGATGTGATAGGCAACTACTGCATACACCATTCTAAAGATTTGAGCTTGCAGAGTTTTCCCTTTGGCATTTGTCACTGACCATCTGCAGAACTACTGCCAATTGGAGCAACCATGAATTTGTATCTTCATCCAATTACACATTTTGATCCATATCTGTTGAGTAAATTCACATTTCCCAAACTGGTGATCTCTAGTTTCAACTGCTTTCATGCACGTTACATATTGTGTATCAACATTGCTCTTCCAACTAGCTATCATGTCGCATGCCAACAGCCTCCCATGCATCATCAGTTACATTATGAATTTAGCCTTTGGTCTTGCTGCATTATTAAACATCAGTGCTTTCCATTCTACCCTACTATAATCTCCAAGCAAGTGTAAGTATATCTGTCTAATCAGGCTTTTCTTAGGTATTTCCTTGAACTGTCTAGTTTCCAATATCCCATGAGCCACAATTACTTTCCTTACCATCCAGCAGGCTTGCTGAGGAATTGCCATTGTACTCATCTGTTGTTTCTTGATGTTATAAGTATGAATCCATCTGATCCATAATTTATCCTGTTTTTGAGCTAAATCCCAGCAGTTCTTGGCAATTGCTGCTTTGTTCAAAAGCTTCAAGTTTATAATATTTAGTCCACCCCCTGCCTTTGGCAGACAAACTCTATTCCAAGCAAGCAAGGATTTCCTTGTTATTTCATTTGTTCCAGACCAAATATATGATCTGCACAGTCCCTCTACTAACTTGATCACTTTTGTTGGCAATATGGATAATTGAGCCCAGAAAGCTTGAATTCCAAACAACAAACTTTGAACTTGCTGGACTCTTCCTGCATATGAGAGAGTCTTGGAAGTCCAAGAAGAAATCTTTTTAGTCATTGTTTCTATTAGAGGCTGTCATTGCATTATACTCAACTTCTTTGTAGACAATGGCACCCCTAAGTATTTAAAAAGGAGTTCATTATTAGATAATCCTAGTAACTGCAAGATTTGTTGTTTGTCCACCTCAGAAATCCCTCCAAAATAAGCTTCACTTTTACTTAGGTTAGCCTGCAATCCTGAAACCTGAGTGAAATGATAGAATTTTTGTTTCATTACTTGTACTGCCTTCATATCACCTCTGGCAAATAATAATAGATCATCTGCAAAGCTTAGATGAGTGATCCCAAGTTTGGCACATCTAGGGTGAAATTTAAAATCTCTTACCTGCTTCAGACTAGCCAAGTTTCTTCTCAAGTACTTCATTGCTATAGCAAACAAAAAAGGGGACATAAGATCCCCTTGCCTCAAACCTTTAGCTTCATTAAAAGGCTTAGTTGATTCTCCATTCACTACAACATAATAGTTAACTGTTTGGACACATTCAACAACCCAAGAGATGAATAATTGAGGGAAACCTAGTTTTTCCATAACCTGTTTCATATAAGGCCATTCAACAAAATCATAAGCTTTCTGGAGATCTATCTTTATCATGCACCTAGGAGATATATTCTTTCTAGTATAAGCTTTCACCAATTCATGAGCTAGAAGTATATTATCTGCTAACTTTCTCCCAGGGATAAATCCATCTTGAGCCTCATTAATGATTGAACTCATGATGCCTTGCATTCTTGCTACTAGAACCTTGGATATAATTTTGAAGAGGACAGTACAACAAGCTATGGGCCTAAACTCTTTAACAGTTTTAGGCTTAGTTACCTTAGGAATCAATGTTATGGCTGTGCACTTAATAGCTCTATATAACTTCCCAGTGAGAAAGAACTCCATAATAGCTACTGTAACTTCTTCTTTAACAATAGGCCAAGTCTTCTTGAAGAAATATGCATTATAGCCATCAACTCCAGGTTCCATGTCATTATCAATAGAACATAATCCTTCATATATCTCATCTGGGGGTTACATCTTTGCATAACTCAATCCTTTGTTGTTGATTGAGCTTAGTTCCCAAGCTCATAACCCTTTTGTCTATTGCAGGCAAAGATTGTGCTGCTGTTCCCATCAATGATTTGTAAAAGTCCACTATTTCCCTTTGAATACTAACTGGACCATTAATCCTGTTACCAGTGCTGGTTAGTAACTCCACTACTTTCTTACTTTGACTTCTCTCTTTCGTAACAACTGAGAAGTATTTAGTATTAGAATCTCCTAGCTGTATCCATTTGGCCCTGGCTTTTTGTTTCAGAGCCCCTTCTTCAATCAGATCCCATTTTTTCAAATTCTGAATCAGTTTCTTCTCTCTTAATAGTAACTCAGAAGAGCTACTTATATCAATGCTTTTCTGGACCTGTTCAAGATCAATTCTGGCTTTCTCTATCTTTTATCTTATGAATTTAAACTCTTCCACATTCAGTCTTCTCAGTACTGGTCTCAATGATTTTAGTTTCATCCAAACATTCTGCATCTTCTGTCTGTGAAAACTTTGTTTCCAAATTTCCTGCACTTCATACATAAAACTTTCATGCTCAGCTCAGATTTTGAATAATTTGAAAGAAACTTTCCTATTTTTGTGCTGATCATTGAAAGTTAATGTCATATGGGCATGATCAGATATAAATGGTAGATCATATACGATAGACATATGGCCCCACTACATCATTCATTCATAATTTCCAAATAACCTATCTATTCTGCTCCATATCCTATCCCCAGATCCTTGCTTATTAGACCAAGTATAATAGTCACCCTCCCATGCCAATTCACTAAGTTTCAACTCATGAATACAATTACTGAAGTCTTGAGTTGCTGCCTTAGTAATTGGATTACCATGTATTCTATCTTGTAATTGTAGCACAACATTGAAATCTCCCCCAATCACCTAAGGAATGGATGTCATTTGTTCTATCTCTTTCATATTTTCCCATAACTGTTTCCTTTTCTCAACTGTATTAAATCCATAAACAATAGAAACTGTATATTTTTGGCCATTTCTAATGTTTGTAACAACACAGTGTAATATTTGTGCTTCTGCCCTGATCACATGAACTGTGTAGCAATTAGTATCCCATAGGACCCAAGTTCTTCCATTTACTGCAGCATTGTAATTATTAATCATTCCCCACCCAGGGTTAATGTGCTGACTAACACAGTCAACATTATGCTCTTTTACTCTTGTTTCAACAATCCCAACTAAACTATTATTTTTATTTTTTAAGTAGTTTTTTAGCTCCTTCCTCTTGTACCACTTATTGATACCCCTTACATTCCAAATTAACCACTTCATTGGTTAAGTCTAGAACCCCCACCTCTATCATATGGTAGGGTAGAGCTACTACTAGCACCTGATGTTCCACTTTTTAAACTACCTCTGCTAGCTAATGGAGTTAGCATAGAAAAGTTTTCAAGGCTGAAATCTAGCACTTGTTGCTTTCCCTTATCCTTAGCCTCTACTCCATTATCCTCTGCATCTTTAGCTATCTGATATTGATTAGTCTGTTGCATCTGCTTTATTAAATGTTGTTAAGTCCTTTCTTTTGTATCTTCTCCAGCTGCCTTAGGGACCCCAATAGTAGTTGTTTCTGTGTGCCCAGGTTCTGAGTTCCCTTCAATGTTTTTGATTGGACCTTTAGTTCTCCATTCATATGTAACTTTCTTTGCCTCTCTTGTTCTGTTAGGTTGAACCTCTTTTTTCTCCTTAGGCTCTTGATGAGTAGAGCAAACATGACTGATGGCTTGACATTTGTCACAATATATTGGCTTCCACTCATAGACCATCTCCTGTTGAAAGCTCCTTCCTCTAGGGTCCCTTACCATAATCTTTGTAGGCATGGTTTTAGTAAAATTAACTTCAATCAGCATCTTTGCATATGAAATCTGTTTCTGCTTGGTTGTACACTCATCAGCAAATAATGGCTTTCCAATAGCACTTGCAATTTTGCTCAATGTTTCACTTCCCCAACAGCTCATAGGTAATTTAGGAAAAACTACCCACATAGGTATATCAGTTAGAAACTCCTTACTAAGATCAAAATCAGGAGACCGAGGCTTCATGATAATTGGCTTATTTCTAAATGTGTGAGGTCCAGCATAAAATATTCTATGCATATCAGCTAGGTTTTGGAATTTTATCACAAAATATCCATCCTCATGCAGAAATAGATCCGATTCTACTACATCTAGCCAATGTTGCGTAATGTATCTCTGCATAGCATTGTAGCCTGGGTTATCACTTATTATATAGGCTATCAGCGCAACACTCCATTCTTCTTTCGCCGCCTTCACATCATGCATCTCAAGTTGGACAACAATTTGCCATTTTATAATTTGCGAAGGGATATACCTAAGAGCGATTCCATGGGTTAAAACTCGATTTTGCTGAAACAAGTTAGCCCACTTCTTTGGTTCTACTCTCAGATCTACTTGATTGCCCTCTTTTACCTCTTGGTTTGCCAGTGTTTGAGCTCCAATGGCACAACATTGTGACCTACAATTTCCTCTGAACTCAGAGTCTTCTGTGTGACCTTTTAGTCCCTTCTGCTATTGTTCTATTGGCAATTACCCCATCTATATTAGTTCCTTCACTTACACTCTGTTTAACCTGAGCTGATGTATCGAAGGTTAACTTCCTACTGACCTCAAAGCTAATCATTGGGCTATCTTTCCCTTTCTCTTCTTCTGCTCCGTCATTCTGCTTCAAAATTTGCATGCCTTGATTTCTTTGTGCTTCCTTCGAATTAGTACTCATTGATCTTCTAACAGTAGATTTCGGTGTCTTAGGGTTCTTTTTTGGTCTTCCTCTTCCTCTCCCTCGTCCCCTAGCCATGGCAGCCACACTCAACGTGCGTTAGCTAATTGCAAGGAAGTACTTTCCTTGCAATTATCTTTTTGAAAAAATTAAATGGCAACATAAAACTTTCCTTGTTCGTTGTTAATTAAGCAAAAGAAAAACTAATCTTGTCTACTTCATGCATATCTAAAATATAAATTCTAGTTGATATGAAAAGATAAATAAGCAATCTAAGGTTGGAAAATGGGTAGTATATTTAAGATTTTTTTAAATTTTAGTTTTTTAAATATTTAAATTATTCAATTAATTTTTGGCCCACGGACCGGCTCAAGCCCAACCTCGATCAAGCCTCAAGGCCAGCGGGCAGATTTGACCGACCTTATAAGTTTCAGTTTTAAATGTGTTAAAAAGATCTCAACCCAGCCCTACCCAAATACCAAGTTGGGTTGGGCTGGCCTCACGAGCCAACCCCACTTTGACGGCTCTAGGTAACAAACATCCCGTAATATTATTGAGAAATTTTTATAAAACACTATCTTTTAGTAGTAATTAGCCATCTATAGATATCATTTGCTATATTACGGAATATAGATACCTTTTCTGTGATTATAAGATGTATTTAAGCTATTGTATTCATGAATACAGTTGCAAAAATAAGCATGAATCAGAGAAGTCCAGCTAATCAGTTGTTGTATTCGAGCGTATTCGACTTTATTCATGGAGTGAAAGATGAGATTACAACTGGAAATTATTGTATTCGACTGTATCCGACTGTATTCACAGCGTGAAATAGGGGATTACACTATTTTTAAAAGGGAAAGTGAATCAATTAACATAATAGACTCCTAATATAACTCAACAAACACAATTATAATACATAAATTTTATATTTTCAGTTATGAAAAAGATTCTCAACCGCAAAATACAATGAAATAAATAGAATACATAGGGATAATTGAAATACAATGAGAAAAAAAGTCACTGATACAATGAAATACATGGAATACAACGAGATACATTCAATTACAATTAAAAAAAATATAGGGAATTAAATACATAGAAATATAGCGAGATACATTGAAATGCTCTTAAAAAGAAGGTAATAGAATCTTCAAATTGCTCAACCCCAAACTTCAGATGACCTATTTTAGTCGACAATTTTTCGACGACCCATCGGATTCCAAAACATAGAAAAAGTCAAAACCTATTATTCTTATCTTGATTCAAATTCCAAAAATTCCCAAAAAGAACTAACTCCAAGAACTTCATATTACATATTAAAATCACACAAGAGACTAAAATTAAATCAGGTCGCACACCACACATCCTCTGTATTAATTGTATAATTGTTGTCGTTTTTGCAATAAAACTTTTACTATACATTTTCATAAGCCCCACATGATGTGACTATCAAAATTAAAGCTTAAAGATGAGAGATTTTAGGATCAGAATCTTTAGACAAAGAGGTTTCTCAATTGGGTTTCTCTCAACCGGATGCAGAGCCGAAGCAATTTCTAAAGTGGACTTTTGCACAAATCCGGGGAAGGAGGGGGAGATTCAAAATTTTAATGGGATATGGGAAGAAAATGGATTGTATCAAAATAGAGAGAGAAAGAAAATAGTGTAACTGAATAGCATATCTAGTGGCTTAGGGCTAGGAGATAATAATAACTAAATATTTTGCTATAAACCTTAAAAGGTATCTATAGAATATAATTTTTTTAAATGGTATTTATTTAAAATAAATAAGGTGTTCGTTTATTATATGAGGTAAAAATTTTAATATTATTTGAGGCGTGAACACTACAATCATGAAAAATTAAACGGAAAAGGGTCTGATATATTCCTCTACTATGATAAATTGTTCAAAATTGTCCCTCGTTATACTATTGGACCATAAAAGTCCTTGCCGTCTTACTATCCTAACAAATCTTCCCTTAGTTAGATGTAGGTGCCATGTGACATCCATCCGTGCAACCACGTGGCACATATGAGACGATGCCACGTAGCACCTCCGTCTAACTAAGGTAGATTTGTTAGAATAATAAGATGACATAGACTTCTATGACTCAATAGTATAACGAAAGATAATTTTAAATAATTTATTATAGTAAAGGGACAAATTAAACCCTTTTCCGAAAATTAAAAGAAAAGGGAGGGAAAAAAAGGCTGACTGACGTATCAGCAAAAGGAATTCACGAGGCAAAATTTGTAATTGGGAAACACATGATGCCAGCGCCATATAGTACTTGTTTAATGTTCTGGAAATTTGAAAAGTTTTCCACCTTTTGTCAATTCTTTACTATATTACCATCACGATTCACATCCCCTTTTCTCTAATTTAAACTTATAGAGTACCATCATTATCTTCCACAATATTCCATTAACTGTGTTTGTAATCTACTTATTAGCATATGACAAACACGTGGTGGGACACACTCATTCTATTGATCCCACCTTCAGCTTTGCATTCTACTCCCGCTATACCATTTCACTTTGTGATTGTCTGTTCAAAATCAAAATATTCAAGATTATAATCTTGAGACTAAAATTGGATTATTATTTGAATACTAATATATATGGATGTATATGGTTAATATCGGGCTCGTCTATTGCATGACAGATCGGGGTTAAAATGTGATGGGTTCAAAATCGACCTGGGATTCCATCGAACCCGGAATATGAGATCAGAATGCCCGTCCTCGAGAACATCAAGTCCATGACCCTGGAATCAACCCTAGCCCCAAATGAGCTCGAGGAAATATTTCCAAACCGAATAACAGAACGGGAAATATCTGTAGCCGGTCGAATATCACGGTAGGAATCTCGACACGTATCAATGAGAAACCGGCTAATTAGCAAACCATGGGATTTTTTACCTTTTATAAATTTCTACCTAAAGTGGGACTCCCTTAGTATATAAAGGGGGTCTGATTATTTGTAATACACATTTTTCACGCGCATCTCGAGGCAATATAATATCATTTTCTTTCTGTAAGCTATTGTTCTTTTGTGCCTGATATCGTTTGAATTGCTTCCAATCCAAGTGGGACTCACTTTTCAAGACTATAATTGTTCAAGTTGCCCGGATTGAATATTTTATCATTATTCGTGTTAATTACAATTCAATTTATCGCTTTGTGCAGAATTAATCCATGTATCCTTAAAACCACTTACAAATTCAATCTTTATCTGATTTTGAGGGTAAAAAGTTTGGTGCCCACCTTGGTGCTAAGGAAAATAGTGGTTATTTGATACAAATTTCCGTAACACACGCTATTTTACACTTGTTCTTTGAAGTGTATCTGATTTCAGGTTTAAAATAAAGATGTGAAGCTCACAATTGGCACCTCTACCCGTTGACAATGAGTCTAGTCACCACGCTGAGAATAATAACATAACGCCCGGTAATGAGGTACCAACCATTGATCCCCTCAGAATTCCAGTTGCGGACCCTTTGGACGCTAACTCGCATGTGGCTATTGACGCAAGCCTCCCTACTAACCCCGAAAATAACATCTATGGTGAAGCTCGGTCGACAGTGCAGAATACTCAAAATAATGGAGGAGACGAGATCAATGTTAAAATGATCTTCGAAATGTTACAATCTCAACAAGCGACAACAGCTCAGTTATAGAACCAAAGATGCGGATTGTTCCAGGAAATCACCCACAGGGAAGAACCAGTTGCAGAAAGGTTGAATGAAAATGAATCAGGTACCAATCCCAAGATCATAAAAATGCTCAAGGAGATGACAAAACACATAGAATAAGGGGAGAAGAAGATCGAAGCAAACAGCAAAAATGTGGAAACCTACAATTCCAGGGTCGAGATTCCTAAGTACAACGGGATAACTGGCCCAAACGAGCATGTAATTTCATACACATGCGCCATCAAAGGAAACGACTTGGAGGATAATGATATTGAGTCTTTCTTGCTGAAGAAATTCAGAGAGACCCTGTCAAAAGGAGCTATGATATGGTATCACAACTTACCTCCTGATTCAATTGACTCATTTGCTATGCTTTTTGCAGACTCTTTTGTGAAAGCACACGATGTAGCTATCAAGGTCGAGACTAGGAAGTCAGACCTCTTCAAAGTAAGACAAAAGGATAATGAGATGCTCAGAGAATTTGTGTCCCGGTTTCAAATTGAACGGATGGACCTGCCAACGATCGCTGATGATTGAGCTGTTCAAGCTTTCACCTAAGGACTCAATGTTCGAAGTTCGGCAGCTTCACAGCAGTTGAAGCAGAATCTGATAAATTACCCAATTGTTACTTGGGCCGATGTGCATAACCGATATCAATCAAAAATCAGAGTCAAAGATGATCAACTTGGTCTCCTTCCGGGTCCGTTTATCCTGTCAAACCCGCCGACAAAATCAAGAGATATCGACCTTGAATAGAGGTCAAGATGAGATCGATACCAGCCGTATAATAGACATCGATGAAGTAGTAGGTCCAGGCGAAGTTCTATGCAGAATAAAAGGAGAAATGATCGAGGTTAGAGAAATCAAGAAATTGTGATAAAGAACGACTTTTACAGGCCAATCGGGCCTAAAAAAGCAACAAGGTTATCAAAATAAAACTTCAATATCGATGTTGCCACCATTGTATCAGCTATCGGACGCATCAAAGACACCAAATGGCCTCGAACCCTACAATCTGATCATGTCCAAAGGGACCATAACTAGATGTGTAAATATCATAGCACTCACGGCCATAGAGAAGAGGATTTCCGATAATTGACAGAGGAAGAAGCTCGGCTATTCAACAACAGTCATCTTCGAGAAATCCTGAGTGACCGGGCCAAGAACCACTTCAGAAATAGGGATTCTAAAAAGTAAACCGAGCAAGAAGAAACTCAACACTTCATTAACATAATCATTGATGGGATCGATATTCCTCAAGGTCCAATGCTAAAACATACCAAACTATCCATCACAATAGAAAATCGGACTCTAGATTATATACCAGAAGGAAGTTTGTATTTCAACGACGAGGATACAGAAGGGATCTTGCAGCCCCATAATGATGCACTAGTAATATTTGTACTCATAAATAAATCTAGAGTTAAGTGTGTGTTAAATGATCCAGGTACCTCGACCAACATCATCATATCGAGGGTCGTAGAAGCGTACATGCAATCCGGGTTCTAAACGGATTCAACATGGCAATCAAAACCACTAAGGGAAACAAAACATTGCATGTGAATACCGCCGGGACCTTCCAGAAAACCAGCTTTTATCTGATCGAAGTAGACATGAGGTACAACGCCCTTTTCAGGAGGCCATGGATCCACCACATGAGGGTAGTACCCTCGACTCTTCACTAAGTATTAAAATTCCCAATACCAGGAGGAATCAAAACAATCTACGGGGAGCAACCGGTCGTTAAGGAAATATTTAAGTCGAAGAAGTGATCATGGTATCAACACTGGCAACATCAAATGAACCAAGCTCGGATGCAAAACAAGAGCCTAAATAGATATTATCGACACTAACCACGACCCAATTGGATAAATAGGGGACTGGTGAAGATGATGATTACGTGGTTTCCAAATCTTTTATAGTCCCCGATGATTCTGATGCCACAAAATCAACGGTCGAGGATCTAGAACAAGTCACGTTGATCGAACATCTACCCGATCGGGAGGTATACCTGGGCACGGGGTTAACCCTGAGCTAAAAAAAACTCATTCAATTTCTTATGGCTTACATGAATTGTTTCACTTGGTCCCATCTTAATATGACAGGGATCCCACCGGAGATAACCACTCACAAGCTGAGCCTAGACCAAAATACCATCTAGTCAAGCAGAAAAGGAGACCCCAGTCCGAAATCAAACATGTTTTCATCCAGGATGAGGTATCAAAACTCCTTAAAATAGGATCTATTCGGGAAGTAAATTACCCGGATTGGTTAACAAACATACCAGTAGTCCCTAAAAAGGGGAACAAATTAAGAATATGTGTAGACTATAAGAATTTGAATAAGATGTGTCGTAAGGACTCTTTTTCTTTTCCAAACATAGATCATATGATCGATGCCACGGGCGGACATGAGATCCTCAAATTTTTCGGCGCCTATTCCGGGTACAACCAAATACAATTAAACCTAGATGATAAGGAAAACACCTTCTTCAACACTAAGTACGGCACGTACTGCTATAACATAATGCCATTCGGACTAAAAAATGGCGGTTCCAATTATCAACGCCTAGTAAATCAGATATTCAAAGAACTTATAGAGAAATCAATGGAAGTTTGTATTGATGATATGTTAGTTAAGTCCCTCCAAGCAGAGGACCAATTAAAACATTTGCAGGAAACCTTTCATCATATTAAATAAGTACAATATGAAGTTGAACCCGGAGAAATGCATATTCAGAGTTGGATCTAGTAAATTTCGCGGGTTTATGGTATCCAATCAGACAATCGAGATCAATACCGATAAGATCAAAGCCATCAAAGATACCACAATCGTGGACAACGTGAAGGCCGTGCAAATATTAACCATACACATAGCCTCCCTGGGGCGATTCATATCAAGATCTTCATATAAGAGTCACCAATTTTTTCGCTATTAAAGAAGAAGAACAATTTTTTGTGGACCTGGAGTGCCAACGAGCCTTGGAGGAACTCAAGCGGTATCTATCGAGTCCACCACTGATTCACACACCGAAGGAAGATGAACAATAGTACCTATTCTTGGTGGTATCAGAAATAGAGGTAAGTGAAGTCCTGATCCGGGAAGAACAAGGTACACAATTTCCAGTTTACTATGTTAGCAGTGCTCTAGATGAGGCCAAAACTAGGTATCCGCACCTAGAAAAATTGGCGCTCGCCTTGCTAAGCGCCTCTAGGAAATTGAAATCATATTTTTAGTGTCATCCCATACGTGTTGTGACAACTTACCCTGTGTGAAATATAATGCATAAAGCCGAACTATCAGGAGGATTGGACAAATGAGATGTGGAAATCAGTGGGTACGATATTGAGTATCGACCCCGGGCATCCATTAAATCTCAAATTATAGTAGATTTCGTGGCTGAATTTATGACGGCCCTAATACCCGAGGTTGAAAAAGAGTTGTTGGTAAACTCGAGGACATCTTCGGGGATTCAGACCCTCTTAATGGACTGCGCCTCAATTGCAAAAGCGTACGAACTTGGCATCATATTGAAGTTACCTAGGAAGTGTAGTTAGACAATCTATTAGAACTATGAAATTGATTAACAAAGAGGCCGAATATGAGGCCATGATTTCAGGTCTTAAACCAGCCAAAGACTTGGTGGTGGAGGTGATCTAAGCTAAGTGTGACTCCTTCCTTGTGGTGAACCAAGTTAATGGGACATTTGAGGTCTGAGAAGAACAAATTCAAAGGTACCTAGATAAGTTGCAGGTAACATTACACCAATTCAAGGTGTGGACTTTGCAATATGTACCTCGAGATCAAAAAGCGAGGATGGTGCCCTTGCAAACTTAGGGTCATCGGTTGAGGATAATGAGATCAACTTGGAGGCAATCGTATAACTCATAAGATCGGTAGTGGAAGAAGGTCACACCAAAATAAACTCTACAAGATTGACTTGGGATTGGAGAAAAAAAATATGTAGAATATTTGAAGACTACGAGACTTCCCTCGGATCCAAAAGAATCGAGAACCCTGCGCAAAGTCATCCCGGTTTAGCTTGTCCGAAGACAGAATCTTGTTCAGAAGAACGTTCGATGGCCCACTAGAAATATGTTTAGGACCAGTAGATACCGGGTACGTTCTGAGGGAAGTTCATGAGGGCACCTACGAAAATCATTCAGGTGCCGAATCATTAGTTTGAAAGGTAATCAGAGCTGGCTGTTGTTGGATAGATATGGAAAAGGACACAAAGAAGTTCGTACAAAAATATGATGACGTCAAAGACATGCTCCGATTGTTCATCAACCCGAAGAGCTGTTGCATTTGGACCATGGTCGTTCATTAAGTGGGGAATGACATTGTTGGCCCCCTTCTATGGGCATCAATAAGGCTCAATTCATATTATTTATGACTTTAATATTTTTCTAAGTGGGTTGAAGCCCAGGCATACGAGAAGGTCAGGGAGAAAGAAGTCATCGACTTCATTTGGGACCACATCATATGTTGGTTCAGAATGCCATCCAAAATCATGTGCCACAATGAGAAATAATTTATCGGCAGCAAAGTGAGCAAATTTATCAAAGACCATAAGATCAAAAGGATCATATCAACACCTTATAACCCTAGTAGGAACGGATAAGCAGAATCAAACAACAAAACCATACTCAAAAACCTCAAAAAGAGGTTAACTGATGCCAAAGGAAATTGGAAGGAAATCCTACCCGAAGTCCTATGGGCATACCGTATGACCTCAATGTTCAGTACTGAGGCCACCCCATTCTCATTGGTTTACGGCCTGGAAGCTCTAATACCGGTCAAGGTCGGTGAACCAAGTATCAGATTTCATATGCTACCAAGGAATCGAACGATTAGGCCATGAGTACAACCTTAGAACTATTGGATAAAAGGCGTGAAGCCGCCCTTCTCCAGTTGGTCGTCCAAAAGCAGCATATTGAGAGATACAACAATCGAAGGGCCAACCTCTAGCTTTTCAATATCGGGGACTTAGTACTAAGAAAGGTCACAATGAGCACCTGAAACCCAAATGAAGGAAAGTTGGGACCGAACTAGGAAGGACCATACCAGATTATCGATATCATCATATAGGGATCCTATAAACTCATAACAATAAAGGGCGAGCAACTACTGAATAACTGGAACATAACTCACTTGAAGCGATACTACTGCTAAGATACGACCCCATTCATTTCCTTTTTACTTATTTTTGGACTAACACTTTCTAGTAACCAACAAGAAGCGGTATAGATTTTAGGTTTGAAAGCATGCGTTATACTCTTTTCCCATAAACCGGTTTTATCCCACATAGGGTTTCCGACAAGGTTTTTAACAAGGAAACAATGGATCGTGCTACATTAGAATAGAAGGTCACTCATGAATCGATGTCAAAGATTGAATCAACAGTATTCGAGGCTTCTCTCTATGATCAACCTGAATACTGTGGGGCATTACCCTCGGATATCGACTTCAGCAAGGAAAGAAACTTCGTGATTGAAGGGTCTAAATAGGTAGAATTTATTATAAGGGCCAAACGTTCAAATAATTCGTTCCTGCATAGATTGCTCGAGCCCTAGCATAAAGCACGTATGCATGTATAACTAATTTACACAATGATAAAAAGTAGTCCCTCCTTTGCTGATAAATATTTTGTACTTTTGGGAAAAAAATCCTTCATTTCTCAAGGAATTTCCTACATATGATCCCCTAAAGGTAT
This sequence comes from Nicotiana benthamiana, assembly GCA_034376525.1. Classification (NCBI taxonomy): domain Eukaryota; kingdom Viridiplantae; phylum Streptophyta; class Magnoliopsida; order Solanales; family Solanaceae; genus Nicotiana; species Nicotiana benthamiana. The sequence goes on along the minus strand of CM067335.1, from coordinate 103,662,260 downwards.
GGAAACTAAGGACCACCTTAATTCGAGTTCAAACAACCACTCTCACTCGGGGACTATCGTTCAAAAATAAACTCAGATGGTCCCTGCTATCGGAGCTTGGGGACATAAGACCTATCAGGCAACGCCCAAATCTTAAATGTCATGACCATCCTCACTCAGGGACTCTTATTCTAGGAAAGCCCGGATAACTCAGGATGACCAGGCCACTAGACGACACCCAAACTAAAAGGCAACGACACAAGGCCTTAAATTTCTTAACTAGTTATAAAAGCTAACCGCGGAAAACTATCGTCTAAGAAAGAGTAAGTACGTTGGGGAAATTCTCGATCACTCTGAAAGCCCAACGTGCCTTAAAAATATAATAACGATGAAGACAAGGCTTGCTCGAACCCCCAAGCATAACCTAGCTATTTCATGATTAGATATTTTAAGCTTTGCAAAAATAAATGACAAAGCAAAAAACATAGAAATTGCTGAAGGGAAAAAAGGCTTTATATACATATCAAAATTTTCTTAGGAGGGCCAAAACAACCTCAATACAAATTCTTTGCAGAGGCCAAACGGCCTTAACGAAAGGGTAAAACGAAAAGTAAAAAACAAAAAACGATTACAAATACCCTAAGTAGCCTAGTCTTTGCTAGGGATCTCCTCGTCACCTTCTTGATCTTTGCCACCCTTAGACTTTCCCAAATCTTTGAACTCCTCATCGTCTTCGGGATAAGCCAGTTTTTTGTCCCCATATTTGAGCTCTTTGGCACTCTCAATCTCAGTTGATAAGCCGAAACCCCGAGTATGAATTTCCTCAAGGGCCTCCCTTTGAGATTTTCACTTAGCATGCTCGATGATGTCTTTTTCTCGAACCTGAGATGCCCCGGCATCAGCCTTATAAATGGCCACCATCTCATCGGTATCAAATTTAATTTCTTTGGCCTCCAACTTGACTGTTTCAAGCTCCTTGGCCAGATTTTCTCGATTTGAGACAATTGAATTCAACTGGGACTAGGGCTCCTCGATCTTCATGGCCTGCACCAAAGGACTATCTATTATAGCTCGAAGCTAGACCTCATCCGAAGTTGTGCCCGAGCGGTCTCTTTTTTTAAGGCCAGGCGGTCCATATTCTTTTTCCATTCTTCGGCCTTGGCCTTTACCTAATCCACCTTTTCTTGGAGCTGTCTGATCTGGTCAAGCTTCTGTTGGACCTGCGGGTTCAGACCATTTGCCACTGTATCTGGCTCATCATTACTAACCTCAAATACTTTTTTTACCTGCTCCTTGCAAGCTGCCTCCAGCTCAGCTTAAAGTTTCTTGACATATCGCTCATGTTGCTCACTGAGAAGTTTGTAATCTACCTTCTCAATGATCTCTCGGGTGTCATAAATGTTGGTTTAACTATTCTCAATATCAGAGAAAAGTCTCGTGATGAAGCATAGAGGCCTAAAACTAGTAAGCCTAACATTAACTTAAATAATGACAATGCTTAATAATATCGAATAATTTCGAAATAGAAATATCTATAAAATTTACAATCTCAAAACCAGTAGTAGCAGTCATAAGCCTTTTTAGGAGAAACTTTACATAATGAATACATCACTGTTCCGAAACAAAATGGAAACTATGAAAATAAATACAATAGAAGGTTACTTCAAAGCCTGCAAACGCCCAGCAGGTGTACCTTTAAGTCCCCATCCTCACCAATCATAAGCTTCAAAACCTACTCGACGCGAAGTACCTAATTCTACAAAAAAAATTATGCAGAAGCATAACATGAGTACTAGGGTTGTGCACAGATCCGATCAGATCGGATTCAATTTAGCACATTTTGGATTCGGATTTCGGAATCTAGAAAATACAATCTGAATGTGATCGGAATTATATTGAATCGGATCGGATTTTAAAATTTGGAACAGATCGGATCTTATTATTATGCCTCAAAATTGCAAACTAATATGTATATTTCCTTTGTAAAAGAGATAGTACATTAAGAAAAAATTGTTTTTATACAATTATGAGAGTACTATAGTGCCAATATAGCTAAATATAGTAATTGCAAAGGTAAGAACTTGGAAGAAGATGTAAAAGAAATACTGATTATCCAAAATTAAAGCATAGTATTTATACATGCCCTAGTAATTACGGATTTCAGATCGGATCGGATTAAAATATACCAATTTGAATTCGATCCGAATCCAAAATTTTAATACAAATTCAAAATTCGATCCAATTCAAAATTGAATGGATCAGTTAGGATTTCGGATATCCGATCCGAATGTCCCTAATGAGTACACAACAACAGTACCCAATGAGTATCAAGCCTAACCTCAGTAGAGTAGTGATGAGGACATGTCAAGACACATACTAAACATATAAAACATGTATGATATGACTTAAATCTAACAAGAAGGATTATAAGAGTAATACCAATAGCAGAAGGATATCAAATTGCAAACAATAGTAACGATAAGAAGAGAGCACAAATTGCAACGAGAATTAACCAAGTAAATAAACAACACTATAGTTGGGGTTCGGGTGAAGCATAAATGATCTCAAGTAGGGAAAATGATGTTAACTCAATCAATCGAATCATTTGTAATACACAATTTCGACAATCCCAATCCTTGTAATCTCGTATGATAATTACAACTTCAAAACCTTTAACACACATGGCACCTTGTAGCCACATATCTCTATCTCACTTTTCACGGTAAAATCCACGTGCTGATCAGTACATAATATATGTCTCACATGCTAATTAAGGTGTCCATGAGATTTTTGTTTATATATCATAAAACAATAGTACAGTTTCTAGACCAAGTAGGAAATCAATGAGAAAGATGAGTTTATAATAGAAATTATTTATGTGAAGAAAAAAATATTTTCGAATAAAATACAACATCGAATAAGTTATTGAATTTAATATAGAGTTTACTGAATTACAACACAATAAATATTCCTTTAAAGTGAAATAAAAACCTCAGGCGGGTTAAGGATAATAAGTTGAGAAATCAATTGAAATAAAATATACAACTATTAGAAATAAAAAAAATACCAAAATATACGGCCAGTCTTAACCTAGCAGTCACACATGGTAGCATCATATTAATTCTTTTATTTTAATTCACCAGATTACTAACAACTCAGCAGGGCATGAGGTAATGACTCAATGTAGTAAATTCACTTTAAAAATCAATTCACCAGAATAATAATATTAGGAAAAGAGCTCAGGAAATGACATCAAGGCAATAAGTCAATGACAATAACTCAATCCTCAAAAGACAGTAGAATACAGATTATCAGAGTCTCGTACGAAGGAACTGAAGCCAATACAGTAAAACGTAAGATACCAAAATATAAGATATGTTAACGGCGTGCAACCCTATCCCACCATATAATATCAATATCATAATTCACTTTTATTCCATCATATAATTCACCCTTGTTTCACTTATTGCGGTGTGCAACCCGATCCTATCGTACAATATCAATATCATAACAATAAACATAAAATATTACGACACACAACTTCCACCAAAATAATATCAATATCATAATTCACCTTTATTTTACCATAATAATCCTCCCTTATTTACCTGTTGCAGCGTGCAATCGATCCCACCGTATAATAACAATATTATAATATGAATATCCTCCCTTATTCCACCACCCCTCTTATTTCACATGTTACGGCGTACAACTTGATCCCCCGTACAACAATCTAAATCAACAACAACAATAATTGAATTACTAAATTTATCAGAACATCAACAATCAAGGGTATGAGTACATGGCAACAGGGAAACGTGTAAAATCTAAGGAATACAACAATCTTTACAAAAATGACAAGACATGTAAGGCACATGATAACAAAGCAGACAACTACCATAATTTAGACATGTATGAGATATGCACATAGTCATAGAAGAACTCAACAATTAAGAGGTAACGATACAATAAGGAAAGTAATGACTTCAACCAAAGCATATAATGGCCACATAACCAGTAAGAAGTAAATAATTACTAACAACACCATATAGAGCATGTAAGAGTAGCCTAGCAACAGGATTCCACATGCTATGACAATTTTATCAATGGCATTGAAAGAGACTAGATAATCTAAACAAATCAATACTATATATATATATATATATATATATATATATATATATATATATATATATATATATATATATATATATATATATATATATATATATATATATATATATATATTGTGTACCCACTCAGCACCTTGCGTATACAACTTTCACGTAACAAGATAACACAATTAACTCAATTCCTAAGGGGTGGTTTCCCTCACACAAAGTTAGACGAGACACTTAGCTCATTCCGGCCAACTCAATACTCAATTTAGCTTTTCCTTTACCAATTCACCATTGCTCGGCTCAATAAAGATAAGGACGACTTAAATACATCAAACATTGGAAGAAAAATTAATTTTAATTAATAAAGTTGTGATCCTTATACAATTTGCAAAAAATCAACAAAAGTCAACTCCCCGGGGCCGCATCTTGGAACCCGACAAAATTTACAAAATCCAAACACTCATTACAATACGAATTCAACCATATAAAAATTATCAAGTTCCGATACCAATTCGTCCTTTAAATCATTATTTTATATTTTTGAAATATTTTATAAATTTTCCCAAATTTTTCTTTAGATTCGCATGAATTTGATGTTAAATCTAAGATTTAATCACAAAATATAATCAAATATTGATTAGATGCACTTACCTAATGATTTGATATGAAAATCCTCTTTGATAATTGCCCACTCTCAGAAATAGGGTTCAAAATGTGAAAAAATAAAGCTATGTCCCAAAATGGGAGTCTTAATATCAGCTTCAAATGTCATATTTGCAAAATCGGATCACAATTGTGATGCTCGCAAATGCAACAAAAGCGTCGCAAAAGGGAAAGTTGTCCAGCTCTTTCAAGGTCGCAAATGTGACACAAGACTTGCAGATGCAAATGTGACGACCCGGCCGGTCGTCCTTAAGAATTTACACCATGATCCAATATTAACTACTTCCCCCAAGTTTATTTCTGCTATTTTGATTTGTCGAGATATTCGGTTTTGAGTTTTGACGAGTTTTGGGACACATAGTCCCTAAATGAGAGTTTAAGTGTTAAAAAGGTAGCCGTAGTCGGAACAATGTAGAGACACCCTCAAAATGGAAATTTAATGGTTACGCTAGCTCCGTTGGGTAATTGTGGGTTTATGGGAGTTTTCGTATTGCATTGTGGAGGTCCGTAGCTAATTTAGGCTTGAAATGCCGAAAGGTCGAATTTGAAGTTTCCGGTTCAATATTGAAATTTTGATTTGAGGGTCGAAATGGAATTCCAAAAGTTGGATTAGCTACGTAGTGTTGAACATGACATGTGTGCAAAATTTCATGTCATTCGGACAAGGTTTGATAGAATTGTTGATCGAAAGAGTGTTTTTAGAGTTTTTGGGATTCTTATGCTTGAATCTGATGGAAAATAAGTGTATTGATGTTGTTATGAGCGTTCCACAGGTAGGATCAAGTTTGAATGAAGTTATGGGATGTGTTGGTAAGTTTGGCTAAGGTCCCGGGGGTCTCGGGATGATTTTGGATGGTCGACGAAAGGATTATGGAGTTGGAAGTTTGCACATCAGCTGGTTTTTTGTCATTACCGCACCTGCAGTTTGGGCCCCGTAGGTGCAGAGCCATAGAAACAGCGGAGCAAGCGTAGATACGGATTTGGGGAGGATAAACAGGTTCTACAGATATGGGTAATTTACCGCAGAAGTGGTACCGCACATACGGAAGGGTAACCGCAAATGCAAAAATTGGCCTTTAAGTGAAAGTCGCAGATGGGACGAAGTCCTCGCAGAAGTGATCCCAGGACCGCAGATGCAGAAAAAGCTGGGCAAGGATATGAAATTTTGAGGGTTTGGTCTCAAAAGTTGAAAATTTGAATTGGAGATCAGGAGAGGGCGATATTGGGAGGAAATTGAAGAGGAGATCATTGGGTAACAATTCTTTAACCTTTTCTAGTTATATTCCATCAATCTATAGTTAATTTCATCATTTAAATTCGGATTGGAGATGAAAATTGAGAAAAAGTTGGAAGAAAGTTATTAGACTTAGAACTCGACTTTTGATTGGGAATTTGACCTTGGAATTTGATAATTTTGGTGTGTATGAACTCGTGAGAGTATGAGGATTCTAAAAATATAAACTTTACCCGATTTTGAGACGTGGGCCTGAGGGCCATTTTGGTTATTTTACCTACTTTTGCGTATTAGCTTAGAATTTCTGTGTAGAATCACTTACTTGAAGTTTTATTTACATTAAGAAATTGAATTGGATAGATTCGGTCCATTTGGAGTCGAGTACTCGGGGCAAGGGAGTGGTTTCGAAGTGATTTTGAGCCGGTTTGAGGTAAGTGGCTTGTCTAACCTTGTGTGGAGGACATTTCCCTCAGGATTTTGTATTGTTGTTAATTGAAATTCCCTATACATGAGGTGACGAGTGCGTACTTGTGCTAATTATTGAAAATCCGATGTTTCATTAAGTAAATACTAGTATGTTCTTTTTAATACTTGGACTATTAAGCCCGTGTTAGCTTAGGAAGGTATGTCTAAGTGATTTAGTTGCTTTATTTATTCAAATTACTTTACCTAAATTTTGTGCAGCATCTAGGCTAGGATTACTTGTTACCTTAATATAAATTCAACATTTCTGATTACTTTCATATTGCTGATGTAAATTTACATTGGGACTACAGATGTGGGATTCCAGTAGCTCGCCCCTTTCTGTTTATATTTGGGAATATGGATGTGAGATTCTGATAGATCCCCCTGCACAGTTATATGGAACTACGGGAATGCACCCGGTAAATTCCCCCAATTTTAGGTATTTATATTGGGGACTACGGAACGAGATTCCGGTAGATCCCCGCGCACTATGAGTTCGACTACGGGATGGGATCCCCAAAGATTCATTGGATATGTATATTTGGGACTACAAGACGGTATCTTGGGAGATCACTGATTGCTATTTGGTGTTGGACCTTATTTCTTTTTTGTGTTTACCTTGTCTTTATAGTAGTTGTTGATGCCCTTTATATCTTGCATTACTTTTATCGCTTCAATTATTTATATTGTTCTATTCTATGCTGTCAAACTTTATATTTTATTTCATCTCAGTAGGGCCCTGACCTTCCTCATCACTACCTGACCAAGGTTAGGCTTGACACTTACTGAGTACCATTGTAGTGTACTCAGACCCTTTTTGTGCATCCTTTTCAAGTGCAGATCGAGGTACCTCTACTCAGGACTACCATTATTGAGGCGAGGCGATTCTATGGGACTTTGAGGTATATCTGTCACGTCCGCAGACCGAGGAATCTCTCTCTCTCTCTCTATTCTATCTAATAGTGATAGCCCTTCTATCTTTACTGTTGATGTAGACATTCCAGAGTTAGAGTATTTCATGGGAGTCATGGAACACAAGCCGACTTATTATAGTTTCGCTGGTCAGTACGGAGACGTCTATACTTATATACTAGAGGCTATGTAACTGTTAGGAAATTTCCACTTCATTTGATTTCTGTGTCGTGCAATATTTTGAGTCACATTTTAAAACTTCTATCTTCTATTCTCTCACACATGGTGAGGACACGTGCTACCCAAGATGATCAGGCACCCGCGTCCCATACTACAGCCGTCAGAGGATGGGGCAGATGCCGAGGATGCGCACGTGGTGCAGCTAGAGCACTTGCACGAGCTGCTGCCGAGGTACCACCAGTAGTTCCAGACAGAGTCCAGGCACCTGATACGCCTACTGCTACTAATACTCCATCTCTTTAGGACACTCTAACACAGTTCATGAGCATGTACATCACTTTGGCTCAGGCAGGGTTGCTTGCCCTTATTGCAGCTACATCGCAGGCTGGGGGAGGAGCCCAGACTCTCGCCGCCCGCACTCCTGAGCAGCGAGTGCATGTTGAGTAGGTCCCAGAGATTATTCGTGTACTGCCTAGAGTGCCAGTTCAGCCCGAGGGTAGGGCAGCAACTTCCGAGGAGGATCAACTGAGGCTTGATAGGTTCAAGAGGTACAAGCCTCCTGTATTCAGTGGTCTAGCATCGGATGATGCTCTGGGATTTCTAGATGAGTGTTAACACATTCTCTATACCATGGGTATATCAAGATTGAGCGGGGTTTCCTTCACTACCTTCCAGCTTCAAGGAGCCTCCTATGAGTGGTAGTGCACCTATGAGTTAGACAGTCCAGATCCTCCTAGATCTCAGGAGCTATACTATGCACCACCGGTATCTAGAGCGCCTCCTGCGCGGGTGCTTTCAGAGGTCAGTCCAGTAGACCTAGACCAAGCCAGTCACAACCACCACGTCCTCCCAGAGCTTTTTTTGTGTGTGGTGACACATACCATATGGTGAGGGATTGCCCCGGACTTGGGAGGTGTGCACCTCCAAAGACTTTTTAGCCACAGCATGCCCCGCGGATTTCTCAAGCTATGGTTAAAGCCCCAGCTGGTAACTCACCTGCTCAGCTAGCTAGAGATGGAGGTCGGGGAGGTAGAGGTCTCCCTAGAGGGGGAGGCCAGGCCAGATACTATGCTCTTCCTGCCCATACCGAGGTTGTTTCCTCTGATTTTGTCATCGCAAGTATTATACCAGTTTGTTACAGAGATTTATTGGTTCTATTCGATATATGATCCACTTACTCTTATGTGTCCTCTTATTTTGCTCCGCATTCGGGTGTACCTCGGGATTCTTTGAGTTCCTCTATTTATGTTTCTACTCATGTGGGAGATTCTTTTATTATGTACCACATTAATCGATCTTGTTTGGTTGCTCTTAGTGGTTTTGAGACCATAACCGATTTATTGATGCTCAACATGGTAGACTTTGATATTATCTTGGGCATGGACTGGTTGTCGTCCCATTATGCTATTCTTGATTGTCACGCCAAAACTGTGACGCTGGATATGCAGGTATACTGTGTGTTGAGTGTATGAGTACTTTAGATCACACTTCAAGTAGACTTATTTATGTTCTTAAAGCTCAGTGTATGGTTGGGAAGGGGTGTAACGCGTATTTAGCTTATGTGAGAGATGTCAGCATTGATACTGCTTCAGTTGATTCAGTTTCAGTAGTACGCGATTTTCCCGAAGTGTTTCTAGTTAATCTTCCAAGCATGCTGCCTGATAAAGATATTGACTTTGGCATTCATATATTGCTGGGAACTCAGCCCATTTCTATTTCTCCATATCGTATGGCTCCTCATGAGTTGAAGGAGTTGAATGATCAGTTAAAGGAATTGCTTGATAAGGGCCATATTCGGCCTAGTGTATTGCCTTAGGAGGATCCTATCTTGTTTTTAAAGAAAAAGGATGGTTCTATGTGTTTGTGTATTGATTATCTCCAGTTGAACTAGGTTACAGTGAAGAACCGTTATCCTTATCCTTGTATTGATGATCTGTTTGACCAACTTCAGGGTGCACGGGTGTTTTATAAGATTGATTTGCGCTCAGTTTAACATCAGTTGAAGATTCTGGAGCCATATATCCCAAAGACTGCTTTCAGGACCCGGTATGGTCATTACGAGTTCCTTGTCATGTCATTTAGGCTAACCAATTCCCCATACGCCTTTATGTATTTGATGCACAGTGTATTCCGGTCGTATCTTGACTCGTTCGTCATTTTCCTTATTGATGATATTCTGGTGTATTCCCAGAGTCCAAAAGATCATGAACAACAACTGAGGATTGTGCTTCGGACTCTAAGAGAGAAGAAGTTATATGCTAAGTTCTCGAAATTTGAGTTTTGGTTGGATCTAGTGGCATTCTTAAGCCTCGTGGTATCGAGTTAGGGTATTCGGGTAGATCTGAAGAAGATAGAGGCCATGCAGAGTTGGCCCAGACCATCCTCAACTATAGATATCCGTAGATTCCTTGGATTGGCGGGCTACTACCGTCATTTCGTGGAGGAGTTTTCTTCGATTGCAGCCCCTGTTACCAGGTTGATCCAAAAGGGTGCTCTGTTCCAATGGAGGAAGGAGTGTGATGTGAGCTTTCAGAAGCTCAAGACATCTTTGACTACAACCACAGTTTTGATATCGTCTACAGGTTCAGGGTCTTATACGGTCTACTGTGATGCCTCGAGGATTGGCCTTGGAGCGGTGTTGATGCATGACAGTAGGGTGATTGCCTATGCGTCTAGACAATTGAAGATACATGAGAAGAATTACCCTATTCACGACCTTGAGTTAGCTGCCATTGTTCACGCCCTCAAAATTTGGCGTATTATTTATATGGGGTTCCATGTGAGATTTATATTGACCATCGGAGCTTGCAGTAATTTTTCAAGCAAAAGGATCTAAATTTGCACCAGATGAGGTGGTTAGAGTTGCTAAAGAATTATCACATCACTATTTTGTATCACTCGGGCAAGGCCAATGTGATAGCCGATGCTTTGAGTCGTCGCGCAGAGAGATTGGAAAGTTTGGCTTATTTACCAGCATCGGAGAGGCCTATGGAGATGGATGTTCAGGCCTTAGCCAGTCAGTTTGTGAGATTGGATCTTTCGGAGCCTAGTCGGGTTCTAGCTTGCGTGGTTTCTCGGTCTTCCTTATTTGATCGTATTAAAGAGCGGCAATATTATGACACTTATTTGCTTGTCCTCAAGGACATGATCCAGCACGGTGATGCCATAGATGTGACTATTGGTGATGATGCGGTATTGAGTATGCGGGGTTAGATTTGTGTACCCAATGTTGATGGGCATCGAGAGTTGATTCTAGATGAGGCCCATAGTTCGTGGTATTCCATCCATCCAAGTGCGGAAAGATGTATTAGGATTTGAGGCAGTACTATTAGTCGAGGCAGATGTAGAAAGAGATAGTTAGGTTTGTAGCTCGGTGCCTCAACTGTCAGCAGGTGAAGTACGAGCACCAGAGGCCGGGTGGATTGCTTTAGTAGATAGGGATTCCGAAGTAGAAGTGGTAGCGAATCACCATAGACTTTGTAGCTGGGCTCCCACGGACTTTGAGGAAGTTCGACGCTATTTGGGCGATTGTTGATCGGCTGACCAAGTCCGCTCATTTCTTTCCTGTGTGTACTACTTATTCTTCAGAGCGGTTGACGAAGATTTACATCCGGGAGATTTTTCGTCTGCGTGGTATTCAATGTTCATCATTATAGATAGAGGTACTCAGTTCACATCATAGTCCTAGAGGGTCATTCAGCAAGAGTTGGGTACTCGAGTGGATTTGAGTACAATATTTCACCCTCAAACGGATGGACAGTCCGAGCGCACTATTCAGATTCTTGGGTATATGCTCCGTGCGTGTGTGATTGAGTTTTAAGGCAGTTGGGATAAGTTCTTGACATTATCAGAATTCGCTTACAATAACAAGTATTAGTCCAACATTCAGATGGCACCGTATAAGGCTTTAAATGGCAGGCAGCGTAGATTCCTAGTGAGTTTGTTTTAGCCGAGTGAGGCTACATTATTGGGCACATACATAGTTCAGGATGCTTTGGAGAAGGTTAAGATGATTCAGGATAGACTCCGTACAGCCCGGTCCAGACAAAAGAGTTACGTATACCGAAAGTTTCCTGATGCTTCCTATATGGTTGGAGAGCGGGTTCTACTACGGGTTTCGCCTATGAAGGGCGTTATGAGATTTGTGAAGAAAGGGAAGTTGAGTATGAGGTTTATTGGCCCTTTTGAATATTGAGGCGTGTTGGGGATGTTGCTTATGAGCTTTCCTTACCTCCCAGCTTGATAGGAGTTCATCAGGTATTTCATGTTTTGATGCTCCGGAGGTATCATAATGATCCGTCGAATCTGTTGGATTTCAGGTCAGTCCAGTTGGACAAGGATCTATCTTATGTTGAGGAGTCAGTGGCAATATTGGACAGACATGTTAAAAAGCTGAGGTCAAAGAACATTGCTGCAATAAAAGTTCAGTGGCCGGGTTAGCCGGTCGAGGAAGCGACCTGGGAGACCGAGCAGGACATGCGCACTCGTTACCCTAATCTTTTCACTACTTTAGGTATGTCTCTATGCTCGTTCTAGGACGAACAAATGCTTAAGTGTAGGAGGATGTGAAGACCCGGTCGGTCAACTTAAGAATTACGCCCCAATCCTGTATTGACTACTTCCCCCGAGTTTATTTCTACTATTTTGATTTGCCGGGATATTCGGTTTTGCGTTTTGAAAAAGTTCGGGACACTTAGTCCCTAAATAGGAGCTTAAGTGTTGAAAAGCTGTTCGTAGTCGGAGAAGTGTCGAGATGGCCTTGGAATGGAAATCCGATGGTTCTTTTAGCTCCGTCGGGTGATTTCGGGTTTAGGGGCATGCTCAGATTGTATTTTGGAGGTCCATATTTAATTTAGTCTTGAAATGCCGAAAGGTCAGATTTTGAATTTTCCGGTTCGATAGTGACATTTTTCTCCAAGGGTCGGAATGAAATTTTGGAAGTTGGAGTAGCTCTGTTGTTGAATATGATGTATGTACAAAATTTCAGGTCATTCGGACGAGGTTTGATAGACTTTTTGAATGAAAGCATATTTTTAGAGTTTTTGGGATTTTTATGCTTGAATCTGATGGAAAATAGGTGTTTTGATGTTGTTTTGAGCGTCCCGAAGGTTGGAACAAGTTTGAATGAGGTTATGAGATATGTTTGTAGGTTTGGTTGAGATTCCGGGGCCTCGGGATGATTTCGGATGGATAACGGAAGGATTTTGGGTAGAAATATGAAATTTTGAGGGTTTGGTTTCGAAAGTTAAAAATTCGAATTGGAGCTCGGGAGAAGGCAACTTTGGGAGAAAATTGAAGAGGAGACCATTGGGTAACAATTATTTAACCCTTTCAAGTTATATTCCATCAATATATAGTTAATTTTATCATTTAAATTCGGAGATAAAAATTGGGGAAAAGTTATAAGAAAGTTTTTGACCTAGAATTCGACTTTTGATTGGGAATTTGACCTTGGAATTGGATAAATTTGGTATGCATGAACTCGTGAGAGTGTGAGAATTCTGAAAATATAAATTTTACCTGATTTCGAGACCTGGGCCCGAAGGGAATTTTGGTTATTTTACCTAATTTCGCATATTAGCTTAGAATTTCTTTGTAGAATCAGTTACTTGAAGTGTTATTTACATTATGAAATTGAATTGGATAGATTCGAGCCATTTGGAGTCGAGTACTCGTGGCAACGGCGTGCTTTCAGAGTGATTTTGAGTCGGTTCAAGGTAAGTGACTTGTCTAACCTTGTGTGGGGGACCTTCCCCTTAGGATTTGGTATTGTTGTTAATTGAAATGCCATGTACGTGAGGTGACAAGTGCGTACATGTGCTAATTGTTGGAAATCTGGTGTTTCATTAAGTAAATACTAGTATGTTCTCTTTCCTGTTTTTACTATTTACAGTTAGGAATATGTCTAAGTGATTTAATTATTTTATTTGTTCAAACTGCTTTACCCGAATTTTGTGCAACATGCTAGGGTAGGATTACTTGTTGCCTTAATATGAAATTTGACATTTCTGATTACTTTGCTATTGCTGTGGTTTATTTACACTGGGACTACAGATGTGGGATTCTGGTAGATCCCCCTGCACGATTATATGAAACTGCGGGAATGTACCCGGTAGAAACCCCCAGTACTGGATATTCACTTTTAAGACTACGAAACGTGACTCCGGTAGATCCCCACGCACTATGAGTTGGACTATGCGACGGGATCCCCAAAGATTCATTGGATATGTATATTTGGGACTACAAGACGGTATCATGGGAGATCCACGATAGCTATTTGGTGCCGGACCTTATTTCTTTTCTGTGTTTACCTTGTCTCTGTAATAGTTGTTGCTGTCCTTTAATTCTTGTATTACTTTTCTCGCTGCACTTATTTATATTGTTCTATTCTATGCTATCAAACTTTATATTTTATTTCACCTCAGTTGGGCCCTGACGTTCCTCGTCACTACCCGATCGAGGTTAGGCTTGGCACTTACCGAGTACTGCTATGGTGTACTCATGCCCTTTCTGCACATGTTTTTCATGTGTAGATCCAGGTACTTCTACTCAGGCCTACCATTCTTGAGGCAAGGCGATTCTATGGATCTTCGAGGTATATCTGCCGCATCCGCAGACCGAGGAGTCTCTCTCTATATTTTATCTTATGGTGATAGCCCTTCTATCTTCACTATTGATGTAGATATTCCGGAGTTAGACCATTTTACTATGTTTCGTAGCTTGTGAGTTATAGATTTCTTGGTTTTGGAAAATGTATTGGTTTTGAGAAGTTAAATATTGTGTATGTCGAGTGACACAATTAAAATGCAGTTTCATTTTCTCTATTTCTGTTTTAAATTATTTTTCTTTTCTTCTGCAAGTTTGGGTTATTTTTTTTCCCGTATTTTAGGCTTACCTAGTCGTAGAGACTAGGTGCCATTATGATGGTTCACGGAGGGCGAACCGAGTCGTGACAGCGAAGCTGGCTAATCGCAAATGCGATGGAATAGTTCGCTGTTGCGAACTCCCTTGCCCCAGCCCATCGTCGAAAAAACAAGAGTAATTTGGAAAATGCAATGAAAACCTCGCAAATGCGAGAACAGAGACACTAGCACATCTGAACCTTCTTCCAATACTCCGAAACGCGTACGAAACTCATCCGAGCCCTCTTAGCTCTATGACAAACATCCACGCAAGGCTGAAAATATAACACAAACTCGCTCGATCGATCAAAACCCCAAAATAACTTCTAGAACCATGAATCGGATGCCAAAACACATAAAAATCACCATGAACGTCAAAAACTTCTAGAATTTCAACCAAGTATCCAAACAATATCAAATCAATTCCAAATGATACCAAAATTTACAGGCAAGTCCCAAATGACATAACAGAGTTGTTCCAACTCTACGAATCACATTCTGACCCCGATATTACCAAATTCAACTCTCGGCCAAACCTCTCAATCTTCCAAAACTTCCACTTTCCAATTTTCACCAAAATACTTCAAATTACCTTATCGAACTCCAAATCAAAATCCGGATTCACGCCTAAGCCCAAAAGGCCACCCGAGCCTATCAGAACCATCGAAACTCCAATTCAAGGTCAAATACTGAAAAGTCAAACCTTGGTCAATTCTTTTAACTTTGAGCTTCTCAAATGAGAGTCATTTCTAAAAATCCTCTCTGAAACCCTTAAAAACCCGAACCGATAATGCGCACAAGTCATATTACACTGAGTGAAGCTATTCAAGACATCAAACCGTCGAACCGGATGCAATTGTTCAAAACAACCAGTCGGGTCATTACATTTACGCCTGTTAGGCTTTGTTGAATAGGCAGGGCGCTTCCTCCTCGCTTATCCTTTCTTGAGCTTCTTCGATTTCCAAGCACCAAAGATAACTTTCAATCCCCACGGGGGCAAAGAGAACCTGGGCATCCTCCGAAATAGACATAATAATCGACCGTTTCCGGTTAAGATCTGCAGAAAGAATTGGGAAACAATTTACGAGTTTCGAGCTCGAAGAAGGCTCGCTGGTTCCTGAAGACAGACTCTTCTTTGGTACTGGTAAGTCACCCAACCCGTTGACATCTTTTGAGGCGGTAGAGTCTAAACCTTCAAAGAAGTTGTGGAAGGTGTGTACCACCCCTTGGGGCCCTCATTTGGGCGTTCTTTTAGCCTCTAGGCATCGTGGAACTAGGAGTCGGTAAATGAGGGCAACTTAAAGAGATCTAATCACTCCAAGTGCACACTTTGTAGCATTATCCTCTACCTGAAAAGCATCAGCCATAGTCTCTTTGTCGGCCTTCTCAACTTGGGTAATCGATATCGCCCCTTACTGTTTCGGCGACCTCGGTCATTGCCTCCTTATCGGACCCCTTGTTTGAGGCAGTTCGGTGTTTCTATGCAAGCAGGACACCAGTTGGGAGGCTTCTTATTTTTTTTCGGACTCATCCCTTAGCCGGTGGATTGAGTCCGATGGGAGCTCTCGGGCGCTGGTGCTTTCGTTGGATTTGAACACCAGCCTTATTTTTGTTTTTTTCTTCTACGATTTCAAAGAACCCGGACCCCTTCTCCTCTTCTTCTCCTGACTCAGAGCAGGGGACTTGATGGGCTGTCCTCGTCACCGGATGGAGGCCTCGTGGTGACATCCTTGGAAAGACCTGCAAAGAAAAAAAATTAAGAACTCAACAACACAGGGGAACCCAAGTGTTGTTCAATTAGGAATGTAATCTCTCTGTGAGAACGGGCCTCCCACCGGCCCTTTGAAATTTGCACCATGCACGGTCATAATACGATTTCTATAAGACAATGAGAAATCGACTAATTAGCAAATCATGAGATTTTTTACCTTTTATAGAATTGTACCTAAAGTGGGACTCTCCTACTATATAAAGGGGGTTTGATTATTTACATGCATCTTAAAGCAATATAATATCATTTTCTTTCCGTAAGCTATTATTCTTCTGCGTCTGATATCATTTGAATTGCATCAAGTTCAAGTGAGACTCACTTTTCAAGACTATAACTGTTCAAGTTGCACAGTTTGAATTTATTTTATCATTCTTCGCTTTAATTACAATTTAATATATTGCTTTATGTCAAATTAATTTACGCATCCTTAAACCACTTACAAATTCAATTATTATCCGATTTTAAGGGTAAACAATAGGATACCTTATATTATGATTTTGATATAAAAATAATATTGATTTTAACTAACATATCCAAATGAATACGAGACAAGTTTAATTCTAAATTTACACCAATGTAATCTACCTAATCTCTTGAACCAACGGTCGTTTCTGTTTTACAACCGTAAGAAGGTAATTACTTATCGTAATGCAGTAAATTAATGCACTTCCACTTATCATGGGAATTTTACTTTCACCAGGGACCATTGGATTATACTTATGGAAATTATTTGTAATGTCTGTATGGACGCATGACTCTGTTGGAGTGATTTTATTTTGTGTTTCACATAATTTATATTAGTTGTATGAGGCATAAAATAAAATTTTCCATTTTGTTGTAAGCCAATTGTACGTTCCTGTCTTTTCTCCTCCCTTTTTGAAATATCCAAGCCTAGTCATAGAGATCTCGAGTTCTAGATCTGAGTATGGCAAAAATACTTGGTAGGGAGTGTTATCCCTCGAATGAGACCTTATCCGGCATGGATCCGAATATTATTGAGCTCCAATGTGAATACCGAACACCTATTGAAAAACCAAAAAAACTCTTTTGACTTACTCGCATTTCCTAATTATATGACATTATTTGATATTCAAATCGTGGAATTGGTGACATTTTCCTACTATTATTAGGTTGGAGTGTAATTTTTGCAACTTTCAAGAAGTTTAATTCATTTTACTATCTAATTATATTTTTATGTGATGATTTCACAATTAGCCAACTATTTCAAAAATGAACTTGATATTTTTTGGATGTCAACCTTGTTGACCATCTCAATTTTTATTAATGATTGGAACCGAGGAACAGTAATATATTGTGGTCTGAAGTTTCGCATAGCATTTCCGTTTTTTTGTTTTATTTTATCTTCTCATTTGTTTCTTTAATATAACCCTTAATATACCGCCAGGTATTAACAAACATGCTTCACGCTAAAAATAAAAAAAAAAGGAACAAAAGAAAAGAGTTATCACGTGACAAAGCATTTAGATCAGAGAATTATATTCTTTTTATAGTTTACCATGGCGTGGGAATTATAGAATATTGGAATTGTTTTGTTTCGATAATCGTGCTCGCTACTTTGATTTCTTTGGTGTTATATATATATATTTATATATTTTAAATTTTAAAAGACAAGCTAATATTGTATGTCAAGTTAGTCATTTATGAAATATATTTGTTATATTAATATTACATTATATTATCAAATTCTTTTAGTAATTATTATTGTCTCAGGTTAAATTGTACGAAATTAAATTATTCGAGTTCAATTATAATATTTGTACAACGTGTCACATAACCTAAGTTTATGTTACTTTTGGGCTTTACTTTAGCTCATTATAGCTTTTGTCATATGTCTTATATTTTATATAAATTATTGTTATAAAACAATAAGAATACAAAACTCATTAAACTACCACGTTAGGTTATTATATAACCAAAGAAGAAATAATCCATAATAAACACCTAGCAATTAACTAGATCGCACCAGCAACTAATCGAAAAGTGCGCTTACAAGGTCAATAGGTTTTGAATTTCAACTATTTAATTTTGTTATAACTATAATATTTAATTTAAATTAAGGATAATTACTGATTAATACACAAATTATCAAATGATTTTTTTATCAGTACCTATATTTGTTATTCTGAAATCTAAATCAACTCTAGATTTTCAAGTGACTGTCACAATAATTAAGGTTACAAAAAGGATAATTGCAATATATAGTAAATTTATCTTTGAGCCAGCTTCATTACAAAAAGGAAAAAGAAAAAGAAAAAGAAAAAATTAAGTATAATATTTCAAATAACAAGGATCCTAAACGAAGATTTGAAATTATTCCATAAAATTACCTTTCATGTCCGAGCCGTTTGTCCAAGACTTTGTTACACATTTGAAGAAGAGAGCCTAAAATAATGTGGAAAAGAAAAAATTCACAAGAAAAGAATACCAACAATAACAACTATCCAGTATAATCTTACAAAGTGGGGTCTGGGGAGGGTAATATGTAGACGAGCCTTACCCCTACCCGAAAGGGCAGAGAGGTTGTTTCCAATCGACCCTCGGCTCAGTGAAAGAAAGGAAGAAACAAAAACAAAAACAAAAACAAAAGAGCATTAGTAAGTCCAGCAGAAATAGCGTAAATAATTATCTAAACATAAGAACTATAAATAAAATAGCATGCAATAATATCATACAGTAACTACTATAACGGAGTTACTTTATGATAACCCAAATTCAGACCAGAGAAAAAGAGACCCGATCCGATTCAGTCGGGTCGGTGCTTTGAACTTTTTGTGACGCATGTGAGTTAAAATTGGCTTTTGTCTGAACTACTACGGGCCAAATCCTTATCTCTCTCTTTCTGCGTCGGCATTTGTCTGTCCATATATGCCACGTGTATAAACACACTTAGGGGTCGATTTATAGGCTGTAAAATAATAGTGCAAAATAAAATGTATTAGTAATGCATGTATTAGTAATATATGTATTAATAATGCAAGTATTAGTTATAAAATTATTATTTTTTATCTATTGTTTGGTGTGATGTATTAAAATTATAATACATTGCATAATTTTTTAAGAAAAATAATTATTTACAAAAATGTCCTTCATATTCTCTAGCTTTAAGGGACTTTAAGGACAATTGTATCTTTAACCATGCTAATGCATATGCTAATGCATGTATTAATAATCTTCATATTGCTAATATCATGGTTTCTATACATTATTTAGGTATAAGATAATACAACGCATGATATATAACTAATACCTATATTAATTATTATATAAATTAAAAAAAATATACCAAAGAAACTATTAATAATACATAGAACAAATACTTACATTATTTTTTAACACCTCCTACCAAACAATCCCTTGCACTATACTGCTTCGGACAAGAACAACAACGATAGAAAGTCGAAACCAGTTTCAAGTTCGGGTCATAAGTAATGGTCGGGTCCGAGTAAACAGTTCCTGTATGTTTACGACTAGTCTCTAACTTTTCAGTCCACTACGTTTCTTCTCCCCCACCTCTCGCTTTTTTTTTTCTCTCCATGTGACTTTCCTAAAAACAATGGCAACGATCATATCCCGCATTCTCATCTAATCCCGTCAAATCTTCTGATTTTTTCGTTTTACCCCTCTCAACCCCTAAATTACATACTCATTTTCACCTTGATTTCACTTCATCTACTGCTCACTTGTTCTACTCTAAATCTTTGAGTTTTCTCGAGAATTCTGGTCTTTTTCATTTCAAATTGCTTTGAGCTAAAGAGAGCCAGCTGTATTTGCATTCTGGTTACTCTTGTACTTAATTAAGTGATTTTTATTTGAAGTGAGTTAAACTAATACCACTGTGAGATCAATTGTTCTATTGAATTGGGAATTTTTTAGAGATCCGTTGGAGGTATCAATTTGGTTATTCTGGACTGAAGAGTGGAGGTATATCAAATTGGGGTCTTGGATCAGATCGGGGGAGAAACAGCGCCATTTAAATGGCGCTGTTCAGACGCTTCTTCTATAGGAAGCCGCCTGATCGGCTTCTTGAGATCTCTGAGCGGGTCTATGGTAAGCTCCTCATTTTCTCCGTCCAAAATTCTGTAATTTTGTGCTTCCTTCTGTTTTTGAGCTTATGTACTGTGTTACAAAAATTTCAAATATCTACTTGTTTCTACATTTTACTTGAACTTACTTTGGTCGAGCATATTACCATTTCGACATTTCTCTGCAATTACCGAGTCACTTAGGAGCTACATTTGTAATTACAGCTGATACAATGTAAGTTGAAGTCCTAGAGTTGAGGAAGTACAAGTACAACTCCCTGTGAAAAATGTCTAAACGTAGTACCCTACATTTTAGTGTCTCCCCTTGCTTTTAGCCTAATTTAGCTTAAATGGTGAAGTGAGTATATTATTTTTCTAAGTTGGGCGGCTATTGTGCTTCACGAACTATATTACTGGCGGTAAGTCAGAGCAATAGCTTCTTCAGGTTGATAGTGTAATTATTGACGATTTGTCTTCCTTTTGTTTGTACTCCATACGTGCAGTGTTTGATTGTTGCTTCTCCACGGATGTGTTGGATGAAGATGAGTACAAGACATATATGGGAGGGATTGTAGCTCAGCTGCAGGACCACTATGCAGATTCTTCTTTCATGGTTTTTAACTTTAGAGAAGGTGATAGGAGGAGCCAAATATCTGACATATTGTCCCAGTATGATATGACTGTGATGGATTATCCTCGGCAATATGAAGGGTGTCCACTTTTGCCTCTGGAGATGATTCACCACTTCTTGCGCTCCAGTGAGAGCTGGCTTTCACTTGAGGGCCAGCAAAATGTCCTGTTAATGCACTGTGAGAGGGGAGGCTGGCCTGTACTTGCTTTTATGCTTGCTGGCCTTCTTTTGTACCGAAAACAGTACACTGGTGAGTATAAGACTCTCGAAATGGTGTACAAGCAAGCTCCTAGGGAGCTTCTCCATCTTTTGTCACCTCTGAATCCGCAGCCATCTCAGCTTAGATATCTCCAGTGCATCTCCAGAAAGAATTTTGGCTCGGAATGGCTGCCATCCGATACACCTTTTTCTTTAGATTACATCATACTTAGATTCCCTCCTCTATTTGATGGTGGGAGAGGCTGCCGTCCGGTAGTTCGCATTTATGGACAGGACCCTGCTTCAACAACCTCTAATAGGAGCTCTAAGCTACTCTTTTCAACTTCAAAGACAAAAAAACATGCTCGCTTCTACCGACAGGTAATCCCCAGCTTTAAAATGGTGGGACTTTTTATGAAGAAGTTAACTGAAATCTGAAGTTGTCTGCTAACTCCTCACTGCAGGAAGAGTGTTCACTGGTGAAAATAGACATCCGTTGTCGTGTCCAAGGAGATGTTGTTCTCGAGTGTGTCCATTTGGAAGATGACCTAGTAAGGGAAGAAATGATGTTCAGGGTCATGTTCCACACCACATTTATTCGCTCAAATGTTTTGATGTTAATGCGTGATGAAGTTGATGTCCTGTGGGATGCGAAAGACCAATTTCCTAGAGGGTTCAAAGCAGAGGTCTGGTATTTTTTTCTCTGACTTTGGATCTTATTTCCCCTCTTTAATGTTTACCATGAAATTTTTAGAGTTGAAGCATACTCATATATATATATATATATATATATATATATATATATATATATATACCAGGTGCTCTTTTCGGATCCTGATGCTGTTCCATCCACTGAAGAAGTGCCAAGTGAGGATGAGAATGGAACTGAAGGTGCTTCACCTGAGGAGTTTTTTGAAGTGGAAGAGATATTCAGCAATGCTGTTGATGGACAGGATGGAAGGGGGGAATCTGGAGCCCACACTGTTAAGGAAAGTTTGGAGGATGATGATAGTATTGAAATAATCTGGAAAGAGGAGGTGGAACATCATGCATTTCAAGATTGTGCATCAGACGAAGTAAATCACAAGCAAGAAGGAAAGTCTGCCTCAGAAACCAACATTTTAGGAGGTAGAGACAATTCTATAGCCTCCAAGGCTGTAGTTTCCTATGTTTCTAGCAAGATGGAATCAGAACCGCTAATGTCTGGAGATTTTGTCCCATCAGAGGATAGGGAGCTAAAGCAAGATAAGGAAGACACTCTGAAACAGAAGAAGTTGGAGAGGGAAGGTGTACAACAGAAGATGAGTGCTGATATTAATAAACAAATAAGTGATAAGACAGTCTCATCTCTAAAGAAACAATCATTGTGCAACTCAAAACCTTCTGCTGATGGTGTTGGTCCAAAAAATAAATCGAAACAGCAGGAATCCCAGGGTACTGTTTTACGACAGGCAAAGCCAAATGCAGTGTCCCGGTGGATCCCACCTAACAAAGGTTCTTACACTAATTCAATGCATGTAGCATATCCACCATCAAGGTATAACAGTGCTCCTCCTGTGCTTGCTCTTGCCAAGGATTCTCAATCTGGGGTTAAATCAAAGTCACCATCTCCTAGAGCTTCTTCAGAAGCTATAGTTTCTGCTGAAGCAGGTTGTGTTCCAGGTAAAGACTCCTCATGTCCTGGTACAGTCTCTGCTCCTGAATCAGCTGACAGGCAGGCCCTGCAGCTTCATCCATCTTCTCGATTGCTGAGCACTTCATCTCATGAAACGCTTCATGCTGAAGTAGCAGGAACTAATTCATCATCAGCTTCTGCAACTCCACTTTTGTCCCTGCAGGAAAGCAATATTTTGACAGCTTCTTTTACTCAGCCAGCCTCCAATTCTCCACCAGCTCCGACTGTGCCTCCCCCGCCACCTTTGAGCACACCATCTCTGTCTCTTTCAAGTAATATCCAGTCTTTTTCACCTTCCCCTCCACCTCCCCCACCCCCTCCACCACTGCCGTCATCTAGCTTGAGGATGGCTTCGATGGGTGCCTTTTCTCCTATCCCACCACCACCACCTCCTCCACCTCCACCTCCACCTCCACCCACATCATCCAGTGTACTAAATGTTGGTAGGGTCTTCTTGCCACCCCCACCACCACCCCTTTGGTCAAGTGGAAGGTATGGAACTTCCTCAGAAGTAGTATCTAGTTCATTCCCGCCTCCACCTCCACCTCCACCTCCTCCACCTCCTCCACCTCCTCCACCTCCACCTATATATGCATCTACTGTACCAAAATTGGCTGCTTTTGGGGTTTCCACACCATCACCACCACCTCCTCCCCCTCCACCTCCACCTCCTATGTGTGCTGCCTATTCTCCTCCTCCTCCTCCGCCTCCACCACCACCTCCTCCTTTACTTGGCTCTTCAGCACCACCTCCCCCTCCACCACCACCACCACCTTTACATTCCTCACGATTTGCTCCACCTCCACCACCCCCACCACCTTTGCAAAATGCTCCTCCTGCACCACCTCCACCTCCTTCCAGAAATGCTCCTCCTCCCCCTCCTCCGCCAACTTTATATAATGCTCCATTTGCACCATCTCCACCTCCTCCACCCCCTCCTCCTTTCTCTAGAGCACCAACACCACTGCCACCGCCTCCTTTTCATGGATCTATACTCCCACCACCTCCTCCATTGCCTGGAGCTCCACCTCCTCCTTCATGGGGGCCTCCACCTCCTCCAGGGGGTCCACCTCCACCTCCTGGAGCACGGGGGCCTCCAGCTCCTCCAGCTCCTCCTGGCGCTGGCCCTCCTCCACCACCTCCTCCAATACGGGGAGCGCCACCTCCTCCACCTCCTCCTGGAGGTCGTGCACCTGGTCCACCTCCCCCACCCCCTCCAGGAGGACGCGCTCCTGGTCCACCTCCCCCACCCCCTCCGGGAGGACGCGCACCTGGTCCACCTCCTCCTCCAGGAGCTCCAAGACCTCCAGGTGGTGGACCTCCCCCACCACCACCATTTGGCGCTAAAGGACCTGGGGCAGTTGGCAGAGGCCTTCCTCCCGGGAGAACACAGGGATTTTCACGCGCGGCTGGTGTAGCTCCTCGAAGATCTAACTTAAAGCCTTTGCATTGGAGCAAGGTAACTAGGGCACTGCAAGGAAGCTTATGGGATGAACTGCAGAGAAACGGAGAGCCTCCATTGTATGTTCCATGCTTTTTGAAGTTTGACATTGCTTGAACTTGAGTCTTAAATTACTAATATTTTTTCTTCAAATCCAGGTCACCAGAATTTGATTTTTCAGAACTTGAGACTCTTTTCTCTGCTAGTGTCCCCAAGTCAGATAATGCGGGTGGCAAATCTGGAGGCCGACGGAAGTCTGTTGGATCTAAACCTGATAGAGTTCACCTGGTAATCAATGTGATATAATATCCTGCTTCTAGTAGGCCATTTGTAAACAATCTGAGTTCTGAGTGATACGGACCCAATTCTCTGTTCTTGTGGTCTTTCTGGCTTCTACTTGCCCGTTCATTTCATGTTTCTTTTTACCTGTGCCTTGATACCTGCTAGATGATTGCTTGTAGTTGCTTTACTTGCGTATTGGGTTTTGATGGTTGAAGGAATTATATTTTCTTCCTTGTTATATGCAGGTTTACTAATTTTCTCCTTTAATGTAATTCTTTTCTTTTCTTTTTGTTTGGTAGGTTGACTTAAGGAGGGCGAATAATACTGAAATTATGCTCACGAAGGTGAAAATGCCACTGCCTGACATGATGGTGAGTTTTGGTGCTATTCTTCAATCTTCCTTTCTCCTTTGCTTTTCTTCTCAAAGAGGCTTGTCTTTTTTATTTTTATTTTCTCAACGGAAGTTAGACAAGGAAATGGTTTGGTGCTGTTTCAATCCCAAAAAAAATAAACATAAAATGAATTTTTAATGCTGTTGGAATCCTCAGCTACACATTGTTAACTGAGATGCTTTGTAGTCTTACCAGGGCACAAGGAAAGGTGCTTAGGCCTTGTGATACTTTCCTTTCAGCTGTTAGGCTACCTGCATTTTCTGCTTTCTCTTTTGGCTCTGTTTAGCAGATCATAAACAATATTGAAATTGCAGGTAGAGCTTGTTCTTTGTCTGGGTAAGCCGAAAGTTTGTAGAACCTGAAGTTAGGGTGAGAATGACTGCAGAAGTATGAATAAGGAATTTTTTTCCATATGGTGTTCCTTGTGGATAGTTATTGGGCCATATTTGGTTGATCTAGCAGCTAGTTCTTAATGTACCGTATTTGGTTGACCTAAGTGATATCTTTATTCCTCATAATCTTGCTAGTTTGCTTGATATCGGCTCACCCATTAAAGTTTGGTTGTTGGTTTGCCTATCCTTACCTTATCAAAAAAATGAAGTGAGGTTGTTGGTTTTGGTCTGTAGGCAGCTGCGCTCGCAATGGATGTGTCAATTTTAGATGCTGATCAGGTGGAGAATCTTATCAAGTTTTGTCCTACAAAGGATGAGATGGAACTTCTCAAGGTGAGCTTACGCAGTCTGCAGCTATTCTAGTGGCTGCAACTTTGTTTTCATGTTCCTCTTTCTCCTGTCTCTACTAATTGATCTTCCTACTCTTATTTCTTGTGAATATTTGCTATTACAACTGCTCAGAATTACACCGGTGACAGGGAGCTCCTGGGAAAGTGCGAACAGGTTAGCTAATCATATTCTGTTGTTTTCTCCCCAGTCCACGAAATCGTAGTTCTATTTCTTATTAGATAATCCTCATTTGCAAGTTCCATTTTCTCTTTACGGTGATATGTCGCCATATGTGTTTTGTTGTAGTGAAAAAACAGGGAAAACATCAGATTATTTTGCAGAAGCTGTGTCAAAATTTAAAATTGATGCCCAATAGTGCATGTGAGTGTTTAGCTGATGCGTGGACCTTAAAAGGTGTAGTATTACTGCATAAGTCTTATTTTACGTTGCCCAAGGTAACTGCCCTTGTGTTACAATTTAAAGTGGTGCACTCTGACTAACAAAAGGGTTCTTTTACCATTAACCAGCATCAATAAATGCAAACATTCCTTCTGCTTCTGTTTTGGCTGAAGAGGAACTGAATGGGTAAGAAAAGCATGAGAGGACAAATACGCTTCTTTCACATTGCTTAGCTGCAGAATACCTAACCCGAAAAATTAAGAATATTTTAACTGCAGAATTGTTCCTTGGTAGACCTATTTGCAAATTGTCTTTGGTATATGATTTAGTAATTACTAATTACTGAAATTGGGGTTCACCATCTTCTGCCATTTGATAAAGAAAGCATGGAAGTAGATATTGTTGATTGCATGTGAGACTGCCTTTAGTAGCGCAATGTTCAAGATGAGGAATGAATTAATGCTGAGTGTCCGTAGAGGGTGTTGACCCCCCCCCCCCCCACCCCACCCCACCCCCGGAAAAAGTTAACTGGCATGATCACTTCTCACCCATATAGTGTGGCAACTGAATTCCAGTTTAACGAATTTTGTCTGAGCTATAAATAAACAAGTAACGCAAAACCTTTCCCTCAATTTGACTTGACATTTACATTTTTAGCTTCAACTTGCTAAAACTCTTGTACTGGATTCTGTTAAAAAGAATTCACAGCTGAATTATAAATTCAGAAAATAGATGATTGGAATTCCAATTTTCTGATTGTAAAATCTGAACATTTTATCCTGTTAGCTGTTATTTGTTCTAGCGGTTAGCCTCAAAATGTGATGCTGTTTCTTGTCTGTGCCCGAAAATAATATCTTCACCAGTGTCTGGAAGATTGGGCATATCTTATGGTAGCTGTGGAGATATATTCCTTTGGGGATATTTTCCTGTGAAACATTCTTTTTGTGTGTGTGTGGGGGGGGGGGGGGGGGACAACATTGATGTAATTGGTTCGCCTGGATTATGAGTTGTTCGATAAGAAGGGAAAGAACTAAGGAATGAAGCGAAAATGTATTGGCTGATCTGAAAAAATTTAGCAACATCCTCGACCAAGTGAAGAACAAAAGAAAGGTTTCTAAACAATGTTGAAGAAATAGGAGAAGAAAGAAGGAATAAAATTGCTTTTACATAGTCTCAACCTTGTACCTCTCTGTCGATATCACGTGTTTATCACTGTGCTACTTTATGTTATGCTTATATTAATATTTAATTACAAATAGGTGGTTTTCTGTCTGATATGTAAAAACCACCACAAGAACAAAAATTTGCGAAACATACCAAACTAAATGAAACACAAGCTAAATTTGGCTTCTGTTCGGACTATCACGATACCCAAGCAAAATTTGGCTTCTATTCGGATTATCACGATACCCTGTACTATTCCCGGGTGAGAAGTGATGGCATTTTTGATATTCAATGTCTCAGGGAACTAATTTGAGAGGCTTGCACATGTCAGATATTCATGATAATGACTTGTACCCTGTTATATTATTGTCGTCTAGCTGTAGAATATTTTTGAGTGATGTTGGTTCGGGATGGTTCAGGCATGTTAAAAGGAGAAGCACAGATGCCTCAGTCAGGAGGTGTGAGGTTGGCCTTGGGGGTTAGAGGAAGGGTAGAGGTAAGTCAAAGAAGTCTTGGGGAGAGGTGATCAAGCGGGACATGGCGCAGCTTGAGCTAATCGAGTGTGTGGAGATTGAGGATTAGGGTAGAAGGTTAGTAGTTAGTCGAGTATTTCCCTTTTTCTTCCTTAGTTCAATAGTATTAGTGTTAAGTATGGTACCCCTTTTATCGTTTGCTTGCTATTACCGCATATCTTGTGATGTTATTACTTGCCATCAGTACTCCCTTAGTTTGCTATCACTACATATCCTGTTTTGTTATTACTTGCTATTAGTACTTCTTTCACATTCTCTTGCTATCTTGGATTTAGTTTTCTAAATATCTTGTCTTGCTATTATTTGCTATCACTGCTTCTTCCATCCTTTCTTTAGCCGAGGGTCTATTGGAAATAGTCTCCCTGCCTTTCCAGGGGAGGGGTAAGGCTGCGTATGTCCTATCCTCCCAAGACCTCACTTGTGGGTGGGTTGTTGTTGGTTTGCTTGATGATACATTTGCAAGTTCCATTATCATTTTCAGAAATTTTTTGTACCTATGGTGTCTTTTCCCTGCCTTGCTGGCTCTTTAAGATTGAAAGAACACCTGATTTTCAGGGTAATATGATACCATATTTCTGAATCTCAATGCATCGGTGGTAAATCTGATATTGTTTATTTCAGTTTTTTCTAGAGCTGATGAAGGTGCCTCGTGTAGAGTCAAAACTAAGAGTGTTTCTCTTCAAGATCCAGTTCAACTCTCAGGTTTGTTTGCATCTAGTAATCTTTTGAAACAAGTATCATCAGTATGATCTGAGATTAGCTTTATCTCAGGTCAAGGACTTCAGAAAAAGCTTAAACACAGTGAACTCTGCTTGCGAAGAGGTACTTTAGGTTCTGTATTTCTCTTCTTTGCTTTTCCTATTTATCTTAGTATAACTCAGTGCTTGTAGCAGGTCCGATATTCTCTCAAATTGAAGGAAATACTGAAGAAAATATTGTATTTAGGGAATACATTGAACCAGGGAACTGCTAGAGGTAAGACTTTCTGTAGCTGAACTTTCTCCATTCCTCTTGAGTTCTTCTTAATCTTTCTTACCATGAACTAATGCTGGAAAGTTTGAATATCATGTATGACTAACTCAATTGCTGCTGCTGGGAGCTTGCAGCTTTTCAATTTATAAATTAAGTACACGATTGCTCGACTAGATAAACAAGGAGAAACACCATTACTAGAGGTTTATTTATTCTGAGTTTCCTATTTCGAAATGAGTTGGTTACATGCTTTTACCCTAAAGTGGTTGTTTTCTCGTCATGGATACAAGTTATTGAAGCAAGTCATAAATTCATTCACTGGTGTTACAGTTTGTTAATTTTGCAAATGAGAAGTTTAAATACATTGAGAGATTCATCAATGTGCGGATTGCTGTTACAGAATATTTACAGAAATGTTCTGCTTAGACTATTTAGTATTTATGTGGATGATGAATAAAAATGCTAAAATTGGTACCAAATGGACCCTTGATTGATATATGACTATGTTACCTCCTGTTTAGCTGTCCCAAGGCAATTAGAGGATTAGCAAATTGTTTTATCTGATGGAAGTGAGTGTTAACAAATTTTTCTCAATAGTTTTGCTCCTGAGCTAGATGATTTTTGCTTTTTGGAAATCTGGAAAACTCAAGCATATCTTCTTACTTAAAAGCGAGCAAGTGTTTTGTAACATGGATAGTTCAGTTGTTGCAACTATTTTGTACTCTCTCGAACCTAATTTATGTGTCATACTTCCCTTTTTAGTCTGTCAAGAATGTCATACTTCCATATTTTGAAACAATTTGACTTTAACTTCCTATTTTACCTTTAATGAGATGATTTACCGGCACACAAATGTCTATGATTTGTTTTAGATCACATGTTTCAAAAGTTCTAATTTATTTCTTAAACTTCGTGCTCAGTCAAGTGTTGCAACATAAATTGGGACAGAGGGAGTATCTAACACATCTTCTTGGATCTATTGTGCTTCTTATTCCAACTGGAGCGTTTTTAAGATATAATATAGTTCCGGTGGAACTTAAGTACCTCATCGCATACTATGGAAGTCGTAATGTATGTGGTCCAGCAATTTGAATTTTTTAATACAGAATTCCAAACTAAGTTGTACTTTCTTTAATTCAGGTTCTGCCGTTGGATTTAAGCTGGACAGTCTTTTGAAGCTCACTGATACACGTGCGACTAACAACAAGATGACACTCATGCATTATCTTTGTAAGGTGTGGATGTACCCTCGGTTTCATTTTTGTTGTCTAATGGCGTATTTAAACATTTTCAGTCTTCTTTCCAATTACTATACTTTGAAAATGGTACCCTTGGATCATGCTTTCATCAATATCACCTCATGAAAACACTGTTGATGTTGAATTTTCTCCAATGCTGCTTTTGATTTTCCTTTCCACTGGTTGGCGGTTGCTATCTGAAAAGAAGAAGATTATCTTCAGAGGACCATAAAGATTGTCTGAAAAACTGTGATGACTTATAAGCTGCTCTTAGCAATGGTTGAAAATGTTTTGTCATTTTAACCCAATCGCTTAGTAAGAAATGCTGCATGAAAAACCTGGCGAAAGAAGATTGATGAATTTGATGCATATGCGGTCTTCCTATTTTGGTCAGGCTCAGTTGTTATATATTTGCTAGCGTGTATACATTTTATTGGGCTTTCTATGGAGGTTCTGTAGTTGAAAATGATGTCATGCATGTATTGTTTTAGTTACAAGTATTTTACGTGGTAGATGTGGGACTGAAAGAATGAAGTATTACATTGACTGTCCTTAGTTTACCTGGTAGGCTGGTACCACATAAAAGACCAGAAAGGAGAAATTTTATATCTAGCTATATACCTATTCATAGTCAGTAATAACTTTACAGAATGGTATCTCTTGGAAACAGACGGACTTACGTAGTTTAATGTCTGGGTGCAAGGAATATCAAGGGGTTAAATGAATCTAACTTGTCAAACGACAACCTCTTTTTGGTTCAAGACGCGTCTCACCAGTTTTCTGTCAGGCACGGTCTGCATTTGATTTGGTATCATTTCCAGAAATGAAAAGTACGTCCTGTTGTGGAGCCTGGATGTAATAAAACTAATAAGGACTTCTGTATCGGGGACTATGAATGGTATTTGCACATATGTATACCTTATTGGTTCATAATAATGAAAGCAGCGTTGCATCATTCGCTGAAGTAACTTACCATGCTGAAAAGGCGTGCTCTTTAGGTAGCTCCCCTGTGTGAAGCCAATGAAATGTATTCTAAGTGCCGAAGCTGGTTATCTGTGGTCCATTTTTCTTCAGTAGGAGCACCTTTGATTTGGCCTTTTTATTAAAGAACATAATATTTAATATGATGGCCTATTTGGGGTTTCTGTGTTCTTTATCAAGTAGCTGTACGTCCATCCATTTACTTTTCGCCATTTTACACCTGTGCCTTTTGTTTTGATATATGAGGATATAAATAGGCGATAACAGATAATAAATGAATTTAACTCTTTTTCTGCTGAACGAAATTATCAGGTAAACTAAAAAAACGTTTCTGAGATCACTGTATTCCGGGAGGTAAGTGCTCAAGTGTGGTAAAACTTTCTATAGAAACTCTTCTTGAGATACATATTTTGGGAATATGAACCTCAAACTATACCTTCACGATCCTTGGCTATCATCTGATAGTTGGCTTAGTCTTGCCAAAGCTCTATAGTTCTAGGCATTATTTTGTGCAAGATTGATTATGTATCACAATATTGTCAAAAGTTTTCAAATAAGGGGCACTACTTCAAAGGTTACTCCTCTTCTCTTACACATTGGTTATAGACCATCTTTTGTTTGTAAAGAAGGGTTAACATTACCATTCTACTGTTCTTAGTTTTGTTCTCTTGTATGATGTGCCTCTTTTTTAGTTGTCCGATTTCACCGAGAAGTTTTTTCTTTTTTCTTTACATAATTTTTCATCTACCTGAGAATACTATTCCATTTGATAAAGGCCTCCTTAAATCGTCTGCCTGAATTCAGGTGCAGTTATGACCATATCAGATAGTGTGGTGATAGTAATTCTTCTCTTTCTCAGGTTCTTGCTGCTAAGTCACCAGCACTTTTAGACTTTCATGTAGATCTTGCAAGCCTGGAAGCTGCATCAAAGGTTACTTTCTTATAAAGACTCTTATCTCTTTATGATGATATATCCTTGAATTTGTCAGGATTGGTTAGAAATCCTTTCTCCTTGCAGATACAATTGAAGTCTTTGGCTGAAGAAATGCAAGCAATCATCAAGGGTTTGGAAAAAGTTAAAAAGGAACTGGAGGCATCTGAGACTGATGGGCCTGTGTCTGAAACTTTTTGTAAGGTAATATGATTTCTGTTTTTATCAAAATGGTGGTCGTATTTCTGTTCAACTATGTCTTAGTTTTATTTGTTTATACATGCAACTATTCTACATGGTGTTAGGATGTGTAGAACATTCCTTTGTTCATCTAGTTAAGATATTACTTCTAGCTTGAACAGCACATCTAGAACTTCGAATATCCTTCGAATGTCTTGTGTGATTTAAAAATTTAATGAAAAAGATCCACTTGTCTTTTATCAAACTGTTGTATCCCCTGAGTTTTAACATCTCTACTCAGTACTTCCCTATTTCTTGATCTGATGGATAGACTGCGAATCAAGATACATTTTAACCGGTGTTTTAAAACGCATGGGCGTAAGATGAGGCGTTTTACGTATGCCTCAGCGAGGCGTAAGCCCCATGGGTGTTTAATTTTTAATATTTCACAAAATAATGTAATCACAATAATATTTTTAAATAGGTAAAAAATTGCATAAAAATTGAAGAAAATTATAAAAAAGTGAAAAATATATATAGATGTGCTCCATCCCCACGAAAAAAACTAGTCAAAACAATTCATTATACGCTACTTACAAGCACATGTAACTGAGTTGAAAAGAATAAAGCGTAATGGCTTTCTGACCACTTAAACTTGTAGGGCTTTTACATGAACTTTGGATTTTCCTATTTGAACACCTCTACTTGAGAAAATGTCTACTAATAAACATTTGTCATGGTGCATGTTGTTCAATCACGGCTGACATGGATTTAATTTAATATTTTATATAACGACATCTTCCGTTCATTCACATTTGTGGACACCTGTATGTTAAAGGTCCCACTTTTTTTTTGGTCAAATTAATTTTTTCTGCACATAATCCTTCCACTCCCTCAGAACCCGCCAGAAAAAACATTCCCGAATTGAAAAATGACCTGAAAACCTCCCGATTTTACCGATTAAATATCTCCGACAATTGTTTTTTTCTCTCTCACCTAATACCTTTCACTTCCACTATTTTATTATATTCTAACCTACTAAATAAGAACCATATGCAAAATTTCAAGTCCAACCATTTACCCCCAAAAATCAAAGAGAAAAATCAGGAAGCGGCGAATAACTTTTACCATGATTGAAATCTAACCCGATTTTTTCTAGCAAATCAGCAAAAGGTTTCAACAAATTAAAAAGCAGCAAACACTATTGCTTTTTCAATTTCTTATTACCCATTCTTACTCCAAAAATCAGTCCAGGTACCTTCCATCTTCCTTGATTTGATGTATTTATTTTATGCCCGGTGGATGAGAAGATGCGGGAAGCGAGGCTGAGGTGGTTCGGGCAGGTACAGAGGAGGGGTCCCGATGCCCCGGTGAGGAGCTGCGAGCGGCTGGAGATTGTTGGCGGTCGGCGAGGCCTAAGAAGCATTGGGGAGAGGTGATTAGGCAGGACATGACTAGAATGCAGGTTTCCGAGGACATGACCCTTGATAGGGGAGTCTGGAGGTCTTGAATCAGTGTTGTAGGCTAGGGGCTCATAGAGTGCTTCGTACGCCTCTCCCGGGGTTGGGTGTGGGACAGCAAGGTTACCCATAGATGATTTGTGTTTTAGCTTATGTCCCCCTTATGGTTGTTAGTATGGTAGTTACTGTTTGTTACTATTGCATGCGATTGTATTTATGTTTCTTATGTTTACATAATCATTTACGTTATTTCTGCGGGATTTACTAATGCTTTATTGTTTTGTTTTGTTTTTTTTTTGTCTCTAATTTTGTCTTTGTTTTTGTTTTAATGCTGCTTTCCATTTTATCCTATGCGCCGAGGGTCGATTGGAAACAGCCTCTCTGCCCTTTCGGGTAGGGGTAAGGCTCGTCTACATATTACCCTCCCCAGACCCCACCTGGTGGGAATATACTGGGTAGTTGTTGTTGTTGTTGTTGTTGATAATGGATGTTGACTTTTCTCTAATATGGAGTTCTTAGTGTGATTGATGGTTAAAAATTGTAGAATAGTCAGATATGTGGGTTGTATATGGAGCTTTTGAGTTTGATATATCGAAATTTTGGTTATGGCTTTATTAAGCATAAAACGGGAAAAGATGGAAAAGGAAGAAGAAGATAAATGGAGGGGGTGGGGGTGGGGAGATAGGGGCGAAGACAAATGGAGGGGTTGCTTTTCTTTTAATATGACTCGATGAATTTTTTTATTTTCAAATTAATTATCTTTTTTTAATTATTTATCATATTCACGCGCTTAATGCCTGTGATTAACACACAATTGGCCACATCAGCTATAATATTGCCACATAAGCATAGTCAACGGTCAAAGATGTTTTTTAGTAGATATTTTCTTGAGTAGAGGTGTTCAAATGGGAAAATCTGAAGTTCATGTATCGGCTTTCAAAAGTCCTACAAGTTTAAATGGCCAGGTAGTCATTTTGCCAAGAATAAAATTTTCTGCATGAAGGAACAAATAAGATGACTAACCTGCAATTTGAACTTTGAACTTGCTGCTATAGAGGAGAATGTAGTTCTTTTTGTATTTGCAAAAATAAAATAAAATTGAGTGTTCGTTGCTTTTGGGAGATAGTAGCAGATTAGCGGACAAGATAAAGAATTGAAAAAAAATCCTAAATTAGGACTTCTAGCAATAAAAAGAGATTTTAAACTTAATGTTTATGTTCCGTTTTAAAACTTTTGAGTAATTACAAGTTGACTTTTGAGAGTTTGGGTATTAAATTAAGGACTTATTCAGCAAATTTTGTTTTAATTTGAAAAAGTCTCTTGGGCTTATGCCTCACTGCAAAAACACGCCTCAATGCCTGGCCGTACGCCCCGAATTGCCGGGCGTATATCTTCCGAGACTTTCTCCCCCCACCATAGCCTCGGGACATTTTTGGTGCACCTCGCCCCATGGCTCCCCCCTAAAAACGCCTTTTAATATACTGATTTTAACAAAAGGGTTGATGGAACAACATACACGGTTTTGTTTTTGTTTTTTCTTAAAATGTGCTGTATGCATGCTATTATCATGTAGAAAACTAAGTGCAGTCCCTCCCTTCCCCAAAGACAAGGGGGAAAAAGAACAAAATCTTTTGGTCCTTACAACATTGTTCTTTTGTCCGGTAAATCAGACCTTGAAGGAATTTGTTGGTGTGGCTGACGCAGAGGTTGGTTCTGTCAAGGAGTTATATTCTGTTGCGGTAATTTCCTTTGCATTTTATTATCTCTTAGTTATACCATCTTGCAGAGTCATCTTCCTATATGCCTACATAATGTTTAATTGTCATAATTGATGCACAGGGCAGATATGCTGATGCAATTGCACTATATTTCGGCGAGGATCCTGCCCGCTGTCCGTTTGAGCAAGGTGACATATGTAGGAGTACAATATATTTTTAATCCTTTCCTTGACTTTTTGCTGGAAAATTGAGCGGATGAAAGTTGTCCCCTTCGAAATTTTTGAAACTATACTTTCTTTCGTTAATGCCCTTCACATTTACAATTCTAACTACATGATATGATTAAGTGTGTTAAAGTTAGTCCAGTGTTATTCCTCTTGGACATAGAGACTGTTCCATGATTTTATGGAAAGATATGATTGCCTTTATTTAGCTCTTTGTTAGATCTGGAGTTTTTAATCAGTATGCTTTTATGAGATTTGGTTGATCGAACGTGATCTAACGAAGCTATGCATCTTGTATGTGGGGTTGTAAGAATTTCATTTGGTTAAATGTGATAAATAGCTGCCAATAACACTCAGTGTTTTATCCTGCCTGACCTCTGACGAGTAGTTGCTTACTGGATGGACTTTACTCAACTTTTATCTTGCTATGATTGATCTAGATTTAATAGTTACACCAATTTTAATTTTGGTAGTGAACTAAAAATGTCGGTAATCTATGAATGTTTTTTTATTATTCTTCACTGTTCCGACGTCAGGAAATTTTTTGATATATCATGTGGAGGCTTGAAGTAATCAGCCTTGATCATTTGGTGGTTCAAGACTTGTTTCCAGCATACGAATAAGCATGAAGTGCCTCGTTTTTGTTTTGTGTGGATGATTACTCAAGAACTTGTATATATTACTGCATTTTACTTCAATTTTAGTTTGGTTCTTTCATGCTTCCCTGTTCTCAGTTGTATTCTTTTACCTTTGATGGTTCTAGATTTTCGGGTGGTAACTTTTTCCTCTTTTTTCTTTTGGTGCATCTGTTCGACAATCTGTACAGTCACTGCAACCCTCTTAAATTTTGTGAGACTGTTCCGCAAGGCCCACGAAGAGAACTTGAAGCAGACTGAATTAGAAAGGAAAAAAGCTCAGAAGGAGGCTGAAATGGAGAATGCAAAAGGAATTAATTTGACAAAGAAGGGTGTCAAGTGATTGGGATGTTTCAGTGAATATTGGGCGTCTAACAATACGTGCCTGTTGGTTAACCCTGTTAACCGAGGATATATTCCAAAGACAGACCAAAAGCCTCCTAACTTAACGCAGGCGCTGTGGCATTCTTTGGGTTCAAGAAAGAATATTGAGGCTTGTGAACCCCTGGAAGTGCAGTGAAATGCTTTGCAGATGGGAAGCTGAACCCGACAGATAACTGTCGGAGCTCTTGGATGATGCAAGCAACCTGTTGCGCCCTAAATCAATCCCCTTAATTTTATTATTGGCAGGATTGCTATCCACCTGGAGAGATTTGCTACATGACGAAGCAGATGCTGCAATCAAGACCACGGATTTGGATATGCAATTATGGAGCGAACATGATGGACTCGGTGGCACAAACAATGTAGTTGCTACAATGACGACGTTGACCATCGACCGCCATGACGCCATGTCAACGGTAAATTAGAAGTGTTACATCAGCTTGTATAAAGCCTAGGCAGTGTATCTAGATTCAAAGTTGATTCTTTTTATTGTAACATAGAAAAAGGGGTTCCCTGCTATATAAGTTTTTGGTGGGAACCTACCACGAAATTGATTGTACAGAAAGCATAGGAGAAGATAGGGATAGGTTTTTTTAGCAATAGTAATGTATCAATATGCAGGCTGTAGGATTAGCTTCCCCTTTTTCCAAGATTCAAATTTTGGAAAAATATTCTAATATATTCATTCATTAATGCCAGAGAAGTATCTGCATTTTCTTGTTCCTCTTGGTTATCTGAGGTCTTTAACTTTCTTTCTTTCCTTCCTTCCTTCGTATCTAATCCAAGATTTCTTAGCGTCACCTACTTGGTTTAAGGATCCTGGATTAACGAGTTTAAACAAGTCCATGTTTGATGTTTTTAATAAATGTTCTTTGAAAAGCATTTCTTGTTTTATTATTTACTCTTCATTACATAGGGTGTCACTATCCCGATTTTTCACCATCGGGAATCGTGATGACGCCTACTAAAGGAGCTAGGCCAGCCAAACTTAAAACATTCTCCGATAAATCTCAACAATATATATGCGGAAAACAATTTAATAAAAGCAGAAGATATTAAGTTTACTAAAAATGAAATCATAATGCGGAGGTTTAAAACCTATCTCTACCCAAAATCTGGTGTCACTAGCTCACGGACTACTAAATAGTTCTACAAACAAGTTTGAATAGAAATACAAAACGTCTGTCTCGAAACGAAGAAAACAAACTAAACATAGAAAATGACTTCGGTCTGCGAACGCCAGCTAGGCTACCTCGAAGTCCCTGGACTGAAGTTAGCTTCCGATCGAATAGGCTATTGTTGTGGTCCGAAAGCTGCTCCGGTATCGTAATCTGTGCAAAAAGCACAGAAGTGTAGCATCAGCACAACCGATCCCATGTGCTGGTAAGTGCCTGGCCTAACCCCGACGAGGCAGTGACGAGGCTGGACCGGACCTACCACAAATAATCTGTACAGATATATGTGCAATAACATAAAAAATATACATAATTTAAACGGCTAATAATAGGGAGGGGGCATGCTGTGGAATGTAACAATTCAGATATAGGATCAATGAACAACGAGATGGAACTGGACAATAACATCAATTAAAGAGAATCGGTAAATCAACAATTGCACGACACCAACCTTCGTGCTTTTACTCTCAATCTCACCAAAATAGTCAAGTACATGGCACAACATTATCCTGCGTGCTTTTTTTCTCAATCTCACCCAAACAGTTAAATACAGTGCACGACATCACCTTTCGTGCTTTTCCTCATATAACTCTCACATCAAGGTACGGAATGATCCTTCGTGCTTAATTATACAAACATGGCACGGAATGACCCTTCGTGCATAATTATCAAAACATGGCACGGAAAGACCTTTTGTGCGAAATCACTCTTCCTCATCCAGATAACAGTCACAACCAAATCGGGGGAGAGGATAAACAACAATATTAAACATCCCGGCAAGGAAGGATAGTTCAACAAAACTAAGCCCTGGCAAGGGAATTAATGCTACACTTCTTCCTTTAACTTATTTCCTTCTTAACTACCAATTCATATGGAATTATCAATTAAACAAAACAATTGTATCATATCTTTCGAATTGAAAACAATTACCTCACGGTCATGCTAGACTCCGGTGCATAGATAACCATCACCATGCCTATACACCATACTCCGCAATTAGCATGTAGCAAATAATATCCTAATCCTAATTCCTCTAGCCAAAGTTAGAACAAACACTTATCTCGAAAGCTCCAAACTCGACTCAAGCTTCTAGAATAGCTTTACCCCTTGGTTCCACCACCTAACTGCTCGATTCAAGCCACAAATTACTTAAATACATCAGTAAATACTATTGGAACTAAACCCAATGCATGAAAAATGGTTTTTAACAAGGTTTTTTCCAAAAAGGTCAAAAATGCCCCCGGACCCACATGGTCGAAATTCGAGGTTCGGACCAGAGCCTGGTTACCCAGTCCCCCACGAATGCATATCTATGATTGGTTTTGAAATCGGACCCCCAATTGAGGTCCATCTCCCCACATTTAGAAAAACTTAGGTTCTACCCAAAACCCCATATATGAAAACCTTTGATTGAAGTTGAAAACATGTTAAAAGATGTTAAGAAGTAAGGAAATTAAGTTAGAAATTACTTACCAATCGTTTTGGAGAAGAAAAGTTGTTTGGAAAATCGCCTCTTAGGTTTTGGGTTTTTGAAAAGTGAAAAATGGCTGAAATTTTCGAACTTTTATACCTTTCTGAGGACCTGGTACAAACTGCTCAAAAATGTTCTGCGGCCGTGCCGAGTGAGAGGAAAAATTGGGGCTTCTATGAACAGTCCCAATGCGGACCGCACTGTTTTGGTGTGTGGCCGCGCTGGTTCACCTGAAACCCTAGCCTCAGACTCAGCCACGCGGATCGCACAGAAAAGCATCACGGCCGCACGGCTCCAGCGTGAACCGCGCGGAAATGACCGTGGCCGTGCTGGTGTCTGCAACACCTGAACATGTTTTTCTCTAAGTCTAATACCCCCGGGCCTCAGCCAAAACTCACACGAGCTCTCGGAGCTCCCAACGAAAAACACTCACTATCTCAATAACATCCTACAAACTTGCTCGAGAAATCAAGTCGCCAATATACATCAAATTCAATGAATCAAATCCCAAAATCATCATTTTTTCTATTTCAAGCTTCATAAACCTTTAACTTTAGATATTTAGGTCCGAAACACGTCAAACGACGTCCGATTTCGATCAAATTTCACAAATAATGCTTAGCACATATTTAAGACCTGTACCGGACATTGGAACCAAAATACGAGCCCGATACCTATATTTTCTAGTTCATTTTCCTTTGAATGTTTCATATCATTTTCAGAAAAATAATTTCTTTCAAAAATTCTATACTCGGGTTAGGGTCCTCGAATTTTGATTCCGAAAATATACCCGAGTCCTATATTTTTCCACGGACCTCGCGGGACCGTCACATCACGGGCTAGATCCGTTTACCCAAAATGTTGGCCGAAGTTGATATTAATATTAATATCAAAATTCTTCAAATTTTTCACGGAATTTACATATTTTAACATAAATTTTTTTTGGCTTCGCGCCCGGATTACGCATGCAAATCAAGGCAACTAAAAGCGAGATTTTCAAGGCCTCGGAAGCACGGAGAAAGGTATAATTACAGTGATGACCCTTTGGGTCGTCACATCCTCCACCTCCAAAACAAACCGTTTGTCCTCGAACGGACAAAATAAAGAAGTACCTGAGTCAGAGAATAGATGAGGATAATGGCTCTGCATATCAGACTCGGACTCCCAGGTTGATGCCTCAGGAGGATGACCTCTCCACTGAACATGCACTGAAGAGAAACTCTTCGACCTCAATTGTCGAACTTGCCGGTCTAAAATAGCCACCGGCTCTTCCTCATATGATAGATCCTTGTCCAATTGGACAGTGTTGAAATGTTATACGTGGGCTAGATCGCCGTGATACTTCTGAAGCATGGATACATGGAAAACTGGATGCACGATGGACAAGCTAGGCGGTAAGGCAAGTCTATAAGCCACCTCTCCCACTCGCTCAAGAATCTCAAATGGGCAATTGTCAAGACCCAAACCCGGTCGTGATGGCACCCTACCATAATGCTAGGCAAGTCTGACCAACAATCGCTCTCATTTCGATAATAAATCTCAAACCAAAAATTTAAGGAGAATATATTAATTTTAGAATAAGTAATCCAATAATATTAATAGAATAATATGGAAAGATACGAAAACCGATAAACACTCCCATAAGATATGGGGTCACGAGTCTAGAGCCTCTAAAACAATCTGGATAATAATATCTGAATAAAATATATTAGTCTGGAAATGTATATATATATTAAAAATAAACTGAAATAGGAAGATTAGCCAGATCCTTCTAACGTCAAGCAGCTA
Source organism: Nicotiana benthamiana (assembly GCA_034376525.1). Classification (NCBI taxonomy): domain Eukaryota; kingdom Viridiplantae; phylum Streptophyta; class Magnoliopsida; order Solanales; family Solanaceae; genus Nicotiana; species Nicotiana benthamiana. The sequence continues at coordinate 103,621,396 of CM067335.1, read as the reverse complement.
CCTCAACAACTCTAAACAATCTGCGGAGACAACGACTGAATCAGCTAAGCCTCCGGTATACCTGAATCTGCACACAAGGTGCATGGAGTATGGGTGAGTACTACCGACTCAGTGAGTAATAAGCATATAAAATGTCTGAAGATAAGAAATCCACGAAATGCCACAAAGCAAAGCTAAAACTAACAGTCCGACACCTTAACTACGAATTAACAGCAAAGCAATATCAAATATATCAGTCAAGTATTATGCAAAAATTGTATGCAATGCACATAAACTGCTGCGGCGTACAGCCCGATCCGTTTAACGTTGACGACGCTCACTGGGGGTGTGTACAGACACCGGAGGGGCTCCTTCAGCCCAAGCACAATATTATCATATCACTGCTGCGGCGTGCAGCCCGACCCATACTCAATCCACAGTATTCATATAAGTCACATAACAGATTCAATCTAATTTTCCAATTTCCAATTATTAAAGTGAATATAATTTAGTTATTTAGTTTCAGAAAAAAGTAACTTAGCATTTAATAACAGTGATTAAGCACATGATTGAGATAAATGATTATGCAAACCATGCTTCACAAAGATATTTATCCTAGACGGATGCTACAAATCGGCACAAAGTCACAAACATGGCAATAAGCCCAGATATATTCATTACAGGGTGCGTATCAGCCGCCAAAAATTATATTTAGCTCTCGGGATGGACCAATTCACAATCCTTCAATAATATACGATCATGCACCTGCCATGGGTTGCGAGTCACGCCCTAACATAGCGTCACGATGTGATAAACTGGGGTTTCAAACCCTCAGGCCATCATCTATACAAATTACTCACCTCTAACCGGTCATAGACCGGTCCGCAATGCCTTTTACTTTTGAATCTCCCTCTACGCGCGTCGAATCTAGTCAAAATCACAACATATACATTATTATAGGTTAAATATACATAACCCAATTAAAATTACTCGAAAACACTAAAAATCGCGAAGTTGGTAAAACCCGAGCCTCGGGCCCACTTCTCGAAAAATTCCTAAAATCATATCAATGGATTTCTCGTCTCGCCATGAGTCCGTACATATAAAATTTATCAAAAACAGAGTTCGTTTACCCCTCCAAAACTCGCATTTAAACTCTCTTGGGTTTCAAGCCCTAACTTCCAATTTTAGCCCTTAAGTCCTCGAAATTCCGTTATTAATCAATATTTTTACACCAAAATAACATATTCCTAGGCTAATAGTTCATACCTGATGATGCTCCTTCGATTTCTCCTGAAAATCGACCAAGAACAACCTTAGTCGAAGTCCCAAATATTTTTTCTTCTCTTTCCAAGTTTGTGAGCACTGATCACTATAACACAGGGCCGTTTTCCGCTTCTGCGGCCCATTTTCCGCACCTGCGATACCGCTTATGCAGCCCAATCGAACGCTTGTGTGGTCTCAATTAAAATTGTTGGGACCGCTTTTGCGGTCCAGCCACCGCTTTTGTGGTTTCTCCTTGACCACTTCTGCAGTCTACAATCCGCTTTTGCGGATTCGCTTGTGCGTCCCAGCTTCCGCTTTTGCGGAACTCCCCTAGCAACAGACGGCCGCTTCTGCGGTTCCCCCTCCGCATCTGTGGAACCGCTTCTGCGGCTCCTTCTTCCCCAGATGCGAAAATACCCGAAGATAGAAAAAGTTAGGATGCAACAAAGGCTCCGAACTCCCGTTTAACCATCCGACATTACCCCACGGCCCTCAGGACCTCAACCAAACGCACATATATATTCTCTTACTTCATTACAATTGCTTGTAACATAAAAAAACACAATCATAAACATCAAAATAATCAATTACCACGGATTCAAGCCTAAGTTAAACTAAAACTTCCGAAAGTTGCATTTGATTTAAAACCCAACCTAACCACCTCCAAATGACTTGAAACTTTGCACGTATATCCAAAATCACCTAACGGAGCTACTGCAACTGTCGGAATTCCATTTCGACCCCCGGATCAAAATCTCACATATTGACCGGACTTTGCCAAAATTCAAACGTAGCCAATTCAAGCATAATTCTACATCGGACCTCCAAATTTAGTTCCGATTGCGCTCTTAAGTCATAAATCACCACCTGAAACTAGTCAAATCGTCGGAAATCCATTCTGAGCCCTCTAACTCATAAGTCAACATTTAGTTGACTTTTACAAACTTAGCTTCTCACAAAGAGACTAATTGCCTCATTTCTAACAAAACTCCATCCGAATTACTTCAAACTCTCCAAACACATATAATGAAACATATAGGAGCATGAAAAGGGGAAAATAGAGCAGTAACCCACGTGACGACGGGTCAGGTCGTTACACCAATGAACCTAGGGCTAAGCTTGCCCTTCTTTCCGAATCTCATCACGCGCTTCATAGGCGATACATAGAGTAATACTCACTCGCCAACCATGAATGCAACATCCCTAACCTTGCGATCTGCATAACTCTTCTGCCTAGTCTGAGCTGACCGAAGTCTGTCCTGAATGATTTTGACCTTATCCAAAGCCTCCTGTACTAGATTTGTACCCAATAACCGAGCCTCTCCCGGCTCAAACCATCTGACTGGGGACCGACACCGCTACCATACAATGTCTCATACGGGTACATCTGGATGCTGGACTAGTAGCTGTTGCTGTAGGAAAACTCTGCTAAAGGCAAGAATTGGTCCCATGAGCCTCCAAAATCAATAACGCAGTCTCGGAGCATATCCTCAAGAATCTAAATAGTGCTCTCGGGCTGACCATCCATGTGGGGATGAAATGGTTTACTCAACCTTGGTGCCCAACTCCTGCTGGACCGCTTTCCAGAAGTGTGAGGTAAATTGCGGACCCCGATCCGAAATGATAGACATAGGCACCCCATGAAGGCGAACGATCTCCCTGATATAAATCCTGGCTACTCTCTCGGACGAATAGGTGGCGGCAACCGGAATGAAATGCGTTGACTTGGTCAGCCTATCAACAATGACCCATATAACATCAAACTTCTTCCGAGTCAGCGGAAGACCAGAAACGAAATCCATGGTATCTTCTCCCACTTCTACTCTGAAGCTCAATCCTCTGAAATAAACCATCAGGCCTCTGATGCTCGTACTTAACCCGCTGACAGTTCAAACAATGAGCCATATATGCAACAACGTCTTTCTTCATTTTGTGCCACTAATAATGCTGCCTCAAATCCTGATACATCTCCGCGGTGCCCGGATGAGTAGAATACCGAGAACTATGGGCCTCCGCTAAGATTAACTCCCGAATACCATTAACATTGGGCACACAAACTCGCCCCTGCAATCTCAACACACCATTATCTCCCAAGGTCATTTTATTGGAACCTCCCCACTGAACCGTGTCTCTCAGGACACACAAATGAGGATCATCAAACTGCCGCTCAAGGATACGCTCCATCAACGATGAATGAGCAATTGTGAAAGCAAACACCCTACTAGGCTCAGAAATATTCAACCTCACAAATCGATTGGATAAGGCCTGAACGTCCAAAGAAAGCGATCTGTGGCTGACCGGAATAAAGGCAAACTACCTATGCTGGCAGACTTCCTACTCAATGTATCGGCCAACACATTGGCCTTCCCTGGGTGATATAAGATAGAAACATCATAATCTTTCAACAATTCAACCACCTCCTATGCCTCAAATTCAGTTCCTTCTGTTTGAACAAGTACTGAAGGCTCTTATGATCTGTGTACACCTTACACGTCACACTATATAAACAATGCCTCTAGATCTTCAAGGCATGAACAATGGCTGCCAACTCTAGGTCATAAACTGGATAATTCTTCTCGTGGATCTTCAACTTCCTCGACGCATATGCTATGACCCTGCCATTCTGCATCAACACCGCGCCAAGCCCAATATAGGACGCATCACAATAGACGGTATAAGGCCCTGATTCCGTGTGCAAAACCAATACCGGTATCGTAGTCAGAGCTATCTTGAGCTTCTGGAAGCTTGCCTTGCACTCATATGACCACCTGAACTGGGCACCCTTCTGGGTCAATTTAGTTATTGGAGTTGCAATGGATGAAAACCTTTCCACGAACCATCGGTAGTAACATTCTAACCCCAAGAAACTCCAAATCTCTGTAGCTAACACTAGTTGAGGCCAGTTCATGACTGCCTCAATCTTCTTCGAGTCCACCTGAATACCCTTTGCTGAAACCACATGACCCAGGAATGCTACTGAACTCAACCAGAGCTCGCACTTCAAGAACTTGGCGTACAACTGGCTATCCTTCAGAGTCTGAAGAACCACTCTGAGGTGCTACTCATGCTCTTCCTGGCTACGGAAGTATATCGGAATGTCGTCAATAAAAACAATCACGAATAAATCCAAATAGGGCCTGAACACTCGATTGATCAACTCCATAAATGTTACCAGGGCATCAACCCAAATGACAGTACCAAAAACTCATAATACCCATACCGAGTGCGAAATGTTGTCTTAGGGACATCAGACGCCCTAATCATCAGCTGATGATAACAAGACCTCAAATCTATCTTCGAGAACACCCTGAAGCTGGCCGAATAAGTTGTCAATCCTCGGCAGTGGATACTTGCTATTTATCGTCACCTTGTTCAACTGCCGGTAATCAATGCACATCCTCATCGACCTATAATTTTTCTGCACAAACAACACTGGCGCACCCCAAGATGATACACTGGGTCTAATGAAACCCTTATCAAGAAAGTCCTGAAGCCGCTCCTTCAACTCTTTCAACTATGGCGGGGCCATGCGATATGTCGGAATGGAAATAGACTGAGTGTCCGGAGCCAGATCAATACATAAATCAATATCCCTGTCGGGCGGCATACCCGACAGGTCTGAAGGGAAACCTCGGGGAACTCTAGAACGACAGGAACATAGTCAATAGATGGGATCTCTGCGCTGGAGTCACGAACATACGCCAGATATATTGGACACCCCTTCTCGACCATGCGTCGAGCCTTGACATATGAAATAACACCGCGGGTGGCATGACCTTGGGTCCCTCTCCACTCAAGTCGGGGCAAGTCTGGCATATCCAAGGTCATGGCGTGATAATCCAAAATAGCATGATACGGGGATGACCAATGCATCCCTAAAACAACATCGAAGTCCACCATGTCTAAGAGCAATAAGTCGACACGGTCTTAAGAACCTCAAATACTACCTCACATGAACGATGCACTCGATCGACTACTATGTAATCACCCACCGGTATAGACACATATATAGGAATACCCAAGGCATCACTAGGCATAACCAAATAAGGTGCAAAATAGGACGACACATATGAATACGTAGATCCGGGTCAAATAACATAGAAGCATCCCTATCACATACCAGAATAGTACCTGTAACCACAACATCTGGTGACTCAGCCTCTGGCCTGGCCGGTAAGGCATAACAAGGGGGCTAGGCCCCACCTCCTTGAACTATGTCTCTGGGACGATTGGCTACTGGCTGACCCCTGCCTCTGGCAATCCGAGCTCCACCTCTACGGTCTCTCCCTCCATCTCTATGATCCCTACCCCCACCTCTTGCTGGCTGGGCAAGCTGTGGATCACCTGGTGCCTGAATCATGGGGCGAGGACCCTGCTGCTGAGAACCACTTGAGGCTCGAGGGCAAAACCTGACAATGTGACTCGGGTCACCACAACCATAATATGCCCTCGGCTGCTGAGACTATTGGCCCTGTCGGCTTGCATGTCCTCCCCTGAAGCTCTATAGTGGCGGTGCACTAATGGGCTGCTGATCAGAATAGTGTTGCTAAGAACCGCTACCGCCTGCAGTACCATATGAAACCTAAAGTGCTGATTGAAAGGGTCTCTGAGGGTGGCCTCTACCATATGAATCCCTACCTCCAGATAAGGTACCACTGAACCTGCCAGAATGACGAGGCCTCTTATCTAACCCCTGACCACCTCCTCGTGCAAGTGCCATCTCTATCCTATAGGCCACATTGGCCGCCTCTGAAAATACATATCACTACTTGCCCCCATGGCCATTTGAAAGTGGATCGATTGAATCAACCCATCAACAAATCTCCGCACCCTCTCCCTCTCAATTGGGAGTATAACAATAGCATGGCGTGTCAAATCAATAAAATGAGTCTCATACCGCGTGACAGTTATAGTACCTGTTAGAAACTACGCTTAACGCTAGAGGGGGGGGGGTGAATAGCGTTTTAATGAAATTTAGCGTTTTCTTGCGGAATTTAAATTTTACAGGAAGTAAATAAGTGCAATAAAAATAACTTACACAAGGATATATCCTGGTTGGCCACAACAGTGGTTAGTCCAGTCCCCGAGAGACTCTCTCGAGATTTTCTACTAACTTGTTAAGCTTACGGGTGCTTAACAAACCTTTACAGTTGCTCGGAGATACAATCTCAAAGACTTCACTTGCTCGGAGGTTCCTCACCTCAAAGACTTCACTTGCTCGGGGATACAATCCCAAAGACTTCACTTGCTCGGGGATACAATCCCAAAGACTTCAACAGAGGAAGCACAAGTTCCTCAACATAAGAGAATCAAAATTCTCTTACAAGTATTTGAAATACTTGAACACTCACTTAACAAAGGTACTCCTTGATGAGTAGATATGAGTAAAATAATACGCTCAAGATCACAACAACTTTGAACAATAATATGGCTCTCAAAAGCTTTATGAAATGAGTAGAAAATGATGAACAATTGAATGAAAGCTTAAAGCAATGTAATGATCAGTTAGTGTATGTTGTTGTGTTTAAAACACTGAGTTGAAGCTATATTTATAGGTGCAAAACTTGGTCTTACCGTTGTCTAATTGCCAATTAAGAATTGCTGAATTTACTCAGTGACAATCGATTGTCAAGACCAAACAATCGATTATCTACCAGTCAGATAAAAAATCAATCCCAGATTTTACGCTTAATAATTGATTACTTACAATCCATAATCGATTACTGGCAAAATTCAAATTCAGATAATCGATTATACCAAATCCATAATCGATTACTTCAGCAACGTTCCAAAAATCATTTACAGATTTTAATCAAAAACATCGATTATAGCAAATCAATAATCGATTACCTCATTAACGTTTTAAAAATTATTTCCGGATTTTGAGCAAAACATCGATTACAGAAAACCAATAATCGATTACTTTGAGGTATTTGAAAATCATTTGACAACGGTCAGCTTCAACAATCGATTGTCCCTTGCAACAATCGATTACTTGTCATTTTCTGAAAATCTCAAATCACACTGTTTCAAGCCAAAGTTTTTGCGACTAAGTATAAACTTTGACAATCAATTGTTGGACATAGACAATCGATTGTTAAACCCAGTTAACTCAACATAATCGATTACTATTAGTTACTAATCGATTACTTAAGTAATTTTAAAATCACTGGGAGACATCAACTCAACATAATCGATTACCATTAGTTCATAATCGATTATTCTGAGTATTGGAAAACTTTACCTCATCATTAATCGATTGTCATTAGTTCACAATCGATTATCTTGCAGATTTGGAAAAACCTGATGTTAACTGTCTTATTCACAATCGATTATCATTAGTTCATAATCGATTGTCATGCAGTCTTGGCTTATAAACAATCGATTATCATAAGTACATAATCGATTATTCTTAGCCCAGATTTCTGAGGTATGTTTAGAAAACATTTTGTCTAATGTAAATATGCATCATTTGAAATCATTTGATACAGAAATAAGTATGCATGATTTTGGAAAATAGTTTTATGAGAGAAGCCATGTTATGGAGTCAAGTTATAGGATCAAGATCACATTTAAGAATAACTATAATAACAATTAAAAACAACGTCTTGAGCTTCAATCTCAACATTTGTGCTCTTGTACTTGAACTCCGTCATATATCAATTTGTGCTTTGTTTGTCATTCATCAAAACCTACAAAAGAATACACGTTTAGTATATCGCATTGAGAACGTGTTTCCAACAATTTCCCCCTTTTTGATAATGGCAAACATTAAGCGGGATATGCAATTTTGACAAATAATATTGACGATTCAAGACAAGTAACAAGTATGCATATTTGTTCTTGTTCCCCCTCAATTTAAGAATTCCCCCTCAATTTAAGCTTATAAGCAATTAAGCAATTTAGAGGTGGTGCAATTTAGCAATGTAGAGGTGGTGCATACCCGTTATCCCGTTATCTTCCCCCTTTTGCCATTAGCAAAAAAATAGTAAGGAAAGATACACAAAGACGAAATGAAACAAGGTTTATTTATTGAAAATTAAAGGGGTACAGCAGAGGGACATCCAACAATACAATTAAAAACAGAAAAAAAACAATACAATATCAATTATCTCCGTCACGATCCGCCTCGTCATCCGGCGCAGCTTCAAAGGGAACGAGACCCGCATAAGGATAATGGACATGGTCAAAATAACCATGGATCTCGTGTGTCAACTGAGAGAGCTGGTCGGATATAGTTTGGAGAGTGGGCTCCTGAGATGGACGAGCACGACGGGCAGGACGGGTAGGAGGAGGAGCTGGAGCATGATCACCATCATGATGGAAGGATGATTCCGAGATTTCCCAGATTTTGGTACTCCTTTTGAGAGGACCATTTTCAGTGACAAATCCGGATGCTTCAAGAAAATTCATGATGAGGAGAGAATAAGGAAGGGGCATGTTATCGGCGACGGCATCGAGCATACACCAATTGATCTTGGCTCCAGTGACAATGGCATGTAAGAGCTTGGAGTCCTCTTGGGATATGGTGGTATGATTGTGCCTACGAGGTCTTAGGACACGGGTGATGAAGTAGAGGAGAAATCAATAATTTGGGTCCATGCCCGAGATGGTAGGACGACGAGAAGAAGCTTGATCATAAGAGATTCCGGCTTGGCGGAAAAGAATGGATTCATCAAAGAGAGAGCCGGCCTCATCAATATACCGGATAAGATCTTCACCATCGTTTGGAATGCGGGCGATGGTGTGAAGGTTCTCGTCAGAGAGGAGAATGTGAATGCCATTGATGGAGGTGACCACCTCACCATTTTCATCTTTGTGAAGATTTGAATAGAATGCTTCAACTAAAGTTGTGTTAATATGAGGATGGGTAAGGAGCAAGAAATCATAGAGTTGACACTCTTTGAGCATGTTGGCGGCAGGGGCGAAAGGTTCAAGGAGCTTGCTTGTTGAGAAGCGAGGAGGAAGAATAAATCGCTTCTCAAACTTGGAGAGAAACCTAGAAAGTTCAGCTTGAGTTTCGAAGAACAAAACGGACCCGTCTTCATATGGGAAGTTTAGAGGAGGAGGGACTGTTGAGGCTGAGGCACCTTGCCTGGAACGAGAACGTTTGGAGGAGCGTCCAGACATATTGGAAAATTTTTACTGCTGAATTTTTGAGACTAAGATGCAAGGAATTGACCTTTGATTTTTAGAAATGGTGCTTGAGTGAGTGAGAATGATCCTATATGAGGGCTATTAATAGGAGAAGGAGTGATCAGCCATTTACTAAAGATACCTGCTGAAAGTTGAAAGTTTGAACAGTCAAAAACGGTAAGAAATAAATTTACTGACCGTTAGATAATCGATTATTTGGCAGAGATAATCGATTGTATTTACTGTTGGATTGAATTTTGAAACTGACAAATCGATTTAAGAGACAAACGGTAAAAAAAATTTGAATGAGATAATCGATTATCAACACAAAATAATCGATTATGGAGCATTTATGTCCTGACAGCAATCGATGTTGGAGCCAAACGGTAACAAAGTTTAAACAAGAAATAATCGATTGTCAATTTTGGTAATCGATTATTATTGAAATATGGTTGATACAGAGAACTCGGAGAATTTCTGAATATGACAACTAATCGATTATAGGAAGAAATAATCGATTGTCTGGAAAAGTATTGCTGAATGACTGAGACGGAAATCGATTATGCAATATAAGGAGTTAACAAATTAAACACATTTGCATAATAAAACTAATCAGTCGAAACAATCGATTATTGATACTGATAATCGATGTACTGCACAGTAGATAATCGATTATTTTCTTGGGATAATCGATTGCGGTGTGCTAAGACTTCATAATTTATCTTACCTTTGGGGAAGTACCTGCAAAATGGAATTAAACGTCTCCGACGCTCAAGTCAGTAATTTATAGTGACGTGAATAAATTACACTAGTGTTATCAAGTGATATCGTGAACTCTTAAGAATTGTGTCCTAGAATGTTCTTAAGAGAGTTTTGGGTACTTACCTTTCCTCCGACGTCGCCAATTACCTGATCAAGAGGGTGATCTTTGATCGTCCTCCATTCATTTTGTTCTTTTGTTTCACTCCCCAAATGTGGAGCTTCTTCCATTGATTGTTCCACACTTTCATCATTGATTTCCTTCGATGCCTTTTCTTGTATTTTGTTTTTCAAATTGCTTAAAATATCAACCGATCTGAATATGATTGTTTCCAAATATGACGCTTCCTCCTTCTTTGTGCTCTAGTTGAAGGGATTTGGATTCATCTCCCGTCATGTGTTTGGAGCATCCACTATCAAGGTACCATAGTACGCTTGATCCCTTCAAGCACACCTACAAAACAAATTAATTTTCTTTGGGTACCCATGCCATCTTGGGTCCTTGAGGGTTAGGCATATTGTAATAATATGTTTGAGTAGCATGTCTATGACGAGTAAAACATGCGGGAGCAATATGACCAATGCGTCTACAATAATGACATGTCACATTAGGATTATGCATTCGTCTAGGTTCATAGTAGCTAGATGAATGAAGGTTGCTTACCTTATTTTGAACGCTATCATTTCTCCTACTTTGATCTCTAGGATGGGTAGTGTTTCTAGAGTGATGATATATAGGTTGAGGACCATTTTGGGGTCTTCTAGGAGGTTCACAATTTTGCCTAAAATATGCATCATGTCTATGGTGACTATTTCTAGGCGGAGGGTCATTTCTTGGTCTAGCATGCAAATTTGTTCTAGGATAGCTATTTCTAGGATACACATTTTTGTTGTTGTTCCTAGGTTGAGCTCTAGGTTTTTGAGGTTTTTCTTCATTTTTAAAACCTATTCCGTGCTTAGTTGATTTTAGGTTATCAAGAACAACATTCAAGTTTTTATGCGAGGAATTAAACTTATCTAGTGTGCCTTTAAGTCTACCTACTTCATTCTTAAGGTTCACACAAGAAACACAACCTTTAGTAGAACTTTCAGGTTTGTCGGCACTTCTCTTTCCATAAAACTTGTTTTGTTCGTGTAGCTTCTCATTTTCCAAAACCAGTTTTTCTAATTCCTTTTCTTTTAAAGAAATCTGTTTTTGAAAATCCGTTTCTTTTAGAGAAGCGTTTTCTCTTAAGCTAGTGACAGTTTTTGAAGCCTTTAAAAATTCAGTATATAACTCATCAAAAGCATTACGCATTTCATCAAGTGAAAAGTTTTCAGACGAAATTTGACGTACCTCATTTTGGTTGTCTTCTTGTGCCATGAGACAAAGGTTTGCAGCTTCGTCGTTTTCTTCTTCACTTGATTCATCTCCGGAGTCGCCTCCCCACGAGATATATGCCCGTTGCTTTTTAAAGGATTTCTTCTCCTTTTTGATGTTTGGGCAATTTGTTTTGATGTGTCCAGTTTCTCCACATTCATAGCATTTTATTTGCTCACCTTGTTTTTTTCCTTTGCGCTCATATTCCTTGCGCATAAACTTTTGGAATCTTTTAATGACTAATCCAAACTCGTTGTCTTCTTCCTCTTCAATCTTTGGTTGGCTTGTGCTTGCTTTTAGAGCAATCTTTTGCCTTCTTTGATCATCAACAAACGGGTTAAGAATAGTAGATTCATAGGTTTTAAGATTACCTCTTAGTGCGTCGATGGTGACGTTTGAGACTCCAATTGATTCTTGGATAGCATCGGCTTTGGATCGCCATGCCGGTGTGAGGCTTCTAAGAACTTTTCGAACAAGTTCTCTATCTGTGAACATCTTCTTGAGGACGTGTAGATCATTTACTATTGTTGAAAAGCGCTCAAACATCTCATCTACTTTTTCTCCTTCCTTCATATGAAACAATTCGTAAGCATGAGTAAGAAAATCAACTTTTGCTTCTCTTACCTGGTCAGTCCCTTCGTAAGTGACTTCTAATTTGTCCCACATTTCTTTTGCTGTTTTGCAACATGAAAGTTTCCGGTAATCGTTAGCGTTAATAGCACAATACAATAAATTTACAGCTTTATAATTATTTTGAATCATTCTATTGTCCTCTGTGGTGTACTCCTCTTCGGATTTGGGAATCCATTCGCCTTCCACTTTCTTGACTGGAATTTCATTTCCCTTTGTGTACACCTTCCAAAGGTAGGGACAATTTGACCGAATGAAGATTTCCATCCTCTCCTTCCAGTATGAGTAATTTGTGCCATTGAATAGAGGAGGTCGTGTAGGGCATTGTCCTTCTTCAATTCCTGCAAAAGAATCTAGAGTAGAAGCCATGGATGGTTCTCTCAAACTGTTAAGTTTTTCAGAGAGTTGGGCTCTGATACCAATTGTTAGAAACTACGCTTAACGCTAGAGGGGGGGTGAATAGCGTTTTAATGAAATTTAGCGTTTTCTTGCGGAATTTAAATTTTACAGGAAGTAAATAAGTGCAATAAAAATAACTTACACAAGGATATATCCTGGTTGGCCACAACAGTGGTTAGTCCAGTCCCCGAGAGACTCTCTCGAGATTTTCTACTAACTTGTTAAGCTTACGGGTGCTTAACAAACCTTTACAGTTGCTCGGAGATACAATCTCAAAGACTTCACTTGCTCGGAGGTTCCTCACCTCAAAGACTTCACTTGCTCGGGGATACAATCCCAAAGACTTCACTTGCTCGGGGATACAATCCCAAAGACTTCAACAGAGGAAGCACAAGTTCCTCAACACAAGAGAATCAAAATTCTCTTACAAGTATTTGAAATACTTGAACACTCACTTAACAAAGGTACTCCTTGATGAGTAGATATGAGTAAAATAATACGCTCAAGATCACAACAACTTTGAACAATAATATGGCTCTCAAAAGCTTTATGAAATGAGTAGAAAATGATGAACAATTGAATGAAAGCTTAAAGCAATGTAATGATCAGTTAGTGTATGTTGTTGTGTTTAAAACACTGAGTTGAAGCTATATTTATAGGTGCAAAACTTGGTCTTACCGTTGTCTAATTGCCAATTAAGAATTGCTGAATTTACTCAGTGACAATCGATTGTCAAGACCAAACAATCGATTATCTGCCAGTCAGATCAAAAATCAATCCCAGATTTTACGCTTAATAATTGATTACTTACAATCCATAATCGATTACTGGCAAAATTCAAATTCAGATAATCGATTATACCAAATCCATAATCGATTACTTCAGCAACGTTCCAAAAATCATTTACAGATTTTAATCAAAAACATCGATTATAGCAAATCAATAATCGATTACCTCATTAACGTTTTAAAAATTATTTCCGGATTTTGAGCAAAACATCGATTACAGAAAACCAATAATCGATTACTTTGAGGTATTTGAAAATCATTTGACAACGGTCAGCTTCAACAATCGATTGTCCCTTGCAACAATCGATTACTTGTCATTTTCTGAAAATCTCAAATCACACTGTTTCAAGCCAAAGTTTTTGCGACTAAGTATAAACTTTGACAATCAATTGTTGGACATAGACAATCGATTGTTAAACCCAGTTAACTCAACATAATCGATTACTATTAGTTACTAATCGATTACTTAAGTAATTTTAAAATCACTGGGAGACATCAACTCAACATAATCGATTACCATTAGTTCATAATCGATTATTCTGAGTATTGGAAAACTTTACCTCATCATTAATCGATTGTCATTAGTTCACAATCGATTATCTTGCAGATTTGGAAAAACCTGATGTTAACTGTCATATTCACAATCGATTATCATTAGTTCATAATCGATTGTCATGCAGTCTTGGCTTATAAACAATCGATTATCATAAGTACATAATCGATTATTCTTAGCCCAGATTTCTGAGGTATGTTTAGAAAACATTTTGTCTAATGTAAATATGCATCATTTGAAATCATTTGATACAGAAATAAGTATGCATGATTTTGGAAAATAGTTTTATGAGAGAAGCCATGTTATGGAGTCAAGTTATAGGATCAAGATCACATTTAAGAATAACTCAATAATAACAATTAAAAACAACGTCTTGAGCTTCAATCTCAACATTTGTGCTCTTGTACTTGAACTCCGTCATATATCAATTTGTGCTTTGTTTGTCATTCATCAAAACCTACAAAAGAATACACGTTTAGTATATCGCATTGAGAACGTGTTTCCAACAGTACCCTTATGAAGACGCTCAAACTGCCTGCGTAGTGCATCTCGCTCAGTCACCAGGAGAAACTTCTCCGAGAACAACTCTGCAAATTGATACCAAGTCAATAATGGCGGCACTGCTGGCCTAGATAAACAATAGTCCCTCCACCAAGTCTTGGCGGACCCTGCAAGCACAAAAGTGATGAAGTCGACCCCATTGGTATCCACAATACACATGGTCCTGAGAACCTCATGGAAGCTAAATAAGAAGTCCTGGGGTTCCTCTGTAGAAGCACCGTTGAAAGTGATGGTGAAGAGCTTGGTGAACCTATCAAGCCTCCACAAAGCATCTACGGACATCGCCGCACCATCACCAATCTGAGCTGGAATACTTGGTTGTGCTGCCACAGCTGGCTGAGCTGCTGGAACTTGAGGCTGAGGAGTTGCCTGCTCCGGAGTACGCGTAGCGAGAGTCTGAAATCCTCTACCATCCTGAGATGTGGCTGGTGCTACGGGAAGCAAACCCGCTCTAGAGACGCTCTCCATAAAGCATACCCCTCAGATCAAGGCGTCTTGGAGTATTGGAGTGGATATGAAACCTTCTGGGACCTGAGCTGGGCCCACCGGAGCTGCTGGTGCTGGAACCTCCTCATCGTAGTCAACATGAGGCTCCACCTCTGGGACTGCTACTTGGGGCTAAGCTGTGCCCCGGCCTCGGCCTCTGACCCTGACAGGAGCTGCTGTTGGGTGCTCGGGCTGTTGTGCGATAGAAGAAGAAGCAGGCGTTGTCGCCATCTGCGAAAGAACAGAGTAGAATGACAATCAATATTTGAGAAACAAAATTGCACGAGAAGAATGAACGAAGTGAAATTTTTCCTACCTCTGTAGCCTCTGGGGATAAATACAGACGTCTCCGTACCGATCCCTCAGACTCTACCGAGCTTGTCCGTGAGTTGTGAGACCTAAGTAACCTAGAGCTCTGATACCAACTCGTCACGACCCGGATTTTTTACCACCGGGAAGCGTGTTGGCTAGCTCCGTTAGTAGGTGCCATCATGATTTCCGATGATAGAACATCCGGATCGTGACATAGGGCCACTATGGAAAATCATTAGTTATTGTTTACTAATAAGAATAATAGGCGTGTCGAACAGGGAACGAATTTTGTCAAATGAGATGTGCATTTTATCACCCTTCGATCTGGAGCAATCGTACCATTTTGATGAATTCACATGATATGGAGAAAATTTTGAAGCATCAAAACATGGATCGATTATATTGGAAGGGCTAAACCCAGAATTATATGTCAGTAAAGTTATCAAACTATTTTTCATATAATTAAAGTCATTTAAAAGTTATCAAACTATTTTTCATATCATTAAAATCACCTAATTTACATGTAATTTTTCAACATGATCAGTCTAACCACCGCTCTATAAAACTTGCTTTTGAGTATCAGTGACACTTTCCTGTCACACTCTTTAGATGCTAATCTCCATTTCATCCGCTTCACCCCTATATGGTGGATGACATCCTCGTCGATCTCCCCATCCCCATGGATAACCGACCTGAGGTACTTGAAACTATATCTCTTGGGGATAACTTGTGATTCAAGCCTCACTTCCATGGCTGCTTCCCTTGGCTCCGCGCTGAACTTTCACTCCAGGTATTTCGTTTTAGTCCTGTTCAACTTGAAACCCTTAGACTTAAGGGCTTGTCTCCAAACCTCCAGCCTCTCATTGACGTCGCCTCGCGTCTAATAGCATACACCAAGGCACCTTTCCTTGAATATGGCGTGTCAGTGCGTCCACAAGGCAAATAAGAACGAGCTGGGCACAGATCCTTGGTGTAAACCCATAACAACCGATAATTGCTCCGAGTCGCCCCCTCCCCCATTGTCCTAACCCGAGTCTTAGCTCTATCATACATGTTGTTAATCGCCTTTTTGTAGGCAACCGACACCTCTTTAGCCTCCATGCATCTCCAAAGGACCTTTTTAGGGACCTTGTCATATGGTTTCTCCAGGTTAATAAACACCATGTGTAGGTCCTTCTTCGTAATACCTTACTGTTCCACCAACCTCCTACTAAGGTGGATAGCTTCCGTAGTCGAACGACCCAGCATGATCCCGAACTGGTTATCGGATATAGACGCTGTCCTCTGCACACTCGCTTCTACCATCATCTCCCAAACTTGTATGGTATGACTTAGCAACTTGATACTTCTATAGTTGTTACAAATCCGAATATCACCTTTGTTCTTGTATAATGGTACCCACCGTGCTCCACCTCCGGTCTTTCGGCATCTTTTTCATTTGGAAAATAACATTAATTTAAAAAAACATAACTGCTACCTAATTTTGTGACTGTTGATACAACGGATAAAATTCGTGTGATCATAATGCAAAATTAACTCTCAAATCAAGAGCACGAGCTCTCGAGGTGCATTTTAACAAGTTGAGCGGAGTTAGGAGGAGGTTTAGTTATAATAGCAACAAGTGTACTTTGGTACGACCTTTATGGGGAATGTTGACCTCATATCATATGTAACGAGGTTTAGGTGACTGACTTTTAGTCTTCTTTTAATAGAATAAAGAAATTATAGATTAGATTAAATTCCATAGTAAAAGTTTGGAAGAAAGCCACTTTCCCCTTTAACGTAACAAGGAGCTTTATTAAGAGTCCGAAACTTAATTAATATTTTTTAGATACAAAGTATATTTTTAATGTTAAAAAAAGTTACAAAAATAAGTAATTCGCAGTATTTTATCGCGAATTACTTTAATATAAACTTAGCCATTAAAGTAATTCGCAGTAAATGCTACGAATTATTTAAATTTTTTTTTTAATAATTCGCAAAATACTACGTATAAGGTAAAAGAGTAGAGTGTACACATTGTCCCTAGAAGAAGGAAAAAGGGAGGGGAAAATGTTATAAATTTAAGTATTTTTTATAAAAAATTTTAACTAGATAAACAATATTGCTAGTCACCTTAGGGCTTCTATGAGTAATTTTGTCCTTAAACAAGAGTATATCCCTCCCTTGCAAGTAAGGACAGAGTACAAACAATAATAACAATAATAACAATAATAACAACTACCCAGTATAGTCCAACAGAGTGGGGTCTGGGGAGGGTAATACGTACGCATGCCTTACCCCTACCCGAAAGGGTAGAAAGTCTGTTTCCAATCAAACCTAGGCTCAGGAGACAGAGTAAAAACAGTGATATTTAATAAACATGACAGATTGTGGTCTTTTCGAATGTGATGATCTATAATTTTATTTTTATTTTTTAAAAAAATAAAAAATATTTTTTTTTGTAATTCGCAGTATTGTACTACGAATTAGGTTAAAAAATTTAAATAATATAATTTTAAAAAAAAATTATTGAATTTTTTTTACCTAATTCGCAGTAAAATACTGTGAACTATTTTTTTTAATAATTCACAGTATTTTATTGTGAATTACTTTAACGGCTAAATTCTGTTAAAATTATTCCCAGTAAAATAATGCAAATTACCTATTTTGTATCTTTTTTTAACATTTAAAATATACTTTGTGTCTAAAAGAGCATTAAATAAGTTTCGGACTCGATTTATTAAGCATAGTTGCAAACGAAGCAAAGAACGGCTAACAAGTAACAACTGGTTCGGAACCAAACCAATTAAGTCGGTTTTTTATCGATTCGATTTGTCAGTTTTTCGGTTATTTATTGATTTTTTCTTAAATATGGGACACACAGTATCAAACACATATTCCGGCGACTATATTTTCTTGGTCTTTGAGAAATATCAAAATATATTGATGATAATTGAATTAAATAATGATGTATAATTTAAGTAGTCAATTAAAACTTAATTATTTTTAACATGAAATCATTCTTATACTTGGCAAAAGAAAACTGCCAATCAAACCAGAATGTAAGGGCAAACAACTAAATTATTATAATAGCAAAGAACTAGACTAAAAATACAAATGACTAATATGTATAATAAAATTTTAGAAATTATATATATATATATATATATATATATATATATATATATATATATATATATATATATATATATATATATATAATATTTAATAGCTACTTTTATAATCGGTTTTTCTCGATTATATTTTTTAATATAATCAAAACCAAAACGGTTTTTAAAAGTCAACTAAAATCAAACCAAACCTAATAAGTACCCAATTGTTTTTATTGATTTAGTTCGATTTTGAGTTTGATTTGATTATTCGGAATTTTATAATTACAACTCTGTCTTCAGTGGGGAAAAAACATTTAATGCTCCCCATTTTTATATTCTTAAGTAAGTTGATAGGAAACAAGCAAAATAGGCCAAATGCCCTACGTGTCGAGCATATATTACTTGAATCTAAGTTATTCTAAGAGGCAGCTCTTTACCCACAAATGACTAACCATAACCCGTTTTCCTCTTAAAAGTAGTTAAACTAAAATATACCTAACAGATGACTCTCTTTTTTTGAACCATTTGGTATCTGAATGTTTATTAGTCCGACTAATTTAAATTCACGTTAAATTTTGGATATTTGATTAAAGATAGAAGAATTCAATAATAATGGATATGTTATGAAATAGAAGATTCTTACACTTCTATTTAAGGTGAATGTCTTTAATGTATTTAATTAGAGAGACTTTAGAGTTCTATTAGTGGTAGCTAAATCTTCCTCTCCCCTATAAATAGAGGTGCCCCCTACCATTGTAAATCATCCCTTGAGACCCCTCTCAACTCAATAAGAAGAACTCTCTCTACTCTTCTCTCTATTGCTATTGTTCTTGTTCTATTGTTCTTGTCTTTTGCTTTAGTTTATAACACGTTATCAGCACGAGACTCTACCGTCTCAAGTACCATTCTCGAAAATCCAAGGTATTTTCCCTCTTCCTAATTTAATTTTCGAGTATGTCTGACATTATGAAAAGAAAGTTCGTTGCCCTTGAAATTTCGGGCAAGAACTATATGACATGGGTGTTGGATGCTGAAATCCACCTAGATGCTATGGGTCTCGGAGACACCCTCAAAGATAAAGAAAAAGCATCCACCCAAGATTGTGCGAAGGCCTTGATTTTCTTGCGCCACCACCTTGACGAAGGTTTGAAGATTGAATATCTCACCGTCAAGGATCCACTCGTTTTGTGGAACAGCTTAAAGGAGAGATATGACAACCTGAAGTTGGTCACTCTGCCACAAGCACGATATGATTGGGCCCATCTGAGGCTACAGGACTTTAAGTCCGTTTCTGAATATAATTCTGCTATGTTCAGAATTACTTCTAAACTGAAGCTATGTGGAGATAACATCTCCGATTACGATATGCTTGAGAAAACGTTTACAACGTTTCATGCCTCCAATATGGTACTGCAGCAACAGTACCGAGAGAAAGGCTTTACGAAGTACTCTGAACTGATTTCTCTCTTACTAGTGGCTGAGCGAAATAATGATCTGCTCATGAGAAATCACGAAAATAGACCAACTGGGTCTACACCACTGCCTGGAGCAGATATGGTGCACTCGCATTATGCCAAACATAAAAGGGACCATGATCACGGTCATAAACGGGGTCAAAGCCAAGGACGTGGACAAGGAAGAAATTCCAAAGAAGTCCGTCACCCCCCAAAGAGAGATAACCACCGAAAGCAGAAACGGGGTCCAGAAGATCCTAAGGCAAATAGTTCAGAAACTATATGTTATCGTTGCGGTGGAAATGGGCACTGGTCTAGGATTTGCCGTATACCAAGACACTTGGTTGACCTTTATCAAGCATCTCGAAAGAGAAAAGACCCTGAAACAAATTTTGTCTATGACGACAATGAGGATATCACCCACCTGGATGTGGCAGACTTCTTTGAGCAACCCGATGGAAAAATAGACCACCTAATCGGAGATGGATCCGTGATGAAAGAAGATGGAGTTATTTGATTTTGTTCTACTTATTTGTATTAGTTAGTGAATAAACTAATAGTCATTAGCATTAGCTCGTATTAGTTAGTTCATAAAGCAATGTTAGCAATAGTTCTTTAGAATATCTTCAATATGTTCAAATATCAATAAAACTTTTATTTTCCAGTGGGGGTAATCGACTAGCCTGAAAAACTAGTCGATTATCAACTATTTTCGCATGAAAGTTGAAAAACAATTGATCAACAAACGATTGTCTTTGGCTAACAATCGATTGTCTTGAAACAGTGTTCTGGAATTTTTCAAAAATAGCCAACAATCGATTGTCTTTGTCTAACAATCGATTGTCTTGAAACAGTGAGGTCTCGAATTTTTCAAAAATCATCCACAATCGATTGTCTTTATCTAACAATCGATTGTATTGAAACAGTGAGATCTGAAGTTTTTCAAAAATAACAAATAATCGATTGTGTGTGTTTAACAATCGATTGTCTATGTTCCAACAATCGATTGTGTGTGTTTAATAATCTATTGTCTTATGAAAAACGCTGAAATTTTCAAACTGCATAGTAATTGATTATGGACAACATATCTTATTTTGTTTGTCAACTGTTAGTAGCAGATTTTGAAAATATTATGTGACACAAAAGGAATTGAACTTGCTTATTCTTATGTTCCTGTATTTCTTTTGTATGTCATACCATGGAAAGTAAATTGATCGAAGGCTCCGGAAGAGCCATTGTAACTCTGCCCAAGGGCACGACGTTAATCATAGAGAATGCTATGTTCTCCTCCAAGTCTATGAGAAACTTGTTGAGTTTTAAAGATGTACGCCGAATGGCTACAATATTGAGACAATGGATGAAGATAATCTCGAATATCTCGTCCTCACTTCAAAGAATGTCTCCGGCCAAAAGAGGGTTATTGAGAAATTCCCGTCTTTATCTTGTGGCCTGTATTGGACAAGAATTAGTGCAATTGAGGCACATTCAACAGTAAATCTAAAGAATACTGAGTCCAATACATTTGTACTTTGGCATGATTGACTGGGTCACCCAGGATCAACCATGATGAGACGGATTATAGAAAGCTCATATGGGCATCCGTTAAAGAATTTCAAAATCCTTTCAAGTAATGAATATCCTTGCACTTCGTGTTATCAAGGCAAGCTGATTATCAGACCATCCCCAACAAAGGTTGGGACTGAGTCACCCCAGTTTCTGGAACGTATACAAGGGGACATTTGTGGACCTATTCACCCACCTAGTGGGTAGTTTAGGTATTTCATGGTCTTGATAGACGCATCCTGTAGATGGTCTAATGTGTGCTTGTTGCCATCACGCAACCTTGCGTTTGCAAAGTTAATGGATAATAGATGAGAATAATCTTGAATTCTTCATGAAAACGAGGCTGCCCATTTCGGTTTGGGTTCACGCCATTTTGCATGCAGCAATGCTACTTTGTCGGCTGCCCGCTTCGGCTTAGGGTCACGCCATTTCGCATGCAGCAATGCTAGTTCGTCTCTGACTGACGAATTATCACAAATATTCCCTATTGCAATTGGTTTTGGGTCATGAACCCAATATATCCCATTTAAGAAGCTTTGGATGCGCAGTATAGGTGCCTGTAGCACCGCCATCCCGCACCAAAATGGGTTTGCAAAGAAGGTTAGGAATATATGTTGAGTATGAATCGTCCTCCATTATTCGCTACCTCGAAACATTGACAGGAGATTTGTTCACTGCACTATTTGCAGACTGTCAATTTGATGAGACACTTTTCCCAAAATTAGGGGGAGAAGTCGGTGAAACCAAATGGGAAATTTTGTGGAAAAATGTATCATTATCTCATCTTGATCCACATACCTCTATTTGATAGAAAGAGGTACAAAAGACTATCCATTTGCAAAGAATAGCAAATCAAATGCCTGACGCATTTACGGACTTGAAGAGGATAACGAAATCACACATTCACGCGGAAAATGTTCCGATCCGTATTGAAGTCCCTATTGGACAAATATCTAGTGTCATATCCAATGAGTCAAATGCACGCCAGAAGCGTGGCAGACCATTAGGTTCCAAAGATCGAAATCCTAGAAAGAGGAAAAAGAACGATCTAAATGACACTATGAAAGAATCACATGAGGACGCTCATGATTTGATTAATTCCGAGATTCACGAAGAATCTATTGAGCCTGAGACTCTTGAAAATACGGAATGCAAGAATGTGAGGATCTCGAACCTCAGTCTGCGGTAGTACAAAATTAATTGAGAGCTCTCGAAGAGCCAATTATTACTATGTTGGAGAAACACAATTGAGTATTGTGCTGTAGTAAGTCTCAAAGAAACTTATTCAGTTTCCAAAGTACACGCGAAAGCGATTGATTATATTGAGACTATAAATAAAGGAAGGCTTTGATTCTCCTATTACTACAACTTGTAGCGGGGTAATTTGTATATGAAAAGCTACCCGCTTTGTTCTCCAGTTTGTACTACACAAACGAAAGAATGCCACAATAAAGTGGATATCTATTGGTATAAAACCCATGTCATAATAAACCCGAAGTTTATTGATAAGTGCACATGTCATGGTGTAAATTTGAAGTTTACCAATATTGATAATTTATTCAGTTGACATTCGTGTTAGCCATCTCATTTGAAGTATGATGTGCAAATTCACATAGGTGAATATCAAAGAACTAGAAGTTTTTGTTCTCAGTAATGAACTGACCAACTAAAGAGTTCGGGTTGAAGCCCCTTGATTCTGGAAATATCAAAGGTGAATATGGGCCCATTCACCTGCCATGTATACCACATATGATGCATCTATGATATGGTTACATGCGCCATTGTTATTAACCCGCAGCCTGGCAGTGCTTGCGAGGTAAATCGCTCAGTAATCTAACTTCGAGCATAGTTTCCAGATTCTCTACTCAAGACAGTTCATCTTGATAAGTTGGTTTATATTAAAGTTGGTTTAGCAAGATAATTATTGAGTGCTTCCACTTAATAGCTAAACTGTTTCTTATGAGAACTAAGTTATATATATATCAGTTTGATATAAGTTGTATACGAGAGTATATTCTCCCCTCACAAGTGGTTCAGGGTCAGGAACCAAATAATTTCATCTTATTATTAAGGTGCTGTGTATATTGACATAATGCACAAAGATGATTTCCCAAAGTTGAGGAAACATGTTAGCTTTACTAACATGAGGGGAAGACATGATAAACACTTGAGAAAATGTTACATGGGATGAATTCTCATTTGTATATGTATATCCCCGAATATCATGATATGAACCTGAAGTTCATAAAAGGGATAATTCAAATTGCAACATATTGCAAAGCATGCTTTACGCATTTACTGACCCAAAGAAAGTAACTAAATGGAAGAGATACAATTCAAGAAGAATTGATTCCATATGAAAGACATGTAGCTTTGAACCTATAGTTCACATGCTTGAAACTATAAAGTCAAAGGTATGTATAATCAGTTTTCAATATCTTATTTGTTTAGCATGACATGAAACTTTGATATGCAGCTAAAGTCTATTATGTGACTTACATGACTTAACTTGAAAGATTTAAGTTGCTTGAAGCATATGCAATCCTTGGTCCTGAAGTACCACATCCTTAGTACAATTTGTGTACATATGTATCTTGCTATAACTATAAGCATGATGGCATTGAGAATGCATCTATGGAGATATTGAAGAGCTATTCCACGACATTATATGAAGATGTTCATATCTATCAAGAGTGATGATTTCAAGGTGCGGAATATTTATTCAAGTCAACATGGTTGATTTATTTATCAAATCTCTATCAAAGATCATTTTGAAGATGATGCACAAGATTGGAATGCAAATGCTCAAGGATATAAATCGATGTACTCATTAGGGGGAGTCAATGCGCGTTGCACTCTTTTTCCCTTACAAGGTTTTGTCCCACTGGGTTTTCCTTGCAAGGTTTTTAACGAGGCAACCAATAGGCGCATATTCAAACATGTGTACTCTTTCCTTACTTTAATTTTTCCCATTGGGTTTTGTTTTAAGGTTTTAACGAGGCACATCATTGAATAGACATTCAAGGGGGAGTGTTATGAAATAGAAGATTCTTACACTTCTATTTAAGGTGAATGTCTTTAATGTATTTAATTAGAGAGACTTTAGAGTTCTATTAGTGGTAGCTAAATCTTCCTCTCTCCTATAAATAGAGGTGCCCCCTACCATTGTAAATCATCCCTTGAGACCCCTCTCAACTCAATAAGAAGAACTCTCTCTACTCTTCTCTCTATTGCTATTGTTCTTGTTCTATTGTTCTTGTCTTTTGCTTTAGTTTATAACAGGATATACATTATAGTACTAATGTTGGTAAACCGGTCCTGGAATGCCATTAAGCCTTTAACCCAAGTGGTAATTGTTAGTAAATTGTATTTGTAAATTAATTCTGGAAAAATAAAGCAGAATAATATATATAACAGAAAATGTAAAGAAACAAAAATTAATTCGAGCCCACTGAATTCACAGTGTTTCCTTAAGAAATTTAATCCGCTTCTAGTATCCAAGGTTATGGATTATTTCCTCCCAAGTGTATTGGTGAAAATTAGACTAGCCACATGGGTATATTAAATGGCGACATATGTCAGGAAAGTTTGAAGAAAAGTGAAGAATGACATGTAAAGATGATATGTGAAAGACCCCCGGGACCGAACATACTCGTATCGTGCCTGTTAGACATGGAATTGATCATCATAAAATAGCCCAGAACAGGTGCGGGAGAATATCTCATAATTACAAATGAGGAAGGAATCAATTACTTCCGGATTATATGGGATTTACCATAATTATACCATTAGTCACAAATCAATTATGTAACGCACAATAAATGCAACAAATGATTGTAACGGTCAGAACAAGGCAATCAATTACAAGATGGACTCAACAGACAGGAGTTTGACTAACAGGCACGAGATTAACTAAACAGGCACGAGATTGACACAACAGGCACGAGATTGACTCAACATGCACGGGATTGACTCACTTAACAGGCACGAGATTGACACAACAGGCACAGGATTGAATCAACAGGCACGGGATTGACTCACTTAACGTGCACGAGATTGACTCATTAATTACGGAATTAACTCATCAGTTGTGGAATTAACTCATAAGTTACGGAATTTCAGCATTTACACAGCTGTTACAAGTCTTCCAAAAGTAATGGATGGATTGAGTAAAAGTTCATAATGAACCCATAATTCAATGAGACTAGTTACTTAGATCAGCCATATAAATAGACATACTTTTACCACCAAGTGGAGGGAATCTAATTTTTTTCTCTATAATTCTATACATTGTAATATTCATATAGCATGTTGCTCCCAAGTTAGTCATAGTTTGGCGCTTCAAGATCTGTTCGGCTCATTATCCAATCAAGGATCATTCAATAAGAATTTTTTTTTTCTGCTTTATTTTTATTATATTATCTGTCATTGAATTTATTTTCACATCTCTATCATGCTGTATTAAGAAAATTTTATATCTTTCGGATTGAATCGGTTGCTTGTGGCCCGTCACATAAAATTATAGCTTTGACTAAAATATCATTTTTTGGTTAAACAAACTGGTTTCACTACCAGAAACTCAAGCAAATTTTTTATTCATCCGAATATAATAACAATTTTTATTAATATTCGATTGTTTTTAGTTAAACCTTCATCATCGCCGAAATTTACCAATCAACACAACTGAGCACAACCAAGTTGGAGATGTATTTACCATGCAAAATAAAAAGGGAAGAATAGCCATGATAATGATGTGTCCGGAGATCAAGCGGATGTGATTCTTGGGTGATCTGAATCTAAACGCAAAAATCTAAAAATGGGTCCGAGCAAAAGAGATACGAGATTTTCTTCACGGGCTAGAAAAGATCCGGATCTACCTGAACAGGTAAGAAATTACCTTGCTAAATTATAAAATTTCATGGGAGAAGAATGAAGATTAGGAGGAACATGAGTAAAAAATCCACGAGATTGCTTACCAATATACCACACCTAACAACTAAAAAAGAAAAAATAGTTGCGGGATGGAATAGACCACGAGGAAGGAAGATTCATTAATAACCTTGGATAATTATACAAATATTTTCGGAAGAAATCGTTGAGCCGAAGGCATCAGAAGCCACGAGGTCAAATGCTGAAGAACTAGAAATTATCATTAACTTCCCAAATAGGAACGATTACGTTGGTCGAGACTCGATACCGAAATTAAAGGTAAGTTGATTAAACTTTTACTTGTTAACAAAAATTGCTTTGCTTGCCTCCCTGCTAACATAACAGGTGTACCGCTTGAGGTAAAGGTTTATATGCTCAACATTGACCCGCGGTGTAATACGGTCATGCAAAAGAGGAAACTAGAGTTCAATAATAAAAGATAAAGTTACAGAACTTTGAAAGACCGGTTTAGTCCGAAAAGTTGAATCATTCGAACTTTCTATCTAACAACAACACATCATTACTTTCAAAATTTCGAGAAGAAAAATGATTGCCGCTACACCAAATTGTCTCGGATATCTCGGTAAATGCAATTTTAATTCAAGAAGATAAAGGTACACATTTTCCTATTTATTATAAAATGCTCTTAGATACAGAAACTACATATCTACATTGTTATAAGTTGGCATTAATTATAGTTGCTCTAAATCTAAGGCTTTATTTCAATGTCGTTCAATTCTCATAGTCACTATATTTTCATTACGCAATATTTTGCATAAGCATGAACTATCAAGAAGGCTAGCTAAATGAGCAGTTGAATAAAATGAATATGATATTGTTTATCAGCGATGTACGACTATAAAATTACAAATTTAGCGGATTTCATGATTTATCTTAGCCCAAACAAATTATACGAACATGTTAATTATGGGATAATTCTCGTCTTCTACACAATTATGTCCACAAGTACTAAACTTTTCATGTTAGGGACAGTGCTTAATGCCTATAAGGAAAAGTAGTTAGATAATTTCATAAAGTTATTTTATTACTAATAACAAAGCCGAGTATGAAGCATATGCTACATGACTTAAATAAGCTTGGAGACTCAGAGCAAAAATATTAATTTAATAATTGATCAAATCCAAGAAAACTATGCAGCCCAAGAAAAGAAAATCGGATGTGCTAGTCTCGGATCTACTGCTGATATCACTAACTCCGAAAGCACCTCTAGGCTTGAGAAATATCGTTTCCGGATCAAACGGTCTCAAGATCGAGCCATCCCTTATTTAGGCGATCCCTGATCTATCATCAATTAGAATGAAAATGAGGTAAGCCTAACTAATTTACTTTTGAATTGGCATAATAAATTCATTTATTACTTGCAGTTTACCCAAAGACAAACATGCTCTCGATAACTCTAAGTGCTCCTCATCCCGTACTAACTGCCTTGTTGAAGAAGAATTATATTTGAGAATATTCAAGGCTCCAAAAGCTAAAATGCCACATGGACCAAACAAACAAAATATATGATGCAAAAAAATTATAAAGAAAGCAGTGAAAATTACTCCAGTAATAAGGCTTTAAATCGATAACTCATCAAAGTCACTATGAGTATCTCAAAATCAAGATATGGCGTGATCCTCGACAATATTTTGGAACCACCATAGTTCCCGTCCAGAGTACCAAATATTTGATAAAAAGATCCGGTACCGTCCCTATATATTCGAACTGGACCATTTGAAAGTCCATCAATATCGAAACTAACTATCCTACTAGGGACTATTAAACTGCAGACTATCAAATTATAATTACAGTGTTTGAGTTCTGATACCTCAAAACTAAAACACTTGGAAGATTTCTTATACTTGAAGATTAGTCAATTTGACCTGACATTATAAGAAGTGATACAAACAATTGATTGCTTGGGAGATAGAATCCTAAGAGTATTCCGACATTAATTACCAGCTCAAATCAGTTAGTTGTATTACTCATATCAGGCATAAATACTTCAAACAATGTTGAATGAGTTCTTCAAAAATACGTATACTACACGTCTACAAAAATGATCAAGAACTCCATGTCAGAGTGAAGAATCCATAATAAAAGATGAGAGTTTTGCCTCTAAGTCAAGATAAATATATGCAAATATGCAGCAAAATAAAGTTCACTATGAACAAACACACGGCTTATATTCGGTCCAACAATGACTGTTCAAGATAAATAAGCCTTTCTTAATTGCTAATTGTATTACGACTCGAATCGATTATCCCGTAAAGCTCACTTATTATTTCGAGCATGTGTCTTTCTACTTGGAAGTATGTTCATATACTCCAATTTGTATTCAAAATTCAATCAGATTAAATGTCTCTTCAGGACAAATATACTAAGATATATATATTTATCTGGGATCAATATTTCCTCAAACTCAATGTCTTACCGGGATCTATACTCCCATACATTTTAATGGGGTCAATACTCTTGTAAATCCTACCGGGATGAATAATCCCTCAAAATAAAACTCTATTTGGATCAATCGATCCTATTTTACGCCCGAATGGAAAGGAGACATCCTATTCATAGTTTAAAGTATATAAAAGAGCGTATTTTATTTTAAAGTTAGACACCCAAAGAAGCAACTTTAGACATCGCATATGTAACGATGCATTCAAATATATATTTCAAGTCTAGAAGATTAAGTACGAGCACTCAAATAATTTTCTAAAGTGTCAAGAAATACTTGTATTCGGATAAATTTTCTAAAATGCCAAATGATGATATTAGACCCGAAAGACACGAGGAACATTGTATATTTCCAGTCTAGGCTACAACCCCTTTGATAAAAAAAGGGTTAAGCAATAATCATCTAAATATATACCTCCGAGTCCCGTATGTTTTCCCTTTTCAGGAAATGGACCGCATGGAAGGAATAATCAAATCCTCGAGAGCTCTAACACTTGGGGGACAATATATATGAAAGGCAAAGAAGACTAGAAAAATCAAAATTCCAGTCAAGCCTAAGGTCTACCCAACAAATCTAAAGTTAAGAGCAAAGTCACGAGCTAAGACCAAAGAAAAACCTTATAGGTTAAAAGTCAATGTAATGAAAATCTTGTGAATTATTTAAGTGAAATGAGGTTATGAATAAAAACCTTGTTAGTGAAACGAGGTTACGAATAAAAACCTTGTGTAGCAAAACGAGGTTATGAGTAAAAACCTTGTGTATTATTCAAAATACTAAAACAGGTTACAAGTAAAAACCTTGTATTTTATTTTCTTTTTGAAATCTGTTACAAGAAAAATAGTTATGAAAGAGTTATAGATGATACTTAAATACATGTAAAGTATTATATAAAAATAAAATAATACAAAACTTTCCTCAAAGTTGTTCAAAGAAACATGTGTGTTCATATCTCTTCTTTTATATATTTACACCATTATGAAGTTGAGACGTCTTCTTCATTAGGTGTCGTTCATAAAAGGGCCCTCTTTTATAATTCGTGCTTATTCAAAAAAGTCATGGAGCTTTAAAGCATTTTTAATGCAAAGTTAAAGGGTAAAAATAAACCAAACATTAAAATAGGCATAATAAAGCCGCAATATATATATATATATATATATATATATATATATATATATATATATATATATATATATATATATATATATATATATATATATATATATATCAAACTTTGCAAACATACGACAAAAATTTCTCTACAAACCTCTAAACAAGATAGGGGTAAACCTACCGATTATTGACGAAAGAAACATAAGCGGTGGAGTTATCATCTGAATTTCTAAGTTCTGCACTCTTTTCCTTCGTCCGGTTTTTGTCCCAATTGAATTTTCCCGGCAAGGTTTTTAATGAGGCAGAGGCAATGATGAAAAGGATAAATCTTTCACTTTCCAATCACATCATAATGAGTAACCAAAAAGTGGGGGAGGGGGGCTATCTGTATTGGTGAAAATTAAACTCGCCACGTGGGTCTATTAAATGGCGACATGTGTCAGCAAAATTTGAAGAAAAGTGAAGAATGACATGTAAAGATGATATGTGAAACACCCGGGACCGAACATACTCGTATCGTGCCTGTTAGCCATGGAATTATCATCATAAAATATCCCAGAACAGGCGCGAGAGAATATCTCATAATTACAAATGAGGAAGGACTCAAATACTTTCGGATTATATGAGATTTACCATAATTATACCATCAGTTACAAATCAATTATATAACGTACAATAAATGCAATAAATGATTGTAACGGTCAGAACAAGATAATCAATTACAAGATGGACTCAACAGGCATGAGTTTGACTAACATGCACAAGATTAACTAAACAAGCATGAGATTGACACAACAGGCACGAGATTGACTCAACAGGCAAGGGATTGACTCACATAACAGGCACGGGAATGACACAACAGGCACGGGATTGACTCAATAGGCACGGGATTGACTCACTTAACAGGCACGTGATTAACTCAACAGGCACGAGATTGACTTAACATGCACACGATTGACTCATTAATTACGGAATTAACTCATCAGTTATGAAATTTCAGCATTTACACAACTGTTACAAGTCTTCCAAAAGTAATGATGGATCGAGTAAATGCTCATAATGAACCCATAATTCAAGGAGACTGGTTACTTAGATTTAGGCACATAAATAGACATACTTTTATCACCAGATGGGGGGAATCTAATTTTTTCTCAACAATTCTATACATTGTAATATTCATATAGCATCTTGCTCCCAAATTAGCCATAGTTCGGGGCTTCAAGCTCTGTTGGGCTCATTATCCAATCAAGGATCATTTAATAAGAATTCATTTTTCTTGCTTTATTATTATTATTATTATTATATTATCTGTCATTGAATTTATTTTCACTTCTCTATCACGTTGTATTAACGAAATTTTATATCTTTCGGATTGAATCGGTTGTTTGTGGCTCGTCATATAAAATTATTGCTTTGACCGAAATACCATTTTTTGGTTGAACACCAAGATAGAACGAATTACACAGTGGTGTAGTGGCACTTCAAATTATAGTGTTTCAGCGAACACAAAGTTCGGTATCAAATCACACTTACTGTTGCTTTGTTTGATGTTAAAAGTATGCAGAAGGAGGAGGAGAAATTCACAAAATCGTATAAAATTTGAGCAAAATAGTCTTGTATTTATAGCCAAAGTTGGGCTGAAATCTGAAGAGGTGCAACTCTTCGGAATGGCTGTTTATGCAAAACGGCTAGAACATAAATGCCAGAATATAAATGGCTATTTACTCAATAATAAAGAGGGAAAATTGAAGAGGGTAATTTAATTTTTAGTTATATAAGTTGAAAAAATGGATTGAATTTAATATTAATATTTTATTATTAAAATAAGTATTTAATAATATTTTTGATTAATATTTTACTATTAACAAATAAATTTGGTCCAAAAAATTAATCAATCGATCGATCATTTGACCAAAACCAAAACCAAAATCAAATCTAAGCCGAGCCAAGTGATGACTACGACGCGAGACTTGCCTTCTTCTCAACTCTTTAAGACCTAGAAGAAGAGCAATTGCTTATATACACATAAAAAATCTCTTCCTCTTCTAATATGGGACAATGTCCCTTTGCCAAGGAGGAAACTTAAAATTTCAAGTAAAATTTCATTTTCCTCCATTTCCTATTTATTCTATTTTAAGCATATCATATACTTAAAATCCCAACAGTAATCATGGTATTTTGACAGTAATCATGGTATTGTTGTCAAAAAATAGATAGATAAATAAGTCTGGATTGCCAAAGACCTGTAAAGATCTTCAAACTCCCCAACTGAAAAAGAAAAAGTTCTTAATACTCCCAAAACTAAATAAATAAAATTGTCAAAGGATTATTAACTGCAAATCCTTCACCATTTGGTCTTTGTTTTTGCTCACTTCGCATTAGTTAATGATGTCCGTGGTTAATTTTGCTAAGTACTTCTCTTACAAGTTAAGAAAGTCTTGTCCTACCTTAACCAACTCCTTCTCCCCCACCCCCCGGCCCCCCACCCCCAAAAAAAACAAAAAAAGAAGATTAAAGGAAAAAACCTTGACTAACTTGCACGGCTAAAACTCTATGTGCAAATGTATAGACATGCCTTGTATATATGACCAGAGACATAGCTTGACTGCTACGTTGTACAAAGTGAAACCTCCTCCTACTTTAGGTACAAAATAAGCCTATCACTTTCCGCATTTGTTTTTGGTTTTCCATCCGATATTCGGTACCCACCATTTTTTTTTGTGTAGTTGATGAGACTGCTCCTCTCTTAACCAGATGTCTCGAATTAGACCCTGAATATGAAAAAATCTTTGATAGATAGCGCTTCTTCCCGAATGGGACCCTACGCGGCGCGAATTCAAATATAATCGGGCTCTAAATCACCTTCAACATTGCTCTAACGAAAGTTATCTCAATTATACAAAACAATGTAAAAAAATATCCTTTACATCAAGGATTAGGGACAAGATCAGGGGAAGGATGACAATGAGAATCGAACTCACACCGTGCAGTATACTCTCATCGGTACACATTGGCAGAGCTAAAATTTTAATAAGGAGATTCCAAAATTGCAAGAAAATTCGCTTATATCAAAGGAATTCAATAATTCATATATATGCAAAAAAAATAAAAGAAGATTTTTTACTCTACTTATCAAGTGTAATTTTCTAAGATGAGTAGCGAGGAACCATTTCACTAGGCGTCGAGTCATCAAAGCTAAAAGCTTTAGGCATCTTTTGAGCACGTTCAACTTCTAAAATTATTGGAGTCCTACGCTACGGTATTATCACAGAAAGAAAACATAGTTAGTAGATAACTACTTTGTTATTGTAAAAAGCGATCAGTTCTTTTGATTTTGTTCGGGCTTGGAAAAACTTCCTTTTTCAATTCCAGAAGTTACACTAGACTATAAGCCTTTAAATTAATCAAATTAATTTCAGAAATTCACGTTTTTTTTTTCTCTTTTCATTGCAAATCCAAAATATAAACAGTTTACAAAGAGTCTTTTTCCGGATTTTCTTCTAACTGTATACAGAAAAGCTGCTACATAAAAAGAGAATATGGGGTTTAAACCTGACATCAATATATATTCTGCAGATTACAAAAATACATTTAAAATCCCAAGAATTTCTTCATCTCTTCCTCTGATCAAACCATATTTACTCCTCAAATAGCAGGCCTTTTTATTATCCAATAAATCCTACGTTGCTCAGATTCTCCGAAAATATTGTCGGTTGCGTGTCGGATACTCCAAAAGTAGTATATTTTATAGAATTTGACACGAGCACGGCAATCTTTTGGAAAGTCCGCGCAACATAGAATAAATCAGAAAACAGAATCTGCTGCCTTTATCTTCAGAACTATATGTTCATCTCTATCTTGAATAGGCAAAATTCTGACTTCATCTGTTTTACAATTTCTGTAAAAAACAATGCTGACTATGGTATCAAGAACCAGCAGAATTGAATACATATAAGCAATGAAAATTCCTTCTAAACCTAAAGAAAAAAAGTCTGTTTTTTCTTGATAATAAACCCTCACAATTCTGTATTGAAACAAAGCTTCAACAGCAGCTAAAGCTAAACTCACAGGAACAGCTAATGATAATGCTGTAGCTGTTTTTCCTCTAATTAAAATACAAGATTTGAGAATTGCTATATACCCTCCAATTTTTTCTGTTCCTGATATTACTAAAGCCAAGTTACAAATGATTAATGTGTTGGCAAGAATGATTGAACAAATTACAGCTCCTGTTGCTGAACACAAAAGAATTAATCTTTGAGATGAAAGACCAAAACCATAATCAACAAGATTAAAACCAAAGAATAAGACAGTAAAACAAGTTGCATTTGCTGAAATGATGAGTAAAGAGTTACAGATTTGGGTAAGAAGAAGGGAAGAAAAGGAAGAAAAAGATGAAGGATTTTGGGTTGGTTTTGAGGAATTTAGAGTTTTAATTACTGAAGTTTTACTGAAAAGAAAAAATGAAATGGTAAAAGGAAAAACAAGAAAAGATATGGCTATGGTTTGAGAAATCTTGGAATTTAAAAGAGTGAAAAATTCAGAAGAAGAAGGGAAACCAGCAGCATCAAAAAGTAAATGTAAACGTTCATAGATTATTGGGAAGAAAGATGAAGAAGGGATGAATGATTGTAGTAAAAGAAATGAAGCAGCAAAAGGGAAGGCAAAAAGAGATGCAGTTGTGGTAAAGAATTGATAGTTTTGCAGAAAAATAAAGATTGATTTTCTGATGATTTTGGTTGTTTTTTGCATTGGAATAGAGGAGCTGTAATCTTCCATTTTTTTTGGGGAATTTTTTGATGTGAAGAAGATGGTTGGAAAAATCAAGAAAATGAGCTATATATATATATTGATGTTTGTTCCTCTATTTTAATGAAGGAATCTCATTCTTCTATGGTTGTTTGGAAAATGTTTGGAGAGTTGTTTTTTTTTTTTTTTTTTGGAAGGAATGGATAGGTCAACAACTAAAAAATAACAAAAACCATAGAGGAGTTGTATAGCAGTGGTGTTGTTTTTGCTTTGTTTTTAGCAGTGAGTTTGTTGGGATTTGGTTCTGAAGTCTTTGTAATCTCCAAAATCTCTTCTTAGTTATAGTTGGCTTAACTTTGGGTTTGGAAGTTTCTGAAGAATTAGCCTATATAGATAAAATAATACGATCTAGTCAGTTTTTGGATTGATCATTCAAAAATAGTAATATTCACTATTTTACTGTAACAGAGACCGATCGGTACACCTGTGTATGAACTTCCAGCATATTATGCTGGACCGGTATACTCTGCTGGCTCCATAATATACTGGAGACTGGAGCACCGGTGCTCCAAACTCCAGTATATTATACTGGAGCGTTTTTCGGGATTTTGAACAATATTTTTGTTCAGATTTATCTTTACATAAAAAATGGCAAAATTTCGATTACTTTTGAAACTATGCTATTTTGAATGACTGCTTGAAAATTTGGCTATTTTTTAAATTACTACCTAAATAGCCGTCCACCAAACCACTTAAATCTAAAAAGATAGTCGGTCAGATTCAATGTTTACTTTTTTAGCCGATATATGTAGATTATATACACTTATACATATAATATACATGACCATTTTCTATAACAACCGTTTTCTATAACGGCCAAAATCTATATATAGTCAAATTTCTCTATAACAATCTCGTTTGTTTCAATTATTTTTGGATGTTATAGCGAATTTCTGTTATAGAAAACATATATTATAACATAACATGAAATTTGGTTTCGAAAAAGCTTGGGTTTTATAATGAAGTGTTGTTATATATGGATGCTGTTATAGAGAGGTTTGACTGTACAATCAAAAATTTTTATAACGGCCAAGTTTTTGTTGGAACCATTTTTACCTGTATATGTTATAATATATATTATCTATAACTGCACTTTACTATAATATTTAAAAGTTGTCGGAACAACAAGATTATTATAAATTTTTTTTATAATAATTATATATAATCTGTGTATACCGATTAAAAAAAAAATAACGACTTAATCGAACAAGCATTGTGTAAAGATCCCGAAAGTTTTCTTTTTTGCACTTTAGGGAGCGTGTAAAGAAGGCATCTTTTGTATTATGTGAAAAAAAATATTTAAAACATCATTAACAATTGAGAACCTTTGCTATATCTAGGCATCTTTTCATTTCTTGCTTGTTAAAGGAAAAGGAAAACTTCTTTTTGTTTGTCTTGGAATTTACTTCAACGTGTAGGAACATCAATTGTTTATTTAGGAATTATTTTATCTTACACAACTTAGGCATATACTATAAGTAAAGTGGGGCATTTATTGTAGTCCCTTTTTATGGTTTACTATTTTTCTTTTTTCTATTTCTGAAAACACCATCATATCAGTGGGATTATGCCAAAGAGGAATTTCTTATAGGGGATCCCTTAAAATTGATACTATATTGTATACGGCAAAATTAAAGGGTTTAATTTTTCGCTATCAAGCCAATTCGAAAAGATACCTCGAGATTCCGAGGATGTAGAGTTGCGACCGATTCTCCCCCTCGGGGCTTGTCAAGGGCCGACTCAAAAAAGACGAAGATCTAGAATGGAACAAAAAGGGGTGTTCCCAAGACACGCGGCTAAGTCTGACAGCGCCAGCCTACCCAGAGCCTGTGTCGAGGCGTCACGTCTGGCCATCCCATCTTTATGCTCCTATGATTAATATATGTAGTACTGTAACCGGATTCCACTCCTATATAAAGGAAACCCACATTATTTTGTAAGGAGTGGCTGTTACTCCAACTATTCTACACAAGATCAATAATCTCTCTCTTTTTCTTCTCTCTAACTTACTCGTTCTTACTAGCTCGAAGTCACTCTTAGCATTTATTGCATTCACACTTGCTCTTCATTTATTGCTTGGTATTGGCCATAAAGAGCCTCCTTTAATTATATTCAAACTGTTATCTCATTCCTGACTACCTCCGATAAGGTCGAACTCGAGCCGTACATCGACCTCGAGGTCCTTCATCGACCAGTCTGAAGCCCGGGCAGCAAGCCCCTCGGTTTGATTGTTGTCCCGTTTTAGCTGCATCTCATCGTTAAACTTCGTATTATTAGCATCAACTGCTCTAACAACTAGCATAAAAATAGATCACGTATTTTTAGAATCTCATTTTATAAATTTAGTTGTTGTTTCCATTTTCATAGTAAATAATATTAATATAAAGGTTAAAATGAGAAAAAAATTTCCAACTATATCAATTGTAAAACAAGGTAACCTTGAAACCTGTATATTTTATTCATGTACACTGATTTAATAGTGAGAATTGTTATTAAAAACATATTCCTTCGAATTTATTTTTTCACTGTGTAGTCAAAGCTTAAAATTTGGTTATTTTTTCATATTATAAACTTGGAAGACCCTCAATAATACATTCTGTCCATATTATAGTATCTTTTACGATTTTTACACACCACTAAAAAAAAATTTAGTAGTCTTTATTATAAGAGTGTTTGTCTAAATGTATCTAATACTATATTAAAAGCACGAAAGCCATTAGTGAAATATCGTTTGCCTTTTTTACCCTTTCAAAATATATTATATATTGGTTAAAATTGTAAAATTAAAAAAAATTCCTAACATTTAGGAGTTTGTAATCAAATAAGTGTTTTCCAGTATAATTGAGTATTTGATATCTTTTCCTAATAAGGACACAAAACATTGACTAAAAAAATTACAAAAAAGGTAGGAGGAACATTTTCTTTTTTCTACAAGGAAACTCCATAATTTTGTGTAATTTTTTGTTCTTTATCCTTGTATTTAATCCATTTGTTTCTATTCTCAACATTTCCCACGTCAAGTATTGCTACAAATAATATTTATCTAGGTTTTGAAATAGATATTATTATTGAAAAAATATTAATCATTTACTTGTGATAAGAATTTAATTACCTTAGTTTAATTTACAGCAATACCTGAATTACCATAATGCATATTCCCGTTAAATAAATGAAAAACAAGTGGTAAAAATAAAACTAATATTATTACTAATAAAGTTTATTAAATAACTTGATTTTAAAATATAGCAGTTAACTACAAAACTCATATTGTAGCTAATATGATTTATCAATCTAACGCTAATTCATCAGTAAATAAGATTAGCAATGAATTTTTATTATTTAACTATAATTTGTCTATCACTAT
Source organism: Nicotiana benthamiana (assembly GCA_034376525.1). Lineage (NCBI taxonomy): Eukaryota > Viridiplantae > Streptophyta > Magnoliopsida > Solanales > Solanaceae > Nicotiana > Nicotiana benthamiana. The sequence continues at coordinate 103,583,382 of CM067335.1, read as the reverse complement.
TTTTTCTTGTTGTAATTGACCTGTCTAGAATACATGGTACCTAGACGATCATTTTGATTAAAGAAAAGAAAAAATACATAATAGATCAGTGATCTTTCAAAATTATCTTGATTGTTTTATGCTTGGTAGACAATATGCTACTTTGTTGACTAAATAGGATCAATATTCGTCGGTTGGAAGAGTTTACATTTTCTAAAACTTTATTTTCAAGAGCTTATACTTCTTAAAATTTAATACACATTGATATTGGGTACACGCGCATCGCGCGCATCCTAAAATTAGTACTTTTAAAATGTCTTACTTAATTATCACAATACCAATTTGAGCCGTAAGCGTGGATTTAAAAAAATGGAAGTAAATGAGTGCTTCGTTTATTTAATAAATCAAATATTTTGAAACAAATTGTACATCAATCATCAATGTCTACATGTATTTCCTTATATTTCATGAAGGAATTGTCATTTCATATAAATAATTTAATTTATTAGGATAACTGAGTATCAGTATGGTTGACTTTCTTTTTTTTTAATTAAAAAATAATGCAGTAGAATAATATGTTGATGAAATAGATGACAAAAACATTAGGAATAGCTGGCAAAGTCGTTAATTAATCTCATTTTGGATTTACGAAAAGGCAAATATGCAATTTGTCTTCTACCTTTGGTTGTCATCGTTTGCTCATCACCTAATTTTACAGAGTCAGCTGAGCATGAAACTTGTGCTCTTTCTTGGACTGAACGAACAGAGAACATAAGTGAAAAGTTAATCAAAGTAAGAGGTGGCAATTAGCAATATCTGTCAAAAATAGACAAATTTATGTGTGCTTTTCTTTGTCATATATATTTGGTGGTCATTCATATCCTTCATGATACTTGCTCAATGCTCATCTTCTTATGATGTTTTTCATGACCTTGGTTTCTTGGCTTTTCCTCAACTAGAAGTGTCTATAACCCAAATCAGATTTTCTATCTAGACTTTGATTCATGTAAAGTTGTCTACGTGGCTGTATAGGGTCGAATTCTGTCCATTACGCCTCCGTGTCAGTAAGTACGATCAACGAATATGCGACGACCAAAGTAAGAGCATGACCTAAGAGTGCGGGAATGAAGTGTATCATTAGTCTCGTCGTCCCCTCGAAGGGACGCCACCAACTTCTGTACTATTTTTATTATTTCGAGGAGGGTCTCCTATTATATAAAGGAGAATCCCAATGTTGTAAAGGGCATCTGATATTTTATTGGAAAACTCTCTCTTTCTCTCTATTTTCTTCTTCTCTCTTGAATACCCAATCTATAAGAAACATCAAGAGACATACTACATATTTCTAGGTCTCATTATCTTCGATTACGATTTACCCTTAATTTATTTTGATTGTTTTTACTTATAAAACATTTAGTATCTTTTGAGTCAAACAATTTAGCGCTGTCTGTGGGAATTTTGGCAATCGAAATCATAGTTTGCACCTAAAATATCAAGAAGAACAACGAATCATCGTTCTTCACTCCCTACAGAAGCCAAAGACGGCAGAAAGCGACACAAGAATGAAAGCAATAGTAGGCGTCACAGCTATTTTCATAGGTCCTCTCAACGAGGATAGTAGAGAAAACATCTTGAATACAACACCTGGTAGTGCACCGAATGGAAAGAACTCACCTTCTCCATCTGAAGATCTGACAATCTTGCACGAAAAAGGAGCCTCTACATCTGCAGTCAAAGAAACACCGCCTCCGATGGTCAAGAAACTACTGGAGGAGTGGTTGATGAACACATTAGGTAACTTTCTTGAAAGGTCACCACAAAGCAACATCAGAAACCCATCAGTGGCAGACGTCATCACTGCCACCGGTGAACCCGATATTGCACGAACAAGTAACACTCACATTGACATTCAGGCCAATGATGGTGCACTCGCAGCCATCCTTAAAAAGATGGAAGAAATGAAGAAGGAGAACAAAGCACTTCAAGATCAAATGAAAGAACATCAGGAAAGAGTAGACAAGATTCCCGGTGCTCCTAAGTTTCTACCAAAACGCGACATAGGAAGGTTTGTCGAACAATCGTACATCGAGGAAGCTGCCCCTTAGTTTTAACTGACTATTTCTCCAAGTGGGTGAAAGCATGTGCGTATGCCCAAATACGCGAACAAGAAGTCCTCGCCTTCATATGGAAGAACATCATATGCCATTTCGGCATCCCCAAGGAAATCAGCTACGATAATGGCCGCGAATTCATTGGCAAGAAGACAACTGAGTTCTTCGAGAAATAGCACATAAAGCGGATACTCTCCACGCCATATCACCCTGCCGCCAACGGCCAAGAAGAATCTTCTAACAAAACAATACTGAACATACTGAAAAAGATACTCGAAGAAGCCAAAGGGTTGTGGCCCTAACTACTACCAGAAGTGTTGTGGGAGCATCAGACCACACCCAAATCAAGCACGGGTGAAACTCCATACTCACTGGTCAACGAAACCGACACGGTCATATCCGTCGAAATCGGAACCAAGCCTAAGGTATTCACATACCAGCAATGTAGATAACGACGCCAATAGACTTCAATACCTCGACGAGGCCGAAGAATGAAGGGACATGTCCCACATAAGAATGCCAGCTCAAAAACAACAGGTCTAAAGGTATTATAACAAAAAATCTAAAATAAGACCACTCGAAGTGGGTGATTACCCTCAAAGCCAAAACGTTGGCATCAAGAGACCCAAGTGAAGGAAAATTGGGCACCAATTGGGACGGACCATATAAAATCACATTAGCGACAAGCAAATGAGAATTCCAGTTGGAGACAATGGAAAGAAAAACACTCCAAAAAAACTGGAATGTCGCTCACTTCAAGTATTTCCATTTCTGAAAGGCGTCTCCCGAGTCGTACTCTTTTTCCCTTACCCGAGTTTTATCCCAATTGGGTTTTCTCATGGAGGTTTTTAACGAGGCTGCAGAGGGGACACCTGGGGGTATTTGAGAACAAAGTTTATCATATCAGCCACTCGACACGCTCTCCAGGCCGATATAATAAAAGGACTAGCCTAGTTGAACCTCCATTGTGTAAACGGCTAAGGCTACCTTCTCCGTTGTGTAAACGGCTAAGGCCACCATCTCCATTGTGTAAACGGCTAAGGCTACCTTCTCCATCGTGTAGACGGCTAAGGAAACCTTCTCCATCGTGTAGACGGCTAAGGCCACCTTCTCCATCGTGTAGACGGCTAAGGCCACCTTCTCTATCGTGTAAACGCCTAAGGCCACCTTCTCCATCGTGTAGACGGCTAAGGCCACCTTCTCCATCGTCTAGACAGCTAAGGCCACCATATCCATTGTGTAATAGGCTAAGGCCACCTTCTCCTTCATGTAAACGGCTAAGGCCACCTTCTCCATCGTGTAAATGGCTAAGGCCACCTTCTCCATTGTGTAAACGGCTAAGGCCACCTTCTCCATTGTGTAAACGGCTAAGGCCACCTTCTCCATAGTGTAGACGACTAAGGCCGCCTTCTCCATTGTGTAAACCGCTAAGGTCATCGCCATTAAATGTTGACCCAATTTGACGACGACAGATAACACTTCGACGACAGTAGAAGTTGCATCCTATTGTCTACGGCCTTTGCCATTAAACGTTGAGCCAGTTCGATGATGACGGATAACATTTCGACGACGATCGAAGTTACATCCTCTTGGCTAAGGCCATCGCCGTTAAACGTCGACCCAGTTCGACGAAGACGGATAACACTTCGACGATAGTCGAAGTTACACCCTCTTGGCTATGGCCATCGCTATCAAACGTCGACCTAGTTCAACAACGACGAAGCACTTCGATGACAGTCGAAGTACACCCTCTTGGCTACGGCCATCGCCATCAAACATCGACCAAGTTCGACGATGATGGATAACACTTCGACGACAGTCGAAGTTAGATCCTATTGGCTATGGCCATCGCCAGTAAACGTCGACCCAGTTAAACGACGACGGATAACACTTTGACGACAGTCGAAGTTACATCCTATTGGCTACAGCCATCGTCATTAAACATCGACCTAGTTCGACAATGACAGATAACGCTTCGACGACAGTCGAAGTTATATCCTCTTGGCTAAGTCCATCTCTATTAAACGTCGACCCAGTTCGGCGACAACGGATAACACTTCGACGACAGTCGAAGTTACACCTTCTTGGATATGGCCATTGCCATGAAACTTCGACCCTGTTCGACGACTACCGATAACACTTCGACGATAGTCGAAGTTACATCCCTTTGGCAAAATCCATCTCCATTAAGCGTCAGTCAAGATCGACTGAGACAAACAACACTCAAACAACGGTTAAAATTTTGTCTTGTCTACCCACTAAGGTCAGGTTTTGACGTGTCTACAAATATCAACTCTGCGGAGGTGAAATTCCAATAAACAAAGAATAACGCAAAAAGGGCAACGACAAAAGTATGATTCATATATCATGACAAATATTATACACATTCGGTTCCGCAAATGTCCCCCAATTACATTCTACGAAAAGTATAACATATACAAATTTCAAGAAGCCTCGCCATCTCACCCTTCATCCCCCGTTCGTTCACCATCTCGACCATCACCATCAGGGCGGTAGGCTTCATTGTACCAGGAGCCGAAATCCAACCGATTAACATCCTCAAGAGCATATACTGTTAGAATATACGCTTAACGCTAGAGGAGGGTGAATAACGTTATAATAAAAAACAGCGTAAACTTGCGGAATTTAAAAATTGCAGGAATGAAATAAGTGCGATAAGTAAATAATAAAGAACGAACGCACTGATGTATCCTGGTTCACCACAACCCGTGGCTAGTCCAGTCCCCGAGAGACTCTCTCGAGATTTCCACTATCTTCGTCAAGCTTACGGGTGCTTAACAAACCGTTACAGTTGCTCAAGGATACCACACCTTAAGACTTCACTTGCTTGAGGATACCTCACCCCAAGACTTCAACCACTAAGACTTTGGGTACTTAGCAAACCCGACAAATGAGAAGATATGTTCTTCTCAAACAACTCTCTTTTACAACAAATACTCTCTCAATAGAGTGGATAAAGAGATACACAATAAGCTCTATGAACAACACAAAGTTGTCTATCAAATGGCTCAACAAAAGCTCTAAAATGATGCTTGAAAATGATCAATATGTATAACAATGTATGGAGGAGTTATGTGTTTAAAATCAGCTCAAAAGACCTCTTTTTATAGGTGAAAAAGTGGTGCTGACCGTTGCTTAATTGACAAATAAAATCCCTGATTCTGTGCTCAAACAATCGATTGTTTGGAGTAGATAATCGATTGTTTGACCAACGTTCAAAAGACAGATTCCTGATTTTAGGCTAAACAATCGATTGTATGGACTAAATAATCGATTGTATTCAACGTTCAAAAATCAATTTAGGATTCTGTGGGAACAGTCAAAATATAATCGATTGTATGAAAATGACAATCGATTGTTTATAGATATAATCGATTGTATGACAAAAACAATCGATTGTTTAGATGTTTAAAAACTTTGGTTGCACACTGTCTCAAAATAATCGATTGTTAAAAGTAGACAATCGATTGTTTGCTATTTTGGAAAACTTCAGATCACACTGTCTTAATACAGTCGATTGTAGGATTCAAATAATCAATTGTTGAGGCCCAGATTTAAAAGACATGTTTAAAACCTTCAACATCATTTTGTTTTAACACAAAGATGCATGTTTATGATAAATATGATTTAATAAAATAGTTTATGCATGTTTATGATGACCTAATGTTGAGCCAAAGGATAAGATATTTATGATAAATATGATTTAATAAAATAGTTTATGCATGTTTATGATGACCTAATGTTGAGCCAAAGGATAAGATAACTTAAACGTTGTCCTTACATTGGTTCTACCAAACGACCTACGTCTTGGGTCTTCGGTCTTGAACTCTTTGGCTCGTTCATGCAATTCCGTCATCAGCATTCTCGCCATTTGATTGATTGTCATATTATATCGTTGTTTGACACTTGACTTCATTGTTTGTCATTCATCAAAACTTATACCTGAAAATCATGCTCATACAACCAAAGCGCACATATCATAGATATACATGATTTCCAACATATACCTCCCTCTCAAGAGAATCGAAACTATAGCCACAGGACACTCTAGCGGCACGAGCCGCGCGCCACTGCTCCTGAACCTCCTCCTTAGTGGCACGACCCGCAACGAGGAGTTTGTTGTATACGTCCAGTCTAGCCTCCACATACACCCACATCTCATGCGCTTCATGACGTGCATCCTCGTCAAACAAGAGCTGGGAAGATAAAGGTCGAGCCTCGTCTTCAAACCTTGGTGGGGCAGTCCGCCTAAGAACGATGACCTCTTCCGCCTTGGCTTCGAGTTCGGCAGTCAAGGCCGCAACCCTACCGCGCAAATTGGAAACCTCTTCCGCCACCCCACGACTAAGTTCCAACTCCTCTTGCCTCGATTTGAGGAGCGATTCCAGCTTACGAGCCACAACCTTCACCAACTCCTCATCAGCTTTCTCCAGCTCGGCCACCCTCCGCTCCAATTGCGCTTTCTTCTGTTCAAGGCCTTCTCCAAACACACAAAATTCGGGGTCTTGTTTGAAAAGTTCTACCACCGCCTGATGCATGGAGCGGCACCTCTTGTACTTATTCACCATCTTATTAAAAATGTCACCTTCTTCTGCTCACGATGCCTCCTCTCTGCCTCCAAAACAAGGGCCTAAGGAGAAAACAGGAGTTAGTACATATAAAAGCTAACCTCACGACACGCAGAAAAGAAGAAGTTTACCTGTAAAGTCATGCCAGCGACCCTTCGAGATAACTTCGCATCACTGACAGATTTTAGCATTTCTTGTTAGGGGGAGGCACATAGAATGGCCATCTCCAACGTCGCTTTCTCGTTAGGTTGTAGTAAATTATAAGCCCCCGGGATAACGATTCGGCGGTCGGACCCGTCCGCCGTCATCTCAACATGCATAAGACCCTCCGCCAGCTTGTCTATATCTTCTTGAGCAATCTCAGGGTCTGATCCCTCAGCATCCCCGCCAATGATGGACGTTAAGTCGCCCTCAGTAGCATGAACTGAGCTAGCACCGGCTATAACATTCGCCTGTTGGGCCGTCCTCCCTGAACGAATGGCGTCGGCCATGAAGACAGGCCTAGGCGCTTGACGAGGTATGTTACTCCTCTTCTCCTTAATCGACACCGCCTTACCTGTTTCAAGCCTCCGCATCTTCCTCTCTTCGGGCTCCTCGCCCTCGGAATGCTCATCCGCAGGCTGTAGAGATGGAGTCGATGGTGTCACAAGTCGGCCGCCCCCCAATCATCCGGTGTCTCAACCAACCTTTTTCTTGTCGGAAAATCTCTCTTACCTCCTTCTACCGTCGCCCGTCTCTGATCAGCATTCCAATACTCCGAAGCACACATCATCATCCGCAACCACCTCCACAGGCACAACCTCTTGTAAAGGAGCTACAAGAACACCCTCCCTGACGGATGCGTAAAGTATCTCCTAACCTTCTGTGTCGATATCTGATCGAGCGGAGGTAGATACCGTCGCCTTCCTCTTAGGAACGTTGCGACCTGACAACACAAACAGGTCAGTCGATGAAGTTCGTGGAAATAATCTACTAAAGTCCAAAAATTACATGAAGGGCCTACGGGGCCGTAGCGTTGAAGAAAGGCAGACCATGTACGGGTTTCTTCCGCGTAAGGCAACAAGTCGGCTACCTATTGCTTGATACCCGTGATGAACCGGGGTGTATGAGCGATTATCATCCCGTCGGGGTCTTGCCATAGTTTCCGCTCAAAATGTGGCGTGGGACACAACGGAAAGTGTGTTTTGTTAGAAACAGTGAGGTTTCGAAGAAAGGAAGGGTTTCCTTAGAAGGTCAGAAAACGCTTGCAAATGATCGAAAGTTAGATCGAGTTAAACCCTTTTCCTATTTATAGGGTTGGGTGGCGTGAAAAGAGACGAATTTCGGACAGGCGTGGTAAACCGAGTATCAGAACACCTTTTGTGTTTCCTCGAGAATACGCATAATGATGATGCATGCGTGTGATGATGTCATCCTAAGAAAGGATATTGCGTGTCAGCACTTCAATAAACTCAAATGTTCACTCGTTCATTCTCACTCGCTTTGCCGCCATAAAGCATGGTTAAATTCTTCCAAAACAAGTTTCATGGTTCCATCCATTGGGTACGCACCTCGATGCGTCACCGGCGAATGGAGGGACTAACTGTATTGGGTCTAATTCTGCATATTACGTCTCCACGTCGGTAAGCACGATAAACAAATATGCGATGACCAAAGTAAGGGCATGACCTAAGAGTGGGGGAGTGAAGCGTATCATTAGTCTCGTCGTCCCTTCGAAGGGACGCAACCAACTTCTGTAATATTTTTATCATTTCGAGGAGAGTCTCCTATTATATAAAGGAGAATCCCAATGTTGTAGAGGGGCATCTAATATTTTATTGGAAAACTCTCTCTTTCTCCCTCTATTTTCTTCTTCTCTCTTGAATATCCGATCTATAAGAACATCAAAAAATATACTACATATTTCTAGGTTTCATTATCCTCGATTACGATTTACCCTTAATTTATTTTGATTGGTGTTACTTATAAAATATTTAGTATCTTTTGAGTCAAACAATATATGTTACGGGATTCGAGCCGTATAATTAATCACTAATACTTGCATTAGGGTAGGCTTTCTATATCACACCTTATCGTAGTACGATCCTTTTCAGACCATGCGTAAACGTATAATATTTTGTGCACCGAACTATTTTTTTTAAATATATTGGTTCTAATACTTTTTTGAGATTTTTTTTACAAATAATTGTTTGTAATAATTAGAATTAATTATCTAAAAATAAGGTAGATAACATGGTACAGGCCTACAACATGATAAGATTGCAAATAGTGTAAACTTCTTCTATATATATTCTTCTAAACAATTTTTATATGTTTCAACTGACGGATTTCCATGCTTGTTTAATAATTTTAGGATATTCACCATATTTATTATAAATTAAAATTATTTAAAATATTATTTTTTATAGCTATTTTTTATATTTTGTAGCAAAATAAATATTTTTGGTATATACTATTATTGAGGCATAAAATAAGACACGCTATTTATGTTTTTCCTCTCTTTTAGATAGTTGGACATACATATTTTTAAGGTGATTGTCGTTACTGTATTCATGAATACATGGCACGAATACAGGTGAATACATGCGTACATGAATACATGCGTGTACAGCTGGACTGTCTGATTTAATTAGGCGCTTTTTTCTGCTGTATTCATGAATACACGCGAATACATGTGTGTACAGTTGTACTGCCCTGATTTTAGGTGCTTTTTACTATTGTATTCATAAATACAACAGTGCAAATACATGTCACATGTATTCATAAATATAGTAATACAAATACATGTAAATATATGCGCGTACAACTGAATTGCCTTGATTTTTAGACGTTTTTTGTTGTTGTATTCAATACAGCAAACACACTACCATAACAGCTAAATAACAATTATGAAAAGTAATTATGTATATAAAAATTATTGAAAGTTAATAGCAACTAAAACAATAGTGATTTCTGAAAGTTTCTCATTATTTTATTTGCTTGCTAAAGCATCCTCAGTCTTCCTCATTGCTTATTAAAAAAGACCCATAACAGATATTATTATTAAAATATTTAAGAAAAATAATTCCCCGTCGGTCTACTATTTGTGACACAGGCATGGCTAACTTCCTCATATAAACTCACATGTTTAGACGACAAATAATTTCATGTTATAAATAGAACTCTATTTAATGTGAATGTCTATATTTAGAGAGATTTTAGGGTTTACTACTTGGTGGCTAAGTCACCACCTCCCTATAAATATAGGGGTTCTATTCTATTGTAAACCATCCCAAAAGTATCAATAAGAATACTCCTCTCTCTACTTCTCTCTATATTGTTCTTGTTCTTGTATTATTGTCCTTGTTCTTATATTATTTCATAACACGTTATCAGCACGAGACTCTACCATTCTATTCTGACAGAACAAAAGAGAATGACAGCAGCCCCACCCCTTTATAAAAACAAATCCCTCCAACCTTGAATCTCCTTAGAGCTAGGACCTAATTTAGGCGGCAATCCCTTTACGCACAACAACTTCAAGGTTGAGGTCGAGTCCGTCGAGGCCATCGTGGAGGTTCTCCGATTGATTGTTCTTGTTGGTTGAGTTCATTTATTACTCAGTTTGGTCATTGTCTTCGTCTGGTCTATTGAGTTACAAGCTCTCAACTTTAGCTTCATTAATAAAGAATTTCTATACGGAAAAAATAGAAGAGATGGTATCATCATAAAGTAATGCAACGGGATGGAAACTCAAGAGGTATATTTGATATCACAACATTTATTGGTATACCTTAAAGGTAAGTATTTTAATTTTCTCTTTCAAATTCTTGAAATTCTACGATTTGATTTCATATACAAACAAAGACAACAAAGTTTGATTATAACTCTAATGGAGTTTGTAAGAAATTACACTCACATGAAGTGGTAAAATTTCTATGCCTTGCAATGATCAAATTCATGTATGATTGTGGGCAAAGAATTAAAAAATTCGTCCAATTGAATTTGCTCCATTCCCTTTAGAGAATGTGGTAGCAGTATGTGATAAGTCTGAAAGAAGATAAAATTATTACCATGAAGGTATCAATGGATGTGGACGTGGCAATAGACGGAATTATAATCGTCATCATTGTGATAATGAGAATAATAAAGATTCTCAAAATAATCTTTCACTTTATGAAAGTAATATGTGACATGAGATTGTATATAGCACATACAGATGATTATGATCCATTCCCTGAAGTGAATGTGATAATTGTAATAAAGCCCGTAAATATGGACACGCTCTTCATGTAATTTTGTTTTATGTCTGACATTATGAAAAGAAAGTTCGTTGCCCTTGAAATTTCGGGCAAGAACTATATGACATGGGTGTTGGATGCTGAAATCCATTTGGATGCAATGGGTCTTGGAGACGCCATTAAAGACAGAAATAATGCATCCACCCAAGACTGTGCTAAGGCCTTGATTTTCTTGCGCCATCACCTTGATGAAGGTTTGAAACTGTGCTAAGGCCTTGATTTTCTTGCGCCATCACCTTGATGAAGGTTTGAAAATTGAATATCTCACAGTTAAAGATCCACTTATCTTGTGGAATGGCTTAAAGGAGAGATATGACAACCTGAAGTTGGTCACTCTGCCACAAGCACGATATGATGAGAATCCAAAAGCAAATAGTTCATATATTTGTTATTGCTTTATCAGATTTATTTATGTGTTTTTTCTACGGCTAAGACTTCAATGTAATTTTACATGGTGTTCTGTGTTATTATTATTTCATTAGATGGTTTCATAACATTGTATCTTGCATTATAATGTTGTACAATAATAATTTTAACAGTACAAATTGTTTTAACACCGTTTATTTGAAAAGTTTCAATATTAGCCTTAATTGTTAATATTAACAGCAACATGTTTTTTTTACATTAATTTGACCATACTGATTGCAGTTATATGTGTGGCAAACATATTCGTATACTACTTTGTTAATTGGTTAAATTATGCACACACAAACACAAATGAAGCTCTTCACTAGATTATCCATATCAGCATTATTTATTCTTAAATATTTGTAACAGTACAAATTCCAAGCTTTGGTGTGATCACATTATAGGTGTAATTGCAAAGTATATTTCTAACACAAATAAATTTCCAATATTACCACTTGATTGATTAAACTACTGATTATGATATTTGATGGCATGTAATTACACTGAAATAATTGTGTTGTAACAACATGCTTTAAATATAAAATGATAAAGTTAACTTTTTTAATTATTTTTACTTACACTGAGTTATAACTGACTTTAGAATTGATATTGTGTTTTTAATAAAGTTCTTTGTTATAAAGATTATTATCCAATTGTAAAAATATTAATTTATTCATGTACCACACATACGATATTCAAAGAGAAGAAATATTTCTCTCATTTAAGTATGTGTAAGGCAGATGTTACTACAATTTCTGGTAGTAGTAAATTGATTGAAGGCTCCGGAAGAGCAACTATAACTCTGCCTAAAGGAACAATATTTATTATAGAGAATACAATGTTCTCCTCCAAGTCTAAGAGGAACTTGTTGAGTTTTAAAGATATCATATTGAGACAATAGATGAGAATAATCTTGAATTCCTCATTTACTCATGAAAACGAGGCTGCCCACTTCGGTTTGGGGTCACGCCATTTTGCATGCAGCAATGCTAGTTCGTCTCAGAACGACGAATTATCACAAATATTCCCCGTTGCAATTAGTTTTGGGTCATGAACCTAATATATCCCATTTAAGAATTTTTGGATGCGCAGTATATGTGCCTGTAGCACCGCCATATCGCACCAAAATGGGTCTGCAAAGAAGGTTAGGAATATATGTTGGGTTTGAATCGCCCTCCATTATTCGCTACCTCGTAACATTGACAGGGGATTTGTTCACTGCACGATTTGCAGACTGTCGATTCGATGAGACACTTTTCCCAAAATTAGGGGGAGAAGTTGGTGAAACCAAACAGGAAATTTTGTGGAAAAATGCATCATTATCTCATCTTGATCCACATACCTCTATTTGTGAAAAAGAGGTGCAAAATATTATCCATTTGCAAATAATAGCAAATCAAATGCCAGACGCATTTACAGATTTGAAAAGGATAACAAAATCACATATCCTCGCAGAGAATGTGATAGCAATATGTGGTAGTACAAAATTAATTGAGAGCTCTAGAAGAGCCAAGTATTACTATGTTGGAGAAACACAATTGGTTACCAATAAGGTATTGTGTTGTAGTAAGTCTCAAAGAAACTTATTCAGTTTCCAAAGTATATGTGAAAGTGGTTGATTATATTGAGACTATAAATAAAGGAAAGATTTGATATCTTCAATTACTACAACTTGTAGCGGGATAATTTGTATATGAAAAGCTACCCGCTTCATTCTCTAGTTTGTACTACACAAAAAAAAGAATGCCACAATAAAGTGGATATTTATTGGTATAAAAACCCATATCATAATAAACTTGAAGTTTATTGATAATTGCACATGTCATGGTGTAAATTTGAAGTTTATCAATATTGATAATTTATTCAGTTGGCATTCGGGTTAGCCATATCATTTTAAGTATGATGTGCAGTAATAGAGAATTCACATGGGTAAATATTAAAGAACTAGAAAGTTCTTTACGAATTCTCTTGTATTACTTGTTCTCATTAATTGATTGACCAACTAGAGAGTTCGGGTTGAATCCCATAAATTCTGAAAATATCAAAGGTGAATATGGGCCCATTCACCTGTCATGTATACCACATATGATGCATCTATGATATGGTTACATGTGCGATTGTTATTAACCCGCAGCCTGGCCGGTGCTTGCGAGGTAAATTTCTCAGTAATATAACTTCGAGCATAATTTCCAGATTTTCTATTCAAGATAGTTCATCTTGATAAGTTGGTTTATATCATAGTTGGTTTAGCAAGATAATTATTGAGTGCCTCCACTTAATAGCTAAATTGTTTCTTATGAGAACAAAGTTATATATATCAGTTTGATATACGTTGTATACGAGAGTATATTATATTCTCCCCTCACAAGTGGTTCAGGGTCAGGAACCAAATAATTTCATCTTATTATTATTGATGTGCGGTGTATACTTTCATTAACAGCATAATGCACAAAGATGGACTCTCAAAGTTGAGGAAACAAGTTAGCTTTTCTAACATGAGAGGGAGACATGATAAACACTTGAGAAAAGGTTACATGGGATGAATTATCATTTGTATATATAGATCCTCGAATATCATAAAATGAACCTGAAGTTCATAAAAGGATAATTCAATTGCAACATATTGCAAAGCATGCCATACGCATTTGCTGACCCAAAGAAAGTAACTATATTCTCACTGCAAATGCTCATATTAAGTCCTAGAAGGACAAAGTCTTTGATACGCTTAAGGCGTATAGACAAATCGGTTTCAAAAAGAACTTCTTAATAAAGAAGATGAGCAAATGATCAAAGTGATCATAATGGGGAGGCAAGTGATCTAGAAGATCACATGACATAACACTTCATAAAATCTCATGAGAGATTCAGGTACCTGAATATATGAATAAAGAGATCTCCTTGTTATGTCTTTATGAAAATTTACTGGAACCGATATAAAATGATTGTCGACGACATCTATGATAGCGCTAAATATCGATGAGGATCTTATGTTTATCGAATACAAACAAAAATATTGGCTAAATGGAAGAGATACAATTCAAGCAGAATTGATTCCATATGAAAGACATGTAGTTTTGGACATGTAGTTCAAATATTTGAAAGTATAAAGTCAATGGTATGTGTAATCAGTTTTCGATATCTTATTTGTTTAGCATGACATGAAAACTTGATATGCATCTAATGTCTATTATATGGCTTATATGACTTAACTTATATGTCAATCCATGAAAGATTGAAGTTGCTTGAAGCATATACAATTCTTGGTCCTGAAGTACCACATCCTAAGTGCAATTTGTGTACATATGTATCTTGCTATAACTCTAAGCATGATGGCATCGAGAATACCTCTATGGAGATATTGAAGAGTCATTCCACGACATTATATGAAGATGTTCATATCTATCAAGAATGATAATTTCAAGGTGCGGAATATTTATTCAAATCAATATGGCTGATTTATTTATCAAATCTCTACAAAAGATCGTTTTGAAGATGGTGCACAAGATTGGAATGCAAATGCTCAAGGATGTGAATTGATGCTCTTTTCAGGGGGAGTTAATGCGCGTTGCACTCTTTTTCCCTTACAAGGTTTTGTCCCAATGGGTTTTCCTTGCAAGATTTTTAACGAGGCAACCAATAAACGCATATTCAAACATGTGTACTCTTTTTCCTTTTTCTTTAATTTTTTCCCATTGGGTTTTGTTCTAGTTAAGGTTTTAACGAGGCACATTATTGAATAGACATTCAAGGGGGAGTGTTATAAATAGAACTCTATTTAAGGTAAATGTCTATATTTAGATAGATTCTAGGGTTTATTACTTGGTGGCTAAGTCACCACCTCCCTATAAATATAGAGGTTCTATTCTATTGTAAACCATCCCAAAAGTATCAATAAGAATACTGCTCTCTCTACTTCTCTCTATATTATTCTTGTTCTTGTATTATTGTCCTTGTTCTTATATTATTTCATAACATTTCACTTATTCTTGGTGAATTCTTATTAATTAAACTCCTGTAACCCTCAAATTCGTTGTCCTAACTCCTAATCCAGGATTAATTATCCTCTTCATATTTGATTTGCCCTATATTTTTGGTAAGCTTGTGGGAACTTTTCAACTAGCACAGCCTGTCGGTGCATATTATTCTATGAATTTAAGTTACATTATCACTGCAATTTAATTAGCTGACTAAAGCAAATATTTAATCATGGGTGGAGTTATGTAGAGCGAGATTCATTTTTAATTTCGTTGAAATTTTATACTATGTGAAAATATGTGAAAATAGGGGAAAGTCGATTTTTTATAATTATATGCAAAAAGTTGAATCCCCGGACATAAGGAAAGATTATAGTGATCCAAGATTTAAGTTTTAAGGGTTCAAATTTTAAGGTTTTTAGCATTAAACTCATTATATTTTTTAGATTATGACTTCATATCTACTACTTGTTGCAATGTTAATGAATTTTTACACATAAATTTATATATCACGTCAAGAAATATTGGGTTTAGATGAACCCGATTCAGTGAGGCCACGTCCGCCTCCGGGGGCGTATCCGATGAATAAGTTATGAGTTCATCTAAATACATTACTTTCGACCTACATCATGTATATATGCAAAAAAAATCAACTAAATATCTACAACTAATAGATTCTGAACTCATTAAAATCAATGAAGGTGGTAAAATTAAGAATTTAAACCCATAAAATCGAAATGATGATTTAACATAAGCAGCCATCATTATGAAGTTGGTGTCAAGTCTTCTAACCTAAAACACTTGAAAGTTTGGTTGATTATAAGATTAGTTGCGGGTCCATTTTCCATCCTTGTTGTTTAGGTTGCAAGATATATGCACAGACTTGCATCTATTGGTATTCTTTTTCTTTTTCGATTTCTCATCCAGTATTCAGTATCTGTTTTGGGGTTCGATCAATGTAGATTTATGATACGAAGTTCTACTTATGGGATAAAATGCTCCCTATTAAAAGTAACTTCATATTTAAGATTCGAACCTGACACATCTAATTGAAGATAAAAAAGTATTTACCACTCTACTACAACGTTTACAGTGTATATATTGGTATTCAGTCGTTGTACCTATGATTTTTCTCCTAACTGACAATGATCTCAGTTCTCACTTACTCCCATATTAGTCCATAGTTTAATCTATTCATATTGCATGTTAACTAATCCTTATATATAATTAAATGATGCTTCTAACTAACATAAGCTGTTCTTAATCCACTTAGCTTTGAGGTTTAGATTTGGTAGCACCAGTACATATTGCACTCTCTTGGTATGTAGTCAACGTAATAATTATTTTAGAATAATAAGAAAACTAGGTTAACCTTTAAATTAATCCAGGATGGTAATATTCTAACTTAGTACACCTTATTTATTTTCATGCTTTGTCAGCATTATGTTTTATTGTTTTAAAAAGGTCCAAGGTCTAGGAAGATATCTAATTCTTCTTTTTCTACGCTTTTTAATTATTATTATATTATCAAATAAAGCTAAAGTGATTATATTTTGTGTAAGTACTGGATTAGACTAATTAATGGAAGTTAATGAAAATAGGTGGACGGCCACACGGCTGTAATATTGTAATGCAATGATCAAATCTATGTTTAACTTTATACGAAAAGGTTAGCTAGGGGAAACTTAGCTATATATACTCAATTTAAAAAAAGAAAAAAAAAGGGACTATACTGACAACTGTGTTTGGATTTGAAGTTTACTCTGGTAGATTGTAGCTAAAAATATATTTGAACCTTCGTGTTTATACCAACTCAATCAATACATATGATTTCATACATGTATTTAGTTCTTAACTATAGTTAATTGATATGTATTTTAACTTGAGTTATTTAGTTTGATATAAATACACCGTATGAGTATAGCCCGTTTGGTCAAGCTGCAAAAGATCTGCTTATTTTGAGAAGTGTTTTTTCAAAAGTGCTTTTCTCAAAAGTACTTTGGATGAGAAGCAGGTTGTGTTTGACTAATTAATTTGAAAAGCACTTCTAAGCAGTAATTAGTGTTTGTACAATCTTTAAAAAACTGCTTCTAAGTGTAATTTTCTCAAAAGTAAAAAGTATTTTTGGAGAGAAGCGATCTTTTTCTGCTTCTCCAAAACTGCTTCTGCTTCTCCTCGAAAGTACTTTTTTTTTCCTTCCAAAAGCTTGGCCAAACACCTCAAATTTTACTTTTGGCAAAAAAAAAAAAACACTTTTAGCCAAGAAAAACTTGACCAAACAAGCTATAAGTAATTATCAAATTTGTACATGGCAAAAGTAGCTACTTAATTAGTTAATTACGTGCCTTTAAACCTTATCAAAGTGTCAAAATATTCTGATGGCATGTCACTAATATATTATTAGAGCTTCTTTAAATGAGTTGCGTGGGCTTGTCGGGGGTTATGGATTTAAGGATTTTACTATTTGAAAGCACCTAAGTTTAGTTCGTATGACTTTTCTCCCTCTCCCTAATCTTTTCCCTTTTATATTTTAATTAAGAAAAACAGTTGTTGCATTACTTCACTATGTTTAAATTCCTATTCTTTAATTTCTAATTCAAATGTACAAATTTTATTAAAGAAAATGATAAAAGTTATCATCCATCAAGCTTGTTTCTATTAATGTGGGTGTTGAAAGAAAAAAGGAAAAAAAAAACTGAACTGGCACGCTAAATCATGTGAATATAACTAGTTAACAAAAAAATGTTAAGAATAGAACTCTAACTAGGGTGAATGTCTATCTTATAGAAGAGTTTTACTTTGAGGCTAAGTCATTTATCTTCCTATAAATAGAGGGGTCTTACCCCATTGTAAATTATCCCAAAATATCAATAAGAATTCTCCTATCCCTACCTTGCTCTACAATATTGTTCTTGTTCTTGTATTATTTTATAACACGTTATCAGCACGAGTCTCTAACCATCACGGTATGTTATCTTCTTATACGAGTTTGCCGGCTGGTTTACCACGCTGACCCTCTTTACACGTTCAAACACAGAATATAGTTGTAAGAAATTAAGGTTCAATCCTTATCCTTCTCTTATTTATTGGGTTAATGGTAGTGTTAAGAATGATATTAGCCTTATATTTAATTATGTTTGTTTATTGTCTGAGATTGTGAATCAGTGCTACTTTGTGTAAAATAAATAACTCTTCCGCTTCAAGATGATGAATTCTGCTTCAGGTATGTTTCTTATGACGACTATATGTAAAATTATCATGTTCATGATCCTGGTATGAATTATAGTTTACGCTAATATGTGGTAGTACCAAATTGCTTCTGTGTTGAAGACAATATTTTATTGTGTTACCATTGAGATGTATACTATGCCATAAACGAATAACCAGCTCCTGCAAATGAATTATTCTGATTGATTGAACGAATGTTTGTAGCAGAAGAAGTCACGTATGTGCTTAAAAGAATGTTTTCTTGTCTTTGTTTTACTATATTAAGTATTTAGTAAATAAGTTTTGGATCTATGATTTCTTTATTTTTTTTATTTTGTGGGATTGTGGATTCTTGAAGCATTTATGTGAATCAAGGAGGTGATTCGTGTTAAATATCCTGTAATTGCTTTCCAGTTTCCACTTTCGAGATTAAGGTTCTGTTTATGTTTTTGTTTCTCTATTTGGCCCATTTTTGTTTTGTCTTAGGGATTTTACTTTCTAGGGTGATTCGTGTCAAATCAAAGTCGAGTTAATTTCCTTTTTGAACACTGTAATCTGACCTTAAACAATTTTCCGTCCTCTGAAGAAATTTCCACTTAACATAAACGATACAGAAATTGATCCAAGTAGCTATTTACAAGCACGGGTTAATGCTATTATATCAATTTTGTCACTAGGAAAGCCAAGTATCGATTATCTTATATTTCTTATTAAACTGGACTTTTTCCGCAAGGCATGTTAGTCGACTATCAGTTTAGTTAAATCGACTAACCTAATGACTGTTTCCTAAGTTAATCGATTATCAACTTAGTTAATCGATTAACATCAGCAGATTTTGAAAATATTGTTTAATTATGAAGCAACACATTAAATTTGGTTATTCTCATATTTCTTTTGTATGTCAAACCATGGGAAGCAAATATGGTATCTCACAAAGCAAACTTGGATCAACGTCCAACTGTAAAAATATTTGTTTAATTGATTCATGTACCATACATACGATATTCAAAGAGAAGAAATATTTCTCTCATTTAAGTATGTGTAAGGCAGATGTTACTACAATTTCTGGTAGTAGTAAATTGATTGAAGGCTCCGGAAGAGCAACTATAACTCTGCCTAAAGGAGCAATATTTATTATAGAGAATGCAATGTTCTCCTCCAAGTCTAAGAGGAACTTGTTGAGTTTTAAAGATATCATATTGAGACAATAGATGAGAATAATCTTGAATTCCTCATTTACTCATGAAAACGAGGATGCCCACTTCGGTTTGGGGTCACGCCATTTTGCATGCAGCAATGCTAGTTCGTCTCAGACCGACGAATTATCACAAATATTCCCCGTTGCAATTAGTTTTGGGTCATGAACCTGATATATCCCATTTAAGAATTTTTGGATGCGCAGTATATGTGCCTGTAGCACCGCCATATCACACCAAAATGGGTCTACAAAGAAGGTTAGGAATATATGTTGGGTTTGAATCGCCCTCCATTATTCGCTACCTCGAAACATTGACAGGGAATTTGTTCACTGCACGATTTGCAGACTGTCAATTCGATGAGACATTTTTCCCAAAATTAGGGAGAGAAGTTGGTGAAACCAAACGGGAAATTTTGTGGAAAAATCCATCATTATCTCATCTTGATCCACATACCTCTATTTGTGAAAAAGATGTGCAAAAGATTATTCATTTGCAAAGAATAGCAAATCAAATGCCAGACGCATTTACGGATTTGAAAAGGATAACAAAATTACATATCCTCGTAGAGAATGTGATAGCAGTATGTGATAAGTCTGAAAGAAGACAAAATTATTACCGTGAATGTATCAATTGTGATAATGAGAATAATAAAGATTCTCAAAATAATCTTTCACTTTATGAAAGTAATATTTGACATTAGATTTTATATAGCACATACAGATGATTATGATCCATTCATGATGTAAATGTGACAACATATAATTTATGAATACATATTCATTCTTGGAAGAATATGAACGTGTTAGTGGTAGTGAATATACCACATCACCTCTAGAAGGAGGTTTGAGATGATATATGAAAATAATGTCATTATTATGGCATGAATGATCATTGGTCACGTACCTATTGTACGCCAAAATATTTTGAAAATATGATTATTAAAGGACAACGATAATACAAGAAACATATCTTGCATATAATATTGACCATGACCATAATGGTATAACTTTCTCTTTAAAGGAGATATTCACCACATGGATGTTGATGAATTTGTCGTAGTACAAAATTAATTGAGAGCTCTAGAAGAGCCAGTTATTACTATGTTGGAGAAACACAATTGATTACCAATAAGGTATTGTGTTGTAGTAAGTCTCAAAGAAACTTATTCAGTTTCCAAAGTATATGTGAAAGTGGTTGATTATATTGAGACTATAAATAAAGGAAAGATTTGATATCTTCTATTACTACAACTTGTAGCGGGATAATTTGCATATGAAAAGCTACCCGCTTCATTCTCCAGTTTGTACTACACAAACAAAAGAATGCCACAATAAAGTGGATATTTATTGGTATAAAAACCCATATCATAATAAACTTGAAGTTTATTGATAATTGCACATGTCATGGTGTAAATTTGAAGTTTATCAATATTGATAATTTATTCAGTTGGCATTCGGGTTAGCCATATCAATTTAAGTATGATGTGCAATAATAGAGAATTCACATGGGTAAATATTAAAGAACTAGAAAGTTCTTTACGAATTCTCTTGTATTACTTGTTCTCATTAATTAATTGACCAACTAAAGAGTTCGGGTTGAATCCCATAAATTCTGGAAATATCAAAGGTGAATATGGGCCCATTCACCTGCCATGTATACCACATATGATGCATCTATGATATGGTTACATGTGCGATTATTATTAACCTGCAACCTGGCCGGTGCTTGCGAGGTAAATTGCTCAGTAATCTAATTTCGAGCATAATTTCCAGATTTTCTATTCAAGATAGTTCATCTTGATAAGTTGGTTTACATCATAGTTGGTTTAGCAAAATAATTTATTGAGTGCCTCCATTTAATAGCTAAATTATTGCTTATGAGAACAAAGTTATCTATATCAATTTGATATACGCTATACACGAGAGTATATTATATTCTCCCCTCACAAGTGGTTCAGGGTCAGGAACCAAATAATTTCATCTTATTATTATTATTATTAATGTGCTGTGTATATTAACATGATAATGCACAAAGATGATTTCCCAGAGTTGAGGAAACAAGTTAGTTTTCTTAACATGAGCGGGAGACATGATAAACACTTGAGAAAAGGTTACATGGGTTGAATTATCATTTGTATATATAGATCCTCGAATATCATAATATGAACCTGAAGTTCATAAAAGGATAATTCAATTGCAACATATTGCAAAGCATGCCATACGCATTTGCTGACCCAAAGAAAGTAACTATATTCTCACTGCAAATGCTCATATTAAGTCCTAGAAGGACAAAGTCTTTGATACGCTTAAAGCGTATAGACAAATCGGTTTCAAAAGAACTTCTTAATAAAGAAGATGAGCAAATGATCAAAGTGATCATAATAAGGAGGCAAGTGATCTAGAAGATCACATGACATAGCACTTCATAAAATTTCATGAGAGATTCAGGTACCTGAATGTATGAATGAAGAGATCTCCATGTTATGTCTTTATGAAAATTTACTGGAACTGATATAAAATGTTCGTCGACGACATCTATGATAGCGCTAAATATCGATGAGGATCTTATGTTTGTCGAATACAAACAAAAATATTGGCCAAATGGAAGAGATATAATTCAAGTAGAATTGATTCCATATGAAAGACATGTAATTTTGGACATGTAGTTCGAATACTTGAAAGTATAAAGTCAATGTTATGTGTAATCAGTTTTCGATATCTTATTTGTTTAGCATGACATGAAAACTTGATATGCATCTAAAGTCTATTATATGACTTAACTTATATGACAACCCATGAAGGATTTAAGTTGCTTGAAGAATCTACAATTCTTGATCTTGAGGTACCACTTCCTTAATGCAATTTATGCACAAATATATCTTGCTATAACTATGATAATGTGATGGCGAGGATATCTCTATGGAAATATTGAAGAGCCATTCCACGATATTTGTGAAGACATTATATATCTATCACGAGTTATGATTTCAAGGTGCAAATATTCATTATAGTTAATATGGGTGATTTATTTATCAAATCTCTACTAACGATCTCTTGAAGCTAGTGCACAAGATTGGGATGCGAAGACTCAAGGATGTGAATTGATGCTCTCTTCAGGGGAGTTAATGCGCGTTGCACTCTTTTTCCCTTACAAGGTTTTTGTCCCACTGGGTTTTCCTTGCAAGGTTTTTAACGAGGCAACCAATAGGCGCATTTCTAAATATGTGTACTCTTTTCCCTTTTCTAGAATTTTTTTTCCCATTGGGTTTTATTTCAGTTAATGTTTTAACGAGGCACATTATTTATTGAGTAGACATTCAAGGGGGAGTGTTAAGAATAGAGCTCTAATTAGGGTGAATGTCTATCTTATAGAAGAGTTTTACTTTGAGGCTAAGTCATTTATCTTCCTATAAATAGAGGGGTCTTACCCCATTGTAAATTATCCCAAAATATCAATAAGAATTCTCCTCTCCCTACCTTGCTCTACAATATTGTTCTTGTTCTTGTATTATTTTATAACAAAAAAAAAAGTAATAATATAATTTTCTTAATATGTCAATGAATATTAATAAGATCAATATGTTATTTGTTTGTTTGACCTAAGATTATTTATCAAATATTAAATTATTGTTGGTTCAGACTTAAAACATATTTCTATTAAGACTTAGACAAGAGGGGTTGTGCTCTGATTGTAAGCAACCCCCACTTCCAACCGAGAGGTTGTGAGTTCGAGTTTCTCCAAGAGCAAGGTGGGAAGTTCTTGGAGGGAAGGATGCCGGGGGTCTATTTGGAAACCGTCTCTTTACCCTAGGGTAGGGGTAAGGTCTGCGTAAATACTACCCTCCCCAGACCCCACTAAGTTGAACATGATATTTTTCACGCTTTCACAGTCTATCAAAAAAAGTTTCACCTCTTCATATATATTACTACTAAATTCGATTTTGTTTCTCTCTGTATATAATATAACTATTGATTTGGATGATCACACCTTAAATTTTGCCTCCTTCAGTTGCCCAAACCACAAACCTGTGTTTTGATCCGGTTTTCTTGAATCAAGTATTTAACGATTTCTTCATTACTTAGGGCTTGGAAAAAAAAACAAATTAGGGCTTGAAATTGTACCTCTATAGTTTTCAGAAGTTCCTTATTAAGTTTTAGTTTTTTGAATTGAAATTGTTCAAAGTATGATTTTTATTCATTTTGTTTATCTTTTCTATTTTTTCTTCTCTCTTGATTTTGTGTTTCCTCTGCTTCTCATTCATTATTTTGTCG
This sequence comes from Nicotiana benthamiana, assembly GCA_034376525.1. Taxonomy (NCBI): domain Eukaryota; kingdom Viridiplantae; phylum Streptophyta; class Magnoliopsida; order Solanales; family Solanaceae; genus Nicotiana; species Nicotiana benthamiana. Next base: position 103,559,364 of record CM067335.1, on the reverse strand, counting down.
ACTTTGTGATGATTTGATATCTGTTTTTATGTTCCAATTCTATTTTCTTAGATTTTTCATGTCTTAACTGAGAGCTGAATTAAGTAACTGTTATTATTTCTGCCAATTGATTTTAAAACATAATATTATTCGACCACTTTTCGCTGTTAACTTGAAACCAAATTCTACAAATTTTAAAATAGATATATTGGGTTTAATTTGTAAAAGAGATTTACCTTTACTGTTTGGTTATTCAAGTTTGTCCCCATTTTTGTTTAGAGGTTTTGAATTCTTGCTTTTCGCCGGAAATTTTTCCGGCAACTCATGCTCTTTTCTTTCTATTCTCTCCTCTGCTTTTTTGTGGGTGTGTTCTGTTTTCTTGGACAGGTGCCTATTTTACCGGCGAGGATTTCCGGCAAGCCACAGTACTCCCGGTGACTCTCGTTCAGACTCGCGGCAGGACGCAATAGAACTACACGTTCTGATAAGCTTCAGGAAAGCTTGGGCGCATCAAAGCATACTTTCAGGTTTTTCCACCGGGAGTTGGTACCTCCCGCTCTCTTGTTTACTTTGTGCACCTTTTTACGTATTTTAGCTAGCATTTCGAGTGAGGTCTATTCTGTTGCTATCTAGTTTGCACCTTTTTGCGTATTTCGCTATAGTGCGTGTGTGCGCCACTCTGCCCCATAGTCGGTTGGAGGGATAGTGGCAGCGGCAGGGGATGATAGCGTAAGGTCATATCCTCGGAAGGTGGGGTGGTGGCGGGAGAGAGTAGGGGAGCAGGGGGTGGTCCTGCGAGTAGGGCGGGAGGTAAGGGTGGGAAGAGGGTAGCGGACGCCCATAAATTAAGGATTGGGTCATGGAACATAGGCACTCTGACGGGTAAGTCCATAGAGTTGGCGAAGGTTCTTCAGAAGAAGAGGGTTAACATAGCGTGTGTCCAGGAGACTAGGTGAAAAGGGTCGAAGGCGAGGAATGTAGATGGGTTTAAGCTGTGGTATTCTGGGGTCGTGAGAGGTAAGAATGGAGTGAACATCTTGGTAGATAGGGACCTTAAGGAGTCCGTGATCGAGGTTAGGCAAGTGAATGATAGGTTAATGTCTATTAAGCTGGTTATTGGGGGTTGCGTCCTCAACGTCATCAGCGCTTAGCGGGCTTAGACGAGGAGGCTAAGAGGCACTTTTGGGAGGTCTTGGATGATCTGGTGAGTAGTATTCCACAATCTGAGAAGTTAGTTATTGGAGGGGACTTTAATGGTCATATTGGGGCTGATGCTGGTGTCTATGATGAGGTGCACGGTGGCTTCGGCTTTGGGGTTAGGAACGGAGGAGGCACTTCGCTGCTTGATTTCTCCAGGGCTTCCGAGCTTCTGATTGCGAACTCAACATTTCAGAAGAGGGAGGAGCATTTGGTCACCTTCAAGAGTTCAGCGGCGAGGACTCAGATTGATTACATCCTCATCAGAAGGAGCGATAGGGGTATGTGCAAGGACTGCAAGGTTATTCTGGGAGAGTCTCTTTCAACTCTTCATAGACTCCTAGTGATGGATGTCGGTCTCTAGGTGAAGAGGAATAGGAGGGGCGCTCGGGGACAACCGCGGATTAGATGGGGCGTTCTGACTAAGGAGAAAGTACATGAGTTGGAAACGAGGTTAGTTGAGGGCGGAGCTTGGAGAAGTTCTAGGGAAGTGGACGCTATGTGGACAGTGACGGCGAACTTGGTTAGGGGAGTAGCACGGGACGTGCTCGGGGTAGCCAAGGGGTATTCAGGCAGGCATCAGGGTGATTGGTGGTGGAACGATGTAGTCAAAGGAAAAGTGGAGGTGAAGAAGGCGGCGTTCGCTAGGTTGGCAGGGAGCACAAGCGAGGAAGAATGGAGATCGAACAGGGTGATCTACAAGGTGGGAGGAAAGAAGCAAAGTTGGATGTCACGAATGCTAAAAACGCGGCGTTCGGTCGCATGTACGAGGAACTAGGGGAGAGAGGCGGGGATAAGAAGTTATTCCGGTTAGCTAAAGCAAGGGAAAGGAAGGCACGTGATCTAGACCAAGTTAGGTGTATCAAGGGCAAGGATGGTAGAGTTCTGATGGGGGAATCTCAAATCAAACAGAGGTGGGAGGCGTACTTTCGGGACTTACTTAACGAGGAGGGGGATCATAACATAGAGCTAGGGGAGGTGGGGCATTAAGAGCAACATAGAGACCTTGGGTACTGCAGGCGGATTAGTGTGGAGGAGGTCATGGGGGCTTTGCATAGGATGAGTAGGGGTCGAGCGACCGGGCCTGACGAGATCCCGGTGGAGTTCTGGAAGTGCATGGGTAAGTCAGGAGGGGAGTGGCTCTCCAGGTTGTTCAATGCGATCTTCAGGACCAAAAGGATGCCGGATGAGTGGAGGTGGAGTACAGTGGTGCCCTTGTACAAGAACAAAGGGGACATCCAGTGCTGCAACAACTATAGGGGTATCAAATTAATAAGTCACACCATGAAGGTTTGGGAGAGGGTGATTGAGGCGCGGGTGAGGGAGGTGACATCTATATCTGGGAACCAGTTCGGTTTCATGCCGGGCCGCTCCACTACAGAGGCTATCCACCTTGTCAGGCGGATGGCGGAGCAATTCAGGGATAAGAAGAAGGTCCTACACATGGTGCTTATCGACTTGGAGAAGGCGTATGACAAGGTCCCAAGGGAGGTGCTAAGGAGGTGCTTGGAGGTGAAGAGCGTGCCGGAAGCCTACATCAGAGTAATCAAGGACATGTACAATGGAGCTAAGACTAGGGTTAGGACGGTGAGTGGCGAATCAAACCATTTTCCAGTGGTTATGGGGCTCCATCAAGGATCGGCGCTGAGTCCCCTCTTGTTTGCCTTAGTGATAGATGCTCTAACCCGACATATTCAAGGGGATGTTCCTTGGTGTATGCTATTTGCTGATGATATAGTATTGATAGATGAGACGAGGGTCGGTGTTATTGAAAGGTTAGAGGTATGGAGACAGACTCTCGAGTCTAAAGGTTTCAAAATACGCAGATCTAAGACAGAATACCTAGAGTGCAAGTTTAGCGCCGAGCCGAGCGAAGGAGGCAGGGACGTGATGATTAGTTCTCAGGCCATCGCCAAGAGGGACAGTGTCCGATATCTTGGGTCTGTGATTCAGGGGGACGGAGAGATTGACCGGGACGTTACTCATCGCATAGGAGCGGGGTGGTCAAAGTGGAGGCTTGCATCAGGAGTCCTGTGTGACAAGAAAGTTCCACACAAACTCAAGGGAAAATTCTATAGAGCCGTGGTTAGACCTGCGATGTTGTATGGGAGTGCTGGCCCGTGAAGAACTCTCATTTTCACCGAATGAAGGTTGCGGAGATGGGGATGCTTAAGTGGATGTGCGGGCACACCAGGATAGATAAGATTAAGAATGAAGTTATTCGAGAGAAGGTGGGGGTGGACCCGGTGGATGAGAAGATGCGAGAAACGAGGCTGAGGTGGTTCGGGCATGTGCAGAGGAGAAGTCCCGATGCTTCGGTGAGGAGCTGCGAGCGGCTGGAGATTGTTGGTGGTCGGCGAGGCAGGGGGAGGCCTAAGAAGTATTGGGGAGAGGTGATTAGGCAGGACATGGCTAGAATGCAGGTTTCCGAGGACATGACCCTTGATAGGAAAGTCTGGAGGTCTAGAATCAGGGGTGTAGGATAGGGGCTCCTAGAGTTTTTCGTACGCCTCCTCCGGGGTTGGGTGTGGGTCAGCCGGGTTACCCATAGATGACTTGTGTTTTAGCTTAGCTTATGTCCCCCCTACGGCTGTTAGTTATGGTAGTTACTGTATGATATTATTGCATGCGATTGTATTTATGTTTCTTTTGTTTAGATAATTATTTACGCTACTTCTGCTGGAGTTACTAATGCTCTATTGTTTTTGTTTTTGTCTTTGTTTTTGTTTTGCTGCTGTTTTTCCTTTTATCCTATGAGCCGAGGGTCGATTGGAAACTGCCTCTCTGCCCTTTCAGGTAGGGGTAAGGCTCGTCTACATATTACCCTCCCCAGACCCCACCTGGTGGGAGTATACTGGGTGGTAGTTGTTGTTGTTGTTCTATTAAGACGGTAGAGTGTGTTATTAAGCATCAACCTTATCTAATTCTAATAAGAAATACGTAGGCCATCAATTATTTTGACTGTAAGTGCATGGGTAAGTCAGGAGGGGAGTGGCTCTCCAGGTTGTTCAATGCGATCTTCAGGACCAAAAGGATGCCGGATGAGTGGAGGTGGAGTACAGTGGTGCCCTTGTACAAGAACAAGGGGGACATCCAGTGCTGCAACAACTATAGGGGTATCAAATTAATAAGTCACACGATGAAGGTTTGGGAGAGGGTGATTGAGGCGCGGGTGAGGGAGGTGACATCTATATCTGGGAACAAGTTTGGTTTCATGCAGGGCCGCTCCATTACAGAGGCTATCCACCTTGTCAGGCGGATGGCGGAGCAATTCAGGGATAAGAAGAAGGACCTGCACATGGTGCTTATCGACTTGGAGAAGGCGTATGACAAGGTCCCAAGGGAGGTGCTGTGGAGGTGCTTGGAGGCGAAGAGCGTGCCGGAAGCCTACATCAGAGTAATCAAGGACATGTACAATAGAGCTAAGACTAGGGTTAGGACGGTGGGTGGCGAATCAGACCATTTTCCAGTGGTCATGGGGCTCCATCAAGGATCGGCGCTGAGCTCCCTCTTGTTTGCCTTAGTGATAGATGCTCTAACCACGACATATTCAAGGGGATGTGCCTTGGTGTATGCTATTTGCTGATGACATAGTATTGATAGATGAGATGAGGGTCGGTGTTAATGAAAGGTTAGAGGTATGGAGACAGACTCTCGAGTCTAAAGGTTTCAAAATAAGCAGATCTAAGACAGAGTACCTGGAGTGCAAGTTTAGCGTCGAGCCGAGCGAAGTAGGCAGGGACGTGATGATTGGTTTTCAGGCCATCGCCAAGAGGGACAGTGTCCGATATCTTGGGTCTGTGATTCAGGGGGACGGAGAGATTGACGGGGACGTCACTCATCGCATAGGAGCGGGGTGGTCAAAGTGGAGGCTTGCATCAGGAGTCCTGTGTGACAAGAAAGTTCCACACAAACTCAAGGGGAAATTCTATAGAGCCGTGGTTAGACCTGTGATGTTGTATGGGGCGGAGTGCTGGCCCGTGAAGAACTCGCATGTTCAGAGGATGAAGGTTGCGGAGATAAGGATGCTTAGGTGGATGTGTGGACACACCAGGCTAGATAAGATTAAGAATGAAGTTATTCGAGAGAAAGTGGGGGTGGCCCCGGTGGATGAAAAGATGCGAGAAGCAAGGCTGAGGTGGTTCGGGCATGTGCGGAGAAGAAGTCCCGATGCCCCGGTGAGGAGCTGCGAGCAGCTGGAGATTGTTGGCGGTCGGCAAGGCAAAAGGAGGCCTAAGAAGTATTGGGGTGAGGTGATTAGGCAGGACATGACTAGAATGCAGGTTTCCGAGGACATGACCCTTGATAGGAAAGTATGGAGGTCTAGAATCAGGGTTGTAGGATAGGAGCTCCTAGAGTTTTTCGTACGCCTCATCCGTGGTTGGGTGTGGGTCAGCAGGGTTACCCATAGATGATTTGTGTTTTAGCTGATGTCCCCCCTATGGCTGTTAGTTATGGTAGTTACTGTATGATATTATTGCATGCGATTGTATTTATGTTTCTTTTGTTTAGATAATTATTTACGCTACTTCTGCTGGAGTTACTAATGCTCTATTGTTTTTGTTTTTGTCTTTGTTTTTGTTTTGCTGCTGTTTTTCCTTTTATCCTATGAGCCGAGGGTCGATTGGAAACAGCCTCTCTGCCCTTTCGGGTAGGGGTAAGGCTTGTCTACATATTACCCTCCCCAGACCCCACCTTGTGAGAGTATACTGGGTAGTTGTTGTTGTTGTTGTTGTTATTGTCTGTATCAATAGAATATGATAGGTTAGCTGGGCTCCTTCCTCTTCGTCTTCTCAATAATGTTTGTGCAATAACCTATGTCCATTTTGATATGAATGACAAATCTTGGTTATGATATCCAAACAACTATCAAAAAGGACGTTTCAACTTGTATGTACTCCATCACCTCTTACTCGCTTTTTTAGTCTCTAATAATAATAATTGTATTTTAATATCAATTTTTGTGTTTATTTTAATTATTGTTTTAGTTTATGCATGGCGAAAGGGGGCATTGGAAGGGTCTTAGCTCTTTCCCGATCAATTGGTTTTTAATTATTTAGTAAGAAAGATGGCAAATCCTACCATTATATTTTCTTTTTTCATTTGGATCCTATCAATTTGGAAAGTGTCTAGATTAAGACACTTCTCTTTTAAATTCCTTATTACGTAGAGAATCAAAGAAAAAGAAAAAGGGAAGAGAGTTTGAGATCTATATAAGAACTGGCCCGTAGAATTAGCCACAAATTGGGTAAAAATTGCGTGGGGTTGTTACTTTTTAAAGTGATATTTATTTTTTATTCAGTATTTTTAATACTTAGCAATAATAGCCACTAATCTATTAAAATTATTATGAAAAGACTATATTGCCCTTTATTCTATCTCTTTCATGCGTCGAGTTAGGTTACTGTGTCGAGTTAGAGGACTACTCAAGCAGGTACGCCTCCTATCTGATAAATTTATTCTTATCATGTTTCCATTCAGCAAGACATATTAAACTACATGGGATCATAATCGCTTCAACTGCAGTGTTAGGAGGATATATACTAACTTTAAAGGAGGTGTAGTTGAAAGAACCAGTAACTGATAAAGAGTGCTTATTTATATTTTAAAAATAAATTGCATACTACTGACTATGGAAAGCCAAACTTTGAATAGAATTAAGTTACTATATTCTAGATGCGAAACTTTTTCGTGTATGAGAATTTCACTTAGATAAAAGGCAGTCGTTAAATTACAGTTATAAATTCTAAAGTTAAGGATATGCAGTGCTTAACTTACAGTTACAAGTTCAAAAGTTAAGGACATGTAGTCTTTAACTTACAGTTACAAGTTTAAAAATTAAGGACAATAGGTCCTTAACTTTGATTATGTCCTTAACTTACAGTTACACATTCAAAAATTAAGGACAAGATGTACTTAACTTACAGTTACAAATTCAAAAGTTAAGGACAATAGGTCCTTAACTTTGACTTAGAAGTTCAAAAGCTAAGGACATACAGTCCTTAACTTACAGTTACACGTTCAAAAATTAAGGACAAGCAATACTTAACTTACAGTTACAAATTCAAAAGTTAAGGACAATAAGTCCTTAACTTTGACTTAGAAGTTCAAAAGCTAAGGACATACAGTCCTTAACTTACAGTTACACGTTCAAAAATTAAAGACAAGCCGTACTTAACATTGATAAGAATGGACCTTGGGCCTAACTCAACCCCAAAAGCTAGCTTATGAGGTGAGGATTGCCCAAGCCATATAAGGAGACCAAAGACCTCAAATCCCTCCGATGTGGGACAACTCAACACCCCCCCTCACGCCCAGACTTTTGGAGCATGGACAACATAAATGGGGGCCAACATCGGTAACAATAATTGGGATGGGCCTGGCTCTGATACCATGAAAAGAATGGACCTTGGGCATAGCTTTTGGGGTTGAGTTAGGCCCAAGGTCCATTCTTATCAAACTTTCAATTACAAATTCAAAAGTTAAGTATAATAGGCCCTTAACTTTGACTTAGAAGTTCAAAAGTTAAGGACATATAGTCCTTAACTTACAGTTACACGTTCAAAAATTAAGGACAAGCAATACTTAACTTAGAAGTTCAAAAGTTAAGGACGCTTGGTCTTGAAGTTTGAGTTCCAAGTTCAAAAGTTAAGGGCATGTATCCTTGAAGTCCTAAACTTAGAGTTCCAAGTTCAAAAGTTAAGGATATGTAGTCCTGAACTTAGAATTACAGGTTAAAAAGATAAGGGCATGTAGTCTTGAAGTCCTGAACTTAGAGTTTCAAGTTCAAAAGTTAAGGACATGTAGTCTTGAATAGTGTTGGCAAAATGAGCAATCCGCCCATATTTTAATGGGTTGGATGAGTGGTATTTGAGTTGGGTAGAATTTGGGCTTCAGCCCATATTCAACCCATAGAAATATGGATATTCATGGGTAAAATATGGGTTAACTAATTGGGTTATCTTTCAACTTTTGCTCACTCAAAATACATGCTATAATTTTATAACCAAAAATGCTATAAAGGTATTCCAACTCCTCTTCCTTCATCTTTTCTTTTACCTCCCAAAAATGAATTTCTATATTAGATAAGTGTAATATAAGTTACTTTCCTACTATCTAGGATATTTAAATCAATCAAAATTTTGGTTATTAACTTGTACCTTATTGAATTAGGTAGCAAGTATTTAGCATGATATTAGGATTTCTTATATAGTTCAATAAGGGAAGATTTATTAAATAAAGCTATAGTTTTTTTCTTCTAAATTCCTAAATATTAGTTAAATAACTATTTTGTTTAATGTGAATTACATTTTTAAGGAAAAAAAGGTGAATGACATTTTGCTAAGGGCCTTCGTGCTTTTAATATAGTACTAATTTTACGATACACGTGATACGTGTATCATATATCAATCTATACAATTTTAAAATTACATAAAAATATTATTAAAATTATGTTTGAGTTATAAAATACTTAAAAACTTAAGCTCTTAAAAATGTTGAATATTAATCCTATTTAGTCAATAATATTATTGATGACCTAATTAAGCATGATAACTACGTAGCTAAGATATATTTAAAAGCTTAGTGATGATATATTATGTATCCGGCACTTGTTTTATTTTAATTTTGTATTAAATGATCGTCTAGATACTGCGTACTCTAGAGACATTAATTATAAAAAGAAAAAAAAGTTAGTAACAAAACAATTTTATACTTACATTATAAAAAATCATCACTAATCCTATTTAATGACGGCATATCATCCAAATTTTTATTATTCAAGATGAATTTTGTAGCTAATTCATATTTTTTAGTAAAATTATGAAATAAACTTTCTTAGTAAATATTAATTTCTTTTTACCAAAAGACAATGTCATTTTTCATGTATTTAACGGGAATAAGCATTAAATTTTATGTGATATTTCTAACTTGGTTATGTTTCCTCCTCAGCAAGTATTAAATTAAATTTTATCACTAATAAATTATTAATATTTTTTTCCTAGCATAATTAGTATTTTAAATTCTTTCTAGCATGCCGTTTCACAGAGTAGAAAAGAAATGAATTAGACAGCGAAGATTCTAAGGAATACTTATTATTAAAATCATAAGAACAACAAATTGTTCATATTAATGGATTAAAGAGGAAAACTTGGTCCGGTATAAATAAATACAAATCATAAAGAACAAAAAATTTACACAGATCAGCGAGTTTCTGGTTGGAAAAGAAATTTTTCGCCTAATTTTTTGCATTCGTATTTATTTTATTAATATTTTCGTGCAGCCTTATTAGGAAAATATCTCCAATACAGAATTATATTGGGAACAAATTTCTAAATATTAGGTAAGTTTTATGGTTTTACAATTTTATCCAATGTAAAATATATTTTTAAAGGGTATAAAAGAAGAACGACATTCCGCTAATGACCTTCGTGCTTTTAATATAATATATATAGATAGATTGACAGGTGACTAGCTTCTGTATGCCACTTTCTTTTCTTATTGCACTAAAAAAATATTACAATTATATAATATGGGTTAACTCATATTCAACCCGCCTATTTGATGCCCAACCCATTTTTGCTTAATCCAATTTTAACCCGTTCAAATCCGACTCAACTCGTTCATTTGCCACCTCTAGTCCTGAAGTTAAGAACATGAGCAGAATGGTATTTTCGTCCAGACAATTAAAGTTTATTAAATTAATGACTAAAGACTAAAGACATTTAAAATACTGATTTTAAAATAAGGACAAGAGCTGTTAGTGACTGTTTGTGCACATCGCCGCCAAATTGTTCAGGCGAATTAGGCCCAATACTATTTGAGATGGACAACCTTGTAATGGGCCTCATTGAGGAATTGGGCTAATTTTGTCGCTTTCGATACAAAGTGTAAAGATGTAACGAATTTGTCCATATCCCGTTACGTATTGCTGAGTCAGATTCTAAAACCCGAGAACTCACAAAACTCCAATCACTTTCCTTCACTGTGAAAATTCTCCGCCTTCTTTTTTCCTATCTTTCCCGAGAAAAATTCGCGCATGCACAGTAACTTATACGCTGCTGCATATTCAGTAACTTATACTGGACACTGGTTTTTGTGGTTTCTCCACTTGTTACTCCTGTATTAATTCAAGTGGTGACATAAAAGAATCAACCACAACAACAATCAAATACGTATAGGTAAAGAGGTTTGTTTTCAAATAGACACTCAAACTCACAACCTATCGATTGTAAGTGGGACAATCAAGTATAATTAACATCAAAATACTGTTATCAATCTTCACTTCCTTTTACGACATTAGGGAAAACTTATGTATCTTGCTGCCATTTCAGAGGATTTTGTTTGACTGGAGATGTCAAAAGCTTATCAATCTATCCTATATATCTCGTTCCTCATGCATATTATTGTTTGTTTGTTAAATACTTGAGGTATGCAATTCTTTCTCTTTACCCATTCCTCTGATACTATAAGCTGTCTTGCTTACTACTCTGCAGCTTGACGAGGAAATTCTCCAGCAAGTAATGAGGATTGGGTTTGATAGAGACCAGTTGCTCGAATCTTTGCAAAAGAGAATACAAGACGATGTACGTTGCTTCTTACATCATTACCTGTGACTGTCTCTTGCCATCACTGCTTTTTTCTTCTTGTAGTTTTTCTCCACTGCATGTGCGGGTATTGGAAAAGGAAAAAAATCTAGCAATTGTAGATATACTTGAATGCACATGATTCAATTGAAGTCTGGGCTTACATTCAATCAAATTGATTGCAAAGAGACGAAATGTAGTCAACATTTTAGTTATTTCAGCTTGTTTATACCTTACATGTCTGTCTCAGGCTACTGTTGCTTACTATCTGGTGTATGACAACCGTTCCTTGGCTTCCAGTGGCTATCTAGCAGCTGAATTTCAGGAATCTATGGTATGCTCTCTCTTATTTTAAAGTCATTATTTTTCATAGCACAAATTTTTTGGGCTGTTATTTATTACCCTTGTGCCAGGGATTTGGGTTTTGGGATTTGGGAATTTGCCAAAATTTGAATAAATTTTATGAACAAATATGTATTTGTCAAAAAAAGAAAAATTGACAAAATCTATGGCCAAACGGGTCCTAAAAGTAGTGTTACAACTCAGAACTAGCGGATTTTCTTACCTCTTTTGTGTTTGGGGTTGGGGGAAGAGGTAGCAGTTCTCCTGATATTTGCTTGATTGAATCCATTCGCTTTCGAGAATTTGAAGGGGCAAAGCATGTCAAGAGTCATATTCTTTTGCGTATGACTAATTTTAAGATCCACTACTATGGTTCACATATTATCCTCGTAACTCCCCTATTTATTCCCTAAGTTTAGAGTAGAGCTGTCAAAATGATCTAGCCCCTCCCAGCCCAAGCCTCGCGGGCTTTTAAATTTGGTGGGCTAGGCCGGCCCGGCCCGCCATATGAATGGGCCTTAAAATGGACAGCCCAACCCAGCCCTAAGAGGGCCGCGGGCTAGGACGGGCCGGTCCTTCAATTTTTTTAAGAAAAAAGAATTTTTTTAAATCCTTAAATATTTTTTCGTGACATAGTCAATTAATCATATACATAACTTCTGTTTGCTTAGAGCGTTAAAAAGCTTGATATTTGATGAGGAATTTAGTCATTGAAATGCAAATTCTCTATATCTCTAACTTTTTTTTTTTAAAGTTATATGAATATTTCTTAATGCTTTTCTTTCATTTTCCTCAGATTCAGGGATTGCTTCAATAAGTTTAAATGCTGAGGTTTTTTAATTTAGGATTAACATCATTTGCTGATTTCATCATTATAGACCATAAGATTTTTAAAATTTGCTAGTGATAATTTTTTTTTTTTGTGTATTTAAAAATGATCTTTTTCTCTACTAAAGAGCAATTTAAATATTAATAGTATATAGTATATTAAAGCAATCCAAATTGATCATTGGCCACTTAAAGTAATATTTTCTTTGAAAATTGATTATTATTGGTCAATTAAAACTTTTCGAGTTCGTTATTAATTAAGCAAAAGAAAATCTAATTTTGTCATATTACATGCATGTCAAAAATATAAATTCTAGTTGATATGGAAGGATAAACGAGCAATCTAGGGTTGGGAATGGGGATTATAGTCAATAGTTTTTTTGAGTTTTTACTTTTTAAAATATTAAATATTTATAGTTAATTAATTTGTTAATTTTTACCCCACGGGCTGGCCCAAGCCCAGCCTTGGGTAAGCCTCAAGGACCAGCGGGCTGACTTGGGCCGGGCTTATAAGCCTCAGTTTTAAATGGGCTCAAAAAATCTTTGCCCAACCCTACCAAGTAGCAGGCTGAGTTGGGCTGGCCTCACGGGCTAAGCTCATTTTGACGGCTCTAGTTTAGAGCTATGCTTCTTCAAATGTCACATAACTATTTACTATAGCCTCAAGTATTCCACACTCATCAGGTTGACCTTGATATTTACTTTCTTGTGTTTCTTTAGGATGGTTATTCCCCAGGATTGTTTCCAAATCTTGATCTACAGCTGTCCACTGGGAATGGAATTTCTCAAGAAACAAATTTGAGACACCCATTTTCCAAAGAGAAAAAATGGCTAGTTGGACTTCAGGTTAGTTATCTGCAGTATATGTAGTGGAAAGATTGTATGAATTTCCTCAATTTCATTGTTGATTACTTTGTCAGTCTCCAGCAAATCCACGGGAAATCATGAATCAGGTTCTTGGGACTCTGCAAGAACTAAATGTTAGATGGAAAAAAATTGGGCACTTCAATATGAAGTGTTTATGGTGTCACGATCTTGATTTTCTTAGCATGGCCAGCAATCATATGAATGATGATCATTTTATTAGCAATGCGACTGCCTTAAGTACACATTTACAGCCACAAACAGCTGTGAAGTTTGAAATGCAGGTATAATCATCTTTGTTTCATTATCTTTTGCTCTCAACATAATAGTGGTTTTTTCATGAATTTGATAACTGATGCATAAATTTGGACAGCAGTTTTTGTTTAAGATTGCCAATTCTAATCTATCGTCTATGACCTAGCATCTAGTATTCAATTTCATCGATCGCTGAATCATGTTCAAAAAATGGGAGAAAAGAAAAATCCATTCAAATACGGAATACCAGTGATTCTACTAGTAGGAGCGTTTTTAGTTTTTTTTTTTTCTATTTGAATCTCCATAATGTGGATTTGGGTAAATACTGTTGCAGCTCTGCAAAACTCCAGACGACAAATACCTGCTTCATCCCCAAAGAATTAGCGGTCCGCAGTTCCTCTTCTTGGATTTCTGTGCTGTTTTCATTATGCAGCTGGAGGCACCACAATGATTGGAAAGAAAGAGGATGTCTGGAGCAACTGTGTATTTTGTTGACAATGAGAAACCTTGTTGCACTTATCAGTGTGAATGTTTTCTAGTGTTGTTTTTTACAATTATATTTTGTGTTCATGTTTATATGGGTCGGTTTTTTTACTTTACCTGATTCATACCCTCTACAAGTGAGGAGCTCTCAGCTTTCTTTCCTACTGATTATAGTGTTATGACATTCACTTGTTATGGTTTTTTTTCTCAATTAAGATTATACAATATACTTCTTCCACTCAAATTCTTGCCATACTTTTCTTTTTAATCTGTCCTAATACTTCTCTCCACGAGATAGGGGTGAGATATGCGTACACATTACCGTCCTCGAACCCAACTATGTGAGATTATACTGGATTTATTGTTGTTGTTATTGTCGTTGTACTGTCCTAATACCTCTATATGCTTTAGTTATGTGAAATGTATTGCCACAGTATCTTAACTACTACTACAAAAAGTTGTACAAATATACTTCTACACGTTCCAGTACAATTTTATCCTTTAGTTTATTCTATTTCTGCGTAAAAACCAATATATACACCAATTTATTCCCGGACCCCGCGCATAGCGGAAGCTTAATGCACCAGGCGGCCTTTTTTTTTTCTATGAAAGAAACTAAGCTTCAAGTCACAACTCATACAACCAATTTATGAATGTAAGAAGTGTAAAACAATCTAGTTCGTAACTAGTGTTGTATAATAAATATCTATAGATGCTGCATCTCATATTGGGTAAAGTATTAAATTAACTCATATTTCTTGTCAAAATGTGAATATCGAAATCAGAATGGAGTTTTGAATAATCATGATTTCAATGATGTCATAAGACATTACCACCCGCTTTAGCAAAGGAACGTTGGTGGTCGAAACTTAATTAAGGAACTAAAACACAATATTTCTCCATCTGTGAGAAAACAAGAATACCTATTGAAAAATAACACCTGAGTGAAGATAAACCTGTCAATAACTAAATATAGCTACAAGTACTTAAAAGTGAAACTCAATTAGATCCTCTTACACAGACAAACTTTGGCATGTCTCCAGTCATCATGAACTAAACAAGAAATCAATCCAAGATAACCCAAGATTGCTTGATAAGTAAAGTAAAAACATGAAAGCAGAAAATCAAAAAATAAAAATAAAAAGGAGTTGCTGTAATTTCAGTTATTTCAGTTATCTTCCTTGAAAATCTTCTAAGAACATAGGAGAACCAACCACCACTCCAGAATCATCACTGATGTTAATTAGCTGATCTTCTTTATTGGCCTTCGGATTTGTCTCGGGTTGTTCTGAAGAACTTGGCTTTGAATTTTCGTTCTCATTTTCCACTGGAAGGTCAGTCTGTGGTGATGCTCCTTCAAGTTGTAAAGCATACTCTAAGTTCCACAAAACATCTCCCATTGTAGGCCTATCAACCCCATATTCTGCCAAACATTTCTCTGCAGCTTCCACGTATTTCCTTAACGCCTCGGGCCTAATGGTTCCTGCAAGATTAGGGTCTATGATCTTCTCAAGAGAACCCTTTCTGTGCTGCTGCATTGCCCACTCTGCTAAATTTACTTGTTCTCTTGGCAATGCTGGATCAAGTGCAGGCCTTGCACATAATACCTCAAATAGGACTACCCCAAATGAGTAGACATCAGATTTTTCTGTTAGTTGTTGTCTTCTGAAGTACTCAGGATCAAGGTAACCAAAACTACCCTTCACTGCTGTGCTAACGTGCGTTTGCTCCAGTGAAGGACCGGTTTTTGACAAGCCAAAATCAGCCATCTTTGCGACAAAGTTCTCATCCAGGAGGATGTTTGTGGTTTTTATATCGCGGTGTATTATTCCTTGAGTTGATCCAGTGTGAAGGTAATGTAGTCCTCGAGCAGCTCCTATGCAAATTTCGAGCCTTTGTCTCCAGGATAGAGTTGGCAAAGTGGAACCATAAATGTGGTCGCGAAGAGGACCATTAGACATGTACTCATAGACAAGAATCATTTCTGATTGTTCGTCACAATACCCAATGAGTGAAACAAGATGTCTATGCCTAAGCTTGGATAGCAACTCAATTTCAGTTCTGAATTCATTTATACCTTGTGAGGATGATGAATTTCCTCGTTTTATGGCGAGTTTTATTCCATCTTCCAATTCACCAAGGTAGACTTTTCCAAAGCCTCCAACACCAATGACTGCCTTTTCATCAAAGTTTTTTGTTGCAATCTTGATTTCATTGAAAGTGAAAAGGCGGCCAAAATTGAGGCCAGAGGATATGATTGTGGAACAACTAGTCTTGCTCTTGCTTGACATGAAACTACAGTAACTGGCATTGAGAGGAAGCCAAGAGGAGAATGTCTTCTGCCTCTCCCAACCATTTTTTGGTTTCCTTCGCCACCTAACAATGCCCATTACAAGCAGTACTACTGCTGTAACCCCCATTGCCAATCCAAAAGCAGCAGCAATTCTCATACCGCGAGTTTTTGGCGCTAGGCCTGCATTCAGTCCACCAGATGAGAACAGCCCATCCAAACTTCCTGCCATGTTGCTTATCTTAATGACTTCTAAGCCATTGAGGATGGCATTTGGGAGGCTAGACAGAACATCAGCCGCGGGCCCCACCTGCACGATGATTGAGCCGTTGGTTATGGCTGTGGCATTGAGCACAAAGTCTTTGTAATACGGGGTGGACAAATCTGAAGTGAGTGTTGAGAGGTCAAGACTTGAGACCCCCGTTATCTCATTAATATAGACATTGAAGTACAACTCATTTAGGCCTTGGCTCACAATATCACAGAAATGCATTCTGATCAAGTAAGAAAAACTCGGATCAACGTTCATCTCCCACGTTAGCTTAAAATTCGAGTTTGCAATATTAGCATCAGCCATCCTATCAGCCGTTGCATAAACCCAACGTGGAGCAATCAAAGGCGTTGCACCTCCATCCGGATATTTGATCGTCTCAGGAGGAACCGACACATTTTGAGCTCCTTGTGGAAATACCATATACTGATCATCAGGCAACCATGTCCTCCACAATGTATCATTTTTAGGTGTGACAATTGATCCTCCAATATTTAACCGATAACTTACTTCAAACGCGAATTGAGACAAGCCATTGAAATCACCAACAGGAGAAACTGCAGCAGCTGAATCAGGAATGAGATCATCTGGTGCTGAGACAAACTCAATAGCATTGATAAAAGCAAAAGATTTCTTCTGAGGTGAAAATTTGAGGGTAAATTGAGATGAAGTAATATTAATAAGATACTCTTTGAACACTGTTTTACTAGTATCTTGCACTGAAAAATCATGCAGTAAAACAATACTATCACAAGAAACACTGAACATAGCACTAGTTAGATTATAATTTGGATGTGAAAGAGGATAAAAATACAAACGCACCCAATGTCTGCCTGGTTGAAAAACAAGAAATCTATACAAAGATTCACTTTCAAATATTCTTGCTGTTTGATACAACAAAGATTCAGATGAAAAAGACACCTTTTCTTGTAAAGATTTAACAGAAGCTAAAATAGTCTGATCAGTAGACAAATAAGAAGCAGATTGAGGATCAGACTTAAAAGTCCTTCCATCATCAAGCAATGTAGTATCAGGGGATCCACAATTGATCAGATAAGTATCAGCTGGTGTAAATTTTCCATTAGAAGTTGAAGTGGCTATATTTGCAAAAAACAGTACAAGAAAAGCAAAAATGACAAAATGGTGTTTTCTTTCTCTCATGTTTTGTTGCATGAGAGCAAGATTCTTGATGTTAGAATTACTAGTAGAATTTTTGAATAGACATAAGAATAGCAAATAGTGTTAAGAGTAGCACGTTTATGTTTGTAAAGGTCAAGAAGAATATTGTGAGTTTAATGAAATGGCTAAAAATGAAAGAACATTAGTTGTTAACATGTTAGTATACAACGTGCCATCTTGTATAGTTGTTTGAAAATGTAGACTTTTTCTGGGAAGAATTAGTATTTGAGGGCTTTTTCTGTTAAGTCATTAAATTTTAAGAAATAATTTAATTAACTAACAACAAACACAAAAGTCCAATAGCGCGTATCCAGCTGGGAATATAATGCTTAAAGAAAAGATTGTTAATTAGTTGACTTTTGAAGGGAAATGGCTACCATCAATAGCATAATCAGATAATCTGCCTTTTGGTTATGCCAAATTGTGGGACCAAATCACCCAAGTTTTAGGAATTTTAATTTATCTTCATTAATGCCAGTTAAGTAAGTTGGGATTATGGTCATAAGACGTTCTTGAACGTCCCTAATTCACTAATCAACTGATTTTCTCGCGTAATTATACGTTATTAAACGATTATTGATTTGCGAATACTCAATGGAATAAATTTACATTAATCCTTGTATGCCAGGAAGAAAGCAGGCAACAACAACTACACCTCAATTCCAAGCAAATCAATGGTCGGCTATGTGAATTTTTACTGTCCATATTATGTTGTGATAAGAACTGTTACATGTCTGAAATATGGATAAAAATATTTGAATTAAATAGGCCTTATATAAATGAGCTTTAAACAATATCAATCATTTTTTCAATAAATAAAAAAAATCAATCTTATAGCATAGATAGTGGAATTAATTACACATCGACAAAAAAATTCATTGCAGTGCTTTCATGTAAATGAACTAGTACATGTTCACCAATTATTATTGAAGTTGGCAGCCTTGTTCGTCTGTTTTCACGTAAAGGAGTCCTCGCCTTATCCTCTACAGATAAATTAAGCACAATCAACAAATAATAAAAACGACTAATCAAGAAAGAATCAGAACATTCCACTTGTAATAGCTCCTCAAGTAATTCAAGAGATATTAGTGCCTAAAAACATGGCTTTTTGACCATTGGGAGAAATTCAAAAAAAATCAGATAACCCAATTTCAAAAGTAATCGAAATTTAGCTACTTTTCATGTAAAGATAAATTTCAGCAAAAACACAGTTCAAAACCCGAAAAATACCAGCATATTATACTGGAGTTCCAAGATAAGTATGCTGGAACTCTAACATAATATGATGGAGTTCCAACATAAGTACACTAGAACTCCAACATAATATACTGGAGTTCCAACAAGCATACCGACCCAGCATAATATACTGGAGTTTGGAGCACCGGTGCTCCAATCTCCAGAATATTATACTAGAGCCAACACAATATACCGGTATAATATGCTGGAGTTCATACAGAGATACACCGAACTCCAGTATATTATGCTGGACCAATCTCTGTTGTAGCAAAATAGTGATAATTTTTCATTAACTTGATAAACGCTAGCTATTTTTGAATGACCAAAATCCGAAAACTGACTATACCGTATTATTTTTACTCTACACGTATATCTAATCATTCCCTTCGGTTTATTACGTTTTTTTTCTTTTCTGAATTTCCTTAGTAAAAATCCTCTTTCCGCCGTGTCAACGGCCAACGTCCACCGTATCTCTAGAAGCATGTCTAATTTCTCAAGTGTGTTAAGCAGGCAGCATTTATTGGGGCACCAAAATATAAATTGCTAATTAATTAATGTCTACTAATACTTTTTAAAACTTGATCATGGATGCACCCAAAAGCCATGAAAAAGCCTATATACCTCTACTTTGAAAAAAATAAAGAGTAGTTGAAAGTGAGTTGGGTTGAGGATCCATCACTATTTGGAAATGTGGATACAAAAATGTTGAAATCAAATAAACCTATATATATGAGCTTTACACAACAATCAATCATATATTACAAAATAATTGAATTAATTACATATCGACCAAAAATTCGCTGCAGCTGGCAGCCTTGTCCTCCTGCTTTCATGTAAAGAAACTATTACATGTTCACCAAATATTATTGCAGTCGGCAACCTTGTTCTTCTGCTTTCATGTAAAGGAGTCCTCGCCTTATCCTCTGCACAATAAACTAAGCACAATCAACAAATAGTAAAAAGTGACTAATCAAGAAAGAATCAGAGAGAAGAAGATATAGAACGTTCCACATGTAATAGCTCCTCAAGTAATTCAAGGGATATTAGTGCTTGAGAAACATGGCTTTGACATAGGCGGATTCAGGATTTTAATTTCATGTTCGATCTTTAATGTTCTTAGCACTCAACTCATTGTACTATTAAAACCATGAGCTAAGATCTAATATTTGATAAAATTGTGGACTTCCACATAAAATTCCTTACTCCGCGTCAAAAATATTGGGTTCGGATAAACTCATTATTGAAGCACTTTAGAATAACTAAGGCAATTCGCTTGAGCTGCTCAACTGCTCTTTAGCCTAGTGCTCATGGCGTGCTACAAGCAACCTCCACCGTGTGGTGAGACTTTGTTCTTGAAGAAAGGAGTTCAAGAAAAAGATAGTTTAAATAAAGTGCTAAAGAAAAAATACCTCATGTGTATCTCTTATCTGAAGCAGGTCTACTTTCTCTGTTGGTCTAAGACTTGTCAGGGTTGTAAGCTGCATTTATTCAGACGCCAAAATATAAATTACTAATTCATGTCTACTACTTGTTAACTTGAACATGGATTCAAGTATTACCCAAAAACTTAAACGCTCAGGATCCTGTGGCGATGGCATCAATCCTTCCGCTTTGAAGAGTTCTGCACGTCTACGATCTGCAGGCAAAGTCTAGGTCATGATGTTACCAGAAGGGATATTAACCAAAAGAATATTTAAGCTCTACTAAATACACAAAGCAGAAACACTAAGGTCAGCTCTCTGCCTGAAGCCATCCAATATATAATTACTAGATTGACAGGGACGGCAAGTTTTACAGGTCATGTTTGCCGATCTTGAGATAAAACAAGTTTTTGATAGTTCAAAAGGTTCCACTGACATCACACCAATAAGATGTAGCATTTACGGAAGTGCGGTAGTATGTATATTACAGGGGCGTACGCAGAGTTTTTCGTAAGTGGTATCGACATTTAAAGAAGTGAATAAATGAACAAATATAACAGTGATGCTACATTTTTTTTTAAAGATTCAAATTATATCAAAAACGCAAAACTGTAATACTATAACTTTCTCCGACGATTTTCTACTTTTTGAAGTGTATTCATAAAGCCTCATAGAGTGCTATATTTTTTTATATAAGGCATCACACAACAACAACGACAACAACAATAACCCAGTATAATTCCACAAGTGGGGTCTGGGAAGCTCAACGCCCCTTATATAAGACATCACACAACCACTCAAATTTAAATAAGTTTCAAGGAACTTAAAACAATTCTTTCAATGTGTAGACGTGGTTTCGTCTCATTGATTCTTTCTTCCAATTTAAATGAATTCAAATGTTAAACTTGATTTTGAAATCTTAAATGGTGCTGTCTTCAAGTAAAAAAGAAAAGGAAAGAAAAAGAAATAGCAAACAGCTTATAACAGTTGAAATGCTCATTGCACAGTTAGTAAATGGAAGTTAGCATTTTTAAAACCCCAAAAATAAGCTTTGAATCCCTTCCCATTTGTATTTTGCTTCTTAGCCATTGGACCAAGACGCACTACTTGGCAAACACTTTCATTTTGTTGTTTATAAACGCTTATTTAGAACATTATATATTTAATGAAAATTTCCAACCCTTGCACTAAGGTGCATCTGCCCCTCTGTATATCAGGTCTTCAAGAATATTACACCTATCTATGCAAGTGGTACTTCTACTTTCAAAATCTTCTATTGAAGTGTTGTCGCTATGTATTGAAGGATCAAAAGACATCAAATCGTTATTACAAAAAAAAAAAAATGAAATCTCATCCCACAAATGGACCTATTACAATCATTTGCCACAAAGGAGACAAGAAAGGGAAAACTCTATTAATGACTTTACCTCCTGCCACTTCTTGTGCGTTCCTCAACCACTGTTGAGCAAATGCAGCTGCCTTATTTGCCATCTCCAGTAACTGTCAGCAATTGACAAATTACAATTGAACATTTATAAGCTAAGACACTTGAGCGACAAGCTAGAGTTTGAAATGCATTAAGTGGTTGACAATGAATTAGTTCCTGGTGAAGCAAGCCACAAATGCGCACAGAGTATACAAGTACATACACACAAATGCACACAGTATATATCAGTAAGCAATAAGAGACGGAAATGAGCTATTTCCATCATAATTCAATGGTCAGTAAGAGAGAATGGAAACAGTTTCTCATATGAAATATAAGGCTGTCAATAATATAGTTGAAATTTCAGAGGAATCCTGAAAAAACATTTTGCCCAGAAAATACTCAACCAGAGAGACACAAGAAATAAGAAACTTTCTTTTAGCAGGTAAAGAAGAAAAGATTCATAAGCCACAAAAATAAGGATCCTACGTGAAATGGATCAACAAATCTCTCTCAAGGAAATGCAGTACAACTTACTTCATGCCTCTCTCTTGTTCCTTCGGCTGGGCATATATCCTGTATCCATTCAACCTCAGCAACACGATACCTTCATAATAATGGCCAAGGAAAAATATAAAAAAGCAAGCTTAAGGAAGCATAAAGTAGCAGAACAATGGAAAAATAATAGCATTGGTGCTGCGCTTAATATTTTGGGATGGCATATTGGATCCAACCTCCTGACTCACTGCAAAGCAATAAAAGGACTAATCCAGAGATTTCTAGTATCCCCTCTCCTTAGTAAAATTTCACATATTGGCTTTTTTTATTTGTTAGAGAATTTACTTCTGAGAAATAAATTAAAAAGGAACATCATTTTCTTCAACATGTTTGTATGAAAGGAAAAGGAAAGCTCAAAACAAGAGGAAACCAATTTCTTCAAGTTCCTACACTTTTCCCAGGACTTATAATGGAAAACATTTTTCTTGTGAACTTTTTGAACTGCTTTTCCTACAAATCTCCTGCTTACATAATCGCACAGAAAAGGTCAGAAAGTTACTTTTCTGCATTTTCCTTTGGCAACCAAATGGTACCTGAACCTGTGTTTCTGTGCCCTTCTTAATACTTTTTAAACTTAACAACCCATTTCCATCTCTACCAATAAAGAGTTGGTAATTGAACTAACCCGTCTTGATCCCAATATCGTACGATGCGACATCTACGTCGACTTTCAACCTGCATAAATTTGTGATAAATCAGACATAAATTGAAAGAACTTTGAAGATTTGTATGAAGAAAGAAAAGATTCAGCAGAATTTCGGCTATCTTATGGTTGAACATTTAGACATGACACCACCTCCGGATGGAAATAACAGCTTTTTTAATTCATCCTTAAAAGAGAAACAACCAAAACCAGGGTTTATTTGGCAAGGAAATAAAATTCTCAATTTGCTGAAGGGAAAGTTGGCCAAATTGTTCAAGAAGAACATTTCACTTGCTTACGGGCTCAAAAGTTAGCTATAGTGTTCACTTTTGACACAAACGGTCAGGTGCACCGAGGATATTGTACATGGATGTAATATTATACATGCTTTATTGTGTGGTAAAGAACCTTGATTATGTTACACTTAAAAGTCCTCATATAGCAGTTTGCACCCTCGTATTAATGAACTCGTAAATGTTAGTTGAACTCATAAGTAGTAAATAAGCGATGCTAACAGGAAGGTTCATGGTACAAAAAAAAGGCAGATAATGGGATGAGACAAAGAGCTGATATTCACCTCCAGATAGAAACGCCCGTCTGGAAGTGGCTCACATCTACACGAAGAGATGCAGATTATCAATTTCTATAAAACAAGAATAAAATGATGGAATCTTTAGAAGAATAAACATAAAAGATATCCCCAAAATCTGAACAGCTCGCAAAACACCTACTCTGTAATCTCCACTTCACAAGCATAATCAGCTATCGAACCCGTCGTAGGATCAACAACAGCCTGCATGATTAACGGTGAAGCCTCAGCCAAAAGTGAAGACTGCAAAACCTATAATAACAACTGCAGAGAAATCAAAGGAAACTACCATTCCCATTCGACGATTTCCTTCCATTATCCTCCTAACCTGTTTCAACAAAACAATTTGTAAACTTCTGCAAGACAAACTAAAATACGAGCCATCTCTGTTGCCTAAAATAGGAGGCCAGCTCTTGCAAAAGTAAGCAGGCCTCACAGATTGAGCAGTATCATTGTTGTTTTTTTTTTTTTTTGGGAGAATTAACTAAATAGGATAATCCTACTTATTTTCAATAACTAGAACTTTTACTATTGGTGATAAGTTCAATCATCCACACATTTTTTACCTCATTTTATCATTATGTCAAAGTAGTACAAAAGTAAATTTTCTTTCAAACCTTTTTCTTCTCAATCTATATATCTAGTAAACTAAGACACAACAATAGGGGCAATAGGTAATAGAATTCTTCTTCTTTTTTCAAGAAGAAAAGATCTTGAAATACAATAAAGATACATCTAGGTCATGACAACCATGCGAAAGAGACAAAACTGCACTCTACACTAATACTCAAGAATATAATAGTTAAGTAGCACTCACCATAAGTCTGTAACGAGGTTCAAAAATGTTAAGTGCAAGCTTCTCGCATGGTAGAATAACGTCCATGACAAAAAGAGGCAGCAAGTCAACACCAAGGTTTATAAGGCTGTCATTCTCAGCCTTCCTTTCAGCATATTCCTCGGGAAAACTCTTTTCTATTATGTTATTCAATGTTACACTGAAAAAGTGCAAAATAAGAATACGGCAGTAGCCACACAAGACAAAAAATAGATAAGGCAATCTTAGCCACATGGGACAAAATGTGTTCAATTAACTCATTAATATTAGTGAGAACAGTCATCAAGGAGTGTAAAGGTACAGACACGATATTTTATTCCTTTTGCAGGAAGACTTTTGGTCCAGACAATCAATCTCTTTTATAGCATTAAAAGAGAGGAAGAAATGAAGCATGCGACTGAATGACGAATACCAGTAGGATCAATTACTATCCTAAAAAGAAAAAGAAAAATAGAGAAGCTGTAGTCTCAGCAGTAAAGGTGTAAAACAAGTACAATGGGAGGATGTACCATAAGCAACTAACCTGATTGCACATGTTCTGGGACTAATGAAAAGAACTGTTCGGCACAATGGGCATCTGTTATCTAGAAAAAATTTCATCCAAAGAGTAAAACAAGAGTAAGGGGATGAGAATACAATGGTTGTAATTCAATATATAAAAAGAAGCCGAGGTAGATAGGTAGGCAAATATAAAACTTACATCGGTCCATTGATTGGAAGAGGCATGCACGGCAAAAAGAATGTCCACAAGGAGTTGTTATAGGTTCATATAATAGCTTTAAGCACAGAGTACAGTCAAAATCATCACTGCGCTGTGGTATCCCGTGGCTTCTCGTTCCAAGTGTAGCTTTGATCGATTTCTCCAAATTTAGAAGGGGACTGCTACATTGCAGAAGAAACAGCGATTAAGAACTCATCACATAATCAAAATTTATCAAAATGCTTCTGGGAAACAGAAACTAACATGAGAAAGCATGCTATAGTTATGAAAATTACCATAATTTGCTTTACCTTAGAGGATTCACTTGAAGGCCTGAACGGATTACATCTTGGGCTAGCTCATTTTTTTCTAACTGGCAATTCAAGAAATATGAGATGAGTGTCCCAAAAGATTATCATCCAACCAAATACTTAACAAGAGACTGGAAGTATGGCAACCTCCTTCACTAAATTCAAACAGTTACAAACTAATTCACTAGTAAAGAAATAAGCATTTGACGAGATAACATAAGACCATTGAGTGAATTAGACAATTGAAGTATGTGCCTCTCTTATGATAGAACAACGAATACTACGTGGTCCCCACACACTAGGACAAACCCAACTTAGTTATTCCCACCTCAAAGTATAAAGAGTTTAGGAAACAACAAAATAAGGAAATAGAAAATTAGGCTATGTTCCAAAGTCCACCCATGTTGAAACCGTGTGTTTTCAAGTTAATGATGCACAACATATGATGTCCTTACCAAAATGAGTGAGTTTGCCTTCAGAATATATGAGTTTACTGAATTGTTCTGCAGATGCATCACCTTCTCAGCATCCGTTAATGCAAGCTGACATTGAAGTAAAACAATTTAAATTTGCTGCAAAACCTCGTATTGAGAAGATTGAAATCATAGACTATAGCAAAAATCAGACATACCCCAGCAAGTGTTGTAGGATCCAACCCACTCAATGGCCTGTATTCTGAATCTGATGCAGTTCTACTTTTCAGAAATTGGCTAAACCTGGACGAAGTTCAGTTATAAAGAAACCTAAGTTCAGCCACTTGGGAACTGGTGAGCAGTCAAATAGAAAACACAGAGTAAAGATGGCAAAGTCAACAGAGATGAATCAAAATGGAACATTCAATATGCATAAGTACCAGGCATAAGACAAAATTTACCTGAGGTATGAAGCGCATCTGTTGCTAAGAATAATAGGATCATTTGGCCTAGTGTTGTTAGCTCTTGTGTAACAATTGATAGCCTGACCAAGGAAACAGATTAATTGAGAACACAAGAAGATAAACGCAACTATGCAAGAACACAAGCCTTTTTTAGTCATGATCAAATAACACATTAAAGCCTGAAAATCATTCTTGTGAAGGAGCTAGTTTTTGAGGTAATGGCCAACATTAAAGAAAATGTTGATCACTAGACTAGGCACTGGTATGTTGTCAGAACAACATCAAGAACATTACTTCAAACCAGAGCCCCTCAACTACCTTGAATTACCTGTGTCATGTAGTTATAGATGGATATTGGACACATGCACTAAATTCAGATCCCTAAGTCTCAAGATTATCTCCAAATCTTTAGATTATAGAACTGCCCCAGAAACTCCACCTCCTCAAGAAATACAGCAAAAGAAGAAAAAAAAGAGCTAGTCCATTCTTCATAAACCATGAGAACAAGAGTTCATAAACACTTCGGCTTGCATCTTATGCATCGTTCTAATGCCTAAGATAAAACTTTGATTGCTAACAAAGTAAATATACAGAATACAGAAAGGTGCCATAGCTCATAAAAAGAAGATGAAAATTGAAAGGACAAGGGTGTGTTTTTCTATGGAGAGAAATATTTTCCATGATGAACCGTTTTCTAGAATTCAGTTACCAAACAATATTTTCACAAAATTATGGACGGGAGTCAGTTTCCTTTCCAAGTATCACAGTCATACTCCACATCACTTGCTTCAACCAACACCTAAACACTGTTTCGATCGTTAATGCTAAAAATATCACCAAAATACTGTTCTCATGCCCTATCATCCACCTTGCATGATTAATATACGCCAACTACTTATACCCAACCAAATCGTAGAATTGGTTCATAAGATGAATTTCCAAGGTGAATACATTTTTCACGGGAAACATGATCCTCCGTATCAAAACGCCCTTGTGGGATTATGATAAAAAAAAGCAGAAACTTCCTCTAGCAATGAGAAGATACAGGCAAGATTCATGAGATCAGTACTAACATAGGCAAGATTACTAGAGATGAATTTAATGGTTTCAAATATATGTGATCAATCAATTCCATTTAAAGTTACCCCCTGGAAACTAGTCATGTACTTGGGATTCACCAATTTCAATAATTCTGAAAGGCGATCAAATCGAAGGCAGTTAAATTGCACGTTAACTTTTTTTTATTTATTGGTTCTAAATCTTCAGTTCTCAATTCTTTAATAGACAACGTTAGAGAGTAACACAGGTACATTGACTAAAGAAAAAGTATTTATCAAGAAAATGAAAATTTACCTCGTCCCATCTGTTCTCACGATATGCTTTGTTGCCCGTTTTTACAACATCGTATAGTTGACTATACCTGTCCCACGACATAGATGGCTCTCCTTCATTCGCCTACATTCATCAGAAAATTCCAGAACATGTAAGTATCAGAACCTAAGCGACTCAACAAAGAAATAAAGCCCAAGAACGGTGGACTTGTAAATGGGATTGAGACAGAAAAAAAAACTGACCCATGGATAATCTTGAACATCATCAAGCCCCTCTAAACAAAACCCAGAAGAAGAAACAGAAACAGAAGCAGAAGCGTTGCCGGACATTGTAAGCGAGAAAAATGAAGAGAGCTGTAAAAGAAGAAGTACTAAGACTGAACTGAAGAAACTTATTTGCAGGAGAAGAAGGGTATAAAGTCGAATTGTAGTTGTATCGTGTTCTCCCAAGAATCCTTCATTACATACATGGACTGTATTCGTTTACGTGGTCCTTCACTCTCTCTTTCCTCTTCTTGGTCGTCTTTCTCTCTCTCTCTCTAGAATTTTTTCCAATCGTATACGATTTGGCGTTACCGGGAGAGATTTCGTTCTCAGGAATAAAGGACCCCCAATTTTTTTTCACTTGGGGAAAAAAGGATTCAGGGTAAAGTCTCCCGTTCATATTTTTAGGCCACAAATTGCACCATTCGCTGAAAAAGACAATGAAAGTACTCTTCCCCTCAAAAAAAGAAAATTTGCCTACGATAAAATAAATTAATACTTCCTCCATTCACAATAATAAATGAAATTAATATATATTTATCATGATACTCATATTAATTAATATATATTATTAGATATGAGAAAATATTTTAAAATGAGTAATAAATATTGTGAGAATAATAAAAAAAATTTGTCTTCTCCTAATATGTGTAAATGACAAGTAAAAATAAAAATTTATTTTTAGTATAAATGCCAAATAAAATGAATGGAGAAAGTAAGTGAAAGTACTCGTATATGATAGTATTTTATTAACTGTTTAAAAAGAAAAATATATTTTATATTTAAAAATAAATTTTTTTATTTTAATTTTTCTGATAGCAAAATTTATTTGATAACCTTACAAATATCATAGCACATGGTAAGAGCAAATTTCAAAAGTCTTTTTTATCTTTTAGTCAACCTCCTTTACATAAAATAAAATGGAGGGAGTAAATAGTTTAATTTTAATCGTCATTTTAAATATAATATATTTAATTCTCTTTAAATATTTAATATTGTAAACCACGTTTTATATTTTAAAATGCATAAAATTATAATCATAAAATTATTTACTTACCTAATTAATTATAATACACTACAATAACAACAACAACAACAACAACATACTCAATATTATCATATATTGTGAGGATAGAGAGGATGTTTCCAATAGACCATCGGCTCAGAGAATAAGCACTACATTAATGAAAATACATACAAGAAAGGACAGTACCAAAAAGCCATATAAAAGCAGAATAAAAACAACAAGATAGTAAGGTGATCAACAATGAAAGAAAATAACGTTTAGTCATAAAAACCTACTACCAACATAAAGCGAGATTGTGTGCCAATACTATTGTTAGCACTCTAGACTACCTACTCTACTACAGTAATCCTCGACCTTCATACCTTCCTATCAAGGGTCATGTCCTCGGTCAGCTAAAGCGGCCCCATGTCTTGTCTAATCGCCACTCCCTACCTCTTCTTTGGCCAACCTCTACCTCTCTGTAGATCCTTCAATGTCAACCTCTCGTACCTCCTCACCAGGATGTATGTGCTGCTCCTCCTCATATGACCAAACCACCTAAGCCGCAATTCCCGCATCTTGTCCTCAATAGGGTCCACACCCATCTTGTCGTGGATAACCTTATTTTTTATCCTATCGAACCTGGTGTGCCCAAACATCCATCTCAACATCCTCATCTCTACTACCTTCATCTTTTGGACATTGTGTACGGTAAAATCGAATGGACCTATTTTTTATCATTACAATTCTTCACAAGCACATTTCCAAAGCCTCGGGACGGGCTTCAGTATCCAGGGGAGGGGGGTTATTGATAACAACCTCGGAGCAGTACGAATCGATAATCATGGTAAGAAAGTGGATAGTCCCCAAGGCATGCAACTGGAGCTGACCTAGTCTAATTGGCTAGTCCAAGTCTGTACCGTAGCATTAAATAGATGTACTAACCATGTATCTTGTCAATAAAGGCATTTGTACTATGTTGGAATTCCCCCTGATATATAAAGGGGATGCTTGTCATTTTGTAGATACCCGATGCTAATTATTGAATACGCAAGAACATTCTACCTGCTCTCTAACATATTCTCTTGATCTCATTACTTGCATTTATTGTTTATATTCATTGTGTTCTATTTATTGTTCTTCATTTATTGCTCATTATTGATCATAAAAGGCTTCTTCAAAGCCATCTTAACTATTAACCCCCCCTCTCGATTGCCCCTGGTCCAGCATCCGACTCGACCTCGAGGCCCACATCCGCCAGCTCAAGGCCCCGATTTCCAGCTCTTTGTTTTGTTCATCATACTATCTAAAAGCTATTATCTCATTTCCTAATCTCTTAATTAGCATCTATTGCATAAAAAACTATCGTAAAAATAGATCACGTATTTTTAGACCATAAAATCAAATTTAATTATAATTATCATTTTCAAGGTAAATAGTTTAGCGCCACCCTAAGGATAAAAATAATAGTGATTATTTTTTTGCTGGTTCATTCCATATCGCAAGTTAACATTTACATTTTTTCTTGTCCAAGATCTTTGATTTCAGGTCGAAATGTCTAACTCAGTAAATGCATATGAAAATAACAGTCTTGAGGATCACGGGGAGAATGGTGTAGTTGTTCCAGGTATTGGCATACCACCACTAAACCCGGAGGGCACGTTAGAGCCAATCCCCATAGATGTGGTTTCATGATGCCCAACACGTCGATATAAGCTCCCACACTAACAGGAGCATACGTTAGGGAGACCAACAAGAAGCTCAGAAAACCCCGGATAGGGAAGAAGAAGAGGTTAGACTTTACGTTATTTTTGAAATGTTACAGGCACAACAGATGGCAATTACCTAACTGTAGAGCCACCGAAAAACCCCCAACACAGTAGCTGCGGAAATGGCTCCTCGAGCAGAACGGTACCGGAAATATCAAGCAACAATGAGTTGGAAGCCGACCCCGCCATCATAAAGATGCTCGAGGACCTCACAAAGAGGATTGAATCGGGAGAGTAAAAGATAGAAGCCAATGATAAGAAGGTAGAGACCTATAACTTCAGGGTCGATCAAATTCCGGGTGCACCCCCTGTTCTGAAAGGCGTATATTCAAAAAGGTTCGTACAAAAGCCATTCCCACAAGAAGCGCCCCCAAAACCTATTCCAAAGAAGTTCAGAATGCATGTTCTTCTGAAGTAAAACGGAACCTCGAACCCCAACGAGCATATCACTGCTTATACTTGTGCAGTAAAGGGCAACGACCTAAGGGACAATGAGATCAAGTCTGTACTTCAAAAAAAGTTCGGAGAAACATTTTCAAAAGGGACAACGGATATGGTATCACAACCTGGATCATAACTCTATAGATTCATTTTTCATGCTGGCGGATTCTTTCATAAAGGCACATGTCGGTGCCATCAAGGTAGCTATAAGAAAAACTGACGTCTTCAAAATCAGGCAAATGGAGAACGAGATGTTGCGAGAGTTTGTATCTCGCTTACAAATGGAATGAATGGAACTACCACCGGTCTCCAACGACTGGGAGGCGGAGGCCTTCACTCAAGGTTTGAACGAGTGAAGCTCGGTAGCTTCGAAGCAGCTGAAGCATAACTTAGTTGAATACCCCGTCGTGACTTGGTCGGATGTCCACAACCGATACTAATCAAAGATCAGGGTTGAGGACGACCAACTAGGAGCCCCCTCGGGCTCGGTGTATCCTAGCAGGCTTCCAGCAGAGGAGTTAAAATCGAATAAAGAGTGATATCAACCATACACTGAAGATAGAAGAAACGCCTCAAGGCGCAACATACCCCGCAATGGCCAGAGGATGGATCGAGGCCAAAATCCTTGGGGACTTGTTAACATAGTAGGATTTGATAGGCACACAGGGCCGATGAAGGTGCCCCGCTTGTCAGAATACAACTTCAACGTCGACGTTTCAGACATCGTATTAGCCATCAAAAAAATCGAAGACACCGGGTGGCCAAGGCCTGTACAATCAGATCCCTCACAAAGAAACCATAACTTAGTGTGTGAGGTTCACAACACGCACGGTCACAAGATCTAAGATTGTCGGCAAATCCGTGAAGAAGTAGCCCGACTACTCAAAAAAGGTCACCTCCGAGAATTCCTCAACGACCGGGCCAAAAATCAGTCCCGGGAAAGAGAGGCAACCAAGAAGAATGAAAAAAATGAGCCACAACATGTCATCCATATGATCATAGGAGACATCGATGCTCCGCAAGAACCAATGATCAGAAGAACAAAAACATCCATCACCAAAGAAAAGCGAACTCGAGGTTACATACCTGAGGATGCTCTCACATTTAGCAACGAGGATATCGAGACATTGTCTCATCCTCACAACGACACACTGGTAGTTTCTTTCCTTGTAAATACATTTCAAATTAAACGTGTATTTGTGGATCCAGGTATCTCGCCGAATATTATCAAATTGAGGGTGGTAGAGCAGCTCAGACTGCTTGACCAAATCATACCCGCCTCTCGAGTCCTCAACGGGTTCAGTATGGAGTGCAAAATAACGAAAGGGGAAATCATCCTCCCGGTCAATGTGGCCGGCACAACCCAAAATGGAAAGTTCCATGCCATCGAAGAAGACATGAGCTACAACGCCTTGTTCGGGAGTCCGTGGATACACTGCATGAGAGTAGTACCATCCACCCTCCATCAAATGATGAAATTTCCAACACAGGACGGGATAAAAACTATTTACGGGGAACAACATGCATCAAAAGAGATGTTCGCGGTGCATGATTTGGCAACGACACCAATACCTCCACCACCGAAGGAGACAAAGGGTAAGAAAATGATAAAATAGCGATAACGAGCTACATTCTCATCTAAGCCCCACTAAACAAACAAACGATTGTACCAAGTCCTCATAACAAATGATTGAACCACGTCAAGGTCCGAAGCGCCGTCAGCACTAAGGTATGATCATATCCCTTTTTTAGTTACATTTTTCAATCGAAATAGTCGAAGCGCTTTCCAACTCAAAGGCGTTAGGTTCCAGAAGCATAAGTTGCACTCTTTACCTTCGATCGGATTTTTACCACAAGAAGGGTTTTACCAGCAAGGTTTTTAACGAGGCAACATCAATATGTTACCTAAGGAAGACTCAACAAGTATTCAAGGCTTCTTTTCAATCAACCTCGAATACTAGGGGAATCCCCCCTCGGGAAGACCTCCTTGGAGAAACAACTGGGTCTCGATAGGGAAATGATGTACCGGGCCAAACAATCAAATGAACCGTGCCCATATAGAATAAATGAGCCCTCAAGAGAAAAAACATGTATACTTGTACCAAGTAATCGAAGAATACTTTCCATCAAAGCATTTCGCATTTCAAAAAGTATCCGCTATTTTTTACAAAAAAATGGCTCTAGAAGCCGAAAATGTCCAGAACACTCGGGGACTGGCATCAATAATTCAAAACCACATGACCTATGGGTCGGAGCTTCAAACTCATAAGCGCTCAATGTGGAATCATCAAGTTTGTGAAATGGCTCCATAAGCTAAAAATGTTCCGAACATTGGGGGACTGGCGTCAACAATACAAAGCCATATGACCTCCGGGTCAGAGCTTCAAACTCGTAAGCCCTAAATAAGGCATCATCAAGTTTGCAAAATTGGCACCAGAAGCCGAAAAAGTTCCAAACACTCGGGGACTGGCATCAATAATTCGAAGCCACATGACCTTCGGATCGGAACTTCAAACTCGTAAGCCCTCAATGAGGCATCATCGACTTTGTAGAAATGGCTCCAGAAGCCGAAAATGTTCCGAACACTGGGGGACTGGCGTCAACAATTTAAATCCACATGACCTCTGGGCCGGACCTATAAACTCATTAGCCCTCAATGAAGGATCATTAAGTTTGCAAAAATGGCTCGAGAAGCCGAAAACGTTCCGAACACTCGGGGGCTGGCGTCAAAAACTCAAAGCCACATGAACTTCGGGTCGAAAACTCCGAACTCATAAGCCCTGAATAAGTCAATACCAAGTTTCAATAGAATGGCTCCCGATCCAAGAAACTTTCAATTGCTCGGGGAATGCCGCCAATCGCCACCCCCATCGACTTATCGAAAACCCGAGGCCATAAGATCCCATGTGGGCAGCCTCGGTCTCGTAAGACCTATATAAGGCAATAACAATATCTGTAAGACCTCAAGAAAGGCATGAATCATACTTGTACAAGTAACCAAAACAATAAGACCTCAAGTAGGCATGTAAAAATTTGTAAGACCTTACAAAATGCATAAACCCAATATTAAAGTTAAGGCTATATATCGAACTTGTAAGACCCATAAAAAGGAATACCCTCGATATAGACGCCGAAACTACTTCGTTCGGGGACTAAAAGGCTCCGAGAAAACACAATGACTACGGTCACAAGGCTGTACCAGCCAAACTAACGCAGCTCGGGGACGCCCGACCATCGCTATAAATTCACATGCCTCCAATTACTTCGAATACACTTTGAAAAGAACCGGTTAAATAGGCTACTCTCAACATAGGAACAAGAGTTTCGACCATGTCAGCTCCAAACTATAGGCTTCGAGATACTCACCTACCGAGCCAAACCTCCTGAGGTGCTCGATCATCGCCATATAACTACTCACAATCGAGGTTTTATCAAACCGTCGTAGAGTCAGGAAAACATAATTTCAAAAGTCCTTAACGAGGGAAAAATAAATCCTATTAGAGGTTGTACCGACCTAATACATAAGAGCCATTATCGCCAGCCCATACTAGAGGTCGTACTGATCCATTGCATAAGAGCCACTGCCGCTAGCCCATATAAAAGATCGTACTGACCAAACGCGTAAGAGTTTAAGGGCCAGCTTTAAATTCAAAAACTTAAGGGTCAAATTATCTCGAGTCGAAACCTAACTCATAGACGGAACCCGAAACATTTAACTAAATATGACTAAGAGATAAAGCATAAGATCTCAAGCGTCGGCTTATACTAAAAGGTCGTATCGAACAAAGTGTGTTAGAGCCTACGGTCCAGCCTAATGAGCCCCAAGTCCATATTATGAATCTAAGGATTCATTTAACTCGAAGACCAATTCATCTGGCTAACGACTGACAAATATCAAGGCAAAAGGTAATGCATGAAAAATAGAGTCGCGAGGCTTCCTTTTATACATGTATGTGAGGAAATATAAGCTTTGTTTACAAAGTTCTTTGAAAGAACTATACACATAACAAGAAAGGAAGGGCCTAATCTACGTCCCCCTCAGGGACTATGGTCTGTCGGCCTCTTTCTTGCCATCTTAGGCATCAGACAGAAGGATCTTAGTACCATATTCTTCTACCTATGCCTACTTTATCTCTTTTGAGAGGTCGAAGCCCCTGGCATGTATTTCGTCGAGGGTTTTCCTCCAAGATTTACACCTCGCATACTCTTTATTCCTACTCTCCTAGTGGAGATCCACTCTTAGCTCAGCACGAGCTTCAGCATCGTCCTTCAAATAGACAACCGCCTTCTTATCAGCCTTAGTTCGGATTACTTTAGCTTCAGCCTGAGCATCTATGACTTCTGCCTTCACTTTCAGACGCTCAGACTCTAGCCTTGAAATCATGTCCGTTCAGAACAAGCTATTCTCATAAGTGTTGCAAAGTTGCACTTCGAGGGCAGAAGCCTTGGCCAAAACGTCTTTCTTAGTCAATATATGGGTATCCACCCGAGCCATTAGCTCGTCACGCTCACACTTGGCTTGACCAACTTTTCTCCTAAGGCATTCGATGTCATCCGTCTTTTTTCGCAACTAAAATAAACCAAGACATTACTCTCAGAAGGCAGAAGAAGAAATGCACACTCTCTCGAACAAACATTACCTGCTCCTCGAGGTAGCTTTCGTAGTTCAGACTTAGACTCGCCTCACACCGCAAGTGTGCCAACTTGTATTCCCGTTCATCGAAGAGAAGCCTTAGGGATTTCTCCGCATCCACGACTTCTAGCAACCTGGTTTCATGAGGGAGCAGCTCAGACTTGAGTTTGTTAAAAGCTTATGAAAGAGAAACACGATAAGAGAGTAAAAATTACAAAACTATAAAATCAACATGGACAGCCAAAACTCACCTCAGAATAGAGACACTGAGCTTCCTTGAAAGTGGAGGGCACATATACTAGTATGGTTCATCTATCTCAGTAGAACCGCTCCCGGTGGGGGCACGATCGCTCAGAGTATGCGGTCCATGTCTTTGAACATCCCTCGAAGTACCTTCGTTGGGAGAAGAAGTCGATGGGAGAAAACCCTCATTCATTGAGGTGCCTTTGACAAGAAAATAAGATGAAAATTGAGGTACAACCATTTTTCTAAATCCAAATATCTCTGGTGCAGCAAGCTCATCCGCCATATCCTCTCTGAGCCGCTTGCCTAGACTTGTCTTACTATAAGTATCATCATCCTGTGAAGGCATTTTTTGCTTATTATTATCATTTTGTAGCCCAGAAGCTGGAAATCATTCTCCCTCTCCCACAGGGCATGGTCTCACCTCAAAGGACTCCCATATACCTATGATGGAGGGGTTAGTACGCGTAAAAAGAAAGTGCCTTTCAAAATAAAAGGAGCAAATCACATAGCATGTACCGTGGGGTTTGGCCTCCCATATGCCCTTTGACAAAGCTCGCCACTTACGCCCACTATAAGTCGAGTGAGTTGCCAGCGTACGAGCCCAATCCATCAGTCCAGAGACCTCGCACGGTGTTTATGAAATTGCTGCAGAAAGAGAAAGGAAGGCGCATTTACGAAACCCCCCTACTCCATAAGCAAAACTAAAAAGGCACAAGTATATCACTTACATGTACATTCCATTCCTATGGAAATGGTAGAAACTCCACATGGATAATATCGACAGTTAGTACTCGGACAAATAGGATCATCCATCCCCGATCCCATTGTCTTCATCATCAACAATGAAAGGCATGGTGGATCAACATCGTAGGGTCAGAAAACCCCGATGACGAAAAGGACGATACAGCTTGATGAGATAATTAAGAGTGAATTCAATCCCTGCTTCTTCCGCAAGGAACCACGTTATCAACACTATCCTCCAAAATGATGGGTGAACCTGCGCCAAGGTAACATGGTGCTTTTGACAGAAGTTTAGCACAACCCTATCAGGGGGCTCGGCATAAAGGGGTATGTGTACACATTAAAAAATCCCTTTGCATGATCCATGATGCTCTCTTCCAGGGAAGGTGCCCACGGTACTACCTTCCCCCCTATCCGCAACCTTCCTCACTGACTCAAGGTGCCCCTCTCTTATTGAAGAAATAAACTTCGACGCATACTCCCAATGACCTCAAACATTTTAGTTCAAAAGTCCTTCAAGGGCGGAACTCCCCTCTCTTTGCCAAGTAGACCCTATTGTAGCCGCCAAAACTATGGTAAAATTAGGGAAATGGAGCGAGAATTCGAGCAAAGGGTTTCAAAGTTGAAATGGTGAAGGTCCTAATACAGGAAAGAAAAACTATATAGCGGAGGATAACTACTCAGAATAGTGGAATACTCAAAAGAAGGAATACAACCCTGTATGTGGAGAAAGCGACGACTATCTGTCTGCTTCAAAGGCTAATTAAAAATGCTAACTAAGCCATTTTTCGATTTGGGAAGATGTACCAGTGGAATTGCCTTGGTTGCTTCGTAACCATGTCATGAAATTAATGTTGCCATACGATATTTCAGGAATAAAAAAAACCCCCGCATCATTGCAAGCCTCGAGATGGTACCCGATCTAGAAGACCTCTGTCAAGGAGAAGATAGGCTCTAAGAAGCCATTGACATCATTACAAGCCTCGAGATGGTACCCGATTTCGAGGACCTTTGTCAAGAAGAAGATAGGCTCTAGGAAGCCATTGACATCATTACAAGCCTCGAGATGGTACCCGATCTCGAGGACCTCTATCAAGAAGAAAATAGGCTCTAAGAAGCCATTGACATCCATACAAGCCTCGAGATGGTACCCGATCCCGAGGACCTTTATCAAGCGGAAGATAGGCTCTAAGAAGCCATTGACATCACTACAAGCCTCGAGATGGTACCCGATCTCGAGTACCTCTGTCAAAAAGAAGATAAGCTCTAAAAATCTACTCATACGGGTATGATTTCGAGGTGGTACCCTACCTCGAGGATTTCTACTATTGTAAATGCGAGTCATCTACCCGATCCTCAAGATAAATGCCCTCTTGGTTATTCTAATCCAGAGGCTATCTGGGTCCAGGAGTACCTCCATTTGGGATCTACCTATAACGCCCTAAGGCTATCTTTGCTCTAGACTCGAAACAAGCTTTCAAGTCGCCCGAGCTTGAGCGAACTCTCACTCGAGGACTGTCTTTGAAGTCCTAAAGGCTATTTTTGTTCTCAGATGTACAAGAAAATTCCCCCTCGAGGATTATCACGGGGTAAGAAAGGCTAAGTTTAGTTTTGAAAATTCGAAACCCTACTCTCATCCGACTCGGAGTCGGGGGTCCCGATGGCTTAAGCTCATATCAACTCAATTCGGGCTCAGCCCGAGGAATGACAAAGGGCTCCATAGGATATCGTATTGACCAATCAAGTATCGGGAAAACACTTGCACTCGGACCTATTGTTAAGACCAATCGGTAGAGTCATGCATCCAGATTCTTCATAAACGCGAGTAAAAGGAAATCCGGCACAAATTAGGTACAAAATTAAAGAAATACTTTTTAAAAAATAAATGATGATTACAAAAGCCCACGAAGGGTACTTACACATGATTACAAAATCCCACAAAGGGTCCTTACACAGAAGCAGAGAAGCCAAAGAAAAAAGAAAAAATGTATATGATTGCTACGAGCCTAATTCGTTATTCGGAGTACATCATCGGGGGAAGTATCTTTGAGAACTGTTCCCTCAGGGCCTTCTCTCAATATATAAAATGGTATATTCAAGGTTAAAGAAGAAGCAGAAAACGATGATGAAGAAGAGGAAGAAGAGGAAGAAGAAGAGGAAGAAGAGGAAGAGGAAGAAGAGGAAGAAGAGGAGGAAGAAGAGGAGGAAGAAGAGGAGGAAGAAGAGGAGGAGGAGGAAGAGGAGGAGGAGGAGGAGGAGGAGGAGGAGGAGGAGGAGGAGGAGGAGGAGGAGGAAGAGGAAGAAGAGGAGGAAGAGGAAGAAGAGGAAGAAGAAGAAGAAGAGGAAGAAGAAGAAGAAGAAGAAGAAGAAGAAGAAGAAGAAGAAGAAGAAGAAGAAGAAGAAGAAGAAGAAGAAGAAGAAGAAGAAGAAGAAGAAGAAGAAGAAGAAGAAGAAGAAGAAGAAGAAGAAGAAGAAGAGAGAGAGAGAGAGAGAGAGAAGAAGAAGAAGAAGAAGAAGAAGAAGAAGAAGAAGAAGAAGAAGAAGAAGAGAGAGAGAAGAGAGAAGAAGAAGAAGAAGAAGAAGAAGAAGAAGAAGAAGAAGAAGAAGAAGAAGAAGAAGAAGAAGAAGAAGAAGAAGAAGAAGAAGAAGAAGAAGAAGAAGAAGAAGAAGAAGAAGAAGAAGAAGAAGAAGAAGAAGAAGAAGAAGAAGAAGAAGAAGAAGAAGAAGAAGAAGAAGAAGAAGAAGAAGAAGCAGTAAAATTATGAGGTAGTGGCTGGGTGAAAAATCTGGCAAGTATGGGTCTCGCCAGCACTACTATTATGAAGCCACTTCTTGAGATTTTGTACCGGTACGGGATGCAACAGTTAGTAGATGGCACCACCTCACTCCACGGAAAGCAAAAGGAGCGAGGCGCCACACCGGGTAATAAGGGAAGATGAGTAGAAGTTCATGGTCCATATATCTTTTAATGCGAAGGTAATTTGAGATTTCTTCCAACAACAACAACAACAACAAATCAGTAAAATCTCACTCGGGAAGGGAAAGCTCTAGAAAAAGGCCATGGCGCAACTGATGAGGACATGACCATGTAACCTTAAGGCTACGGGCCTCAAACATAGGAAATAACAATGAATGAAGATGAAGAGAAAAAGGGGGTAAAAGGGATGTTGAAGAACATTAGAAAGAAGTTTGGATTCAAGAAGGCTTCCATTTATAGGAAGGGTGGCAGCATAACCGACGACATAATCAATGTCTTTAGTAAGACGTACCGGCCAGTGCAATCAGTGTGTTTTGGGACCTGGACCGGTGATAATATTATTTCTTTGGAGGATATGAATCGATGGTACATTGAACAATTATGGAAAGGTACATTGAATGATTTTAGAAAGGTAAATCGACGAAACGCCTGAGTTATCGCAAAAGTTGATGTCACACGCGTGACATCGTCACAAGAGGCTCGAGAAGATCAGTGTCAGAGCCATTTTTTTATCATTTTTATCCAAAAAACACGGGGATTATCTCTGTACGATAAAATCGGAGGGACCTATTTTCGATTATTATAATGCTTCATGAGCACGTTTCTAAAGCCTCGGGACGGGATTTGATATCCATGCCTTGGGGTTTATTGATAACGAACTCGGGGTAGTACGAATCGATAGTCATGGTAATAAAGTGGGTAGTCCCTAAGGCACACACTAGAGCTAACCTAGTCTATTTGGCTAGTCCAAGTTTGTACCGTAGCATTAAATATTTGTATTAACCATGTATCTTGGAAATAAAGGCATTTGTACTATGTTGGGATTCCCCCTAATATATAAAGGGGATCTTTGTCATTTTGTAGACGTCTGATGCTCAATATTGAATACACAAGAATATTCTCTCTGCTCTCTAACATATTCTCTTGATCTCATTACTTGTATTTATTGCTTATATTTATTGTGTTATATTTATTATTCTTCATTTAGTGCTCATTGTTAATCAAAAAAGACTTCTATCAAAGCCATCTTAACTGTTAATCCCCCCTCCCTCGATTTCCCCTAGCCGAGCATCCAACTAGAACTTGAGGTCCGCATACGCTAGCTCGAGGCCCTGATTTCCAGCTCTTTGGTTTGGTCATCACAATATCTAAAAGCTATTATCTCATTTCCTAATCTCTTACCTAGCATTTATTGCCTAAACAACTAGCATAAAATAGAACACGTATTTTTAGAATCATAAAATTAAATTTAAGTATAATTATCATTTTCAAGGTAAACAGACATGAGGGATCTTGGCTGGTCAATCCTCAGTCCCATACAACATAGTTGGTCTGACCACCACTATGTAGAACTTACCTTTAAGTTTCGATGGTACCTTCTTTTCACACAAAATACCGGAATCGAGTTTCCATTTCATCCATCCCACCGTGTGACATATTCATCAATTTTCCCACCCTCCTGAATAATAGACCCAAGGTACTTAAAACTCCCTCTCCTAGGGATGACCTGCTAGTCCAGCCTCACCCCCTTTCCCTCCTTGAGTCTCTCCACTAAACTTATACTTCAAGTACTCTATCTTGGTTCTGCTGAACTTGAAACTTTTAGATTGCAGGGTCTGCCTCCATACCTCCAATTGCGCATTCACATCCTCTCGCATCTCGTCAATCAATACAATATCATTTGCAAATAGAATACACCACGGCACATCTCCTTGGATGTGGCAGGTCAGTACGTCCATAACTAGAGCAAACAAAAAATGGTTGAGTACTGACCGCTGATGCAACACCATCATAATCGAAAAATGATCTGAGTCCACACCCACCATCCTCGCTCGGGTCTTTACTCCATCATACATGTCCTTAATCAACCTAACGTAGGTAACATGTACACTTCTAACCTCCATACATCTCCACAAAACCTCCCTCGGAACTTTATTGTATGTCTTTTCTAAGGCGATGAACACCATATGCAATTCCTTCTTTCCCACCTATACTGCTCCATCAATCTCCTAACAAGGTGGATGGCTTCTATAATTGAATGCCCCAGCATAAACTTAAACTGGTTCTCGAAAATAGTCACACTCATCTTGACCCTTAGGTCTACCACTCTCTCCAAGACTTTCATAGAATGGCTAAGAATCTTGATGCCCCAATAATTATTACAATTTTGGATATCACCCTTATTCTTGTATACAGGAACCATCATGCTCCACCTCCACTCTTCGGGCATCTCCTCGTTCTAAAAATGACATTAAATAACCTAGTGAGCCACTCCAAGCTTGCCTTGTCCGCACTCTTTCTAAATTTCATTGGAATTTCATCCGGTCAATCGTTTTGCCCCTGCTCATCTTACGCATAGCCCACTCAACTTCATCAACTCTAATTACGACAACACCAAAAATTGTGACGACTCCAGGAGAGTTCCAAATCACCCAGTACAATGCTCTTGTCCCCCAACTTGTTCAAGAGACTATGGAAGTAGGTCTGCCATCTCCAACGGATAAGGACAAAACTCTACCTTCTTCGTCCTTGATGCATTTCACTCGGTCCAAGTCTCACGCCTTCCTTTCTCGCACCTTGGCTAACCTGAACAACCTATTATTCCCACCTCGGTCCACTAGTTCCTCATACAAACGGCTAGAAGCTGCAATCTTAGCCACCGTAACTGCTTGGTTTGCCTCTTTTTTAGCCAGCTTATAATTCTCCCAGTTCGCCCTATTCTCCTCCTCGTCTACACTTTACACTAGCTTCAAATAAGTTGCTTTCTTGGTTTCCACTTTTTCTTGCACATCTTCATTCCATCACCAGTCTTCCTTGTGACCACTAGCGTAACCCTTTGAGACCTCTAATACATCTCTCGCAGCTTCCCTAATGCATTGCGTATTCGTGGTCCACATAGCATTTTCATCCGCACTACTCCTCCAAGCCCCTATAGTCACTAGCTTGACCCAACTCCTGCGCTTTAATCTCTAATATATTGTTAAATATGTTAGAGGGTGTAACCATCAGCAGGTGATTGATATATGGCAAGAGTATGATGTAAATAATAGAGAATTGTTTCATGTTTTGCTTTTTGTTTTTTCTCTAGGAAGCATGAAGAGGGGTAGTTTCAAGCGGGAGTGAACGTGAGGCTTGACTCTCAAGTCATTCCCAAGAGTGGTAGTTTCAAGTACTTCGGGTCAGTTATTCAGGAGAACGGGGAGAACGACGAGGATGTCACACACTGTATAGGAGTGGGGTGGATGAAGTGGAGGTTAGCGTCGGGAGTCCTGTGTAATAAGAAAGTGCCACGGTTACTAAAAAGTAAGTTTTATAGAGCAGTGGTTAGGCCTGCCATGTTGTATGGGACTGAGTATTGGCTGGTTAAGAACTCACACATCCAGAAGATGAAAATAACAAACATGAGGATGTTGAGGTAGATGTACGGCCATACAAAGATGGATAAGATTAGGAATGAGGAAATTCGTAAGAAGGTGGGTGTGGCCCCCATGGAGGACAAGGTGTAGGAAGAAAGACTCTGATGGTTCGAGCACATTCACAAGAGGAGCACTGATGCACCAGTGAGGATATGTGAGCAATTGGCTGTGGTCGGTACGAGGAGAGGTAGAGGGCGACCTAAGAAGAATTGGGGAGAGGTGATCAGGCAGGACATGGCGCGACTTAGGATTGTTGAGGACATGGCCCTTGACAGGGAATTTTGGAGGTCGAGCATTAAGGTGGTAGGCTAGGGGGGAGGTTGTGAATATTTATACGGCGCACTAGAGTAAGATTAGCCAGTTAGGAGTTAGTTTTAGGATGCTAGTGGTCATCTACTGATGCAGGGCTTTAGCTGCCGGTTATTATTATATCTTCCATCTATTTCGTATTTCTTATATTGCTGTTATTTTATTATGATTCTATTGATGGTACTAATATATCATTTCTTGTTGCGTTCTTGAGTCGGGGGTCTCTTGGAAACAACCTTTCTATCCCTCGAGATAGTGATAAAATCTGCGTACATATTACCCTCCCCAGATTCATTTGTACAATTATACTAGACCATATTGTTGTTGTTATCGTCGTCTAGGAAGCATCAACCAAACTTGCCATTGGAAATAACCTCAAAAAATCGAAACTACAACTCTTTTGAAGTGGCCAAGTGGAAATCGCCAAGTAATCTTTTCCTTGGAGTAGGAGTCAAAATATTTTGATAAATACAGCAGCGATGCGATAAGTGAGTTGGAAATTGGAATATACTACTACTAGTATATTTCATTTGCCTTTTGACGCGATATTTGAGGAAACATTGTGGTTGTTTTATAATTAGGAAATATCTGTTTAATTTCATATTATCTAGAAATTATTTAGAAAAGGTTTATTTTATGCATAATTCTAAGATATTAAAACTTTTAAAATCAAAATTTAAAAGACAAATAATATTATTTGTACTAAATATTTTCTTGTATAAAAAAATAAGTACGGATATTTACTTTTCTTTTTTCACTACTTCTTGAACTGAGTGTCTATCGAAAACGGCCTTCATATAGAGGCGTATTTAGCTTGGAATGGGTTTACGTGAACCCATACTCCTCTCCTTAAACCATGTATAATAATGTTATATTTCTTCAAAGTTACTTAAATATATGTGTGTGAACCCATACTCAAAGAATCTTATGGTGTAACTATTATTGGGTGCGCCTTTAAAAATGAAAATAGCAGTTCAAATCCCACTCCAAATGATCTTATTTTCAGCATGGAGTATAAATATATGTGAAAATTGCTAAAATTTCAAAAAGAATATATTTTGAACCTATAAAGTCAACAATATAGTGAGTTCATGATAAAAGACTAAAGTTAAATCCGTCAAATATAAATTCTAGTTGCACCTCTTTGCAACAGCCTCTATGCCTACGAAGGGGGTTCAAAATATTTTTTTCTAGCTAGTGGAAATTGAATCCATGACCTTATGTAGATTTTGGACTCCCTTAACTACTAAACTACACTTTTGAATTGTGTTCAAGGTTTCAAAACTTAATATATAAAGATAAAAAAATAAATTTTACCTTATATATACAATATAATTTTTCAGCAAAGGATATTCGAGTAAATACCCATGCGCACCCCAAATCCGCCCCTGCTTATATTGACAATGGGTAGGAATAAGAGGTGGGCAACCGAAGCTTCCAAAGTGTAGGCATGGGATTTTGTCATGTTATCCATGTCACGTTTTTAAGGTAAACTAACCTTTTTCCAAATAGAACAAGCACTAACTTTAGTATTGTTTGTCAAGTACTCGAGGATGAGTTGGATCCATTCAAACATTTTATGGTGAACAAAGAAACATGGAAAATATGGATGTACAACAATGCAAATCTCTATAAATTAACATTTAATTTTCTTATTAATCATTTAGATCAAGATTGAAGATGAGCGGAGTACTATAGAATGAGTTGTCTATGCAAACTTAGTCGTGTCTTATAGTTGAGTTGGATCAAACATGAGTAGGTTAAAATATTTTGAATTTATAAAAGAATTATAACCTAGTCCGTCAAAAGATTTACTTATAGGAAAAGCCTTGTGTCAGTTAGATTATTATTTTTATTT
Organism: Nicotiana benthamiana; assembly: GCA_034376525.1. NCBI lineage: Eukaryota > Viridiplantae > Streptophyta > Magnoliopsida > Solanales > Solanaceae > Nicotiana > Nicotiana benthamiana. The sequence goes on along the minus strand of CM067335.1, from coordinate 103,514,505 downwards.
TTTTGGTAATATCAGTTCGAATTTAAAAATAGTTCAACTCGCCTAAAATCATTTTGTTCTTTTGCTTTTCTAATTACCAACCAAACTAACAAGGTTGTATTAGAAAAGCAAACATACGCAGACTAAATCTAAGTTGTCTTACGGTGGCATGCCTAAGATAGTTTAAATTGACCAAAGTTTTAAATGGATTAATTCAAAATATATTCAAACTGATTCATCAATAAACATATTCTAGTCTAACACTTTTAAACGTGAACTCATGCAAACATTTAAGCTTGTCAAAAAACATGTAGTACATGTATTTTAAGCAAAATTGGACAAAGTTTATACAGATTGAATTGTGCCACCTAATAGAGAGGACAGCCACATATAAGTTTTGCCGAGACAACGAAAGCAATGAAAATATGTATTCCCTCCCTTTCAATTTATTAAAGTAGTTTTGATTTTCTCCTTTTACAGAAGAATGCAAGATATAAGAAATTTAGGAACAAAGATCTTTTGCTCATATGGTTTCACTATGATACACTGTTTGCTGATGTTGTTGCCCTAGGAGAAGGAGCACATTCACCAAATCAAGCACAATCGTCCGACATTGGACTTAATCTTGACGAAGAACGAATAAATATTATTTGTGATTGTGACAAAGAACACTTTACTTATCTTAATGATGAAATGAGCGATGAAAGTGATGATCTACAGAATATAAATTTTGTTATGTTTCGAGAGCCATCACTAAAATGACAAAAATAAACTGATGGTGTTAGCAGCACCAATAGTCAAGTAAGAAAGAGTAAGAAAAAAACAGCTGCAATATTAATAAAAGAGGATATACACTATCTCATGGAGTTTATGTCTAGTAAAAGCATTGCTACATCTCCTACAGTTGATGAGACATCCATCGAGAAGTATATTGGCACGGAACAAAATCCTAATATTCTAACTGAGAGTGAAATTTATTTTTTGCTTCTTGTTTATACGTTTTGATTGTATCACTAAACTTTTATTAAATTAAAGCTTCTATTATTAAGCTTCGGTTAACATCATATTTGTAAAGCTTCAATAATGTTTAAGTGACTTCAATTAGCTTTTAGTTAGCTTCCTTTCATTTTATGTTTGCAAAGCTTCAGTTAAGGTTATGTTTAGAAAGTTTCACTTAACTTTATGTTTTCATTTTCAGTAAAATGGAGAGTTCAAACTCTAATGACATAGTAAATCCTTATCCAAGTTATTCGTTAGACGATGAATAAGAAAATGAAGAAGAATTGGAGGAAATAGAGAGGGAGCAAGATGAGAAGGAATGGACGGCTTTATGTCAAATAGCAAGTAAATTGATTTTGATGTATTACAAAAAATACCTATTCAATGAACCTTGTTGTACATCTAGTCGCTCTGGAAATGTATTTATTCATGAAATATTAAGAAGAAGAAAGACTCGTTGTTATGAAATTTTCGATTGAGGAAGTCGGTGTTTGTTAACCTGTCAAATGACTTAACTAAAAAGTATGGGATTAAACACACACGTGGAATGTCTATACACGAGATGTTAGGCATGTTCTTGATGACTTGTGTACATGGAGCTGGAAATCGATTGATATAGAAAATCTTTTAACATTCGGGAGAAACAATTCATAGACACTTTCATAGTGTTTTAAAGGCTATATGTGAGCTTGCAAGAGATATAATTAGATCACATCCAAATTATAATAATGATGCAGGAGCTCACAAGCCATATAATTGTCGATATTTCCCTTTCTTTAGAGTAAGAAATATTTTTACATAATTATTTTATATTAAACTTATAACTTAACTTTTATAAGTGTTACTAACTTAAGTTAAATTTATACTTTTAAATGTATGTAAGATTGTATTGGAGCACTTGATGGCACACATGTTAAAGCAAGACCTGCAAGGTCAAGAGATAGCATACACTGGATGTAAATTATCCGACTCAAAATATTCTTGATGTCGTAGATTTTAATATGTATTTTATATTTGTATGGGCTGGGTGGAAGGAGAAGCTCACGATAGTCATATATTTTGTGAGACTCTTCGTAGACCAGAACTCAACTTTTCATGTCTAATTAGAAATAAGTATTATCTAGTTAATGCAGGATATCCGCATGTGAGATATCACCTAGCATAACTCCGCTGCGGTGCAACAAGACAATTGTGAGAATCAAGAGCGCGAATTGAAAAATTTAACTATTTGCATTTTTCTTGTAAAAATATTGTGGAGCGCACATTTGGGGTTTGGAAAGCAAGATGGTATATTTTGCAAAACATGACTTTCTAATACATTGACACTCAAAGAGACATTGTACTTGCTACTATGGCCATTCATAACTATATAAGAAAGAAATGTGATATGGATGATGCATTCCGAGCAGCTAAGAATGAGAGATATATTCCATCTAATGGTTCTGATGTTGGTACATATTTTAGAGCTAATTGTATTAGTGAAAATGTCACGACCCCAGTTCGCCCTCTATAAATATGTCGCGGCACCTAGTCTTTACGACTAGGTAAGTTTAACAATGCGGAAAATAAACTAACTTGCGAAATGAATAATCAAAACTGAACAACTGAAAGAAAATTGTATATAAAATGCCGCTCGACATATACAACTCAAGATCACATAATCCTACAATAGTATCCCGAAACCCGAAATCTAACGGAAACACAAGCTAGAAGGAATACAGTAAAGTACTCTAATCTCCAGAAATATCTACATCAATAACATGATAGAAGGGCTAACACTACAAGATAGAGTAAAGAAGGAGACTCTTCGATTTGCGATGCGGTAGATATACCTCGAAGTTTCCAAATCTCTCCTTGCCTCAAGTATGGTAAGCCTATGCAGATGTACCTGGATCTACACATGAAAAAACATATGAAAAGAGGGCATGAGCGGTACTCAATAAGTTCCAAGCCTAACTCTGGTAGGGTAGTGACGAGGAAGGTCAGGGCCATACTGAGGTTAAACATAATAATAACTTTCAACTGTATGAAATAGACAATATAAATGAGTATATCAGTGAAATATGACAGGTTATACAAGGCAACAACAATATACAAAGAATCGAGTAAACACATAAATAAGAACAGATCAATACCAATAGCCACAATGAAATATCCCAGGATACCATTAGGTAGTCCCTTTCATCAACTGTCCAGTGGATCTCCCGGGATACCGTCCCGTAGTCCGATTATCAATGTGCGGGGATCTACCAGAACTCGGTTCGTAGTCCCAAATATAAATATCCGTTACTAGGGGAATCTACCGGGTGCATTCTCAAAGTTCCATATAATTGTACAGGGGGATCTACCGGGAATCTAACCCGTAGTCCCAAAGTAAACAAACAAGGGGGAGCTACCGAAATCCCACATTTGTAGCCCCAATATAAATACGCAGCAACAAGAAGAAGATACTTCATAAATGAAATTTCAAGGAAAACAAGTAATTCTAGCCTAACATGCTTCATGTATTACAATAAAGGCAATTTAAGCAAATAGGCAATCTAAACCAACTAAACATGCTTTTCTAACTAACAACATGCTAAATTTGCAAGTATAATAAAGCGGAAACGAGAACATGCTAATAAATACTTTAAGAAAACCATATCTCCAATAATTTGCACAAGTACGCACTCGTCACCTCACACACAAGGAAATTTATATCACCAAATATACAAATCCTAAGGGGAAGGTCCACCACACAAGGTTAGACAAGCCACTTACCTCGAACTAGCTCAAAATCAACTTGAAACCACACTTTTGCCACGAGTATTCGACTCCAAATGGCGCAAATCTATTCAATTTCATTTCATAATTTAAATAAAACTTCAAGAAGCTAATTCTACAATTAAATTCAAAGCTAAAGCGTGAAATTATAAAAAATGACCAAAATGCCCCTTAGACTAACGTCTCGGAATCGGGTGAAATTTATATTTTTAGAATCCTCACACTCACACGAGTCTATTCATATAATAATCTCTCAAATCGAATGTCAAAAACCCAATCAAAACCTAATTATTCGGTCTGTGAAGTTTATCCAATTTTTCCCAAATGTTTCCACCAAATTCGAAATTTAAAGGCTGGATTTAAGTTAGGAATCATGGAAATTGATCTAAGTTGGGTAGAGATCACTTACCCAAGTTGCCTAGGTGCAAAAGTCTTCAAACATCTCCCCTCCCGAGCTCCCAAATTCAAAAAATGTGATAATAGGCTTAACCCTCTAATTGAGATTTTTAAGAATCTGCCCAGGTAATTTGTGCATCGCGAACGCGGAATGACCATAGCATTCGCAAAGAAGGAACGAAAACTGCCAAGAAAAAGGCCATCGCGAATGCGAGAGAGGGGACGCGGACGCGAAGAGTAAAGAGCAGGGGCTTATGCAAACGCGGAGGCTGTGTCACGAACGCGAAGAAGAAAATAGCCACAGCCCTCATCACCAAATTATGGTACGCTAATGCAAGGGTTGGGTGCAAACGCGAAGAAGGGAAAAAGGCAAACCTTTGTGAACGTGGGAGGCTTAACTCGAACATGAAGAACAACAGGTCCACCTCCATGATTACCCTTCGTAAACGCGAGGAGAAGACGCGAACGCGAAGAAGAATACTAGCTTACAGATTTTCTGCAATTCTCTAAGTTCTAAAAATGAACCGTTGAGCATCCGAAACATACTCGAGGCCCCCGAGACCTCAACCAAAAAGACCAACATAACCTAAAACATCATTCAAACTTGTTCCAACCTTCGAAATGCTACAAACAACACCAAAACACTATTTTTCATCGAATTCAAGCCTAAATTTTTAAAAACTCTATAAGACACACATTCGATCAAAAAGTCTATCAAACCTCATCCGAATGATCTAAAATTTTGCACACACATCCTAAATGACATGAGAAGCTATCTAAACTCTCAGAATTCCATTGCAACCCTCGGATTAACATCTCACTATCAAACCGAGAACTTCCAAAATTGAATCTTCAGCATTTCAAGCCTAAATTAGCTACGGACCTCCAAAAAACTATCCGAACATGCTCCTAACCCCAAAATTATCCAATGGAGCTAAAAGAACCATCATATATATATATATATATATATATATATATATATATATATATATATATATATATATATATCCACATTCTTCTGACTATGGTCTACTTTCCAATACTTAAACTCTCCGAAACGCAAAACTGAACATCCCAGCAAATCAAATTAGCAGAAATAAACTTGGGGAAAGTAGTTAATAGGGGATCAGGGTGTAAATTCTAAAAATGACCAGTCGGGTCATTACATCCTCCCACGCTTAAACATTCGTTCGTCCTCGAATGAGCATAGAGACATACCTGAAGTAGTGAAAAGATGGGGGTAACGGCTGCACATATCTTGATCGGTCTCCCAAGTCACCTCCTCGACCGGCTGACCTCTCCACTGAACCTTTACTGAAGCAATGTTCTTTGACCTCAACTTTCTGTCCTGCCTATCCAATATAGCCACTAGCTCCTCAACATTGGATAGATCCTTGTCTAGCTGAACTGAACTAAAATCCAACACGTGCGACAGGTCACCGTGATACCTCCGGAGCATCGAAACATGAAATACCGGATGAACTCCCGCCAAGCTGGGAGGTAAGGCAAGCTCATAAGCAACCTCCCCAACACGCCTCAATATCTTAAAAGAGCCAATAACCTCGGACTCAACTTCCCTTTCTTCCCAAATCTCATAACACCTTTTATAGGCAAAACCGAAGCAGAACCCGCTCTCCAACCACATAGGAAACATCACATACCTTCCGGTCCGCATAGCTCTTCTGCCTGGACTGGGCGGTATGGAGTCTATCCTAAATCACCTTAACTTTCTCCAAAGTGTCCTGAACCAAATCTGTGCCCAATAGTCTGGCCTCACCAGGCTCAAACCAATTCACTGGAGATCTACACCCCCTACCAAATAAAGCCTCATACGGTGCCATCTGAATGCTCGATTGATAGCTGTTATTTTAAGAAAACTCAGCTAATGTCAAGAACTGATCCCAAGACCCTCAAAACTCAATCACACACGCACAGAGCATATCCTCAAGAATCTGAATAGTGCGCTCATATTGTCCGTCTGTCTAAGGGTGAAATGTTTTACTCAACTCTACTCGAGTGCCCAACTCACGCTGAACGACCCTCCAAAACCATGATGTAAACTGAGTACTCCTATCTAATATAATGGAAACTGGAATACCATGGAGACGAACAATCTCCCAAATATAAATCTCTATCAACTGCTCAGATGAATAAGTAGTACACATAGGAATGAAATGAGCGGACTTGGTCAGCCGATCAACAATCACCTAAATAGCATCGAACTTCTTCATAGTCTGTGGGAGTCCAACTACAAAGTCCATGGTGATGTGCTCCCAATCCAACTCCAGAACCTCTATCTACAGAAGCAACCCACCCTGTCTCTGGTGCTCATAATTCACCTGTTGATAGTTGAGGCACCTAGCTACAAATCCAACTATATCTTTCTTAATCCGCCTCCACCAATAGTGCCGCCTCAAATCCTAATACATCTTCACGGAGCTCGGAAGGATAGAATACCGAAAATTATGGGCCTCCTCTAGAATCAACTCTCGTAGCCCATCAATATTGGGTACACAAATCCGACCCTGCATCCCCAACACCCCATTGTCTCCAATAGACATATACCTGGCATCACTGTGTTGAACCTTGTCCTTGAGGACAAGCAAATGAGGGTCATCATATTGCCACACAGGCTAGAACCCGACCGGGCTCCAAAAGGTCCAATATCACAAACTCGCTAGCTAAGACCTGAACATCCATCGCCATAGGCCTCTCTGATGCTGGTAAATATGTCAAACTCTTCAAACTCTCCGCCCGACGACTCGAGGCATCGGCCACCACATTTGCCTTTCCTGGGTTATATAAAATAGTGATGTCATAATCCTTCAATAACTCTAGCCACCTCCCCTGGCGCAAATGTAGATCCTTTTGCTTGAACAAATGCTGCAACCTCTGATGGTCAGTATAAATCTCACAAGGAACCCCGTATAAATAATGGCGCCAAATCTTCAGGGCGTGAGCAATGGCAGCTAACTCAAGGTCATGAACATGGTAGTTCTTCTCATGTATCTTCAACTATCTAGAGGTGTAGGCAATCACCCTACCATCCTGCATCAACACTATTATAAGGCCAACCCTCGAGGAATCATAATAGATTGTATAAGACCCTGAACCAGCACCAGTATCAAAACTAGGGCTGTAGTCAAAGATGTTTTGAGGTTTTGAAAGCTCTCCTTACACTCCTCTGTTTGCTAAAATGGAGCACCCTTCTGGGTCAATCTAGTCGTAGGGGCTGCAATTGATGAAAACCCCTCCACAAAATGGTAGTAGTAGCGCATCAAGCCAAGGAAACTGCGAATCTCTGTATCTGAGGATGGTTTGGGCCAACTCTGCACGGCCTCTATTTTCTTCAAATTCACATGAATACCCTCATTCGATACCACATGGCCTAAGAATGCCACTGAATCCAACCAAAACTCACATTTCAAGAACTTCGCATATAACTTCTTCTCTCTCAGAGTCTTAAGCACGGTCCTTAGGTGTTGCTCATGATCTTCCCGACTCCGAGAATACACCAGAATGTCATCAATAAAAACGATGATGAACAAGTCAATATAGGGCCGGAACACACTGTGTATCAAATGCACAAGAGCTGCTGGGGCATTGCTCGACCCAAATGGCAGAACAAGAAACTCGTAATACCGAGTCCTGAAGGTAGTCTTCAGGATATCTGGCTCCCGAATCTTCAACTGATGTGTAACTTAAGCGCAATTCACTCTTAGAAAACACATGTGCGCCGTGAAGCTGGTCAAACATATCATCAATACGAGGGAAAGGATAATGGTTCTTCACTGTAACCTTGTTCAACTGGCAATAATCGATACACATACGCATAGAACCATCCTTTTTTTCACAAACAATATAGGAGCACCCTAAAGTGAAATACTGGGTCGAATAAAACCCTTACCAAGAAATTCCTGTAACTAATCTATCAACTCCTTCAACTCATGAGGAGCCATACGATACGGAGGAATAGAAATGGGTTGAGTGCCCGACAATAGATCAATGCCAAAATCAATATCTCTATCGAGCGACATGCCTGGAAGATTAGCTATACTACTAGGACTGAATCAACTTAAGGGGTGTCAATACTGACATCTCTCACATAAGCTAAATACCACACCCCTTAGTTCATCTTTAAGAAAAGAACAACTGTACTGGGAGTGTGATCTAAAGTACCACTCCACTCTACATGCAGTACACTTGGCATAGCTAGTGTTACGATCTTGGCGTGGCAATCAAGAATAGTGTAATGGGGTGACAACCAGTCCATGCCCAAAATACTATCAAAATCAACTATGATGAGTAGAAATGAATTGTCTCTGATCTCAAAACCACGAATAGAAACCAAACACGACTAATAAATGCGGTCCACAATAAGAGAATCTCCCACAGGAGTAGAAACATAAATAGGGAAACTCAAAGAGTCTCGGGGTACACCCAAATGCGGAGCAAAATAAGAAGACACATAAGAATAAGTGGAGCCAAGATAGAATAGAACCGATGCATCTCTGTGACAAACCTGTATAATACCTGTAATGACCGAATCGCAGGAAATAACCTTGGTACGGGCATGAATAGCATAGTATCTGGCCTGGCCCTCCGCTCTAGAGTGACCTCTACCTCCCCGACCTCCACCTCTAGCTGGCTGGGCAAATGGGGTAACAGCTGGTGCTGGAACTATAGCCTGAGAACTCTACGGGGCACAGTGTGGTTGAGAAGTCAGTGAACGTGCACCCCTCCCAAGTCTGGGGCAATCCCTGACCATATGGCCCGTGTAACCACACTTAAAAAATCTCTAGGAGGACGTGGTGGTTATGACTAGCTCGGACCAGGTCTGCTAGACTTACCTCTGAAAGCACCCCGTGCATGAGGCGTGCTAGAAACTAGAGGTGCATAATAAGGCTCCTGAGGACTAGGAGGAGTTAGAGCACTATTTGCTGCTGGAAGAGCTGAATGAACGAGGAGACTCATGTAACCCCTACCATAAAGACCTGAAGCGGGGGCACGGGCACCTGAGAAATGGCCTGCCTCTCGAGATCTCTTGGCCTCCCTCTCCTCTTTCTCCCTAGAAGTGCATACCCTCGATCCTCCTAGCAATGCTCACCACCCGCTGATAAGAAATATTCATCTCCAACTCACGATCTATGCTAGATCTTATGAGAGGAATAATCTCCTCAATACACCGGCGAACCCTCTCACGAACAGTAGCAACCAAGGCTGCCGCATGCCTAGCCAAACTGGTGTAACACACAACATACTCTGAAACAGTCATAGCACCCTGGTGAAAATGCTTGAACTCTATGCGCCATGCATCCCTGACGCTATGAGGAACATACTCTCTCAGGAATAGATCCGAAAATTGAGCCCAAGTCAGTGAAGTAGCCGCATCTGGACTGTCTAACTCATAGGTGCGCCACCAATCATAGGCAGCTCCTCGAAGCTGGAAAGTAGTGAAAGAAACCCCACTCGATCTAGAAATACCCATAGTATAGATAATGGGGTAACACTCATCAAGAAATCACAGAGCATCCTATGATGCTAGACCACTAAACTCAGGAGGCTTGTACCTCTCAAGCCTCAACTGCTCCTGCTCGGAAGCCGTTGCCATGACCTCAGGTTGAAATGGCGCTGCAGGCAGTACAGGAATAATCTCAGGGACCTGCTCAACATGCACTCGCTCCTTAGGAGTGCGTGCGGCGAGAGTTTGTGATCCTCCCCCGGCCTGGGATATGGCTACAGCAAGGGGAAGCAACCATTCCTGAGCTAAAGTGGTGTGTATGCTCATGACATGTGCCAAAGTCTTCTAAAGGGCTGGAGTAGTAGTAGCTGTAGGCGTGTCAGGTGCCTAGACTTCGGCTAGATCTACTGGTGGTACCTCGTCGGTAGCTTGCACAGGTGCTCTCGCTGCAATACGTGCGCGTCCTCGGCCTCTACCCCGGCCTCTGACGGCTGTAGTATGGGGCGCGGGTGCCTGATTATCCTGAGTAGCACGTATCCTCACCATCTGTGAGAGAATAGAATACATAAGTTTAGAGTTATGATGTCAAAATATCGCATGACAAGGAAATCAAATAAAGTGAAGATTATTCCTAACAGTTACATAGCCTCTCGTAGATACATACGGACGTCTCTATATCGATCAGCAAACTCTAATAAACCGGTGTGTGTTTCGAGACTCCTATAAACCTAGAGCTCTGATACCAACTTGTCACGACCCCAGTTTACACTCCGTGAATATGTCGTGACGGCACCTAGTCTTTATGACTAGGTAAGCCTAACAATGCGGAAAATAAACTAACTTGCGAAATGAATAATCAAAACTGCACAACTAGAAAAAATTGTACATAAAATGTCACTTGGCATATACAACTCAACATCACAGAATCCTACAATACTATCCCAAAACCCCGAAACTCACGGGAACACAAGCTAGAAAGAACACAATAAAGTGATCTAGTCTCTAATCTCAACATCAATAGTACGATAGAAGGGCTAACACTACAAGATAGAGTAAAGAAGAAGACTCGGGAGCGGGACCTGCTACGCTTGAATCTTCACACACAGTGCAGGGAGTAATGTGAGTACTCCGACCCATTGAGTAATAAATATAAATAATGGCTGAAAGTAAGAAAACACATAAAAACACAAGGCATGCTATACCGAAGCAGCAAAATCACTTAAAACAGTAAATCCGTAAAGAATAAAGTAAATACCTTTTTAACAAAGTAAAACAAGTTATCTGATAGGTAAATAACAAATAAAAATTTACCCATCGGGCACAATATCAACAAATCTGCCCCTAGGGCAACAACTCAGACCAGCCCCTTGGGCTCAATCTTAGAACAATATCAGCCCTTCGGGCTCAATCTCACATCACAAAGGGCACCCGCACTCACTGGGGGTGTACAGACTCCGGCAGGGGCTCCTTACGACCCAAGTGCAATATCAAGGCATCTCGTGGCATCAAATCTAAGCCCTCGACCTCATATAAATCAAGCCACCTCGTGGCATATATAGGAATCTCAGGCCCTTGTCCTTATATTAGTACTAGTGTATCCTTACAACTAGGCCCTCGGCCTCACTCAGTTCGAAAATCATCACAAGCCCCTCGGGCAATAGTAAAAAAGTATGTCTCTGTTCAAAATATCAATTAAGTCTCCAATTTGAGTAAAATGGCTGAGTAGCAAAATCAGTGGAAAAATAACAGAACTGAGTTCAAGTAATAAGTCAAAATAGTGAGGAAATGGTAATAAAAATCCCCGAAGGGTTCAAATAGTTGGCACTGTTAGATAATACGCTTAACGCTAGAGGGGGGTGAATAGCGTTATAATAAAAATTAGCGTAAACTTGCGGAATTAAAAAATTGCAGGAAGTAAATAAGTGCGATAAATAGTAAAGTACGCACCGATGTATTCTGGTTCACCACAACACGTGGCTAGTCCAGTCCCCGAGAGACTCTCTCGAGATTTTCCACTAACTTGTCAAGCTTACGGGTGCTCAACAAACCTTTACAACTTAAGGACACACGCCTTAACACTTTTGCTCGGAGATACAACACTCCAAGACTTCAACCAAGAAAACACAAGTTCCTTACAACAAGAGAATCACAATTCTCTTACAAGTGTACAAAACACTAAACACTCAAACAATACACTCCTTAATGAGTAGATATGAGTAAAAGAAGTAAGCTCAAGATCACAACAACTATGGACAAGACTTCGGCTCTCAAAAGCTATATGAAATGAATATAAAATGATAAACAATAGTATGCAAGCTTATAGCAATAGAATGATCAGTTGTTGTATGTTATTGTGTTTAAAACACTGAAATGAAGCTGTATTTATAGTTGAAAAACTTGGCATTACCGTTGCCTAATTGCCAATTAAGTGTTGCTGATTTTACTGTGTGACAATCGATTGTCAAGAAATCACAATCGATTGTTTGTCAATCGTTCCAGAAATCAATCCCAGATTTTACGCTTAACAATCAATTGTCTAAAATCAACAATCGATTATTGGTAACGTTCAAAAAATCATTTTTAGATTTTACGCAAAACAGTCGATTATACAAAATCAATAATCGATTATTCAGCAACGTTCAAAAAATCCTTTCCAGATTTTAATTTCAACAATCGATTGTACAAAATCAACAATCGATTATTCAGCAACGTTCAAAAAATCTTTTCCAGATTTTAATTTCAACAATCAATTGTACAAAATCAACAATCGATTACCTGACGGTATTTGAAAACTTTACGACAACGGTCAGCTTCACAATCGATTGTGCAATGTTAACAATCGATTATTTATCAGACTTTGAAAATCATTTTAGACACTGCCTCGTGACAATCGATTGTTATATACTCACAATCGATTATTTAATAACTTTGAAAGAGTGGAAGACACTGTCTCTTCACAATCGATTGTCATTAGCTTCACAATCGATTATTCTGAGTTTTGAAAACCTTTGATGTACACTGCCTCATCACAATCGATTGTCATAAGGTTCACAATCGATTGTCATGCAGGTTTGAAAAACCTGATGCTCACTGCCTTAACACAATCGATTGTCATTTAGTTCACAATCGATTGTCATGCAGTCTTGGCTTAACATAATCGATTATCATAAGTACATAATCGATTATCTTAGTCCAGATTTTAGAGGCATGTTTAAAAATCATTTTGACTAAAGTAAATATGCATGATTTAAAATCATTTAGCATTAAATTAAATATGCATGATTTTGTAAAAATAGTTTTACGAGAGAAGCCATGTCATGAGTCAAGTTGTCGGATCAAGATCACAATTAAGAATGACTCATTTAAACTATAAAACTTTGTATTGTGCTTGAATCTCGTAATCCACCAATTGTACGCTTGTACTTGAACTTCGTCATATATCAATTTGCGCTTGTTTGTCATTCATCAAAACCTACACATAAGAACACACGTTTTAGTATAAAGCCTTGAGAACGTGTTTCCAACAATTTCCCCCTTTTTGATAATGGCAAACTTTAAGCGGGATATGCAACTTAAACAATTTATAATGACGATTCAAGACATGCATTTGTTCCCCCTCAATATATGTATTCCCCCTCAATTTAAGCTTATAAATATTGAAAGTGCATACCCGTTATCTTCCCCCTTTTGCCATTAGCAAAAATAATATAAGAAGATGCCAAAGATGTAAATAAAACTTGTTTATTTATTGGAAAGAAAACGTGATTACTTAAAGAGAGTACAATAACTCAAGTAATAGCAGAACAATCGATTATTGATACGAGATAATCGATTATTAGACGACAGAAACAGATTTTTTCTGAAGAAGACTCGATTATTACGCGTCATGCTTTATAATTCCCCCTACCTTTAGGGCGATACTTGCAAAAATTCGTTAGACGTCTCCGACGCTCAAGTTAGAAATCATGTAAAATAAAAAAGATGCAATGCATGACTTAGATCAACGTGGAGTCAAGAATCCCGAGTTCACTACGAATTCGGAAGAAGGACTCTTTCTCCAAGGGCTTAGTAAAGATGTCGGCCAATTGGTCTTTGGTTTCAACAAATTCGATTTCGACATCGCCCTTGAGAACGTGATCTCTTATAAATGATGTCTAATTTCAATGTGTTTTGTTCGCGAATGAAGAACGGGGTTCTTCGTCAAGCATATGGCACTAGTATTATCACATCTAAGAGGGATATGATCAAGACTTAGGCCATAGTCCAAGAGTTGTTGTTTCATCCAGAGGATTTGAGCGCAACAACTCCCCGCGGCTACATATTCAGCCTCGGTTGTGGACAACACAACACTTACTTGTTTCTTGCTAAACCAAGAAACGAGAGAGCTACCGAGCAAATGGCAAGTGCCACTAGTGCTCTTGCGGTCCAATTTGCATCCAGCAAAATCAGAGTCGGAATAGCCAACGAGTTGGCATGAAGAACCTTTGGGGTACCATAGACCCACATTTGTAGTACCAACAAGGTACTTCAAAATCCGTATTACCGCAGTAAGGTGAGACTCCTTCGGACACGATTGATAACGGGCGCATAAGCACACGCTAAACATGATGTTCGGACGACTAGCAGTAAGATAGAGAAGAGAGCCAATCATACCTCGATACTTCTTAGTGTCGACTTCCTTACCTTTCTCATCTTTGTCTAGATGATCGGATGTGCTCATGGGAGTCGCCATTGCTTTTGCATTGTTCATTTCAAATCGTTTCAGCAATTCTTTGCAATATTTGGCTTAGCAAATGAATGTACCTTCTTTCATTTGCTTTAATTGTAATCCCAAAAAGAATGTTAACTCACCCATCATAGACATCTCAAATTCGCTTGTCATTAAATCGGAAAATTCCTTGCATAAGACATTGTTAGTAGCACCAAATATGATATCATCCACATATATTTGAACTAATAAAATATCATTGTTTTTATGCTTAACAAAAAGGGTGGTGTCAACTTTCCCCCTAATGAAATCATTTTCCAATAGAAATTTACTCAATCTTTCATACCAAGCTCGGGGAGCTTGTTTTAAACCATAGAGAGCCTTTTTGAGTTTGAAAACATGATCGGGAGATTTAAAATCTTCGAAACCGAGGGGTTGTTCAACATAAACTTCTTCTTGAATAACACCATTTAGAAAAGCACTTTTCACATCCATTTGATATAAATTGAAATTCATAGAGGAGGCAAAAGCGAGCAATAGACGAATAGATTCTAATCTAGCTACGGGAGCATATGTTTCTTCATAGTCAATACCCTCTTCTTGATTATAGCCTTTTGCTACAAGCCTTGCTTTGTTTCTAGTGATTACACCATTTTCATCTAGTTTGTTTCGAAAAACCCATTTCGTACCAATTATGGTATGATTTTTGGGTCTTGGCACCAAATCCCAAACGTCATTCCGTTTGAATTGGTTAAGCTCCTCTTGCATTGCCAAGGTCCAAAATTCATCCCAATTGCTTCGGAGATGGTTGTTGGTTCAATTTGAGACACAAAAGCAGTATGTCCTAAGGTGTTCTTAAGGGAGTTTCGGGTACTTACCTTTTCTCCGACGTCGCCAATTACCTGTTCGAGAGGGTGATCTTTGATTGTCCTCCACTCGTTAGGCATTTTCGTTTCATTCTCTAATGGTGGCGCTTCCTCCGTTGGTTGTTTCAAAATTTCGTCTTGATTTTCCTTAGGCGTTTCCTCTTGTATTTTGTCTTTCAAGCTATCTAAAATACCTGCAAGATCAAAACCGAAATCCTTTCTCGCCAAGCGAGCATTATTTTCGGCAAATACAACATGAGGGGATTCCTCCACAGTTTCGGTTCTTTTATTAAAAACCCTATATGCTTTTCTACGTGAAGAATAACCAATGAAAATCCCCTCATCGGACTTAGCATCAAATTTTCCCAATTGATCTTTGCCATTGTTATGAATAAAACATTTACAACCGAATACTCTGAGATGGGAGATATTTGGTTTCCTTCCCTTGTAGAGTTCATAGGGAGTTTTCATGAGTATAGGCCTTATGACTACTCTATTTAAGACGTAGCATGCGGTACTCACGGCATCCGCCCAAAAATGTTTGGGAATCTTGGCCTCTTCGAGCATGGTTCTAGCCATCTCTTCGAGACACCTATTTTTCCTTTCCACCACCCCATTTTGTTGTGGTGTACGTGGAGCGGAAAAGGTATGCTCGATACCGAGTTCCTCACAAAAGTCCGCAAAGAGATTGTGATCAAACTCCCCCCCATGATCACTTCTAATTGAAGTGACGGTTGTTTCCTTCTCGTTTTGAACACGCTTAAGAAAATATTTAAAAATCTGAAAAGCATCACTTTTATTGGCAAGAAATAAAATCCAAGTAAATCTAGAGTAATCATCAACAATCACAAAAGCATAACGATTTCTTCCTAGACTTTCAATGCGAGATGGTCCAAATAAATCCATGTGAAGCAATTGCAATGGTCTAGAAGTTGAAACAATATTTTTGTTTTGAAAGATGCTTTTGTTTGCTTCCCTTTTTGACATGAATCACAAATAGAGTCATTTTCAAATTTTAAATTGGGAAGACCAATAACTAAGTTTTGAGAGATCAATTTGTTCAAAAGATACATGTTGATATGTGCTACTCTACGATGCCATAACCAAGTATCATCCTCTTTACTCATAAGACAATCAACATATTCGGGTGAGGAATTAGCAAGATCAACCATATAAATATTATCCACTCTAAAACCACGAAGGATAATTTTAAAATCACTACGTCTAAACACTAAACATTCATCCGAATCAAATAGGGCAAGATTTCCCTTGTCACATAATTGACTTATCCTCAAGAGGTTATGCTTTAAACCTTTTACAAGTAATATATGCTTAATAGAGGAATTTTCATCCTTACCGACCGATCCGATGCCAATAATCTTTCCTTTATTGTTATCCCTAAAAATCACACTTCCTCCTTCTTTGTGTTCTAGTTGAAGGAATTTGGATTCATCTCCCGTCATATGTTTGGAGCATCCACTATCAAGGTACCATAGTACGCTTGATCCCTTCAAACATATCTACAAAACAAATTAATGCGTCTTAGGTACCCATGCCATTTTGGGTCCTTGAGGGTTAGGCATATTATAATGATGCGATTGAGTGATATGTCTATGTCGTGTAAAACATGCAGGAGCAATATGACCAATGCGTCTACAATAATGACAAGTCACGTTGGGGTTATGCATCCTTCTAGGTTCATAGTAACTTGATGGACGAAAATGATTTACTCTATTTTCATTATGACTATTGCGCATTTCATGAGAGCCATTTCTCCTATTATTAGTTCTAAAATGAGCAGCATTTCTAGAGTAATGGTCATGTCTAGATGTTCTAAAAGGTTCAAAACTCCTTCTAGTGTTTGGCCTAGAATATGCATCATTTCTAGGGTAGTCATTTCTAGGTCTTCTAAAATGTTCAACATTTGGTCTAGCATGCATATTTGTTCTAGGATTGCTATTTCTAGGATAAGCATTTGTTTTATTAATCCTAGGTTGAGCCTTAGGTGGTTGGGGTTTGGCTTCAACCTTTTCTTTAGGCTCATTCTTAAAGCCTATGCCATGTTTGGTTGATTTCAAATTAACAAGGACCTTATTCAAATTTTTGTGGGAAGAATTACACTTATCTAAGGTACCTTTAAGTCTATCTACCTCATTTTCGAGATGCATGCAAGAAGAACAATTTTTAATAGAACTTTCGAGCTTGTCGGCGCTTCTTTTTCCGAAAAACTTGTTTTCCTCTTTCAGCTTCTCATTTTCTAAAACCAATTTTTCTAAATTCTTTTCTTTCAAATAAAGCTGTTTTTGAAAATCTTTTTCTTTTAGAGAAGCAATTTCTTTTATGCTCTTGACAGTTTTTGAAGCCTTAATAAATTCAGTATATAGCTCATCAAAAGCAGTTCGCATTTCTTCAAGAGTAAAGAAGTTTTTAGAAGAGATTTGACATACCTCATCTTGCTTGTCTTCTTGCGCCATAAGACAAAGGTTTGCGGCTTCGTCTTCTTCTTCTTCGCTTGACTCATCTCCGGAGTCTCCTCCCCAAGAAATGTATGCACGTTGCTTCTTAAAAGGTTTCTTCTCCTTTTTGATGTTTGGGCAATTTGATTTGATGTGCCCGGTTTCACCGCATTCATAGCACTTTATTTGTTCGCCTTGCTTTTTGCCCTTTCGTTCATACTCCTTTCGCATGAACTTTTGAAATCTTTTGATAACGAGTCCAAACTCGTTGTCTCCGTCCTCATCAACTTGAGGTTGGCTTGTGCTTGCCTTAAGCGCTATTCTTTGCCTCCTTTGATCATCAACAAGAGGGTTAAGTATAGTAGACTCATAAGTCTTAAGGTTACCTCTTAATGCGTCGATGGTGACATTTGAGACGCCAATGGATTCTTGGATTGCGTCGGCCTTTGATCGCCATGCCGGAGTGAGACTTCTAAGAATTTTTCGAACAAGTTCTCTATCCGTGAATGTCTTCTTGAGAGCATGTAGATCATTTACGATTATTGAATATCGTTCAAACATTTCATCCACCTTTTCACCTTCCTTCATGTGAAATAATTCATAAGCATGGGTTAGGAAATCAATTTTGGCTTCCCTTACCTGGTCCGTACCTTCGTACGTAATTTCCAGCTTGTCCCACATTTCCTTCGCCGTTGTTCAACACGATATTTTCCTGTAATCGTCAGCATTTACAGCACAATATAATAAATTAATTGCTTTAGCATTATTTTGCACCTTTCGGATATCATCCGCGTCATATTCTTCTTCGGACTTGGAAACCCATTCGGTTTCAACCTTTTTGGTTGGAATTTGATTTCCCTTCGTTATCACCTTCCAAAGAAGAAAATTGTTTGCTTGAACGAAGATTTTCATCCTCTCCTTCCAGTACATATAGTTTGTACCGTTGAATAGAGGTGGTCGTGTGGAGCATTGTCCTTCATCAATTCCTGCAAAAGAGTCACGAGTAGAAGCCATGGATGGTTCTCTCAAACTGTTAAGTCTTCAGAGAGTTGGGCTCTGATACCAATTGTTAGATAATACGCTTAACGCTAGAGGGGGGGTGAATAGCGTTATAATAAAAATTAGCGTAAACTTGCGGAATTAAAAAATTGCAGGAAGTAAATAAGTGCGATAAATAGTAAAGTACGCACCGATGTATTCTGGTTCACCACAACACGTGGCTAGTCCAGTCCCCGAGAGACTCTCTCGAGATTTTCCACTAACTTGTCAAGCTTACGGGTGCTCAACAAACCTTTACAACTTAAGGACACACGCCTTAGCACTTTTGCTCGGAGATACAACACTCCAAGACTTCAACCAAGGAAACACAAGTTCCTTACAACAAGAGAATCACAATTCTCTTACAAGTGTACAAAACACTAAACACTCAAACAATACACTCCTTAATGAGTAGATATGAGTAAAAGAAGTACGCTCAAGATCACAACAACTATGGACAAGACTTCGGCTCTCAAAAGCTTTATGAAATGAATATAAAATGATAAACAATATTATGCAAGCCTATAGCAATAGAATGATCAGTTGTTGTATGTTATTGTGTTTAAAACACTGAAATGAAGCTGTATTTATAGTTGAAAAACTTGGCATTACCATTGCCTAATTGCCAATTAAGAGTTGCTGATTTTACTGTGTGACAATCGATTGTCAAGAAATCACAATCGATTGATTGCCAATCGTTCCAGAAATCAATCCCAGATTTTACGCTTAACAATCGATTTTCCAAAATCAACAATCGATTATTGGTAACGTTCAAAAAATCATTTTCAGATTTTACGCAAAACAATCGATTATAAAAATCAATAATCAATTATTCAGCAACGTTCAAAAAATCCTTTCCAGATTTTAATTTCAACAATCGATTGTACAAAATCAACAATCGATTATTCAGCAACGTTCAAAAAATCTTTTCCAGATTTTAATTTTTGTACAAAATCAACAATCGATTACCTGACAGTATTTGAAAACTTTACGACAATGGTCAGCTTCACAATCGATTGTGCAATGTTAACAATCGATTATTTATCAGACTTTGAAAATCATTTTAGACACTGCCTCGTGACAATCGATTGTTATATACTCACAATCGATTATTTAATAACTTTGAAAGAGTCTGGATGACACTGCCTCAACACAATCGATTGTCATATGTTCACAATCGATTATTTTGTGACTTTGAAAAATCTGATGGACACTGTCTCTTCACAATCGATTGTCATTAGCTTCACAATCGATTATTCTGAGTTTTGAAAAACTTTGATGTACACTGCCTCATCACAATCGATTGTCATAAGGTTCACAATCGATTGTCATGCAGGTTTGAAAAACCTGATGCTCACTGCCTTAACACAATCGATTGTCATTTAGTTCACAATCGATTGTCATGCAGTCTTGGCTTAACATAATCGATTATCATAAGTACATAATCGATTATCTTAGTCCAGATTTTAGAGGCATGTTTAAAAATCATTTTGACTAAAGTAAATATGCATGATTTAAAATCATTTAGCATTAAATTAAATATGCATGATTTTGTAAAAATAGTTTTACGAGAGAAGCCATGTCATGAGTCAAGTTGTCGGATCAAGATCACAATTAAGAATGACTCATTCAAACTATAAAACTTTGTATTGTGCTTGAATCTCGTAATCCACCAATTGTGCGCTTGTACTTGAACTTCGTCATATATCAATTTGCGCTTGTTTGTCATTCATCAAAACCTACACATAAGAACACACGTTTTAGTATAAAGCCTTGAGAACGTGTTTCCAACAGGCACGAATCCCGATTATGGCATTCAGCCCAAATCATGATGACAACAAATAAGTTTCAGTCAAATACGCGATAAAATCATCAGTCGGGAGGGACCAAGTCAAAATACCCAATAGTGTTCAACCCCACGCTCGTCATCAAGTGTGTGTCACATCTCAATATAGCACTACGATGTGCAAATCCGGGGTTTCAACTCTTGCTCACGACGCCTTTGCCCCTCGAATCGGCCTCCACATGCGTCAAATCTATCCAAAATCAGAACGAATACGTCACAATTTTCTAAGGGAATAAAGCCCAAGCAAAAACAATCGAAAAATATCAAAAATACCGAAATTAGCAAAACCCGAGCCCATGCCCACTTCTTGAAACTCAAAAATTTTAACACCATTAGATTCCTTATCTCCACACGAATTCATACATATCAAAAGTTCTCAAATCTGACCTCAAATTGTCCTCCAAATCCCCAATAAAAAGTTCAAAATCCCAAACCCTAGTTCTTCCATTTTTAGCTTAAGTTTCTATGATTTTCTAGGTATATTTCACAATAGAATTGAGTTTTAGGTCCGAAATACTTACCTCCAAACGTTTCTCCTTGAATCCCTCTCTAATTTCCTTCAAAAAGCTCTCAAAATGATCAACAATGGGGGAAATGAGCCTCAAAGTCGCAGATGAAATGAGTTAAAACGTTATGCCCAGTTCTACCATTTCCTTCAACACGATCGCGGCATTAGCCTCGCGATTGCGAAGCACAAATCTTCAAGCCCCCATTATTACACTACGCAAATGCGACAAAGACCCTGCAAACGCGATGCTTCCGCTTCCCACACCTACACGAACGCGAACCCTCTAATGTGAACGAGAAGAACAATTCCTCTTGGACTCCTCTGTCCCCATTCCTTATACGCGATCGCGGACACCCTCACACGAACGCGAAGCACAAGATCCCAGCCTTCCATAAATGCAAGGCCTCCCA
The DNA here is from genome assembly GCA_034376525.1 of Nicotiana benthamiana. Taxonomy (NCBI): domain Eukaryota; kingdom Viridiplantae; phylum Streptophyta; class Magnoliopsida; order Solanales; family Solanaceae; genus Nicotiana; species Nicotiana benthamiana. The sequence goes on along the minus strand of CM067335.1, from coordinate 103,493,075 downwards.
TGAGAACGTGAAGGCTTAACTCTAGCCTTCCTCTATTTCCTTCTACTCGATCGCAATACAACCTATGCGATCGCCAAGGTAATTTCAAAATCTGCAACTTTAAAACTCCAAAAATGGTCTGATTGACCACCCGAAATTCACCCGAGGACCTGGTACCTCAACCAAAAGCACAACACATGCTAAAACCTTATTCAAACTTGTTCCAATCATCAAAACACCAGAAAAAACATCAAATCCACCAATTCACATTGAATTCAAGCCTAAGTTTTCTAAAACCTTCCGAAATACGCTTTCAATCAAAAACCCAACCAAAACACGTCCGAATGACCTGAAATTTTGCACACACATCCCAAATGACACAATGAAGCTACTGCAACTCTCCGAATTCCATTTCGACCCTTATATCAAAATCTCACCTATCAACCAGAAATCGTCAAAATCTCAACTTCACCAATCCAAGCCTAATTCTACTCCGGACCTCCAAAGCCCATTCCGATCGCACTCCTAAGTCATAAATTACCTCCCAAATCTAACTTAGTCATCGGAACTACCATCCGATCCATCTAATGCATAAGTCAACTTCCAATTGACTTTTCTAAACTAAGCCTTCTTAAAAGAGACTAAGTGTCTCATTTCTTACCATATCCTCTCTGAACACAAACTAATCGACTCGATCACATAAAATATGAACAATGAAGCATAAAGAAGCAGACAGGGGGGAAACAGAGCGGTATTTCATGAGATGACTGGCTGCATCGTCACATCCTCCATAACTTAAACAAACGTTCTTCCTCGAACGAATTAGAAACGTACCGGAAGCCTCAAATAGGTGAGGATATCTACTTCACATCATCCGCTCGGTCTCCTAGGTAGCCTCCTCCATGGGTTGACCTCTCCACTGCACTTCCATTGAAGCTATATCCTTTGATCTCAACTTTCAAACCTGACGACCAAAAATGGCTCCACGCCATATGTCAAATCATCATCCAATTGAACAGTGCTGAAATCCAAAACATGAGATGGACCGCCAACATACTTCCGGAGCATAGAAACATGAAATACCGGATGCACACTCAATTTGGGTGGCAAAGCAAGCATATAAGCCACCTCCCCAATCCCCCAAAGCACCTCAAAAGGCCCAATGAACCAAGGACTCAACTTCCGTTTCTTCCTGAATCTCATAGCACCCTTCTTGGGTGAAACCTTCAGCAAGAACTTCTCACCCACCATATAGGACACATATCAAACCTTCCTATCAACATAACTCTTTTTTCATGATTGCGATGTACGAAGCCTCTCCTAAGTTACCTTCACTTTATCTAAGGCATTCTGAACCAAATCTGTCCCCAATAGTCTATCCTCACCGGGCTCGAACCAACCAACCAGAGATATACTCCGTATCCCATACAAAGCATCATATGGATCCATGTAGACACTCGACTGAGAGCTGTTATCGTAAGCGAACTCTGCAAGCGGTAGAAACGCATCCCAAGACCCTTCGAAGTCAATAACACAAGCATGCAACATATCCTCTAATATCTGAATAGTGCAATTGGATTGTCTGTCCGCCTGAGGATGAAAAGCTTTGCTCAACTCAACCCGAGTACCCAACTCGCTTTGCACAGCTCTCCAAAACTGCAAAGTGAACTGAGTACCTCTATCTGAGATGATGGAAACTAGAACACCATGCAATAGAACAATATCTCGGATACAGATCCCTTGCAACCTCTCTGAAGAATAGGTAGTACACACTGGAATGAAGAGCGTGGACTTGGTCAGCCGATCTACAATCACCCAAATAGAATCCAACTTCTTCAAAGTCCAAGGAAGACCAACTACAAAATCCATAGTGACTCTCTCCCATTTCCACTCGAGAATAACAATCTGCTAAAGCAAGCCACCCAGTATTTGATGCTCATATTTCACCTGCTGACAATTTAGACACCGTGCCAGGAATCCCACAATATCTTTCTTCATTCTCCGCCACCAGTAGTACTGCCTCAAATCCTGATACATCTTCGCGGCACCTGGATGAATGGAATACCGCGAGTTGTGGGCCTCCTCGTGAATCAACTCTCTAAGCCCATCCACATTGGGCACACAAATCCGTCTCTTTATCCTCCACCCCCAATCATCACCGATGGTCATATCTCTGACATCATCATGCTGAACTCTGTCCATAAGGACAAGCAAATGCATATCATCATACTGGCGCTCTCTGATGCGGTCATATAAGGAAGACCGAGAAACCACACAGGCTAACACCTGACTGGTCTCCGAAATATCCAACCTCACAAACCGATTGGCAAAGGCCTGAACATCAACTACAAGGGGTCTATCCGCAACTGGAATATATGCCAAACTCCCCATACTCACTGCCTTTCGGCTCAAAGCATCAGCCACTACATTGGCCTTTCCTGGATGGTACAATATAGTGATACCATAATACTTATGCAACTAAAACCATCTTCCCGCCTCAAATTAAGATCCATTTGCTTGAACAAATGCGGAAGACTGCGATGATCAGTGAATACCTCACAAGATACGTCATACAAGCAATGCCTCCAAATCGTCAATGCATGAACAATGGCAGCCAGCTCCAAATTGTGAACGGGGTAGTTCTTCTCATGGGGCTTCAACTGACAAGAAGCATAAGCAATAACTCTACCTTCCTACATCAATACACAACCAATCCCAACTCCCGAAGTATCACAATACATAGTATAAGAACCTGGAGCTGATGGCAAAACCAATACTAGAGTTGTGGTCAAAGCTGTCTTGAGCTTCCGAAAGCTCTCCTCACACTCGTTCGACCAAACAAATGGAGCACCCTTCTGAGTCAACTTGGTTAAGGGCGATGTAATAGATAAGAATCCATGAAAACACTGACGATAATAACCTGCTAAACCCAGGAAGCTGTGAATCTATGAGGCCGAGGAAGGTCTGGGCCAACTCTAAACTGCCTCTATCTTTTTCGGATCAACCTTAATACCCTGTCGGACACCACATGCCCCAAGAAAGCTAGTGAACCGAGCCAGAACTCACATTTGGAGAACTTTGCATAATGCTTCTCCTCCCTCAATCTCCGTAACACAACTCTCAAATGCTCCGCGTGCTCTTCCTGATTACGCGAGTATACCAGAATATCATCAAAGAAGATAATAATGAACGAGTCAAGATAAGACCGAAACACACTGTTTATCATATGCATGAACGCTATATAAAAAGGAACTCATAATGACCATATCTGGTCATGAAGGCAGTCTTTGGAATATCTGAATCCCTGATCTTCATCTGGTGATAACCCGAACGGAGATCAATCTGTAGAACACTCTCACTCCCAAAAGTTGGTCGAATAAACCATCAATACGAGGCAAAGGATACTTGTTCTTCACTGTTACCATGTTTAGTTGCCTATAATCAATGCATATTCTCATTGTGCCATCCTTCTTCTTCATAAAAAGAACCGGTGCACCCCAAGGTGACATACTAAGCAGAATGAACCCCTTATCTAGGAGTTCCTGAAGCTGATCCTTCAATTATTTAAACTTTTCTGGTGCCACGCGATAATACGGAATAGAAATAGGCTGAGTGCCCAGCACCAGGTCAATACCAAAGTCAATATCCCTATCCGGTGGCATGCCTGGCAGGTATGTGGGAAAAAATCAGGGAAATTTCACACAACTAGGACATAATCGACACTGGGAGTCTCAACTCCAACATCCCTCACAAATGCTAGATATAAAAGGGAACCCTTCCTAACCATATGATGGGCCTTAAAGAAAGAGATCGCTCTACTAGGAACACAACCAGTCACACCACGCCACTCGATCCACGGCACACCCGGCATAGCCAAAGTGACTGTCTTAGCATGACAGTCCAAAATAGCACGACACAGAGATAACCAGTCCATGCCCAATATGGAATCAAAATCCACAATGCTCAATAGCAATAGATCCACTAGGATCTCCAGACCCAATAGTCACCACTCATGACCGGTACACATGACTTACAACAATAGTATTTCCCACCAGGGTAGATACATGAACAGGTAAAGCAAAAAACTCCCGGCGCGTACCTAAATAATGAGAAAAATATGAGGACACATAAGAAAAGGTGTACTTAGATCTATACTAAGAATTTCAAAGACCAAATAACATAGAGGCATCTCTGTGGCAGACTGAGACAATACTTGTAATGACAACATCTGAAGCAATAACATCTGGCCTACCTGGAGTAGCATAGAAACAAGCCTGGCCACCGCCTTATAGACCTCTCCCTCTAGGGAGACCCCTGGCTGCCTGGCCTCCACCCCTTGCTGACTGAGTGGGTGGTGCAGTAACTGGAGCAGAAGTCGAGAGTAGACCCCTCTGTTGAGACGAACTAGCAACACGATAAGGACACTACCTCCACATATGACCAAACTATCTACACTCAAAATACCCCCCAGGTGTTGGAGAAGGGGACTTAGGGGAAACCCTCACACCGGAGTGGCTAGCAGATGCACTCGGCATAGAAGAGCCTTGAGCTGATGAGGCACGAGATGAACTCTGAGCTGGGAGGACAGTGAGTGATGACTGGCCATTTTGAGATCCATGATAACCACGACCTAAAGTTTCCCCACGATACTCTGGGCGGATTGACTAAGCAGGCCTGAAAGAATGACCTCTACCATACTGAAACTGGCCTTTCGAAGGAGCACCACTGAAGCTACCCGATCCTCGAGGCCTTTTGGCCTCCCTCTCCTCTCGCTCCTGATGGGGAACCGTCTCAATCTCACAAGCGATATCAACCACCTCCTTGAATGTATCACCCATCACTCTCTCTCAGGTCATAAGAATACAGAGATGATAAGTAAGGCCATTACAAATCTCTTGATCCTCTCACGATCTATCGGAACCAACCGGACAGCATGACGAGCCAACTTAGAAAACCTCGATCGCAACCACTCAAACTATCTACGCAGCTCCTCTCTACGGGACTACGGTACTATACTTCTCCAATAAGAAAGCAAAAAATTACTACCAAGTAAGGGGCGCTGCACCAACAGGCCTACGCCTCTCATACACCTCCCACCAAGTGAAGGCAACCCCAGAAAACAGAAAGGTGGTAAACGCCACACCACTAGACTCAAGAATCTCTGTGTACGGACCATCCGCTGGCACCTATCTTTAAAACCATGGGTGTCCTCGCCCTATGCACCACTGAATGATGGAGGTTGGAGCCTACCAAACCTCAACTGCTAAGCTAGTGCAACCGGCTGGGCTGGAGGTTCCCCCGGCGTCTTAAGTCCCTACACTACCTGCTGAGGTGTGCGAGCAGCGGGGGTCTGATTGCCTCCCCCATCCTGTGAAGTAGCTGTTGTTGTAGTGGCTGAAGCTCCCTGAGCCAGGCCAATGCAAACTGATAAGATATGTTCCAAGGCCTCCTGAAGGCCCGGGATCATGTTGGGCACAGCTGGTGCCTGAACTGGTGCTGCTGGAGCATTCATGGCTAGAGCCTGATCCGGAGCTAGGGCAGCTGGTGGATCTGCAGGTGCTGCCTTCGCTACTCTGCCTCTGCCACGACCATGACCGCATCCACGGCCTATGGTGGCCTCAGCTGGTGGTACTGGTGGTCTTCCACCCGGTCGGGTAGCTTGTGTCATCACCATTTGTGAAAGAATAGAATAACAGAAGTTTAGTACTTGGATCAACAAGTTCGCACGAAAGGAATTTCAAGAATATGAAGTTTTCCCTAAAGGTTATGCAGCCTCTAGAGGATAAATACAGATGTCTTCGTACCGATCCGCAGACTCTACTAAACATGCTCATGACTCGTGAGACATATGTAACCTATGCTACGATACCAACTTGTCATGCCCCAACCCTGAACCCGGTCGTGATGGCACCTCTCGTGAAGACAATGCCAGCCAATACAACATAGTTCATACTTTTAAGCAGTTAATTAACATAAAGATAGTTTAAAACATGATTTAATAGAAATATTTTGCAGAAATAAAGATAACACAGAGGAAAACTATCCCGACACAGCCCTAACCAGGGTGTCACAAGTTATGAGCATCTAAGATACTAAGTACTCAAATATAACTACGAAGTCTCAAATACTGAAATAGAAAGAAAGAGACATAGATAGAGAGGAGCTCCAGGCTGCGAACGCCAGCAACTACCTAAAGACTCCTCGAAGATCCGCCTGAAGCTGGAATGAGTCAGCCCTCAAGAGCCGGACCTGCTACGCCTTAATCTATACACACAGTGCAGGGAGTAATGTGAGTACTCCTACCCAGTGAGTAATAAATATAAATCATGGATGAAAGTAAGAAAACAAGTAAAAACACAAGGCATTCTATACCGAAATAGTAAAATCACTTAAAATAGTAAATCACTAAAGTATCAAGTAAATCCTTTTTTCAACAAGTAAAAGGAGTAATTCGATAGGTAAATACTAAATAGAAATTTTCCCCTCGGGCACAGTATCAACAAATCCACCCCTCGGACAATAACTTAGAATAGTACCAGCCCATCGGGCTCAATCTTAGAACAATACCTGCCCCTCGGGATCAATCTCACATCACAACGGGTACCCGCGCTCACTCGGGGTGTACATACTCTGGGAGGGCCCCCTTAAGGCCCAAGCGCAATATCAAGCCATCAAGTGACATCAAATCTAGACCCTCGACCACATATCAATCAAGCCACCTCGTGGAGTACATATGTATCTCAGGCCCTCGGCCTCATATCAGTACCAGTGTTTCCTCACAACTAGGTCCTCAGCCTCACTCAGTCAAATAATCATCACAAGCCCCTCGGGTAATAGTAAACCAGTATGTCTCAGCCCAAAACATCATTTAAGTCTCAAAACTAAGTAAAATGGCTAAGTAGCAATATCAGTGGAAAATAATGGAGCTAAGTTCAAGTAATAAGTCAAAACAGTGAGGAAATGGTAATAAAAATCCCCGAAGGGTTCAAATAGTTGACATTCAGCCCAAATATGGCATTCAGCCCAAATCATGATGAAAACAAATAAGTTTCAGTCAAATACGCGATAAAATCATCAGTCAGGACGGACCGAGTCACAATCCTCAATAGTGTACAACCCCACGCTCGTCATCAAGCGTGTGTCTCACCTCAATATAGCACTACGATGTGCAAATATGGGGTTTCAACCCTCAGGACATCCTTTGCAATCATTACTCACCTCAAACCAGCTAAAATTCTAACTCGCGACGCTTTTGCCCCTCGAATCGGCCTTCACGCGCATCGAATCTATCTAAAATTAGAAAGAATACGTCACAATATGCTAAGGCAACATAGCCCAAACGAAAATAATTGAAAAATATCAAAAGTCCCAAAATTAGCAAAACGTGAGCCCCGAGCCCATTTCTCGAAACTCAAAAATTATTACATCATTAGATTCCTTATCTCCCCACGAGTTCATACATATCAAAAGTTATCAAATACGACATCAAATGGTCCTCCAAATCCCCAATCAACAGTTCAAAATCCCAAGCCCTAGTTCTTCCATTTTTAGCTTAAGTTTCCATGATTTTCTAGGTATATTTCACAATAGAATCTAGTTTTACGCCTGAAATTCTTACCTCTAAATGTTTCCCCTTGAAGCACTCTTTAATTTCCTTCAAAAAGCTCTCAAAATGATCAAAAATGGGGAAATGAGCCCCGAAATCGCGGATTAAATGACATAAAACATTATGCTCAGCTCTGCCCTTACCTTCAAGGCCATCGCGGCACTAGCCTCGCGATCGCGAAGCACAAAACTTGAAGACCCCAAAATTACACTACGAGAACACGACAAAGATCATGCGAATGCGATGCTTCCGCTTCCCACACCTACGCAAATGCGAACCCTCTAATGCGAACGTGAAGAACAATTCCTCTTGGACCCCTCTGACCCTATTCCATATATGCGATCGTGGACACACTTACGCGAACGCGAAGCATAGGATCCCAGCCTTTTGCGAATGCGAAGCCTCCCACGCGAACGCGAAGGCTTAACTCTGGCCTTCATCAATTTTCTTCTACGCAATCGCGATACAACCTACACGATCACGAAGGCTTAAATCTCTGAAACAACTGAACTCAAAATCAGCAACTTTAAAACTCCAAAAATGGTCCGCTTGACCACCTGAAACTCACCCGAGGCCCCCAGTACCTCAACCAAAAGCACCAACACATCCTAAAACCTTATTCAAACTTATTCCAATAATCAAAACACCTCAAACAACATCAAATCCACCAATTTACATCGAATTCAGGCCTAAGTTTTCTAAAACCTTCCAAAATACTCTTGCTATCAGAAACCCAACCAAAACACGTCCGAATGACTTGAAATTTTGCACACACACGCAAATAACACAAATAAATTACTGAAACTTTCCAAATTCCATTTCGACCCTTATATCAAAATTTCACCTATCAACCGGAAATTGTCAAAATCTTAACTTCGCCAATTTAAGCCTGATTCTACTCCGAACCTCCAAAACCCATTCCGATCGCGCTCCTAAGTCATATATCATCTTCCGAAGCTAACCAAATCATTGTAACTCCCATCCGAGCCCTCTACCACATAAGTCAATATCCTGTTGACTTTTCCAAATTAAGCCTTCTTAAAAGAGAATAAGTGTCTCATTTCTTACCAAATCCCATCTGAACACAAACTAATCGAATTGACCACATAAAACACGGATAACGAAGCATAAATGGGAGAAAACAGGGCGGTAACTCATGAGACACCTGGTCGGATCGTCACAACTACCAATGCGCGAGGATCTACCAGAATCCCGGTCCGTAGTCCCAAAGAAAACAAACAAGGGGGCTACCGGAATCTCATATTCGTAGTCCCAATGTAAATACATAACAACAAGAAGATATTTCAGAAATGAAATTGCATATCAATTAATACAAGTATTTCTAGCCTAACATGCTTCACGTAGTACAATCAAGGCAATTTAAGCAAATAGGCTATCTAATCAACTAAACATGCTTTTCTAATTAACAACAAGCTAAATTTGCAAGTATAATAAAGTGGAAAGGGAACATGCTAATAAATACTTTAAGAAAATGGGATTTCCAACAATTTGTACAAGTACGCGCTCATCACCTCACGCACAAGGCAATTTAAATCACCAAATATACAAATCCTAAGGGGAAGGTCCCCCACACAATGTTAGACAAGCCACTTACTTTGAACCAGCTCAAAATCAACTCGAAACCAAGCTTTTGCCACGAGTATCCGACTCCAAATGTCCAAATTTATTCAATTTCATTTCATAATGTAAATAATATTTCAAGAAGCTGATTCTATAATTAAATTCAAAGTTAAAGCACGAAATTATGTAAAATAACCAAAACGCCCCGCATGCCAGCATCTCGAAATCGGGTAAACTTTATATTTTCATAATCCTCACACTTACACAAGTTATTCATACAAGAATATCTCAAATCGGATGTCAAAAACTAATCAAAATCTAATAATTCGGTCTATGAAATTTATCCAATTTTCCCAAATGTTTCCACCTAATTTGAAAATGAAAGGCTAGGTTTTAAGTTAGGAATCATGGGAATTGATCTAAGTTGGGTAGAGATCACTTACCCAAGTTGCCCAGATGCAAAAGTCTTCGAATATTTCCCCTCCCGAGCTCCGAAATTCAAAAAATGTGATAATACGCTTAACCCTCGAATTGGGATTTTTATGAATCTGCCCACGTAATTTGTGCATCGCAAATGCGGAAGGACCATCTCATTCGCGAAGAAGAACTAAAATTTCCAAAAAAGGGCATCATGAACGCGGGATAGGGGATGCAAATGCGGAGAGTAATGAGCAGGGGCTCACGCAAACGTAGAGGATGTGTCACAAATGCGAAGAAGAAAATAGCCACATCCCCTCGGTGCCAAATTATACTATGGGAACGCGAGGGGTTGGGTGCGAATGCGAAAAAGGAAAAAAGGAAAATCGCGAACACGAAGAACAAAAAGTCCTCCTCCAAGATTACCCTTTGTGAACGCGGAGGAGAAAGACGTGAACGCGAAGAACGATACCAGCTGATAGATATTTTGCAATTTTCTAAGATCTAAAAATGACCCGTTGAGCATCCGAAACACACTTGAGGCCCCTGGGACCTCAAACAAAACACCAACATAACCTAAAATATCATTCAAACTTGTTCCAACTTTTATAGCACTACAAACAACACCAAAACACCTATTTTTATCGAATTCAAACCTAAATTTTCAAAAACTCTATAAAACACACTTTCGATAAAAAAGTCTATCAAACCTCGTCTGAATGACTTAAAATTTTGCACAGACATCCCAAATGACATGAAGAAGCTACTGCAACTCTAGGAATTCCATTCCAACCCTTGGATCAAAATCTCACACTCGAACCGGAAACTTTCAAAATTCAATCTTTGGTATTTCAAGCCTAAATTAGCTATGGAACTCTAAAACACTATCCGAACACGCTACTAACCCCAAAATCACCCAACGGAGCTAACAGACCCATCAGATTTTCATTCCGAGGCTGTCCACACTGTTCCAACTACGGTCAACTTCCCAACACTTAAGCTCTCATTTAGGGACTAAGTGTCCCAAAACTCTCCGAAACGTAGAACCAAATATCCTGACAAATCAAATTTGGAGAAATAAACTTGGAAAAAGCAGTTAATAGGGGATCGAGATGTAAATTATAAAAATGACCGGTTGGGTCGTTATAGAAAAATAGACTCGCTACGTGGGTCTATTAAATGGCGACATGTGTCAGCAACTTTTGGAGAAAAGTGAAGAATGATATATAAAGATGATATGTGAAATACCCCCAGGACCGAATATACTCGTACCGTGCCTATTAGCCTCGGAACAGTCGTCAAAAAATAGTCTGGATCAGGTGCGAAAGAATATCTCATAATTACAAATGAGGAAGAAATCAACTAATCCCGGATTATATGAGATTTACCATCATTGCACAATCAGTTAAAAATCAATTATGTAACGTATAATAAATGCAATAAATGATTATAACAGTCAGAACAAGGCAATCAATTATATTATTGACTCAACATGCACAAGATTAAATCAACATACACGTGATTGACTCAACATGCATGGGATTGACTCAACAGGCACGGGATTGACTCGTCAGTTATGGAATTAACTCATCAGTTACGGAATTAACTCATCAGTTATGGAACTTCAGCATTTACACAACTGTTACAAGTCTTCCAAAATTAAAGGATGGATTGAGTAAATATTCATAATGGATACATAATTCAAGGAGAATATTTACTTAGATTTACCTCTATAAATAGACATGCTTTTACCACCATCATGGGGAATATAATGTTCTTCTCTACAATTCTATATATTGTAATTCATAGCATCTTACTCCCAAGTTAGCCATAGTTCGGCCCTTCAAGCTCTATTCAGCTCATTATCCTATCAAGGATCGTTCCATTAGAATTCTTTCTTCTCTCCTTTATTTTTATTATATTATGTATCATTGAATTTATTTTTCACTTCTCTATCATATTGTATTAAGGAAAAATTATATCTTTCGGATCGAATTGGTTGTTTGTGGTCCACATATAAAACTATTTCTTTGACCTTGAAACTTATTTTTTGAGTTAAATAGTTTGGCTTCGTTACCGAGAACTCAAGCAAATTTGCTATTCATCCAAAGATAGTAACAATTTTTGGTAATATTCGCTTGTTATCAATTTAGACATTTTAGTACAATGTAGTTGTAAAATAATTCTGGAAATATAAATGAACTAAACAGAAATGAACATAAATAGAAATGAGAAAATCAATTCGAGCCCACTGAATTCATAGTGTTTCCTTAAGGAATTTAATCCCCTCCTAGTACCCATGGTTATGGATTATTTTTTCCCATGATAGAACGAATTATACACTGGTGTACTGGTACTTCAAACCCCAGTATTTTAGCAAACACAAAGTTCGGTAGCAAATCACACTTACTATTGATTTGTTTGATGTTAAAAGTATGTACAAGAAGGAGTAGAAACTCATAAAATCGTATGGAAATGCTAAGCAAAATAGCCTTGTATTTATTGCCAAAGTTGGGCTAAAATCTGAAAAGGTGCAACTCTTCAGAATGGATGTTTATGCAAAACGGTCACAACATAAATTCCATTACATAAATGGTTATTTACTCAACAATAAAGAGGGAAAATAAAAAGAAAAAATTGAAGAGGGTAGTTAATTTTCTGTCACCAAAATAGAAAAATGGATCGGAGGATTTAAATAATATTTATTTTAATATTAAAATTCTATTTTTAAAATAAATATTTAATAATATTTATGTTAATATTTTACTATTAACAAATAAGTTTTAGTCTAAAAGTTAATCAATCAAACGATCATTTGACCAAATCCGAATTTGAATTCGAATCCGAAGCCGAGCGAGCAACGATGGTGACGACACGAGTCTTGCCTTCTTATCAAATCTTTAAGGGCTAGAAGAAGAGCAATTGCTTATATACCCATAAAAAACCTTTTCCTCTTCCAATATGGGACAATGTTCATTTGCCAAGGGGAGGAACTTAAAATTTCACTCAAAAATATAAATTTCCTCCATTTTCCATTCATCCTCTTTTAAGTATTTAATATATTAAATACTACGTAGAACCCCAACAAGACCTTCATCATGGCTGAAAATTTGCCCATCAACGCAGTGGAGGAAACCAAGTTGGAGATGGCTTTACCATGCATAATAAAAAGGGAAGAGTAACCATGATAATGATAAGCAATCAACAACCAGAGAGAAATGGAGAATGTACATCGGTATATTGGAACCACAACTATTAGTACCAGAATTGATTATAACGGATCTGTACTAAAAGTTTCGGAATATGAGGTTTAGATACACTCGGTAATTTTAATTTACAAAATTTAGTTCTAAGCTTATAGAAACATATCAAGGAATAGAACAAACATATAGAACACCTCCGGGAATTCCTGTCTATCCTACGAGAATGATATGCATAACCTTTACTGCACTGGGATTTGAACATAAGAAGACACGATAAGTCGAATCGACACTAAGAAGATGTCTAAAAACAGGATCGGAAACAAAACCGAGGTGATTCCATATCTGATTGAAGGAGTCAGAAGAATAACGATGGACCTTCTTGGAACTGAGGAGTAAAATTTACATTCGATATAATACAAAGCTCCGAATAAAGGAAGACACGTCCGTTCAATTGAAAGTTAAAAATAGGTTCGGAGATCAAGCAGATGTGATTCTTGGGTAATACGAACTAAACGCAAAAGTTTTAAAAATAGGTCCGAGAAAAGAGATACGAGATTTTTTTCACATGCTGGAAAAGATCCGGATCTACCCGAACAGGTAAGGAGTTACCTTACTAAATTTTAAAATTTTATAGGAGAAGAGTGAAGATTAGAAATAACATAGGTAAAACACCCACGAGATTGCCGATCGAGGCCAACCCTGCACTACTATTGAGTAGAGAGAGAGAGGTCGAAGCAGCTTTTACCTGATTAAGGTTGGGATAGATTTCCACAGGGAGATAGATATTGGAGTCGGGTGTCTATCTAAATGAGAGTTGTGTATTTGCTCTTAATTTCACTTCTGCATATTTTTGGTTTGATTTATTTCTAATTTTATAAAACTACAATGCTTAATTAAACTAAAATAAGCTAAGATTAAACTATTTCAAGTTGTTCGAATGGATAAAAGGCACTACGGTAGTGACTTTCGCCTAGGTAGTCAATTGACGGATACTTGAGTCTAAGGCTGATTGTCACATTTGGGGAGTATGATATAACTATTGCACGATTCCACTCACTCTACATCTCTCGGTTGTTCGAGTGATTTTTCCCGAATTGACTTTTTCAAGACCAATTGGGTATGCAAATTTGCACAAACAATCAAAGTTCAAGTCGGGTATTACTATATCTAGGATTAACCCTTTAATTGGAGCTATCAATATCTTGAGTACACCCCAATTCCTTGTTGGACCAATTTCAGAGACTTAGGTCTCTCTTTCTTAAGAAGAGCCAAAGTCAACCAAACACAAACTGGTGCTTGTAACCACTAATTCAACAATTAAATATGAAATTAGTCCCAATCAAACAAGCCCTAAAATACAAGACCCATCAATTACCCACACTTGGGTTGAGCCAAAACCCTAGCTTATGGGTCTAGCTACTCTAATTAAAGAAGAAAACAAAGAAATGGATGAAGAAAAACTCATATTAATTAATTGGTAAATTAAACTTGAACATTCAATATTGAAATGAAGTTAAAATTACTCAAAACAGCTAAAATAAACAAAGTCACAAGCACAACCTTCAGTACAAACTATCCGATGACCTAAAATGGGAAAAGAATCTATTTCTACTAGGCTAAAAAATTTAGACAAAATACCCATGCGTGGCTAGTGTGTACCGCACAAAAGGAGTGCGGCCGCACTAAGGCTCTGAACTTGAATACTCAACTCTCTGAACTTGGGTAATGCGGACCATGATCGCTGCCAACTCGATGCTACACTGAGGAAGGAAGAGCGAGTCAAAATAGGTTTTGTCACGACCTGGATTTTCCCACCACCGGAAGTCTGATGGCGCCTACTGTCGAAGCTAGGCAAGCCAACCTCTATAATCATTTTTACAAACTCAAATCTAAAACAAGTTAAATACTAAAATAATTAAATAAAACATGCGGAAGTCTTTTAACAATAATAGCGAAAACAAGATGCGAAAAACAAACAACATGTCTCTACCCAGTATCTAGTGCCACTACTCACGGACGACTAAAGGAGTACTACAAGCACAGTCTAAAAGAAATACATAATATGTCTGTTTGATACAATTAAACAAACTGAAAAAAAAAGATAAGGGGGACTCAGGGCCCGCGAATGCCCGCGAACTACCTCGAAGTCTCTGGACTAAAGAATCACTCCCGAACTATAACTGTGATCCGTAAGCTGTGTCCTGACCTGTGCAAAAAAAAGGCACAGAAGCGTAGTATCAACAAAACCGACTTCATGTGCTGGTAAGTGCCCGGCCTAACCTCGGCGAGGTAGTGAAGAGGCTAAACCGGACCTACCACAACAAACATGTACAGATATATGCTATAACAGAAGGAGAACAAGAATTTAAACAAATAAAAGGGAAAGGGGACATGCTGGGGGAGTAGCAGTTCAATTATAACTTCTACAATCAAGAGATAGAACTAAATAAATAATAATTAAATAAGAAAGCTAATGAATCAACAACTGCACGACCTCACCCTTCGTGCTTTTACTCTCATTCCTCACCAAAATGGTCAAATATAATGCACGGCATCACCCTTTGTGCACTGCTTTTACCATCGATAAACAGTGCAGACATCACTCTTCGTGCTTTTACTATCAATAAACAGTGCACGGCATAACCCTTCGTGCTTTTACTCTCTCTTCCTCTCCCAATTAATGGTCACAACCAAACGGAAAATTTATATATATATATATATATATATATATATATATATATATATATATATATATATATATATATATATATATCCCGGCAAGGGAATACAACTCAACAAATGGTCCCGGCAAGGGAAAAGTACCAAAAATTCCTCTTTAGTTCATTTAATTCTCAACTTTCACTTCATAGTTCTTGTAACAAGTAATTATCACAATTGTTCACTTACTTCGCAATTTTAATAGCAAATATGACATCATAGAAAAGCTCCGAACTCAAGCCCGGGACCTCGGATTTCGATTCCGGGAATATGCTCGGGTCCAAAATTTCCTTACGGACCCTCCGTGACCGTCACATCACGGGTCCGGGTCCATTTACCCAAAATGTTGACCAAGGTTAACTATAGCAATATTATTATCAAAATTCATAATTTTTAACACATAATTCAAATATTTTCAAATAAAAATTTTCCGGCTTCGCGCCCGGACTGCACACGCAAATCGAGGCAACCAAATAAGATATTTTCAAGGCCTCAGGAGCGCAAGAAAAGGGAGAATTACAGTGATGACCCTTTGGGTCGTCACACCTTTTACCCAAATAGAGGTCCATGATGAATTTCCATAGAGAGCTAGTAATGGAGTTGTATTTTCTGTCTAACCTAGAGATGTGGTTGTGCTTCTAATTGTTGGAAACACGTTTCAAATGCAATATACTAAACGTGTGTTCTTTTGTAGGTTTTGATGAATGTCAAACAAAGCAAAAAGCGATATATAGCAGTGCTCAAGGACAAGCACAAAATGGATGCATTACAAGAAGCTCAAGACAAAGTTTAGAAATGTTATAATTGAGTCAATATTAATTGTGATCTTGATTCCTCAACTTGGCTCATAACATGGCTTCTCTACTAAAATTATTTTTCCAAAATCATGCATATTTAAATTAAGTGTCAAATGATTTTAAACTATGCATATTTACATTTGTTAAAATGTTTTCCAAGCATGCCTCAAAAATCTGGGCTAAGATAATCGATTATGTACTTATGATAATCGAGTATCTCTAAGCCAAGACTGCATGACAATCGATTGTGAATTAATGATAATCGATTGTGAGTAAGTCAGTTAACATCAGGTTTTTGCAAACTGCATAACAATCGATTGTGTACTTATGATAATCGATTGTTAACTGAGGCAAAGTTTTCAAAACTCATAAAAATCGATTATGAACTAATGGTAATCGATTAGAATGAGAAAAATGTCTCCCAGTGATTTTAAATAAAATGATAATCGATTGTGGCTTTTGATAATCGATTATATATGAGACAGAGAGTTTTGAAATTAATTAATAATCGATTATTCCATTTGATAATCGATTGTTGAAGCTGACCGTTGTCATATATTTTCAATTACCTTCAGGTAATCGATTGTTGATATTTAACAATCGATGTTTTGCTTAAAATCTGGAAAAGATTTTCTGAACGTTGTTAAAATAATCGATTGTTGATTTCCGGACAATCGATGTTTTATGCCAAAAATTGGAAAGGATTTCTTAACGTTATAAATAATCGATTATTGATTTGAAGTAATCGATTGTTGACGTAAAATCAGGGATTGAATTTTTAATCTGATAGGCAAACAATCGATTGTTTAGTCTTGACAATCGATTGTCACTGAGTAATTTCAGCAATCCTTAATTGGCAATTAGACAACGGTAAGACTGAGTTTTTCACCTATAAATACAGCTTCAACTCAGTGTTTTCACAACAACAACATATACACTTTGAGTATTTTCATTGCTAAAAGCTTTCTTACATTGATCATCATTTTCCATTCATCCATAAAGCTTTTTGAAGAGCCATTCTATTGAGCTAAGTTGTTGTGATCTTGAGCGTACTATTTCTACTCATATCTACTCATTAAGGAGTGCTTTGTAAAGTGAGTGTGTTTTGTGTTTGTAAGAGAATTGCGATTCTCGTTTGTTGAGGAACTTGTGATTCCTCGGTTGAAGTCTTTGGGATTGTTATCCCCGAGCAGTTGAAGTCTTTGGGATTGTTATCCCCGAGCAGTTGAAGTCTTTGGGATTGTTATCCCCGAGCAATTGAAGTCTTTGGGATTGTGATCCCCGAGCAACTAGGTGAGGCTTGTGTCCTCAGCTGTAACGGTTTGTTAAGCACCCGTAAGCTTGACAAGTTTAGTGGAAATCTCGAGAGAGTCTCTCGGGGACTGGACTAACCACGTTTGTGGCCAACCAGGATACATCATTGTGTAAGTTTATTCTACTGCACTTGTTTTAATTTCTACAAAGTTTTTAAATTCCGCACTAAAACGCTTAATAATTGTAAAACGCTATTCACCCCCCCCCCTCTAGCGTAAAGCGTATTGTACAACAATTGGTATCAGAGCCATACTCTCTGAAAGACTTAACCGTTTGAGAGAATCTTTCCGTGGCTTCTACTCTAGACTCTTTTGCAGGTATTGATGAAGGACAGTGCCCCACAAGACCTCCTTTGTTTAACGGGACTAATTATTCATATTGGAAAGAAAGGATGTAGATATTCGTCAGATCAAACAGCCCTTACTTGTGGAAGGTGTACACCAAAGGAAATGAGGTTCCTGTCAAAAAGGTGGAAGGAGAATGGGTGCCAAAATCAGAAGAGGAATTCAACGCCGAGGATAATCGAATGGTCCAAAATAATTTTAAAGCTATTAATTTATTACTTTGTGCTGTTAATGCTAATGATTACAGGAAAATCTCCTGCTGCAAAACAGCGAAAGAAATGTGGGACAAGCTTGAGGTCACTTACGAAGGGACTGACCAGGTAAGAGAAGCTAAAATTGACTTTTTAACTCATGCTTACGAATTGTTCCATATGAAGGAAGGCGAAAAGGTAGACGAGATGTTTGAGTGGTTCTCATCAATAGTGAATGATCTCTACGCGCTCAAGAAGACGTTCACAGACAAAGAACTAGTTCGAAAAATCCTTAGGAGTCTAACACCGGCATGGCGATCAAAGGCCGATGCGATTCAAGAGTCAATTGGAATCACGAACGTCACCATAGACGCTCTTAGAGGTAATCTTAAGACTTATGAATCCACTATTCTTAACCCTGTTATTGATGAACAAAGAAGGCAAAAGATTGCTCTAAAGGCGAGCACAAGTCAATCACCAATTGAAGAGGATGGAGATAGCGAATTCGGACTCATCACCAAAAAATTCCAAAAATTCATGCGAAAAGAATATGACCGCAAAGGGAAAAAGCAAGGTGAGCAAGTTAAATGTTATGAATGTGGTGAAACAGGGCATATCAAAACAAACTGCCCAAATCTTAAAAAGGAGAAGAAACCCTTCAAGAAGCAACGAGCATACATATCTTGGGGAGGAGATTCCGGAGACGAATCCAGTGAAGAAGAAAATGAAGAAGCGGCAAATCTCTGCCTCATGGCACAGGAAGAAAATCAAAGTGAGGTAAGTCAAATCTCTTCTCAAAATTTTTACACTCTTGATGACATGAGAAATGCCTTTGATGAATTGTATGCTGAATTTCTCAAAGTTACAAAAACCGTCACTAGTTTAAGAGAAAGTGCTTCTCTAAAAGAACAAGATTTTCAAAAACAGTTTTCATTAAAAGAAAAAGAATTAGAAAAATTGGTTTTGGAAAATGAGAAGCTACTAGAACAAAACAAGTTTTATGGGAAAAGAAGTTCTGACAAGCCCGAGAGTTCTAAAAAAAATTGTGCTTCTTGTGTAGACCTTAAGAATGAAGTAGGTAGATTAAAAGGCACACTAGATAAATTCAACTCCTCTCATAAAAACTTGAATGTGGTGCTTGATAACTTGAAATCAACCAAGCATGGAATAGGCTTCATAAATGAAGAAGAGGTTGATGCAAAAACCCAACCACCTAGAGCTCAATCTAGGATTAATAACAAAAATGCCTTTCCTAAAACAAACATGCATGCTAGACAAAATATTAGGAGACCTAGACATGACCTTCCGCCTAGCAATCGTCACCATAGACATGATGCATATTTTAGGCACAACAGTGATCATGCTAGAAGATCCCGAAATGTTCAACCTAGAAATGATTATGGTGCTCAAATTAGGAGAAATGAAAATAGAGTAAACAATGTGCATTATTCTAGCTACTATGAGCCTAGACGCATGCATAATCCAAATGTGACATGTCATTATTGTAGACGAATTGGTCATATTGCTCCCGCATGCTTTACTAGACATAGACATGCTACTCAAACATATCATTATAGTATGCATAACCCTCAAGGACCCAAAATGGCATGGGTACCAAAAGTGCATTGATTTGTTTTGCAGGTGTGCTTGAAGGAATCAAGTGTAGTGGATACTCCAAACACTTGACGGGAGACGAATTCAAAATTCCTTCAATTAAAGCACAAAGAAGGAGGAAGAGACGGAAAAGTCGATTTAGGCATTTTTTTTCAAAATCGGAAGTATTTTCGAAAAATTTAAAAGACAAAATACAAGGAAGACAAAGGCAAAATTGTGGAAGAAGCTTCTTAAATTGAAGAATGAGCCAAAAGACCAAAATGAACGGAGGATGTTCAAAATCAGGTAATTGGCAAAGTCGAAGGGAAGGTAAGTACCCTAAACCCTCTTAAGAACATCCTAGGACAAAATTCTTAAGAGTTCACGTTTTTCACCCGACTACACTAGTTTCAAAGTTATTATTTCATTTATAGATTACTGACTTGAGCGTCGGAGATGTTTAATTCTATTTTGCAGGTATCCCCCAAAAGGTAAGAGGAAAGTATAAATTGTCTTGATACAAGAAAAATCGATCATAATCGATTATTTATGCTTACAATCGATTATCAGTATCAATAATCGATTATTTGTTGATTCAATTTTTTTTGTCATGAAATCTTGTTGAATGTTTACATTGCTTGATAGAATTAAGTCTCATCATTTTAGCATCCCCCTTCCAAACAATCGATTATTTGTTCTGCCAATCGATTATTTGCCAAAATCCAAACTCTCTGTGAGTGAAATAATCGATTACTATATATTGACAATCGATTATCTGTTTTAAACTTATGTTACCGTTTTGGCTCTACAATCGATTCCTGTCAGGTCATAAATATGAAAAACAATCGATTACCAAGTTTGACAATCGACTATCTTTTTCAAATTTTTTTTTCCGTTCTGGCGTGTAATCGATGTGTCAGATCATTTTCATTAATGACAATCGATTATTCTATTCAAACAATCGATTATTGAACGGTCAGTGAATTTATTTTTACCGTTTCAGACTTCAAAGCTCTTCAAATCTCTTCAAATCTTTTCAAATAAGTGTAAGATTCATTCCTTCTCTATATATAGGCTGCACATATGCTCTTGTATACTCACTCAAGCCTCCCAAGCATCAAATTATCTTGTTATCTTTGAAAAATCCTAGCACATCTTTTTCAAAAATGTCAAGCCGCAACTCCAAACGTGCTCGTTCCAAACAAGGTGCTTCTTCTTCTCGCCATCCATATCAAGATGGATCGGTTCTATTCTTTGAATCCGATGAAGAGCTCACCCGTTTCTTAACCAAATTTGAGAAACGCCTTATTCTCCCTCCTCGCTTTTCAACAAACGCTCTTGTTGCACCATTCATTCCAGCCGCGAATATGCTAAGAGAGTGCCAACTTTTCAATTTCCTACTCCTTACTCACCCCTACTACAACATTACTTTGGTTGAAGCTTTTTACTCCAACCTTCACAAAGATGATGAGGGTGAACTCGTTACCAATGTTAACGGCATTTCCATTCTAATTTCTGAAGATAACCTCCACCTCATTGCCGGCATTCCGCATGATGGTGAAGACATCTACCAGTACATAAATGATGCCGGGGACATGATTGATGAAGCTAATCTCTTCCGCCAAGCCGGAGTCGCCTATGATGAGTCTTCTTCCCGTCGTCCCACCATAAAGGGTATGGACCTGAATTATCGTTTCATTCTCTATTTCATCACTCGTGTTCTCAAACCCTGTAAACTCAATCACACCACCATTTCCCAAGAGGATGCCAAATTTCTTCATGCCATTATCACCGGTGTTAAAATCAATTGGTGCAAGCTTATTCAATCTCATATGTTCAATGCCACCAGAGATGACATACCTCTCCCCTATGCCCTCTTAATAATGAAATTTCTTGAAGCTTCCGGGGTCAATATTGCTAATGGTCCTCTCAAAAAGAGCACCAAAATCTGGGAAATTTCGAAGTCTTCCTTTCATCATGATGGTGATCATGCTCCCGCTCCTCCTCAAAATCGACAAGCCCGTCGTGCTCATCCTCCTCAGGAGCCTACCCTCCGGACTATCTCTGACCAAATTACTCAATTAACCCGTGAGGTCCATGGTTACTTTGATCACGTGCATTATGCCTATGCTCAGGTGGTGCCATATCAAGCGCCTCCCAATGATGATGAAGGGGATGGGGGTGATGAATGATGAAATTGTTGTTTTTGATTTGTTTTTCCTTGGTTGGTTAGTTGTTGTTCGTTTTATTGTGTTTGGCTCCACCCATGTAATGTTATTTTCCAATAAATAAACTTTTGTTTATTTCATATTTTTTTTTATTCTTCTCTTGTATATATTTTTGCTAATGGCAAAAGGGGGAAGAAACGGGATATCAAGAAGTATGCTATATCACTCTCAACTTCATTCATGCTTAAAGTGAGGGGGAACATGAATTGAGGGGGAACATCAAATTGCATACTTTACACTTGTCTTGGATTATCAAAATAATTATTGCATATATCCCGCTTATGTTTGCCATTATCAAAAAGGGGAAAATTGTTGGAAACACGTTTCAAATGCAATATACTAAACGTGTGTTCTTTTGTAGGTTTTGATGAATGTCAAACAAAGCAAAAAGCGATATATAGCAGTGCTCAAGGACAAGCACAAAATGGATGCATTACAAGAAGCTCAAGACAAAGTTTAGAAATGTTATAATTGAGTCAATATTAATTGTGATCTTGATTCCTCAACTTGGCTCATAACATGGCTTCTCTACTAAAATTATTTTTCCAAAATCATGCATATTTAAATTAAGTGTCAAATGATTTTAAACTATGCATATTTACATTTGTTAAAATGTTTTCCAAGCATGCCTCAAAAATCTGGGCTAAGATAATCGATTATGTACTTATGATAATCGAGTATCTCTAAGCCAAGACTGCATGACAATCGATTGTGAATTAATGATAATCGATTGTGAGTAAGTCAGTTAACATCAGGTTTTTGCAAACTGCATAACAATCGATTGTGTACTTATGATAATCGATTGTTAACTGAGGCAAAGTTTTCAAAACTCATAAAAATCGATTATGAACTAATGGTAATCGATTAGAATGAGAAAAATGTCTCCCAGTGATTTTAAATAAAATGATAATCGATTGTGGCTTTTGATAATCGATTATATATGAGACAGAGAGTTTTGAAATTAATTAATAATCGATTATTCCATTTGATAATCGATTGTTGAAGCTGACCGTTGTCATATATTTTCAATTACCTTCAGGTAATCGATTGTTGATATTTAACAATCGATGTTTTGCTTAAAATCTGGAAAAGATTTTCTGAACGTTGTTAAAATAATCGATTGTTGATTTCCGGACAATCGATGTTTTATGCCAAAAATTGGAAAGGATTTCTTAACGTTATAAATAATCGATTATTGATTTGAAGTAATCGATTGTTGACGTAAAATCAGGGATTGAATTTTTAATCTGATAGGCAAACAATCGATTGTTTAGTCTTGACAATCGATTGTCACTGAGTAATTTCAGCAATCCTTAATTGGCAATTAGACAACGGTAAGACTGAGTTTTTCACCTATAAATACAGCTTCAACTCAGTGTTTTCACAACAACAACATATACACTTTGAGTATTTTCATTGCTAAAAGCTTTCTTACATTGATCATCATTTTCCATTCATCCATAAAGCTTTTTGAAGAGCCATTCTATTGAGCTAAGTTGTTGTGATCTTGAGCGTACTATTTCTACTCATATCTACTCATTAAGGAGTGCTTTGTAAAGTGAGTGTGTTTTGTGTTTGTAAGAGAATTGCGATTCTCGTTTGTTAAGGAACTTGTGATTCCTCGGTTGAAGTCTTTGGGATTGTTATCCCCGAGCAGTTGAAGTCTTTGGGATTGTTATCCCCGAACAGTTGAAGTCTTTGGGATTGTTATCCCCGAGCAATTGAAGTCTTTGGGATTGTGATCCCCGAGCAACTAGGTGAGGCTTGTGTCCTCAGCTGTAACGGTTTGTTAAGCACCCGTAAGCTTGACAAGTTTAGTGGAAATCTCGAGAGAGTCTCTCGGGGACTGGACTAACCACGTTTGTGGCCAACCAGGATACATCATTGTGTAAGTTTATTCTACTGCACTTGTTTTAATTTCTGCAAAGTTTTTAAATTCCGCACTAAAATGCTTAATAATTGTAAAACGCTATTCACCCCCCCCCCCCCCCTCTAGCGTAAAGCGTATTGTACAACACTAATGTCACTTCAAACATTTTTAGTTTTTTATTTTATAACTACTTTTACAAAACTAATGATTACCACTAAGTTATGCTACGAGAATATTGTTAAGTTGTATTCTAATGGGAAGAAGAGCACTAGGGTCGTGGCATCACCTAGGTGGCTATTTGACGGGTAGATATTACTAATGATAGATTGACATATTTGGCACTTATGTTATAACTGTTGAACAATTGTACCCACTCTCACATCTCTTGGTAGAGAGAGTAATTATGCCTAACTGGCTCTTTCGAGACCAATTGGGTAGGCCAATTTAGACCGAGCAACTAGGGTTCAAGTAGGATGATTACTCTATCGAGATTTAACCCGTTAATTGGGACTATTATTTCTCATGAGTCCATTCCAATTCCTTGTTGGGTCAATTTTGTGGTAATAGACTCTCTTTGCCAAGAAGAGTCAAACTCACTAAGCTTGAATCGATGTTTGCAACCACCAATTCTTAAATAAAAATATAAAATCAACCCAAATAGCAAACACCCAATATCAATCTAACCCTGGATGGCAACACCCATCAATTACCCTTCACTAGGATTGAGCCACAACCCTAGATAATGGGTTTAGCTACACATAATTAAGGAAGAAAATGAAGAAATAAGCATATCAATTGATTACTAAGAAGAAACTACAGTAATCTATCGTTAGTGAAGAGCAACAGTGCCAAAATGGCTACAATATCGAGTCTCACGAGCTCAGCTGCATTCAGAACATAAAACTTAACCTAAAAATGGTAGAATATTCTATTTATAAAAACAACAACAAATAGAATATTCTACCATTTTTAGGTTAAGTTTTATGTTCTGAATGCAGCTGAGCTCGTGAGACTCGATATTGTAGCCATTATGGCACTGTTGCTCTTCACTAACACCCATCAATTACCCTTCACTAGGATTGAGCCACAACCCTAGATAATGGGTTTAGCTACACATAATTAAGGAAGAAAATGAAGAAATAAGCATATCAATTGATTACTAAGAAGAAACTACAGTAATCTATCGTTAGTGAAGAGCAACAGTGCCAAAATGGCTACAATATCGAGTCTCACGAGCTCAGCTGCATTCAGAACATAAAACTTAACCTAAAAATGGTAGAATATTCTATTTATACTAGGCTGGAAAAATTGAACAAAAATACTCCTGCGGGGTCAGTGCGGGCCGCACAAAAGCAACCGCGGCCGCACTGGCTCTTTTGACTTCACTGTTCAGCTCTCTGATCTTGAGGAACGCAGACCATGTGAAAGTGTATTGCGGCCGCAAAGGGGGTCCACCTCTCTAAATCTTATTTACGCGGATCGCATAAAAGAGTGGAGAGGCCGCGTAGCCTGACCGCGAACTGCAAGAATTCTATTGCGGTCGTGTAGCCTTGAGCCTGAATACACCATTTCTCTTAACCTCCTAGTGTGGCTGCAATCACTTTTTCGCGGTCCGCAGTCCGCACTAGGCCATCTCCCCTTAGGTTTCTTGGTCTTTGATACTTGAGCAGGTTCTACTCCTTTTCGAGCCGATCTTTGATATTTCTTCACTTTATCGATCAAACCTGCAATCAAGCACCTGTGAGAATTTTGGTACTATTTTATAGCAATTTATACTCAAAGCATAGGCAAGTAAGGGTATAAAACACTTTAAAACCCTAACTTATCAGACCACGCGAAATCGAGTGTGGCCGCGTGGATTCTAGTGCGGTCCGCATGAAATGGTGGCTAAACTCCATGCTAATATAACAGTAATACCACCAAAGGTAAAGGTTTATATGCTCAATATTGACCCGCGGTATAATACGGTCAAGCAAAAGAAGAAACTAGAGTCAAATAATAAAAGATAAAGTTACGAAACTTCGAAAGATTGATTTATTCTGAAAAGTTGAATCATTCAAACTTGCTAGCTAACAACAACGCATCACTACTTTCAAAATTCCGAGGAGGATTTTTGGGACACAAAATTGTCTCGGATGTCTCACTCTCAGTAAATACAAATTTTATTTCAAGAAGATAAAGGTGCACATTTTTCTATCTATTATAAGATGCTCCTAGATACAAAAACTACATATCTACATTTTGATAAGTTGGCATTAGTTGTAGCTGCCCCAAAACTAAGCTTTATTTTTAATATCATTCAATTCCCATAGTCACTATATTTTCATTACGCAATATTTTGCATAAGCATGAACTATAAGAAAGGTTAGCTAAATGAGTAGTCGAACTTAGTGAATATAATATTATTTATCAGCCATGTATAATTAAAAAATCACAAGTTTAGCAAATTTCATGATTAATCTTAGCTCGGACATATTACTCGAAGCTAAAAAAATAGTACGTGTTATTTATGGGATAATTCTCGAGATCTGGACCTTCTACATAGTTAGGTCCACAAGTACTAAAATTTTTCCGAGTTAGGGATAATGCTTAACGCATATCAGGGAAAGTAGTTAGATAATTTATAAAAGTTACTTTATTACTAAAATTAAAGCCAAGTATGAAGCATATTCTACATGGATTGAATTAGCTGGGGGACTCAGAGCAAAAATATTGATTTAACGATGGATAAAATCCAAGAAAACTATGCAGCCCAAAAAGTCGAGTTGGGTGTGCTAGTCTCGAATCTATAGATGATATCACTGACTCTGAAAGCAACTCCGGCCTCTTATTGAGAAATATTGTTTTTCGGATCAAACAGTTTAGGGATCAAGTCATCTCTTATTTAGGCGATCCCTGATCTATCATCAATTATAATGAAAATGAGGTAAGCCTAACTAACTTAATTTGGAATTGACATAATAAATTCATTTATTACTAGTGGAATGGGATTTTGCCCTAAGAAAAGCATGCTCTCAATAACACTAATTACGTCTCATCCCATACTGCCTTGCTGAAGGAGAAATATATTTGAGAATATTCAAGGCTCCAAAAGCTAAAATGCTACATGGACCAAACAAAAAAATATATGATGCGAGAAATTTATAAAGAAAGCAGTAAAAATTAGTCCGATAATAAGGCTTTAAATCGAAAACTCATCAAAGTCAGTATGAATAGCTATGTCACGACCCTAACCCCGAACCCGATTGTGATGGCGCCTCTCGTGAAGAGAAGGCCAGCCAGTCTAACACTATCCATCCCGTTAAGCAGTTGATTAACATAAAGATAGATTAAAACATTATTTAATAGCG
This sequence comes from Nicotiana benthamiana, assembly GCA_034376525.1. Taxonomy (NCBI): domain Eukaryota; kingdom Viridiplantae; phylum Streptophyta; class Magnoliopsida; order Solanales; family Solanaceae; genus Nicotiana; species Nicotiana benthamiana. The sequence continues at coordinate 103,465,884 of CM067335.1, read as the reverse complement.
ATATTTCACGAAATAAAGACAACAAAGTGGAAACCATCCCGACACAGCCCTAATTGGGGTGTCACAAGTCACGAGCGTCTAAGATACTAAGTACTCAAATGTAATGACAGAGTCTCAAATACTGAAATAGAAAGTAAAAGAAAAAGATAGAGAGGAGCCCCAGACTACGAATGCAGCAGCTACCTAAAGGCTCCTCGAAGAACTGTCAAAAGCTGGAATGACTCAACCCTCGGGAATGGGACCTACTACGCCTGAATCTGCTCACACGGTGCAGGGAGTAAGTGAGTACTATGACCCAATAAGTAATAAATATAAACAATGGCTGAAAGTAAGAAAACATGTAAAACCGCAAGGCATTCTATACCGAAGCAGTAAAATCACTTAAAATAGTAATTCAATGAAGTATTAAGAAAAATCCCTTTTTCAACAAATAAAACAAGTAATTTGACAAGTAAATAACAAATAAATATTCGTTCCTCGGGAACAGTATCAACAAATCTGCCCCTCGGGCAACAACTCGGAACAATACCAGCTCCTCGGGTCAATCTCTGAACAACACTAGCCCCTCGGGCTAAATCTCACATCAAAATGGGTACCCGCGCTCACTGGGGGTGTACAGACTCCGGGAGGGCCCCCTTACAGCCCAAACGCATTATCAAGCTATCTCATGGCATCACATCTAGGCCCCCGGAATCATATCAGTCAAGCCACCTCGTGGCGTATATACGTATCTCAGGCTCTCGGCCTCATATTAGTATCAGTGTATCCTCACATCTGACCCTCGCCCGTACTCAGACCGAAAATCATCACAAGCCCCTCGGGCATTAGTAAAAGAGTAGTTCTCAGCCCAAAACATAATTTAAAATATTATTTAAGTCTCAAAAATCAGTAAAAATGACTGAGTAGTAAAACAGTGGAAAACAACATGACTGAGTTCAAATAATAAGTCAAAACTATAAGGAAATAGTGATAAAAATCCTCGAAGGGTTCAAACAGTTGGCACGAAGCCCAAATATTGAAATTAGCCCAAATCATGATGATATCAACTAAATTTCAGTCAAATACTCAGTAAATCAGTAACCGGGATGAACTAAGTCACAATCCCCAATAGTGCACGACCCCACGCTAGTTGTCTAGCGTGTGTCTCACCACAATATAGCACTACGATGTGCAATCCGAGGTTCTAAACCCTCAGGACATTATTTACAATCATTACTCACCTCGAACCGGCTAAATCTCTAACTCGCGACACCTTTGCCCATCGAATCGGCATCCACATGTGTCGAATCTATGAATATGTCACAGTATGCTAAGGGAACAAAGCCCAAGCGAGTACAATCGAAAAAATACTAAAAATCCCAAAATTAGTAAAACCCAAGCCCCAGGCCCACTTCTCAAAATTCAAAAGTTTTTATATCAACAGGTTCCTTATCTCTCCACGAGTCCATACATATCAAAATCATCAAAATCGGAGTCCAATTGACCCCTCAAATCCCCATGTAGAACCCTCTAAAACTCTAGCCCTAAACTTCCATTTTTAGCACTTTAATTTCAGTCCCGGTCCATGAAATATAATCATAAAAGTGTGTTTTCGGTCCAAAATCCATACCTTATCAAAGTTCTCTTGAAACCCCCATTCAAAAAATTGTCTCAAAGCTCTCAATCCAAAGTTAAAATGGTTAAACTCTTCAAAAATCATGAAGAAGGAATATAAATACATTCTGCCCAGGGGTTTTTGCATATGCGACCCCTCCACCGCTTCTGCAGTACCGCATTTGCGATCACAAGTCCGCTTCTGCGGAATTCACTTAACCAGCACAAATTGCTCTTGCGATCGCCTTCCGTATCTGTAATTTCGCAGACGTGACCCAAAACACCACTTTTGCGGTTCCTGACCCTCAGCCCAAATCTCGTATATGTGGCCATCTCCCTTGCACATGCGGCACCGCACCTTCTGTCCCCAAGTCGCAGGTGCGAAAACACCAGAAGCCATAATTTTTTCTGAAATCTCTTAAGTTCGAATTCTTCCCGTTAACCATCCGAAATCACCGTAAGGCCCTCGCGACCTTAACCAAAACCACAAATATGACCTAATACCTTATTCAAACTTGTTCCAATCATCAAAATACTCAAACAATATCGAATTACCCAAAACTCATCGAATTTAAGCCTAAGTTTCTAAAATCTTCTGAAACACGCTTTTGATCAAAACCCTAATCAAATCACGTCTGAATGACCTGAAATTTTGCGCACACATACAAAATTAACAACAAAGCTACCGAAACTCTCAGAATTCCATTCTGACCCTTATATCAAAATCTCACCTATCAACCGGAAATCGCCAAAATATCAACTTTGCCAATTCAAGCCTAATTCTACTCCGAACCTCCAAAACCAATTCTGATCGTGCTCCTAAGCTATAAATCACCTCCTGAAGTTAACCAAATTATTGAAACTCCCATCCGAGCCTTCTAGCACATCAGTCAACATTCGATTGACTTTTTCCAACTTAAACCTTCTTAAAAGAGACTAAGTGTCTCATTTCTTACCAAATACTCTCCGAACTCAAACTACTCAACTAGATCACATAAAACACGGATAACGGAGTACAAAGAAGCAGAAATGGGAGAAACAAAATGGTAACTCATGAGACGACAAGCCGGGTCGTCACAAGCTCAAATCAAGATATGGCATGATCCTCGACAATATTTTGGAACCTCTGTAGTTTCAGCCAGAGTGCCAAATATTTGATAAAAGAGCTCTGGTACTGTGCCTATGTTGGAACTGGATCATTTGAAATTCCATCAATATCGAAGCCAACTATCCTACAATGGACTATTAAACTGTGGGTTGTCAAGTTATGATTCCAGTGTTTGAGTTCTCATACCTCAAAAATCAGACACTAAGGAGATTATTTATACTTGAAGATTAGTCAATTTGACCTGACATTATAAGAAGTGATAATAACAATAGATTACCTTGGGAGATAGAATTCCTAAGAGTATTCCGATATAATTTACCATCTCGACTCAGTTAGTTGTCGTGCTCATATCAAGCATAACGACTTCAAACAGTACTGAAACTAAATGAGTTCTTCAAAAATACATATACTACACAAAAAGGATCGAGAACTCCAAGTCAGAGTCAAGAATTTCACGATAAAAGATGAGAGGTTTACATATGAGTCAAGATAAATGTATACAAATATACCACCAAAATAAAGTTCACTTTGAACAAACACATGACTTATATTCGGTCCAACAACGACCATCTAAGTTAAATATATAAGCCTTTCTTAAATTGTATTATGACTCGGGTCGATTATCCCGTATATAAGTGAAAATATCAAATATTATTTCGGGCATATATCCCTCTCTACTTGGAAGTATGTTTGTATACTCCGATTTGGATTCAAAATCCAATCAAATTAAATGTCTCTTCAAGACAAATCTACTAAGATATATATATTTGTTTGGGATCAATATCACTCAAACTCAAAGTCTTAATGGGATCAATACTCCCGAAAATCTTAATGAGGTCAATAATCTTGTAAATCTTACCGAGATTAATACTCCCTCAAACTAAAAGTCCACTCGGATCAATCGAGCATATTTTACGCCTGAATGAAAAGGAGACATCCACTTGATAGCATTAAAATTATATAAAAGGGCCCTATTTTATTTAAAAGTTAGACACCCAAAGCTGAAATTTTAAGACATCGCACATGTAACAATGCATTCAAATATATAAATTAAGTCTAATTAGAAATAAGTATTATCTAGTTAATGCAGGAAATACGCATGTGAGATATCACCTAGCATAATTCTGTCGCGGTGCAACAAGACAATTGCGAGAACCAAGAGGGAGAATTGAAAATTTTAACTATTTGCATTCTTCTTGTAGAAAAATTTTAGAGCGCACATTCGGGGTTTGGAAAGCAAGATGGTCTATTTTGCGAGACATGCATTCTAACACATTGACACTCAAAGAGACATCGTATTTGCTACTATGGCCATTCATAACTATATTAGAAAGAAATGCAATATGGATGATGCATTCCAAGTAGCTAAGAATGAAAGATATGTTCCATCTGTTAATCTTGATGTTGGTAAATCTTTGGAGCTAATAACAATATAAATGCGACAAATATGGAAGATCAATGTGATCTCGTTTGAATGGGTCTTCACAATTTGATTGCTAATGAAATTTGTGAAGTTTGATGCTTGTAGTTGTATGAATCTATTAAAAAACTAATATTTATTATTTTTACATTCTAATTGAGAAATGTTATTTTATTTTGTTCTCTTGAAATATGCATATAATGACTTAACTTTCTATAGAATTTGAGAAATCAGTGTTATGAAAATTTGATGCATTAGTTTTATATTCTGAATCTTTATTAGTTAGAGGAACAAATTATTTTTCTTTCCTCTTCTGTACAAGCTAATAATGAGCGTTCAAGAATTATATTTGTAAAAACTATCTTATGTAATCATTTGAATTGAATCTAAATTAAAATGTAAATTATTTTTTATTTACATTAATTATGAATAAAATTCATTGTACTAATCAACTCCTTTATAATGCTAAGAGCTTTAAGGATATTTCGATCTTTTTAACAGAAAAAGGTTCTCACAAGTAGTTGTTTATCAAATACTTCAACAATTTTTTAAGCTTCAACAAATCTATTCAAGCAGATAACTATTTATTTATAAATAAGTTTCAGCACTTAAAAGCTGCTTTTAAGTACTTATGCTTAAAAAATACTCCCTCTATTACAGTTTATGTGAACCTATTTTCTTTTTGTTCCTTTCAAAAAGAAGGAACCCTTTCTAAATTTGGTAAAATTTAGCTTAAACTTACAACTCTACCTTTAATGAGAAACTTTTATAATCACAAAAATTCTCTCGGCTCCATTTGGACTTGTTTAAGACCGCAAATTTTAAATTTTTTTATTGTTTTTTTAAACTTCGTGCCCAATCAAACATGTTCATATAATTTGAAAAAGAGGGAATACTTTATTTCACGCTAATCCAAACAAGCTTATAGTTTAGGAGTTGACTGGCACGGCTTGTTTTGTTACCAAAAAGAGGTATTTTTTACAGTCTCATCTTGTTATCAATAACTTCATTGCGGTGTCCAATCAATTCTTTTTTGTCTTCTGGCCACGCAGAGTTTAATTTCTTCCTTTTATTCCCTTCATAATAAACTACTAAATCAGATAGCAAAATGATACAGAATTAATAATTTTTTGTTCTAGCTAAAGATCAAATACATTGAAAATAATTTGTTTGTTAAATGTTTATAAGTTCAACTTTCATTAAAAGTTATTTTGGCACAACCGCCATAAGTTTTAGAAATTGATTTTCTTGCCATTTTTCATTTTGTCTGATTGCTTTTCGAGTATTATCAGGTTCTCTTTCATCTTCTTTTTTACGGCATAAAGATATGGGTACATTAAGGACTAATAAATTCTTTGTTATTTTTTTTAGTCATATATATATATATATATATATATTACACATTTATTTTACATAATTATACACGTATAATACATAAATTATGTATATTTATTATACATTCAAAGCAACTCCAACCTTGCCCCATCCCTCATAATGGGGAAAAAATGGGGGAATTTTGCTCCAACTGTTTAACGAAAAAATATAATTTGGTCAAAACTTGAATTTTAAAGAGAAGAAATCGGGTTACTGATAATCAAAGAGACCGAAATATAATTGGCTTTCAAAGAATAAGAACAAAACAATAAGAAAGTTGTATTTCACTATGATATCAAGAAAGTTCTGTCTCTACAACTGATAAAATTTTCTCCTTTTATAGTTGACAAGGAGTAATGGATTATTCTAAATAATAAAGAGCATTTAATGAGATGTTACATAATCATTGCTATTAAATACTGAATAACTAACGTACCAGGTATTTAATAATGAATGTAAACTACTTTTTGTCATCATATTCGTGTCTTCAATGCCCTTTTTATCCGTTGATATTGAATGCCTTGGATAGACACGAGAATAATATCTAAGATTCCCTCTCGTGTCTGTTTTCTTTTCGTCCATCGTGCATGTTGTCTCCCGTGTCTTTTAATCATTTATTACTCTTTGACTGTTTGACCAATCCACGTGTCATGCCACGTTATCTTTAGTAAAAATTCAATTTTTTCCAATACAGATAGTCCCCCCATTTCTCATTTATTTATCAATTTAATAATTGGGAAGTGGATCCTGAAAAAGAATTTTTGTCACAATTAATGCTTGTGTCAGTATCGACGTCTCATCTTTCTTTCTCATTTAATGCTATGTACACGTGTTATATTTTGGTTGGATCTGCAGTGTTCCCATTTTTCTAGGCCTGTTCAACTTTCTCTGTTTACGAAGTGATGGTTATCTTTAATATAGGATTTCCATCATTACTTCCCTTAATTTTGACGGTTGTTCCTATATAAACTTTTAATTCACCCTTTCTTTTTCTTCTTCTTCATCAACTTCCATCTAACATTTGAATTTCCTTTCTTTCTTCTACGTTCCTCAAAACTATCCTGCAATGGCATCTCCAAACCCTAACCCGTAAAGGTTTTGCTTCTTGATCAATTCCTTAACGCACATGCTCATATCAAACACTTAAGAGGAAGCGGAGGAAGGCTCCGAAGTATGGGATCTACACGTGGAGGCTCAACTAGTTCTGGAATTAAAGGTCTCTTCTAAAACTCCATCTTCAAAAGATAAAGAAATTTGGAGCCTTCTCTAGAGCCCACAGTTGAAGAAATTATACCAAATGATTTGTCTTTTGCAAGTGACAGAGCTTCCCTTCAAAAACAAATTACAAAATTGAAAAAGACTGATGCTTATCCCTCTCTTATAAATGAACTTAATATCCCCACCGTTGGGAAAAATTACAACTGGAAAGAGGGCGTCGTTCGTTTATCGATTGCTTCCATAAGCCAAAGAATTTCATCTTTCAGAAATTGGTATTCCTATGTTTGTACATACCCATTCACTTTGGGAATTAAGCCTGCTGTAGACCCAGTAATCATCAATCTTTGCAAATTTTTCAACATTTGCTTAGCCCAGATTGGACCTTTAGTTTAAAGGGCTGTAGCTTGTTTAAGGTTTTTGTCTAATAATGCAAAATTTAATTTCACCTTCCCCCATCTCATCCACTTATACCACCCTAGTATGCTACGCCATGGGGTTTTTACTCTAACTGCAAGGAGCAAAAGAGTTTTAGTAAACGCAGATGACGATAAAGATCGTGGGTGGTATCTGCGTTATATTGGTGTTCGCACAGTGGATTTATCGGGGGAATCAAACATTCCCTTCCCCGAGATGTAGAATTTTGCACGTAAGTTTCTGTTTTACTTTTGCCGTGCCTATTTTACGAGATTTTGATTTTATCTTTAAATTTATCCCCTTTTTGTTTTTTTTGTAGCAACCATGGGAGATGTGAAACCCGTTTCCAATTTTCGTGGTTGGGTAGACCCAATTTTGAAAATTGTCCCTAAGGAAGATAGGACATGGAAATCTATCTCTTCCTTACGCGGGTGGACAGTAAAAACACACGGTACATATTTCTTTTCATGTATACTTTCTAGATACGTATACTAAATTTTGATGATGAACTCAGATCCTTCTTTTTATCAGGATTTGGAATAAAAGGGATGACAGCAGAGGTTGCTATAGCCATGCGTACAACTGCCAACTATGCCCTTGGTTTGTATAAGGCTAAAGCATTTTTAGCCAATAGAAAAGCTTTGGTAATGGAAGCTGAAAATGAAGAAGAAGATAATATCTCTTTGGTATCTAGGCCAAGAGCTAGGAGACGTGTTGTTTTGGATGAAGAAATTAAAGATTCTCCTGCTCGTACTTCTGCTATAATCACTTCTTCTACAATTACTTCCACTGCCGAGTCTGTTTTAATCCAATCCGATGAGGAAACCGTGCCAAAAGCCACGAGTGTACCAACTCAACCTCCCTTGGATAGTGGTTTCTGGAGTGGCGAGCTTGGACCTGTTTTTGATGAAGCTCCTATCTCTTCATTCGTTCCTTCTCGTGCTCAGAATGATTTAAGGATTTCCTCCGATAAGATTCGTATGTTGGAGAGTTCTCGTGTCAACCTTCAATCTTCCCTTGATTTCCACTTAGTTGAACATGAAACAATGAAGAATACTTTAGCTACATGGGGAAGAGATTATGAAAACCTGGAGAAGGATAATAATTCCTTGGTTTAGAATTTCAAGTATGAGGTTAATTGGGCCTTCTTGAAATCTCGTCGTGATGCTTTAATGGAAGCTTCTCAGGAAAAATTTGACTTGCAATCTGAGTTAGCCAAAGTTTTAGGAATGATTGAGAAGAATGAGCAACCAACCGAAACTCCTTCTCCTGACCAAGTAATTGACATCTCTTCTCCAATAGTGGAAACTCCCGGGGTTGAAGATCCTTTGAGCTTAGAGCCAACAGCTGAAATTACTGAAGTTACAGTTCCAGTGATCGAGGGTAATTTACCTACAACACAACCTTTAGGAATGGAAATCCCCGTGTCTACTGCTTCTCCCGAAAATGTTAATACTTCAATTTCAGCTGAGACTTCCTCTATTGCTGCTTCTTCAGTTCTTACCGAGCCTAATGAAGAGGCGACTTCTACCGTTCGAATCTCCTCAGTGAACAATAAGAATTTTTAACCTTACCTCTTTTGTTTGTTTTCTGATAATGTAATTAATGAAGGCCCCAGTTTCTATAATGGTGCATCTGTTTTAGAAAAATAAATGTATTGTAGTAGCTAAGTTTTTCCCTTAACTTTCTACTATTAAGAAGTTTGTATAATACTTCTTCATTTTATCCTTGTCTACTTACTGCTTTAGTTTTTGCAGAAATAATTTTATTTTTACCGTATTCTTGCCTATTTTTCTTTTTAGGACTTAGAGATTAAGTTAGCATTTTTTTCCTTTTTCGGAAAATGCTTACATAATTATTCTCATGTGTTTTCATCATAAGGAAAAATAAAAGAGGGCCCTTTTATTTATTGACACTTAATGAAGAAGACGTCTCAACTTCATAATGGTGTTATCATACGATGAAAGAGATAGGAACATACATGTTTCGCAAAACAACTTTTGCAAAGTTTTTATTCATAACTTTGATAAGTTTCTTGATTATTACATGTATTGAAATACATCTATAACTTTCTCGCAACTGTTTTCTTTTAACAAATTTATAAAATATACAAGGTTTTTTCATAACATGTTTTGATACATAATCATATCCCTACCTTTACATACTTAGGAAGGGTTTAAGAAGTGACTTTATTGTTCTAAGAAAGAAAGAACACTATAATGAGTGCCTTTTAGATTGATACTTGAATTCTCGTAACTTGAGTTGATTAGAAAATCTTCAATTTCGCTCTCTCGTATATATTTCTGCCCATATTTGTGTGTATATAATACAGTCCCCCAAGTGTTTGAGCGAAGAAGTATGAAGCCTCGAACACTTGTATATTTCTCCCAATCTTTGGTCCTTTTCCTGAAACAGAAAAACATACGGGACTCGGAGGTGCGATTATAGACGAAGACTGCCTAACTCGTGTGTATTTTGTTAGAAACTACGCTTTACGCTAGAGGGGGGGGTGAATAGCGTATTAATAGAATTTAGCATTTTCTTGCGGAATTTAAACTTTTCAGGAAGTAAAATAAATGCAGAAAAATAAACTTACACAAAGATGTATACTGGTTGGCCACCAACGTGGTTAGTCCAGTCCCCGAGAGACTCTCTCGAGATTTTTCACTATCTTGTTAAGCTTAAGGGTGCTCAACAAACCGTTACACACTTGAGGACACAAGCCTCAAACAGTTGCTCGGAGATCGCAATCTCAAAGACTTCACCCAAGGAAACGCAAGTTCCTTGAAACAAGAGAATCGCAATTCTCTTACAAGTATATCAAATACTTGGACACTCACTTAACTAAAGTACTCCTTATTGAGTAGATTTGAGTAAAAGAATATGTTCAAGATCGCAACAACTTTAAGCAATAATATGGCTCTCAAAAGCTTTATGAAATGAGTAGAAAATGAAGAACAATTGAATGAAAGCTTATAGCAATGTAATGATCAGTTTGTGTATGTTGTTGTTTTTAAAACACTGAAATGAAGCTGTATTTATAGTTGAAAAAGTTGGTTCAACCGTTGTCTAATTGCCAATTAAGAGTTGCTGAAATTACTCAGTGATAATTGATTATTAAGACCAAACAATCGATTATCTGCCAGTCAGTTTAAAAATCAATCCCAGATTTAACGCTTCACAATCGATTATACATAATCTATAATCGATTACTGGCAATATTCAAAATCAGATAATCGATTACACCAAATTCATAATCGATTACTTTAGCAACGTTCTAAAAATCATTTCCAGATTTTAAGCAAAACATCGATTATATAAAATCAATAATCGATTACTTCAGCAACGTTCTAAAAATCATTTCCAGATTTTAAGCAGAACATCGATTATATAAAATCAATAATCGATTACTTCAGCAACGTTCTAAAAATCATTTCCAGATTTTAAGCAGATCATTGATTATATAAAATCAATAATCGATTACTTCAGCAACGTTCTAAAAATCATTTCCAGATTTTAAGCAGAACATCGATTATCTAGAATCAATAATCGATTACCTTATGGTATTTGAAAATCATTTGACAACGGCCAGCTTCAACAATCGATTGTCCTTTGCAACAATCGATTACTTGTTATTTTCTGAAAATCATAAAACTTACTGTCTCAGTGATAATCGATTATCTAAAGACATAATCGATTACTTAATTAAATTTAAAATCACTGGAAGACATCAACTCAACACAATCGATCACCATTAGTTCATAATCGATTATTTTGAGTATTGAAAAACTTTACCTCAACAACAATCGATTGTCATTTGTTCACAATCGATTATCATGCAGATTTGGAAAAACCTGATGTTCACTGTCTTACTCACAATCGATTACCATTAATTCATAATCGATTGTCATGCAGTCTTGGCTCAGAAACAATCGATTATCATAAGTACATAATCGATTATTTTAAATTTTTGAGGCATGTTTAGAAAACATTTTGTCTAATGTAAATATGCATGATTTAAAATCTTTCAGAATTAAATATGCATGATTTTGGAAAATAGTTTTATGAGAGAGGCCATACTATGAGTCAAGTTATAGGATCGAGATTACAATTTTAGAACAACTCAATAACAATTAAAAGCTATATCTTGAACTTCAATCTTATTCGCAACCACTGTGCGCTTGTACTTGAATTCCATCATATATCAATTTTTGCTTCGTTTGTCATTCATCAAAACCTACAAAAGAGTACACGTTTAGTATATTGCATTGAGAACGTGTTTCTAACAATTTCCCCCTTTTTGATAATGGCAAACATTAAGCGGGATATGCAATTTAGGCAAAAGATATTGACAATTCAAGACAAGTAACAATTATGCAATTTTGTTCTTGTTCCCCCTCAATTTTAAGAGTTCCCCCTCAATTTTAGCTTATAAGCAATCAATGAATTAAGAGGTGGTGCATACCCGATATCCCGTTTTCTTCCCCCTTTTGCCATTAGCAAAAAAATAGTAAGGAAAGATGCAAAAAGATGAAATAAACAAGGTTTATTTATTGGAAAAAAAGGGGGTACATCAATGGGAACCAAGAGAACAACAGCAAAAACCACACAAAACACAAAAAAAATTATTCATTTCCGTCGTTGTCCGCCTCGTTATCCGGCGCTGCTTCAAAAGGAACGAGAGCTGCATATGGATAATTGACATGATCAAAGTATCCATGGATCTCATGAGTGAGTTGAGCAAGCTGGTCGGATATGGTTTGGAGAGTAGGCTCTTGGGACGAACGAGCACGACGGGGTGGACGACTTGAAGAAGGAGCTGGAGCATGATCACCATCATGATGGAAAGAAGACTCCGAGATTTCCCAAATTTTGGTACTCCTTTTGAGAGGACCATTTTCCGTGACAAATCCGGATGCTTCAAGGAAGTTCATAATGAGGAGGGCATAAGGAAGAGGCATGTCATCACCGATGGCATCGAGCATATGAATTTTGATGAGCCGACACCAATTTATTTTGGCTCCGGTGACAATGGCATGCAGAAGTTTGGTATCCTCCTGGGAGATGGTGGTGTGATTGTGCCGTCTAAGCTTGAGGACTCGGGTGATGAAGTAAAGAATCAACTGGTAGTTTGGATCCATTCCCGTTATGGTAGGACGACGGGTAGAGATAGATGGATCATAGGAGGTTATACCGGCTTGGTGGAGAAGGATGGTTTCATCAAAGAGAGCCCCGGCCTTATCAATATACCGGAAAAGGTCTTCACCTTCATTTGGAAGGCGGGCAATGGTGTGGAGATTCTCTTCAGAGAGAAGAATTTGAACCCCATTAATGGAGGTGACAAGTTCGCCATCTTCATCTTTATGGAGGTTTGAGTAAAAAGCTTGAACGAGAGTTGTGTTTATGTGAGGATGAGTGAGAAGCAAGAAGTCATATAGTTGACACTCCTTTAACATATTTGCGGCAGGGGTGAAAGGCTCAAGGAGTTTACTATTTGAGAACCGAGGAGGAAGAATGGTGCGTTTCTCAAATTTTGATAGGAACCTTGTGAGTTCATTTTCAGTTTCAAAGAACAAGACAGAACCGTCTTGGTATGGAAAATTTAAAGGAGGAGGGGCGGTTGAAGCTGATGCGCCATGTTTGGATCAGGAACGTTTTGAAGATCGTCTAGACATGTTAGGAGAAAGACTGCTGGAATTTGGCAAAGAAAATAGAAGAGATTTAGCTTTTGAATACTAGAGATAGTGCTTGAGTGGGTGAATGTGAGCTCTTATGATGCCTATTTATAGAGGAAAGGATTATCAAGCATTGAATGGAGACATTTGCTGAGATTTTGGTTTAGGAGCAGTCAGAAAACGGTAAGAATTAAAATTACTGACCGTTAGATAATCGATTATTGAACTGACATAATCGATTGTATTTACTGTTTGATTGAGATTTTGAATCTGACAAATCGATTCTTGAGTCAAACGGTAAAAAATTTGAATGAAATAATCGATTGTTAAATTTTGGTAATCGATTATGGAGCATTTAAGACCTGACAGGAATCGATTGAGGAGCCAAACGGTAACAAAAAAATTAATATGAAGTAATCGATTGTCAATTCTTGGTAATCGATTATTTAGGGAACTAATTTGATACAGTGAACTTGGAGAATATCAGAATTTGTCAAATAATCGATTGTATGAAAAAATAATCGATTGTTGTAGAAAGCATTGCTGAATGACTGAGGCGGAAATCGATTATGCAATTTAGGAAGTAAAAAATTAAACACAGATGCATAATAGTAATAATCAGTCATAAACAATCGATTATTGATACTGATAATCGATGTACTGCGCAGAAAATAATCGATTAGTGGCTTGAAATAGTCGATTATTTTGTGCTAAAACTTCATAATTCCCCCTACCTTTGGGGTGGTACCTGCAAAATAGATTTAAACGTCTCCGACGCTCAAGTTAGTAATTTATAGCGAAATTAATAAATTACACTAGTGTTAACAAGTAATGCCGTGAACTCTTAAGAATTGTGTCCTAGAGTGTTCTTAAGAGAGTTTTGGGTACTTACCTTTTCTCCAACATCGCCAATTACCTGTTCGAGAGGATGATCCTTGATCGTTCTCCACTCGTTAGGCGTATTTATTCCTTTTTCTAATTGTGGCGCTTCTTCCGTTGGTTGTTCCCCAATTTCATTTTTGTTTTCCTTTGAAGGTTCTTCTTGGATTTTATCTTTCAAGCTATCCAAGATACCTGCAAGATCAAAACCGGATTCCTTTCTCGCCAAGCGAGTATTATCTTCGGAAAACACAACATGAGGGGATTCCTCCACAATTTGGGTTCTTTTGTTAAAGATCCTATATGCTTTGCTACGTGAGGAATAACCAATGAAAATACCTTCATCCGATTTAGCATCAAACTTACCCAATTGGTCCTTCCCATTATTATGAACAAAACATTTACAACCAAAAACACGTAAATGAGAAATGTTGGGTTTTCTACCCTTATAAAGTTCATATGGGGTTTTCATGAGTATCGGCCGAATTGTTGCTCTATTTAAAACATAGCAAGCGGTACTCACGGCGTCCGCCCAAAAATATTTGGGAATCTTAGCTTCGTCGAGCATGGTTCATGCCATCTCTTCGAGACACCTATTTTTCCTTTCCACCACCCCATTTTGTTGTGGTGTCCGTGGAGCGGAAAAGGTGTGTTTGATTCCGAGTTCGTCACAAAAATCCGCAAAGAGATTGTGATCAAACTCTCCCCCATGATCACTTCTAATCGAAGTGACGGTCGATTCCTTTTCGTTTTGAACACGCTTAAGGAAATACTTGAAATTTTGAAAAGCATCACTTTTATTTGCAAGAAATAGAGTCCAAGTAAATCTAGAAAAGTCATCAACAATTACAAAAACATATTTATTTTTACCAAGACTTTCAATACGAGAGGGACCAAATAAATCCATGTGAAGTAATTGCAAAGGTCTAGACGTTGAAACAATATTCTTGGATTTAAAAGATGCTTTGGTTTGCTTCCCTTTTTGACAAGAATCGCAAATAGAATCATTTTCAAACTTTAAACTGGGAAGACCAACTACTAAGTTTTGAGAAAGAAGCTTGTTCAAAAGATACATGTTCATGTGTGCTACTCTACGATGCCATAGCCAAGAGTTATCCTCTTTGCTTACTAAACAATCAACATATTCGGGTGAGGAGTTTGCAAGATCAACCATATAGATATTATCAATTCTAAAACCACGAAGTATGATCTTGAAATCACTACGTCTAAATACAAGACATTCATCCGAATTAAATAGAGCAAGATTTCCCTTGTCACATAATTGGCTTATGCTCAAGAGATTATGCTTCAAACCTTTCACAAGTAGTATATGTTTAATAGAGGAGTTTTCGTCCTTACCGACCGAACCAATGCCGATGATTTTTCCTTTATTGTTATCACCAAATGTGACAGTTCCTCCTTCTTTGTGCTCTAGTTGAAGGAATTTGGATTCATCTCCCGTCATGTGTTTGGAGCATCCACTATCAAGGTACCATAGTACACTTGATCCCTTCAAGCACACCTACAAAACAAATTAATGTTCTTTAGGTACCCATGCCATCTTGGGTCCTTGAGGGTTAGGCATGTTATAATGATGCAATTGATTTATATGTCTATGACGAGTAAAGCAAGCGGGAGCAATATGACCAATACGTCTACAATAATGACAAGTCACGTTGGGATTATGCATTTTTCTAGGTACATAGTAACTAGATGAATGAAGGTTGCTTACTCTACTTTGAACACCATTGTTTCTCCTATTATGAGCTCTAGGAGGTTCACAAGTTTGTCTAAAATATGCATCATTTCTAGAATATCTATTTCTAGGTGGAGGGTCATTTCTTGGTCTTCTAAATTGTTCAAGGTTTGGCCTAAAATATGCATCATTTCTAGGTCTTCTAGCATTTTCACTATTTGGTCTAACATGCAAGTTATTTCTAGGATTTCTACTTCTAGGATAAGCATTTTGGTTATTAGTCCTAGGTTGAGCTCTAGGTTGTTGTGGTTTAGCACCAACCTTTTCTTCATTTTTGAATCCTATTCCATGTTTAGTTGATTTTAGATTAACAAGCACATCATTCAAGTTTTTATGCGAAGAATTAAACTTATCTAATATGCCTTTAAGTCTAGCTACTTCATTCTTAAGAAGCACACAAGAAGAACAGTTTCTAGTAGAACCTTCAGGTTTATCAGCACTTCTTTTTCCATAAAACTTGTTTTCCTCTTTTAGCTTCTCATTTTCGAAAACCAGTTTTTCTAATTCTTTTTCTTTTAATGAAAGCTGTGTTTGAAAATCTTTTTCTTTTAGAGAAGCGCTTTCTTTAACACTTTTGACAGTTTTTGAAGCTTTGATAAATTCAACATATAGTTCATCAAAAGCATTTCTCATTTCATCAAGAGTAAAGAAATTTTGAGAAGAGATTTGACTTACCTCGTCTTTGCCGTCTTCTTGAGCCATGAGACATAAATTTGCTGCTTCATCGTCTTCTTCTTCGCTTGCTTCATCTCCGGAATCTCCTCCCCAAGAGATGTATGCAAGTTGCTTTTTGAAGGGTTTCTTCTCCTTTTTGATGTTAGGGCAATTTGATTTTATGTGCCCGGTTTCTCCGCATTCATAGCATTTTAGTTGATCGCCTTGCTTTTTGTTCTTGCGTTCATACTCTTTGCGCATGAATTTTTGAAACCTTTTGATAACGAGTCCAAACTCGTTGTCACCTTCCTCATCAATTTGTGGTTGGCTAGCTTTTAGAGCAATCCTTTGCCTTCTTTGATCATCAACAAACGGGTTAAGTATAGTTGATTCATAGGTTTTGAGATTACCTCTTAATGCGTCAATTGTGACATTTGTGATGCCAATGGATTCTTGGATTGCATCGGCCTTTGATCGCCATGCCGAAGTGAGACTTCTGAGGATCTTCCGGACAAGTTCTCTATCCGTAAACGTCTTTTTGAGGGCGTGTAGATCATTCACGATCATTGAGAATCGCTCAAACATTTCGTCTACTTTCTCTCCTTCCTTCATGTGGAATAGTTCATAAGAGTGAGTTAAGAAATCAATTTTAGCTTCTCGTACCTGGTCGGTTCCTTCGTATGTCACTTCAAGCTTATCCCACATTTCTTTTGCTGTTTTGCAACATGATATCTTCCTCTGGTCGTTAGCATTAACAGCACAATATAATAAATTTATAGCTTTGGCATTATTTTGAACCTTACGAATATCCTCCGCGGTATATTCCTCTTCGGTCTTTGGAACCCATTCGTCTTCCACCTTCTTGGTTGGGATTTGGTTTCCATTGGTGAATACTTTCCACAAATGAAAGCTATTTGATTGCACAAAGATTTGCATCCTCTCCTTCCAATATGAGTAGTTTGTGCCGTTGAATAGAGGAGGTCGTGTAGAGCATTGTCCTTCTTCAATTCCTGCAAAAGAGTCAAGAGTAGAAGCCATGGATGGTTCTCTCAAACGGTTAAGTTTTCAGAGAGTTGGGCTCTGATACCAATTGTTAGAAACTACGCTTTACGCTAAAGGGGGGGTGAATAGCGTATTAATAGAATTTAGCGTTTTCTTGCGGAATTTAAACTTTGCAGGAAGTAAAATAAATGCAGAAAAATAAACTTACACAAAGATGTATACTGGTTGGCCACCAACGTGGTTAGTCCAGTCCCCGAGAGACTCTCTCGAGATTTTTCACTATCTTGTTAAGCTTAAGGGTGCTCAACAAACCATTACACACTTGAGGACACAAGCCTCAAACAGTTGCTCGGAGATCGCAATCTCAAAGACTTCACCCAAGGAAACGCAAGTTCCTTGAAACAAGAGAATCGCAATTCTCTTACAAGTATATCAAATACTTGGACACTCACTTAACTAAAGTACTCCTTATTGAGTAGATATGAGTAAAAGAATATGTTCAAGATCGCAACAACTTTAAGCAATAATATGGCTCTCAAAAGCTTTATGAAATGAGTAGAAAATGAAGAACAATTGAATGAAAGCTTATAGCAATGTAATGATCAGTTTGTGTATGTTGTTGTTTTTAAAACACTGAAATGAAGCTGTATTTATAGTTGAAAAAGTTGGTTCAACCGTTGTCTAATTGCCAATTAAGAGTTGCTGAAATTACTCAGTGATAATCGATTATTAAGACCAAACAATCGATTATCTGCCAGTCAGTTTAAAAATCAATCCCAGATTTAACGCTTCACAATCGATTATACATAATCTATAATCGATTACTGGCAATATTCAAAATCAGATAATCGATTACACCAAATTCATAATCGATTACTTTAGCAACGTTCTAAAAATCATTTCCAGATTTTAAGCAAAACATCGATTATATAAAATCAATAATCGATTACTTCAGCAACGTTCTAAAAATCATTTCCAGATTTTAAGCAGAACATCGATTATATAAAATCAATAATCGATTACTTCAGCAACGTTCTAAAAATCATTTCCAGATTTTAAGCAGAACATCGATTATATAAAATCAATAATCGATTACTTCAGCAACGTTCTAAAAATCATTTCCAGATTTTAAGCAGATCATTGATTATATAAAATCAATAATCGATTACTTCAGCAACGTTCTAAAAATCATTTCCAGATTTTAAGCAGAACATCGATTATCTAGAATCAATAATCGATTACCATATGGTATTTGAAAATCATTTGACAACGGCCAGCTTCAACAATCGATTGTCCTTTGCAACAATCGATTACTTGTTATTTTCTGAAAATCATAAAACTTACTATCTCAGTGATAATCGATTATCTAAAGACATAATCGATTACTTAATTAAATTTAAAATCACTGGAAGACATCAACTCAACACAATCGATCACCATTAGTTCATAATTGATTATTTTGAGTATTGAAAAACTTTACCTCAACAACAATCGATTGTCATTTGTTCACAATCGATTATCATGCAGATTTGGAAAAACCTGATGTTCACTGTCTTACTCACAATCGATTACCATTAGTTCATAATCGATTGTCATGCAGTCTTGGCTCAGAAACAATCGATTATCATAAGTACATAATCGATTATTTTAGCCCAGATTTTTGAGGCATGTTTAGAAAACATTTTGTCTAATGTAAATATGCATGATTTAAAATCTTTTTGACACAGAATTAAATATGCATGATTTTGGAAAATAGTTTTATGAGAGAGGCCATACTATGAGTCAAGTTATAGGATCGAGATTACAATTTTAGAACAACTCAATAACAATTAAAAGCTATATCTTGAACTTCAATCTTATTCACAACCATTGTGCGCTTGCACTTGAATTCCGTCATATATCAATTTTTGCTTCGTTTGTCATTCATCAAAACCTACAAAAGAGTACACGTTTAGTATATTGCATTGAGAACGTGTTTCTAACATATTTCCATCAGATTAATGTAACCCTGGGCTAGGAATTTAAGAGTATTCCAATTTTTCGTGCAGGCCGTGACTCATCATTTGGCACGAGTTAGGGTTTTTGCCTAGCATCTAAAATCGTTAGTATAATTTTAACAGGTCAAGGAAAAAATTCTAACATGGCGATACCTGACCGTGGGTACTTCTTTTAGAAGTAATACCTCTTTAAATGAACGGCATTTCGATGTGAAGGTAAAACCTTCACCTTTTTTTAACACGAAGTCCCCAACATTAAAAAACCTGAGGCGTGCTTTACTATTGTAATATCGTTCAATTACTTGCTTTTGAGCTGCCATCCTTATCAACGCAGCTTCTCTTCTCCATTCAATTGAATCAAGATATACTCATAACTCTTCATTGTTCGAGTTTTCTTCTGCTTGAAGACGTCCTGTACTAGGTTCACCTATCTCAATTGGTATCAAAGCTTCTGCACCTTAGACCATTGAAAATTGTGTCTCTCTTGTACTTGTTTTTTCCGTCGTTCGATATGCCCATAATACCGCTGGTAATACTTCAGGCCAATTGCCTTTTGATTCTTGTAACCTTTTATTTAGGTTGTTGATAATTACCTTGTTTGTAGACTCTGCTTGCCCATTACCTACTGGATGATATGGTGTCGACGTAATTCTTTTGATTTGCCAACTTTGAAAGAATTCTGTGATTTGAGCTCCTATAAATTGTGGTCCATTATCACAAACTATCTCCTTTGAAACACTAAAGCGGCAAATTATATTTCTCCAAATGAAGTCCTTAACTTCTTTCTCTCGTACCTGTTTATACACTCCTACTTCTACCCATTTAGTGAAATAATCAGTAAGTACGAATAGAAACTTTACCTGACCTTTTGCCTGAGGTAATGGTCCTACGATGTCCATACCCCATTTCATGAAGGGCCACGGAACTATGACAGGATGTAATAACTCTGCTGGTCTATGCATGTTATTTGCATACCTTTGACATTTATCACATTTAGATACGAAATCAATTGCTTCTTCTTCCATTTTAGGCCAGTAATATCCCGCTCGAATCAATATTTTAACCAGTGAACCACAATTCCCCTCATGTACTTCTATCATCACATATTCTGTTTGAGAAGGTCCGAGACACCTGGCTAATGGTCCACCAAACATTTTACGGTAAAGGTTTCCTTGATACAAGCAATAACGAGCGGCTTTCTTTCTTAATGCATGAGCCTTCACCTTTTCTTCAGGTACAATTTTGTGCTGCAAAAAAGACACGATTTCATTTCTCCAATCCCAAGTTAAGTGATTAAAATTTACCTCATTTTTATCAGGGTCGAGAATAGAATGGAACAAATGTATAATTGAGGCATTCACATCTTTTGCTATATCTGCTGCAGATGCGAGGTTGGCTAAGGCGTATGCTTCCAAATTCTCTTCTCTTGGGATTTGCATCACTTTCCAAGTTTGGAGCTATCTTATTAACTCCCGTAACTTTTCGAGGTATTCTTGCATTCGAGTATCTCTAGCTACGTGACTCCCCAGTATTTGATTGACTACGAGCTGTGAATCACATTTGATTATAATTTGCATGATACCAAGTTCTAATGCTAGCTCCGAACCTGCAATCGCAGCTTCATACTCTGCTTCATTATTAGTTACAAGGTGACATTTTATAGCTTGTCTAATTGTTTCACCCGTAGGTGGTATAAGAACAATTCCTAATCTTGCCCTCTTTACATTAGATGAACCATCGGTAAATAATAGCCAAGTCCCTGGATTAGCTCCATTAAAAACTTGTAGTTCTTTTTCTACTTCTAGATGTATGTTTTGACTTAAATCAGCTACAAAATCAGCGAGTACTTGCGATTTGATAGCAGTTCGAGGTTGGTAAATTATTTCGTACTCACTTAGTTCTAGCCCATTTTGCTAATCTTCCTGATAGTTCATGTTTATGCAATATATTTCTTAAAAGAAAAGCAGTAACAACAATAATAGGATGACATTGAAAATAAGGTCGTAGTTTTCTAGATGCCATGATGAGAGCTAATGCTAATTTTTCTAGTTGTGGATACCTTGTCTCTGCATCTAATAAAGTTTTACTTACATAATAAATTTGAGATTGCTTACCTTGGTCGTCTCATACTAAACGACACTTACCACTACTTCTAATACTGCTAGATAGATGAGTAACTTTTCACCTTCTTTAGGTTTAGCTAGTAAAGGAGGATTTGATAAATAAGCTTTCAAGTCCCTAAGTGCTCGTTGAAAATCTTCATTCCACTCAAAATGGTATTGCTTTTTGAGCGCAGAGAAAATTTGAAGTATTTTTCTGATGATTTTGAAATAAACCTCCCTAAGGTCGTTATCATTCCTGTTAACCTCTGAACTTCCTTTTACTAGTAAGGACATCAGGTATTTCTTCAATTGCTTTAATCTGGAAAGGATTCACTTCAATTCCACGGTTAAAGACAAGAAAACCTAAAAATTTACCAGATGCAACTCCAAATGCACATTTTTCAGGATTGAGTTTCATATTAAATTTTCGCAAAATTTCAAAGGTAATAGTTAAATTAGAAATATGGTCATGGGAATGCTGGGTTTTGACGAGCATGTCATCTATATATACCTCCGTTGTTTTTCCCAAATGTTCTTGAAATATTCTGTTAACTAACCTATGATAGGTTGCTCCAGCATTTTTTAGACCGAATGGCAATACGTTGTAACAGTAAGTCCCCCGGTCTGTGACGAAAGAGGTTTTTTCTTCAACATCGGGGTCCATTTTAATTTGATTGTACCCCGAATATGCATCTACAAAACTTAAAAGTTCATGACCTGCAGTTGCATCAATAAATTGATCTATATGGGGTAAAGGAAAAGAGTCTTTTGGGCAAGCTTTATTTAGATCTGTATAATCTACACAAACTCGCCACTTACCATTCTTATTAGGTACGGCCACCGTGTTAGCTAACCAATCAGGATATTTTACCTCAAGAATGGACCCAATTTTCAACAACTTTTGGACCTCATCTTGAATTACTTGATTTTTGAAAGCTCCTTGTTTTCTTTTCTTTTGCTTAATTAGAGTGAAAGATGGGTCTTCGTTGAGCTTATGAGTCATCACATCTGGTGGAATACCTGTCATATCAGCATGGGACCAGGCAAAACAATCTACATTAGCTGTTAAAAATTCAATTAACTTACCTCGCATGCTGGGATTTAGATTGGCTCCTACGTAAAATTTTTTCTCTGGCCATTTTTCAAATAACACCACAGCTTCGAGTTCTTCTATCGTCGTTTTAATATTCTCGTTTTCATCAGGTTCTTGAATTACATTGGGCCTCGAATCTAAGTATGTTGTTTCAGTTAAAGTTTGGTTGCTGATACCTTCAACTGTTTACGATAATTGCTATTTCTCTTTACTTGCGGTGCTCGTATCTATTATTGCGTTGATACTCTTAGATATTTATTGATCCCCTCGAATTTGACATATTCCCCAAGGCGATGGAAATTTAATGACTTGATGTAAGGTTGATGGAACAACATCCATATTATGGATCCAAGGTCTCCCCATGATTACATTGTATGCTATTTTCAAATCCACTACCTGAAACTTAGTTTCTTTAACAACACCTGCAGCGTAAGTTGTTAGAGTTACCCCACCTTTTGTTACCATGCTTGAATTGTCGAAGCCTGACAAAGCATGCGCTTTTGGTATCATCTTGTCTTCAGCTTGCATTTCTTGTAGTATTCTTAGTAGAATAATATTTACAGAGCTACCTGGATCAATCAAAACTCTTTTTACATCAGTGTCATATATAATTAAAGATATTACCAGAGCATCATTATGCGTTGTAGTCACTCCTTCCGTATCTGCATCGCCGAAGCTTATACTCTCCTGTTCTAAGGTTTGCCGTACTCGCTTGTCGTGTGTGATCGTCATTTTGGAAATTTTGTTCGAAGCCGTATATGTTACTCCGTAAATGTCTTCTCCTCCACTGATGACATTTACTATCCTCTTAGGTGAAGGTGGTTTTGGTGGCTCCTGCCTATTTTTCATGTAGGCTTGCTTTCACTTTTCATTGAACAGCTCCGTGAGGTAGCCTTGCTTCAACAAATGATCTACTTCACATTGTAAAAATATGCATTCTGAAGTTTTATTCCCATGGTCGCTATGAAATTCGCACCAATGGTCTGGGTTACGTATGTTTGGATTCGACCGCATCTCTTTTGGCCACCGTACCTTATCTCGCATACTTCTTAGAACAACTATGAGCTCGAAATTAGTTATATTGAAACTATGACCATCAAATCATGCCATTAAATTTCTATCATCATCCCATGACTCTTGGTTGTTACGATCACCTTTGGACCTGGATGAAGATCCGGTTCCCCTATCTCTCGATCTTTGATCATAATGTTGATTGTTTTTCCTAGAACGTGAGTCTTTTCATGCAGGTCCCATATATGGTTCGTACCTATTTTTACCTGACCTTTTGTCGGCTTCAGACTTTCTGGACCCGCTTCTATATTCTTGTTGAGGTTGAGTACGGTGTGTTCTTCAATTCTGGGCTTCGTACTGTACCTGTTATAAACATCGTTCCAAGTAGTTGCAGGAAATTCACGAAGGCTTTCCTTAAGTCTTCTCATAGCTTCTGAACTTTTGTCATTTAAATTACTGGCGAAAGCTATTGTATCCCAATTATCTGGTACACGGGGCAACATCATTCTTTCAAGTTGGAATCTATCAACGAAATCTCTGAGTAATTCAGTGTTCCGTTGTTTGATTTTGAAGATATCCTCCATTCTCTTCTCCACCTTTTGAGTTCCCGAGTGTGCTTTTTTGAAAGAATCTGCAAGCTCAGCAAAAGAATTTATAGAATTTTCAGTTAAAAGAGAATACCATGTTAATGCTCCCTTGGTGAGTGTTTCTCCAAACTTTTTAACCAACACTGATTCAATTTCTTGTTTGGTCAAATCGTTGCCTTTCACTCCCGTTGTAAATGCAGTTACGTGATCTCGAGGGTCCGTTGTACCATAATATTTTGGGATATCAGGCATTTTGAATTTCTTTGGTATTGGTAAAGGAGCAGCACTTGGTTTCCACGGTTGTTACGAATATTTATCCACATCTACCTTTTATCACATGTGGAACTCCAGAGATTTGCTCGATACGCTCGTTCTGCTCCTTGAGTTGTTTCTGCAAGGTTAGTACTAAATTTTGAAGATGAGAATTACCTGTATTACTTGGTTTTTGCATCATGTGAGTCACTAGGACTTGCTCCATTGCCAAAATCAACTAGACCAGAGCGAGGGTTTTCTAATGTGTTGTTGTTTGGTGTTGCTGGTGCAGCAGGCAATTGATCAACTAGGGCTCGTAAGGCTTTGTTAATACGTGAGTCGATTATTTTCTTTAACAGTTCATCTCTTGTTTCAGCTCCTCCATCATCATGTTCAGACATATTGTTTGAAGTTCCTTCACGAGATCTACGTGGAGAAGCTTGAAGGTTAGCGTTATTGAGTTCCTCCTCCCCATCAATTTAATGGTTCAGATTTGCATGGTCGTTGTTGTTATTGTTGTTCGACATATTAACGGTAGGTTGAATGTTTATCTAGAAAGAACGGATTATCAGATTTCCGGTAAAGGAACCAATTTGTTTAACCAAAATATATAATTTGGTCAAAGCTTGAATTTTAAAGAAAAGAAATCGGATTACTGATAATCAAAGAGACCGAAATATAATTGGCTTTCAAAGAATAAGAATAAAACAATAAGAAAGTTTTATTTCACTATGATATTAAGAAAGTTCTGTCTCTACAACTGATAAAATTTCCTCCTTTTACAGTTGACAAGGAGTAATGGATTATTTTAAATAATAAAAAGCATTTAATGAGACGTTACATAATCGTTGCTATTAAATACAGAATAACTAACGTATCAGGTATTTAATAATGAATGTAGACTACTTTTTGTCATCAGATTCGTGTCTTCAATGCCCTTTTTATCCCTTAAATTGAATGCCTTGGATTGACACGAGAATCGTATCTAAGATTCCCTCTCGTATCTGTTTTCTTTTCTTCCACCGTGCATGTTGTCTCCCGTGTCTTTTAATCATTTATTGCTCTTTGACTGTTTGTCCAATCCACGTGTCATGCCACGTCATCTTTAGTAAAAACTCCATTTTTTCTAATACACCAACCCTCCCCCATATTTGTCCCCAAAATAGGAGATGAATAGTATTCCCTCAAATATGGGGGTACACTATTCATCTCCCCCGTTAATATTCACCCATATTTTATTATTATTTTAATTATTTAATATTTTATTATAACTCTTTATATATACTAATTATATTTAGGTAATATCTTTATAATATTAATATTATATCTTAACTTTGGTGCATAATTTGATAAACTAATTTTCGTGCATTTATTATTTTATGTAAAATTATAAGTTAATTGTACAAAAAATATATAATTATCTCAAAAAAATGAATGGTGCAAATATAAAATATTAGATGTTGTTAATATTGAAAGGTGCGAATATAAAATATTATATGTTGCTAAAATTGAAAAGTAAAAATTAAAAATATATTAAATAAAAATAAAAACTATAGTAACTATAATAATTGCTTATAAATTATATTATTTCAAATTTTATAGAATTATCTTAATTATGGAAATTATAATTAATAAAAATAAAAGATAAAATTTATTTAATAAAAAGTAAAAATAAAATTAAAATAAAAGATAATAATAACATATAAAATAGAGAGAAAAGTATTTTTAAAAATTAGGGGGGAAAATGGGGGAATGGTTGGAGTAAGTTGTCTCCAAAATGGAAATTTTTTCATTCTGGGAATAAAAAATGAAGGCAAGGTAGGAGTTGCTCTCACCAGCTATTTTTAGTTTAAGCGGTTGAATGAGCAACTATTTGGATTAGCTATGCTAAATTATTTCCCTGTTAAATTTAATTGCGTATATCAAATGTAACTTATAAAAATATTGACATACTAAAAGTGACATAATGATCAAGACGTAACATCTAAACTTGGAACTTACAACAACAACAACCCAGTATAATCTCATTTAGTGGGGTTTGAGGAGGGTAGTATATACACAGACCTTGCCCCTACCCTTGAGTAGAGAGGCTGTTTTCAAATAGATCCCGGCATCCTTCCGTCCAAGAACTTCCCACCTTGCTCTTAGGGAGACTCAAACTCACAACCTCTTGATTGAAAGCGAAGGTTGTTTACCATCATCAGAGCAACCCCTCTTATCTTAAACTTGGAACTTAGATTTCCATAAAATGTTGCCTACATACTAAAAAATGACAAACAACTTTTGACGTGTCTTTCTCTTTTTTTTTTTTTTTTGTGGTGGATTAAACATGCAACCCCACCTCTAGTTGTTTGTATTCAAGTGCATTAAAGTTTCATGAAAGAAATTCATTACAACTGGTTGGTTGTAACATTTTAGTGGAAGAAATCTTGAAACTAATAAAATACAATTGTTTTGGCATAATTTATTGTTAAAAAATTAAAGTGAACTCTAATTTGACGACAATGGCCAAAACAAAAAAGCCGAAATCTCTAACTCATAGAAACAATGAAACTGAACTATTGAGAGCAGAATAAAAGGAAAGAATTGCCAATCTGACATTTTTGGTCAGAGTATCAACTGTCAACTACTCTCTTTTATCCCGTTTGACACTATTATTATCTGAAAATTAAAAATATTTTGTGTGTTTAAATCTTTCAATTTTTTTTGTGATCTATAGCTTTTTTTCCATATTTTCAAAGATTCGTCAATTCTAAAAGGTAAGTAATCAATGGTGCACAAAGAAAATTAAGTGAGTTAACCATATTTTCAAGTAATATTTATTTGATCTGCCGATTTAGTTGGCACTTATTGTCGCTGGCCTGTTTTTCCAATTGAGGGGTTAAGGTGGTTTACTTTTGAAATTGGTAATTACAATTAAATTTAATTTTATGGCTCTAAAAATGCGTGATCTATTTTAATGTTAGTTGTTAGGCCATAGAAATTAAGTATGAGCTAGGAAAGTAAATTACGAGTAAGAAGCAATGGAGTTATTCAAACCAAACGTCTGCTGATCGGGGTCTCGGACCGGCCTAAGCTGGGCCTCGAGGTCGAGCTAATGAGCTTGATCGGGTATGGTCGATGAAGGACTAATAGTTCAGGGCCTTATTAATGGCTCTTTATGATTAATGATGAATAGTAAATGAAGAACAAGCAATGAAATACTGTAAATGCAAGCAATAAATTAGTGAAAAGACAATGGAGAATGTTTAAGTTAGAAGCAGAGAATGTTCTTGTTTTTTATTGAATATATCTCCTTACAAAATGACAAGGGTTCCTTTTATATAGGAGGGGGAATCCCAACATAATACATATGCATTTATTACAAAGATATGCGGCTGGTATAACCATTTAATATTACGGTACGGATTTGTACTAATCTATTAAACCTGATCAGCTCTAACCACGTGCCTTAGAAATTTTTCACTTTTCCATTATAGTTTTATTATAACCATCGATTTGCACTGCCCCGAGGTCGAATATAGGGAACCCTCGGGATCAAATCTCGAGTTGTGCCTCGATCCTTCGGAAGACGAGTTATGCAACGTTATAATAATCATAAAATAGGACTCTTCGATTTTAACCGTATAAAACTGTCTTACTTGGAATTGAAAAGCTAGACGGAGAAGTAAAAAACAAGAAACGCCGAATGCACTAAATACAGTACTCCAGCAATTTTAATTTCCGATTCCGGCCAGCGTAGCTGGAAAAGACAAATACCAACTCGGATATTTGACCAATCCTTCAATTGCGACTTGTTAATAACTCTTGTAGTTACTGGGAATGAATTTAAAAAATGAGTCGACTCGTGTCAATGTTTGTTTGTTTTTGAATGTCAAATCAAGCATTTTGCAAGAGCACAAATCCAAGATAGGGCCAGCAATTGCCCAATTTCATCCACCCGATTTATGGATGGAAATGCCTTTCGGACTGTCAAAACGGCAATTTTCACGAATAAAGGAAACGAGCATTTGGTCCTATCTCCTTCTATACAACCAACTATCAAGTCTTAAGAGGGTATAAGAAAATTAATTGGACTAGTAAGGTAGATGTATCTTTATGATAGATAACTTGTTCAACGGTGTGTCACTCAAATTACAGTTTATTGTACCTCACATCACTTGCGTGCTAGGTTTTTAGTTTCTTATTCAGCGTGCGGCACTTACTTTTTAACAATAATCTTGTCGAGATTACGAGTGTGGAGAGCTCTGAATCACCTCCAATGGAGGACACAGAAGCTTCTCGAAGAGAGAGAAGAAGAAGAGTTGTTAAAGTCGGTTAAACTGAAAATACGACCATTAATTTCTAATATGTCCAACACTATTCAATATATATACAATTGACTTATTGCAACGCTAATCACTAGCTAAAGGTGCTGACTCAATACTATTTCTAGGACAAATATAATACACATTACTAATTCAATACTATAGTCTTAATACTCCTCCCCTCCCCTCCCCCCCCCCCCCCCCAAACCCCCAAGATGGATGTGAGGAAATCACACCCAACTTGCCAAGTAAAGAACAATGTTTGATCCCAGTGAGAGCCTTAGTGAGCGCATCTGCAAGTTGCTAGCCTGTACCAATGTGATGTAGCGAAATGAGCCCCTCCTGAAGTTTGGTATGCACAAAGTGGCAATCGACCTCAATATGCTTAGTCCTTTCATGGAACATAGGTACCTCAATATGCTTAGTCTTTTCATGGAACACATGGTTTCCAGCAATGTGTAGAGCAGAAAGACTATCACAGCGCACATGTATTGGCAAATTAACTAACACAGTAAGTTCTTCAAGCAGCCTCGACAACCAAACAGTTCACCGACAACTTCTCTAAGAGCTCTATATTATGCTTCTGCTGAAGAAAGGGATATGATTTATTATTTCTTGGATGTCCAACTAATGGGACTTCCTCCCAGAAATACAACATACCTAGATACTGATCTTCTAGAGTCGGGGCAGGCTGCACAATCAGAATCACAATAGAAAGCTAGTGAAAGATCCTCCTTGTTGCTGAAATATAGGCCCGGAGTGGGAGCTTTCTTCAAGTACCTTAGCATGTAATAAGATGCCTGCAAATGGGGCTCCCTAGGATCTTGCATGAACTAACTGAGATGTTGAACTATATGTCTAGCCTAGTATTATTGAGAAAGTTCAATTTGCCAATCAGTTTTCCTTAGAAAGTGGGGTCAGACAATGATGTTCTCTCTTTGGCTTTTAGTTTAACTGTGGAATCAAGGGCAGAAGTCAAAGTTGAACAATAAAGACATTCATAGTCCTTTAATAAGTCCAAAATAACTTTCTTTGTGAAATGATGATGCCATATGGTATGTAAAGAATTTCCAGCCCTAGAAAGTAATATAATTGTCCTTAATCTTTGATTCTGAACTTGTAAGAAGGCCTTAATCTGATTAATTTCTTCGGAATCAGTCCATGTGAGCAACACATCATCTACATACACTACTATAAAGACAATGGAGGAATTCTATTTTCTGTAGAGCAAAGAGTAGTCATGCATGAAGTGTGTATACCCTCTTAAATATAGGACCTCGATTAGCTTATCATACCACTGTTTATTGGCCTGTTTTAGAGCCCGTTTGAATTGGCTTAAAAAAAAGTGGCTTTTAAGCACAAGTGCTTAAAAGAAGCTTTTAGGTGCTAGAGCTTATTTTGTAAATAAGCAATTACATGTTTGGATAAAAGTGCTGAAGCTTAAAAAACTGTTGAAGTGTTTGGCAAATAAGTGGTGGTAAACACTTTTTTTTGTTAAAAAGACAAACATATAAAAACTTTGGTATTATAAAAATAAAGATGAAGAGTAAGAAGAGGGTAATTTTGGTATTATAAAAACTTATAAGGGCAAAAAAGTAATTTTAGAGGTCAAACTAAAATGGCTTTTAAGACAAAATTTAAAAAGTTGGGATTAACCAACTTGTTGCTTTTGGCTTTTCTTAAGCACTTTTTAGCTTTTTTAAGCTGCTTTTTTTTGTTGCCAAACACTTAAAAAAATAAAAAAGTGCTTAAAAGTTGGTTTGACCAGCTTTTAAGCCCATCCAAGCTTAGTCCATAAAGGGACTTATTCAGCTTGCATACTAACTCTGGAGAGTGCAACTTAAAGGCCTGGAGGAGTCTTCATATATACCTCCTCATGCAAATCTCCACGGAGAAATGCATTATTTACATCTAGTTGTGATATTTGCCATTTCTTCTATGCTGTTATGTCAATGAGAGACCTGATAGTGGTCATCTTGACTGCTGGAGATAAAGTCTCTGTATAGTCTATACCAGTCTGTTGAGTGTACCCCTTAACAACTAACCTTGCTTTGTACCTTTCTATACTACCATTTGTTCTATGTTTGACTTTGTACACTCATTTACACCAAGTAGCCTATTTTCCCTTAGGTAAAAAAACCGTGTCCCATGTGTTATTAACATATAAAGCTTAAAATTCCTGTGCCATGGCATTCTTCCAGACATGATATACAGCAGTTTCTTCATATAAAGTTGGTTGTTCTCTATAATATGCTGACTGTTAGGATGTAAGGCATTAAAAATAATGTGACCGATATAGGAAAACATGGCATGTAGGGAGAAGTTAGTGTTGGATTTCAAATTTGGCATCTTGTAAACACAGTCAATCAGATGCGAAGGTAGTTTATGTTCCCTATTGGATATTCTAAAACCTAGTGATTCTGCTAGTGACTGTTGGGGTGAGACCATTTATTGTAATTGTTCTACTGGAACTTGTGGTTCATGTAAAGAAGTTACAAGTGAGGGAGCAACTGCTGGTGTATCAAGGCTTAAAAAATTGGTATCTTCCTAATTACTGGTGTTATCACTGATGTTGTGATACACATGAGTATTAGGGTGATTAAGTGGATTCTCAATAAATGGTGCACTAGGAAAAACAGATGGAATGTCAGATATGGTAGAGTTAAGAGTGAAGGAAAATACTGACTCATAGAAAGAAACATATCTGGAAATGTGTATTTTCTTAGTGGCGAGACTTAGCACCTTGTACCCTTTTGTGCCGAAGGGATATCCTACAAATACATATGGAATAGTTCTTGGTTCAAGTTTATCTCTGAGAGGCTTTGACATAGTAGGGTACATAGACACCCAATACTCCCCAAGTGAGAGTAATTGGGCTTCCTTCTACGTAGAAGTTCAAAAGGGCATTTTTTCATTAGGGGTGCAGTTGGAAGTCTGTTGATTAGGTATGTTGCTGTAAGTATACACTCTCCTAATATTTCAATGGTAATTTGGATTGAAAAATCAGCGCCCCAGCTACTTCAAGGAGATATTATATTTCCTTTCCACTATTTCATTCTGTTGTGGTGTGTAAGGACAAGTCTTTTGGTGATTAATTTCTTTGAATTGAAAGAAAGAGGTTGCCTCATTGCTGGTGAACTTTTAACCATTCTCAGATCTTATACATTTAATATTTGTTTTGAATTGATTTTTCACCATGTTTGTAAAAGCCTTTATTATTTGTAAGGCATTACTTTTGCAGCTTAGGAGATGTGCCTAACTGGACCTACTGTAGTCATCTACCATAGTTAAGAAGTATTTGAAATTATTGTGTGTGGTCACATGATAGGGTCCCCACAAATTTACATGGAGTATTTCAAAGACTTCAGTAGTTTCAATTGTTCTTTAGGAAAAAGAGAGTCTAAATTGTCTGACCATGGGGCAGATGTTACATATGAAAGGTTTAACAGAAAAGGTTACGGGTGTAGTAGAAATCTCTATCATTTCATTAAAAGGCACATGACCAAGTCTAAAATGCCACAACATATCTACATTAACAATAGGAGATGCATCAGAAAACAAACTAGAATCACTATCTTTATTTTTGTTGTTGCAAATGGAACTATTTATAATTGGAAATGAATTGTAAGAGTGGGATAGACAGTGCACAGTATTAACATCATTAGTGTGAACAAAAAAACAATAAGAATCACATCTTTTTTTGAGATTACATTTCTTCAAGCACTACTGGAAATTTAGTTGATAGTATAGCTTCAAAGTGGAATTGATGTGCACCCAATTCCACGGACATTGTTGATATAGTTTGCTACTACTTGTGTAGCTTGTTTTTTAGTGCTGCTTACTCTACTCTATTGGGTAATTTTAGAGTGTCTTTATTGATGTTTCCTTGACATGATTAGAATTTAAACAAAGGAAGTACAGTCTATCCAACAACTTACCAATCTCCAGAGGCCTCTTCAGTGAAGAGGCCTTCAGTAGACATGAAGTATCAGAGAATGATTCAATGCATTTGAGATGAACTGGTAGGGAACTAATGGACACTAGGTTGAATTTGAAAGATGGAATGAACAAGACTCTATATAGGACAATTTCAGGTGTTAGGAATAAATTTCCAACTGCAATTACTTTGACTTTGTAACCATTTGGAAGTTTAACTAATAGAGGATATGGTACGCTTACTATGTTTTGCAAGTGAGTTTTATTAAAATCCATATGGTGCGATGCCCCCAAATTTAATATCCATAAGTTGGCCTTTGCACTAAAATACTTGCATGATGGATTATCAAAATCAATTGAAGTAGTGCAAGCAATCATACCTGCAAAATTCATTGATGTTCCACTAATCATATTTGCACTAGATGAACTATCTCTAATGTTTCTTGTCTGAACGTGTTACAACAAGCTAACAATTTGTCCATACTGCTGAAGAATGACATTCTGATCTTGACTTTCTCCTTGTAGTTCCAGCTTTTCTCCTTCTTCAACATTTGTGACTGCATTTGCCATGACATTTCTTCCCTTGTTGAACCTTGTGTTGTTATTGTACCCCTGTGTACCTTGTCTGTATTGTTGTTGTGGTCCTTGATTGAAACCTTGAGGATGTCCATGGAGCTTGTAGCACTTTTCCTTTGGTGTGACCTTGTCGTTTGCAATAATCATAAAATGGTCGAGGTCTTTTTCCTCATAGGTTGACTTTTAGTGCTGTGGAATAGATATTCAGTTGGTTCCTTGGCTTAAATTCTCTTTGTTTCGCCTCCTGTATTAGGAGAGCAAATGCATGTGCCATGTTTGGCAATGGATTCATCATAAGTATGCTTCCTCGAACAACTGTATACACTTCGTTGAGCCCGATTAAGAAATGTATCAACGTCCTGTCTTGTTCTGCCTTATGCATGCTCTCTTTCACTCCACAAGTACATACTCAGCTTCAATGAGCTTTGACCTAAGAGTATTCAATTCTTCCTAGAGTTTCTTTATCTTCATGTAGTAGTCGGTGATATTAAGCACGCCCTGACTCATATCGTTGATTTCTTTCTGAATTTGGTACAACTTAGCCCCTTTCGTCTAATCATATCGATCC
Organism: Nicotiana benthamiana; assembly: GCA_034376525.1. NCBI lineage: Eukaryota > Viridiplantae > Streptophyta > Magnoliopsida > Solanales > Solanaceae > Nicotiana > Nicotiana benthamiana. The sequence continues at coordinate 103,432,362 of CM067335.1, read as the reverse complement.
TCAAACTCCTTCCACAATTCAACATAATCGTTTACATACTCAATGTTTTCAGCTATGTTTATTGACAAGGATTTAATATCCACGAGGTGACCATATCATCGCACTTTCCCATGACGAAAGAGAGGATATGTTACATCAGGTCTCTATGAAACCTAATTTGTTCTTCATTGAAAGAGTTATGAGTACACTTCTCCTCCAAAAATGGTACCCGATTCCATTAAAAGGAATTGGAACCAAAGTAGAGCCCGAGCTATCAGAAGAGTATATTTAAAGAGGGCTACCAGCATCGATTACTGTCTGTGTTGTCACCGTTGTGGTTGCTTTATCGGTATGATCTGTAACGGCCATGGAAATTTTCTGAGAGATTCGTGAAAAATAGTTGAATCATTCTTCGTACAGTTGAGATTTCTTATGTTTGTCGATGAATCGTCACTGCATGTGTCTGATTCAAGTTTTCCCCAAATTGTGATTTTTGAAGAGGTCCAAACGAAACCCTATATCACTTCGATAATCAAAAACAATAGAGAGAGATGAAGTGTGGTCATTGATCGAACATCCGCTCTGATACCATGTCAAAATTACCAGTGCGGAGAGATCTGAATCACCTCCAATGGAGGACATAGAAGCTTTCGAAGAGAGAGAAGAAGAAGAGTTGGTAAAGTCGGTTAAACTGAAAATATGATCATTAATTTCTAATGTCTAACATTGTTTAATATATATATATATATATATATATATATATAACTGACCTATTACAATGCTAATCACTAGCTAAAGGTGCTGACTCATGATAAACATAATACACATTACTAATTCAATATTATAGTCTTAATAAATCTGGATTTTTGCAGTTTATTATACCTCACATGACTTACATGTAAGGTTTTAGTTTTTCACCCGGTGTCCGTCATTCACTTTTTAACAGTAATAATATGGGTTCACTTTAGAGGATAAAGGCGCTGATATGAACTCGAGCTTGAAAGTTTCACTTTGGAGGATACAAGCGTTGATGTGGACTCGAACTTTAGACATTTGGTAAGTATGGAAGAATATTTACCACGCCACCATAACCTTTGGAGGTACTTACGTACGAGGTATCAACTTAAAGGAATTTTTATCAATCACACCTCTAAGACTCCAAAAACAAGAGCTAAACAATACATTCTAAGGTTTAAAGTTAATACATTTTTTAATGGAGAGAACAATAAGGGTGTAGAGGAGCAGGGCATGCCCTGGATAATATTTTGATGGTTTGATAGAATTTTTGGTTGTTAACTTTCCAAAAATATTAGAAAAATTAAATATCCAATCTTCACGAGGAAACTAATTTTTACTAGAGTCTCGGATAATAGGTTGTGACCTGATAATATTCTTAGGGTTAATGGTGTTACTAGTTGTGAATTTCCAAAACTAATAGAAGAAAAGCTCCACTACGTATCATGATGGAAATTTTACCTCCTATAGCAGTATACACCCTATTTATTATAAACAAAAATTATTTTAAAATAATATTTTCTATAGTTAATTTTAATAGCAAAATAATTATTTATGGTATACGCTTACCTTAAGGCATTAAACACTCTATTTATATTTTTCTCTCTCTCTTTCTTTCAGTTATTCTCTCTCAAAATTTTCATGATCAACCTTTCTCTCACATTCAACGTTTTTGCTCCAAAAAATCATGGTAAGTGTTATAGCTTTTTTCGATTCACGCTTTTTCCTTTACTCATCACTCTTTTTTTAAAGTTCCACCATTGTAAGATTTTCTGTAGAAAACTTCAAATATCGTCTTCAAAGGTTGATTCAACAACTCCGAAGAGAGTTACATGAGATATACCCACTAAATCACTAAATTTTGATGGGCCATCTTTTGATCTGTGAATCACTCAAGAGAAACCTGTATTTGCAGGTCCATAAGCAATCATGCAAGCCGAAACTTATCGATATTACTTCTAGGAGCAAGGGAAAAGAGGTTGCTAAAGCAAGTAGCTCGGAAACACGGAAGGACAAGGTGTATTTGTAGATGTATTTATATATATTTGAACTCGCATTCACTAATTTTAGTTTGTACAGTAATTTTTTATTTATTTAGATGTATTTATATGTATTTGAGTTCATACAACAACAATTTTAAATACACCAAAAGTCCTATCATTGCCATAACTCAAAAAATGTTTTTGTCATAATCAGTGTATTTTGATGTATTCATGACTGAGTTTTGTATTCATGTATTCACGACTTTGTATGTATCGTATTGTATACAATAAAAATAATGTATTTCATATATACATGTATTTATATATATTTGAACTCATAAATAACCTACATTAAAACGATTAAAGTCACGTACCAACCTAATAGTATTCATCTGTATTCTCAAACTTGCTAAGCTTGACTCCTATTGATCAATGGTTTTTACTTAGACAAGCAAATCATAGATTGGTCCCGGAAACCAGCATACAATGACAAGGCACTAACTGAAGCTTTTGATATTGTGTTTATTTCAAATGATCTAACCAAATATCTAGGATCATGTATAGGTTCAATCCTTTTTTATTCTTGTATCATTTATAATCATATACATATATATATATATATAGATAAATAAAATTTTAGATGAGATAGAAATAATAGGAGAAAAACCATTAAAACACTGGGAGAATAATAAAGTAATGTGTAAATTAGATATAATAAATCCAGAATATATAATTAAACGGCTTCGATAGAAGCTACAAATGAAGACCTTAATGACTTTAAAACTCAAATTAAAGAACTTATGGATTTAGGTGTAATAAGGAGATCTATTTCTAAACATAGATCAGCAGCTTTTATGGTTAGAAATCACAGTGAAATGATAAGAGGAAAAGCGAGAATGGTAATAAATTATAAGAGACTTAATGATAACACTAGAACAGATGGATATAAACTACCTGATAAAACAGAATTGATAAATAGAATACAAGGTAAAAAGATATTTAGTAAATTTGATTGTAAATCAGGATATTGGCAAGTGAAAATGCATGAAGATAGTATAGAATGGACAGCATTTACTTGTCCAGAAGGGCATTTCGAATGGTTAGTCATGCCGTTTGGATTAAAAACAGCTCCACCAATTTTTCAGAGAAAAATGGATAATATATTTGGAGAATATAAAAGATTTGTCTTAGTATATGTAGATGATATATTAGTATTTAGTAAAGATATTAAAGAACATTTAGGACATTTACAAACAGTATTTAGATTATTTGTAGATAATGGAATAATCATTAGTAAAAAGAAAATGGAATTATGTAAAAGTTATATAAACTTTTTAGGAGTAGTTTTAGGAGAAGGGAAAATTAAGTTGCAACCGCATATAGCTAAAAAAGCTTTAGAAATGCCAGACAAACTAGACAATATTAAAGAATTACAAAAGTTTCTAGGAATAGTAAATTATGCAAGAAATTTTATAAAAGACTTAGGAAAAATAGCAGGAGCTTTATATTCTAAGACAGGATCTACGGGGCAAAAACATTTTAATACAGAAGATATTAAATTAGTACAAAAGATTAAAGAAAAAATAAAGAATATTCCTGATTTAACTATGCCATTAGAAACTGATTATTTAATTATAGAAACAGATGGAAGTTTTGAAGGATGGGGAGCAGTTTTAAAAGCAAAACTGAATAAATATAGTGATAAAAATACAGAAAAAATATGTGCATACCAAAGTGGAAAATATAAAGAAAAAGGAAATATGAGTAGTATAGATGCAGAAATCCTAGCTGTAATATACGGATTAAACAGTTTCAGATTATACATATTAAACAAACAAGAAGTAACAATTAGAACTGATTGTGAAGCCATTGTTAAGTTCCACCAAAAGATAAATTCAAAAAATAGTAGTAGAAGAAGATGGTTGAATTTTATTGATACAATATCAATATATAATTTAGTCTTTGAACATATTAAAGGAAAAGATAATAATTTAGCAGACACTTTAAGTAGGTTAAAAATTATTGTTAATTAACAAAAATATCTTATATGTACAGAATGAGTAGACCAACAGTTTCAAAGACTGAAGACAAGGGAAAAGGCGTTCAAGCCTCACCCTCAGACAGATACTCTCAGACAGTATTAGGTAATCTTCATTTTAAGCCACAGACTATCACAGAACAAAATAATTTAGAAAGAATAAATTTTGGAAAGCATAATTTAATATTTTTCCCACCATCAAATATTTCATTTAGAGTTTTACCAGAATGTGTTATAGATAGACCCCAAAGATGCTTAATTGATAATTTATGGATAGCATATAATAAGAAAGACACTAAATATGTTATAGCTGCTCTTAACGCTTTAGGGCAATATTTTACAGACAAAAATCAAGAGAAGAAGTTTAAATACTATGTAGTTATACACGGTAAGACAAATGGTATTTTTCAAACATGGATAGAAGTATTAGACTCTATTAAAGACATACAAAAACCACTTTTTAAAGGTTTTAATGATTTCACTGAAGCTCTAGACTATGCAAGAGGAATACTAGGACCAAATTATTATATCTCCCCAGCACTCAGACAAAATCCAGAAAAAATCCAATACAAAATCCAAAAAGACACAGACAAAATAATATTTTGTGACCACTGCTCGTCCATGACCGAAGCTTTCAGAAGATTGAACCAAAAGAATGAAAGCTTGGAGAAAGAAAAAGTTAGACTTATGGAGCATGTAAAAGTTTTAGAACAAAAGATGCAGATGTTAGCACAATCTCAGACTCAAGTTGTTTTGCAACAAGATACGAGTTTTCCATCTCAAGAAAAAATGGATGAGAAGGGTGTGCGTTCCCCAATGAATGCAGAAAAATCCACTGTATCGGATGATGATACAGCTAGTCCGGTTCAAACGGTGACCGGTAAAGACAAATCAAATCCGTTTATGGCTGTCACTTTGCCAAAAAGTGAAGACGAAGGATCATCATCAAGAAGAAGACTGCCCAGAACATTAACACATGGAGACATATTAAAGAAAAAGAGTATAAGTGTTAAAAAGAAAAAAAATGAAAAAATAGAAGATGTAATTAAACAGACATTAGAAAATTTCTTCCAGCAAAAAGAAAAACAAGACAAACATATGATTAAAAATCCTAGTCCTAGTCCCAATCCAGAGAGATCAAGATCTAGTCCAGTAAGGTCTCAAAACTCAGGAAGAGATGATAATGAAGACAATAATAATTATCAAGATGCTCAAGATCCATACGAAGATTATGATTCAGGAATGAGTTTTGATTCAATAGCACTCCATAATTTAGACACATAAAAATAATTCGGAAATATTGAATCAAGAAGGAGACAGAAGAACAATAATGGAAGAGACAATAAGTGGGGCCAGATGTAACGGAAGAAGAACAATAATGGAGAACAATATGGAGGAGACAATAAGTGGGGCCAGACGTGATATAAAGACAAGTAATAAAAACGTGGACGACATAAAATGGAATCTCTGCACCAGCCATGTGAAGATGGGGCCCAATGAAGTACCCTACAAGGCTAGAAGACAAAGATTTCAAAAAATTTTGAAGTCCGCATTTCAGATCCGCTCAGAAATTCAGCTATAAAAGGCAGACCATATGAGAAGAAAGATCATCGAGAAAAAACAAAAAGCAAGAAATCCTCTGAAAATCTTAAGCCAACTTTCCATCCCAAAAACCATTTCTAAAACCACCTTGTAAAATATCCCCTTTATGAATACCCTAGTACTTATTCTTCTAAGCTTGTAAAATAAATAAAGTTTGTATGCTTAGGAGTTGATCGTTTTTCAATTCAGAAGTTCAGTCAAATCTTTTCGGGTTTCCCGAAAGGGAAATCCCATCTCTTGTAAACATGTAAGTTACTATGTTTATCTATGTTATGTTCTAAGATATTACCCCTATGTTTTGATTTCCTTTATGTTTTATTATGTATAGTTTTGTTATTCTGTAAATTATTAAAAAACTACTCTTAGTATATGGTTATCTTTCCAATTTCTTAACAAATTTGATGGATTAACCTATAAATTCCTAGGAAAAAGGTGGTTAAGATAAACCGAGTGGTATGTGAACTTAACCATGGCCGGGGTGAGGTTAAAGAAAAAAGAGTTAAGAATAGATTCATGTCTATCAAAAATCGGGAAGAAGAGATGAACAGAGTAAAAAAAAAAGAGTATAAAAGGGGTAATCTTATTACATAATTATGGATACACGGTAACATTATAAGTTTACATATAAGAGAGGGAGAGTACCGAGTAGGATTTTTACAACACAAGGTTTTAAAATAATTCTACTACGCTGTTAATGTCTGATAATCGTAATAATTATACATATCCAGAAAGTTTTGCAAGAAGTCTTGGTTTAAGTTTAGGAGAATTTATTTGGGACGTAGACACAGGATTTTATTCTATAGTAGACTACGCTATAGACTTTATTTGTATAACAGAGAATAGTAGATTTTGTTTAGATTTATTTAATAAGCAGTTATATCTTATAATTAGAATATTAGATATACATTTATCTAGCCTTTCACACTATTATTATAGACGATAGTATCTTAGAACATAGTATATATCTTAGAACATAGTATAATTTTCTATTCATATCTATATATATATATATTTTCTCTATTATTTTATTTTCCCTTTATTTTTGTTCTCTATTATTTTATTTTCCCTTTATAATATTTTCTCTATTATTTTATTTTCCCTTTATTTTGGTATCAGAGCCAGAAGATTTTCGGACCACTATTTTATGAGACAACATTATCATATAATCTATATTATTATAGAAAATATAAAAATTCATATTGAATATAAAAAGACTTTAGAACAATATCAAAATAATTTTAGTACACCAGAACTAAGTGACTATAATAACTTTTTACTTTTTGAATTACAAAGAATTAATTTTGAAATAGAACAAGAAAGAATTTATCTTAGATCAATTAAGAATAAAATAAAATATATTCCATTAGGATAGCATATATGTTAAGACAACATCCAGTAACTAAAGTAATAAGGTGTAATTATTGGTGGTTAAGAAGAGATATAACAGCAAAGCAGGATTTAAAGAAAGAAATAAAAAAGACTAAAGCTTTATTAGCATCAATTTTAGACTTAGCTAAACAAGTAGAAGTATCGGAATTAAAATATAATAGCGAACCAAGTTATATAGTAAAGTGTCTTATTAATCCACAAACTATATCAGCTCTACAGTGGGATATACAATATCTAGAAGGTCAAATAGATTCTTATGATAGATTAATAAAATATCATAAAGAGAGAAAAGTTTGGATAGCATTAGGATAAAATCATAGCTAATTTAAAACATCTAGAATATTTAGACTTAAAAATCTATCCAGAAAAGAAATATAGAATATTAAAAGATAATATAGTAATAAAGTGTAATTTTAATAGTGGAGAGCATATATTACATACGGAAGATAAACAATATAATACTTTAATAGATTTAATAATAAATTTTGGAGAAAAAACTCAAGAAAATAATAAAAATATAATAAGAACATTAGAATTAGTAGAGGTTGGACATATTAAACAAAGAAAGACTTTAGAAAAATTAGAACAAAATTTAGACTTTATAAAATCACAACAACTAGAAATAGATAGAAAAATACAATTTCTAAATAATAAATTTAATATAGAAAAAATACCTACTAAAAACGAAATAGAAAAGTTAATTAAGACTATTACAGAAAAGCCTAAAGAACTAGAAATACAAACAACCAAATTAGTAGAAAAAATAACTGAACAAGTAGAAGTATTAAAAGGAGAGATAAGCGCACTTAAAGAAAAAATAGATACTATAAAAGAAATCGCTCTTTCATGAGTGATATACCAATAGAATTAGATCCAATATATGAAGAAGTGTTAAAATTAACAGCAAAAATTCAACCAAATCCAGAAGGACTAAGTAATTATACTCCTCAAAGTAAAGCTGATCAAATAATACTAAAACAGAATAATACATTAATAATCTTATTATTGGAAGTTAATAGAAAACTAGATAAAATTATTAAGGAAAAAGAAATTAAGACTGAAATTCCAAAGGTAGATAATAGAACAATTAAAAAGAGTTGAAATAACACCACAAAAAGAAAAAATAAAAGTAAGAAAACCACAAAAATGGACCTTTTTCCAAGTGGGTCAAGAAGAACAAACCAAGAAAGATCAAGAATAAGTTTTTCAGAAAATAGAATAGGAAATAATATGTTAGCTAGAATTCTAACTAGAAAAAGACAAGAGGAAGATCAAAAACTAGAAGAAATAATAGATATAGATAAGGATATACAAATTTTTCAGCAAAACCAATTAAGATTATTAGATCCAAAAATATTATATAATACAGGATATTTTTCCACTAGTTCTCAATTATATAGACATTATAGAGAAGAACAATTGTCAGCTATAGGAAGTAAAGTAGAAACATTAAACTTAATCAATCCAGAATCAGTAAAACAAATAAAAAATTATAAAAGAAATTTAATGCATATGGGATTAATAGTAATTGGATTAAAAGGATTAACAAGAAAGAATTTAGGGACTAAAGTATTGATAGTAGTATATGATGATAGATGGTCAGATCAGAAGAAATCTATAATAGGTTTAACAGAAGTAGATATGACAAATAACGGAGGAATATTTTATATTAGCCCAGATTTTATGATAAATCTAGCAGAATTTGGAAAAAATATAAAAATAGGAATACAGACTAAAGGGTATGAAGAAATGAATAATGGAAATAATCTATTAATATGTGTAGGTTTTATAGGAAAAATGGCAACAAATAGCAATACAAAATTTAAAATTAAGGTAGATGATGTAGTTGAAGTAATGGGAAATAAAGGTATAAAATTATTAAAACCTATTAAAATAGACCCAGAAGAATATGCAGGATTAGAATGGAATTTAGAAGATTTTTCAAAACCAAAAATATTTAAACCAGAATCTCATTTAATGTATACAAATTCTAAAGGAGAAACATCAATTAGGTTTACTGATTATAATTACTCTACTCATAAAGATATAGATGATGAAGATGAAAATAATGTTGAAGAAACTGAATGTATGAATGTTGAAATAATACATGAAGAATTTGAAGTAGACATAGCATTAGAAGAAGCAAGAAAATTAGTTAGAGAAAATAAAAATAAGACTTTCCAATGTAAAGGATGTAAAATAGGAAAATTAACCTAAAGGGATGTAGAAGAACATTTTAAGAAATGTGAATTAAGAACAGATAATTTATAGAAAAGAATATAGAATACAAGAAAAATCAGAAAAACTCGATAAAATCTTTGAAGAAATACAAGATAGCTATGAAACAGAAACGGATTCAGTAATTAGTTTAAAAGAATTAATGGAATCAGTTAGTTCTAGCCCAAGTCCATTTCAAAGAACAACATACCAAAGTACAGTAGATACTAGTACGGGGAATGTACCTAGAAGAAGAGTATACAGGATAGACCAAGAAACAGAAATAGAAAATGTAAGACCATCAGGAAAAAGGATGCCAATAGAAGAACCTATAAGATTACAAGAAGGGGGAAGTAAAGGTAAAATATTAAATATAGCAGCCCATGATCCACAAATGTGAAACTCAGTAATAGACCTATGGATAGGAATAGTAGTAGCAGACTTTATAAAAACTTATAATGATACAGATGCAGAAACAATGTATAAATATATGGAAACCTTTTTAGGAGAATCAACAAAAGGTTTATGGGAAGCCTATAAATCAGAATTTCCTCAAGATTTTCAAAATTTAATAGCAATGGGTGCAAATCCTTATAATTTTACAAATAAAATACATAGTTTGATTACAGGGGAAGATCCAAATAGTGGATTAGTAGTGTTACAAAAGAATGCTTTAATAAAATTAGAACAATTAAGTATAAGTAGTTGGTTCCATATAAAGAAGTTTTTAAATGATTATTTTTACTATTGTACTATTAGTGGAAATGCTTTTGATCAAGAATTAGGTAAAAAATTATTCAACAAATTACCAGGAGTATTAGGAAGAGAAATAGAAGAACGATGGTATAAACGAGAAGGCGTAATACAAAACCCAAATACAAAATGGTCTATAGGGCATAAAGTACAACATATTATGGAAATACTACAAGAAAAATGTACAAACTTACAAATACAAAAATAACTAAAACAGAACAATATGAGTTTCTGTAAATCAACTGTATATACAACTCAAAGTTATGATAAAAATGAATACAAAAAGAAGAAATACAAAAGATATAAACCTCAATACAATAAAGAATACAATAGAAAAAATTATTATCTTAGAAAGTCATCAGCTAGAAAGCCCTATTTAAATAGAAATAAACATGTTAGAAAATATAGAACAGATAGAAATTATAAAAATAAACTAGAATGTTTTACTTGTGGTAGTGTAGAACATTTAGCCAACACCTGTCCAAAAAGAATTAATAATAAAACAAGAAATTCACAGTTAATAGAAGATTTTCAAGAAACTTTAATAAATGTAGACGAATATATGTCAGACAACGAGAGTATATATTCTATAGTAAGTGTAGGTATAGACGAAACTCAAATAGAAACATCAGAATCAGAAGAAGAAGAAGAATTAATAAATGAAATAGGATTAGAGAAATTAGACTTAGAAGAAAATAACTTTGTAAATATATCAGAAGAATGTACTCATGAGTTTGAAATTAATAAAGGGTTAGATAGCAATCAGTGTTTTAAGTGTAAATGGTATCCTAGTAGAAATAAAAGAGCTAAATGTAAATTATGCTATTTAGAAGGATGTATTTTATGTATACAAAAAGATTTTGAAATAAAAATAAATAAAGAAGAAATTTATCAAGAGACAAATAATTCTCTTATAAATTTAAGAATAATTACATTAGAAAATAGAATAAATGAATTAGAAAAAAGAATACAAAAAATAGAAAAAGGGAAAGAAAAATTAGAAGATATAAGAAATGAAGAAGAAAGAGAATTGATGAGTATAGAAAATTATGATACACTAATATGTAACGAAGATAAAAAATTATCTACGATAAAAATTTTAGCAAGAATTAAAATAGAAGATTATGAAATATAAACATTAGCTCTAGTAGACTCAGGATGCACGAGATGTATAATAAATAAAAGGATAGTTCCACCTAATTTAATAAAAACATTAGATAAGCCAGTAGCAGCCATGCAAATGGATGGAACTCATAATATTTATAAACATTATATAGATAAATCACAGATTAGTTTTGTAAATACATGTTTAGATTTTTACAAACCTAGTTATAAGGTAGATAAAATTTGGGTAAGAGACTTAAATATAAATGTTGATTTTGTGTTAGATTTAAGTTTTATGTTACATAATAATGGTAGTTGTTTACTTAGTAGAGATGGAGTAATATTCTTTAAAAATATTACACAAACACCAGTACAAACAATAGAAGCCGCAACTAGGATAAGGACAAGATTAAAGACATACAAAAACCACTTTTTAAAGGTTTTAATGATTTCACTGAAGCTCTAGACTATGCAAGAGGAATACTAGGACCAAATTATTATATCTCCCCAGCACTCAGACAAAATCCAGAAAAAATCCAATACAAAATCCAAAAAGACACAGACAAAAATAATATTTTGTGACCACTGCTCATCCATGACCGAAGCTTTCAGAAGATTGAACCAAAAGAATGAAAGCTTGGAGAAAGAAAAAGTTAGACTTATGGAGCATGTAAAAGTTTTAGAACAAAAGATGCAGATGTTAGCACAATCTCAGACTCAAGTTGTTTTGCAACAAGATACGAGTTTTCCATCTCAAGAAAAAATGGATGAGAAGGGTGTGCGTTCCCCAATGAATGCAGAAAAATCCACTGTATCGGATGATGATACAGCTAGTCCGGTTCAAACGGTGACCGGTAAAGACAAATCAAATCCGTTTAGGCTGTCACTTTGCCAAAAAGTGAAGACGAAGGATCATCATCAAGAAGAAGACTGCCCAGAACATTAACAGATGGAGACATATTAAAGAAAAACAGTATAAGTGTTAAAAAGAAAAAAAAATGAAAAAATAGAAGATGTAATTAAACAGACATTAGAAAATTTCTTCCAGCAAAAAGAAAAACAAGACAAACATATGATTAAAAATCCTAGTCCTAGTCCCAGTCCAGAGAGATCAAGATCTAGTCCAGTAAGGTCTCAAAACTCAGGAAGAGATGATAATGAAGACAATAATAATTATCAAGATGCTCAAGATCCATACGAAGATTATGATTCAGGAATGAGTTTTGATTCAATAGCACTCCATAATTTAGACATATAAAAATAATTCGGAAATATTGAATCAAGAAGGAGACAGAAGAACAATAATGGAAGAGACAATAAGTGGGGCCAGATGTAACGGAAGAAGAACAATAATGGAGAACAATAATGGAGGAGACAATAAGTGGGGCCAGACGTGATATAAAGACAAGTAATAAAAACGTGGACGACATAAAATGGAATCTCTGCACCAGCCATGTGAAGATGGGGCCCAATGAAGTACCCTACAAGGCTAGAAGACAAAGATTTCAAAAAATTTTGAAGTCCGCATTTCAGATCCGCTCAGAAATTCAGCTATAAAAGGCAGACCATATGAGAAGAAAGATCATCGAGAAAAAACAAAAAGCAAGAAATCCTCTGAAAATCTTAAGCCAACTTTCCATCCCAAAAACCATTTCTAAAACCACCTTGTAAAATATCCCCTTTATGAATATCCTAGTACTTATTCTTCTAAGCTTGTAAAATAAATAAAGTTTGTATGCTTAGGAGTTGATCGTTTTTCAATTCAGAAGTTCAGTCAAATCTTTTCGGGTTTCCCGAAAGGGAAATCCCATCTCTTGTAAACATGTAAGTTACTATGTTTATCTATGTTATGTTCTAAAATATTACCACTATGTTTTGATTTCCTTTATGTTTTATTATGTATAGTTTTGTTATTCTGTAAATTATTAAAAAACTACTCTTAGTATATGGTTATCTTTCCAATTTCTTAACAAATTTGATGGATTAACCTGTAAATTCCTAGGAAAAAGCTGGTTAAGATAAACCGAGTGGTATGTGAACTTAACCATGGCCGGGGTGAGGTTAAAGAAAAAAGAGTTAAGAATAGATTCATGTCTATCAAAAATCGGGAAGAAGAGATGAACAGTGTAAAAAAAAAAAAAAGAGTATAAAAGGGGTAATCTTATTACATAATTATGGATACACGGTAACATTATAAGTTTACATATAAGAGAGGGAGAGTACCGAGTAGGATTTTTACAACACAAGGTTTTAAAATAATTCTACTACGCTGTTAATGTCTGATAATCGTAATAATTATACATATCCAGAAAGTTTTGCAAGAAGTCTTGGTTTAAGTTTAGGAGAATTTATTTGGGACGTAGACACAGGATTTTATTCTATAGTAGACTACGCTATACACTTTATTTATATAACAGAAAATAGTAGATTTTGTTTAGATTTATTTAATAAGCAGTTATATCTTATAATTAGAATATTAGATATACATTTATCTAGCCTTTCACACTATTATTATAGACGATAGTATCTTAGAACATAGTATATATCTTAGAACATAGTATAATTTTCTATTCATATCTATATATATATATATATATATATATATATTTTCTCTATTATTTTATTTTCCCTTTATTTTTGTTCTCTATTATTTTATTTTCCCTTTATAATATTTTCTCTATTATTTTATTTTCCCTTTATTTTGTTAACTAGCTTTTAAGCCAACTTTCCATCCCAAAAACCATTTCTAAAACCACCTTGTAAAATATCCCCTTTATGAATACCCTAGTACTTATTCTTCTAAGCTTGTAAAATAAATAAAGTTTGTATGCTTAGGAGTTGATCGTTTTTCAATTCAGAAGTTCAGTCAAATCTTTTCGGGTTTCCCGAAAGGGAAATCCCATCTCTTGTAAACATGTAAGTTACTATGTTTATCTATGTTATGTTCTAAGATATTACCCCTATGTTTTGATTTCCTTTATGTTTTATTATGTATAGTTTTGTTATTCTGTAAATTATTAAAAAACTACTCTTAGTATATGGTTATCTTTCCAATTTCTTAACAAATTTGATGGATTAACCTGTAAATTCCTAGGAAAAAGCTGGTTAAGATAAACCGAGTGGTATGTGAACTTAACCATGGCCGGGGTGAGGTTAAAGAAAAAAGAGTTAAGAATAGATTCATGTCTATCAAAAATCGGGAAGAAGAGATGAACAGTGTAAAAAAAAAAAAAAAGAGTATAAAAGGGGTAATCTTATTACATAATTATGGATACACGGTAACATTATAAGTTTACATATAAGAGAGGGAGAGTACCGAGTAGGATTTTTACAACACAAGGTTTTAAAATAATTCTACTACGCTGTTAATGTCTGATAATCGTAATAATTATACATATCCAGAAAGTTTTGCAAGAAGTCTTAGTTTAAGTTTAGGAGAATTTATTTGGGACGTAGACACAGGATTTTATTCTATAGTAGACTACGCTATACACTTTATTTATATAACAGAAAATAGTAGATTTTGTTTAGATTTATTTAATAAGCAGTTATATCTTATAATTAGAATATTAGATATACATTTATCTAGCCTTTCACACTATTATTATAGACGATAGTATCTTAGAACATAGTATATATCTTAGAACATAGTATAATTTTCTATTCATATCTATATATATATATATTTTCTCTATTATTTTATTTTTCCTTTATTTTTGTTCTCTATTATTTTATTTTCCCTTTATAATATTTTCTCTATTATTTTATTTTCCCTTTATTTTGTTAACTAGCTTTTAAGCCAACTTTCCATCCCAAAAACCATTTCTAAAACCACCTTGTAAAATATCCCGTTTATGAATACCCTAGTACTTATTCTTCTAAGCTTGTAAAATAAATAAAGTTTGTATGCTTAGGAGTTGATCGTTTTTCAATTCAGAAGTTCAGTCAAATCTTTTCGGGTTTCCCGAAAGGGAAATCCCATCTCTTGTAAACATGTAAGTTACTATGTTTATCTATGTTATGTTCTAAGATATTACCCCTATGTTTTGATTTCCTTTATGTTTTATTATGTATAGTTTTGTTATTCTGTAAATTATTAAAAAACTACTCTTAGTATATGGTTATCTTTCCAATTTCTTAACAAATTTGATGGATTAACCTGTAAATTTCTAGGAAAAAGCTGGTTAAGATAAACCGAGTGGTATGTGAACTTAACCATGGCCGGGGTGAGGTTAAAGAAAAAAGAGTTAAGAATAGATTCATGTCTATCAAAAATCGGGAAGAAGAGATGAACAGAGTAAAAAAAAAAAAGTATAAAAGGGGTAATCTTATTACATAATTATGGATACACAGTAACATTATAAGTTTACATATAAGAGAGGGAGAGTACCGAGTAGGATTTTTACAACACAAGGTTTTAAAATAATTCTACTACGCTGTTAATGTCTGATAATCGTAATAATTATACATATCCAGAAAGTTTTGCAAGAAGTCTTGGTTTAAGTTTAGGAGAATTTATTTGGGACGTAGACACAGGATTTTATTCTATAGTAGACTACGCTATACACTTTATTTATATAACAGAAAATAGTAGATTTTGTTTAGATTTATTTAATAAGCAGTTATATCTTATAATTAGAATATTAGATATACATTTATCTAGCCTTTCACACTATTATTATAGACGATAGTATCTTAGAACATAGTATATATCTTAGAACATAGTATAATTTTCTATTCATATCTATATATATATATATATATATATTTTCTCTATTATTTTATTTTCCCTTTATTTTTGTTCTCTATTATTTTATTTTCCCTTTATAATATTTTCTCTATTATTTTATTTTCCCTTTATTTTGGTATCTAGCTTTTAAGCCAACTTTCCATCCCAAAAACCATTTCTAAAACCACCTTGTAAAATATCCCCTTTATGAATACCCTAGTACTTATTATTCTAAGCTTGTAAAATAAATAAAGTTTGTATGCTTAGGAGTTGATCGTTTTTCAATTCAGAAGTTCAGTCAAATCTTTTCGGGTTTCCCGAAAGGGAAATCCCATCTCTTGTAAACATGTAAGTTACTATGTTTATCTATGTTATGTTCTAAGATATTACCCCTATGTTTTGATTTCCTTTATGTTTTATTATGTATAGTTTTGTTATTCTGTAAATTATTAAAAAACTACTCTTAGTATATGGTTATCTTTCCAATTTCTTAACAAATTTGATGGATTAACCTGTAAATTCCTAGGAAAAAGCTGGTTAAGATAAACCGAGTGGTATGTGAACTTAACCATGGCCGGGGTGAGGTTAAAGAAAAAAGAGTTAAGAATAGATTCATGTCTATCAAAAATCGGGAAGAAGAGATGAACAGAGTAAAAAAAAAAAGTATAAAAAGGGTAATCTTATTACATAATTATGGATACACGGTAACATTATAAGTTTACATATAAGAGAGGGAGAGTACCGAGTAGGATTTTTACAACACAAGGTTTTAAAATAATTCTACTACGCTGTTAATGTCTGATAATCGTAATAATTATACATATCCAGAAAGTTTTGCAAGAAGTCTTGGTTTAAGTTTAGGAGAATTTATTTGGGACGTAGACACAGGATTTTATTCTATAGTAGACTACGCTATACACTTTATTTATATAACAGAAAATAGTAGATTTTGTTTAGATTTATTTAATAAGCAGTTATATCTTATAATTAGAATATTAGATATACATTTATCTAGCCTTTCACACTATTATTATAGACGATAGTATCTTAGAACATAGTATATATCTTAGAACATTGTATAATTTTCTATTCATATCTATATATATATATATATATATATATATATATATTTTCTCTATTATTTTATTTTCCCTTTATTTTTGTTCTCTATTATTTTATTTTCCCTTTATAATATTTTCTCTATTATTTTATTTTCCCTTTATTTTGGTATCTAGCTTTTAAGCCAACTTTCCATCCCAAAAACCATTTCTAAAACCACCTTGTAAAATATCCCCTTTATGAATACCCTAGTACTTATTATTCTAAGCTTGTAAAATAAATAAAGTTTGTATGCTTAGGAGTTGATCGTTTTTCAATTCAGAAGTTCAGTCAAATCTTTTCGGGTTTCCCGAAAGGGAAATCCCATCTCTTGTAAACATGTAAGTTACTATGTTTATCTATGTTATGTTCTAATATATTACCCCTATGTTTTGATTTCCTTTATGTTTTATTATGTATAGTTTTGTTATTCTGTAAATTATTAAAAAACTACTCTTAGTATATGGTTATCTTTCCAATTTCTTAACAAATTTGATGGATTAACCTGTAAATTCCTAGGAAAAAGCTGGTTAAGATAAACCGAGTGGTATGTGAACTTAACCATGGCCGGGGTGAGGTTAAAGAAAAAAGAGTTAAGAATAGATTCATGTCTATCAAAAATCGGGAAGAAGAGATGAACAGAGTAAAAAAAAAAAAAAAAAAAGAGTATAAAAGGGGTAATATATATATATATATATATATATATATATATATATATATATATATATATATATATATATATATATATATATATATATATATATATATATATATATATATATATATATATATATATATATATATATATATATATATATATATATATATATATATATATATATATATATATATATATATATGTTGTATTTAACTGTTATCAATTTACTTTGTTCAAGATTCTGGATTGTATGTCGCAGCATATGTAGAGTATTTAAGCACATGTGGATTGGTTCCACAAATAACCTTTGATCCTAATTTATCCTAGATAATATATGATACACTATTTTAGGACCACGCTATGCGGAAGTCAGACGCCGATACGATAGGCGACAATGAATCCCCGACAAAGATTGTTAGGCCAATCACATAATCGGTTACTTCTGTGAAGATAGTTTTATGTTTTACAGATTGTATTTTTAGCTTATTATTGAATTGATCATGATTTTATGTAACCTTTTTGTTTAGAATATATGAATATATTTTTTATCTTACTGTATGAATACATTTATTTTTTTAATATAATTTTGTATTCAAATTCTCATGATCCAAGAATCCATTTCAACTTTAGTGTTTTTCTAAAAGTGCTAAAAATAATGTAATCAAATCTGGTCGTATTAACAATATTTTAGCGTAATTCCTTCCTTAATCATTTACCATATGCAAGTGTTTAGTTGATGGTACAATCTATATTAAACGGAGAAACATAAGTTTTGGTCATATGTACAAAACATGCATTGGTCCATGAATACATGGAGTACATACAATATGCATGAATACAAGATATAATATCAGATGACAAGAAATACAAACATTGAAATAAAATAAAATATAAATAGTGAATATATTTAATTTTGAAATACAACGAAATACAGTAAAATATACCAAATACAAATAGAAATATAGTAAATACAACCAATAAAATATATTAATTACAGTAGTAATAACATATATTAGGAATAACTAAAATATTATTAATACAAAGATATTAAAATTGAAAACATGAAGATTTGAAGATGAAAATCAGAGAAGATGAAGATGAACAGTGAGGGAGACAGAGAGAGAAACGGAAGCTTCCGGAGAAAGCCAGAAGACAAAATGAGTATTTCCTCCCTAAAATATCTGTATATGTTACATACATACAATCATTCTTAGCTCGGGCCAAACGGTCCAAGAACAAAATGAAACGGGCTCAGAATATTTACAACTCAATCAATAAATCATCACAGCCCAACTCCCACATATACAATGTATACCAGAAAATACAATAAATATACAATGTATATACAGTGTATACAATCATTTATGCTTGGGTTTGGAAGCCATGTAATCTTTCATCTCAACACCCCCCCTCAAGTTGGAGGGGGAAACCACCTGCAACTTGGACAACAGCGGATGAAGCACAATGCCAGGCAATGGCTTAGTGAGCAGGTCAGCCAATTGACGAGAAGTAGGAACATGAAGCAGCTTGAGAAAACCATTCTGTAGCAGGTCCCGAACAAAATGGCAGTCCACCTCGATGTGTTTGGTACGCTCATGAAAAATAGGATTTGTAGCTATATGGACAGCAGCCTGCCTGTCACAATACACAGAAAAAAGAAGAGAAACAGATACCCCAAGATCAACCAGTAAACGAGAAAGCCAAGATAATTCAGCAACAACTTTGCTGATGGCTCTATATTCTGCCTCAACAGAAGACAAAGAAACAACAGGTTGCTTCTTAGATTTCCAACTAATCAGGAAATCACCCAAAAGCACACAAAATCCAGTAACAGATCTCCTAGTATCAGGGCATGCAGCCCAGTTACTATTAGAATAACCAACAACAGAGAAATCAGCACTGGAAGAATAAAATAGACCTATAGAAGGAGTGCCTTTAGGGTATCTCAAAACATGCAGGGCAGCAGTCATATGTGGAAGTCTGGGGAATTTTAGGAATTGACTCAGATGTTGAACAACAAAGCATATATCAGGCCTAGTATGAGTCAGAAACAACATCTTACCAACAAGACTCCTGTACTGGTCAGGAGAGGATAAAAGGTCACCAGAATCAGCATGAAGTTTAACATTAATTTCCAAAGAAGAAACAATAGAGGAGACATTTGCACAATCAAACTGATGCAGTAAATCAGAAATATACTTATGCTGATTAAGGATCATTCCACCAGGAACAACTGACATTTCAAGGCCCAAAAAATAATGCAAAGATCCTAGGTCTTTGATTTTAAACTGATCATCAAGAAACAGTTTCAGGGCAGTAATCTCATCACTCTCATCCCCAGTAAGGATAATATCATCCACATAGACTGCCGCAACCACAAGGGACCCAGGTTTACCTTTGATGAACAAAGAATAGTCATTCAAAGAATGTTTGTACTCTCTGGAATAAAGAGCAGAAGACAATTTGGCATACCATTGTCTGGATGCTTGTCTCAGCCCATATAGGGATTTCTTGAGCTTACAAACCAGAGGAGAAGAAGTAGAAGATGTAGGAGAAACAGAACCAGAAAGAGGGGCAGAAACTGTCAAACCTGGGGGAAGTTTCATAAAACTTCCTCATCCAAATCTCCATGGAGAAAAGCATTATTGACATCAAGTTAAAACAGAGGCCAGTGATTCTTGACAGCCACAGCAATAAGGCATTTCACAGTGGTCATCTTAATCACAGGACAAAACGTGTCAGTAAAATCAATCCCTTCAACTTGAGTATCACCCCTAATAACAAGCCTGGCTTTATACCTTTCAACAATACCATCAGCCTTGTATTTGATTTTATAGACCCATTTACAGCCAATGGGTTTCTTACTAGGAGGAAGAGGAACAACATCCCAGGTATGGTTAGCTTCCAAAGCATCAAACTCCTGCCTCATGGCATCCTGCCATGCTGGGACAGATGCAGCTTGAGAGTAATACAAAGGTTCAGATTCCAAAGTAGAAGAAGAGGAACCAGAAAAGGCAGGGAGTTGGCAGACATAATCCTTAAGATAGGAAGGAGGATTATGCTGTCTAGTGGACTTTCTAGGAGCAGGAAGAGGGTGTGAAGGAGGTAAAACAGGGGGGAGATATCATGATTGAAAGAAGGAAGGGAAGAAGGAGCAGCATCAGTAAAATCAGGAACATGAGAATCAGATGTAGGGGAAGGAGGGGAGGAAGCATGTATAGGAAAATCTGTGTCAGTGGAATGTTCAACAGGAGGAATAGAAGGAAAAGATGAAGGAGAAGGGTGAGCAGAAGAAGGTTTATTCTTAAAGGGAAAACAAGTTTCATGGAATACAACATCTCTGGAGACAAAACATTTCTTGAAAACCAGATCATACAGTTTATAACCCTTTTTGGCAAAGGGGTAACCCAGAAAAACACAAGAGATGGCTCTAGGCTTTAACTTGTCCCTTAGAGAAATAGGGACAGCAGCATAAGCAAGGCACCCAAATGCCCTCAAATAAGAATAGGATGGAGCTTTCCCATACAAAATTTCATGAGGAGACTTATTGTGAAGAATTCTGGAAGGTATTTTGTTAAGAAGATAAGTGGCAATCAACAGACAATACCCCCAGAAATACACAGGTAGGCCAGATTGAACAAGCAAGGCTCTATATGTTTCAAGAAGGGTTCTGTGCTTTCTTTCAACAACACCATTCTGTTGGGGTGAATGAAGGCAGGAGGTTTGATGAATAATCCCCTGGCTGCTAAAAAAAGATATGCCCTCAATGCTGGACCCCAATTCTAAGGCATTGTCACTTCTAACAGTTTGAACCACAGTGTTAAACTGAGTTTAACAAAACAGATGAAAGACTTAAGCAGGGAAAAAGCATTGCTTTTAGATCCCATTAAGTGTGTCCGGGTTGCCCTAGAAAAATCATCAACTACAGTAAGGAAGTATCTATAACCAGAAGAAGTAGAAGTGTGGTAAGGCCCCCAAGTATCCACATGTATTAATTGAAATGGTCTAGTAGTACTGATACTGCTATAAGGAAAAGGGAGTCTGGTTTGTTTGGCCATAGGGCAGACAGAACAAGGAAAAGTTTGTTTAGAAGCAAGTGGAAAAGACAAACCAGAAATATGTCTCATATTTGTAAAAGAAGTATGTGCTAGTCTTAAATGCCAAATGTATTTCATATCAGTGGTAACAACATTATTACAAGTGGAATTATTTACAATAGGAGGCAAGGCAACAATTTTGCTGTCAGAGATATTGTCATCATTACAAAAATCAGACAAAGCACATACAGAAGTAAATGAAGAACCAGGAGAGAAAGAAGGGGAAGGCGGCACCCAAGAAAGTTTGTATAGGCCAGCTTCCTCTTTACCAAGATCCAGAGGCCTCTTCAGAGAAGGGTCCTATATCATGTGAAGTAAACAGGAAGTTGGAGTAAAGAAAACTATACAGTGCAATTGTTTTACCAACTTGTGAAGAGAAATCAAGTTGTGTTTAAAGGAAGGAACCAGAAGCACATTGTGAAGAGTAAGGAAAGAAGTTAATGCAAAAGAACCTGTACAAGTTACTTTCACTTTGTAACCATTAGGCAAAGTTACAAGATAAGGAACAGTCAAAGGTATGATGTTAAAGAGTAGGTTTTTATCATGTGTCATATGATTAGATGCCCCTGAATCTATGATCCAGGTGACAGAATTAATATGTGTAAGCATGCATAATTTGGAATCAGAAACAAGACTCTCAGTCAACATAGTGCCAGCAAAATTAGCAGCATACATGGGAGGAGGAGCTTGATCACTGGAATCCCCTAACTTGGTGGGTTGCAACAAGCTCATCAATTGATCATACTGGTGTCTGCTCAACCCTGGTATCACAGAGCTGTGACCATCTATATGTGTAACATGGTGATGGCTGGCAGGAGGATCCTCAAGGGGAACAAACATATTAGGATTCCCATGATTAACAGACACACTTTCCTCACCAGTGGAGACATGAGCAGCTGCAGATTTCCTTCCCTTGTTGTATTTTATGTTTTGAGGAAACCCATGGATCTTGTAGTTCTTATCCATTAAGTGCCCAGATTTCTTGCAGTATCTGCAAAATAAGGGCCCTCTGCTTTGCTCAAAATTAAGTCTGGGTCTGAAAATAGGGGGACTAGGCACTGTGGCCTGATTAAACCCAACTGAGTACTTATTTGCATTAGCATTAAAAGACATAGAGTCTGGACTGATTTGAGAAATAGATTGAACTTGTCTCTGTTTCTCATCATAAAGCACTATATTGTAAACACTTTCAAGGGAAGGAAGTGACTGCATCATCAACAGATTACTCCTAACCCCCATGTATGCTTCATTTAACCCCATAAGAAACTGGAATACCTTGTTTTCATCATCTTCCTGAACTATTCCATTTTTAGCAGCACACACACATCTCTGCCCATGATTTGTGCACATTGTGCCCAACTCATCCCACAGGCCTTTGAGTTTGTTAAAGTATGAGGCTACGTCTAAGCAGCCTTGAGATGTGTGGGAAAGTTCCCTTTTTAATTCAAAGATTTTGGTCTTGTTAGGGGTACCATATCTTTTCTCGATTTGGGACCATATACTCTGTGCAATATCGGAATACTGCACACTATCAGCAATCTGAGGAGATAGGGAAGAGGTCAACCAGGAAATGACCAAGTTATTACATCTATCCCACACCCTCTGTTGAGCCACATTAGTGGTTGGTCGAGGACATGAGCCGTCAACAAATCCGATTTTGTTTTTAGCAGATAATGATACAATCATTTTTCTCCTCCAACCCCCATAACCACTACCCGAGAAGGGAGTGGGGACAAGAGAGACCCCAGGGACATCAGAGGAATATACAAAGAGGGGGCTGGTAGAGTCTACCGAGGAGGAGGTACCAACAATGGTATTAGAAGCCATGATTAATGAACCAGCTTGAAAGAAAAACAGTTTCGACAAGCAAAATATAACGGAACCAGATACTCACATACGAAACCAGATAGTCACATACAAAGCATACAATACTCAAAATAAGGACAGAGTTACCCTCCTTCTTCGCGACCGGAGAAGATCGGCCTTCAATCAACAGAGAAAACCATAGGTCCAACACCGAAAACCCTAGGTTCTGAAACTCACCGGAATAAGGTCACAGACGCCGGAAAGTTACCCAAAACGTCCATCAAGCGAAGAAAGAAGTCATCGGATAACACCAAAACTCTAGGTCCGAAAGTAGGAAAACCCTAGAATTTGAAGAACTCGTCGGAACAAAGTCAGAGATGTCGGAAAATCACCCAAAATATCTACTGATACAGGATCGGAGCCGCAAACAGTCAGAAAAGTCGCGATTAACCGATTAACATGCATCGGAAAAAAATATACGAACAGTATCTTTCTCAGATAACCGAAGAAAAAAACTTTAGCAAAAACTTCATCAAGTATCGATAACACATAACAGAGAAAGATCGGAAGATTTTCCCGCTCTGATACCATGAAAACATGAAGATTTGAAGATGAAAATCAGAGAAGATGAAGATGAACAGTGAGAGAGACAGAGAGAGAAACGGAAGCTTCTGGAAAAAGCCAGAAGACAAAATGAGTACTCCCTCCCTAAAATATCTGTATATGTTACATATATACAATCATTCTTGGGTCGGGTCAAATGGCCCAAGAACAAAATGAAACGGGCTCAGATTATTTACAACCCAATCAACAAATCATCACAGCCCAACTCCCACATATACAATGTATACCAGAAAATACAATAAATATACCATATATATACAGTGTATACAATCATTTATCCTTGGGTTTGGAAGCCATGTAGTCTTTCATCTCAACAAATACACTGAATACAAAATAGTAAATACAAACATTGAATCTAACGAATGCAACAATAAAAAATAAATATTGAAAAACATTAATTACAACAGTTATATACAACTGAATACATGCAATAGGTTGATTACAATTAAAAATGATCCTATCAAGACATCCTAATCAAAACCTCGAACTATATGAACAAAAAAAGTAGATTAAATCTCCGAAGCTCTATAGATTGTTTTATGTTGAAATTGAATATACAATGCTCTATTTTTTGTGTTTAGCGTCTGAAAGATCATTCTAATTGATTGGGTTGATAATGAGGAGTGTTAGAATTGGTTTTGCTATGTTATATTAGGAGTGCACCACGCTAATTGATCCTCTTACCGTTATTAGACAGCTGGACAAACCTATTTTTAAGGTAATTGATTTTACTGTATTTATGAATACATGTGAATACAGTCGCATACAGCTGTAACCCCATGTTTTTAAGGCTGATTTTTCTACTATATTCATGAATATAGTAGCGACTACTGTGTTCATGAATACAGTAGCGTGAATACACTACCGTAACAACTGAATAATAACTATATGAAATAATTATATATTTGGTAACAATAGGAAGTTAATAGCCACTAAACAGTAGTGGTTTCTGAAAATTTCTCCATAATAATACCAAAAGGATTTTTATAAAAATAATAATAAAAAAGTTACTAAAAGATTGCAAAGACTTTCATTTCAGTTATTTTCGGGTCGGGCCAGAAAAGAAATAGGGAATTCAACCGAAGCCGAACTTATTGGGCCATAGAATTTCCAGTTAAAATTTGGACCTAGTGCACTGCACTCTGCTCCTTCCCATTGGAAAATGGAAAGTGGCCGTCAGTGATTAGTGAAGCGCGCCTGTAATGGTGATGGCGGATGTAGAAGAAGAGGCCGCAATAGCAGAATCTCAGCTTGAGAAGCTTAAGAAATGGGAACGTATAAGGAATTCGCAATCTCTTTCCGATCTACCACCAGCCACTCGCTCTCTGGTCGCTATCCGAGACTTCTCAATCCATAAAATTGCCGGCGACTCCGCCGTCTTTCCTCCGGTCAACCACGAGAACCTTTACATATCCACAAATTTCGTTGGGAAAACTCATAGCCAATCATCGTCACCTCCGTTCCCGTCATCCCCGTCGCTGTCGTTGTCATCGTCATCCTCATTTTCACCTTCCAATCGAGATAACGATGATTCGTCCTACTCATTTGCCGCCTCAGATGCTAATGCCGTGGATCCGCCGAAATCTGTACCAGATAGTCCTCGACCCCCAGCCAGAGTAGATGGTTATGGAGGAAAATGGTGGAATTTGGGACTGCAAGTGCTGTTTTCTAGAGTCAACGGCATTGCTATGTTTCGCTGGTGTTGCACTTCAGCTCGAAGGGGCGTTACGAGTATGCTCTCCCCTTATGGAGTAGCGGCGATGTTTGTGTTGTTTGCGTATTTTCGTTGGCGACGGAGATTGATTACACGACAGAGTGGGGAACAGCTGAGACGCACCATTACAGAGAAAGATGAAGTCTGTTAATTTTGGCCTTCTTGTGTTTGCAAAAATTCCCATGTTGAAAAGTTTTCCAATCAGTTTTAGCTACATTATTTAATAATCCTTGCTTGTTTTTCTTGTGCAGAGGATAAATCAACTTTTAAGTCAAATAGCAGAGATGAATCAGGTATTGGTGGCTATGCACAAAGGTAATTTGTCCAAGAATTAGCTGAAATTAGTAGTATGTAGTATTGTGCAGTCGAGGGATAATGGTCATTAGCTACTCTAGTCATGATAGGCACACACCCATCATGCTCAAAAGGACTGCGTTTTCTGTAGAATGATGATTGACATTTATGAGGATGGCCGAAATCCGTTGACATATACTGTACTGTAGTTTGGAGCGCAGTTGTTACAAATTATCTATAAAATGGTGGAATAGAAGCTTCATTGTTTGTCCAGATACTCCTTCTCGCTTTCATTTAAGATCTTTGAATCTTAAAGTTTTCAGATATGCAAACGACGTTACTACTAATTAGGCTTAGGGGGTCCTGTTATCCAGAGATATGAAATAACACCTACGACCAAAACAAGTCATTGATCTCATATCTATAAGCAGCGTTCTGCATTCACTAAAAAGCCTACTCTTATCCATTCCTTTCAAGCTTGAAGACTGAACTCATTGATTCATCTTCCTGTCAGTTTGTTAAGTAGGCTCACTCTACCAAGGAGTAAATGAAGGCTGGAAGTCATTATAGTTGGCTAAATTTATTATCTTTCTGTTTAACCTACATCCCTGGAAACAGCTCTGCATCTGAAGGATATTCCCATAAGATGGAAAGCCTGCAATCTAAAATTGTGACACAGAACAGTTTTAAAAACAAGCTAGAAGAGTCAGGTGCAAACATCGAGGAAGAAGTTTTTTTTACCGCGAATCCATTTGTTAAAGGGAATCCTACACCACCACCAGCAAAGAAAAAGTATCTATCCCAAAGTGAATGGCCTCAATTTTGTTCTTCGGTGTCAAACTCAGTAGTTTCAAATGTCAGTTGGTGATTTGATTTTTCAGTTATTTTCCTTCCCTCCATTCTCTGTTTTCCCCAAATATAACTGAGACATGTAAAAAGTACTATGTGGAAATGTCTCATTTCTAACTATCTTATTAGAATTAATAATCAGTAACTAAATGTTCTGAACTCCCGACCATAATGAAGGAAAATTGAAAGAGATTAGCTCTTCATTAGTCAGATATCTATCAACTGCAAGATGTGTGATAGAATCCATAAAACCATATTGACTGGATGATCTCTGTGAATAGCTTGCTTCAGCGATTTTATGTAATGGCATTGTAAATGATCATTTGTGCAGAGCTTATAGAAAGCCATGCACTATTTTCATGGCCCTCAGACAACAATCATATGCTTGGACAAATCAATATAATGGACTGATCAAAAAGCTGAAGAATGAAAGAAGATTTATTGATACTGATTTATTTTCAAGTTCAAATAACTTCTTTATGGTCGACTATGATATACCCAAAAAATTATAAATTTTAAAAAAACAACCAAGAATTGCAATTATACAAGTGTGATCACATCTTAAACCTCCTAGTCCTGGAGGTTAAGAGTGAGTAACTTATGTTGAAGCTATCTAGACAAATTCTATTCAGTCTATTTGATTCCAAGTACATCATTTCATACAGCTCAAACGTCATTAAAACTAACACAAACTTCCTCCTTGGGAGAACAAATAAAAGGCATATTCAATCCCCATGATGCAAGGCTTCACCACCCAAGTATAATAACCAGATGAAGCACTCGCACCTCATTCCAAGAGTGCCATTCTCATCCAAGACAGATCAAAACCTTAGTTGCACCCTGCAGAAGATCAGAAATACCTATTATGGAAGGAAAAAGGGTCAAGAAACTCTGGAAAATATTTACACATGGAGAACAAATAGAGTATGTAAATAATGATATTCAATTGTTAGATATGATACACAATGCTTCTTTTTATTTGAGAAGGCATTGTTAATGCTTCTTTAAAACATCCCGCAGGAGAATGACTTTGGAATAGGAAGTCTACACAGAGATTTCAGGTTAGCTTCAACAGTTGGTGCAAATTGCAGTATATTCAGTCTCTTTTTGCATGACAACAACAACAATAACCCAGTATAATCCCACTTAGTGGGGTCTGGGGAGGGTAGTATGTACGCAGACCTTACCCCTACCCTTGGGTAGAGAGGCTGTTTCCAAATCTTTTTGCATGACAGTGAATATCAAATATGCAATGTTTTAAAACCAACATCATCCCAACCAAATCTGTGGTTTTGCATTCACTACAAATTCCTCATACATATTATTTGGACAGTAAATAGAGGAAATCAACTATGTCACAGCCCATAGCATGTAAACCCTTTATTTATTAAACAAGTGACCGTGAGAACATCATTCAATAGATTTTCACACATGATTAGACCATTCTGCTAGATGAACAATGATATCTAAGACACATATGCCGCCTCTCTATTTGTATACCAAAGGAAATACTTCAATCAGCACGATGTTACGGTGACTACTACAAGGTGAGTTGAAGTAGAAAGCTAAACACCAAGACTTTCTGGTGGATGTCTTGATGTACTACTCATAAACAGGATAGTTTGTTGTAAAACAAACAACAATTGCGCCTCAATTCCAATCTAGTTGGATCAGTTATTGAATTCTTTCTAATACATGTAATGCATTGTGAGAACTCATCATTAATTTGACCCTTTTTCAGTTTTTTGCATTAAACGGACTGTCAATCTACTACAACCCTCCTCTCTTATAAGAAGAAAAGATAATCAAAATAGACCACAGATGATATAGACCATTTTAAGTTAAAGGAAACATGTTAATCCAAGCTGTGGGATTAAGACGAATGTAGCAGTCCTCCATTATCCAGTCCCTCACACGCCCCACGGCCCTAGCCTAAGGTAAATCATGCTTCTAATTAGAAAGATCAAGACCTCTTCAAAAAAAAAAGTTAGAAAGATCAGGGCAAGCCATCAATGCAACCAACTAGAAAACGGAAGCGTCCGAGTAAGGAAGAGAAGGAAGAACTGCCAAGATTCTCAATCTCCCAACTCTTAAACATGATAGAGTTTCGAAAGAGAAAAAAACCAACAAGTATATGTCCGACATCAAACGACAAGCATATTCTACAGAAATTACGTTTCAACACATTTCCTCTTTTTCTTTAATGGCCTAAAGATGGAGCCTAAGCTAAAAGGTCTAATATCTTTGCAAAGTGTCCCTGCAAGAATGTAGAGCTAGAGTTATGCCAATTAACACACTTTTAACTAGATGGTAAAGCCCTACAGAAAAACAGTATACACAGCATAAAAGCTAATGTCAGACATTCAACTAACAAGCCAAATAGGAGTTTTCATGTATTAAGCTCGACAATTTAATGAAGATAGGAGCTTTCACACACAAAAAAAGTCTTTGAAAGAAAAGAAATGAAATGGAGCATTGACAATTCAGTGGTGCTGGTAAACAATAAACTAACGAGAAAACTAAAAGCTATAACGTGTTTACACTTCAGAGTCCATTACAGATTTAACCAACAAATTCAAGAAACCAGAATGATGTCTCTTATACCTGCAGATTCTTCTGTGCAGAAGGCTGGTGAAGTCACTAGCCCTGAGGTCCTGTGCTCTCATGCTTTGCATGTCGAATATCTAACTGATCTACATACCGCAGCGGATTATCAGTTTCATTCCTAATTCTTTTGATGTTAGGACTCAACAAGCCCTTATGTCTAAACCCATACAACTTAAGTACTTGATTATCTGCAAAATTGAAAGCCCTCTCCATACTTTTCATGCACCTCTCAACAGGGTAATCTCCATAACTCCCACATGGCTTGCATCCCACAAAATGTGTCACAAATGGCCATCTCTCATCCCCCAAACCTGGATGGTATTTCTCCATCATCTCCTCATACCTATCAACTAACCCTGCCCAATATCCATGTAGATAATAAGAATTCTCTATGAACACCTGGTCCATCCACTGATCCTTCTGTGACATCAGCAAGTATATTAATGCAGACTGATCATCCGCTTCAAATGCTGGTCTACCCTTTAAATTAGCCGTCAAAACCTTGCCGGCTTCTTCACGAACAGGACCTTTAGGCCCCATTGGCGCCCACGCATCCAACAAATCAAGAGACCACTGGCAATTCCTAATTAGAAAACTACCAGTGTTCAATGCAATCCATGATTTCTGATCAAACAATAGATCAGGGTAGCCATGAATAACAAGATTGTGATCATTGTACTTTGAAAAAGGGATCTCAAAAACCATATCAGTGAATAAGGCATCACTGTCCATCCACCAAATCCATTCTACTTCAGGGTGAGACAACATTAGCTTACGAATCAAGGGCAATTTAGCCCAGTACCCAGCCATTTCTTTTTCCAAATGAGCTAAATTATAAACGATTTCAATCCCATGGATCCTACAATAATCAATTTTGTTCTTTATAACCTTCAACAAGTAATGATCCCCAATTGGATTATCACAAGGGTTTGGGGGAGAGCCAGTTACTAGCAAAACACGAGGCTTACCATGAATAAAATAAGGGAAATCAGGATTTTTCTGAAGCCAGAATTTGCGGTCGGCATCCCAAGTAGTAATCTTCGGGCCTAAACTGTAGGTTGAATTATGGTAGAAAAAAGTATCGGACGGGTCATCCGAGTCCGCGTCCGATCGGATCTCGTCGAGGATCCGGTTAGTCTCCTCAATAAGATTAGCATTCTCAGCATCACTTCCGGAGGATGCAAGGCTTCTGAAACCAATGGTGCCACGTAAGACAAGGATAGTGACGAAGCCGCAAAGAATAGTTATCTTAATATTGTTGAAAGTACGTTGGATCTGTCGGCCGCGAGGTAAGACGGAACTGGCCCGTCCGCCGTTAGGAGTGGCGGTGGTAGGTAGTGCTCCACCACCTCTTTTCTGAGCTGTGAAACTGCTGTCTGGACCCATTATGTATGGCGCCGCTAAATGGAGCGAACGCCCAATTTCAGCTCCTCTTTCTGTCAAGAAGAAGAAATTGGGGGGTTTTAGAGGAGAGGAAAAGATAGTACCATGGGAGTCAAATGCGTGTAATTACGTGAGAAAGAGAGAAAAGAATAGAATAGACGACAGATGGGAAGAAGAAAGAAAGGAAGAGACAAGCACCGACGATGGACTGTAGTTTTCTGGTGAAGTAAACTACAGTAAATATATTTGAGTATTAATTATTAGTACTGTAATGATTTTTGTTTCCTTAATTTAGCTTTGTCTGCTATGAGTTTTTTGTTTATAGTTTGATGAAGTAAGGTGAATATTGAAAAATCCCGCTGTTTGCGGGCTGGATTTAACGCGTTATTATGGAGCCCATGTTCTTCTTCCTCTTATTTGTTCAACTAACATTTAAAAATAGTCATTTACCGGTCTCCTTTCAATTTTGCTCAAATACCGATTTCACCCCTGTACGTTTTTTAAATGACGAACGAAGTCCTACCTTTTTCTACTTATTTTATCTCTCTTTTGAATTTTGTGTCAAGTTGGTAACTGGTTCCACAGTCCAAAGGAACTCAGCCTCATCATAACAACAACAACAACAACAATTCAGTATAATCTCACTTAGTGGGGTTTGGGGAAGGTAGTATGTACGCAGACCTTACCCCTACCCTGGGGTAGGAAGGCTGTTTCCAAATAGTCCCCCGGCATCTTTCCCTCCAAGAACTTCCCACCTTGCTCTTGGGGGGACTCAAACTCACAACCTCTCGGTTGGAAGTGGGGGTTGCTTCCTTTTGTCTAGCCTCATCATAATTAATTTCTATAAAAATTTATATATCACAAATCATACATCTTCCCAAAATAACCTAATTTATATGCATGTGTTATCCTCTGTTTCCCTAAACGATCATCTCTCACTCATTAAAATTTCAGATGAGGGGGAAGTAAGAAATGCTCTCTTCTCTTTTAAACCTTTAAAAGCTCCAGGGCCGGATGACATCCACCCTTTCTTCTATAAGAAATTATGGGAAATTACTAATAACCTTTTGGTTAACATTTGCAAGGAGTCCTTCACAAAGAGGAAAATGATTGAAGAAATGAACTGTACCTTTAATTCCTAAACACCAGAATGCTGAAACTCTAAGGCAATATAGACCCATTAGCCTCTGTAACACTGCCTATAAAGTACTCACAAAAATTATAGTTAATAGAATAAAACATTTGCTCAATAATAATATTCACCCTTCTCAAACTAGCTTCATAAAGGGTAAGAGAGCCTCTAACAATGCAATTATAGTGCATGAAGTCCAAAATTATCTCAAAAATACAAAAAGAAATAAAGGAAAAGTCATGATCAAGATTGACTTAGAAAAGGCTTTCGACAAACTGGAATGGTCCTTCATTAGATTCTCCCTTAAATCCCTAAACTTTCCAGACGAGCTAATTGAGCTTATAATGTTCTGTGTGTTCTCCACATCCACCTCCATCCTCATAAATAGTTCAAATACAGAATTCTTCACCCCTACTAGAGGCATCAGGCAATGGGACCTCCTATCCCCATATATATTCATAATTTGCATGGAAATGCTCTCTAGGCTAATTGACCATGAGGTAGACTGTCGCAGATGAGACCCTATAACCCTTTCTAAAAAGGGTCCCCAACTATCCCATCTTTTCTTCGCAGATGATCTCATCCTTATGATCGAGGCAAACCAGAAAAGTTGTAACTCTCTTATAGATACATTGAATGAATTCTGTGAATTCTTCTGCCAATTCGTTAATTTCAGTAAATAAAAAATTATCTTTTCCAAGAACACCCATCCTAATAAACATAATCTGCTTAGTAGGTGTTTAAATATGAAAATATCCTGCTCAATAGGGAAATACCTGGAATTTCCCATAATAAACCAGCTATCCAAAAAGGACTTCCAATTTATTATTAATAATCTAAACAACAAACTAAAAGGATGAAAATGCCATTTTCTGAACCTAGCAGGAAGAACCACTCTCATTAAAGCAACCCTCGCAGCCATTCCTAACCACAACATGCAAATATTTGATCTACCAAAAGTTAACCAAAACAAGATAGATTCTATCCAGAGGAGGAAAGCTAAGAAGTTGGGCCATTTGATGTATTGGTTAAAACTTTTATTTGATTTTAGCTGGTGTTTTAGCCAACGAGAGATAGTTGAACGGTTGTCCAAGGATGGATAATTGTATTTTATGTGGCATTGCCTCCAAATTTCCTTGGAGTAAGTACAGTAGAAGAGAATGTGCTTTATGTCCTCCTTTTCTATTCCACATATGGCACATGTATCTGAAGTACAGATATTACGTTTTGCTAGGAAGGTGGCTGTTGGAAGTCTATTGAGGGAAAGAAGCCACATGAAGTATTTTAGCTTATTAGGGGTGTTGCATTTCCAGATCCACTTGATGTCAAGGTTATTTTCCTTAGTATGCGTTTCCTGGAGTGAAGCAAGATCATAGGCTGCCTTGACTGAGAAGGAATTATGACCTGGTGAGTTTCAGGATATTTTATCTTTTCCAGGCTGGGATTGCTGTATATAAGTGCTATGGATTTTTTGGATTATGTCTTTAGGAAACTCAAAGGATATGGTTGATAGATTAAAGGAACCATGCTGGATGATGGAGCTGACTTTCATATATTCTTCCCCATTTTGGAGCGGCCCCTGGATACTGCTTCTTAGCTTGTTTCCTCGGTTTATCCAACGGTTATTCCAAAGGTTTATGTTTTCCCCATTACCAATTGTCCAGATAATCCTTTTTTGACAATTTTGTTTCCCATTGTGGATGTTTTTCCAGATATGGGAGGATCCAGGGTTAGGGTCTAACCTGTTATTACAAGGGGCAGTCCTATCATATTTACTGTGTAGAATCTTCACCTAAAGGGCTTCTTTGTTGTTCAAGTATCTCTAGGCGAGGCTAGTGCTGAAGCCCTTACTTTTGTAGCTGGTGTTGTAGAGTCCTAGGCCTCCCTGATTTTTTGGAGATGTGACTTTATTCCAATTTAGGAAGTGGCACTTTCTTTTTTCCTTAGTTCTACCCCATAGGAAGTTTCGTTGGTATCTATGGACCATAAGAAATAAAAGAATCTTTCACAAAAATAACCCATATCCCAACATTAGCAAAGTTATCAATAGCTCTCAGGAATTCCTCTTCCTTGGTAGTTGGAGCCCTACTAGATCACCAAAAATAAAAATCCTCATAAAATAGGACCCACCAGACCTATAAACCTCCAAACCATTAATCATAGACGGATCTGTCACGACCCTAGTTCACCAATCGTGAACCTGTCATGACGACACCCAGTCTTCTCGACTAGGTAAACCTGACACATTGCGGAAATTCAACAGTTTGTGCGGAAACAATAATTTAAAACATAAATGAAGTAAGATAATATATGGAGTACCGCCTGGCACATACATGTCAACTCAATATAACATAAAAACCTCCAAGACCTGAAAAACCACGGGCAACACAGGCTAAGAGTAAAGTATAACACATGGCTCTAACATCCAGAAGTGTCAACAACGAGAAAATACATGGATAAAACTACTAGCTAATGGTAGAGTAGAGAGAGACTCTTCGGCTCTGCGGACGCGGCAGATGCATACCTCAGATCTCTGAGTATAGCTCCTAATCACTGATAGCGCGCCGAACCAGATGTACCTGGATATGCACAACAAAAGTGTGCAAAAAAGTAGCATGAGTACACCACGTCGGTACTCAGTAAGTGTCAAGCCTAACTCGATGGAGTAGTGACGAGGAAGGTCGAGGCCTACTGAGAGGAATATAAAAAATAATGTAAAAATAAATAACAGAAGATAACGCAATAAAACCGAATATCTAACAAAACCATAATAAAAAATAGAGCGGCTACAAATACAAACTACAAACACAAAGCAATTCACTCAACAGTCAGGATCTCCACATGGGCTCCGAGAATCGAACTTGCAGTCCACCTTATCGATATTCAAGGATCCCCGGGAATCGAACCTGCATTCCTTCATACCAGTACCAGAGGATCTCTGGGAATCGAACCCGCAGTCCTTTATATCAATATCAGAGGATCTTCCGCGAATTGAACCCGTAGTCCGTCATGGAAGAATCTGAGGATCTCCCGGGAATTTAACT
Source organism: Nicotiana benthamiana (assembly GCA_034376525.1). NCBI lineage: Eukaryota > Viridiplantae > Streptophyta > Magnoliopsida > Solanales > Solanaceae > Nicotiana > Nicotiana benthamiana. The sequence continues at coordinate 103,397,248 of CM067335.1, read as the reverse complement.
CGTAGTCCAACATACCAATAACAGGGGGATCTCCCGGGAATTAAACCCGTAGTCCAAAACGTAAACACTTCACAACAAGTCAATATTTAACAGAAAGAAACCAAATATAGCAACAATGCAAAGGTCTAGGCCTAGCATGCTCACAAAAAGGGCAAATATTTGCAATTTAGTCAGATATAGCAAATAAATTACTAACATGCTTTTCCCAAGCTAAGCAAGTAGAATCACATTTTTAACAGTTAAATACACGAAGAAACACAGTCTAAATAAGTCAAGTAAGGTGAATTTTCAGCAATTAGCACAAGTAGACGCCCGTCACCTCGCGCACGAGGACTTTAAACAACAGTTAATATATCCTAAGGGGAGAGATCCCCCAAACAAGGTTAGACAAGCCACTTACTTCAATTTGGTACAAAACCGCTAAGGAACAACGCCTTTCCCACGAGTATCCGACTCCGAGTGGCCTAAATCTATTCAAATCAATTACATATTGTAAATAACAGCGCAAGCAACTGATTACATTATTAAAATTAAAGCTAAGACGCGAGAACAGGTAAAATGACCAAAATGCCCCTCAGGCCAACGTCTAGGAATCGAATAATTTTCACATTTTCAGAAATCTCGTACTCTCACGAGTCTAACCATATAAAAATCTCTCAAATCAGAGTTCAAATACTCCCTCAAAAACACAATTGATTAGCCAAAGAACTTTCACCCATTTCCTCCATTTTTGGACCTTAATTTGAATTTAAAAGATGAATTTAACAACTAAATGATGAAATAAAGCTAGAAACGATCATACAAATATTACCCAATAGTCTCCTCTTCAAAACCCTCCCAAGATCGTCTTGGTCCAAGCTAAAATTTGATTTTCCAACTTATGAACTTAAGCGTCGGATAAAACCCTTTTCTCTACAGCGATTTTCGCTTTTGCGGCTCCAGGGACCGCTTCTGCGGTCCCGCTTTCGCGGTCAAAAAGCCGCTTCAACGGTTTCAATTAAAACTCAGTTTTCACTTTCGCGGACAAACGGCCGCATCCGCGATAGCCCCTTATGCGGCTCCTTATCCGCTTCTGCGGTCCCAGACCGTGTCCGCGATCCCATGGTCGCGTCTGCGGTAACCGTTTACATGGTCCCGCAGATGCGGAAACAACAGAAGCAACAGAAATATTTCTTCCAAAAATCTGTAGCGTCCGAAACAAGCCCGGGGCCGTCGGGACCTCAACCAAACATACAAACCTATCCCTTAACATCATTCGGACTTGCACCAATCCTTAGATCACCTAAAACAACGCCGGAAACACCATTTGATCAATGATTTGCACCTAAGATCTCCAAAACTTAACCAAACTCTGATTCAACTCAAAACTTATCCAAAACACGTCCGAATGACCTGAAAATTTGCAGACATATCCTAAATTACCTAACGAAGCCACTGCAGCTCTCGAAATTCTATTCCGACCCTCGATCAAAAATTCACTATGGGACCCGAACTTCAAATTTCTAACTTTCGGCATTCATAGCCTAATTGAGCTTCGGACATCCAAAATACATTCCTAACACGCTCCCCACCCTGAAATAACCTAACGAAGCTAACGGAACCATCGGTTTTCCATTCCGAGGTCGTCTTGACACTGTTCTGATTATGAATCATTTTCCGATACTTAAGCTCTCATTTAGGGACTAGGTGTCCCAAAACACTCCGAATTCTATTACCGAACATCCCGGCAAACCATAATAGCATAAATGAACTTAGGGGAAGAAGAAAATGGAAAAACGGGGCATAAATTCCAAAGACGACCAGTCGAGTCGTCACATGATCATGCCTAGGTATCCTAGGAAAGGGAGGCACATGGGGTCTTCAGAGATAGCAACGAGAAATGGATTCTATGTTTTAATAAGGGCTTTATTAATGCAACAATTATCCAAATGGAAGCCATGTCCCTACTACAAGGTCTATAATTAGCTATCCAAAAAAGACTAACCCCTCTAGTCATCGAAACAGACTGCCAGGACCTTATTAATTTAATTAACAATGACAAAATGTTTTATCAAAATATTATTGATGATTGCAGGTTCCTATTATCTGAGGTGAGATCACCACCACTGAACATGCATTCAGGGAAGCTAATGGCGTAGCGGACGCCTTAGCCGAGAATGGATGCAGTCTGGACTCTTTTACTGATTTAAATTTGTATTATTATCCGTATTTTGCTATTTCAGTTTTCAATAGAGATGGGATAGGCATCGCGTGGCCTAGACAAATCTCATGTTGTAATAACTACTAAGTCTATGTTATGAATAAATATCTCTAATTACCAAAAAAAAAATTGTGTGACAAGTTGAAAGAAAGTGACGAAGTGCTATTGTACACATTGCCATTTTGAGAATAGAAGCACTTTTGACCTATTTGACGAAACTAAGTGGCCGTTTGGACATAAGAATCGTAAAATTTTGGAAAAAGTGATTTTTTTTTTCAAGTAAAAATGGTATTTGAAAGTTAGTGGACGTTTGGACATAATAATTATAAAATTCCAAAAAAAAGTGAAAATTATATTTAAAAATTATAGTTATGTTTGGACATAAATATAATTGGGTTATTTTTGAATTTTAGTGAGCGCTCTGAGTGAAAGTTTTGAAAAACAACTTTTTGAGGTTTTTCAAAATTTCAAAAAAATTCAAAACTCATCTTCAAGTGAAAATTGAAAATTTTATGGCTAAACACTAAAATAAAAAATTCTTATATCCAAACGGCCTCTTAGACTTGTGTTTGGACATGAATACATTTTTGGGCCGTTTTTGAATTTTCAAAGGATTTGAAGTGAAAATTTTGAAAAACAACCTTTTAGAGTTTTTCAATTTTCGAAAAATTCTAAAATTTATCTTCAACTTAAAATCAAAAATTTCATAATCAAACGCTGATTTTGGAAAAAGTGTTTTTTTTAAGTGAAAAAAATTATACCAAACGGCCCCTTTAATAATGAGACAAACATAGAATTTCAATTGTAGAGGAAAAACTAAAAAGCTCTCAATCTAACAATCATATAATACTCATAAGGCTCATTAATAATGTGATTCAATCAAAAATAGTGATTCGTTGTCTTTGTTATGTTATTACGATTTACGTCTGATTTTAATACCTTGTAATGAAAGATCACAGCTTTCGGCAATTAAATCATCAACAAAAACAGAAACTGATCCATAATTTAAGTTCAGTATTTATGGGTTCATTGAAAATACTTGTAGGCTCGGAGATATTAGCTTTAGAACTTGATGTACACTCACTCATATTCATTTAGATCTTGCCGGCGGCCTGTCGCGTTTACCATATGCGATGTGCCCAAACTACCATTTAGATCCCATCCAAGTACAATAAAGTAATACTCCATCTGTTTCATATTGTTTGAGCTAGTTTGACTTGGCACGGAATTTAAGAAAAAGAAAGCTTCTTAAAATTTGTAGTCTTAAAAGATTAAGGGTAAAAGGTTTGTGTGTTCATACTATGTGTGTGGCTATAAAAACTTCTCACTAAGAGTAAAAGGGGTAAAATGAAGAGTTAAAAGTTGAATTATTTTCAAATTTAAAAATGTTCATTTATTTTGGAACAGACTAAAAAAGAAAGTACCTCAAATAATATGAAACGAAGAAAGTATTATTTTTATGCACGTTAACTGTCGACATTCTTAAAATTTTCTTTTTGAAAATAAATAGTCTGATATCACATCACACTATTATATTGGAGAAAGCATAAGCCAAAAGAAGTCAATCGTTGTTATGTTGGCCCAAGGCTAATCAACTAATCATCTTTCGTCGAAAAATTATACTACATATAAAGTAAAATATTAGTAGTACTTGTTATTGATTAAAAATAGACTTTAACATTTTTAAATGCCCTTATTAAATTTTCTATTGCTAATGGGAGAAGGAAAACAAGTTCTAGCAGCAAGATTGGCCTCATATTATACTGTAAAATTGGTGCCAAAAGGCAATTAATCGAAAGTAAACTGCAGTTATGACCTAAGAGGTAAGATCAAATGGAATTATTCAACTCTCATTACAGCGATCTTAGAAGTACTTAGATTGATGATAATAGTAGTGATAATATAATTCATTAATTAGCGTACTTAATTTTAGTTAGTAATTTTTTTGGTTGGTGCTTTAAGCGATGAATTCAGTGGCGGAGCCACCATTTTCCAACGGGCTACCATTGACACTCTTTTCATTAGTATATTATACCGTGCAAACAAGGGAAAAAAATAATTATATATATATATAAATATATATATATATATATATATATATATATATATATATATATATATATATATATATATATAATTTATTAACTGACACACCCCCGACCCCCTAGCATCCCAGCCCCGCCCAGTCCCCCCTACCGGTCCGGGCCGGGCCCGGGTTGTTCCGGTTCGGTCCGGGCCGGGCCCGGGTCAACCCGACCTGGTTGACGGGTTTATATATATATATATATATATATATATATATAAACCCGTCAACCAGGTCGGGTTGACCCGGGACCGGCCAGGACCGAACCGGAACAACCCGGGACCGGACCGGACCGGTAGGGGGGACTGGGCTGGGCTGGGATGATAGGGGGTAGGGGGTTTGTCCGTTAATAATTTTTTTACTCCAAACCGGACCGGACCGGCCCGGTAACATGAACAGTACCGTGAACCGGTACAGCCCAGACCGGACCGGCCCGGTTCAACGGTAACTTATTTTTTTTTTGAAATGGTGAGGCCCACATTTCCGTTGGCCAACGGCTAATTTTACAAAAATGGCTATTTTTTCATTATTTTTTTGTATTTATTAATTTACAATATTAACCCTTCTTAAAATCTATAAATACCTCATCTCTTCTTCATTTCTTCACTCAAAATTCTTATCTCAATCTTAATTTCGTAATTCACAAATTATCAATCTATGTCTCTTCCCTTCAATTTGCAAGATTTCATATAATTGATCAAGTGCTCAATTTATTGTCGAATTCGGTGCACTCCCTCCAACTCTTTCTCTTATTTAATATTTTAATAGCATATTTAATTTAAGCTTATATTTTTATTTTTATAATATGTTTAATGATGCTAGTCCTGTAGCTTCTGGTAGTACTAGTAATAGTAATGACCCAACTTCTAATCGTAAAAGAAGAAGTCCGGTATGGAATTTTTTTGAAATAATAGAAGGTACTAATAGTATTAAGTGCAAATTTTGTAACGAAACTTTTCAACATTTGACTGAAGGAAATTTAGGAGGGACTGGAACACTTACAAGACATATGAGAGCTGTCCATCCCATAGAATGGGTCAATAATTATGGGAAGCAATGATTTGTAACTTGTAAGTTTTAGACTTTTAGTATGTTTGACTGTTTGTTTCAGAGATTGGATTAGATAGATCGGACGAAGAAATCAGGAAAGGAAGATGTTCACAGTTCATACTTCATAGCCCAGAAGACGAAGAACTTTAACTTGGAGATATTGATTATGATGAAGATGAACTGATGAAATGATGCAAAACATTTAAAATTACTACTTCACTATAAAAAATGTAAACATTTCATTTTTTACATATTCATTTGAAATTGAGAAATAAAGTAGCACTTGCAATAATAGCAAATTTTTCACATCTTACTTGTTCATTCAATGATTACAAAGAATTAATATAATTATAACTTAATAGTTATACTTAATTTAAAAAAAATTAAAAATATACTAAACCCGGCCCGGCCCTTTCAACCCGTAACCTGTATGGTTCAATTGTAACCCGAACCAACCCGGCCCCTTAGCAACCCGTTACTGTTCGACCCAGCCCGGCCCGGACCGGAACCCGGACGAATCGGAAAAAATCCAACCCGGCCCGGATCGGTAGACCCATTAGACACGTTTATATATATATATATATATATATATTTACTGTAATGAATACCCTTAACTTGTTTTGTATATTAAATTTTTTATATTTTAACTTCCTTAATAAATAATCTTTGTGGATATATTGCAGCCATGTTGACCAGTCTCTAGACAAAAGGAAATAATCATTAAACTCTTGCCAAATAAAGGTGAATGTAGGTTTGAAAAATATGTGTGTACTTGAACTTCACCATTTTATACAAAAAGTTATTGAACAACAAGGACCACCTGGAACGCAGTAACTTTTTGAAAATATTGTTCTCGTATTATACTAATAGGATATTTGGCTAAGTTTATAAGCTGGTCAAACTGATTTAAAAGTATTTTTTGGCTTATCTACGTATTTGATAAAATTAAAAATACTTATAAATCAAAAATAAATCAAAAGTCATAAGTTGGTCTCCCCCAACTTATCAAATTTAAGCTTATAAGCACTTTAGGTTTGACCAAAATATTTACTATTATATCCCTAAAACACTTCTTTTTAAAACAAAACTTTCCGTATATCTAGTTTTTCAGCCGCTTATTATTAATTTCAACACTTTTATCCAAATACATAACTGCTTATTTTTTAAATCAGCTTTAGCACTTAAAAGTATTTTTCAACACCTAATGTTTATCAGCTACTCTAAATTAGCTAAGCTAAACGGGCTCTAAGTACTACTTAAAGAAAATATTTAAAACCCGTGAATGCGCAATTGATAACAGTTTTCTACAAACAAAGTGCTTGTACTTTCTATTTTACGGGAATAATAATCTTAAAACCACTAATTTGTTTATGTTGAGGAAAGAGGAGTGACTTAAGCTTGAGGGGTAGTTTAGTCTGTATCATAAGTGGGAGATTCAGAAGATAGGAATACATGCGGAGAGGACTGAAGATCCTTAAAGGGAAAGCTATCTTCTCTGAAAGAAACATCCCTGTTGATGAAGAAGCAATTAGTAGAAAGGTCTAGCAGCAAGTAACCTTTTTGAGTGTCAAAGAAATCCATGAGAACTGCATGTTTGGCCCTAGGAAGCAGCTTGTTTGTCTCTTGTACTTGTTTAGCATAACACAAATGACCAAGGACTCTCAAATGCCCCAAATTAGGTTCTTCTCCATATAGCAACTCAAAAGGGGATAAGCCATTTAGGACTGAACTTGGCATTCTGTTGATAATATAGACAGCTGCAATAACACAGTGATCCCAATACTTGATAGGAATATGTGCTTGAAATCTCAAGGCTCTAGTCACCTCCAGAATATGTCTATGCTTCTTCTCAGCAAATCCATTTTGCTGGGGAGTATATGCACAAGTCTTCTCATGAATAATGCCATATTTTTGAAATAGAGCAAGGCAAATAGAATTAACAAACTCATAGCCATTATCAGACCTGACTGCCTTGAGAATTTTGTTGAACCGAGTTTTAACAAACACAATAAACTGAGTCAATACCACACACACATAAGACTTTAGCCTTAAGAGAAATAATCAGGTCATTCTAGTGAAATCATCAACCACAGTTAGAAAGTATCTATGACCATCAACTGTTGCATATTTGTAAGGACCCCATACATCAACATGATACTGTGCCAGTTCATGCAGAAGCCCAAAAGATCTCATATGAAGGCTGCACATAGAGTAGTCAGATATGTGAAGAACCATCCTGGACAAGGCATACTGTTGTCTGCCAAGAAGAAGGATGTAGTTACAACCTATTGTGATGCTGATTGGGCAGCATATCCCCTCACTAGAAAATTTGTACCTGGTTTTTCATTATGTATGGTGACTCACTAATATCCTGAAAGTATAAGAAGCAGAGCACTATCTCTAGGAGTTCTGCAGAATCAGAATACATGAGTATTGCATCAACTGTGGCAGAGATAGTTTGGATACTAGGGCTGTTCAAAAATATTGGAATTCATGTGGCTCTTCCTGTAACTATTCAACAATTCAAATAGCTGCAAATCCAGTATTCCAGGAACGTACCAAACATATCGAGATTGATTGTTATTTTATAATAGAGAAAATACATAGTGGACTGGTGAAGACTGAGTGTGTGGGCCACAAAGGAACAACTTGCAGATGTTCTAACAAAAAGTTTGACTAGAGTGCAGCATGAGTACTTAATGTCCAAGCTAGGTGTTCTTGACATTTTTGTATCACCTAGCTTAAGGGGTAGTGTTGAGGAAGTGACTTAAGCTTGAGTGATAGTTTAGTCTATTTACTCTTAGCTAAATTAGTTAAGTAGTTAGATGATTAATACACGTGTATATATATATATATACATACACTATTGTACATTTCAGTAGATTGAATGAGGAAGCAGTTACTGTTTCATTCCTTCTCTGTTTTTCTCTACTCTCTCTCCCTTCTTCATTCTCTTTTCTCTCTTCTCTAAGCTCGTTTATGACTAACCTACCATAAAGTTTAACAGTTTCTAATTTGCAGAATTATCTTAAACCAAAATTTCATGTGTTAATTTTTTGTCTTTCCCATATCTTAATTCGATAGCGACCCAACCGGTAGATGAATCTTATAGTTGTAAGTTTAAAAATGGTTCATTAGTGATTGTAGATGGGTCCAACAGCTGATGTGTGATACTTGGGCTGATTCGGGTCCAAAAGACAGCTTATCTAGGGTCTAAAGTTGACCTGGAGACCTTGACCTATGCTGAATTTTGGCGGGCCATTTGCATCTATATCCGTTTTTTGTGTCCCGTTTTAACTTGTGCCCGCTTTATAAAAAAATTATAAGGGTACCTGCTTTCGCATAACTTTAGCATATGGGGCTTAAGTAACAAATGTAATCACGTAAAACTTCAACATTCTAGTAGACGAGCCTGAAATTTAACTCTATAGCTGAAGTTTTTGTTTTGTAACTGGCGAACTAGAGCTGAAGTTCTTGTTTTGCAACTATCGAACTTCAACTTTTAGTTCATCTGAAAACTTCAGCACTATATAAGCTTCCATATTTATTGTTGACAAAGTTTCCTACTCAAAATGTCTTTTCCATCAAGACGAATGATCAAATCCCTGTACATATTGCTTTGAACCATCAACTTGATATCTTGAACTTTTTCAGCAGTTAAATTTGTTTCCATTCAAAAAATTCATGATCAGTAAGGTTGTAGAATAGAAGAAATTGACTATATGTAACAATAGAAAGCAAAGAAGTACAACTACGAACTTAATGACAAAGGATAGTCAACATTAACTAATATATTTTGTTTCACCAGCAAAAAGCAATATGCAACACGGCGAGGAGGAAGCATAGACAGAGTCAAGAAAAAGAAGAGGAACCGAAATCCATACAAACAAGTACATAGCCAATTACTAACATTAACTACATTGCTAATCTTCAGAAAGAAGAAGAAAGAAAAAGAAGAAAATGAAGGAGGAGAACGAGGAAGAGAAGGGGGATGAAATTATTTAAAAAGTTGATACAAATTAAAACTTTCAAAAAAAATATGTAAAGATTTGGTCGCCCCGTGCAATTTGTACAACTTTGGCCCATTAGGTCCTACTTGACCCATGGCGAGCAAGAGATGTGTACCGCGTGTTTGGCAAAAAAGTTATTCGAACACTTAGCAAACTTTAAAACAATCAAAAAATGATATGGATTAATCGGAATCAAGGGTAACGTGATCTAGAGAATGTTAGATGATAGAAATCAGTGATTATAATATAAAAATCGAGATGTAAGAGCAGTGAGATGTATAACATGCTTTTTGCACAAGAGAGTGAGTGAGAGAGAGAGAGAGAGAGAGAGAGAAAGTTGTATATTTTCAGTAAGGAAATACACACGAGTCTTTACAAAGGGAGAAGGTCCCCTTTATATACTAAGGGACCTTCCTCGAAATAATACAAAGAAAGTACAAAAGTTGGTGGCCTCGATATACGAATGTTAGAGCTTGATGTGACGTTGCAGCGAGTCACATCACTTGGTCCGTTTATTGACTTGGGTCGGCCTTACTTAAGTCGACCACGATAAGGCCGCTTTCTTTAGTGAGACCGTATGTGGATAATATGTGGACGTAGGGAACCAAATTTGCCCAATACACCGCGTATAGCCTTATACCGGTCAAAGTATAATGTTCTCCATCTCTTCCATCTTTTTGAGGATGGCTGCGAGTGTTCCATCGTTAGCTTAGACATCAACGGGTACGTTGTTTGTTCTTGTGACCACGAGCTCATCCTCGGTTGCGACATGATCTGCTGCTGGGGTGCATCTATCACTTTGAGGTGGTTTCTTGGCTAGACTGCTCAGAGTGCTCGTCCGTCACTCTTCTAGTAATTTCTTTATTTCTAGGGATGCTTCCTTGGTGGTAGATGTTGAAGCTTCTCTTTCTCGTGGCACCATCATGTCTTCTGATAAGGAGGGTAAGGATTCCACGCCTATCAAAGTACTGGGGGTTGTGTGTAGGGCATATCATTCGGCAGCCGCGTTGAGAGTGCCCGTGAGGTCTGTTCTAACCTCCAAGATAGCCTTCATTCTAGCATTGTTCTCAGCCATTCTAGGTTGTAGAGGGTTGCTTTTTGAAGGATCTCTAGAAACAAACTACAGTTTTGATTCTTGAAATCCCCAGAGACGTCGCCAAATTGTTTGGCTAAAAATTTTATTCGAACACTTCACTAGCTTTAAAACAATCAAAAAATGATATGGGTTAATCAGAATCAAGGGTAATGTGATCTAGAGAATGTTAGATGATAGAAATCGGTGATTATAATATAAAAATCGAGATGTAAGATCAGTGAGATGTATAACAAGCTTTTTGCACAAGAGAGTGTGAGAGAGAATGTTAGATGATAGAACACTTAAGAGAGAATGTTGAATATTTTCAGTAAGGAAATATACATGAGTCTTTACAAAGGGAGAATGTCCCCTTTATATACTAAGGGACATTCCTCGAAATAATACAAAGAAAGTACAAGAGTTGGTGGCCTTGATATACGAATGTCAGAGCTTGATGTGACGTTACATCGAGTCACATCACTTGGTCCATTTATTGACTGGGGCCGTCCTTACTTAAGTCGACCACGATAAGGCCGCTTTCTTTAGTGAGGCCAATACAGATAGTCCCTCCGTTTATTGGGGATGCAGTCGAAAGGTGTTTCCAATGGACGGACATGCATGCTCGACGCCTATGGAAATTTGGTCATTCCTGTTGATACCTCTATGAGAGACGCGTACGTGTGTGAAAAGGCCATGCCGTTGACATGTTACCTCCTTTTTGGAATTTCTTTTTTAGGTGACGTCATTGATCACATGTGTGATCATTACTTCCGCTCCCGAGGTGGTTCAGGTTATGACGTGACGTTTGGGTTTCCTGCGTCGATTTTTGAATCATGCCCTTTCGATTTCCGTGTATCTTTTCTGATAAATAGGAGGAGAGTTGGACTAGGTTCATCTTTCAATCCTTTTCGTAGAGTATTTTCTCACTCTTTTCCCTATCTTTTTCTGGTATTTGCTATTCTTTTCTTCTCTGAAATTCTCATTCTCAGGAAATGAACTTGCGACCCGTAATACATTTTTCTTATGTCATTCACTATGGATAAACGTCGGCGTGATGATACCAGAACCCGGGACGTCGCTTCCACCAGGGCTTCGTCATCCTCGGATGGTGAAGGGGCCGAGTAAGTTTTTGTTCCTCTATCAAGGGCCAACCTGCTCCCACGCGATATGAGCAAAAGGAGCGACTTTCTGAATAAGCGTAAATTCCTCCCTTTGGGAGCACAGTGAGATGATGTTGTCCCACTTGGCCTCTCTCAAGGAGACGTATGATATTCCCGATCACGTTGACATGGTTCCCGCTGGGCTAGATTACGCTAACGTGCCTAGTACCGGGTACTGTGCCTTATACGAGTACGCCTTCCGAATTGGATACACCCTTCCTATTTATCCTTTTGCGGAATAGTTGTGTCACTGGTTTGTAGTATGCCCGTCCCAGCTTACCCCATAAGCCTTGAAGTTGTGCATGGTAGTATCCATTTATGCGGCGAAGGCCGGAAAAGAGGTGACCGTTCATCACCTTTTGCAAATGTTCAATGTGGTTTTCATGAGAGGCTCGATTCTCCAGTTGAAGAGTAGGGGCAAGAAAAGCTTCGTGGTGCGGGTGGACGACAAGGCCAACCGTAAATTTTGGACGAGGTTTTTCTACGTACATACCGAGCACCTTGTGTCCAACCCTGATGGGTTTCCAAAAGTGTGGAATGACACATGTAAGTATTGTTGTGCGTGATGTTTACTATTTTGACCTTACTTTGCTGGTTCTCACTGTCAAAAGTTTTCCTTTGTTTTCATGCGGTGGCTGCTCGCCCTCCTCGTAGGGTTGACGATATTAGGTCTTGGGTGCAAGCGCTGATACCGTTTGCAGAGGAAATTCGTTCTTGGACTGAATTCTTTAGGCTCTATGGCCCGGCTGGTAATGGCTTTACCTAATTTTTGTTACGGTTTGGGGGCCCATATAATTTCCTTACCCGTCTCACGTGCGTTTTGGTAGGTCGGGGCGCCTCTAAGAAGGCGAGGAAGAAGAAGCAATAGAAGAAGAAGACTATGGCCGGTCCTTCTAGGATGGTATCTGATCCCGAGGAGGATCTGGTCTTCGTCGGCACGTCCAAAAGCAGTGCTTCGCCCCCTTTTAGACAGAAGGGTACATAATAATCGGCCCTAGAGATAGCATCTGAGGCCGTGATGGGGGTCGTACCTGAGATGATGCCCATGGAGGTGCCGGTGTGGCTGTTCCTGATATTGCCACTGTAAGGACGCCTTCTGCCGTGCCGACCCCTTCTGAGCTTGCTCTGCACCCTGCGGAGGGGGACCGTGAAGAGGAGGAGACGTTGAAGAGGAGGCAACGTCAGATTCTCACTAGCAAGGCCATGGCCACCCAGTCGGGAAAGGCTAGGGCATCTTGCCCTGTATCAAGGCCGACCTTTATGGCAGAGGCTATTCGCTCAGGAAGAGCTGATCTTAGGAGGGAGGCCACGGCGAGGAGAAGCGAAGACATGGATGTGGCGGGCTCAAGGGCAGCCATGGAGGGCGCAAACAGAGGAAGCAGGTGCCGGCCAATCTTCTCATCGTATAGTGATCCCAAGTCACTATAATTTGTTGGAAAACTGTGAGGAGGCGGTCTCCAGCATGACTCTCTTGTGCGCTGGTGCCGAGCGTGCAACCCTGGTGGAGCTTAGTGATAAAGTCTTTGCCCAAAGGGTGGCAGCTGCGGCCCTACAGGTATGTCTCTCCCTTGCTTGATGACCTTTCTTTATGTAGGGTTATGATTTTCCCGTACTTGCTTGGTTTCTTTTCTAGACTCTTGTCTTGGAGGTGGATAGGGATCGGCGCCGGAAAGAGAAGATGGCCAAATACAACAGGTTGGCGCAGAAGTACAATAAGGCGCGCGAGGCGCATTGAACCCTGGCCGATATGTACAAGCAGGACCCCAACTTTAGAATGGTTCGTGAGGGCCTAGTGGAGTCCGAGGCGCAATTGAAGAAAAGAGTGGCCGAGCTAGAAAAGGTAGATGAATAGCTCATGGCCGCTGTTGCTCGGGCCGCGGAGATAGAGGTCCTTATCCAGGCCAAGGACGATGAGCTGCAGCTCGGTCATGTTGTGGTAGAGAAGGCTGCATAATTGCACCCCCGGGTGGTGGCTCTAACGGAGGAACTCAAAGACACGAAGGCCAAGGTCGAGGAGATAAAGTTATCTCTCGCACAAGCCGATAAGTCTCGTGAGGCGCACGAGATGTGGGTGTATGCGGAGGCCAGTTTGGTCATTCTTGAGGAATTTCTGGCGGGTGGTTGAGCGTTTGAAGCGGAGGTTGAGAACCAGCGCCAACTAGTTAGAGTCGCTCATGATGCAGCAGGCTATGGTCCTGAATCACCGGCCCTGGAGGGGGGCAACTCGGCATACATCAATCGCTTGGAATCCAGCTCTTGGATTTCCAGGGCGTACCCTCCCGAAAATGAGGACGGGCCTCCTGAGGGCCAGGTCGGGCTAGATAAGTAGTGGTTTCTTAGGGTCTATGTAAATATGCTTGTTCATACTGATTTTTGTATCAGGGGTGTTTGTTCCCCTTGGTGGAAACATATAATTTTTGTTGTAAGTAATATTTTCTACCTTTTGGCATGTCGTCGTATTTTTCTTTAGCGTAGTTGCTTGGAATTTGTCGGCCATAGCCATGTAAAGCTAGCCTGATTGCTTTAGCCATATAAAATAGGCGGTCGTTGCCTTGTGGATACGATGGCTCTAGCCATGTACAGATAAAGGCCGTAGCCCGATGAAAATGATGGCCATAGCCATGTAATATAAAAAACGCGGCCTGATGGCCTTAGCCATATAAAACGATGGCCATAGCCATGTAAAATAAAGGATGTAGCCTAATGGCCTTAGCCATGCAAATCGATGGCCATAGCCATGTGAAATAAAGACTGTAGCCTGATGGCCTTAGCCATATAAAACGATGGCCATAGCCATGTAAAATAAAGGTTGTAGCCTAATGGTCTTAGCCATATAAAACGATGGCCATAGCCATGTAAAATAAAAGTTTGTAGCATAATGGCCTTATCCATGCAAATCGATGGCCATAGCCATGTGAAATAAAGGCCGTAGCTTGATGGCCTTAGCCATATAAAACGGTGGCCACATCCATGTAAATTAAAGGTCGTAGCCTGATGGCCTTAGCCATATAAAATGATGGTCATAGCCATGTAAAGTAAAGGTCGTAGCCTGATGGCCTTATCCATATAAAATGATAGCCATAGCCATGTAATGTAAAGGCTGTAGTCTGATGGCCTTAGCCATATAAAATGATGGCCATAGCCATGTAAGGTAAAGGGCGTAACCCGATGGCCTTAGCCATATAAAATGATGGCCATATCCATGTAAAATAAAGGTCGTAGCCTAATGGCCTTAGCCATGCAAATCGATAGTCACATCCATGTGAAATAAAGGTCATAGCCTGATGGCCTTAGCCATATAAAATGATGGCCATAGCCATGTAAAGTAAAGGTCGTAGCCTGATGGACTTAGCCATATAAAATGATGGCCATAGCCATGTAAAATAAAGGTCGTAGCCTGATGGCCTTAGCCATATAAATCGATGGCCATAGCCTTTTCATTCATTTGGAGATGGTCGTAGCCTTTTCATTCATTTGGAGATGGCCGTAGCCTTTTCATTCATTTGTAAATGGTTGTAGATTTTTCATTCATTTGAGATGGTCGTAGCCTTTTCATTCATTTGGAGATGGTCGTAGCCTTTTCATTCATTTGTAAATGGTTGTAGATTTTTCATTCATTTGGAGATGGTCGTAGCCTTCTCATTCATTTGGAGATGGCCGTATCCTTTTCATTCATTTGGAGATTGCCGTAGCCTTTTCATTCATTTGGAGATGGTCGTAGCCTTTTCATTCATTTGGAGATGGCCGTAGCCTTTTCATTCATTTGGAGATGGATGTAGCCTTTCTATACACTTGGAGGTGTCTGTAGCCTTTCTATCCACTTGGAGGTGGCCGTAGCCTTTGCATACACTTGGAGGTGGCCATAGCCTTTCTATACACTTGGAGGTTGTCGTAGCCTTTCTATACACTTGGAGGTGGCCGTAGCTTTTCTATACAGTTGGAGGTGGCCGTAGCCTTTCTATATATCTGGAGATGACACTAATCCAGTCTCTGTATCATGTCAGGCTTGGAGTGTACATGGAGAGGTGGACATGATGCACTTGCGCTACAAACATCTCCAGGTGATCCCTTTGTCGCCTTGTTAAAAACCTTCCCGAGAAAACCCAATTGGGACAAAACTCGGGTAATGGAAAAAGAGTACGACTTAGGTGTAACCTTTTTAGAAGTGGAAACGTTTGAGGTGAGCGATGTTCCAGTTGTTTTGGAGTGTATTTCCTTCCATTGTCTCCAGCTGGAATGCTCATTTCCCGGCCGCCGCCGTGATTTTGTAGAGTCCATCCCAGTTTGTGCCCAATTTTCCTTCACTTGGGTCTTTTGAGGCCAGAGTCTTGTCTTTGAGGACGTAATCCCCTACTTTGAGTAGCCTTATTTTTGCCCTTTTGTTGTAGTATCTTTCTACTTGTTGGATTTGGGCTACCATTCTTATGTGGGCCATTTCTCTTCTTTCTTCGGCTTCATCACGATCTTGGAGCCTGCCGATGTCATTTTTCATTCCGCTGGTATGTGAGTACCTTAAGGTGGGTTTGACCACTTCGAAAGGTATGACCGCGTCGGTTCCATAAACCAGTGAATATGAGGTTTCTCCGGTGCTGGATTTGGGCGTTGTTCTGTGCGCCCACAAGACTTCGGGTAGTAGTTCGGGCCATAGTCCCTTGGCATCTTCAAGCTTCTTTTTGAGTATGTTCAGGATTGTTTTATTGGAGGACTCCGCTTGACCGTTGGCGACGGGGTGGTATGGCGTGGATAGTATCCTTTTGATGCGCCATTTTTCGAAGAACTCGGTCATTTTCTGACTGATGAATGGGCGCCCATCATCGCAGCTGATTTATTTGGGGATGCCAAAATGGCATATGATGTTCTTCCAAATAAAAGTGATGACTTCTTGCGCATGTATTTGTGTGTACGCACCTGCTTCTGCCCACTTAGAGAAATAGTCAGTTAAAATAAGTAAAAATCATACTTTTCCTCGTCCTGGGGGTCGCGGGCTGACTATTCCGTCCCCAACTTGATGAATGACCAGGGGGATGTGACGGAACAGAGGGGTTCTCCAGGTTGGTGTATCATTGGGGCGAACTTTTTGCACTGCTCGCATCGGGCGGACGTACTCCGCTGCCTCTTTCTTCATGGTGGGCCAATAGTAGCGGGCGCGTATGATGCACCTAACGAGGGCGCGGTTGCCAGTGTGGGCACCACAATGGCCTTCATGTACTTCTTCGAGTACAGGTCTTGCTTGTTGCGGTCCTAAGCACTTGGCTAGGGGGACATCGAACGTCCTTTTATAAAGGTCGTTGGTGATCATGCAATATCGAGCAGCCTGTACGCGGAGCTTTTTTGCTTCTTTTTTATCAAGGGGGAGTATCCCGTCCTGCAAGTAAGAAACAAACTGGTTGCGCCAGTCCCAAGTTAGGTTTAAGGAAAGTACCTCGGTGTGATCGATAGCTGAGTGGAGGAGCATGACCACACTCTCTTTGTTGACGCTTTTGGTGGCGGCGGCCAAATTCTCCAGGCCGCCCACTTCGATTCAGTGCTCTGGGAATTTGTTCGAAGCGGCATTCGTCGAATGTAGTCATAAGCCTATGGATTTATGACTGGTACTTTTGTAGCCTATGTTCCTTGATTTGATAAGTCTCAGTGATCAGGTTTACCACAAGTTGGGAGTCGTAGTGGAGGAGAATTCGGCGAGCTCCATACTTGGTGGCCAGCTTCATGCCTGCAATTACGGCCTCGTACTCGGCCTTGTTGTTAGTCATTTCTGGGCATCGTATGGACTGTCGAATTGTTTCGCCCGTGGGAACTTCGAGAACGAGTCCCAATCCAAATGCATTGGCGGCGCCATCCGTATAAAGGACCCATAGGTCATATTAAGAGGATGCGCGTTGTGCCTCAAGTTCCGCCTTTGGCAGGACTTACGTGCTGAAGTCGACGATGAAGTCAGCTAGGACTTCTGACTTGATGGCAGTTCTTGGGAGGTATGTAATATCATGCTCGCTGAGCTAGACGACCCATCTGGCGAGTCGCCCTGAGAGTTCGGGTTTCGTGCAGGAATCTCCTTAGAGGGAAGGTCGTCACCACCCGTATGGGATGGCACTGGAAATAGGTCGTAGCATTCGTGAAGCTACTAGTAGTGTCAAGGCTAATCTCTCAAGGTGGGGATACCGGGTTTCGGCGTCCACGAAAGTTTTGCTGATATAATAAATAGGAGATTGCGTACCTTTGTTTTCGCGCACTGGGACGGCGCTGACTGCGACCTCTGATATTGACAAATATACCAGCAATGGTTCTCCGGGGTTGTCTTTTACTAGTAGGGGTGGTGATGATAAGTATGCTTTTAAGTTCCTTAGGGCTTCTACGCATTCTCCGTTCCTCTGGTCTTTTTTCAGTACACCAAATAACTTGTGGCATCTGCCGGAGGAGCGTGAGAGGAACCGGGAGAGGGCGGCTATTCGGCCCGTTAATTTCTGCACCTGCTTCTTGCTGCTTACCATTTCTGGGATGGCCTCTATGGCTTTGATCTGGTCATGGTTGACTTCGATGCCCCTTTGTGAAACTAGAAATCCCAGGAACTTTCCTGACGCTAATCCAAAAGCGCATTTCTTGGGGTTCAGTTTCATGCCGTACTTCCTTAGTATTTCGAAGGATTCCTTCAGGTGGGTGAGGTGATCCTCCTTTTTTGTTGATTTGACCAACATGTCGTCGATGTAGACCTCCATTGTTTTGCCGAGTTGTTCTTTGAACATTGTCGTCACTAGCCTATGGTAAGTGGCCCCTGCGTTCTTGAGCCCGAAGGGCATTACTTTATAGCAATACCCCTGATGGGTGATAAAAGTTGTCTTCTCCTAATCTTCTTCGGCCATCAAGGAAGCTTAGCAGCTCATGGCATGTTGTTGCGTCTATCAGCTGGTCAATATGGGGTAGCGGGAAAGAGTCTTTCGGGCACGATTTATTTAGATCAGTGAAATCTACGCACATCCGCCACTTCCCGTTCTTCTTTTTGACCATTACGACGTTGGCGGCCTATTCCGGGTACTTGGATTCCCTGATGTAGCCATTGGCTAGCAATTTGTCTACTTCTTCGCTCACTGCTTCGTTAATGGCGGTGTTGAATTTTCTTCTTATTTGCCGCACGGACGGGTGCAATGGGTCAAAGTTGAGTTTGTGAGAGGCAATTTCTCGTGGAATTTCTGGCATATCTGCATGATAAAAAGCGAACAGATCCGCATGGTTAGATAAAAATTCACGGTACTGACCTGGATTTGACAGGACGTGGCCTGTGTATGCTTTCTTTGCGGGGTTTCTGCTGCTATCTGAACGGGGTCGAGGTCTTCGACCGTAGCCTTGCTAGCCTCGACATCTTCAGGATCTTCGATAGAGTTCTCTGTCGGATGGACCTTAGTCCCCGATAGGGCTGAATGTTATGCTTCTGCACTTGATCCTTGGAGCTGTTTGGTATGTGTGTAATCCCGGGCTATCATATAGCATTCTGGGGCGGTGCGGGGCTCTCCCCGTATGCAGTGCACTCCCCATGGGGTTGGGAATTTGATTACATGGTAGAAGTTGGAGGGGACGACACTCATGGCGTGTATCCACGGGCGTCCGATAATGGAATTGTATGTTGTTTCTTGGTTCATCACGTGGAAGGTGGTTTCCATCGTGACCCCACCTGCAAGGATGGGCAGCGTCACCTCGCCCGAGGTTCTTTCCACTGCATTATTAAAACCCTTTAGTGTTATGCAATGCGGGATTATTTTATCCTCGAGTCCCATGAGTGCAAGGACTCTTGGATGAATGATACATGCGCCGCTTCCATCGTCGACCATGATCCTTTTAACATCAGTATCTAGTATGCATAAAGTAATAACTAAGGCATCATAATGAGGAAAACACAAACCGTCGGCATCAGTTATCGAAGGAGATATTATCTTCAAAGTCATCATATCGTTCGTGGGCGATAGTTCGCTTCAGCTTGTGGGTGGTGGTGAACTTGACGTGATTGATCACCGAATCATTGCAGTCTCCAATGATCAAGCTAATGGTGTGCGTTGGTGAGGGCGGCCTTGGTGGGCCATGGTGTGGTTCCCGCCCTCGTGCGAAGTTGAGCTTTCCTTTGTCGCTGAGCAGCTCTTTCAAGAACCCTTGGTTCAGCATTCGGACTACCTCCTGTCGGAGACCTATGCAGTCCTCTGTTTTGTGCCCTCTTTCTTGGTGGAACTCACACAGGGCGTTTTACTTTCTGGTGGCGGGGTCAGACTTCATCTTTGCTGGCCATTATACTTTGTTGCCCAGCTTTTCTAGTGCGTACACTACCTCTGTAGGAGACACACAAAAGTTATGTGCAGATAATGGAGGGGCGTACCTCTGTCGTTCTTTAGTGGAGCAATATGTCATTGCAAGGGTTCTGCATGCCTTGGTGGTGGCAGGTGTGAGGACCTTATGTATGGTTGATGTCTTTCCCTGTTAAGGCGTGGGATTTGTTCCCGCCTTCCCTCGTTGCGTGGTCCCTTCGGATTTCTGGGTGTACCATTGTCAACCTTCAGGTCGGGCCATAAGGTCGTCATCATCCCCATGTACCTCGGCGCAATAGGTATTGTGTATTTCTTCCCAGGTGGTGAGGGGATATTGCAACAGACGTCTGAGTAGCTTCTTGGTCGCCTTCGAGCCATCTCTGCTGAGCCCGTTCTGAAAGGCCGCAACTGTCATGCCTTCGGATACGTTCGGTAGGTCATTCTTACTCTGTTGAATCTGTCTAGGAACTCCCTGAGTCCTTTTCCTAGGGTTTGACGCGCAGCAAAAATGTCGTTGACCCGTGCTTCCGCCTCCCTCGCCCTCGTATGGGCGGTAGAAAATTTATCAGCCATCTCCTCAAAGGTTGAGATGCTCTTGGCCGGTAGTTGTGAGTACCAGGTTAGGGCCCCTCCTGTCAGCATCTCACCGAACTTCTTCAGAAGTATGGATGGTACCTATTATTTCGATAAGTCATTTCCTTTGACGGCTATAACATAGTGCATCAGGTGGTCCCGTCATATACTTTAAAGTAGGGGGCATTTTGAAGGTTTTTGGGATAGGGTATTGCGCGGCTCCTTCCATGTAGGGTTGTTTGACGAACCTCCCCATGTCTCGCTTTGGCAGCAACTTAGGCGAGCCTGGGATCTTATCCACCCTTTCTTGGTGTTCCTTCATCTGGTCGCGAAGCGATCTGTTCTCGTTCTCCATCTCTTCCATCTTTTTGAGGATGGCTGCGAGTGTTCCATCGTTATCGTAGAAATCAACGGGTACGTTTTTTGTTCTTGTGACCACGAGCTCATCCTCGGTTGCGACATGATCTGCTGCTGGGGTGCATCTATCACTTTGAGGTCCTTTCTTGGCTAGACTGCTCAGAGTGCTCGTCGGCCACTCCTATAGTAATTTCTTTATTTCTAGGGATGCTTCCTTAGTGGTAGATGTTGAAGCTTCTCTTTCTCTTGGAACCACCATGTCTTCTGATAAGGAGGGTAAGGATTCCACGCCTATCAAAGTACTGGGGGTCGTGTGTAGGGCATCTCCTTTGGTAGCCGCGTTGAGAGTGCCCGTGAGTTCAGTTCTAACCTCCAAGATAGCCTTCATTCTAGCATTGTTCTCAGCCATTCTAGGTTGTAGTGGGTGGCTTTTCGAAGGATCTCTAGAAACAAAATACAGTTTTGATTCTCGAAATCCCCAGAGACGTCGCCAAATTGTTTGGCTAAAAATTTATTCGAACACTTCACTAGCTTTAAAACAATCAAAAAATGATATGGGTTAATCAGAATCAAGGGTAATATGATCTAGAGAACGTTAGATGATAGAAATCGGTGATTATAATATAAAAATCGAGATGTAAGATAAGTGAGATGTATAACAGGATTTTTGCACAAGAGAGTGAGAGAGAGAGAGAGTTGTATATTTTCAGTAAGGAAATACACATGAGTCTTTACAAGGGAGAATGTCCCCTTTATATACTAAGGGACATTCCTCGAAATAATACAAAGAAAGTACAAGAGTTGGTGGCCTCGATATACAAATGTCAGAGCTTGATGTGATGTTACAGCGAGTCACATCACTTGGTCCGTTTATTGACTGGGGTCGGCCTTACTTAAGTCGACCACGATAAGGCCGCTTTCTTTAGTAAGGCCGTGTGTGGATAAAATGTGGACGTAGGGAACCAAATTTGCCGAATACACCGCGTATAGCCTTATACCGGTCAAAGTATAATGTTTTCAAGTAAAAATAGCACGGGCTAGCCAGTTTTCAGGCTGGTAATTAAAAAATAGACAGCGTTTGTAAAGTCGTTAAAAAATAGCCACTATTTTGCTGCAACACGGAAAATTCCGACATAATATACTGGAGGTTGGTGCACCTCTATATGAACTTCCAGTATATTATGCTGGAACTCCAACATACGGAAAGTTTCAGCATAATGTACTGAAAATTGAAGCACATGTATATAAACTTCCAGCATATTATGTTGATCAGTATATTATGTTGGAAGTGCAGTATATTATAGTGGAATTTCAATATATTATACTGGAATATTTTTCGAATTTTGAACAGTGTTTTCGTTCAAATTTATCTTTACATGAAAAGTGGCTAAATTTCGATTACTTTTGAAACTGTGGTTATTTTTCAATTACCATTTATAAATTGCTATTTTTAAATTTCACCATTTCATTCTTAACGCTCCGGATTCCAATCATATAATCTTCAGGCGGCACAAAATAAACCTCTTTCGTAAAAGCAAATAGTGATCTAACCTTTAAGAATTTGTTCAGGGAGAATTCTCTGATCTATCAAAGGGAAAGATCTTCATATATTTCTTTACAATATTCAGACTCGTTTGATTCACAGATAAAGTTATATTGAGATTACAATCTTTTATTTTTAATACTGAGATTAATAATCCCTAAGTTATCTAAAATGAACATAAGTTCTGTGAATTACAATATATGAAATACTTACATAATCATGTGATGTAAAAAGCAATTACAGTTAACTCTATATTAATACGTATTGCTTAGTAGTAACTTAAAATAAATCAAAAATAATGTCTCATAATATGTTGAATTATCCCGAGACGCCGATTCGTTACATATATAATATAATTACTATTTGAAAGAAAATTCAATCTTTAAAACAACCATTTGATATATATATATATATATATATATATATATATATATATATATATATATATATATATATATATATATATATATATATATATATATATATATTTTATATGCATAAAAGTAAAGTTTTTTTTGTTTCGGAAAAAAAGAAAGTTATTGATGTTTACCCGTAAAACGGTATAGTTGAATTTATTACGTGATTTATAATTAAGCGAACTGATTTGATCCAAAAAATAATGAATGAAGAAGATTAAAAATAAGACTTAGTGATTAAGATAGAAGAAGATGTCAAGTCTAGCTCAGAAAATAGACTCTCTGAGGACAAAAATAAGAGCACGTTTGGATTAGCTGGAAAAAAGTAGCTTTTAAGCACAAGCAGTTTTTAAGTGCTGAAACTTATTTTATAAATAGGCAGTTACCTGTTTGGATAAAAGTGCTTAAGCTTAAAAAAAGTTGTTGAAATATTTGGTAAACAAGTGATGGTAAGAACTTTTTCTGTTAAAAAGACAGAAATATCCTTAAAGTTGTTAACATTATAAAGGAACTAATTACTATAATATATTTGATTCAAAATTTATGCAAATAAAAAATAATTTATATTTTAATTTAATTTCAATTTAAATGATTAGTTAACAAAGTTTTTACAAATATAATTCTAACTTTCAAATCTTTCTGTTGCGTCATATGTGCCTATCAAATTTGACATTGCAGAGAGGTAAGTGAAGGGGAAGAGAGCAACACTACGGAAGAAAGAAACAGAAGGGAAAATAGAGGAAAACAATGAATGAAAAGTTAAAGAAAGAAATGAAAAGAAAAGAAAGGATACATTGTCACTACATAAAGAAAAAATATATTAATATTATAGAAATTCCTAAACAAGCTAGCTGGCTCATTAGGAAATTGTTTGGCGCAAGAGATGGTGGGCAACTGATGGCACAGCAATGCGAACATGTACAAATAATGGGCAATTTAGTATCAGAAACGCATACATTCAGACCACTCCTCAATATCCCAAGGTTCGGTGGAAAAAATTATTAATGGTGATTGGCATGCTCCCGAAAAAGATATATTTTGTGGATGGCGCTGCATAGACGCTTGGCGACGGTTGACAGATTAGCTAAATGGGGAATTCACACTAATCAAACCTGCATTTTGCGTGGAAGAGATACTGAAGAAACTCACGACCATTTATTCTTTGGCTGCTTATACTCCAAAACACTGTGGCAAGCTATGTTACAATTGTTGAAATATCAAAGAACGACAGGCACATGGGAAACAGAAATTCAATGGCTAACAGCTAATGTTAACAGCAGAAATCCCAGAAAAATCATCCTAGGTGTGGTGTTTGCAGCAGTAGTATACAACATCTGGATGCAAAGGAACAACAAAAGGTTTCAACAATCAACCAGAGACGCCAAGGACCGAGCAAAGGAGATTACAATTCAAGTGCACTTCACTGGCGTAAAGCTACCTAAATGGTCGCCCATGTTACAGAACATTAATAGCTATCCTTTGTGCGAGTATCCACAATTGTAGCAATTTTTTATGAAATAGGATATTAATTTAACAACAACAGTTGTAAAGTTTCAAAATGATTGTACTTTTGAGATCTCTTCTAGAGTTGAAACAAAATCAAAATTTCTTCTAAAAAAAAGAAAAGAAAAGAAAAAAGGGAACAAATAGATGAAGAGGATCTGGGTGTACGCTAGAAAAAGCAGAAAGGCACAAGAAAAAAGAGGAGAAAGAAAAAGATTAGAGCTAGGAATTTGATGTAGTTAAGGGTACTTTAAGGATTATAAAAAAGTATGAGGGACAATAATGTAAAGTACTTGGTCAACCCCAAATTTATATAGTGGATACATTTGAGATTGAATGCACTTAAAAGAGGTCAGGTGGGCTGATGTTTAGCTAGTGGACCATAAGTAGCAGTCAGCAGCAATAATTGTTCTTTACAAAATATGGCTTCTCCTTAGGAGAACTACCTTCATCATTCGCTTTCTTACTGGAAATCAAGAATTGTTTCATGTCAGAAGTTATTTTCTTTGTAGCTATGAAAGAGTTTCAAGAGTGAGTTGTTCTCTGCAGCACTTTCTTTTACTATAAAAATAAATTGACTTTGACATAAATATGAACACAAGGTTGGATTTGACCCTAGAGAGTCTGCCGATTAGTTTGAGTTCATGGACAGTTATATTTTCAACTACATGAACCACAATGAGATTGTTCATGGCTCTTTGTGATAGTCACATATACAAAGGAAACTCTGCCGAGAAATTTAAGAATTTAGAGAGTTATCAAATATTTTAAAAAATTCTTGCATTGCTTATTAACTGAATTTGCGCTTGAAGCTGCTTTAAGTACTTTATGACTTAATTATCCTAAAAATTTTGTTTGCTTATTTCTTATTGTCTTTTGTAGGTGCAACAATTGTGGACGAAAGCAGTGACGAAGAACTTATTTGAGTGTTGTTGATCGTTGTTAGACTTTCTATTGTTATTTTTAAGGATATATTTTAGTTTAGAACTTTTTGTATGCGAACTATCTATTTTGACTTTTGAATTGTCGACCAAATAATGTATCCATATTTTGTTTTTTACCTGGATAATGCTAGTTGGATATGGTGTAAACTAATTTCATGGAATAGGAAAAATTTTCTTATTTTGCTTCCAAAAATATCATAATTTGTTGCAATAGAGACTATAACCGTTCCCATAGACCTAGCAAGTAACAAGAGCAACCCTTAAGAATCGTACCAATATGTCACAATTCCGTTGCAATAGGGTACTGATAATTGTTCCAATATATCCCCAAAACCGTTGCAATATGCTTAAAAAATCAAGTGTATTATTATATCAGAACGGTTTATAACCATTCCAACAGAAAAGAAAACTGTTCCCATAGATAGGACAATGGTGCCGTCCAAACCGTTACAATATCCCTATCTATGAGGACGGTTACCAAACCGTTACAATTAACCGTTCCAATAGACCTATTGTAACGTCGGATGCCGGAACGCGTCCAAATCCGTCCGAATATACCTATAGGAACGGTTAGCCTATCTATTGCAACGGTTTTAGAAGGGTTGCCATAGCTGCAATTTCTAGTAGTGCCCACAATGCTTTGGGTCTTTTGTTTATCTATGTATCCTTCTAGACAAAAAAAGAAATGGCAATGGAGATTTTAGTATATGTCATTATTCAGAAATAAGAATTCCAGTGTCTGCCTTGTTGATTTGATTGATCTATAAAAATTGATCTCTATTTATATCCACGTCGAAAGGTCGTCCTTTAAGGATGGCGATGAGACAGTACGGGTGCGGGACGATACGGGTATGGGAGTCTGCAGGGTGGGGCAGGTTATAGAGGTCGCGGGTGCGAGGCGGGGCAAGGTGAGTTATAGAGAGCCTCGGACGGTGGTCGATTAGAGGAGTATCAATTGATAAAGATATGTTGGTCTCTTCAATTATAGTATATGAAAATTTTAATGTGTGAAACTTTCAGAGTATGCTCATTTACTATATTATTTGTTCCAAAAGTTTATGTCTTTACGTCATGAAATGGATTAACTGTTTATACTTGTATTATTAGCAATGGAACAGTATTGATCTATATTATGCTCGTCCAATGGATCCCACATTGGTTCTAACTACTTAAATGAATAATTATATAAATAATTGAAGCTAGACTAAGATGGTACGAACATGTGAAGATGAAGAATATGAATGTTCCGTTGAGGAGGTGCGAGAGGTTGACCATTGTGGGGCTAAGAAGAGGCAGAGATAGTTCTAAGAAGTATCGGGAAGATATGATTAGGCATGACATGACACAATTTTAGCTTACTGAGTATTGAAAATTAGGGTAGAAGGTTAGTAGATAAGCGAAAATATCTTCTTTACATGCCGGTATCTTTAGTATTAGTCTTGTATTTCGATCTTCTTTTCCATAGATTTCTTTTATTATATGTCGGTTCGCTTCGATTATTCTATCGCCTTATCGCTTTATCTTGTTGTTATTACTATTTGTTATGTCCCATTTCTTTTTCACTTTTGCTTTGAACTAGAGGTCTATCAAAAACAATTTTTCTTCTTACACAAGGTAGGGGTAAGGTTTCTAGACCCCGGTTTATAAGATTATACTGGATTTGTTGTTGTTGTTGAATGTTTGATTTATATTAACTACTTCTACTATAAAATGTGAGAGTATGAGAGAATAACTTAAAAGGATTGATCTTCACACGTGTCTAACCAAATACTAATTCCGATTAATTAAATAAATTAAGTGAGAAAAACTGATTAAATTAATGATATGAAAAGTCAAACCAGAACATGCATTTTTATAGCATCACCTCCCTTAGATATCAACCAAATCATCATATTATTCTTCTTTCTTTTTTTTTTTTGTAATGAGGCTTCTCCACAAAAACTGCAATAAATTTTTATGCTCCATGGAAGACAGATAATAATTAGATGAAGAAACCTTGAAAAAAAGATGGAAAACTCCCTCGCCACAAGGTCTCGCAATAAATTTTGGTTTGTTTTCTTTGTTTTGTTTGTTTCTTGGTACTTATTGCTTTATGGTGTTGATTGGTCTTCTCTTCCTGGAATTGTAACAACATCATCACGATACGAAGCGAGTTCAATTGAATCCATTCGTCTAGCTTCTATTCCTCCTCCAACTCCCCTTCTTGAAAAAAATATTAGCTCAAATTTCAATTCTTCAAGTATTAATAATGCCACCAGTGATGCTACAAAGAATGAGACGCGATCCGAGGAAGAATCAATTGATGAAAATGACAATGTGGTACATGATTTGGAGGCGCTTGAGAAAGAATTGGAACCTTTGTTAAGAAAAAATGAACGTAAAGATGAAAAGTTTGAGAAAAATGCAACTCAAGAAGATAAAAAGGGAGGAAAATCATGTGAAGGACGATATATATATGTTGCAGAAATACCAAGTAGGTTTAATGAAGACATGCTGAAGCACTGTAATTTGTTAAATAAATGGGAAGATATGTGTCAATATTTGGTAAACATGGGACTTGGTCCTGATCTTGGTAACCCTCAGAGAGTTTTCTCAAACAAAGGTTGGTTTACGACGAATCAATTCTCGTTAGAAGTTCTGTTTCATAACAGAATGAAGCAATATGATTGTTTAACGAATGATTCGTCGAAAGCTGCAGCAGTTTTTGTGCCATATTATGCAGGTTTTGATGTGTCGAGGTATTTATGGGATGATTTCAATACATCAATGAGGGATGCAGGTGCAATTGAGGTGGCGAAATTACTCAAGGAAAAACCCGAATGGAAAACTATGTGGGGAAGAGATCATTTCATGATTGCAGGTAGAATTACTTGGGATTTTAGGAGAGGTATTGAGGAGGATAAAGCTTGGGGTAACAAGTTGATGTTGTTGCCTGAGACACAAAACATGACAATCTTGACAATCGAATCGAGTCCTTGGAACAGGAATGATTTCGCGATCCCATACCCGACATACTTTCATCCTTCAAGTGACAATGATGTGTTGCAGTGGCAAAACAGAATGAGGAGGCTGAGGAGGAGGGTGTTGTTCTCGTTCGCGGGGGCACCACGACCAAATTTGGAAGAATCAATCAGAAGCGAAATAATGGAACAGTGTTTAGCAACGAGGCGAAAATGCAGACTCTTGGAATGCAAAGACTTGCACAACAAATGCAATAAACCAGTTCATGTTATGAAACTGTTTCAAAGTTCTCATTTTTGTTTACAACCCTCTGGTGATTCATTTACTAGAAGATCTACGTTCGACTCCATTTTAGCTGGTTGTATACCGGTGTTTTTCACTCCAGGTTCTGCTTATATTCAATATATATGGCATTTACCTAAGGATTACACAAAATACTCAGTACTTATTCCAGAAGATGATGTAAGGAAAAAGAAAGTAAGCATTGAAAATGTATTATCTAAAATACCAAGATCACAAGTTGCAGCAATGAGAGAGGAAGTAATAAAGTTAATACCAAATGTGGTATATGCAGATCCAAGATCAAGATTAGAGAGTGTTGAAGATGGATTTGATTTAGCAGTTAAAGGGGTTCTTGAAAGAGTGGATGTAATGAGAAAAGAAATGAGACAAGGCAAGAATTATAGTATGGTATTTGATGAAGAATATAGTTGGAAATATTATACTTTTGGAACTATAGAAAAGCATGAATGGGATTATTACTTTTTGAGAACAAGTAAAGAGAAGTACTAAATCATTTATCAAAAGTCTTGCCCCATTACTATGTTAGTTGTAGTCTCTAGGTTGCTAGTTTTATGTAATTTTATCATCTCATTTCTGTTGTAAAACTCTATTAGAGGATTTTTTGTTTTCTTCTCATTTATTTTTTTACCCTCTTCCCCTTTGTTTGGAAAGTTTTCCACTTTTACTTTTACAGAATACTTTCTCAAAATTGAGTTCTCAATGAATAGAATTTTCATACTTTAAATATAGCTGAAGATGTCTTCAGCGGAGCGGAGAGTCTTTCGGAAACTTTTTTATACCTACGAGGTAGGGATAAGGTCTGAATACTCTACCCTTTCCAAACCTCACTTGTAGGATTTTACTGATTGTTGTTGTTGCAAATACGGTTGAAGATGATAATAGTTTACAAGTTATAAACCTATAATATAGGCACCAAAATGAAGAATTTGTCACTGAAAAATCAACATCAAGACCAGAAAGATGTTCACTTTTAAAAGGTATAGACGACAAGGCAAGGTACCTCTGCTCTTTATTTTTAATATACTTTGGCCTGCAGCTTATGGTGGAAAAGAAAAGGCAAATAGAATATTTATCTGATTTTCAGCATTTTCTTGAAATGCATATCATCTTAGTCAAACACACAACAACAGCCCAGCATAATCTCATTTAGTGGGGTTTGGGGAGGGTAGTATGTACACAGACCTTACCCCTACCCTTGGGTAAAAAGGCTGTTTCCAAATAGACCCCCGGCATACTTCCCCCCAAGAACTTCCCACCTCGCTCTTGAGGAGACTCGAACTCACAACCTCTCGGTTGGGAGTGGGGGTTGCTTACCATCAGAATAACCCCTCTTGTCAATAACAATAAAAAAAGTTGTTTCACAAAAAGAGGTCGCTAGCTCCTATAGTCTCTACTAGATAAGAGTGCCCGTGCTTTGCACAGGCTCCCAATGTCACTATTCCTTTCGCAATTAAACCAATTACTTTAAACTAGTCAACGACTTCATCTGAATCATAGAGTACCGGAAATAGATGCACAGGCATGTGAAGATCATGAATAAAATGTTCTTTTACCTGTAGGTCGTGATGCGCCTTGAGATGGTTGTCCGACCCCCTTCCCATAGGGAATTTACTCCCCGGTCATCGCGTTGCTGTGTCTGGCATATCCTCTAGGCACCTTTGGAAGACAGGGGGTGTAACAACATACACGCTCCATAGGACCTTCTCATTAGTTGCAGGGTTTAATGACCCGAAATTGACTTAGAGAAGTAGCTAACAGAGTTTGAACAAAAGGGTGAGCTTTTAGATCAAATGACAAACAAATGAGTCATCATCTCCTTCACACAAAAGAAAATCAAACTCATCATAACTTTCAAACAAAAGTTTCCCAAAAAATGGTTCATAATCTTTTATTTATTTTTATCCTACAAGTAAGCCTGATACAAAAGTAAACTAGGATCCAATCCAATAGAGATTTGCAAAGATTTCACATACACACTCCTGTACACTATATAAATGGTAACAAATATAAATGACAGTCAAAAAAATAGATTATCCTATAAATATAAATCTGAAAATAATCTACTTCAAGCATTGTCTATCTTTCTTTTTGTTGTTAGGCGTCAGTTTTTCAAGCATTTCATAAAATTCCTACATCAAAGTCTAGGTTTTGTATTCTTAACATTTAATTTATTCCTAAAGAACACACATCCATATAATATGCATGACATAAAATAAAAATAAAATAAACAATTACAAGAAAAAAAAATATGACTTTATACCATAACAAAAAATGGCTCATGTTTTTTAGTTTTACGCAACCTAGCCTATATTGTACATATTTTGAAAGCACTAGCAAATTCAAAATATGTATTCTTACAACCATTGCTTTTAAAAATAATTGAGTTAAATTGTGTTCTTACAACCAATGTTTTCACTCTCTTTTTTTCTCACATCTTCTAAATATGCTTGAAGGGGTCGTCCGCCATTGTTGTTTCTTACCATGTGTCACCTGGTTGTAATGTAAGAAAATTGAAGAGTAGAAGTCCACCATTGAAGGCCATTCAAAGTTTTGCTTTCTAAAATAGAATTTTTTGAGTTCGTGAGTTATTTGGATTGGGTGTTGTTCCAATTGATTAAAAATACCAAAAGGAGTTCAAAATTTAAATTTGAAGTGATTTGGAGTAGATTTGAGTTAAATTATAAAAATGACGCAAGGAAGAAGACGAAGTCAGTTTTTTATATAATTATGTATAATATTGTATAACAGAGTATATGAGTGTAGAAACACATCTTATACACTATTATACACTTTTATACACCTTTATATAAGTGTCTGTAGACGAGCTTCTTCCATGATTTTCAGTTGCAAATCTTGTTCAAAACCAGTCCAAATCTCTATTAAATAATTTCAAATTTTATATACAACCTCCTTAT
Organism: Nicotiana benthamiana; assembly: GCA_034376525.1. Classification (NCBI taxonomy): domain Eukaryota; kingdom Viridiplantae; phylum Streptophyta; class Magnoliopsida; order Solanales; family Solanaceae; genus Nicotiana; species Nicotiana benthamiana. The sequence goes on along the minus strand of CM067335.1, from coordinate 103,365,873 downwards.
ACCATTTCTAACAAGTTTAAATAATACACACTCAAAATTTCTAAAACAAAATCAAATTCCTAACAATAAAAGGAAGACAACAGTCCTTAGAAAATGGGGGAAATTTTTTTAAGGGTAATAGAGTCTTTTGGACAAGTAGACATAGGCCTCATTTGTTTGCACTTAATAGAGGTCTGAATCTTAATCATTCAGATCTCAGACATTAAGTACGTTTGCTTTTAAAGTCTGAATCTTAATGATTCAGATCTTAATTATTAAGTATGTTTGTTTTTTTTTACTTCGCAACCACTTAATGGGTCTGAATAGGTCTGGATAATTAAGATCCATAATAGAGACTTAATTTCATTAAGATGTTATCACATATTCATTATTAACTGTCACCACCGCCTACCATTATCAACTATCACCATGCCACCACCACCACCATACTCATCCACCACCCCCGCCTCATCAACACCATTACCTCCACCACTACCATGCCACCACCATCCTCAATTATAGTTGTCACCATTATCGACCATCACCACTTACTATCCCCACCACTCCGACCATCATCATTCTCACTCACAATCAATACTCATCCACCTCAACTACCACAACTAACCACCCTATCACCATCAACAACCACAGCTGGCACTGCCCATCATTATAATCTATCACCACTTACCCACCACCTTCCTCAGTCACTACTACTACCATCGCCCTCCATTATTAACTATAACCACCCACCATCACCATTCTCCATCATAATCGTTATCACTACCAATCACTAAAAGCTACTAGTATGAACCACTATCATTAACCAAAACTACCACCAACCACCGCCTCTAATCGACATTCATTTGTTAGCCATCACCATCAATAACTAAAATATTTTAATAAATTATATATTTATTGATAAAATATTAGATTAATTAATATTTTATTTAAATTTTATATTTATTAATTTTTAAATAAAGATAAATTTTATAAATTCGGATGTTAAAAATCAAACAGTTTTAATTATTTTTATTCAAATCTTAATATACATCTTAATATATTCAGATATATATTAAAATTAAAATATTTTAATCTTAATACACATTCTTGATATTGAGATTTAGACGTACTAATCTTAACAAAAAACAAATGAGGCTATAGTGCCTCACCACTTCTGTTCCCGTCTGTGGGTAACAATTGACAACCAAAAAATCATTCTATTATTAACGATTGTTCCAACGACCAGGCCAACCCATTTTCTTACCGATTCTTCGATCACCGGCCGGCGAATTTCTCTCCTTTTTCCGATCAAGTCAAGGTGCGTATCTATCTTATCTCTGAATTTATCCCTTTTCTAGTAACATAATCTACTTGCATTTGCTAAATTATCGTAAATTTTGACTTTTTTCTGTTCTCTAAGAATAATCGTGATCTTATGGAATCAAAAAATCACATTTTGGTGTCTTATTATTGCAATGGAGAACCTAATTTAGAGAAAAAGATAGTTAATTTGGTTGAAATTACGTTTATTTTATGTGATCTGAAGGTATTTGTGAAGTTTGAGAAGGGGGGGCAAGGCATAATGAGTCAGGTGTTCGAAGGATATGAAAGGCAGTACTGTGAAATTTCTGCTAATTTAACCAAGAAATGCAGCTCAGCTAGTATCCTTGATGGAGGTGAGAAAGATATAGCCATTTTCTCCTTTCTCTACGAAAAGATGCTCCTTTACTTACCCCAAAAAGGGAAACTGCAGTCTTGTTTTCTTCTGAAGAGTTTTTGTTTTTTATTTTTATTTTGTATAATGCTGGCCTGAGAGGGATTTAAACGAGGAACATGGTCAGTGATGATTCATATTGCTGACCCTGACTTGTTTGGGAATGAGACGTAGTCATTGTTGTATTGAAATCAGAAAGAATATTGAAAAGAATAAGTATCACTGCTCCTAATGCTGGATTACGTGATGGGTCTTGTAAAACCCAGTAGTTTTCATAAAATGTCAATTGGTTGGTAAGTTTTAGCTAAAGTTGGTTAGGTTATTTTGGTTGTTGGGCTTAATTCATTGGGATAACATTCTCTTGACGTCGGCCTTCAGAACTATACCCCAAAAAATGCTACTATTAAGTTCCATTTCAACCTGTTTCAAACCTCTGGGCTCTGATACTGCTTGCTTTTGTGTTCTTATGCATTTTTTACCACTAGGACAGTTGTTGCCTTTTAGTTGCCTCTGTTATTTCTTAATCACAGGGCTCATTAATCTGCGATTACCCTATCTCTGCCTGTTTCAGACCTCTGTTACAGCTTTTTTTAATGCTTGTGGGCTTTGACCATTAGTTCATTGTTGCCTTTTTAACTGCTTCTACATGTTTTTTTCATGCTTGCAGAGCAAAAGAAACAAAAAGTATCTGAAATAAAAGCTGGCCTAGATGATGCTGAAGCATTGGTAATTCAGAATAACTTTGGCCGCAAATTGTTTGTTTGCTTGTTTCTGTATTTTGGTTAAGAATGCTCTTTTATCCTCATTTTCAGATTCGCAAGATGGACCTAGAAGCTAGGAGTTTACCTCCAAATGTTAAGGCCACGCTTCTTGCCAAGTTAAGAGAATATAAAAGTGATCTGAACAACTTAAAAACTGAAGTGAAAAGAATCACATCAGCAAATGCAAACCAAGCTGCAAGGGACGAGTTGTTGGAATCGGGGATGGCAGATACTATGATGGTAATCCCCTCTTCCATATTGCGCTTTCCAGCTAGTCAGTTTAATGAAGGGACATTATGCTGATCTTAATCCTTTAAAGCATTGATTAGTAAATTCTCATTACTCTCAATGATGTTGGCTAATAGTTTCCAATTGCTACTTCAATTTAAAGGATATGCTAATAATTGCACTGTGCAAACGGAATATTGTAGTTTTCCCAGACATCTGACCAATAGTGCGTCTCTCACATTGTATTACTTTATTGATCTTTATTTTCAATTTTCTCTTAGGGGTCTATCTCAATAATAGGTTCTTTTCTTTTTTCTTTTTTTATGACTCATTGCAGTGGTTTTCCTTTACAAGGGAAGTTTAACCATTGTGGTGTTGTTTTTGTCAAGAGGGAGAATAGCAAATAGTATAAGCTTTTAAGCATGTTGGAACCTGTACCTTATCAACAAAAAAAAACAAAAAAAAACCATGTTGGAACCTGTAATACTCTGTCCATTCCAATTTATAGAGGTATTGGACTGGAAGATGTTATTTTGACTTGTATTATGTTGATGATATTGAAAAAAACAGTAAACTAATAATTAAAAAGCAAGTCTCATCGAGCAAATTTTACACTGAATTAAAAGCTAAATAGTTAATCGAAATTGTAATCTTGAAAATTGTGAAAGCGGTATATAATAATATTACTAGTGGAATAGTGTCAGCTACTTTGGGAATGTCACATGTAGGAAAGAATATTCATACAAATTGGGAGAGAGGAAATACTTTGTGTCATTATCACATGAAACATAAAGTTACGGAAGTTTCCTATGGCTAGCTTACTGCTTGGGTGTGGTTTTCGAGCAATCATTTCCTTTATCGATGTAACTGTCAGGATGGATTTACGGTGGAAGTTTTTATGTGAGATTGAACGTTCTTTCACTTTTTGATCGCTTCATTGGTTATGCTTTTGCTTGGTCAAAATTTTAATTCAATGCCATATAGGTGTCTGCTGATCAAAGGCAAAGGTTAATGATGTCAACAGAGAGGTTGAATCATTCGAGTGATAGGATCAGGGAGAGTCGAAAAACAATGCTAGAAACCGAGGAGCTAGGGGTCTCAATTCTTCAAGATTTGCATCAACAACGTCAGTCTCTCCTGCATGCACATGACACGGTATGCCCTTTATCCATTTTTTGTCTTGTGCATCCAATCAGTCCGGGCAATAAGAAACTAAGAGGAGAACAAGAAGAGGAAAAACCTCCACTGTTGTGAAAATTTCAGATGATGTTTGACAGATCTAATTCAAATTTTCTTTGCTAAAAAAGGCATATGTGAAATAAGCTCGAGTTTAAAATGTCTAATAATGAAGATATGATGATTAGTAAGTTTTTTCCTTCACAGCTTCATGGAGTGGATGATAATATTAGCAGGAGCAAGAAGATACTGACTACAATGTCAAGAAGGATGAGCAGGAATAAATGGATCATCGGTTCTATCATTGCTGTCTTGGTCCTGGCTATCCTATTAGTTCTTTACTTCAAGTTGGCGCATTAGCTCAATGGATGGCTTTCAGAATTTACGTGGTTCTTTTGTTACAAAAAGAAAGAAAAAAGAAGAGCATGTATTGTTGGAGTACACTTTCTTGAATTCACATAATAATTGTGATGTCAATTTGCAGTCTTTTTGTGATGTGGTTTTGCAGACCTTCATGTGCTTCTTGTCCTGGCAATTGTCATAATAGTAAATTGCCGTGTTTGTCCATTACTATGTCTGAATTTGGTGATCCTTGTCTGGGATCTGTAAAATGTATAAAACAGTGTGCAGCGGTTGATATTGTTTTTTCCTTTACTTTTCATCTCCCTCGCACTTTACTTTAGCCTACTCGTATAACCCTATTCTACTTTTCCTGTAGAATCTTTGAAGAAATGTCTTGGAAGTTTGGATTAACTTCTGAATTTCCTTTTCGTCGAGAGTATTATCCCTCTTTTGGTACTACTCATCTAAAAAAGCTAGAGCATTTCAGATCCAAGTCTAAAAACAGACTGCCCTTGTGTGTCTTCCTCTTTTTTTTTTACCCTTGAAACCCTATATTGTTAAATGAGATTTAGCGTCTGACATTGCTTAGAAAGAATGGACTAAATTAAATGAGGTACGTATGTCCAGAAAACATTTAGGGTTGTGTAGTGCATAAAAGTATTATTTTTGTAAAATAGCATAGAACTATAGGTTAAAATTTCAATTTTTGTACTTAAGCAAGAATGTTCCAAAATGTGTTTTCGAGTTGATGCAACTTTCTGTTACCTCGGCAACCTTCAGCGTACGAGATCCATTTTTGCAATAATTCATCTCTATATTAATGCTTACCGACATGCACCATTATAACAAGAGGGGTTGTTCTGATGGTAAGCAACCCCACTTCCAACCGAGAGGTTGTGAGTTCGAGTCTCCCCAAGAGCAAGGTGGGAAGTTCTTGGAGGGAAGGATGCCGGGTTTCTATTTGAAAACAACATCCCTCCCCAGATCCCACTAAGTGGGATTATACTGGGTTGTTGTTGTTGTTATGCACCATTATGGGATAGAAGCAGCAAACAATGATTACGCTAAGCTTTGTTACAATCTCATAGTCGACCATGCAATCTATCGGTTACATACAGCCTCCAACCTTTTTTATATTGTAGAATTCAAAAAGTTACTAGAAAGAATGTCACTGGAATCTCATTACCTTGCTTGACTGTGAAATCACAGGCTCTGGCTTCCTCACTCCGAGATAGTTCAAGAATTATAAATTCCCGTGATATTAAATGGGAAAAGCAAGAGCCACTATAGCACAATTAACTTCTCCTGACCAGATTGCTTCTCTGAATCTTGACTTAAGCTTTATATATTTTTACCCTGTTAACACACAGTTACATGACACTGAAAACAGTGGGAGCAGAGGATTTCTTAATTTCTCATTGCACAACTGACCATGCATGTCGACCAAGGCGTTGATGGCAAGTCGAAAAGCAGGCCTATTCCATTTGTGGGCATGTTGACCAAAACTGAAGCATCTTTTCATCCTCGAGGTATAACAGCTCTCCGGCACAGGAAATTCTGACAACACAAGCTATTCATTGACAGGAAAACTTCCACAAGATTACAATCATCATAGACACATCGATGGATCATCCTCAGCTGAATCAAAATTTCCTGTTTGTTCCTCCTCATCCTCTTCTTCATCCTCGTCATCATCATAATCTGCTGAAGCAGGATGCCCATTAAGATCCACATTCACACCATTGACCTTCCTCACAAACTGTCCCCTCACACGAGGTCTCCGTTCTGCCAGCTTTTTTCTGTTAACATACCTGATCTTCTTGTCAAAACATCTTTCCTTCCTCTTCTGTCTGAACTTCATAAGTGCTGCCTTTCTACGATCAATTTTGGTCCCCTTACCTTCAGCCAAAGGCAAATTTCCAATTGTAGGCCATTGATGCGGTGTTGGCATTTGGCCAGGTTGTAAGCATAGGCCCATAGGGTAGTAAGGAAATGACGCCATCCCATGCATATGAGGGGGACAAGGTGGCATATGGTTGTATTGAGGAAGTACAGCTGAATTAGCATGGTTGTGGAGATCTTGCAGGTTCTTCTGATAATTATGTGGTGATGGCATCATGACTTGATTCATTGCTCCAGAAACAAAATAGGAATAAGCAGTTTGTGCATGAAAACTCAAAGCATCACGCTGAGCTTCATTGCGTGGATGCATGTACACCTGCGAGAACTCCTCCATCTTTGAGTTCCTCTGTTGTGTTAACTCTAATGACAAAGGGGGAGTACAGAACCTTTCCATGGAATACGACTCTGGAAAACTGTTACTACTTGGATAGTCATCGCCTTGTGAATTATTTTCAACTGCATCTCCATTTACTTGCATTTGACTTTCAATCTCCAGATGCCCGTCGACTGCATTAGTCTTCTCTTCAATCCTCAACTGAGACACATTTTCATGGGTGCAGGTTGTTCCTTGGCCCTTGGTTTTAAGCACGCCTGATTTGACATAGGTAAAGAAGGCCGAGGACCCACCTATCTTCAGTTCAGTCTTCTTAGGAAATAAGGAAATATGTCCTGTTCAATAAGCGTTATGTTAAACTTAAATCCATTTGAAGAAATAAGGGAAGTTCATCTCAGATAGTTGAACATAAACAGCAAAGCATATCACCTGTAGCAATCAATCCTAGGATCTGTTACATAAAACTATACAAGAACTCTAGAACAGAGATTACAACTGAAGTTGCTCATTAAGTAACTCATCTATAAGGCTATTTGAACACCTTCAATATGTAAAGGCAACAATAGTTTCAGTTAACATGAATTCAATGACTGCCCTAAATCATTCCGACAATAAAGAACACCGTTCTCTTAATATCTTCCTCAGACTTTAGACAAAGGAATACAAGATGAACTCAAATGTTTCCTCTACATATGGCAAATCTACTCACAGACTTGCCTGCTTCTGTTACTCAGTTTCCACTAACACTACCTTTGGCATGACATGTATCTCCAATAAATAGTTTATGCTTCAATAATTGAGTTGTAAAACACTACAATTTCACGCGAAAGCAGCAGAAATTTACTCAAATGCCTAGGATCTAGATAACTACAAACTTGGAAGAATGAGAAAATGCAGAACAAGTTGAGGTTAAAGCAGCAGAAATATACTCAAACGCGTTTCTGAATACCTTTCAAGCGTGGAGGAAAACTGAAAATGCACCGAACAATTGTAACAAGCTAGCTAGCTCTCTCTCTCTCTTTCTCTCTCTCTCTCTCTCCCCTCAAATGCCTAGGATCTAGATAAATTCAAGCTTGGAAGAATGAGAAAATGCAGAACAAGTTGAGGTTAAAGCAGCAGAAATATACTCAAACGCGTTTCTGAATACCTTTCAAGCATGGAGGAAACTGAAAATGCACCGAACAATCGTAACAAGCTAGCTAGCTCTCTCTCTCTCCCCTCAAATGCCTAGGATCTAGATAAGTTCAAGCTTGGAAGAATGAGAAAATGCAGAACAAGTTGAGGTTAAAGCAGCAGAAATATACTCAAACGAGTTTCTGAATACCTTTCAAGCATGGAGGAAAACTGAAAATGCTCCGGAACAATTGTAACAAACTGAAAACTCAAACGCATCTCTCTCTCTCTCTCTCTCTCTCTCTCTCTCTCTCTCTCTCTCTCTCTCTCTCTCTCTCTCACACACACACATACTCACTCACCACAAACACACACATCTTTGGGGTGGAGAAGCATGTTCTTTGGGGGATAGGGGTTGAGTACTGGATATGGGTTTGCAATATGTAATAGGTAACATAACGCCCTCAAGCCACTGTTGTTCCTCTATCAAATAGGATTCAATAGGCTTTGTCGTGGGAAAAAACTAGATTATTGGAAGGTAGTAGTATTCACATTCCATAGGGATCATTTACTCGCCATTTTCCTCAGGTTGCAAATATGGGAAGTAGATCTCATTTATATCAACAATCAAGAAGAATGAGTAACTTAAAGCCATGTGAACCGCTGACCTGTCTGCCGTTCATTAGTTCCTGGCACGTCAGACTGACACTCAGATGGAAACACAACGGCAGTCTCTATAGGAGCAGCAGTGTTGGAAGCATTAATCTGAAAATATAGTGGCCAACAGACAGGAAATGCACACCCATCATATGTTAGTTTACTATCTAATCAGAAGGAAATTACTTAAAACTTACCATTTAAAAAACACATTCAGGAAGCAAATTATTGTGGTAATTTTTAAACAGTAACTGGTTCACAGTACTGGCACTAACACAGGTAATATCATATGAATGGAACAACCATGAAGCAGCACCGGCGCATCCCACAATATTTGCAATATGAATATCTTTTCAATTTGTCAGAATGTTTTTTTGATAAATAATTGTCTGATTAGGATGCAATCCCATGTAGCCAATAATATTTTTTCCAAAGGTTGGATGTAAGGATGCAATAAGCCCATTTATTCACTCTAAATTGCTAAATGCATTCTTTCAGGTTGTTGTATGTCACATGGAATTGATGCAAAACAATATGTGCATAATGGTTGCTTTATAATGCGCTTAGATGTTTGCTATTTATTTCCTTTAGCGCTACTCTATACATATATATAAAGTTAAGTTGCTTCAGCAATAACACTACCCTTTTACAATGGTCTAAAATTCTTCTATAGATAAGCTCAAATTAAAGGGTCTCTTGCCAAAGAAACCATAAATGTCAGAATGTAGACCTAGAAGTATCACCTGCATCAACTCAATTAGTCAAAGGTCTCATGACAAATTTATCTTCCAGTTTCCGTGAAGGAGAAACAGAGTGTTTCAGCCAAGCAGAGTGAAGATAACTTTTGCAAATTTAACCCCTCTCCCGCGAAACAAGAAGTCACAATAAGTTTTTACTACTGCTTAGTCAGGACAACTTTCAATCCTGAAGCTATCTTCCAAATAACAGACTTCAAAAGAACAAGTCACAGGATAGCATACATAACAGCCACCTTGAATGTGGTGATAAAATACAAGTAAAACGATGGATTTTATAAGTAATGTTATGAGAAAATGGTCTTCCAGGCAATAATACCTCGTCTTCTTGCTGAATAGAGGGACATGCTTCCAGATTGACACTCTTCCGGGACCTATCATCCGTATCATCGGAGAAAAGAGTAGTGCTATTTGTATTAGGATCGCTGGGGTCCGATACAACCAAATCAAAGTCATAACTTAAGATATTCTTCTCTGCTAGTCCAAGCTGTACATGAAACAAAGAGAAACATTTGGAATATTACATGGATGTTGACATTGAACACGTAACATTCTAAAATTTTAAAGCAGTAGAAAAATCTTTGCATGCATCCTAAGAAAAATGGTATAAAAAGAAAAAAGAAAACAAAAGTAGGGCTCAGACATCGTTTGCTTCTTCATTAGGATCATGCCACAATAATAGATCCTTTAAAATGAAAAGACACTGAAACATATTATCAAGAAGTTAAGAAAAAGAATATACTATTCCAATAGTGGTTTACTAATTGCCCTTGCCTAGAGCCCTTCTATTTCCTTTAGCCTAAGTCTCCCAAAATCTTGCTAAAAAGATAAATCTTTCAAGCAAAACAAATGCAATTGCAGGGAAAGAGAATTGTTAAGCGATGAAATAAAGAACGTGCCATTTGCCTTCTTCTCCACATGTGAGTCCACAAGTTCAACAGCTCATTAGTGCGGAGAGGCTTTACAAGGTAGTCAGCTGCTCCAAATTTGAGGCACTTGACAACAATAGAGACTTCATCTTCCGATGACATCACTAGGAAAGGAAATATCAAATAAATTTTTTACCATTCTTTATAAGTACATCTGAAATCAAGTTACAATTTATACAAGTTATGCTTACTGATCACTGGAATGCGCCTCAGCTCTTTATCCCTCATGATGTATTTCAACATCTTATATCCTTTAGACATAGGAAGGTCAACTTCAGAAAGGATGATATCAATATCAGGTCCTTCAGCATTCAGTGCATCAATCACCTGCCTGGGTGACCTCACCGAAGTCACTGCAAGGCGAAAATCACCACAGTCAATGCAAGAGCATTCAATGCTGCCTTCTAAAATACCATGTGTATTATAAGCCAAGTAGCCAACTATAGATTGACCTAGGATCAAAAACAAGGGTAACTTACTAAGACAAGCTTCTTCCCCCAGCCACCGCTGGCGCCCAATTGGCCGACATCCTTTAGTTTTGTTTTCATTCTTATTCAACCATTTATTTTGAGATGGAAATTAATGCATACCAACTAAGCTGTATAAGCTAATTATTTCCTTTTTTAAAGGTTCAATTATACTCTCCTTTTCCTTATTCATTTTATTTTGTTTTGTTTCCTCAGTTGGAGGAAGGGGAAGAACTGCAGATGGTTGAACCTTTGAGCTGAGACAATGAAGGCTAATCTTCCAAAAGATCAATAGGAAGTAACATGCTTAAGTTAGGAACATCAGACCTCATGTTAGATAAAGCAAGTGATCGATCACCCACATAAACGGGGGTTAAACTAAAATTAATAAAACTATTCCACTCAACAAGAGTACTTATAAGGCCTGCTTTAGAAATAAAACATAAATCATCTGGACTTAGTTCACATTTATTCTAACACCTGCTTCAGGAAAAACATAAATCATCTCGAATCAAATTCCACACAGACATACACACAAAAAAACATTTATAAGACTGTCAGTAATAAAAAATAACAAAAATCATAAACTAGGAGCTCCTGTAACTGGATATTACCTTGATAAGAGCATTTGCACAAGAGCGTAAAAACCTCCTGAGAGCTCTTGGCATCGTTATCACAGAGTAAAATCCGCACTTTTCTCCTATCAATAAACCCTTCCCCACTCTTAACAATCTCCCTCTTCTCCATAATCTCCCAGAATATTCTAAAAATCAGTAGTCTTCAGAATTCAAGCTCAAAACCCCATTCCCCCGTAAATTAATACTATAAAACCTCCATTACAAGCACTTTCCACAATCTTCACTACAAGTAAAAATTAGAAACTAGAAAAATTAAACCTAGGGTTTCTAATTCAGCTGGTTTCATATAGCGGATCACGTAGTCAACTTATCCAATCCAAGGATATACATCTCTTTTCACCTAATACTGCAAAATCAAAAACAAAAAGTGCTTCTACTACTGTGCTGTGCTAAATAAACAAGCAGCAACATCTCCGGGCACATCGAAGGGAATCAACGACCGGAAAAATACATAAATTCTCAAACAGCATCGTTCGTCGACCGATCCGGCGCACGTTAGCAAGAACTAATTTCGACAAAACTGTACACAAACTTACTATCTGTTCTACCTACCTAGAGTAAAACTCAAGTTAGAAAAATAAAAATAAAAAAGAAGAGTCTCCTCTGGCTGGTAAGCGTCTGAGTGGTTGTCTAAAAGTTCCAGCTTTTTCAGGCCGACGAAAAATAATTATTTTTAATATTAGCACTTTTTAGGTCGATGGTGAAAGCTAAAGTACGCCGCTTAGGTGTTGAAAATATCTGAACCGCAGAATGAGCGAAATCAACGGGAAAGATTAGATGAGGTGGGCGTAGCTGGCACGCGGCGTAAGATAGTGAAATGTAATACGTGGAATGTGGAAGAAAAAGTGAAAAGAGAAAAGATCAAAAAGAGCACCGGGAGAGGAAGATATTTGGATATTTTTTGAAGGGGGGTGGGTGGTTGAGGAGATAGTTGGCTAGAGATAGAGGAGAAGCCACGTCATCTAGAGATCTGTAAATTGTGAATTGGTGATAGTGGAGATTGAAGAATCGCTAGGGAAAAGTGTGGACTTTCTACTTTAAGGCCCGCAATATGTATAAGGTTTCTTATTGGTTATTGGATTTGGGCGAAAAATGTTAGCCCATTTTTCTCCTCTCTTTGATTCTCCACGTGTAAAATTAACTTGACTTCAATTTTTTTTCGATTTTTCACTCGGTATTTAGTATCCGCATTGAAATTCGACTGTATTTAAATTCGTTTCGTGTAGGAATTTATTCGGGGAGGAGGGAGAGTTTATATTCAAGACTCGAACCCAAAACTTCTAATTAAAGGAAGAGCAGTCTCATCCACTACACCATATATGTTTGTTATGCCTTGAATCCTCATTATATTTTGATCTTATCCTTCCCGTATTTATTTCCTTTCTTTGTTTCTTATAAAAAAAAAAAGAAGAAGAAAAAAAGAATATGATTGAATAGCAGTGACCACATACAAAACAAAAACGAATGGACGATAATAGACTACACTATTCCATTCTTGCTATTGTAACTCAAATTATTTTTTTTTGCTTATGTTTGACTCAAAAGTTATTAGTATACTTTACAAGTTTAGAAATAATAAAAAATAAATAAAAATAAGTTGTAATCAAATATATATATATATATATATATATATATATATATATATATATATATATATATATATATATATATATATATATATATGACCTAGAATTATATGGACGATATTGTAATTATAAATCTCGAAAATAAAAAAGAAAATGTTAGCTTAAGAGATAAGCAGTTGATAGAGATAGAGAGCGAAGTATTATTGATTATAACACTGATGCCTATTACAATATAAAGGTATCCTTTATATAGTATGAGACCTTCCTCGAAATAATCAAAGAAAAAGTACAAAAGTATGTGGCTTTTTCTTAGTGAAGAAATTTCTAAATGACGTCACATTCACCCCCGCGGCCGGGCCGTACCACCACTCTAGTCAGTGCTTACTCATTGGGTGTACACTTTGGCGTGGGGACGTTGAGGGCCAAATTTGACCCTATACAGGCTATTAGACTATTCTCAAGAATACTAAATTACTACCATAAGGGACATTTTGAACAATAACACTTGGGAAATCTCCAAAATCTCTATGACCCTGGAACCAAAAATCACAAATAAAATCAAGGCTACCCCAATTAGTAATAAATCCTATGACACTCCCTTTTGGACTTTGAGCTCAAATGGTCTATTCACTAGCAAATCCTGCTATAGCCTCCTAGATGATCAACTAGTCTGCCACAAGAATTTCACTTGGATTGGGACACAAATTGTCCAAACAAAATTAAATTTCTATTGTGGAAAAGTTATCATAATAAGCTTCCAACCATGAGCTTCTTAAACCATATAGGTATCAACATAAACCTCATTTGCTCTACCTACAAATCTGATAAAGAAACCATCAAACATATATTCCTAGAATGCATAACTGTCAAACAGGTATGGTTCTATTTAGGCATCAACCCTAGAACCTGGAATGATGCCACTGATTGGCTCACACACATACGTGACTCAAAATCATCTTTCAAAAACTCAATCATCTCTTGGAATGACCTATTTCCATTCTTCATTTGGACAACTTGGTTAAACATAAATAATAACCTCTTAAATAACTACACACACTCTCCCAACATTTAAAGTGCGATTAATTTATCAGTAGAGTTCAAACTTCTAACTGACAGAGAATATGCTAAGCTGGCTAAAATCCCAATCAAGGTTAAATGAAATAAGCCTCCTTGTGACTCTATCAAGCTTAACATTGACGGTTCTTTCAATGAAGACCAATCGCTTTGTGGTTATGGGAGGGGGGGGGGGGGGGGAGGTATTCAGAGATTATCAAGGCCAATGGATTGCTGGCTAGCATGGAAAATCCTCAGGACTTTCTGCACTACATGCAGAATTAATGGCCTTTAAAATTGGTCTTACAACTGCACTTAGATAAGGTTTCACAAAGCTAGAAGTAGAAACAAATTCAACTAGTGTTATTAATTGCTTAAAAATGGGACTATTATTACTTAATGAAATTGTTAACGAGCGCACATGGTTCATGAAGCAAGTGAAGGTGTAGGGGTACATCACACATTCAGGGAGGCCAACAAGGTAGCACACACGCTAGCTAAAGAATGACTGAAAGGAAATAGCAACGGCAGGGATACCATCTTTATCTATTATGCCACGTATTTTGTTACTAATGCCATAAAATCAGATCGTGATGGGAAAGCTTATGCTATTAGGCGCCTTAACAAGGATGTTTGTCATAGACTAGCAGCTTTTGATAACCACAATGTCCTAAGAGACTTATTGATAATTTGTAATAGCCAAGTAGGAGATGTCCACTCGGGCGATATATAATCTCCTTTTGTAAACTAGTAATTAGGCATAACAAAGGTTTCCAGCTAGGCAAAACTCGTTATCAAATCAGAGATTCGAAGATTAGGGATTCAAGATTGTGTTCATGACCAGTGATGTATCTCCTATAAAACCAAACAAAACGTAGTCCTCAATAAGTCGTTTTATTTGTCATGAGGCACGTGCAGGGTTGAGCAACACTGTTGTTGGTTCGGCTGAACCCAATAGTTTTTGTTCAAATTTTATATTTATATTAAAAAATTAAATAAATATATAATTATTAATTTAGAATTTTAAGTCTATTCAAAAACTAACTCCGCCTCTAAACACGTGAGTGAACAAAATTTCGCTTGAATATATCAAATAAAGATAAATTGCAGAATTTTCCAGACTAAACAATGACCTTTTTGCATATGTTATTATCTGGTTCCACTATTTTGTCTTTTAGCTAGTCTATTAAGTTTCCAGCTGTTAGAGTTTATTTTCCAAGAGCAAGTGACCATGTCCTTTTCTCATCCTTCATTTTCATAGCAATTATTTGTGCTAATATGTCTTTGCCTTTGCGTTCTTAAGAAAACATTTTAAGCCTACCCAAACAATTTAAATTAAGCAATTTGGAGAAGTTTTACATGTCAACTAGAGAACTAGACACCACAAATGTAATAATCATATTGCACGAGGACCACACGATTAGTTAAGTTAATCATAAAAGACAAACTAAGGTATGCTAGTCCCATTTTTAATTATTTGGTGTACGAACAAAGTTTCATATTGGTAGCTAAAAAAATTATGAGCTTACATATAAAGCCTAGGGATTTCTTTAGGGATTTTTACCTATATATACCATATAGCAAATATTATTACCAAAATTGTGTATAATTTGGTATTTACCCGCCTATACCATGTTTTATTTACAAAAATTGTACCAAACCAAAAATAGATAGATTCTACCCTAAAAAGGTTCCAAATTTGTAGGAATCACGTTTAATGGTGACATCATTTTATTAGCATATAAATTTCCGACGATGAAAACTTCCATCACAGTACCATAGTACAAATACCAAAAAGACTAAGTCAATGTTTACTTCTAGATAACTCGAAATATTAATATAGTCGTGCTTGGACCTTTCTGTCTAATTAATTAGTCTACTATTTAACCAATAACCAGGGAGGTTGGATATCCAAATTTGTCAGCACGTACAATTATATATGTAGTGCTCATCCATAATCACAAAAAAGTTGTGAGTATACTTCAATTCCAGTACAGTATAATAAGATTCTATCACCATAATTTCGAAATTTAAAACGGAGAAAATCTATTGCAGCATAATTCTCTCCTTCTCCATATATTTTCCACCATTGATAGCCATTAAAAAGCTTGAAAGCTTTGAATTCAAATTTGGATTTTTAAAAATCATTATTTGTTTGGATTGGGTGTTGTTGTAAATAATTCGAAATATGTTTAGGAGTTTATATCTCAATTTTGAGGGGTTTTGGTGAAGATTAGACTTGGTTTTGCATGATTTTCATATTGAAACTCGTCGAAGAAGAAGAAAACATATTTTTTCAGAAATTGCAGTTAAATTGTAGTTCAATTGTAGTTAAATTGTAGAATTGTAGATAAATTTTAGATAAAATATAGATAAGTTGTAGATAAATTGTAGATTGGGAAGATATGTTTAGGAGTTTATATCTCAAGTTTGAGGGGTTTTGGTGAAGATTAGACTTGGTTTTGCATGATTTTCAGATTGAAACTCGTCGAAGAAGAATAAGACATATTTTTCAAGAAATTGTAGTTAAATTATAGTTCAATTGTAGTTAAATTGTAGAATTATAGATAAATTGTAGATAAAATATAGATATATTGTAGATAAGTTGTAGATAAATTGTAGATTGGGAAGATATGTTTAGGAGTTTATATCTCAATTTTGAGGGGTTTTGGTGAAGATTAGACTTGGTTTTGACTGAATTTCAGATTGAAACTCGTCGAAGAAGAAGAAGACATATTTTTCCAGAATTTGTAGTTAAATTGTAGTTAAATTATAGAATTGTAGATAAATTATAAATTGTAGTTTAATTGTATTGTTACATTTATACTACAATCTTGTGTCAATAAAATTTAAGCATAATGGTTTGTGTTTGATTGTGGCGCTAGAATCATATCTATCATCTTCTCCAAAAAGTAATTGGATCCCAAAATTCTGGGCTCTAGATTTAGGCCCCCACAATTAGTTGTCTCCATTCCTGTTTTTTTTTTTAATATCATATTTTAAGATATTCTAGCTTTTGAAAAATATGTGCGAATTTAAGTCTGTCGGTTCTTATTTCCTCTTCTTTAATCTTCCTTCTTTTTGTTTTTTCGAGAACCTTCGATCTCAAATACTTTTAGGATCTTCAACTATTCCTTTTAAACTAAAAAAAATTATTCCTTATTTAGTAGCCGTTTGAAAATAAGAATTGTAAAATTTTAAAAAATAAAAAATCACGTTAGGAAAGAGAAGATGAAAAAAAAGGAAAAAGGAATATATGCTCCTAAAATCATGCCTAGAATAAATGAAGCAATAATTATACCCTTAATTTGAATTATGGTACATAAATTGAAATTTGGTATGCTTAAATGTAATAAACATAAACCTTAAACATGGGAGGTAATAAGGTTTGCTATATGGTATATATATGTAAAAATCCCATTTCGTTATGGTGTGAGGCCTTTTGGGAAAAATCGTACATGCTTGATCCAAAGCGGACATTATCACACCATATTAAGAATGCGTAGTTGGGCTAGTTTAGCCCAATCAACTAGTATTAGAGTCCAGGTTCGGCGGGACGAATACGAAGATGGCAAAGTGATGGTGCGGGCCGGTGCGCACACAAGAAGAATCTAGTTACGAGCTTTGATTGCCATAATACGCTAACAATATGGGTGGCACACGTGAATCTTACATGGAACTTAGTTCGAGGGGAAGACCCGTGAATCATGATAGTGAGCCACGTGGAACTTAGTTCGAGGGGGAGATTGTTAGGTGTGCGAACAAAGTCTCACATTGGTAGTTAAAAAGATTTGGAGCCTACATACAATGGCGGAGCCAGAAATTATACAAAGGGGTATCGAAAAACAATTGCTACTATGGGGAGGTGGAACTTGCAACCTTCTATAATTTTTGGCATCCCTTAACCATTGCACTAAGAGTTTGTCTTGTGTCAAGGGTTGTCAACCCCTTGTAAATATTCAACTTTTAAGAAAAAAATACTTAAAATACCTATCTACACGGTGTTATTTTCCAGCGAAGGAGTGTCGGTTTGACACCCCTTGGGTAAACGGGCCAAACGGGTTAAGTGGGTGGGGATCGGTATATGTGGGACTTGGCTGGTCTCGTGGGCCGATACCAGTAGGACCGAGACCGTTTGGTCCGCCAAGGGATCGTCCCAACGGTAACTTAAAAAAAAACTAGCCGCTTGGAAAAGTTAAATAATAGTCGTTGGCTATTTAGAAAATAGACATTTAATTCCAACTTTATTTCAACCCCAAATCTTTATAATTACACTTTTTCCTTATTTTTAACCATAAATACCCCTTATTCTTTTATTTTTCTTACAAATTCAATATCAATCTACCATAATCTATTTAATTTTTCTTCTATACTTGCTACTATTACTTACTTTATACCAAAAAATAGTAGAAAAATATTGAGGTTATTACAATTTGTGACAAATTATGAAGCTGGTGAATTGAAGTCTTCAACGATAATCAATTTTCAATAAGTTGTTCGTCAATTCGGTAAATTCGTTCCAACTCTTAAGTTTTAATATTTTAGTTTTGCTTGTTTTATTTATTTGCTATTACTTGATTAATTAAG
The DNA here is from genome assembly GCA_034376525.1 of Nicotiana benthamiana. NCBI lineage: Eukaryota > Viridiplantae > Streptophyta > Magnoliopsida > Solanales > Solanaceae > Nicotiana > Nicotiana benthamiana. Next base: position 103,347,652 of record CM067335.1, on the reverse strand, counting down.
ATGGCTTCATTAAAAAATTGATAAAAATAAGGAAAAATCCAAGAGTGGAGAATCTAGTGGTTATGTTGTTCCTCCTCCCCTGTCACTGGCTCCCCCAACCAAACCCCATATTCGTCCTATACATGTTATTATTGATAGCGAAAATAGTTTATTACAATTTACCGAGAGTCAATTTTGCCATCACATTACAGCAGGTGAACAATTAGGCCATGAATTAATGAATAGTTTTTATTCTAATAATTATAATCTATGAAAATGATGATGAAGAAATTGATCTTAATGAAACTCAAGTGATGATACCTACTAGTCCTGCTTCTGATGGTAACCCAACTAGTGATAACCCTGTTAATTCAAATGATGCCCCATCTAATACTCATGTTACTGCCCATACTTTTTCCAGACAACCTATTAAATTGGCCATTTTTTACTCAACTAGTTCCAGATAATTGGGCTAAGTGTAAGAGTTAGCTTTTAACTATTTTGGATCGCGGGGAGGGGGGGACAACTTTGTCTAGACACGTAAAAAAATATCCTCAAGATAGAGTCAGATATCTTCATCTGAAAGCTTTGGCCAAGGGAAAAAGTGTACCTACTCATAGTCAGGCTGACCCTAGTACCGGTTCAAATTAATTTCAACCGCGAATTAATATTGTTACCGGTTGTATTTTATATTATGATCCAAAAAAATAGAAATTGGCAAAAATAGTAGTAACTGTTATAGGCTCACCCTATCGTTTTCCTTCTGGTCCTAAATTTGTGCATTATATTAGAAATTTTTTTAATCTTACTTATAAAAGTTTTTCTCGCACAACTGTAAAGAGATGAATATGAACAATATTTGTGCTATCTATTTATTCATATAAATTGTTGTGTTGCTTTTACAACTGATATTTGTAAAAGTGACAACGACTATGATTACCTTATTGTTACCAGTCATTGGATCAATGAGGATTGGATAATGTAAAAGCGCATAATTTCTAATAAAATAATTGTTTCACATCTCACAAGGTAGTTTATTTCTAACAATGTTACAGATATTTGCATATATTTTTGTGCATTAGTGATAAAACAATGTAGGTTTTAATGGATAATGCTATTAATAACACAAATGCTATAAACTTGCTTACTACTATACTAAATCCTATATTTAGTAACATTTTTATGTTAGATGTATTTGTCATATTTACCATTTAATTGTGGGTGATGGTATGAGAATTTTAAATATTAAAATTAAAAAGGTTAAAATAGCTCTTAACTGGCTTTTTTATTCAAACCGCAGAAGTGGACTTAGAGAATATTATAAAGATGCGATGAATGTGGACTAACAGAAAGAAAGGTTCTTAAACCTTGTCCAGCTAGATGGAATTACATGTACGAAAGTTTGGTTGTTACATATAAATATAGAAACCCATAAACTCAACGTTTTAATGCACATGCAAGTGATGATGATGAGCACCTTATAAATGGGTATTGGACTAATGGTGAAATAGTTGTTGATTTTTTTTAAAAAAAAATTCATATTGCTACAAATAATTTTTGGGGCAATGTTATCCCACTATTTCTAACTATTTAGTTTATATTGTATAAGTTGCTAATTTGTTTGCTCATTATTTAAAGAGAAGAAAAATTTTATAAACTTGCTATTGATTTTATGAGAAAAAAATTAAAAATTATTTCTTTCATATTTCCCCTATTTATGGTGTTGTTGCTTTGTTAAATCCCTGTATGAAATTAGGAGGTCCTCAATTTTGATATGGAACTATTTATAATAGTTCCGAAAGCAATAGCCTCAATTAGAATAAATGCTCAAACTATTTATAATGCTTATCACATTGTATTAAATCATGCTAGACCAACTGTTTCAATTCATTCTTCTTCTGATTCTCAATCATCTAAAAGAACAACGTAAGTAAGAGCACTTAGTGTTTAGGCGGGGTTTAGGGGGTCTCAAGGTTTTAGTAGTAATGATTTTTCATAATTAAATGAGCTTGAAGTTTATTTGTCACAAGGAATTGAGGAAGTGAATCCCGCCGGCTCCTTTAATTTTTTGCAATGGTGGATAAACAAAGAAAAATATTTTCCGGTTCTTTCAAGAGTGGCATCAGAGAGCGCTTTCAGTCAAGCAAGACTTCAACTCGATGATTATAGAGCTTCTATGAGGGAGAGCTTAAAAAAATCAGTACTTTTCAGAGATTGTATCCGTTCGGAAAGAAGAAATTTTGAACTTGCTGAATCCTAACCAGAGAAGGACGAAGATTATGAAGAAATTATAGCTTAACTTTGATCACGCCCAACTATGCTTACAAAAATGACTAAGCGGTCGTTTCAAATATAATATGATTTACAAGTCCAGTGTCAAATCCAACAGAGAACTAAGGTTTAATTATAACTATTTATTATCATTAAGAAGACAAGCTCGAACTATTCTTAAGTTATAAAGATTGTGAATTTATTTCTAACTAATTGAAGTAGAATTATTAACTAAAGATACTGAGGGTTGGAGACAAGATTAAGGAGGCCCAGAGTTATGATTTTTCCAATTGTCAAAATTCTCCCCGCTTCATTATTATTCTCTATCGATCGTGAGTATTCTGCATGTCGTAGCTCTCTCTTGAGCAACTATCACAATTTACTAGATGTATTCTTTTGAACTACACCGCTCACTATGATCGTACTAACGTTTTGTTATCTCTAATCTCGCCTTTAAACTCTCTATATTGATCTCTTACATAAGTTATGAGTGATGTAATTCAACAACTACATAGTATGTACTCTCTATCGAGCAGTACACATTAAATAGGCACAGTCAATTGATGTCCATTCAATCAACAGTAACAAATACGTAGTTGAACAAGCAGAGAAATCCAACGGCTTAATTATATAAAAACGTAATAAGAATTCATCCTACAAAATGTTCCATCAAAACCCTAGACAATAAAAGTTTAGCTATCATAACCATGCTAATAATTATGATAATAATAAAAAAGTATTAAAATATGGATTAAGAAATAACAGAAGAGAAAACTCTTGTGTCGTTGCTTCCAAAAGTTCTTGTAGCCTTTTTGCCTCTCCAATAATGTCCCTCATCTAAGAAATGGGTTTAGAACATCTTTTATATATGTTAGGAGTGTGTTGGATTGACTCTACCAAGTCCTAGCCAAATTACGACGAAATCCACCCTTAGTCGTCTCGTTTGGCACCCGGTGCCAATCAGTACGCCGAAATTTTCCACTATTCTGCCTTTGGCGTTTTGGTTGGTGCCTAGTACCAACCAGGGCATTAAATTCATACTCCCTTTAAATTCTTCTGTTTTTACTTTGCTTTGCATGCAAGTTGTCCAAATCATTTCAAATTGACTCCTGACATATAAACACCATTATTAAGCTCGAGTCACAAATATTTACACCAAAGTTAACAAGATTGAGGTATAATGCAAGGCAAATTACATGTGAAAACATGAATTTTTAGCCTAACATCACCACCCCACACTTAAGCTTTTGCTCGTCCTCAAACAACCTAAACCTTACTAACCAAACAATGCACGCAAAATATCATATAATGGATGAACGTTTGAAAATTCAACACACTACACCTATGACCATGATTGATACCAACAATTGAGCTCTTGCATACGCATTCATACTTTTCCCAACTTTCACATGCCTGGAATATTCGTGACAAATTAAAAACACTCAAACAACCTACCCATAATCACCTAACCTCAAAGACCGACTCATCGCGAATAAGCACTCTTAACTCGTGCACTCACCTAACAAGAGATGTTTATTAACTTCAGTTATTCGTCATGGAATCATGTGCCTACCAAAAAATATGAGAGTATTTCGTTCCCACATTCAAATATTTATTTGGATATAATTTAAGGACATCACATATATAAACAAGGAACGACTCACTCTCACAAAGAAATTTATGCATTCTGCGGTTGTACGGTAGGCTTGCCCGTAGTGTATATCTTCACTAATCTAAGCTCGTAATGCCTCAGATCAATTAGGTCTTTAAGGGTTGTAATGTAGGCTAAAGAACGGGTAGGATATATTTTTGGGCATAGTGACTAACCCTCCTAAGCACTTTAATACACTACACTTACCTTTTAAATACACGCTTTTCATGGACAATTCAAGCAATGTCATGAAATCATGTACAACTTGGGCCTTTTTCTTTAAGCAAAACTATGCATTCACTAGCCCTGATCACGATGAATAGGAGGTGTATTTTTTATTTTATTTTTTCTCTTTTTTTCAACACTCTCCATAAGTTTAGGTTGCTCGACTAATGATCTTCCAAAACATACATGCACCTTTTGGCCTTTCTATGGTTCCACTCAAAAGATACCCTAAATATTATCTTATGACTCTAACAGAAAAGAAGCCACGTGAAGCGTACGCTTCGCAGAAGATTTAGAAGACTCAGAGAGAAGAAGGGTTTCGTAACAGTTTTACATACAGTTCAAACAATATCAAAACGCTAAAAAATGGTATTTACCATATTAGGCTCAAGCACATAAAAAATTATATAATAAAATAAAAGCCAAGTATAACAGTTATTCTAAGCTAGAATTCTGAACCCTGAACCAGATATTCTGGGTTCATTTTCACTGCAGAGTCAGCAGAGATGTCACACCTCTTTTTTCTCGGGGGATAGGGAGTTTTTCCAATTAAAGTGATATTATTCGAAATGGGATTATTTATTTAATTCAGAGTATCCACTTGGAATAATTATGATGGTTTCGCAACTTACCGATTTATTTTAAAATCTTAAATTGAGGAATTGACTCTTATTTATGGTCCACGAATATAAAAGGCCGGGTAAAGAATTCTGCTAATACAGGAGAAGGTGTGAGGCACTACCGAATTCCGTAGTTTTAGTATTGTCTCTCAACTCTTAATAATTGGCCTAATTATCTTATTTATTACATGTTTAAAGCCTGTTATGCATTTATCCTCTTCTAGTGACTTAAGCGTTTTTAGAGGTAAGGGTTCAACAAAATTTAATTAAGAAAAACTGGAATTGGCTTGCAATATGGGTGCTAAAGAAAAAGTTTATAATCTCAAATGAGCTATCTAAGGATAATTTTATTTATGGTGGCATAATAGCTCAATAGAAAATCAAAGGAACGCCTATGTCATCTCTTAGACTCACAAAGCTTACTTATTTCGCTTCAACTAACACACATGGCAAGATCTAGACAAACACAAGATAGCATAGAATGTGATCGAAACCTCACATCACACAATGCACATAACCCCAATCGGGACGGTTCCATTCCAAATCTCAAGTTTAAGCAAGTAATCACAAAGTCAAGAAGTATTAAGAAATAAATCACTACATGAACAATGAGTCAGGTAACCGAGAGAAAGCATCACAGATAGGCTATTCAATCTTTCATTGCATCAATTATCATTAAAACATGTTAGGAAGGTAATTTTCATACTAAGGCCTAACTATGCTAGCATAAAACATGTCAAAAAGGCCTACAAGACACTCAAGTTTTCTTTCCTCGATTTCCTAAAAAATATTGTTGAAAAAAAACTATCCATTTCAAGTTACATACCTTGAAAAAGAACCAATGCCAAAAGAAAAATCAAGTGGGATTATTATCTACCTACTACTAAAAAAATATTTTTGGAATTTTTATTTATTAGACCTTAATTCCTTAAGAAAGCTGTCCAAGAGATCCATCGTCAGGAAAAGTACATTTATTATTTTTTTTAGTCAAACTTACACAACTAAAATATCTTATAAATCACCCAAATAACTTTTTCACCCCACATTTAAAATTTTGTATTGTCCTAATGCACGCCATAAATAACAAGAGGGTGAAATAAACTCCCTGGTTGGCCAAAGGCTGAAGCATCAGCAACTCATGGGATACACAAACTTCTCCCAACTTTGGTCCTTCTTGAGGTTACCTCACACTTAGTTCCAATCATTTTGTTTGATTTTGTTTCCTTCCAATAGATTTATTTTCCATGCTCATATACCAAAAAAAATAAAAAAATAAAATAAAAAGATACTACAAAAATAATATATTAAAAAAGGTAAACAAATTTAAAAAAATAAAAGAAATCAGTAAATTTGGGTTGCCTCCCAACAAGTGCTTGATTTAACGTCGCGACACGATACAAATTCCTTTTTGTCTCCATTTCGAGCTTATGAATTGAGCCCCAAGTTTTGCTTCAAGCTTATGATCATACTCCCGGGTCGGTGAAACAAATCTAACTAGTCCAAGAAAATAATATAGTATTCTGCACTTCTTGACCTTTAGATGAGGTGTGTAATCCAAACTTTCCGGCAACAAGAATTTTAGAATGTGGGTACCTTGTTCCTCATTCCTTGATTCCTGAAGTGGCTCGGATGACTTTATTTCTATATCATCATCCAAACACAGTGTGGAAAAATACTTGAAATGTGGACCAATGCGCTCAACTACATGTACTTTGGGATTGTCAACATCCTCAACACCAATTACTAGAGCCAACTAAATATTTATCTTCAATGTCCTTGGTTAATCTAGCATCTCTTCTACAACATCAACATCCTCAAGTTCAATTGATTGTTGGTGTTCTACTATGGACCCCTCTATTGGAGCCTCAATTTCTGTCTTTAATGCACACTGCTCCTGGCTACTATTCATAATATTATCTTGTTGAGCATTTAAAGCCTCAACCAATTGCCTCACTTGTACCTCCAAGTTAAGAATAATTGCATCTTGGCTTTGGTTAGTATCCCCTAGCTTTTGTACTTGCAGTTGTTTCTTATTACTTCGTTCCATGAGGCATTTTAACATATCTTTGATCCCCTTATGGTCAGCTTTCCTAGGTTCTTTGTTCCTATTAATTTTACTAAAAAAGTAGAACCATCATAGTAAGGGGCTAGGGAGGATAAGACATATAAGCAAAACCATACAAATGACCATCTTGAAAACCATAAATATCACATACATTCCACACATAAGATTGAATGATGCACATAACTCGCTCCCGGAAATATTTTGATAATTTTGCTATAAGTGGTTTCCTCCACAATAAGCACAAGGAAGATCAACAATAGAATTACCAAAATCAAAACTCCCATAATTCCGAGATATCACGTTTTCCAAATCAACAAGTAAAACCAAAATAGAAAAAATAAAATTAAGTTCAAACTTGAAACCTAGCAATATGTACAGCTAAGCTACAACTTTAGTTTTACGGCAACAGCGCCAAAAATTTGATCACTCCCAACTATGGCTTATAAAAAGGACTAAGTAGTCGTTGAAAATACAATCCGATTTACAAATCCGGAGTCGAATTTCACATAGGACTAAGGTTTAGCTACAACTATTTATTATCACTAAGAAGACAAGCTCGAACAATTCTTAGGTTATAAATATTGTGAATTTATTTCTGACTAATTAAAGTAAAATTATTAACTAAAAATATTAAGGGTTGAAGACAAGATTAAAGAGGCTTAGAGTTAGGATTTTTCCAATTATTGAAATTCTCCTTGCTATTTTTTTTATAATTTCGCCTAAGTATTCTTCACCGATCGTGAGTCTGCGTGTCGTAGCTCTCTCTCGGGAAACTACCACAATTTACTAGATGTATTATCTTGAACTACACTGGCTAGCACTAATTTACCGCTCACTATGATCGCACCAAAGTTTCGTTATCTCTAATCTCTCCTTTAAACCCTCCTCATTGATCTCTCATATATGCTAGGAGTGATGTTATTCAATAACTACCAAAATATGTACTCTCTCTCTCTCTCTCTCTCTCTCTCTCTCTCTCTCTCTCTCTCTCTCTCTCTCTCTCTCTCTCTCTCTCTCTCGATCTCGATCTCGATTTCGATCTCTCGAGCAGTATATACTAAATAGACACAGACAATCGTTGGCCATTTAATCAACATCAACAAGTACATAATTGAACAAGTAGAGAAATCCAACGACTCAATTATATTAAAACGTAATAAGAATTCATCCTACAAAAGGTTCCATCAAAACCCTAGAAAGTAAAAGTTTAGCTACTCATAACCATACTAACAATCATGATAATAATTGAAAACATTAAAATACAGACTAAGAAAGAGCGGAAGAGAAAACTCTTGAGATCCATTGCTTCCAAGTGTTCTTGTAGCCTTCTTGCTTCTCCAATAATGTCTCTCCTCTAAAAAAATAGGTTTAGAACCCCTTTTATACATGTTGGGGACGTGTAGGGTTGAAATTACCAAGTCCTAGACAAATTAAGACGAAATCTGCCCTTAGCCGTCTCATTTGGCACTTGGCGCCAATCAAGACGCCGAATTTTTTACTATTCTGCCTTTGCCGTTTTGCTTGGTGCCTAGCACCAACTTGGGCACCAAACTCATACTCCTTCTAAATTCTTCTATTTTTACTTCACTATGCATGCAGCTTTCCAAATCACTTCAAATTGACTCACATATAAATACTATTATTAAGCTCGAGTCACAAATATTTACACCAAAGTTAACAAGATTGAGGTATACTGCAAAGCAAATTACATGCGAAAACATGGGTTTTTAGCCTAACATCAAATTTGCAGAGGATGTTGCTTCGCCCGATAATGACAGCGGCGATGACCAAGCTACTTTTCCGCCACCAACAGCGGAAATTCCTTCGGACCTTGAAGGATTTAGAAATTTGTAAGAGATACCATGTAACTTGCATGGACAAAAATTAGTATGTGTTATGTAACTTGTATTTGACACATCTTGATTAGTTTCTTTTTCTTCTCAATGGTAGTATTAGCACCTTGTTGTGCTCATTCCATAGGGGGAGAAAGACTAAGAAAGATATTACCATATTCTTTTAATGCTATAATAAAATTACAAGGCATTACTTTGAATATCTCTTTACAATATTTTTTGTCTTTAAATTTGAATTAAAAAATTTATGTCACAATTATATAATAAAATTTAAAAGGCATATTTTTTAAACATCTTTTATTATCTATAATTTCTATTTAATTTTTTTAAAAATATTTAGCCGTTGATCCCACTTAGCCCGTCTAGCCCGGAACCATGAGTTATTGGACCCGGTCTTGGGTCAATTCCTTCAAAAAGTCCGTTTAGCCTGGGACCGTTAGGACTGTTTATTTTGGGACCGGGACCGTTTGGACCGGTCCACTTGGCCCATTTAGGGACCGGACCGGCCCACGTGTCAACCCTATTTGGGGTTGTAATTGGGGATTCAATAGATTGTATTGTGCTTTTTTTCTCATTCATAATGGAAAACTCCCCTGCTTCTACCCGAGGATTAGGCTTAGCCGAACTTCGTTAAATCCTTGTGTTAATTTTTCTTCTCTATTTGCTTTTTGTGTGATAGCTAACCCACGATCTTCCGCCACACCAGTAAATAAAGAATACAGCAAAACTAAATCCATTCTTCTTCTAGCGTTCTGATATATCCCAAAGCTCTGTATTTTTTTTTTCTTCGGTCTTTTATTTCTCATACAAAATCTTCTCTATTATTGCAAATTCCTGGATATTATATTCAAGTAAAGCATTGGCCATCTATCACATTTTGTATTCTTAACTAAGTTGAAGTTAATATATTGGAGATGAATTAGAAGTTTAATAAGTAATGAATATGATGATTATTACTAATTTAAGAGTGAATGTATATTTTCATGTTCATATTGCTAGTGATAGTTACAGCAGAAAAATTGAAAAGTTATGACCTTTGGGACGTGGGTTGTGGCACAGAAACTATAAGAAAGTTGCGTCAATATATTTTACACTCATTTATATTATTAATTAAGATCATGTGCGAATACATGGTAGTTAAGTATGGCTATTTACTAATAATTGTAGTAAAAAAAAGAAGGATAAGGGTCACATATGCCCCTGAACTATACGTTTTGGATCAATAATGCCCTACATCCACCTATTGGGCCAAATATGTCCTTTCATTAATGTTTTTGGCTCACAAATGCCATTTGAGTTAACGGAGGGACACGTGTCATCGTCCTGTTGGTCCATTCTAAATATTTCGTAATTAATTAAAAAGACGCATTCATACCCAAAAAATAATTTCCGAAAGCAATTCTTCTAAAACTTTTTTTTTACTAAAAACTGAAGAAAAAAAAAGAATTTTTTTCCAGTTTTTACAAAAAAAGAGATTTTTTTTTACTGAAACAATGTTTTTGTAAAAACAAAAATAAAATCTACAAAGCAATATCTTTTGTAAAAACTGAAGAAAAAAAAAGTAGATGTTTTTTGCTAAAATTTCTAGATTTTTTCAGTTTTTATAAAACACCCATTTTTTATTCTAGATTTTTTTTCTAATTTTTCTGCTAATCTGAAAAACAATTGAAAAAACAAAAGCTAGAAAAATATGATGTGATGGTGTAAAATTTTCATGACACGTATCCAACTTAAACTCTATATTATAATGCAATAATACACATATATCATCGTTATAAAAATGGGAAAAACTAGATTTAGCAAAAATTGGAAAATTTGCTTTGATGTGACTAGTTTTTTTGCTAAACTGGAAAAAACTTGAAAAAAGATGTTAGAATAAAAAATGGGTCTTTTGTAAAACTGGAAAAAGCTAGAAATTTTAGCAAAAAATATCTACATTTTTTTTAGTTTTTACAAAAATATTGCTTTTTAGATTTTATTTTTGCTTTTTACAAAAACATTGTTTTAGTAAAAAAATATATATATTTTGTAAAAACTGAAAAAATAATGCATTTTTTTCTTTATTTTTTAGTAAAAAAAGTTTTAGAAGAATTGCTTTCGAAAATTATTTTTTGGGTATGAATAATGTGTCTTTTTAATTAATTATAAAATATTTAGAATGGACCAACAGGACGATGACACGTGTCCTTCCGTTAACTCAAATGGCAGTTATGAGCCAAAAACATTAATGCAAGGACATATTTGACCCAATAGGTAGATGGAGGTTATTATTGGTCCAAAGCGTATAGTTCAGGGGTATATCTGACCCTTTTCCGAAAAAAAAGTTATATTGTTTCCTTTATTTATTGGCCAGTTGTAAACATGAGGGCGGATAGGTCAATTGGAGATGAAATTGCACGTGTTTATGGATTGAACGAGATTTATGTTGGGAAATAGGTGAACTATTAAAGAAAGAGCTTTACCTTTAATTTAACATGAAATACTATATTTGTTTGACTCAAAGTTATCAATATACTTTACGAGCATAGAAAAATCAAAATAAATGATGGGTAAATCCTAGTTAAGAATAACTAACTTTAGATCCGAGACGAATAATATGAATTAAAAGATATAGTTGAACATGAATGTTGATGGCGATTATAATCAGATTTAATAGCATAAATAAAGATGCATTAAGTAACAAAAATATGAATAAAGGAAAAGATTCACCCGGTCTTCCGTCATACGGATCTCCTTTATTTTCATAAATATGGATAATAGACGTGTACAAGAGCTTCATGACCCCTTTTTGGATCTGATGAAAGTATTGGATCACATATTCTCTCCTTTCTTTGGAGAGATATGTATACATATTTTTTAGAGAGAGGAAGAGGAGGACCCCTTTTACAATATTAGGATCTCCTTTTATAATAGGAGACCCTCCTCGAAATAATCAAAAGAAGGTACAATTTACAGAGGATATTCGATAGAATATTCCCTTTGAGTTTTCCAAGGTAAACTAGATACTTTATGGCACGGACGGCCACAACCGTTGATGACGGTCGACCTCGGCATGCACATCCACGGCCTTGGTGTGTACGTCCATGAAGATGGTCGTTGGTGTGTACACCCACGTTCTTGGTGTGTAAGTCCACGTCCTTGGTATATACGTCCACGAAGATGGCTGTTGGTGTGTACGCCCACGTCCTTCGTGTGTATTTCACGGCCTTGATCTCGTACCAAATTTCTCTGATCTAATTTTGACCCATACAGTTAGTCCCTCCGCTTATTGAGGTCGGGATCTGGCCGAGCTCGATGAGCGGACTTTGCTGAGTATAGTTCAGGAAATTCGGAGGGGAAGATCGAACGTCGTTTTGGTCGTGACCTAGGATGGCCGTGGTCATTTATACATTGGAGATTATAATGTCGAAATCGATGGGCTTAGCCATCTTGTGTTGACGGTCTTGGCCGTAGTGGAGTAAATGGTCCGGGCCGTATTCGAATTTGATGACCCCAGACGCACTTTTTCGAGAGCCCCAACTGTTTACATGTGGGTGGTGGTCGCAGCCGTTTATACTTTGAAGAGGGCCGTAGCCATTTATATTTTGACGATGGCTAAAGCCGTTTATATTTTGGAGATGGTCGTAGCCATTTATACTTTGAAGATGGCCGTAGCCATTTATATTTTGGAGATGGCCGTAGCCATTTATTCTTTGAGGATGGCCGTAGCCATTTATATTTTGGAGATGGCCATAGCCATTTATACTTTAAGGATGGCCGTAGCCATTAATATTTTGGAGATGGCCGTAGCCATTTATTTTGGAGATGGTCATAGCCATTTATACTTTGAAGATGGTCGTAGCCATTTATATTTTGGAGATGGCCGTAGCCATTTATACATTGAGGATGGTCGTAGCCATTTATATTTGGAGATGGACGTAGCAATTTATACTTTGAGGATGGCCGTAGCCATTTATAATTTGGAGATGGTCGTAGCCATTTATACTTTGAGGATGGCCGTAGCCATTTATATTTTGGAGATGGCCATAGCCATTTATACTTTGAAGATGGCCGTAGCCATTTATACTTTGAGGGTGGCCGTAGCCATTTATATTTTGGAGATGGCCGTAGCCATTTATACTTTGAAGGTGGTCGTAGCCATTTATACTTTGAAGGTGGCCGTAGCATAAGTAAGGCACGTAGCCTGAGTAAGGCACGTAGCCTGGGTAAGGCACGTACATGAGTAAGGCATGTATCATGAGTAAGGCACGTCGCCTGAGTAAGGCACGTAGCCTGAGTAAGGCACGTAGCACGAGTAAGGCACGTAGCCTGGGTAAGGCACATAGCCTGGGTAAGTCACATAGCACGAGTAAGGCACGTAGCACGAGTAAGGCACGTAGCACGAGTAAGGCACATAGCTTGAGTAAGGCACGTAGCATGATTAAGGTAGCCTGAGTTGTTATTCAACCGTAGTTGAACCTTTGTCATTTTTGTTGTCGAAGGCACATAGCCTGAGTTCCAGTTCGAACGAGGTCGAACTTATCAAACTTTGATGGCGAAGTCACTTAGCCTTTTACTCAGTTCGAGCGAGGTCAAACTTTGTTATACTTTGATGGCGAAGGCACTTAGCCTGAGTCCCAGTTCGAACGAGGTCGAACTTATCAAACTTTGATGCCAAAGGCACTTAGCCTTTTACTCAGTTCGAGCGAGGTCGAACTTTGTTACACTTTGATGGCGAAGGTACTTAGCCTGAGTCCCAGTTTACTTAATTTTGCTTATATTGGAGAATACGTTGTTATTCATGTTCGTGTATATGGGAGAATGCTCTTTCTTCTTTTCCATTTAGAAAAATAATCAGTTAAACGAAATGAAATTGTTTGTTACCTCGCTTTGATCAATCGGCGAGTGCAGAGGAGTGTCCACGCTCACTGCTCTGGTTATGCTTTTAGTGGCCGCTACCAGTTCGGTAAGGCCACCTGTTTTAATAAAGTTTTATGTCTACAAATGGGTTTGTTGTTGTAGAAGCTACGAAGATGTGTTGATAGTTCCAGGAATTATTGTTCCTAAAAATACCGAACCAAGAACCTCGATCGAGGTAGGATCTTCATGTCGTGGCCGTGTTTGTCGTTGCTGAAGGAACAAACAGCCTGTGACGTATACATGTACCCATTGACTTTGAGGCACACATTTTGTTATTGATTTTCCTAGCAGCAGGAGTAGGACAAAATGTGATGACATGATCATCAGCAGCACAAGTGAAGGTGGTGGTTCCATCCTCACACCTCACACGCATAGCTATAAATGCGTGGGCGTGCTCTTGAAAAACTCCGAGTAACCCATTGGCATGCACGTGTCAGGCATAGTATAGGGCCTGTTATCACAATATCTTGGATCGCCAGACGATTCACACGCGCTCTTGGGTGTAACAGATTCACCGCCTTCTTCGTCGTTGCTGGTACTCCTCAGTTTTAGCTCCACCGGGCAAGGCCCGTTGAGATCCTCAACACGCCCAGTTGCGATACAGTTTCCAGCGCCGGCTCCATCTCGTGGAATCACTAGCAACGGTAAGTTATAACCATCCACAAGTCTAACGTCATAGAAATCAAGGCCACCCGCGCCTTCGATAGTGAACTATGCTAGTGTCCCCGTCGGTGCAGCTCCGCCGGTGCACTCAAGTGTTCCGGGGCTGCAATCACCTGCTGAAACTGAGACGGGTATGGCATGTCCGGGATTTAGCTGAAGTCCAGTTGGAGAAAGCTGGGTAGTATCCACACCTTATAATATCCACGGTGATAAGAGGTTGTTAACCCCCTCTCCCTTTTTTTTTATGATCATCGTGTTGTGCTATTTCTTTTTCATTTGCCAATCACCGCTTTTCAAAGTGACAATCTTGTGAGATTTGTGTTTACAGAGCCACTAAACACGTCAACTCACAGAGATCCTGAAAGAAGAAGTCGTACATAGGTAGTAGTATTCTAAATAGAGCTTATTCAAGTTGGAGCGGACAAGAGGAAAGAAACGGAATGTAGTTGTTGTTTCAATTGTCTAGCAATTAGCACTTTCATTAATTTCCTCAATAAAATCCTTAAAGCACCATATAAAATGTGAAACTATGTTGTTAATGATTTCTGACAATAGGCGGCGAGTCCCTATTCTCTTTTATAAGAGAGATTTTTACTAAAGGACTCTTGCAAGTTTTCTTTTAGGACCATAACCTCAGACTTTTTAACCAAAATAATTATGTAATTTTGGATCTAGAGGAAACTAAAACTTCAACTAGAAAATCCCAACAGACAGCGCCAAATTATTTGACTCAAAAGATATCAATATACTTTACGAGCATAAAACAATCAAAATAAATGATGGGTAAATCCTAGTTAAGAATAATTAACTCTAGATCCGAGACGAATAATACGAATTAAAAGACATAGTTGAATATGAATGCCGATGGCGATTATAATCAGATTTAATAGCATAAATAAAGATGCATTAAGTAACAAAAATATGAATAAAGGGAAAGATTCACCCGGTCTTCCATCATACGGATCTCCTTTCTTTTAATAAAGATGGATAATAGACGTGTACAAGAGCTTCATGACCCCTTTTTGGATCTGATGAAAGTATTGGATCGCATATTCTCTCCTTTCTTTGGAGATATGTTTACATATTTTTTAGAGAGAGGAAGAGGAGACCCCCTTTACAATGTTAGGGTCTCCTTTTTATAATATGAGACCCTCTTCGAAATAATCAAAAGGTACAATTTATAGGAAATATTCGGTATTCCCTTTGAGTTTCCCAAGGTAAACTAGATACTTTATGGCCCGGACGGCCACGACCGTTGATGACGGTCGAACCTCGGCATGCACGTCCACGGCCTTGGTGTGTACGTCCATGAAGATGGCCGTTGGCGGTTGGCATGTACGTCCACGTCCTTGGTGTATACGTCCACGAAGATGGCCGTTGGTGTGTACGTCCACGGCCTTGATCTCGTACCGAATTTCTCTGATCTAATTTTGACCATACAATATTAATGTTGAATTGCGTTTATAAATAGTAGTAGTAGAAGAATATGTTAAACTGATGTAGTTGAAAACATAGTTTGTCAGGTCTAATAATTAAATGATCTAATGCATTTGAATTCTTGCACGTAGTGAACGTCGTATAAAATAGGACGATTATTGAGTCAGTCATATATATTGAATCTGTCAAAAGGAATAACATATATATGGTCGTCCAACTAATAATAATAACACTGTAAACCTGTGAATTTTTTATCACATTAAACACAAAGACGTGGGAACAAAGTTCACTTAACTTACAGGTGATAGGTTGGATAAAACCTTTCAGTTTATCATACACGAGAGAGCTAATTAAAGCCTTCCTCTTGAAAGATTTCAGAGGAATCACAGTGACTTTCAGTCAAACTCATAAACAGTTCAAGCCACCTAAGTTTAAGTTATACAAGTCAATCTGGGATCTGATCTATTAGGTCGAGTGCACAATCAGCTTTTCTGCGACTAAGCGGATGCCAGCATTCTGTTGGATATCATATGAATCCACAGAGAAGTAAGCATCCACAAATGTTCCTGGTGTTATCAAGGACTCCAGTTCTGTCACGTCGAATTTACTAAAGACGAGCTTTTGTGTTGTGGAAGATTCTTTCTGGTATATCTCTGTGATCCAGCGGGAATTGTTACCATCTATAACAGTTGGTAAACTGCATGTTTACACATGTTAAGAATTAGCTTATTACATGTCAGTGAAAAGAAGCTACTTGCTCTGGTAAATGGAGCAGGACTAACACAGAGGACATAAAATATAACACCACCACTTTATCTGAGGTATTTCACAACTCTTATGTCCTAGCTTTTAATAAGAAACTTGGACTAACCATGAACTGAAAAACATACTAGTAACTAACTTATGTAGATATTCAGGATAGAAACTCTGAGGGATAAGATCACATAATTTGTTCAAGACATGTATCCATCCTTGAACGTTAGGACGCTTAAGGTTGAGAATGGATAAAGAAAAGTTAGCAGTAACTACACATGAAAGAAAAAGGCAAGCATAGACATAAGCTTTCCTCATTTTGAATAACACGAAAACTAAAGCATATTCACTTGCAGAGGTGCAAAATAGAAAGATTTGAACTTACTTTAATCGGACAGTAGGATAGTTCATAAAGCCAGGCTTTCTAGTTACCACAGGCCTCCACTCTGAGCTGCTACCTGAGTCGACAGATAGCTTTTGAGCAAGATTATCAACTGCATCCAAGATTTGGCACAGGTCTGATGATGCATCAACCACAAAACTCAATCGTCGCCGACCAGCATAATCAGCATACTTTGAACTAACACCAAACCGCACCTTCATTCGTCTGCAGCAAATTTGTAGTTCACCATATTCGTGCAATACCTGTATCTTCTGAGACCCACGATAAAAAGGGGCAAGACTTACAGAGACCGAAGGTATTGAGATTTCATTTGGTTCTAAGAAGTCAGAGCAGCCAATGAAACTCTCAGTTGCAGTTGTGGAAGATCCTGGATAATATGAACCAGATTCATCATCCATGTCATCTGATTGAAGGGACTCTTCCACTCTGGCCATGTTAAAAGGGTCGATTTCTGCCATCCTCTCCACAGAGGTATCTATCTTGACACTTGACAAGGGTCTATCTGCACTGAAGCCCGTCTCCCCTGGAGAAGCTCTCCCAGTAGCACGGCTTCTTGTAGTAGCATTAGGAGACACCCAACTGTTCTCTGTAAATATGTCTGGCAGGCTGGATTCCTGCAGCATAGACATAATTCATTACTCTGTTCAGCTCAATCAGAAGTTCAGAAAGCAAATAGTACCAATCCCGAGTTCATAGAATGACAATATAAAAGCTACATAAGTGCATCCATTTGAGGGTGAGAAAAGCAGGCTGATGGCAGTACCCCAAAGCCAACAGAAACGAAACCACAGTAGGATCAAGTCGGGGACAATGGATTAAAGTTAAGAAAATCTTTGGCTCAATTTTAATAGTCAGAGCTTTAATTTTGATTAATGAGTAGGAATTGTCTTTCCTTAGCTTCATGTAATAGCTAAGAATTTGCATTACATGAATTTGCATATCGTCATTAGGAAAGAATTTGCATATTGTCATTACAAACACCTTGGTGAGGTTACAAACTTTATTGTTTGAATTGAACTTAGGAATTATTTTCAAGCTTTAGTTCTTTGCGGTAATTCTTTTCTTGTTTAATCTTTATATTTTTGGTTCTTTCTTGTTGTTCTTTGGGGTGAATGATTTCATATATCAATTGTTACCATAGATGTTCAGTGAGAATCTAAGATTTTTTCTGTTTTTCAATTCCTTTGAAATTTCTGTCATTCTATATTTTATTAATTCTTTTATTACTTATTTAATATTCCATTGTGTGTATCCCGAGTCATATCATCAATGCTACAATATAAACCTTTGCCAGCCAGTCTAAGGGACAAGTTTGAGGATCAGCAGTGCCACTATTTCCTCTGATTATATATCAACACGGAAGTATCAAACTAGCCAAGAAATTGTATGACAACAAAATTCTCCATCATATGTTATTTTTATAGTCAAACTCTAGCCTGTGACACTCAGTTGCGGTCCAGAAGACAATTTACACCTCTGTTCAGGCAAAAGGAAAGACAAAATCCATTACACCTATGCATTACTTTCAGCACGGTAGTTTTCAGGTGTTTAGCAACAGACCAAAATAAGGAGGACCATGCTATGCAACTTGGCATTTGATTGATCATAACAATTGCCAATATCATCTGGAGTTCTTATGTTTGTCGAAACTGGAATTCAACCATGGAGAATAATATTGCAGCGTAATGCATTTAGTTTAGATATATTTCACTCGATATCAATGGCTGGCAAAAGACACCAATACGGAAAAGGAAAATAATATGACAAGAACAAGAAGAAAAATCAGATGGGGTTAACTTTACAAGAATGCTAAAATTCTCCCAACTTTAAGCATCATGAACAAAACAATGTCTTACGACCAAACAAACAAACAGAAAATACTACTAGGTGTGATGGATGGCTAGCTTACCAGAAACAAGACAGTTGCACAATACTTCAGCACTTTAAGATTCATTCGGACATCATCCAAACTCCTGAGAAGAAACACAGTGAACATTTGCATTCTCAATATCAATTGAAAGAGTAAGAACTTGCAATACAATGGAAAAGAAGCATCAAAAGTATCAAACAACGAGCACATTA
Organism: Nicotiana benthamiana; assembly: GCA_034376525.1. Lineage (NCBI taxonomy): Eukaryota > Viridiplantae > Streptophyta > Magnoliopsida > Solanales > Solanaceae > Nicotiana > Nicotiana benthamiana. The sequence goes on along the minus strand of CM067335.1, from coordinate 103,328,751 downwards.
CATCTCCCACCAGAAGTACATTTCTCTGTTAAAAATAACAAGAGTTACCCTCCCAATCCCTGCTTCAACCTAACTTGCATACACATTGCGGAAAACAAGAAAATTAAGACATGAACCAAACTCTATTAACACATTCTATGTTGCTTATTGAGGTATATTGGGCAAGAATAAGCATAGTCAGAAGTTAAAAAGAAGGAAATAACCATATTCCATATTTTCCAATCCGCAAGTTAATAAAGGTGAGCAAGAGGGCCAAAGAGCATTAACCTTTAGTTACAATAAGCGATAACTGAAACTTGTTATTCAACATACGGGAAAAACACACACACAAAAAAAAAAGTTCTTTACCTATGCGTTTGATGTCCAAGGCCAAAATAAGTAGCAAGTGAGGCCATCTGGAAAATGATAGAAAAAAGAAGTCAATCAGCAGTTAACTATTGAATGTAAGAACACTTGTATCCTTGAGATTTCTAGTTCATTACAGTACCCCAAAACTTCCGGATCTCTCCTATTTAGCTCAAGTGGCCTAAACTCCATATGCTTGCATAAAAAATATTGACATATTTACTTTTATGTTTAAAGCACTGCAAAAAGAAGTGAAAGAGAGAGAAACTGAATCGTCCTGCTTCTCTAAACAATGTGTGGTATTTAATGATGGAAATTTTTCCCATTTGTTCTCTTTTTCTTTACTTCTTAATAAGAGCAAAACATAGTTTAGAAAAATAGAACAACATTACATTAATCCCTTTAGCTAACCAAATAAAAAAGTAAGCTTTGAGAGAACAGAATTTAAATTTGAAAAGAAACTCCTGACTGTAAAGAAAGAATATTTAGGCTCATAGATGACATGCTTCACAAGAATAGAGCAATTTACTAGGCTTATATAAGCTCATACGCTCATATTGGATATATGTAAAACAATTTTTTTTTCTTTCCTTTATAATTCAGTGGCTTCAACAGAGAAAAAGATAGCAATAACCGTTGAAGCAAATTCCTAGCAAGCTTTCTTGTATTTTAAACACAACAACGCATCAAACCACACTGATTCATGAATCAGTTGTTTAATTCTAGTTCAGTTACGTAAATATGCCCCCCCCCCCCCCCCCCCCACACACACACACACAAAGTTGGAATATTTTATATACTTTCATGTCACCAGCTCTCCTTCCAAATCTCTGAGTCAATAAGGACAATGTATCAATTATCCCCTTAGGCTCTGGTGCTGCCCTAGCAATCCCAGCAAATGCTTCCCGAATTCGATGACAATCAAATTTCACTATATTGTGGCCCGCCCATATTCTCCCTGCACAAACAACATAATAAGCAATTCAAAAGCCAGCCAATAGAAAACACAGCGCAAAAACACTGAAAATAAAGAATATTTCAAAATGCACGTGAGCTGGGTGATGTGGAGCTGACCATGGAGAATATCATAGACTTTGTCAGCGATTTCACCAAAGGTGGGGGCGTTTGTGACTGCTTCTGGGGTAATACCGTTACAGCGAACGGAGAGGGTGGAAATGAAGGCCAGATCAGTGGGCCGTACTAGGGTGGAGTAACTGTCCTGCTCGACGAGTTTCCTTGGACAAACAAGAATAGCACCAAACTCTAGGATTGCGAATCCTTGACCGGGCCGGGTCAGTACAGTCGTCTCAACATCGAAGAAAGCTACCTCTATCCTCTCATCGCCCATTATTATGTTTTTTCCTTAGCTCCAAAAATCAAACACTGGAGATGAAACGACAAACAACGCGATGGAGAAGGAAAATGGTGCTTTATTCCAGGGTTCTGTGGCTATGTATAGAGACGTGAATGAGACATCCATGAATATAGATAGGTTAGTTGGGGGGGAGTTTTGGTGATAGCTTGGGAGGGAGACTTTGAATGGGAGGAAGGAGCCGTGTGAAATGTTCACACGGAAGGCTTCAAATTTCATGTCTTCCTTCTTGCTTCTTCTTCTATTTTTGTTTTCAAAAAAAGAAAAACTAATAATATATACTTATACTATCACAAATCGATTATGGTGACCAATCACATATTTAGATTAGCTTTCAATCATAGGCGGCTCGACGATAAGGCACCACAAGCAATGGCCCCTACTTTCCTTTGATAGTAACTTTAATTTTTTATATAAAAATTGAGTATTTTAATGTTAAAAAGTAAATAACTTAATACAAAAAAAAAAAAAATTTGTGACTAGCTAGGGTATAAAGATATCTTTGATTTTTTCTTTAGTGAGTAAAATTTAATTTTTTTATCTAAAGGGTATAAAGATATCTTTTATTTTTGACAAGAGTGAATTGATCTAGTGGTGAGCACCCTCCACTTCCAACCAACAGGTTATGAGTTCGAGTTATCCCAAGAGTAAGTTAGAGAGTTCTTGGAGGGTGGGACCCGACGTTAAAGGAAATATTACAAGTAGAAGATAATAATCTGATCTTTATACTCAATAAGACAACAAGAATTAATTTTGTTAAATACCTATGTCACACCTCCTTTTTTCGCTATACACCCCCCAAAGGAGCGTAAAGGAGTTTTTCCAATTAAAGGACAATCGGAACGGGATTTGATTATTAATTATTTAGAGTCGCCACTTGGGAAATTAATGGTGTCCCAAATCACCAATTTGAATTCCGAACCGAGGAAGATTATGACTCTGTTACAGTCTGCGAACCAGAAATCCGAGTAAGGAATCCTGTTAACCCGGGAGAAGGTATTAGGCATTCCCGAATTCCGTGGTTCTAGCACGATCGTTTATCTATCGTATTTGATTTTATCTGATTTTAATACATGCTAACTTATGTGCCCTTTTATTTATATACCGCTTTTACCATTAATTATTTAAAAGACTTGCGACGTTGTGAAAACGTATTTCTAATCACGTCACCACCAGTGTACACGTGATTATCAACCCATTGTGACTTCGTCGGGATTTGGATTTGGGTTGCATCAATGCGCACCCGAGTTTAAGAAGGTATTTTAATAGAATCGCGTCTAAAGAGTCTAACGCGTTATTATCTTTGTTAGATAATACGCTTAACGCTAGAGGGGGGTGAATAGCGTTATAATAAAAATAGCGTAAACTTGCAGAATTTAAAAATTGCAGGAAATAAATGAGTGCGATAAGTAAATAAATAAGAATGAACGCACCGATATATCCTGGTTCACCACAATCCGTGGCTAGTCCAGTCCCCGAGAGACTCTCTCGAGATTTCCACTATCTTCGTCAAGCTTACGGGTGCTTAACAAACCGTTACAGTTGCTCAACGATACCGCACCTTAAGACTTCACTTGCTTGAGGATACCTCACCCCAAGACTTCAACCACTAAGACTTTGGGTACTTAGCAAACCCGACAAATGAGAAGATATGTTCTTCTCAAAACAACTCTCTTTTACAACAAATACTCTCTCAATAGAGTGGATAAAGAGAAACAAAATAAGCTCTACGAACAACACAAAGTTGTCTATCAAATGGCTCAACAAAAGCTCTAAAATGATGCTTGAAAATGATCAATATGTATATCAATATATGCAAGAGTTGTGTGTTTAAAATCAGCTCAAAAGACCTCTTTTTATAGGTGAAAAAGTAGTGCTGACCGTTGCTTAATTGACAAATAAAATCTCTGATTCTGTGCTCAAACAATCGATTGTTTGGAGGTGACAATCGATTGTCTGACCAACGTTCAAAAAACAAATTCCTGATTTTAGGCTAAACAATCGATTGTTAAACCTGAATAATCGATTGCTCTTCAACGTTCAAAAATCAATTTAGGATTCTGTGGGAACGGTCAAAATATAATCGATTGTATGAAGGTGACAATCGATTGTTGGTAATCGATTGTATGACAAGACAATCGATTGTTTTGATGTTTAAAAACTTCGGTTGCACACTGTCTCAAAATAATCGATTGTTAAAAGTAGACAATCGATTGTTAACTTCATATAATAGATTGTGTACATATAATCGATTATGTTGTTCCAGTGTTCAAAACTTTGGCAACGGATCGATTATATACCATTGATATACACTTGATATACACTGTGTATACCAGAATTGAAAACTTACTTCAAAACCCATTTTGGTTAAAAATAAAAACGTTAAAATTATTTTGTTTGAAGTATATTAAAAATATTTATGATATATATGATTTAATAAAATGATTTACTTTAATAAAATTATTTTATGCATATTTATGATGACCTAATGTTGAGCCAAAAGATAAGATAACTTAAACGTTGTTCTTACATTGGTTCTACCTAACGACCTACGTCTTGGGTCTTCGGTCTTGAACTCTTTGGCTCGACTTGGCTTGTCTATGCAATCCCGTCATCAATATGCTTCTCGCCATTTGATAGTTTGTCATATTATATCGTTGTTTGACGCTTGACTTCATTGTTTGTCATTCATCAAAACCTATACCTGAAAATCATGCTCATACAACCAAAGCGCACACATTATAGATATACATGATTTCCAACAATTTCCCCCTTTTTGATAATGACAAACAACGGAAGATATGCATATTGAATTCCCCTTAAATTCATGCTATATCTCAACATACAATTTATGCAACCAATTCAATATAATTCCCCCTTAATTGAATATTCCCCCTCAATTAAGGCATGCATATCGCCCATATTCTTCCCCCTTTTGGCATTAGCAAAAAGAGTATACCAAAAGTTATTTAAACCATTGACAATATCAATTGTTATAAACAAAATCAAATAATTCCAAATATTAGTAACACTATAATAACGGTCATTTTTCGCAAATTCATCAATTGTTATTTAACCTAAAAATATTCATCAAAACATGAATCAATCACTTATTATAAAACTAATTGATACTAATTGTTTTTCAATAATAAAACTTATTAAAACATGTATCACCCAAAAATAATTAATGATTATTAGCATATATCAACTTATTGCGTTTTTATTCAAAATACGATAACTAACCGATGTTCCCCCTTAATGCATTAAGGTTTAGTGCTTGGTGCATCCACTACAATATTGTAGTCTTCAAGCACACCTGCAAAAAGAACCTAAAAATAGGTTTTTGGTACCCAACTTCTTTTGGGTCCTTGGGGGTTAGGATAATAATAATCATAATCAATATATAAATCTCTATGTTTAGCAAAACAAACGGGTGCAATGTGTCCTACCCGATTACAATAGTGACATATAGCATTAGGATTGTGCATATGTCTAGGTTGAGCCAAATGCGTTCTAGGTGATCTAAAGTTGTTCCCCCTAGAAGCGTTGAATTTCCTAGAGTCATGTCTAAGTGGTCTAAATTTATTCATTCTAGACTCATTTACAAAATTCCTAGAATTGTGTCTAGGTGGTCCAAAATAATTAATCTTAGACTCATTTGTGAGGTTCCTAGAATTCATTCTAGATGGACCAACCTCATTACTTATGTCCTTTTTATTCTCTTCAATTTTAGGACTATCAACACTACGTTTTTCTAGTGCGTTCCTAAGTTCTATGTTCTCTAATTTTAAGGAACTACAAGAAGAACAATTAGAACATTTATCAATAGAAGAGGCTTCATTCAATTCCTTGATTTTATTTTTGAAATCAACAATGTCATTTTCCAAAAATTTATTTTCTTTTTCTAGAACTTCAATTTTATTTTTAAGAACACCATTTTCATTAGTCAATTTTTCAAGATCTATTTCTCTCAAAGAAGAGGATTTTTCAAAATCTTTTTCTTGTAAAGAAAGTGTTTTCTGAAAATCTGTTTCTTGCAAAGAAAGTGTTTTCTGCAAAAAAAAAGTGTTTTCTTCAAATCCTTTATCATTTTGGAACCATTAACAAATTCGCCATACAATTCATCATAGGCATTTTGTAATTCTTCAAACGAGTGAGAGTTAGATGTACTTACCTCTTCTTCGTTTGCCACGAGACACAATGCGGCGGTTCCATCGCCTGAGCTGTCCGAATCCCGTGATACGCGCCTATGGTGTTTCTTCTTTTTCTTGTCCTTTTTCATAGACTTACAAAACTTTTCAATTATATCATTGGAAATATTATCATCATCCCTTTCCGAATCACTTACCTCTTCTCTTTTAGAGGATGAGGCTTTGAAGGCAAAATTCGAATTACTTCTAAGATAAGGATTAAGAATTGTGCTATCATAAGTTTCGAGGTTACCTCTTAGTCCATCAATTGTGATATTCGTGAATTCCATCTACTCTTGGATGGCATTGTCTTTGGAACGCCATTCGGGAGTGAGGCTTCGTAGGACTTTTCGAACAAGATCTTTGTTCGTGTAAACTTTCCCGAGAGCATGTAGATTGTTGACGATTTTTAAAAATCGTTCAAACATAACACCAATGGGTTCCTTCTCCATTTTAAAGATTTCATATTTATGAGTTAGAAAATCAATTTTAGATTCTCGGACTTGAGGCGTACCTTCATAGATGATCTCGAGTTTATCCCACATCTCCTTGGCGGTTGTGCAGCACGAGATTTTCCTATTGTCATCCGCATTGATCACACAATACAATACATGGATGGCCCTTGCATTATTTTCAACTTTCTTGATGTCCTCGGCATCATATTCATTTTCCTCCTTTGGAACCATGGTTTCTCCAACTTTCTTTGTCGGCATTGGTTCACCGTTTTTGATGATTTGCCACAAACGAAAACTGTTTGCTTTGAGGAAGATACTCATCCGATCTTTCCTATATGTATAGTTTGTTCCGTCAAATAGTGGAGGGCAAGTGGTGGATTGTCCTTCATCCAACGTTCCTGCGTTCAATATTCTCAACAGAAAAATATATATTGCTCTCAACCGGATAAGGCTTTCAGAGAGTTAGGCTCTGATACCAATTGTTAGATAATACGCTTAACGCTAGAGGGGGGGTGAATAGCGTTATAATAAAAATAGCATAAACTTGCGGAATTTAAAAATTGCAGGAAGTAAATGAGTGCGATAAGTAAATAAATAAGAACGAACGCACCGATATATCCTGGTTCACCACAACCCGTGGCTAGTCCAGTCCCCGAGAGACTCTCTCGAGATTTCCACTATCTTCGTCAAGCTTACGGGTGCTTAACAAACCGTTACAGTTTCTCAAGGATACCGCACCTTAAGACTTCACTTGCTTGAGGATACCTCACCCCAAGACTTCAACCACTAAGACTTTGGGTACTTAGCAAACCCGACAAATGAGAAGATATGTTCATCTCAAAACAACTCTCTTTTACAACAAATACTCTCTCAATAGAGTGGATAAAGAGAAACAAAATAAGCTCTATGAACAACACAAAGTTGTCTATCAAATGGCTCAACAAAAGCTCTAAAATGATGCTTGAAAATGATCAATATGTATATCAATATATGCAAGAGTTGTGTGTTTAAAATCAGCTCAAAAGACCTCTTTTTATAGGTGAAAAAGTAGTGCTGACCGTTGCTTAATTGACAAATAAAATCCCTGATTCTGTGCTCAAACAATTGATTCTTTGGAGGTGACAATCGATTGTCTGACCAACGTTCAAAAAACAGATTCCTGATTTTAGCCTAAACAATCGATTGTTAAACCTGAATAATCGATTGTTCTTCAACGTTCAAAAATCAATTTAGGATTCTGTGGGAACGGTAAAAATATAATCGATTGTATGAAGGTGACAATCGATTGTTGGTAATCGATTGTATGACAAGACAATCGATTGTTTTGATGTTTAAAAACCGGTTGCACACTGTCTCAAAATAATCGATTGTTAAAAGTAGACAATCGATTGTTAACTTCATATAATCAATTGTGTACTACATATAATCGATTATGTTGTTCCAGTGTTCAAAACTTTGGCAACGGATCGATTATATACCACTGATATACACTTGATATACACTGTGTATACCAGAATTGAAAACTTACTTCAAAACCCATTTTGGTTAAAAATAAAAACGTTAAAATTATTTTGTTTGAAGTATATTAAAAATATTTATGATATATATGATTTAATAAAATGATTTACTTTAATAAAATTATTTTATGCATATTTATGATGACCTAATGTTGAGCCAAAAGATAAGATAACTTAAACGTTGTTCTTACATTGGTTCTACCTAACGACCTACGTCTTGGGTCTTCGGTCTTGAACTCTTTGGCTCGACTTGGCTTGTCTATGCAATCCCGTCATCAATATGCTTCTCGCCATTTGATAGTTTGTCATATTATATCGTTGTTTGACGCTTGACTTCTTGTTTGTCATTCATCAAAACCTATACCTGAAAATCATGCTCATACAACCAAAGCGCACACATCATAGATATACATGATTTCCAACATTTGGGAGGGTCGTGGAATTCGCTAAATGGTCTTCCCGAATCCTAAGTAATTTTATACAACTAACATCGAGGGCCCCGCAATTGTTTTGTTTGGCGAGGCTCGTCTCATTTATTTTAAAAAGGGTAAACCTACAAAGTGACTATATTTTTTCTATTTTTGTTTTTGTCCATAGTAATGGGGGAGTCTTTAGCTAATTCTTATTGTAAAATACAAACAATTACTTCCAATGAGCTGAAGGTTATCCAGCCGTAGATCCAAAGAACCCAACTGCTCAATACTAACAATTATAGGCAATGGGCCTATCAGCAGCCCAACATGAGCTGCGTGGCCATATTGGAACGGTCTAGGGATCGAATCCCTTGGGCCAGCGTGCCATGTCCCATTTTACCCAAATAATTATCCAAATTCTCATGAAAGCCTTCAATAGATTATTAGCGACCAAACACAGTGTTCCTATTTCCAATTAGGATATTTAACAATGATTCCACTAATGCCTAAATTCAAATTAACGTATAAACTATATGACAAATGATCTCAAATTGTACTATAAATTCTGCATAGTAAATGATTTCACTTGACATTGCACAACAACAGTTAACTATTTCAATTCTAATAATGTGAACTAACAAAGCTAAAACTGTTAACTATGAAAATCACACAGGAATACATTTACTAGTTTAAAAGTCGAGCAACCTACTCGAATTAAACAAACATGCTAAATTGGCCACCATTCATAGCATTTCAGATAGTGCACATATACTGTAAGTTGAATCCATCTTAGTTTAATTACACTAAACCATCAAAACAGAGAAACTGCATAGAATAGACAAAAGCAACAAAAATTTCAGCAGAAAAAATGGCTTCCATTTCATCTCATTGTTTCGACAGTAATAGATATATCAACATAGGCTTGAAATGTGTACCTGGAATTTAGAAATAGAAAGAAGAGATCAGTTAAAGCAGCAGCCAACAACAACAATAACGCCCAGCAACACAAGGATGATTTCAAAAGATTTTAACAGACACACACACATTAACAACAATAGCTTTCAAGAAGACTCCAAAGTGACAGCCCAGGCAAGTTCAGTAGCCCATGAATGCTTCAACACACCACCAGACTCAACAGATCTACCCCAGACATCACCAAAAATGACCAGAATTCATCCAAACCAGCTCAATCAAACCCAAATTCACTCCAAAATGAATCCAAACCAAGCAGAGTATACCAGTAACCAATGGAACAGTGTTCCTTGTAGCTTTTTTTGTTTTTTCATAGATTTTTCTACTGTTTTTAAGTTTTTACTTTTTGTTTCTTTTTTTTTTTCTGGAAATCAAAGGCTAAGAAAAAATGAACTAGAATGCAAGAGTATTTATGAACTAATGATTTAAACAATCGCTAAAAAATATAGCTGAAGGAGGAGCCCCTTTTTTCAAGGCATCTAATGCCTTTTTATAGAAGCAAAGTAGGGCAGCCCCCCAAGTTTCAGTTTTCACTATTAGTCCCTATTCTTTTTTGACTTTAACCCCTCATTTTCTGACTTGTTGCCCAAGTAAATACCTTAGTTTTATTCAAATTCATACTAAGGTACCATTCTAGAATGTCCTATGCATGTTGCAATTCCTAAACTACCCCTTCCTTACTCTTGAATTTACTATTTTTCAAGATGCTACCATTTTCCATCTCCAAACTACCCCAGAAAACACCTTGAAATTACTATCCAATTTAACTGCACCAAAACCTTACCCCAGTTGAAGCTTAAACTAAATTAAATAATCAAAATTTCTCAATTACATCCAAACAACCAATCAACACTACTAAACTGAATCAAAAACCCAACTTAACTCAATTCAAGTCTAACACTTATTCAAGACATAAATTACACATACTAATGAGCTAAATTCTAAGCAACAGAAAGAAGAGAAAAATAGAATATGAATTAATTAGTGTAACATTTCCAAACGCAATTTGAAATTAAGACGAGTAAAACCCAGTCGAGTCGAATTATACTAACTAAACAAGATTAACCACTGAAACGAATTGAGGAACACTACACTTCATTATAACAATAACATGAATGAACAAATAATAACTTATCTTCATGAAACAACTAAACGGGAAACCATTACCAAGAAATGAGATGAACAGGTAGAATGAAAGATTAAAGAAGAAAGAGGGAACTCACGGTTAAAATCTTCACACGACCTAAATTGCCGAAATTGGTTTCTTAATTAATGATATGTTTATAAACATATAACATCGATTAAGAAATCATACCGACGCTTGAAGCCTCCAACAAAATTGACCTTGAAACCCTAGATCGGAAATTGGGAACGACCTGGTGATATTCGACAAAAACTGACCCTGGATTTATGAATAAAAGGACAATGAGACTATGGGGGATGAACTTGACCCGGTTTGGATGCATTTGTCTTTTGACCGAGGTTTTCGAATCAAGATTCGAGCAGTTGGGTGATGATTCGAAGGAAAGTGGATGGGGATTCGTGGTGAGGGAGAGGAGAGGGAGCTACGGTGTGAATTTGAGGGTGAATGGAGGCGGCGGCGCCGGGTTTTGGGGTAAGGGATATGGTGGCGGCGGCGATTTAGAGTTTTAGAGAGGGTGGGGTGTGAAGGAGATGACTTCTGGGGTGGGGGGGCTGTATTTCGGACATACTTATATCTTAGAACCTATGATGATCTCAACCGTTTGATCAATAAGCAACGGTTGAGATCAACCTACAAAACGACGTCGTTTCAAGGTCTCTGAGGCGACCGGGTATGGGCTGGCATGTGTAGGTCGGTCTGGGTCAAAATAGGTGGGTTTTGTTTGGGCTCAGGCGATTTTGGCCCAAATTGGGCACCTCTTAATTTGTTTTCTTTTGGTTTTCTCTTTTTTTTTTCATTTTGTATTTTTGTTTTATTCTTCCTAATTTTATAAATGTGCAAAAAATTAAAATAGGGTCCTAATATTCCAAAGCTAAATTAATTAAATTCTAAAATTATTTAAAAACCTATTTCACGATAAATTCATAATTAAAACAATTAAAATGCATAAGTGAACCATCTTTGATTTTGCATGCTTTGTTCTAAAATAAATTTACCTCTAATTAATCCTAAGATATAAAATAAAATCCTAAATGCAAATGCATATTTTTGTATTTTTATATGAATAAAAATGCGCAAACAAAGATGCAAACAATTATCACAAAAATGCACGAAAAATTATAAAAGTAAGGAAAATTCTTTTTGTTTGAATTTTATGGGAATTTTTCATATATAGGGCAAAATCACGTGCTCACAACCTATATTCCTCATAAAATAGTATTCCTATAATAATTTTGCATTAGGATCAATAATGTATTAGGAGAATCTAAATGGATCGGATTAGCTATATTATTATATAAGGTCAAATTTGACCCTAGACGTCTCTACACTGATGGGTACGTCCTTGAGCATACGTCAACTAAAACGAGGACGTTACCTGGACGTGGTGACAAAGGCGACGTTACTTGAAGACTCAGCGCCTTCCCTCAGAGGATGTCATCTACATTTGTACCTTTTTGATTATTTCGAGGATTGTCTCTTGTTATATAAAGGAGACCTTAACATTGTAATAGGGCATCATTATTATTCTCGAAGAATATAACTCTTCTCTCTCTATCTTTGTCTCTATCTCCAACGATTACTTCTCTCCTAAATTGATATTATCTTTTTATCTTTCAGATCTATAACAACAATACAAACCTTCTAATCTCTAGGTCATATTATATTTGATTACAATTTACCCTCGTTTATTTTTTATTATTTTTAAGCTTGCAAAGTGCATCACTAACTTTTGAGCCAAACAATTTGGGTATAGGGTCAAATTTGACCATAGACGTCTCTACACTGATGGTATGTCCTTGAGCATACGTCGACTAAAACGAGGACGTTACCTGGATGTGGTGACAAAGGCGACGTTACTTGAAGACTCAACGCATTCACTCAGAGGATGTCATCTGCTTTTGCACCTTTTAGATTATTTCGAGGAAGGTTTTCTGTTATATAAAGGAGACCTTAACATTGCAATAGGGCATCATTATTATTCTCGAAGAATACAAATCTTCTCTCTTTATCTATCTTTGTCTCTATCTCCAACGGTTACTTCTTTCCTAAGTTTATATTATCTTTTTATCTTTCAGATCTATAACAACAATACCGTCCTTCTAATCTCTAGGTCATATTATATTTAATTATGATTTATCCTCGTTTATTTTTAATTATTTTTAAGCTTGCAAAGTGTATCACTAACTTTTGAGCCAAACATTGTTGATGGCCTTAGCCATTTCGTGTTGATGACCTAGCCATTTTGCGTTGATAGCAGTAGCCACCTAATGTCGATGGCCTTATCCATATGAGTGAATTCGATTGTTGTAGAATTACCTGCTTGCCGTAATCGAACTGGGTCGACAATTGACGGTGATGGCCTTAGCCATAATATTGTCAACCATCGACCCAGTTCGATTACGACAAGCAGTTGATTCGACGACAATCAAAGTCACTCATATGGATAAGGCCATCGACATTACGTGGCTACTGATATCAACGCGAAATGGCTAAGGTTATCAACACGAAATGGCTAAGGCCATTGATAATATTATGGCCAAGGCCGTAATATTGTCAACCGTCGACCCAGTTCGACTACGGCAAGCAAGTGATTCAACGACAATCGAAGTCACTCATATGGCTAATGCCATCTACACTACGTGGCTGTGGCCATCGACATTATTTTAGCCAAGGCCACCATCGCCAATCGTCGACCCAGTTCGACCATGAAAAGTAAAGCAAGCACCCGCTCTACAAGACGAGATACCAAAAATAAAATACAAAAATAAAGGAATGGAAACAAAAGTATGACTTTCATTATCATTCAAAAATGCATATACATCCGACCTTACAAAAGGTCATGTTTAAATTTCAATATATAGGAAAACCAAAAATATATACAAGTCATAAGGGGCTTCGCCGCCTTGCCCGTCACCTCCTGCGTGACCACCACTTTGCTCATTATCCCCCTCGTGTCCGCCATCTTGTCCGTCACCGCCCCTAGGTTGGTAAGCCTTAGAAATCCAAGAACCGTATTCTAGACGATTGACGTCTTCGGAGTTATAGCGCACCCGATTGGGAGGATCAAAACTATTCCCACAAGTTTCACGGGAAACACGGGCTATGTGTCGTTGTCCTTGAACCTCTGCCTCAATGGCTCGGCCCCTAGATAAGTACTCCTCGAGTACGACCAATCTGGCTTCGGCAGACACCCATATTTCTTGCGCCTCACGATGCACATCATCTTCGGGCTTTTCCAAAGCGGTCCGCTTGAGGACCTAAATCTAGGCCGCCTTGGTGTCTAGCTCGGCGGACAAGGCAGCGACTCTGGTCTACAATTGAGCCGCCTCCACCGCTACCCCACGGCTGATCTCCAACTCCTCTTCTTTTGACTGAAGGGGAGTCTCTAGCTCGATGTTCCGAGCCAAATCAGACATCAGTTGCTCATCGACCTCCTCCAACTCGGCCACCCTCCCTTTCAACTAAGCCTCCGATTGTTCAAGGCCCTCACGGAACACTCGAAACTCAGGGTCCTGTTTGAACACATATGTCAATGCCTGATGCTTAGCATGACATTGTTTGTGCTTCTTCGCCATTTTGTTGAAGGTGGTCGCCTTCCTTTGCTCTCGCTGCCTCCTCTCCACCTCCAAAATAAGAGTCTAAAAAGGAACGGAAAAGAGGAAATACAAGTCAGTACGTACCAAAGTTGTCCTCACGGCCCACAAAAGAAAAACTGAAAGCCACTTGCAAGGCTGCGCCAACGACCATTCGAGATAGATCCCTATTATTAACGCCATTCAACGTCTCACGCTTTGCATCCGCACATAGCAGGGTCATCTCCGCTACGGTCTTCTCACTGCTCTCTAGTAAATTATACCCTATCAGGATCAGGATTCGGCAGTTAGACCTACCCGCCATCATCTCTACGTGGGCTGGATCCCCCGTTACATCTCTAGGAGTGGCTTCAGGGCCCGTCCTCTCAACATCAATGCCCGCTTCTCCAACTACGGATGACGAACCGCCCTCTGGAACGAGGGATGAGCTGGTAGCGGTGGCTGTTCTCCTCTAAGGATCCAACCTCCCCGAACGGATGGCCTCGACCATGAAATCTGGCCTTGGCTCTTGACGGGGCTCGCTAGTCCTCTCATCTTCAGTAGCTATCCCCTTACCCGTTATCAATCGCCGCCTTTTCCCCTCCAGGGGCTCCTCACAGTCTGAAGTCTCCTCCACCGGCTGCGGAGGCGGTACTAAAGGAAGTGCTTCACTTGCGGACGCCCCCGCATGTCAAAGGATCCATATCTCGTCACACAGGTAGTAGCCCTTTCGAAGATCCACATTGGTAAAGTACTTGGCTTGCCCAAGTCTATCGAACAAGTCAGCAATAAGCGGGATCGTCTACTTATTTGTCACGGTGACCTTATTAAGTGCTCGGCAGTCTATGCACAAGCGCAATGATCTAACCTCTAGCTGAGGGATCACGGGAACGTCATCATAGAACGAGCCGCACGGTATGTCTTCACCCTCAGATTCAGTCCCTACTCTGGGCGAGGCAACAACGACCATTCTCTTCTTGGGAACGTTGCGACCTATCAACGCTAGTGAGTCAGGCAACAAAACCTTTAAAGGAAGTATCCAAAGCAAAGCCTAAGAGTTACCTAATGGGCCATACTACTGACAAAACGCGGCCCAGGTAATACATTCCTCTACACAAGGTATCAATTTCTCCACCCATGATTTAATGTCGTTTATGTGTTGGGGCGGAGAATCCCTCACCATAAAAAAAGGGTTTGGGGGGGGGGGGGGGGAGGAAGTGACAACGACCAAACTTTTAAAACAATATATAACTAAGAATTCTACGTACAAGGATACTTACGTTCAGAGTTCCACCTTTCGGGGAACCCACTAGGGTTCGATACCAGGTGCTACGTCTTGATGTTGAAGTATATGCGCCAGAAGCCACGGGTTGCCTTATTGTCATCCTTTACCACCAAACCATTTGAACCACAACTCTTCAGTTGCAATATGGTACCCCTCGGGTAACCAGTGCTGAATAGTTGTAAAAGATGGTGGACAGAGATTTCACACTCAGCCTCGTCCGCATACGTGCTCAAAATCCTACACACCTTCAAAGTGTAGGGAGTAAGTTGTGCCGGGCATATGTCAAAAAAAGGGCAAATCTCCTTTGCTAAAGGATAAATCGGTACGCTATAACCGATTAAGAACGGGTACAATATCCGGGTCTGTGCACGTTAGTGTAATCCGTTCCAGCCGGAACCATTTCCACGTGGCTCGGAATATTATGCGCCACTCGAAGATTGTCCAAATGCGGCTGCAATAACTCACTATGTTCCCAAGGGAGAGATGGATTTCTCGTTTGAAAGTCCCGTCAAATGTGCATTTCTTTGGGAAGCACATTTTCTACAGAGAGGGGAACGAGAGCCTTTCCTGCCTCCTCCTCTTCGCCGCCGGGGCGACATCCTTGCTCTTTTTACTACTTTGTCGTTTTACCATGATGCTTCGTTTAAGAAAGAAAGTGCTTATAGCAAGAAATAAGGCTTCAGAAAGATAAAAGAGTCTCACACGAAAATATCAGTTATCAGAGAGAAAGGCAATGAAGAAAGTCAAAAAATATTTCCCAAGGGTTCGAAAGATGAATCAGTTTGAACTTTCCCCTTATTTATAGGGTAAATTGAAAAGGCATGACCAAAACGGGCGCGAGAAACCAAAACGTCACATCACCTCCTGAACCACCTCGGGAATAAGAGTAATAATGGCGCATGCGGGCGATGACGTCATCCTAAAAAGGAAGTTACTCGTCAATGGATCAACAATGTTGGATAAGTCACAACGTCCTGTTGCCGCCTGAGTACGAGATCAAATTCTCTAAAGACGAGGTTCACAATTCCGTCCATTGGAGACGCCCATCGAAGGTGCCTCCAACGAACGGAGGGACTAACTGTATAGGGTCAAATTTGACCCTAGACGTCTCTACACTAATTGGTATGTCCTTGAGAATACGCCGACTAAAATGAGGACGTTACCTGGACGTGGTGACAAAGGCGACGTTACTTGAAGACTCGGCGCCTTCACTCAGAGGATGCCATCTACTTTTGCATCTTTTTGATTATTTTGAGGAATGTCTTCTATTATATAAAGGAGACCTTAACATTGTAGTAGGGCATCATTATTATTCTCGAAGAGTACAACTCTTCTCTCTCTCTCTCTATTTTTGTCTCTATCTCCAACGATTACTTCTCTCCTAAGTTGATATTATCTTTTTATCTTTCAGATCTGTAACAACAATACCGTCCTTCTAATCTTATGTCATATTATATTAGATTACGATTTACCCTTGTTTATTTTTTATTGTTTTTAAGCTTGCAAAGTGTATTACTAACTTTTGAGCCAAACAATTATCATTTAGAAAAGTTAAAAAAGTAAATTTCAAACAAAAATATACAAATTTATTTTGTTAACAAATTAGGACCCTTCATCGAAATTTTGCTTTAGAGCACCAAAAATGTTGGGCCGCCCCTGCTTTCAATTGATTGCTCGAAATAATTGATAAGGTAAAAAAAATGTATAATTTGATGTAATAGCTAAAGCTAAATGTATAATTTGATGTAATAGCTAAAGCTAAATGTATAATTTGATATAGTATATATAACACTAGGGGTTTAAAGCGAGTCATTTGTGTGACTGTAATTTATATCCTTATGTATCTTAGAAGGTTAACAAACTAATCATGCGTCTCACTTTACGAGACGGTATTCGACTAACCATGTAATATAAGGAAAAACTATTTTTAATTTTATGGTATAAAACAAGTCAGTCATATATATCTGTATGACATTTATCTTATTTAAGGTAAAATTGTTAAATTATTTTTAAATATTTGAAAGGGAGCATTGGTGTAACTGGTAAATTTATTACCATGCAACTAGGAGGTCACAGGTTCAGGCCGTTGAAACATCTTCTTGTAGAAATGCAGGATAGTAAGTACTTTTTTTTCTTCAAAAAGTACTTTTAAAAAATTTAAGCTGTTTGGCAAATACAAAAAAGTATTTTTGGCCAGTAATAAAAGTAGTTTTTCTGCTTTTGGGAATAATAAAAAAATTCTAGCTTCTTCCAAGAAGCATAAGCATAAGCATAAGTGAAAAATTAATTTATCCAAGATAAAACTATCTTCACCATAAATTTATATTTTCCAAATTTTCCCTTCCTAATTTAAGTTTTTTCTTTTCATTTTTGTTTCTAGTTTTTACCATTCTTTTAAAATTAAAGATATCATATACATGAATCATATTGTAGCTTTCCAAATTCTTTATTGACTTTTCTGGTTTTTGATTGTAACTTTTCAAATTATCTTCTTTTTTGACACTAAAGCAAATTATCTACATCCTTATTTGGATTATCAAATCTCTTCCTCCAAACGATCATTAATTTCTTTTGCTATATGCTAGTATTAGTTCTCGAATCTTTAAAATAGTTATCAAATCTAATTTGTGAAAATTACGTACAAACAGGTAAATTTTATTGTATAATCTATCTATATCTATATATATACATATATATACTTAAAAGCCTAGGATAAAAGCTTCTCATTAAGCCACGTGGCAGCACACTTGGTTGCCACGTGTAATGTTAAGACATACCTCCTACATATTTGAAATTTCAATTCAAATTGAAGTATAATTAATCATGCGTTGTATTTTCAATTTTATTTCAGTTATTAAATACTTAAAAGCGCACGTGACAGCACACTTGGTTGCCATATGTAATGTTAAGACATACCTCTTGCATTTTTGGAATTTCAATTCAAATTGAAGTATAACTAATCATACGTCAAAACTGCTATGCAGTTTTTGTATTTTCAATTTTATTTCAGTTATTAAATTTCTAGCCAACTTCCACGTTCCCTTTCCCTCTCACATCACATCGGCACATCCCATGATCTTCTCCACATCCTCACTCAATATCTCCATGACATACATACGGTTAGGCACATAAGATTTCTATATAAATACTAATAGAAAATATAGAAAAAAAGGAGGAGGAGAGATGAGAGAAAAACAAAAACAAAAGAAAGGAAGCTTATTTTAAGTTTTCAAGTTCTGCTTTTCTCAGTTTTCAGAAGCAAAACGTATACACTTATTTTTGTTTTCTTCAACTCTTAAATTAAGGCGGTATCCGGTTCCGGTTTTGGGTTTATTTGGATCTATTTGAGTTTGTGGTTTCGGTTTTGATGGTTCCGGTTATGGCGGTTCTGGCGGTTCCGGTTATGGCGGTTCTGAAGGTGGAACCGGTCCGTGACGGTTCCAGGTACCATGCGGTTCCGGTTCCGGCGGTTCAGAATTTTTCTTTTTTTTAAATCAATATCTTGTATAGTAGTCATTAGTATATTGTAAAATATATTTTATATGGTGTACTGTGTTATTAATATAGTATATATTGTGTTTGGTAATTAGTATATATTGTGTATAAGTAGTGTATTTTTGTATATAAGTAGTATATATTGTATTTAAGTAGTATATATTGCATATAAGTAGTGTATATTGTGTTGTAGTTAGTAATTAGTATATATTGTATATAAGTAGTATATATTGATAAAAGAATGTTGTAATTAGTATATTGTGTTATATGTTATATATTGTATGTTATATAAATATTCAAGGATTGATATAGAAGTAAAGACAAAGAAATATTGAGACAAAAGATATTCAAGGATATGATAAAGAGCATATCTATTGACCAAAATGGCATATCTTTTTTAGTCTTCCTTCCCCCAATGGAATGAGCACAACATGGTACAAATACCACCATTAAAAGGAAAAAAAAACTAAAAGAAGACATGCCAATGTACAAGTTACATCATAATTTATGCATTATTTCTAACAAATCTCATAAAACCTTCAAGGTTGGGAGGTGGTTGTGTCGGCGGTCGTGGAAATGAAGCTTGTTCATCGCCACTTCCGGGTGAAGTTGCTTCCTGAGCAAATTCTGCCATCATTTCTTCATACGCCTCATCTATTTCTGGTTGTGATTCTGCTAGGCCAAAGTTCCTTCTTTCTGCGCGGATCCAATCTCGAAAAAGCACTGATTTTTCCAAGTTGTCCCGCATCGACGCTCTGTGATCACCTATTTGTAGTCTTGCTTGACTAAAAGCGCTCTCCGATGCAACAGTTGACGCTTGAATCGACAGAACATCCCGAGCCATCCTTGCAAGAACGGGAAAATGCTTTTCCCTTGTCTTCCACCATTCCAAAAGCTCGAAAGAGCCGTCTAGATTCTCCTTTTCTAGTCCCTGTGACAAATAAACTTGAAGCTCATTTTGATGGGAAATTTCATCTAAATTATCACCTTGAGTACCCCAGAACTCCGTCCACGATTTAAGAGTTGTTAAGCCAGCAGCTCTTTTAGACGATTGTGATGTAGACGAAGTAGGGGTTGGAATATTTGGCCTAGCATGCTCTAACGCCTGTTTATAAGCATTATAAACAGTTTGAGCATTAACTTTAATTGATGCTTTCGCATCAGCTAGTGTAGCAATTTCTACTTCTGAAAGATTTAAAGATCGATAAATAGTAGAATACCAAAAGTGAGGACCTCCTAATTTCATAGTTGGATTTAACATAGTAGACACACCAAAAATAGGAGGGATTGGGAAAAATATTTTTTAAATTTTTTTACATTTCAGTTATTGCAAGTTCATAAATGTCCCCTCCCTCGCTAAAATCAACAAACAAATTAGCAAGTGCGACAATATAAACTAAACAGTTAGAAATAGTCGAATAATATTGTCCTGAAAAAGCATTTGTAGCCACATGAAAATGTTCTAAAAAATCTAAAAGAATTTTAACATTAGTCCAATCTTGGGTAGTTAGCATTTCATCATCTTCTTCACCACAATCCCGAGAATTATACGTAGCGTTAATTGGTTTCTATATTCATACACTACTACTAAACTTTCGTACATGTAATTCCACCTAGTCGGGCAAGGTTTAGGAACCTTTCTTTCTCTAAGGCCATATTCGTCACATTTTTTAAAATATTCTCTAAGTCTACTTCTACGGTTTGAATAAAATAGCCAATTAAGAGCCATTTTCACCTTTTCAATTTCTATGTTTAATATTCGCATACCATCACCAACAATTAAATGATAAATATGACAAATACATCTAACATGGAAAATATTAGTAAATTCAGGATTAAGTGTTCTTGTTAGCATGCCTATTGCACTAGTGTTGCTAGAAGCATTATCCATAGAAATTGACATTATTTTATCTCTAAAGCAAAAATATCTGCATACATCTGAAACAGTTTTAGTTATAAACCTACCCGTGTGCCGTGAATTAATTATTCTATATGCAATTATACGTTTTTGCATTGTCCAGTCTTCGTCTATCCAATGACTTGTTACAGTTAGATAATCACAATCATTTCCATTTCTACCAATATCAGTTGTAATAGAAATACGATTAGCTATATGAGTAAATAAATAGCGCAAATATTGTTCATATTCATGCTTGTATTTATAAATATCGGCCTTAACTGTTGCGCGAGGCCAACCTTTATAAGTAGGATTAAATACTCTTCTAATATAATGAATCCATGCAGGATTAGAAGCAAAAGAATAAGGCAAACACATAACAGTAATCATATTCGCTAATTCTTCACGATCCTTATTTGGATAGTAATATAAAATACCTCCGGTGACTGTGTTTATTCCTGGTTGAACTAGATTAGAACCAGTACTTGGGTTAACTGTAGAATCAACACTTGTCCTCCCCTCTTGTTGCGCTTTCAATTGCAAATATCTAGCCTTATCGCTAGGGTGTAATTTTATATGCTTAACTAAACTACCCGTGCCGCTACGATCTCCAGTATACCTATGAACAAGTGATTTCCCACAAGATTTACACTTAGCCTTATTTTGTTCTCTTAGTTGAATAAAACATTGCCAAACTAATAATGTTTCTGTACGTTTAGAAGATTGTCTACTAAAAGTGGGAGTTTGTACAGGTGGGTGTGCCGGTTCATCACCTAAGTTATGAGCAGGACTAGTAGGTGTATCATCTAAATCTACTGGAGCTTGGGTTTCATCATCATCATCATCATCCTCATTTCCCTCTATGATAGGTGCATTAGGCTAAAGAACATTCATAATGTCATTGTCTATTCTATCACCTACTGCTACATCATGTAGAAAATCAATATCGCTAAATTGAAAACAAGGGTGATCACTATCAAGGATTCCGAAGGGTTCATTAGGACATCTAGGTTGGCTACTACTTTCAACTTGCTTATCTTTTCTAGGTCTGGGAGCCGGGGAGGGGTAGTATTATGGCTACTACTTTCACCGGTTTTAGCTTTTCCTTTACCGAACATTTTTTTCAACGAAAATGCCATAATAATTAGAATTAAGCAAACTAAAAACCCAAAAAATTACTATTAGCACGTAAGAGTTGAAACGAGCTTACCGGATTGACGAACAACTTCTTGAAAATTGAAATCGTTGAACTTGAACACTTGAAAACTTCAATTCAACAACTTCACAATTTTTCACGAATTTGCAACAATAAATTACTCACTTGCACTAGAAAGATTGAAAGAGATTGAGAGATATTGATGAATTGGTGAATAAAAATGAAAGAATGAGGGGGTATTTATAGTTGAGAAATGGGAAATAGTGTAATTATATAAGTTTGGGGTTAAATTAAAGTTTGGGGGCCAAATGACTATTTTTTAAACTTCCAAACGGCTACTTTTTGCAAAGAGCCGTTGCTGAAGTAATTTAAATTTTTTTTTTTTTTTAAAATGCCCGTTGGGAACCGGCAGAACCGTTTGGAACCGCCAGAACCGGTCCAGAACTGCGAGCCGGTTCCGGTTCTGGCGGTTCCGGTTCTAGCGGTTCCGGTTCTAGCGGTTCCAACGGGTAGAACCGCCCCGCCACGGTTTCCTGGAACCGGTAGAATCGGAACCGCCGGAACCGGGCTGCCGGAACCGACAGAAACGGCAGGGCCACGGTTCCGGTCCGGTTCCAGTTCGGAACCGCGACACTAACAGCCTTACTCTTAATCTGGTATTTTATCGCTTGAGGTCCGTTCTCCTTTTTCGCCTACTATTATTTTAGTCTGGTTTTCTTGCTGTTTATTAGTTCTGTGTTTTGAAGCTTGGTGTTTTCGTCCCCTTGAGTAAACTTGTATGCTTGGATTCATAGCTTGTCGATTTTGTGAACATGTAGCGTTTTTGTTCATGAAAGTTAAACGAAAATCAATGGAACAATAATGCTAAGTTCATTGGAGTCTTGTATTTTAATTTTAATTAATAAGGGCTGGGTTTGGAACTGATAATCCTATAAATTTGGTGGCTGTGTAGTTTGTTAATGTGGCTTTATCAAACAATATTTTAGAATTTATGTTCAAACTAGTTTATTGCACTTTAATTACTTTAATTTTTTATGGAGCATATCTAACACTACTACCGGCGCCGAGAAGTTGATTTAACGGAGAACAAAATGGTATCGTATGAGTTCATTATTTAACTCTCTGCTTCCCACCATATGTAAAAAATAAAAATATCTTATATCTGTTATGAAATAATATAAAAGACAAGAACAATAATTCAAGAACAAGAGCAATAGAGAGAAGAGTAGAGAGAGTTCTTCTTATTGATACTTAGAGAATGTTAGGAGTGATTTACAATGGTAGAGGGCACCTCTATTTATAGGGAAGAGGATGATTTAGCTACCAATAATAGGACTCTAGAATCTCTCTAATTAAAGACATTCACCTTAAATAGAAGTGTATTTATAACACTCCCCCTTGAATGTCTATTCAATGATGTGCCTCGTTAAAACCTTAAAACAAAACCCAATGGGAAAAATTAAAGTAAGGAAAAAGAGTACACATGTTTGAATATGCGCCTATTGGTTGCCTCGTTAAAAACCTTGCAAGGAAAACCCGGTGGGACAAAACCTTGTAAGGGAAAAGAGTGCAACGCGCATTTAACTCCCCCTGATAAGAACATCAATTTATGTCCTTAAGTCTTCGCATCCCGATCTTGTGAACTAGCTTCTTGAAGGTTGACTTTGGTAGAGATTTTGTGAACAAATAAGCCATATTGTCGCTTGAACGAATCTGTTGAACATTGATATCACCATTCTTTTGAAGATCATGTGTGAAGAATAACTTTGGTGAAATATGCTTCGTTCTATCTCCTTTTGTGAACCATCCCTTCAATTGAGCTATACATGCTGCATTGTCTTCATACAAAGTTGTGGGTAGTTTATCACACTTCAAACCACATTTGTCTTGGATATGATGTATTATCGACCTTAACCACACACACTCCCGACTTGCTTCATGAATAGCAATTATCTCGGCATGATTAGATGAAGTAGCCACAATTGATTGCTTAGTCGATCGCCAAGATATGGCGGTTTCTCCACAGGTAAACACATAACCCGTTTGAGATCGAGCCTTGTGTGGGTCGGACAAATATCCAGCATCAGCATAACCAACAAGATCCGGGCTGCAATTCTTGCCATAAAATAAGCCCATATCGGTAGTTCCCTTTAGGTACCGCAATGTGTGTTTGATCCCATTCCAATGTCTCCTCGTAGGAGCCGAGCTAAATCTTGCTAAGACATTAACTGAAAAGGATATGTCAGGCCTTGTAGTATTTGCAAGATATATTAGTGCGCCAATTGCGCTAAGATATGGTACTTCAGGACCAAGTAGCTCTTCATTCCTTTCTTGTGGTCGGAATGGATCTTTGTTCACATCAAGTGATCGAACAACCATCGGTGTACTTAAAGGATGTGCTTCATCCATGTAAAACCGTTTCAGTACCTTTTCTGTATAGGTAGATTGATGAACAAAAATTCCGTTTGCCAAATATTCAATTTGCAAACCAAGACATAGTTTAGTCTTTCCGAGATCTTTCATCTCGAATTCATCCTTTAGATAATCAATTGCCTTTTGGAGTTCTATAGGGGTTCCAATAAGGTTTATGTCATCAACATATACGGCAAGTACAACAAATTCCGATGTTGTTTTCTTTATAAAAACACACGGGCAAATGGCGTCATTTATATAGCCTTCTTTTAACAAGTACTCACTAAGACGATTATACCACATTCGTCCAGATTGCTTTAGACCATACAAGGATCTTTGCAATTTAATTGAGAACATTTCCCGAGATTTTGAATTATGCGCGTTTGGCATCTTGAGTCCATCGGGAATTTTCATGTATATCTCATTATCGAGTGAGCCATAAAGATAGGCAGTAACCACATCCATTAAGTGCATGTCAAGCTTTTCATGGACAGCAAAACTTATGAGATAACGAAAGGTTATCGCATCCATTACAGGCGAATATGTCTCTTCATAATCGACACCAGGCCTTTGAGAAAAACCTTGTGCAACAAGGCGTGCCTTATATCTTTGTACCTCGTTTTTCTCATTTCTTTTGCGTACAAAGACCCATTTATAGCCGACAGGCTTAACACCATTAGGTGTTTCAGCTATAGGGCCAAAAACTTCACGTTTTGCCAGTGAATTCAATTCTGATTGAATTGCTTCTTGCCACTTTGGCCAATCATGTCTTTTTCGACATTCTTCAACAGATTGAGGTTCGAGATCCTCACATTCTTGCATAATGCTAGATGCTACATTATAAGCAAAGGCATTATCCACCACAATATCCACTCGATTAATATTTGCCTCAATATTAATTGGATTTAGGGATAGTTCCGTATTTTCCAGAGTCTCGGGCTCAATGGATTCTTCATGAACCTCAGAATTTGTTAAATCATGAGATTCTTTCGTGGTGTCATTTTGATCGTTCTTTTTCCTCTTTCTAGGATTTCGATCTTTGGAGCCTAATGGTCTGCCACGCTTCAGGCGTGCATTTGACTCATTGGATATGACACTTGATGATTGTCCAACAGGGACATCAATACGGATTGGAACATTTTCCGCGGGAATGTGGGATTTCGTTATCCTTTTCAAGTCCGTAAATGCGTCAGGCATTTGATTTGCTATTCTTTGCAAATGGATAATCTTTTGTACCTCTCTTTCACAAATAGAGGTATGTGGATCAAGATGAGATAATGATGCATTTTTCCACAAAATTTCCTGTTTGGTTTCACCAACTTCTCCCCCTAATTTTGGGAAAAGTGTCTCATCAAATCGACAGTCTGCAAATCGTGCAGTAAACAAGTCGCCTGTCAATGTTTCGAGGTAGCGAATGATGGAGGGCGATTCAAACCCAACATATATTCCTAACCTTCTTTGCGGACCCATTTTGGTGCGGGATGGCGGTGCTATAGGCACATATACTGCGCATCCAAAAATTCTTAAATGGGATATATTGGGTTCATGACCCAAAACCAATTGCAACGGGGAATACTTGTGGTAATTCGTCGGTCTGAGACGAATTAGCATTGCTGCATGTAAGATGGCGTGACCCCATACCGAAGTGGGCAGCCTCGTTCTCATAAGTAATGGCCTTGCAATCAACTGCAGGCGTTTAATTAACGATTCTGCAAGACCGTTTTGAGTGTGAACATGAGCTACCGAATGTTCAACTTTTATCCCGATTGATAAGCAATAATCATTAAATGATTGGGATGTAAACTCAGCAGAATTATCCAGTCTAATGGACTTGATTGGATTATCTGGAAATTGTGCTCGTAGTCGAATTATTTGTGCCATTAATTTCGCAAACGCAAGGTTGCGTGATGACAACAGGCACACATGAGACCATCTACAGGATGCGTCTATCAAGACCATGAAATACCTAAACGACCCACTAGGTGGGTGAATAGGTCCACAAATGTCCCCTTGTATACGTTCCAGAAACGTGGGTGACTCAGTCCCAACCTTTGTTGGTGATGGCCTGATAATCAACTTGCCTTGATAACACGAAGTGCAAGGATATTCATTATTCGAAAGAATTTTGAAATTCTTTAACGGATGCCCATATGAGCTTTCTATAATCCGTCTCATCATGATCGATCCTGGGTGTCCCAATCGATCATGCCAAAGTACAAAGGTATTGGAATCAGTAGCCCTTTGGTTTACTGTTGAATGTGCCTCAATTGCACTAATGCTTGTCCAATACAGGCCACAAGATAAAGACGGGGATTTCTCAATAACCCTCTTTTGGCCGGAGACATTCTTTGTGATGACGAGATATTCAAGATTATCTTCATCAATTGTCTCAATATGATAGCCATTCCGGCGTACATCTTTAAAACTCAACAAGTTTCTCTTAGACTTGGAGGAGAACATTGCATTCTCTATGATTAACGTCGTGCCTTTGGGCAGAGTTACAATTGCTCTTCCGGAGCCTTCAATCAATTTACTACTTCCAGAGATTGTAGTAACGTTTGCCTTACACATATTTAGTTGAGAGAAATATTTCCTTTCTTTGAGTATTGTATGTGTAGTACATGAATCAACTAGGCAAATACTTTTACAGTTGGACGTTGATCCAAGTTCGCTTTGTGAGATATCCATATTTGCTATCCCATAGTTTGACATACAAAAGAGATATACGAATATAAGAATAAACAAGTTCAATTCGTTTGTGTCACATAATATTTTCAAAATCTGCTGCTAACAGTTGACTAACAAAATCAGATATGTTATCCATAATTGATTACTTTGCAGTTTGAAAATTTCAGTTTAAACATTTTTTTTCAAACAATCGATTGTTAAACACAAACAATCGATTGTTGAACATTGACAATCGATTGTTAAACACACACAATCGATTATTTGCTATTTTGAAAAACTTCAGATTACACTGTCTTAAGACAATCGATTGTTATGCATAGACAATCGATTGTTGGCTATTTTGAAAAATTTCAGAGCACACTGTTTTAAGACAATCGATTGTTAAGTATAGACAATCGATTGTTGGCTATTTTGAAAAATTTCAGAG
Organism: Nicotiana benthamiana; assembly: GCA_034376525.1. Taxonomy (NCBI): domain Eukaryota; kingdom Viridiplantae; phylum Streptophyta; class Magnoliopsida; order Solanales; family Solanaceae; genus Nicotiana; species Nicotiana benthamiana. The sequence continues at coordinate 103,301,411 of CM067335.1, read as the reverse complement.
CACACTGTTTTAAGACAATTGATTGTTATGCATAGACAATCGATTGTGGATGATTTTTGAAAAATGCCAGATTACACTGTCTTAACGACAATCGATTGTTAGACAAAGACAATCGATTGTTGATGATTTTTGAAAAATTCCAGATTACACTGTCTTAACGACAATCGATTGTTAGACAAAGACAATCGATTGTGGATGATTTTTGAAAAATTCCAGATTACACTGTCTTAACGACAATCGATTGTTAGACAAAGACAATCGATTGTTGATCAATTATTTTTCAGCTTTAATGCAAAAATAGTAGATAATCGACTAGTTTTTCAGGCTAGTCGATTACCCCTACTGGAAAATAAAAATTTTATTGATATTTGAGCATATTGAAGATATTCTAAAGAACTACTGCTAACATTGCATCATGAACTAACTAATACGAGCTAATACTAATGACTATTAGTTTATTCACTAACTAATACAAATAAGTAGAACAAAATCAAATAACTCCATCTTCTTTCATCACGGACCCATCGCCGATTAGGTGGTCTATTTTCCCCTCGGGTTGCTCAAAGAAGTCTGCCACATCCAGGTGGGTGATGTCTGAGTTGTCGTCATAGACAAAATTTGTTTCAGGGCCTTTTCTCTTTCGAGATGCTTGATAAAGGTCAACCAAGTGTCTTGGTATACGGCAAGTCTTTGACCAGTGCCCTTTCGCACCGCAACGATAACATATAGTTTCTGAACCATTTGCCTTAGGATCTTCATGACCCCGTTTCTGCTTTCGGCGGTTATCTCTCCTTGGGGGTTGACGGACTTCATTGGAATTTCTTCCTTGTCTATGTCCCTGGCTATGACCCCGTTTACAACCATGACCATGGTCCTTTTCATGTTTGGCATAATGAGAGTGCACCTTATCTGCTTCAGGCAGTGGTGTAGACCCAGTGGGTCGATTTTCATGATTTCTCATGAGCAGGTCATTATTTCGCTCAGCCACTAGTAGAAGAGAAATCAGTTCAGAGTACTTTGTAAAGCCTTTCTCTCTGTACTGTTGTTGCAGTACCATATTGGAGGCATGAAACGTTGTAAACGTTTTCTCAAGCATATCATAATCGGAGATATTATCCCCGCATAGCTTCAATTTAGAAGTAATTCTGAACATTGCAGAATTATATTCAGAAACGGACTTAAAGTCCTGGAGCCTCAGATGAGCCCAGTCATATCGTGCTTGTGGCAGAGTGACCAACTTCAGGTTGTCATATCTCTTCTTTAAGCCGTTCCACAAGATGAGTGGATCCTTGACGGTGAGATATTCAATCTTCAAACCTTCATCAAGGTGATGGCGCAAGAAAATCAAGGCCTTCGCACAGTCTTGGGTGGATGCTTTTTCTCTATCTTTGATGGTGTCTCCGAGACCCATAGCATCTAAGTGGATTTCAGCATCCAACACCCATGTCATATAGTTCTTGCCCGAAATTTCAAGGGCAACGAACTTTCTTTTCGTAATGTCAGACATAATCGAAAATTAAATTAGGAAGAGGGAAATACCTTAGATTTTTCGAGAATGGTTCTTGAGACGGTAGAGTCTCGTGCTGATAACGTGTTATGAAATAATATAAAAGACAAGAACAATAATTCAAGAACAAGAGCAATAGAGAGAAGAGTAGAGAGAGTTCTTCTTATTGATACTTAGAGAACGTTAGGAGTGATTTACAATGGTAGAGGGCACCTCTATTTATAGGGAGGAGGATGATTTAGCTACCAATAATAGGACTCTAGAATCTCTCTAATTAAAGACATTCACCTTAAATAGAAGTGTATTTATAACAATATCTATATTATTAAAAGGAGAGGAAAAAGCCCTCTCCTTGAATTTAATATATTATCTTAAAATAAACAAGCAAAAAAAAAGCTATAAAAAAATGAAAGAAAGAGAAGAAAAACGAAATTAAAAAAAATTATAAATTAACAATTCAAATTGGGATTAATTTCAAGTTGGAGTTTGAAAATTATTTTAAAATAAATAAAACTAAAATAAAGACATAGAAACTTTCAGAGAAAAATATTTAATAAAGTAATATGCTAATAAAACTTTCTATTAACAATGTAATAATATTAAATATTAGCTGATATAATAAAGAAAAATACATAACAATCAAAGTTATTCAATGCGCTCCCTGTATAAGTCCCGTTAGTTTAACCGAGATTTTGTTCATTAAAATTTAGATATTATTATAAAGAACAATAGAATAAAATTTAAAATAAAAAAATATTTCAACAGTAATAAATTATAAATCTTCTCATATATGACAAAAAGAAAGCGAATATTAAATATTGGTTAATATAATAAAAATATATATAACAAAAAAGTTTAACTAACTATATAAGTACCTTTGATTTAATAGAGATTTCATTATTGGGAATATCATATTGACAAGTAAGATGACAATTGAATTTTATTAAAGCAATACAATTTAATAGGATAAAACAAACATGAACATAATTTAATTTTATTATTAATATTTTTTAATACCGACCGCGCATCGCGCGGGTACGACTACTAGTATTATTAAAAGAAGAAGAAAAAGGATCACACATTAAGCCAAGTGGCAACCTGACAATAAGCCACTTGGCAATTTAGGACAAAGCTAGTAAGGTTAGGCAATACTAATTAGTGTCTTTTTGAGTTTAAATTTAAAAGAAATATATACATTATGTGTTGTTAATAATTTGTTACTCTTTTTGAACTTGAATTTAAACAAACTTAACTATTGTTTTTACAAAAAATTATTTTTATATATTTAAAATTATTTTTATTTTATGTTCAATGCCATCTTTCAAGTGTGACACTCAAAATCATCTAGCTATAATTACCATGGCTATACATAATTTTATCCGACGATATTCTTCTACCGATAAGGAATTCAATTATTATACTAATGAAGACATTACTGTAGAGATTGAGGAAGGAGATGGACCTTCTGATATTCCTTTAGAAATGCAAGGCAAGTCTTCTACTAATATGGAGGAGTTATGTGATAAACGTAGAGATGAGATTGTTGAGATGACTTTACTTATTATAATTTGGTAGATTATCAATATGTAATAATTTGTGGAGTAGACTTCTAATTCATACTGAATGATGTATTTTGATGATTCAAATCATCATGTAATAATAAATAATTATAATAGATAATAATATATGCTTTGTTATAACATATGTGTAAAAATTGATTTAATCTTTAATATGATTGTTTACTTTATGTTTTATATATTAATTTAATAAAATAAAAATAATAGTCTCTTGATAATTATTTGAATTCATTTTTCTCTCAAACAATTATAAGATATTGGTACTATTTTTTTTGGTAATTTGAAAAAGTACTTTTTAGAAAGATTGACCAAACACAATTAGTTTACCAAATATTGCAAAAAGTACTTTTTAAATAAATCGGCCAAACAAAAACTATTTTTTTTTCCAAAAGTACTTTTCAAAATAAGCATATTTTGGCAGTTTGACAAAACGGGCTCTAAATAATATCTGGTTTGGTTGAAATGAGAGATAGAATTATGTCAACCAATTCCTTTTTTTTTCATTTTGGGCTGGAGAAAGCATGACTGCTGTCCCATATTCTTTATCGTAAATGATTCAAAAGCCTAAAGCTTATGTCAAATGAATCATGTTTTTTAATAGATGTAACGTGTATGCAACTATTACTTGAACATTAGTACTACTAATTATAATATACGCATTTAGACGGTTTCTTTCATAGCTTACATTCTGAAATTCAGACGATTCCCTGACAGGCAAGCAATCTTCATATCCAGGGGATTCCTAGTATACCTCAACCTTCACCTCTCTCTTCCTTATTTGCTTAGACAAACAATATGAAGAAGCTTTACATGTCTTTAAAATGTCAATCTCTGCGAAAAAATGGGGATTCCATGCAAACCTGCTTATCATTTTGTTCTCATAAACCAAAGATAAAGAAGGAACTCAATCAACTCACACAAGCCAAAACTGTATTTACATAAAACTATTACTACAGACTTTATAAGTCTCAAATGCAACCCTTTACAACAAACCAGAATAACACCGAGAATAAACAAGGCTTAGTATCACCAAAAAATTATTGTAATAATTAATAAATCTAGACGAGATGCCTTCAACGACAATTTGAAATTCCTCAAATCCCCAATACTTACTAACTACCAACAAAATGTTGCCCCGATGCTGAACCAGCATGCGAAGCACTATGCTGTTGTAGATGCTTCACCAGATCTTGTAATACCATCGTTATCTGGAGATACCTATTCCCCATCTCCAGAAGAAGACTTCCCATTGCCATTCAGCTGCTGAAAGGAAAAGATGTACCATGCAAATTGCTTGTCCGCCAGCAAATCACTAGGGGGATGAGGCTCAACTGAACGGGATGTGTTTCCAGACACTTGATTCCAGTGGAAGAAGTTCTGCTTCACTCCATGCGAAAATGCAAATTGTCATGGATGTACTTCAAACTATTAGTTCCTCCTCTGAAACACTTGGCTGGTAACCTTGCAATTTGGCTTGACCAGTGAGCAGACCAAGCATCTCATAGACTGAACAAGCATGCTTATGATTTAGGTCACTGGCAAGAAAACTGTGAATGGTACCCTCAGCTTCGGTTTTACTTTGACCTGGAGCCTTTTTCACTGCTATTCCAAACATCTTCTTTCTTGTGACGACAACATCTCGCCACCTCTTATCAGTTGCATATAGATTTGACAAGAGCACAAAATACCCAGCAGCTCTATCAGGTTCAAGCTCCACAGCCAACTTTTGAGCTACACAAGAAGCTAGTCTCACAGTTTTGTGTATCTTGCATCCACCAAGAAGAGCACCCTAAACAGCCTTATTTGGCTTCATAGGCATTGTCTCAACAAGTGCCACAGCTTCATCGAAAAGTCCAGCACGACTTAGCATATCAACCATGCATCCATAGTGCTCAATCCTCGGCTCCACACCCCAAGTTTCTTTCATACATTTAAAGTGCCGATACCCCTCATTGACATAACCAGTATGACTACAAGCAAACAGAACAGCCAAGAACGTTATCTCATCCGGTCTAACATCATTTCCTCCCCAGCTTTCCATCTGCTGGAAAATAGTAAGAGCCTCATGTGCATTACCTTGTTTTGCAAAACCTGTGACTATACTGGTCCAAGAAACTGAGTTTCTTCTCGGCATCCCCTGAAATACCCTATAAGCTTCCTCTATTTCACCACAACTGGCATACATATGTATAAGTGCATTGTACAATGACACCAGCACTGGCTCATTCCTAAACTGTGAGGACTCAACAACACATGAATGGATCCATTTCCCCAGGTCCAGAGCTCCCAATTCAGCACACGCTGAAAACAGACACCAAAGTCACCTGATCAAATTCCACATAGCGTCTTTGCATCAAGCGAAACAAATCTAGTGCCTGTTGACATCTTCCGTTCTGCATGCATCCTGCAATCATGGTCGTCCAGGAAACGACATTCTTATATGGCATCTCGTCGAAAATTCTAAGAGCCTCATCAACATCCCCATATCTAAAATACCCAAAAAGCAATGAGTTCCAAGTCACGACATTCTTCTCATTCATTTCATCAAACATCTTCCGTGCATCATGAATGCGGTTATCCTCTCCAGTAGTTGCATACAAATTAACCAAATTGGTCTGAACAAACACATTTAGCAAAGACCAATTTTTTAAAATCTTCCCATGAAGCTGCTGACCTTCCCTGAACAAACTCCCTTTTGCGCAAGCATTAAGTACATAGGAATATGTGTAACCATCAGGCGTAGCAATTGATTTTTCCATTTGATTAAAAAGTGTTATCGATTGTCCGTGTTCAAAGCAACGAGAAACTGGAAACCAGTAAGAAGAAGAGACACAAAAAACAGAACGTATGTAACGTTAAAAAAAAAAAAATCACAGAAATGAAGAAATCCGAGACCACAGAATTCACTGTGTGTCCTTAAGGAATTTAACCCCCTCACTGTACCCGAGGTTGTGGATTATTTCCTCCCAGGATATAACGGATATACCTGTCGTAGGAGTGGCGGTACCTCAAACGCCTACGACTTCGACGAACTCAAATTCGGGAACGAAATCACACTATGACTCGATATGTTTCAGTTTGCAGAAAAAAAATGCAGAATTTTTAATGTTTTCAGTCTTCGAAAATGAGGCATTGCCTCAGTTTATATAGCCTCGAATTGTGACTGTTCGGAAAGGCTTGGTGCCTGTTCGGGAAAGGCCACGCCTTTTCCTGAAAAATAAGAACGTTGGGAAGTTTACAGTTAACAAATTAATATTTTTTCCCGCGGGAATTAAAAATAATTTCAGAAAATGAAGATTGAATTTTAAATAAATTTGGTCCAAAAAGATTATCAATCAATCAGATCATTTGACCAAATCCAAATCCAAATCCAAATCCAAATCCAAATCCAAAGCCAAAGCCGAGCCGAGCGACGACGACGGCGCGAGGGGAGTCCCTCTTCTTAACCCTTTAAGAGCTAGAAGAAGTGCTTTCTAATATAAGCACATAACTTTCCCTTTCTACCACCAATGTGGTACAAAGCTCCTTTTCAAAGGAACTTTGCTTTGAAACTTCATTTTCCTTCTATTGTCTTCTTCCCTCCATTTCTCATTCACACCAACTTAGCTAGCTTTAATCATTAACTAGCTTTAACAATCCCCCACATGAATGGGGAATGGCTATATGATGAAAAACATGCATGAAAAAAAAAACTGTGTGATTCGTAAGCAAGGATTAATTGCATCTGGATAAGTAGATTTCTCTTTGAACTTTCCGTAGTGAGCATATGTCGGATATACTCGGTCAATCGGTAGATTTGATATCTTTGAACCGTCGAGCTTTGGTGTATACCTAGACAACCACATGTCACACAATTAACCCTTTAACCGTTTTTGGTTCTCATTGTTTTGTTCGTTTCAGCCATGAACACTTCCTGGTTCATAAGTGCGTAGAGAGCTGGCCTTACAGAGTTCTCCTTGAAGCGGCTTACACTTCACACTTACATAGGTGATTCCTAAATGTGTCATCCCGTAGATACACTATTTGATATACCCCGTATCAAACTTAGAAACCATTAAAAAGCCTTAATGCTTTATCCTGGTACTGAACATTGTCTCATCACGAGAATGGACCAAAAAGTTATTGTGACAATGTTGAACCGTCATCAATGACTTTGTTTGATCTCTTTGAACCTAGATCTTGGGATCTCATGTATTCTAGGTAGAGTTACCGCCACGATGACTTGTCCTCGGCCATAGTCCCATTCCCCTCGATGATCTTTCAACCACTTCTCTAGTTAGGCCTTTAGTTAGTGGATCCGACACATTATCTCTTGACTTAACATAGTCAATTGTGATAATTCCACTAGAGAGTAGTTGTCTAACGGTATTATGTCTTCGTCGTATGTGACGAGACTTTCCGTTGTACATAACGCTCCCGGCTCTTCCTATTGCCGCTTGGCTATCGCAATGTATGCATATAGGAGCCAACGGTTTGGGCCAAAATGGAATATCTTCTAAGAAATTCCGGAGCCATTCAGCTTCTTCACCGGCTTTGTCTAGAGCTATGAACTCAGATTCCATTGTAGAGCGGGCGATACATGTCTGTTTGGATGACTTCCAAGACACTGCTCCTCCACCTATAGTAAAAACGTATCCACTTGTGGATTTAGTTTCAGTTGAACCGGTGATCCAATTTGCATCACTGTATCCTTCAATAACTGCAGGATACCTGTTATAATGCAAAACAAAGTTTTGAGTATGTTTCAAATATCCCAAAACTCGTTTCATTGCCAGCCAATGATTTTGGTCGGGATTACTCGTGTAGCGACTTAGTTTACTTATAGCACACGCAATATCAGGTCGCGTACAGTTCATAATATACATCAAACTTCCCAACACTCTGGCATAATCCAATTGAGAATGACTTTCACCTTTATTCTTTGCAAGAGCAAGGTTCATATCAATTGGCGTCTTTGCAACTTTAAAGTCCAAATACTTGAACTTTTCAAGTATTTTTTCAATATAATGAGATTGAGACAATGCTAGACCTTGAGGAGTCTTATGGATTTTAATTCCCAGAATTAAATCGGCAACTCCTAAGTCTTTCATATCAAACTTACTAGCAAGCATGCGCTTAGTAGCATTTATGTTAGCAATGTTGTTACTCATTATTAACATATCATCCACGTATAAACAAATAATGACGACGTGGTTCGGAGTGTTCTTAATGTAGACACATTTATCACATTCATTTATCTTGAATCCATTTGACAGCATCGTATGGTCAAATTTTGCATGCCACTGTTTTGGTGCTTGTTTTAGTCCATAAAGAGACTTAACAAGTCTACATACCTTCTTCTCTTTCCCTGGAACTACAAACCCTTCGGGTTGTTCCATGTAAATTTCTTCCTCCAACTCTCCATTTAAGAAGGCTGTTTTCACATCCATTTGATGGATTTCAAGACCGTACACGGCAGCTAATGCTACTAACACCCGAATAGATGTAATCATCGTTACTGGCGAGTATGTATCAAAGTAATCAAGACCTTCTCGTTGTCTAAACCCTTTAACAACTAGTCTTGCCTTATATTTTTCAATAGTGCCATCAACTTTCATTTTCCGCTTGAAAATCCATTTGGAACCTAAAGGTTTATTCCCTGGAGGAAGATCAACCAATTCCCAAGTATGGTTGTTCAATATGGATTCTATCTCACTATTGATTGCCTCTTTCCAAAATTGAGCTTCCGATGAAGACGTAGCTTCGTTGAACGTTCGAGGCTCATTTTCTAACAAAAATGTTAAAAATTCTGGTCCAAAGGAAGCAGTCGTCCTTTGACGTTTGCTACGTCTTGGATTTTCCTCATCAGGAATGTTTTCCTTTATTTCTTCCCGAGGTCGTTTAGATTCTTTGCTAGACGACGCACATTCCTTTTTATACGGATATATGGTTTCAAAGAAGTCAGCATTATCTGATTCAATTACCGTATTCACCTGAATGTCGGGATTTTCTGATTTGTGAACCAGAAATGTATATGCCTTACTATTTGTGGCATATCCTATGAAAACACAATCAACGGTTTTAGGTCCTGTTTCTACCCTTTTGGGTTTAGGAACTTGCACCTTGGCCAAACACCCCCACACTTTGAAGTATTCCAAATTGGGCTTCCTTCCTTTCCACTTTTCGTATGGAATAGATTTTGTTTTGCTATGGGGCACTCGATTGAGTATTCGGCTAGCTGTTAGAATGGCTTCCCCCCACAAGTTCTGGGGTAAACCAGAACTTATTAACAGGGCATTCATCATTTCTTTCAGTGTTCTATTTTTTCTTTCCGCAATTCCGTTTGATTGTGGCGAGTAAGGAGCAGTAGTTTGATGAATAATGCCATATTCCAAACATATTTGTTCAAAAGGAAATTCATATTCACCGCCCCTATCACTCCTTATCATTTTAATCTTTTTGTTAAGTTGAGTCTCAACTTCAGTTTTGTATTGCCCGAACGCTTCAATTGCTTCATCTTTACTATTAAGTAAATAAACGTAGCAATACCGCGTACTATCGTCAATAAAAGTTATGAAATACTTCTTTCCACCGCGAGATGGAATTGACTTCATGTCACAAATATCTGTATGGATTAAGTCTAAAGGACTTGAATTCCTTTCAACTGACTTATAAGGATGTTTAGCATACTTAGATTCAACACAGATTTGACATTTTGATTGATTGCATTCAAACTTAGGCAATACTTCCAAACTAATCATTTTTCGCAAGGTTCTATAATTGACATGTCCTAAACGTGAATGCCATAAATCATTTGACTCAAGCAAGTAAGACGAAGCAGAAACTTTATTATTATTAGCAACAACCATTACATTCAGTTTGAAAAGGCCCTCTGTGAGGTAGCCTTTTCCTATGTACATTTCGTTCTTACTTATTACAACCTTGTCAGAAACATAAACACATTTAAAACCGTTCTTCACTAGAAGTCCGGTAGATACAAGATTTTTCCTAATTTCAGGAACATGACAGACGTTGTTGAGAGTCACCACCTTGCCAGAGGTCATCTTCAGCAGTATCTTTCCATAACCTTCAATCTTGGCCGTTGCAGAATTTCCCATATATATTGTTTCGTCGGGCCCGGCGGGAGCATATGAAGCAAAGGCTTCTCTAACAGCACAAATGTGGCGAGTGGCGCCAGAGTCAATCCACCACTCTTTCGGACTTCCCACTAGGTTGCACTCGGACAACATAGCGCACAAGTCATCAACCTCCTCGTTTGTTTCAACCATATTAGCCTGACCCTTCTTCTTTTCCTTTTTCGGAGCACGACATTCTGCAGCTTTGTGTCCGATTTTTCCACAATTATGGCAGTTTCCCTTGAATTTCTTCTTGTTGGGATAGTTCCTTGGTCCCGATGCCTTTTTCCTCTTTTTCATATTAGTTGGGGTAGTTTCAACTATATGTGCTCCCCCTATGGTTGATCTCCCATTTGCCTTTTTCTCCGCTGCCTTGTTATCTTCCTCGATTCTCAACCGGACGATGAGATCTTCCAATGTCATCTCCTTTCGCTTATGTTTCAAGTAATTTTTGAAGTCCTTCCATGAAGGAGGCAACTTCTCTATCACTGCGCAACTTGAAACGCCCCACTAATCACCAATCCTACAACAAACAACATGTAAGTGACGGGGCACTGAATACTTTTGACAAAGGCATTAATTAAATTTATACCTTCAGCGAGGAGATCATGGATGATAACCTGCAACTCTTGAACTTGAGTGACAACAGACTTGCCATCTACCATTTTGTAGTCCAAAAACTTGGCAGCGATAAACTTCTTTAAGCCAGCATCTTCTGTTTTATATTTCTTTTCCAACGCATCCCATAGTTCTTTTGATGTTCCCACATTACTATAGACGTTGTAAAGATCATCCTCCAGTCCGCTAAGAATGTAATTCTTGCACAAAAAATCTGAGTGCTTCCACGCCTCAATTACAACAAATCGTTCATTTTCAGGTGTTGATTCCGGTGGAACCGGAATATCCTCCTTAATAAACTTTTGAAGGCTTAAAGTAGTTAGATAGAAGAACATCTTTTGTTGCCATCGTTTGAAATCAATCCCGGTGAATTTTCCGGGCTTCTCTGCCGGAGCCGGTGCTGGTGCAGTACGACTGGAGGACGCAGCATTGCTCGTAGAACCAACCACGGGGGCTGGTGTGGCAGTAACAGTAGCAGTAGCATTCAAATTTGGAGTTTGGTCTCCCATTTCTGTCGTAGGAAATAACAGAACACTTTAATAATCGGTGAAGTTTTTATTTCTTCAAACCGAATCAAATTTACACAAACAGAATTAAAACAAACTTCAAATAGAATGTAATATACTGTATGTAGTATACTTGATAAAGTTTTTATATCTTCAAATCAAGTACCCAAATGAGTAGAAAGTTCTGAAAACTTTAATCTCAACCGGAGTAGAAAATCCGAAGATTTAGTCTCCAAACAACATACAAGTTCGTTAACAACAGATGAACACGGAAATAAAATAAATTCCTTAAGCTTGTTATCGATTGTCCGTGTTCAAAGCAACGAGAAACTGGAAACCAGTAAGAAGAAGAGACACAAAAAACAGAACGTATGTAACGTTAAAAAAAAAAAAATCACAGAAATGAAGAAATCCGAGACCACAGAATTCACTGTGTGTCCTTAAGGAATTTAACCCCCTCACTGTACCCGAGGTTGTGGATTATTTCCTCCCAGGATATAACGGATATACCTGTCGTAGGAGTGGCGGTACCTCAAACGCCTACGACTTCGACGAACTCAAATTCGGGAACGAAATCACACTACTGTTCGGAAAGGCTTGGTGCCTGTTCGGGAAAGGCCATGCCTTTGGTCCAAAAAGATTATCAATCAATCAGATCATTTGACCAAATCCAAATCCAAATCCAAATCCAAATCCGAAGCCGAGCCGAGCGACGACGACGGCGCGAGGGGAGTCCCTCTTCTTAACCCTTTAAGAGCTAGAAGAAGTGCTTTCTAATATAAGCACATAACTTTCCCTTTCTACCACCAATGTGGTACAAAGCTCCTTTTCAAAGGAACTTTGCTTTGAAACTTCATTTTCCTTCTATTGTCTTCTTCCCTCCATTTCTCATTCACACCAACTTAGCTAGCTTTAATCATTAACTAGCTTTAACAAAAAGCTCAACAGATTTCTGTGGGTTTTCGCTACGGGTATATCCCCTAATAATTTGGTTCCAAAGGGTGGTACTTGGACTTTGGACATGATGGAAAACTTGGTCGGCATATTTGAGATTGTGAGATGTTAAAATCGGAGAAAGTAGTCTAACAAGAATGAAGTTTTTCTGGGTAAAGCCATTAGTTATGATCTGGGCGTGGATTTGTGTTAGCTGTTTAATGGATTTGCAATTCTGCAAGAGAGAGAATAGACGTTGTTGGAGAGCTCTTGATCCTCTCTGTTTGGCGGGAATTGATTCTTCAACTAACATTCAACCTCTTGTTTAATCCAGAGACAAATTTCCTGCAGTCGTTTACTAGTGAAGTTGTCTGTTAATTCCCTCTAGATATAAAATTAATGTCACTTTCTTTTTTTGTTGCCCTGTTCGATATGTGTATTGGAGCCCGACTATATCTAGCCTAAGAATCTGATTAAGGGAGGAGCAGTCTCATCCACTGCACCAGTATACTTTGGCGGTGAAAGGAGCATAATATAAGATGCTGATAATTCTACTAAAAATTGTTTATGAGCCTTTCTGTGCAGTCACAAAGAGAAATGTATCTATTGGAATTGTAATAGGAGTATATGTTTAGAATAAGTAATTTTCCGGTCAGTGATCTATGACCCTACGAGTATCACTTTCTATCTTCTTTTTTATAGTTTTTTCCAATAATATTTTTTTGGCTTAAATAGAGCGAAATGACTATAGATTATTCATATAGGAGATCACACCTAGTTTAGATTCAGGCATCCTCGACTGATTGTTGTAAAACAGCAGAATTATCTCTATGAAGACGCTGTAAAGTAGTTTTTCACATTTTGACGAGATGATAAGATTGTTGCACAAGGTGGCCAAATCTTTTAACAGTGCAAACCAGCCCCAAATCCATTTCCATAAGCAACTTAAACCAGCAAGAGCTAACCTCACCCTGAAAAGCTACCTCAAGTCTAATCCTATCAAGACTATTTTGCTCTTCTCTGACTTGATGAGAAAAAGGATTTCTGCAGTAGATAGCTACTCTCTCCTGTATGTCATCAAAGCTTGCATAAAGAAATCCCTGGCCATTGAAGGCAAACAAGCACATACCCTTGTCATCACCCTTGGCTACGAACCCAACATTTTTCTTCAAACATCGCTTATGGATATGTACGCTGGAACTGCAAATGCCGCTGATGTCCATCAGGTGTTTGATGAAATACCCAACAAGAATGTTGTGTGTTGGACTTCACTGATTTCCGCGTATGTCCAGAACCAGAAACCAAATAGAGCCATAGAGATATTCAGGCAAATGCAAATGGATGATATAGAGCCTGATCAGGTAACTCTCACTGTTGTTCTGTCGGCCTGTGCTGCTCTGGGGGCATTGGATAAAGGGGAGTGGATTCATGATCTGATAAGTCGAAAGCCGGAGTTTAGTGAGGATTTATGTTTAATGAATGCTCTGTTGAACATGTATGTAAAATGTGGGGATATCAGAAAAGCTAAGTTACTGTTTGATAATGTTAAAATTAAGGATGTTAGGACTTGGACTTGCATGATTGTTGGGCATGCATTACACGGCCAAGGAGAGGAAGCACTAAGGCTTTTTTCAGCATGGGAAGAAGACAAGATCAAGTAAAAGCCAAGGAACTAAGGACCAATTACTTGTTCCCAATGATGTCATGTTTATAGGGGTTCTAATGGCTTGTAGCCACGCAGGGATGGTGGAAGACGGGAAAAGGTATTTTACAAGTATGATTGAGGAGTACGTGTTAAGATTATGATTCCTACTAAAGACAACAACCTTCATATTGAATAATTTGGATATATAAACTACATGAGCGGAAGCTAACCTGAATCCATATGTGGAAATGTTGAGCCTCCTTTTGATGATTGTCCTTTGTTGTGAAATCCTTTAGCCTTCCTTCAAGTTTCTTGAAGTATATTTGTCCCCACAAGAATGTATCCACAATACTCAACAATATATGAAAAGGTTCACAATAATAGTGTTATGGTTTTCCACCCTATTTGCAAGACAATGGACAATATGGTTCTTGATTCAATGGGAAGAAGAAGAACTTGTCTTGCTAAAGAATGGGAACCATAACCCCACTTTATAACTCTAGGAGTTACATAACCCAAGAGACAAGAGTTACAAGACAAAAGTTATGTCTTGCAAGAGTTACAAAACTCAAGAGTCACAAGCATTCATGTAACCATAGTTACATTTGTAACCTTAGTTAGCCCATCATAAACTAAGGTTACCCTTTTGGGTATCTACACATTAGTCCTACACTTTAGTATGACAATACATTGGCCCCCTTAACATAATGTCCATAAGACCACATAATTAGGCCAAACCAAAAGATAGCACATAACATATAATTATCCATATATTGTTCATATGTGTGTAGATATAAGTCCATATATCTTACAATCTCCCACTTGGACGAGATATACAAACATATGTACAAACCTTAATATTATATGTTACAAACCTTAGGTGCACAAAATTGCTATCACAATAAAATTGTCATGAACAATCCGGTCCATCAATCATACCAACATAGGACCTAAGAGCTCGTCGTTACTCATTCGTAACTAGAACCAATCATAGATTACGTATATCAATATAACCAACGACATGGATCAAGTGTAGGTATGTAGCATGGAAATAACATAAAGTGTGGTCAATAGAATGTCTATTTCCAACTGGTTCTCTTTATTGAGATCATACTTAAACTGTAAGAGTACAAAACTTTAAAACTGAATATCTGCGCAGATATAACTGAATTACTGAATTTCTAAATATAATGGACAATACGTAAATGTGCAATACAAACTCCCACTAAAATACATAATCCTTATCTGATTTGACACCCATACAAGCAATATGCTCAAGAAATACTTTTGGTGTCAATCCCTTAGTGAGCGGATCCGCAAGCATGGAGTTTGTACTTATGTACTTAATGCACAATTGTCCATTTTGTACTCTTTCTTTAACAACCCGAAATTTGATGTCCTTATGTTTTGCTTTCGTCAAACTACTGTTGTTATTAACATATGCAACCATGGTTACATATGTTATTAGCATAAATGGCAAAATTGGAGTCGGTATACCTGATGAACCTGATGATCTCAAACTGGTCCGAACTCCGATATGTAAGCATGTAATCCTTTGTTCTATGTATGTTCCTCATGACCCTTTTGGCTGCCTACCAATGGTCCATACCCGGATTGCTTAGATATCTGCCTAACATCCCAACAATGTATGCTATATCAGGTCGTGTACATACCTGAGCATACATCAGTCTACCTACCGCCGAAGCATGAGGCGTCTTCTACATTTCCGAAATTTCATAAGTACTGTTTGGGCACTGTTTGAGACTAAACTTGTCTCCCTTAGTAACAGGGGTGTTGCCTGGTTTACAATCCTGCATGCCAAATCTTTTCAGAACCTTATCGATATAGCCCTTTTGTTACAGACCGAGAACGCCTTTGGAGCATTCTCGTAATATCTGAATTCCTAATACAAAAGAAGCTTCACCAAGATCTTTCATTTCAAATTTCTTTGAAAGAAATTTCTTAGTTTCAAGTAATAATGCTATATCGTTACAGGCAAGCAGTATGTCATCGACATATAAAACCAGAAAAATATACTTACTCCCAATGAACTCATGGTATATACAGTCATCAGCAATATTCGATTCAAAACCAAAAGATGTAATGACTGCATGAAACTTATAATACCATTGACGAGAAGCTTGCTTGAGCCCATAGATGGATTTCTTTAATTTGCAAACCTTCTTCTCTGATTCATCCGAAACAAAGTTTTCAGGTTGCACCATATAAATTGTTTCCTCAATGTCACCATTGAGAAAAACAGTCTTAACATCCATTTGATGAAGCTCAAGATCAAAATGTGCTACTAATGCCATTATAGTCCTAAAAGAGTGTTTCGATGAAACTGGAGAGAAAGTCTCTTTATAATCAATGCCTTCCTTCTGAGTGTAGCCTTTTGCGACAAGACGAGCTTTGTACTTAATAACATTGCCTCCTTGAATCCCTTTTGGTTTTAAAAATCCATTTACAACCAATAGGTTTCGTACCTTCGGGCAACGTAACAAGCTCCCAAACGTCATTATCGCTCATAGACTTCAACTCATCATTCATGGCATCAATCCACTTTTGAGAGTTAGAACACTTAATGACTTGACGGAAGTTGATTGGATCATCTTCCTCAAGTCCAATATCACTTTCTTGTTCTTGGAGAAATACATAATAATCATCCGAAATTGCATTTCTCCTCTCTCTAGTGGATCTCCTTAATGGCATTTCAGTTACTTGAGGTTGTTGAGTTTGATTTTCATTAGTTATATCAGGGTCCTGATGGGGGAGATTTCCGAAATTGTCTTGAACCGGAGTTGCATCAACAACTTGAGGGAAAGACACATGTTCTTCCTCAAAGACAAAATCTCTAACAACTTTATTTATCTCCCCACCCCCCAAACTCAATATCCTCAAAGAACCTAGCATTACCCATCTCAAAAATAGTTCGTGGTGTGGGATCATAAAACTTAAAACCCCTGGATTTTCAGAGTATCCAACAAAATAGCTACTAACCGTCTTAGCGTCCAGTTTCTTTTCATTCGGCCTATAAGGCCTTGCCTCAGCTGGACAATCCCAAATGTGAAAATGCCGAATACCGGGTTTATGCCCAGTCCAAAGTTCATATGGGGTTTTTATTGTAGCTGCAGTTGGAACTCTATTAAGAATATAAGCTACGGTTTTTAATATGGATTGGGACTTTTCATGAATAAGATATAGGTACCCATTACGAGAGTAATCGTCTATGAATGTGATAAAGTATTGTTGACCATTCCGACAAGGAGTAGGAAATGGCCCACAAATATCCGTATGTATCAATTCTAAGACGTCCGAATCTCTCTTAGCACCTAATCTAGTTCTTGTTTGTTTGTTTTCCCTTGATACACTCAATACAAAATTTCCGAATTTGAGGAATCAAGAGAATCAAGAATTCCATCTGACACGAGTTTCTGAATTCTTTGAATGGATATGAGACCCAAACGTTTATGCCAGAGTGAAATAGAATTCTCATTAGTTAACTTTTGGTACCATTAAACTTGTATGCAAAGTTTCTTTATTTGAAGTTATTGTATCAACCAAATATAAGCTATCAAATGTTGATAAAACACCAGTACCAATAAGATTTGAATTCCGAAAGAGACTAACTTTATTGTCCCCAAATGTACATTTATAACCGGATATGTCCAATTGGGGAACTGAAATTAAATTCCGTCTAAAAGACGGTACAACAAAAGTCTCATTCAAATCTAAATGAAAACCGGTCTTAAACAACAGCCTAAATTTGTCAATAGCTTCAACTGGCACCTTCTTGCCGTCACCCTCATAGATGTATCTTTCACCATCATTTGGTTTTCGGCAGTTCAGGCAACCCTGCATAGTTATACTTATGTGAGTAGTAGCATCAGAATCTACCCACAAAATATCCTTAGGTACCGAAATTAAATTAACTTCAGAACAAACAAGAGAAAGAAATGTACCTTTTTTTTCGCACGCCAGGCATGGTACTTGGTACAATCTCTCTTTACATGATCAGTCCCATTATAGAGAAAGCAACCTAATCCAGTAATTTCAACCTTAGGTTCCTTATGTTGCTTAATCTTGGGCCTTACAACCGCAACTTCCTTATTTTTTCCTCTTCTTAGTTTCCTTAGAAGAAGATGCCAAATGAGCACTTTCAGTCTTATCTTGCTTAATCCTTTCCTCTTCTTGCACACAATGTGAAATGAGCTCATTAAGAGTCCATTTCTCCTTCAGGCAGTTATAACTGACCTTAAACTGATTAAAGTGTGCCGGAAGAGATATCAAAACAAAGTACACAAGCAGTTCCTCAGGTAATACTAGCTTGAGTAACTTAAGTTTCGAAGCAAGATGAGACATTTCCAAAATGTACTCCCTAATGTTTTCCTTGCCCTTATACCTCATAGAAACAAGTTTACTCAATAGTGCACTTGTTTCCGCCTTTTCGTTTTGCATAAAACGCTGTTCGAGGTTTTCAAGGAAAACTTTGGCAATAGGTTCATCATTCATAGTGCCCCTGAATGATTCTGGAATTGCACGCTTCATGATCATTAGACTCATGCGATTCGAGCGTTCCCACTTCTCCATCGCTCTCTTTTCATTAGGAGAGGATGTATCCTCAAGAGGAGTAGGTTGCTCGGTCCGAAGTGCTAAGTCAAGATCCATGCAACCGAGAACGATCATCACATTCTCTTTCCATTCCTTAAAATTTGTGCCGTTAAGCACAGGGATGCTATTGATATTGGCAGAGATCGTAGAAGCAGAAGAATTTACTCAAAATAGAACAAAAGGATTACTAAATACATGCTTACATAACTTGAACTTTAACTTTATAGATTCAAAATTAGGCATTTCCCATTACAAGATGCCTAGCACAACATTGATTTTAGTCTTTGGACAGAAACCCAACTTGTAAGTGGTACTCTTGGTGTAGTGATCAAACATAGACAATAAACTCCTGTCAAACATTAAGCCTTCCTTTGGGCCGACTTAATATTCACATGGAAAACCAAATAATCGTCTCATATTTACCACCACAAGCATGTTCGAATTCCTGCCAAATAACACCTTCCTTTGGGCCGATGTTAAACGCATGGAAGACTAACATCCACAGTCATCTTATATTTTAAAATTAATCAATCTACACAATAGAGGTTACTTTGGCAACATAATGCTTCAATTGAATAACTAAAATATTAGATGCTATAAACTTTAGTTCCTTAAGCCATTTTATGAATCTCAACTTAATGTGTTACAAGTTTTGATGTGTAACACTTGAATATTAATCGTTGTTTACTGAATCGGACAATTCTATATATTATAAGAATTGATGGACTTTAAAACAATTAACATTCACTGAAACTTAAGAGAGTTGAAACGTTTTTAACCTTACTGGACCAACACAATCGATTGTCAAAACCAGACAATCGATTGTTTGGTTTTCTGAAATTGTTACTGGACCATCCACAATCGATTGTCAAAGCCAAACAATCGATTGTTTGGTTTTATGAAAAATTTTCAAGTTACTGGACCATCCACAATCGATTGTCAAAGCCAGACAATCGATTGTTTGGTTTTATGAAAACTTTCAGTTACTGAAGTTTTCAACTCACTGGACCTTGAACAATCGATTGTCAGAAGCTGACAATCGATTGTCAGAACCTGACAATCGATTGTCTGGTGTTCCAAAAAACTGCCACAATACTAAAAGTCACAGACAATGGATTGTGTAAGGCAACAATCCATTGTCTGAAGGCAGTGACCAAAATTTTTTCTGAATAACACATGATTTTCAACATGAATCTTAAACATAAAAAACATGTTGTTAACCTACTAAAATCATGCTATTTACAATGTTTTAACATCAAATCAAAACATAACATTCATAAGATCATGCTATTTCATGGTAGAATTTCATAAACAAAATTCTTATAAAACTAAAACATGAATCCTAACATAACATGATTCTTATGAACATCCAAATTATCCAAAATGAAGGGTGGCTCTGATACCAATTGTTAAGATTATGATTCCTACTAAAGACAACAACCTTCATATTGAATAATTCGGATATATAAACTACATGAGCGGAAGCTAACCTGAATCCATATGTGGAAATGTTGAGCCTCCTTTTGATGATTGTCCTTTGTTGTGAAATCTTTTAGCATTCCTTCAAGTTTCTTGAAGTATATTTGTCCCCACAAGAATGTATCCACAATACTCAACAATATATGAAAAGGTTCACAATAATAGTGTTATGGTTTTCCACCATATTTGCAAGACAATGGACAATATGGTTCTTGATTCAATGGGAAGAAGAAGAACTTGTCTTGCTAAAGAATGGGAACCATAACCCCACTTTATAACTCTAGGAGTTACATAACCCAAGAGACAAGAGTTACAAGACAAAAGTTATGTCTTGCAAGAGTTACAAAACTCAAGAGTCACAAGCATTCATGTAACCATAGTTACATTTGTAACCTTAGTTAGCCCATCATAAACTAAGGTTACCCTTTTGGGTATCTACACATTAGTCCTACACTTTAGTATGACAATACATTGGCCCCCTTAACATAATGTCCATAAGACCACATAATTAGGCCAAACCAAAAGATAGCACATAACATATAATTATCCATATATTGTTGTGTGTAGATATAAGTCCATATATCTTACAGTACGGCTTAAAGCCTAGGCTTTCTCACTTTGGCTGCATGATGGATTTGTTATGCCGTTGTGGGCTGCTAAACGAGGCGTATAGGTTTATTTTGGCAATGCCAATCCAGCCAAATGCAGTTATATGGAGGACATTACTGGGTCTCTGGCGTTCAAGGCAATGTAGAACTTGCTGCAGTGGCTCGGTCTAAATTAGGCGAGTTAGAGTTTAGTGTCGTTGATGATGATGTTGCATTGTCTAATATTTATGCTGCCAAAGGCATGTGGGAGGAGAAAATAATGCTTAGACATGAGATGAGACAAAGGAGAACTCCTGGCTGCAGTTCAATTGAGGTGGGAAAGTTGCATTCTTGAACATTAATGAAGGGAAATGCTCATTCTTGGCACTATGTGTTAGACATATGGACTTGTGCTACATACATATGGACAATATATGGATTAATTATATGTTATGTGCTATCTTTTGGTTTGGCTTAAATTAGAGGTCTTTTGGACATTATTATTAAGGAGGCCAATACATTGTCATATAAAGTGTAGAGACTAATTTTGTGTAGATACCCATAAAGAGTAACCTTAGTTAATGATGGGCTAACTAAGGTTACATGCATGTAACTAAGGTTACATGCTTATAAATAGGGGGTTATGGTTCCCATTTGATGCAAGACCATTCTTTCTTCTTCTTCCCATACAATTCAGAGAGACACAATTCAGAAAGACTCTACATTGTCTTGCACATCAAGTGGAAAGCCAAAACCCGGACGAACTCCAAGCCGGATCAAGGAGCTTCTACCTATGGATTCAGGTATGCTTCCGCTTATGTTTTAGTTCCAAATAATTCGATATGAAGGCTACATTTTTTATAGTCGGATTTATTCCAACAATTGGTATCAGAGCCAACTTCATATTGGGATACTTGGAAATCAAATTACTTGTAAAATCAATTGTTAAAGTTTGATCTAGGATTGTTCGTGGACTTTGTTTTTTTTTAGAACCCAATCAACCAATTAAGTTTACTGCATGCCTACGTTTTGGATTTTATTATATGATGACATGATTTAATGTTTTATTGATTCTTGAATGGCATATAAATCATTCAAAATAGTGATTTGATTGACATCATGTATTCGGTTTGGGTGTGGAGTTCTTAAAGTTGAAACTGCCATAATTTTATGGATTACAATTTACATATGGTATTATGTTCTTGTTGCTTATTCCTTTTAAAATAATCAGTAAAATTTTGGATACGATTCTAAATAATTTCAGAATAATCTTGTGGGAAGATTATTTTCCGGTTATGAAAAAAAAATGAAATATTTCTTGGGTTGCCATCGTTTACACGAATTAAGCTTTAAGAAAATAAAATCTTGCAATTGTTTGTTTCTCTGATTATTTTAAGAAATTCATATATATATATATAAGATCTATACATGCTTTGGTTTGTTATGTTTTGATTGCATGATTATGAATTGTTTTATTCAACTATTTCTATAGTTCATGTGTAAATTTTGCCAATAGTTGAATTTTTACAATTAAATCACGGATTCTAAATACTACATCTTTGAAGGGTTCCTGATCAGTTGCAGTAACTTGGTTTTTTCAAAGATATTCTTTTTTAAAATCATGATTTAATTTAAGGTTGTATTTAGCGAGCTTTTAATCCATGGATTCAGAATGTATTGGGTAACTTGTTGAGGTCACTGCTGTAGATTAATTCTAGCAATTTAAGAAAGAGAAATGTTTTTTTTAATTAAGACATTAATGAAGACAATTAATTAAAGAAACGTTTTTCATTATTAAAGAGAAACGTTTTTTTAATTAAGACATTAATGTAAAATTAATTAAAGAAACGTTTTTCATTAATTAAAGAAACATTTTTCATTAATTAAAGAAACGTTTTTCCATTATTAAAGAGAAACGTTTTTTTAATTAAGACATTAATGTAAAATTAATTAAAGAAACGTTTTTCATTAGTTAAAGAAACGTTTTTCATTATTAAAGAAACGTTTTAAGTTTTCAGATTTTAATTGTACATTAATGTTTTGTCCATTAGTATTCAGTTTTTTTTATTAATGTTTTGTCCATTAATATTCAGTTTTTTTATTAATGTTTTGTCCATTAATATTCAGTTTTTAATATTAAGGCTGTATCCGGTTCCGGTTCTGGGTCTATTTGGGTCTGCGGTTCCGGTTCTGGCGGTTCCCGGTTCTGGCGGTTCCGGTTCTGGCGGTTCCGGAACCGCGGGTCTGGCAGTTCCCGGCGGTTCCCGGCGGTTCCGACCTCTTTTTTTTTTATTTTTAAATTAATATCTTGTATAGTAGTGATTAGTATATTGTAGAATATATTTTTATATGGTGTACTATGTTCTTACTATAGCATATATTGTGCTTGGAAATTAGTATATATTCAAAATAAGTAGTGTATATTTTGTATATAAGTAGTATATGTTGTAGTGAAGTAGTATATATTGTATATAAATAGTGTATATTGTGTAGTAGTTAGTATAAATAGTATCATGTGTTGTATGTTATATATTATATGTTATATAAATATTTTATATTCAAGGATTGATATAGAAGTAAAGACAAAGAAATATTGAGACAAATATATTCAAGTATATGATAAAAAGCATATTTATTGACCAAAATGGCATATCTTTCTTAGTCTTCCTTCCCCCAATGGAATGAGCACAACATGGTACTAATACCACCATTAAAAGGAAAAAAAACTAAAAGAAGACATGCCAATGTACAAGTTACATCATAATTTATGTATTATTTCTAACAAATCTCATAAAACCTTCAAGGTTTGGAGGTGGTTGTGTTGGCGGTGGTGGAAATGAAGCTTGTTCATCACCACTTCCAGGTGAAGATGATTCTTGAGCAAGTTCTGCTAGCATTTCTTCATAGCACTCATCTATTTCGGGTTGAGATTCAGCTAGCCCAAAGTTCCTTCTTTCAGAGCGGATCCAATCTCGGAAGAGCACTGATTTTTTCAAGCTGTCCCGCATCGACGCTCTATGATCTCCTATTTGTAGTCTGGCTTGACTAAATACGCTCTACGATGCAACAGTTGACGCTTGAATGGACAGAACATCCCGAGCCATCCTTGCAAGAACTGGAAAATGCTTTTCCCTTGTCTTCCACCAATCCAAAAGGTCGAAAGATCCGTCTGGATTATCATTCTCTAGCCCCTGCGACAAATAAACTTGAAGTTCGTTTAGATGGGAAATATCATCTAAATTCTCACCTTGAGTACCCCTGAACTCCGTCCACGATTTAAGAGCTGTTAAGCCAGCAACGATTGTGACGTGGACGAAGTAGGAGTTGGAATATTAGGCCTAGCATGCTCTAAGGCCTGTTTATAAGCATTTATAAACAGTTTGAGCATTCACTGTAATTGATGCTTTCGCATCAGATAGAGTAGCCATTTCTTCTGGTGAAAGATCTAAAGATTGATAAATACTATTATACCAAAAGTTAGGACCTCCTGCTTTCATAATAGGGTTTAACATAGCAGCCACACCAAAAATAGAAGGGATTGGAAAAAAATATTTTTTAAATTTCTTTTTCATTTCAAATATTGCATGTTCATAAATTTCCCCTCCATCGTTAAAATCAGCAAATAAATTAGCAAGTGTGGCAATATATACTAAACAGTTTGAAATTGTAGGATAATATTGGCCAGATAAAGCAGTTGTAGCCACACTAAAATGTTCTAAAAAATCTAAAAGAATCTTAACGTTATTCCAATCTTGATTAGTTAGCATATCATTATCTTCATCCTCACAATCCCTAGAATTATAAGTAGCGGTTATTGAGTTTCTATATTCGTACGCCACTACTAAGCTTTCATACATGTAGTTCCACCTAGTCGGGCAAGGTTTAGGAACCTTTCTTTCTCTAAGGCCACTTTCGTCACATTTTTTATAATATTCTCTAAGTCTACTTCTACGGTTTGAATAAAAAAGCCAATTAAGAGCGAATTTAACTTTTTCAATTTCTATGTTTAAAATTCTCATACCATCTCCAACAATTAAATGATAAATATGGCATATACATCTAACATGAAAAATATTTGTAAAAGCAGGATTAAGTTTTCTAGTTAAAATACCTATTGCAGTTGTGTTGCTACTAGCGTTATCCATGGAAATTGACATAATTTTATCACTAAAACAAAAATATCTACAAACATCAGAAACAGTGCTAGCAATAAACTTACCTGTGTGCCGTGAATTAATTATTCTATATGCTATAATGCGTTTTTGCATGGCCCAGTCTTCGTCTATCCAATGACTGGTCACAGTTAGATAATTACAGTCATTTCCACTTCTACCAATATCAGTTGTAATAGACATACGATTACTTATATGAGTAAATAAATAGCGCAAGTACTGTTCATATTCATGCTTATATTTATAAATGTCGGCCTTAACTGTCGCGCGAGGCCAACCTTTATATGTAGGATTAAATACTCGTCTAATATATTGAATCCAAGCAGGATTAGAAGCAAAAGAATAAGGTAAACACATAACAGTAATCATTTTAGCTAATTCTTCACGATCCTTATTAGGATCGTAGTACAATATACCTCCGGTGACTGTGTTTACTCCTGGTCGAACCATGTTAGAACCAGTACTTTGGTTAATTGTAGTATCAGGACTTGACCTCCCCTCTTGTTTCGCTTTCATTTGAAGATATCTAGCCTTATCGCTAGGATGTATTAGTATATGTTTAACTAAACTACCTGTTCCGCTACGATCACCCTTATACCTATGAACAAGTTCTTTACCACAAGTTTTACATTTAGCCTTATCTTTATCTCTTATTTGAATAAAAAAATGCCAAACTAATGAAGTTTCTGAACGTTTCCGAGGTTGTCTACTAAAAGTGGGAGTTTGTACGGGTGGGTGTTCTGGGTCATTAGGAGCAGGACTAGTAGGTGTATCATCTAAGTCTACCGGAGGTTGGGTTTCTTCATCATCATCACCATCATTTCCCTCTGATATTGGTGCATTAGGATAAAGCAAATTCATAATATCATCATCTATTCTATCACTGACTGCTATATCATGTAGAAAATTAACATCGCTAAATTGAAAACACGGGTGATCACTATCAAATATTCCTAAGTTTTCATTAGTATTTCTAGGTTGGCTACTAGTTTGAACTTGTTTATCTTTTCTAAGGCAGGGAGCCGGGGGAGGGGTAGGATTTTGGCGACTACTTTCACCGGATTTAGATGTACCTTTTCCGAACATTTTTTTCAATGAAAATGCCATACTAATTATAATTAAGCAAAATAACAACACACAACAAATATTCTTAGCACGTAAGAGTTGAAACGAGTTTACCGGATTGACGAACAACTTCTTGAAAATTGAAAATCGTTGTAATTGAACACTTGAAAACTTCAATTCAACAACTTCAGAATGTTTCACGAATTTGCAACAAAAATTAAGCACTTGCACTAGAAAGATTGAAAGAGAGCTTGAGAGAGATTGATGAA
The DNA here is from genome assembly GCA_034376525.1 of Nicotiana benthamiana. NCBI lineage: Eukaryota > Viridiplantae > Streptophyta > Magnoliopsida > Solanales > Solanaceae > Nicotiana > Nicotiana benthamiana. The sequence goes on along the minus strand of CM067335.1, from coordinate 103,275,327 downwards.
TTGGTGAATTAAAATGAAAGAATGAGGGGGTATTTATAGTTGAGAAATGGGAAATTGTGTAATTATATAAAGTTTGGGGTTAAATTAAATTTGAGGGGTCAAATGGCTAAATTTTAAAAATGCCAAACGGCTATTTCTGCAAGACCAACGTTCTGATTTCAGAATTTAAAAAAAAAAAATTTTGAAAAAAATCTGTCCGTTGGGAACCGGATAGAACCGGAACCGGAACCGGACCGGTTCTATACGGTTCCAAACGGTTCCGCCAACGGTCCGAATTTAAAAAAAAAAAATTTTTTTAAATATCGGGAACCGTTTGGAACCATATAGAACCGCCGGAACCGGTCCGGTTCCGGTTCTGGCGGTTCCGGTTCCACGGTTCTAATGGGTGGAACCGGACCGGAAACGCGGAACCGGAACTGCAGAACCGGAACCGCGGAACCGGAACCGTTTAGAACCGCGGAACCGCCAGAACCGCGGTTCCGGTTCGGAACCGTTATTTCGTACAGCCTTATTTAATATTAATGTTTTGTCCATTAATATTCAGATTATAATATTAATGTTTTGTCCATTAATATTCAGATTTTAATATTCAGTTTTTACATTATAAACATGTAATTTTCGGTTGAGATTCAATATATGGCTTAAAGAACTAATTAATTTTGCATCTCATATTTTAAATTAATCAATTGAATCATTATGTTACCAAAGTAACCTCTTTTGTGAAGATTGATTGATTTTAAGATATAAGATGACTATGTATGTTCGTATTCCATGCGTTTAACACCGGCCCAAAGGAAGGTTGTTATTTGGCAGGAATTCGAGCATGCTTGTGGTGATAAATATGTGACAATTATTAAGTTTTCATGTGAATATTAAGTCGGCCCAAAGGAAGGCTTGATATTTTACAGGAGTTTATTGTCGATATTTGATTACTACACCAAGAGTACCAATTACAAGTTGATTTTTTGTCAAAAGACTAAAATCAATGTTGTGCTAGGTATCTTGTAATGGGATTTGCCTATTTTTGAATCTATATACTAAAGTTAAAATTCAAATAATTGTAAGCATGTTTTAAGTTGTCCTTGTTCTATTTTCAGTGAATTCTTCAGCTGCTACAATATCTGCGAACATTAACAGCATCCCTGTGCTTAATGGCACAAATTTTAAGGAATGGAAAGAAAACATTATGATAGTTCTCGGTTGCATGGATCTAGACCTTGCACTTCGGATTGAGAAACCTACTACTCTTCAGGATACATCTTCTTCTGATGACAAGAAGGAGATGGAGAAGTGGGAACGCTCAAATCGCATGAGTCTTATGATCATGAAACGTGCAATTCCAGAATCTTTTAGGGGCACTATGACTGAAGAAAACAATGCCAAAGTTTTCCTTGAGGACCTTGAAAAGCGTTTTGCACAAAACGAAAAGGCGGAAACTAGTACTCTTTTGAGTAAACTTGTTTCCATGAGGTATAAAAGCAAATGAAACATAAGGGAGTACATTTTAGAAATGTCTCATATTGCTTCGAAACTAAAGTCGCTCAAGTTGGAATTACCTGAGGAACTGCTTGTGTACTTAGTTTTGATCTCTCTCCATGCACACTTTTATCAGTTTAAGGCCAGTTACAACTGCCTATAGGAGAAATGGACTCTTAATGAACTCATTTCACATTGTGTGCAAGAGGAAGAAAGAATAAAGCAAGATAAGACAGAAAGTGCTCATTTGGCATCATTTTCTAAAGACAACAAGAAAAGGAAAAATAAGGAAGTTGCGGTCTCAAGGCCCCAGAAGAAGCAACAAAAGGAAATTAAGGTTGAAACTACAGAATTAGGTTACTTTTTCTGTAGGGGGACTAATCACAAGAAGAAAGATTGTACCAAATACCACGCTTGGCGTGCGAAAAAGGGTATATCTCTTGCTCTTGTTTGTTCTGAAGTTAATTTAATTTCGGTACCTAAAGATACTTGGTGGGTAGATTCTGCTGCTACTACTCACATAAGTATATCTATGCAGGGTTGCCTGAATTGCCGAAAACCAAGTGATGGCGAAAGATACATCTATCTTGGTGACGGCAAAAGGGTTGAAGTTGAGGCTATTGGAAATTTTAGGCTATTATTTAAGACTGGTTTTATTTGGATTTGAATGAGACTTTTGTTGTACCGTCTTTTAGACGGAATTTAATTTCTGTTCCCAAATTGAACATATCCGGTTATTCTTGTTCATTTGGTAACAATAAAGTGACTCTTTTTCAAAGTTCAAATCTTATCGGTACTGGTCTTTTATCAGTATATGATAGCCTATATTTGTTTGACATAATAACCTCACATAACAAAACTTTGCATACAAGTTCTAGTGGTACCAAAAGAAAATTATCTAATGAGAATTCTTTATCACTCTGGCATAAGAGTTTAGGTCAGATATCCAAACAAAGAATTCAGAAACTCGTGTCAGATGGAATTCTTGATTCTCTTGATTCCTCAAATTCGGATATTTGCATTGAGTGTATCAAGGGTAAACAAACAAACAAGACGAGATTAGGTGCCCAGAGAGCTTCAGATGTCTTAGAATTGATACATACAGATATTTGTGGGCCATTCCCTACACCTTGTAGTAATGGTCAACAATACTTTATCACATTCATAGACGATTACTCTCAGTATGGATACCAATATTTCATTCATGAGAAGTCCCAATCAATAGACGTGTTCAAATCATATAAGGCCGAAGTTGAAAATCGACTAAGCGAAAGGATTAAAACCGTTAGATCTGACAGTGGTGGTGAATACTATGGTAGATATGATGGTGTAAGAAACACGTTCTCGAACTAACGTGTGTTGATTCATGTAGGTTTTGATAAATGCCAAACATTGAGACAAGCATCGGTGATGGAACAATAACAGACCAAGTACAAGATGGATAGTACGCGTTCAAGAATAGAAGATGCAATCAACTGTTGAGTAGGTCTTAATTTGTAATCTTGACTCAACGACTTATTTCTAATATTGGCTCTCACCCAAAATGATTTTCATAAAATCATGCATCATAAGTTTTTAAAGAAATAAGTTGCATATTTGCCAAAATGATTTTTAAACTCGTTTTGAGAAAATTGGGTTTAACAATCGATTGTCTTGAAGAAACAATCGATTGTCAAGTTCTATACTTAGTTTTTAAAATGTTGTCTTGAGACAGAAACTTCGTTTGAAATCATTTTTGAAGCAACAATCGATTGTCACTGTTCAACAATCGATTGTCAGATTTTATACTTAGTCTCAAAGTTTTGGACAACTTACAGAATGGTTTCAAAATCTTCAAAAATGAAGAACAATCGATTGTCACTATTTAACAATCGATTGTGCTTAGTGATTTTTCCAAACGGACTTTTTCCAACGGCTTATCTATTTATGGTGTAATCCTTACACAATCTTTTAGTCAAAAAGTTGCCAGAAATATTTTGAATATTTGAACAACAATCGATTGTCTAAAGTTAACAATCGATTGTCATTCTTTTTAAAATTCAACAGATCTTTTTAACCGGATTTTAAGGAATTTGTCTGTTGAAATTTTGCTCCAACAATCGATTGTGTAATATCAACAATCGATTGTCAGGCAGATTTTCAGGAGCGTTTTCTGGAACTAAAAGCAACGGTCTATTGCTCCATTTTCTCTATAAAACACTCTCTGAAAATCATTTTTTAAACACAACAACACTGCAGAAAAATTACAAAGCATACATTACATTCTTGTTGATTCAAATTTCATATCTTACATTGTTTTTGAGAGCCAAGATTATTGATTGAGTTGTTGTGTTCTTGAGCCATATATTTTGTACTCATAATCCACTCTTTGAGAGAGTTCTTGTAAAGTGAGTAAAAGAGTGTTCTTGTTAAACACTTGTAGTAAGAAGGAGTGTTATATTTCTTCTTGTAAAGTCTTAGGGATAGGTTTCCTTAAGCGGGTTGGTTGAGGCTTGTGTTGTATCAAGTTCTCAAGTTGTAAAGGTTCGTTAGGCACCCGGAAGCTTAACAAGTTGAAGTCTTTGAGGTGAGGAACCTCCGAGCAAGGTGAAGTCTTTGAGGTGAGGAACCTCCGAGCAAGTTGAAGTCTTTGAGGTGAGGAACCTCCGAGCAAGGTGAAGTCTTTGAGGTGAGGAACCTCCGAGCAAGTTGAAGTCTTTGAGGTGAGGAACCTCCGAGCAAGTTGAAGTCTTTGAGGTGAGGAACCTCCGAGCAAGTGTTTGAGATTTGTGTGATTCAAGTCTCAAGTGTAAAGGTTTGTTGGGCACCTTAAGCTTGACAAGGTTGTTAGTGGAAATCTCGAGAGAGTCTCTCGGGGACTGGACTAACCACAAAGTGTGGCCAACCAGTATATATCGTGGTGTAATTTATTTTTACTGCATTTGTTTATTTCCTGCAAAGTTTAAATTCCGCAAGAAAACGCCAAATTTTATTAATACGCTATTCACCCCCCCTCTAGCGTAGAGCGTTATTTCTAACAATTGGTATCAGAGCCCAACTCTCTGAAAAACTTAACAGTTTGAGAGAACCATCCATGGCTTCTACTCGTGACTTTTTTTGCAGGAATAGGTGAAGGTGAATGCAACACGTCGCCTCCAAAATTGGGTGAAAACAACTACTCAGTTTGGAAAGATCGAATGAGAGTTTTTACGATAGCAAACGACCTCTATCTATGGCAAATCATCAAGCATGGAAATCAAATGACTACAAAAGTTGGGAAAGCCAAGGTAAGTGAATACAACACTAATGCGATAAATATGTTGTATAAATCCTTGAACCAGGAAATCTGGCGAAAAATCTCCCACTACAAAACTGCTAAGGAAATGTGGGATAAACTTGAAGAAATTCATGAAAGAACATCTCAAGTGGAAAAATGCTCAAATGATGAATCAAATATCAGGTGTCTAATGGCCGACAAAGGAGACGATGAAGAAGAGGTAAGTATCTCTAATTCTCACTCGTTCAAAGAATTACAAAATGCATATGAAGATTTGTATGGTGAATATGGTAATGCTGTCAAAATGATTAGAGATTTGAAGAAATCACTTTCCCAGCAAGAATTAGATTTTCAGAAAAATCTCTCTTTAAAAGAAAAGGATTTTGAAGAACGTCTCTTATTGAAAGAAAAAGATTTCAAAAATCAACCTTCTTTAAAACAAAAAGATTTTGAAAATCTGTCTCTTGATAACGAGAATCTTGTAAAAGAAAATCAGTTTTTGCAAAATGATAGTGTAGAACTTAGACAAGTCATTAAGACTATGCATGAAGCTTCTTATGTTGATGAATGCTCTACTTGTACTTCCTGCGATTCTTTGAAGTTAGAAAACGCAGAACTTAGGAAAACTTTAGAATCACGAAGTATAGATGTCCCTAAGGTTATTGAAGAAAAGGAAACGTCGAAGAATAATCAACGGCATAACAGCAGAAATCCCATTAGAAATTTTACTGCTCCACCTAGAAATAATTCTAGGGCTGTAAATGAGTCTAGGACAAATTCCTTTAGACCACCTAGACATTACGCTAGGATGTATGAAAACAAGTCTAAAACTAACGCCTTTAGATCACCTAGATACAACTCTAGAAATTGGAATAATGAATCTAGAGTTAATCACTTTACATCGCCTAGAATCAATACTAGGACTATTGTTGATAAGCCTAGAACGAACTACGTTAGACAACCTAGAAATGACTCTAGGATTCTCAACGCCTCTAGGAATGACTCTAGATCACCTAGAATGTATTTGGCGCAACCTAGGCATTGGCACAATCCGAACGTAGTATGCCATTATTGCAATCGGATAGGTCACATTGCACCCGCGTGTTTTGCTAACGATAGAGATTTATCTTTTGGTTATAATTATTATTTGCCTAACCCCAAAGGACCCAAAAAGATATGGGTACCAAAAACCTCTTCGTAGGTATTTTTGCAGGTGTGCTTGAAGACTACAAAATAGTAGTAGATGCGCCAAGCACGACACCCAAAGGCATTGAGAGGAATTTCGGTTAGCTATTCTTTTTGATAAAACCGAATATGTGCAAGTTATTAATGTTGACAGATTTGTTGATATATGGCAGCTGGTGTTATTAACATATAAGTTGTCAACTTGATTCTCACCCTGAAAAACGTTGACATGCGTTAATTGTAAGAATCAATTTGTGAAATTTCTTGTTGACTATACTTGTTGATTGACATGCTGAAAATTCATTTTTGATTACTAGTATCAACTATTAAATGCTTGATCCATGCTTTGACAAATGTTGATTCGTGCATTGAATGAGTACCTACTAAAATCATGTTTAGTTGAATTATGTCTTGACAATCTTTTCAAACAGCAAAGTGTTTTAAATCATGTTTTAATATATGTTTTGATAAATGCTTTTTATATTAGCATACTCTCATAATCGATTTTCAGGACTTAAAACCTTTTTGGTCTAGTCCACAATCGATTGTTCACAGGCACAATCGATTGTCCGTGTTTTTCTGAGTTTTCAAAAACTTTCTGTTTCTTGCAGATTTTTCAGGAACTGTGTCAAATAGTTCAACAATCGATTGTCCCTTTTCAACAATCGATTGTCAATCGGTAAAAATCTCAAGATTTGTTACCATTCTGAATTCTGAACTCGACAGCTATCATTTATCATCGTGTCAGTTCAAAATAGGCATAAACGTTCTTGAACTCTTTTTTTTAAAGGCTAGGCTTTCATTTTTATCATGCCCAATTGTATGTGTTGATATGTCTTTGTTAACCATCCGTATCAATTCTCCTTGAATCATGCTTTGTTTTGGTTCTCATTATTGCAAATGCGCTTAATTGAAATATTTGACATTTGTTGCAATATGGATTGCTGAAAATAACCTTGTGTATCACTGTTAATAAAATAACATTTGATGCATTTGTTATGCTCTCCGTCAAATGGATTTTTCATTGCTTTGGTAATCGGTATTTCCTGTAAAATGTCAAATTGATGTGTTTTGCTTAAACAGGTGATAAGATGGTTGATTCATGATTTGACTATCTATTTGAAACAGCATGCATTATATGTTTTGACAAATGCCTTTCAAAATAACAATAGGTATTTTTTTGGTTGATATAATTGATAAATTTATAGAAATCGTCATATTTTATATTCCTCAATATCCTTCCTATTCTTTTGTGAATATGGTAAAAGGAATTAGCCTTAATACAATCTTCTTATCAAAAGAAGAAATATTTTAGGCAATTTGTTACAAGTAAGAGGAATGTCATTACATTCCATTTTGTCTTACTTAAGAGGGAACTTGTGCTTTGAAAGAATTGATTGCATAAATTTTATTGATGATATTTTCTTAACAAATATCTGTTTGGTTTTTGAATTGTTATTATGGTGATAAATTGTTTATATATATATATCGGAAATGGCTTCACTTGATTAAATGTTGGAAATGCAAATGTGCTCGCATGAAGCATTCAATTCAATTTCTAGCAAATTGAGATGTCAACAATGGAGGATGACATCAAGACAAACCGGGTATGATCGTTCCTTACTCTACCCTTTAGCTAGTTGAATTGGTATTATATGTCACAAGTATTGATATGAATGTTATTTTGATAAATTGCATAATTGATTAAGTGCATAAATTGTATTGAGTTTTGATTTTCTAAATTGGTATTTATAACAATTGGTGTTGATTATATGTATTCATGATGGAAAATCTATTTTCATAAAAACGTTTTCATCCGAAGAATCATTATCTTCCACCATGTGTTGATGACGTTGTTCCATTCATAATCAATTGTCATAATTCCAAAATTGATTATAACATATTCAAAATTGATTACCATACTTCCAAAATCAATTTTTAGGACTTAGACCATTTTTGCCCAGTACACAATCGATTGTCAGTGATTTTCTGAAATTTCAAAAACATTCTGTTTCAAGCCAAATTCTCAGAATCTGTGTCAAACTGTTCAACAATCGATTGTCTCAACGGTCAATTCCAAAACTCGACCGTTTTTGAGTTAACTTCAGGCATATTTTTATTCTCCTATTCTCCCCTCTATAAATAGGAGATGGTGTCTTCATTCTCATCACCAAATATTCAAGCTCAAAGCCTCAAATCCTCTCTAAAAAGCTCTTTTTGCAAAATTCAAGCTTTCTTTCTTCTATCAATATGTTGAGAAGAACCCGTTCAAATAGGGAAGGTGCTTCCACCTCTACTCTTCCTCCCTCCGGATATCATCCATATCAAGATGGTGATGTTTTGGTCTTCAAAAGCGAAAATAAATTAAATCGCTTTCTTACTAAATTTGAAAAACGTGATATTCATCCTCCTCGTTTTTCTACTATGCGATATCTCCAAAACTATGGTCTTGCTGTAAACTTACTCCGAGAAAGTCAACTTCTTGACTTCCTTCTCCTTTCATATGATTTCATCAATACTACACTCATTCATGCCATTTCTTCCGGAGCTCGATTAAATTATTGTAAATTAATCAAGCTTCACATGCGTGATGCTCTCGCCGAAGACAAACATCTTCCTTATGCACTTCTTGTCATGCATTTTCTTGAATCCGCCGGCATTATCACGGCAAATGGTCCACTTAAAAATCGGACCAAACACTGGGAAATTTCTGAATCTTCACAGTGGTGGCGATCATGACAATCACCCTCCTCCACATCCTCCTCAAAATCCTCCTCCAAATCAAGATCCAAATTCGGATATTTTAAATCATCTTACCCGCATTGAGACAAAAGTTGATCTTAACCCGCTATGTCCAAGGATACTTTGACCATGTCAACTATCAATATGGTGCTGTTGTCCCATTTGAGGCACCGCCGCAAAACATGGACGAAGATGATGATAACGAGGATTAAATATTTTCTTGTATTTTTATTTATTTAATGGCCTATGTAATATTTTATCTATTTAATGAAAGTTGATTTTCATTTGAAATATCTCTCCTATTTCCATTATATGAATTATTTGATATCTTCAAAAGGGGGAAGTACATTTTTTTAAAAGGAAGAAAAGAAAGGCTATATGCAAGACTAGAGTTTATGCATACTTACATGCTTTCTTTGAATGTGTTGCATAAATTCAGGGGGAATCTTATATTTAGGGGGAATTTTTTTCCAGTGCAAACTATTCGATTATCCCGTATAATAATCGATTATGTTGACGTTTGTTGAACTAGCATGCTATTATTAGACTTGTTATCTAGCCACTTTTTGTTAATGTCAAAAGGGGGAAAATAAACGGGCTATGCATGCATAATATATTTCCCATGCACTTTGATATAACTGCACACATTTAGGGGGAAATATCTTATGAAACATGAACATGTCTATGATGCATATTGAATTATCTTGAATTATGAAACATGAACATGTCTATGATGCATATTGAATTATCTTGAACTGTTATTATTATGCATATCCCGATACATGTTTGCCATTATCAAAAAGGGGGAAATTGTAAGAAACACGTTCTCGAACTAACGTGTGTTGATTCATGTAGGTTTTGATAAATGCCAAACATTGAGACAAGCATCGGTGATGGAACAATAACAGACCAAGTACAAGATGGATAGTACGCGTTCAAGAATAGAAGATGCAATCAACTGTTGAGTAGGTCTTAATTTGTAATCTTGACTCAACGACTTATTTCTAATATTGGCTCTCACCCAAAATGATTTTCATAAAATCATGCATCATAAGTTTTTAAAGAAATAAGTTGCATATTTGCCAAAATGATTTTTAAACTCGTTTTGAGAAAATTGGGTTTAACAATCGATTGTCTTGAAGAAACAATCGATTGTCAAGTTCTATACTTAGTTTTTAAAATGTTGTCTTGAGACAGAAACTTCGTTTGAAATCATTTTTGAAGCAACAATCGATTGTCACTGTTCAACAATCGATTGTCAGATTTTATACTTAGTCTCAAAGTTTTGGACAACTTACAGAATGGTTTCAAAATCTTCAAAAATGAAGAACAATCGATTGTCACTATTTAACAATCGATTGTGCTTAGTGATTTTTCCAAACGGACTTTTTCCAACGGCTTATCTATTTATGGTGTAATCCTTACACAATCTTTTAGTCAAAAAGTTGCCAGAAATATTTTGAATATTTGAACAACAATCGATTGTCTAAAGTTAACAATCGATTGTCATTCTTTTTAAAATTCAACAGATCTTTTTAACCGGATTTTAAGGAATTTGTCTGTTGAAATTTTGCTCCAACAATCGATTGTGTAATATCAACAATCGATTGTCAGGCAGATTTTCAGGAGCGTTTTCTGGAACTAAAAGCAACGGTCTATTGCTCCATTTTCTCTATAAAACACTCTCTGAAAATCATTTTTTAAACACAACAACACTGCAGAAAAATTACAAAGCATACATTACATTCTTGTTGATTCAAATTTCATATCTTACATTGTTTTTGAGAGCCAAGATTATTGATTGAGTTGTTGTGTTCTTGAGCCATATATTTTGTACTCATAATCCACTCTTTGAGAGAGTTCTTGTAAAGTGAGTAAAAGAGTGTTCTTGTTAAACACTTGTAGTAAGAAGGAGTGTTATATTTCTTCTTGTAAAGTCTTAGGGATAGGTTTCCTTAAGCGGGTTGGTTGAGGCTTGTGTTGTATCAAGTTCTCAAGTTGTAAAGGTTCGTTAGGCACCCGGAAGCTTAACAAGTTGAAGTCTTTGAGGTGAGGAACCTCCGAGCAAGGTGAAGTCTTTGAGGTGAGGAACCTCCGAGCAAGTTGAAGTCTTTGAGGTGAGGAACTTCCGAGCAAGGTGAAGTCTTTGAGGTGAGGAACCTCCGAGCAAGTTGAAGTCTTTAAGGTGAGGAACCTCCGAGCAAGTTGAAGTCTTTGAGGTGAGGAACCTCCGAGCAAGTTGAAGTCTTTGAGGTGAGGAACCTCCGAGCAAGTGTTTGAGATTTGTGTGATTCAAGTCTCAAGTGTAAAGGTTTGTTGGGCACCTTAAGCTTGACAAGGTTGTTAGTGGAAATCTCGAGAGAGTCTCTCGGGAACTGGACTAACCACAAAGTGTGGCCAACCAGTATATATCGTGGTGTAATTTATTTTTACTGCATTTGTTTATTTCCTGCAAAGTTTAAATTCCGCAAGAAAACGCCAAATTTTATTAATACGCTATTCACCCCCCCCCCCCTCTAGCGTAGAGCGTTATTTCTAACAGATGGTTCAGGTGAACAACGTCCAGGGCCATTTGCCAAATTCCTAGATGAGTGTGGGATCGTTCCTCAGTACACTATGCCAGGCAATCCTACGATGAATGGTGTAGCTGAGAGACAAGATCGGACACTAAAGGACATGGTGAGAAGTATGATTTGTCATACTACTTTGCCAGACTCACTCTGGGGAGAAGTATTGAAAACCGCAGCATATATTCTTAATAGGGTTCCAACTAAAGCTACAATCAAAACCCCATATGAACTTTGGACTGGACATAAGCCCAGTATAAAGCACTTACACATTTGGGGTTGTCCAGCTGAGGCAAGGCCTTACAGGCCAAATGAAAAGAAACTGGATTCTAAAACGGTTAATAGCTATATTGTTGGATACTCTGAAAGATCCAGGGGGTATAAGTTCTATGATCCCACTTCTAGAACTATTTTTGAGACGGGTAATGCTCGGTTCTTTGAGGATATTGAGTTTGGGGGTGGGGAGATAAAATTAGAAATTTTGTCTTTGAGGAAGAACATGTGTCTTTTCCTTCAGTTGTTGATCTTGATCAGGGTGTTCTCATTCCTGACACGGATCACACAACTCCAGTTCAAGACAATCTTGATAATCTCCCTAATCAAGTTCCTGATATCATTAATGAAAATCAAACTCAACAACCTCAAGAACCTGAAGTGTCATTAAGGAGATCCACTAGAGAGAGGAGAAGTGCAATTCCGGACGATTATGTTGTATTTCTCCAAGAACAAGAAAGTGACATTGGACTTGAGGAAGATGATCCAACCAACTTCCGTCAAGCCATGAAAGGTTCTAAATCTCAAAAGTGGATTGATGCAATGAATGATGAGATGAAGTCTATGAGCGATAACGGCGTTTGGGAGCTTGTTTCATTGCCCGAAGGTGTTAAACCAATTGGTTGCAAATGGATATTTAAAACCAAGAAGGATTTAGAGGGCAATGTCATTAGGTTTAAAGCTCGCCTTATTGCAAAGGGCTACACTCAAAAGGAAGGCATTGATTATAAAGAGACTTTCTCTCCAGTTTCATCAAAAGACTCTTTCAGGACAATAATGGCACTAGTAGCACATTTTGATCTTGAACTTCATCAGATGGATGTTCTGACAGCGTTTCTCAATGGTGACATTATATGGTGCAACCTGAAAACTTTGTTTCGGGAGACTCAAAGAAAAGGGTTTGCAAATTAAAGAAATTCATCTATGGGCTCAAGCAAGCTTCCCGTCAATGGTATCACAAGTTTCATGAAGTCATTACATCTTTTGGTTTTGAACCAAATATTGCTGATGACTGTATATACCATAAGTTCAGTGGGAGCAAACATATTTTTCTGGTTTTATATGTCGATGACATACTGCTTGCCAGTAACGATATAGGATTATTACGCGAAACTAAGAAATTTCTTTCAAAGAAATTTGAAATGAAAGATCTTGGTAATGCCTCTTTTGTATTAGGAATTCAGATACATCGAGATCGCTCCTAAGGTGTTCTCGGTCTGTCACAAAAGGGCTATATCGATAAAGTTCTTAAAAGATTTGGCATGCAGGATTGTAAACCAGGCAACACCCCTGTTGCTAAGGGAGACAAGTTTAGTCTCAAACAGTGCCCAAAGAATAATTTTGAAACCATAGAAATGGAGAAGACACCTTATGCTTCGGCTGTAGGGAGTCTGATGTATGCTCAGGTATGCACACGACCTGATATCGCATACATTGTTGGGATGCTAGGCAGATATCTCAGCAATCCGGGAATGGACCATTGGAAGGCAACCAAAAGGGTCATGCGGTACTTATAGAGAACAAAGGATTACATGCTCACATATAGGAGATTGGACCAGCTTGAGATCATCGGGTACACCGACTCCGATTTTGCTGGATGTCAAGATAGTCTGAAGTCTACATCAGGCTATATCTACATGCTTGCTGGCGGTGCTATCTCTTGGAGAAGCATCAAGCAAACTCTTATGGCGACTTCCACCATGGAAGCGGAATTCATGGCATGTTATGAAGCATCCAATGAGGGATATGGCTGCGAAATTTTGTTAGTGAACTGCGCATAGTAGACAGTATCAAAAGGCCACTCAGGCTATTATGCGACAACAGATCAGCAGTCCTTTATGCTAACAATAACAGTAGTTTGACGAAGGCAAAGCATATGGACGTCAAGTTTCGGGTTGTTAAAGAAAGAGTACAAAATGGACAATTGTGCATAGAGCACATCAGTACAAACTCCATGATTGCGGATCCGCTTACTAAGGGATTGCCACCCAAAGTATTTCATGAGCATATTGCTCGCATGGGTGTCAAATCAGTTGAGGATTATGAGTTTTAGTGGGAGTTTGTGTTATACAATTATGTATTGTCCAGTACATTTGGTAATTCGGTCTTTAAGGTTTTATCTGCAGATATTCAGTCTTAAAGTTTTATGTACTCTTATGGTTTATGATTGATCTCAATAAAGTGAACCAGTTGGAAATAGACATTCTATTTCAGACCACACTTTATGTTATTTCCATGCTACATACCTACACTTGATCCTTGTCGTTGGTTATATTGATATATGTGATCAATGTTGGGTCTAGTTACGCAAGAGTAACTAAGATCTCTTAGATCCTATGTTGATATGATTGATGGACCGGATTGATCATGACAATTTTATTTTGATAGCAATATCGAGCTCATAAAGTTATAATGTAACATATAATACTAAGGTTTGTACATATGCATGAGTATATCGTCCAAGTGGGAGATTGTTAGACATATGGACTTGTACTACATACATATGGACAATATATGGATTAATTGTATGTTATATGCTATCTTTTGGTTTGGCCTAAATTAGTGGTCTTTTGGACATTATTATTAAGGAGGCCAATACATTGTCATATAAAGTGTAGAGACTAATTTTGTGTAGATACCCATAAAGAGTAACTTTAGTTAATGATGGGCTAACTAAGGTTACATGCATGTAACTAAAGTTACATGCTTTTAAATATGGGGTTATGGTTCCCATTTGATGCAAGACCATTCTTTCTTCTTCTTCCCATACAATTCAGAAAGACTCTACATTATCTTGCACATCAAGTGGAAAGCCAAAACCCGGACGAACTCCAAGCCGGATCAATGAGCTTCCACCTATGGATTCAGGTACGCTTCCGCTTATGTTATAGTTCCAAATAATTCGATATGAATGCTACATTTTTTATAGTCGGATTTATTCCAACACTATGGTCTTGCTCTCTTCGTCGGGACATAAGAACATTTATCAATTTGTCATCTTGTTATCAATGACATTGGGCAGACAAGTTTCAAATATATGACTGTTCGTAATATTGTTAATTCAAAAAGAAATTTCTGGTGTATAGAAAGGATGCCGATAAATGTATGGCATTTGACAAAGTGAAGGAAAAAGAAGACTGCCAGGACATGACAAAGACATGATAAAAATCCACAAATTGTATAGACTTGATACTCTATTTATCATGTCCTTGTATTTTCTATATACTATCACAATTTTTATGCTCTTTTCTCTTCTTCTTTTTTTCCTCTTTCCATTTTGCTTCTTAAATGAACAACGGAATGATCCTTACCCCATCTCTAGTGCTTCTTCTCATATCCTTTATAGTTAATATATATTAAAGCCGGATTCGATGTTGGTTAGAAATCTTTACTTTCTTTGCCAAAATGCAGTAGTTGCTTTTTTCTTCGTCTATTTCACAACATCAGACAAATAAGTTAGCTATTGTTTGGCTAAAAAAGTTAAGTACTTGTTAAGCTCAAAAACAATTAAAATATAATATGGGTTAATCGGAACCAAGGGTAATATGAACTAGAGAAACTATTTTGTTAGGATCTGTGATATTATCGAAAATAACTTGAGAGGTAAGAACAATAAAGTAAGAGAGAATTGTATCACCAAAAAGAAAGAGAGAGAAAGAGAGTTGTATATTCTTAATAATAAGATGCACATGAGTCCTTTACAATGGGAAGGCGCCTTTATATACTAAGGGGTCTTCCTCGAAATAATCAAAAAAGTACAAGGGGTTGGTGGTCTCAGTGTACGGGAAAGTCAGAACTTTAAGCGACATCGTCTCGATCATGCCGCTTGGTCCGCTCGCTTGCTGGACCGCCCTTATTAGAACTGGCTTTAATTAGGCCATTCTCTACGTAGTAGGCGTGCATAGATAACTTAAGAACATAGGGAACCAAATTTTCCCAATACAGATAGTCCTTCCGTTTGTTGGGGACGTAGCCGAGAGACGTCTTCAACGAACGGACATGCATGCTCATCCCCTCTACAAATTTGGCCGTCCCCGTCGATACTGTAAAAAAAGGGGGTGTGATCATATGCGGAGGGGTCACGCCGTTGGACATAAAACATCTTTTTAGGGCTCCCTTTTTAAGATGACGTCATCGATCACGTGCGTGATCATTACCTTTTCTCTCGAGGTAGTTCTGTACATGACGTGACGTTTTGGTTTACCGCGCCGGTTTTTGAACCAAGCCTTTTCGATTTATGTGCACCTTTTCCTTATAAATAGGGGAGAGGTTGAATCCGAATCATCTTTTGATCCTTTTGGAGAGAATTTTATCAGCCTTTGTCCCGTCTTTCTCTGGCTCCTGTTGATCTTTCCTCTTAAAATATTCGTTCTTGAGAATCGAACCTTGTATCCTTAAAACACCTTTCTCTCATAACTTTCATTATGACTAAACGTCGTCACGATAGTACCAGGACTAAGGGTGACGCCCTCTCTAGGGCCTCGTCATCTTCAGATGATGGGGGAAGCCGGGGAGGTTCTCGTTCCTCTATCAACGGCTAATACTCCCACTGGATATGGCTGTGCGAAAAGATTTTAAGAACCAGTGTAAGCTTCCCCCTTGTGAACCTAGCGAACTGACGCTATCTCTTTTGGCTACTCTCAGGGAGTCATATGATATCCCTGACTACATTGAAATGGCTCCAGCGGGGACGGACTATGCCAACGTGCATAGGCCCGGGTATTGCACATTCTACGAGTTTACCTTTCGAATTGGGTATAGCCTCCCGCTTTACCCTCTAGCGAAAGAACTCTGTCGCTGGTACGGGGCGTGCTCGGCCCAACTTACTCCGTACGCATTGAAGGTGTGTAGGATTCTTACCACATATGCGGCGAAGGTTGAGAAAGAGGTTACCGTTCATCACCTCCTCCAAATGTTCGGCATGAGCTTTATGAGAGGCTCGATGCTCCAGTTAGTACGCCGGGGCAAGAAGAGCTTTGTGTCGCAAGCGGACGACAAGGCTAACCGCAAATTTTGGAAGAGATTTCTCTATGTACGTACCGAGCACCTAGTGTCCAACCCTGAAGGGTTTCTGGAGACGTGGAACGATGCATGTAAGTATTATTGTACGTAGATTTTACTACGGCAATCTTATTTTGCTGGTTTTCATCATTTTAGTTTTTCTTTGGCTTCATGCAGTGACAGCTCGCCCTCCTCGAAGGGTCGATGACATTAGGTCGTGGGTGCGAGCGTTGATACCATTTGCGGAGGAATGCCGTACCTGGCCAAAATTCCTCAGGCTCTACGGCCCGTGAGGTAACGGCCCTGCTTGATTTTTCCTTTCCGTTTTGACTTGGGGGTTCCCCATAATTTTCATACCTATCTCATACGTGTTCTAGTAGGTCAAAGCGCCTCTAAGAAGGCGCAGAAGAAGAAGAAGAAGAGTTGTGGCCGTCCCTTCTATGGTGGCACCTAGCCTTGGTGAGGAGGATATGATCCTCGGCCGACCCTTCTATGGCAGCACCTAGCCGACATGTGTAGGTAGGACCCTAACATCAGGGTGGTTCGCGAGGGCCTTGCAGTCTGAGGAGCAGCTGAAGAAAAGGGTGGACGAGCTGGAGAAAGTTGACGAACAACTTATAGCCGTTGTTGCTCGTACTGCGGAGATGGAGGTCCTTATTCAAGCTAAGGATGAAAAATTGCAGCTTGGCCGTGTAGTGGCGGAGGAGGCGGCGGAGTTGCGCGCTCGTGTTGCGACCTTAATGGCGGAACTCGCTAACAAAAAGGCCGAGGTTGAAGACCTCAAACAGACCCTAGAACAGGCTGACACTTCTCGTGAGGCACACGAGATGTGGGTGTACGCGGAGGCTCGGCTGGTTGTGCTCGGAGAGTTTTTAGCGGATGGGTGAGAATTTGAAGCTGAAGTTGAGAGCCAACGCCAACTAGTTAGAGCTGCCCGTGAAGTGGCCGACTATAGTCCTGAATCGCCACCCCAGGAGGAGGGTAACTCTGCAAACGTCAACCGTTTGGAGTCCACTTCTTGGATTTCCAAGACGTATCCTCCTGGGAAAGAAGATGAGGACACATGAAGGCCAGGCGGGGCAGGATAACCAGGGAGTCAGAGGCTTTTAGAACCTCTGTAAATATGTTTGTAAATGCTGATTTTTGTATAATGGGTGTTGACCCTTTTGGGGATAAAGGTATACGATTTTTGCTGTAATTAATCTTTTCTTTTTTCTGGAACATTGTATACTTCCCTTCTTTTTATTTTCTCCTTGCCGTAGTTGAAGCTAAGTGAGCAGTTCGATGGCCTCGACCGCGTGAAAGTGGTGGCCGTAGCCGAATAAGGTTCGACGGTCATAGCCGTATAAGGATGATTGCCTTAGCCATGTAACTTTCGACGGCCTTAAACCGTGTTAAAACAATGGCCTTAGCCGTGTAAAAATGATGGTCGTAGCCGTGTTATAACAATGGCCTTAGCCATGTAAACATGATGGCCTTAGCCATGTAACATTCGACGGCCTTAACCGTGTTAAAACAATGGCCTTAGCCATGTAAACATGATGGCCTTAGACATGTAACATTCGACGGCCTTAACCATGTTAAAATAATGGCCTTAGCCATGTAAAACTCAACGGCCTTATCCATGTTAAAATAATGGCCGTAGCCATGTAAAACTCAACGGCCTTAACCGTGTTAAAATAATGGCCTTAGTCATGTAAAACTCGACGGCCTTAATCGTGTTAAAATAATGGTCTTAGCCATGTAAAATGATGGCCTTAGAATGTAAAACTTGACGGCCTTAACCGTGTTAAAATAATGTCCTTAACCATGTAAAATGATGGCCTTAGCCATGTAAAACTTGACGGCCTTAACCGTGTGAAAATAATGGCCTTAGCCATGTAAAATGATGGCCTTAGCCATGTAAAACTTGACGGCCTTAACCGTGTTAAAATAATGGCCTTAGCCCCTTCGTTCATTTGGAGTTGGCTGTAGCCTTTTCATTCATTTGGAGATGGCCATAGCCTTTTCATTCATTTGGAGATGGTCGTAGCCTTTTCATTCATTTGGAGATGGTCGTAGCCTTTTCATTCATTTGGAGATGGCCGTAGCCTTTTCATTCATTTGGAGATGGCCCTAGCCTTTTTATACATCTGGAGATGATCGTAGCCTTTCTATACATCCGGAAATGGTCGTAACCTTTCTATACATTTGGAGATGGTACTAGTCTAGTCCTTGTATCACGTCGGGCTTGGAGAGTACACGGTGGGCCCGATGTGATACACTTGTACTGCAAACATCTCCAGGTGTTCCCTTTGCAGCCTCGTTAAAAACCTTCCCGAGAAAACCCAATTGGTACAAAACTCGGGTAAGGGAAAAATAGTACGTCTCGGGGGACGCCTCTTAGAAATGGAAATGTTTGAGGTGAGCGACGTTCCAACCCCTCCATTGTCTCGAGCTGGAATGCTCCTTTCCCGGCTGCCGCTGTGATTTTGTAGGGTCCTTCCCAATTTATTTCCTTCATTTGGGTCTTTGGAGGCCAATGTCTTGGCTTTGAGGACGTAGTCTCCTACTTTGAGTGGTCTTACTCTTGCCCTTTTGTTGTAATACCTTTCAATTTGTTGTTTTTGGGCTACCATTTTGATGTGGGCCATTTCCCTTCTTTCTGCTGCTTCGTCAAGGTCTTGGAGTCTGCTGGCGTCATTTTATGTTCCACTGGTGTGCGAATACCTTAATCTAGGTTCGCCTACTTCGACAGGTATGACGGTGTCAGTTCCATAAACCAGTGAGTACGGGGTTTCCCCGGTGCTGGACTTGGGTGTAGTTCTATGTGCCCATAAGACTTCAGGTAGTAGTTCGGGCCATAGCCTTTTGGTGTCTTCCAACTATTTCTTCAGTATGTTTAGGATTGTTTTGTTGGAGGATTCCGCTTGGCCGTTGGTGATGGGGTGGTATGGTGTGGATAGTATCCTTTTGATGCGCCATTTCTAGAAGAACTCTGTCGTTTTCTGACTGATGAATTGACGCTCGTTGTCACAGCTTATTTCCTTGGGGATGCCGAAGCGGCATATGATGTTCTTCCATATGAAGGTGATGACCTCTTGTTCGCGTATTTGCGCGTAAACACATGCTTCTACCCACTTAGAGAAATAGTCAGTTAAAACAAGTAAGAATCGCACCTTCCCTCGTTCTTTTGGCAGTGGGTGACTATATCCATCCCCCATTTGATGAATGGCCAGGGTGAAGTGACGGAATGGAGGGGTTCTCCAGGCTGATGTATCATTGGGGCGTACTTTTGGCATTGTTCGCATCGACGGACATACTCGGCTGCTTCTTTTTTCATAATGGGCCAGTAGTAGCAGGCGCGTATGATGCACCGTACAAGGGCACCATACGAACGTCCTCTTATAAAGGTCGTTTTTGATCATGCAGTATCGGGCATCCTGTACGCGAAGGTTTTTTGCCTTTTTTTATCGGGGGGCAATGTCCCGTCCTGTAAATAAGATATGAACTGGTTGCGGCAGTCCCAAGTCAGGTTTAAGGAAAGTACCTCGGTTTGGTCAATGGGTGAGTGGATGAGCGTGACCACACTTTCTTTGTTGAAATTTTTGGTGGCTGCAGCCAACTTTGCCAGGCCGTCCACTTCGAAGTTCCGTGCTCGGGGAATTTGTTCGTAGCGGCATTCGTCGAACGTAGCCATCAGTTTGCGAATTTTCGCCTGGTACTTTTGCAGCCTCTGCTCTTTAATTTGATAAGTCCAGTGACTTGGTTTACCACAAGTTGGGAGTCACAGTGAAGGAGGATTCGGCGAGCCCCATATTTGGTTGCCAGTTTCATGCCTGCAATAACGGCCTCGTACTCGGCCTCATTGTTAATCATTTTCGGGCATCATATGGACGGGTGAATTATTTCGTCGGTGGGAACCTCAAGAACGAGTCCCGATCCCGATGCATTGGTGGTGCCATCCGTATAAAGGACCCATAGGTCATTAGTGGAGGATACACGTTGCGCCTCGAGTTCTTCATTTGGCAGGACTTCCGCGCTGAAGTCGACAAGGACTTGCGACTTGATGGCAGTCCTTGGAAGGTATGTGATATCATGCTCGCTAAGCTCAACTGCCCATCTGGCGAGTCGTCCTGACAGTTCGGATTTGTGTAGGATGCTCCTTAAGGGAAGGTTGTTACTACCCATATGGGGTGGCACTGGAAATAGGGCCGAAGCTTTCGCGAAGCTACTACAAGCGCCAATGCCAGCCTCTCAACGTGTGGGTACCGGGTTTCGACATCCACTAAAGTTTTGCTAATGTAATGGATAGGAGATTGCGTACCTTTATTTTCGCGCACCAGGATGACGCTGACCGCAACTTCCGACACAGCCAAGTAAACCAACAATGGTGTGCCTGGGTTGGCTTTGACCAGCAGGGGTGTCGATGACAGGTATGCCTTCAAACTTCTCAAGGCGTCGACGCATTCTTCATTCCATTGTAGTCCTGGGTCCTTTTTTAACACACCAAAGAATTTTTGGCACCTATCGGAGGAGCACGGGATGAACCTGGAGAGGGCGGCTATTCTACCTGTCAGCTTCTGCACTTGCTTTTTGCAACTCAGTATTTCCGGGGTGGCTTCTATGGCCTTGATCTGGTCCGGGTTGACCTCGATGCCCCTTTGCGATACCAGAAACCCCAGGAACTTTCCCGAGGCTACGCCGAAGGCGCACTTTTCGGGATTCAGCTTCATGCCGTATCTCCTCAGTATTTGGAAAGCTTCCTTCAGGTGGTCGAGGTGGTTCTCTTTTTTCGACGACTTCACTAGCATGTCATAAATATAGACCTCCATCGTCTTTCTGAGTTGCTCTTTGAACATGGTAGTCACCAGCCTCTGGTATGTCCACATTCTTGAGCCGAAGGGCATTACCCTGTAGCAGTAAGTCCCTTGGTGAGTGATGAAGGTTGTTTTCTCTTGATCCTCCTCGGCCATCATGATCTGATTATAGTCGGAGTATGCATCGAGGAAGCTCAGCAGCTCATGTCCTGCCGTGGCGTCTATCAATTGGTCGATGTGGGGTAAAGGGAATGGTCCTTTGGACATGCTTTATTCAACCCGGTGACATCTATGCAGATCTGGCACTTCCCGTTCTTCTTTTTGATCATTACGATGTTGGCGATCCATTCTGGATACTTGGATTCCATAATGGAGCCATTAGCCAGTGGCTTGTTTACTTCTTCACTCACAGCTTCATTGATGGCGGCGTTGAATTTTCTCCCCGCCTGCCGCACGGGTGGGTAAAGTGGGTCGACATTCAGCTTGTGGGAGGCAATTTCTTGTGGGATTCCTGGCATATCTGCATGAGAAAAAGCAAACAGGTCTGGGTGGTCATATATAAATCCACGATACTTACCTGGATTTGAGAGACCGTGGCCTATGTACGCTTTTTTGAGTCGTTGTTGCTCAGCTGGACGGGGTTGAGGTCTTCGACCGTGGCCTTGCTTGCTTCGACACCATCAGGATCTTTGATAGCGTCTTCTGTCGGGTGGACCTTAGTCCCCGACAAGGCTGATTGCTATGCTTCCGCGCTTGCTCCTTTAAGCTGCTTGGTGTGAGTGTAATCTTGGGCTATTTTGTAACACTCTTGGGCGGTGCGTGGCTCGCCCCGTATACTGTACACTCCCCATGGGGTTGGGAATTTGATCACTTGATAGAAACTGGAGGGGACTGCCCTTATGGCATGTATCCATGGACGTCCTATGATGGCGTTGTATGCCGTTTCTTGATTTATTACGTGGAAAGTGGTTTCCATCGTAACTCCTCCTGCCAAGACGGGCAGTGTTATCTCGCTAGAGGTTCTTTCAACTGCATTGTTAAAACCAATTAGTGTTATGCAGCGTAGAATTATTTTATCCTCGAGTCCCATTAATGCAAGGACTCTTGGATGGATGATGCAAGCACCACTGCCATCGTCGACCATAATCCTTTTTACATCAGTATCTACTATGCGTAAAGTAATAACTAAGGCATTATAATGGGGGAAAAACAAACCGTCGGTATTAGACTTATCGATGGTGATACTATCTTCGAAGTCGTCATATAGTTTGTGAGCGATAGTTCGCTTCAATTTGTGAGTGGTGGTGAACTTGACATGGTTGATCGCGGAGTCATTGCCGCCCCCAATGATCATGTTGATGGTGCGTGTTGGCGAGGCCGGCCTTGGTGGGCCGTGAGGTTGTTCCCTCTCGTGTGCGAAATTGAGCTTTCCTTTGTCGCTGAGCAGTTCTTTCAAGAATCCTTGGTTCAACAACTGGACCACCTCCTGTCGGAGACCTATGCAATCTTCAGTCTTGTACCCCCGTTCCTGGTGGAACTCACATAGGGCATTTGATTTTCCGTTGGCGGTGTCGGACTTCATCTTTTCTGGCCATTGTACTTTGTTGCCCAGCTTCTCCAGTGCGTACAATACTTCTGAAGGAGACACACAAAAGTAATGTGCAGATAATGAAGGAGGCGTACCTCTGTCGTTCCTCAATGGGGCGACGTGCCGTTGCAAGGCATCCACATGCCTTGGTGGTTGTGAAGATCTGATGTAGGGTTGATGTCTCTCCCTGTTGAGGCGTGGGACTTGTTCCCGTCGTCCCTTATCGCGTCGGTCCCTTCGGATTTATGGGTTTACCGCGATTAGCCGCCTGGTCAGGCCATTGAGGTCGTCGTCATCTCCACGCACCTCGGCGTAGTAGGCGTTGTGAATTTCTTCCCAGGTGGTGGGGGGATATTTCATAAGACGACTAAGCAATTTTCTAGTCGCTCGTGAGCCGTCCCTGCTAAGTTCGTTCTGAAATGCCGCGACTGCCATGCCTTCGGACACGTTTGGCAGGCCCATCCTGAATTTGGTGAACCTGACTAAGAATTCTTTGAGCCCTTCTCCTGTGACTTGTCGGACAACGAAGATGTTGTTGACACGAGCTTCTGCTTTCTTGGCTCCCACGTGGGCGGTGACAAATTTGCCGGCCATTTCCTCGAACGTGGAGATGCTTTTGGCCGGCAACTGGGAGTACCATGTTAGGGCCCCTCCTGTTAATGTTTCACCGAACTTCTTCAGAAGCACGGATGGTACATGTTCTTTTGACAAATCATTACCTTTGACCGCCGTAACGTAGTGGATTAGGTGGTCCTCGGGATCTGATGTCCCGTCATATACCTTCAAATAAGGGGGCATTTTGAAGGTTTTTGGGATGGGATAAGGTGCATCTCCTTCTGTGTAGGGTTGTTCAACGAACCTCCCCACATCTCGCTTTGGCAGCATTTTGGGTGCCCCCGGGATCTTGTCCATTCTTTCTTGGTGTTCCTTCATCTGGCAGCGAAGCGACCCATTTTCGTTTTCCATTTCTTCCATCTTTTTTAGGATGGCTGTGAGCGTCCCCTCATGAGCTGGAGCATCGGCGGGCACGTTGTTTGTTCGTGTGACCTCGAGCTCACTTTCGGTTATGGCGTGGTCCGTCACTAGTGTTGGTGTGCATATGGTGTTGGGTGGTTTTCTGGCTAAGCTGCTTAGAGCACTTGTTAACCATTCTTCCAATAGCCTCTTTACTTCTGGGGGTTGCTTCTTTGGTTGTGGATGTAAATGCCTCTTTTTCCCGTAGAACCACCAGATCTTCAGAAGGGGAAGGTAGGTTTTCCACATTTATCTAGGTGCTAGGGGTTGCGTGTGGAGCATCCCCTTCAGTAACAGCGTTGAAAGGACCCATAAGACTCGGCTCGAGCATCCATGATAGCTTTCATTCTTGCGTTGTTTTCAGCCATTCTGGGTTGTAGGAGGTGGTTTGTTGAAAGATCTCTAGAAGAAAACTACAACTTTGATTCACGAAATCCCCACAGACGGCGCCAAATTAATTGGAACCAAGCGTAATATGAACTAGAGAAACTACTTTGTTAGGATCTGTGATATTATCGAAAATAACTTGAACAATAAAGTAAGAGAGAATTGTATCACCAGAAAGAGAGAGAAAGAGACTTGTATATTCTTAATAATAAGATACACATGAGTCCTTTACAAAGGGAAGACCCCCTTTATATACTAAGAGGCCTTCCTCGAAATAATAAAAAAAGTACAAGGGGTTGGTGGTCTCAGTGTACGGGAAAGTCAGAACTTTAAGCGACGTCGTCTCGATTATGCCTCTTGGTCCGCTCGCTTGCTGGGGCCGTCCTTATTAGAACCGGCCTTAATTAGGCCGTTCTCTACGTCGTAGGCGTGCATAGATAACTTAAGAACATAGGGAACCAAATTTGCCCAATACAACTATCTTATACAAACAATTAATAAATCCGTTTTCTGGTAGTTCATTTCTCAAACTAAATGATCTGATACTGCTTTTTCCATTCTATAAGCTGCTCATCTAATTAAGGCAACAACAAACGAAGGATTGTTTCACTGACGAGTGAACAGAAGAATGCGTTGTGGCTGCAAAGTGAGTAAGGTATGCATCAGCAAACATTTGGCCTAGTTTGACCTGAGCTTCACTCGTAAGATGGAGGTTATCTTCCTTGAGTTGCAATCCCATGGCATCGATACAAACAACATTTGGGAGGTCAATCCTCTTTTGTGCTTGTCTTATCTTTTCAGTATACTTTCCCTCTCCTGATGCAATTGCTACCTGCATATAGTACAATATATAAGGCGTGCAGTTAGATTACATGAAAATAATCAAGAACTTTATGCCATATATCTTCACATCAGTTCATCATACAAAACAACGCTTGGATAAAGGTATCTCATGAAATTTCAATTAGCCATCATTAGTTTTGAAACAAACTATGCGTACCTGAATAATTGGCAGAAAAGGCATATATAAATCTGCACGCACATTATGTATTAGCTTCTCCATATTAGCTTTATAGGTCTCGACACGATGCTTGTATAATGTATCACTCTCACCTTGATACCAAAGCAATGCCTTAATTTTTCCACCTTGATGCATCGCAGCTCTGGCTCTATTTATCATGTTCTCATACAAGTGTGTCCCTTTTCCCCACTCCTTTAACGGTGTTCCACCTACGGCACATGGCACCAGGCCAATGGCTCCCATTTTGTCCTTATTGCATTTGCAAATGACATTCCAGGTCCTATACCACAGGTCTTCTTTGTATCAATATCACGGTGAAGTGGTTCACATGCCATCTCCCAGTTGAGATGTGCACTAAGATGGAAAATTTTGGCAGGATCAGAACAGCACTCAGGTGGAACAATTCCATCCCAATGATTATGCTTATCTACTCCACCACGACCAGACATGTTACTTTGGCCGGAGAGGATGAATATGTCTTTAGGGGTAAAAGCTTCATTTTTTGGGGCAGAGGCCATAGTACACAGCTGGGGAGGATGCCCTTTCAGTACAATGTTTAAATGTCCCTCTCAGCCAAAGACAAAGATGGTAAAATTGCTGGGAAAGCCATCAAATTTGGACTTATCTGTCAGTGATTCTTCTGATGTACAAAAAGAAACATTCGTAAAGAAGTTGTCCACCAACAAAGGCAAAAAAAAAAAAAAAATTCTTCTATAAAATCAACAAAGTTCTCCTACTTATAAGGAGAACCATATTAAAATAGAACATAAGAATAAGAAAGTTATCAAGGATAATCCGAATGAGAACGACAGAGAAGAAATATAATACTGCATTAGCAGCAGAAACAACATGTTTACCATAAAAGAGCAGATTAACCTACTATAGACGTGCAATCGCAGTTGCATTAATTGCAGATATAACGGGTGTGATAACATAGAATATATAAATTTCGTCCCAATTTGATTATAAATTTCAGATATATGATACTCTTTAGTTGTTTATTACTACTATCATCACTTCTATAATTATTATCATTACCTGTCTGTTCGAAACCTCTTGTTTCATAGAGATTACACCTTCAAAGATAAAACATGTCGAGTTAAAACTATAACAAAAACAATATAACTAGCAGGCTTCTCAATTCAATAAATTTCGAACAAACCAAAGAATCTTTATCAATGTTCAATTAGGAGGACCAAGATCACACATTCTTTTGCGACTAAATGCTTAATATATTTCATCAAATCAGCATGAAAAAGATGATTTAGTACTTCCACAGCATCTAACAACAACAACAATCATGTCCCAATCCCAAGCAAATAGGGATTGGTAATATGAACCGCCAATGTCAGTGTAGCTCCATATAAGCTCATCTCAGTCTATTATTAGTAAAGTAAAAATTACCATAACTTGAACTTGATTCATAAATGCCAATAGTTTAGGGTTTGGTACCATAACTTGAACTTGATTCATAATTTAGGGTTTAGGGTTTAGCTCAAAGAAATTGCATTACTCTTCTTTTGAATCAACTGATAAAATGCATCTAGCATATGGTACAAATTAGCCATTTTGTAATAAAATCAACATCGGCAATCATACTAGACACAAAACTAAGATCCAAAAAAGAAAAGAAAAAAAACACATGCCAATGAAGCCTATGCCCTACGTGGCGGAGCTGGCACCAAATTGTGACGATCCTGTTCAAGTATGGGTTTATCTCCCTACAGATAGTGTAGATTCCACCAATTAGTGGTTTAATAGCAGTAGTAAATATGAGCCACTCTTCTCACCGTCTGAATCAGAACCAAAAAAAACTCACACTAAAAATAAGCTACTAATTCAAGGATCAATACCCACTGATTATACCATATTAAAGATTTAATCAGTCAAAATGTAAAAGAAAAAGTATAAGTGACATTTAAAATTCCAGTAGTTACAGGCAAGTCAACAGAAGAAAATGGGAAAGGAGATTACTGTAATTCGAGAATAACCGAAGGATCAAAGTGAACTCCAAAGATAGAAATTGGTACCCAAATCCGTGGAATCTGGCATTCCGGAGATGAAGGATTTCACAGATCAACATTATTGAGCATTTGCATTTTTAAGCAGTCCAGTTTGTAGAGATAGCGACAGTTTAGTAATAACTACGTAGATATTGAAATCTTTGCATTTTGTATTCCTATTGTATACGCTATTCTTTAATTTACAACCTATGCTCCTATTTTTATGGTTTGCTTCCTAATGTATTTATTTCTTTGTAAAATAACAAAATAACTCATTATTAAAGGGGTAAAAAGGAAATAATATAATTTGCTTACATCAATTTATAAAGTGCAAATTAAATTTGTTGTTGTTATGCTAAGACAGAATATCTGGAGTGCAAGTTCAGTGACGAGCCGAGTGGGGTGGGCAGGGATGTGATGCTTGGTTCTCAGGCCATCGCCAAGAGGGACAGTGTCCGATATCTTGGGTCTGTGATTCAGGGGGACGGAGAGATTGACGGGGACGTCACCCATCGGATAGGAGCAGGGTGGTCGAAGTGGAGGCTTGCTTCTGGGGTCCTGTGTGACAAGAAAATCCCATACAAACTCAAAGGGAAATTCTACAGAGCCGTGGTTAGACCTGCGATGTTGTACGGGGCAGAGTGCTGGCCCGTGAAGAACTCCCATGTCCAGAGAATGAAGGTTGCTGAGATGAGGATGCTTAGGTGGATGTGTGGGCACACCAGGCTGGATAAGATTAGGAATGAAGTTATTCGACAGAAGGTAGAGGTGGCCCCAGTGGACGAGAAGATGCGGGAAGCGAGGCTGAGGTGGTTCGGGCATGTACGGAGGAGGGGTCCCGATGCCCCGGTGAGGAGCTGCGAGCGGCTGGAGATTGCTGGTGGTCGGCGGGGTAGAGGGAGGCCTAAGAAGCATTGGGGAGAGGTGATTAGGCAGGACATGACTAAAATGCAGGTTACCGAGGACATGACCCTCGATAGGGGAGTCTGGAGGTCTAGAATCAGGGTTGCAGGATAGGGGCTCTTAGAGTCCTTCGTTCGCCTCACCCGGGGTTGGGTGTGGGATAGTAAGGTTACCCATCGATGTCTAGTGTTTTAGCCTAGGTCCCCTCTTGGTTGCGACGGTATTTATGTTCCTTAGGTTTACATAACCATTTACGTTATTTCTGCAGGACTACTTATGCTTTGTTTTGTTATTTTGTTTTGTCTTGCCTTGGTTACTAATTTTGTCTTTGTTTTCCAATGCAGCTTTTCATTCTGTCCTATGCGCCGAGGGTCGCATGGAAGCAGCCTCTCTGCCCTTTTGGGTAGGGGTAAGACTGCCTACATATTACCCTCCCCAGACCCCACCTGGTGGGTGTATACTGGGTAGTTGTTGTTGTTGTTGTTGTTGCAATTAACGCACACAATTAAAAACTGAAAAAGTATAACAATTCAAGAAATAACTGGCTATATTTGCAATATGTTTTATGTTGTGGCTATGTTTTTGAAGAACGGTATCACCCGTCATTATAGGCCCACCCTTAAATCTAAGCAAACAGCTTTACACCCGAAGCCCAAAGTTGCTCAGATACGGAGCCGATCCAACCGTCGCAAGCGCTCTGCGTCCACGCGTACGAAGCGAAGAAGTCACCTACCGGTCAGAGAAGTGACTCGCTCTGTGCGTGTGGAGCGAAGAATTGCAGACAAACAGCTGAAATTGTTTGGAGGAAACGGATACTCCACGGCAGCTGCTTCACCATCACCTATAATAGGATATTTTTAATTATCCTTGCTTTTCCGCCCTATCCTACTGAATCTTCTGTTACTGTTTTCGGTTCCCGGCCGTTGACAGTCTTCACCTATGGCTTCCGACGCTGACTTGTCGGACAATGGTCGGAAACCTAAGATTGGACCTAGCTCCAACTCTATTGATCAGTCCTTGGACGCCATCGAGAATCAATTATCCTCAATTTCAGTCAGTCAACCCGAATCCGAACCCGAAGTCGACGATGCCAACGATGCTTCGCCATCCAATCAGGATAAGCTTGCGAATGGATCGTTGAACGAGAATCGCGGAGCTGAAGAGCTGCCTCGTAGCAATTTGGTGGAAGACTTTAGCTCTTCGAGTCTCATGTGGAGGAACAACTCGGAAGAAATGGAGGCGCCGTCAAGTCCTAGTAGTAGTGGCTATGCCGGTGAAAGAGGGAGTAGTAACGCCAGTAGTAGGGCCTCTGGCTTTGAGGAGGAGGTCGATGGTGAGATTCTCGAAATTGGGAATAGTGATTCTTTTGACGGAGTTTCCGACTCTCAAGTGCAATGGCTTCCTGGGAAACGCCACGGCAATGAGGTCAGTCCAACAGAAGCTACCGAGAAGGTTTAGCTTTAAATAGTAGTTCCGGCGAGTTTAGCAAATCCTACAGTGTTATAACTTGAGAAGAATTTTGTTAAATGTTAGCTTTTCAATCAGGGGATTTTTGATTCTTGATAGTAAGTTCAAACTGAGGACAACTTTTAGGCTGCTATAAGGTCAAATTGAGGACCACTTGTAGGCTGAGATCTCACTTTTGGGTTTTATATGGCATGAACTGAGATTAAGTAGTGGATGTGGTAGCAATTACGGGTTTTCTCCTTCTGCTCAAATTGAAATTTATGTGGCTATAGATCACCTATTTATGAGTAAAATGAAAAGTTTAAAGTTAAATTGTTTATGCGTGTAGAGAAGTTTCATTCTTATCTGGACAGACTAAAAAGGGAAGAGTGTTACATAAATTAGGACAGAAGAAGTATAAGTTGACAACTTTTTATATTTTCTCCTAATGTATACAGCCTAGTTATCAAGACTTCCGGCTGCATTTTCATCAGTTTGATCGCTCGCTTATCAGTGAAATTTATGATCCTTTGTCTTGTTTAGAATTGTTAAAAGACTAATCCAGGTATGTTTAAGAGCTTGTCTCTATGGCAAAGACAATAAAAAATGTATTTTATACTGTTGTATCGCAAAAAATATGTTGGTGAAACTAATTTACATGCAGACAACTAAAACTGATTCTTTAGTAACATCACAGGGGAAGTAAAGGAGACTATCCACTGTTGATATGCTTCATGTTTATCTTTTGACTTTTTTGATTGATGAAGTGCAGGATGATGCTTCTATTTCCTGGAGAAAAAGAAAGAAGCACTTCTTTGTCTTGAGTAACTCAGGAAAACCGATATACTCAAGGTCAGTGTTGAAGCTTCCCCTCCCCCCCCCCCCTCTTCCGGGGTACTGAATGACATTGATTAATTAGAGTACTATATACTATTGAACTACTTCTTCTTCATCATATATAATTTTCTCTGGGATTTCTTATTTTTCTTTTTTATTTCACTTGAAGATATGGAGATGAACACAAGCTTGCTGGATTCTCTGCCACTTTGCAGGCCATCATTTCATTTGTGGAGAATGGGTATTTTTCTAATGAATTAAGGAGTTGTTCTTTTTTTCTTATGAGCTTATCTTTTGGCTACCTTGTTACCTGCTACCCCCTGCCTTTTCAGCGAAGTCATAGCGGGATATTGAAGTTTTCCTGATTGGTGTCTTTTTCAGGGGTGATCGAGTCAACTTGGTCAGAGCCGGGAAACACCAGGTCAGTCTCCTTGTCTCAAAATTCTCCATAATGCAATGATGATGGAACTTGTGTTTTCTTGCATTGTCGACACCTCACCTTCATCTATGACATTTCATGCTCGGAAATTTCGAAGTTGCATGGGTTATTGCCTAGTGGTTGTGGATATATATGAGTTTCAGTTTCATGCTAGTTTTATTTTAAATGCTTGAATGTTATTATTTCGAATTGGCATCAAAAGAAAGAAGGAAGGAAGGAAGAAAAGATATCCAACACTGTTTGGCATTGCAAGTGAGTGATCACCTAGGAAGAGTTTGTAATATTAGCAATTGAGTTGCAACATTAGGCAACTTAACAGAAAACTTTACTGCTTAAGCATTTTGTTGAAAGGGTGCTGCCTGATTTGTATTTTCTTGTTTAACAGACATTTAAGGCTTGTGTTTCAGGTTGTATTTCTTGTGAAAGGACCTATTTACTTGGTTTGCATAAGCTGTACAGAGGAGTCATATCAGTCATTGAGGGTACAACTAGAGCTCCTCTATGGTCAGGTAAATCGCTCTTTTTCTTTTCTCTTTTTCCTGTTGCTTTATTGTCACAATTTGCCTTGGCATGTTAATAGACTGACAATAGTTCTGACATATGGATGCAATTCCTCATATATCATTTGTTATATGAATGCAGATGATACTTATTCTTACGAAATCTGTGAATAGATGTTTCGAGAAGAACTCTAAATTTGATATGACTCCTTTGCTTGGAGGAACGGACGTTGTCTTCTCTTCTCTAATCCATTCGTTCAGTTGGTTTGTGCTATGCTCTCACTCCCTCTTCCCTCCCTCCCTCCCTCCCTCCCTCTCTCTCTCTCAGCCTTTATGCTAATCTTCATCATGGTACCTTTTATTTTCTTTTTGATGAAGTATTTTTTTCATTATTGGCATCAAGAAGATGCAATAAGTACAAAATAAGATGCCAAATTCATGCTTATAAGTTGTGGGAAAGATGGTCACAAGAATATATGTAACATATTTGCCGAAAAGGAAAAGCATAGGAATGCTATATATTGCAGAAGTCCTGTTCCATCTCTACTGAGTTCCTGTATTTTCAATTCTAGCTTTCAGGCACGACTAGGACCGATGTTTCTTAAGCTATTGGAAAGAATATTTTTCTCTCCTTTCTGGCTACTACTTGTTGAATATAGTTGATGTTAATGTGCTTCCCGATAAAATTTACCTTATCAGGGGGGGGGGGGGGGGGACAGAAGTGTTTCCTGATAAAATTGTTTTCTTTTTCTGAATATGCTGCATATTAGACTTGTTCTTTACCTTACAGTTGATTTAATCTTTTATCTTTCTCGGCTTTATCGTCTTTTCTTTTCCTTTTCTTTTCAACTTAATTTTTTTTCAATTTATCCCAAAAATAACTATAAAAGGATGCTTCTTTACCATATTTTGATGATGTAGGCATTTTTACTATTTGCAACTCCTTTCGAAAGGTTCTGCTCAAGTGTAAGGTGCAGTCTGGACTTTCTTTCAAGCAGAAAAAAACTTGGGAAGCTTTTTGGTTGAATTTTCAGAATATGTTGTTCAGAAACACCTTGCTGATGATTTGATTGCAAACTATTTACTTGGTTCTTAATATAAACTGTTCCTACCTATGCTAATGATATCATTACCTATGCTAATATATTAAGTGTGCTTATTTGGATTCCAGGAACCCAGCTAGTTTTCTCCATGCTTACACATGTCTTCCACTTGCTTATGCGACAAGGCAAGCTGCTGGTGCCATCTTGCAAGATGTAGCTGACTCAGGGGTCTTGTTTGCCATATTAATGTGTAAACACAAGGTCTTGTTTCTATTTCTTATTCTTCTTTCAAATTGCACATTTCGAAGGCTCATAGGTGTCAGTTACTGTATTATTTAAAACATCCTGTTTAAAGTTGATTTGCAGGTTATCAGTCTTGTTGGTGCACAGAAAGCATCACTTCACCCTGATGATATGCTATTGCTCTCTAACTTTGTTATGTCTTCTGAATCATTTAGGCAAGTTCTACAAACTTTTGATTCTTGCTTGGGCCATTTCCTTGTGTACCTGGTGGAAATGTTTGGAGATGATTCATAAATTCATGTTACACGTGCATATACAAGTTCTACTGAATTTGCTGACCTTTTTGAATGAATGATTGAGCAAGGTTGCTAAATGTGGTCATTTTATCGAGGCAGGTTTGGCTTTGGGGATACAGATGTTACTGTAAATGGCCATGCTAATTTTAGTATTTGTCCTTGCATTCCTGGGAGGATCCTGCCGTAGTGTTTTACCATTATTAATATTATTGTGTTTTTTCATGTAATTAGGTTACTTATGCTAATTGTTACATACGATATTTTACTAGATCTCATTCACTTAGGTTTTCACGTGCTTTAGTCAAGTTGTTTCCGCAACAAAGGATCACCTTACTTTTTCTTGAGGCTCCAAAACATTTAATCTGGCAGTCGAATGATCTGGGTTGGTGTGGGAATTTTCACTTTTTACTTTTGGCCGGAGAAGAATTTAAATGGGGATCATGGTCAGTGAGGGTTTATATAGCCGACCCAACTTGTTTGGGATTGAGGCGCAATAGTAGTTGTTGTCATGTGTACGAGTCCCCATTAGTTTGGTGTAATGACTCTGTACCTATAGATTCTCTCTTGGACATTTGTCTCGTATGCAGAGGCAGCTTGTAGCTTTGGCTTAGCTAGGATTTGTTTATCATCGTGACAACAACAACAACAACAACAACTACCCAGTATAGTCCCACAAAGTGGGGTCTGGGGAGGGTAATATGTAGACGGGCCTTACCCCTACCCGAAAGGGCAGAGAGGCTGTTTCCAATCGACCCTCGGCTCAGTGAAGGAAAGGAAAAACAAAAACAAAAATAAAAACAAAAGAGCATTAGTAACTCCAGCAGAAATAGCGTAAATAATCGTGACAGTGCATTCAAATTCGTTTCTTCTATCTGTGTAGTTGATGTTCCTACTTCCTAATGCTTGCTCCTCATTCTTGCTTTGATTGTCTTTGACTTTTTTTGCGCCCTTATTGACTGTGGACGATTGGTCACATTTTACGTAACAAATAATGTATGTTGATGACTGAGTGATTATATATTGTAACTGAGCGATAGCCTGGTGAAAGGACCCTCTACCTCCAATCTTGTTTGGGGTTCCGATCACCAAGAAAGAAAACTGGGAAAGGACCATTGACGACTTTTGGACAGAGAGAATGTGGGGGTGGGTTTCTTCCACAGAAAAAATTAAAATAAAAAAATTAAAGAGCATATGTTACGGCCCACTTAAGATCTGTATTCCATTTATACGATCTAATTCCTGGAGGCTACACGATAACATGCTCATTGGTGTCATGCAGGACATCAGAATCCTTCTCACCGATTTGCTTACCAAGATACAACCCCATGGCATTTCTACATGCTTATGTGCAGTACCTCGATGTAAGTTGGGCAGGTGTAGGATTATTCTTTAATAGTTCCCTCCTCCCAAAATGTTGTTAACTTTCCTTCAAAGGGTAATATTTATTACTTTTTGAATATGTACTACAGACACCAGATACATATTTAGAAAATTCAAATTTGTCAAAAGATATTATTTACTTTAATATTTGGCTGCTTTTCTTAAACAACTGTAAATCTAAACTCTCTTATTCCATGCAATGTAAAGACCGCCAGCTTAGTATAGACTATAGAGGAAGTATCTATTGATGAAAGATTTTAAGTTGAATCTCCTTTTGAATGGTAGTAGTAGGCTGCCTTACAAGAATTATAGGATTTTGGTGTTTCCAAAGTTTTCCATTTATGCTATTGTTATTCATAGCAAATTACCCAAATTCGGTGCTGTATATTACAGGTTGACACATATTTAATTTTGCTTACTACAAGTTCAGATGCCTTTCATCATCTTAAAGATTGCAGGTAAATAATGCCTTTTCTCTTCTTATTTTTCAAGTAAATTTGGTTCTAGTACTCAAAGCTGAGAATTTTGCTTTTGTTTCCATTAGATCTGAACCATGAGAAATATTAGCCACTGCAATTTCCTGTGTGTATCTGTTCTTAAATTCTGTCAAGAGGCATTAGCTTGTTATAATCTATCTTGTAGGGTTCGTATTGAAGAGGTACTTCTGGAGTCCAATGTACTTGGTGAAGCTCAAAGATCTATGGTTGATGGTGGCATGCGCGTTGAGGATTTACCTACTGATCATGGTTCTCTTTCTGGAGCAGTCTCCCCTCATCTGGGTTGGCCTGGACATACTAGAGAGTCATCAGACAGATTTTCTGAAGCATTCGTAGGTGTTGGTGGTCCTGCTGGACTTTGGCATTTTATGTATCGAAGTATTTATATTGACCAGTATGTCTCATCCGAGTTTTCCTCACCAGTAAATAATAGACAACAGCAGAAAAGGTAGTACTGCAAAATCGATGCTGTCATAACAAACAATACTTTTGTCTTTTTCTCTTTTCTTTTAAGTGTGAGATGAGATCTTCTATTGCAGGTTGTATAGAGCTTACCAGAAGCTTTATGCATCCATGCATGATCAAGGAGTTGGACCTCACAAAACTCAGTTCAGAAGGGATGAAAATTATGGTACGTTCTTGGGTGTTATTTATATGCAAATCTCTTCAAGCGCTAAAACATTTCTATTTATAGATTTAGTCGATGGAGGTCCAAGTTGCATGGATAATCCGATCTACATATTGTGAATCTATTTTTCCTTCAAACTTAAAATAAGTCTACAGAATCCTATCTATGACTCTTTCTGCTTGCATAGTAACATAGAGCAGGTTAACTTTTTATCTAAGCTTTGAGGTTGGGATGGAGAAGTTCTTCTTGGGTAGACACTGAGAATTGTTGGGTAACAGGTTTAAAAAAAGAAGGAAAAAGAAAACGGATGCATTCTCCTATTCATTTTTATTTTCTTCATGGTTGTTATTCTTGTTATTCATGAGCAAGAAAAAAAAATCTAGAGTTTTGTAATTGCCAGAAATGTGTGATCCCTTGCAAGTTTGCAGGCAATGATTTCAAGTGGATTTTTTTAGTTAAGGATATACGTTGTAGTGAATTGGTACCAAGCCTCTTTGCTTTCCAGTATTAACCTTTAATTCTTTCTTTCTTTTTTTAAGTAGTTACTGGATTCTGGTAGGGGAAATTAGAAATGTAGAACAGAACAACTCTCAAAATTTTCTCCCATGATAATAGTTTAGTTCCTCTTGAATTAACTTCCTTACCTTATCTTGCAGTTCTGCTGTGCTGGGTTACTCAGGATTTCGAACTTTATGCAGCTTTTGATCCCCTGGCAGACAAGGTTTTATTATTTACTTTTTCTTCTAACCTGTTGTTTGTCCAAGTGATATCTTGAATGTCACTTTTATTTATAGTCTTTCCACCTTTAATGGTGTTATATGAGCTTGAGGTGACTCCATTTTATCTTTGGTGGAGGAATTCATGGGCCTGTTTAGGTATTGAAACTCTGCCGATTCAAACATGCAGGAGATTTACCAGACCTTAGTTCACTTTTGTTTTGTACTGTGGTAAGCTGGTTACCACTTGCAGCGCCACATGAGATTTGTGCATGGCCCCCTACAGTTTGTTACCATATACAACAGGAAGATAACAAGTTTAATTCAATTACCACAAGGTTTTTAGCCCTAATGATTAAAATCAAAATGTCACTGTGACATGATTATTTGCTGAATTGAAGAATCTATACCCCAATGTGTACCTTTTAACTCCGAGATGATCTTATCCTGCCAACCCTAGATATATGTTGACTTACTTCTTAGGCATCATTGTCAAAGAGCTATTATTAGAGATGTTATGTAGTAACTGGCATCTGTCTTATCTACAGTTTTTTGTATACCGAAATGCTGATAAATACGTCAAAGCTGATTTTGTCTTTCCAGATTTCGATGTGTCTTGTTAGTTTAAGCTTCGTCAATGTGCTTGACATCTGGGGTTGTTCAACCATAGTGACCCTATCAATTTTCTTGTGCCAATTCTTTTGAAATGTAAGAACTGCTCTCGTTACATATATTCTTTCTGCTTTTTGACATTTGATAAGATTCCACCTTGCAGGCTCTAGCTATAAAAACTTGCAATCGAGTGTGTCAATGGATCAAGAACATAGAAAATGAGATTTTCTTGTTAGGAGTGAGTCCTTTCTCATGGTGATGTTCCCCATCTTCGCTTCTTTACGTGTATTCTATATTTATTTTTTTTGAACTTTTCTTTTCTCAAATTCCTTTAATAAGTTATGGCCTCATTTTTGTAGGCCTTCCATTTTTGTGGTTCTATATTTGTATCTTGGTAATGAATGCCGATTGTAGTTTAAAGTTTGGCAGTCAAGATTTGAGTTGGCATCATTTCATTTTAGCTTGTACAATTTATGAGTTTTTGTAGCACTATCTGTATCATCAATTCGTTGTAATTCTACATAATCATCTGATGGATTGCTAAAGACAATTTCCCTCGTTGCACTTGCAGTGAGATTATCTTGTGTTATTTTTATTTTTATATTTTTTACATATGGAGAAAAGATTACAAGGTGGAAATTCGTACCTTACCAATAAGATATAAGTGGAGGAAGCTAGGCTACCATGATTCCCCGGATCATCTTTGTTTAATACCCATGGTATATAGAAGATTTTGGTGAATTTGGAATGTGATGTTATATTGGGACTAAAGCACAACGGAATATGGTTGCAATCATTTATTCCTTAATTTATTTCCCATCTCTTTTTTTTCCGCCTGAGGGGAAGGGCGTTTAGTTTGGAACTTCAATAAAACATCCAATGCTTCGGAGTTGGATATTCAGTGTAGAATTATCTTGTTCCCTATGAAGGATAAGTTGCACGATATATTGTATACTTAACACAAAACCTCTGAGATGGGCTATTTTATTTTCCTATTGTGTGGAGTATAGAGTGAACCATGCCGCAGCCTCGCACCTATTCTTGTTCTGCTGCTAGGAACGCACTGTCATCTGCGTCAAAGGCAAATAAAGCTATTGTGAGGACTCCACAGAAATGTAAGGTACTAAACGATGAAAGTGCAATCCACTTGTAAAGACAGTAGATCAAAACTTCCATCCTACAAATCGCCTCAGCCACATAAAGCACAGTAAAAGAAAGATCTATTGACTAAAACGATGGGGGGAAATTGAATCTAGTAATCGTCTTGTAAACCATGATACGGATAAAGGGTATTTCTCTCCCAATTATGTGCAATGAATACAAAGATATGAAGGGTCCACCTTAAAGATGGCGCCCTCTAATATTCACAAATGTTAATAAAGATGTGATACTGCAAAGAAAAATAATAATTTTAATGAAATTTGGCTGAAAAAAGATAAAGAAGAAAAAATTAGAAATTGACGATGAACATACACACAACAACTCCGTAT
This sequence comes from Nicotiana benthamiana, assembly GCA_034376525.1. NCBI lineage: Eukaryota > Viridiplantae > Streptophyta > Magnoliopsida > Solanales > Solanaceae > Nicotiana > Nicotiana benthamiana. The sequence continues at coordinate 103,236,985 of CM067335.1, read as the reverse complement.
TAACAGTTATGACGCTTGAACCAAGTAGGCAGAAACTTCATACAGCAACTGCTTCAGGCCTTTTGCTTGTCTTGATTCCTTTAATAGCTGCAACATGTTTACACAATATGTAAGTCCTAAGCTTTATTAATTAATAAACATCAAGTTCTGCGTCTCTTAGTAAGGCAAAATAAGGAGTCTTTAGATACTTGCCTTCAGCATAATCAGGAGCTCCAAAGACGGCAGAACCAGCTACCAAAGCATTGGCTCCAGCTTCAATGACCTGCAACGAAAAATGATTGTTAAATTTACTCTCGTATGTCAGTTGCTGCAGGCTGTTTATGGTCATGGTATGTATCAATGGTTGGTTGCTGTGATGCACAATGTTCTCTTTGTCATCACCACATACAATTCTCTATAATTTGAGAAGTAGGTTACTCTTTGTTACAATATAAAACACGTTTGCTAAAATAAATGGCAAGATATGGAGAAAGATAAGGCTGTGCTCCATGAAACCTGATAGAATATCAGAACAATTTAGAAAAGATTCGAATTCACAAGGTACAAATCAAGTAGTAACATTAGCACGCCACTTGAAATGCTGCAGGTAAGATTTATCCTTTCTTCACACCCTATGACTTATTCCAATATATAAGATGCCAAATAAATATTTTCAGATTTAATGAGGCTCAAGCGACAAGCAAGTTGGGAGAGGAGTTATAATCATGGGAGAGCATCAATCACCTTGTATGCATTTTTGGGACCAACACCACCGTCAACTTCAATCCAAGGGTTTAGTCCCTGCAGTGTTAAGATAGGCATGTCATTCCATTGCATAGTTTGCACTTTGCAGAGACTGAAAAAAGGGTAAAAGAATTACCCTTTCTGCGCAGATCTTTCTCAAGTCTGAGATCTTCTTGACCTGACTTTCAATGAAGCTCTGTCCCCCAAATCCAGGGTTTACAGACATTATCAGCACCAGATCAACAGCTGAAGCACAAATAGAAATGAAGACATAAGCAATTTATCACTTTGGATCCAATGTTTCATGAATTACCTGACCTAGCCTTCTAGAGGCAGCATACAGGTTATACACTGGACGCTCACTGGTACAACACCCACCCCACCCCGCCCAACAGGCCAGGAGCCAGAACTGACATCTGGAGCATCGACGACATAAAACAGGAGCCCAACATTAGGCAAACCAAGAATAAAGATCGGTTCTAGCTCTAATAGCATACTAAGAATAATATACCTTGAGCCTAACTTAATACCAAAAGCTAGCTTATGAGGGAGGATTTTGAAAGACCAAATAAAGGGCCAGGAACACATACTCTCAACTAATGTGAGACTCTAACACCTTGCTTTTCGAATCAGCATCTATAAGCTCAAGTTTCCCTGTTGCAGGCAGATTAATATACAAGTAGTTCAAGGGCACATTTTCCAAGCTTGCGCTTCATTCACCAATCTTAAACCCTTGCGACATTGCAGTATATTCAGCATAGTCAAGCCTAATGATTTAACTGGCAGGATCTAAGGTGCTTTTACATGCTTTTCTACCATACAAAGCCAACTTTAAAACACACCCTATCTATATTACCTATTTAGAGGAGTACATTTCCAACAATTCCCAATTTCACTATTGACTCTCACATAACCGGTATTAAAGAAGAAAGTTGAAGCACAAAAATAATAGGAAATACTCTAAGAGTAATCATCTCTGAAAAATTGTCTTTAAGAAGCAATATCTTACCATCAAGAACATATTCAATTGCAGTTAAAGGGGTTCCGGGATTGAGGACGACCCCAGCTTTAGCTCCCAAACTTTTAATCTGAACCGGAAACAATTACAAAGGTGGTCAAGAAAAACTTAAATAATGTGAATAATGGATAAGACAGGAAAAACACAAAAAGCTAACCATGAAGTTAGAACTATCTTTGGGTAAGAAAATCATAATATTCTGAAATATCACCAGCTGACTTTCTATATCACATATAAGGCACCCCACAATTACAAATTACAGTACACCATTTTTAATATCATGGAACACCTAACCATAATCCTATACATTTTTTCTAGAAGGAATAGTTCATTTTAAATAGAAAAAGTATATCTAATGTAGAAGGTAATAAGAAAAAGTAAAAAAAGAAACTCTAAATAAATAAGTATTCGATATAAGAAAAACTAGCACTCTACATTTTCTTTTCTAGTCCTTGTGATGTGAGTTTGGATGCTTGCATCATGAAAAAAGTGTTCAAGAGAGACATTATCCACAAGAAAAGTAATAAATTTTTATCAAGAAAAATTAGTCAATTAAACCAGCAAGTTATTTTTAACTAAAATCCAAAAAGAAATGCATGCAATAGAGGTAATTGAAAACAACAGTATTTAGACTTCTGATAAAGGACACCGAGAATCATGGATTGATCTCACAATCGGAAAACTTTAGACTGGTGGTCATTCTGTTACATCTGCACTTATGTATCACATTCCTAACAAGCATGCCTTTGAGCATTCAAAAGTCTGAAGGATAACAGAACCAAGAGTAAATCTTTTTAGATAAGTGATGCCAAATTTCAGAAGATCGACAATGACACTGAACAAGTCCCACGGCATACTTTTTACCAAGGGTAAGGCAGTTGGTAGGCCTTATCCCACCAAAGGAAATCTTTTAGTAAATTTGTAGGTTGCTCCTACACAAAAATGCATAAAATTTCATTGAAACAAACAACCCAATTCTTTGTTTGAGAGATCACTTTTAGCAGTCATCTTGAGGCTCACACAAATAGCTGCAGCAGCCAAAGAAAAGCCATGCACCAATACCACTAAGATAGCTTAATCTGAATGTCATACAGTCACTTACTACCTTCATAATATTTGTATATGAGAACAGCTAAAAGCCCTTTACTGTTTGTATTTGATCCAAAAATATATTTTTCATGGGCTAACCTACTATATAATCCAAAAAAGTCGGAACGAAGAGGAATTCCTCAGGTTGCAATACACCAACACTTTCGGAAACATTGTTGACAAGATTTTTTTCAAGACTCCTATATTGTAAGTACAGGAATAAAAGAAAGAAAGCAAGAAAGAGAAATTCTTACCTGATTTATTGTACGATGCAAGTGGATGGTTGAAGATTGCTCACAATGAACACTGACAATATCAGCACCTGCTTTTATGAAATCAGGTACTCTCTGGTCAGGTTCGACAATCATCTGCAATGGTCCGTTGAAATTGAACATTAGCAAAAGCATTCTCATGCCTATAGACCTGAAATTTGTTTTACCACATGAAAAATGGAAAATACCAGATGCACATCTAATGGAAGATCAGTGATAGGGCGCAAGGAATCAACTACAAGGGGTCCAATAGTTATATTTGGAACAAATCGACCGTCCATCACATCTACATGAATCCAGTCGCAGCCTGCCTGCTCAACTGCTTTTACCTAAATGCATGAAATACAGATTAACCAACTTAAGAGCCATTTTTATGAGAAATCACAAACAAATAAGAAGAAATTCATAAAAGAACTTGACCTAAAAGCAGGAAGGCAAAATGTGTTTACTCAATATATCAAACAATTTTTTTTTTTGCTTTGCACCGGGTGTCTGAGTCTCTACGAGCCCCGACTAATCCCGGGGGTGCACAGGCCCTCGACAAGGAGTTTCCTGCAAGTGCACCACGGTTAATTCAAGTTTTACCCCGTCCGATGGCCCTCAGAAATTGTTTGCACCCAGTGGATTTCGAACTTGAGACCTTGAAAGGGAGCAAATCCCAAGACTCAAGTCAATTGCCACCAGACTAACCCCTGAGGGTTAATATATCAAACTTGTAATGTAATAGCAAATTTCCTCATATCTTGTTTCCAAACAAAACTACGCCTTTATACGATCAATATAAAAATGATAGAGCAAGGGATTCATATGACAACAAACCTGCTCTCCTAATTTAGAAAAGTTAGCAGAAAGGATGGATGGAGAAACAATAATATCGCTTTTCGAAAACTTATCCACCCGAGAAGAAGCCTTCACCACTTTTTGAACTCTCCTCCTGCATTTATAAACAAATATTAAGAGCAATAATATTTGGAAAGATTGTGACACTATTGTAAGGGTTGATTGGATACAACCTCTCTGCCCTTTCGGGTAGGGGTAAGGCCCGTCTACATATTACCCTCCCCAGACCCCACTTTGTGGGACTATACTGGATAGTTGTTGTTGTTGTTGTTTGTGACACTATTGTAAGGGGCATAGTTGCAGAAAGAGAAGGAACAACTAGATGACTTCCTATAAAGTAAGAAAGGAACATCCAGTTGTTAGCAGGAAAAGAAAAAAATGGCTCGTCTCCAAAAAGAAAAAAGATGCATAAAGGCAGCTGGTATTGCAGACTGGCTCATTTTTACCAATGTTTTAAAAGGCGTGGGCGACAGACGTAGCGTTTTATCAAACACGGGGCGAGGCGAAAGCCACATGAGTATGTAATTTTTAAAACTTTATAAATTAATAAAATAAATATATAAAAAATACATTAAAATTGTAAAAGATTCAAGAAAGCTATAAAATTAGTAGAACAATATATATATTTATCATAAAAACCTAACATGTGCATGAACAAAAGAATTTTTTTTACTTGAAAAAGAAAGACGTAAAGATAGATTACACCTATAATTAACATGACTATGATCGAACATAGATTTATAAAAATGATATTCTAGTTCCTAATAATTCAAAGAATAAAAATGATGCTTAATAAAATAAAGATACTGTTTAAAAACCGAAAACTAGATAACAAATTACAAAAATACAATAGCCAGAATAGAGCCATCAAAACAATATCTAAACTGGAGCGATACTAAAAAAAGATTTGAATCCAAAAACTAACTTGAAATGAAGAAATTAACAACAACTACCCAGTATAGTCCCACAAGGTGGGGTCTGGGGAGGGTAATATGTAGACAAGCCTTACCCCTACCCGAAAGGGTAGAGAGGCTGTTTCCAATCGGACCCTCGGCTCAGGGAAGGAAGGGAAAACAAAAACAAAAAGAAAAACAAAAGAGCATTAGCAAGGGCGGATGCAGTGTAAAGAGTACGGGTTCCCGGGAACCCAGTAACTTTTGCGTCAACCCTATATTTATATTGAGAAATTCACTAAATATTGATAGGAACCCATATGTTATTGGATATTAATTTAAAAATTAATGTGGGAACCCATAAGCCTCAAATCCTGGATCCGCCTCTTAGCATTAGTAACTCCAGCAGAAATCGCGTAAATAGTTATCTAAACATAAGAACCATAAATAAAATGGCATGCAATAATATCAAACAGTAACTACCATAATTAAAGAATACAAAAAAAAAATGAAGAAAATGAAGTGTAAAAAAGGAAAATGCAAGTGTGTAAGTAGAGTAATAATTTAAGATTTTTAGTTCAAAAATTTATCGAAGATTCCCCGAGATTTTAGGTATTGCAGACGCATTAGGGTTGACGAGGTCATTGGAGCTTTGCGTAAGATGAGTAGGGGTAAAGCGACCGGGCCAGATGAAATCCCGGTTGAGTTTTGGAAGTATGTGGGGAGAGCGGGATTGGAATGACTAACTCGGTTGTTCAATGTGATCTTTAGGACGAAAAGGATGCCGGAGGAGTGGAGGTCGAGTACAGTAGTACCGTTGTACAAGAACAAAGGTGATATCCAGCGTTGTAACAATTATAGGGGTATCAAGCTACTTAGCCATACCATGGAAGTATGGGAGAGGGTGGTGGAGGTGAGGGTGAGGAAGTCGACGTCTATATCCGACAATCAGTTTGGGTTTACGCCGGGCCGCTCCAACGGAAGCTATCCACCTTATTAGGAGGTTGGTGGAGCAGTACAGGGATAAGAAGAAGGATCTGCATATGGTGTTTAGACTTGGAGAAAGCGTATGACAAGGTCCCTGGGGAGGTGCTCTGGAGGTGTCATGAGGCGAAGGGCGTGCCGGTAGCCTACATAAGAGCGATCAAGGATATGTATGATGGAGCTAAGATTAAGGTTAGAACCGTGGAAGGCGACTCAGAGCATTTCCCGGTTGTTATGGGATTACAACAAGGCTCTGCGCTTAGCCCATTCTTATTGGCCTTGGTGATGGATGCTTTGACACACCATATCCAAGGAGAGGTGCCATGGTGTATGTTGTTTGCTGATGACATTGTCCTAATTGACGAGACAAGGGCAGGTGTTAACGAGAGATTGGAGGTTTGGAGACAGACTCTCGAGTCTAAGGGTTTCAAATTGAGCAGGTCTAAGACAGAGTACATGCAGTGCAAGTTTAGCACTGAATCGAGGGATGGAGGCGGGTAAGTGAGGCTTGGGTCACAGGTCATACCCAAGAGAGCTAGCTTCAAGTACCTTGGGTCGGTGATTCAGGGGGATGGAGAGATCGACGAAGACGTCACTCACCGCATAGGGGCGGGATGGATGAAATGGAGGCTTGCATCTGGAGTCTTGTGCGATAAGAAAGTGCCACCAATACTCAAAGGTATGTTTTATAGAGCTTTTGTTAGACCGGCTATGTTGTATGGGGTAGAGTGTTGGCCGGTTAAGAACTCCCATATCCAGAGGTTGAAAGTAGCTGAGATATGGATGCTGAGGTAGATGTGGGGGCACACTAGGATAGACAAGATCAGGAATGAAGATATTCGGAGGAAGGTGGGTGTCGCCCCTGTGGATGACAAGATGAGGGAAGCGAGGCTCAGATGGTTTGGGCACGTGCAGAGGAGAAACATTGATGCTCCGGTTAGGAGGTGCGACCGGTTGGCCGTGGTGGGTATGAGGAGAGGTAGAGGGAGACCTAAGAAGTATTGGGGAGAGGTGATCAGGCAAGACATGGTCCGTCTGCAGATTTCCGAGGACATGGCCCTCGATAGGAAGACATGGAGGACAAGCATTAGAGTTGTAGGATACGGGTAGTGGTGCTTCCCTTCCTGCATACCGGGGGTGAGGCGGGTTGGATTAGGGTTAATCTTAGATGGCCTGTAGTTTATGTCGAACCCACATTATTCTTATTGTTTATCTTAGATGCCTTAGACTCTGATTACCATTATTGCATGTCATTCATCTTTTGGTTTTTATTTTTATACTTTTTTATGCTTCTGTTACTTTAATGGTTTTACTGGACTAATGAATTCCCTTTTTCTTTCTTTTCTTGTTTTCCTCTATTTCAGTCGTTCTGAGCCGAGGGTATATCGGAAACAGCCTCTCTGCCCTACCGGGGCAGGGGTAAGGTCTGCGTAAACATTACCCTCCCCAGACCCCACTTTGTGAGATTTTACTGGGTAGTTGTTGTTGTTGTTATAGTTTACAAATTTACTATGAGTTAATTTTCGGATGTTTAAATTTAAAAAAAACGGATTTACTGAGCAATTTTGGCGCAAATTTGAAAAAGTTCTTGGGGCTTACGCCTTGACACCCAAAACGTTTAGACTTAAGCCCAAGTGAATTCTCGGAATGTCAGGGCTTCCGCCCCATGATACTTGCGATCAGTATGCCTCGACGCGTTTTTGGTATGCCTCGCCCCAGGGCTCGGCCCGGGGATCGCCCACAAAATGCCTTTTAAAACACTAAGTTTTACAACTACATAAGTAAATTTGCATCACCAACTGAGCATAATATCATCACAGAGATAAAGATGTAATGGCAACTAGAATCAATTAAAGTTAATTGGCGCTTGTTGAAAAACATACAAGTCACAGTGACTTGAGCAAGAAAATTAGAATGCCAAAAGAACGTGACAATGCCAAGAAGCATTTCCAAATTACTTTACGTTATCGGTCAATAGCCAATTGAAGAGGGTGGTTTGTTGATGCTGTTAGATTCTAAATTGCCGCCACAGGCAATGCTAAAGAGAAAAAGAATTGCATATTATCCAGCTTATAATGTTGACTCTTTAAGATCATTTACTTACCATGCACAGAGGAAACAAATTTCAAATATGTACGGCATTGAAACACTCCCATCAGGCTTTAATAGAACCTTACTGGTTTAAGCTCAGCAAGGCATATTCACAAACATAAGAGAGACCTGGAATATCTTTATCGTCCTCTACATTACATATCTAAAACCCCAGTGCAAGAAAGCCTTCTTTTTCAGCCTTGAAGGAAACTCGGGGCTTAACCAACTTTCATCAATCATTTCCTTTACTTTCAGACCAAGGGCCCTATATCTCTGATAAACTTGACCTTCTTTCCTTTTTCAGACCGTCAGAAAATATTAACCACTTCCCTCTAACAATTCAAATAATCATAAGTTAGTATTGCCCAATACTATCTCAAACTTAACTGGATATTGCACCAACTTATTATTTCTTTCATACTATGATCTTAAACCGTTTTTTTTTTCTTTAAAAAAAAAATCAATTTGATAATCTCCTCAAACATTTTAATTTAATAATTGCCAAGTCAAATTAGGTCTACTTTACTAGTAAGGATGAGGATATCACAACAGAACCAAAAGGAACACCCTAAAACATCAAGGTGAAATTTGTATGCGAAATTGACTGATTCAAGACTTCCACAGCAGACTAGTAGTCAAGTTTTCTTTCCAACATTAAGTACAAAGATTACAGGTAAGCAAATTGGGGCAAGAAAGAATATAAAGACTTAAATTTTTTTGATAAAGAAGGAAAAAACCTGGTGAAAGTGAGTGAATTGGGCTTTTGAAGGTTAAGACTCCCGCCAAATCCATTAATTTGGGATTGTAACAGAGTTGATGAACCCACACAAGAAGCTGTTGTTGCCATTGAAATTTCCTTCTTTTTTTCTCTTGCAGCAAACTGAAATTTTGGGAATTGAAGGGGAGAAAGTTTGGTGCTTTGTCAATTTGAAAGCACAAGAGCTTAAAATATCAACGACCCACTTTTAACTTTTGAGACTTCCAAGACAAGAAGAACGAAAAAACTGTTATTTTGGAGGAAAATCAAGAAAGAAATATCAGGTTGACACGTGTCCGATTTGGTTTTCGCATAGCGGCTTTGCTTATCTTCAATGGTTGGCTCTTCTCTGTTGCTGACTCAATTTGTAGGGACTATAGGGACTGCTCCTCTATTTATCGCATGATGGGCACAAGCGCAGAAAGAGAAGAGACGATATCACTCACGCCCCACCCCCCATCCCACCACCCCACCCCCAAAATGCCAAACCTGAAGTCTAAAAGGCCGAAGCCAAAAGCCACTTTTTCTCTTGCCTTTTTTTGATTGGTTTCACGTACGATAATGATATTGAAACCCGATTATATTAGAATTCGTGCCGCATAGGACTATCCGATTCTTGCCTTGTTTACTACTATTTGCATTTGTAATGACGCTACAAACTTTAAAATTAATGACACCCTCCATTGATATTTATATGTGTTAAGAATAGAATTCTAATTAGAGTGAATGTCTTTCTTGTAGAGAGTTTTATTTTAAGACTAAGTAATTTTTCCTCCTATAAATAGAGAGGTTTTACCCCATTGTAAACGACCACAAAATTCAATAAGAATTTTCTCTCTCTCTCTTTCTCTGCAATATTGCTCTTGTTCTTTTATTGTTTCATAACACGCTATCAGCACGAGACTCTAACCAATTGAGTAGAAGCTTTGGGATTGAGAATAATGATCGTCAAATGTTCTATGCTCTTCCTTCATGATTAAATTCTGGATTTAAGGTAAGATTTTACTTTTCTCTTTCAAATTCTTGTTATCCTATAATTTAATTTTAAATACAAGCAAAGAAGATAAATTTTGATTGCAACTCTAATGGAGTTTGAAAGAAATTATAACCACCCAAAGTAGTAAAATTTATATGCCTTGCAATGATCAAAATCACGTATGATTGTAGGCAAAGAATTGAAAATCCGTCCCATTGAATCTGCTTCATTCTCATTCCCTATAGAGAATGTGATAGCAGTATGTGATAAGTCTGAAAGAAGACAATATTATTACTGTGAAGGTATCAATGGATGTGGACGTGACAATAGACGAAATTATTATCGTCATCATTGTGATAATGAAGATAATAAGGATTCTCAAAATAATCCTTCACTCTGTGAAAGTAATATTTGTCATCAATTTGACAATATGAGATTTTATAAAGCACAAATAGATGATATGGTCCATTCATGATGTGAGTGTGACAACATCTAATTTACGAATACATATTCATTCTTGGAAGAATATGAACGTGCTAGTGGTAGTGAATATACCACACTCGCTTCTAGAAGGAGGTTTGAGATGATATAAGAAAATAATGTCATTATTATGGCATGAATGGTCATTGATCACGTACCTATTGTACGCCAAAATATTTTGGCATTGTGATTATTAAAGGACAATAATAATGCAAGAAACATATCTTGCATATAATTTTGACCATGACCATAACGATATAACTTTCTCTTTGAAAGAGATATTCACCATATGGATATTGATGAATATATGGTAGTACCAAATTAATTGAGAACTCTGCAAGAGCCAATTATACTATTTTGGAGAAACACAATTGATTACCAATAAGGTATTGTGTTGTAGTAAGTCTCAAAGAAACTTATTCAGTTTTCAAAGTATACGCGAAAGCGGTTGATTTATATTAAGACAATAAATAAAGGAAAGATTTGATATCTTCTATTACTACAACTTGTAGCGGGATAATCTGTATGTGAAAAGCTACCCACTTTATTCTCCAGTTTGTATTACACAAACAAAAGAATGCCACAATAAAGTGGATATTTATTGATATAAAAACTCATATCATATTAAACATGGAGTTTATTGATAATTGCACATGTCATGGTATAAACACGAACTTATCAATATTGATAATTTATTCAGTTGACACAATCAGTTTAGCCATATCAATTTAAATATGATATGCAAAAATAATAGAGAATTCACATGGGTAAATATTAAAAAACTAGAAAGTTCTTTACGAGTTCTCTTATATTGCTTATTCTCATTAATTAATTGACCAACTAAAATTGGGATTGAATCCCATGAATGCTGGAAATATCAAAGGTGAATATGGGCACATTCATCTACCATGTATACCACATAAGATGCATCTATGAGATGGTTACATGTGCGATTATTATTAACCCGCAGCATGGTGTTTTGCGAGGTAACTTGCTCAATAATTCAATTTAGAGCACAATTTCCAGATTTTCTATTCAAGAAGTTCATGTTGATAAGTTGGTTTACATCATAGTTGGTTTAGCAAAATAATTTATTGAGTGCCTCCACTTAATATCTAAACTGTTTCTTATGAGAACAAAGTTATCTATATCAGTTTGATATACGTTATATACGAGAGTATATTATATTCTCCCCTCACAAATGGTTCAGGGTCAGGAACCAAATAATTTCATCTTATTATTATTGATGTGCGTTGTATATTTTCATAACACTATAATGCACAAAAATAGATTTCCAAAGTTGAGGAAGCAAGTTAGTTTTTCTAATATGAGGGGGAGACAAGATACAACAATTGAGAAAAAATTTACATGGAATAAATTATTATTTATACATATAGATCTTCGAATAGGATAATATGAACTTTAAGTTCATAAAAAGATAATTCATTTGCAACATATTGCAAAGCATGCCATACGCATTTGCTAACCCAAAGAAAATAACTATATTCTCATTGCAAATGCTCATATTAAGTCATAGAAGGACAAAATCTATGGTACGCTTAAAGCGTATAGATAAATCAGTTTCAAATAGAACTTCTTAATAAAGAAGATGAGAAAATGATCAAAGTGATCATAATAAAGGAGGCAAGTGATCTAGAAGGTCACATGACATAACACTTCATAAAATCTCATGAGAGATTCAGGTACCTGAATATATGAATGAAGAGATCTCTATGTTATGTCTTTATGAAAATTTATTGGAACTTATATAACATGTTTGTCGACGACATCTATCATAGCGCTAAGTTTAGATGAGGATCTTAAGTCTATCGAATATAGACACAAGAGTATTGGCCAAATGAAAGAGATACAATTCAAGTAGAATTGATTCCATATGAAAGACATGTAGTTCAAATACTTGAAAGTATAAAGTCAATGATATGTGCAATCAGTTTTCGATACCTTATTTGTCTAGCATGATATGAAAACTTGATATGCATCTAAAGTCTATAATATGGCTTATATGACTTAACTTATATGACAATCCATGAAAGATTTAAGTTGCTGAAGCATCTACAATTCTTGATCTTGAGGTACCACTTCCTCAGTGCAATTTGTGCACAAATGTATCTTACTATAACTATAAGCATGATAATGTGATAGCTGTTAGATAATACGCTTAACGCTAGAGGGGGGGTGAATAGCGTTATAATAAAAATTAGCGTAAACTTGCGAAATTTAAAAATTGCAGGAAATAAATAAGTGCGATAAATAAGAAAGAACGCACCGATGTATCCTGGTTCGCCACAACCCGTGGCTAGTCCAGTCCCCGAGAGACCCTCTCGAGATTTCCACTAACTTGTCAAGCTTACGGGTGCTTAACAAACCTTTACAAATTGAGGACACAAGCCTCAACACCTTTGCTCGGAGATACAACACTCCAAGACTTCAACCAAGGAAACACAAGTTCCTTCTTACAACAAGAGAATAACAATGCTCTTCAAGTGTACAAAACACTAAGTACTCAAACAAGACACTCCTTAGTGAGTAGATATGAGTAAAAGAATACGCTCAAGATCACAACAACTTTTGACAAGAATTTGGCTCTCAAAAACTTATGTAATGAATATAAAATGATAAGCAATAAAGTATGCAAGCTTTAGCAATTGTATAATCAGTTCTTGTATGTTGTTGTCCTTAAAAGACTGAATTGAAGCTGTATTTATAGGTGGAAACCCTTGTATTACCGTTGCCTAATTGCCAATTAAGAGTTGCTGAAATTACTCAGTGACAATCGATTGTCAAGTTACCACAATCGATTGTTTGCCAGTTCTTCCAAAAATCAATCCCAGATTTTACGCATAACAATCGATTATATAAGATCAATAATCGATTACTGGCAACGTTCAAAAAATCCTTTCCAGATTTTACGTAAAACAATCGATTATAGGAAATCAATAATCGATTACCTGACGGTATTTGAAAATATTTTGGCAACGGTCAGTTATACAATCGATTATACTAAGTTAACAATCGATTATATATCAGTCTTGAAAAATCAATTTAGACACTGCCTCTTGACAATCGATTGTCCTAAGTTCACAATCGATTATTTGATAACTTTGAAAAAGTCTGGAAGTCACTGCCTCAACACAATCAATTGTCATAAGGTCACAATCGATTATTTTGTGACTTTGAAAAATCTGATGGATACTGTCTCTTCACAATCGATTGTCATTAGCTTCACAATCGATTATTTTGAGCTTTGAAAAACTTTGGACACTGCCTCATCACAATCGATTGTCATAAGGTTCACAATCGATTGTCATGCAGATTTAAAAAATCTGATGCTCACTGCCTTAACACAATCGACTGTCATTAGTTCACAATCGATTGTCAAGCAGCTGACTTAAACATAATCGATTATCATAAGTACATAATCGATTATCTTAGTCCAGATTTTAGAGGCGTGTTTAAAAATCATTTTGACAAAAGTAAATATGCATTATTTAAAATCATTTAGCTATAAATTAAATATGCATGATTTTGTAAAAAGTATTTTTACGAGAGAAGCCATGTCATGAGTCAAGTTGTCGGATCAAGATCACAATTAAGAACGACTCATGTAAGACTATAAAACTTGGTCTTGAGCTTGAATCTCGTTGTATATCAATTGTGCGCTTGTACTTGAACTTCGTCATATATCAATTTGCGTATCGTTTGTCATTCATCAAAACCTACACATATAAACACACGTTTAGTATAATGCCTTGAGAACGTGTTTCCAACAATTTTCCCCTTTTTGATAATGGCAAACTTTAAGCGGGATATGCAAATTAAGCAATTCATTATGACGATTCAAGACAAGTAAAGATATGCAACAAGTATGCAATTAGTTCCCCCTCAATATATAAATTCCCCCTCAATTTAAGCTAATAAATATTGAGAGTGCATACCCGTTATCTTCCCCCTTTTGCCATTAGCAAAAAAATATAGATTAATAAAAAACTTGTTTATTTATTAAAAAAAACGGTTACATAACGGGAACAATAAAACATAGAACAATAAAATAGAAAAACAAATAAAGAAATTATTCATCATCATTTCCCGCCTCATCATCCGGCACTGCTTCATAGGGAACAAGACCGGCATATGGATAATGAACATGGTCAAAATATCCATGGATCTCATGTGTCAATTGACCGACAGAGGTGGTCAATGAAGCAATTTGGTCGGAAATGGATTGAAGAGAAGGTTCTTGAGGCTGACGCGATCGACGAGTTGGAGGAGGAGCAGGAGCTACATGATCGCCGTCATGGGGAAAGGAGGATTCTGAAATTTCCCACTTCTTGGTGCTCTTTTTGAGAGGACCGATGGAAGTGTTGAATCCGGAAGCTTCAAGAAAATTCATAATAAGGAGGGCATAGGGAAGAGGTCTATCATCTCCGATGGCATCACTCATGTGAATTTTGACGAACTTACACCAATTGATGTGAGCTCCAGTTATAATGGCATGCATGAGCTTAGCGTCCTCTTGGGAAAGAGTGGTATGATTATGCTTCCGAGGCTTGAGGACTCGGGTGATGAAATAGAAAATCAAACGATACTCAGGGAGCATTCCCGTGATAGTAGGGCGCCGAGTAGATAGATTAGGATCATAAGATGTAAGACTTATTTGGTTTAGGAGAGTTTTCTCATCAAATAAGGCGCCAGCCTCTCTAATGTAGCAAGAAATGTTTTCGCCACGTCGAGGAAGATGGGCAATGGAATGCAAGTTTTCATTGGACAAAAGAATTTGAACACCATTAATATTTGACACAAGCTCACCATCGTCATCCTCATGAAGGTTTGAGTAAAATGCTTGAATTAATGAAGGATTAATATAAGGATAGGTAAGATATAAGAAGTCAAGAAGTTGAACTTCCTTAAGCATGTTTGCAGCAGGGGCATATGATTCAAGATACTTGCTTGTTGAAAAGCGAGGAGGAAGAATGTCACGCTTTTCGAATTTTGTCAAAAATCTAGTAAGCTCGGTTTCAGTATTGAATTGTAAAATAGACCCATCTTGATAAGGGAAAGTTGGAGGTGGAGGAGCAGAAGAAGATGCACCTTGTCTACCTGAACGGGAACGTCTAGAGTGTCTGCCCGACATTTTCAAAAAGTAGTAATGAACTTGTAAGAAGCTTGGGAGATTTTTGAAGGTTTGGGAGCAAAGATTGATGCTTGAGTGAATAAAATTTGAAGACTTATGATGCCTATTTATAATGGGAAGAATGGTATTTCATTTATGATGAAACTCTGCAGACATTTATGAGCCAAAACATTCAGAAACGGTAAAAATAAATTGCACTGACCGTTAGACAATCGATTGTTGACACGAAATAATCGATTGTTTGAGCAGATTTTGACTTGAACTTGAAACTGACACAAAATCGATTGCAGGGCCCAAACAGTAACAAATATTTGAATTTCTGACAAAAAATAATCGATTGTTGAATTATGATAATCGATTGTTATGATACAGTGAGCACGGTGATTTTCAGACTCGGAAAATAATCGATTATATTTATGAAACAATCGATTGTTTTAGAAAAGCAGTACTGAATGGCTGAGACGGTAATCGATTATACAGTTAAAAAATCGATTATTAAACACAAATGCATAATAGGCATCAAATATAAATGATCGATTAGTGATACTTGCTCATCGATTGTCCGCACAGTAAAATAATCGATTATTTGCTGTAACAATCGATTGTTCTATGCCATTTCTTTATAATTCCCCCTGCCTTTAGGGTGATACCTTTTTTCCGACGTCGCCAATTACCTGTTCGAGAGGGTGATCTTTGATTGTCCTCCACTCGTTAGGCGTTTTCGTTTCTTTCTCCAATTGTGGCGTTTCCTCCGTTGATTGTTCCAAGATTTCATCTTGACTTTCCTTAGGAGTTTCTTCTTGTATTTTGTCTTTCAAGCTATTTAAAATACCTGCAAGATCAAAACCGGAATCCTTTCTCGCCAAGCGAGCATTATTTTCGGAAAACACAACATGAGGGGATTCCTCCACAGTTTCGGTTCTTTTATTAAAGACCCTATATGCTTTGCTACGTGAAGAATATCCAAAAAAAAATTCCCTCATCGGACTTGGCATCAAATTTTCCCAATTGATCTTTTCCATTGTTATGAATAAAACATTTGCAACCGAATACTCTAAAATGGGAGATATTTGGTTTCCTTCCCTTATAGAGTTCATAGGGGGTTTTCATGAGTATTGGCCTTATGAATACTCTATTTAAAACGTAGCATGCGGTACTCACGGCATCCGCCCAAAAAAGTTTGGGAATCTTAGCCTCTTCGAGCATGGTTCTAGCCATCTCTTCGAGACACCTATTTTTCCTTTCCACCACCCCATTTTGTTGTGGTGTACGTGGAGCGGAAAAGGTATGCTCGATCCCGAGTTCGTCACAAAAGTCCGCAAAGAGATTGTGATCAAACTCTCCCCCATGATCACTTCTAATTGAAGTGGCGGTTGTTTCCTTTTCGTTTTGAACACGCTTAAGAAAATATTTAAAATTATGAAAAGCATCACTTTTATGGGCAAGAAATAAAGTCCAAGTAAATATAGAATAATCATCAACAATAACAAAAGCATAACGATTTCTACCTAGACTTTCAATGCGAGATGGTCCAAATAAATCCATGTGAAGCAATTGCAATGGTCTAGTAGATGAAACAATGTTTTTAGATTTGAAAGATACTTTTTGTTTGTTTCCCTTTTTGACAAGAATCACAAATAGAGTCATTTTCAAATTTCAAGTTGGGAAGACCAATAACTAAGTTTTGTGAAATCAATTTGTTCAAAAGATGCATGTTGATGTGTGCTACTCTACGACGCCATAACCAAGTATCATCCTCTTTGCTTATAAGACAATCCGCATATTCGGGTGAGGAATTAGCAAGATCAACCATATAAATATTATCCACTCTAAAACCACGAAGGATAATTTTAAAATCACTACGTCTAAACACTAAGCATTCATCTGAATCAAATAAGGCAAGATTTCCCTTGTCACATAATTGACTTATGCTGAAGAGATTATGCTTTAAACCTTTAACAAGTAATATATGCTTAATGGAAGAAATTTCATCCTTACCGACCGATCCAATGCCGATAATCTTTCCTTTGTTGTTATCACCAAAAATAACACTTCCCCCTTCCTTGTGTTCTAGTTGAAGGAATTTGGATTCGTCTCCCGTCATGTGCTTGGAGCATCCACTATCAAGGTACCATAGTACACTTGATCCCTTCAAACATACCTACAAAACAAATTAATGAGTTTTAGGTACCCATGCCATTTTGGGTCCTTGGGGGTTAGGCATATGATAATGATGCGTTTGAGTGTTATGTCTATGTCGTGTAAAACAAGCAGGAGCAATATGACCAATTCGTCTACAATAATGACAAGTCACGTTAGGATTATGCATCCTTCTAGGTTCATAGTAATTGGACGGACGAAAATTGTTTACTCTATTTTCGACACTATAACTATTGCGCATTTCATGAACATCATTTCTCCTACTATTTGTTCTAGGATGTACAGCATTTCTAGAATAATTATTTCTAGGTTAGAAGTCATTTCTAGGTGTTCTAAAGTGTTCGACATTTGGTCTAGCATGCATATTGGTTCTAGAGTTGTTATTTCTAGGATGAGCGTTTGTTTTATTAATCCTAGGTTGAGCCTTATGTTGTTGGGGTTTGACTTCAACCTTTTCTTTAGGCTCATTCTTAAAACCTGTGCCATACTTGGTTGACTTCAAATTAACAAGAACCTCATTCAAATTTTTGTGAGAAGAATTAAACTTATCTAAGGTGCCTTTAAGCCTTTCTACTTCATTTTTGAGATGCATGCAAGAAGTACAATGTTTAATAGAACTTTCGGGCTTGTCGGCGCTTCTTTTTCCGAAAAACTTGTTTTCCTCTTTCAACTTCTCATTTTCTAAAATTAGTTTTTCCAAATCCTTTTCTTTCAAAGAAAGTTATTTTTGAAAATCTTTTTCTTTTAAAGAAGCATTTTCTTTTATGCTTTAACAGTTTTTGAAGCTTTAATAAATTCACTATATAACTCATCAAAAGCATTTTGCATTTCTTCAAGGGAAAAGAAATTTTTAGAAGAGATTTGACATACCTCATCTTGTTTGTCTTCTTGCGCCATAAGACAAAGGTTTGCGGCTTCGTCTTCTTCTCCTTCGCTTGACTCATCTCCGGAGTCGCCTCCCCAAGATATATATGCACGTTGCTTCTTGAAAGGTTTCTTCTCCTTTTTGATATTTGGGCAATTTGATTTGATATGCCCGGTTTCTCCGCATTCATAGCACTTTATTTGTTCTCCTTGCTTTTTGCCCTTTCGTTCATACTCTTTTCGCATGAACTTTTGAAATCTTTTGATAACGAGTCCAAACTCGTTGTCTCCGTCCTCATCGTTTTGAGGTTGGCTTGTGCTTGCCATAAGAGCGATTCTTTGCCTCCTTTGATCATCAAAAAGAGGGTTAAGTATAGTATATTCATAAGTCTTAAGATTACCTCTTAATGCGTCGATGGTGACATTTGAAACGCCGATGGACTCTTGAATCGCGTCGGCCTTGGATCGCCATGCCGGAGTGAGACTTCGAAGAATTTTTCGGACAAGTTCCCTATCCGTGAATGTCTTCTTGAGAGCATGTGAGTCATTTACGATTATTGAGAACCGTTCGAACATCTCATCGACCTTTTCACCTTCCTTCATGTGAAACAATTCATATGCATGGGTTAGGAAATCAATTTTAGCTTCCCTTACCTGGTCCGTACCTTCGTACGTAATTTCCAGCTTGTCCCACATTTCTTTCGCCGTTGTGCAACAAGATATTTTCCTGTAATCATCAACATTTACAGCACAATATAATAAATGAATTGCTTTAGCATTATTTTGCACCTTTCGGATATCATCTGCGTCATATTCTTCTTCGGACTTGGGAACCCATTCGTTATCAACCTTTTTGGTTGGAATTTGATTTCCCTTCATTATCACCTTCCAAACATGAAAGCTATTTGATTGAACGAAGATTTTCATCCTCTCCTTCCAGTACGTATAGTTTGTACCGTTGAATAGTGGTGGTCGGGTGGAGCATTGTCCTTCATCTATTCCTGCAAAAGAGTCACGAGTAGAAGCCATGGATGTTTCTCTCAAACTGTTAAGTCTTCAGAGAGTTGGGCTCTGATACCAATTGTTAGATAATACGCTTAACGCTAGAGGGGGGTGAATAGCGTTATTATAAAAATTAACGTAAACTTGCAGAATTTAAAAATTGCAGGAAATAAATAAGTGCGATAAATAAGAAAGAACGCACCGATGTATCCTGGTTCACCACAACCCGTGGCTAGTCCAGTTCCCGAGAGACCCTCTCGAGATTTCCACTAACTTGTCAAGCTTACGGGTGCTTAACAAACCTTTACAAATTGAGGACACAAGCCTCAACACCTTTGCTCGGAGATACAACACTCCAAGACTTCAACCAAGGAAACACAAGTTCCTTCTTACAACAAGAGAATAACAATGCTCTTCAAGTGTACATAACACTAAGTACTCAAACAAGACACTCCTTAGTGAGTAGATATGAGTAAAAGAATACGCTCAAGATCACAACAACTTTCGACAAGAATTTGGCTCTCAAAAACTTATGTAATGAATATAAAATGATAAGCAATAAAGTATGCAAGCTTTAGCAATTGTATAATCAGTTCTTGTATGTTGTTGTCCTTAAAAGACTGAATTGAAGCTGTATTTATAGGTGGAAACCCTTGTATTACCGTTGCCTAATTGCCAATTAAGAGTTGCTGAAATTACTCAGTGACAATCGATTGTCAAGTTACCACAATCGATTGTTTGCCAGTTCTTCCAAAAATCAATCCCAGATTTTACGCATAACAATCGATTATATAAGATCAATAATCGATTACTGGCAACGTTCAAAAAATCCTTTCCAGATTTTACGTAAAACAATCGATTATAGGAAATCAATAATCGATTACCTGACGGTATTTGAAAATATTTTGGCAACGGTCAGTTATACAATCGATTATACTAAGTTAACAATCGATTATATATCAGTCTTGAAAAATCAATTTAGACACTGCCTCTTGACAATTGATTGTCATAAGTTCACAATCGATTATTTGATAACTTTGAAAAAGTCTGGAAGTCACTGCCTCAACACAATCGATTGTCATAAGGTCACAATCGATTATTTTATGACTTTGAAAAATCTGATGGACACTGTCTCTTCACAATCGATTGTCATTAGCTTCACAATCGATTATTTTGAGCTTTGAAAAACTTTGATGGACACTGCCTCATCACAATCGATTGTCATGCAGATTTGAAAAATCTGATGCTCACTGCCTTAACACAATCGACTGTCATTAGTTCACAATCGATTGTCAAGCAGCTGACTTAAACATAATCGATTATCATAAGTACATAATCGATTATCTTAGTCCAGATTTTAGAGGCGTGTTTAAAAATTATTTTGACAAAAGTAAATATGCATTATTTAAAATCATTTAGCTATAAATTAAATATGCATGATTTTGTAAAAAGTATTTTTACGAGAGAAGCCATGTCATGAGTCAAGTTGTCGGATCAAGATCACAATTAAGAACGACTCATGTAAGACTATAAAACTTGGTCTTGAGCTTGAATCTCGTTGTATATCAATTGTGCGCTTGTACTTGAACTTCGTCATATATCAATTTGCGCATCGTTTGTCATTCATCAAAACGTACACATATAAACACACGTTTAGTATAATGCCTTGAGAACGTATTTCCAACAATAGCGAGGATAACTTTATGGAGATACTGAAGAGCCATTCCACGATATTTGTAAAAACATTATATATCTATCACGAGTTATGATTTCAAGGTGCAAATATTCATTATAGTTAATATGGCTAATTTATTTATCAAATCTCTACCAACGATCGCTTGAAGATGGTGCACAAGATTGGAATGCGAAGGCTCAAGGATGTGAATTGATGCTCTCTTCAGGGGGAGTTAATGCGCGTTGTACTCTTTTTCCCTTACAAGGTTTTGTCCCACTGGGTTTTCCTTGCAAGGTTTTTAACGAGGCAACCAATAGGCGCATTTCTAAATATGCGTACTCTTTTTCCTTTTCTAGAATTTTTTTTCCATTGGGTTTTATTTTAGTTAAGGTTTTAACGAGGCACATTACTTATAGAGTAGACATTCAAAGGGGACTGTTAAGAATAGAATTCTAATTAGAGTGAATGTCTATCCTGTAGAGAGTTTTACTTTGAGGCTAAGTCATTTTTCCTTCTATAAATAGAGGGGTCTTACCCCATTATAAACAACCCCAAAATTCAATAAGAATTTTCTCTCTCTCTTTCTCTGCAATATTGCTCTTGTTCTTTTATTGTTTCATAACAATATGACTATTCTCTATGGTATAAGAAAATAACATATTTTTATAGTATTTAAAATAATTTAATTTCATATTTTTTTCCTCTTTCCGTCTTATATTAATAGTCATGATTGCTAGAAATAATTATCTAAAATTATTTATTATTTTAGAAGTTCAAGATAAAAAAAAATTCTTTTTTATCCTTAGTAATAATTGTTCTTTAAGGTAGAAATAACATATAAATAGAATAAATATTCAATGAAGAGAGATTATATGTTAAAATATAAATAAGAGTAGAATAGTCTAATCTTTTTCCTAATTCATAATTTTTAAGGGGCGTATAAAAGAGAAGTACAACACATAATATAAGACGGATGGAGTACTTTACTAGTAAGATTAATTTATAACTACACAAATTTTAAAAATCCTTTATTCCTTAAATTGTGTGCTTGTATGTTTCGGTCTCTTTTTTTGGTAACTAATTTTAATACTTTTATTTAAATGATTTTATAGTACATATGCTGAAGGAAGGCGAAATATTACATCAAGATTTAACAGCACAACAGAATTATCTTTTTATTTTACTATCTTCTTACCAAATAGTTGGTGATAACTATTGTATTGGGCAAATTTAGCTCCTCACGCCCATACATTATCCACATACGGCCTCACCAAGGAAAACAGCCTTGGTAAGGACGGCCCAAGCAAGGCCGGCTACAGTCAATAAACGGGCAGAGTAACATGACTTGCTGCAACGTCACATCAAGCTTTGAAACTCGTATATTGAGGCCACCAACTCTTGTACTTTCTTTGTATTATTTCGAGGAAGGTCCCTTAGTATATAAAGGGGACCTTCCTTTGTAAAGATTCATGTGTATTTCATTACTGAGAATATACAACTCTCTCTCTCTCTTTTTGACTCTCTCTATCTCTCTTGTGCTAAATCTACTATTTACTTTATTGCTTTTATCCTACAATCTCTAGATCATATTACATTTGATCCGATTAACCCAAATTATTTTCTGATTGTTTTTAGAGCTACATAAGTGTTCGAATAACTTTTTAGCCAAACAATTTGGCGCTGTCTGTGGGGATTTCGAGAATCAAAGCTGTAGTTTGTTTCTAGAGATCCTTCGAAAAATCACTCTCTACAACTTAAAATGGCTGAAAACGATGCAAGAATGAAAGCTATCTTAGAGGTTACAACATATCTCACAGGCAATCTCAACGCGGTTGCTGAAGAAAATGCCTTACACGCAACCCCCAGTACTTTGATAGGCATGGAAACCCTACCTTCCTCGTCGGAAGATCTAGTTGTTCCACGAGAAAGAGAGGCTTCAACATCTACGACTAAAGGAGCACCCCCGGAGGTAAAAGGCTTACCAGAAGAATGGCTAACATACACTTTTAGAAGTCTAGTAAAGAGGCCACCTCAAAGTGATAAACGCACCCCAGCAGCAGATCATGTCGTAGCCAAGGATGAGCTTGAAGTTACAAGAACGAATAACGTGGACATCAATGTTCAAGCCAACGACGACACGCTCACAGCCATCCTCCAAAAGATGGAAGAAATGGAAAATGAGAACAGGTCGCTTCGCGACCAGATGAAGGAGCACCAAGAAAGGGTGGAGAAAACCTTCAAGATGCCTCCATACTTGAAGGTATATGACGGGACCACAGATCCCGAGGACCACTTGATTCACTATGTCACAGCTGTCAAAGGCAACGACGTGTCGAGAGAGCAGGTACCATCCGTGCTTCTGAAGAAGTTCGGCGAAACGCTAACAGGAGGAGCCCTAACCTGGTACTCACAGCTACCGGCCAAGAGCATCTCCACATTCGAAGAAGTGACGCATAAATTTGCCACCGCCCATGCAGGAGCAAGGGAAGCGGAAGCACGGGTCAACGACATCTTCACCGTGCGACAAACCCCAGGAGAGGGACTCAGGGAGTTGCTAGCTAGATTCAACAGGGTCAGAATGAGTCTACCCAACGTATTCGAAGGCATGGCAGTTGCGGCCTTTCAGAACGGGCTCAGCATAGATGGGTCAAGGGCAACCATCCCCCGACCACCTGGGAAGAGATATACAACGCCTACTGCGCTGATGTACGTGGGGACGATGATGACCTCAACGGCCCAACCCGACGGTTGACAACGGTACACCTAGAAATTCGGAGGGACCGACGCAACGAGAGTAGGCGGGAGCAAACCCCACGCCTCAACAGGGAAAGACACCAACTATACAATCCATATGTCAGATCCTCGCATCCACCACCGCCAAGGCATGCGGACGCCTTACATCGACATGTCGCCCCACTAAGGAACGACAGAGGTATGCCCCCTTCATTAGCTACACATAACTTTTGTGTATCTCCTTTAGAAATAGTTTATGCACTGGAAAAGCTGGGCAATAAAGTGCAATGGCCAGCTAAGATGAAATCCGACCCCGCCACAAGAAAATCAAACGCCCTGTGCGAGTTCCACCAGGAACGGGGGCAAAGGACAAAAGACTGCATCGGTCTCCGACAGGAAGTGGTGCGAATGCTGAACCAAGCGTTCCTGAAAGAGTTACTCAGCGACAAAGGAAAGCTCAACTTCGCGCGTGGACAGGAACAAACCCACTGCCCGCCAAGGCCTCCCTCACCAACGCGCACCATCAACATGATCATTGGAGGCAGCAACGACTCAACTATCAACCACGTAAAATTCACCACCACCCACAAGTTAAAGCGAACCATCGCTCACGAACGGTATGACGACTTCAAAGATAGTATCACCTTCGATAAGTCTGATACCGACGGTTTGTGTTTTCCTCATTATGACGCCTTAGTTATTACTTTAAGAATAATAGATACGGATGTCAAAAGGATCATGGTCGATGATGGAAGCGGCGCATGTATCATTCATCCGAGAGTCTTTGCACTCATGGGACTCGAAGATAAAATAATTCCACGTTGCATAACACTAACATGTTTTAATAATGCAGTGGAAAGAACCTCAGGTGAGGTGACGCTGCCCGTTCTGGCAGGGGGAGTTATGGAAACAACCTTCCATGTAATGAACCAAGAAACGGCGTACAACGCCATTATCGGACGCCCATGGATACACGCTATGAGAGTCGTCCCATCCAGCTTCTATCAAGTAATCAAGTTTCCAACCCCATGGGGAGTGCACTACATACGGGGAGAGCCCCGCACCGCCCAGGAATACTATTAGATAGCCCAAGATTACACGCATACCAAACAGCTCCAAGGAGCAAGTGCAGAAGCATAGCAATCAGCCCTGTCGGGGACTAAGGTCCATCTGACAGAGACCGCCATTGAAGATCCTGAGGAAGTCGAGGCTAGCAAGGCCACGGTCGAAGACCTCGATCCCGTTCAGATAGACAGCAGCGACCCTGCAAAGAAAGCCTACATAGGCCACGACTCATCAATCCAGGTCAGTACCATGAATTTTTATCTAACCATGCGGATCTGTTCGCTTTTCCCATGTGGATATGCCAGGAATTCGCAAGAAATCGTCTCCCACAAACTCAACGTTGACCCATTACACCCGCCCGTGCGGCAAATGAGGAGAAAATTCAATGCCGCCATTAACGAAGCGGTGAGCGAAGAAGTGGACAAGCTGCTAGCCAATGTCTCCATCAAGGAATCCAAGTACCTGGAATGGGTCTCCAACGTTGTAATGGTCAAGAACAAAAATGGGAAGTGGCGGATGTGTGTAGATTTCACCGATCTAAATAAGGCTCGTCCAAAGGACTCTTTCCCGCTTCCTCGCATCAACCATCTAATCGATGCGACGGCAGGGCATGAGCTGCTAAGCTTCCTTGATGCATATTCAGGCTACTATCAGATCATGATGGCCGAAAAGGATCAGGAAAAGACAACTTTCATCACTCATCAAAGGACATATTGCTATAAGGTAATGCCCTTCGGGCTCAAGAACGTAGGGGCCACTTACCAAAGGCTGGTAACGGCAATGTTCAAGGCAGCTCGGCAAAACCATGAAAGTCTACATCGACGACATGCTGGTCAAATCATCAAGAAAGGAACACTACCTAACCCACCTAAAGGAAACCTTCAAAATATTAAGGAAATACGGCACGAAGCTAAATCCTGAAATATGCGCTTTCAGAGTAGCCTCGGGAAAATTTCTGGGTTTTTAGGTATCACAAAGAGGGATCGAAGTCAACCCCGACCAAATCAAGGCTATACAAGCCATCCCAAAAACACTAAGCAGCAAAAAGCCAAGTGCAGAAACTGACAGGTCGGATAGCCGCCCTCTCTAGGTTCATCTCGTGCTCCTCCGATAGATGCCACAAGTTCTTCAGTGTGTTGAAGAAAGACCAGGTACTGTAGTGGAACACACAATGTGTAGAAGCTCTGAAGAGCTTGAAAGCATACTTATCGTCACCACCCCTGCTGGTAAAGGCCGACCCAGGTGAACCGCTACTGGTGTACTTGGCCATATCAGAAGTTGCAGTCAGCGCCGTCCTGGTGCGCGAAAATAAAGGTACGCAATCTCCTATCTATTATATTAGCAAAACCTTAGTGGATGGTGAAACCCGGTATCCCCACCTTGAGAGGCTGGCATTAGCACTTGTAGTAGCTTCACGAAAACTACGACCATATTTTCAATGCCACCCCCATAAGGGTAGTAACGACCTTCCCCCTAACAAGCGTCCTACACAAACCCGAACTCTTAGGGGGACTCGCCAGATGGGCCATTGAGCTCAACGAGCATGACATTACATACCTTCCTAGGACCGCCATCAAGTCGCAAGTCCTAACTGACTTTATCGCCGTCTTCAGCGCGGAAGTCCTGCCAAAGGTAGAACTCGAAGCACAGCGCGTCCTATGAAAACAACCTATGGGTCCTTTACACGGACGGCGCTGCCAATGAATCGAGATCGGGACTGGGACTCGTACTTGAAGTCCCCACAGGTGAGATAATTCGCCAGTCCATACGATGCCCGAAAATAACTAACAACGAGGCCGAGTATGAGGCTGTCATTGCAGGAATGAAACTGGCCATCAAGTACGGAGCCCGCCGAATTCTCCTCCATTGCGACTCCCAGCTTGTAGTGAACCAAGTCACTGGGACTTATCAAATCAAAGAACAGAGATTACAAAAGTACCAGTCAGAAATCCCCAGACTAATTGCCACATTCGACGAATGTCGCTTCGAACAAATTCCCAGAGCACGGAATATCGAAGCGGACGGTCTGGAAAAGCTGGCTGCCGCCACCAAAAACATCAACAAAGAAAGTGTGGTCACACTCCTCCACTTGGCTATCGACCACACCGAGATACTTACCCTAAACCTGACTTGGGACTGGTGCGACGAGTTCATATCTTATTTGCAGGACGGGGTATTACCCCCTGATAAAAAAGAAGCGAAGAAGCTTCGCATACAGGCCGCCCGGTAGTGAATGGTCAATGGAGACCTTTATAAAAGGACTTTCGGAGGCCCTTTAGCCAAGTGCTTAGGGACACAACAAACAAGACCGGTGCTCGAAGAAGTACCGGAAGGCCATTACGGCGCCCACACTGGCAACCGTGCCTTGTATGATGCATCATACGCGCCGGCTACTATTGGCCCACCATGAAGAGAGAGGAAGCTGAGTACGTCCGACGGTGCGAGCAGTGCCAGAAGTTCACTCCAATGATACACCAACTTGGAGAACCCCTCCATTCCGTCACCTCCCCATGGCCATTCATCAAATGGGGAACGGACATAGTCGGCCCACTGACCTCAGGACGAGGAAAGGTACGATTTCTACTTGTTTTAACTGACTACTTCTCCAAGTGGGTTGAAGCAGGTGCGTACGCACAAATATGCGAGCAAGAAGTCATCACCTTCATTTGGAAAAACATCATATGCCGCTTCAGCATCCCCAAAGAAATCAGTTGTGATAATGGACGCCAGTTCATTGGCCAGAAAATGATAGAGTTCTTCGAAAAATGGCACATCAAAAGGATACTATCCACACTATACCACCGCGTCGCCAACGGCCAAGCAGAGTCCTCCAACAAAACAATTCTAAACATACTCAAAAAGAAGCTCAAGGATGCCAAGAGGCTATGGCCTGAACTACTACCCGAAGTCTTGTGGGCACACAGAACCACCCCCCAAGTCTAGCACCGGGTAAACCCCATATTCACTGGTTTACGAAACTGACGCGGTCATACCCGTAGAAGTGGGCAAACCCAGCTTAAGGTACTCACACACCAGTGGAACAGAAAACGACATCAACAGGTTCCAAGATCTCGACGAAGCGAAAGAAAGAAGAGAAATGGCCCACATCAGGATGGTGGCCCAAAAACAACTAATCAAAAGATATTACAACAAGGGGGCAAAAATGAGGCCTCTAAAACAGGGGACTACGTCCTCAAAGCGAAAACCTTGGCCTCAAAAGATCCAAGTGAAGGAAAATTGGGCACAAATTGGGACGGACCCTACAAAATCACAGCGACGGACGGAAAAGGAGCATTCCATCTAGAGACAATAGAAGTAAAGACGCTCCAGAACAACTGGAGCGTCGCTCACCTCAAATGTTTCCACTTCTAAAAAAAGGTGTCACCTAAGTCGTACTCTTTCTCCCTTACCCGAGTTTTGTCCCAATTGGGTTCTCTCGGGAAGGTTTTTAATGAGGCGGCAAGGGGGTCACCTGGAGACGTTTGCAGTGCAAGTGCATCATGTCCGCCTCAACATAAACTCTCCAAGCCAGACATGATACAGGGACTGGATTAGTGTCATCTCCAAGTGAATGTAAAGGCTACAGCCGTCTCCAAGTGAATGAATAGGCTATGGCCATATACAAGTGAACGTAAAGGCTACGGCCATCTCCAAGTGAACGTAAAGGCTACGACCATCTCCAAGTGAACGTAAAGGCTACGGCCATCTCCAAGTGAAAGTAAAGGCTACGGTCATCTCCAAGTGAATGTAAAGGCTACGACCATCTCCAAGTGAATGTAAAGGCTACGGCCATCTCCAAGTGAATGTAAAGGCTACGACCATCTCCAAGTGAATGTAAAGGCTATGGACATCTCCAAATGAATGAAGTGGCTATGGCCATCATTTATATAGCTAAGGCCATCAGGCTATGACCTTCATTTTACATGGCTATGGCCATCTTTCATATGGCTAAGGCCATCAGGCTACGACCTGTAACTTTACATGGCTATGGCCATCGTTTTTTATGGCTAAGGCCATCAAGCTACGGCCTTCATTTTACATGGCTATGGCCATCTTTCATATGGCTAAGGCCATCAGGCTACGGCACGTAACTTTACATGGCTATGGCCATCGTTTTGTATGGCTAAGGCCATCAGGCTACGGCCTTTATTTTACATGGCTATGGCCATCTTTCATATGGCTAAGGCCATCAGGCTATGGCCTATAACTTTACATGGCTACGACCATCGTTTTGTATGGCTAAGGCCATCAGGCTACGACCTTCATTTTACATGGCTATGGCCATCTTTCATATGGCTAAGGCCATCAGGCTACAACCTATAACTTTACATGGCTATGGCCATCGTTTTGTATGGCTACGACCTTCATTTTACATGGCTATGGACATCTTTCATATGGCTAAGGCCATCAGGCTACGGCCTTTAACTTTATATGGCTATGGCCATCGTTTATATGGCTAAGGCCATCAGGCCACGACCTTTTACTGTACATGGCTACGGCCATCGTTTTATATGGATAAGGCCATCGGGCTACGACCTTTATCTTACACGGCTATGGCCATCGTTTTATATGGCTAAGTCCATCGGGCTACGGCCTTTAATTTTCATGGCTATGGCCATCATTTTAATCAGGCTATGACCTTTACTCCAAATGGCTATAACGAGCGCTTTCGAAAGGCTACGACCATCGTTTTATGGCTAAGGCCGTCAGGTTATGATTTTTATCCTACATGGCTAAATCCATCATGCCTAAACGATGAAGGTCGTCAAAATTTATAAAGCTAAAGTCATCGTTCCAACGCAACCGAAAGGCGTCATGATCTACACAGCTACCATAAAAAATAGAAAGGATCATTTACAACTAAAGTTTATATATCTTTATCAAGGGGAATAAACACCGATGATACAAAATCAATATTTACAAGGATCCTAAAGAGACCACTATTTATCCTGCCCGGCCTGACCCTCAACAAGCCCGTCCTCGTTTCCAGGTGGGAACGCTCTGGAAATCCAAGAGCTGGATTCCAAGCGATTAATATCTGTAGAGTTGCTCCCCTCCCGGGCCGGTAATTCAGGACTATAACCGGCCGCTTCACGAGCGGCTCTAACCAACCGGCGCTGGCCCTGAACTTCCTCTTCAAATGCTCGGCCAGCCGCCAGGAACTCCTCAAACACGACCAACCTAGCCTCAGCATAAACCCACATATCGTGCACTTAACGAGAAATATTAGCTTGCTCGAGAGCTCGTTTGAGCTCCTCGACCTTGGCCTTTGTGGCGACTAGCTCCGCAGTTAAAGCCGCGACCCGAGTCTGTAGTTCTGCTGCTTCCTCCGCCACCACGCGGCCAAGCTGCAGCTCCTCATCCTTGGCATGAAGAAGGACTTCCATCTTTGCGGTCCGGGCAACGGCGGCCATGAGCTGCTCATCAACTCTCTCCAACTCGGCCACTCTCTTCTTCAACTGTTCCTTGGGCTCGGTAAGACCTTTACGAACCACCCTAAATTTAGGGTCCTGCTTATACATGTCGGCCAAGGTCTGGTGCGCCTCGCGCGTTCTATCATACTTCTGCACTAGCCTGTTGTACCTGGCCATCTTCTCCTTCCGACGCCGTTCCCTCTCCATCTCCAAAAAGAGGGTCTGGAAAAGAAACCAAGTAAGTACGAGAAAAATCACCCTCCAACACATGCAAAGAGAAAGGTCATCAGGCGAAATAAAGGCATACCTGTAAGGCCGCACCTGCCACCCGTTGGGCCAAAACTTTGTCGTTGAGTTCTGCCAGGGTCTCACGCTCAGCGCCAACGCACAAAAGCGTCATACTTGAGGCCGTCTCCTCACAGTTCTCCAGCAAATTATAGTGACTTGGAATCACTATACGATGAGAAGATCAACCAGCCGCCTTCTCAACCCGGTCCAAGGACCCTCCTCCTCTGTTCGCGCCCTATGAGGTCACCCCCGAGCTCGCTGCGTCCACATCCTTACCTCTTCTCGCAGCAGCCTCTCTCCCAAGCATAGACCTCCCTGCTCGAATGGCCTCCGCCATAAAAACCGTCCTTGATTCAAGTCGGGGCGGCTTAACCTTCTTCGGTTGGGTGGCCACGGCTTTGCCGGTGATAATTCGGCGCCTCCTAGCCTCCAAAGTCTCCCCTTCTTCACAATCCCCTTCCTCGGAATGTGGAGCAGGCTCAGAAGGGGTCGGTACAGTGGTAGATGTCCCCACGGGGGAAATGTCAAGAACGGCCGCTGACGCCTCCACGAGCGTCGCCTCGGGTACGACCTCCGTCACGACCTCAGATGCTATCTCTGGGGCCGCATTCGATGTACCCTCATGTCTTAAAGGAGGCGAAACGCTGCCCCCGGAAGTGCCTACGAAGATCAGATCTGCCTCGGGATTATATGGCGTATTAGAAGGACCGGCCACGACCCTCGTCTTCTTCTGTTTCTTTTTCTTCTGCGCCTTCTTAGAGGTGTCCCGTCCTGCCAAAGCACGTATGAGACGAGCAAGAAAATTATGGGAACTCCTTGACCATAACGAAAATGATGTAAGACTGTTACCTGTCGGGCCGTAGAGCCCAAGGAATGTGGTCCAGGAACGGCTTTCCTCAGCAAGCGGTATCAGCGCTTGCACCCACGGTCTAATATCCTCAACTCTGTGAGGAGGGCGAGCCGCCACTGCGTGGAAACAAAAAGAAATTCTCGATGGTAAGAACAAGCAAAGTAAGATCAAAATAATGAAAGTTACGCACACCAATACTCACATGCATCATTCCACACCTCCGGGAACCCTATGGGGTTGGACACGAGGTGCTCGGTACGCATATAGAAGAACCGCGTCCAGAATTTACGATTGTCCTCATCATCCACCTGAGACACGAAGCTCTTTGTGCCTCGTTTCATCAGTTGGAGCATCGAACGCCTCATGAAAATCGCACTGAACATCTCCAGGAGGTGATGGACGGTCACCTCTCTCCCCGCCTTCGCCGCATATACGGACAATACCTGGCACACCTTTAAGGCATACGGAGTAAGCTGGGTCGGGCATGCCCGGAACCAGCGACACAACTCCTCCACCAAAGGGTAAAGCGGGAGGGTGTATCCAATTCGGAAAGGATATTCATAAACAACACAGTACCCGGGCCTGGGCACATTGGCATGGTTTAGCCCCGCAGGAATCATGTCAACATGATCAGGAATGTTATATGATTTCCTAAGGGAGGCTAAATGGGATGGCTTCAACTCACTATGCTCCCAGGGAGGGAGTTTGCACTTATTTTCGAAGTCCGTCCTTTTGTTTATTTTACAAGGAAGTAAGTTGGTCATCGACATTGGTACAAAAACTTCCTCGCCATCCTCGGTGTCTAAAGACGACGAAGCCCTAACGGAAGCAACGTTTTTGTTTCTAGTATCATCATGACGATGTTTTGCCATAAAAGAATTTATAAAAATAAAATAAAATAAAATATATATTCCAGGTCACGAGTTCGAGTCCTAAGAACGAGAATCTCGGAGGAGAAAAGGCACCGGAAAAGGATAGAAGAAAGATTAGGAAGATACTCTCAGAAAGGGTTCGAAAGTTGAATCTAGTCTAACTCTCCCTCTATTTATAAGAAAAGGTACACGGAAATCGAAAGGGCATGGTTCAAAAAATCGGCGCAGGAAACCCAAACGTCACGTCACAACCTGAACTGTCTCGGGGGTAGAAGTAATGATCATGCACGTGATCTATGACGTTACCTAGAAAAGAAACTCCGAAAAAGGGGAGTAATATGTCAACGGTTCGACCTCCCCATACACGAGCACGTCTCTTAACAGGGGTACCAACGGGAACGACCAAATTTCCATAGGCGTGGAGCATGCAAGTCCATTCATTGGGAACGCCTTTCAACTTCATCCCCAATAAACGGAGGGACTATCTGCATTAGAAAAATTTAGCTCCTCACGCCCGTACACTGTCCGCATACGGCCTCACCAAGGAAAGCGGTCTTGGTAAGGACGGCCCAAGCAAGG
This sequence comes from Nicotiana benthamiana, assembly GCA_034376525.1. Lineage (NCBI taxonomy): Eukaryota > Viridiplantae > Streptophyta > Magnoliopsida > Solanales > Solanaceae > Nicotiana > Nicotiana benthamiana. The sequence goes on along the minus strand of CM067335.1, from coordinate 103,204,208 downwards.
CCGGTTACAGTCAACAAATGGGCAAAGTGACATGACTTGCTGCAACATCACATCAAGCTCTGACACTCGTATATCGAGGCCACCAACTCTTGTACTTTCTTTGTATTATTTCGAGGAAGGTCCCTTAGTATATAAAGGGGACCTTCCCTTTGTTCATGTGTATTTCATTACTGAGAATATACAACTCTCTCTCTCTTTCCGACTCTCTCTATCTCTCTTGTGCTAAATCTACTATTTACCTTATTGCTTTTATCCTACAATCTCTAGATCATATTATATTTGATTCCGATTAACCCAAATTATTTTTTAATTATTTTTAGAGCTACATAAATGTTCGAATAACTTTTTAGTCAAACAGCTATGAATAAGAAATTAATCTAAAAGAAAAACAATTAGACAAAGTTATCTTACATTTGGTATTAGTCTAGTTTTATATGTAAAAATAGCATGGGTTTGGCCAGTTTTTGGACTGATCATTCAAAAATAGCCAGCATTTGCAAAGTCATTAAAAATAGTCACTATTTTGCTGCAACATGGAAAGTTCTAGCATAATATAGTGGAGATCGGTGCACCTGTGTATGAATTTTCCGCATAATTGGATCGGTATATTATACTGGAACTCCAGTAAAATATGCTGCAACTCCAGTATACTTTGTTGGAACTCCAGTATATTATATTGGAGTTCCAGTATATTATACTGGAATTTCAGTATATTATGCTCGAGTATTTTTCGGATTTTGAACAGTATTTTCGTTTAAATTTATCTTTAAATGAAAAATGACTAAAATTCGACTACTTTGAAAAACTGCGACTATTCTTTAATGACCACATGGCTATTTTTGAATTTTTCCTGTTTCATATGCCAGCTCTCAAAGCCCAACGTAGTTAGAAGTCGAAGGATAAACATCCAATAATGATTTTCGTCCACTTAACGTAAATTATTTTCTTCCACTTTTGGACTAAAGTTACTCATAGTGACATTTATTATCTCTTCACATAAACATTCCTAATACATACTCTATCATTAATTACTTTAAGTGCAATATAAGAAAAAAATAATTAATTCATTTTTGAAATCTGAAAAAATTACTTATTTTGGACCACATGAAAAAAACCAAAAAGTTACTTATTTTGAATGAAGGGAGTATAATTTCTCTTAAACGTAGTTCGAATTATAATTTCTTGATCAGCAAGTATTTATTGAGAGTTAAATGCGTCTGAAATAGTAATACATTGAATGGCATAACGAATTTAAAAGGTCAAAGATGAAGGCCACATATGTTATGTTTGTCCAAATTTGACCCTCATTCTTTGGATGATCAAAAGCAGCAAAAAATTTAATAGCCAAAATGAAAAAGGCAGCAGCCCATGAAGCTTATGTATAGCAAACAAGGAATAGGGGGAGAAATCCAAAAATAGTCAAATTTATAAGTGGTCATTTAAAAATAGCCATACTTTTAAAAGTAATCGAAATTTAGTCATTTTCATGTAAAGATAAATCTGAACGAAAACACTATTCAAAATCCGAAAAATTCTCCAGTATATTATACTGGAGTTTCAGGATAAGTATACTGGAGCTCCAGCATATTATACTGGAGTTCCAGCATAAGTATACTAGAACTCCAGCATAATATACTGGAGTTTCAGCAAAGTATACCGGTCCAGTATAATATGCTGAAAGTTCATGCACAGGTGCTCGAATCTCCAATATATTATGCTGGAACTTTCCGCTTGTTGGAGTTCCAGCATAATATGCTGGAAGTTCATATACATGTGCACCGAACTCCAATATATTATACTGGACTGGTCTCTGTTGCAGTAAAATAGTTGCTATTTTCCAATGACTTGGCAAGCGTTGACTATTTTTGAATAACCAGTCCGAACACTGGCTAGCCCGTGCTATTTTTACGAGAAAATAGCAATTAGTGTGACACTGATAAGAGGCAAGATGAACTGCACTCAGCCCACAAAGGAAAGCAATCCTCAGTAATTAATATTAGTAATTAAGAAAAGAATGATTAATTTGGTACATAATGTATCCATCAACCTCTTAATTTGCATTTGCATGTCAACCAAGACTTGAGTAGGGACTGCAACCAATATTTTGTTTCTTGCTCAATTTTTAGAACACATTCTGCTACATGCCAATTTTGTCTTTCTGCACATTTGCAATTTTGTACTTCAGTTTTGATTGATACCCCTGGTTCATGATTGGAGTAACTATGAAGAGATTCAAGAAAGCCTCCAATGATCAGCTAGTTTCTTCCAATCACGAATCCAGCGTTGTTTTAAAGATTTCAGAGTCGAAATGGTGTCTCAATCCTATGACTCTTATGGCTTTTTTCGTCGTTTGTTTGATGGTTCTGACTCTTGTATTCTCAGTTGCCATAGTTTTTGGGAACTTACCTTCTGATTGCTTGTGGACTTTGGCAGAAGCTAGATTTTTTCATGTTAAACCTTCAAAAGGTACTTCATTTCCTCTTTATACTACTAGTAAAATTATATACTAATACTAGTAAACTTACTGTTTTTCTTTTCAGCCACAGTTTCTGAAGATGATATTCCTCGGCCAGTGATAATGCCAAAAAATAAACTATTAGGTGGCCTTCTTCCTTCTGGATTTGATGAAACATCTTGTTTGAGTAGGTATGAATCACTCTTATATATCAAAGGTCTGCGCCATAAGCCTTCGTCTTATCTTATCTTTAGGTTAAGAAGATACGAAGCTCTACATAAGCAATGTGGACCGTATACAGAATTATATAACAGAACTGTCGACCTCATAAAATCTGGTGATCAATACAGTACTAGTTCTTCAGTTTGTAATTATGTGATTTGGGTATCCTTTAGTGGCTTAGGGAACAGAATACTAACCTTAACTTCTGCTTTTCTTTATGCTCTTCTCACAAATAGAGTCCTTCTTGTTGACCCCCGAGTTAATTTACCTGATTTATTCTGTGAACCTTTTCCTCAAGTTTCCTGGTTACTTCCCTCAGATTTTCCAATACTTGATCAGTTCAGTACATTTTATCAGAAATCTCCACTTTCTTATGGTTATATGGTGAGAAATAATAAGTCAAGAATACATCCTTTTATGTACCTTCATTTAAATCATGACTATGATGCTCAAGACAAATTATTTTTCTGTGACACTGACCAAACTTTTCTCAAGAAAATCCCTTGGTTATTTGTGAAGTCAAATAACTATTATGTCCCTGCTCTTTTCTTGATCCCATCTTTTGAGCAAGAGTTAAACAATCTTTTTCCAGAGAAAGGAACTGTTTTCCACTTTTTAGGTAGGTACCTTTTCCATCCCACAAATTCTGTATGGGGACTTATTACTAGGTACTATCAAGCTTATTTGGCCAATGCAGATGAAAAAATAGGGATTCAGATTAGAGTATTTGATTTAGGTGTAGGTAATTTCAAGTATGTGTTGGATGAGATTTTAGCCTGTACAGCAAAGGAGAATCTACTGCCACAGGTTAACCCGAATGAGCCTATAGTCAATTCATCTGGCAAGACGAAGACTATAAGCGTATTGATGACATCTCTAAGTCCAAGATATTTCGAGAAGATCAGGAACATGTATTGGGAAAATCCTACTGTTACAGGAGAGATTGTTAGTGTTTACCAGCCAAGTCATGAGGAGCATCAACAAACTGAGAAGCTGATGCACGATAGGAAGGCGTGGGCGGAGATGTATTTGCTGAGTTTAACTGACAAATTGGTTACAAGTGCATGGTCTACTTTTGGATATGTAGCTCAGGGTCTTGGAGGTTTGAAGCCCTGGATTTTGTACAAGTTTGAGAATGGGACAGTACATAATCCACCTTGTTTCCGCGATATGTCTCTGGAGCCATGTTATCATTCCCCTCCAAATTATGACTGCAAAAAGAAAACAGGAAGTTATAACACAGGTAATGTTGTTCCTCATGTGAGACATTGTAAGGATATGAGCTGGGGTTTAAAGCTATTTGATCAGAATGGTGAATTGTAACATGTTAGAATAAGGCAAACACAATTGTTGCAGGACTAATAGTAATAACTTATTACAAGATTCTTTCATTGACATGATTCTTTTGATGAGAGGTAATGATGCAGCTTAGAGCAAAAAAGAGATAAAATCATATTTTCCAGTGTTTAATGAAAGTTTAAACTATACATTTCTGTTTATGTGTGGAGTTTTTTATTTTATTTAATGGTAAGTGTATTCGTACTTTTTGCTGCATCATTGTATATTCAGCATTTCTCTGAGCAACTGACAAAAACATAACAGAAGTACAGAACTGTTTAGTCCAAATCCAACGTACAGTGACACACAAACTATAATTACTAGAAGATGGATGAGTTCACTTTAGTGGAAAATAAGATTTTCAACGCACCACAAATATACATGAGCGTGTGTGTGCGCAGCATTGAAAATCCATAATTCTATGGTTATAAACAGGATCTTCTCCCCCAGAACCAAAACTCGGTAAACAGACAATTGAAAAAGGATCCCCTGAATATTGGGTAGCTGTTGTTAAACCGGGTCGAATACTTTATGAAATGGGTGGAGTAACAGAAAATATAGCCAGAAGGGCTATTTCACTAGCAGCATCCAAAATGCCTATACGAACTCAATTCATTATTTCGTAATGTAATAGAAAAAAATGCAGATAAGGGCTCATGAAATAGATAGAGCTCGACATCACAGAAGCAGCCATCAACTGGAGCTATGAAAATCTGGTCATCAAAAATAGCCAGCGTTTACGAAATCAATGAAAAATAGTCACTATGTTGCTGCAACAGAGACTAATCCAGCATAAATATAGTGGAGTTCGGTGCACCTGTGTATGCTGGACCGGCATACTTTGCTTAGTTTGGAGTCCATTAAGCATACTTAAGGGCATCTCCAACCATCACTCTATTTTTCGCACCATTTTTCACTCTAAAATGGTGCAACACCAAATCTACTCCAACCATTACACTATATTATTATATTACTCTATTTCTTGCACCAAATTTGGATTTGGTGCAAAAAATAGAGTACTGTTGGAGATGGCCTTATGCTAAAACTATGGTATAATATACTAGGGTATTTTTCGGGTTTTGAACAGTGTTTTCGCTCAAATTTATCTTTATATGAAAAATGACTAAATTTTCGATTACATTTGAAACTTAGCTATTTTTGAATTTCTCCCATAAAAATCTACCTTACCAACTGATCAGAGAGATGATCGATTGCCAAAGCACTCCTGCTACTTGCGACGATCCTCTCTTTACCTATTTGTCCCTGATGCACAGCCTGGTGTCACGCTCCGCCCTTTTTCTAAGAGGTTATGCCATGCAGGCGATGACTGGGCGACACGCAGGCAATGATTGGCGCACAATTGGCAACCTTTCTCTAGCCAAGTCTAGATCTTTCTAATGGAAAACTCTAGACCCCTCTAGTCCCATCTTGTATATAATGGATATTTGTAGAGATTTGTAGAACTTTTTAGGCTTTTGATCTTAGCCATTCATTCAAATAGATCTTAGCCGTTGGTTAGGGACTCTAGCAACTACAAATAGGCTAGCATTTGGCATTTGCCATCATAGAAGACATAGAAGCAATCAATCAAGCAATCCAACACTTGTACAAAGCTCTCTTGTTTAATACAAAGCTTTCTTGCAAGCTTCTCTTCTTAGCTTCTCTTAGCTTTGTTGTGGTGATAATTTGGGAAAAGGCTGACTTAGCACATACCAGGGGCGAATTGTGACTAAGGCCGCACGGAAGATAGCTAGAGAGTTATCCGGTCCGTGACAGTTGGTATCAGAGCAACGCTACGAAAGGGTTCGTGGGTTAGCTTGGGCACATACACGACATGGCTAGCGGCGGCGAGGAGCAAGTTCGTAAGGGTCGCGAGGAGGAGCGTACCATCCCACCAACACATAAGGGAGGTAAGTCTCGTGACGTTCTTGCTGGTTTTGAAGCTCGTTTAGTTAAGCTTGAGATAGCTATGGCGGACACGAAAGAGAGGTTGGATTGCATGGAGCAAACCTTAGACGAGTACATCGAGAAGGTTGACACCTCGTTGGATACTTTCCAAGAAGGATTGATGCTGCTGGGGCAGAGTTAGCCAACGAGAATAGCTTGTTTCAAGCCAAAGTGTATCAAGCCTTGGCAGATTTGAGGTAGGACGTTGATGGAGCCAAGTTAAGCTTGGAGGCGTCCAAGGCTGCTGTGGAGGAAACAAAGGCCGACTGGGCTATGTGCAGAAGTGCTTTCATGGCAAAAGAGGTTGCCTCGACATCAACCGTGCAAGCCCAAGACACTGCCCGTGCCTTAGACTTGCCAAAGCCAGAGGAATACGATGGATCTCGGGACGCAGTAGTCATAGACAACTACCTTTGGCATATGGAGTGCTACTTCGAGGCGCTCAACTTAACAGGATTAGCCCAGGTACATACTGCCACCTTACATTTTACCGACATGGCTGCACTTTGGTGGCGCAGGAAACGAGCCGACATTGACAGAGTCTAGTCGTCATTGACACTTGGGAAGCCCTAAAGAAATAACTCAAGGAGGAGTTCTACCCGGTACACGTAAGCCGCGAGGCTAGGGCGAAAATGAGGGACCTCAAGCAGGGCAACTCTATCAAGGAGTATGTTAAGGCATTCTCCAACTTAATGCTGCAAATCGACAATATGAGCGATGAGGATCTCTTATTCAACTTCTTATCCGGGCTCAAACCTTGGGCGGTTCAAGATTTAAGACGATCCAAGGCAGATGACATCTCAACGGCACTCAAGGTAGCTGCCACATTGCAGGACTATACTAGTGCTGACAAAGGGGTTCATGTCAAGCACCAAGGCGATTCATCCAAGTCCAAGACTCAAAGGACTTGGCCGGTTAAAGGTAGGGGAGCCAAGGACGGAACCCACAAGCCAACAACCCATGGAGATAAAGGGAAACATGCCAGAGACAACAAGAAGGAGGCCAAGCTAAGGGAGGGTTGCTTCCTATGTCAAGGGCCACACTGGGTTAGGGACTGCCCACAGCGTAAAGCCATGAGCGCAATGTTGGAGTAACAGGAGCATGGCAATGAAACTACCATGGGGTGTCTTAAGCTGCTTAGCGCATTGAACGTTAAGCCCATTCCTCACCAGGCGGGTGACAGGAGTCTCATGTACATGCAGGGGCACGTCAACAACAAGGTTGCCCACTTAATGATTGATATGGGCGCCACTCACAACTTCATGACTCCAACCGATGCGGAACGGTTGGGACTCAAGGTGACAAACTCTAAGGGTTGGCTCAAGACAGTAAATGCCGATGCCAGACCCGTGGATGGCGTGGAAAAAGGGACCGAGATGAAGCTAGGCAACTGGTCAGGTAAGGTGGATTTTTCGGTGGCACCAATAGACAATTTCTCCATTGTTCTAGGGATGGAGTTCCTTCGGCAATTCAATATTGTCCCGTTCCCTAGATTCAACATGTTGATGATCTTGGAAGGGGAACCATGCATGGTCCCAACTGTTGCCCCTCCCAAGACATCCAAATCTCCCCAACTTAGTGCCGTGCAGCTGGCCAAGGGACTCAAACTTGGGGAGGAGACATGGTTAGCCGTTCTTCAGCAAGAGGAAGAAGGGGGAGTTGATGGTGATATCCCCGCTTGCATCCAGAACGTGCTGGAAGAATTCAAGGACGTGATGCCACCCGAGTTACCCCGTAAGCTGCCACCCAGTCGTGGGGTGGAACACAAGATCCAATTGGAGCACAAATCGGGCAAGACCAACTTTGTGGCAGATGCGTTAAGCCGAAAGGCAGAATTGACGGCAATGTCAAGAGTTCAGGCGGAGCTCTTGGATCTTATCAAAGAAGGCATGGTGCATGATCCTTTAGCCAAGCAACTTGTGAAGATGGCTAAAGAAGGTAAAACCAAACAATTTTGGGTAGAAGAGCGACTTGTTGCGCACCAAGGGTCAACGGATTTATGTACCCAAATGGGAGAGGTTGCGCAAGAGTATCATTAAGGAGTGCCACGACACCCGATGGGCGGGTCATCCAGGACAAAAGCGCACTCAGGCATTGGTAGAGGATAACTATTATTGGCCTCGCATGCGGGACGATATCGAGTTATACGTCAAGACTTGTCTTGTGTGCCAACAGGACAAGGTGGAGCAACGGGCACCCGCAGGACTTTTGGAGCCTTTACCCATACCTCATCGTCCATGGGAGAGTGTTAGCATGGACTTTAGCTCCGCTTTGCCCACATCCGACGGCAAAGGTAGTATCATGGTTGTGGTGGATCGGTTCTCAAAATATGCTTCCTTCATGGCTGCTACGAAGGACTGCACAGCACCAGAGGCGGCTCAGCTATTTTTCCAAGGCATGGTGAAGTATTGGGGCTTGCCTCAAGTTATCATCAGCGATCGAGACCCCCGCTTCACGGGAAAGTTTTGGACAGAGTTATGTCACTTGATGGGGTCTGATCTACACTTTTCCACCAGCTTCTATCCACAAACCGACGGACAAACGGAGCGGGCAAATGCAATCTTGGAGACATATTTGAGGCACTATGTGAGTGCCAACCAACGAGATTGGGCCAAGTTGCTTAATGTTGCCCAATTCTCTTATAATTTGCAAAGGAGTGAGGCTACTGGCAAGAGCCCATTCGAGCTTGCAACCGGACAGCAAACCTTGACGCCACATGGATTTGTCATCAAGTATACTGGGAAGTGTCCAGCGGCGTTCAAGACGGCGAATACTTGGCACGAGCAAACGGACATAGCTCGGGCATATCTTGACAAAGCCTCCAAGAAAATGAAGAAGTGGGCTGACAAGAAGAGGAGGCACTTGGAATTCAACGTGGGAGACTTGGTCATGCTTAAACTCAACGCCGAGCAACAAAAGAGGCTACGCAGGCTGCACAAGGGACTAATTCGGCGATACGAGGGACCACTTCTCATCCTTGCCAAGGTGGGCAAGGCTTCTTATCGGGTGGAGCTGCCACCAAAACTCAAGTTACATCTTGTCTTCCATGTGAGTTGTCTTAAGCCATACCACGCAGACATGGAAGACCCATCACGGAACGAGTCACATCGGGCACCGCCAGCCATTACAACATCGTTTGACAAGGAAGTTGAAAGCATCATGGCTGACCGGGTGATTCGGCGACGGTTCAGGGAACCTTTGCATGAATACCTTATCAAGTGGAAGGAGCTACAGGAAAGCGAGGCAAGCTGGGAGCCAAAGGAAGCCCTTTGGCAATTTGAAGATCAAATCCGGGCATTCCACGAAGAGTCGACGAGGGCGTCGATGCAATAGGTGGGGGAGGTTGTCACGCTCCGCCCTTTTTCTAAGAGGTTATGCCATGCAGGCGATGACTGGGCGACACGCAGGCAATGATTTGGCGCACAATTGGCAACCTTTCTCTAGCCAAGTCTAGATCTTTCCAATGGAAGACTCTAGACCCCTTTAGTCCCATCTTGTATATAATGGATATTTGTAGAGATTCGTAGAACTTTCTAGGCTTTTGATCTTAGCCACATTCAAATAGATCTTAGCCGTTGGTTAGAGACTCTAGCAACTATAAATAGGCTAGCATTAGCATTTGCCATCATAGAAGACATAGAAGCAATCCAACACTTGTACAAAGCTCTCTTGTTTAATACAAAGCTTTCTTGCAAGCTTCTCTTCTTAGCTTCTCTTAGCTTTGTTGTGGTGATAATTCGGGAAAAGGCTGACTTGGCACATCGCAAGGACGAATTGTGACTAAGGCCGCACGAAAGATAGCTAGAGTTATCCGGTCCGTGACACTAGGCTCATAGAGGGATTAGGCTAAACGTCTTCCTTTCTTCTTGAATCTGAATGGATGGAAAAAGCTAAGGCTCAATCACAAATAAAAGAGCAGCCCAATGCCCAATACACTAAGCTCCCGCTATGAGCGAGGTCCGGAAAAGGACCGAAATAACTTTACCAATTACGCTAAAGCTTCCCTTCAAATAAATAATATCACTATTACCTTAAATTCTATATTAAGCAAATGATATAGGAGGAACATCATGGAATTTGGATAATAAGGTTATTACTAGACTCTTTACTACACGACAGACAATGGATTACACTTACTATAATCAAGATTTACGTCATTATAGTTCTGTAGACACTTTGCTGTATTAATATTGAAACAAAGTATGTAACAAAAACAATTTGTAAGAAAGAAAATGGAAGATTCTAAATAATTTAATGAACTTTACTCTTATCAGAATCGTGATGTATTTTTGCAATAATGTTTTTCTCAGTCGTGACGTATGATCTTGGTCACTATTTTATCAATTCTCCGTTCCTTCATAAATTAAAACTAAACTACTGATATGTTTACACATCAGGAAATTTTATCGAGCTCAATTTACATGGTATCGATGCCTGCAAGGCAACCAGTTATGTAAAGGAGGTTGTTGTTAGTCATCCGCCTGCTCGCAACAAATTTCAGCTTCTACCCTGTGCTAAAAAAACAGCCTGCAGTTATTTCAATCCAACTAGCCAGTATCAGAATCTGAAAATTCTGCTTGGCAAGCATCTTTTGGTTCTACGTCAGTCATAGAAGGCGGAACAAGATCGTTTCTTGGGCGATTTCTTCGCTTTCGTATGGTTTCATCCTGCAATGAGATATAACGTGGAAAGGATCGATGTTACGTAATTTCCAAAGAGGTCAAAATGAAGATCGTTTACCGAAAAAACTGAAATAGCCTAATGTTACGTAATTTCCATAGAGGTCAAAATGAAGATCGTTTACCGAAAAAAACTGAAATAGCCTAGGGCCTTGCATGGGCTAGCCCAGAGCAAGTTTTAGGTACACTGTAGGGGCATTTGCAGCCGTACCCGTTTTTTTGGCCACATTTTAACTTGTGCCCGCTTTGTCTTTCTGCTTGCAAGCGTACCCGCTTTTTCACATAACTTCAGTCCCGTGGGCTGAAGTGTTTCTTTTGTTCAGCAAAACTTCAGCTGAAGTTTTACTTAAGCTCTAGAGCTTAAGTTTACTTAAGCCGTTTCCAGCTTAAGTTATCGAGTTATAAAATAAACACTTAAGTCGTTTCAACTTAAGTTGTCCAGTTATAAAATAAAAACTTCAGCCGTTTCCAGCTTAAGTGTTCCAGTACAAAAGAAACACTTCGGCCCCGTGGGCTGAAGTTATGTGAAAAAGTGGGTACGGATGCAAACAGAAAGACAAAGCGGCTACAGCTTAAAAGGGGGCGCCCAATACGTGCAATTTTTACTATACTGTATCACTACCTTTGCGCTTGGCTGCTGGCTCAAACGTTCTGGCTGATTGGATCTCTCGCTCAAATGATCTGGTTCACTTGACTGAGGCTCCTGACTTCTCCTCAGCCAAACACTACCAAATGAGATTAATGCTGCCAGGAGCAGAAAGGGTCCAATCCTTGGATCACCACTGTAATCGTGAATTCTATTTAGGAAACTTTTGATCCTATGATTAAATCCTCCACTAGGGCCAACGGTTCCTTGAGACCAAGATGACCAACTGGAATCTGCATCCTCCGGAACCAATTCAGGAGTCCTTGTTTTCTGTAATGAAATGGGAATAAAGATACAGAACTAGAGAAGGAATCTAGAAAGGGGCTAAAGACAGCTTTCTGCAGTTATACATCCTTGCAATCAACAAATGAATACTTGAATAACATGAGCAACCATTATCTCATAATGATATCGACATCTAATACACATTAAAAGCCACCACTCATCCCTTGTTGATTAAGTACCTTCCAGACTAGTATGCATAATTCCATTCAAGTGAGCGATAGATCAAAATTACATAGAGATTAGTTGCAAAAAGTAAAAGAAATTGTGCAAGCACAAGTTCTGGTGTACCATCTTCAACCAACTGGCAACTGCTGTCATGAATAGAGCTTACAATCTTGAAGGAGGGTTCATCATTTATAAGATCCATTTTTTAGAACCCCTAAACTACCTTTGAATCAATTAAAGCAAACAAGTTTAACAGAGAGAATTTTGGAAATTAACTTACAAATGAAGGAAGACTCTTAGAGTCGCCATCTTTGATTATCTCAGAAATCCATTGTACAATCTGTCATTCCAATATACAATGCATTAGATATTCAGGTATAATGATCATGAACATTCTCATACAAGTAGCTGGCTCAATACAAGAATGAAAGGTCCAACAAATCCCAGGATAGGCTATATTTTCCTATCTAGGTTATTTCCCATGTATGCTGAATTGCTGATAGTTCAGTCAAATATAGACAGGGCAAATGTTTCGAGAGCCAAGCATTATTTGCTAATCTAGCATATTACTTGCATGTTCTACAAGGATGAGGGTTTTGACCATAAATGGGGCAGTCTTAGTAGACGGAAATGAGTGAATTGTGTTTGCATGTCCTAGTAATAAAGAGTTGACCAAGAACAGAACTTCCAACAAGTTAATCCTGCTTCACAACACGTATTTTCCCTGATGATGGACTTTGCTTAACTATCTAAAAGTGGTATCATGTATCAAACACGTGATCAACATCATGAGGGAAAGGAAACGGCCCTTTAGCTCCAAATTCCAAAATTAATTCGTCTCCTAAACGTGTCTACATAGCCATGTACTTTTTGTTCAAAGAAAGAAAACCACTGGGAAAGGGATAGTTTAGGAGGGGAAAAATAGAAAGGTAAATGCTCAATTAGAAGCAAATATGACTGCCCGTCACTGTGTGGGCCGAAGAGAATCATGGAAGGAGATTTAGAAATTGCAACCAGGTGAAAGAAGTGGTTTTGCTTACATCTCCTATCTTTCTCGTTCTACTTGTGTTTTTGCAATGGAGCTGAAATTCTTACAGTTTGGAGGGACGAACCACCCGCTTGTGTACAAGCGAAGGCTGCCATAGATTGTCCAATATAAAGGCTGTATTCAACAGAAAAATAAATTGCACCACAGAACAAGGGAGACGATATTTTGTTTACATATTTTGGTGTTGCTGTCATGGAACATTTAATAGATAAACCAACGAGTTTATACTCGATTACAGAAGAATGTGGAAATGGATCCATCATGTGACTTGCTATCAAAATTTAATGGAGCCTGCATGTCAGTCTACTCACCTCTTCAATTTTATTAGAACCATTGTATTTTGCCACGAGCTGAGATGCAGGATCAGCTTCAACATTGTACAACGCTGAGTATCTGCTGGTTGGCTGCTTTTCGACATCCTCTGTACCATTCCTCTCATAGCGTACAATAAACAATTGTGCTATGTCTGTTATATCCCTCCTCGGCCCGCAGGTCTCATAACTATTTTCTGAATTAATGTAGAAGAAACAGAAACTCTGTACAAAAGGAGAAGCTATTAGCATCCAATGTGACAGCAAATCATATTTTTGCTCAAAGAACAATCATCCAACACGATGGATCTCATGGGTTCCACAAAGTAACAAAATAATCAGCCAAGTCTTACATGCTTAGATAGTATAACTAAAGTCTATAATTAGAAGAAGAGGAATAGCATACAAGGGAAAGAAAGACAGTTATATGAATCACATCAAGTTCAGGGAGCATCTCTCAACTACATTAAGGAACAAAAGGTTTTTCATACCATAAGGATTCCTCAAAGCTTTACCAAGGTTTAGATCCCAAAACCAACTGGAATTAGAGCGTACCAGCGAATGAAATAACTAAGACTCGATCTCAAATTAGTTGGAGCCGGGCTACATGAATCCTCTATGTCTATTATGCTTTAATAGCTAAATCAAATCAAACCATCAAAGTAATCGTTACTGCAACTTTCTCCAAAATTGTGCACAAGAATTTGTAAATCTACAGGAGTGCCACTAGAGCTGAAAATTTCAGGAAAAGGTGTAAAGAATCTGAGATGGAAGGTTGAATCGGCACAAACAAGTAACTACAGATGCCTAGTTAAGTATATCTAAGATGAGAGGTTGTAGGAGTTAGATCTTCCCTCTAGACAATAACTTCTACAAAGGCTCTACATGCATGCTTTTCTGTAGTTTTTCATGGACTCTGTCAGTCTGTCAAAAGACAACTCCTACTTGTCATGTTCACCCCACGAAATGGGTATGCTATTAATATATTGATTTATAAATAAAAGAGGGAGGCTAATTATTGTGCAAAAAACTATTGGTGGTACAGAAAATGTAATTACACCACTATTTAACCGAAGCAATGCCAAAATTCAAGAAGAGGTGCTCACTTTCTGTGCTTCCCCATCAAGCCAGGTAAATGTCAGCCGTTTCTGTTTTAGTGCAAGCAGAGCGGGTGCAGATGATGGATCTTGATCCACTGCAGTCAATTTTCCATCATTTGAAAGTGTTTCTTGAACCCTGCGAACAGTCTTATGTGATAGGTAATTCACACCATCAGCTAATGTAACATACCTTCATAGCATCTAACATTTTATGCATATATCTTAATGTGAAAAAAATTTGAAGCCATCAATCAATGTATGTGGTAATAATCGAGGAAAGTCTCTTCCTGTCCCTGAGGGCTGGAGAAATTTACCAGAAAAAAGCAGAAAAATGCATCCCAACGAAGACATCTTTAGCTTTTATATATGTAGGACACAACAAAAAAGAGAAGGCATATGTAATATGCAGATGCAGACGAGTAGATGTCATTGTTGACAGATTATCATAGGTGTTGGTACACTATGAAGTGTTATCAATTCTAATTATTTTTCCATCTCAAAGTTATTAGATAGAAATGATAAGGAAGAGCTAATTGTTGGAGATGCACATGCTCTATGTCTTATGAGGTGATCCATAGCAAGCCAATTCAGATTTGGTGTAACCCAGAATTTCAGGTAACCCAGCATGACTCATCAACATCGTAATATGTCAGGCTTGGGTTTTTCATTCGGGCAGTAATCGGACACCTATGGGCCAATGTGTAAGTATATGAGTCCAGTGGCAAAACTGCTGAAATAGAGAAGGGCTTCATCAGATTTCTCTGATATTACTAGTGCCAAAATCTCTCTCCATCTCTTTCTCACACGGAGAAAGTCTAAACCCCACCCCCTCTTCCTCTATCACAAATATCCCACATGATCTCTGTTCAGATTTTCTAAAAGCAGATGGAAAGATAAATCAACTAAAAACTAAGACGGATAAGCCAAATGATAGGACAACAACAACAAATCTAGTGTAATCCCACAAGTGGGTTCTGGGGAGGATAGTGTGTACGCAGTCCTTACCCCTACCTTGGGAAGGTAGAGAGGCTGAAGCCAAACGACAGTCTAAAGCTTTAATTAAGAAAAATGAACTAGGAAAAAGAGCTTACTTCACGCATTTCATTGAGCTCCTGGCTATACCGCGCAGCTAAAACAACACAATACCATACCCTGGTATCCTTTCCAGCACGTGAAAAGCCCCGCGCATCACAACCCAATTCAGTCGAAGTTACACTCCTCAATTGTGGAAGCACTGATGAAGTATGAAACGAAAACCAGTAAGATCCATGTTAATACAATTTCAGATAAGGCTGGAAGACACAACTAGCAGAGGCACAATATTTTGAAGTCTTTTGCCATGTTTCAGTATTGCATTCTACAGCACAAGAACCTGGCATCTTAATTTCTTGCTCCAGCTAAATCCGAGATCTCAAGACATATAAACACAAAAACAACCATCCTTGAATTGTGATCACAACACAAATTCTGGAATTCATCTTTCCGCATATTGTCAACTGAAAACTAAGTTTCTCCGACACGGGTGCGGATCTAGAGGTCAGATTATTCGAGCCTAGATAAGATATGCTATTTTCTTCGAATTTACCCTACTTTTTATTCTGATTTCGGGAATCAAATTGTATCTCGTCTCGAATTTTTTTTACGTCCATCGTGATCAAAGTACCCAAAATTGTTCGTCTAGATTCGGTACGGATTCCATACCCACAACCATACTAGCGTAGTGTCGACACGGGTGCGGCACCTAAATTGCCGTATCGGAGCAACTTAGACTGAAAATGCCCACTTATGCCTCATAGTGTTGTGAATGCCTACGCCAATTTGCATGTTGGTAAAACTTGAAGCAGGTACATTGCCTCAACTATGCATAAAATATCTACAGAATAACTATGGTAACTATTATGAGCACATGAAAAGCTACACATCAATTAACTAGTACTCCCTTTGTTTCAATTTAGATGAGGCAGTTTGACTCGGCGCAGAGTTTAAGAGAGACGAGGGAGAATTTTGAAACTTAACAACAACAACAACAACTACTACCCAGTATAGTCCCACAAAGTGGGGTATGAGGAGGGTAATATGTAGACAGGCCTTACCCCTACCCGAAAGGGTAGAGAGACTATTTCCAATAGACCTTGGCTCAGGGAAGAAAAGGAAAAACAAAAACAAAAGAGCATTAGTAACTCCAGCAGAAATCGCATAAATAATTATCTAAACATAAGAACCATAAATAACTACTATAAGGGGGACACAATCCAATACATAAATCATCTATGGAGAACCCTACCAAGCCCCACCCAACCCCGGGAAAGGAGTACGAAAAAATCTAGAAGCCCCTATCCTACAACCCTGATACTAGATCTCCAGACTTTCCTATCAAGGATCATATCCTCGAAAATCAACATACTAGCCATGTCCTGTCTAATCACCTCTCCCCAATGCCCTGAAACTTGTGGTCTTAAAAGTTGTAGAGGTAAAAACTTTGTGGGGTCATGCTATTTGTGTGGTTATAAAAGTTTCTCACTAAGGGTAAATGGGTAAAATTAAAACTTTAAAGTTATATATTTCCAATTATAAAAATGTGTCATTCTTTTTGGAATGAACTAATAAGGAAAGTGTGTAATCTAAATTGGAACGGAGGGAGTAGTAAAATATAGTTCCTTGCTCATATCTGGGTACATTACACTAACCATCCATCTAATGCCATAACATGACACTCTAAATTAGCATACACAGGCACATAGCAGGATATAACAATGATTTTAAGACTTCAATTTCAATATTGTCTTCTATCTTCACTCTACTATTGGCAGCTCTAGCCAAAATGATTTTTTTAAAAATAAGCGTTAATCGCCAAAAAGAATTCTTGGTAAAGTGGCTCATCACTTGGAGGAAATATACTTGAAATTAATGAGTGAAAAACACTTATAACATTACTGTCGAACTGGTGATGAAATGTTTGAAGCAGTATTCTCCTCTATTGGTACTGGAACTAACCATAACGTTCAACAAGAATAAACAGGATAATCCACACGGAAATTTGCTAAGTCAATCTAACATGAGTGCCAATACTCAAACATAATGATTGCTGACACTAGAGTAACATGAACAAAATAAACCTGGCTGACTTGAATGTATTTGCCAAAATCTCAAATTGATTAGCCACAGCACAAATAATATCAGATAAAGCAGTTTATGAAAAAAATACGTGTTCAATTCACTTATGTTATGCAGTACACTAATTTGTGAAACTGACGAAATAGCCAAATACAATGGTAAAAGGGAGAAAAGATAAGTACCTTGATTTTTATTCTTCTCCATAATATCCAGAAGCAATGAACTGTTGACATAGCCTACCATCATAAACATCTTAGACATGTAACTTATCACAGCCACCAGAAGTTATTGAGAGAATATACAATAAGAAATGAGGAGGAAAATGAACTTACCATGATGAACAACAGGTTTGACACCTGTTTCTTTTAGAAATACGATGGCAGGGGCAGATTCGACCCCTAACCTGTATAGATAGGACAATAGGTTATCTTACAACATCATTAAGCGACAATTGTCAAGGGAGCAGAGCATGGAAGTACAAAAGAATAACTAAGTAAAAGTTCAGCATTTCACAACAAAGAGCTCTATTTTCTTTACCATTGTTTTTTATTTTTATTTTTTTTCCTTTTTTCTCTTAGACATGGAAGAAGAATCAATCCTACAAGAAAAGAATATTGCCTGAAGAACACGAATTAGCTGGCTCAAATCACGTCAAGGAAGTTCCGCACATTAGTGGAAAAATAGTCTTTTATGGGATGCTGCATATTGGCCGACTTATCCAATGAACATAATGTTTTCCTCTTTTATTAAGCTAAATACATCAATTATGAAGTACCTCAAGGTAACTTATCCCCAAAAAACAAAAAGTACCTATTTAACCACCCCTGTCCACAGCAATCAATGCTCAATTTCTGTTGCTGCACTTTAGTAGGTATTTCTGTTATTTCATATAGATAGATAGATAGATAAAGTACAAAACTATAAACAACAAGATTTTCAGGTTTCATATCATGTGGAGAAACTTGGATCTCCACAACCAAAGTCGTTCTTTACTTCTTTATAGCATTACTCTGTATTCGACAAAACAACCCCATTCACAAGTTGAACTGTGACAAAAAGCCAACCAGATTGCTAACTTAAAAATAGATTCAGAAGAGATTTGGAATATCATTTGTGAAATTTTAAAAGAAATTTAATAAATGATCGGCTATATTGCAAAAGGATAGAGGTTTGAGATTTTAAGCCTAGTTGATTGATTGTTAGGAATAAAGAAGTAGATTTGAACATCCTTTAAAGATAGTAGAACCAAGTTACCTACTCTAATGTAAATCCAAAATGAGACTCGTTCTGAAAGAATATGGAAGATGTAAACAGAAGTATTAACCTGTGTATGGTTTACAATTACAGATAAAGAAAAACTGCTAAAGGTTAAAGTCAACAAAAAGAAAATAAACTATACTTTATTATTTTTGTAAACTCTTATTTAGAACCATTTTAAATTATTACCACATAAAGAAATATGAGGGTATTATCATTATTTAGGTATTTCAACTTATAGTTATAAACAGAGGCGGATCCGGGATTTTAGGTTTATGGATTCCTAAAAATATCTCAAGTTAATATACAATACTAACGGGATGAACGGACTGGGTTCCAAGCTAAATATTCTTATATATTTAATGGATTTTTCAGTACAATACAGGTTCTAGAAAAAAAGTTACTGGGTTCACGGGAACCCATAGCTATTGAACTGAATCCTCCCCTGGTTATAAAAATTAAAAACACTTAAAAAGTTAAAAAAATCAAACAAATTCAATAACATAAGAAAATTAAGAAACGAAGCATTCTCTTCATGTCATTTTTCATGAAATGATTAAGATTGGGGTACTCGAGCAACTTTTATCCTTGAGTACAATTTTCCATAAAAAAAATAGAGTTCAAATCCATAAAGCAACCGTGGCTTATAAAAAATTTGTAGTCCCTGAATGTCTTTCTTGCCCTTTTTCCAAAAAGTCAATGCGTTGGTGTTCAAAATCAACTGAAAATTAGATAATTGGAGTAACTTTTAGCAAGTTTGAACTTCACCTTATTCTATCCAAAAACTATTACACTCAACTTTTGATATAAATTAGAAAGAAAAAAAAATTATTCCATGTTAGTAACGTGTGTTAACACATGTACCTAAAAAAGACTATTATTTAGAATGATTTGACAGTTGTTGATCCTTTCTAGTTAACTTCCAAGCTGTTCAAATTCACTCAGTGAGGCAAAGCCAAAAGAAAAATGGAAACCAACACAGCTATGAGAGAGGATAAGGGAGGGAGAGGAAGGAGATTTGAGGAGAAAAATGAATCAGAAATCAAGAACTTATTCACAAACCCCTCTCACTCCAAAAGAAAAAAGAAAGACAAATTAAGAGGGGAAAGGAAAAATGCAGAAATTAGCGGGAAATAAAACAGCAAAACTAGTGCAGAAATTAGCGGGAAATTAAACAGCAAAACTAGTGTACATTACATATTCCACCATAATGAAGATTCTCCTTCCTGCCATAGCACGAATGCAAATGTAGCATAGGTTGAGTAATTCTTAACAGCTTGACGAATAAATGGAGTTGCCCGTTCGCCAGTTTGAGAGAAGAAAATGACCTTGACCTTATTATTAAGAAATATAAGAGACCTGTCAAATTCCAAGCAAGCGGCCTAAAACCAGTACACATGGCAGAACCAGGGTACTGAACATGTTAAATAGAAAAATATCCTCATTTTCAAGCAGGGCGTATTCTTGCATAGAATACAACTAGTCAAGCTACACTTCATCAAAAAGACTAGTCAAGCTATATGCAAAGCAATGTGTATGTGCAGCCAGTCCATACAAAATATTTAAACCTGTGACAGAGACTTTGAACAAATCAAAGAATATGACAACTTGGTCAATGCCAGCTAAAGCAATTATTAGAAACCATGCAGTATCAGTTAAAAAGATGCTGCACAGCAAAACATTCCCTCACTTTCTAGGAACAATGGTAAAGGCATAAAGCATATTCTTACTTTCAGGGACTGGGATTTAATTTAACTTTAATTTAAACAGAAATAGGACTTGAAAAGTGCTGCTTGGATCTTGATTTTTAAACAGTGATCACTTTCTAAAAGAAGATACGGCATAGGTGAAAGTGAATTGTTATGGCAATATTTCAAAAAACTTATTGATCGCCTTTTAAGGAGGATGTTTGAGGCTTTGAACATCATCCCATTAATTTGCTCAAAAAATACCACTAGCATCTTATAACTAGAAGAAGAAGTTAATGATGGGATGTCCTTCATTTTCAAGATGGTTTTACACAGATAGAGGAGTACGTGATTATGACCGTTGATAATTGCATTGTAATTGACCTGTTAAATATGATCGGTATACATGCAGTAGAACTCGTAAAAATAAGGGCAACCTTAACAGATACTTTAGTGTGCATGTTAATCAAACTAGTCAATCATAAGTTGCAGCAACTGGCCATCTCTCATCACTTCGTTTTCTTTCTTTTTTAAAACTAAAGTAGTTGGGAAGGCTGTTAGAAGTGTACCTTGTGAGGTTTGCTTTTTAGCAGAAAATCCTGGGCCTGAAATTAAAAGAAGCTGTGAATCAGAATATTTAAAGCTATTCAAGTATTAAAGCTTGCAAAACTTGTCCATCATCAACAATTTAAGCATAAAATTTGCATGCATACTGATCCATCTAGAAGTTACCAGATACAAGTGATGTGAATGTGGAAAAACTCATGATATACAACTAAAGAAACACATTTGTCTAATAGCCTGCTTGGCCAAGCTTTTGGGAGACGAGAAATAGTTTTTTTTTTCCTTTACAAGAAATGGTTTATTTTCAGAAGAAAAAAAAGTACTCAAACTTTTTTGACAGATTAAGGAGTTTTGAAGTATTAAGGACGTGATTATTAAGAAATAAGAATTAAGGAGTTTGGTCAAACTTTAAAAAAAAATATTCTAGGTAGTAGCATAAACTAATTTTCCTGCTGCAGACTGGAAATACAAATTTGTAACCGAAAATTAATTTACAGAACAAAAATATCCCTTAATAAAAATTAACATTTGCCAAACTATCCCTCTTTATGTTACCTGTATGTGTCTCAGTTATACTAACAATTATATAGGCGTATATGTTTTACCAATCAAATGAATATTAAATGACTAAAAGTATTGCAATTATGACTTTCCAATAACTATATTTATATTTGATTGTAAAAAGTGAACCTCTTCTGTCGCTTTTTCGTAATATGAGGCTCAAAAACACTTTACTGAAATATTGGTCAAATATAAATTGTTTCTCTAATACTGACAAATACAGTTTTTTTATGGGTTACTGACAAAAGCAATTCTCAAATGATTCGAACAAACCCAAACTGCTACTCTTCAGACTTGCTTCTCTGATAAATCTACTTTGAAAAATAAAAAAATTCTTCTCAAAATAAACAAATTTTGGAAGTTTGACCAAACCAGCCCAATCCTATAAAACAAGCTCGCTAATATCTTTGTTCCTCAAATCCGACGAAACTGCCATTTTCAGTTTTTTCACACATTAAACCACCCATCAGCCAAAGTATACAATGATAGCAGAATAAAACAAAAGATGAAAGCTAAATCTCATGGTACCATTGACTCCTTCGAGTAGTACCGAATACGTGGCAAACTTAGAATGGTCGTCGCAACCCAATCAGTAACTGAATCAATGGAAAGTTCTCCTTCATACCTAGATTATCAAGTATCATTAGCAAAATCCAATTAGCAGGAAATTGTGTTCAAAACAAAGTAAGTCCACACTCTAGCTTTGAGCTCCAACCAAGAATACATGTCTGGATGACAAGAAAATGACACGAAGAATGATGAAAAAAGGAAACTTACCTAGACATGCACCTTAAACCTCTACAACCTGGGGGGAAAGCCACAAATGCTGGAATTCCTGTAGGTGAACCAATAAGTCAAGTTAAAAAGGGTGAAGAGATGGGGGAAATCATGCATCAGTGTCGGTTAATCCGTCAAAGCATAATGAACTGCAATTCAAATTGATTTTGGCAGACGAGATAACCCCTATCAAAATCGTAACCCAAGGAAAAACAGAGGCAAGTCATAGATAAACATGTATATAGTCAAAATTTATCATATTTTCCTCAATCTCGGTTCCTTGACCTTAGTGACCGAATATTAGACCTAGCGAGCTGAGTGCAGTAGAAGATTAGTGTATCGGAAATCTTCTCCTACCATTTTTGCTTAATGCAAAAATAGAAATCTTAACTCACTGGGCGCAAATGTATAATTTACACATTATAGCATCTAGGGAAGAATTAATCATGATAAGACCACTCCACCGACTATTCAGTTTCATATCTCCAGATCTTCTTACTACTGCAAAGGCATTTTGCATTGCCACCTCATATGTGCTCTTTTCCAGATCCGATGAGCTATAGTACTTCAAGCCCATCGTATCTCTCCTCTAATGAAGTTATAGCAAACATAATTCAGAACCTAACAGCAGCCATTAGTGGTTAAAGTGCTGCAGTTAAATTGCTAAACACCACATAAAGCTATCTAATTCTTTATTTTTTTTATTTTATTTTTTGCAAAAGACAACCAAAAATCCCAAGTGCCAGAGGCACACGGTTTGAAACTCGGAGGATAACGGGCCTGCACCTCTACCTTTCTCCACTTAAATACCAGGCTTATGTCAGTCTGCACGTAACAGTTATCTAATTCTTATCTCATTTAGTCCCTAAAATATATATTTATTTCATTGTTAAGTTACCAATTGAATCTCACACTTCTGTATATGATTTCAGTGGAAGAATAAAATATCAGCCATAAATATGAATGCTGTGAAATGCGTTCCAAGCTTGTATTTCAGCAGAATATGATCTAACAGCTGCAGTATTCTGTAGAAGCATTTTTGAGGAATGACAGTAAAATTGACATTTGTTTATTAAAGTACTTTCCATGTCTGAAAAATGGTAGTCCACCAGGTCCTTTCTCAGCTAGATATGTGGCAAGTTGAACATCAGCAAGATCAATAACTCCAGTATCTGCGACCCCATCCAGCAAAGTAACTGAAGAGACAAGATAGAAGAAATAAATGGAAAAAAACAAACCACATAACATTAGCAGGGTACAAAAGAAATACACCAAATAACATTAGCAAATTATAGATGGGAAATAAATGTCTACAAAAATATTCAAACTCTTACCAATTCTCTTCCATTTGTTTGAAAATTGAGCGCATCGCACACTCCCGGTAGAAAAAATCTAGAGAAGGATTTTTCTCAATGTTCATCATAGGAGTAAATAAATGAAAAAAATAAAATTAAATAAAGAAAGAGTATTGAGAAACTATACATACTGAGGTAATACAGGTTCGTCGTGCCAAAAAGAGTTTCATGGAATGTTATTGAGCAATATTATCAAATGATGCAATTAACCCTTTGATGTTTGGCTATAATTCCATATTTTTTAGTGTATTACTTACCTTACATTTTGGTGCTTTAATGCTAAACTATACTATATTCGTGCTTAATTGAGTCTATTTTATGTGTAGGTACATTGAAGACGAAACTGGGAGCAAAGTAGAAATTTTATGTGTATTATATACACTACAAGGATGGAGCTATGATTATTTGATTATTGGATATAAAAGAATTAAAGCTTAATGCTACAACGGAAATCAAAACAATGCAGGGGAAACTGAAAATAGAACCAAACGCAAGAGATGAGAATGAGAAAAGAGTTCGAAAAGTTAGGCAGCCAACATTGAAATGAAGATAACCAGTTGGGCGATGTGAGCGTACTAGCTCGCTATAGAGCAGGCGTAGCGAGCACTCTTGCTCGCGTTAGAGCTGGCTACGCGAGGGAATTTTTGCGCGACAGAGCTCGTGCCACGAGGCTTGAGGCGAGATGGAGCGTGCTATAGAGGTCGCGAGGCACGGTACATAGCGACGGGTTCCGAATTTTTAAAACCTATTGTGTCTCCTATTTGGTTTTGGACTTGGTTATTTCGTTTAAGTCTCTTCCCTACACATATAAATAGTCATTAAACACCATTCTTAGAGGAGTTTTGGCGACCGGGGGCACGAACATCATGGACAACTTGTGGAGGAGAAAATCGTTGAGTTCTTCATCCTTTTATCTTTTCTTTGTAATTTGTTTATGCAAAATACTTAGAAAATTGTTACTACAAACATGAGTGGCTAAAACCTATCATTTTGGGGTTGTGGTTTAGACATGAATATTGTTGTTTCACGTTGACTTAACCTTGATTACAATTCACTAACATATGGTTGTTTCTTCAATTCTGTCATTAATTGCTTAATTGTCTGTCCAACAGTGTACTATCCATGCTATGCTTGGGAAAGCCGTGTTTAGATTGGGAGCAACACCCTTCATAACACCCGGATACATAAATGAGGGAGTACATTTTGGTTGATAAAATAGTATGCCTATATAAATCAGTGGAACTCTATATGTACAGAGTGTGAATAATGAAGACACAAACTTGTAGATACAACAGAATTGAAGAAATATTCCAGTTTAGCAAATATATTAAACCTGAATTAACAATGCCTTGTCAGTTTCAAGCTTCGAACGAAAATTCTCAGAGCTGATAACATCAAAAGCATGGTCTTCATGATCTAAGATACAAAGATAGAGAAATCTGCATCAGACAAACAGAGGTAGTGACTCTAGAAAGAACAAAACTAAACTAACATCACTGGTAGTGTCACATTATCTCCGGTTTATCTTTCTGTGGGTTCGGGGATGGCAGCGGGGGCAGTGCTTGCCTAGCAAAAGTCTATCTAAAGAGGCATTACAAACCAAAAGAAAATGTCTCCAGGAGAGGAAAGCTGATTTCTGAAATACTTCTCCCGCCGTACTGCTCTTTAGCCTTTTCAATAACATGCTGAATTGCCAAAGAAGATATATTAAAACACAAAACAGAACAGATTAATAGGAAACGTGAAATGAATCCACAGATTCCCATTTTTGGTACTACATTATCTTTATAAACTAGAAAAGAAAACTTACGAACTGCTCATCAATACCGAATAAGTCATAGTCTCTCTTCCAAATTTGATTTGTCAGCAATTCGAAAGCATAACGAGCCTGTGAAATAATTATGCAGCAATCATGCCATGGGAAAAATTCATGGTATGGAGGAAAAAGTGAAGAAAATTGGTAATGACAAGTGGTGCAAGAAAGCCAGGCAACAGGTAACATCGACCACTTCACAGCTGTCAAAAATAGAATAAAGACCTATAATCACAGGAAAGGCAGCAGCTATGAGCATACCATGGCACTAGGAAAAATGCTAAGATGTGTCTTGTATATCTAAATGCATGCAATACCATGGTTAAGGCATTGAATGTGCACAAGCTAGCAAGAAGAGAAACAAACATAATGATAAAGAAGTTCTTGGATAAAGCATCTGGCAATATTAGGATGGTTGATATGAGCAAATCTTTTATGTCAAAAGAAAATAATATTTTAAAAAACAAAACAAACAAAGCCATGTTAGGATCAAAAATAAAATGTGAAAAGACTAGGGAGAGGACGTCAGCATGAAGATACAGTAAGGGAGCAAACTAAATTAGCAAGTGATGAGACAACTAACCTTGATAAAATCGATGGTAGAAGGAACCTCAACACCTAAATCCCTGTAAATAATACCATATTATTTCCAGAAAATCAAATCCAACAAACAAATCAAAATCAATTTTGCTTGGTGTTCTATACTAGATTTGACAGCAATGATGTGGAATAGCTGAAAAGTGAAAGTGCAATAAACTCGAAGCACATTCAGTACATATCTTACGGGAAGCATTTATATAATGTTCAAGAGTCATATCTACTTCACCTTATCCCAGTAAAAGGATATTATAAACACTATCACGTTGGTGGGGGACCTTATCAGTTCACTAGCAAAAAATTGGAAACAGAATTTTCCAAAAATAAACGTCAAGTTACAATTTTTTTTTTATAAGTAGGAATGAAGTAGGATTCTCAGGTTACAATTATTAAACCAAGCATTGATAACTTAACACTTCGCTTAGATTAAGGGATAAATTTACGAGTATAACAGGGTCTTTTCTTTCTCTTTCCATTTGTTCACCTTTTAAGAATTGGCGTGGTGGAGCTATGTTTTATACTTTTATCAATTAACTGACTTTCTCTCTGAGCATAACACACTCGGGGTACATAAGGACATCTAGTGGGGATTAATTTCTTTAAAGATTATGGTGACCTATTAGCAGAAAATACTAAGTTGCTGATTGTGTAAAATGCACTAATACGGAGTAAAAGGAAAATTTGCACAAGATTCTAGGAGTAGTGGTTATGTTACATCCATAAGATTCTATTAAAAGAGAAGATTGTGACATGTTTCAGAGAGATAGAGATAGAAATACTCCTTTTTTCATAGAAAGAAGTACTTTCAAAAGACTGATAAAGGGGCAGATTCAAATAAGCTCCAAGAAGGGAGGGAACAACCACTAGCAATGAAAATGATAATGTGGCACATGACAAGAACAACCTTGTAGTTGGTATTAAGACAACCGTTTCCACTAGAACAAGTTTAAGTATAACACAAAGGCAAATCCAAACAAGAGCAGCTATTTAACAACAAGGCCATTGACGAATTTCAAGGAATTCTTAGGAGAGTGAAAAGACGTCTAGACTGAGATAAGATCTGAGCATCTATAAGTTTCACGACAGCAAAATCAGTAAAACTATGTGACGAATATTGCACAAGGTATGAGGTTAAATCCACACACAGACACACACACACCCTTAAGGTATGAGTTTTTGAGACACTGACACCCCTGAAGGTTCTAATGAGACATAAACACCCCTCAATGAGGTTGACTAATCACTCAAATTACCAGAAAAAATTTCAAGCAGGAAATTTTTGTGTTCTACTTTCAGGGTACCTATGTCCCATTGAAACCTTTAGGGGTCTTAGGGTCTAAACTCCATCCTTTAGTGTGTTTGTGGAATTAACAAAAAAAAATAATTTCATACAAAGGATAGAGAAAGCAATGATGGAATAATACTGTATATATATTTTTTGATATGACACTGTATATTTTCTTTAATATGACACTGATGTCCGGTTCGGCCACTAAGTCAAAGTTCCAATATATGTTGGCAGGTATAACAAAAGGTAATCAAGAACTATATAAATATGTAACATGGAATGCCTGTGAAAGGACGTACCACTTTGAAGAGAGTTTTTCGTATGCCTGATTAACTTCCTCAATTGAACTTTGCGATTTGATACCCAATGCTACAAGAATCATGCCATAATTCAAAAAAAAACAACTCGGCACACAGTAAGAAAAAGAACTAAAAGAAAGAATCTACAGGATTCATAATGAAGTAATTAGAGTGTGGACTCACCATCATAATGCGAACGAGGAAAGGCACGAGGAATTACGACTAACTGATAGAAGAGTGAAGCACAGAAAAGTATAAAAGGGATAGAGTACGCCTTAAGCATCGACAGTATTGAAGACGTGCCCGCTGGTTTAGCAGGAACCCTAGAAGCAGAGGACGTCGCCATTATCGAACTCTGCTTTTCGACAACCGGAGGAATTGTTTGAGACTTGGGAATTTGTTATTAAAAGCAGTGGCCGACTTCCGGTACACTGATGTCTCGGATCAGGGCACGGTTTGATTCGTGTTTTTATACTGTCGGGCCAAGTATTTCTCATTTTCGGAGTTGGAGTTCGGGGTTTACTTACACATCCTTATAATATCGCAAAATAACTTATACGTTCTTTATATTTTAAAATCAAACAGTTAGATCCCTTTCATTATAGAAATCACGTACAAATATTAGCTGGAGTACTGCTTTCATTTTACTAGGACGTTATGTGTTTAGTTTTGATTATTAATAATAGGGGAAAAGGTCATTATTACTCTTGTATATAATGGTATATGTTTATCCTCCGTTTCACTTTACGTTCAAAATACACCATACCGTTAACAAACTTGATGAAATTGCTCATAACCCTAACGGATGGCCAATGTGGCAGCTGAGATTTGCAATTGCAAAGAGGGGGTGGGTCAGTTGAGATCCCAATTGCGATCAATAGGTCGCATTTGCAAACAAATTATCGCAAATGCGGATAGCAAAGATGAGACTTCTTCGCATTAGCGAAGCATGTCTCACATTTGTGGGTTTGCAGGTTGCAATTGTGATATTTGCACCTGGACAAAAAGCTGAGAAACCGTAATTTAGCTCATTTTTCACGAACTCTCAACCATAAGCACCCTGGAGGCAATTTTCCCAAGAACGTTTCTTCCTAAATTCATTGGTAAGTGACTTTAATCTACTTTCTTTCAATTACCAATTACATTTCATAAGTTTTCAACATTAAATATAGGAGTTCCATGGTAGATATAGAGATTGGGTAGAATTATAGAGTTTTGTAAATTTGAAATTTAGATCTCTGAACTGAGGTTGGATTTCGAAACAAATTACGTAATCGGGCTCGGGAGTGAATGGATAATCGAGTTTTGGTCCGAATTTTGGGTTTTGACCAAGAGGGCCCGAGGTTGACTTTTTCAATAATGATCTAAATTGAATCACATTCATTCGTGAGTAGTTTCTAAAGCTTATTTTGAATCGTTTGTTAGATTTAGTTTGTTTGGAGGCTTGTTCGAAAGGCAAAGCCATGGTTGAACTTCGAGTTGATTCCGGAGTGATGTAAGTGTTGGGTCTAACCTTGATTTGAGGGAATAGGAACCCTTTAGCTATGTGTTATGTTAATTTCATGTGTAGCGGTGTATATGCAAGGTGGCGAGTGTCTATACGTCGTCAATTACTTATTCCCATGTCTACCCGTATTTCATTAATTATATCATTTGATGTCTTGACTATTTTATGCATTATTTGCTCCCTATGCCTTAATTTGCTACTTATATTTATTATTCTTCGGTCATAAATGTTGATTTCTTCCATATTTGTATGCTTAATTGATAATTGCCTTAATTATTTTACTTGTACCCTTTTACTGTCACATATTTGACTTACCTTATTGCTTATTATTAATTGTAGCCTTTCATGATTTGGTATTTTTTTGGCTAAAAAGTTATGCAAATACTTAAATAGCTCTAAAACAATCAAAAATAATATGGGTTAAGCGGAATCAAGAGTAATATGGACTAGAGAGTATTGTATGATTGAGATTTGTGATTATAGTGTGGTGTAAATAATTCGAGATATGAGAACAATAAGACAAGTAGTGAGCCTTGCACAAGAGAGAAAGATAGAGAGTCTAATAGAGATACACATGAGTCTTTACAAAGGGAAGGTCCCATTTATATACTAAGCGACCTTCCTCGAAATAATTAAAGAAAAGTACAAGGGTTGGTGGTCTCAGTGTACGAGTGTCAGAGCTCGAAACGACGTCGCAGCGAGTCACGTCACTAGGTCCATCTACTAACTAAGGCCGGCCTTAATCAAGTCGACCATAATTAGGCTGCTCTCTTAACTAAGGACGTACGTAGATATCGTAGGAACCTAGGGGACCAAATTTGCCCAATACAGATAGTCCCTCCGTTTGTTGGGCACGTAGTCGAGATACGTCTTCAACGAACGGACATATATGCTCAATGTTTCTGGAAATTTGGCCGTTCCCTGTGAATACTGTCGAAAAAGACATGCTCACCTGTGAGGATGTTGTGCCGTTGACATATTACCTCCTTTTGGGGATCCTTTTTAAGATGATGTCATCGATCACGTATGTGATCATTACCCCTCCTCCCCAGACGGTTCAGGTCATAACGTGACGTTTAGGTTTCCTGCACCGGTTTTCGAGTCATGCCTTCTCGATTTCCGTGTACCCTTTCTAACAAATAGAGGAAATGTTGAACTTGATCCATCTTTCGAACTTTTTCTAAGAGTATTTCATCAATCTTTTCCTTATCTTTTTCTGGTGCTCGTTGCTCTTTCTTTTCTGAAACCCTCGTTCTTAGGAATCGAACCCGCGACCAGAAGCGCCTTTTTCTCATCACTTCCATTATGGCTAAACGTCGTCATGATGATACCAGGACCAATGACGATGCTCCCTATAGGACTTCGTCATCCTCAGATGATGGGGGGCCGAGGAAGTTCTTGTTCCTTTATCAACGGCTAACTTGTTCCCATTGGATATGGATATAAGGAAGGACTTTAAAAACAAGTGTAAACTCCCTCCTTGGGAACACAGTGATCTGACGCCGTCTCACTTGGCTGCTCTCAGGAAGTCGTATGATATTCGTGAATATGTTAAGATGGCCCCCACCAGGATGAGCTATGCTAATGTGCACAAGCCCGAGTACTGTGCATTTTATGAATACGCCTTTTGAATCGGGTATAGCCTCCCGCTTTACCCTTTGGTGGGAGAGCTATGTCGCTGGTATGGAGCGTGTCCGGCCCAACTCACTCCGTACGCGTTGAAGGTGTGTAGGATCCTTACCACCTATGCAGCGAAGGCCGAGAAAGAGGTTGTCGTTCATCACCTCCTACAAATGTTTGGTGCGAGCTTTATGAGAGGCTTGATGCTCCAGTTAAAGAGTTGAGGCAAGAAGAGCTTTGTGTCGCAAGTGCACGACAAGGCCGGCCGCAAATTTTGGAAGAGATTTTTCTATGTGCGTACTGAGCATCTTGTGTCCAACCCTGAAAGGGTTTCCAGAGGTGTGGAATGATGCATGTAAGTATTAGTGTGCATAACTTTTACTACGGCAACCTTACTTTGCTGGTTTCCACCATCATAAATTTCCGTTTGCCTTCATGCAGTGACAGCTCGCCCTCCTCGAAGGGTTGACGATATTAGGTCGTGGGTGCAAGCGTTGATACCATTTGTAGAAGAATGTCGTTCCTGGCCTGAATTCCTTAGGCTTTATGGCCCGGCAGGTGACGGCCTTGCCTAATTTTTCCTTTTGTTATGGTTTGGGGGTTCCCCATAATTTTCTTGCCTGTCTCATGCATGCTATGGTAGTTTGGGACGCCTCTAAGAAGGCGCAGAAGAAGAAGAAGAAAAAGAAGAAAACCATGGCCGGCTCTTCTAGGCGGTATCTAACCTCGAGGAGGATATGATCCTCGTCGACACGTCTAGGGGCAGCGTTTCACCCCCCTCAAGACAAGAGGTCGCATCAGAGGCTGCACCAAAGCTAGCGTCTGAGGCAATGTTGAGGGCCATACTTAAAACGACGCCTATAGAGATACCGGTGGCTGTTCCTGAGGTCGTTCCTGGGGTTGCCCCCATAGGGATGACCACTGCCAAAACACTCCATCTGAGCCAGTCCTGCATCCTACGGAGGAGGATCGTCAAGAGGCGGAGACATTGGAGAGGAGAAAGTGTCGAATTCTTACCGACAAGGTTGTGGCCGCTTAGACAGGGAAGGTTAAGCCAGCCTATCCTGAATCTAGGCTGGTGTTTATGGCCGAGGCTATGCGCTCGGGGAGGTCTGCCGTTAGAAGGGAGGCCACGGCAGGAAGGAGCGAAAGCGTGGATGTGGCAGGCCGGGAGGTTGCCACAGAGGACGTGGGTAGAGAAAGCGGGTCTTTGGACCAAGTGGAGATGGTGGCCGACCAGTCTTCCCATCGCATAGTGATTCCAAGCCACTACAACTTATTGGAGAATTGAGAGGAGGCAGCCATTAGTATGACACTTTTGTGCCAATGCTGAAAGTGTGACCCTAGCGGAACTCAGCGACAAGGTCTTGGCCCGAAGGGTGGCGGGTGCGGCCTTGAAGGTATGCTTCTGTCTTGATCGATGATCTTTCTTTTTCATTCGTGGAGGGTGATTTTCCTCGTACTTAATTTTTGGTTTCTTTTCCAGACTCTCATCTTAGAGGCGGAACGGGGTCGACGCCAGAAGGAGAAGGTGGCCAAGTACAACAGGCTGGTGCAGAAGTATAATAGGACACGTGAGGCGCATCAGACCTTGGCCGATATGTATAAATAAGACCTTAAGGGTAGTCCGTGAGGGCCTCGTGCAATCTGATGAGAAGTTAAAGAAGCGGGTGGCCGAGCTGGAGAAGGTCGATGAACAACTCATGGCCGCTGTTGCTCGGATTGCGGAAATGGAGATCCTCCTTCAAGCTAAGAATGAAGAATTGCAGCTCGACCGCGTAATGGCGGAGGATGCGGCGGAATTGCGCACCCGGGTTGCGGCCTTAACGGCAAAACTTGATGCCAA
Organism: Nicotiana benthamiana; assembly: GCA_034376525.1. NCBI lineage: Eukaryota > Viridiplantae > Streptophyta > Magnoliopsida > Solanales > Solanaceae > Nicotiana > Nicotiana benthamiana. The sequence continues at coordinate 103,171,726 of CM067335.1, read as the reverse complement.
AAAGGCCGAAGTTGAGGACCTCAAGCGAGTCCTTGCTCAGGCCAACGCATCTCGTGAGGCACACGAGATGTGGGTGTATGTGGAGGCCAGGCTGGTCTTGCTTGAAGAGTTTTTGGCGGCTGGTCGAGTGTTCGAGGCGTACGTTGAGGGCCAACGCCAGTTGGTTAGGGTTGCTCGTGAAGCGGCCGGCTATATTCCTGAATCGCCCGCCCGGGAGGGGGGCAACTCTACAGACGTTATTCGTTTGTGCTCCAGCTCTTGGATTTCCAAGGCGTACCCTCATGGAAATGAGGACGGGCCACCTGAAGGTCAGGCTGGGCAGGATAAGTAGTGGACTTTAGGATCCTTGTAAATATGCCTATAAATACTGACTTTTGTATCATGGATGTTTGACCCTTTTGATAAAGACATATGATTTTTGTTGTAAGTAATTTTTTCTCTTCTTTTTGGCACATTGTTGTGTTTTTTACTGTAGCTATGTAAAACTCTATGGCTTTAGCCGTGTAGAAATGATGGCCATAGCCGTGTAAAATAATGGCCGTAACCTTGTAAAATTCGACGGCCTTAGCCGCGTAGAAATAATGGCCTTATCCTTATAAAATTCGATGAACTTAATCGTTTAAACATGATGGCCCTATCCATGTAAAAATGATGGCCTTAGCCTTATAAAATTAGATGACCTTAGTCATTTAAACATGATGGCCCTAGCCACGTAAAAATGACGGCCTTAGCCTTAAAATAATGATGGCCTTAGCCATGTATAAGTGATGGCCTTAGCCATGTAAAAATGATGGTCGTAGTCATATAAAAACGATGGTCTTAGCCATGTAAAAATGATCTCCGTAGCCTGATGGCCTTAGCCATATAAAAACGATGGCCTTAGCCATGTAAAAATGATGGTTGTAGCCTGATGGCTTTAGCCATGTAAAAATAATGGCCGTAGCCTGATGGCCTTAGCCATGTAAAAATGATGGCCATAGCTTGATTGCCTTAGCCATATAAAAACGATGGCCTTAGCCATGTAAAAATGATGGTCGTAGCCTGATGGCATTAACCATATAAAAAAGATTTTATCCACTATGTAAAAATGATGGTCGTAGCCTGATGGCCTTAGCCATATAAAAACGATGGCCTTAGCCATGTAAAAATGATGGCTGTAGCCTGATGGAGTTAGCCATATAAAAACGATGGCCTTAGCCATGTAAAAATGATGGACGTAGCTTGATGGCCTTAGCCATGTAAAAATGATGGTCGTAGCTTGATAGCCTTAGACATATAAAAACGATGGCCTTAGCCATGTAAAAATGATGGTCGTAGCCTGATGGCCTTAGCCATGTAAAAATGATGGTCGTAGCCTTTTCATTCATATGGAGATGGTCGTAGCCTTTTCATTTATTTAGAGATGGTTGTAGCCTTTTCATTCATTTGGAGATGGTTGTAGCCTTTCATTCATTTGGAGATGGTCGCAGCCTTTTCATTCATTTGGAGATGGCCGTAGCCTTTTCATTCATTTGGTGATGGTCGTAGCCTTTTCATTCCTTTGGAGATGGTCGTAGCCTTTCTATACATCTGGAGATGGCCGTAGCCTTTCTATACATCTGGAGATGACACTAATCCAGTCCCTGTATCTTGTCGAGCTTGGAGAGTACACGGAGAGGAGGACATGATGCACGTGTGCTGCAAACATCTCCAGGTGACCCCTTTGCCGCCTCTTTAAAAACCTTCCCGAGGAAACCCTATTGGAACAAAATTTGGGTAAGGGAAAAAGAGTACGACTCAGGTGACACCTTTTTAGAAGTGGAAATGTTTGGGGTGAGCGACGTTCCAGTTGTTCTGGAGTGTCTTTCCTTCCATTGTCTCTAGCTTGAATGCTCATTTCCTGGCCGCCGCCATAATTTTGTAAGGTCCATCCCAGTTTGTGCCCAATTTTCCTTCACTTGGGTCTTTTGAGGCCAAAGTCTTGGCTTTGAGGACGTACCCCCTACTTTGAGTGGCCTTATTTTTTCCCTCTTGTTGTAATATCTTTCGACTTGTTGTTTTTGGGCTACCATCCTGATGTGGGCCATTTCTCTTCTTTCTTCGGCTTTATCAAGATCTTGGAGTCTACTGACGTCATTTTCCATTCCGCTGGTGTGTGAATACCTTAGGCTGGGTTCGCCTACTTCAACGGGTATGATCGCGTTAGTTCCATAAACCAGTGAGTATGGGGTTTCCTCGGTGCTGGACTTGGGATCAGTTCTGTGTGCCCACAAGACTTCGAGTAGTAGTTCGGGCCATAACCCCTTGGCATCTTCGAGCTTCTTTTTTAATAGGTTTAAGATAGTTTTGTTGGAGGACTCCGCTTGGACTTTGGCGGCGGAGTGGTATGGCGTGGATAGTATCCTTTTGATGCGCCATTTCTTGAAGAACTCGGTTGTTTTGTGACCGATGAACTGGCGCCCGTTGTCGCAGCTGATTTCTTTGGGGATGCCGAAGCGGCATATGATGTTTCTCCATATGAAGGTGATGACCTCGTGTTCGCGTATCTGCACGTACGCACCTGCTTCCACCCACTTGGAGAAATAGTCAGTTAAAATAAGTAAAAATTGTACATTTCCTCGTCCTGTGGATAGCGGGCCGACTATATCCATTCCCCACTTGATGAATGGCCAGGGGGAGCTGACGGAATGGAGGGGTTCTCCTGGTTGGTGTATCATTGGGGCGTACTTTTGGCATTGCTTTCATTAGCGGACATATTCAGCTGCCTCTTTCTTCATGATGGGCCAGTAGTAGCCGGCGCATATAATGTATCGCACAAGGGGGCGATTGCCAGTGTGGGCGCTGCAATGGCCTTCATGTACTTCTTCGAGTATCGGCCTTGTTTGTTGCGCCCCTAAGCACTTGGCTAAGGGGCCACCGAACGTCCTTTTATAAAGGTCTTTGTTGATCATGCAGTATCGGGCGGCCTATATGTAAAGCTTTTTCACCTCCTCTTTATTGGGGTGTAGTGTTCCATCCTGCAAATAAGATATGAACTGGTTACGCCAGTCCCAATTCAGGTTTAAGGAAAGTACCTCGGTGTGATCAATGGATGAGTGGAGGAGTGTGAACACACTTTCTTTGTTGATATTTTTGGTGGCGGCGACCAACTTTGCCAGGCCGTCAGCTTCGATGTTCTGTGCTTTGGAATTTGTACGAAGCGACATTCATCGAATGTGGCCATTAGTTTGCATATTTCTTTCTGATACTTTTGCAACCTCTGCTCTTTGATTAGGTAAGTCCCAGTGACTTGGCTTACCACGAGTTAGGAGTCACAGTGGAGGAGTATTCGGCGAGCCCCATACTTGGTGACCGTTTTCATGCCTGAAATAACGGCCTCGTACTCGGCCTCGTTGTTAGTCATTTCCGGGCATCGTATGGACTGACGAATTGTTTCACCCGTGGGGACCTCAAAAAGTAATCCCAGTCCTGATCCCGATGCGTTGGCGGTGCCATCCGTATAAAGGACCCATTGGTCGTTTTCGGAGGATGCGCGTTGTGCCTCGAGTTCTGCCTTTGGCAGGACTTTCGCGCCAAAGTCGATTATAAAGTCAGCTAGGACCTACGACTTGACGGCGGTCCTTGGAAGGTACGTGATATCATACTCGCTGAGCTCGACGGCCCATTTGGCAAGTCTCCTTGAGAGTTCGGGTTTGTGTAGGACGCTCCTTAAAGGGAATGTCGTTACTACCCTTATGGGATGGCATTGGAAATAGGGTCGTAGCTTTCGTGAAGCTACTACGAGTGCCAATGCTAGACTCTCGAGGTGGGGGTACCGGGTTTCGGCATCCACCAACATTTTGCTAATATAATAAATTGGAGATTGCGTACCTTTATTTTCGCGCACTAGGACGGCGCTGACTCCGACTTCCGATAAGGCCAAATATACCAACAGCGGCTCGCTTTCACTAGTAGGGGTGGTGATGACAAATATGCTTTCAAGTTCTTTAGGGCCTCTACACATTCTTCATTCCACTGTAGTCCCTGATCTTTATTCCATACACCAAAGAATTTGTGGCACCTGTCGGAGGAGCGTGAGATGAACCTGGAGAGGGCGGCTATCCGACTCGTCAACTTTTGCACTTGCTTTTTGATGCTTAGCGTTTCTGGGATGGATTCTATAGCATTGATCTGGTCAGGGTTGACTTTGATTCCCCTTTGTGATACGAGAAATCCCAGGAACTTTCCCGAGGCTACGCCAAAAGCGCATTTTTCGGGATTCAGTCTCATGCCGTACCTCATTAATATTTCGAAGGCTTCTTTTAGGTGGGCGAGGTGGTCTTACTTTTTTGATGACTTAACCAGCATGTCGTCGATGTAGACCTCCATCGTCTTGCCGAGTTGTTCTTTGAACATCGTAGTCACCAGCCTTTGGTAAGTGGCCCCTGCGTTCTTGAGCCCGAAAAGCATTACCTTATAGCAGTATGTCCCCTGGTAAGTGATGAAAGTTGTTTTCTCCTGATCCTCCTCGGCCATCATGATCTAATTGTAGCCGGAATACGCATCAAGGAAGCTCAACAGCTCATCTCCTGCCGTTGCATCTATCAGCTGGTCGATGTGGGGTAGCGTGAATGAGTCTTTTGGGCATGCTTTCTTTAGATCGGTGAAGTCTACACACATCCGCCACTTCCCGTTTTTCTTTTTGACCATTACAACATTTGCGACCCACTTCAGGTACTTTGATTACCTGATGGAGCCATTAGTCAGCAGCTTGTCTACTTCTTGGCGGCATTGAATTTTCTTCTTGCCTGCCGCACGGGCGGGTGTAATGGGTCGACGTTCAGTTTGTGGGAGGCAATTTCTCGTGGAATTCCTGGCATATCTACATGGGATTAAGCGAATAGGTCCGCATGGTTAGACAAAAATTCACAGTACTTACCTGGATTTGGTAGGCCGTGGCCTATGTAAGATTTCTTTACGGGGTCACTATTGCTTAGTAGGACGGGGTCGAGGTCTTGGACTGTAGCGTTGCCAGCCTCAATGTCATTGGGATCTTTGATGGCGCTCTTTGTTGGGCGGACCTTAGTCCCCGACAGCGCTGATTGCTATGTTTGAGCACTTGCTCCCTTGAGTTGCTTGGTGTGCGTGTAATCTTGAGTTATTTTATAGCACTCTTGGGCGGTGCGCGACTCGCCCTATATGCTGTGAACTTCCTTTGGGGTTGGGAATTTGATCACTTGATAGAAACTGGAGGGCACGACCCTCATGGCATGTATCCACGGGCGTCCTATAATGGCGTTGTATGTCGTTTCTTGGTTCATTACGTGGAAAGTGGTTTCCATCGTAACTCCTCCCGCCAGAACAAGCAGCATTACCTCGCCAAAGGTTTTTTCCACTACATTATTAAAACCAGTTAGTGTTATGCAGCGTGGAATTATCTTATCCTCGAGTCCTATAAGTGCAAGGACTCTTCGGTGAATGATACATGCGCCGTTGTCGTCGTCAACCATGATCCTTTAACATCAGTATCTACTATGCGTAAAGTAATAACTAAGGCATCATAATGAGGAAAACACAAATCGTCGGCAACGGACTTATGGAAGGTGATACTATCTTCGAAGTTGTCCTACTGTTCGTGAGCGATGGTTCGCTTTAACTTGTGAGTGGTGGTGAATTTGACGTGATTGATCGCTGAATAATTGTCGTCCCCAATGATCATGTTGATACTGCGAGTTGGTGAGGGCGGCCTTGGTGGACCGTGAGGTTATTCCCGTCCGTGTGCGAAGTTGAGCTTTCCTTTGTCGCTAAGTAGTTCTTTCTAGTACCCTTGGTTCAGCATTCGGACCACCTCCTGTCGGAGCCCTATGCAGTTTTCTGTTCTGTTCCCCCGTTCTTGGTGGAACTCGCATAGGTCTTTTGATTTTTTTTGTGGAGGGGTAGGACTTCATCTTCGCTGGCAATTGTACTTTGTTGCCCAACTTTTCCAGTGCGTACACTACTTTTGAAGGATACACGCAAAAGTTATGTGCAGATAATGAAAGGGGGCATACCTCTGTCGTTTATTAATGGGGAGACATGTCGTTGCAGGGCGTCTTCGTGCCTTGGCAGTGGCGGATGCGAGGATCTGATGTATGGTTGGTGTCTTTCCCTATTGAGGCGTGGGACTTGTTCCCGTCGTCCCTCGCTGCGTCGGTCCCTTCGGATTTCTGGGTGCATCGTTGTCAACCGCCGGGTTGGGTCGTTAAGGTCATCATCATCTCCATGCACCTCGGCATAGTAGGCATTGTGTATCTCTTCCCAGGTGGTGGGGGATATTTCAAGAGACGGCTGAGCAATTTCTTGGTTGCCCTTGAGCCGTCTCTACTGAGCCCGTTCTGAAAGGCAGCGACTTCCATGCCTTCGAACATGTTTGCTAGGCTCATTCTGACCCTGTTGAACCTAGCTAGGAACTACTTGAGTCCTTCTCCTGGGGTCTGTCATACAACAAAAATGTCGTTGACCCGTGCTTCCGCCTTTCTTGCTTCTGCGTGGGCGGTGGAAAATTTATTCGCCATCTCCTCGAATGTGGAGATGATTTTGGCAAGTAGTTGTGAGTGCCACGTTAGGGCCCCTAATGTTAGCGTTTCGCCGAACTTCTACAGAAGTACGGATGGTACTTGCTCTTTTGATAGATGATTCCCTTTGACGGCTGTAACATAATCAGGTGGTCCTCGGGATCTGTGGTCGCGTCATATACCTTCAAGTATGGGGGCATTTTGAAGGTCTTAGGGATGGGGTATGGCGCAGCTCCTTCTGTGTAGGGTTGTTTGACGAACCTCCCCACGTCTCGCTTTGGCAGCAACTTAGGCGCACCTGGGATTTTATCCACCATTTCTTGGTGCTCCTTCATACCTATTCTCGTTTTCCATTTTTCCATATTTTTGAGGATGGCTGTGAGTGTGTCGTCGTTATCTTGAACATCGATGGGCACGTTGTTCGTTCTCGTGACCTCGAGTTCATCTTCGGCTGCAATATGATCTGTTGCTGGGGTGCATCTATCATTTTGAGGAGGCTTTTTGGCTAGACTTCTCAGAGTGTTTGTCAGCCATTCTTCCAATAACCTTTTTACCTCTGGGGGTACTTCTTTAGTTGTAGATGTCGAAGCCTCTCTTTCTCATGTAACCACCAGATCTTCCGATGGGGAAGGTAGGTTTTCCACGCTTATGAAGGTACTGGGGTTGCGTGCAGGGCATCTCCTTCAGCATCCACATTGAGAGGGCCAGTGAGATCTGTTCTAACATCCAAAATAGCTTCCCTTCTTGCGTTGTTCTCAGCCATTTTAGGTCGTATAGAGTGATTTTTCGAAGGATCTCTAGAAGAAAACTACAGCTTTGATTCTCGAAATCCCCACAGATGGCGCCAAATTATTTGGATAAAAAGTTATGCAAATGCTTAAATAGCTCTAAAACAATCAAAAATAATGTGGGTTAATCGGAATCAAGAGTAATATGGACTAGAGAGTATAGTATGATCGAGATTTGTGGTTATAGTATAAATAATTCGAGATATGAGAACAATAAGACAAGTAGTGAGCCTTGCACAAGAGAGAATGATAGAGAGTCTGATAGAGATAGAGAGAGAGAGAGAGAGAGTTGTCTATTTTCAATAGCAAATTACACATGAGTCTTTACAAAGGAAAGGTCCCCTTTATATACTAAGGGACCTTCCTCGAAATAATCAAAGAAAAATACAAGGGTTAGTGGCCTCAGTGTACGAGTGTTAGAGCTCAAAACAACGCCGCAGTGAGTCACGTCACTAGGTCTATCTACTAACTAAGGTCGGCCTTACTCAAGTCGACCATAATTAGGCCGCTCTCTTTACTGAGGACGTACGTAGTTATCGTAGGAACCTAGGGGACCAAATTTGCCCAATACAGTATTAGATTCCTTCTTGATTTGTAGATTTCATATTCGCTAATCGTAGAGATTCTTGTGATTCAACTTGTTAAATTTATTGCACTTGTTGATTTATTTATGGATCGGGTTGCACGCCGCAACAGTTGGAATAAGAATGGATATATTGATATGGTGGGATTGGGTTGCGCACCATAAAATGTGAAATAAGGGTAAATTGATATGGTAAAATAAAAGATAATAATGATATTTACTATAATTATATGGTGGGATCGGGTTGCACGCCGCAACATATATTTATTTATTATTACTAATATTTACATGAAGGAATAAGGGAGAATTGTGTTGTATGATGGGATCAGGTTTTGCGCAATAGTTTATGCGATTTACATTCCTTCCTGTATTGTGTTTGCTTCAGTGCTTTCGTACGAGACTCTGAGGTTTGTTATTTCTGGACTTACTGTTTTCAACGCTTGAGTTATTTTTTATGAGTTAGCTGCTTTATTTTCCTCTCCTGTCATTATTTTATAATGCATATAAGTTATTGTAAGTGACCCTCCTTAGCTTCGTCACTACTTCGTCGAGGTTAGGCTCGGCACTTACATAGTACATGGGGTTGATTGTACTAATACAATATTCTGCACTTCTTGTGCAGATTTTGGCTTCAGTCTCAGTAATGGTCCGTAGATTGCTCGGGTTGGCTATCAGTACGGAGACTTGAGGTACAACTTCTCGGCATTCGCAGCCCTGAAGTCCCCTTATGCTCTATCTTAGCTGTGTATTTTCTTTAGATAACTTTACTTTGATTCATACCTTTATCTGTATACTCTATTAGCTCGTTGTACCACCAGATTCAGAGATGTATCAATATATTTCAGTTGTATTGGTTTTTCGCACTTTATTTCGGTTCCATCTCATTTGTTTTAATAATTGACGTCATTTAAATTTGATTTGTTTAAAAATGACTAAAAAATAATCTAAAGTTGGCTTGCCTAGCAAATGAAATATTAGGCGTTATCCGATTCCGAAGGTGGAAATTAAGGGTCGTGATAATTTGAATCCAAAGCAGAGAATGAACCAAAAAACTTGATATTAACCTGGGTGAAGAAATTTTGAGGCCCGCAATTGAAAGCGCCATTGTTGTACTTTGGAGAAACTAAATTTCGTTCAGGATCTGAAATTTGTGTGAGATATAAACTGAGTAACATAAATTCTCGTTAAAAGCACTCATATAAAATTGAATCAGAAGTTTTAAAGCAATTGAATCTAATTTGGTAGGGGCTTGGGTAAGAAATTTTGAATTTGATTTCTGCAAAAAAAAGACTGAGATCTTTTGATATGGTTGCTAATAGTGCAAATTAAGTACTAGGGTTTGATTTTAGTTGTCCACTTTTAGGTGACGAGGGGGATTAAGGCTAATACTCAGACTTGTATACTCTTCTCTTATTGGGTATAAAGAATATTAATATCATGGATGTTATAAATACACTTCTATTTAAGGTGAATGTCTTTAATTAGAGAGATTCTAGAGTTCTATTCTTGGTAGCTAAATCATCCTCCTCCCTATAAATAGAGGTGCCCTCTACCATTGTAAATCACTCATAACATTTTCTAAGTATCAATAAGAAGAACTCTCTCTACTCTTCTCTCTATTTGCTCTTGTTCTTGAGTTATTGCTCTTGTTCTTATATTATTTCATAACACGTTATCAGCACGAGACCTACCGTCTCAAGAACCATTCTCGAAAAATCTAAGGTATTTCCCTCTTCCTAATTTAATTTTCGATTATGTCTGACATTACAAAAAGAAAGTTCGTTGCCCTTGAAATTTCGGGCAAGAACTATATGACATGGGTGTTGGATGCTGAAATCCACTTAGATGCTATGGGTCTCGGAGACACCATCAAAGATAGAGAAAAAGCATCCACCCAAGAATGTGCGAAGGCCTTGATTTTCTTGCGCCATCACCATGATGAAGGTTTGAAGATTGAATATCTCACCGTCAAGGATCCACTCATCTTGTGGAACGGCTTAAAGGAGAGATATGACAACCTGAAGTTGGTCACTCTGCCACAAGCACGATATGATTGGGCTCATCTGAGGCTCCAGGACTTTAAGTCCGTTTCTGAATATAATTCTGCAATGTTCAGAATTACTTCTAAATTGAAGCTATGCGGGGATAATATCTCCGATTATGATATGCTTGAGAAAACGTTTACAACGTTTCATGCCTCCAATATAGTACTGCAACAATAGTACAGAGAGAAAGGCTTTACAAAGTACTCTGAACTGATTTCTCTTCTACTAGTGGCTGAGCGAAATAATGACCTGCTCATGAGAAATCACGAAAATCGACCCACTGGGTCTACACCACTGCCTGAAGCAGATAAGGTGCACTCTCATTATGCCAAACATGAAAAGGGCCATGGTCATGGTCGTAAACGGGGTCATAGCCAGGGACGTAGACAAGGAAGAAATTCCAATGAACTCCGTCAACCCCCAAGGAGAAATAACCCCCGAAAGCAGAAACGGGGTCATGAAGATCCTAAGGCAAATGGTTCAGAAACTATATGTTATCGTTGCGGTGGGAAAGGGCACTGGTCAAAGACTTGCCGTATACCAAGACACTTGGTTGACCTTTATCAAGCATCTCGAAAGAGAAAAGGCCCTGAAACAAATTTTGTCTATGACGACAACTTGGACATCACCCACCTGGATGTGGCAGACTTCTTTGAGCAACCCGAGGGGAAAATAGACCACCTAATCGGCGATGGGTCCATGATGAAAGAAGATGGAGTTATTTGATTTTATTCTACTTATTTGTATTAGTTAGTGAATAAACTAATAGTCATTAGTATTAGCTCGTATTAGTTAGTTCATGATGCAATGTTAGCAGTAGTTCTTTAGAATATCTTCAATATGCTCAAATATCAATAAAATTTTTATTTTCCAGTAGGGGTAATCGACTAGCCTGAAAAACTAGTCGATTATCTACTATTTTCGCATTAAAGCTGAAAAATAATTGATCAACAATCGATTGTCTTTGTCTAACAATCGATTGTCGTTGAGACAGTGTAATCTGGAATTTTTCAAAAATCATCCACAATCGATTGTCTTTGTCTAACAATCGATTGTCGTTAAGACAGTGTAATCTGGAATTTTTCAAAAATCATCCACAATCGATTGTCTATGCATAACAATCGATTGTCTTAAAACAGTGTGTTCTGGAATTTTTCAAAATAGCCAACAATCGATTGTCTATACTTAACAATCGATTGTCTTAAAACAGTGTGCTCTGGAATTTTTCAAAATAGCCAACAATCGATTGTCTATACTTAACAATCGATTGTCTTAAAACAGTGTGCTCTGGAATTTTTCAAAATAGCCAACAATTGATTGTCTATGCATAACAATCGATTGTCTTAAGACAGTGTGATCTGAAGTTTTTCAAAATAGCAAATAATCGATTGTGTGTGTTTAACAATCGATTGTCAATGTTCAACAATCGATTGTTTGTGTTTAACAATCGATTGTTTGAAGAAAATGTTTAAACTGAAATTTTCATACTGCAAAGTAATCAATTATGGATAACATATCTGATTTTGTTAGTCAACTGTTAGCAGCAGATTTTGAAAATATTATGTGACACAAACGAATTGAACTTGTTTATTCTTATGTTCGTGTATCTCTTTTGTATGTCAAACTATGGGATAGCAAATATGGATATCTCACAAAGCGAACTTGGATCAAAGTCCAACTGTAAAAGTATTTGCCTAGTTGATTCATGTACTACACATACAATACTCAAAGAAAGGAAATATTTCTCTCAACTAAATATGTGTAAGGCAAACGTTACTACAATCTCTGGAAGTAGTAAATTGATTGAAGGCTCCGGAAGAGCAATTGTAACTCTGCCCAAAGGCACGACGTTAATCATAGAGAATGCAATGTTCTCCTCCAAGTCTAAGAGAAACTTGTTGAGTTTTAAAGATATACGCCGGAATGGCTATCATATTGAGACAATGGATGAAGATAATCTTGAATATCTCGTCATCACAAAGAATGTCTCCGGCCAAAAGAGGGTTATTGAGAAATTCCCGTCTTTATCTTGTGGCCTGTATTGGACAAGAATTAGTGCAATTGAGGCACATTCAACAGTAAACCAAAGGGTTACTAATTCCAATACCTTTGTACTTTGGCATGATCGATTGGGACACCCAGGATCGGTCATGATGAGACGGATTATAGAAAGCTCATATGGGCATCCGTTAAAGAATTTCAAAATTCTTTCGAATAATGAATATCCTTGCACTTCGTGTTATCAAGGCAAGTTGATTATCAGGCCATCACCAACAAAGGTTGGGACTGAGTCACCCACGTTTCTGGAACGTATACAAGGGGACATTTGTGGACCTATTCACCCACCTAGTGGGTCGTTTAGGTATTTCATGGTCTTGATAGACGCATCCTGTAGATGGTCTCATGTGTGCCTGTTGTCATCACGCAACCTTGCGTTTGCGAAATTAATGGCACAAATAATTCGACTACGAGCACAATTTCCAGATAATCCAATCAAGTCCATTAGACTGGATAATGCTGCTGAGTTTACATCCCAAGCATTTAATGATTATTGCTTATCAATCGGGATAAAAGTTGAACATTCTGTAGCTCATGTTCACACTCAAAACGGTCTTGCAAAATCGTTAATTAAACGCCTGCAGTTGATTGCAAGGCCATTACTTATGAGAACGAGGCTGCCCTCTTCGGTATGGGGTCACGCCATCTTACATGCAGCAATGCTAATTCGTCTCAGACCGACGAATTACCACAAGTATTCCCCGTTGCAATTGGTTTTGGGTCATGAACCCAATATATCCCATTTAAGAATTTTTTTGGATGCGCAGTATATGTGCCTATAGCACCGCCATCCCGCACCAAAATGGGTCCGCAAAGAAGGTTAGGAATATATGTTGGGTTTGAATCGCCCTCCATCATTCGCTACCTCGAAACATTGACAGGCGACTTGTTTACTGCATGATTTGTAGACTATCGATTTGATGAGACACTTTTCCCAAAATTAGGGGGAGAAGTTGGTGAAACCAAACGGGAAATTTTGTGGAAAAATGCATCATTATCTCATCTTGATCCACATACCTCTATTTGTGAAAGAGAGGTACAAAAGATTATCCATTTGCAAAGAATAGCAAATCAAATGCCTGACGCATTTACGGACTTGAAAAGGATAATGAAATCCCACATTCCCGCGGAAAATGTTCCAATCCGTATTGATGTCCCTGTTGGACAATCATCTAGTGTCATAACCAATGAGTCGAATGCACGCCTGAAGCGTGGCAGACCATTAGGCTCCAAAAATCGAAATCCTAGAAAGAGGAAAAAGAACGATCAAAATGACACCACGAAAGAATCTCATGATTTAACAAATTCTGAGATTCATGAAGAATCCATTGAGCCCGAGACTCTGGAAAATACGGAACTATCCCTAAATCCAATTAATATTGAGGCAAATATTAATCGAGTGGATATTGTGGTGGATAATGCCTTTGCTTATAATGTAGCATCTAGCATTATGCAAGAATGTGAGGATCTCGAACCTCAATCTGTTGAAGAATGTCGAAAAAGACATGATCGGCCAAAGTGGCAAGAAGCAATTCAATCAGAATTGAATTCGCTGGCAAAACGTGAAGTTTTTGGCCCTATAGTTGAAACACCTAATGGTGTTAAGCCTGTCGGCTATAAATGGGTCTTTGTACGCAAAAGAAATGAGAAAAACGAGGTACAAAGATATAAGGCACGCCTTGTTGCACAAGGTTTTTCTCAAAGGCCTGGTGTCGATTATGAAGAGACATATTCGCCTGTAATGGATGCGATAACCTTTCGTTATCTCATAAGTTTTGCTGTCCATGAAAAGCTTGACATGCACTTAATGGATGTGGTTACTGCCTATCTTTATGGCTCACTTGATAATGAGATATACATGAAAATTCCCGATGGACTCAAGATGCCAAACGCGCATAATTCAAAATCTCGGGAAATGTTCTCAATTAAATTGCAAAGGTCCTTGTATGGTCTAAAGCAATCTGGATGAATGTGGTATAATCGTCTTAGTGAGTACTTGTTAAAAGAAGGCTATATAAATGACTCCATTTGCCCGTGTGTTTTTATAAAGAAAACAACATCGGAATTTGTTGTACTTGCCGTATATGTCGATGACATAAACCTTATTGGAACCCCTATAGAACTCCATAAGGCGATTGATTATCTAAAGGATGAATTCGAGATGAAAGATCTCGGAAAGACTAAACTATGTCTTGGTTTGCAAATTGAATATTTGGCAAACGGAATTTTTGTTCATCAATCTACCTATACAGAAAAGGTACTGAAAGGGTTTTACATGGATGAAGCACATCCTTTAAGTACACCGATGGTTGTTCGATCACTTGATGTGAACAAAGATCCATTCCGACCACAAGAAAGGAATGAAGAGCTACTTGGTCCTGAAGTACCATATCTTAGCGCAATTGGCGCACTAATGTATCTTGCAAATACTACAAGACCTGACATATCCTTTTCAGTTAATGTCTTAGCAAGATTTAGCTCGGCTCCTACGAGGAGACATTGGAATGGGATCAAACACATATTGCGGTACCTAAAGGGAACTACCGATATGGGCTTATTTTATGGCAAGAATTGCAGCCTGGATCTTGTTGGTTATGCTGATGCTGGATATTTGTCCGACCCACACAAGGCTCGATCTCAAACGGGTTATGTGTTTACCTGTGGAGAAACCGCCATATCTTGGCGATCGACTAAGCAATCAATTGTGGCTACTTCATCTAATCATGCCGAGATAATTGCTATTCATGAAGCAAGTCGGGAGTGTGTGTGGTTAAGGTCGATAATACATCATATCCAAGACAAATGTGGTTTGAAGTGTGATAAACTACCCACAACTTTGTATAAAGACAATGCAGCATGTATAGCTCAATTGAAGGGAGGATTCATAAAAGGAGATAGAACGAAGCATATTTCACCAAAGTTATTCTTCACACATGATCTTCAAAAGAATGGTGATATCAATGTTCAACAGATTCGTTCAAGCGACAATATGGCTGATTTGTTCACAAAATCTCTACCAAAGTCAACCTTCAAGAAGCTAGTTCACAAGATCGGGATGCGAAGACTTAAGGACATAAATTGATGTTCTTATCAGGGGGAGTTAAGGTGCGTTGCACTCTTTTTCCCTTACAAGGTTTTGTCCCACCGGGTTTTCCTTGCGAGGTTTTTAACGAGGCAACCAATAGGCGCATATTCAAACATGTGTACTCTTTTTCCTTACTTTAATTTTTCCCATTGGGTTTTGTTTTAAGGTTTTAACGAGGCACATCATTGAATAGACATTCAAGGGGGAGTGTTATAAATACACTTCTATTTAAGGTGAATGTCTTTAATTAGAGAGATTCTAGAGTTCTATTATTGGTAGCTAAATCATCCTCCTCCCTATAAATAGAGGTGCCCTCTACCATTGTAAATCACTCCTAACATTTTCTAAGTATCAATAAGAAGAACTCTCTCTACTCTTCTCTCTATTTGCTCTTGTTCTTGAGTTATTGTTCTTGTTCTTATATTATTTCATAACAATGGATATCTTTTAGGACTTGAGCTAAAGGATTATTTACTGATTATCCCATACTTTACCCACCAAAATAGAGTACTATTTAATCATTTTGCTTTATAAATGTATATTTATCCTCAGTTAGAACTTTGAAGTGCCATAAATCATAATATTAATATAAATAGTAACATTTTTTTGAAAAACTTGTGCTAAACACTGAAAGAATTATTAAATAGTAGTGACAGACAAATAATTTGGCTTTATATCAGTTGAGGTTGTAGTGAAAACTTAGAGGGTATTTCTGTAATTTAAGAAGTTATAGAAGGCCAAGGAAATAAGTTTGGGTTTGAGGTTTTACAACACAATTGGTAGAAAGGGAAAACAAGTATTCTAACAATTGGCCAAGAAAAGTACAAAAAAGAATAATAACAATCCCATATTGAATAATGGTTTCGTGTTAAATGATACTTGAATCAAAGATAAGACAAAGAATTCAAGTTAAACTAGTGCTAAAAAAGGGGATTGATGGAAGAACAACTACCATTTTTATTATATACAAGTAATAAGTTGTGAACGAAGAGAGATTTATATCAATAAAGCGAGCGTAGAATTATATACTATGTTTATAAAACTAAGACATTAGAAATCATATGGATAGAGCATGCTGTTTTACCCTAAAATCGAATAATAATTGAATTCATATGCGGTTTTAAGAATACCCGATATAACTTGACACAAATTAAGAAGAACAGATTAATATTAAAATTGACGATAAAAGAATAAATGCAAATCACACGAATCAAATAGCCTTGTCCCTCAAGTTCAGTCACCCTTGAACCAAAAGATATTACAACTGACATATGAACAGAGTAATAATATAATGAAAGCTAGAAAATGACAGTATATATCTTTGTATTGGGTAAATAATGATGTCTTTTATAAGTGATCATACCCCTTTTATATAGTAGGTGAGTCCTACTCTTGATATAGTTCTATATGAGGTAAGAATCTCATGATTAACTAATTAATCGGCATTTTCTTGATATGTGCCGGGATTTTTGATCCTCTCTCGATTGGGGATATTTCGGCTTTCTATTATTTGGCTCGTTAAGTTTTCTCCGATCTTTATCTTGCTCGGTCTCTATCTTGGCCGGTCTCGATCTTGATCGGTCTCCGAGTCATGAGCTCGACGATCTAACTTTGCACCATAGTTCGATATAACACGAGGTCAAATCTTGACCTATCATATTCCAGTCTCGATTAGTCACACACAGGGCAAGCCCGATTTTGACCGTATACATATAATCTTCTCGTTTCATAGATAGAAAATGACGAGAAACGATATGAACTTACGAATCCAGTATCGATGGGCCATGACGTAGGCGACGAAAGGTCATTGAGATACCCGACTATGATGTAAGCAAAAAATGGATACTGAATCGTCCCATTGATCCCTTTACCAAGGCATTAAGTGCATATCAGTTGCTCGTCGGCCACAATAGTTTTGAACCATCACCAGCAAGCTATAAGTATCCCAGATTTCCTTTATTCAAACTTTACGTTCAAAGCTCATTCTATTCTTATTTTTTCGAGAAACTCTTTGCTTTGCAATTCTTGCATCCAAATTTCTTGAACTCTCAGTAAACCACAGACCATTATAAATCCCTTTTCTTCTGTTCTACAATGGCGAAAACTTCTAAGACTGTACCACAAAAGGAGGCCACTTTTAATCACGGCCCGCCGGTGACGGAGCTGAAGCAGAACATCACCTTAAGGAATTTGTGCCTACTGTTGCTAATTTTAAGATTGAAAGACCTCCTCGATACCGGGTTGATGTGAGCTGGTCTTGAGGTGCATATGCACAATTACCTATGATCGCCTCTCCAACGTGAAAGAGGATTGTAATTGGGTCGATAAGCATGTGATGGTACCTTCACACGAAGAATCGATCACCACCCAAGCGGAGGGTGTTCTAAGCTTTACACTTATCCATTCACGTTGGATCCCTTAGATCCTATTATTGTTGCTTTTTTCAAGAGGTATGACGTGACCTTTGGCCAGATCCACCCTTCCTTCCTGAGAATAGTGATTCTCCTCTGATTCTATGTAAGAAAAATCGAGGGATGTCCCTTAATTACCATCGATCGCCTTATGTGCCTCTATATTCCCAAACTCTATCTAGGATGGTTTGATCAAGATTGCCGGGCAAGCAAGGCCCCGTTCTCGAGTATAGATGAGGCTCAGGATCAAAGTTGGATGGGCCAATTTGTTCGAATCAAGACTTCGGACCTGATCCATGCCGAAGACATGTCATTTCCTGATAAATGGAACACGAATCGTAAGTAGTACTTTGCCTTGAAAGTTTAATCTTATTGTTTTACCTCTTATATTCTTTCTTATCGATGTTTTTGGTGTTGCAACCGCGACCTAGGTGCCGGACGTAGTTCCTGAACTCGAGGAATGGGTCAAGAGTCTTGTATCATAGAGACCATATTCCGAATGTACGTGGATGGAATTATCGAATGGTTGATGAGAGGCCCGCAACCATGCTAAGTTTTCTCCTCCGATTCAATATTGTTTGATTTTCTCCTTGTACCGTTGAATTCTTATCGGCTATGTTTTCTTTTGTATGACTCCCCAAAGAAGTTGATATGAGGCTTCCATCCGGTAATGAGGATGTGCCTCTCTATCCCCCTACTCCGAAGCAGGGTGAATATAAGAAGAGAAAAAGGATCACGAGTTCCCTGAACTCGGAAAGTAAAATCCGAAGAGCGGGTCTGGCAAGCCCAAGGTGAGTTCTTGTGCTCTACCCTCGGACACAGTCCATCGACTAAGATATGAGTTCGAAGAAGAAGAAGAAGAGGAAGATAAATCCAAACTAGTGGCCCGTGTGCGGGCTAGTGTCACAGAGCATTTTGTTTTACCCTAAAATAGAATAACAATTGAATTTATATGCGGTTTTAAGAATACCTGACATAACTTGACACAAATTAAGAAGAACAGATTAATATTAAAATTGACGATAAGAGAATAAATGCAAATCACACGAATCAAATAGCCTTGTCCCTCAGTTCAGTCACCCTTGAACCAAAAGATATTTCAACTGACGTTTGAACAGAATAACAAGATAATGAAAGCTAAAAATGACAGTATATATCTTTGTATTGCATAAATAATGACGTCTTTTATAAGTGATCAGAACCCTTTTATATAGTAGGCGAGTCCTACTCTTGATATAGTTCTATATAAGGTAAGAATCTCATGAATAACTAATTAATCAGCCTCTTCTTGATATGTGTCGGGATTTTTGCCATGATCCTCTCTCAATTGGGGATATTTTGACTTTCTATTATTTGGCTCGTTAAGTTTCCCCCGATTATTATCTTGCTCGGTCTCTATCTTGGCCGGTCTCGATCTTGATCGGTCTCCGGGTCATGAGCTCGACGATCTAACTTTGCACCATAGTTCAATATAACACGAGGTCAAACCTTGACCTATCATATTTCAGTCTCGATTAGTCACACACAAGGGAAGACCAATTTTGACCGTATACATATAATCTTCTCGTTTCATAGATAGAAGATGACGAGAAACGATATGAACTTACGAATCCAGTATCGACAGGACATGAAGTAAGCGACGTAAGGTCATTGAGATACCCGACTATGATGTAAGCAACAAATGGATACTGAATCGTCCCATTGATACCTTTACCAAGGCATTAAATGCATGTCAGTTGCTCGTCGGCCACAATAATTTTGAACCATCACTAGCAAGCTATAAGTATCCCGGCTTTCCTTTATTTAAACTTTACGTTCAAAGCTCATCCTATTCTTATTTTTTCGGAAAACTCTTTGCTTAAATTTGCAATTCTTGCATCCAAATTTCTTGAACTCTCAGTAAACCACAGACCATTATAAATCCCTTTTCTTCTGTTCTACAATGGCAAAAACTTCTAAGACTGTACCACAAAAGGAGGCCGCCTTTTAATCACGGCCCGCAGATGACGGAGCTGTAGCAGAACATCACCTTAAGGAATTCGTGCCTAGTGTTGCTGATTTAAGATTGAAAGACCTCCTCGGTACCGGGTTGATGTGAGCTGGTCTCAAGGTGCATATGCACAATTACCTATGATCTCCTCACTAACGTGAAAGAGGATTGCAATTGGGTCGATAAGCATGTGATGGTACCTTCACACGAAGAATCGATCACCACCCACGCGGAGGGTGTTCTAAGTGCTTACATTTATCCATTCACGTTGGGTCCCTTAGATCCTATCATTATTGCTTTCTGCAAGATGCATGACGTGACCTTTGGCCAGATCCACCCTTCATTCTGGAGAATAGTGATTCTCCTCTGATTCTTTGTAAGAAAAATTGAGGGATATCCCTTAATTACTGTCGATCGTCTTATGTGCCTCTATATTCCCTGACTCTATCTAGGATGGTTTGATCAAGATTGCTCGCCGAGCAAGCAAGGCCCCGTTCTAGAGAATAGACGAGGCTCAGGATCAAAGTTGGATGGGCCAATTTGTTCGAATCAAGACTTCAGACCTGATCCCTGCCGAAGACATGTCATTTCCTGATAAATGGAACATGAATCGTAAGTAGTACTTCGCGTTGAAAGTTTAATCTTATTATTTTACCTCTCATCGTCTTTCTTATCGATGTTTTTTGTGTTGCAACCGTGTACCATGTGCCAGACGTAGTTCCTGAACTCGAGGAATGGGTCACGAGCCTGGTATCATAGAGACCATATTCCGAGTATACGTGGATGGAATTATCGAAGGGTTGATGAGAGGCCCGCAACCATGCTAAGTTTTCTCCTCCGATTCAATATTGTTTGATTTTCTCCTTGTACCGTTGAATTCTTATCGGCTCTGATTTCTTTTGTAGGACTCCCCAAAGAAGTTGATATGAGGCCTCCATCCGGTAATGAGGATGTGCCTCTCTATCCCCCTGCTCCGAAGCAGGGTGAATATAAGAAGAGAAAAAGGATCACGAGTTCCTGAACTCGGAAAGTGAAATCCGAAAAGCGGGTCTGGAAAGCCCAAGGTGAGTTCCTGTGCTCTACCCTCGGACTCTGTCCAATGACTAAGATATGAGTTCAAAGAAGAAGAAGAAGAAGAGGAAGATAAATCCAAACTAGTGGCTCGTGTGCAGGCTGGTGTCACAGAGCAAGAAGTTCTCGAACCGGCAGGTGCTGAAGTTGAACCATCCCGAAATGAGGAGGTCAGTGAGATAGCTGTGGCTGAAGCTTTCAAGACCATTCTGCCCAAGCTAGCGGGTCGAGAGAGAGATCGAGGGTGATGCTTCTCGAGCAGTGGAAAGTTCCCCGAGAGACGAGCCTATAATGATCAACATTAATGGGTCTCCTCGGATTTTGGACGCTATAACTCATGAGGTCGGTATGCTGGAAAGACGTTGTTATGAGGGATCTCAGGGGGCGACTGATATCCACTGCATCTTGGATTGGTTTGGGTCTACTGCTTTGGAAGCTTTCACCGGGCTTGGTGACCTACGCCAAGGTAGGTGCCATTCATCAGGTTCCACTGGGTCTTCATCGAGCCCAAAACTGGTGGATCGATTTTTGACCCCAAGTGTTAACCCCGACCGCAGGAGGTCGACAACTTTTTCTGTCCCGGAGGATGCCCGAGTTTTTTCTACCCTCGTGGGAGTTACTAGCTACCTTAGATGCTTGGACCGAGGAAGACCGGGTCGTGATGAATGCAGTGGGAGAGCCTTGTCTATTTAATAAGGTCCAACATGCTTTGGATCAGGTAACTTCAAGGGTCACTTCATTATTTATTTTAAACTTGAAGTTGTAAATAATCCTAACATCTTTCTTCGTGTTTTCAAGCTTCGGTATTGCATCATGAGGCTTTCCTTCAACTCCAGAAGTAGCAGAGGTTAAGGTTTGGGAACTCACAGAGAAGGCGGGTACTTACAAGCTTCTGAGTGAGAAGCTTCATGCCGATTTAGAAGCGGCTCAGAGTGAACATGTCGAGATGGTCGAGCAGGTATTTCGAGTGCTTTACGATAGTAAAGACGAATATGAGATAGTGACTAACTATCATTCCTGCAGGTCTGCTAAAGGCTTGAACAGATCAGACAACTCAAGGTAGAGGTAGATACAATACAAGCCGAGGCTGAAGAGTTCAAGAAATCATGGACATCTTAGCCTCGAATAGGAAGTTGTGCAAGCACAACTGGAGTCGGTCAAGACCCAGCTCTGGGCTGCAAAAGAGAAAGCCTCGGTACAAGTCAAGAAAATCGAGGAGCTTCAATCCCAATTGGACTTGGCCATTTCTAATAAGGAAAACTTGGTCAATCAACTCGATGTGGCCAAATTCTAGGTGGTTGTGGACAATACCAAAGCCGATGCTAAAGTGGCCCAACGCATGGTCGACATCGAGTTCATACAGGCGCATACCAAGAGCATGGTGGATCAAAAAGGTGGCAGGATCAAAGGGAAGCCCTCGAGGGAGTCCATGCTCAAGGCTTCGATATACTAGTTGAAATCGAGAAGGCCAAACTAGAAGAAACTAGGGCCGGAAATCTAGCCTTCTTTGAGGAAGATTCTAAGAGTTTAAGCGATTTGAAGGCGAGGAAGATTCCGAGGATGGAGATGCTGCCTCCTATGAAGACTAAGCCACTTAGGCCTTTATAATTTTTTTCTTTCTTTTGCATCTTTTTGATTCTATTTAGGCCATTATAGATTTTTGAACTAAGCCATCTTGGCCTTTGTGAAAGGATTATTTGGTAAATATGCATACGGCTTTCTTTTCCCTTTCGTCTTTTAAATTTTTCCTTTGCTTCATTACTTGTATTCACAAATGTCGGAATGCCTTAACATAAAATAACTTACGTTGTGTAAGTTCGAACAATCATGCCTTTACATTATTTTGTTTTGATACATCTTGGGGATTCAGTGTTACCGGAAACTTTCAACCAAAGTAAGTAACTCGGATTATAGTTTGCGGAGGATAGCCTTAGAACAGGTTATGGAAAATTTCATTTTGAAGGCCTATCTTTTATTACGGTTCTCGGACGTTTTCGAGCCATGTAAATATGGTCGTAGCCTTTTATATTAGGCATCGCCCAGTTGACGGTTCCCGAAGTTATCCAGGCTTTCCTAAGATAATAGTCCCCGAGTGGGTACGGTCGTGACCTTTAAAGCTCAAGGGTTTCTTAAGAAATCTATGTCCCCGATATTTAATAGTTCTATATATTCGAGTGTGTTTTCGGACGACAGTCCCCAAGTGAGGGAATGATCATCCGAACTCTAGTTATAATCGGTCTTGAGCTCATTTCCTGAAGAGATCAAAACTACAAAATTCGTTAAGCGATGGAAAGAGGAATTTTTTTAAAAAAACAAGATAATAGCAAGGAAAGTAATTCTCTTTATTCTTGTGAAAAATAGTTATACATGTTTTTTGCCAGGGCTCGAGAAATCTATGTAGGCGTGGTTCGTTTGACCGTTTGGCTCTTACATTAAATCCTATATATTGAGACCTTCTATTACGAAGTAATTTCCTTGCAAAAGCCGCTATCCGAGGGTAATTCCCCCTAGTATAAGAAGTTGATTGTAGAGGAACCTCAGATAATGTTAATGATGTCCTCGACACCAATTCATGATTGGCCTTTGATTCTAAGTTTGCACGATCCACTATTCCCTCATTAAAAACCTTGACAAAAAACATAATTGGGACGAGTGGTTCAAGGGAAAGAGAGTGCAACGCCTGCTTTTAAACATAAAGACTTTGTGTCGCTCCTAGTCGGCCACCTGCAAGTGTTAGTTCGAAAAACAAAGAAATGAAATGGGGGTGTACCTTAGCAGTAATATCATTTTAGGTGAGTTATGTTCTAATTATTCGGTAGTTGTTCTCTGTTTGTCATTCGGAGCTTATAGGATCCTTTCCCCGCGACCTCGAGAATCTGGTATGGTCCTTCCTAATTCAGACCTAATTTACCTTCGTTCGGATTCTGGGTGCTTAGTGTGACCGTCCTTAGTACTAAGTATCCAACATTGAAGTATCGAAGGTTGGCCCTTCGATTGCAGTACATCTTGATACGTTGCTTTTTGGCGGCCAATCAAATATGGGAGCTTCACGTCTTTCATCCAATAACTCCTAGCTCGTATTCATGGCTTCGTCACTTGACTGCTTTATTGCGTATCAGAATCGGAAACTTGGCTCCCCAACTTTGACTGGAATTAGAGCTTCGACGCCAAAAACCACTGAGAACGGGGTAACCTCGGTACTGGATTTCAAATTTGTGCAATATGCCCAAAGAACTTCGAGTAGTATCTCCTTCCATTTTCCCTTGGTATCAGTCAACATTTTCTTAAGATTTTGGATTATAGTTTTGTTGGTCAATTCGTCTTGTCCTTTCCCACCAGGGTGATAAGTTGTCAATAATATCCTTGTGATCTTATGATCTTCGAGAAACTTAGTCACTTTGCTGCCAATAAATTGTTCCCGTTGTCACATACAATTTCGGATGGCATCCCAAACCAACATATGATGTGGTCCCAAGTGAAGTCAATGACTTCCTTCTCCCTAACCTTCTCGTATGCATGTGCTTCAACCCAATTAGAAAAATAGCCAGTCATAAGTAGGATAAATTGAGCCTTTAGTGCTGATGGAAGAGGCCGACGATGTCCTTTCCTCACTTCATGAATGGTCATGGTGATAACATCGAGTACAGTGGTTCCCCGAGTTGATAAATCATCGAAGCATGTCTATGGCAATTATCACATTTTTGTACGAACTCCTTCGTATCTTTTACATATCGATCCGGTAATAATTGACTCCGATTACCTTTCAAACCAATGATTCGGTGCCTGAGTGGTTCTCGCATGTGCCTTCATGGACTTCCCTCAGAATGTATTCGGTATCTCCCTGTCCCTGACATATAGCTAGCATGCTATCAAATATTCTCTTGAGAAAGGTTTCGTCCTAGGACAAGCTGAATCGGGTTGCCTTTGTGCACAGGGTCCTCAATTCATTTACATATGAGGGAAGTTTCTCGATCTTCAAATGCTCTACATATTTATTTTTCCGATCCCAATTTAAGCTTGTGAAGTTTATTTTGGTGTGACCTTCATCTACTACCAACCTCATTCGTTGTACGACTGCCCCCTAGTTGAGTTCGTCGTCTTTTACCGACGACCCTAAGTTCGCAAGGGAATCAACCTCACTTTTTTTATCTCAAGGCAAGTGCTACAAAGTCCACTCTTTGAATCGATGTAATGTTACTTGTAACTTGTCTAGGTACCTTTGTATTGAATTTGAACGTTCCGTTAACTTGGTTTACTATCAGGAGGGAGTCACACTTAGCTTCGATCACCTCCGCCCCCAAGCCTTGGGCCAGTTCGAGACCTGTAATCATGGCCTCATATATCGCCCTCGTTGCTAGTCAATTTTATAGTTCTAATAGATTGTCTAACTATACTTCCTGTGGGTGGATTCAGAACAATGCGAAGTTCAGACCCCTTTAAGTTCGAGGCACCGTCCGTAAAGAGGGTTTAGATTCCCAAAGACGTTCCCAAATTTACCAACTACTCTCTTTTGACTTTGGTTATTAGGGCTAGAGTAAAGTTGGCCACGAAATTAACCAAAATTTGGGATTTAATGGGTGTTGGGGGTTGATATTCGATATTGTACGCACTGATTTCTACGGCCCGTTCGGCCAATCGCCCTGAGAATACGGGTTTATGCGTTATATTTCATAATGGGTAGGTTGCTACCATAAATATAAGATGGAACTGAAAATATGGTTTCAGTTTTCTAGAGGCACTTAGCAAAGCGAGTTCCAATTTTTTCGGCATCACCTAAGGTCCTGCTAACATAATAAATTTGAAATTGCGTACCTTGTTCTTCCCGAACTAGAACTCCACTTACGGCTACTTCTAGTACTACTAGATACAAGTATATCGTCTGCCCTCGGCGTGTGAAGTAATGGCGGGCTCGATAAGTATCTCTTAAGTTCTTCTAAGGCCCGTTGGCTTTCGGGGGGTCCATGTGAAGTTGTTTTTCTTTTTCAGCAATGAGAAAATTGATGGCTTTTATAGAATGACCTCGAGAGCGCCCCGAGGCAACAACGCGTTTGGTTAGCCTTTGTACAACCTTCAAATTATGCACTACCGTGATATCCTTGATAGCTTTGATCTTGTCAAGGTTGATATCCGTCCCTCAGTTGGGTACCATAAATTTGAGAAATTTACCGAATCTGACCCCGAACACACACATTTCTGGATTTAACTTCATGTTGTACTTCTTCAATATACTGAAGGTTTCCGGCAAATGCTTTAAATGGTCCTCTACTCATAGGGACTTGACTATCATATCATCAATATAAACTTCCATGGTTTTTCCTATTTGTTCTTCAAGCATTCGATTTACTAGTCGTTGGTAAGTGGCACCAACATTATTAATCCAAATGGCATTGCATTGTAGCAGTATGTGCCATACTTAGTGATGAAGAATGTTTTTTCTTGGTCATCCAAATTCATCCGTATTTGGTTGTACACGGAGTAGGTATCGAGAAAATTGAGGATCTCGTAGTCGGTCTTAGCATAGATCATGCAATCGATGTTAGGCGAAGGGAAAGAATATTTCGGGAATGCCTTATTTAAATCTTTATAATCCACATACATTCTTATTTGTTCCCCTTTTAATGGATTACTACTACATTTGCTAACCATTCTGGGTATTTGACCTCCCGAATGGACCTTTTTTTAAGGAGTTTAGTTACCTCGTCCTTGACGAAGACATGCTTGGTTTTGGACTTAGGTCTCCTTTATTGCTTTACCGAATGGAACTTCGGGTCCAAGCTCAGCTTGTGAGTAATGGTCTCCAGCGGGATCCCTATCATATTGAGATGGGACCAAGCAAAGCAATCCATTTTAGCTATACGAAACTGAATGAGCTTTTTCCTGAGCTCGAGAGTTAATTCCGTGCCCAGGTATACCTTTCTATCAGGTGGATATTCGATCATCACGACCTACTCCGGCTCTTCTACCGTTGATTTAGTAGCATTGGAATCATCATGAGCTATAAAGGATCTAGGAACCATGTAATCGTCGTCTTCGTCAATCCCTTGCTTGTCTGGTTGAATCAAGGCTAGCATCGGTGATTGCTATTTGGCTTCTTATTATTCTTTCGAACCTGAGTCCTTTATCGATGAGAGTGTTGATATCGGATTACTTCATCAGTGAAAAACATATCCTTTGCGGGGGGTTGCTCCCCATAAACTGTTTTATCCCTGTTAGTGTTAGAAATTTTAATACCTGGTGAAGGATCGAGGGAAAAATCCTCATGTTGTAGATCCATCGCCTCCCGAACAGAACGTTGTACCTCATGTCCCCTTCAATTACATAAATTTGGTCTCCTAGGTGGTACTCGTTACGTTTACAGGGAGCGTTATTTCCCTCATAGTAGTTTCGCAAGACACATTGAATCCATTTAGTACTCGGGCCGCATGTATGATTGGTTCCTGTAGGCCGAGTTTCTCTACGACCCTCAATCGAATGATGTTGGTCGAGCTATCTAGATCAACTAGCACATGTTTAACTCAAGTTTTATTCATGGGTACATAAATTACCAGTGCATCATTTTGAGGATGTATGATTCATTTGCATCCTTGTCGTTGAAAGATAAAGTTCCTTTTGGTATATAATCTTGAGTCCATTTTTCCCTTGTGATTAATACTTTTGTGCGCTTTATCATCAGATCTTGAGGAACATCGACCCTTCCGATGATCATATGAATGACGTGTTGGGGATCGTCTTATTTTTTTTATTGGAATCCCTATTTCTGGAATGATTTGTAGCTCGGTCACTCAAAAATTCTCGAAGGTTCCCGTTGTTGAATAACCACGCTACTTCTTCTCTCAATTGTCGACAATCCTCCGTTTTGTGGCCATGTGTGCCATGATATTTACATATTTGGTTGGGATCCCTTTGTGTTGGATCGATATTAAAGGTCGAAGCCCTTTGGTATTTGATGCATCCGATAACCAATATGATGGCAGCCACATCAACATTAAAAGTTATACTCTGATAATTGCGGTGCCTCTTTGGGTCTGATCGGTCGATCAAAGCCATTCTTGCTCATAAGCCTAGAGAGCTTTGACCTCGATAACTTCTCTTTTTATTTGGTGTAGAAATTTTCCCTGATTCACTGCTCCTACTATTTCTATTATACAGCTAATATCAATCTCTGTTCGACCTAGGTTCTCGGTCAATATCCCTCTTAATTATATCGATGGTTCTGATAGGATAAAAGGACCAAGAAGGAGCCCCGAGTTGATCGTCTTCAACCCTGATCTTTGATTGGTACTGGTTATTCACGTCGGTCCAAGTAACAACTGGGTATTCTATCAAATTCTGCTTCAACTGCTACGAAACCACTAAGCTTCGAACATTGACTCCTTAAGTGAAAGATTGAACAACCCAATCATCAGTGATCGGTGACAAGTCTATCTGTTCCATTTGGAATCAAGACACGAGTTCCCTAAGCATTTTGTTGTTCTTTTTTCTTACCTTGAAAAGGTCTGACTTCCTGGTTTCGACCTTGATTACCCCGGTATGTGCCTTTACAAAAGAATCTGCAAGCATATCAAATGATTTAATAAAATTAGGTGGTAAATTATGGTACCATATCATAGCTCCCTTTGACAGGGTCTCCCCGAATTTCTTTAGCAAGACAGATTCGATCTCGTCATCTTCTAGATCGTTCCCTTTTATAGCACACGTGTAAGAGATGAAATGCTCATCTGGATCGGTCGTTCCATTATACTTAGGAATCTCAGGCATGCGGAACTTCTGAGGATTGGATTTGGAGCCGCGCTCGGGGGGAAAGCTTTTTGTATGAACTTTTTGGAATCTAGTACTTTCAATATTAGTGGTGACCTTGGGATTTGATCGACCCTGGAGTTGTAAGTTTACTGCTTCTTGTAGTTTGGCTCAATCTTCTTTTCCCCCGACTCAATTCGTTTTGTCAGTTCTTCGAGCATCTTTATGATCGCAGGATTGGTCTCCGACTCTTTCTCGCTCGATTTCTTGAAACCGATTCGACCCTGTGTATAACATACTGGGACGGATCGAGCTCGACCCTACTCGGTGTGTGATTCTTGTTTTGTAGCTGGGCTATTTGTGCCTACTAAGCCTGCAAAATTTTGAGGAACACCCGCAAGCTGATCCCGTCATCTTCACCGCCACGTGCGCTTTGAGAGGTTGATCGAGCATCCCCGCGGATGCTGCCTTCGGGGTTGACGGCCAAATTTCCGTTGATGGATACATGTGAACTAACATCGATTGGATCTGCATCTGGAACTCCATCGAGCTAACCGGGGGTACATCGTTCCCTGGTGCTATGTTATCATTTTAGTTGTGGTGGCAGAAATCATTCTCAACGTGTAGAGGTGTTGCCTGAGAGTTTGACATTTTTAGTCCTGTAATAAAAAATACTTCAAAGAACAAGTGTGAAATAGTGTGTGTCACGAAAGGTTGTATCAGGTAATCATTATTATCCTTAGCCCCGTGGTGGGCGCCAAACTATATATCCTAAAATCGAATAACAATTAAATTTATATGCAACTTTAAGGATACATGTTATAACTTGACACAAATTAAGAAGAATAGATTAATATTGAAATTGACGATAAAAGAATAAATGTAAGCCACACAGCCTTGGCCCTCGAGTTCAGTCACCCTTGAACCAAAAGATGTTTCAACTGATGTATGAGCAGAGTAACAAGATAATGAAAGCTAGTAAATGACAGTATATATCTTTGTATTACGTAAATAATGATGTCTTTTATAAATTATCAGACCCCCTTTATATAGTAGGTGAGTCCTACTCTTGATATAGTTCTATATGAGGTAAGAAATCTCATGATTAACTAATTAATCGACCTCTTCTTGATATGTTCGGAGATTTCCGCTGTAATCCTTGTCCGATTGCGTATATTTCGGCTTTCCGTTATTTGTCTCGGTAAGTGTTCCTCGATCTTGTTCGGTCTCGATGTTGGCCGATCTCGATCTTGATCAGTCTCTGGGTCACGAGCTCGACAAATTAACTTTGTACTATGGTTCGATATAACACGAAATCCAACCTTAATTTATCATATTCCAGTATTGATTAGTCACACACAAAACGAGTCCGATTTTAATTGTATACACATTTTACAAATTGAACACATGTAATTTGTCTTTAAAATGAACCATCAAAGTGCACGTCCTAGTAACGATCAGAAGTTCTAAGTGAGTTGTCCCAAGCACGAATTTCAGACTCCTAACTATGTTCTAATCCACTTCAAATATGGCTCTCCATAACAATCACGTGGTAAAGTTGTTAGATCTATCAATATCACAATCAGTTAATACTTACTCCTTGTTTTAGTTTATGTGAATATATTTCCTTTTTGATCTATTTCAAAAAGAATGAATTTTCTTTAATTTTTTTAACAATTTAGCTTAAACTTATAACTCTACCCTTAATTAGAAGCTTTTATAACCACATAAATACTGTAGGACCCATTTAAACTTGTTTAGGACCATATATTTCAAAAATCTTTATTTTTTCTTAAATTTTGTGTCCAGCCACATAAATTGAAAGGGAGGGAGAACTAAAGATCGAATTGTGTTAGTTACATGCTCTCTCCTTTGAGTTGTATGTATTTATAAATGAACTGTATATATTAATAATTCTAATTGATGGATACCATAAATCTTGTTAATAAGGGTTAAAATAGAGAAAATAGCTATCAGCCTATCCGCAAAACAGAAGCCGGGGTATGGCTGTCCAACGGGACGGGCCGTCCCGTCCTGTTCCGGTCCCGTCTCGTGTCCCGTCCTGTCCCATCCCATTTCATTTTAAATGGGATGTGCCAATGTTAAACGAGACAAATGATGGGACGGGACGACCATTTCGTCCCATTTGTCCCGTCTCGTTTTGTCTCGTCCCGTTCCATCCCGTCCCGTCTCACCTGTTTCGCGAGTTTTTATGATATATTTGTAAAATTTCTGTTGTATTTGGTAAGTATAAAACAAATTCAACTCATGCACCTGCTATTAATGAAATGATTGTAAAATTTAAAAAGTATTTTTTCTATATTTCAAATTTATTTAATTTCTACAATACTTAACCCATATTTAAAATGAAGAGATGCAAAGGGACTTGTTCATAAAATTTATCAAAATTTAGCAATTCAGGAAAATGAACAACCATCTCTCGAAGACTTCCAAGCTAATTTATATTCTTATACTAGAATGTAGATGAATGCTTGATAAATATAAATCTATGGAAACAATAGGTGGTGAAACTACTCCTTCTACTTCAAAGTCTAGATTAGAAGTTCTATGGGAAGATATGGATGGTATAATAGGTTTTGATTCTCTATTGATGATGAACTTGATTCTTAGCATCGGAGAATGCTTTAAGCAGAGTAATATTTCAAATCGGAGATCATAAACATCCCTTAGCATATGACAACCTAGAGATTTTCGTATTATTCAGAGATTGTATTAATGCAGAAAAAAGAAATCCCGATTTTGAAAGATTAACCATTAGGGATGAAGAAAAATATAATAAGATACTTAGCACTGGGACCGATGACGATATGAAGCTCATAGAACATCAATCAACATTGCCAATTTCAGAATAATATTCGAGAAAAATTATAGATAAGTTACAACGAAGCTATATATGAGCTTACAAATATTAGTATGATAATTTGTAATTGGCTGCCAAGAGGCTTAATTCAAACTGAAACCTTCCTAGAAGTTGGTTGCGTAGATTAGGTGCTCTTAAAAAGAATTATATTTGTATATGAGATTTTAAAATTCTATAAATAAAATAACAAACTCTAAGCATTGAATTTTTTTATGAATTGTCTTACACTCTTACTTAGTTACTTAATGGCTTGAAATTATATTAAATAAATAATACCTCTATTATAATTACTAGAATATTTCATTACAAGTTTTTTGTTTAATAATTTATAATTCTTCACTTAGTTTCCTAATTTTTATTTTAATATTTAAGTTTATTAAATAAGTAAAAAAATTAACCGTTGCAAACTTTAAAAACTTAGTTATTGTCAAAATATTAGTCGTTGCCTAACTTAATGCTTCAATAAATTTTTTTTGAAAGCCCACTTGAGACATGCTATTCCGTCCCGTCCTATTTGATAGCGGGATAGGATGGGACGATCATTTTATCCCATTTATTCTGTCCTATTTTGTCTCGTCCCACTATTATCCCGTCCCGTTGAACAGCCATAGGCCGGGACATTCTACACTCAGAGTACTCGACCTTACAAATTGAGCCTAATTTTGCAATACGACAAATGTCATAGATCGTTTTTCCCTACAACGTGTTACTCCCTCCGTCTCAATTTTACTCTTCTTATGTTGGATAACGCTAATAGACAGAGACAAGAGCCAATAAAGTTGGAGATAATAATTACCATGTCATGTGCTAATATGATATTCGTCGACTGCAGTATGTCATCTTATACCTCCCTAGCGATGTTTGTGATCTTATTAATCCATTAAATTTGCGGCGGCTGATTTAGGATTTAATTTATATAAATTTAATTTTTAAAATTTTTAGTATTAAATTTATTATATTTTTAAAGTTTAATTTTTAAAATTTTTAGTAATATTAAATTTATTATATTTTTAGAGTGATGAGTTCATAAGTACTATTTTTTGCAATGTTAGTAAATTTTACATATAAAATTTTACGTTGCATTATATATACTGGATTTAGATGAATCTGGTATTGTAAAGCTGCATTTGCCCCCAAACAATTGGATTATACCAACATGCTCCAGAGCCACTGATGATAGGCTATAATTACGTATTTTAGTCGCTTATTACACTCGAGTTTACTGCAATTTAATTGAGTTTGAGCTTTAATCGATAGTGTTTTGCGCTAATTGTCTATTTTATGCTTTGTAAGTGTGATTCCGAGCTATATAGATGTTATGAAATAAATTGAAGTGATTTGAAGCTTTGAAGTCTGAGTAAAAGCTCAAGGAATTAAGCTCGGGGATCAACGGATGGGAGTTAAGAACGAAACGGAGAGTCGAGCGGGCATACGGCGTATTGTCTAATAAAATGCACATAACGTTTCGCTCAAAACTCCGTTTGGGCTCCATAATATATCTTTGGAAAGCTATTCAAAAGGGCTACAACTTTTATCTTTGGCGTTTTCGCAAATTCTCACTATTTCGCCGCGTAGGACGCCACATGGTGCGGCGCAGCAGTGTAAAATGTTGCCTGACAAGAAAAGTTGAAGCCTCAGCTAAAGTGCACTATCAAGCCGCATGGTGCGGCGCGACTGTACAAAATTTATAGAGCCAGGGTCCTATTTCGTGCAGAAGAAGGTGTTTTCGTCTGGGCCCGACCCTACTTGGTATAAATACATGTAAAATGCTATTTTGAAGGGATTGGACATACTTTTTGACACAGATTTGACCTAAGGAGGTAGAGAACATATTGGGAGCAAGGTGGAGAATTCTTCTACAAGTTTTTTCTTTCCTCTTCCTATTTTTCATTGTTGGTTATGGTTTTTAGTATTGTTATTTTACATACTATTATGAATAGCTAATCTGTTATCTAGGGTTTTGATGGAACCTTCTGTAGGATAAATTCTTGTTATGTTTTTATATAATTGAGTCGTAGTATAATCTCTATTTGTTCAACTACGTTCTTGTTGTAGTAAATTGAAGAGCTCTCAATTAGCTGTGCCTATTTAGTATGCATAACTCGGGAGAGAGTGCATATTTAGGTAATTGTTGAACAACACCACTCCTAGAGTATATGAGGGGTCAATAACCGAGGGTTTAAAGGCGGGATTAGGGATAACGAAGCCTTGGGTGCGATCTGAAGTGAGATGTATTAAAAGCCAGCTAGCGTAGCTCGGGAGAGTACGTCTAGTAAATTGTCGTGATTACTCGGGAGAGATTTACGGTAATAGTAGTGCTCAAGATCGGTAGAGAATACTTAGGCGAAATTATAGAAGACATAGCGGGAAGGATTCCGACAATTGGGGAAATCATAACTCTAGACCTCTTTAATCTTGTCTCTAACTCTTAGTATCGTTAGTTGTTAATTTATTATTTTAATTTGTTAGTTAGTTCGTTAAATACAAGAATTTTAATATTTATAAGTTAGAAATTGTTCAAGCTTGTCTTCTTGGTGATAGTGAACAGTTGTAGCTAAACCTTAGTTTTCTGTGGGATTCGATTCCGGACTTGTAAAACGAATTATATTTGTAGCGACCGCATTATCCTTTTATAAGGCATAATTAGGCGTGATCAACCACCATTAAAATATTAATTGTACAACAGATTTTTCCAACATTCAGTGAACCTGTTCATAGCTTTCATTGACTTGAACCCCAAAATTGACTTTGTGCATCTTCCTATATAGTGCCTGCTTTAAAAACATGATGTGATGGTGACATGGAACTCTTCCTACAATAGTAAATGAAGCAAGTACCCATGAGTCCATGTTCTGCCTAATTCAATTAGTTCCTAGATTTTGCTCAACATTTGTCAACTTTGAAGTAAATGTTCGCATGCTGAAAATCAAATAACATATTATCATGACCACAAATATGTTGGCTAAATATGCGAAGTCCAAGAGATATATGCTTTTCTCTTCAGCATGGCCAGAATTGAAATGTACGACTTGTTTGGATGGTTGTTACCATTTGTGTCTATCGAATTATTATTTTAAATATTATATTTATTTTGATTATTATTTAAATTTTATTGTATTGTATCGTTAAATTCATCATTACATAACGACGAAATATGTTATTTTATGTAACAACTGATTTAGTATGGTCGTGTCCTGGACCGGCCAGACCTTAAAGCAAGTGAAGAACTTGCTTTAGGCCCCAAGAATTTAAGGGCCCCATTTTTTTTATTTTTTTTTCAATCCGATGTCCGGTACTCACATTGGAGCCCGACTATATCCGAATTCGTTCCGGATAAGACTCCATTCGGAGGTAACGCTTTTATCAAGGATTTTTTCATACCCAAGGCTCGAACTTTCCACTACACTACATCCTTTAGTAGTAGGGCCCCAAAATTACTATTCTCTATATGTACTATATTATTTATATAACCATTTCTTAGTACTGATAAATTTATTTCTTTATTTTCATATTATTTTTTAATAACTTAATATCTTCCTCTAATAAATATAACCAAAATAGTTTTATGTCAATCTTATTTAGTTGTGATGCAATCGACGTCAAATTCATTCAATATTTTTGTACTTTTTAAAACCAAATTTTCATTTTTTAAGCCCTTTTATTGAGGTTTGCTTTAGGCCTCGGATGTTATTGAGTTGCCCCTGGTCGCGTCATTACTTTGTCTTTTTCTCTCAATCTCACCCCGTAGTATTATTATATTATTTAATTTATCATTTACCCTATCTTTTATATTGTAATTTTATGTTGTATTATAATTTTTCTTTATAATATTACAAGTTTATTCTTCATATTGCTGGTGCATGATATCATGAAACGATGGCAAAAGACACAATCTATTCAAACATTGTATTTAGCAAACGATACAGTATAATACAATACGGTACGATACATTATGAAACGATGCGTAATAATCATCCAAACAAGCTGCAAGTGTTGACGACTGCCCTATCAGTTAGTTCTTGTTTTTGTCTATTTATAAATGCTTAATATAAACTCCGATCCCTCAGTCTCATATTATATGTCATGATTCTTTTGTACATGTCCCTTAAAAAAAATTAATTAGAATGTGATTTTGACTACTTTACCTTAATTCGTGTCTTAATATAAAATTTTTCTTTATTAGTATTTGAGCAATTATCCATATATAATTGAGGTGTTTGTAGTCTTCAATGATAATGATTATTAAGGGTAAAAAAGAAAAATAGAAAATCAATTTTGTCTTGAACTTTTAAAGTAACAATTAATAATTTGAGACAACTATTTTTAGTAACCAAGACTGGTAATATGAGACGTATGTAGAGGCGGACCTACATGGTGGCTTGAGGGGTCACGTGACCCTGTTAGACTCGGCATAAATCATGTATATACAGTATTATATATATTTGTACATATATATGAGACCCCCTAAATATTTTAAGTGTGCCCCCCTAGAATAAAGAGGTGGATGAGAGAAGTGGTTGATTCGGGCCCTTTACTTCCCAACAATGATGAGGACGTTGGTTTGAAACCCCCTTTAGCTTTGTTCTCCTCCTTTTATTTTTATTCTTTGAGTACAATATAATTTATCTTTAATAGCAAATTGTTTTATCTTTTGCTTTTATCTCTTTTTATTTTTAAATTCAATTATAATTTAGTACTAATATATAATAGTCAACTTTATTAATATTTTAGTTCTTTGAATACACTATAATTTATATTTAATCCAAATTACTTTTTCTTTTGTTGCTTTTATCTTCTTCTTGTTCTTCTTTTTTATTTCATTTATAGTTTAGTACTAATGCACAAAAGTCAACTTAATTAATTTTATTCCTTCTCTTCCCATAATATTTATTGTGTGAAGAAATCTCTATCTCATGCAATATATATATATATATATATGTATGTTATTGGTTATTAGCATATAGTGGTGTCCCGTCTTGCTTAAATTCTGAGTCCGTCTAAAGACGGATGGAATAATTAATAAGCAACTGTAAAGGCACGTGGGATAATACCAACGTGACAAAAGGAAGATATGATTGAACTATATTTAATATAGTGAAAGAAAAAGAAAAAACGAGGAAGAATAATAAATGAACCTTTAGCGTCCTCACTTCTCCTCGTTTCACACCGTACATGCAGATTTCTAAGCTTCAAGATTTCCATACCTTATCTTGACAAATTTATTTGTTTGAGTAGTAATTACCCGAGGAAAAGAGAGAACATATTTAGTATGTATTACATTGACTTATGATCATTATGCGGACGTTTCTTCATTTGTCCATTTGCTAGATTTGTTCAACCTATTTATCTATTTTAGTAAACATAACTTTTTTGCAAACAACCCTTTTATGTCATTAATCATTTTAAAATTATATTTGTATGGGGTCCAATTCGACCCTCGACATCTCTGCGTTAGTGGGTACGGTTAGTGGATATACGACGAGTTAGACGTGAGGATAGGAAGAACGCCGCTTAAATTCGGCGTCCCCATTAAGGGGATATTACTTACTCTTGTACTATTTTTATTATTTCGAGATGGGTCTCCTACTATATAAAGGAGACCTTAATGCTGTAAAGGACCCATCATTATTCTCGGATAATATAACTCTCTCTTTCTCTCTCTATCTCTAAAAAGATATTCTCCCAATATCATCAGATCTATTTGAACAATATTATTTTCATCTCTAAATCTTATTATATTTTATTACGATTTACCCTCATTTATTTTGATTATTTTATGCTTGCAAAATATCTTGATAACTTTTGAGCAAAATAATTTGGCGCTGTCTGTGGGGATTTCGAGAATCAAAATCATAGTTTTGCACCTAGAGAACAATCAACCACCATCCCCTACACCACACAGAAGCAAAATATGGCAGAAAATAACGCAAGAATGAAAGCAATAACATGCATTGAGCCAACCTCATGGACCCTCTCAACGAGGCCGGAGAGGAGGGTATTTTGAACACAATCCCTAGCATTACACCGGGTGGAGATATCTTACCCTCTCTATCTGAGGACCTGAAAATCTTGCACGGAAAAGGGACATCAACCTCTGTTGTCAAAGAAAGGCCACCCCCAGTGGTCAAGAGGCTACTAGAGGAGTAGTTGATGAATACCCTAGGTAGCTTGCTTGAAAATCCACCCCAAAGTAACATGAGGAACTCATCGGCGACGTATATCGCCACAACCACCGATGAAACTGTTGTTGCACGAACAAATAATGCCCACATCGAAGCCACCACCAACGGAAGTACACTTGCTGTCGTTCTCAAGAAGATGGAAGAAATGGAGAATAAGAACAGGCACTTCGTGACCAAATGAAGGAACATCATAAAAGAGTGGACAAAATCCCAGGTGCTCCCAAGTTGCCGCCAAAGCGCGAATGGGAAGGTTCGTCGAACAACCATACACCGAAGAATCAGCCCCTCACCCCATCCCGAAAACCTTCAAGATGCCACCTTACTTAAGAATATATGACGGGACCACAGTTCCCGAGGATCATCTGATCCATTATGTAACTGTTGTGAAGGGCAACAATATATCGAAAGAACAAGTACCATTCGTGTTGCTGAAGAAGCTTTGCAAGATGTGATAGGAGGGGCTCTAACATGGTACTCTAAGCTACCAGCTAGAACAATATCAACGTTCGAGGAAATGGCGGATAAGTTTGTCACCACCCATGCAGGAGCAAAGAAAGCAGAAGCCAGAGCTAACTATATTTTCATCGTCACAAACCGCAGGAGAAGGACTCAGGGACTTCCTAGCAAGATTCAACAGAGTAAGGATGAGCCTACAGAATGTATCGGAAGGTATGGCGGCCGCAGCTTTCCAAAACAGGTTGAACAGAGATGGTTCAAGAGCGACCAAAAAGCTACTAAGCCGCCACATAAAATATCCCCTTACAACATGGGAGGAGATCCACAACGCCTACTGTGCTGAGGTGCAAGCGGACGAGGACGACCTTAACGGGCCGACGCAACGAGGTCCAGCGGGAGCAACTACCACATTTTATCAAAGAAAGGCACCAACCTTACGTCAGATCTTCCCTTAGGCCACTCCAAGACACACAGATGCACTGCAACGACATGTCGCTCCATTCCAGAATGAAAGAGGTTTGCCCCATTTATTATCTGCCCATAACTTTTGTGTGTCTCCTTCAGAAATAGTGTACGCACAGGAGAAGCTGGGCACCAAGGTGCAGTTGCCGCAGAAGATGAAATCAGACCCCACTACAAGGAGATCAAACGTCCTGTGTGAATTCCATCAGGAACGAGGACATAAAATCGAGGACGGCATAGGCCTACGGTATGAGGTGGTCAGGATGGTGAATCAGGATACATGAGGGAACTGCTGAGTGACAAAGGGAAAGCAAACTTCGCAAGAACGGTATAACAACATCGAAGATAGTATCACCTTCAATAGGTCTGATGCTGATGGTTTGTCTTTTCCTCAGTACGACGCTCTTGTTTTAAATTTACATATCGCTGATACTGACGTCAAAAGGATCATGGTCGACGACAAAAGTTGTGCTTGTATTATCCATCCAAGGGTCCTCGTGCAAATAAGACTCGAAGATAAGATAATACCGTGATGCATAACACTGTCAGGTTTTAATAATGCAGTGGAACGGACCTCTGGAGAAATAATTTTGCCTGTTTTGGCGGGAGGAGTCACGTTAGAGACCACCTTTCACGTGATGAACCAAGGAATAGCTTACAATGCCATTATAGGACGACCTTGGATACATTCCATACGAGCATTCCCCTTGAGCTTTTACCAAGTGATTAAATTCCCCGCCCCCTAGGGAGTATTTAGCATTCGAGGCGAGCCTCGTACCACACAACAATGCTACCGAATAACTCAAGATTGCGCCCACACCAAATAGCTGAAGGGAGCGAGTGCAGAGGCATAACAATCAGCCATGTCAGGGACTAAGGTCAATTCAATGACATAAGCCATCAGAGACCCCGACGTCGTAGAAGCCTGTAAAGAGACAATCAGCCATGTCAGGGACTAAGGTCAACTCGATGACATAAGCCATCAGAGACCCCGACGTCGTAGAAGCCTGTAAAGCGACAATCGAGGATCTCGACCCGGTCTAATTGGATGACACCCACTACGCAAAAAAGGCCTACATAGGGCACGGCCTCGACAATCCAAGAAATACCATGAATTCTTAACTAACCATACATATTTATTTGCTTTCTCCCATTCAGATATGCTAGGAATTCCGAAAGAAATCGCCACTCATAAGTTGAACGTCGACCCTTTACACCCACCCATGCGGCAAGTAAGGAGAAAATTCAACGCTGTAATCAATGAGGCAGTCAGTGAAGAAGTGGAAAAGTTATTGGCTAACGACTCCATCAGAGAATCAAAGTACCCCCAGTGGGTCGCCAATGTCATCATGGTTAAAAAGAAAAACGGGAAATGGAGAATGTGTGTAGATTTCACCGACCTAAACAAGGCATGCCCAAAGGATTCATTCCCACTACCCCATATCGACCAACTGATCGACGCCACCGCAGGACATGAACTACTGAGCTTCTTGGATGCCTACTCCAGTTATAATCATATCATGATGGTCGAGGAGGACCAAGAAAAGAGTACTTTCATCACCCACAGAGGGACCTATTACTACAAGGTGTTGCCCTTAAGACTTAAAAACACAGGGGCAACGTATCAAAGACTAGTCACCAAAATGTTCAAGGAACAGCTCGGTAAGACCATGGAGGTCTACATCGACGATATGTTGGTAAAGTCGGCAAAGAAAGAAGACCACATCGGTCATCTGAAGGAAGCCTTTGAAATACTGTGACGTACGGGATGAAGTTGAACCCGGAAAAATATGCCTTCGGTGTGGCCTCAGGGAAGTTCTTGGGTTTCCTCCTATCACAACGAGGTATCGAGGTCAAATCGGACTAGATTAAAACAATAGACGTAATACCTAAGATTTTGAACAGCAAAAAAAAGGTGCAAAAAAAAGCTAATTGGGCGAATAGCCGCCTTATCCAGGTTCATTTTCCGGTCCTCAAATAGGTGCCACAAGTTTTTCAACATATTGCAGAAATATAACAGGTTACAATGGAAACAGGAATGCATCTAAGCCTTGAGAAAATTGAAAGCGTATCTATCTTCACCACCGCTTCTGGTCAAGCGAACCCAGGCGAGTCCCTGCTGGTATATATGGCAGTATCTGAAGTCGCTGTCAGCGTGGTCTTGGTCTGCAAAAACAAAGGTACGCAATCTCCCATTTATTATATTAGATAAACCCTAGTGAACACCCAAACACGGTACCCACACCTCGAGAAATTGGCTCTGGCATTGGTCGTAGCTTGACGGAAGATCAGACCCTATTTTCAGTGCCACCTCCTAAAAGTAGTGACGACCTTCCCCCTAAGGAGCATCCTACATAAGCCTGAATTGTCAGGAAATCTCGCCAGATGGGCCATAGAGCTCAACGAGCACGACATCTCATACCACCCAAGAACCGCCATCAACTCGCAGGTACTTACCGACTTCGTCACCGATTTTAGCGCAGAGATACTGCCAGAGGCGGAACTGGAAGCCACTCGCGCCTCTTCCAGCGCTGACATATGGACTCTCTATGCTGAGGCGCAGCAAATGCCTTGGGATCGGGACTCGTTCTTGATGTCCCCACGGGAATAAAATTCGCCAGTCCATACGATACCCCGAGATGACTTTCAACGAGGCCGAATACGAAGCTGTGATTGCAGGTATGAAATTAGCCGTCAAATACGGAGCTCGGTGGCTCATTCTCCATTGCGGCTCCCAACTTGTAGTGAACCAGGTCACTGGGACTTACCAAATCAAGGAGAAGAGGCTACAAAAGTACCAATCAGAAATCCACAAATTGATGACTGAGTTCGATGAGTGCCACTTTGAAAAAATTTTGAGGGCACAGAACATCAAAGCAGATGGCTTAGCAAAACTGTCCGCAACCACTAAAAACATCAACAGAGAAATTGTGGTCACTTTCTCCATTCAGCCATCGATCATACGGAGTTACTCTCTTTAAAACCGACTTGGTACTGGCGCAACCAATTTGTATCCTTTCTGCAGGACGGGACACTCCCACTTGATAAAAAGAAGCAAAGAAGCTCCGCGTACAAGCCACCGGTACTGCCTATTAAATCACGACCTTTAGAAGAGGACATTTGGTGGACCCCTAGCCAAGTGCCTAGCACCGCACCAAACGAGGAAAGTGCTCGAATAGGTACACGAGGGTCACTGTGGCGCCTATACAGGTAATCACGACCTCGTCCGCTGTATCATCCGAGCCGGTTATTAGTGGCCCACTATGAAAAAAGAGTAGCGGAATATGTTCGCTGGTGCGAACAATGCCAAAAGTATGCCCCCATTATACACCAACCGGGAGAACCTCTACACTCAGTCACCTAACCATGGCCCTTCATCGAATGGGGTATGGACATAATCGGCCCCCTACCAGCGAGACGAGGAAAGGTACGATTTTTGTTAGTTTTAATTGACTATTTTTCCAAATGGTGGAAGCAGGTGTGTACGCACAGATATGTGAATAGGAAGTCATCGACTTTATATGTAAAAACATCATATGCCGTTTCGGCATCCCCAAAGAAATCAGCCGCGACAACGGTCCATAATTCATTGGCAAAAAGACGATAAAGTTCTTCAAGAAATGGCACATTATGCGAATACTCTCCATACCATATCACCCCGTCGCCAACGGCCAAGCATAATCTTCCAACAAAACAATACTAAACATATTGAAAAAGAAACTAGAAGGAGCCAAAGGGCTATGGCCCAAGCTACTACTGGAAGTGTTGTGGGCACGCCGGACTACGCCCAAAACCAGCACGGGAGAACATCGTATTCACTGGTCTACGAAACCGATGCGGTCATACCCATTGAAGTCAGAGAACGGCACGAATAGACTTCAAGACCTCGTCGAGGCCGAGGAAAGAAGGGACATGGCCCATATAAGAATAGCGGCCCAAAAAAAATAGGTTGAAACGTACTACAACAAGAAAGCCAAATAAGGCCATTCAAAGTGGGAGACTACCTCCTCAAAGCCAAAACATTGGCATCAAAGAATCCAATCAAAGGAAAACTGGGCACCAATTGGGATGTACCATACAAAATCACAGCGGCAGCAAGTAAAGAAACGTTCCAGTTGGAAACAATGGAAGGAAAAACACTCCAAAACAATTGGAACATCGCCCACCTCAAGTATTTCCATATTTAAAAGGTGTCTCCTAAGTCGTACTCTTTTTCCCTTAACCGAGTTTTGTCCCAATTGGATTTTCTCGGGAAGGTTTTTAATGAGGCGGCGGAGGGGACACATGGAAGTATTTGTGGCCAAGTTTATCATATTAGCCGCTCGACGTGCTCTTCTGGCCGATATGATAAAGGGAATGGACTAGCATGATCTCCATTGTGTAAACAGCTAAGGCCATGATCTCCATTGTATAAACGGCTAAGGCCACAATATCCATTGTATAAGTGGCTAAGGCCACGATCTCCATTGTATAAACTGCTAAGGCCATGGTCCCATTGTGTAAACAGCTAAGGCCATAATCTCCATTGTATGGGTA
This sequence comes from Nicotiana benthamiana, assembly GCA_034376525.1. NCBI lineage: Eukaryota > Viridiplantae > Streptophyta > Magnoliopsida > Solanales > Solanaceae > Nicotiana > Nicotiana benthamiana. The sequence continues at coordinate 103,128,929 of CM067335.1, read as the reverse complement.
GGGCCACGATCTCCATTGTATAAACGGCTAAGGCCATGATCTCCATTGAATAAACGACTCAGGCCACGATCTCCATTGTATAAACGGCTAAGGCCATGATCTCCATTGTGTAAACGGCTAAGGCCATCGCCATAAAGCGTCGACAAAGCTCGACCATAGCCAATAAATAACTCGATAACGATCGATGTAACATTATTACAGGCTAAGGCCATTGCCATAAAGCCTCGACAAAGCTCGACCATGGCCAATAAATAACTTGATGACAGTCGAAGTAACATTATTACAGGCTAAGGCCATTGCCATAAAGCGTCGACAAAGCTCGACAGTGGCCAGTAAATAATTAGACGACAGTCGAAGTTACATTAAACGTCAAATTAGCTCAACTACAACGAATGACACTTCGACGACTCTCGAAATAATACCATTATCGGCTAAGGCCATTGCTACTAGAACGTCGACAAAGCTCGACCACGACAAGTAAATAATTCGACGACAGTCGAAGTTACTTTAAGCATCGACTTAGCTCGACTATGATGAATGACACTTCGATGACAGTCAAAATAATATCATTATAAGCTAAGGCCATCATCGTTAGAACGTCGACAAAGCTCGACCACGACAAGTAAATAATTCGACAACAGTCGAAGTTACATTAAGCATCGACTTAGCTCGACTACGACGAATGACACTTCGATGACAGTTGAAATAATATCATTATCGGCTAAGGCCATCACCGTTAGAACGTCAACCTAGCTCGACTACGACAAGAAAATAAATCGTCGAAGGTCAAAGTTACATTAAGTGTCAACTTAGTTTGACTATGACGAATGACACATCGACGACAATCGAAATAATATCATTATGGCCAAGGCCACAACCATTTAGTGTCGACCTAGATCGACCACGATAAATAAGCACTCCAACGACTATCGAAGCCGCACCTTATCAGCGGATAAAACTTAGACAATGTTCAAAAACACAATAAAATTTCTACAAGTAAACGAGTACCCGCTCGGCGAAAACAAGGTGCCAAAAAACAAAGGGACAAAAGGAGAGGAATAACAGCAAAAGTATGATTATCACTATCATCAAAAAATATATTTACATCCGACCTTGTAAAGGGTTCCTATTACATTCAAAAAATGAGCAAAATATATACAAGTTCTAAGGCGCTTCACCATTTTCGTTTATTGCCCCTATGTGCCCGCCATCTTAGCTGGCGCCCCCCATTTGTCCACCATCCTGTCCGTCGTCGCCCCGGGGAGATAAGCAATGGTATACCAAGAGCCAGACTCAAGCCGATTTACCTCGTCGAAGGTATAAGCCTCCTGATCATGGGAGTCAGAACTGTACCCACAGGTAGCGCGGGCGGCACGAGCCACGTGCAGCTACCTTTGAACCTCTTCCCCAGTGGCGCGGCCCGCAACAAGATATTCCTTAAGCACATCCTGTTGGGCCTCCGCATATACCCACATCTCGTGAGCATCTCGGCATGCATCCCCAGGCCTTGATAAGGCAGCCAGTTTAAGAGCTTGAATTTATGCCGCTTTAGCCTCAAGTTTGGCAGTCAAGTTTGCAACTATGGTGCAGGTCGGCGACCTCCACCGCTACTCCACGGTTGAGCTCCAATTCATCTTTCCTCGACTTGAGGAGCGAATCCAGCTCACTACACCGAGTCACTTCGCTTGCAATGGTCGCTACAGGTGCAACCTCCTGCGGAGAAGCTAAGGAAACACCTTAACAGATTGAATCGCAAACTAGGTCTTCACTGTTAGAATCGGTATCCGACCTAGTTGAGGCCAAAACAACTGCTCTCTTCCTAGGTGCGCTTCGACCTATCAACCTAAGCAGATCAGTCGTTAAAGCCTAAAGGAACTTTAAAACCAAAGCCAAAAAATTGCCTGACGGTCCAGCAGGGCCATAATGTTGAAAAAATGTGGACCAGTTACGACACTCCTCTGCATAAGGAAGCAACTTAGCCACCCATTGTCTAATAGTGTTGATAAATCAGGGCGGAGAGGCCCTCGCTACAAAGAAAGAAAAATTATAGTGGCCAAATGGCGGGGCCATCAAGGCCGCATACAAACAAGAAATTCGACAAACGGAGATACTTATGTTCTGAATTCCATTTCTTTGGGAATCCGTTAGGATTGGATACCAGATGTTCCGTTCTGATGAAAAAATACATATGCCAGAAGCCACGGTTGGATTTTTCATCGGTATTGACTAGCAACACTTTCAAGCCACGGCTCTTCAAGAGTAACATAGTACCCTTCAGGTAACCAGTATTAAATAAGTGCAAAAGATGATGAACAGAGACTTCACACCCGGCCCGCTCCGCGTACGTAGTCAGAACCCAGCATACCTTCAAGGTATAGGGGGTAAGATGGGTCGGGCACACGTTGTAAAATCGGAAAATTCCTCCCCCAAAGGATAAATAGGGAGATTGTAACCGATTAAGAACGGGTATTCATGAAATTTACAGTATCTCGATCTGCGAACATTTGCATAATCCGTTCTCGTCGGAACCATTTCCACATGAGCCGGAATGTTATATGCCGCACAAAGGTCGTTTAATTAATTTTGTATCAGTTTACTGTGTTCCCAGGGAAGAGCGGGGCAGGGACTTTTGAAGTCTCCCCGAACGAGAAGTTCTTTTGGCATCACATTATCCACAGTAAGAGGAACAAGAGCCTTTTCCACTTCATCCTCTTTGCTGCCGGAGGAAGGCGGTACCCTAGGTGCGACGGTGTCATTAGCCTTTTTGTTATCTTGAGACACTTTGCCATGGTTTTAGTTAAAGAAATAAGGTATGAAAAACGGGAAGTGTGGCTTCTAAGAAATAGAGGAGTCTCAAATGAAAGAACGACTATTTTGAAGGAAAATAAAGAAAGAAGCCAGAAAGTATTTGCAAATGGATCAAAAGATGAATCAGGTTAAACCCTTCCCCTATTTATAGGGTTGGGTGGCGCAGAAATCGAAGAGGCGTAATTCGAAACGGGCGCAAGAAATGGAATGCCAAATCACCCTCTGAACCGTCTCGGAAACGGGTGTAATAATGACTCACGGGGGCGATGACGTCATTCTGAAGTGGAAGTCGCGCGTCAGCAGCCCAACAATATCATATGTTTCATCTCATTCACGTTACCGCCTTCGAGTAAGTTCAAATACTCACAAAATGAGGTTTACAGTTTCGTCCCTTGGGGACGCTTCCCAATGCGTCCCCTAACGGAAGGAGGGACTATCTGTATGGGGTCGAATTCGACCCTCGACATCTCCGTGTTAGTGGGTACGGCCAGCGGATGTACGACGAGTTAGACGTGAAGATAGGAACGACGCCGCTTAAATTCGGCATCCTCATTAAGGGGATATTACCTACTTTTGTACTGTTTTAATTATTTCGATAAGGGTCTCCTGTTATATAAAGGAGACCTTAATGTTGTAAAGGACCCATCATTATTCTCGGATAATACAGCTCTCTCTTTTCCTCTTTATCTCTAAAAAGATATTCTCCCAATATCATCAGATCTTCTTGAACAATATTATTTTCACTTCTAAGTCTTATTATATTTGATTATGATTTACCCTAATTTATTTTGATTGTTTTATGCTTGCAAAGTATATTGATAACTTTTGAGCCAAGCAATATCAAGTTTGAATAACTGTTATTTTTAATCTTGTTAAGACGTTATCTTACCTCTTTAAAACAAATTTTTATTTATCATAATAATCGCGCCAACTTAAACTAATTATAGAATAAGGGTAGAAGTTGGTTATCTTACTTTTCATTGACACTGAGATTATGTTTCTGAATATTTTTGGTAAATCCCTAGTGTTATTGCTAATATATTTCGTTTGACACCTGACATAACTGATAATTTGAGGATGGTCCGTGCATGGCATTGGCATGTGAAACTATAACTTTAGGTTCGGTATAGGGTAAACTCGATTTGTATTAAATACTCGAATAACAGAATGACACGTGCAATCGGGAAAAGACTGAATACAAAGCAAATGGAGATCAAGACCGTAGGCAACGACTTCGGTTGACATGGGGTAGGCCCCGTTGGGAACATTATTAATGGAGGCAAACAAATATTTTTCACCAGATGACATTCATTGAAGAATATTCCTCATTATTAAATACAGATCCAATACAGAGAATTTTGGCATTTATAGCATTTCGTTGCATATTTATCAATGGCCCTCATTATTGTCATTTAAGAGGGCTTGATCCTAGGATCTTGTTCCCCATGTTTAACTAGTTATAGATAGTGACTTCAACAACCGTTGTAGGACACAAAAATTTCTGGCAAACTTATGCTGCACATAAATTCAAGCTAAACAATACTTTATTTTCTGTCTAATAATAATCTATTTGCTGTCTTCGGAAGCCTTGCTCCCTGAACCAAGTTATCCGTTATTTTATCTCAATTTCAATAAGTTATTTGTATTTATTTAATATTTTCAAATTAAAAATTGGAGTAATTGACGTTACACAAAATCTTTGCTAGAAAAGGAAAAAGTTGAATCTGGAAAAGTACCGCTCCTCGTGGAGTAGATCCCGCATCCAACCAAGTCTTTGACCATGGAATGGGAGAATTCCCACTACCGCTGGCAGGCCAGCTAGGCCGTGAGCGCGGTGGGAACGGGCTTCCCAAGAAGCCAGACCGGGCCGGGGTCAGCATAGAATGATGGGGACGGCCCGCAGTTGACTAAATATCCGTCGTGGTTGAATCACAAGGAAGAAAGATGGTAACGTAGGGTAGAGTAGATTCGACGCTATGCCACAAGGTTATCCGAGTTCACAGGTGTTGTTGCTTATCCCTTTCTTCATTAAGATGGAGTTGGTGTTCAGTGTACCCACCTACTCACTCGCGGAATTTACTTATTATTTTGGGATCAAATTGGTTTACTAATTTATAAACCACGCTATAAATTCAACTATATCGTTTTACGGACACATAAGTTTGTTTGGTTCAAAAGTAATCAATATACTTTGTAAGCTTAAAAAAATTAAAGGTAAATGAAGGTAAATCATAATCAAATATAATAAGACTTAGAGATGAAAAATAAAGTTATTATTGTAGATCTAATAATATAAAAAGGTAATATGGACTTGAGAGAAAGTATTGGCTAGAGATAGAGATAGAGAGAGAATCAGAGAGTTGTATTATTCGAGAATAATAATGATTCATTTTACAATGTGAAGGTCTCCTTTATATAGTAAGAGACCTTTCTAAAAATAATAAAAAAAGTACAGAAGTAAGTAGCGTCTTCTTAGTGAGGGCACCGGGTTTTAGACGACGTCGCTTCTGTCCCCACGCCCAAGTCATACCCTTGCTTTAGTTACGAACACTCACTGGGTGTTCCCATTAGCATAGATATGTTTAGGATCAAGTTTGATCATATACAGTTAGTCCCTCCGTTTGTTGGAGACGCATTCGGTAGGCGTCTCCAATGGACGGAACTACAAACCTCGTCTTTGGAGAATTTGACCTCATACTTGGGAGGCAACAGGAACGAGGTGAAATGTATGACGTTTTTGAGCCGTTGACGCGTGATTTCCTTTTTGGAATGACCTCATCACCTGCATACGTCATTATTACACTTTTTTCCGAGGCGGTTTAGGAGGTGATATGATATTTTGGTTTCCCACACTCGTTTTGAATCATGCCTTTTTGATATTCGTGTAACCTAAGCTTATAAATAGGGGAAAGGTTCAATCTGATTTATCTTTCGAACCTTTGGAAAATATTTTTTGGTTTCCTTCTTTGTCTTTCTCTCTTGTAACTGTTATTTCGTGTGAGACTCTTCAACTTCTTTGAAGTCGTATTTCTTGTCATTAGTACCATATTTCTCAAACATAACATGTCAAAACATCGTTAAGGTAGTAAAAATACAAAGGACACCGCCCCATCTAGGGTTCCACCCTCTTCTGGCGGCGAAGAGAAGGAAGCAGAAAAGACACTCGTTCCCCTTACGCTGGACAACGTGCTTCCAAAGGAAATGCACATTTGAAGTGATTTTCAAACGAAAAGCCCAGCTCTTTCCTAGTAGCTTAGTGAATTATTGCAGCCCTATTTAGACAATCTTCGAGCAACATACAACGTACTGGGCCATTTGGAAATGGCTCCGGCTGGAATGGATTATGCCAATGTGCATAGGCCCGGATACTATACATTTTACGAGTATTCGTTTTTGATTGGTTATAGTCTCCCAATTTACCCTTAATGTATGTCCGGCTCAGCCCACACCTTACACCATGAAGGTGTGCAGGATTTTGACCACGTACGCGGCCAAGGCAGAGTGCGAAGTATCAGTTCATCATCTTGTACAGTTATTCAACACTGGTTACCTGAGGGGTACCATGTTGCAATTGAAGAGCCGTGGTAAGAAGGGCTTGGTAGATAAGTTTGATGACAAGACCAATCGTGGCTTCTGGCGCATGTATTTTTATGTCAGAACGGAGCACTTAGTGTCGAACCCTAATGGGTTCCCCGAAAGGTGGAACTCAGAACGTATGTACCTTTGTCTGTGAAATTCATGATTTTATGTTGTTTTGACAATTCGGCCACTGTGACTTTTTTTTGTTTGTAGTGAGGGCTTCTCCACTACAATTCATCGACAATATTAAATCATGGGTGGAAAAGTTGATACCTTATGCAGAGGAGTGTCATACCTAGGCTGCATTTCATCAATAGTACAACCCGTTAGGTAATGCTTCGACTTTCGTTTGAAAGCTCCATTAGGTTTTGGCACCTAACTTACTCGTGTTAGCACGCTGGAATGCCCCAAGAAAAAGAAGGTCGTTATCACTTCACCTAGGGTGGAGACTGATTGTGATGGTGAAGACATACCCTGTGGATCATTCAGTGATGACGTTTCCGTAGTTCCTCAGCATGAGGCTACGCCTATGGTGGCATCTGCAAGTGAAGCAACTCCTTCGGTACCGTTCCCGCAGGCTATGGAGGAGACTTTGGAAGGTGAGGAGCCGCCACAGAAAAAGAGACGGCGGTCAATAATAGGGAAAGGGAAAGCAACTGAAGACGAGAGGCTCAGTGAGCCTCGTCAAGAGCTGAGGCCAGTTTTCATATCCGTTCGGGGAGGTCAGCTCCTCAAAAGAGAGTTGCCGCCGATGCCAGCCCAGCCCATGTTCGGGAGGGCAGTTCGTCGGTCGCTATTGGAGAAGTGGGCAATAATACTTAGAGGGCGGGCCTTGAGGCTGCCCCTGGAGATGTAGATGGGTTAACGAGGGATCCAGCCCACATGGGTATGACGATGGGTAGGTCTAACAGCGAAATCATGATCCCGGGAAGGCATAATTTTCTAGAGAATAGCGAGCAGGCCGCAGTGGATATGACCCTATTATGTGTGGCTACTGAGCGTGAAATGTTGAAGGGTGTTAGTTACATGGATCTATCTCAGAGGGTTGCTAGCGTAGCCTTGCAGGTGGATTTTAGTTTTTCTTTGTGGGCCGTGAGGGCGACTTTGATACGTACTGACTTAGCTTCCCTTTTTAGACTCTTATTTTGGAGGTGGAGAGGAGGCGATGTGCGCAAAAGACGGTGACCACCTTCAACAAAATGGCAAAGAAGTACCAACAGTGTCGTGCCAAGCATCAGGCGTTGGCGGATATGCTTAAACAGGACCAAAAGTTTCGGATGTTCCATGAGGGCCTTAAACAATTGAAGGATCAACTAAGACGGAGGGTGGCCGAGCTGTAGGAGGTCAATGAGCAGCTGATGGCCGCTTTGGCTCGGAACATTGAGCTTGAGACTCTTCTTCAATAGAACGAAGAGGAGTTGGAGATTAGCCGTGGGGTAGCGGCGGAGGCTGCTGAATTGCAGATCGAAGCCCCTGCCCTGACCGACGAACTCAATGCCAGGGCGGCTGAGATTGAAGTCCTCAAGCGGACCGCTTTGCCAAGGTCTTATGATGATTCGCATCATGAGGCGCATAAGATGTGGGTAGACGCCGAGGCCAGATTGGTCGTACTCGAGGAGTACTTGTTTGAGGGTCGAGCCACTAAGGTAGAGATTAAGGAGCAACGTCGCGTAGCCTCCATTGCCCCCGAAACTTGTGGGTATAGCTCTGTCTCCCCAAATATGGCGAGCTATAACTCCGAAGACGTCAACTGCCTAGAATCCAGCTCTTGGATCTCTACAACTTACCAACCCGGGGGCGGCGACGGATAAGATGGCATCAAGGCGGGGAACAATGAGCAGAATGGCGGTCACGCATAGGGTGACAGACGAAATGTCAAAGCCCCTTAGGACTTGTATATATTTTTTGTTTTGTTGTATTTTGTAATGTAATGGGGACCTTTTGTAAGGTCGGGTGTACATGCATTTTTTGGATGATAATGAAAGTCGTACTTTTGCTGCCATTCCTTTCCTTTTGTATCTTTTATTTTCAGTACCTCGTCTCCGCAGAGTGGGTGCTCGCTTACTTGTAGGATTTTCAATGTGTTTTTCGAACGTTGTCTGTGTTATCCGCCAATAGGATGCTGCTTCGATGCTAAATAGTGGTGATTTAGCCAATAATGACATCACTTCAATTGTTGTTTAAGTGCCCTTCGTCGTAGTAAAACAAGGTTGGCGGTTATTGGCGACGACCTTAGCTTGTGGGATGTATCTTCTACTATCGTCGAAGTGCTATCTTTCATGGTCAAGCTAGGTCGATGTTGTTATGTCGGTGGCCCTAGCCAAATTGATGTCGATGGGCTTAGACATATATGTAATTATGACCGCCTTTGAATTACTTACTTGTTGTGGTCTATCTAGGTCGACAGTTGATGGCGATGGCCGCTCGTGTATGTGACTTCGACAGTTGTCGAATTTATTGCTTGTCGTAGTCGAGCTGGGTTGACTTATTGACGACGATGGCCTTAGCCATAATACTATCAATGGCCTTAGCCATATACGTAACTTCGACTTTCGTCGAATTACTTGCTTGTCGCAGTCGAGCTGGGTCGACTTATTGAAGATGATGACCTTAGCCATAATACTGTCGATGGCCTTAGCTATGTGCGTAACTTCGACTGTCGAATTACTTGCTTGTCGTAGTCAAGCTGGGTCAACTTATTGATGACGATGGCCTTAGCCATAATACTGTCGATGGCCTTAGCCATGTACGTAGCTTTGACTATCGTAGAATTACTTGCTTGTCGTAGTCGAGCTGGGTCGACTTATTGATGACAATGGACTTAGCCATAATACTGTCGATGGCCTTAGACATGTACGTAACTTCGACCGTCATCGAATTACTTGCTTGTCTTAGTCGAGTTGGGTCGACTTATTGACGATAATGGTCTTACCCGTTAGCATATTGGAGATGGCCTTAGCCATTTACACATTGGATATGGCCTTAGCCGTTTACACATTGGAGATGGCCTTAGCCGTTTGCACACTGGAGATGGCCTTAGCCGTTTGCACACTAGAGATGGCCTTAGCCGTTTACACATTGGAGAGGACTTAGCTGTTTACACATTGGAGATGGCTTTAGCTGTTTACACATTGAATATGGTCTTAGTCATTTGCATACTGGAGATGTCCTTAGCCGTTTACGCATTGCATATGGCCTTAGCCATTTGCACATTGGAGATGGCCTTAGTCGTTACACATTGGAGATGGCCTTAGTCGTTTACACATTGGAGATCATGCTAGTCCAATCCCTTTATCATGTCAGTCTGGAGAGCGTATGGAGTGGCTGTTATGATAAACTTGTTTCGCAAATATCTTCAGGTGTCCCCTCCACCGCCTCATTAAAAACCTCCCCGAGGAAACTCAATTAGGACAAAACTCAGGTAAGGTAAAAAGAGGACGACTCAGGAGACGCCTTTTAGAAATGGAAATACTTGAGGTGGGCGACGATTCAATTGTTTTGGAGCGTTTTTCCTTCCATTGTTTCTAATTGGAATGCTCCTTTACTTGCTGCTGCTGTGATTTTGTAGGGTCTGTCCCAGTTGGTGCCCAGTTTTCCTTCGCTAGGATCTTTTGATGCCAATATTTTGGCTTTGAGGACGTGATCTCCCACTTTGAGTGGTCTTATTTTGTCTCTATTGTTGTAGTATCTTTCGACCTGTTGTTTCTGAGCCACCATTCTTATGTGGGCCATTTCTCTTCATTCCTCGGCCTCGTCGAGGTCTTGAAGTCTATTTATGTCATTCTCTACTCCGCTGGTATGTGAATACCTCAAGCTTGGTTCGCCGACTTCGACTGGTATGACCGCGTCGGTTCCATAGACCAGTGAGTACGGCGTTTCTCCTATGCTAGATTTGGGTGTGGTTTGGTGTGCCCACAACACTTCTGGTAGTAGCTTGGGCCATAGCCATTTGGCTTCCTCGAGTTTCTTTTTCAGTATGTTTAGTATTGTTTTGTTGGAAGACTCTACTTGGCCTTTTGTGGCGGGGTGATATGGCATGGAGAGTATTCACTTAATATGCAATTTGTCAAAGAACTCTATCGTCTTCTAGCCGATGAAATGTCATCCGTTGTGGTAGTTGATTTCCTTGGGGATGCCGAAATGACAGATGATATTTATTCATATGAAGGCGATGACTTCCTGTTCATGTATTTGGGCGTACGCATATTCTTCCACACACTTGGAGAAGTAGTCAGTTAAAACTAATAGAAATCATATCTTTCCTCGTATCGCTGGTAGGGGACTGACTATATCCATTCCCCATTTGATGAAAGGCTATGGGGAAGTGACTGAGTGCTCCTGGTTGGTGTATCATGGGGGCATACTTTTGGCATTGTTTGAATCGGCGAACGTATTCTGCTGCCTCTATCTTCATAGTTGGCAAATAATAGACGACCCGTAAAATGCAGCGCATGAGGGCGCGGTTACCTGTGTGGGCGCCGCAGTGACCCTCCTGTACTTCTTCGAGTACTGGTCTCGTTTCGTGCGGCCCTAGGCACTTGGCCAGGGGTCTGCCAAACGTCTTTTTGTAGAGCTCGTGGTTTATCAGGCAATACCGGGTAGCCTGTACGTGGAGCTTCTTTGCTTCTTTTTTGTCGAGTGAGAGTATCCCATCCTACAGATAAGATACAAATTGGTTGCGTCAGTCCCAAGTCAAATTTAAAGAGAGTACCTCAGTGTGATCAATGACTGAATGGAGGAGGGTGACATCGCTTTCTTTGTTGAAATGTTTAGTTGTTGCGGCCAATTTTGCGAAACTGTATGCTTTAACGTTGTGTGCCTTCATAATTTGTTCGGAGCGGCACTCGTCGAGCTCAGTCATTAATCTGTGGATTTCTGACTGTTCTTTTTTTTGCAATCTCTGCTCCTTGATTTGGTAAGTCCCACTGACCTGGTTCACCATGAGTTCGGAGTCGCAATGGAGAACCAGTCGTCGAGCCCCATATTTGATGGCTAGTTTTATTCCTGTAATAAAAGACTCATACTCGGCCTCCTTGTTATCATCTTAGGGTATTGTATGGATTGGCAAATTATTTCGCCCGTGGGACCTTGAGAACGAGTCTCAATCCCGATCCCGAGGCATTAGCGGTGCCGTTAGTGTAGAGAGTCCATATATTGGTATTGGAGGGGGCATGACATGCCTCTAGTTCCGCCTCTGACAGTATCTCTGTGATGAAATTGGCAATAAAGTCGGCAAGTACTTGCGACTTGATGGCATTTATTGGGTGATATGAAATATCGTGCTCGCTGAGCTCTGTGGTCCATCTGGCGAGCCTGCCTGATAATTTAGGCTTATGTAGGATGCTTCTCAAGGGGAAGGTCGTTACCACTTTTATTGGGTGGCACTGAAAATAGGGTCGGAACTTTCGTGAAGCTACGACCAATGCCATAGCTAAATTTTCAAGGTGTGGATACCGTGTTTCGGCGTCCACTAAGCTTTTGGTAATATAGTAAATAGTAGATTGCGTAGCTTCATTTTCGCGAACCAAGGCTGTGCTGACGGCAACCTCGGATACGGCCAGATAGACCAGTAGGGGCTCGCCCGGGCTTGCTTTGACCAGTAGTGGTGGAGAAGATAGGTATGCTTTGTCGATGCCCCCTTTTTCTCAAAAGTGGAGAAATCGGGTTTACGACATTATGGACAAATCAAATCTTTTCCCTTTTGAGGAAGCGGGTTTGAAGAGTTCGAAGAGTCGCCACCTAATGATTATAGTGCATTAGGACACTTAAAGAAAAGTAAATATTTTTTGAAAGAAAACCAGAGTTTGGGTAAGAGCTTGAGATTATCTCGAGGGGAAGGTGTTAGGCACCCCTCAATATCCACTAGTGTGGTTCCCGGTCGTGCTTCGTTGTGACTTTTAAAGGAGTGGGAATAAGCAAATAAATTTGCACATAGAAAGCATAGAAAAGTTTAATAATTTGTAAGAAAGAAGACACAAGTGATTTTGAAAGGAGAAAGCTTAGTAGAAGAAAACGTTAATTTGAGAAAATATCAATAATTAAAAGAGACAAGGGGTTCCTAGGTTAAACGTAATATGGATCACTTCGGTGTAATACCCAGCAATCATTCTCACACGAGATATTAGCGCACCGGTCATCATATCCGTATTCTACCCTCCCCACCCCGTAGAGGTTATATTAAACGTGTGTATTGGTCATAAATCCTTATCGCGGGCTATTACTCGTCCCATCCTATATGTCCTAGAGGGTGTTTTTGGACCACTATTCTTACAGGGTGAGGACTAGGTTGAACCCTTAAGTTTAAAAATAAAATACTAAGCGACATACAAAAGCAAGTAGGACTTCATATAAGGGATCACATAAAAAGCATGTAAATGGCTCAAGTACCCCTCCACAAATATACATACAATTAACACGCCTCAATCACATTTAAGGTCTAAGAGAGTGAGAGTTTTAAAATCTGAATGTAGAAAGCTGAAAGTCTGGGCAGAATTAAGCAGGAGAAGTTGGAAAAAAGTGAAGGCAAATCAGTAAAAATACGTATCATTTTGGAATAGGCAAAATATTTATTCTTTCAAACACAGTTACAGCCATATACGTATGCTGTATCCTACTATCAGAAATAGTAATTTTGATCTGGACTGAAAATAGCGAATAGCGGAGACATAAAATCTTTTTAGAATTACAGAAAACAAAGAGAGTATGGCCCTTAAAAAATTACAGAGGTCGTTATAAGTTTTAGGGAAAACAGTAGTCCAGTCTTGGACTGGAAAAGCAACTTGGTTGAAAACATATAGGTGAAAAAATAAGACAGAAATTTAATAGTAAACCAAACAAACTTCAAGGAGGCAAACCGATTTGGGCAACTTAAAGAGGTCGAATGGTTTAAACTGAAGACAATTAAACAGTTTATCCGGCCTAAGGCTTGCCTAAGCATTGTGAAAGAAAGTAGACATGCACAATGTTTTTCACTTTTAAAAAATCAGTTTTATGATTGCATAACTAGTGGGATGGCCAAACATTGCAAATGGACTCCTAAATGCATGGTATATAATGCACGTGATTGTCCTAAGACATGATATCTAAATGCAGTAACAGAGTTTTAATTATTAACTGATTGTGGTTATGAGAAACATCAGATTGAAAGCAAAGGATCCTAGGAGCAGGATTTCTATATGTAGAATGCATATCTTATACATGATTTCTATTGCATGAATAGGTAAATAAAATCCTATAGACGTGTTCTCTACCCGTACCCTTTATAAACATGCATAACCCTTCCCAATTTCTCTATAAACCCCATAGTTCTTTACAAGTTATTACAGGTTAAGTAATTAAATTACAGTAATGAAGAGTAAAACAAGAAGTTATTCTATAGGGAGCCTTCAGCCAGGCCCAAACCTCCATCCTCACTTCTTTCGAGCTTCACAGCCTTCACCAAGAATTTGGGTGCGGAAAAGTTCCCTAGGGGTATCTTGAGACCCTGGCCAATACCAGGCTCCCAAAACAAATCACCATTGATAAGTGCAAGTGTGAAATTGCCAATCTTGCGCATCAAAGTTCAGTGGGTACTCAAGGTACCCAAAGCAATGCTAACATAATGGGGCAGACCTAAATTCTAAGAGTAGTGTGATTGTGATGGAATTTGAAGGAGTTGAGTTGAAAAAGGTTTTTCATGAAGGACAATTTGTGAAAACAGTAGAATCAATTTTATTGAGTTTGAAAACAGTTAATATGGAGCCAGTTTTGAAAGCAACAGTCACACAGACAAAGGCAAAGGTAAAGGGAACAACAGCTCACAAACAAGACAATCAGTTACACACATTAAAGAAGAGTTCATGGCTCAAATTAGGAGTCCAGTTCTTACAGCACCAGACACCAAAACAAATCATCCTCAGAAAGAGGTATTAGGGCTATGGAGTAGCCAAGAGAATGCTAGTAGTATACAAAAACAAGGGGAAACATGCATTGGGGTAGGAAAGGGGGTAAGAGCATGCCAGGTTAAGCTAGACCTACTAATTAGCACAGATATATGCTAGTTGCAATACGAACAATAGAACCATAAATAAAAACACACAAGGAACAAAGAAAGTGCAACACCAATAAAAGCATATTTTTTTGAGACTGTAACTTGAATAGCATACATACCAGTTGAGAATAATGCAACGCAGAGCAATAGTGAGCAATAACATGTAGGAAAGTGAGCAATAGTGCGCAGAGAAAAGTAGAGAGCAGGGCAACAATATGCAAAGATGGTGAACAATAGGTAGACCAAAGCAAATAACACCAGTAGAAGCCAGCAAAGTGGTAAAAGTAACCAGGATCACTCAAACCTGGCTTGCAGCCAATTGAGGGATTAGCTTTCAACAGAAAAGAGAAAGAAATCGAGTAAAAACAATGGAGAGCACCAACTATGTTTGTGTGAAAAAGAGAGAGAGAGAGAGTTCAGAACACTGAGTTTATTCGTGTCAAGTGTTATGAGATGTGTTGGTGTTGTGCAAAAGAGAATGGGGAGGGTACTTATAGTACTGAATGCAAGTAAACAAACAAGGTAGCAATTCCTAATTAAGAAACTGGCATCAATCATAATCAAATCAATATATAGACTCCCCTTTTAATTAAGAAATCAAAGTCAAACAGTAATAAGCATCTATTTAAAAGGAAAGAAATCACAAGATATGATCACATAAGGAACATAATAGCATAAAATATGCAATAAAGACTAGGTTCATGATATTCTAATTAGGGAAATAGGTCAGAAAAATCAATCAACATATTCATGCACACATATAGGGCGGGATACTGCTCCAATTCTGGACAATAATCCCCAAAAAATAAGGAACGAGATTGAAGGCTTAGGAGACCAATATTAATTGAGGAAAGTATCCCACAGATTGAGGAAGAAATTCGAAATTAATCCCAAACTATAAGGACAATACGCAGAATCCGATTTTAAGGCAAGTATCACAGTCTCAAAGAGGGCTTGTAAGAATCAGTATAAAATCGTCATGCAAACAATCAGAGAAACTTTAAAAGGAGAACATAGAATGGTAGGAGAATGAAACACTAGTGACCAAAATTAAAGCAAAGAACATGGAACTTAGCGAAGAACCCAGAAGAACACACAAACAAGCAAATAATACAAACATAAATGCATAAGGCAAGGGTTTCATCAGACTTAAGAAAAATATTTAGAAGAATCACGAATTAGTACTCAAAATCAGAAAATAAAGTGATTTTAAAAGGGGTTCAGAAACCCTAGTTTCAAAAAGGGAACAAAAACGTTTAAAACTGGAGTAATCATAAAGATCGTGTAGAAAATAGTGCAAAACATAAAGATATGAGTTAAAATCGTTAAAAAAACCAGAGATTTGAGAGATTTGGGTCAAGATTAGGTTTCATAAGAAACCATTGAGAAAAGTAAGAGAAACCTGGCTGTGAAACTTAAGGATAATGGTGTTTACAGCATCATCAGACCAAAATCCATCGGAGAAAGGCCGGAAATGGACCCCGGTGAGGCTTCAGTGACCGTATTTCATGGCGGAAGCTTCTGGGGCTTCAAACCTTGGAAAGAAGCAATAATATAGGATTCCATGGTGACTAGAGGTCGAGAGAAGTGAGGACAGAGTATGGTTGGAGAGGCGATAAAGCCTACCGGAGAAGAAGGAGAGAACCAGAAGGTTCTAGAGAGAAGGGAGAGCAAGCGTTAGAGAGAGTTAGAGGGAAACCAGTCTCTGAAAGAATGAGGCGTCAGGGGGGGGGGGGTAGGTTAGAACTTAATTTAGGTAACTTAATATGGACCATTGATCTCATTTGATCAACGGTTCAGATTGAATTAATGTTGGATCAGGCTATCGGGTCAGGTCCAAATTGAAATGTGGGTTTACTGAATTGGGTTTAAAATTGGGGGTGAATTGAGGCTAAAATTGAAATAGAAATGGGCCAGTTCTAAGATAGCCACTTTTTCCCTTTTTAATTAATCAAAATAGTGAAAAAATAATTTAAAAACAAATTAAAAATATAGAACTAGTTAATAATATATAAATAATAATCTAAAAATATTAGAAATAATTTTACAATCACAAAATACAATTGATTACAAAATAGGCTGCAATTGCAATTATATAAAATTTGGCTTTAGAAATGCCAAATAAATTTGTAAAAATATAAAAAATTATATTAATTATGCTTTGATATAAATGTGATGATAAAATAAGTTATTCACCAAAAGATAATTTTGGAAATAATTTTGATAATTTTTGTGGTATTAAAATAGGTGATAAATTGGTTTAAAAATCGCTAAAATACCAAAATTCATGGGTGTGCTCATATATGCACATATACGCTATTTTGGAAGTATTTTGGTATATATAAAAAATATATGGGAAAAATTGGGTATCAACATGCTTTTAATTTTCTCAAGGCTTCGACGCATTCCTCGTTCCACTGTAACCCGTGGTCTTTTCTCAACACATTGAAAAATTTATGGCACCTATTGGAGGATCGTGAAATGAACCTGGATAGGTCGGCTATTTGCCCCGTTAGCTTTTGCACCTATTTTTTGCTGTTCAAAATCTCAGGTATTGCGTATATCGCCTTGATTTGATCTAGGTTGACCTCTATGCCTTGTTGTGATACGAGAAATCCTAAGAATTTTCATGAGGCCACGCCGAAGGCGCATTTTTCAGGGTTCAGCTTCATCCCATACCTTCTCAATATTTCGAAGGCTTCCTACAGATGGTTGATGTGGTCTTCTTTCTTTGTGGACTTCACCAGCATATCGTCGATATAGACTTACATGGTCTTGCCGTGTTGTTCTTTGAATATTTTGGTAACCAGTCTTTGGTACGTAGCCCCTGAGTTTTTGAGACCGAAGGGCATTACCTTGTAGCATTATGTACCTTGGTGGGTGATGAAAGTCGTCTTCTCCTGGTCTTCTTCGGCCATCATGATTTGATTGTAGACGGAGTAGGCATCTAAGAAGCTCAACAGTTCATGTCCTGCGGTGGCGTCGATCAGCTGGTCGATGTGGGGCAGCGTGAATGAATCTTTTGGACATGGCTTGTTCAGGTCAGTGAAGTCCACGCACATTCTCCACTTCCCATTTTTTTACCATGATGACATTGGCGACCCATTGGGGGTACTTCGATTCTCTGATGGAGTCGTTGCCAGTAACTTGTCCACCTCTTCACTGACCACTTCATTGATAGTGGCGTATAATTTCCTTCTTATCTGCCGCACGGGCGGATGTGATGGATCGACATTCAGCTTGTGGGTGGCGATGTCTTGCGGGGTTCCTGGTATATCTGAATGGGGAAAAGCAAATAAATATGCATAGTTAGTTAGGAATTCACGACACTTACTTGGGTTGGCAAAGTCGTTCCTGATGTAGGCTTTCCTCGTAACGTCGGTGTTGTCCAATTGTACTGGGTCGAGATCTTTAACCGTCGCTTTACACGCCTCCACGACATCGGGGTCTTTAATGGCGTATGTTGTCGGGTCGACCTTGGTCCCCGACATAGCTGATTGCTATGCCTCCGCTCTCGCCCCCTTTAGTTGTTTGGTATGGGTGCAATCTTGAGCTATTTTGTAGCATTCATGTGCGGTGTTCGGCTCGCCTCGAATGCTGAATACTCCCCATGGGGTAGGAAATTTGATCACTTGGTAAAAGCTCAAAGGAACTGCTCGTATGGCATGCATCCAGGGCGTCCTATGATGGCGTTGTACGCCGTTTCCTGATTCATCGCGTGGAAAGTTGTTTCCAGCGTGACTCCTCCTGCTAAAACGGGCAATGATATTTCTCCAGAGGTCCATTCCACTACATTATTAAAACTAGTTAGTGTTATGCAATGAGGTATTATCTTATCCTCGAGCCCCATTTGTACGAGGACTCTTGGATGGATAATACAGGTGCCACTTCCGTCATCAACCATGATTCTTTTAACATCCCTATATGCGATACATAAATTGATAAATAAAACATCGTAATGAGGAAAAGACAAACCGTCAGCATCGGACTTAACAAAGGTGATACTATCTTGAAGTTGTCATACCGCTCATGGACGATGGTTCGCTTCAGTTTGTGCGTGGTGGTGAACTTGACATGATTGATTGCTGAGTCGTAGTCACCTCCAACGATCATATTTATCGTATGTGCTGGGGAGGGAGGCTTCGGAGGCTAGTGGGATTGTTCCCGTCCACATGCAAAGTTGGCTTTCCCTTTGTCACTAAGTAATTCCCTAAGGTATCTTGGTTCAGCATCCTGACTACCTCTTGCTGTAGGCCTATGCAGTCTTCGGATTTGTGTCCTCGTTCCTGATGGAACTCACATAGGATGTTTGATTTCCTTGTGGTAGGGTCTGATTTCATCTTCTACGGCCACTGTATGTTGGTACACTGTTTCTCTAGTGCGTACACTATTTCTAAAGGAGACACACAAAAGTTATGGGAAGATAATAAAGAAGGCATACCTCCTTTGTTTCGGAGTGGAGCGACATGGCGCAGTAATGCATCTTTGTGCGTTGGTGGTGGTGGATGGGAAATCTGACGTAGGAGTGGTGACTTTCTCTGTTGAGACGTGGGATTTTCTCCCGCCGTCCCTCGTTGCGTCGATCCCTTCTGATTTTTAGGTGTATCATCGTTAACCATTGGGTCGGCCCGTTGAGGTCGTCCTCGTCTGCTCGTACCTCAGCGCAGTAGGCATTATGGATTTCTTCCCATGTGGTAGGGGAATACTTCAGGAGACGGCTTAGTAGCTTCTTAGTCGCCCTCGCACTGTCTCTATTTAGCCCATTCTGGAAAGCGGCGACTGCCGTGCCTTCTGACACGTTTGGCAGGCTCATCCTTAGCCTGTTAAACATGGCTAGGAAGTCCTTGAGTCCCTCTCCTGCGGTTTGCCTGACGGCGAAGATATCGCTGACCCTTGCTTCTGCTTTCTTTGCTCCAGCATGGGCGGTGACGAACTTGTCCGCCATTTCCTCGAACGTTGATATCGCCTTAGCTGGTAGCTGAGAGTACCATGTTAGGGCCCATCCTGTCAACATCTCACCAAACTTCTTTAGCAGCACCGATGGTACCTGTTCTTTTGATAGGTCGTTGCCCTTCACAACAGTGACATCGTGGATCAAATGATCCTCGGGATCTGTGGTTCCGTCATATACCCTCAAGTATGGTGCCATCTTGAATGTTTTTGGGATAAATTGAGGGGCAGCTTATTTGGTGTATGGTCGTTCAACGAACCTACCAACGTCGCATTTTGGTAGCAACTTGGGAGCACCGGAGATCTTGTCTACCCTCTCCAGATGTTCTTTCATTTGGCCACGAAGGGCCTTGTTTTCATTCTCCATTTCTTCCATCTTCTTTTGATAGATGTTAGCGTTCCATCGTTGGTCTGCGCCTCGATGAGCCTGTTATTTGCTCGTACAACCTCAGATTCACCCATGGTAGCAGTGATGCCTACCGTTAGTATACACTTGGCGTACTTTGCGGTGACTTCTCAACCAAGACACTTAGAGTACTTGTTAGCCATTCTTCCAGTAACTTCTTGACCACCAAGGGTGCTTCCTTAGCCGCAGATGTTGAAGCTCTTTTTTCATGCAAGATCGTTAGATCTTTAGATGTGGAAGGTGAGATCTCTGCACCTGGTGTGATGCTAGGGGTTGCATTCCAGATGCTCTCGTCATCGGCCTCGTTGAGAGGACCAAAGAGATTGGCTGTAACACCCACTATTGCTTTCATTCTTATGTTATTTTCGGCCATGTTTTATTTTTACGTGGTGTAGAGAATGGTAGTTGGTTGTTCTCTAGGTGCAAACTATGATTTTGATTCTCGAAATCCCCACAGACGATGCCAAATTGTTTGGCTCAAAAGTGATCAATATACTTTGTAAGCTTAAAAGCAATCAAAAGTAAATGAAGGTAAGTCGTAATCAAATATAATAAGACCCAGAGATGAAAAATGAAGTTATTATTGTAGATCTGATAATATTAAAAGATAATATGGACTTGAGAGAAAGTATTCGTTAGAGATAGAGATAGAGAGAGAATCATAGAGTTGTATTATTCGAGAATAATAATGATGCATTTTACAATGTGAATGTCTCATTTATATAGTAAGAGACCTTCCTCGAAATAACTAAAAAAGTACAAAAGTAAGTAGCGTCTTCTTAGCGAAAGCGCCGGGTTTTAGACGACGTCGCTTCTGTACCCACGCCCAAGTCATACCTTTGCTTTAGCCGACGAACACTCATTGGGCGTACCCATCAGCATAGAGACGTTTAGGATCAAATTTGATCATGTACAAAGTTCGTACACCTTTTTCTTGTATATCATATGGTGTTCAGAATTTATTGATTCGATTAATTTAGATTTTAAATTTACGTCATGCTAAGTACAAACGTTTTAGCAAAATTGCTCTACTAACAATAACTCGATACTAGTTTTAAATTTCAGCTTAAAATTTCTTATTAACCGTGGAAAAAGATTTATTACGCAAGCACGTGAGAACCACCTGAGCAGAATGGTAAAGCATGGAGGTGGGCCCACAAATGATATTACGTGGCAAGAGAGTGGTGGCCAGGA
This sequence comes from Nicotiana benthamiana, assembly GCA_034376525.1. Classification (NCBI taxonomy): domain Eukaryota; kingdom Viridiplantae; phylum Streptophyta; class Magnoliopsida; order Solanales; family Solanaceae; genus Nicotiana; species Nicotiana benthamiana. The sequence continues at coordinate 103,107,963 of CM067335.1, read as the reverse complement.
AGTCATGACCAGTTCGTTAGCCACCAAAAGAGTGACGCAAACAAGAAAACCTGAACCTCGTGTCCTATTTGGAAATGATCGAGTGGGTCCCATTCGCTTACGTGTTCACCGCTATAGAAACCTAATTCTAATTACCTCATCGAGGGACAATACAAAGAACACAGAACAAAACAACCACATCAAGGTTTGATATTATGATTATGGTATGGAGGTTGGCCATTTGCCAAAATGACTTAACTGTCCTCCACTTGTCCACTCGTTTCTATTACGTTCTTTTCCTCCGTGGGTTTCGTTGTTTATTGGGGTGTCAAATGAGCGGGTCAGATAAATTTTGGGCCGGTTAAAATGAATAGAGTCAATAATTGAACATATCGGGTATCCAATGAGCGGATCGGGTCAATTTTGGACAGGTTAAAATGGATTGAGTCAATTGGACCCGCCCAAAAGTTACTTGGGCTAAGATGAGTTTGGTCAAGATGGGTTAAAATTCATGTCATAACCCAACCTGCCCAACTCTTATTAAACTTTAATTAATATGTGATATTTTTTTATAAATTGTGTAATTACGAAATATGACTTTTTTGCTTTTGTTATGGTCATATTTAAAATATTAAACAAAAAATAGAATTATTTCTAAGATATTTTGACAAACTTACTCATGGATCAATTGGCTAAAACTTAACCCCATCTTAAATGAATTGAGATAGGTTAGGTCAAGATGAACTAAGTTCAATAAATAGGCGGGTCAATAACCAACCCAATCTTGGACGGGTCATTTGAACTTGGGCCAAATTTGACAACCCTAGTTGTTTCCTTTTTTAGATTTAATGTTTAATCTATTAGGAAATATTGTGAATATCTTTTGTGTATCTTTTTATTATTGGTAGAATATTCTCTCATTATTGTACAGTACTATAGTTGGTAGGATTTGATTTCCTTCATTATTGTACAGTCCTATAGTTGGTAGGATTTGATACCCCTATACTCTATATATACTTTTGTGAGCAATACGAGAAAATAAATTCTCCCAAAACTCTCTACATGGTATCATACGCCAGTGGCTTATCGCCAAACAAACCCTAATTCTATCCTACCCGCGCCGCCGCCGCTGCACTAATCGGCAACCCTCTCTTTCTCGACATCGTTCAGCGCCTCCTCTCCTTTACCTCGCGCTTCATGGCCGCTACGACGTCAACCGAGCCTCTCTAGCCGATTGCTATCAATGCATCGGCTCAAATCCCACTCAAATTGGATTCCACTAATTACCTGGCGTGGAAATTCCAATTTCGAACCCTTCTTACGGGTTACGACCTCCTCGGCTTCTTGGACGGATCGAAGACGTGCCCACCGGCCACTATCGTCGACAAGGACGTGACTTCCCCCAATCCAGCATATCCTTACTGGATTCTCCAGGACAATCTTATTCTCAGTGCCATCATCTCGTCGATCACACCGACGATCATCTCCTTCATTGCCGCTGCGGAAACCTCTAAAGAGGCCTGGGACATCCTCGCGCGCACATACGGCACTGCTTCTCGTGGTCGTATCATGGCTCTCAAACAGCAGCTCTATAATCTGGTAAAAGGTTCTAAATCTGTTACTGATTTTATGCACGGTATTCGCGTGATTGTGAATGAATTATCTCTCCGGGGTGTTACTGTTGATTCTGAGGATCTTGTTATTAAGGTTCTAAATGGGCTTCATAATCCGTATATGGAACTCTCTCATGCCATCGAAGCCCGCGAATCTCCCATCTCTTTTGCTGAGTTACATGACAAGTTGTTAAGCATGGAGGCTCAGATTACTGCTCGTGTGCCGGCCACCTCCGCCGCATCTGATTTGGCTCCGTCGGCTGCCTTCGTCGCCGGACAGCAGCTAGGCCGTCACCGCTTCTGTAGCCGCGGGCGCGGCCGTAGCAGCCGCGGTTCAGTCTCCGGTCGCGGTGGTTACTCCAGCAATGGCCAATCTCGCGGGTACAATGGAAAGTGCCAGCTCTGTAGTGAATTTGGCCAGTCCGCATGCCGCTGCCCGTCCTATCCCATCTCCGGCGCCAATCAGCCCCCTTACGGTGGACCACTACCGCGGCCAGTTTATGCTTCGCCTCCCTATCCGGCTGCTCACACAGCCCATCACTCTCCGACGATTCCCTCTACATCCGATTGGATCCTGGACTCTGGTGCCTCCCATCACATAACCTCTGATCTTGCCAACATGTCTCTTCTCAGTCCTTACACGAGTTTCGACAATGCGGTTTATTGGTAACGGTGAAGGTTTGACAATTACACATACTGGACAACTGAACAGTCATTCCTCTCTTTTATTACCTGGGGCTCTCTGTGTTCCACATATGCGTAAATATTTGATCTCTGTTTGCCCAATTATGTCGTCACAATAATGTTAACATTGTTCTTTCTGATACTGATTTTCAGGTGAAGGATCATCGCACGTGGGAAACGCTCGTTTGCGACCCGTTTAGGGGCAACACCTACTAATGGCCGGCGGCTCCCACTCTCCCGTCCGCCCTCAAGGCACAAAATCTCTCTGCGTCATTGTGGCATTCTCGGTTTGGTCACCTGTCAGCTAAAGTCATGCGTCATTTAGTGTCTTCTAGCAGTATATCGTCCAGTAATGTGTCTGATCTTTCTTGTGTCTCTTTCAAGCTTCATAAGTGTCATAAGTTACCTTTTTCTGAGTCAAGTTTATCTTCTACTGCTCCCTTGGAGCTTATTTTCTCCGATGTATGGACCTCTCCGATTATTTCTAGTGAAGGATTTAAATATTATGTCATCTTTGTTGATCATTTTTCTAAGTATGTTAGGTTTATTCCTTTACGCTGTAAATCTGATGTCTTACAAACCTTCCCCATTTTTAAATCCATTGTAGAAAAATACTTCTTTGCTAAAATCATTACTCTGTATACTCATAATGGGGGGTGAATTCCTCGCTTTACACTCTTTTCTTGCCTCTAATGGCATCTCACATCTCACTTCACCTCCTCATACTCCTCAGCACAATGGCTATGCTGAACGCCGTCACCGTCATATTGTCGATGCAGGTCTCACTCTCCTTCATCATGCCTCTGTACCTCTCATTTACTGGCCTTATGCCTTTGCTACAGCACTCTATCTCATTAATCGTCTTCCCAAAACAAATCTTTCGATGCTCTCCTCCTTTGAGTCTCTCTTCCATAAGCGCCCCAACCTAGCCAAACTACGTGTCTTCGGCTGTCAATGCTTCCCTTGGCTTCGGCCCTACACCTTACACAAAATGGAACCCAAATCTCGTGCCTGTGTCCTCTTCGGCTACTCTACTACTCAAAGCACTTATCTCTGCTTTGATCCCTCAACGTCTAAAATCTTCGTCTCGCGTCATGTCACCTTCCATGAAGATGTCTTCCCATTCTCCAAAATGTCTAACCCCGAGTCTCCCCATGTACCCATTCCGGTCTCCCTAGAAGTCCTTCCGCTGCCACCACTAGTACCTGCCGCCGCTCCCACTAGCGATCCTTCACCGGACGCACTGCCGGCGCCAACGCCCTAGCCACCAGCGCGCTTCCGGCACCGCCAGCAGCCCCTGCCGCCGCTACACCCATTATGCCGCCACCTGCATCCTCTCAGGGTGGTCATCATATGCAAACTCGCAGCAAAAATAACATCTTTACGCCCAACAAGAAGTTTGGTATGTATGCTGTCACTTCTCCTGCTGTTACTGAACCTCAGACCTTGTTTAATGCTATGTCTGATGAGCGCTAGCGCGCTGCTATGTCATCAGAGTTTGATGCTCTGCTACGGAATGGTACCTGGGATCTTGTTTCGCCTGATTCTTCGCAGAATGTTGTGGTTGCAAGTGGGTTTATCGCATCAAACGAAAGCCTGACAGTACTGTGGATAAGTTCAAAGCCCGGATTGTTGCAAAGGGCTTTCATCAGCGTCCAGGTGTAGACTTCCAGGAGACTTTCAGTCCGGTTGTTAAGCCGGCAACTGTGCGTTTGGTTCTCAGTATTGCTGTATCCAAGGACTGGCCTCTTCGTCAATTGGATGTGAACAATGCCTTTCTCCACAGGAGGCTTACATAGGATGTTTATATGGCACAACCACCGGGCTTTGTTGACAAAGCCTATCCATCTTATGTCTGTAAGTTACAGAAAGCTATTTATGGTCTCAAACAGGCACCCCGAGCATGGTACAGTGCGCTCCGCCAATGTCTTCTGACCATGGGTTTCGTCAACACTACCTCTGACACTTCGCTCTTTATCTTTCAGCATTCTGGTATTACGGCCTATTTTTTGGTATATGTTGATGATCTCATATTGACTGGTAATGATTCTGCTTTCTTGAACCGTGTGATTGACTCTCTTGGGACTCAGTTTTCTCTTAAAGACATGGGTGATCTAAGATACTTTCTTGGTGTTGAAGTTCTGCGCAGCTCCAAGGGGTGTTCTCTTTCTCAGCGTAAATATGTTGTTGATCTTTTGACTCGTCATAATATGCTGGAGTCAAACCCTGTTCAGACGCCAACAGCGATGTCAACCCGCCTTCATCTCGCCGACAGTTCGGCCCCTGCTGACGCATCCACCTATCGACAGGCCCTTGGGGGCCTCCAGTATCTCTCATTCACTCGTCCTGATATCTCCTTTGCTGTGAATAAACTCTCACAGTTCATGCACGCTCCTACTGTCACTCATTGGGGTGCAGTTAAGTGCCTCTTCCGGCATCTGAATGGGACGAGTGACTTTGGCGTCTGGCGGCGTCCTTTATCTTCTATACCTATGCATTGTTTCTCTGATGCTTATTGGGGTGGAAATGTGATGACCGCTCCTCAACTGGTGCCTATGTTGTCTTTCTAGGGCCTAATCCTATTTCCTGGAGCTCCAAAAAGCAGCGTTCCGTTGCACGATCATCTACTGAGGCTGAGTATCGTGCCATTGCTTCTGCTGCCGCTGAAGTACGTTGGCTTCATTCCCTGCTGCGCGAGCTTCATGTCACTCTTCCGGATGCTCCTGTCATTTACAGCGACAACATTAGCGCCACTTACCTCTGTGCCAACCCTGTGTTTCATTCGCGCATGAAACACATCTCCATTGATTATCACTTTGTTCGTCAATTGGTTCAGAATATGTCCCTTCGTGTTGCTCACGTATCCTCTGCTGATCAACTTGCTGATGCTCTCACCAAGCACTTATCTCGTCCTCGGCTTCTTCTGCTGATGTCCAAGATTGGCGTGTCCTCCGACCCTCCATCTTGAGGGGGCGTATTAGGAAATATTGTGAATATCTTTTGTGTATCTTTTTATTATCTGTAGAATATTCTCTCATTATTGTACAGTCCTATAGTTGGTAGGATTTGATTTCCTTCATTATTGTACAGTCCTATAGTTGGTAAGATTTGATACCCATGTACTCTATATATACTTTTGTGAGCAATACGAGAAAATAAATTCTCCCAAAACTCTCTACATAATCATGACAACCATGCTTTTCTTTGAAGAAATTTGAAAAGAAAAAAATTCTAACAGCTTTTTACTTTATTAAAGGGACATTTCTTTTGGATCAAATTGGTTTTGTTAAGGGGACACTTCATTTGGACAGGAAAGAATTTCATTTATTTTTTATTTTCAAAAATATTTATCTTGTCGTTCAGAAAATATGTTATCAAAAACAAATTGTCCAACAAACGCAAATCATTTTTAATTAATTAAATTCCAACACAAATATTATTTTACCAAAGCAAAAACTAAAATTAATTAATGTCTTTAATGGGGCTTGATTTTAACAAATTAAATTAGTCTACTAAAGAAGGTCATACATGATTAGCTTTGAATGAGGTCAATGAGAGCATCTAGTAGTGTAGTTGGATCGCGTGAGAATGTTGGATAACGTTTAATATTCCAAGTTCCAAAACTAATTACATAAAATAAAATGTAATTATTGGCTGTCAGACGCGTTATTATTGGCTACACAATTCTCCAATAAAATGGCAACTGAAATCATAAGTCATAATTCACAACCTTTGCCAACTTGTTAACCCCGTGTGAAGACAAAATATCATCTATGTAATAGGTTTGATAGAGTAAGTTATTAAGCAGTATATTTTTTTAATGATATAGTATGAATTCATGGGATTAAATTTTAAAAATACGTACCTTATTTACTGGATTCATTATATTACTGGATTCATAATATTCCTTCTTTTTTTACTTTGCTAAAGAAGTACAATTGATGAGAGTAGGGGGTGTTCAAATCGAACTGCAAAATCACGCATTAAAACGAAAAATTAAACCAAATTGATTAATAATCTGATTAGGTTTGGTTTGATTTTGTTTGATATTGAGTAAAAAAAAATTGAACAAAATCGACATATAAATATATAAATTTTATTTATATTTTTAAGACTTAATAGTGAATTTTCTTTAGAAAATATAGAAATATTTGGGATCATCTCATGTATTAACCTTGAAAGTGTAAATTAACGAATAATATTTGTTAGATGACTAACAAAATAACTATCATGTATTGCTAAAAAAGTTCTCCCATTAGAATATTTTAATAAATCTTATGTTGTCAATTTTTTTTACATATTTACAACGTATATTCACTTATGAAAGCTTTATCTATAATTTTTTTTAAAAGTAAGATTGAAATAATATTTATGTAACAAAAAAACCCGAAAACCCAACAAAATCGAACAAATCCAAACCGATAAAGTTGGTTTGGTTTGGTTATGGAAAAACCAAACCAACCTGGTCCATGTACACCTCTAGATATATGAGAGTAGGGGTGTACAAAGGAAACCGACAAACCACACCAACCCGATAATTCGAGTCAAACCGAGGAAAAAAATCTGACCATGGTTTGGTTTGATTTGGTCTGGTGTTGAAACCTGAAACCCGACCATAATTGGTTTGGTTTAGTTTTAACTAAAGAAAGTCAAATCGAAACCAAACCAACCCGACTTTACATATATAGAAGTTTTAGATATATTTAATATATAAATATACTTATTGTGATGTAATTCATAAATATTTCTTAAAGAAGTTCATAATTTTATCTGTTAATGTATTATTTCAAGGTTGGACTTAGAACCAATAAGTTTTATACCATTAACATCAATAAATTAAATAATGCTAATAAAAGCCAAATTAATACCAAAATTAAATCAATATTAATGCTAACAAAAGACATTTAATTCAATTCTATGAACGGGAATGTATTGAATATCTATTTTTGTTTTGTAATAATTTAGATAAAAATGCACAACCTATTTTTATTTTTTCTTTAGCGTTTAGTCATGTAATTAATATTCCCTTATTAGTCTACTTATTTTAGCATGACTTAATACTTTTAAATTATGTTTATTTTTATTATGGTTTTTTAATTAGGAATATTGATATTACATAATTTTATTGTCTTTGTTGTTGAATATTTTAGGATAATGCCATGACACATCTCATATTTCGTATTTTTTTCTTGGAAAATACTTTCTATAGTTGTATCTTACTAGGATTAAAGAAATATTTTGAGCATAATTTATATATATTTTGTTCTATAAAGATTTTATTGGAAAAAAGTAGAAAAAAATCGAATAACCCAAAACCCGAAAAAATTCGAAAGCGAAAAATCCAAGTTTTATTGGTTTGGTTTGGTATTTAGATTTAATAACCAAACACAATTGGTTTGATTCGGTAATTGTAAAATCCGAATCAGCTCGGCCTATGTACACCCCTATACGGGAGTATGAACAAGGTCTCGGAATTGCAGCGTCATCATCCAATGAACAAATATATGTCAACGGAGTTGAATGAATGAATGAATTTAACTGTGAAAGGCCAAAGTCACCTAAATTCACTGTTTTTAATCGGTTTTATGTTACTTGATCTGTTTGTTTAGGTTTTTAATGTGTAAATAAGAAAATACCGGAAAAAAATAACTTCAGCACTTTGCTTTTTGGGTTCTGCATTTGTTGACTTCTGATTGATTGTTTAAATTACCATTTATACTTAAATTAACTATTTAAATAATTTGTTGCAATATTAAACGATAGATATACAAGTTTTTGGAAAAACAATAAGAAAATTAAGGTTCATTAATTTTTCTGTCTTTTTAAAATTTTCATTTGAAGCTGAAAATTGAATTGAAAACCAAAATAATCGAAAATGAAAAGCAAGTCAATTAAAATATAAAAAAGATATTTACTCCTTTTGTTTGAGTTTTTCATTAAAAACTGGAGAGTGCACACCTCAAAATTTAATTATCAAAGTAATACCATTCTAACAGAGCATATCTATAATCTGAGTTGGGAGGACAATGACTAGCGATTTTTTTTTAATGTCAGGCATATAGAGAAGAACTGAAAATTTTATTTTATATTTCATACAACTGATACTAATTGTTTGTCTCACAGTTTTATGGATCAGAAGTGTAAGACTAGGGTCCATAAATTTGTCAGACAAAAAAGAGCCTCACACAAGAAATATAAATTGTGTGAGACACACAATAAAATTCTCGAAAAGAACATATAGAGGAATACTACCAGAGATTACTATCACTCGTATTTCTGGTTATGGAGTTGTTCAGTGCCTATTTTCTGGACAATTGTACCTTAATTAGCTTTAGTTGGAAACATAACTCTCCACCAAATAGGCATATTGCCAGTTGTGTCAATTGTCACATCACTAAAATACCATGATAAAGGAACCTCTGTCAACAATTGATCATGATATGCTATGATATTTTCTGTGAATATTGAATATGAAGTTAGAACCCTTATTTCCATTTCGTCAATTATATATCTTTGTGACAGATTTTGTGAAACTTTCATATTCTCAATAGTTACAAGTTTTTCTCTTTATTCTTTTAAATGTTGTCACTCATTTTACGAACTAAGCTTGACTGAAGAGGCGGATTCGGGATTTAAATTTTATGAGTTCACTTTTTAAGGTTTATGGCATTGAATCCTTTATATTTTTAAAATTATGAGTTCATATCTACTCTCTCATTTTCAATTTATGTGAACATATTTCATTTTTAGTTCGTACAAAAAAGAATGACATCTTTCCTTATTTGGAAACAATTTATATGCCTGTCAACCGGGCCGGGTTGACCCGGGACCGGCCCGGACCGGACCGGTAAAACCCGGGACCGGACCGGTAGGTGGGGGCCGGGCTGGGCTGGGTTCAAAGGGGGTAGGGGGTTGGTCCGTTAAAATATTTTTGTTTCGGAACCGGCCCGGCATGGTGAACAGTACCTTGAACCGGTACAGCCCGGATCGGACCGGCCCGGTTCAACGTTAACATTTTTTTTTAAATTTTTTTTTAATTTTTGAATTGTTGAGGCCCACATTTCCGTTGGCAACGGCTACAGATCCGTTGGCCAACGGATTTCTTTGCAAAAATGGCCATTTTTTATTTTTTTTGTATTTATTAAATTACAATATTAACCCTTCTTAAAATCTATAAATACCGCTCATGTCTTCTTCATTTCTTCACTCAAAATTCTTATCTCAATCTCAATTCTCAAATTATCAATCTATCTCTTCCCTTCAATTTGCAAGATTACATATTTTATTTGTTACTCTTTTTCCGAATTTAATTTATCGCAATTTGTCATTCGGAATTTGAAGCTTGAAGTTCAAAATTGAAATACTTGCTTAACGTTTGTTCGTGGTAACACCGGATTTGCGTAATCAAGTGCTCAATTTATTGTCGAATTCGGTGCGCTCCCTCCAACTCTTTCTCTTATTTAATATTTTAATTGCATATTTGATTTTAGCTTATATTTTAATTTTTACAATATGTTTAATGCTGCTAAAGAGCGTGTAGAAAAGTTACTGGTAGGGGTGGAAGTAAAAAAAGAGGTAGTCCTGTAGCTTCTGGTAGTAATAGTAATGACCCAATAACACATGTTTCTGAATCATCGCCTAATTTGCAAGATGTAGAGATTGATTATGAACAATTACAAGAAGATTTTGGAATAGAAGATAATGAAATTGGAATAGAAGATGAGATACCACCTACACCTAGTAGTGGAAATGTTGGTAGTATTGGAGTTGGAGTTGCTAGTGCTACAAGGGGTAGAAGACCACCAGTGGATCCAACTTCTAATTGTAAAAAAAGAAGTCCGGTTTAAAAATTTTTTGAAATAATAGAAGGTACTGATAGAGTTAAGTGCAAACTTTGTAATGAAACTTTTAATCATTTGGCCGGAGGTAATTTAGGGGGGACTGGGACACTTACTAGACATATGTCGGGTATCCATCCCATAGAATGGGGAGTTAATGGGGATGGAAGTCAAACAACTATTAACCCTACTACTGGAGGTCTATTAAAATATGATAAAATGAGGGATCGGAAGGAACTAGCAAAAATGATTACTTTGGGTTGTTTACCTTTTTCTTTTGCTTCTTCATCGTATCTTATTATGTATATTCAAAGGATTTACAATCCATTATTTAAAGGTATCCCTAGAAGTACTTGTAGAGCAGATATCTTTAGACTTCATGGACGATATCAAACATACATACGTTATTTGTTTAGTCACCTTCCTTCTAGAGTATGTCTAACTTCTAATATTGGTCATTCTGTTAATGAAAATGATTATTTGACAATTACATGCCATTGGATAGATGATAATACTTGTATGCAAAAACGTATTATCGCTTTTAAATATGATGAAAATCAGAGTCATACTGCTACGTTTATAAGTAGTACAATTGTTGACGTTATTGAATTTTATAATCTACACCAAAAAATTTTGTGTATGTCTTTTGATAATGCTTCAAACAATAATGCTGCAGTTTTAATTTTAAAATTGTATTTGCAACCACCTCTTGATGATATTTTTCATGTTAGGTGTGCATGTCATGTTTATAATTTAATTGTTAAAAGTGGCCTTGATTTATTTTCAGTTGAGATTACTCATGTTAGAAGAGCAGTTGGTGTTATTCAGGGAAATAATAGACAGTCTAGAATAAAAGAATTTAAGACAAAGTGTATGCAGTATAACCTTACACCTAGAGTCATGCCAGACGAAGTTGTTACTAGATGGAATTATACATATATATTTTTAAAATGTTGCTACAAATATAGATTTCCTATAACTGAAGTTGCTAATGCACATTATACTGATCCTAGGCGTATGTTAACAAGTGATACTTGGGATGTCATTAATGATGTTGTTAAATTTTTACATAAATTTTATACTGCTATTGTTGTGTTTTCTGGCGAATATTACCCAACTGTTACTATGGCTTTAGTACATATAGCTGAAATTTCTTTGCTACTATATGAATTTAAGAAGAAAGAAATATATATGGATGTTGTTGTAAATATGCAAGCGAAATTCAAAAATATTTCTTTCCAATTCTTCCAATTTACTTAATTGGTGCAGTTTTAAATCCTTCTATTAAAATGTCTGATTGTCACCAATTAATGAATGCTTTATATACTTATATGGAGATTGGAGAATCTGAAACCCCAAATTTATATGATTCTATGAACAAACTAAATGAATATTTGCAACAACTATATAATTAGTATGCAAATGAATGTGATAATACTGCTCGTGCTTCTGACAATGTTAATCCCGCTATGCAATGTAGCAGTTCTTCTAATGTGGATGATGAAGGTCTTGATAGTTTTAATATTTTTTCTACATTTTCTAACACTCAAACCAGTAGCAGGAATATTGATGAGCTTCAATTCTACTTGCAGAAGCAAAATGAGCCTCGCACAAATGTCTTTTCACCGTTGGGATGGTGGCATGAAAATGCAAAGCAATTTCCTGTTCTTTTCACTATGGCTCGTGACGTGCTGAATGTGCCAATTTCTACCGTTGCATCGGAGAGTGCATTTAGCCAAGCAAGACAACAACTTGGAGACACCCGCCACTCATTGGGAAGCAATGCTTTGGAAGTTTTAGTATGTTTCAGAGATTGGATTAGATCGGAACGAAGAAATCAAGGAAAGGAAGATGTTGATAGCCCAGAAGACGAAGAACTTGGAGATATATTAACCCATGGACCCATCGGAATTTAACTCCCCCGAAGAAGGTCAATCGGTTCATATTGATTATGATGAACTTGCTAAGGCGATGCAAAACATTTGAAATTACTATTTCACTAGTTTACTTGTTAGAAAAAATGTAAACATTTTATTTTCTGCTTATTAATTTGAAATTGAGAAATAAAGTAGCACTTGCAATAAGTGCAAATTTTTTCCATCTTACTTGTATTCATTCAATGATTACAAAGTATTAATATAATTATAACTTAATAGTTATACTTAATATAAAAAAAAACTTGAAAATATACTAAACCCGGCCCGGCCCAGCCCCTTTCAACCCGTAACACGTATGGTTCAATTTTAACCCGAATCAACCCGGCCCCTTAAAAACCCGGTACTGTTCAACCCGGCCCGGACCGGACCGGACCGGAATTCGGACGGGTCGAACAAAATCCGACCCGGCCCAGACCGGTTGAACCGTTAAACACGCTTAACAATTTACCTTTACACACTGATTTATAGCCACACAAAATAAAGGTGCCTCATTTTACACCACAAGATCAAAAGTCTTATTTCTTTTCTTAAACTCCGTGCCCAATCAAATGAGTTCACATAAATTAAAATAGAGGGAGTACTATTTTTATAATTTTAATGAATTTATAGTTATAAATTTTTATTTCGCGTTAACAGTTGTGGGTTCAATTGAACTCGTTGGTTCAACACTACATTGGCCTTTGCTTGACTGCAAGCAAGGGCGGATCCAGCTTTATGGGTTCATTTGAACCCATAGCTTTTAGCCTAAACTTGGATTTATCGGTGCAAATCAATTGTACTTGTAAAAAAAATATTGAAATATGAGTCATAACTCAAACAAGGTAAAGTATTCAGTTGTTCGAATTTGAAACTGAAATCTTGGATCCGTCTTTCCGTGGGAATACAGAAATCTTAAACACCTTGTTTTACATGTGGGGCTAATGAAGCATGAAGGAAAATATTCAAACGACAGAAGTTTGTCATGCTTAACGCCTCGAACTGTTTTGTTTTCTAATTTAATGCGTGGCAAGAACCACATTTTTATTTATTTTGAATTTCCAAATTCTAACTCAACATGACATACATAACATCCATTTGAATTTGCCAACATTACTGTTGTTACAACTAATCCAATGACATTTGGTTCGTTGAAGAGATGGTCCTAATGCAATTAATATCGAGTATTTTACTTTGTCAAAAAGATTAAGAAAAGAAGATAACAACTTGGCTCTAAATCAGGGATGTGCACGGATCGGATCGAAGCGGATCAGATCAGATTTAATACATTTCGAATTCTAGAAAATACAATTCGAATTCGATCTGAATTATTTCGGATCGGATCGGATTTTAAAATTTGGATCGGATCGTATTTTGAATATTATGCCTCAAACTTACAAACTACTATGTATATTTTCTTTGTAAAAAGATGCAAGACATTAAGAAAAATTCTTGTTAATGCAACTATGGAAGTACTATGGTGTCAATATAGTTAAATCTAACAAATGTAAAGGTAATAACTTGGAGGAAGATATAAAGGAATTATTGACTATCCGAAATTAATGTATAGTATCTATATATTGCCTAATAATTTCGAATTTTGGATCGGATCGAATTGGATTAAAATATACCAATCCAAATTCGATCCGAAATTTTAATAAATACAATCCGAAATCCGAAATCCAAAATTAAATGAGTCAGTTCGAATTTCAAATATCCGATTTGAATGAATCGCCCGATTCCCAACTATTGAGATCATTTCTTAGGCAAGACACACGTGGTTTGTACCATGTTTTGACATCTGAAGTGGTCCTAAAGTACTTTGAGATTATCTCCTAATCATGACACAATTACACATAAATTGTGGGGGAAGAAGAGGGTCCATGGCAGTGAACAATATCGGTCTCTCTTTAATTTTTTGATATATTTAATTTTTTATACTTTAATATACGTTGATGAAAATTCTAGCTCCGTCTTTAATCCCCCTAGTTTTGAAGTCCCCACAAAATGTTCTTTGATTGTACTAAATTAATTGAACAAAAATTCAAGTAGAAGCTAAAAGTTTGGATAAAGCAACCGCTAATATCCATATAAAACAAAGGTAGCTTCAAAGAGAAAAGAACACAATAAAAGATCAGTAAGTCACCAACTGGATCTCATACAGTCACATGTTAACAGTACTAATTTTTTTCACAAATTCAATATCACAATAACAAATACTAGCAGTAATGAGACAACTGGAAGTGGAAAAAAAAGGGAAAAGAAAAATTACTAACATACTTCTATATGATAAGTATATTTTTTTGTGACATAATTAGGTTTACTATGTTGAATGCAACTTAGGGTATTAGAAAATCTATACACAAAACAATTAATTCCACACCATAATAACTACTAGTACTACTGAAGCTCTACTCATCTCTCTGCTTTTCCATTGCTTATTTTGCTCTTTTTCTGTCAAGAATTTCAGTAAGTCCAGAGGCAATCAAGATCCTGTTGAATCACAGATGATGTAATTTCAGTGTTTATATCTGTACTTAGACCTGTTTCTTGTGATACACTGACCATATCTTTCTCCTTTTTAAAACTCTGCTGCATGTTTTGCCCATAATTCTCAAGCAAATTCCTAAGACTTACAGGATCTTGTACAGGAAATGAACCTGGTTGAGGAAAAGGGACTGTTTGGTTCCAGGAAAATGTATTTGGAACAGAATTTCTCGGGAAAATATCAATAGGATTCGAGAGAGGAGCGAAATTTGGAGAAGTGTTGAAATAATTGATCATGTTTTCTTCACTTTTTTGAGCTGTAAGAAAATTGGAGAAGCAGTGCACGTGACTGGGTGATGAATCTGTCAATGGTGGCAAAAGAGAATTGCCCATTTCATTTCCAGTAGAGTTTGATTGCATAAGCCCTGAAATATGAATTTTCTTTCCACCAGTTGTCTTTTGAAATACTCTACATATGACCCAGTCATTCTGCAATAGTCAAAACAACATAAACAAAGAATTATTTAAGAATCTTGAAATGAAAGGATAAACGTATGAATATTCAGATTCAGACATCTTAATCTTAAAAAAATACATACAACGCTTCCTTACCTTTGCTGTCTTCGGAAGGTTGTGAAGTGATAATCTTCCTTCTAATCTGTACTCATGAGTTACCCAATTTGTCTTCTCACCTTTTGGAGCTCTCCCTTTGTAAAAAACAAGAGTTTTCTTCATACCAACAAGAGATTTTCCTCTGAAAATCTCCTTGTCTTTACCTGTGGCTTTCCAATAACCAGCAGCAGTTGCTCTGTTTGTCCTGAGACCAGTTGGGTACTTCTTGTCTCTCACACAAAAAAAATACCATTCTTTTTCCCCAATTTTTGCCTTCCCTACATTTACCAACCAACCACAAATAGGAAAAAATTTAAAAAATCAGCAACACAGAAATGTTATACTAAAACAAAACAACAACAACAACTATGACACTTCAGTGAAATTCTACTAGAAGGGTCTGAGAAGAGAGTAGTGTGTATGCAAACTTTACTCCTGCATCGAGGGATAGAGAGGTTGTTTCCAATAGACCTTCGATGACGACTCAGTGAAATCCCACTAGAAAGGTCAGGAAAGAGTAGTGTGTATACAGATTTTACTCCTATACGGAGGAATGGAAAAATTATTTTCGACAGACTCTCGGCTGGCTCAAGAAGACGTTATTACTAAAACAGGAGAATTTGCAAAAGGAAAAGTGGAGAAATAAACTTACATGGCAGCTCCCAAGGTTCAACTTTGTTCATATCAACTTCTCCAATAGCAATAGCAGAGAAATCTGTATCCACAACTTTCTTAGACAAATAATGAGTAATTAACTCTTCATCAGTTGGATGAAAGCGAAATCCAGGTGGAAGGTCCATCTGCTGCTGCTGATCATCTTCTTTAACAACTCCAGAAAAATTCTCCATCATCATTAAAACCTTAACCCCTACACACCCTTTATTTATGATTTTTTTAAAATTATCAGACTAATGGGTTTTTGCCAAACAGTTATAAAAACAACGAGAAAGACTACTATATCAAGACTGAAATTAAAAAAAGGTACAGACTACATTGGTCTTTCAGAAAAGTTTAAGGGAAAGTGGGAAAGAAATGAGAAAAGTGAAGAAAACTATCCATTTAGGTGACATGAAAGATTGAAAAAAAGCAGAGGGAAGAAGAGAACAAGGCCATAAATACTGGTTTTTGAGGGAGAGATAGAAACGTGAGCTCTAAGGAACTTCTGGGGGTGTGGGGTGGGGATGGTGTTGTTTTTGGCCTTCTCTTACTTAAAACTCTTTTTTTAGGTTTCACATCCGGTATTGAGTATCCGTATTGAAGACGGACTATATCTGAATTTGTACCGCGTAGGGCCCTTTTCGGAGGAAGCGCTCTCTGCTAAGAATTTTTTCATATTCAGGTCTCGAACTCGAAATTTCCGATTAAGGAGAAAATAGTCTCATCCAATGCACCACATCCTTTGGTGATAGAACTCTTTTTGCTCTGCATTCTCATATAAACCTCTACACCCGCTTCCCTTTTAATATTTGACTAAATACATTTCATCCCCTTAAACTATGCATGTAGTTCTGTCAAATTTCTTTTGTCGTATACTTAATTTTAACTAAAGTCAGGTTTTTCTTTGGATCATATAATTTTATTTATATTTGGAATTTCTGTTGTGTAATAGTAGTTGTTGATGAAGCTTTCAATTTGTTGCTTTCATATGTTTCAACTGTATATCCAACATGACT
Source organism: Nicotiana benthamiana (assembly GCA_034376525.1). Classification (NCBI taxonomy): domain Eukaryota; kingdom Viridiplantae; phylum Streptophyta; class Magnoliopsida; order Solanales; family Solanaceae; genus Nicotiana; species Nicotiana benthamiana. The sequence goes on along the minus strand of CM067335.1, from coordinate 103,091,164 downwards.
TATTATTATTTTAAAGTATTTTTAAAATAAAAAGTAATTAAGGTTGCTTTCAATATGTATCTTTCTCCTACATTCTTCTACTAGAATTCTTCAATGATTTTCCTAAATTAACCTTCTCTATACAAAATATTTGAGTTTGGAGCGTGTGAAAACGGGTTGTCTTAATGAAATAAATTAACAAAAGAGATTAGAGAGAAGGTTTACATCATCTACCTGAAATTAGCTTAAATCCCATTTAACAAAGTGCAATTACCATTTTAAACACTATATTTATTTCAACAGAATCTCCATGCTGTTTGTTTTCAGATAAGACACGTTCACCTCACATTATAAAGCTGAAAATTAGTCCAAAAAGTCTAAGGTTCTTAAAGGCTTTTCATACTTTCAATTGACAATTATACGAAACTTCAATTAAAAAGACTGCTTTTAATTTGTACCTTAGTCCAACAACTATATTACACTCACACCTATCATTTGCGCTAATTCAACAAATACATAACATGTGTTTTTATATATATTGTATACCTCATACTAATGCAGTTTAGTGTAAATACTGGGTGTGTCTGCTCTTACTTTCAAACATTTATGTATCTTTTACTTAATTACATACTCAATTTCAAAGTTTCTTTTAACAAGATTCTGGTATATATGTATGAAAAGGGACTTTAAGGCGGCTTTTCTCATGAACAAAAATTTCTGTTAAGTAGTTCTGCAACTAAATAGCTTACGATATAATTAGTTAAATGAAGCAGTAAAGACCTAGCTAGGGCCCATGAGAAGATACAAACATAAAGCCGAAAGGTATTACTAAGAAGACAATTTGTGGTTAGGATATGGGTGTAGACGTAGGGCGGATCCACATGTGTATGGGTGAGTAGTCACTGGATTCCGTAAACTTTGAATGAAATCCTATATATATATACATTTATCTTGAAATGGTTAATTTAAAGAAGTTGGTATTCTGAACATTAAAAGCCTTTATGGTATACTGATTGAGTAAAATAATATACCCCGTTGCATAAAAATTTTGAATGAAGAGTTTTGGACTCACGTTCAACTGTCTTTTATATCCTTACAAAAAGCTTACTATTGCAGGCCATTCTGTCTTTATTTTCTATGGTGGCCAGTGGGGTTCTTTTCAATAGTTCCAATATTAATCTTCTTGAATGTGCGCTATCCTTTGCATAAAACTTTTGCCATGTTTATTACCACCGGCGTATACAGGATTTTACATAAATTGTGTCATTAGTAAATAAATTATTATAATGACAAGTGGAATTTTGTATGCGTATCCCCAATATTTTTATTTTTCTTATAAATATTTAATGAAAAATTTCGACCAAGCAGTGTTAGGTGACACCGCATGGTATAATATGTGTACGCTCATATTTATTACTCCTTGCAACAACATATACTCCTTTCGTTCCAATTTAGTGATTAGTTTTTCGAGATGAATCGCGAGAGTGAATTTGACTGATCTTCGAAGCTAAAATAGATTAGATCAGCTCAATATTTTAAAATTAAAATCCAGATATTTAAAAACTATGCAAAAAGTACGATAAGTTGTGGTACTTAAAACTATATTTTAAATTGATGGTCTAAGTTTACATAATTTGAAATTTGAAAAGCAAGTTGTATGGGTCAAAATATGACCCTGAGATAATTAACAATATTAATTACATCCTAAGCTAACTCGTAGCTGACAAATGGTATGACCACTTATTAATCACGACACCCGATCATCAACCAACTCGATTATTAAGGCTACGACCTATCCGCCATCGTAACGACGGAACCTCAGCATAGTCACGATCGTCATTGCTAGCTCATACATCTTACATCTATAAATACTAAGAGAAGGAACCCTAGAAGGGGGGCTACTTTTTCTTCTTCATCACTATTCCCTAGAAAAGAGAGAACATGATTGTAAGGCTTTGAACCTCTCCATGGAGAAGCAGACCGAATCAATATTATCAATAAAAGATCCCTACACTTTTCCTTCAAAAAAATAACACTTATCTCATATACTTTCCATTTGGTCTCTCGATCATTACGATCTGCTATGATCCATCAATTTAATTTTATTATTTTATGCTTGAAAAGTATGTGATAACTTTGAGCTAAACAATTTGGCGCCGTCTGTGGGGATTTCATAGCAAAATCGCATAGTTCTTCCCTGGACCAAAAGGAAAGAAACGTCAAAGAACAACCCAGCTCAAACAAGCTAAAGCGGTATATCAGACAAAGGGAACTCGAAGATCTCGAATCGAGATCCAACTCCTCTGTCACTTCTCTCTCGGATAGTACAAGCAAAAAGATGAAGCAGTTCCCCCCTCCCCCTCCCCCGCCCCAAGGGAGGATCTCTGTAAGGCACCCTTGCATCCCTGATGCGAGATCCAGCAAGAAATTGCCATGAAGATATCTCGAACCGAGAGTCACCTCAAGCCAGCATACATGCCCCGACTGGGAGGATAGCACGTGAGCTGCTCAATATTCAGGCTACGTGCCTTCACCAAAAAGTTCAACTACAAGTTGAACTGGACTCAGGCTATGCGACTTCGCCAACAAAAAAAATTACAAGGTTCAACTATTGTTGAGTAACTACTCAAGCTACGTGCCTTCACCAAAAATTTCAACTACAAGTTGAACTGGGACTCATGCTATGCGCCTTCGCTATCAATATTGCAAGATTCAACTACGGTTGGATAGCGACTCAGGCTACGTGCCTTCACTAAAAAGTTCAACTACAAGTTGAATTGGGACTCAGACTATGCGCCTTCGCCATCAAAAATTGCAAGATTCAACTACGATTAAACAGCGACTCAGGCTACGTGCCTTTACCAAAAAGTTCAACTGGGACATAGGCTAAGTGCCTTCGCCAACAAATAATTACAAGGTTCAACTACGACTCAGGCTACGTGCCTTCACCAAAAAGTTCAACTACAAGTTGAACTGGGACTCAGGCTATGCGCCTTTTCCAACAAATAATTACAAGGTTCAACTACGGTTGAACATTGACTCAGGCTACGTGCCTTTACCAAAAAGTTCAACTACAAGTTGAACTGGGACGCAGGCTATGCGCCTTCGCCATCAAAAATTATAAGATTCAACTACGGTTGAACAACGACTCAGGCTACGTGCCTTCACCAAAAACTTCAACTAAAAGCTGAACTAAGACTCAGGCTATGCGCCTTCGCCAACAAAAAATTACAAATTTCAACTATGGTTGAAAAGCGACTCAGGCTAAGTTCCTTCACCAAAAAGTTCAACTACAAGTTGAACTGGGACTCAGGCTATGCGCCTTCGCCAACAAAAAATTACAAGGTTCAACTATGGTTGAACAATGACTCAGGCTACGTGCCTCGAACAAAAAGTTCAACTACAAGTTGAACTGGGACTCATGATATGCGCCTTCGCCATCAAAAATTGCAAGATTCAACTCCGGTTGAACAACGATCAACCTATGTTCCTTCACCTAAAAGTTCAACTACAAGTTGAACTGGGACTCAGGCTATGCGCCTTCGCTAACAAAAAAATCACAAGGTTCAACTACGGTTGAACAGCGACTCAGGCTATGTGCCTTCACCAAAAAGTTCAACTACAAGTTGAACTGGGACTCAGGCTATGCACCTCCGCCAACAAAAAATTGCAAGGTTCAACTACGGCTAAACGACGAATCAAGCTACGTGCCTTCACCAAAACGTTCAAGTACAAGTTAAACTAGGACTTAGGCTATGCACCTTCGCCAACAAAAAATTGCAAGGTTCAACTACGGTTGAACAACAACTCAAGCTACGTGCCTTCATAAAAGTCCTCCAAGTTGAACTGGGACTCGGGCTGTACGCCCACCAACCTCGCTCAAGCAACAAGGCTGAGCATCCTCGCCCTGAAATCTAAAGAGTTCAACCCTGGCTGAACCAAGACTTAGTCCAAGTGCCCTCACCACTGGACGCAGCAAGGCCTGTTCTTCAACGAACGAAGAAACAAGCTAAACACCCCACCATTCAAGTAAGTATGCATAACTCGAACTGAGATTTGGCTGCGTAAAGTTCGACCTCGGTCGAATTGTGACGTCGTGTTTCCTACCACCTTGGTCAGCAGTTTGACCACGTCCAAACTGGGACTAAGGCTAAGTGTCGCTATCGCCAAATAATAGTTGTGGCTTGCTCACACCGAGTAAAGGAAAATTGTAAGCAAATAGCGCTTATTCATGGCTAAGGCCATCGACGCTAATAGCCAACCTAGCTCCCGACTAAGGCAAGCAAGAGACTCGACAATAGTCGAAGTCACCAACCTAACCAAGGCCACCAACATTACAATGGTCAAGGCCGCCGGTGTCATTACGACTAAAAGACATGGGAGACTTAACACGCCTGCCTGGGTTTCACTCTAAGGCAAATCGCCCTTTGAACACATGCATAGAAAGATCTAAATAACAAGGGAAAACTCGGAATAAACACAACACCAACAATGGAAAAAGTAAGCCTATATATATATATATATATATATATATATATATATATACACACACATATTTATAATCATGTGCGGGCAACGCCGCTTATATTCGGCCAAGGCCGGTCAATATGAAAGAAAGAAAAAAGGAAAAATCTAAAAATATCCAAATGCCCAATGGCAAACAAAATGAAAAATACATAAAAGCCTTTCACTCGGCGCCACTTAGCACCATCAATGCCATTATCAACCCCCGGCGAAGCTGGATCAAAGCCGCAGTCGGCACAGGCCTCACGAGCCTTTTGACGAGACTCTTCATAAGAGGCTTCAGGCACAATGCCGGCCTCCCACAGCCTCTTATACACATCAAGTTGAGCCTCGGCAAACGTCCAAAGATCACGAGACGGGCCAAAAGAGGCAGCCTATTCCCTCAAGCACTGATTCTCGGCCTCCAGGCCTGTAATCCTATCCGCCGCTGTCTAGGCATCCCGTTCATAAATGTCAATGTGCTCCTCCAGCGTTCCTTCCTGAAAGGTTGGCGCAGCCCTCTCTTGCTCCCGTTCCCGTTCACGAACGCGATCTGCCGTCTCCAACATCCCAACCCTTGACACGGCGTCCCTCACTTGCAGCCTTAGGGAAGTGACCTCGGTCTCAAAAGCGACCACCTGCTTGGTCAAGTTCTCAAAGGCCTCCACCGCCCTAGCCCGATCCTGGCGTTCCCTCTCAGCAGCAGCCCCCCTATCGGCTTCCATCTCCTCATCTTTACGATGAAGATGCTCCTCAAGAGTGTTACCCCTCCCGGTTCTGGGGGTCGTTCCTCATGCGCTCACGCATCTCGTGACACCGATCCCGGTAGCGATGGTACTTCTCCAGCGCTTGCGAGCAAATACCCGAACGGATGTTAGTTCGGCAGATGCTCTCCACCTCTAACAAAAATAGCTACAAGAACGAAGCAATAATCAGAACAGAAAAATAAACCAAGTAATACAAAGAGAAAGATAAACAAAAAGTCACTACACATACCTTCAGGCCCTGCGCGGCCGCCTCACCCATCAGCCCAACATCTGAGATGCCCATCAGTGATGTGCTTTCTGCCCCCGAGCACCACACCTCGTACAACGGCACAAGATTCTCCTCTTGAAGCAGCAAGTTCTGCTCTGTAGGGATCTCGACATAACAGAATTTCCCTTCCGCATGCACCGTTGTGCGGGTGTGACATTTCTGAAGCATGCGAATGTCGTCGGGGTCCAGGTCAGACTCGGAGTCAGACCATTCGCCTGCGGCGCCCCTTCCTCCGTCCGCCGATCAGGAAGTTGAGGCTCCCGCCCAAAGCAGTTGCCGTGGAACTGCCTCCCCTCTCAGCAACTGGAACTGATAATTAGTGTCACCTTGGCCTGAGCCAACCGGGGCAACCCCATTGACTGCCCGCCCTCAAGGGCAGGCGCCAACGCTGTATTCTCCTCCACGTCCGATGGCGGGGAATCCAAGTTTATCACCATTGGAGCTAGCGTAAATGCGACCCTACTCCTGACCAGCGGCCTTTCCTTTTTTTCCTCATCCCCACTCGAAGGAAACTCCGCCCTGGGATGTACGATCCTCGAAGGCTCTTTGACCCAAGGTGCAGATCGTGTTGGGAAATGAGCCGCTGAAGATTCAACTGAAGTCGCCCTCAGAACTGGACATGGCGCCGGCATCGTCACGAGTCATGTCGACGCGATCGGTCTGCAAAATGCCAGTTGAGGGGCCCTCACACAACGCGCCCTCCCTGATAAAAGAAAGAACAAAGTTGAGAAGATGCGAAAGGGAATAAAATAAAGACAGAAGGAAGTTAAAGTTCTCATTGGAAGTAGGTCTACGACGATGCCTTCCCTAGAAAGACGGCCACGTATGGATCCCCGCTGTGTGAGGAATCGCGAATGCCGGGCAGTGGAGCCAGCGACGGCTGTTCAGCTACAAACAAAAGGCAATGTTAACACTTATTATAACAGGACAAAAAAGAGACGGAATAAAGAATACGACAAATAAAAGGACTTACGTGCATGGTTCCATGTCTCTGGGAACTCAGTAGCACACGCAACTAGATGTTCAGTTCTGATGTAGAAGAAATTTTCATAAGTGTGAGGCTCGACCGCATCATCTACCTCCGTAGTCAAGCCCTTCGGCCCATGAGGAATGGCCCAAATCATCGTACCCCAGTCCCTTTGAGGGGCGTAGAGGGTCAGCATATGCTGTAACGTGATCTCCCTTCGAGCCAGCTCTGCATATTTAAGGAGCATAACAAAAAGCTTGTAGAAGGAGGGAACGAGCTGGCTAGGACACACTCTGTAATGACGTTAGAAGTCTACCACCAACATCGGAAGAGGGATCATGAATCCAAATCTAAAAGGATAAGCATAGAAAATGCAATACCCCATACGGTCGATATGGGACCTTTCCTCACGTCTGGCAAGGGAAATATCAACAAAGTGAGGAATGCCCCACTACTCCCGTAGCTGACCAGTCCCCACTTCCTCCGTCAGTGGGTCTTTATTCACCTGATCTTCACCCTCATCGGCGGTGAAGTCAATCACCGGACCTCCAGGCAAGGACATGATATCAATCACCGATGGAACCCCATCGGCCCCACCAGTTCTGCACCTCTTAGTATCGAAGAAGGCTCTTCCGCCACTGTGAGGTTGGCCGAAAAACTTGCCTGAGCAGCATTTCTGGAGGAACTATTTGCCACTTTTTGATCGAAGAAATCAGAATGAAGTAAGAATCGACGGAGAAAGATGAAGATTACAAGAATCGAAAAACAAGAACAACGATGAACTGACTAAGCAAGGAAAATTCTTCAGAGATATCTCTTAAGAAAAATACGAAAAGTGAGAGATAACTGCCTCAACCCCTTATTTATAAGCAACACAAGTGGCTCTCACGAATTTCAATGGTCACCATTAACTACTTGACCAACCGCAAAATGGTTCGGTTCTACAGAAACGTGCGTCATAATGACAAGACTCCATGAAGCGGCTTTTCAGTTGCCAACCGGCGCTTCACCTTCGAAACGGTCATAATGATCTGAGAACGTTTTAAGAACATCCTGAGTGCCCCCAAAACTTTGGACGTTGCCAAAACACATGACAAGTAAGTTTGTACTCCCCCAGGACGCTACGATTAAATAACATCGACACCATACAAAGGTAAAGGTCGTCGACAAAATAATCACGGCTATTTCCAAAAAATAAAAGGCTACGGCCACCCCCACGGTATAAACGGTTACGACCATCCCCCCATATGCACAAGCGGCTACGACTATTCCTAACGCATACACGGATACGAACCTCTCTCAAGAACGAACATTTAAGACCTTCGACAACATGCAACCAAGATCACCAACTCGACTCCATCGCGGCTAAGGCCGTCTACAGTATTAAGGCTATGGCTACCTCCAGTATATAAACGGCTAAGGCCGTCCACAGTATTAAGGCTATGGCCACCTCCAGTATATAAACGTCTAAGGCTGTCCACAGTATTAAGGTTACGGCCATCTCCAATGAATAAATGGCTACCACCATCCCAAATATGTACGTAAGTGACTCGACTACGGTTGAAGTCAACTTCGTGGCCAAGGCCATCAACACGAACTGGCTAAGGCCATTGATTTCAACGGCATAATCTCCCACATGAAAACGGCTACGGTCATTATTGACCTCGACCGAAACCGCATGGGAGAAGTCCGCTCATCGAGATCGGTCAAGGCACGACCTTGATAAGCGGAGGGACTAACTGCATGGGTCAAAATATGACCCTGAGATAATTAACAAGATTAATAATATCCTATGCTGATTCGTAGCTAACAAATGGTATGACTTCTTATTAATCACGATACCCGATCATCACCCGACTCGATTATTAAGGCTACGGCCTATCCGCCGTCGAAAGAACGGAACCTGAGCATAGTCACGACCTTCATTGCCAGCTCATACATCTTACATCTATAAACACTAAGAGAAGGAACCCTAGAAGGGGGCTGCTTTTTCTTCTTCATCACTATTCCCTAGAAAAGAGAGAACATGATTGTAAGGCTCTGAACCTCTCCATGAAGAGGCAGACCGAATCAATATTATCAATAAAAGATCCCTACACTTTTCCTTCTAAGAAATAATACTTGTCTCTTATACTTTCCATTTGGCTTCTCGATCTGCTATGATTGCCCCTCAATTTAATTTTATTGTTTTATGCTTGCAAAGTATGTGATAACTTTGAGCTAAATACAATTATCGCATAAATCACAAATTTTAAGTCTTCTTTTATTTCTTAGATTTTGCATCGTACTCAAATTATATATGCCACATATAGATTAAAAAGGGATGAGGGAATGGTTACGAAGAAATTTAGGGAAGTATATATGTTTTTCAAGGGACCTTATTGAAAACATATATACTACTACTTTTTACTTAAAAGAGGGCATTGTCCCAGCTTTTGATAGTGTATCATTGATTAGAATGGAAAGAAAAGATTTTCTCGAAACCCAAATTGGAAATATCAACGTTTAGAACATACACGAAACAACCTCTATTATTATTAATCTTTAATATATGTGAGTACTAATACAAATATTTCTAGCATCTTTCATATATCAAGGTTATCGTCATTGTCTTTGTGTGTATTAGCTGTAACACTGTGTGTGTATGTGTGTAAAGCGAGAGAATACTTTTATATTTGGGAGGTCCAACTCCTATGTACACATCAATCATTAGCTAAATTTAAATCAAGTTTTTGCTTTAGAGGAAAAATGAAAAAATGTGAGACCGTTAGAGCTTCTAATATCAGATAGGAAAGAAAGAGAAAAAAATAAAATACTTCCATATTGAATTAAAACTGTAGACTTGCCGTTTCCTATCCTTTATATGCATGAATTTAATTTAGACAATGCATGAAAACATTTGTTACATCAAACTAAATTAAGATGCTTTAATGTGCTTTGTAAATGAATATGATAGTGTGAACATGACTTAATAATTCCTCGTCATGTATCCTCAAAATGGTCGAATGTGCACCTAGACAAATTAAGAAGTTTAGTGTGAAATCGTCAATATGATTAAAGAGATGCATTTACTACATGTAATATATAGACAAACAGTAATGATAGGTCCCTTATTAACAACTAAATTTAATGGAAATTTCTCATATCAATCCAAGAACCATGTAGCAAAGATATATAATGGTTCAATTGAAATTGTAATACTAATATGTACGTGCTTAATAACAAGCAAATCCAAAGAACAGGAGAAAGCACCTTTATTAAGTGATGAAGGCATATGGGTAAATATTTATCCGCACTTAATATTTAAATAAAATTAAAAAAGTTAGTCTTAATATTTTCAAACTAAAGTAAAACACGTATTGATATATATTTCTTGTGTTTGATAAAAAAATCAGCCGGTGTGACTAAGTTTTTCGAAACCAGTTCCTAAGGAGTAATTTCCCCACATAAAGTTAGGCTTGATACTTACTGGATACTGTTGTGGTATATTCATACTATGCTTTTGTATATTTTTATATAAATCCAGGTACATCAGCCCGTGCTGGACGCCAATGATTGATTAGCTACTTTCGGAGACTTCAACGTACGCCTGCTCGACGTCTGCAGGCCTCGGAGTAGCCTTCTATTGTCCCTTATTAATACTACTGTTTATCCTTTAGTCTGACAGTGATGCATATTGAGATCTTAGTACTTTCTGTAGAACTTATGACTCAGTCTCACTGGATTTTGGGAACATATTATATTGCGGTTCAGTATTGAGATTCTTATGAGACTTCTTCGTATATATCTTGTTTTAGTCGTTACTTTCTTTCTAATTATCTTATGTGTTAAGCTTATCTAGTCTTAGAGACTAGAAGTCGTGATCCGGTTGCAATGACTGTTCAAATGGTGCACAAAAAAATAGAAAACCAGGAAATTCTGTTGCAACAGCAGCTTCGAAAAACATGATCGTTTTAAATGTTGTGCGACCAATGTGCAGTCATATCCTATTTCTGAATGACTATAAACAGTATGATCATGGCAGAAGTCCTAAGATGTACTTCCTTTTTTTAATCTAGAAATATAAAAATATTGTTCTAACTTAAAACACATGAGATTGCAATAATTTGCTTTCAACAACAACAACAACAACCCAGTATAATCCCACTTAGTGAGGTCTGGGGAGGGTAGTGTGTACGTAGACCTTACCCCTACCCTGGGGTAGAGAGGGTGTTTCCAAATAGACCCCCGGCATCCTTCCCTCTAAGAACTTCCCACCTTGCTCTTGAGGAGACTCGAACTCACAACCTCTCGGTTGGAAGTGGGGTTGCTTACCATCAGAATAATCCCTCTTGTCTAAATAATTTGCTTTCAAGAGCTGCAATATTGGACTACCAGCTTATCTCATATCTCTTACTCTTATTGCAAAATCCTACTTTTTAAAACCAAGGAAAAACCAAAAAAGGACAGTGGCCTTTCATTTTCTTAGAAAATAGCAACAATATAACTTTCTTATTCAGGAAAGAAACCCAATTATAGGAGGGCCACCTGTCCAACTTATGGAATTAAAATTAAATTATAAATCATTGAACCGTTCAGAGTGGCTTAAATAGTCAACATTCATATCAGCCACCAAAATTTCCCCAATGAAGAAAAATAGTTAGTGCCGCCATATATATAGCCAATAATACACTTGGCTACTCTCAATTGATCCAAGCAATAAAATTCAACTATACTCTGGTTCAGTTAATTAACTCTAGGGTTGACCTTTAAACTCTGGATTAGGCTTACCCCTGTTTCTTTTGTTCCAACACATAACCATGAAATGAGACAGCTTTACTTGGCTCAATAAGAATGGTTCTTATTGGAAACTAGGGAATAAAATTAGGCATAGGTTAGGCCTTCTTTGTCATTTACTTTTTAGGACTTCCCAAATCTTTAAAAGTACTTTTTAAAAATATGCTATACTTATAATAATGATTGACTGCTTTATGCATTGCCTAACTATCAATTTATACAAAAGAGTGATGAGTATTTTGTTTTCTAGAAAATGCTACATTAATATTTTTAGGTCCAAAGTATACTGCAATGATCTGCAAATCGCTTATGCAATATTAAATTAGGTTTTATTATACTACGTGGCTTATGTAAAATTACGTTTATCTATCTGTGGATGCAAAATTGCCATGTTCTCATGCTCACAACTGTCACAGATTTTTAGTGTTTGACCAAAAATTAATTAAACAAGATTAATCAAATCAGAAGTTTTCTGAATTGCTCGAGGCAGTTGGTATAGTTTGGCTTCAAGAGGAGCTTCCGCGTAACTGGTAAAGTTGCCGTCGTATTCCTAGGAGGTTACGGGTTCATGTCGTGAAAATAGCTTTGTATAGGGTCAAATTTGACCCTAGACGTGTCTACGCTGATGGGTACATCTTTGAGTATACGTCGACTAAAGTGAGGACACGACCTGGACGTGGTGACGAAGGCGACGTTGCTTAAAGACTCAGCGCCTTCACTCAGAAGATGTTGCCTACTTTTATACCTTTTGATTGTTTCGAGTAAGGTCTCCTGTTATATAAAGGATACCTTAACATTGTAAAGGGGGAGGATTCTCGAATAATACAATTTTTCTCTCTCTATCTCTGTCTCTATCTCTAGCAATTCTTCTCTCTTAAGTTGATATCATCTTTTTATCTTTCAGATCTACAATACCAATATCGTCCTTCTAATCTATATGTCATACTATATTTGTTAACGATTTACCCTCATTTATTTTTGATTGTTTTTAAGCTTGCAATGTATATCAATAACTTTTGAGTCAAACAAGCTTCTTGTAGAAATATAGAGTAAGACCGCGTACAATAGATCCTTCTGGTCTGGCCATTTTCCGGATCCCGCGCATAGCGAGAGCTTAGTACATCGGCCTACTTTTTTTTTGTTATTATAAAGAAATAACGTTTAGTATGTGGAGCTAGGATTTCAAGTTCGTGGGTTCGAAATTCTAATCCCTTTAAGTTATAAATTAATGATTTGTACAATATCCAATAATTTTTTAAGACACATATAGAGTTTGAACCAAAGCTACTAGTCAATTGAGTTAAACACATTCCACAGTGGCGGATGTAGTGTAGTATCATCGGGTTCAACTGAACCCATAACTTTTGACACGGAGTAAAAATTTATGTGTAAAAAATCATTAAAATTACAAAATTAGTAGATATGTATATGAACCCATAAATTTAAAAATTTTATGGGTTCAATACTAAAAACTTTGAAAATTAAACCCGTTAGATTTAAATTCTGGATCCACCTTTGCCATTCCCGACACTTTAGCTCCGCCCCTTAGCATAGTAATATATCTCTCTAATGATTATGGATTCTATGCTTATCAACATGCACATAGAAGTTTTATCTTCAAAATTTATCTTCTTCTTATATCAGTAGCAACATGCCATGCATGGTGTATTCTGGACCAATATTGTTCGACTTTTTTATGGATGGAGAAGATATTTTGTAAAAAATTAACATATCCGTTAGTACTACATGATTTGTGCGAACAATAATCAACATTTTTCTAGAAACTTATAATAAAACAATGATGTCACAAGCTTATTTGAAAATTCCAAACACCCCTATCCAATCCCCTCAAAACTTGGATGCTTTCGCCTTAATTTACATTTTTTAAACCCTCCTTACGCTTTAATAGTTGAAAATTGAGTATCTCAGAAATTAGTTTAGTAAGAGTAACAACTAGAAAGGCCAGAAAGGAAAAGTTGACTGAAGAACATGAAAGGGATAGTGATCGAGTATATTTGTCTTTATATATGAGCTTTAATTTCGAATCTTTTCAGTTTTTAAAAATATTTTTAAGAAGATATTTTCTGGGGTTTAATTATTGTCTCCGTGTTTTAGCTTTTGAGGCCAGACCTTGTTTTCTTCTTCTGAGCTAGAATTGGTGGTTTTGCTGGGAAAAGAGTTTTAACACTTTAACTTGTACAAATTCAGATAAAAATATAAGGAAGTTTTCACTTGGTTGTAGTAGGTAACTTGCTTATTTTATCTATAATCTAAGCACTCTCAGTATTCTCAGGGAGTGATATAGAGAATTTCTTAGTAGAGATCGAAATACGATTGAAATACACAAAGCTATTAATTCTTTTAATTCACTCAAGGCACCCAGTCCAGATGGTATTCACTCGATCTTTTTCCAGAAATATTGGGCGGATACATGTCCCTCGATCATTAATACTCAAGCTTTCCAAACCCTCACAATTGACATTGAAATAAACAAGACTTATGTTATCCTCATCCCTAAAATAAAAAACCCTCAATACATCACCCACTATCGACATATTAGTCTTTGTAATACAATCTACAATACAATCACAAAAACCATTGTCAATCGAATACGTCTTTTCCTTAATAAAATTATCAGCCCTACTTAGTGCAGTTTCCTCCTTGGTCGACGAGCTATTAATAATGCTACTATAGTTCAAGAAGCAATCCACTCTTTCAAAAAGACATCCGGTGGTAAAGGAAAAATGATGCTTAAATTAAACCTAGAAAAAGCATTTGACCACCTCGAATGATCATTCATTAGAAATTCTCTACATGCCTTGAACTTCCCTGCCAAACTAATTACCTTAGTTATGAACCGCATCTTAACATCTACTACTTCTATAATAGCCAATGGCCCAACAGAGTTTTTTGAACCCTCTCTAAATATACGCCAGGGAGACTCACTATCATCCTATCTCGTCATCATATGTATGCGACCAATTACTAGATGCATTGATCATGCGGTAGACATTTATCAATAGAAACCTATCAAACTTAGTAACAGATCCGCCCATTTCCCATCTACTATTGGCAGATGAGCTCATACTACTCTCTGAGGCTAATGCAACTAATGCTGCTTCAATCACAAATATATTTAACTCCAACATCCAGCAATCTTGGCAGCGGATATACTTCACAAAATCAAAAATCATCTTCTCTAGGAATGTAGATAGAAATATACAGAGTACTCTATCTACAATGCTTAACATTAAGGTAACGAACAATGTAGAAAAATATCTTGACTTCCCAATCACTAATCTACAACCAAGAAGCTCTGTTTTATCAATTCATTTTTGACAGAATGAATACAAGACTTAAGGAATGGAAAGAAAAATTCCTAACCCAGGCAGAAAGAACCACTTTTATGCAGTCGGTTCTGGCAGCTATACATACTCACTCCATGTAACTCAACTACCTGTCTACGGCTACTAGAAAACAGGCAGACCGTATTCAAATGCATTTCCTTTGGGGCTCAACCCTAGAAAAAAGGAGAGTCATGTGATACTATGACATCCCCAAAACAAGAAGGAGGACTAGGTCTTTTTATTCCAAAAGAAAAAATCTAGCCCTTCTTTGCAATATTCTTTGGTGCTTGAACTATAGCCCCAATAGTCTATGGGCATAGATGGTATGGCACAAATACAAAGAAAGACAGAAACACAAAGATATTTTAGCAGACTCCTATGCGTGGGAAAGCATTGCTAAAGCTCATTCTTTCTTTGCAAAATGATTAGTCTGAAATGTAGCAAATGGCAACCATATCAACTTTTGGAAGGATAACTGGATTATCGCACAGCTCCTCTCATACAAGGTCCACTAACACATACGGACTTGGGGATAAATCTCTCATATATTACAATTAAATTCATGGGATCTAAGTCAATTATCATTTGAACTCCCTGCAAATATCCAGTCATTAATCCACTGCACCTACATACCATTCTTTTGTTGGAAATCATGTATACCTTTGATATGTGCGCTTTGGTTGTATGAGCATGATTTTCAGGTATAGGTTTTGATGAATGACAAACAATGAAGTCAAGTGTCAAACAACGATATAATCAAATGGCGAGAAGCATACTGATGACGGAATTGCATGAACGAGCCAAAGAAGTTCAAGACCGAAGACCCAAGACGTAGGTCGCTTGGTAGAACCAATGTAAGGACAACGTTTAAGTTATCTTATCCTTTGGCTCAACATTAGGTCATCATAAACATGCATAAAATCACTTTATTAAATTATATATATCATAAATATTTTTAATATATACTTCAAACAAAATGATTTTAACGTTTTCATTTCAACCAAAATGGGTTTTGAAGTAAGTTTTCAATTCTGGTATACTCTGGTATACACAGTGTATATCAAGTGTATATAATCGACCGTTGCCAAAGTTTTGAACACTGGAACAACATAATCGATTGTCTACTTTGACAATCGATTGTTGACAATCGATTATCCACTTTAACAATCGATTATTTTGAGACTGCAACCGAAGTTTTTAAATATCAAAACAATCGATTGTCTTTTTCAAACAATCGATTGTCAACAATCGATTGTCAGTTTCATACAATCGATTATTTTTTGACCGTTAGTTATTTTGAACGTTGAAGAACAATCGATTATTCAGGGTTAACAATCGATTGTTTAGCCTAAAATTGTTTTTGAACATTGGTCAGACAATCGATTGTCACCTCCAAACAATCGATTGTTGAAGCACAGAATCAGGGATTTTATTTGTCAATTAAGCAACGGTCAGCACCACTTTTTCACCTATAAAAAGAGGTCTTTTGAGCTGATTTTAAACACACAACTCCTGCATATATTGATATACATATTGATCATTTTCAAGCATCATTTTAGAGCTTTTGTTGAGCCATTTGATAGACAACTTTGTGTTGTTCATAGAGCTTATTTTATTTCTCTTTATCCACTCTATTGAGAGAGTATTTGTTGTAAAAGAGAGTTGTTTGAGAAGAACATATCTTCTCATTTGTCGGGTTTGCTAAGTATCCAAAGTCTTAGTGGTTGAAGTCTTGGGGTGAGGTATCCTCAAGCAAGTGAAGTCTTAAGGTGCGGTATCCTTGAGCAACTGTAACGGTTTGTTAAGCACCCGTAAGCTTGACGAAGATAGTGGAATCTCGAGAGAGTCTCTCGGGGACTGGACTAGCCACGGGTTGTGGTGAACCAGGATAAAATACGGTGTGTTCTTTCTTGATTATTTCAATTACCGTATTTACTTATTCCTGCAATTTTAAATTCCGCAATATTTCAATATTCTCGTGCCTCACTATTCACCCCCCCCTCTAGTGAACGGCATAAATTCTAACAATTGGTATCAGAGCCTAACTCTCTGAAAGCCTTAACCGGTTGAGAGCTATATATATTTTTGTGTATAGAACATTGAAAGCAGGAATTATGAATGAAGGACAATCCACCACTTGCGTTCCACTATTTGACGGAACAAACTATACATATTGGAAAGGGCGGATGAGTATCTTCCTCAAAGCAAACAATTTTCGTTTGTGGCAAATCATAAAAAACGGTGAACCAATGCCGACAAAGAAAGTTGGAGAAATCACGGTTCCAAAGAAGGAAGATGAATATGATGCCAAGGACATGAAGATAGTTGAAAATAATGCAAGGGCCATCCAAGTATTATATTGTGCGGTGAATCCGAATGACTATCGGAAAATCTCTTGCTGCACAACCGCCAAGGAGATGTGGGACAAACTCGAGATCATTTATGAAGGTACGCCTCAAGTCCGAGAATCCAAAATTGATTTTCTAACTCATAAATATGAAACTTTTAAAATGGAGAAGGAACCTATTGGTGTTATGTTTGAACGATTTTTAAGAATCGTCAACGATCTCCATGCTCTCGGGAAAGTTTACACGAACAAAGATCTTGTTCGAAAAGTCCTACGGAGTCTCACTCCCGAATGGAGTTCCAAAGCCAATGCCATCCAAGAGTCGATGGAATACACGAATATCACAATTGATGGACTAAGAGGTAACCTCGAAACTTATGATAGCACAATTCTTAATCCTTATCTTAGAAGTGATTCGAATTTTGCCTTCAAAGCCTCATCCTCTAAAAGAGAAGAGGTAAGTGATTCGGAAAGGGATGATGAAAATACTTCCAGTGATATATTTGAAAAGTTTTGTAAGTCTTTGAAGAAGGACAAGAAAAAGAGGAAACACCATAGGCGCGTATCACGGGACTCAGACAGCTCGGGCAATGAAGCCGGCGCATTATGTCTCATGGCAAACGGAGAAGAAGAGGTAAGTACATCTAACTCTCACTCATTTGAAGATTTACAAAATGCATATGAATTGTATGGTGAATTTGTCAATGCTTCCAAATTGATAAAAGAATTGAAGAAAACACTTTCTTTGCAGAAATCACTTTCTTTGCAAACAGATTTTCAGAAAACACTTTCTTTACAAGAAAAAGATTTTGAAAAATCCTCTTCTTTGAAAGAAATAGATTTTGAAAAATTGACTAATGAAAATGGTGTTCTTAAAAACAAAATTGAAGTTTTAGAAAAAGAAAACAAATTTTTGGAAAATGACATTGCTGTTTTTAAAAATAAAATCAAGGAATTGAATGAAGCTTCTTCTATTGATACATGTTCAAATTGTTCTTCTTGTAGTTCTTTAAAACTAGAGAACACAGAACTTAGGAAAGCACTAGAAACACGTAGTGTTGATATTTCTAAAGCTGAAACAAAGAAGAAAAAGCCTAGGAATAACTATAGGCGTAAAATGAATAAGAATCATGATAGAAATGGAGTTGCGCAACCTAGAAATGATTCTAGGATTTTTGCTAATGAGTCTAGGAATAATTATTCTAGACCACCTAGAGATGACTCTAGGAATTTCAACGCGTCTAGGAATGACTTTAGATCACCTAGAATGCATTTGGCTCAACCTAGACATATGCACAATCCTAATGTTATATGTCATTATTGTAATCGGGTAGGACACATTGCACCCGTTTGTTTTGCTAAACATAGAAATTTATGTGTTGATTATAATTGTTAGAAGAATCCTAACCCCCAAGGACCCAAAAGAAGTTGGGTACCAAAAATCTATTTTTAGGTTCTTTTTGCAGGTGTGCTTGAAGACTAAAATATTGTAGTGGATGCACCAAGCACAAAACCTTAATGCATTAAGGGGGAACGTCGGTTAGTTATCGTATTTTGAATAAAAACACAATGAGTTGATATGTGCAAATAATCTATATCAGTTTTGGTTGATACATACTTTAATCAGTTCTTTTTGAATAACAACTAGTATCAATTTGGTTTATAATAATTGATTGATTCATGTTTTGATGAACATTCTTAGTTTAAAATAACGATTGATATTGTTGAGAAAAATGACCGTTATCATTAGTATGCCATTTACTAACATTTGATATGATCTTGTTTATAACGATTGGTATCGTCAATGGTTTAAATTTTTTTTTTTTGGTATAGTCTTTTTGCTAATGCCAAAAGGGGGAAGAATATGGGCGATATGCATGCCTTAATTGAGGGGGAATATTCAATTAAGGGGGGATTATATTGAATTGATTTCTATGAATTGTTTGCATAAATTGTATGTTGAGATATAGCATGAATTTAGGGGGAATTCAATATGCATATCTTCCGTTGTTTGTCATTATCAAAAAGGGGGAAATTGTTGGAAATCATGTATACCTTTGATATGTGCGCTTTGGTTGTATGAGCATGATTTTCAGGTATAGGTTTTGATGAATGACAAACAATGAAGTCAAGTCTCAAGCAACGATATAATCAAATGGCGAGAAGCATACTGATGACGGAGTTGCATGAACGAGCCAAAGAAGTTCAAGACCGAAGACCCAAGACGTAGGTCGTTTGGTAGAACCAATGTAAGGACAACGTTTAAGTTATCTTATCCTTTGGCTCAACATTAGGTCATCATAAACATGCATAAAATCACTTTATTAAATTATATATATCATAAATATTTTTAATATATACTTCAAACAAAATGATTTTAACGTTTTCATTTCAACCAAAATGGGTTTTGAAGTAAGTTTTCAATTCTGGTATACTCTGGTATACACAGTGTATATCAAGTGTATATAATCGACCGTTGCCAAAGTTTTGAACACTGGAACAAGATAATCGATTGTCTACTTTAACAATCGATTGTCCACTAACAATCGGCTATTTTGAGACAAGTGTGCAACCGGTTTTTAAATATCAAAACAATCGATTGTCTTTGTCCCACAATCGATTGTCAACAATCGATTTTCACTTTCATACAATCGATTATTTTTTGACCGTTCCACAATCCTAAATTGATTTTTGAACGTTGAAGAACAATCGATTATTCAGGGTTAACAATCGATTGTCACCTCCAAACAATCGATTGTTGAAGCACAGAATCAGGGATTTTATTTGTCAATTAAGCAACGGTCAGCACCACTTTTTCACCTATAAAAAGAGGTCTTTTGAGCTGATTTTAAACACACAACTCCTGCATATATTGATATACATATTGATCATTTTCAAGCATCATTTTAGAGCTTTTGTTGAGCCATTTGATAGACAACTTTGTGTTGTTCATAGAGCTTATTTTATTTCTCTTTATCCACTCTATTGAGAGAGTATCTGTTGTAAAAGAGAGTTGTTTGAGAAGAACATATCTTCTCATTTGTCGGGTTTGCTAAGTACCCAAAGTCTTAGTGGTTGAAGTCTTGGGGTGAGGTATCCTCAAGCAAGTGAAGTCTTAAGGTGCGGTATCCTTGAGCAACTGTAACGGTTTGTTAAGCACCCGTAAGCTTGACGAAGATAGTGGAATCTCGAGAGAGTCTCTCGGGGACTGGACTAGCCACGGGTTGTGGTGAACCAGGATAAAATACGGTGTGTTCTTTCTTGATTATTCAATTACCGTATTTACTTATTCTTGCAATTTTAAATTCCGTAATATTTCAATATTCTCGTGCCTCACTATTCACCACCCCCCCTCCCTCTAGTGAACGGCATAAATTTAAACATCTTTGAAACTGCTTCAAATAGTGTTTTTTGGTAAACCAACAAATGACAAATCCTTCATCATAGAGTTAGCCTACTCTTTAATTAGGAATTGCATATTTGAACAACCATCAACAGGGGCGGATTTACCATTGTTGAAGCGGTGTCATCCGACACCGCTTCATCAAATTTTTTTATTAAATATATATAATTGATACTATGCAAAATAAACAATTAGATACAAATAAAATAAAATGACACCACTTATCACAATGAGCTAGTTGGTTCGCTGGTATAGCACCCAAAATCTGTGCAAGTGGTCCGCGGTTCGAATCCCAGCAAATGTATTCCCATCCTTCTACATATTTGAGCAATAAAGTTGTAGTCCTTTTTTTCCAAAAGTTGCAGCATTCCGAATTTGAATAGGACAAAGAGAAATTACTCTCCGTTTTTTCAAAAATAGTAACAATTTTGATTTTGTATAGGACAAACTACAAAGAGAAACTAAACTCTCTTGTTCTCCCCTTTTGAGTTGGAAAAGGATTATTATAAACAATATAAAATCCATTGAAGTTTACTTATTTCAAACCCTAATTTTGAAAAGCCTATTCAATTACATTGTAACTTGTTGCTTCCATTAGAGTTAAATAGTATAAAACTCTCTGGAGGTTAATTACATCGGAACTTCTTGAATCAGATATTATTTTTCTTTTTGAGTCGATTTTTCTACAATTTATACGGGTTATCTAATTGAAATTTTAATCTGCAATTCAGCTTGAATTCCAATGAAGAGATGTTATCATGTAGTTCCTTTCGAGTCTTCAAAATCAAGTTCAACACCTCAAAAATCATCTAAGTTGGAAGAAACAGTCGATGAATCAGAACAACTTCCACAAAGTAAAGGAGTTAATTTAAATTGTTTAGAGACTGATCCACGAAAAAAATTAGCAATTCAAAAATATAATCCAAATGACCGTGATGCAGTAAGAAGATCATATATTCAACAAGGTGCTTGCTGACCTCGAAATCACAATTTCCCTCAAAGAAATTTTTATGCTCAATTGCGTCGTTTTAATACTCGATGGTTTCTTGAGTACGATTGGTTGGAGTATAGCCTGGCAAAAGATGCGGCATATTGCTTCTATTGTTATTTGTTCCAAGATGAATGCATTAAACAAGGGGAGGAGATGTATTTTCAAGCATAAGGTTTACAAGTTGGAATAAAAATGATAGATCTGATATGAATATTAGTAGACCAAACAACGTTCACAATCAGTCAAGAAAGAAGTGTGAAAATTTGATGAAACAAAAACAATCCATTCAAAGTGCACTTGCTAAACAATCTGATCAACAAAAGTTACACTACCGAACTCATTTAGAAGCTGCAATTGATGTGATAAGATATCTTTTGAATCAAGTATTATCATTTCGGAGACATCGTGAAGGTGAATCATCTTTCAATAGAGGTAACTATATTGAACTTCTTACATGGTACGCAAAGCTATGTAAAGATATTGATGATGAGTTTAAAAAGGCTCCAAAAAATAATCAATTGACTTCTTCATATATTCAAAAGGATATTATCACTGCATGTAAGATGAAAATAATTAAGAGTATCATTAAGTATATAAATGATTACTACTTTTCAATATTAGTTGATGAATCTCTCAATGTGTCATGTAAGGAGCAAATGCCTATTGTTCTTCGTAATGTTGATAGGAGGGGAAGTGTGATGGAGCGCTTTATGGGTGTTGTTCACGTTCTCATACTATTGCTTTGTCGCTAAGGAATGAAATTGTTAGTTTGCTTATTAAACATTCTTTAAGTCCATCTTCTAAACGTGGACAATGCTATGATAGAGCAAGCAATATGCAAGGTGATTTAAATGGTCTTAAGATCTTAATGCAAAAAAAAAAAAGTAGAGGTGTTCATTCTATCCATTGTTTTGCTCATCAACTTCAATTAACTCTTGTTGCGGTTTCTAGAAGATGTGATGAAGTGCAAGAACTCTTATTGTTGGTTTCTGATATATTGAATACGGTGGGAGCTTCTTTCAAGTGTAGAGGTGAACTTCATGAATCTCAGGCAAAAGAAATAGAAGAGGCATTACGTAAAGGTGAGCTTGAAACTGGTAAGGGCTTGAATCAAGAATTGGGTCTTGCTAGATCTGATGATACACGATGAGGTTCTCATTACAAATCCTTTAATAATTGTATCCTTATGTTTGGCCCTATTATTGATGTGCTTGATGCTATTGCTGTTGATGCATGTTTTGAAGGAAAATATAAGGCAAAGGGATATCTTAAAGCATGTTTAACATTTGAAATTGTCTTCATATTACATTTAATGCGTACTATTTTTGCAATCACAAATGAGCTTAGTGCAGCCTTTCAAAAGAAGGAGCAAGATATTGTAAATGCTATGTTACTTGTTGGAGTGGCAAAGGAACAATTGCAAGAATTACGAAAGAAAGGTTGGGATTCACTTATTAATGAGGTATCTAAATTCTGTATGAAATATGATATTTCAATGCCTGAATTTGGTGAGCTTTATGTTATCCCTGGAAGATCACGTCATAGGGTTGCTGAGTATACTGTTTTAAATTACTATCTTGTTGAGGTATTTTATAGAATTATTGATTGGCAATTTGAAGAACTCAATAGCCGCTTTGATGAGGTGACAAAGGATTTGCTTCTTGGAGTTGCTTTCTTGAGCCCAGCTGACTCTTTTTCCAAATTTGACATTGAAAATATATTGAGATTAATTGAGTTATATCCTGATGATTTTGATAAATATTCTATGGTCGACCTTCGATTTCAACTTCAGAATTACATTATTGATGTCCGAGATCATGATAAAAGGTTTTCAGATCTTAGGGGACTTCGTAATCTTTCCACGAAATTAGTAGAACAAAGAAGCATGGGACTTATCCTCTTATTTTTTAACTTGTAAAATTTGCTTTACTTTTACCAGTTGCTACAGCTACAGTTGAGAGAGCATTTTCGGCAATGAAGTTGATTAAGACCGATTTGCGGAGTTGAATGGATAATGAGTTTTTGAGTAGTTATTTGGTGCCTTATATAGAAAAGTATGTATTTAGTCTTATTTCTGATGAGACTATTATGAATACCTTCCAAAATATGAAAACTCGACGATGAGAGCTGTAGTAAGGTACTTTTTTAATATGATAGTGTTACTATATTTGTTTCTTTATCTATTTCTTTAAATGTCGAAACCACTTATGAAAAATCTTGCGTACACCCCTAACCATGACTTCGAACACTCTTGGATTTGTAAAGCCAACTGCCATAATAAACTAAAATACTTCCTATAGCTACTAACCATAAAAGCGCCTAACTACAACATCTATTCTCTACTATAGAAAAATAATTTCATCACCCAATTGGCCCCACTACAATCTAGTGAAAGACACACAACACATCTTTCTCCATTTTCCATGCAATACCCCCATCTGGAACACCCTTCATATAAACTTTAATCCACTAAATTCCAGCATGTGGATTAAAAAACTATGTAATTCCTCTGATTCACTAACTCTACCACGAAGCACAAGTCATATTATTCATTATCACACCCATTACACTATTACATATCTGGCTCCACCCCAACAACAACCTATTGAAAAAAACCTCCACAATAATCGTCAGTAACACACCAGTTGCCCAAGCCATTGAATACCTCCGTTTCACTAAACAGAGAACAACTCCCAAGCAATTCACAAGAATTCAAGTACGGTGGGTGCCTCCACCACAAAACATCTATTAACTCAATATAGATGGTGCACACAGGAAAATTCTAACTATGGAGGAGCATGAGGAATCATTAGAGATTCCCAGGGTAACTGGATAGCGGGATTCTCCAATCGTGTTGTGGCCAATACACATCTGCAAATAGAAGTTATAGCCCTATTGAAGGGACTGGAGCCGGCCTTTATTAAAAACTTAACGCCACTGGTTATGGAAACTGACTGTCGGGTATTGATAGAACCTCACATGACAAATGATGCTCACATAACTTTATTAAATGATTGCATGTTCCTCCTTGCAACAATGGACCAGCCACCAGTTAAGCACATATACTGTGAAGCAAGCTCAGTCACATACGTTCTATCACATTATGCAAGCACACACATGTTGGAAAGATACGCTGAACGTTAGGACACATTTTGAGGCATAATGCCTTTATTTGCTTTCCTTAATTACCGCAAGGACTCGTAAGAAACTGCATCGTTCAGATCAGAATTTCCAGCTTAATATATCTTGTCATTTTAGCAAAACAAAAAAAAGAACTTGCTTATTTTAAAGATTATATGTAACTTTATATGAAAGATTACCTAGATATCTTTGAGTAACCTGACATACAAAAATTCTTTACATGCCTAATTATGCATGACATACAAACCAGTTTGGGAAAAGAGGATTCTACTTAGAGAAATTAATGGCGGATGATCATGACCCATTAACCATGTCATGCAAAAGTTTGCTTTGTTTCGCACGAAATCTTTTATGTCGGAAACAAAACAAAAATACAAGAATGTCGCCTTCTAATTACTCTTCTGATTTCTACTCTTGTCTAGGTTTTAGGATATTTTTGTAGTAGTTATCATATGATTGATCCCTTTTTGGCCTTTTCTTATTCTATGAGTATATATTTAAAGTCATTTCAAGTTAGTTCTGTGGCTAAACTCAAGAAACGTGCAATATCAGGGTTGGCCCTTTTCTTTGGGTCACTTTATCTCCCTTCTTTTTGTGCCTAAAAACAAAAAAGAAAAAGTTGCTGGTCCTTGTTATTGATTTTTTATTTTTATTTTTATTTTTATTTTTGTTTTTGTCCTTGTCTTTGTCTTTGCGTCGTGGTATGTATTATGATTCCTACTAAATACAACAACCTTCATATTGAATAATCCGGAATTACAACTACATGAGCGGAAGCTAACCTGAATCCATATGTGGAAATGTTGAGCCTCCTTTTGATGATTGTCCTTTGTTGTGAACTCCTTTAGCCTTCCTTCAAGTTTCTTGAAGTATATTTGTTCCCACAAGAATGTATCCACAATACTCAACAATATATGAAAAGGTTCACAATAATAGTGTTATGACAATTATCAAAATTTGGCTTATGGTTTTCCACCCTATTTGCAAGACAATGGACAATATAGTTCTTGATTCAATGGGAAGAAGAAGAACTTGTCTTGCACTAGAATGGAAACCATAACCCCACTTTATAACTCTAGGAGTTACATAACCCAAGAGACAAGAGTTACAAGACAAAAGTTATGTCTTGAGTTATGTCTTGCAAGAGTTACAAAACTCAAGAGTCACAAGCATTCATGTAACCATAGTTACATTTGTAACCTTAGTTAGCCCATCATAAACTAAGGTTACCCTTTTGGGTATCTACACATTAGTCCTACACTTTAGTATGACAACACATTGGCCCCCTTAACATAATGTCCATAAGACCACATAATTAGGCCAAACCAAAAGATAGCACATAACATATAATTATCCATATGTAGTTCATATGTGTGTAGATATAAGTCCATATATCTAGATATAAATCCATATATCTTACAATCTCCCACTTGGACGAGATATACAAACATATGTACAAACCTTAATATTATATGTTACAAACCTTAGGTGCACAAAATTGCTATCACAATAAAATTGTCATGAACAATCCGGTCCATCAATCATACCAACATAGGACCTAAGAGCTCGTCGTTACTCATTCGTAACTAGAACCAATCATAGATCACGTATATCAATATAACCAACGACATGGATCAAGTGTAGGTATGTAGCATGGAAATAACATAAAGTGTGGTCAATAGAATGTCTATTTCCAACTGGTTCTCCTTATTGAGATCAAACTTAAACTGTAAGAGTACAAAAAAACTTTAAAACTGAATATCTGCGCAGATATAACTGAATTACTGAATTTCTGAATATAATGAACAATACATAAATGTGCAATACAAACTCCCACTAAAATACATAATCCTTATCTGATTTGACACCCATACAAGCAATATGCTCATGAAATACTTTTGGTGTCAATTCCTTAGTGAGCGGATCCGCAAGCATGGAGTTTGTACTTATGTACTTAATGCACAATTGTCCATTTTGTACTCTTTCTTTAACAACCCGAAATTTGACGTCCTTATGTTTTGCTTTCGTCAAATTACTGTTGTTATTAACATATGCAACCATGGTTACATATGTTATTAGCATAAATGGCAAAATTGGAGTCGGTATACCTGATGATCTCAAACTGGTCCGAACTCCGATATGTAAGCATGTAATCCTTTGTTCTATGTATGTTCCTCATGACCCTTTTGGCTGCCTACCAATGGTCCATACCCGGATTTCTTAGATATCTGCCTAACATCCCAACAATGTATGCTATATCAGGTCGTGTACATACCTGAGCATACATCAGACTACCTACCGCCGAAGCATAAGGCGTCTTCTGCATTTCCGAAATTTCATAATTATAATTTGGGCACTGTTTGAGACTATATTTGTCTCCCTTAGCAACAGGGGTGTCGCCTGGTTTACAATCCTGCATGCCAAATCTTTTCAGAACCTTATCGATATAGCCCTTTTGTGACAGACCGAGAACGCCTTTGGAGCGATCTCTTAGAATCTGAATTCCTAATACAAAAGAAGCTTCACCAAGATCTTTCAATTCAAATTTCTTTGAAAGAAATTTCTTAGTTTCAAGTAATAATGCTATATCGTTACAGGCAAGCAGTATGTCATCGACATATAAAACCAGAAAAATATACTTACTCCCACTGAACTTATGGTATATACAATCATCAGCGATATTCGGTTTGAAAACCAAAAGATGTAATGACTGCATGAAACTTATAATACCATTGACGAGAAGCTTGCTTGAGCCCATAGATGGATTTCTTTAATTTGCAAACCCTTTTCTCTGATTCATCCGAAACAAAGTTTTCAGGTTGCACCATATAAATTGTTTCCTCAATGTCACCATTGATAAAAACTGTCTTAACATCCATTTGATGAAGCTCAAGATCAAAATGTGCTACTAATGCCATTATAGTCCTGAAACAGTCTTTCGATGAAACTGGAGAGAAAGTCTCTTTATAATCAATGCCTTCTTTCTGAGTGTAGCCTTTTGCGACAAGACGAGCTTTGTACTTAATAACAATTCCCCTTGAATCCCTTTTGGTTTTAAAAATCCATTTACAACCAATAGGTTTCGTACCTTCGGGCAATGTAACAAGCTCCCAAACGTCATTATCGCTCATAGACTTCATCTCATCATTCATGGCATCAATCCACTTTTGAGAGTTAGAACACTTAATGACTTGACGGAAGTTGATTGGATAATCTTTCTCAAGTCCAATATCACTTTCTTGTTCTTGAAGAAATACAACATAATCATCCGAAATTGCATTTCTCCTCTCTCTAGTGGATCTCCTTAATGGCATTTCAGTTACTTGAGGTTGTTGAGTTTGATTTTCATTAGTTATATCAGGGTCCTGATGGGGGAGATTTTCGAGATTGTCTTGAACCGGAGTTGCATCAACAACTTGAGGGAAAGACACATGTTCTTCCTCAAAGACAAAATCTCTAACAACTTTATTTATCTCCCCCCCCCCCCCCCAAACTCAATATCCTCAAAGAACCTAGCATTACCCATCTCAAAAATAGTTCGTGATGTGGGATCATAAAACTTAAAACCCCTGGATTTTCAGAGTATCCAACAAAATAGCTACTAACCGTCTTAGCGTCCAGTTTCTTTTCATTCGGCCTATAAGGCCTTGCCTCAGCTGGACAACCCCAAATGTGAAAATGCCGAATACCGGGTTTATGCCCAGTCCAAAGTTCATATGGGGTTTTTATTGTAGCTGCAGTTGGAACTCTATTAAGAATATAAGCTACGGTTTTTAATATGGATTGGGACTTTTCATGAATAAGATATAGGTACCCATAACGAGAGTAATCGTCTATGAATGTGATAAAGTATTGTTGACCATTCCGACAAGGAGTAGGAAATGGCCCACAAATATCCGTATGTATCAATTCTAAGACGTCCGAATCTCTCTTAGCACCTAATCTAGTTCTTGTTTGTTTGTTTTCCCTTGATACACTCAATACAAAATTTCCGAATTTGAGGAATCAAGAGAATCAAGAATTCCATCTGACACGAGTTTCTGAATTCTTTGAATGGATATGAGACCCAAACGTTTATGCCAGAGTGAAATAGAATTCTCATTAGTTAACTTTTGTTTTAGTACCACTTAAACTTGTATGCAAAGTTTCTTTATTTGAAGTTATTGTATCAACCAAATATAAGCTATCAAATGTTGATAAAACACCAGTACCAATAAGATTTGAATTCCGAAAGAGACTAACTTTATTATCCCCAAATGTACATTTACAACCGGATATGTCCAATTGGGGAACTGAAATTAAGTTCCGTCTAAAAGACGGTACAATAAAAGTCTCATCCAAATCTAAATGAAAACCGGTCTTAAACAACAGCCTAAATTTGCCAATAGCTTCAACTGGCACCTTCTTGCCGTCACCCACATAGATGTTTCTTTCACCATCATTTGGTTTTCGGCAGTTCAGGCAACCCTGCATTGATATACTTATGTGAGTAGTAGCAGCAGAATCTACCCACCAAGTATCCTTAGGTACCAAAATTAAATTAACCCCAGAACAAACTTTCTTCACATGATTAGTTCCCTTACAGAGAAAGCAACCTAATCAGGTAATTTCAACCTTAGGTTCCTTATGTTGCTTAATCTTGGGCCTTACAACCGCAACTTCCTTATTTTTCCTCTTCTTAGTTTCCTTAGAAGATGATGCCAAATGAGCACTTTCAGTCTTATCTTGCTTAATCCTTTCCTCTTCTTGCACACAATGTGAAATGAGCTCATTAAGAGTCCATATCTCCTTCAGGCAGTTATAACTGACCTTAAACTAATTAAAGTGTGCCGGAAGAGATATCAAAACAAAGTACACAAGCAGTTCCTCAGGTAATACTAGCTTGAGTAACTTAAGTTTCGAAGCAAGATGAGACATTTCTAAAATGTACTCCCTAATGTTTTCCTTGCCCTTATACCTCATAGAAACAAGTTTACTCAATAGTGCACTTGTTTCCGCCTTTTCGTTTTGCATAAAACGCTGTTCGAGGTTTTCAAGGAAAACTTTGGCAATAGGTTCATCATTCATAGTGCCCCTAAATGATTCTGGAATTGCACGCTTCATGATCATTAGACTCATGCGATTCGAGCGTTGCCACTTCTCCATCGCTCTCTTTTCATTAGGAGAGGATGTATCCTCAAGAGGAGTAGGTTGCTCGGTCCGAAGTGCTAAGTCAAGATCCATGCAACCGAGAACGATCATTACATTCTCTTTCCATTCCTTAAAATTTGTGCCGTTAAGCACAGGGATGCTATTGATATTGGCAGAGATCGTAGAAGCAGAAGAATTTACTGAAAATAGAACAAAAGGATTACTAAATACATGCTTACAAATACTTGAACTTTAACTTTATAGATTCAAAATTAGGCATTTCCCATTACAAGATACCTAGCACAACATTGTTTTTAGTCTTTGGACAGAAAAACAACTTGTAAGTGGTACTCTTGGTGTAGTGATCAAACATAGACAATAAACTCCTGTCAAATATTAAACCTTCCTTTGGGCCGATTTAATATTCACATGGAAAACCAAATAATCGTCTCATATTTACCACCACAAGAATGTTCGAATTCCTGCCAAATAACACCTTCCTTTGGGCCGGTGTTAAACGCATGGAAGACTAACATCCACAGTCATCTTATATTTTAAAATTAATCAATCTACACAATAGAGGTTACTTTGGCAACATAGTGCTTCAATTGAATAACTAAAATATTAGATGCTATAAACTTTAGTTCCTTAAGCCATTTTATGAATCTCAACTTAATGTGTTACATATTTTGATATGTAACACTTGAATATTAATCGTTGTGTACATGATAGGACAATTCTAAATATATTATAAGAATTGATGGACTTTAAAACAATTAATATTCACTGAAACTTAAGAGAGTTGAAACGTTTTTTTAACCTTACTGGACCAACACAATCGATTGTCAAAACCAGACAATCGATTGTTTGGTTTTTTGAAAGTTTTTTACTGGACCATCCACAATCGATTGTCAAAGCCAGACAATCGATTGTTTGGTTTTATGAAAAATTTTACTGGACCATCCACAATCGATTGTCAAAGCTAGACAATCGATTGTTTGGTTTTATGAAAAATTTTTAAGTTACTGGAAAAGTTTCCAACTCACTGGACCTTGAACAATCGATTGTCAGAACCTGACAATCGATTGTCAGAACCTGACAATCGATTGTGTAGTGTTCCAAAAAACTGCCAGAATACTAAAAGTCACAGACAATGGATTGTGTAAGGCAACAATCCATTGTCTGAAGGCAGTGACCAAAATTTTTTCTGAATAACACATGATTTTCAACATGAATCTTAAACATAAAAAACATGTTGTTAACCTACTAAAATCATGCTATTTACAATGTTTTAACATCATATTAAAACATCAAATCAAAACATAACATTCATAAGATCATGCTATTTCATGGTAGAATTTCATAAACAAAATTCTTATAAAACTAAAACATGAATCCTAACATAACATGATTCTTATGAACATCCAAATTATCCAAAATGAAGGGTGGCTCTGATACCAATTGTAAGGATTATGTTTCCTACTAAAGACAACAACCTTCATATTGAATAATCCGGAATTACAACTACATGAGCTGAAGCTAACCTGAATCCATATGTGGAAATGTTGAGCCTCCTTTTGATGATTGTCCTTTGTTGTGAACTCCTTTAGCCTTCCTTCAAGTTTCTTGAAGTATATTTGTTCCCACAAGAATGTATCCACAATACTCAACAATATATGAAAAGGTTCACAATAATAGTGTTATGACAATTATCAAAATTTGGCTTATGGTTTTCCACCCTATTTGCAAGACAATGGACAATATGGTTCTTGATTCAATGGGAAGAAGAAGAACTTGTCTTGCACTAGAATGGGAACCATAACCCCAATTTATAACTCTAGGAGTTACATAACCCAAGAGACAAGAGTTACAAGACAAAAGTTATGTCTTGAGTTATGTCTTGCAAGAGTTACAAAACTCAAGAGTCACAAGCATTCATGTAACCTTAGTTAGCCCATCATAAACTAAGGTTACCCTTTTGGGTATCTACACATTAGTCCTACACTTTAGTATAATAACACATTGGCCCCCTTAACATAATGTCCATAAGACCACATAATTAGGCCAAACCAAAAGATAGCACATAACATATAATTATCCATATATTGTTCATATGTGTGTAGATATAAGTCCATATATCTAGATATAAATCCATATATCTTACATGTTCGTGTATCATCACTGTGTTTCTAGTTTCTTTTTGCTTCTTAGGATTACAAAACCACATACCCCCTTCTGGAATTTTAGTGGGTTGTTGTTGTCGTCGTCGTCTTAGGATTACAAAAGTTTGTTCACAAATGGAAAGATTTCAATCTCACGGAGAAAAATTTATTCGAAGACAGAAAACTAATTGTAATTTTTTTTTGTTGAGGAAGCAGAGAAAAATATTGCTAATGTTAAAAAAGGCAACAATTGAGATAGGTTCAATGCTCATTTGGGCGTAATTTGATGACAATGAGAAAATGTTCAGACTAAACTGTTTTACATTAACTAAAATATTCACAGCATAACCTTCTGCATATTTTATGCTTAACAGTGTTTGGTTGCCCTCAATAAACTCCACATTGCTAGTATCCGCATAAGTTATATGAGAATCTGTTTATTATTTTCTAAAGGATATAATTTGGAATAAGAGTGCATGCACTGCGAAGCCTCATGGTAATAAAGGTGGTCAAATCACCTCTCATCGAAAAATTGCACTATGTACATAAGTAAAATATTACGTTTTAGAAGCATATAACACATATTGACCATCTTTTTTGTAGGAATTTTTTTACTTCTTTTAAATTTGAATATCCTTGAAAAAATTTCTAGTTTCGCCACTGAATGCATATAATGGCAATCCATGGATCAGAGTAAATATAAATGAAACAAACTCTTAAAGTACTCCCTGCAATCCCTACATTATTATTCACCGCATTAAACAATCTCTTGAAACACAATCTACAAGAATGATAGCAATAATTAAAGTGTGCTGGTTAGCTAACACTCGTATTATCTCTGTGAAATCACCAGATAGAGATTTGGCCTAGCAGAAATGATCAAGTAGAAGAAAACAACAACATTTAAATCCAGGACCCTGCTGATGCTTCCTAATGCTGCTCGGTGGGCCGGGCCCGGGCCTAAATGAGCTTAATGGGCCGAGCTTTGTGTGCCTGGGCTCTGGTGGTTTTTGGCTTTGTGGGATCAATGGGTGAGACCAGCCCGAGACGGGTCTAAGCCCATATGGTTTTGGGTTTAGCGGGCCGAGCCCGTGGGCTTAGCGGGCATAACGGGATTTTTTTTTGTTTAAGGCAATATCTTGTATACTAGTTATTAGTATAATATATATATATATATATATATATATATATATATATATATATATATATATATATATATATATATATATATATAGTATACTAGCATAGAATGTTATGTACTTATGTATATATATTTCATTGTATATTGTATTGTAGTATATATTGTATGTTATGTATATATATTCTCTTATATATTTTCTTGTGGCATATATATTGTATCTTATATATATATATTATAACTTATAAATTTTCTTGTAGTATATATATTGTATCTTATGTATATATATTCACTTATATATATATATATATATTGTATCTTATGTATATTTATTCTCTTATATATTTTCTTGTAGTATATATATTGTATCTTATGTATATATATTATAACTTATTACTTATATTTTTTTTGTAGTATATATTGTATATATATATATATATATATATATATATATATATATATATATATATATATATATATATATATATATATATATATATATATATATATATATATATATATATATATATATATATATATATATATATATATTGTAGCTTATAAATAATTCCAAGTAAAGACAAAGAAATATTGAGAAAAGATATTCAAGGGTATGTCTTATAATTTTATTTACCAAAATGCCATATCTTTCTTAGTCTTCATTCCCCCAATGGAATGAGCACAACAAGGTACCAATACCACCATTAAAAGGAAAAAAAACTAAAAGAAGGTATGCCAAAGTACAAGTTACGCCATAATTTACATTGTATCTCTAACAAATCTCATAAATCCTTCAAGGTTCGGAGGAGGTTGCGTTGGTGGTGGTGGAAAATAAGCTTGTTCATCACCACTTCTGGACGAAGCTGAATCCTCCGCAAGTTCTGCTATCATTTCTTCATAAGCTTCATCTATCGCCGGTTGTGATTCTGCAATTCCAAAGTTTCTTCTTTCCGAGCGAATCCAATCTCTAAATAGCAAGTTATCCTTCATAGACGCTCTATGATCACCTATTTGCAGTATTGCTTGACTGAAAGCGCTCTCTGATGCAACAGTTGAAGCTTGAATTGATAAAATATCCCGAGCCATCCTTGCAAGAACCGGAAAATATTTTTCCCTTTCCTTCCACCATTCCAGAATATCAAAAGAGCCGTCTGGATTCTCCTTTTCAAGTCCCTGAGACAAATAAACTTGAAGCTCATTTAGATGTGAAGTTTCATCATATTTATCACCTTGAGAACCACTGAACTCTGTTCAAGATTTAAGAGCTTTTAAGCCAGCAGCTCTTTTAGACGATTATGAGTTAGACGAAGTAGGGGTTGGAATATTTGGCCTAGCATGCTCTAAGGCAAGTTGATACGCATTATAAACTGTTTGAGCATTAATTTTAAGTTAGGATTTTGTATCTGCAAGTGTAGCAACTTCCTCATTTGAAAGATCTAAAGCCTTATAAATATTTGAATACCAAAAATGAGGACTTCCCAATTTCATTATAGGATTTAATATTGCAGCAACACCATAAATAAAAGGGATAGGAAAAAAATATTTCTTTATATTTTATTTCATTTCATTTATAGCAAGTTCATAAATGTCCCCATCCTCACCAAATTCAACAAACAAATCAGATAGTGCTGCAATATAAACTGAACAGTTTGAAATAGTAGAATAATATTGCCCAGAAAATGCATTTGTAGCAACTTGAAAATGTTCTAAAAATCTAAAAGAATTTTAACATTCGTCTAATCTTGAGTAGTAAGAATTTCACCATCATCCTCACCACCTACCCGAGAATTAAACGTTGCATTAATTGGGTTTCTATATTCATATGCAACTACTAAACTTTCTAACATACAATTCCATCTAGTCGGGCAAGGTTTAAGAACCTTTATTTCTCTAAGGCCATATTCATCACATTTTTTAATATACTCTCTAAATCTAGTTCTACGGTTTGAATAAAAAAGCCAATTAAGACCATTCTAAACTTTCAATTTCTATGTTTAAAATTTGCATACCATCACCGACAATTAAATGATAAATATGACAAATACATCCAACATGAAAAATACTAGTAAATGCAGGATTTAGTGTTTTTTAAGCATGCCTATAGCACTAGTGTTACTAGAAGCATTATCTATAGAAATTGCCATTATTTTATCGCTAAAGCAAAAATATCAACAAATATATGAAACAGTGAAGTTATAAACTTACCTCTGTGACGTGAATTAATTATTCTATACGCAATTATGCATTTTTGCATTGTCCATTCCTCATCTATCTAATGACTTGTAACAGTTAGATAATCACAATCATTACCACTTCTATCAATATCAGTAGTAATAGAAATCCGATTAGGTATATGAGTAAATAAATACCGCAAGTATTATTCATATTCATGTTTGAATTTATAAATATTGCTCTTAACTGTTGCGCGAGGCCAACCTTTATAAGTAGGATTAAAAACTCTTCTAATATAATGAACCCAATTAGGATTATAAGGAAAAGTATAAGGTAAGCACATAATAGTAATCATCTTTGCTAATTCTTCACGATCTCTATTTGGATCGTAATATAAAATACATCCGATGACAGTGTTAATTCCTGGTTGAACTAGATTTGAACCTGTACTAGGGTTAACCGCAGAATCTACACTTGTCCCCTCTTGTTGTGCTTGCATTTGTAAAAATCTAGCTTATCTCTAGGGTGTATTTTTATGTGCCTAGTGAAACTACCTGTGCCACTACGGTCTCCAGTATATTTATGTGCCATTAATTTCCCACAAGTTTTACACTTAGCCTTATTTTGTTCTCTTACTTGAGTAAAAAAATTCCAAACTAATGATGTTTTTTGACGTTTAGCAGGTTGTCTATCAAAAGTAGGAGTTTCTACAGGTGGGTCGGCCGGTGCATTAGTTGGGTTATTAACAGGACTAGTAGTGTATCATCTAAATCTGATGTTTGGGTTTCATCATCATTATCATCCTAATTTTCCTTTAAGATAGGTTCATTTGGATAAAGAGCATTGATAATTTCATCATCTAATCTATTACCTGGTACAATATTATGGAGAAATTCACTATCGGTAAATTGAAAACACGGGTGTTCACTATCAAGAATTACGGGAGGAGGAGGAGGAGGAGGACATCTAGGTTGGCGACTACTTTCAACTTGCTTATCTTTTCTAGGTCGGGGAGCCGGGGGAAGGTTAGTATTCTGGCCACTACTTTCACCGATTTTATCTTTTCCTTTACCAAATATTTTTTTCAAAGAAAATGTCATAATAATTAGAATTATGCAAACTAAACCACACAAAAATAAATTCTTAAAACGTAAGAGTTGAATCGAGTTTACCGGATTGCCAAACAACTTCTTGAAAATTGAAAATCGTTGAACACTTCAAAACTTCAATTCAACAACTTCACAATTTTTTACGAATTTTCAACAATAAATTAAGCAATTGTAGTAGAGAGATTGAGAGATATTGATGACTTGGCGAATAAAAATGAAAGAATGAGGGGGTATTTATAGTTGAGAAATGGAAAAAGTGTAATTATATAAAGTTTGGGGGCCAAATGGCCATTTTCTAAACTTATAAACGGTCAAATTGTCAGCCCAAACGGTTATATTTTAAATATGGCCGTTGAAAAATTTTAAAAACAAAAAAAATTAAAAATAGCCGTTGGGCCCGCCAGAATCGGCCCAAGCCCGGCTGACGGTCCCGGGCTCGTGGGCTCTTCGTGTTAGACTGGCCCGTCACGAGCTTCTCCGGAACACCAGGATCGGCCCACCAGGACAGGCCCACCAGGCCCGTTAGAATCGCGGGCCCGATCCCATCCGGTTCAGGCCCGGCCCAGTTTAGAGCATTAGCTTCCCTTCATTGCCACCTTTCTGTTTCACTAGAAGAAGTAGAACAAATCCGAAACAAGTACTATTTGAGACGTAATTGTCTCTATGTCACAAATTGTCCAATTGAAAGGGTCGCTTGTAAGTTGTAACCTGAGGAGACCCTCCATCATCTTAGGACATCAAAGCTGGTTGGGACTTTGGGATGATTAGAGGTAGCGTTGGTGAGCGCAGGGACAGTCCGTGCACAAAGCATTATGTGCCCACTCAGGATCCGGAGAAAAATTACATCAAGGGATATGAAGTAGACTAGGTTTGTGCATAATTTGGTAAATACTAAATTACCGTAGAAATCAAATTTTTGGTATTTGGTATTCGGTATTTTTGCATTTGGTATGGTATCTGGTTTAAGCTTTCAAAAAAATTGATATTAGGTATGGTATTTGGTATTTTAAAATGAAATACCGATACCGTACCGAAATATATATTATATTACATAATACACATATTATTAATTAAACCCAAAAATATAATAAATCTAAATTTTACTTTTTTTTATTCTCTAAGTTCATTAATTAACTCTAAATAAGTAACAAGACATTTCTAATAATCAAATTTATTCTTTTATATATAGTTTTCTCTCTCTAAGTTGATATTTGTTGGATTGGATAAAACCTTTGTCAACAAACATTTTTAGTATTGTACTTTTGAGTACTTTAATTAAGAATATTACAGCTTGTGACTCTATGCACTAGTTAGTATTCAAACCGACTAAATCGAAGTCGCTGAACCGAATAAACCGAAACCAAAAGGAGAAAAACGGAATCATACCGAATTTAATTAGGTACGTTATAGTTATAGCATTAAGAAACCGAATACCGAAAATACCGAACTGAAATATTTAAATACTATACCATACTAATCGAAGAACATCCCAAAAGTAGACAGTATACCCAAACGCAAGTATTAGAGGTAGCAGCGAATGAAATAAAGAGGAGCTATTGATAAGGAGTATCTCTCCTCTTTAATTAGTGGAAGAATAGGGTAAATCAATATCAATACCACAACAATGAAGATTTGCAGTATTTACTTCTGTAGATACAATTGGTTATAGTTGGAGTCCACCCATAAATTGCAAATACACTCCAATCATAACCAAAGAGCAGTATTTTTTTCAATCCCTTGCTAATATTCTACTGAAAGTTCCAGAAGAATAACTGGTAAGATGCATCATAGAATCAATCACCACACGGTGCATGGAACCACAAGCTAAGAGCATTTTGATACAGTTGATTTCTTAAAGAATGTATACAAAACAAAGTTTTTAAATTTTATCAAGACTATGCATACAAAACCAAGTTAACGTGTACATAGGCAGTTCACATATGAACTGGACTTTGTTTCATTTACAGATACAATTAGAATAGATAACAACCTCATATATTCGAACTTCAGATAATTTTTTCTGTTTCTTCTCCTGCCATTCTTTGATTTTAGCATCTATCGTTGCTTTCACTTTTGAATGAAAGCCGCGGTATGGTTCGTAGCCGAAAAGAGATTGGAGGGCCTGTGAGGAACGAAAAAAAAAAAAGTCATGAAAAGATTAGATCCAATGCAACCACTGAAAGCACTTGTATCCTAACATAAAACTAGTATTATTACCTCAAGGAGTACAAAAATTGGTGCCATAAGGAATGCTTGTGTAAGATTGTCCAACAGAGCAGGTGCTCGCTTCTACGAATTTGAATAACAATATGTCATGCGACCAAATTAATGGAAGCTATGAGAATCATGCACAAAATTACTAAAAACGATCACCTCAAACACTCCATGACCTATAAACTGTCCAGTCCAGCAGAATAACTGAGCCGCTAGAACAACCTGGCCACATATTTTTGTCATAGTTAGCATCAACAGCTCACATACTTGATTCAAGAATAACTAGACATATCCAAAAGTATTTCCAACCAAAGAGATCGTGCATTATACATCTGTCTCCAGTTCATATGAGATTTTGATGAGTGTCCAACAAGTAATTAGTTATTGGTGCTTGGCCTCTAAAAATAAACAGATGACGGCCAAGTGTGATTAAATTCGATGTGAGCCATGTGACCAAACAACAAAAGGCTATTTTTGTGTACCCTAAAGACCTGCTATAGCTTAAGAAGTCCAGGAGTTAGATCCTTGGCACACATAGGAGGCCCATACACATCAAAACACAAAAAATCAGTAGATATGTTGTGTCCATGGTACAAATTCAAGGTAAGAGAGGAGAAAAGAACATCCATAGCCAGTATAGATCAAAGAGATCAAGTTAAAACACTGAATTTAAGGAATGCAAACTGAGGTAGGCAATATAGCATGTTGTGTCATGTGGTGTGAACCGGATACATGGTAGCTACACGTTACTACTTTTGTCACCTGTAAATAAGCTACATTTCAAGTAAAACTGTAAATTCCCCTCTTTGAGAGCTATATTTTGCTAGTTGCGTATATAGCAACAAAATGACTGCTTTAGGCCAGTTATTAGAAAATACAGTTAGAAAATGCATGGAATCAATAAATGGCATTTGATACAAAAGGCACAAGCAAAATATAAGATTGCCAAGTGCAACCCCTGATTAGAAGAATCCCCAGTTTCTTCAGCTTATAAAACATCGCCTGTATTACATGTTTCTGATCCTCCGGTTGCATTAGCAACCCTGTCCA
The DNA here is from genome assembly GCA_034376525.1 of Nicotiana benthamiana. Lineage (NCBI taxonomy): Eukaryota > Viridiplantae > Streptophyta > Magnoliopsida > Solanales > Solanaceae > Nicotiana > Nicotiana benthamiana. The sequence continues at coordinate 103,051,700 of CM067335.1, read as the reverse complement.
ACTGGGCTAATCAGGAATTATTCCTGATTGTTTGTCAGTACAGGGTAAGTCCGACATGCAGAGAACCCCTGATTTACCTTAAGAAGGCAACTTATCCAATATAGGAATGAAATGAAACCGATTAAGAAAAAATAGATTCACAAGATTCATGTAGCTGACTCAAGTGATTTAGGATTGAGTTTTAGTTAATTCAGTGACTGATTGAAGGGGTGTAAGAACTTAATCGAGGCATGGGCGGATCTATAGGTTGAAATTAGGTGCTTAAGCACCCATTAATTTTAACTTTGAACAAGTATAATTCCATAAAAAACTTAACAAAATGTTATGAAACTAATAGAAAGCACCCAGGAAAAAGAAACCGTGATAGGTGCTTTGGTTAGTAGGTGAGGGTGCTAGAATTCTTATAATAGCTGAGAGTTCGAAACGCAATTCTAGCACAGTATTCGTAACCAGACAAACTCTTTCTCTTTCTTATATGTAGGCCTAGCTTTTTTTCTTCTTCTTCTTTTTTGTTTTCTTAAATGCTTCCCTCAATTAGGTCTTTTCTTTTTTACTGTCAAGCACACTTTCTTAACTCAATATCAGTGTTATCAAAGACGAAAGCGCAAAAAAGCTCTAAGATCTGCTGAGGCTTTAAGCGCAAAGCGCAAATAAAGCGTGGGCTTTAATGAAAAAAGGCGCAACGGGAGAAAAAGTAAAAATATGTATATGTAATCCAAGACTAATAATTAAAAGCATGAATAATAAATATATGGACAAAGAAATTGAAAAACATTTACGAGAAAGTGAATATCAATTGTTTAATGTCGCTTTTTCAGGATTACACTCATAGTCAAGGAAAAGTATGCCTTAGAGGCTTGATGCAACACTAAAGCGCACACAAAGCGAGGCGAAGCGCTCAACATGTTTTGAGCCTCGCTTCAGGGCTTAAGCGCGCCTTTGACAACACTGCTCAATATTACCTTTTTTGTTTTTTATTTTTCATTTGCTTACCTTTGTTTTTTTTTAACTTTACCTAATTTTCTATTGCAAATAAAAAATCTTCTTAATTAAAAATCCCAAAGTTCGACCCCTTTTAATGACGAACAGTTCATCCAGAAGCAAGAACGACATTCTGGACCTCAACCTACTTTGCGCCAGATTCTTCAAATTGTACCCTTAATAGGACGGCCTCTTGACCGAGGGTCACTACTTCTTGTTTGCTTTGCTGCAACTGAGCCTCCAACTCAACAGCCTCAGTAGCTTGTGCTTCCAGTTCTAGGAGACGAGCATCAATTGATCTCATTCGGTCAATAATTGATCCTGCTTGGAGGCAAGTTCCTCCCTTTCAAGAATCAACCTCTGAAAGCTTTCTGAAGCGAGGAAGTTAGCCTGCAAAATAGAAATACAAACTAAAAACTTTGCCATAACAAATATATAAGAAGTAACAGAGGAAACAAAGATTATACTACTGTTGCGTTGTGGATGGTATTATTCAACAAAAACTCTCCCGAGAAAGATTGTATTTATTCTTATATCTTTCTAAAGCCAGAAGCTTCAGATAATTAGCAAGTTCCACTGGCCGAAACAACAGATGGTATCTGATAGAAAGTTAGAGCGAGACATTTCTCCTCCTTTGAGGATCTTCGGAAGGGCAGAATAATTATGCCCTAAATTCCCATGAACTGGGAATGGGGAAGAGGGACATCTTCCTCACAGGAAACTACAGTCCGGGGAGATGATGTAGCAGTTGCTGGTGGCGAAGGCAAGGTTGGCGAAGAAGGAGATGAAGCTGATGGCTTTGTTGGTTGAGAAGTGGTTGCGGCAAATGCAATGCTAATTGTTGGTTGCTCGTCAACCGAATACGGAAGAGATCTGGTACCTAGCCTCAGGGTACTAGGAATGGCGACTAGGACTCGAAAACGAGAGATAACATCTTCTACCATATTATATTCCCTCTAGAGCGGTAGGGCGTCATATCTAGTTGGCATAACTAGCTCAACAAATTGAGCATTCTATTGAACAGATGAAGGTCGTTGCCTTCTATATAGATAATCCCCTTCATCACCGGCTCCTCCATCATCATCTATCACCACGGTGTCTATGGCTGGCTCAGGTGCGACACTTATCAACACAGCATCCACGGATGGCTTGGACGCGACGCTCTTCGCCTTTTTATTTTTGCCCTCGACCATCGAGGAACGTAGCTTTTTTTGTTGCTTATTATCCAGTCGGGGACTTCGATAAGAATCACTTGCATTGGAAGCAGGCTCGATCACACCTGTTTGGGTAAAAACGTCCTACAACAACGTCGCTGCTTCAGCCAAATCAGCCAAAACGTCCTCGTCGGGAACAGTAAAACAGGCTTGCGATAGACCTGAATCCAAGAGGGAGGAAAGGTTAGCCAATTTTTCCTTTAGGAGCAATAAAAACAAGATAAGTTCGACCTACCATCATTTTTGGCCTTCCACCCATATTTAAGGGCCAATTCTTTCTACTTGCGGGTTTCAGGCATAGTGATATCAGAATCTTCTAGACCCACTAATCCAAGCCTTCAACCCGAGGTGAAAGCGGAGGAATGACTCATTAGTTATAACTAAGCATTCCATTAAACAATTAGAATTTGAAATAAATATAGAATGACAGATATATATGATATAGAATCAAATATAGAACTGTAATAAAAAATCAAAAGCATTTCAAATGACAGAAAAAGAAATGAAAAATAACATTTACCATTCAAATTGAAAAAGAAAAAAAAAGAATATTAACAATATTTACAATCACTATTTAATAATACTAGTATTAGAATTGTTATTAGAATTGTGATAAATCAAAATTCTATATCGCTATATTAATCCTTATGTTCTAGAATATTCAATATAATATTGAATAGTTAATAACTAAGATTCTAATTCTAATAGTTTAGTCAATTATTATGCATATAAGATATCTGTTATGTTGGTCCGCTTAGCTCAGAGGTTAGAGCATCGCATTTGTAATGCGATGGTCATCGGTTCGATTCCGATCTCATAGAGTTCAATTCCCGTTCCCAACCCATGACCAATATGAGCTCGAAGCTTCCTTCGTAACTCCCGGAACTTCTTCGTAGTGGATCCCTTACATGCCTAATTTCAGAGGGAACCTCAAAGTGGCTCTATTTCATTATATTCCATCCGTATCCCAATTCCATTCATTTAATATCCCTTTGGTGTCATTGACATAACAGATGTCGTTTCTAGTCTATCTCTTTCTATTTCTTTTCTATATATGAAAAGTTCAAAAATCATCATATAATAATCCAGAAATTGCAATAGAAAAGAAATAAGGGAGGTTTGTGATGATTTTTCAATCTTTTTTACTAGGTAATCTAGTATCCTTATGCATGAAAATAATCAATTCGGTCCACCGAGTTGCTGAAATAGTGAAAGAAGAACGATCAGTAACAACATGGGACAATCCTTAACTAGAAGAAAAAACAAACAGTAAACTTACGAGTACGGTTCCATAATGCAGGAAAGGATGGAATTGTGGTCGGAATGATGTCCCTGGTGACAACTGCAGTGAGTTCCTCCAGGTTAGCAAAGTGTGATGGTCAGGTTTGCTAAAATTTATCATTCCCTCGCAGAACATTATGGGGTAATAAATGTTCATCAGTCGAGCCAGTGTTAGCTTTTCTTCCGTCTTCTGGCATAAACGCCGAAAACAAGAAACATTCCACCACACAGAGGGGCTCACTTGTGCCAAGAAGACTTGGTAACGAATGCAAAACTCAAAGATAATGGTGTCAAGCCCCCTACTCAATGAGAACGGGCCCAAAATAACGCGATACTTGTAAACATATGTAAAACCCTTCTTGAAGAAGGTTACCCGCTCTGCTAGGTCAAGAGTGATGAAATTTAAATACTGACAACTACAATCTTCCTTCATAATGGGGATGCTAGAAGGACATATAGAAGAAGAATACACGCCTATGACCTATGCTCGGGAGTTAATAGAAGGGTATTTCTCTTCAAAGTCCTTAGTTGTAACAAGCTTTCTGGGAATGATGGTGCTCGCCGTGGGAGAAGCAGTATCATTAGCACTTTCTTTATTTTTTAGAGCACTGGAATTTCTTGAAGAGGAGGCCATTGTTATCAAAAGAGAATAAGGATTTTTTTCTCTGAAGAAGAGGATTAGAGAGAGTTGAAAGCAAGTGTGAGTTGAGTAAAGAGAATTTGAGAGAGTTTACAGAATTATGAAATACAAAAAGGGGAAGAATGATGCGTATAAGTAAAGAATAATGGTATGACGCGTATTAGGGGCATTAAATGCTGAGAGACACGCGTATAATCAACCGTCGGAAACTTTTCAGAGGGGGTTGGAAAACTTTTCGCCAAGAATTGTATCTTTACTAACTTTTCTGTGACATAAGAATATGCCACCAGAAAGCAGGGGGACTATCTGTGCAGGGTAAAATATATTCATATTAAATACTTGCATAATAAGACGACACGTGGAGCCTAAGCCAGAAAGTAATCAGGTCCGAAGGCACCGATCTCGTTCATTCCCGAGAGAATGATGTTCATAAAGATGAAATAAATGTCTGCCACCCAATAGCATTTAATGGAGAATATTCTACAGTATTAAGCCGTAGTCGGTTATAGAAAATATTACACTTACTGCCTACCATTACACATTCTTCAATGGCCCTCATAATTATCATTTAAGAGGGCTTGATCCTAGGACCTTATTCCCTAGGTTATCACTATAAATAGTAAGCTCTATGACCATTATAAAAGGGACAAATTTTCTGACAAGCACATATTATACTATGTTCAAAGCTCAATAATACTTAGTTTTAATATTTTATTGCCTTTGAAAGCTCTACTTCCACAACCAAGATTTTTGATATTTTATCTCGATTTCAAAGCGTATATTCTTGCTTTCGAGATCAAAAAGGAGTTGATCTAAATGCAATGCTAAGATGTAGCAGATATTGGTCACGGGAAAAAATACAGGAGTATCTATTACCCAAAAAAATACAGGAGTAGTACTTATTAGGACACAGTATTTTAAGTTGCGTAAGTGCAACATTGTATTTGAAACTCTCTCATTTATTGCAGGAGAAGACATTTTTTTGGTTGAAAGTTTGCATCTTCGGTACAGAGGAAGGGAAAGTGATTACAGAAGAAACAGAAACCTCGGCGTGGGCAAACCAGCAGTTCCAAAACCATGGGCAAAAACATTTTATCCAGTGTGGACCCAATAACCTAATCCAAATATATCCACAAAATCTCATATATGAGAACTAAAGTTCTGTATTATGTAATATAATGTACCTCTTGTTCTGTCCTCCCACAGCATTTCCACCATATTTGTTAATCAAACAAAATATCTGTTTTTTTCCATGCCTCTATCAACCCTAAGGAGCCACACAGTGGCATATCTAGAATTTTAAAGTTGTGGGTGCTCGCCGATAAAAATCATAAAAAAAAATTAATTTAGTGATTGGTGCTCACTCGATACTCATTTTAAAAAAATTAATAATTACCTATATAAACGTATTAATTATAATTAAAGATAATGGGTGCTTAAGCAGCCATACAATTCCACGTAGATACGCCAATGGAGCCAAAGCTAGTTCACATGTTTTATGCCTTTGCTATCACCATATGGATAATGGATATTGGTGTATTGATCAAATATCAGTTAAATAGTAGGTTAGAGTCCATTTTGTCAAACTCAAGACTATGCTAGCGTTTGACCATAGATTTTTAAATTTATTTCGAAAAATTTAATTTGGGTAGAGTTTGGTTTAAAGATTAAAATGTATTTGGACATAAGTTTTTAAAATATGTTTCACTTTTCTTTTGAGAAAACATGAAATATGACTAATACCTACAAGTTCTAATAACTATTACAATTACCAAATAGTATCTTCGTCAATAACTGTAATTATCATTATCACAAACCATAGTCTTGAACATAAATAAATTTGGTACAAAATTATCATTTCTATAATACACTACATAACACATCATCATATGTCCGAAAAGATGAAGCAATATTACTACAAAATAATAAATGTGGGCTCTTTTTAATATTTTAAAAAAATATAATAGTAAAATTTTGGACATGCTGGTTTTGAGATTTGGATTTTGGGATTTGGATATTTGCTAAAATACAAATAAAATTTATGAACAAATATGTATTTTGCCAAAAAAATTACGAAAAATTTGACAAAATCTATGGTCTAATGGTTTTGCTTCTCAAACAATTACATTGTAACCATTTTTTTTTTTACTGTATTGATTATTTTGGTTCGCTAATTTTATTTTCTAGTTAAAGAATTAAGTGATTATTTTAACACACTAGGAGGGTTTAGAATCAACCTGTTGCTGCATCTTTTAGCCCATTTAAGCTCAAACTACTTTATCAAGTCATTTTAGGAGTAACCCCGTTATGACATATTCATTGTCCAACCAGTCAAAATCTGGATATTTGAGTGAAATTTGGGCTAGCTCAGGTAAGACTTCGTCACCTATTTATGTAAGAATTTGACTAATTTTGGTCTAGTTATTATTCACTAAATTCTAAGTACGACACTAAGCTCAAGGCACATATTTTCAGTAATTTATTGAATGAGGAGCCAAGAATTGAATGCCTTGATTGGAATCCGTCAGGAATCCCATATTTTCTGGACATCTTCATACATGCACTTTAAGATATGAGATTAAAAAGTCCGTGAGTATTATTATTATTATTTATAATCCTCGCCCTTATTGACTTCAGTAATTAGAGACTTTAAACTGAAGTCTCTTATCACATTAAGGCCTCATTTATTTTTATTCACATTAAAATGCTTGAATCTAAATACACATCTAAATATCAAAATGTGTATTAAAATTAAGGTATTTGAATCTGAATGCGCATCCGAATATATTAAGATGTGTATTAAGATCTGAATAGAAATAATTAAGACTGTTTGATTTTTCATCTGAATGTATAAAAAAAATTATTTGAAAATTAATAACATAAAATTCCACTAAAATACTAACTAATCCAATAGTCTATCAATAAAAGATATAGTCTTTTAAAATATGATAGTTGTTGGTGGTTGTGGCTAATGGGTGAATGCCGACTAGAGACGGTGGTTTGTGGTAGTTTTGATTAATGATGGTGGTTCGTGCTAGTAGCTAGTAGTGGTGAAAATTATGATTGAAGAGGGCGATAGTGGGTGGTGATAGTTAATAATGACGGGTGGTGATAGTAGTTGTGATTGGGGAAGGTGGTGGGTGGATGATGGTAGGTTATAATGATAGGCAGTTCCGGCTGTGATTGTTGATGGTGATGGAGTGGTCAGTTGTGGTAGTTGACGTGGAGAGTGTTGATTGTGGGTGAGAATGCTATATAGTGGTTGGAATGGTGGAGATAGTGGGTGGTGATGGTCTATAATGTTGGCGGCTATGATTGAGGAATATGGTGGCGTGGTGGAGGTGATGGTGGCGGCAGCGACGACATGGTGGTAGTTGATAATGGTAGGCGGTGACAGTAATTAATAATGAATATATGTTAGTATCTTAATGAAATTAAGTCTCTGTTATATATCTTAATTATACAGACTTATTCAGACCCATTAAGTGACTGTGAAGTAATAAAAACAATCATACCTAACAATTAAAATCTAAATAATTAAGATTCAGACTTTATAAACAAACACATTTAATATCTGAAATCTAAATAATTAAGATTCAAATCTCCATTAAATGCAAACAAGTGAGGCCTAAGCCTTCATCAATTTGTTGAATCAATTGTTCTGTCCATCCTAAAAATATGGTCAAACTCAGTTCGGTGCAAGGCCTCGAATTCTTGGGGCCCATTTTTTAAATTATGTTTTCTATGATTGATTTTCTCTCAAAAAAAATTGAATAATATAAGATAAAAATAATAAAATATTTATAGAAGATGAATAGATAACTATTTACTCAAGGATTGAATATGAATATTGGTTAATTTACAGTATGACATTAATATAGTGTTCTCCTTTTTTCATAATAAAACTTGTATTTTTTTTCCTTTTCCTACAAAGCTATTTATTCTCTCAACAATAAGGACAAGAACAAGTACATTGAATAAATTAAACTGTATATTCATTGTGATTACTACTTCTCAAGTTTTCAAGCACGCACTATATTAATCAAAACTAATTAAAGCAGTGAAACTTTACGATGCATTTTTTGTTTGTTTTCACTTCATAGATGTAAAATTCTTTTTACATTAAAAAATAGAATTCAAATATGTTAGTATGAATAAGGTTACACAACTTTTAAAAAATTATTATTGGAACTTTAATACTTTCATAAGTGTTCAAAAAAGATTAAATGGGTTATTTATATTGTCAAATAAAAAAGATTGATTAAAATAAATTATATAAAAGAGCAGCCCGGTGCACTAAGCTCCTGCTATGCGTGACGGCTAGGGAATGATCGAACTACAAGGGTCTATTGTACGTAGCCTGACCCTACATTTCTGCAAAAAAATTATTTTCACGGCTTGAGCCTATGATCTCCTAATCACATAGCAGCAACTTTACCAGTTACACCAAGACTCCCCTTTAAAATTAATCATATAAGTATCATTAATGATTTTATATCTCAAAAGCTAGACAAAATAGTGTTAAAATAAAAATATATTTGTGTTAAGAATAGAATTCTAATTAGAGTGAATGTTTATCTTGTAGAGAGTTTTACTTTGAGGCTAACTTATTTTTCCTCCTATAAATAGAGGGGTCTTACCCCATTGTAAACCATCCCAAAATTCAATAAGAATTTTCTCTCTCTTTCTCTGCAATACTTTTCTTCTTCTTTTATTGTTTATAACACGTTATCAGCACGGAGCTCTACTATCTCAAGAATCTCTTTGAGAAAATTAAGAGTGGCCAAACTGTTGCTATCAATAAAATTCGTCTTGGGAAACAGATCTTGAGGCTGTGATTCGTGATAGGAATATTTTCCTCTCACCTGCAGATATAAAATCTTATATCCAAATGACATTGAAAGGACTTGCTTTTTGTCACAAGAAATATATCTTGCATAGAGATATGAAACCAAACAATTTATTGATTGGACCTAATGGGCAGCTTAAACTTGCTGACTTTGGATTAGCACGTCTATTTGGTAGCCCTGATAGAAGATTCACTCACCAGAATTGTCCTACGACAAATTTTGAGCAGCAGTACAAATTTGACCAAGATGTTGTCAAGTTAGTGCATATGTAGCAGTAGAATCCTGACTCATAACTCGAAGGAACCAACAAATATGAATATCTCACAAAGTAAACTTGGATCAACGTTCAATTGTAAAAATATTTGTTTAATTGATTCATGTACCACACATACGATATTCAAAGAGAAGAAATATTTCTCTCATTTAAGTATGTGTAAGGCAGATGTTACTACAATTTCTGGTAGTAGTAAATTGACTGAAGGCTCCGGAAGAGCAACTATAACTCTGCCTAAAGGAACAATATTTATCATAGAGAATGCAATGTTCTCTTCCAAGTCCAAGAGGAACTTGTTGAGTTTTAAAGATATCCGTCAAAATGGATATCATATTGAGACAATAGATGAAAATAATCTTGAATACCTCATCATTACAAAGAATATCTCTGGCCAAAAGAGGGTTATTGAGAAGTTCTCATCTTTATCTTGTGGCCTGTATTGGACAAAAATTAGTGCAATTGAGGCACATTCCACAGTAAACCAAAAGGTTACTGATTCCAATACTTTTGTACTTTGGCATGATCGATTGGGACATCCTGGATAATTATGACGAGCACAATTTCCTGATAATCCAATTAAGTCTGTTAGACTAGATAATGCTGCTGAGTTTTTATCCCAAGCATTTAATGATTATTACTTATCAATTGGGATAAAAGTGGAACATCCTGAAGCTCATGTTCACACTCAAAATGGTCTTGCAGAATCTTTAATTAAACGTCTGCAGTTGATTGCAAGCCCATTACTCATGAAAACGAGGCTGCCCACTTCGGTTTGAGGTCACGCCATTTTGCATGCAGCAATGCTAGTTCGTCTCAGACCGACGAATGATCACAAATATTCCCCGTTGCAATTAGTTTTGAGTCATGAACCTAATATATCCCATTTAAGAATTTTTGGATGCGCAGTATATGTGCCTGTAGCACCGCCATACCGCACAAAAATGGGTCCGCAAAGAAGGTTAGGAATATATGTTGGGTTTGAATCGCCCTCCATTATTCGCTACCTCGAAACATTGACAGGGGATTTGTTCACTGTACGGTTTGCAGACTGTCGATTCGATGAGACACTTTTCCCAAAATTAGGGGGAGAAGTTGGTGAAACAAACGGGAAATTTTGTGGAAAAATCCATCATTATCTCATCTTGATCCACATACCTCTATTTGTGAAAAAGAGGTGCAAAATATTATCCATTTGCAAAGAATAGCAAATCAAATGCCTGATGCATTTACGAATCCTTTTATATTGCTTGTTCTCATTAATTAAGAGACCAACTAAAGTTGGGATTAAATCCCATGAATTCTGGAAATTTCAAAGGTGAACATGGGCCAATTCACCTGCCATGTATACCACATAAGATGCATCTATGAGATGGTTACATGCGCGATTATCATTAACCCGCAACATGGTGTTTTGCGAGGTAACTTGCTCAATAATTCAATTTAGAGCACAATTTCCAGATTTTCTATTCAAGATAATTCATCTTGATAAGTTGGTTTACATCATAGTTGGTTTAGCAAAATAATTTATTGAGTGCCTCCACTTAATAGCTAAATTATTGCTTATGAGAATAAAGTTATCTATACCAATTTGTATACGTTATACACGAGAGTATATTATATTCTCCCCTCACAAGTGGTTCAGGGTCAGGAACCAAATAATTTCATCTTATTATTATTGGTGTGCAGTGTATATTAACATGATAATGCACAATGATGATTTCCCAGAGTTGAGGAAACAAGTTAGTTTTTCTAACATGAGGGGGAGACATGATAAACACTTGAGAAACAATTACATGGAACGAATTATCATTTGTATATATAGATCCTCGAATATCATAATATGAACTTGAAGTTCATAAAAGGATAATTCAATTGCAACATATTGCAAAGCATGCCATACGCATTTGCTGACCCAAAGAAAGTAACTATATTCTCACTGCAAATGCTCATATTAAGTCCCAGAAGGACAAAGTCTTTGATACGCTTAAAGCGTATAGACAAATCGGTTTCAAATAGAACTTCTTGATAAAGAAGATGAGTAAATGATCAAAGCGATCATAATAAATGAGGCAAGTGATCTAGAAGGTCACATGACATAACACTTCATAAAATCTCATGAGAGATTCAGGTACCTGAATATATGAATGAAGAGATCTCCATGTTATGTCTTTATGAAAATTTACTGGAACCGATATAAAATGTTCGTCGACGACATCTATGATAGCGCTAAATATCGATGAGGATCTTAAGTTTGTCGAATACAAACAAAATATTGGCCAAATGGAAGAGATACAATTCAAGTAGAATTGATTCCATATTAAAGACATGTAGTTTTGGACATATAGTTCAAATACTTAAAAGTATAAAGTCAATGGTATGTGCAATCAGTATTTCATATCTTATTTGTTTAGCATGACATGAAAACTTGATATTCATCTACAGTCTATAATATGGCTTATA